>CM065783.1:42022749-44670249 GCA_033296515.1 Macrochelys suwanniensis
GTTCTAATGCTGGTGGAGTGAAGTTAAGTTTGCATAAGACGTGTGAGATCAGGATGACATCTTTCATAAATCTCCTCATATTAACATTAGATGAAAGTATAATTAATCTTTCCCCTTTGTTCCAATTGTTTGGAACATGCTTTAAGCTTCTTTCATACTTCTCTGGAACCCATTGAGATTAGAGATGTGACAAACACATCACCTAAGGCAGGAAGCAGTATTGCTTAAGTACTAAGAATCTGAAATAAATCAGATGACAGACATCAGCATGAAGAATATTGAACCCAAAAGAGCCTTCAGTGCATCACATCATCAGTGCCCAGACAAAAAAGATTTATTTATTTATTTTTAGCTGAACACAGACACAATCAAAATAAAAGCAAAAGCAGCTGGCAATATTTGGAGCTGCTTCTACCGATCGGTTGCAGAGCCCTTTTGTCATTGGAATTAACCACATTCCTTCCTTATTTACCACAATTATCTCTGTTTGTGGATTACCCATTTGGTCCCTATAAGTATTGGGGAAAATATTCCATTAGCAACTATAAGCATGTATGTTGAAAACATTAGATTTCAGTGTGGAACACCAGCAAAACTGACATACGAAAGCAGAGCAGCGTGCTATGTGCTGGCCTCAGGGAGGAAGGGAAGTTATACCTCTGGCTAAAAATGATACATTGAAAAACAGCTGTAGTGAATTTGTTTAGCCACTGCAAAGACACTGATATGGATTTTTGGGGAAAAAAAACCCCTAATGTATTAATCAGGTGATGGGCAGTTGTTTGGTAAAATTTGCAGTCTGTTAGCTCGCAATCTCATGCACAATAGAGAAAAACATAAGAGGATACAAAACATGCACAGTTAAAAACTATTTGAATATACTGATTTTTCCTGCCTTTTTCTCTAACTTGATCATTTCCTAACAGCTGCTTCTAACATTCAGAAATATTGAGGAGCACAGATATTTGTAGCTATACAAGCTAAGATTAGTGTGATTATCTTTCATGCTTTACGTTGGGGGCTGATCAGTTGCAGGAGTCAGAAGGAAGTTTCCCACTAGGTACAGCACTATAGAAATGGTTAGCTGCATTATGGATTCTTCCCTTCTTCTGAGAAGTGCAGTTACTGGGCAGTGCTAGAATCTCATTCTCCATCTATTTCTTATTTGTATTACGGCAGTGCCTAGAGGCAAACTTGAGTCCAGAGCATACTTGCACTAGCTATCATACAGACAGAGGCAGATTGTACATTGTTTGGGACAGGGTGCAAATGGCCAAGATTTTCAGGAGTGACTTTAAGCATGTCAATTTTTGGTCATGCAACTTGACATACTTTAAAGGGGCCTGTTTTTCAGGAAGTACTTGTCTGCTCTCTGAAAATCAGGCCCTTTTAAGATGTCTCAAGTTGCATGACCAAGAATTGAGTTCACACCCAAATCACTAGTCACTTTGGAAAGTCTTGGCCTAAGTCGGTGGTTCTCAACTGTGGTCCATCGCTTCTTCAGGGAAAGCCCCTGGCGCGCTGGGCCGGTGTGTTTACCTGCCGCATCCACAGGATCTGCCGGTCGCGGCTCCCACTGGCTGCGGTTCACCACTCCAGGTCAGTGGGGGCTGCGGGATGAGGGATGTTCTGTCTGCTGTGTCCTGCAGCCCCCATAGGCCTGGAGCGGCAAACCACAGCCAGTGGGAGCCGCGACAGGCCGAACCTGTGGACGCGGCAGGTAAACACACTGGCCTGGCGCGCCAGGGGCTTTCCCTGAAGAAGCGCTGGACCACAGCTGAGAACCACCGGCCTAAGTGGAAGAGTCTTATTCTGTGTGAGGGGGAATGCAGCACAAAGATGAAGTGACTTGTTCATGGTTTCACAAGAAGTCTGTGGCAGAGCCAGGATTTGAACCCAGGTCTCTTGTCATAGTGCCTTAACCACAAGGCTGTGCTTCCTCTCTAGGGCAAGTAAATTTCATGTGCAATGCATGTCTACCTAGGTTCTTCTACTGCACCTCTCACAGTATTAGGAACATATAGACCAATAATACTTACAGTACTTGTCAGTCCTAAATCTGAAAGTTCTTCAGAAGGGAAGATAAGTATCATTACCTCATTTTACTGATTGAGAAACTGAGGCCCGGAAAGACAAAAATACAAAGTGACTTGGCCAAGGTCCTAGAAGAGGTCAGCAACAGAGCTGGGAATAGAAAGGTCTCTACTCCCAGTCCTGTACCCTACCTACCTGAGCACCTTCCCTCTCTAGATTAATCAAATAATCTTATATAGATGAGAAAACCCTATTTAGGTCACCATATCAAAGCATCACTGGAGCTAGATGACAAAGAAGTTAGTGTTAACTAAACTGTCCCTTCTAGAGATATTGGTTAAAATCCTCTTTATACTGTAAATCCACAGAGGGCATTCTGTCACCCCACCAAACAAGCCATGGGTTGGCACAACTGCTAGTGTCTGTTTAGCAGATGAAGAAATGGAAAACAAGAATACTGCAGGTCAGGAATCAGATTAATTATCTCTGCCTGTGTACTGTGGGGCTCTAACCAGTATCCCATTCATAAGCACTGAGAATTCATATCTGCATTTCAAAAAAAATCACAAGAATTCACATCTGCCCCACCCAGTCTATCTATGTGATATGTCTATATGTCTGTGATATGTCACCTGTATAGTCTAGCTAAAGCAACAATAAATCTCTCTTTTGTTTAAGAGTTTGTGAGTTTTAGGTCATTTACTATTAATAATTCATTAATCTTAAAACTGAAAGACCAAGGACAATACAATTGAAGTTTGGTGACGGCAGCCTGATTCTCACATGCGCCTGCTTTATTGTATTATTTGTTATCTGATTAACGCAATTAGTATTTTTATTTCTAGTACTGCATAGTTAAATCTGAATTCCCCATTCTTCCCCTCCCCCTTTGCATTTTATTTGAAAGTTGTGGATTTATAGCAACAAAAATACAAGTGATACGATGGTCTCCAAATTCCAGGTGATCCTAAATGCAAGACTGTCTCTCGTGCATAAGTTTGGCATTGCATAGAATCATAGAATCATAGAATCTCAGGGTTGGAAGGGACCTCAGGAGGTCATCTAGTCCAACCCCCTGCTCAAAGCAGGACCAACCCCAACTAGATCATCCCAGCCAGGGCTTTGTCAAGCCTGACCTTAAAAACCTCTAAGGAAGGAGATTCCACCACCTCCCTAGGTAACCCATTCCAGTGCTTCACCACCCTACTAGTGAAAAAGTTTTTCCTAATATCCAACCTAAACCTCCCCCTCTGCAACTTGAGACCATTACTCCTTGTTCTGTCATCTTCTACCACTGAGAACAGTCTAGATCCATCCTCTTTGGGAACCCCCTTTTAGGTAGTTGAAAGCAGCTATCAAATCCCCCCTCACTCTTCTCTTCTGCAGGCTAAACAATCCCACTTCCCTCAGCCTCTCCTCATAAGTCATGTGCTCCAGCATGATGGGTTAGGGCCAGATTTTCAAAAGCACTCAGCATTCAACAGTTTTACCAGAGAACAATGAGGGCTGCTGGCTGCTATGCACGCTTGAAAAATCTGGCAGATGAGTTCTTCTGAAAAAATAAAATAAATCTAGTCCTACTTGTGCTTGCTGAGTATTTTTTTTAAAATATGGCCCTTAAAGTCTGTGTGAGAAATTCTGGTCCAACGAAGTCAATGGCAAGGCATCCATTGACTTCGGTGAGGCAGGGCTTCATTCTGGAGATACATCAAAGCTCAAAACATTTCAATGGTGCTAACACTCAAAATTTCAGATATCTTTGGGCTAAAGGGTAGGTTAGAAATCTCATAACAGATTGTTTCCATAAAGTGTCTGGCACATGCTGGTTCTCTAGAGCCACCACAGGATCACAGTAGCTTTTCACAGCATTTGGGAGCTTTGTTTTTGTTCTCACCTAAACTAATGAAATTCCACTGTTGGGATGAAAAAGCTAGGCAATCAGTCAGGGAAACCATGCATTTCTCATTTTAAAGCATGGGAGAGTTTACACAATAGACTACAATAAACCTTCGCCTAGTTGAGCTTATTGTGAATTCAGACAAGTATTGGTCCTCAAGTCTTTATGTTGCCTGAATCAGTCAAACGATCCTGCATTAACATTCAGTATTGTTTCCATGTATCTAGACCCAACTATTTTCATAGGTTTTATGGCATAGCACCTCCAGCCTTAGTTCACATGCCAATCTTTCCCAAAATCATTTTTAACAGGTGCATAAGTAGCTGCAAACGTGAACCCAAATCCTTTCAAGAACCTCTCATCTAGAGAAAGCATCTGACATACATTTTCATAAAGTGATTGATCTGTCAGTGCAGCTTCTTACGAAGTCAATGGACCTTAGCATGTCACTTTCAGCCTCAGGTAGAAACAACTTGATTTTTAAAATGCAAATAGTTCCCTCAGATGAGAGTGTCAGCAGTATGGGGAGTTGTATTTGTCCGACACCTTCAGTGTTCAGAATTTTCTGCCATCATGGAATTGCATGCCAGTTTCAGTAAGAACCTACCAAAATAAGTTACAATACAAATAGCTAAATTTTAATTAAGGCATTAACCAAGTGCTGGATGTGCCATACTTTAAGAACTAGTTTCTTGCAATTGTTCACAATGCATTGGAAGTACACCCCATATATTTTTATAGTACTCTTTCCCTGCCCTATACCCTTCCAGTTATTCACAGGATAGGCATGCTGGGAAGCAGAATACTTCTGTGGAACGAAGTTAATCTGTGGCTATATAAAAATCCCACAAACTAACCCAACACCATTTCGTTTGGGGATTGGCACATCCATGAGACTGTTCACATGAGTGAGGTGCTCCTCACCATAGGGAGTGGGAGGGGTAGGGGGGCAGAATCAGGCTTTTATGAATATTGGATCCACTAGCTGGTAGAGATGACGCTTGTGCTTCCTCCCCTGTTTGCAGATTGAGAAGCAATTGAAGCCTTTACCATACTGGGGCATGGACCTGTGCAAATATCAGTGGAGGCAATACAAGATCTGAGATGTTACATTCTTGATCCTATGTCAGCACCTCTCTCCCCTTCTACAACACCACCATTGTTTAATCTCTGGAGGCACGTAGGCTGGAACACCCGTAAATGTATGAGAAGTAACTGTGGCAGCAAGGGTTCTCTTTTAGGACTTCTTGATTTAGGAATTCACTCTCCCTGTTGGTCTGAAATAACCTGAATTTGCTAATCACCAGGGCACACTGCAAAGCTCCTCTTTTTGGGTAGGCATTTAGGGAAGGCTGAAGGGTGAGGTTTCTTTTGAGAATCTCAGGGGTCGGGAGATCTCGTTATGTTATATTTTTTGGTGCCTGGATCATTTCTGTTAGTCACTATTTGCTGCTGGTTTTTTTATTGCTTTTAGTGTTAGGGATTGTATTTTTATTAGACATCATGGCTCTTAAAACGTGGGATTGACTCCTTTTACAAGGTTTAAATCAAAATGAATATAAAAACACCAAGGTGTAAAACCAATGGACCAAGAATTCTGATTATGTTGTACAGCAGGGGTGGGCAAACTACGGCCCGCGGGCCACATCCAGCCCACCAGCCATTTTAATCCAGCCCTCGAGCTCCCGCTGTGGAGTGGAGTACGGGGCTTGCCCCGCTCTGGCGCTCCAGCCAGGGAGCAGGGTTGGGGGCTGCTCCATGCGGCTCCCAGAAGCAGCAGCATGTCCCTCCCCCCAAGCTCCTACATGTAGGAGCAGCCAGGGAGCTCTGCTCCGCACACTGCCCCCACCGCTCCAATTGGCCAGGAACAGCGGCCAATGGGAGCGGCAGGGGCAGTGCCTGCGGATGGGGCAGCACACAGCAGAGCCGGCTGGCTGCGCCTCCACGTAGGAACTGGAGGGGGGACATGCCACCACTTCTGGGAGCCGCTTGAGGTAAACGCCGCCTGGAGCCTTCACCCCTGAGCCACCGCTCTGCACCCCAAACCCCCTGCCCCAGCCCTGATCCCCCTCCTGCCCTCTGAAGCCCTTGGTCCCAGCCCAGAGCCCCCTCCCACACCCTGAATTCCTCATTTCTGGCCCCACCCTGGAGCCCGCACGGAGAGCCCTCACCCCCTCCCACACCCCAACCCTAATTTCGTGAGCAGTCATGGCCCGCAACACAATTTCCATACCCCAATATGGCCCTCAGGCCAAAACGTTTGCCGACCCGTTGTACAATGTAACATGAAAAATAAACCCTTCAGCAGCAACTGCATTTCTGTTTCATCTGCACACTCATTTATAAAAAGGTGAAGTCATATATTTGAGTTGTACACAGCAAAAGCTACTTGTTTTCCTTTGCAAGTCCTAAGTAATGTCAGACATACTCTGCAGCTCTGACCAAGAAATCAGACCCTGTGCTTTGCCTTCTCTTCTTCAAGTTATATTTAGGGTACATAGTATATCATAAGTGGAACTGGAGTCACAGTGCCCACGTTTCCTGGAGGGACTGTTATTGACGGTTACCAGGAAAACAAGGAATGGGTGGAGTTGGGCTGGAAGCAAATCAGCCACATGGCCAGAACAGTGCATAGCATTTAATAGAATTCCATTTGTTCAACTTAGCCTCCATTCACCTTCACTCTTTGGTAATTAAGCAGAACATATAAATAGGTTCACTTAATATTTTTGGCTTTGTATTAAACCTAGTCTTAAAATTTATTCTTTACAAGAACTTTCCTGCCAATAAGTTGACCCACTAGAAGATTTGAGGAAAGCAACCATGGCAGGGGCATAAACACAGTTGAAGTATATTACTTGTATTATTTCACTGAATAGTGATTATATTAAAGAACTATTTAGGATATACGTTAGTTAGGAGCTATCATACCATCTGCTCTGATCTTTGGTGAAGGGACTTTCCCTTTTTTTAAAATAGTACAAGACACACACAAAAAAACTCATTAAAATAGCATCAGTATCATAACAAGCAAACAAGAGGCATGTGAAGTTTGATATGCCATTCCTTAGTTATCCTCTTGTCATTTTATATTTGCAGGGTCCCGGACCACAAAGCGGTGTGCATCATATCCACAGAAGTGTGAGAGACACATTCAAAGTAAAAAGTGTCAGCCTTCATTTTGAACTTTATTCTCTCAGGTGGTTACTGTCACAGCTTGAAAAGACACAGTCAGTCAGAGTAGTTAAGCTCATATGTATATAAAAAAAGATGTTATTGACAGTGGGCCCACCTAGACAGTGTTATTCTTCAACTCCAGAAAGTGGGTTTATTTTCCAACCAAACCATGCCCCAGCTTTAAGTGACAAGGCTGTACAGTGTGTCAATGTAACTGGCGAGTGCTCACGGAGGCTGTGATCATGCAATACACTCCATGCAGGTTGACCCCTGAGCTCACATGGAGTCCTGTTGACTGCAGTGTGCTGTGCAAATGCAGGGTCACCCTGCATAGAGCTCATTGTAGAACCAGGGCCTTAGAAAGGCAGCTTTAAAGAAAATTATTTTTGCCTTTTTTTCACATTTGTTTGAGGATTTTATCTTTCCAAAACGTTTTTGCTATGGAAGAAAAAGCGGCTTCCTTTCAAAAACGAACAACTTCCTTCAACATTGCCTGAGCTGCCCAGCCTCTCCATCAGCCTTTAGACACAGTGCTGAGAGATATGGCACTAATTCAGTTTCAAACCCTCGGCTGTCAAACCTCTGCAGCAGAAAGAGCTGGCCTACAAGAGAATAAACTAAGCCAAATGTAATGAACTGGACAGCTCCCTACTGTGAGCCTTCTTATGCCTGGTATCATGCACACAAGCCATAGCAGATTAAAAATACTCTTGTTAGAGTTTGGATTTACAGTGTGGTTATTGTGGGGGAAAGTTTCATTCCACAAAATGACAGGCACAGATACCAGGAGCAAATGCCACATCAGCTAGTTTTACTTTTCAAAATGTCATCAATATAAAATGTATGTAAAAGTTTATCGAGAACAGAACACTCCCTGGACAGCAATGCTTTTCTGTATCAGGAATCTGACTCCAGGGAGAGTTAAATCTTTGGGTCTTTCCCCTCTTGAAGATTTTAATTTTCTTAAGTTATAGAAAAGGGCAGAAGGGAACACTGATCATCTAGCCCAGTGGTTCCCAAACTTTAACAACATGTGAACCCCTTTCACTACAATGTCAAGTCTCGGGAACCTCCTCCTAAAAATGAATATTTCCATGGATTTTCTCCCTTACCTAAGCATAAATTATAAAAGCAGTGATCTTGGAAATATAAATATATAAAATTAGTTGTTATGACATACTGATTACACACTATTCATTAATTATTAATCATTACAGTATTTTATTACATTATGAAAACGGCAGCACTCGTCCAAGATCTCACTTTTGTAGCTTGTATCACTTTTGATTAAGCCTGTTATAAGACAAGGCTCCTATCAGAGGCACCAGGTGAAAAAAGGGGTGTAAAACGAGTCTTCCTCAGTGTTTAGGACAGTCTGAGGTAGTAAGTGAAGAAGAAATAAAAAGTTAAGTGCTCACCCTCCGGGTCTGGTGGAACCTCCAAGCAGTTGCACATTTTTGCATGCTGTATTTTCTGAAGCGTCAGTCTCACAGGTGATGATTGTTTTCTTTAAATTGTTGCTCACAGCAGTATATTCCGTGGAGTTGTTTTTCCATCTTTCTGCAGCTTAAGCTCAATTGTAACCTGCATGAATGCTTGTTCCAAAGTTTCCACGTGGTTTCTGGAGTACTAGTCTCAGTTTTGTATCCATGGCTCCATGGCACTTTGTGACCAACCAGTCCAATTCTAAATTCCTCCAGCTTATGCAATATTTTACACCCAGACTTTGTTCCAATCAAGGGAAAACTGGGGATACCGGCCTATGAATTGGAGCTGCAGGATGGTATCTTCCCTTGAGTTTAGTGAGTGCTAACAAAGTCTTGTACCACTGATATTTTAGTTTTTAGCATTGTAAGGGGTAGTCTATATAAACAGTTGCGGCAACCTGGAGTATAAGTCTGCCCTGCCACGCACTAAGTGTCCGTGTGGACCCTGCTGCTGCACACTAAAAGTTCTGTAGCACAATGTGATGATCCATACCCCACTTTGAAACAGGAGTAGATCAAATTGCACTAGGGAAACTTTTAGTGCACTGGAGCAGGGTCGAATTGGCAAGCTGGATATATATATAGCACTAGCCTGCTGCACACTAAATGTTCACTACACTACAGTGTATTTACACTACAGGGTTCACATCAGACACTGTTGGCAGTGTCTGAAGAGGGAGTTTCTTTGAGACAGTGTGGCCTAGTGGACAGAGAACTGGATGATATGTCATGAAACCTATTCCAGCCGTGCCTCTGGCCAGCTGGGTGATCTTGGACAAGTCGCTGTTCTCAACTTTCTTCTGCTCGCTCTTTGGGCAAGTTACACAGCTTCTGCCATGTATGGGCTAGCTTGAATTCAGCTAGCATGAATAACAATAGCAATGAAGACAGTGCAGTGCAGGCTTCAGCGTGGATAGCACGAGCCGGCACCTACCATGGATACATACTCAGCTTGCCAGGGCCGGTGCAAGGAAGTTTCGTGCCCTATGCAAAACTTCCTTGCACCAGCCCTGCGCCGGCCCCCCCAATGCCGCCCCCCCCAATCAGCTCCCCTGCCCGCAGGAGCTCAGCCTCCCCCCCGTCAACGGGTGCTTAGCCCCCCCAACCCGTGACCCACGGAAGCTGAACGGGGAGCCCGGGGCAGCCGGGAGGCAGCCGCCCTCCCACTCCCCAAATCTTGGAGCCCTAGGAGACTGCCTAGGGTTGCCTAGTGGGCACGCCGGCCCTGCAGCTTGCTGTTTTCATTGCTATTACCCATGCTAGCTGGATTCATGCTAGCATGGGTAGGTTAGCCTGTGCAAAGCTTCTGCTATGTAGACATACCCTTTGTCTCATCGTTTTAGTCTAAGCTCGTCAGGGTGGAGACTGAGTTTTCACAGGGCCTCGTACAGTGGGGCTTTGATCTCTTGGGCTTCAGGTGCTATAATAATGCAAATAATAAGTAATTGAAGACTGAGATAGGAGGGGTTTCTCATCCACACTTCTTTTCTGGTGGTTGTCTAGTGTCATTCCCTCCCCCGCCCCGCCCCCCACCAGAATTACAACATTAAATGTCAAAGAACTAAATACAGAACTAAGACATTCAGACTTCTTTCCCTCCTACATATGTAACCGTGATTCTAATGCCATAATTAGAATAAGACCAATTTCTGAGAAACTGAAGCAAAAACAGCACAGGCTATTCTGTCCAATCAACCACATGAGAATCTGAACAGCCTGGTAATGGAAGAGACAGGTTGTTGTATATTAATGTAGTTTTAGAAAATCAAATCACGTAACACTGAATTATAATAAACCTCTTTCAGAGGAAACAGTACGTTTTTCTTATCAAAACAAGAGGGCCATAAAACAGGTGGGGAAGGTAAATGCTGCATCATGAGCTCAGAAAGATTGTATAATGATAATCTAGAAAATAACTTAATATACAGCACTTTAATCAGATGTGATATCAGGTGTACAGTTGCCACAGTTAGTCTGGTCTGTCCCCCTTTCATGCTGTATTTCAGGGGATTTACGGTAATCTGAAATGTCTACCCCTTACTCCTGATACAGGACAGGACAGTGTTAATTCTATTACATACGATATATGGGTCATTGAGATCACTGCAGAGGTTGAAAAATATCTGCGAAAACAACAGAAGGATAAAGAAAGCTCTGTTAGAAAATGAGTGGTTTGTAAAGCAAACATGAACTGCCCTGGAAACTGAGCCCCTCCACTTTATCTACAGAACATGTATTAGCATAGAAAGCACAGGATGATGTTCAAGGCTGATTTACCCATCTCTAATCATGTACAGTGCAGCAAGTTTTATCTTTTGCTAACATCCCTTTAAATTGCATACTATAAAACCAGAGATTGAATCATAACTAAAATATCAGTTTTGGTAACTATCTATCCCACGTAACAGCTTCCTGCAATGAGAATCTGTCCATGTCTCACCACTACTTGGTTTTTTTTCGTTGATTCTCCCCTCCCTTCCTTCCTCCTCCAGAATCCTCTTGTGCCTGTTAATAATGAAATAAAAGGTAACACTGGCTAAAAAAAAAAATCTGCTTTTTGTACCTACAGGGAATAAGAAAGAAATTGGCCAGTACAGACCCTTTAAGGAGAGCTAATGATTGATTTACCTATTGCTCAGATCAGAGCTACATTGTAATAGTGTAAGAAGGACTTTATAGTAGCTGAAACTCTATAGAGAGTCTGATCCTGCAAGATGCTGAGTACCTTGAAACTCCCATTAACCACAATGGGATTTCAGGGTGCTCAGCGCATTGCAGAATCAGAGCGGCACCAAACAGGATGCTTGCATTGTAGAATCCCATTCAGAAAAGCAAGAGTCCC
This sequence comes from Macrochelys suwanniensis, assembly GCA_033296515.1. Classification (NCBI taxonomy): domain Eukaryota; kingdom Metazoa; phylum Chordata; order Testudines; family Chelydridae; genus Macrochelys; species Macrochelys suwanniensis. The sequence goes on from CM065783.1 coordinate 42,034,187, forward strand.
AGAAATGCCTTTCCTATATGGGCAGTTCAGTACAGGTCAACTGTGTGTTATCTGTGATATACTGCTTTCAATGGACAACTCATTTTAACCCCCTATACATCAGTTTCTCTATTGCTTCCTATGGCTGGATAGCTGCAAGACACTATCTGAACAGTCTAATAGACTAAGTTCTGCACAATACTTTTAACTAGTTTTGCAGAATCATGAAAATGTACCTGCTGCAGCTCAAAAAATAAAAAATCATCTGCTCACTCCCCCTTTACCATGGTAAGTGTTAACCCTGAAAGAAAAGAAAGAGAAAGAACATTGCTCTATGCAAAGTGGGCAAGTATAATTTTGCAACATTGATGCTAGGCTGCAGATTATTTAAATTCAGCTTTAATCACCAAAGATTAAAGATTCGGCTTCATCAGATACCTCTATCAGAAGCACTTTCTCCTGCGGCCAAAAAAAAATTAAAAAATAAAAAAGCCTCACCCAATGAGAAGCTTACATAGCCCAATTTTCCCAACTATTCTAGTATCAGACAGATGGCTATGCAACAGGAAATATCCAGTCACTCCAGTGTCCTATCAGCCAATTACATTTTTAGCCTGAAGCAAGTAAGAAAATGAAGGATATAAAATACAGATTAGTTTATGGAAGAAATCTTCTTTTCCTCTGATCTGCCATGCTTCGCAGATGATCTTGCATTCATTCACACAGCACAGAAATCAATGGGAGTTTTGGATGCATGAAGAATGAGGGAATGGGCTCCTCATCTTAAACACAAGTTTCTCCCAGGATCTAAATGTTATCCCCTCCAATCTGATAACAGTTTATAGCCACAAATTAGCATGGTTCTACGTTTGGTTATCCTTGAAGGAATCTTAAGTACAAGCCTCTCTTGCTCATGCCAGTTCAAGCCAGCATAAGTCAGACAATAGATTAATCAATCAAACAAACAAATTTGCCCCAAAAGAGTACGTTAAATATAAAGATGCAATTACGCATTCACTTTCCTCGAGCAACTCATCAAAAATAGATTTAAGTAATTTATCGCACACTTCAAACACATTTTAATTCATGGAGAATGATTACTGTGATCAAAAGGTCTGATTCACCACTCATTCGCACTTTATTTAGTCATTCATATCAGCGCAAAGTGGATGCAAAATGCTATTAAGACAGAAATCTCCACTCACTCACATTGGCAGGTGGTAGCTTTCTAAACCTTTCTGGCACAGGTGTTAATGACCAGATCTCTTGGTCTTCAGCACTTTGGGCCTTTTGCCAACTTCAGACTGTGTCCAAAATCCCTTGATATTTATGTGACAAGCATGATCAGAGGAAGCAGGTGGCGATTAGCATGGGCCATAAATCCCTAGGATATCCTAGAAGTGACATGCCCGTTGCTCTGAAATGGTGTGCAGCTTCTTTCCTTTTTTCAGGATCTTGTTGGTCTTCACTTGATATGAACATGGTAACTTTGCTGCCCTCCGAACAGCTGCGACTAATGTCGGTCTGTCTTTGAACATTTGTCCCATTATCTAAACTAGTGTTTAACTCCAATGTGGCACTGAGCAACATCGGAGCTGTTTGTGGCTTATTTGACCGAGAAGTGTGCTTCATAAAGGGTGTGAGGTCAGAGTCAATATATGCAATAACGGTTCCACACTAAATAAAGGTATAACCCTTTACAGCGCATAGGCATTGTAAATTCATGAGGGAAAAAAAGTGCCTTGGACCAATATCCTACAGTTCTTACCCATTCATTACTTAAAGCTTCTCTTATGTTCAGTGGGAGTATTGACCAGGTTGGGATTGCAGGGTTTTGGCCCCTTTGTTTCAATGAATCAATCAAGTAAGAGCTAGTGTCTGAGTATAGTCAGGGTTCTGAGCACGGGGTGGTGCCTGAACTGCCCCATAAGGCATAGTTACTCAGATACACTTCAGTCCCAGTCCCTCCTCTCCTGCTCTTTGAGGGCTATAATTTACTACTATCTGGTACCAGCAGTAAGTTATCAATCCTGTCCCCATCTCTGGCCAGTGATTGCAGAGGTGTAGCCATGCACCTCCATTCCCCACACATGTGCTCCAGGGAAGGAGTAAGTAGGGCTGCTTGGTACCCAGACTTTGGGACAGGTGCACAGACCAGCGCAAGGGGAATTCTTACTCCCTTGCACAAACACATAGGCGCATTTCACATAAATACAAAACACTCAGATGGAGGCAAAAAAGTAGAGCATGTAAAGCTAATTTTATAGAGTGAAAGGAACAGCAGCAGGAGGGGATGGAAACAGGGAAAAAATTAATAAAGACTAATGCAAAAGATATAGCTGCATCTCTCCACCTGATATACACAGTTATAACTCCCTGCAGTTCTGCTAACTTGCTCCCAGTTGTCTGCCTCACTGTTCTGTCCACAAACATGTTTAATGTTTACAAGTGTTTGTTGTGTAGCAGAAATTAAATTTAAACATACTCCAGTGAAGAGTATGTGTTCCCTAATGCATACTCCAAAAAGGAAAGAACACACTGCTGTTGTGGGATTTGGAACCCATGTTCAGTAATACATTTCTTGAACAAAAATGTCTATTATTCAAATGAGTTTCCCTTTAGCAATAATCAGCCAAGTAGTACACAAGTTAGCTTAAATGCTCAGTGAAAATAGATAATAAAATTAAGTAGAAAGCTCTTATTGGGAAGTATGGAATAGGACAGCTGCCTTCAAAAGCGAAAGACATATATACAGTATTATCCACTCCCGAGTGGCATGGAGAGTTGAAAACTAACACAACCAGTAACCATGTGTGGCTGGTAAGCTTGGGCAGTAAAGCACAAATTGTATTCTCTATACCCATGAGAGCACAAGATCCTTTATGTGAATACCCATCACGCTGCTGAGACTGCCTGGGAAGTGGCCACACACAGTGAGGCAGAACTGTTTTATGCAGTGCTGTTCTCTGGCTACCTAGTGAATTTGCTAATGAAAGAGTACATCAGGAGTTATAGGAATGTCAGTTTTGCCAGACTGTATCAGACCCCTCTAGTCCAGCAAACAGTGCCAGATGCCTCAAGAGAATATGAGCAAAACCCCACTGTAGACAGATGTGAGATAGTCTGCCCTCCTGAAGACTGAATCCTCATTCCTAAAAGTTAGGGCAGCAGCAGCCTTGAAGCATGAGGCTTTATATCCCTTCCAACCCTCTTTTCAGCATTAGCTGTAAGTCGTATACTGCTATAGGACTCTGAATAGTCTTGTTCTCCACAACACTGTAAAAATACCACCCCGATGAGAAGCGTACAGCTTTCTGCGCCAGGGCTACAGCGCCGCGGTGCCAGTGTAGACACCCTCGTTGATTATAGTGCTGTGATTGGCCTCTGGGAGGCAGGGGGGGCTCTATGATTTGTGTCGCCCCAAGCACGGCAGTCAGACAGCCGTCGGCGGCATTTCTGTGGGAGGTCGCCGGTCCCACGCTGTCGGCGGACCCACCGCCAAATCCGCAGGACTGGCGGACCTCCTGCAGCAACACCGCTGAAGTCTGCCTGACTGCTGCCCTCACGGCGACCGTCACACTGCCCCCCCCCGCGGCTTGCTGCCCCAGGCACGCACTTTCTGCGTTGGTGCCTGGAGCTGGCCCTGCTGGGAGATGTCCCGCAATGCCTCTTCGTGCCTCTCTGGTCATCGGTTTGAACTCTACTTCCCTGCCTTCAGGTGACCAACCATCATCCCCACCCTGTAAATTCCTTTGGAATTTTGAAAATCCCCTTCCTATTTGCTTGGTGACATGTGCAGTGGTCTCAGTGCATCTTTCCATCTGGCCATGCCTGCTCCTCACACCAGATGATCCCCCACTTGGAGTAATGCTGAGCTGCTCGACCTCATAGGCTGGCCAGTCCCAGCTGTGCTCCAGCTGTAGGAATTATGATACCTACGGACAGATTTCACGATGCATGACAGAAAGGAGCCATGACCAGGACATACTGCAGTGCAGGGTCAAAGTGAAGGAGCTGCGGAACACCGACCACAAGGCACAGGAGGCAAACTGCCGCTCGGGTGCTGCGCCCACGAGTTGCCGGTTCTACAAAGAGCTGGACATGATACTCGGTGGCGACCCCATCTCCACTGCAAAGGCCACTGTGGATACTTTGGTGGCTCACATGCCAGTCAAGAGTAGACCAAGCCAGGAGGAGGAAATCTTGCATGAGGATGTGGAGGGGGAGGGAGAGGAGGAAGGGGACCCAGAGGCAGTTTATAGACCAAATAGTTAATACACCAAAAATGCAGTTTTGGTCAACCAAAAACTATTGGCTCACTGTGAAATCAGAACTCAAAGAGCAGGAAGCAGAGACAATACTGATAGAGCAAGAAAAGAATCTTCCTGTTCCTTGTTCCACTGGAACTATTGCTGGGCAATTTTGCCTTCCTCACTCCTATAAAACATAGTCTTTCCTAAACATAGAGTTTACGATTATCTGTCTATGTTTTTATATCATGCTCATCACCCTGGTACTTGAGCATTAGCTCTGTCCTTTTACAATAAAGTGGGTGTTCTTTAAAATTTATTACTGCTTCTAAAGTTCTCATTTCAATAACTGAACACTATTGCTCTTGAAGTAGTATATCCACAGCTCAGTAATAGTCCAAGAAAGTGTGAGAGAGCTGGCCATGGTGCTGGAATCAAGGATTTGAATTGTTCAGGACCAGGGATGTTGGAAGGACTGCAAAGCAAAGTGTGGGGAGAGTGGGTGGCGGCAAGCAAACACAACAAGCCAAATTTGAGTGGCATTATGACCCCGCGCATCAGATCACATTACGATTCACTCAAATTTGGCTCAGGCACCCCTCCATCATGCCAGCAGGGAAGGAGATTGGCCACTACACTGCCTGGGTCTGGTCAGGGGTCAAGGGGCATCCCAGGCCCCTGGATCTCCCCCCGCCCCCCATGTTATGCTCCTACCAAGTTCAAATTCTCAAAAGTGAGGGTGCATGCTCCCCTATTTAAAAAGTGAGGGGACAATGGCCATTTACCCCCTCCTCCATCTTCAGTGCCTGTGATTTGGGAACAACTACAGTCAGTCACACTTCCTTCACATAGCACACAACTCCAGCACCTTGGGGGTATCTCTATGGGGAAGAAGCCACTCCAGCATAATGGCTGATTTCAATGGAGAGTTCTGTTTAAAGTTATCATGCAATATGGCCCTTAAATGGATTCTCTATCGAGTTCTATTGCCTGTATGCTTACCTGAAAGATTTTGCCATCGAATTCTAACTATATAAGTGAAACTGGTAGCATTACAAATCAAAGTGCTTTAAGCTTTTGGAAAAAGCTTTTTCAAACTATAGTCCTAACCCAGAATTCTTTTCCGGGAACTTATAGTTGAATATTTTTTCTTAATATCAGCTGGCATATTTAGACTAAATCAATTAAGCCCCCTTAGGGCCCAATCCTGCAAACTATTACTCTTGTGTATATAGTCAGTTACTCCTGCACTGAGTTCTATGGGGTCCTGTGGGTTTCCACATGGGAATCAATACAACATTGTCTAAGTCAATGGATTCTTTCCATTGACTTTAATGGACATTGGAGCCAATGATTATATATGCATGTTTGCAGAATCAACCCCACTGTCTACAATGGAAAGCAGAGACTGAAGGCTTCCTCAGACAAGTTATATTTCCTCTTGATTATTTAAAATACAACCTGAAAATGGACCTTGCAGACACAATGTTGTTTTAAGAGTTATGCAAAACTCGACTGATTTGAATTGCAGAGTTAGTACAAACGGTTTTGCTTTCATTTCACATTCCTTGATTGCTGCTTTTCCCTTTGGGTTGCAATGAATCCAAAAATCCAAAGGGGAAAAAAATAACTGAAGTGCTGAATTTCAACTGGTGTCAAAACAATAAATTGGCCCAGATTGACTCAAAACTTGGCCCAGGATTGCTGGCAATATTAGCAAATCTTTCCGTGGATCAGAGCTGAGGTTAGTTTGTAACATCAAAATAGGCTTTGGGATTTCATGGCAGACTTTTTGCACAGCACTAGATTAACCCTGTGATGGGTTGGACCCCCTTCTGGGATGCCACCTGATGCACTGGTATTTCACTAAGCCTCCCCTGCTCAGTCAGCCTGGGTTCCCTCTTCCGGCTTTGCTGAATTAGGCTCTCTGGCCTCTTGCAACACACACACGCACACACACACAGGTAGGGCCACACCCCGCTGCAGATACAGACTGAAGTCAGCTCTGTGTGAAAGGACTCCCCCAGCACTCACATGCACACCCCTTTTGGGGAGATAAACCCAAAATAATACTCTCATTGTGCTGTATAGAAAAATCTGTACAGCACAAGCTCATAAAAATCTACCCTCTGCCTCAATGTGAAGAGATATGTTGTAGTGATTGCGCGACTCACCAGCGTGGTGCTTCCTGATGGTTGTCTAGGAATTAGCTCTTTGCCCCAGCCTTATAGCACCCTCTGCAGGCCGGTGCCTCACCTGTCGCTAGCCCCCATGTCCCTCTCGAACCCCGGTGCGCTTTGCCCTGGAGGTCTGCTCCAGCAGTACTCCCACACTCTGGGTCTCCCCTCCCTGGGGAAACCCCAACCCACTATCCCCACCTTGTCTCAGTCAATGGCCACTGCCAGTCACCACCTAGTCCCCTCCCACTGTGGCAGACTGAAGTTTATAATGGCCACTCATCATTGGCAAGCGGGGGGTTTGGACCTGCTGCTTCTGCCTAGCCCAGGTTGCACCTTTGCAACCCCAGTACCTGTTTGAGGCCTTGCTCAAGGCCTGCAGCCTGGGGAGTTGCCAGGATGGAGCTCCCCAGCTCCTTGGCCCTATTCCCCAGCACTGCTCCACCTCAGGTACCCTGACTCTCAGGCAGCCAGGTCCTTCTCCCTCCAGTCTGGAGGGAGAGAGTCTCTGACCCAGCTCCTCCCTGAGCCCTTATAACAGGGCCATTGCCTTCATTGCCTACCCTGGCTCTTAACCCTTTCAGGGCTGGAGTGGGGTAACCGCCCCGCTACAGATGTTCACACATCTTGCCCCCACCCCCCAGTTAGAAATTGCATAAAATGGTTTTATTATAAACAAGAAATAAGTTTATTAACTGCCAAAGGTGGATTTTAAGTGAATATAAGAGATAACAGACAGAACGCAGATTACTAAGCAAATGAAACCAAAAACACAAACTAAGCTAGTTTCACTAAAGAAATTGGTTACAAATAGTATTTCTCACCCTAGATATTGTTGCAGGCAGATTACAGAAAGTCTTGAAAGGCAGCTGCACTGGTCTCCGACCTGAGGTATTATTACTCACACGCTAGACGCCCATCAAGCTTGGGTTTAACCCTTCTCCCCCCAATTTAGTTTTTGCTTCCAGGTGTTTTTTCAGTGTCTCTCTGGGTGGGGAGGCAGAGGGGAACCACGATGTCATCACTCCCCTGCCTCATATAGATCTTGTGTAAGGCGGCAACCCTTTGTCTTCTATTGGAAAGCCACTGGCATTCAAAAAGGGGAGGAGGGGTATCCAGTAACCAGGTGACTCAGACCCATGTCTCTGCAGTGTCCACAGGAAGACTAAGCTCTTTCACAGTCCATTGTCTCTGTTACTGGCCCATTAGCCCGGTCTGGCTTTTCCATTGTTGTACCTGAAGCGCTGGTTGGGGGAGGGAGGGATACCCAAAGTAACACATTTGAAATACAGATACATAGTTAATATTCCTAACTTCAGATACAGAAATCATACAGACATACAAATTGGATAATCACATTCAGTAAACCATAATATTTCTAATATCTGTCACGAGCCATCTCGCATGAAGTATATCTGTTATGTTATTCATATCATAAGCATATTTTCATAAAGACTATGGAGTGAAACAGCACAAACCCAACAAGACGTATTACCTTTTTCAGATCTCCCATGATATGCATCATTGTTTTCAAAAGATTTTGTCACAGCAACTTGGACATAACTTAGATTGTGAGGATATTCATATCCTCAACTTGTGCAAGATGGCATAGCTCCATTTACTTTCATTCTCTTCTCATTTACACTGGTCTAACTGCATTGACTTCAATGGAGTTATCCCAATTTAGACCTGTCTAAGCAAGACCAGAATCAGGCTCATCATCTTTACCTTTTAGCATCTAAATGCATCAGTCAAAAGTCTTGCCATCACCCTGTAGAATAAAGCTTTAGGGACCTTATCTAGCCTTATGTACTTGCACATTCATATTTCTCTTTACAGTTCTAAATGAGTGCTTTCATTGCCTACCCTGTATTTTGATCTAACTGCATGCATCCAGGTAGGCATATCACATCAGACATGATATCCCCTATTACATATATACAGCCTTGAGAAAACATTGCCATTGTATCTTTTTATGATGTATAAAGACAGGACACAGTGAGAATCAAGGCTCTGCTAGCAAAATTATTTGCACCTTTGATTATGAAACCCAAAACCTTACAAAAAAGCCAGATGTTTGTAGATTTTTGTACTGAATCAAAGTTAGCTGGATTTCTGTCACTGAAGCTGATGATGGCACAAGCACAGAAGAGGTGAGTGAGGGCAATGCTAATGAGGACAAATTAGAGTCTATGGAGGGAGCTATAAAACATTATTTCCCAGGAATAACAACCTATACCTTGGCCCCGCAGCAGCTGGACTTCTCCTGCCATGTCCTGTTTCAAAGGAAGCATCACTAATTAGACCTAGTCAAGTTACTGGAAATGGCAGGGAATCACGTAGGTATTGGGAACACAGAGCATGTAGGATGAGAAAGGAGTATAGGGACAATACAGATCCTGTTCCCTTTCATGCTTTCTCAAGATATTTTCTGACAGTGTCGCATGCTGACGGAGCCAAATTCTACATTACCATTAAGCAGCCCCTCAGCTGTTAAAGTCCAAAAGACATCAGTGTGTGGACACAAGTCATCCAGCAATATAGACTGTTGCTTAAGATGGCAGAGGATTATCTAGAGTCTCACTCACAAACCAAAAGAGTTCTGTGTAAGCTCGAATGCTTGTCTCCCTCACCAACAGACGTGCGTCCAATAAAAGGTATTACCTCACCCACCTGGTCTCACAAACATGTTGGCATTGTGATCTATCTGCACATATGGAGAGCAGACACAGGGCTGGAGGCACACAACACATCAGAGAAATCAGGGCTCTGGGGACCATAATGTTGACAGGGAAAAGCAGCAACATTGCCCTCTCTTGTTATACAAGTTACGGGAGCAGGATAAGCCACTTCAGGTCTCTGTCTGTAACCCAGGTATTTTATGGCCCTCTGTCAGGAGAATACTGTCAAGAAAGCAGAGCAAAGCAGCAGCAAGTCTTCTGTCCCTAGGAAAGGTCAGGAAGGGTCTGGGATCAAGCAAAGGACCCAATGGCAAAATCCTATAATGTAATGGTTACCCCAGGGCTCTCTATGAATGCCAAAGCTTCTCAACAGGTGCATTCTTATAGCTGTTCCAAATGCTTCAGGCAACAAGATGTCATAAGAATGGCCACACTGGGTCAGACCAAAGGTCCATCTACCCCAGTATCCTGTCTTCCAACAGTGGCCAATGCCAGGTGCCCCAGAGGGAATGAACAGAACAGGTAATCATCAAGTGATTCATCCCGTCGCCCATTCCCAGTTTCTGGCAAACAGAGGCTGGGGACACCATCCCTGCCCATCTTGGCTAAGAGCCATCGATGGACCTGTCCTCCATGAACTTATCTAGTTCTTTTTTGAATCCTATTATAGTCTTGGCCTTCAGAACATCCTCTGGCAAAGAGTTCCACAGGTCCTGGGAAAACTGAAGGCTATTCGGCCCAACTGTGAGAGATGAATTCTTCTGTGGACCTGAGGTGACATGTGTAAGCGGGGGAATAGTCCCGCTATTGTGGGGAACTTTTCTCGTCTCTGCACTACCCCGGTGAAATGGGCTAGCGGAAGGATCTGAGTCCTCACTCCCACTACCTTTACCCCAGAGGCCTCCCTGCCCTTGAGGGCTCCCCTTGCACTCTCCTGTCTGGCAGAGTCTTCGTAACCCCAACAAGGCTGGGCCCAGGATTCCTGCGGGGCTCGACCCCCAACCTTGCTGTGGTCACCTAGGTCAGGGGCTAGGGTGTCCCCACTCCGGGGTACTCTCTCTGAACAGGATGCTTCCCTGACCCACTGATCACGGCATACAATTCAAAGCAAATGCAAATTATTTAATTAACAATTAATTTTTTTAACAGGAATAAGGAAAAATGGGAAAGGCGAATGAAAACACATCACCCCTCTCTGTGGCAGGGAACATCACAAACAGTGTCTCTGCAATGTCAGGGCAGTTCAGTCTGTTCCTTTGCAAGTCCCAGGCCCCTTCTCAGGCCCTGGCTGTGCTGTAGGGACGCTGTGGCTTGGATACTTGCTCTGGCGGTGGCCACACGCTCGCAGGCTCTGGGTGGCAGGACCCTTCTTCCCAGCGTCGGCCCCGCCCTGTCGGGGTTTAGATCCCCCTGCAAGTCTGGCCTGCAGGGCCTCTTGGCTGAGGCCTCTCCCTGTGCTGGGCCCACTGCCCAGGGCCCCCCTCGCTCTCCCCAGCTGCTCACCACACCCGGCTCCGGACGGCTCCAGCCCCAGCTCCACCGCTCTGCCTCAGCTCCAGCTCCTCTGCCTCAGCACAACTGCTGCTGCTGCTCTGCCTCCAGCACCCTGGGCTGCTGCCCCGGCCCCCCTGGCTCGGGCTGCTGCAGCTTCTCCCCCCAGCCCAGTCTTCCTGGGCTGTGCTCTGGCTCTGGGGCTGCACCTCTGCTCCCAGGGCAGGTCCGTCTCCCTGGGCTGCTTTTCTGGCCCCTCTAGATCTGGCCCAGCTCAGTTCTGGCCTCTGCCCTCTTCTTAGCTCGGCCCCGCTCCGTCTGACTCAGGCAACTCCAGCTCACACGGAGGATGGGCTCCACCCTGGCCTCCTGACTCCCTGATTCGCCTGCCCGCCCTGTCAATCAGGCTGACCTGGAGCATTGGCCTCTCCCCATTGCCCCTGGGGACTATCAGTCTCAGGGCCCTGATTTTCCATCGACCCTTCCCCTTTTGGTACTGGGAGCTCTGAATGTTAGTAAGTGGGTAACAGTCCCTTACACATGCATATATGAACATAAGTACCCACAGGAGACGCTTTGGGCAGGCGAGCTGCCTAGGCAGAACAACGCATTTGCCATCAGCAGCATGCCACATTGTGGATGTATAGCTTTGAGCAATCACCTTCTGTTCACCTGAATCTCTTGCACAATTTGGAAGTGATGGATCCAGCTCCCTTCTATATCCTGAGTTTATGACATCTGACAATGTCATGGCACTGGGTTTATCCCTGTCTCTTGGTTTGTACAATGTGACTATGGTTCTGCTGGTGTTCTTGAAGAAGGCCAGGAAATTGGATAAGATGTTTACAACAGCCTGTAAAAATCAGTAGCCATTTAAGCTACACATGTTCATTAAATTCCATCTTGTGGGAGCTGAGGTGCAGGATGGTTTTCTCTACCTGAAGCAGTGTGCTATGCTACAATTCCGTGCTCCATATACTGGGACAAAGACTTACAGAAGCAGGACATTCAAGTCTTCTACATTTTCTCCAAGCTGGACACCAACCTGCACCTGTTTCCTGCAGAGTGGGCTCTAGTGAAGATTCTCAGGTCATGGCCTGAGCCCCATTGGAGAAAGCCGCTCAGTGGTAACTGTGATGCCATTAGCCAAGTGATCCCTTTCATCAGCCCACTAAAGATGACTTCTCTTTGGCTTCAGGTACAAGCAGCACCAACACAGGTGGCACGAGGAAGAAGAGCCTCTTCCACATCCTCCTTTCCAAACTAGCCCAACACAGAGCACTGGGCAAGCTGTGCCATTCAGAAGACTGGAGCAGCGTTCGCAATATCCCGCATGGTGGGCAGTTCTGAAAGGGAATGACGCAATCCCTTTTAGTGCTTTCCATTGGCCAGTGCAGAGCCACACCACCCTGCAATGTAGGACTCCATATAAATAACACTCTGCCAAACTGCTGGGTGCTCCTATTCATCATTACCACCTGTCATATGTCTTATGATAGAGCTTAGGGACCCCAATTAAGGACCAGGGCCTCAGTTACTTTTCTGTACAACACTTAGTGCAAAAAAGGAAGCCCCTGCCTCAGACAGTGCACAACTTGACAGGGTGGGGGTAGCAGGTACCAAAATCTACAGCGAAACAGCTCAGCATTGGCCTCCCTAACACCAGATGGGCGTGATTTGAAGGCATCATGGCAGAGGTCAGTTTTAAGGGGAGATTTAAAAGAGGATAAGGTAGCAGCTGTACAAATACTGCCATGGAGTTTTTCTCCTGTGCATGAAGGCTAGCACGGCAGAAAGCCTGAAGGTAGTTGAGGGGAAGTGGACAGGGAGTTAATCAGTCATTGGCCAGGCAGGATTGAAAGCTTGATAACCTAATAGCCCTGATAGACAGGGCAAGATACATGCTGAAGAGTATGTGTATGTGTTTGATGTGGTGGAGCAAGGGGAATGAGTGGAGGGCTATACAGAAGGGACATGTGCTTGGAATGACAAGCTGGGAAAGTGAACAAAGCAGTGATTTTAATGGACCTGCGGTGGGGAAAAGTGGCTGGTGTCAAGGCCAGAGAGGAGCAAAGCCAGTTAGCCCCTCATACTTTCTCCCCCTATTAGGTTTCTTTTTGATTATCTGGTGCAGACTTATCAGCTGGTTTTTAAACACAACACACATCTGTGGATGGATGTGTGGGAGCAGCCCCATTCCTTTCTATTAGCTCACATTATTGATGCTATGTTACGTTTTGTCACCATAATTTGCTATACTCAAACAATTGTGGGTCTGGTATCCTGATTAGCATAGGGCTGAGCTGTCAACTCTGCTGCTACTGCTGTCACAGTCAGACATAATGAATAATGAAAAAGTAACACACAGATTCCTAAAAGGACAGATACACAAACTCGAGCTTGGCTCGTGTTGCTCTCTCGCTGTGGGATGAATCAGGTGAATGCTAGGATCATCCTGTTCATGCCAGAAGAAATATTAAAGGCCAGTTTCTCATTTACACTAAGGCCCCTTTGCATCACTTTAGCAGTGTCAAGGGGCCTTGAAGTAGGAATAAATTACATCCACACCAAACTGAAGGCCCCTTGACACTGCCAGAGTGGCGTCAATAGGTCTTAGTGTTAATGAAAATGTTACCATGGGCCACAGAATGAGTGTAACTAGATCTTTTATGAATGGATCTTTCATAATTACGTTTCACGTTGATAACACCTGGCATTTTAAAATTTCAAAGTGCTTTGCAAACATAAGTGAATTTGCTTCACAGCATTCCTAGAAGGTGAGTATCATCATAATCTCTTCTATTTTACAAATGGGGAATTCAAAGCACAGAGAGTTAAGTAACTTGCCTAGCATCACACAAGAAATTTTTCACAGACCAAGCAATGGAACCCAGGGAGTTCCTGAACTCCCAAGCCTCTATGTAATCCAGCAGACCATCTTTTGTGTCCTCTTCCTCTACTTGCAATTGATATTTTCCCCCTCAACTACAGAACAAACCCTCTAGGAACCATTCAAATATAGCAGATAGTCTAACATGCATTTTTATTCCAAACTTAGAACTAAGAAATACCTAGCCAACACTGAACAAAAGTTAGCGAGTAACAAAGCTTAACATCCAGCAAAGTACCCTTAACCACATTTAACCAGTTCTGCACGGAGTTTCAGCTTCTCCGGGTTCATTTCAAACCCAAAACTTCAAGTGAAACTCAGGGGGGATGAAAAAAACCAACTGGAATCCATACAAATCAAAGCCAGCAAGGTTCACACATCTGTGTGTTAGTTGCTGGTGTTGTACCATTGAGCTTTAGGCAGACATGCCCCTTGTCCCCCCATCAGTTTGAAAGCTGATATCAGAGATCATGCCTTAAAATGATTTATAAAGGATGTCTCAGAAGTAGCCTTCTAAAATCTTTTGGCCTGCAGCTGTAGAGAAAGTGTGGGACAGTATACGGGACAGCATAGAGGCCTGCAGGAAGTGACTGTTCCATCAAGAAAAGTGACTGTTTAAAAATATCCCCATGTTTCTATTATATGGCAAAGTCCACAGGATATCTAGTCTAGTTCCCATTAAAAAGGAATACAACAGAGAGGAGATCACCTCTATCTGTGTTGGGACTACTGATCTCTCTTACCATGGTATTGGGGTGCCTCCTAGAACAGCAAAGGAAGCTCCCTAGTAGAGTTCATAGAGTCGACTGCTTTTCTCTCTTTCTTTCACAATCAGAGAGGGAGTGTCAGCCCACATCCTGATATTTCACTTCTGCTTCATTTTTCCCCCTATATTACCTTTTTCACATACTGCTTGAAGGTTCTTCCTTGGCCTTCCTTTTCCTCACTCTTCTTAGTGAGCCTGTGCTTCCAGCAATAGATTGTTTATGTGCCATGTTATTTAGCAGGCAAGAGACTGCAGACCCAAAGCCAGTTTCCTAGGAAGTTTACATTACTTTACAGTAGTGTGTACACACCTGACCTCATTTAAAGATCCTGTCAATCAGTGCACATTTGCTTAGAAGCATGGTTGCAGCTCTTCTGTCCTGGATTCTGAGCATTAGACATTAGGATCACAACTAACAATTCAAAGGATCAGCAATATCCACAGTAACATCCATGGCAAGTAGAACTGGTGGAATTTTGGGGGTGAAACTTTTTTGGTGAAAAATGCCAATTCAGCAACATTTTGTGAGTTTGTGTCCGTATTTGCCAAATTGTTCATGTCAGAATAAAAAACACAAAATAAAATTCCAGAAGAGTTGAAATATTTCATTCTGACTCTTTCAAAATGAAGAAGCTTTTTGTTTTGAAATTCCCCTCGAATTTTAAAAAAGTTAAAACATTAAAAGACACGTGAAATAGAACAAAATATTTTGTTTTGGATTGAACAAAACATTTCATTCTACATTCAACTTTTTAATTCACCAAAAATTTCAAAGACCAGTTAGTTTTGGTTCAACCTGAAGTGTCTATTCCAATATTTTTGAAGTTGCCAGTGAATGAAAAAAATCTATTTGTACAGCTCTCATTGCAAGTACTCTCTCTAGTTGTTAATCAGCCTTAGTAAATATATTTGTACTTACCTATGTGAAGAATTGAAACTCACTGAGGGCCTGATCCAATGACCACTGAAGCCAATAGAAAAACTCTAACTGCCTTGAGCGAGCATTGGATTGACCCTTAGTATACGGACAACACAATTTAATTGCAGAATTATTGGAGTAAAACCTGGTACTCTCACATTTAAGCAACTGAGGTATTGCATTACAATGTCTAGATGAATCCTGTGGTGCCTGGAGTTTCACACACTATTTCCAGGTGACAAAACTAGTTTGAGTGTGTATACTTTCCCCCACATGATTCAAGCATCTGTCTGGTTCAAAAGGTGGTGGTTGTTGTTTCTTTAATATAGGTGAAGGGATGCTTGTGCTGTGTGTTATGGAGAGAAATCTACTGAGCCCAAAAGTGAGACTGATGCAAGGTGGCCTGTATCTGGGATGTGTATATCAGTGTATATATAATTTGCTGAATTTCTCTACACTTGATTTTTCAGTCTTTCCTCAGTGGAACACAATCCCAGTGACATTAGAGTTCAAGTCAAATGTTCAAACTCACCGTGTTTGAGAAGATTCAAAGCAAGCAAGAAAAATACAGCCAGCCAGTCATACATCGCTTTGAAGGAGATTTTCAAAACTAAATAGGGGAATTCATGAATTACATTTTAATGAGATTTGGGGGCTAGCACCACAAATGAATGTAAACACCTAAGTCCAAAATTTAGATCTTCAAAACCCCTACTGAACTGCTACCTAGCCTTGTAGGTGCTCACTTTCCCTTGGCACCTATGTTTCTGCCCATAAAGTTCCCTAGATGCCAAAAAATCTGCAAGTGGGCATGTGCACAACCACCTACATCCAGACGCTCCTGCCTAGGCCCCATCAGGGTTCCCAAACTAGGCATTCCCTGCCCAGCTTGCCTGTGGGGCCTGATCTGGTGGATGTGCTCTGAGGCCACCTAACGGAGGGATGTATCAAGGACTATGGGGTTGCATCTATTACTAACCCATACTGAGAGCAGGGCCTGCGGAGGTCTGGAGGGCAGGTTTGTGGTACCGGAGGCTGGTGGATTCAGGGAGCTGATCTACAGCAGGCATATACAAGTCTCTGTCATGCTGAGGGCAGGTGGCAGCGAAGTGCCTCATGACACTGGGTACCCTTGGGAAGTGTCACAAGGGGCGGGGATTAGACCACAGCCTGCTCCTCAATATTTCCTGGTGGCTGTCTCAGGAGGCTCCCCTCTCAGGATCCTGGCTTTTGTGGATCCCATTAGGTATCTATCTCCCCATCATGCATTGTATAGGGAGCCTGGGCACCTCCACTAGGTAGCAGGGTGCTTAAACTTTAGGTATGGCAGTGCTCAGTCTAAATCCCCTTTGCCAGTCTAGCCTGCATGGCTAAAACCCTAGGCAACTATGACAGTCTCAACCATTATGTCCAGTGGATTACTCAATAATTACCATGAAATATCTACTTTGGTATTGTATTGTAGCAATGTAGTCATTAGGCACTTCTTTATATATATATTATATACACACACTCACAGACATACAGGAAATAAACAATATCAAAATAGGACCTACCTGTACGGTACCAAGCACCACAGCCCCCAACCCAGATCCTTTGTCGTGCCTAGTGACCCAATTGTAGCACAAATAATAAACAACACATCACTGTAGCAATTCCTCAAGCGTAGCCATGGTTGGATTTTATCAAACAAGGGACTGCGCTTGCACTAGAATGTACAGCACCTGCTTTTCTGACGATAAGGCTTGATGTGCCTGGTGCAGCTTAGATTGAGTTGTGACTAATTACAATTATCTTAATGCCACATTTTTGTCCCATCACACACTGTAGAGCACATCTGTATACAGTATTCTCAGAAATGTGGGAAATATGACCTATATTTTCAAATGGTGGTGGTGGGGGGCTTCAACATGAGACCCCTTAAGGGGACCCAATTTTCAGAAAGTACAGTCTACTTTTCCTCTGAAAAATCAGGCCCCTTTAAGATGCCTCAAGTTGGGTACCCAAAAAATTACAGCAGCCTGGATCACTAGTATCTTTCCCCATATCTAGATAAAGCCATTCTATTGATTTATTTCCTCTTTTTGTTAAAAATTCCCATTTAAGAGAGCTAACTCATTGTAAGAGAGGAGGAATTAGTACCAAGTGGGATTAGAGCACATCAATGAGTTAGCTGCTGCCTAATGTTTCGCTTTGTAGCTGACAAAGGAGCTACTCCACTACATTATTCACTGGATTCCAAACCTTTTTCCGTGCTGTCATTCCTGTGATGCAGAGGATATTGGTGCTGTCTTTTCATGGCAGCAAAGGAAGTTGAGCAGTTTGCAGGCAAACCTCAAACAAGAGAGAAAACATAGCCTACAGAAGAACCACCTGATATTGCTTTTAAATCCTTGGCCCTCTGAACCTCACGTGTGCTCCCAGGAATGCCTAGCACTACTGTATTAAAAAGGATAGAGGGAGATGAGCTGGACATTGTCTTACTTGGAGAAAGTTGTTTATTCTCCAAATGCAATATTTAAGGGCAAGGTGGATTTAGAACATTGATTGAAAGCTCATGTTGTCTGCTCTAGGTGTCTCTGGATACTTGCCTCAATAAGATGGATTTGGTTGACAAAGTAGCAGTTGCCAGTAGCCAAACACTGTATATTGAAGATATTTTAAGCCTCCAAATGACTGATTTAAGTTTTAAGTATCTTTACTTTGTGAGGGTGATGTCAGGGAGAGAGGGGGAATGTTTGGGGTGGGGAGGGGCTTGTGAGTACATGCAATAAGGATCATACAGCCTAAGGCCTGACTGTACATGCAGCTGAATTCAGGCATATACCCATACCAGCAAGGAGCCTGCAAACAGGTTGACATGCCACTGACACCTCCGCATGGCACAGTAACTGTCTCTCCACTGGGGGTCTCCTGCCAGTGGCTGTTCCACCTCTGCGGTAGCCTACCTCTTCCTGTGACTTGGCCCTCAAGCCAGGTCACTCCAAAGTCTCTCCCCTTCCAGGGTACTCCATAAACAACATGACAGGGAAATTAACACAGATTAAACTGAGTTAGTGAGAGATAGAGGGAAGACCCTCTCAGGGTGTATCAGGCCCGTCCAGTCCTGCTTTCCTTCAGGGGAGGGCTTTCAAGCAGTGTTGTGTGGGAAGCTCCTGCCTTCAGCCAGCCCTTTCCTCAGGGGCTGAAGGTATATTCCCTTCCCTGGTCTGCCCACAAGTGAACTTCTCTGCTTCCCTTTAACTTCTCCTCCAGCCTGTCCATGTCTTGCAGGTGTAGCGGGTCAGGGCTGGCTGAGCCCAGAGCAGCTCCTTAACCCCTTGTTATCCAGTGCAGAGCTGGTACACCCTATCACAAAGTCCCATTGACATAAACAGGGTTCCACACAGACACAAGGATCTTTCTCCCTTGAGCAGCTTGGAGGATGAGGGCCTAAGGTGCTGATTCAGCAAGGTACTTAAGCATATGCCTAACTTTAAGAAAGGGAGTAGTTCCACTAACTTCAGTGAGATTTCACACATCAAAGCTGGGCACATGCTTAAGTTCTTTGCTGGACTGGGGCTGAAAAGAGTGAAATAAAATAGTGGATTATTTAATTTCACAGTGGATATTGTGATATTTTGTCATATCATATTTTCAAAATATTGTTCTTTGACAATTTAGGTTTCCTAAAAGAAGCTAATTTTTAAGACTGTTGAACATGTTTTGAGACCATATAGAAGATTAAACATTTTTAGGTGTTGAATTTTTGTTTTGATTTGATTTCCATTTATGTTGATTGACACAAATAAAATACCCTAGTAGAGCTCAGGGATGCTATGATCAATTTTAGCTCACACCAAATGTTCCAGAGCTTCAACTGGCGTCAAAATCAGCCTAACACCATTGACTTGATCCTCAACGGTAGTTAGGCATCTAATTCCTATTGAAATCAGTGGGGGTTAGGAAACTAAATCCTTTTGAGGATGTGGGCCCAGGAGCTTTTCTGGCCAACTGAGGATCTGGTCCCAATATTTCAGGATTGCCAAGTCTGATCAGTTGTGCAAAAGATTTCTATTTCTGACTTGAATGCAACATACCCCACGACTTCTCAGGTTTCCTTAAACAAAACAGAAAACCTAGTATCTAAGAAATAAGAAAACATCAAGGGGAATAGAAAAATTAGATGATAACTCTTTCTGGCCTAGTGGAGTAAATAGTAAGCATCTCCCTGCACTGATTAACCTATCAGATAGAATTAAAATCCATGCTTACTTGCTCTAATAGTCATTCTCTATCAGAATAATTTCTAAAACTGAAAATTGTCTGGAGGAAACAGAATTGAGGGAACAGATATTAAAAAGAAAAACGTTTCATGTTGACTTGAAAAGAGGACTGTGTTCTATAGTATTAGGTTTGCTTTTGGTAGGAGTTTTGAGCTTACAACATATGGACCATTAGAAATACAGTACTCGTTTTATGTCAGTGTTTATTCCACTGTGGAAAAGCAGCTATTTTTCCTTTTAGCATGGTCACAGTGCATCAGTGGAGTGGGGGGAGAGATGTGGAGGCAGACTGCCACATGGCCTAAACATTACCTGGTAACAAACCCAGGTTTGAAATAAAGTTTGAAAAAAGGGTGTAGGAGCTTTTCAAGGGCCCAGCACCCACAATCAGAGGCAGATTTCAAGAGAACTGCTCCCATGTAGGGCCTGAAATAGAGAACAGATTTTCAAGAGTGCTTTGCATGCAGCATTTGTTTACTGGTACAAAAACACCCTTCTCTCATGTTTCTGAGCATTCACGTGTTTGTTTCTTTGAATCTATACTGAAGATAACATGAAGATCTCATGACTGTACTAGGGATCATCCTACACACTGATATTTTCAAAGGTGACTGATGAAATTAAGTACCCAAGGAGCCTTTGAAAATTCCAGCCACAGTAGATAATCTTAAATAAAGTGTTTTTGTTTTTCCAAAAACACATTTCCTGGCTAAGGTGACCAGACAGCAAATGTGAAAAATCGGGACGGGGGTGGGGGTGGGGGTAGGGGTAATAGAAGCCTATATTAGAAAAAGACCCAAAAATCAGGACTGTCCCTATAAAATCAGGACATCTGGTCACCCTATATCCTGGCCCAGTTTGTCCCCATTCCTCTCCCTTATACAGATTGATCATTTTTAAAAGGTTGCCAGACTGGGGCAGAGACATTTTACAGAGCATGAACTCAAGCGAACCTTGTTTAATGTTTACACATCTCATTAAGATACATGGGACATAATTTTGAAAGGAGTTCTCCCCTTAGATAAACAAATGGGCACATTCTTAAAACATTTAAAATACTGCTGTATATAAACATAAATTAGTGATACAGTTGGGTGTGCTTCAGGAATATTTGCCTACTGCGAATGGAAATATTTTGATTCACATTTTTATTTGCATCATAGCTATGATCCACTGCAATCATTTTTTAATCCTGGGTGATCATCAGAAAAAGAAATTCCTAAATTCCATTTAGGAATCAAGATTTTATAAAAATATTTTGTTTTAGTGACGTTTCCACCTTTAAGTACAGGTATGCATCACCTTTCTGAAGCAGGGTTTTATAAAATAACCTCAGGGTGACATCTAGCATGCAAAGATGGACTAAAACGTAAGTGCCAATATTAACCACACAGCACTTGCACATTGGTGAGTTTCAAACCCTCATCAATACAACTACCAGTGAGGCACTATAGGAGTCTATACTATGATGAGTGTTGAATATATATTTATTAGAGACCTGGAAAAGTGTCATGAGCAGTGAGATGGCAAAATCCGTATACAACACACTTATTTAGGTTATTTAGGAGAGGAGCATGAGCAACTTCAGAGGGACTTAACTCTGCTAGGTAAATGAACACTATGATGACAGATTGAAAGCAGCATTGGCAATCCTGCAATCAGTCCAGGTACTGAACTCAGTGAAATCCATGTCACAGTTTATAGCATCTTAGCTATTGCTTCTTCCTCCAACTTCTCTCTTTCTTTGCATTTCCATCTCCACTGAGCCTGGGAAGGGTAAATATGACACACTTGGAGGATAAATATAGTTCTTAAACCAGAAATAACTTTATGACAGGTGCCTTTCATCCTGATTGAACAGCAGGGCTATTGCCACATGCTGGCTCCTAATACACTTTAATTTTCATGTGTAGATA
This sequence comes from Macrochelys suwanniensis, assembly GCA_033296515.1. NCBI lineage: Eukaryota > Metazoa > Chordata > Testudines > Chelydridae > Macrochelys > Macrochelys suwanniensis. Next base: position 42,055,521 of record CM065783.1, read on the forward strand.
TGACAGCTCTTTAAATCAGATTACAGTTGCTGATGATCAGAGCTGTTGTATGTTTAATGTGAAATGCCCTTGTGTTAGGTCAAGCAGGAGCCCAACTAATAATTGTCTTTTAAGAAAGCTTTTGTTGCCTATTGCGGAGAAGCAGGGCTTCCACATGAAGGTCTTGATTCTGCTCCAATAAAGTCAGTTGGCATTTTGCCACTGACTTTAAGGGCACAGGATCAGGATCAATTCCTCATCATTGAGAAAAGTTATGCTCTAGCCTCTTCTTTCCCTTCAGCCCAGGTGGTGGTTTGGAGAACCACTGTTCCTGCAATATGTGCAGTAATCACACACTACCTGTCCCATCAAACTAAAGTGGAGCAAAATTCAGAGTTTCTGTCCTTCAGACATGTGAACATTTGTTTGTGTCCCGAAGTGGGGCTAAAAATTGAAATGCTGACATTTTTCGTGGAAAGGAAATTCTGAAAATTTTTTAAATTTGGAAACATCAAAATGTTTCATTTCAAAACAAAAACAAAACATTCTGGCAGTCCCAAAATAGGAATGTTTCAATTCACTTTTTGAACTGTATTTCCCTATTGCTTTATGAGAGTTTAGTACCAATCCCCATTCACTCCTTTGGCCCAGGCTCCCTGATCAGACTACATCTTCCATAACAAGTAGAGTCATGTGACTCTGCATGATCCACCACTTGGACAAAATGCATTATGGGAGAAGTAGTCCTCCAGACAGCCTGGCCCACAAGAGAGAATGGGAGCTGGAACTACAACTTCCGTAAGCGAATATGACATAAGAAAATGAAGGATTAAAGATTTGTAACCGATTCCAAATTAAACATTTTGGGTCAAATGAAATATTCTGATTTGGGTCAAGCCAACCCCAAATGAAATATTTCAATTAGATTTTCCTGACAGAAAATTGAAAGTATTTGGCAAATCAAAAATTTTCATGGGAAATTTTGAGTTTGCAAAAACTGTATTTTTTGTCAGAAAATCATTCAGATGGGAAATTTCTGACCAGCTTGGCATGCAACATTAAGGGCCTGATTTTTCTACCCTTAAGGCTCTGACCTGCAAGGTACCAAGCAGAGTAACTCTGAATGCTCCCTTGTGTGGGGGGTGATCTTCCTGCTCCCCTCACTCTGGGCTGTGGTTACAAAACACAAACAAGTCTTGTGAGAGCCACATACCTACACGATATACCATAGATTCACACACATCGTAGCATACTGGTACTTCAGGTCTTGAAGGGGCACTGTTTAAGTTATGCCTTTTGTTCTGAGACAAGAAGCTCTAGGATTATTTACATGTAGACAAACTAAGCCAAAATAGGCAACAATGTCACTGTTTGCAGGGGGCTAAACATAATAGGTAGTTGGGAGAGCTGGTTGGAATTTGTCATGAAATTGTTTTTTGGTAAAATTTTCCATTATTGAAAAAAGCTAACTTTTTTTTCTCAGCTAAACCCCAAAAATCAAAAACAAATCAGTATTTGTTTTCCTCCCCCCCTGCATTTTTCATTGGCAAAACAGAAGATGGGAATAGAAGTACGGGAGGAGGGATAACCAAAAAACAAACAAACAAAAAAAAATATATTTCCACATTTCAAAAGCTGTAGATTGAAAGTTATTTAGAAATGTATCAATATTTTAGTCACTCTGCCTTCCCATTCTTCCACTGTCTCTAGTAATTAGGGGGCAAATATTCTTCTTTTACAATACAATTAAATCTGTGCACTAACACAGTTTGTTCACATAGTCCTAGAAGACAAAGCATAATTTAGGCAAGATGGGGTTCCTGGTTGTTTTCTGTTCCTTTCCTCATCCCAGTTTCAAGAATGTACACCCTGATTTTAAAGAATGCATGAACATTATGCTATTTTCTTGTGCACACAATAAAAAGCTGTATTTTTAATTTTGCCTTACTTCTCTTTTGCTTTTAAATTTACCTTTCCATCATTTCTTCCTCTTTTCTCCAACCACAATTTAACATCCTTCCTCCTACCAGAATCAGACCCAACAGTCTTTTACAGTAATATCATCAACATTTTCCTGTTGCATATATTATCTGTGAACAAAGGGCTTAACTGGTTGAGTGGTATATTAGCACTCAATTATGGGAATCCACCTTTAGGGGACAACCTGCCTAGTTGTTCTCTTAGCAGAAACACAAAGCATTAGGGAGATAAGTACCTTGACAAAAGAGATGGAGTTTACAAATCTGGGCTATCAACATGTCATGATTCGTGACATTTGCATGATCACAAATGCCAATTTCCCAGAAGTCAAACAAGACGGGCAGCCATTTTGATAGGAGCTGGAATTATGTACAGTCTTTGTGTACTGCCTCATTTACCAAGGCATCTTGGAGACCCAGCTGTCTATCTCACTGTTGATCCTGCTCTGAACAGTCAGAGTTTCAAAAGCGCTCAGCGTTGATCTAACTTTGCTCCCATTGAGGTAATGGGAGCAGAGTTAGGCCTTTTAGCACATTTGAAATGCAGAACCAGGATCCCCCTTACAAATTTAAAGTGAAAGCTTGTAACTTTAAGCACAGTTTCCAACACACCACAGGTTCCTGGCACCCTTGCTTCTCCCCCTCACTACTGGGGCTGGTTCGGCTCCTGAGCCCTGAGGGCTGTTCTAATTCGTGTCTGGCTGTCTGTAGCTCCAACAGATTGTTCTGGGACATGAAGACTATTGTTCTGGGCCCAGACAGGAGCTCGATTAGGAGCCACTAAGCTGGTTCTCCAACACCCAGGGATTCCCTCTACACAGGGCAGGATTCTGGCCACGTCACGTTTTACAGAAATACCACATTGGGCTAAAATCGTAAGATTGTAAACCAGCCCAAAGCAAAGGGTTGCCCTTGGAGCAGCCCAGGACGACGACTATAGTTCAAGGAGTCAGTAACTCCCTCCCACAGCTCCAGAGAGAGAATAAACTTCACCACATCTAGCATCACAGCATATACTCCCCAGTGCACCAGCACGACTAAGCCACTGGACATATTGCAGGGACTGAGTCAAAACTCCTCCCACTCCCCTCCCTGCCTCTTCTCATCCACCTGTCCAAAGTTGGGGAGACGGGAATATAGTGGATCTGCGGAGCCTGCTCCCTCCCAGGGCAGAAAAAGCATGGTGTGCCATACTAGTGCAAAGGAATAACAGAGCACCTTATACCCTCTTCTGCTCCTTTTCACCAGTGCACAGGACAGGACATGACTACCCCCTTATCCAGAAACATGATTAAACAATGGAAAGTATGTGGAACACAATCAAATTATACTTCTTAAACCCTTTGCATTATCTTACAACTTGCAATTTTAATTGTACAACCATCACATGGCATTAACAGAGCTGTTTACATTTAATTTCCTCCATGTTTTGAAAGTTAGGTATGATGGGGAGGGGAGAGAGAACTTTCCTGTGCTTAATAGCTTTTAAGTGGTCCCATTTAAGCATTAAAGCTCTCAGCTCATTGATGGGAATGGAGCAGTGGAGGGATGATCTCTCATCTGTGATACTCTTAAAGGTTGCCTCCAGAGACAGTTTCCTGCAAGGCTGGGTTAACAGGTCCGCAGCGTATCATAATATGAAGACAGTGTGGTTAACTTCCTCATTAATGAAAGCTTCCAGTTTGCAGAATGCCACAAAAATGCCAATTAGCCCTTGAATTCATGAGATTGTAACATGGTGTTTGTATCTGGAATTTACTCCTGTCCCTGCTGTTAAGACAGTTTGCTTAGGGAACATTTCAGTGGGACAGATCTCCATGGAAAGGATACCAGTAGTAACCCTAGACCTGCCAAGTCCCTGGGCTTTTCTCAGCTGAGAAGTAAAAGGCCTCTAATGCACCCTGAAAAGAGATCAACTTGTGGGGCTGCGTACGCATGTAAGGATCTTCAGAAGCAGCTCCCTTTGTGCTTGTGAGGTCTTAGGCCTTGAGGGCCTAATCCTGCAATGAGATGCTCACAGTCACCTGTGTGGAGTCCCACTGAAGACAAAGGGGCTTTGTGGGGTCCATTCAAATGGATCTCATTGAAGGAAGGGGCCTGGCTAAACTAAGAGGGGGCTCCTGCTCCAGTGACACTGAATGCAAAATTCATTGACTACAATGGGACTAGGATCTGACCCCAAAGCTTCATGGTTTTAGCAAAAATGTATTATGCTGGTGAACATGATGTGCAGGACCGTAGATTACTCGGGGGTGGGGGGTTCCTCTTCTTTCCTCTCCAACTTCCAAATCTGATTTTTACCTTTCACTCTCTTATAAAACATTGTGGTTGCTGCTCTCAGCCTTGCAGGGTCAAGCTGATCTGCTTCACACCTGATTTATAACAGCTAGCTCATGAAGCAGTTCAGATTAGCCTTTGCAAGCAGAATGAGGTTCAGTCAATATACTTGGCAAACCTATTCAAGCATTTCCTTGTCTTCTGTCCTGAGGTAGCAAAGTTCTGAATGATTTTGTAGGATCAAAATACCTGATATACACTAACATTGGGGTTTTTTTTAATTATTTAATAATTTTTGCACAGAAGGTAAGGAGTAAGTCAGGGTAAAATGAATGTGTTTTCAGTCTTGAATACAGTAAACCAAGTTGTAAGGCTTGGCTTCTTTCTTCATATTAATGTGAACCCTTGAGAATGGCTGTATGGTCTATCAAGCTTTGCTTCTGTCAAGGTTAGCAGGTGCCTTACTATGTTCTAATGCACTAAGTAAGCCTGGCACTAAAGTACTATACATTATGAATATGGTCATCTACAAATTACAGCCTGACCTTGTAACCAGCGTGAGCCACTCTAACTTGAGTTACAGTGCTAAATAGCCTTCAAACCACTGCAATGACTGATCCTTGCCTTTATAGTGGAAATGAAGCTTTAGATTGCTAATAACATAATATCAATCTAGTTGTCACTTCAAAAACCTACTGCACTCTGGGTAAATTCTGATGGAATGTGTGTCCTGAAACTACATTACATTTTTAAGAAAAAACTACTAGAATCATCCATTTCTTGCATCTCTTATAATGTTTGTTTGCATAGACTAATCATAGTTGCACAATACAATTATAGTATTTAAGCATGCTGTGGAGTGATTCCTTTTTTTAGAAACAATGTCACTAGGCAATAGATTAGGTTTCAAAAAAGGAATGCACAAAATCCCAAATTGGGATCAGACCTTTAGCTAGTGCTAATTGGTCTCGTTCCATAGATATCATGGCACAGCTGAGGTTCTGGCCAAGTGCCTTCATTTGATTTAATTACAGTAAAACCACTATTGTAACAAACTGATTGAGGACTGAGGAGTTCCATTTTTGGAACTTTTCTAATTAAAAATCCTCCTAAAATTACCATAGGTATGATGCACAAGTTGCAGTATGGCGCACTGCATCACTTTCTTCTTGTCCTTCACAACACTACAAAGCAATTTCTAATCAACTGGAGGCATTGACATGTGAAGGGATGTTAAAGTTATGTCAATGAAGGAACAAGTTATGTCATTTCACACAACCCCATTCACCTTCCTGTGAGGAAAAATGGTCCATATAACTAGAAGGGCTGGCCCACAGCATTTTGGCACCTGAGGCGGGGAGCTCAATGACGCCCCCATACCCCCGCACTTCAGCCAAAAATTTGAAAGGTCTCAATTCTGCCTTCTTCCTGTTCCACTCCTCTCATGGTACTGCTCTACTACCTACCCCAATAAAGGAGAACAACTTAAAATGCCTTGTTCAAAAACTTTAAGTAACACTTAACTTTCAAACACCTGAACAGCAAATGTAACTTTTCTTGTCTGCATAGTAAAAACACTCACATTTTTATCTGTTCGAATAATCAAAGTGGTGCTTTCCATGCCGCCTTGGTTGCAAAGATTTGAACTGCTTCCTGAAGATCCACAGTCTGGGCCAGCTCATGCTCTATTGAGATGGTTACAAGGCCGACCAGCCTCTCCTGTGTCACAGTGGAGTGCAGATGTGTTATTAACTTCGGCATGGAGAAGCTGCATTCTCCACTGGCAACTGTTACAGGAAGTGTTAGAAGTATGCGCAGAGCAACAAAAGTACTTGGAAAGAGGGTGGTCATCTTATTTGTGCACATATCTTCCAGAACAGCCTTTGGAGTTGATCCTGCTGAAATGCATCTTGAAAGGGCTTTCAGTTCATCACCTAAATCACTCGCATCAATATCGCGCATGTCATCATGTGTCAACACTGTCTCTAGTGCCCTGCATTGCTGGTGTAGGTCTTCTTCAGGTATAGTGGGGAGTTTTGGAATATCATACAACATCCCAAATATACTGCTGTGTTCCTTGAGCGGCATGAAACGTTCAACTGACTGTATTGCACAATCTAGCACCTGGTTAAATAATTCAACTTTGAATTGTTGTTTGGGGTCTCTTATGGGATTATCCCATGCCTTGTAATCAAAATGTCTTCTTCTTCAGTGATTCTTATATTCTTGAATGAGTGGGGAAATATTTTCAGTGTGAAGTTTCTCTGCCAACTTCTGTGCACTCTTCAGAATGCTTTCAAATCCCTCACCTGACCAGTAAGACTGTAGGTATGACTTTGCATTGTCCAGTTGTTCCATTGCTCCAGATGTATCAAGGTCAACACCTTGGAGTCTCTTGCAACTATGGCATCCTCTATCTTCCCAATTTGGTGTTTGATAGGCTTTATCGCCCCCACTCAACTTTCTCATCGTATGGCACTCAATGGTTTCAGTGTCAGAGAGGATGTTCCCAGACATTGTTTCAAAATTTGCCATCGATGAGTTGATGCACAGAAAAACACATAGATGCTTTGAATTACATTAAAAAATCCAGCAGCCTCACTAGAAGCTGAGGCAGCATCACTGACCACCAAGTTCAGTGAATGAGAACTGCAGGGGATGGGGGGGGAAAAAAAAAAAAAAAAAAAAAAAAAAAAAAAAAAAGCTCGAGGGTTTAACTCTTGGATCCGTGTCTGCTCTCCTCTGTTCTTTCCTCTCATGTTGGCACCATTATCGTAGCCCTGACCTCTCATGTCAGCTTTCGCAATTCACATATCTTCCAGCTTTTTAAGAAGCACATTTGTCATACCAGCTCCTGTAGCATCATCAGTGGCAATAAATTCTAGAAAATGCTCTGACAGTCCCCATTGCAGGGACATTTTCACTAGGTTCTGTTGTTGTTGTTACAAAAGGCACCATTAAAGTCATTTGTTCCATATGGCTGATGTCAGGTGTGCAGTCCAGAATAACAGAGCAATATCTTGCTGACTTCAGATCTGCCACAATCTTCTGTTTGACTTTTGTTGCCAGTAACTGTATAATCTCATTTTCAATTGTTTTTTCCAAGGTAGTGGTGTGTGTACATTTCTTGGGTGGTGACTCTTCTTAGATGCTCCCAGAGTACAGCATCAAACTCAGCCATCAGTGCCAAAATTTTAAGGAAGTTTCCATTGTTTGGCAATACAGCTGATCTGAAGTGCCACACAGTGCTAGGTTTTGGGTAGCAAGCATTCTCACAATGGCAATGAGCCTTTTCAGAACATTTTACCAGTAAAGAGACTCTGATGCAATCATCTACGGTCGCCTTTAACCTTAGTCTCATCTCAAGCTCTTTCCACCTATGGAATGCTCTCGGGTGATTTGCTGCCTTCTCATGGCATGCCAGATTTCTAGCCAGATTTTTGCAGTCCTTTGTTCTTATAGAACCCAATGTGGCTGGAACATTAGACTGGAAGAGTTTGCAACAAAAACAGTATGCAGAATTCTGGGTTTGTGAGTACATTAGCCATGGACTCTCCACTTTGTCACCATTGGGGATTTCACACTAGTAATGTGTTGGATGGAAACTGCATGTTCCCCAAAGACAATGAAAATAGAGGTTTTTCACATGCTGTGGCCCATGCAGTACAAGGAAGTCCCTCAGGCTACTGCTCAAGTGGGTCCACAGTCCTGGATCATCTAGACTTAAGGAACTAAACTCAGCAGCAGCTGTTTCTTTTGCTGCCACCACACTCTTCTCTGATCTGCACTTTTCTTCAGGAATGTACATGGTTACATCCATTTGAGATGGAGAAATGGATGCTGCAGTAGTTGCCAGGTCACTGGCACTCTGACTAACTGGAAGACCAGTTATCTCCTCACCACTCACATCCTCACTGGGGCCGGAAAGCTCACCGTGAACATTTGTCTATGTATCTCAGGAGAGCTCCTTCCTGCTTAGATGAAAGAAAGCAAAGGAAGCTTTTCTTTCTTCTGAATGCTGTCCCAGAGGGGCATTTTCTTCTTTCACTCATGACTGCTGTTCTGTGCCAGCGATAGTGGCTCTCAACGCTCAACTGAAGGGGACAAATAAGCAGGTTGGTAGCAGGGCCTGAGTGGGGGATGATATCAGTGTCTTAAGGGCCTAACTCACTCCTACTCCTTCAGTTGACTGCCTCTTCTCCTCAAGAGGGTTCAGGGAAGCAGCAGGAAACAGGAAGCTCCCTGAGAAGCTGGTGTTAATCAGTCCAGGCTCCTGGGGATGCTAGAGAGGTACATAAAAGGCTCCTCCTCCTCTCTCTCCCTGCAGCTCCTGCTGCTTTCTGTTATTCCCGCTCACCTTTTCTCCTGCCTGTCTGTTATGTCTCTTGTGCCCTCCTTCCTCCAGCACAGCATTCCACCATCTCTGTGCATCTAGAGCAGGGAGAATACATATGCATCAGCAGCATACACAATTTTCTACACTCTGGGTCCTAGTGGCGCCCCTTCCCACACGGTCTGGCACCCGAGGCGACCCCCTCAGTTCGCCTCATGGTAAGGCCAGCCCTGATAACTAGTTGTTCATAAGGTTGGTGTTCCAAAATAAATAAATAAAATGAGGGGTCTACTGTAGTTACAAGGTACATTTCATGGAAAGATGCAGTACTCATCTTTGTGGCTCCCATTATCAGTGGAAGTTGCATGGATAAATTTCTGTGCCTCATCTGGAAAATATACACCAATAAGTAACAAAATAATTTTTTTCTCTTGAGGTGGTGAAGGTTTATTGTTGACATAGAGGAAGAAACTGATGGATTGTATAAACGTTTGAGAGGTCTGTGGGATGGGCTTGATTTTAGTCTATATCTATGAGCTAGGGAAGTTTCAGGCATGTTTGTACTCAACACGGCTAAGCAGCACCTCTGCTGCTACTGCCTGCACTACCACGACTATGCTACTATTTATATTATAGCTAGCTGAATGAGAGCTAGAGCAAGTATGTGTATGTGAGCTGGGAAACACCCCCCCTAACTCCTAGTGTAGATGTAGCCTGTGTCTCATTAACCTTACCTAATCTGATCAAGGCAGCAGCTGTGTGAAGGTTGAACAGTGTCTGCTCATTCACATAGGGATGAGAGACTAATAAAGGGATGGAATTTATTGCCAGGGCTCAGAGGAGTAGAGCTGTCTGATGTGGAGGTGAGAGGTCCAAAGGATTAGAGGAAAATCTAGAAGAGGAATGTGTTATAATTTTTTTTTTTTTTGGTATACAAACAGGACAGTTATCAATAGGGGGTTAAGCAGTACAGAAAACCGGTGGCTTTTTGAATGGGTGTTGGGAGTCTATGGGAAGGGTTATTAGACATACAAGAAGCTGACAGGTTTATCATCTGGTCCCAAGTGGCAGAAGAGAATTTCAATCATGTTAAGATTGGAGTTCCTGTTTATCAGTTTTAAGTTCATCATCTTTCAATGCTGACAGTCTTTGTTCTTGTCTCCTGAGAAAGACCTAGTAGAAGCATCTGATCTACTTAGCCAGAGCTATAGGCTTAAAATATAAACCAAAATAAAATACTTTGGGGGGATTTTAATCTCATTTTACTGTCAGCAGGAAAACTGGCTTAATCACTTTAGATTTCTCATGAAAAAGTACTTAAGAACCAATGTTCTGGTTAACTGCATCATTCAAATCTCATCAGGCCTCATCCAGGGCTCATTGCAGTCTATAATTTTTATATCCTCTTTTAACTCAGTTGCCTGTGATTAAATACACTTTAGAGCAGCCACTGCCTTCAGCTCAAAAACTGCACTATCAAGATATGCAGTCCAGTGGCAGAGAAAAATGGATCTTGAGTACAGCATATCCAATAAGAAATGAGACATAGTTCATTCAAGTTTGTGCATCGTTCCAGCAGTGTCATTAGAAAATGATACAACTTCCCCTGGCCCAGAAGCAATGATGGGGAAGTAGTAGGGATCCCTTTTTGATCAGTACTACACTAATGGTACAAGACTGAAATTCCACCAGCATAGAATCAAAGCTTTAGAACTGACCACTTGTGATCCTTTTCAAATCCAATGGCCCTCTACTCTCCACAGATGGGAGTGGCCTCAAGCCCCTAAAAATGTAAGCCAGTGTAGTTCTATTGAATTAGTGAAGTCAATGGAACTTTGCAAACTTACACCAACTGATGACTGAGCCCATTAGAGTGGTAGCTGGGGTACCCCAGCCAAATTCCAAGTAGGAAAATTGCATTGTGCCTCTCTAAAATTACCCCTGTACATCCATCCACTCCAGAAGGAAAGTATTTTCCAGGTCCTAGCAGTTTAGCGCTGCTCTGTGCTGCCAACATTTGCCCAGTGCTGCCCTGAGAAGGCTGCATTTCAGTAGTTAGTTGTGTTCCCCACTCCATGCACTTTCAGATGAGCAGCTGGCATCTTTCCCTATTCCCCTGAAGCATGTTACTAACAAACAGCACCACACATTCAAGGAGATAGGGATTCTGGAGCCAGACCTTATCACTAAACTGACTGACCATGACACCTGGAGACCAGACCTGTTAGACACTCACACAGCCTAGCACCCAAGGGTGCACTGGGCTGAATTTCTGTCCAACAACTGTTATTCAGGTGCAATAAGCCTAGTGCAGGCCCCCATTTCTCTCTGCTAGTCTGCCCATGCCCCTTAGCTACATTTGTGTGTAAAATGTTGTGCTTTCAAAACAGCTTTTGGTTTCCTCTGGATGAAAGGGGCCATCATTAATTCTAATGCACCCAAGTCAGACAGGGGGAGGGAAAGGAGAGCTGACTAGAGTTTTGAGGAGTACCACTGTTAACCAGATGACCAGGGGGAAGGGAAACCCTGCCCAAGCAGAGCAGAGGGACTCCCCAGCACAGAGGGAAACCCTACCCAAGGGGAAAGAAGCCTGTGAAGTGAAGGGGATGGGACCTGGAGTAAGGGGGCAGATCTGGATCCCTTCCCTGCTCCCCAACTCTCCTCTACTGGGGCACTAGCACAGCCTTTGATGCCAAAGAATAGGGGCAAGGGATGGCACCTTGAACCACTGCACCAAGGAAAAGTGTGGGACCTACTACTGTAGCATCGGCCTCTTGCCACAACTGCTAATGCAGTAGTTGAAGTAACTTAGGCATATTTTCCCCCATTTTCAGCATTAATAATTATACACACTGTTAATGTTTCTTTCACAATCCTGTTTTCTTTATTTCAGGTGAGTGGTGTAACTGAAGGAATGGGCCGGACAAGAGAGCAACGTGTACTAATCATGGTGGTTGTGATGGTAATTTGTTTTCTTCTTTGCTGGCTGCCATATGGGATCATGGCCCTGATAGCTACTTTTGGAAAACCTGGTCTAATTACGCCATCTGCCAGCATCATCCCATCAATCCTTGCAAAAAGTAGTACAGTCTACAATCCAGTCATCTATATATTTTTGAACAAACAAGTAAGTAAAAAGTTATATCCCTAAGTTTTGTTCTGATGCAATATGTATCATGACGTAGAAACAAATCTCTCTTTTTAACAGGGACATTTTTAGAATCATCGTTTTCATTAAACGATCAGATCCTCTGTGAGTGTAGCTCCACTGAAGTCCGCAGAGCGACATTATTTTCCACCCGCTGATTTATTTCAACAATGCAAAATATGCCATATGTAAAAGAAAGTAATGGAGCGCTAACTCTCCAAAAGCAAATGGTGGAACTCACCAAGGGAATAAGGAGGATGCCAAGGACATAGATTAAAAATGTGTGTGACAGAAGGTAGTGAGCATGGAGACCAGTTTCCTAAATAAAGAAGCTGGCAAGTCTGGAGCATTAAAAATAAAACAAACCCTGAACAACCAACTAAAGTTTCCTTTCTCTTAGTCAATTATAATTTGCCATCCAAACAAAGAGTTAAGAGTTAGACACTGAACAGAGGAACTCATTATGTCAGCAAGCTTGGCACCAGATTCCTCAGAAACCTACTTCAGTCTGAAGTTTCTCTCAGGTGTAGGAGATCTCAATAAACCTATGCTTTTCCATTCTACCTACTCTCCAGCACATTATGACCAGCACACAGATATGGTTACTCTCTTCTCCCACAGCTTTTTCTTTCCCGTTTCACTTTTCTGGTCATCCTCTCAAATCCTTCGGTCATACTTCTGTCAGCTGCTCCTCATCAAAAGCAATTGTAAACAGGAAATCATCCTCCACTGGGGGTGTTTGTAAGGGGCCTTGCAGAGATCTACTCTTGGCCCAATGCTATTTGATTTCTTTCACAACAGTGAAAGTTAATATAAAATCATTACTGTTAACGTTTACGGGGACACAAATTAATGGCATGGTAAATAATGGAGACAGGAGGTCAGACTCAACGATCATAATGGTTGCTTCTGCCTTAAAAATTTAGGTATATTCCTATCCTCCCTCCACCTCATCACATCCACTACTCCCATCCAAAGTCCGCACTGCCTTTCCCCTCCTTCTACTCTGTCTTAAAGTAATTCTCCTTCACCCACACACTTACCGCTCCACTCCCTCCTCATAATCCATTTACTAGTCTGATGTCACCCAAACCTAATTGTTTCCATCACATTTTTCTTTTAACACTGCTCTCATTATGTATTTCTTTGTCTTTTGGCTGCTTCACAATCTGCAAAACTCCTGGCCCGGCAAGCCAATGAGAACCTCAGTTGGGCAACTTCACCACAAAATATGCTCAAAACATTCTCAGGAGAAATACACACAACATAACCAAGTTGGCAGTGTCTTTCTTTACATAGTTTGAATTTCAAACACTGTTAAATGGATGTGAAAGCAGGTTGATTTTTTTTTTTAACTATCAGGATAGTCACATTTCTTAACTAATGTTTCAACACTAGAAACCTGATTTTTATTTATAGAAGTAAACTCCAAGCTGGAATGAAGGGGAGGGGAATGAGGATTTTAACAGATGGATGGATGTAGCTTTTTATACAAATGTTATAATCTGTGCAGTCATCTAGAATATTACCATGACTGAGTCTGTGCATTTTTTTGTGGTAAAATATAGGTCATTTAGCATGTAGGTAAATAGTGTTTAACAAATTTCACTCATTAATTAATGTCCAAAATCACTAGTGACATACAATCCTCTATAATATGGGTACAGGAATTTATCAACATGGAAAAGAAGAACACAATGTGTGACTATTAACAGTTGAAAGCAGAAATGTCTGATCTAGAATACTGTATTCAGATTTTTGCCCCTTTTTATAGGAACAATATTCCTGCTGTGAAGGGGATGCAGCACAGAGATTAATGATTTTGCATTTTAATAATATCTGTAAAGAGGGACGTCTAAAGCAGCTGACAGCTTTTTCCCCACTGGGGAAGAAGAGACATTATAGCATAGTGATCTAAAATGTATGGAAAGTTAGGAATGCATTTGTTGATTTTGAGAGAGAAAATGTTCTGCATAGATGAAGGGTGGTGGGTACAACCTACCAGTATTTAATGAAGAGCAAACAGGACACTGAGGAATTGCTACTGCCCTGGATTAGCAAGTGCATGGAACTCGACAAGAGCATCAAAGGCTAGATACTATGGGTCTGATTTACCTCTCCATTACTCTAGTGTTATACCATGGTGTCAAGGCTGATTCCCCACTCTGGCACTTCAAGTGCAGAAAGTGGGGGCCCACAAGGATTTTTAAAAATTAATACTTGCCACTCCACACTTGTATTAAACTCCCAAGGTTACAGCTTTCTTCTGACCTTGGCTTGGTAAATGCTGCCACCAAGCAAATGCAAAACCCTCTTTTTTGTGGAACCCAGGGAGGCGCACTTGGGAATTCCTTCCTGTGGGGTACTCTCAAACCCTTTCACCCCCACTCCGGGGAAGAGCTGAGAGAGAAAACAAAGGAAATTAGCTGTTGCCACCAACTAATTAAATAACATGCACAAACCTCTTAGGACACCAAAAATCCAATCCTGTACTTAAAAAAGGTAATTTTATTAAAAAGAAAAAGAAAGAACACACATCTAGAACTTAGGCTTTTGCTAGATTTTAAAAGAGCAATTCCCAAAATTAAGCACCCAAAATAGCTTTCTTTGGGGTTCAGCTTAAAGGTTACAAGCAAACAAAAGCATCTGGGGTTAGCACAAAGGAGTCCACTAGCCATAAGAAATAAACAGAAATAAACCTAATCACATGTTTCTAAACATTCCTGATCTACTTACACATTTGGGGGTTCCAAATAAGTAGTTCTAGTATGATCTATGATCATACCTGGCTTAAAGAGTCTCAAGCATAACTGCTCCCTGTTCCCCTCTTTCCTGGAGAGCCACAACAGACACAAAGGGGAAGCTTCCCCCCCCCATTTTAAAAAGAGTTCTAGCCTTCCCATTGGCTCTTTTGGTCAAGTGCCCACTCCCTTTCCTTTACCTGGGGGACTTTAACCCTTTACAGGTAAAGCAAGCAGAGAACAGCCACCAAGTGGGACTTGTAGCTAACTGGCTGGCTGTCCATAAAAGGGAGCTACCACCCCCCCTTCATTTATCACAGATGGTAACAATTGATTTCATATAATTGTGTTCTTCTGATGCAGTACAAGACACTAGCCAGCCAATAAACTGGAATTACCCTTTTTATCAGAGGGGAAAAATATACTATAACTATTTGTACCTAAACAATTTTACAAGTATCTAAGTTCCAACTGAATGTGCATTTTACCACAAGTATAGCTGGACCACTTGGTAACAGTGACCATAATATAATTAAATTTAACATCCCTGTGGCAGGGAAAACTCCACAGCAGCCCAACACTGTAGTATTTAATTTCAGAAAGGGGAACTACACAAAAATGAGGAGGTTAGTGAAACAGAAATTAAAAAGGTACAGCACCAAAAGTAAAATCCCTGCAAGCTGCGTGGAAACTTTTTAAAGACACCATAATAGAGGCTCAACTTAAATGTTTACCCCAATTTAAAAAACATAGTAAGAGAACCAAAAAAAGAGCCACCATGGTAAAACAACAAAGTAAAAGAAGCAGTGAGAGGCAAAAAGGCATCCTTTTAAAAGTAGAAGATAAATCCTAATGAGGAAAATAGAAAAGAGCATAAACTCTGGCAAATGAGGTGTAAAAATATAATTAGAAAGACCAAAAAAGAATTTGAAGAACAGCTAGCCAAAGACTCCAAAACTAATATCTTTTTTAAAAAAAATACATCAGAAGCAGAAAGCCTGCTAAACAACCAGTAGGGCCATTGGACGATCGAAATGCTAAAGGACCACTCAGACGATAAGGCCATTGCGGAGAAACTAAAATGAATTTTTTGCATTGGTCTTCACTTTTGAGGATGTGAAGGAGATTCCCAAACCTGAGCCATTCTTTTTGGGTGACAGATCTGAGGAACTGTCCCAAATTGAGGAGTCATTAGAGGATGTTTTGGAACAAATTGATAAACTAAACAGTAATAAGTCTCTGGGACCTGATGGTATTCACCTAAGAGTTCTGAAGGAGCTCAAATAGGAAATTGCAGGACTACTAACTGTCATCTGTAACCTATCATTTAAATCAGATTCTGTACCAAATGACTGGAGGATAGCTAATGTGACGCCAATTTTTAAAAAGCACTCCAGAGGTGACCCTAGCAACTATAGGCCAGTAAGCTTCACCTTCAGTACCAGGCAAATTGGTTGAAACTATCGTAAAGAAAAAAATTGTCAGACACATAGATGAACATAATTTGTTGGGAAATAGTCAACATGGTTTTTGTCAAGGGAAATCATGCCTCACCAATCTACTAGAATTCTTTGCGGGGGGGTCAACAAGCATGCGGAGAAAGGAGATCCAGTGGATATAGTGTATTTAGATTTTCAGAAAGCCTTTGACAATGTCCCTCACCAAAGGCTCTTAAGCAAAATAAGCAGTCATGGGATAAGAAGGAAGGTTCTCTCATGGATTGTTTCCTATCTTTTAACCAGTTACCAAAGGGTAGGAATAAATGGTCAGTTTTCAGAATGGAGAGAGATAAATAGTGGTGTCCCCCAAGGATCTGTACTGGGCCCAGTCCTATTTAACATATTCATAAACGATCTGGAAAAAGGGCTAAACAGTGAGGTGACAAAATTTGCAGATGATACAAAAGTACTCAAGATAGTTACGTCCCAGGCAGACTGCGAAGAGGATCTTACAAAACTGGGTGACTGGGCAACAAAATGGCAGATGAAATTTAATGTTGATAAATGCAAAGTAATGCACATTAGAAAACATAATCCTAACTATACATATACAATGATAGGGTCTAAATTAGCTGTTGCCACTCAAGAAAGATCTTGGATTCATTGTGGATAGTTTTCTGAAATCATCCACTCAATGTGCAGCGGCAGTCAAAAAAGCGAACAGAATGCTGGGAATCAAGAAAGGGAAAGATAATAAAGACAGAAAATATCATATTGCCTCTATATAAATCCATGGTATGCCCACACCTTCAATGCTGCGTGCAGAAGTGGTCCCTGAATCTCAAAAAAGATATATTGGAATTGGAAAAGGTTCAGAAAAGGGCAACAAAAATAATTAGGGGTATAGAACGGCTTTCGTATGAGGAGAGATTAATAAGACTGGGACTTTTCAGCTTGGAAAAGAGGCGACTAAGAGGGGATATGATAGAGGTCTATAAAATCATGAGCGGTATAGAGAAAGTAAATAAGGAAGTGTCATTTACTCCTTCTCATAATACAAGAACAAGGGGCCACCAAATGAAATTAATAGGTAGCAGGTTTAAAACAAACACAAGAAAGCATTTTTTCATGCAACACACTATCAACCTCTGGAACTCCTTGCCAGAGGGTGTTGTGAAGGCCAATACTATAACGGGGTTCAAAAGGGAGCTAGACAGATTCATGGAAGATAGCCATTGATGGACCTATTAACCAGGATGGGCAGGAATGGTGTCCCTAGCCTCTGTTTGCCAGAAGCTGGGATTGGGTGACAGGTTATCATCAAGTGATCCATGTCCTGTCTGTTCATTCCTTTGGGGCACCTGCCATTGGCCACTGTCAGAGGACAGGATACTAGGCTTGATGGACCTTTGGTCTGACCCAGTATGGCCATTTCTTATGTAAATATATTCTATGTGGCTGTCTTTTTTTTTCCAAATAAAAGTGTCAAAATTAAATGTAAGAAAAGATTACAGATTAGACTGAGGCAACTAGACAATGTAAAAGGACATTGGCGTGGGAGTTAAAAGATAGTGACATAGCATTAAGATTTGGATTGCATGAGGGAAAATAAAAAAGGAAAGATGCACTTTGCCTAGAAACTTTTCACAAGCAAAGTGTCATATGCACACTTTCCAAGTTTATGCTCACCTCACACCCCACCACACTACTTAATTGGTCACTGAGATTCCTATGAAAATCATAGAAGGCAATATTCAGGTATCAGAAGGCCAAGCCTGTAAGGTATTTTGTCCACTTGACTCACTCTCACATTAGAGAGAGAAGGTAGGTAACACCTTTCCCAGACATGGGGAATTGCTCTGTGGAAGCTCAAAAGCTTGTCTTTACCAATAAAAGTTTGGCCCATAAAAGATATTACCTCACCCACCCTGTATCATTAATATCCTGGGACCAAGATGGCTACAACAACCACAGAAGACATGTTAAACTGTTGCCTTTATCTGTTAGAGTTCTGGGAAGTGTTAGAATTCTGGTCCTGTCCAATAAGTGGTTATAGGAAAACAATGCTGCTTGGGAGACACTGTGGCTTCAGAATCAAAACAGCACCTTCATTCTAAAATTCTGGAGCCTGATTCTCACTCACACCACTCAGGCAGTGTAAAAGGGCCTTCAACTGAGTGCAAGTTACATTTACTTTGATGTCTCTTTGGATGCTGGAGGGATATAAAAGGGTCTTAGTATAAATGAGAATCGAGCTCTTCGATTTCATGGTGAACTTTGGTGACTGCAGTGGTGTTATATCTTCTGCATCACATGCTTGGGGGAGGAGCAATCAGGGATCAGCCAGTTGAGTCAGATATTTTAATTATGACTCATAGCCGCCCCCCCCCCCCCCCGGTAGTAAAATCTAGGAGTCATTTCCTGCAGAATATGGGCTTGTTTCTGAATAATCTGATATCTTGCTTTGGGAGGGTGGTACATCTTGTGTGTAGAATTGTGTCTGGCGCTTTGTGTCACATGTAGCCTACCTCTCTCGATTGCAATTTTTAAAAAAAATGGTTGAAACCATAACAAGAGATCTATCCTCTTCAGAGAGCAGCCAGCTGTGTACTGACGAGCATTCAAGGGAAATGCATCAGCAGGTTAAATAATTTAAAGATGCAAGTCCTAGGAGGCAGCCTATTAGAGCAATTCCTGTGTCCATAGATGTGGTTGTTACCCCCGAGGAGCTAACATTTTCCTTTACCCTTGAGTTCCATGAAAGGGTCGGGCTGTGCTCTGTGTATTCTCTTCCTAGAAACAAATCATGTAGGTGTTAGAGAAGCAAAGCACCTGTTGATAATCTCTCTTAGCTCTATGGCAATAAAAGATTGTGTCTTACAGTACATTTTCTGGTGTGTCTTGACCAGTCTAGGTTTTACATTTCCCAAGTGATGGGACTTCCACCACTTACCTTAGCAAACTATTCTACAGCCAGCTAGGTCTCATTGTCAGGAGACTTATTGATAATCACTTAAATTTTTCCCTTAGTGTCATCCATTATATCATGTCACTCTCTCATAGGCCATCTTAAATAGTTCCTCACTCTCCTTGTTAGAGCTGATAGGAACTTTTTCCACCACAAGCAAAACATTTCAAAGAAACAAATGTTTCCATAAAATTTTTATCAGGAAGATTTTTAGGCATAAAGAGCCTTGTCTATAGCTGGGTGGTTAGGGTTCTGGCCTAGAATGTGGGAAACCGAGGATCAAATCCCCATACTGCCTGATTTGGAGTAATGGAGAATGAAAAACTCTGTTCCAAATCTGGCAGAATGGGGGCTTGAATTGGGAACTCTTCATCCCAGGACAGCACCAACCAGTAGCACAGCCATGTCCGGAGTGCAGGGGGAGCAGCGCTATAAAAAGGCGCCTCTCCCTGTACTCACCCGGTGGCGCTCCGGGTCTTCGGCAGCACTTCAGCAGAAGGTCCTCACTCACTCTGGGTCTTTGGTAGTACCTGCTGCCGAAATGCCACCGAAGACCCAGAGCGCCACCAGGTGAGTGCAAGAAGCGGCGCTTAAAAAGAAGCGGCGCCTTTTTTTAGCGCTGCTAAAAAAAAAAAGGCGCCATTTCCTTTTTAAGGCGCTGCTTCTGCTCAGAGCGGGAGCGGCTGCTTCCCCCTGGCTACGCTACTGGCACCAGCCCACTCCTGCAAAAATATTCAAAAGGTTTTATTTTCATGCCAATGCAGAACAAAAACTAATTTTGAAACCTCAAAGTTGTCATGAAACAGAATTGTCATCCTCTGGCCAGCTGTACTCATTGGTGTTTACACTCCTCAACTATGGCCAGAATGCTGTGAGGTCTCTATGCACACTTTCATAGTTGCTTGAGCATCTATATCTGAGCACTCCGTAACATCTGCAGTGTCTTGATCAACAGACAATGTAATGGGCAATTGATAGATTAGCTAATCTGGGCTGCTGCCATTCAATAAAAAAGTCAAAGTTTTTCTCCTTATGAAGCATTTCCTTGTCACTTAGGAGAAGATTGCTCCGATTCAAACTAAATAATCTAGGACTGTAGAGACAGAGCGGTATCTTGAGGAGACAGACGTTGAGGCCACTCTGCTTGAGTTTAAGCCAAATTTACACACAATCTCCAGCCTGTGCCACATGCTCTTAGCAAAAGTTCTTCCCTTCCTCCCCTGGGGATTCATGTGATCAGCATTAAATTTCTGTGTCCGTTTGGATAAAATAATCCTCCCATTCAGTCTTCATCGGTCCTGGCAGGTGCATGAAATGGAGGTAGGAGTTCTGAGCAAGGGGGGCCTCAAAATGCCTAAAGCCATTCTGTTGAGAATGGCTCAAATCTAAAGATTAGAAATGGAGTCAAGCGGTCTTGTTATTCTTATGGCTCCAGGACTGGTGAGCGGTACTGTGTCTAGGCCAAATAATCCATGTCAGTGGTTAAGCAGTACTTAAGAGAAGATACTGTTGCACAGCAGTCACGCAGCACTGCCACTCTGCCCAGTGCTCCAGAGTCATTTTTCTCTCTTTTGCTCATTCTTCTTTTGTATTAAGATGATGTGACCTGACAGTGGGTAGTGTGTGAAATATAGTAACAAAGTTAAACTGGTGTCCACTGTGCCTGGACCAATCCTACAGAAACTATAAACAAATCTCTGTATTTCTTCTCTGATGCTTAGCATTTCACTGGGGAGGTTCAGGGCTGGCCTTACCCTGAGGCGAACTGAGGTGGCTGCTTCAGGTGCCAGACTGTGCGGGGGCGCCACTAGGACTCAGAGTATAGAAAATTGTGTCTGCTGCAGGTGCATATGTATTCTCTCTGCTCTAGATGCACAGAGATGGTGGAGTGCTGTGCTGGAGGAAAGAGGGCACAAGAGACATAACAGGCAGGCAGGAGAAAAGGTGTGAGGGAATAACAAAAAGCAGCAGGAGCTGCAGGGAAAGAGGAGGAGGAGCCTCTTATGTACCTCTCTCGCATCCCCAGGAGCCTGGACTGATTAACACCAGCTTCTCAGGGAGCTTCCTGTTTCCAGCTGCTTCCCTGAACCCACTTGAGGAGAACAGGCAGTCAACTGAAGGAGTAGGAGCCAGTTAGGCCCTTAAGACGCTGATATCTTCTCTCACTCAGGCCCTGCTACCAACCTGCTTATTTGTCCCCTTCAACTAAGTGTTGAGAGCCACTATAGCTGGCACAGAACAGCAGTCATGAGTGAAAGACTAAAATGCCCCTCTGGGGCAGCATTCGGAAAAAGAAAGCAAGCAAAGGAAGCTTTTCCATCTAAGCAGAAAGGAGCTCCTGAGATATAGACACAAATGTTCACGGTGAGCCTTCCGGCCCAGTGAGGATGTGAGTGGTGAGGAGATGCCTGATCTTCCAGTTAGTCAGAGTGCAGGTGACCTGGCAGCTACTGCAGCATCCATATCTCCATCTCAAATGGATGTAACCGTGCACATTCCTGAAGAAAAGTGTAGACCAGAAAAGAGTGGTGGAGGCGCAAGAAACAGCTGCTGCTGAGTTTAGTTCCTTAAGTCTAGATGATCCAGGACTGTGGACCCACTTGAGCAGTACTTCCTTGTACTGCATGGGCCACAGCAAGTGAAAAAACTTCATGTTCCCCAAAGACAATGAAAATAGAAGTTTCCATCCAACACATTACTGGCGTGAAATCCCCAATGGTTACAAACTGGAGAGGCCATGGCTTATGTACTCAAAAACCCAGAATGCTGCATACTGCTTTTGTTGCAAACTTTTCCAGTCTAATGTTCCAGCCACATTGGGTTCTACAGGAACAAAGGACTGCAAAAATCTGGCTAGAAATCTGGCATGCCATGAGAAGGCAGCAAATCACCTGAGAGCATTCCATAGGTAGAAAGAGCTTGAGATGAGACTAAGGTTCCAGGCCACCGTAGAGTCACCACCCAAGAAATGTACACACACCACTACCTTGGAAAAACAATTCAAAATGAGATCATACAGTTACTGGCAACAAAAGTCAAACAGAAGATTGTGGCAGATCTGAAGTCAGTAAGGGTACGTCTTCACTACCCACTGAAATCAGTGGGTAGTGATCTATCTTTTGGGGATTGATTTTTTCACGTCTAGTGTAGACATGAATCAATTGATCCCCGATTGCTCTGCCATTGACTCCGGCAAACCACCACAGCAAGAGGCAGAAGCGGAGTCGACGGGGGAGCAGCGGCAGTCGACCCTGAGCGTCCTCACGGCACGGTAAGTCGATCGAGGTACGTTGACTTCATCTACGTTATTGACATAGCTGAAGTTGCGTACCTTACATCGACCCTGCCCCACCCCAGTGTAGACCAGGGCTAAGATATTTCTTGGTTATTCTGGACTGCACACCTGACATCAGCCATACCGACAAATGACTTTAATGGTGCCTTTTGTAACAACAACAGAACCTAGTGAAAATGTCCCTGCAATGGGGACTGTCAGAGAGCATTTTCTAGAATTTATTGACATTGAAGATACTACAGGAGCTGGTATGACAAATGTGCTTCTTAAAAAGCTGGAAGATATGGGTATTGTGATAGCTGACATGAGAGATCAGGCCTATGATAATGGTGCCAACATGAGCAGAAAGAACAGAGGAATGCAGACATGGATCCAAGAGTTAAACCCTCGAGCTTCCCCATGCTGAAGTTAATAAAAACACATCTGCGCTCCACAATGACACAGGAGAGGCTGGTCGGCCTTGCAACCATCTCACTAGAGCATGAGCTGGCCCAGACTGTGGATCTTCAAGAAGCAGTTCAAATCCTTGCAACCTAGGCGGCATGGAAAGCACCACTTTGATTATTCAAACAGATAAAAATGCCAGTGTTT
Source organism: Macrochelys suwanniensis (assembly GCA_033296515.1). NCBI lineage: Eukaryota > Metazoa > Chordata > Testudines > Chelydridae > Macrochelys > Macrochelys suwanniensis. The sequence continues at coordinate 42,078,271 of CM065783.1, forward strand.
ACTGTGCAGACAAGAAAAGTTAACTTTCAAACGCCTGAACAGCAAATGTAAGTGTTACTTAAAATTTTTGAACAAGGCATTTTAAGTTGTTAGTTCTCCTTTATTGGGGTAGGTAGCAGAGCAGTACCATGAGAGGAGTAGAACGGAAAGAAGGCAGAATTGTGACCTTTCAAAGTTTTGGCCCAAGCAAGTGGGTATGGGGGCGTCATTGCACTTTGTGAAGTTACTGTGAATAAACGTATGAAAATAACCAGTCATATATATTCTTCTGACTTCCCACCTCAGCCAAGACCCCCTGCCCAAACCTCACTATCTGAACAACACGTGATTGATCTATGCTCTGAGGTAAGTACATGTACTTACATCATTAGCCTCTACTAAACAACCAATGTTATGCTATGAGATGAATTATGTCCCCTGCTTACGCTCCAAGATCTGAAAATAAGACTTATGCTTTGTAACTTCAGGAAGTTTTGCTGCTTCCCACAATAAAATCTCTAGGTTAGTGACTTGCTCTAATGTGAAGACTTGTTTCTTCCTGATTGTTGCTATTATTCCACTCAAGCATCAATTTTAACTCCATTTGTTAGATGCTTTTATTAAAGTCAGTAAGTACTGAATGCAGAAAAGGGCAGGGGAATTTTCCTCCCACTGAATTGCTATGGGGGGAAAATTATGGTATAACAGTAACACATGAGTTTTGAAATTCTGCTCCTGTGTTGTACAAGGAAACTAGAGATGAATATTTGACCTCATTAAACATGGGAGTTCAGGTCAGGAATTGTTTCTAACCTCATTTGATAAGATTTTTTAAAAGATTTTATGTATGTTTTTCAAATTAAATCCCCATATGCATTAATCCTAAATCCCAAATACTTGTTGCGATAGCTGAGAAACAAGCACTTGTGTAGTCTTCCCATGCTCACATGATTGTGAAATGCACTGATAAGATATGCCTTCCTGCTGTAGTTAGGTTTAATAACTTGTTCAGGATAAATGGAGCAATTACGTCTGAAAGAAGCAAACAGAAGTAAAACTTGAGGAGTGCATGCAGGTCAGGACTAGGAACAGACACTTTACAGCTGCTCTGTTCTCAATTTCAGTGCATTTGAGATTTTGTTTTATAAATATCCCTTCCTGCAAAGAGACACGATTAACAGGTGAATTTGAAGGGACCCTGTCAGACTTGATAAAGGGTCTGTTGTCAGATTCCTAGTAGAAGATAAGTCCCTCCCTAAGCCTTTCCTGTCAAGTCTGGGGGATGTGAATCAGGCAGGGAAGAGTTAAATATCTGGGGAGCAGATGTAGGGAGAGCTGTTTATCTTTCCTTGGCAGTCCTATAAAGCGAACAGAAGAAAGGAGTCACCAGTCTGGGAGGGAGAGATCGGATTTAATTTAGGAAAGAAGAAGGATGATTTTCCTTTGGGTCTTCTTTGTACTCTAAAACAGGGCGTGTGTGTGTGTTTATGGATCTGACTATTCACTTCCTTCTCCCTTATTTAATCATTTACCACTTGTGCAGAGGGAATATACAATGCTCCCATCCTGATATGCTAATGCAAACCATTATACAAAGTGCAAGGCTCTGCTCTAGTTGTGTGCTGCTTGTATGCCAGGGGAGGGGAAGTCCACTCTGACACTACTTACAACCATATCTCTATCTTAAAGATTCATGCCTAGGTATTAGGCTCATTTAAATCTTTGGATTTATTCCATATTTGAAATATTGGCAGTAATTAAACAATTTGGACAATCATAAATTATTCTTCCTGTAAGACTAACACAAAACTAAAATATTGCGCTGAATGTGCTTGTTATAGTTACAATAATACAGGGCAATTTTCTTAAAGCAAGAAGGGAATATATGATTGAAAGGACCATACTGGGAAAAGCGCTCAGGGCCCAGATCCTCAGCTGGTGTAAACTGGCATTGTTCTACTAACTTTGGAGGTATGCTGATTTACATCTGTTAAGCATCTGGTCCCAGGGATTTTTATTCATAACAGAAAACCTGCTGAAATGCTCTCCCTGAGGCAGTATGTACAGTCAGTTGTAGGGATACTGTCAGCTTCAAGAATACTGAAGTGCTTTCCCAGCCTTCTCCAAAATTGCAGCTGATCACACACTGCTTGATGTGGTAGAAAAATTGTTATCTTGGCCACAGCTTGTTTACTAATGCCGGGATCAACGATGAAATGACAGCACATTTCTAAAACCAGGTCTGCCTATGGTCGACTTTGTCGCTGCCTGTGAAGGTGAGAGGCATTCGACTTCACACCAAGATTAATGTCTATTATACAATGGAGTTAAGCAATTCTCTCTGTGGATGTGAAACATGAACACTCTACAGCAGGCAATTGAAGCAACTAAGGCATTTTTACATGCACTGTCCGAGTCTTATCTGTAACATCAAGTGGTTGGACAGGCTAGCAAACACTGTAGTCTTGGGACAGTGCTGCATGACTAGGGTTGAATCCCTAATCATACAGGACCAACTTCACTGGACTTGTCACCTTGCACATATGAAGGACATGCAACTTCCCATATTTTACAGACAGTTGAAAATGAGAGCACATACACTGGGAGGCCAACAAAGATGACACAAGGACACTATGAAGACTCATCTAAAGGCTGGCCATGTCAACCCATGTGCTTGGGAAGCTGCTGCTGCTGACAGATCAGGATGGCAGTGATCCTGTTGGTCTGCATCTGAAGCCATTGAGAACAGCCAAACAGAACAAGCCAAAAAGCGTGAGCGAAGAAAGCAGGCTGTGGCAAAAACATGTGGCCACGTCCGCCCAACACACAGACACATCTGCGGATCCGTCATTGATTTACATTAACACAAGATGACACACTGAAATAAAAGCTTACCCTGATACATCGACCACAACGGGAGACTCCAGCAACAGCAACATTTCCAGCCTGCACTGGATGGAGGCAAGCAGGAGCCGTGCTGCTGTTAAACCCCCAAAGAGGAATAATTGCTGACTCATCCAGAATTGAACATGCTCTTTGTCTCAAATAGGGCCCAAAGAGCAACCCCTTCTTTAGTCTGCTGGCTTGCCCCTCATGCTGTTCCTCTCTCTCTCAGGAAGGAGAGTGCTCCATGCCTGTCCATGGATAATGCTGGCAGTAACTCCCACTCATATTGTGGCTGACCCCAGTGCCCAGCCCAAAATAGGGGAAGAGTCTTTGCATACTCCCTTCTCTCACATTAATAAGGACTATTGGGCCTCATCAGTACCTATTAAATTCAACGTAAAGATTCCCACTTATTTCCATCAGGCCTTGCTTCATTTAAAGTGTCAGGCTTCAGTCGTTTTTTGCTGGAATCATGTTTTAAAAACAAGTTTCTAGAATGTCTGGTTTTTTTACTGTGAGAAAAGTGTGTTCTTCATTTTCAAATAACTCAAATCTGACTGGTAGGATTTTGCCCAAACTCCATCATCTCCTGCCTCTGGTCCCCTCCCCCCAGTTTTTTTTAGGGAAAAAAAGCATGGGACATTTCAGCCCCAAGAGATCAGATGTTTCTGAAAGTGATGAACATGCATGGATAGTGCATTATGACAAGTACGTTTTGGAACCTTAAGTCTAGTAAGCACAACCAGCAGCTGCTGAATTATTGGATAGGCTGCTACCCAGCTAATCTAACATGCATTTTTGAACACGTCCATCCATGTTAAGTGCTATATATTTTTGGTGCTTTCCTGGGGGTTGATTTCTCCCACCCATCTCCCAACACTGAGAACACAACTCCCACCAAGGCCAAATTCAAGACACAAATATCAGTGGACCCGTTTTGAAAATGCATGCCCTGATGTCACCCCAAGGAGATCAACACAGCAGGCAGTGAATTAACTGAGTGCGTCAGAAGCAGCTGTAACTTCTCAGGAATGGGATAAAAACTTCTAAACACATCTCTTAAGCTCGCCATAGAAATGCATATAAAATGTCAAGTGTCAGGGAAAGTGGTAATTTTAGAGTTTGTCTCTTGTGCCTAGGGTCAACATCAGATGGACAGGCCTATGATTACCCAGTGGTCCTGCTTATCTTTTTAAAATACTGGCACAACATTAATTTGGAACCACCACTGTGTTCCAAAGCTTATTGGGGGGTGGGGGAGGGACATTAATACATTAATGGTCCAATAAGCTCTTTAGCCAGCTTTTTTAAACCTTTTGGGTGCAAGTTATCCAGACCTGCTGACTTGAAAATGTCTAAGCTTGGTAGTTGCTCTAACATCCTCCTGAGATACTAGGGATATGAACACAGCATCTGTTTTCAATGTACAACAACAAATAACCATCTACTTCATGGACACTAAGGTTTTCCTGGATATATACAGTGGGCTGTTTAATTGTACTCTTGACCTGGTAATGGCTGTATTCTCAAGACCTTTAAAAAAAAAAAAAAAAAAAAAAAAAGACTAGTATGGAGGAAAATGAGATGTTCAAAACATCTAATTCAGTTCATACACTGCTGGAACTGCACTATTTTGGGAGATGTGGGATCATTTGGTATAATAGATCCATGCAATAGCTTGGTATGAAGCATACAGAGACAAATGTCTTGTTTATTGATTCATGTGCCACTTTTCTTTGAATTTTTCCAATCACACTCACTACTCTTATAGGTGATTTTAAAGAAGTCTTTTCAGCTGAGAAATACTTTCCTCAAAAAGGCCTGTGAAAGTTGAAAATGAGGTGAACCACACACACACAGTAATATACTGAAGCAAGGTAATGTGTAGTTATCACCAGTTAACTCTTCTAATCCAACAGAGCAAATGCAACTGACAGTCAAAGCATATAAACAGTAAGGTTTCTATGATCTGGAAATAATTTTGTGTTGAAGTGGTATTTAATTGTAACATGGGTTTCAAAATGTGTGTGTGTGTGTGTGTGTGTGTGTGTAAAATGCAGGGGTCTCCAACACACGGCCCATGGAGTTATTTCCTGCAGCCCGCCATATGTGCTGACTCCACTGGCAGCCAAGCTCCAGACATTACTGAGTGTTTATATTTTATTAAAACCCCTCTTTGCATTACAGTTTTTAAGTTAATACATTGACTTTTAATAGACTACTATATTACTCTTTTTTTCATTTTTGACTATACTTTTGTATCATTGCATGAAAAGATTTCAGTGATGCGGCCCTCAGGCCAATTTACTAGTTCTCATGTGGCCCTCTTGGTAATTTGAGTTTCAGATCCCTGATGTAATGTATACATACGGAGAGAGAGAAAGAAAGAAAATGGGATAACAGTTGTGAAAAATCAAGGCAGGCACATCTTAAATTTGCTAAACGTTACAGAGTTAAAGCCTGAATTTAGAATGCACAACAGTTCTACAGAATGAGGGAGAAGCTGCATTAGGTTGTTTTTTCAGTTTTATAAGCAGAGTGTCAAATTCTCTTACTAACCATAGTTCTTGTTAGCTAGTTATATTTGTATTATAATAGCACCAATTAGAATTGGTCTCTCATTGTGCTAGGCAATGTACAAAGATATAGTAAGACACAATCCTTGTTCCAAAGACTATCTAGTTCAGCCGTTCTCAAACTGTGAATCAGAACCCCAAAGTGGGCCACGAACCTGTTTTAATGGGGTCACCAGGGCTGGCATTAGACTTGCTAGGGTCCGGACCAAAGCCCAAGCCCAAGCCCCACCACCTGGGGCCAAAGTCAAAGCTTTAAGGCTTCAGCCCTGGGTGGCAGGGCTCAGGTTACAGGCCCCACCATCTGGGATGGCTGGGCTCACACGTCAGTCCCCGCTCCTGGGGTTGTGTAGTAATTTTTGTTGTCAGAAGGGGGTTGCGATGCAATGAAGTTTGAGAACCCCTGATCTAGTTCTAATAGAAATGTAACAAGTAAGTTTGACAAACTGGAGGGAGTATTATGGTAAACACCCACACCTTCGATTTTTGCATTAAATATGTGTATTTTCCCACTGATCATTCATCTAGAACCTCCAGCCTGCTGTTCTTATTCAGGCAAAACTTCAATGGGAGTTCTCCTGCTGAAGTCTACTCAGTGGGTGGGGCTGCTGCATGCTCAGGTCCTTTGCTACATAAGTAATAAAAGGGAGTTCATCCTTTGCAGACATTTGGTTTCTACGAGGCCATTCAGTGCATAGGCAAGGCACTTATGGGGGAAAGAAACAGGTGTGCATTCAAGCTGAAATACAATAGCATTCTACTGAGTGATTACAGGCGTGATCCAAAGCCTAATGAAGTGAATGGAAAGATGCCCTGTAAATGCATCAGTGCCACCAGTGACAAGTTTGCCCCCACCCTCCTGAAGTATTTATTGCTATTTCTAAACCTTTGTTTAGAAAAACTTTGCTTAGTGCCTGGATGGTATGATAAACATCTATTATGTTTTTTAATTAATATATGACACTCTCAATTAAAACCATAAGTGACAGAGATTATTAATTCTAAGCTCAGTTCTTTTTTCTCCCCAACTGGTCTCCCACTGGCCTAATGCAATGAATCTTTGAATGGAAATCTATCCATTTTAGCTCTCATCAGGCATTCAATCCTGAGTCTTATGTGGGGAGATCACTGGCTTTTCAAGCTTTTCTGAGTAAGCTTTCTTGGGATTGCTTACCACACTTTGAAACTATTTTAAAATTCTGTTGCAGCTGTAGCATATTCCAAAATAAGTAGATAAAATATACAGCATCTGCTTTCTCAGTCAGTAATGTGAGTTGCTAGAATTCATATTAGACATTCACTGCAGATGAAATTCACTCCCAGCAGATAGCCAGAACAAGCTATGGGCACCACTTTAGCCCTATGTTGAGGGCATAAGTGGGACATGAGTGGGGCCTGGAATTTGTGCTGGCTCTCCACATAGTGGTGTATTTCATGCTGCCTGTATAATACAAATGTGGGCTTGTGGCCCTGCTGCTCAGCATGACACAGGCACAGGACAATGGCCTTGGTGAATTGTGTTAACAAGTCATTGTTCAAATCTCTAAAACAACCAACTACAGATTCATGGTCACAAGATTTAGGTGCTGAGACTGTTCACAGTATATAACTTTGTTATGCAAAAATGACAGCTTTGAGAAAATGAATGTTAATTGGTAATAGATGGATTAGTACCATAGCCGTTCCCTGGCTGCCTCTCTTGTGCCACTCAACTACAGCTCACACAGTAGAGTGTGTGAGAGAAGTCAGTTGGGAGTAGAAGATTTTTACTTCAGAAAAGATCATGTAAATATTACCATTCACCTGGAAAATCTTTAAATTGTTACTTCCTGAAAACTCATCATCTACATTCACCTTCTGATGCAATTTTTTGAAGACTTAAATCATGCAAACATGCTGCAATTTCTAATTACTGTCACAGACCAAGTTATTTATAGCACCCTAAAATATTTTCTTCAGTATAAACAAATCTCTCCTCTGTGGTCTTCACCATTATTTTCTTCCCATAAAAATTCCAGGTAGAGCCATACACAGCAGACACCAGTGTCAGGACTATGTCATCTCAGAAAAGTGGAATTTGATTGCCCTGTATGTCATTTTCAGTCTTCAATTCCTCCCAGCCCATTAAATGGAAACTGAGTTGAGGCGAGTTGAAGACTAAAAATGCTGTGCAGAATCAAGGTAATGTTTCCTCTGCTGAAGAACGTCTGCTCTAGAGGAATCCCATGGAACACTCATGAATAGAAGGCAAGGTAAGTAAGAATATGTTCAGTTTTGTTCTTTCAAAGTGTTCTGGTAAGAGTTCAGAATTCACGTGAAACAGTAAAATATTGTGGCACTGACAGTAAAAATAAAATCTGATGAAAGAAGGAGAGGCAGGCCTAGTAAGCCTCGTTTCCTTTGGGGGGTTTTATGGCTTGAAAGGAGGAGAAAGTTTGTTTGTACAGGTTGTCAGAGCCAAGCTGGAAAGATGCAGAAATAACCTTAGTATCAACTATCCACGGTGTTTTCCTCATTGCTCTAGGAAGTACAGTCTCTAGGAGTGACATCATAGATTCATAGATTCTAGGGCTGGAAGGGACCTCGAGAGGTCATCGAGTCCAGCCCCCTGCCCTCATGGCAGGACCAATTACTGTCTAGACCATCCCTGATAGACATTTATCTAACCTACTCTTAAATATCTCCAGAGATGGAGATTCCACAACCTCCCTGGGCAGTTTATTCCAGTGTTTAACCACCCTGACAGTTAGGAACTTTTTCCTAATGTCCAACCTAAACCTCCCTTGCTGCAGTTTAAGCCCATTGCTTCTTGTTCTATCCTCAGAGGCTAAGATGAACAAGTTTTCTCCCTCCTCCTTACGACACCCTTTTAGATACCCGAAGACTGCTATCATGTCCCCTCTCAGTCTTCTCTTTTCCAAACTAAACAAACCCAATTCCTTCAGCCTTCCTTAATAGGTCATGTTCTCTAGACCCTTAATCATTCTTGTTGCTCTTCTCTGGACCCTCTCCAATTTCTCCACATCTTTCTTGAAATGAGGTGCCCAGAACTGGACACAATACTCCAGTTGAGGCCTAACCAGCACAGAGTAGAGCGGAAGAATGACTTCTCATGTCTTGCTCACCACACACCTGTTAATGCAGCCCAGAATCATGTTTGGTTTTTTTGCAACAGCATCACTCTGTTGACTCATATTTAGCTTGTGGTCCACTATAACCCCTAGATCCCTTTCTGCCGTACTCCTTCCTAGACAGTCTCCTTCCATTCTGTATGTGTGAAACTGATTATTCCTACCTAAGTGGAGCACTTTGCATTTGTCCTTATTAAACTTCATCCTGTTTACCTCTGACCTTTTCTCCAATTTGTCCAGATCATTTTGAATTATGACCCTATCCTCCAAAGCAGTTGCAATCCCTCCCAGTTTGGTATCATCTGCAAACTTAATAAGCGTACTTTCTATGCCAATATCCAAGTCGTTGATGAAGATATTGAACAGAGCCTGTCCCTAAACAGACCCTTGCGGAACCCCACTCATTATACCTTTACAGCAGGATTGGGAACCATTAATAAACTACTCTGAGTACGGTTATCCAGCCAGTTGTGCACCCACCTTATAGTAGCCCCATCTAAGTTGTATTTCCCTAGTTTATTGATAAGAATATCATGCGACACCGTATCAAATGCCTTACTAAAGTCTAGGTATACCACATCCGCTGCTTCTCCCTTATCCACAAGACTCGTTATCCTATCAAAGAAAGCTATCAGATGGATTTGTAAAGAACAAATCATGTCAAACCAATGCTGGTTATTCCCTATCATCTGCAAACACTTGGAAGGTGGTAAGGTGATTTCCTTAATTGCTCCATTATTTTCCCTGGCACAGAAGTTAAACTAACTGGTCTGTAGTTTCCTGGGTTGTTTTTATTTCCCTTTTTATAGATGGGCACTATATTTGCTCCTTTTCACATCTTTTTTCACACTTTTTTTCCCCCCACACTTCACATCACAAGTCTCCTCCTTTCTCTGATACTGTGTTTTAGTCCCTGTGTCTTTACTCCTGAATATATTAAACATCATTGTATTTTGTTCTAATACAAGCTGTATAATGCTTTCTAGTTTCCAAAGAATCCTCAATATGTTTGCATGTGTGTTTTCAACCTTCTTATTGCCATTGCGTCAGTGTAACTCCAGCTCACCAGGTGAGGATGAAGTTAAATACAGGATATCAGTGTTAGTTTTACTAATAAGTATGATTAATCTGTGAAATAAAAATGTTAAATACTACAAGTCCGGGTTCCATTGAAGTTTATGGGAATTTTGCCATTGAGGTCACTGGGGCCAGGATTCACCCCAGATATAGTTTGGATATAGCCTTCAACATTGGACATTTCTGTAGTATATTTAATGTTTGACAATTACTTTTTTTTTTTTTTTTGCAAAAGCAATCCCATGGTCTTCTAGGATCATTCATAACCAGCTTCTCTGTAGCATAGATCACTTGCAGGACTTCCTGTAACACCAACCTTCTGGGAAGGTCTTTGCTTTCAGGCCTTATAATTTTAGTCACGATCTTTTTATGTTAAGATTCAGGCCCTGAGTTACCTGCCCATGTTTGGAAGGATCCACTCCTCTCTTCTTATGCAGGGAAGTGTTGGTGAGCTGAAGTAATTATTATACTGAGCAGTTAAATGTCTACCTGAGGGTATTGCATGGCATATTAAGAAGCACAAGTAAATCTAAGCATAAGGGACCTGATCCTAAGACCAATGAAGTCAAAGGAAAGACCCCATTGACTTAATGAGCTCTGAGTCAGGTTTTCCGAGGTGCCTCAATCTGTGCACCAATTTCTTGTACATTAAATTTGAGCCAGAAAGGTGCTGAGCACTTGAAGACAATGGAAGCTTTAAGCTCTAAAGCACCTGTAGACATTCAGGGCCCAATTTTCACAATGCTCACTAAAGTCAATAGGTGCTGTTATCAATACAAGTGAACACATATGCAGTCAGTTAGCAATTTCCAAATATAAAATTGGTAATTGTACACAGCAGCATGGTCAAAAACAGGTACAAAAGATTAGTGCACAACTGAAGATGTGTGATGGGATCCAAAGGGTACAATCTGAAACTGGGACTCCTGTACCCGCTTAACCCTCCAGCCTGGGCTGGCTCTCACAATGCTTTGCCAGTGACAACAGTGCCTGGAGGGGTTTGTTGCTTATGATTCAGCCACCAGCATGCAGAGGCACACCCAGCTAAGTTGCATGAATGCTCTCTAAGCCATTCATGAACGATTTGCTGGTGTTTCCCAGTGTCTCCCCCCCCCAAGCCCCCAGTCTTGCAACCCAGAAATATACTACTGTCTTGCACTGCTCAAGACCTTCTTTTGAACAGTGCAAACTTAGCTTGCCACTTCGTCAAAGGAAAGGGACATGCACCAGCATTTGTAACATGAGCAGATTTCCCAAGCACTTCAGACAAACTCACTGGTAAGGATAAAACATTAAAGTAAGTTTGACTACAGAAAAATAGATTATAAGTGGTAGGCATAAAGGTCAGAGATCTCTACCAAAGAAAATAAAACGTAAGCATGCAGTCTAAATCCTAAACCTTATTAGACTAAGCAGTATTTGGATCAAGCAGTTTCTCTCACCCCTCTGGATGTTGCAGGTAGGTTACAGTTCTTAATACACAGGCTGATTTTCCTTCTCAGCCTGGGACCAATCTCCTCAGTTCAAAGTCTTCGCCTTATTAGCATTCTTGTTGCCTTCAATGGAGGTGGGGGAGGAGAGCGGTAATCACATGTCACTGTCCCTTATTTTATACCCTCAGTCCATGTCTGGGCTAGTATTTTTCAGGCACGTCCTGGTGGACCCTGACGAGTCACAGAGTTGAGCAATCCCCATTGTGTAATGCTTGTGCAGAATTGTAAGTCTCTTGTTTACAACTCCCCTGCCGATTAATGGTTGTTTAATGCCCACACGGGTGTGGGTTACCTCCTTTGTTATCACTGGAGAACTAGCAGTGGCCAACTCCCAAACTCACAATGTATTTCAATAACCATACAACAAAATCTCAACTTCATACACACTAACGATATACGTATTTTGACAGAACAATGGTTTCAGCAGATCATGAGATTTTTACATGGCATGCTTTGTATGAAATATCACAACTGTATAGGAGTGATGAATATTGGGCTTACAGGGTGTTACTTTGATGTACAGTGTGTCACAGGATGATCCTTAGAAAATCTGTCTTTAAATGCCCAGCATCAGTGAAAACACAGTCATTGGCTAACAGACATTAGAGTGGACTTCAGTGGGAGTCGGAAGTCTTTCCATTGTTTCAGTGAGAGACGGATAAAGCCCGAGTATCTCAGAAATTTAGTTATTCCAAGCAATTCAGCACAAAAAATTAGCTACTTTTCAGTTTTATGGTTGCATAGGTTTACATATCACTTATGGACTGTAATGACTCAGCATCTGTTGAAGCCAAATATTTCCAACTTGGACCCATCTGTGACCCAAATCTGCAACCAGTCTTCCTTTCACCATTTCTTATATTCCCACCCCCTGCCCCCAAAAAAGTTTTTCTAACTGTCTTATTTTTGCCAGAGCAAAGAAAATTTTTGGCAACCATTATACAATTCCTGCCATCTTCCGCTAACTCACCATCCTTTGACACAGCACTTTCCAAGCACTCCCTGCTTAATAATTTGCCAGATGTCTGCTTAAAAACCATCTGTTCTTGGCAGATGCTAACATCAAATGCTTATCAGATCCTGAATGTTTTTGATTTCTCCTATGACCGAAACCAGATCCTGTTTCCCTCTGAATTTAGATGTACACTTTAATCCCATCAAGTTGACAGTTCTTGGGGTTGACACACAGTTAATATAATGCCAAGTCTGAAAAGTCAAGCTGAGACAGTACATGGTTCAGAAGAGAACCACCAATACCCTGACTGTTCAACTTCTCTTCCTTCTTTAAGGGCTAAAAAGTTTTGATCTTGCAAATCTAAAATTCATTTGCAAATCAGAGCTATTTCTTTAACACCTTGTTGTTAACAACTGAGGAGAGTTAAATCTTTCAGGAATTTTCCTCGCACCAATTTTAAATTACAGTCTTCAAAAAGAGGGATGTTGTTCATGGTCCGTACATGGAGACAACCTAGATTCAACAAACAGCATCCAATGTAATGAGCTACCATTTCTCTTTTAAACCTCATTATCTGGTTTATTGTTGTGTAACCTTCCAATTGATAAGGCTGACACCTAAATCTTATGGTATATTTTAAAATGGCAGATCCATAGCTCATAAAATTTTATTGAATTGTTTTACGTAGAAGATATCAGACAATATGCAAGGTGTATATTTTCCTATTTGATAAAAAAAGATCCCAAAATGGCAAGATTCTGTTGATAATTTAAAATGCCTAATGAATGAAAAAGGAAGCAACTATGGACCTGCCTTAACTGCAACAGTTAGCTCAATTTAGCACACAAGTTACTTTGCTCAGGCTAGGCTAGCTCAAGTAAGAGCAACCACAGTGCAAAACACTGGAGTTACATGGAGTGATTTGTTTAGCAGCACAGAGTGATTGGGCTGGCCGGTGATGACTTGTAGCTGGAGCTGCTACATCCCCACAGCATTACTAGCTCCAGCATCAACACCCCTTGAGCTTCAGCCCCATTCTCCCAACTGGCTAGCTACCTTGAGTTTAAAGCACTGCTTAACCCAAGCCAGAGATCTGTGTGTGGAAAGGAGTCAAATTAGGGGGCAAAACTCAAGTTATAACTCAAGATAACTGTGCTGTGAAGACACACCCTATTGAGGGTATGTTTCAGGATTAACCAGTTCATACATTAGTTGGGAGCAATAGCATAAAGCTATTCAAGCATGGTACTCAATTTGATTGTTTGGCAAGGGTATTATATTTATATATCGTCAATGTAAATATGTATACTTATGATATATCCATACACCTCAGAAGCATATCACATCCATCTATGGCAAGTTGAAGAGCTGTGTGTGTTGGGTTCGGTCACAGAGACCCCCTTGGGACTGTCACCTGATGGGCTGAAATGACCTCTGAGCCCATTTTCCCTGCCAGCTTGGGACTTCCAGAACACTGTCTTGCTGAGCCAGACATGCTAGCCTGCTTCAACATAGACCAGGGTCTGGTCCACGCCCCCAAAGCTGCAGACTTAACTGAAAACAGCTCAGCAGGTTACCTGTCTCCAGCACCAAGACACCCAGTTCCCAATGGGATCCAAACCCCAAATAAATCCATTTTACTCTGTATAAAGCTTATACGGGGTAAACTCATAAGTTGTCCACCTGCTATAACACTGATAGAGAGATATGCACAGCTGTTTGCTCCCTCAGGTATCACTCACTTACTCTGGGTTTATTAATAAACAAAAGCCATTTTATTAAGTATAAAAAGTAGGATTTAAATGGTTTCAAGTAATGACAGAACAAAAGTCACCCACCAAGCAAAATAAAGCAAAAACATGCAAGTTTAAGCTTAATACATTAAGAAGCTGATTACAGGTAATCTCAACCTCATAGATGTTCCAATAAGCTTCTTTCACAGACTAGACTCCTTTCTAGTCTGGGCCCAATCCTTTCCCCTGATACAGTCCTTATTAGTTCCAGACATCTCAGGTGGTAAGCAGAGGTTCTCTCATGACTGGCAGCCCCCTTTGTCCTGCTCCACCCCCTTTTGTAGCTTTGGCACAAGACAAAAGATTCCTGTCTGTGCTTGTCCCCACCCCCGCCTCATCAATGGAAAAGTACAAGGATCAAGATGGATTCCAGTATCATGTGACATGGTCACATGTCACTGTAAGACCCATAATCTCCATTCTTTCTGGGTTGGCCCACACATACACAGGAAGGCATGCAGGTAAATAAACCATTTACAACCAATTGTCCTAGTCAATGGGAGCCATCAAGATTCTAAACCACCATTAATGGCGCACATTTTGCACAATTACAATAGGACCTCAGAGTTATACTTCATATTTCTAGCTTCAGATACAAGAATGATACATGCATACAAATAGGAAGAATATATTCAGTATGTTATAACCTTTGTTATGATACCTTACAAGACACCTTTTGCATAAAGTATACATCAGTTACATCATATTCACACTCAAGCATATTTCCATACAACATATGGAGAGCAAAGTCACAGGGTGTAATAAATTACTATGCTAATTATCACAGGCCGATTACTGTATTACCTGCCCACTGATTCATCACCACTTAACTTACTCTAAACTAGTGTTGGTTAAAAAATGGAAAAATATTTACATGTAATTTCAGATTTCGGGCCCCCCCCCTTTTTCTTTTTAGCACAGAGTGCACTAAAATGAATTATATATAGGGCTTAATTTACCTCTTCCCTTCCCCACCACCCATTTTTCCTTTTGCTACAACTTTCTCAAACTTTGGAAAAGTTACTTTGGCTAGAGAACAAAAGAAAAAACATTACATGAACTCTGCCACTCTGACTTTTCCAAGTTGAGGAAGTTTTGAAGAGTGTAGAAAAGAAAAAATAATGGAGGGGGGAATGAAAATGAAGGAAAACTCTGTACATCATTCATTTAATTGCAATTAGTGAGGCAAAGAGGCAAAAAGAGAAATTGGTAATATATAAATATTTGAAATTGCTAAAATACAATAGACAAAAAAAAAAAAAAACAGAAAATTTTGAAAAAACAGAAACCTTTTTACAAAGTTTGCGGTCTCTTGAGAAGGGGGGGGGGGGGGAACCTACCAGATACTCGTTTCAGAATTTCAAGTGAAATTTCATCCAGATCTAATTCTAACATTCCAAAATACTTAACCACTTTAAAGAGCTGCCTGGAAAAAAAAAAGGGGGGGGGGGGAAAAAGGGGAGTTCTGCTCTCTTTCTTCCCCAAATGTGGTATATTTCCCTCTAAAATTATCCCAGTCCGAGGCCTGGAACATGCAAGATTAGGTCCTGGGTCTCATAACAGCTCTTCTAGACATAAAAATGTCACAACTGTAGTTGGATACCTCACAGCACTACAGGACTAGGAATTGGAACTTGATCCCAGTTCCCCACCAGGGGACACTGCACTTATTTCTAGCTGTCGCAAGGCCAGAGATGATCTTGAAAGCTGAGACACTTCAAAGTACAGAAGAGCTATTTTAGGTCATTAGTTTTAATTTGTCTTCTGAGTCCTGCACAGTTGGACTCTTGGTAAATAACCAGGGCATTGTGAGGAAAAAGCAGGGCTATAGACCTACTCCCTGCCTTCAGTCACCACCTATGGAGAGGAAAGCACAGCATGAGGTTGCCCCATCATAAGGGGTAATAGTGTATCATGTTCATTTCCCCTGTGCTCCCTCTATGGGATGTGGCTCTTCACCAGCCTGCAGTTAGCCCTGGAAACCTGTTCCTACAAAATAAACCATCCTCCCCATAATGTTTATGAGACATATTGTACACTTATAATTTGGTACGTATTGAAATATTTCAACAAAGGCTTTATTTAAAAGAAAATCTATTGAAAGGAGAAAAAAAAACAAAAAAAACAAGCAGAACTAAATCCCCCTAGCATCTCTCATTTGGGAGGCAGTAGAGGAGAAAACATATATTAAAGTCTTCAACTGTAAAGTAAGGCCTGGTAACTTATTTTCTGTTCTCTGATCAGTTCAGTTTGTTCTAGCAGGGTGCTTCTCTGGTTAATATTGCATTAGCTCTGACATTCAGAGCAGAGTCTTTGAAACAGACAGCTCTGCCTTTCAAGTGGTGCAATAGCTCAGGTTGGTGGCGGCATTTTCAGAAGATTGGCTACTTTTATTTTTTCATAAGTCGTAATTCAGAGACTTGGCAACAATATGAAAAACTGTTTGTTCTTTAAAAAAAAGCCACTTTCACAACTGCTTGATACTTCCTCCACCCCTGGATGCCTCATGGTTAAACAGTGCTGTGACAGACTGACCTACACCCGCTTCAGTACTCTCCTCTCGCTGTCGGAGATGGGGACTGCCGAGAGTAGTGCTTTGAAAACAGAAGTGCCTAGTGCTTTGTCGGCGGGAGCCGCACTCCCAGTGATGAAACTACCACCCCTCATTGGAGGTGGTTTTATTTTTTTGCTGGGAGAGAGAGCTCTCCCGGCGATAAAGGGTGGCTACACAGCGCACCTTATAGTGGTGCAGCTGCAGCAGCACAGCTGTGCCATTGTAAGGTTCACAGTGTAGACATAGCCTAAAAAAGAGATGCTCTAGTTCAGTGGCTCTCAACCAGGGTGAGTAGGTTTCAGGGGGTCTACTAAGCAGGACCAATGTTAGACTCACTGGGACCCAGGGCAGAAAGCTTAAGCCCTGCCGTGCAGGGCTGAACCCCAGTGCCCTGAGCCCTGTCACTGGGGGCTAGAGCAGACACTTGAGCAATGTAGCTTCACAGGGGCCCCTGTGGTGTGGGGCCCCAGGCAACTGCCCTACTTGCTACACCTTAACACCAGCCCTGGCTTTTATATGCAGAAAACAGTTGTTGTGGCACAGGTGGGCCATGGACTTTTTATAGCATGTTAGGGGGGCCTCAGAAAGAAAAAGGTTGAGAACCCCTGATCTAGGTCAACCACAAGTTGTGTTATATACAGGAACCACTGGATGAAGTTCTATGGCTTGTGCTACAGAGAAGGTCAGACTACGTGCTAGTAAAATCCCTTCTGGCTTTACAGCGTATTGACTCTGGAGTTCTAGGTAACTTTTGTTTTGTTACCAACTATGAGAGAAAGCTTTTCACTGAATGGCTAAGCAGTGTTTAAAAGGTTTTTGCTGAAGAGAAAAAGTTACATAATCTCATTGTTTTCCCTGACTCATAACAAATGAGTTAAGTGCCTCAGCATAATGCATACCAGGATGAATCTCTCTTTTATAATCAGTACTATAGGATTCTTATTTGTAATCCTACCATGGCATATATTATAGTTATAGCTCAACATGAACTAGAGCAAAACAATTCCTAACAAATGAACCAATGGAAGAATCTACAAAAAACAATGGCATTAACATGCTTGTCAGACTGAAATGTGTTACATTTCAGATTAATTTGCAAATTTTTCCCCATAGTCAACAGGCAGGCCTGTGATTACTTAGCTAAACAGGGAGTAAATTGCAGTAGGAGATGCAATCATAAGGGAGCTATGCAAATTAGAACCACTAAATTTTCAATTAACCTAATTCTGCCATTCTTATGGCTTGTGGTAACTGTAGTAGTATGGTTAAAAGCAGTACAACCTGCTAGTCTGGATACAGTTGCACCAGTATAAAAAGCACTTATACCACTTTCAACGAAGTGGACTGTAGTCCACGAAAGCTTATGCTGAAATAAATTTGTTAGTCTCTAATGTGCCACAAGTAATCCTTTTCTTATTTTCTTTTTACTTATACCACTGTAGCTTATTCTGGTCAGGCACCTTCATATCAGTATAACTGCATCCACACTACAGGTTGTACCATGATAGCTAGTTTGCTGCATGCATGTACCTGTAATAGTTACATCAGTACAAATCTGTGAATAGAGCAGGCCTTACTTGTTTAATGGTACCTGTTTCCATGTTACCTAGGGAGGTTGTGGAATCCCCATCACTGGAGACTTTTAAGAAGAGGTTAGAAAGAAACCTGTCAGGGATGGTCTAGATATGCTTAAACCTCCTCAGCACAGTGGGATAGACTACATGAGGTCTCTTTCAGCCCTACAATTCTATGCATAGTCCTATTGCTGTCATTGTTACTACTCAATGTAAGTATAGATGGTAGGCTTATGCTCAGTGTTATCAACACTAGTGTCATAATTTATCTTCTGGATCTGGGATAAATGCTATGAACAGTTTTAATAAAAAACTGTTCAAGTCTTTGATAACGTGTTATTTACTATCTTTCAACCAACTAAGTTTTATACCAGTCCAACTATAAAAATAGCATGCATACTAGAAAATGTGCTTTTGCATTTATTTTTCCTCTAAAGTTTCCTTTAGGGAAGTCACATTCCAGTTCAGTGCATTTCCTGATTTCATGGATGTGGTGTGTTATTCTTCATACTAGATTCTGGGTGTGACAGCCAGAGATGCACTGCAGGAGAGTAAGGGCTGTTCTGCATATAAAGGACTGCCACTTACTACTTTGATGGCACTAGTACCTGTCACAAACCATCCCAGCCATTCATTGCATTTAAGAAGAAATAAAACTAAGTGAGACAAGGCTTATTACTGCTTCCCCTACAGATGTGGTCTTTGTCTCAGTTTCCCCCAATGGTAGTCAAGCAGAGATCTCCAGCTAAACCAAAACTCCCTCCTTTCCAGGAGACCAAAACACAAACACAGTTCCAACAAACCATCCTCGGTCCAGTTTCTCTCCCTTAAGCGTGAGAGCAATCCCCGCTCCTCCCTTGGCGCAGGGCTGTGAATAGGAACTTCTGCCCATCATCTCATGAGCGCTAGCATTGGGCTCCAGAACAAGAAGCTGGCACCCAGTTCACCTCCCAGCCTCTATATGCTCCCTTTACACATGACCTCTTTCTTCACTCTGCCACAGTCTTGAAGCACAGGGCTCCATTCAACTCTCATCCAAGCCAAATGATACCACTTCCTAGGTACTTCAAGAATCTCTGTAGCCAGCTTTCAGTTCTATCCACTCCAGGGTTTTGTAAGTTATGTGCCACCCTTACTCAGAGAAGATTGTAAGGTTACAGTCCAACCCTACAGGAGGATGAATGTGTCTTATCTTTTCTGGCCCTCCTGTAAAGTGTTACAGTACAGACCCGTTAACCCACAGTCGTGACGGCTTGAATCCCAACATCAACCTGTAAAAGGGCCCTGCTGAAATATCTTAAGATATTTCCCCCCCACACACACACACACACCTTGATATCTATATGTATATACACACGTATAATTATCTAGGATTACATGTGTGTATAGACACATCATTCCAAATACTGCAAGCCTATGTGTTAACAGCGCTTTGCAAGAATATAAATTCAAATGTGTAATCTAATAAAAACAATATGTGCGTGATACGTCTTTTCCTTTTGATTGCCAATATTGGTAGAGGAAACACCAGTAGGCCTACAACACGTTTCCGCTCTGCACTTCCTGTCGATTTCTATGTCAGTGAGTTAGCGAGCAAATCTGTAGCGCTACATAGCAAGTTCCTGTACCACGTGTTAACGAGTCTCGTGTGTTAAATAGGTAGCACTGGGAAGCATTGCGCTACCACGTGTTAAGCAGATTCACGCGTAAACGGGTCTGTACTGTATTGTGTTGCTGATAATTTCTGTTCTGTGATGCTGAAATACTGTTTTGTGGATGAAATGAGTGATATACACAAGACAGGAGATATAGTCAGTGCCATATTTTTTCTAAAAAGATGTTTTCTACTGGCTCTTTTATGGAGATGAGTCTTATTTCTGCATCATTAGCCAATTAGAATAGCAATATAGTTTCACTACATTTGTTGTTATCCTTAGTTCCTCTTCCGATAGTGTTTGTATTTGATTTTCTTTGCTTCTAAATCCCTTTGATATTGTTCAGTGTATGTAGCTTAAACTGCAGGTTTATTTTTCTACAGATAATGAACAACATGGTTTAGTCAGACTACAATTTTGAAACATGTTTGCAACTAAGTAGTTTCTACTGCTTGTCAATTTTTTTTTTAAGACAAAAATGTCATCATCATCAACACTGACATGTTTCATAATGTTTCAGTGTCAACTAACAGAATACTCCTGGGGGAAAAAATATTTCAAAATGAAAATGTGTTCATAATTCTGACATTTCCTGCAAACCAGAAATTACTTTTCACAAGTTTTTTCCTACTCTATGGTCAGCGCTCAGATATTCTGGTTAGGGATTCTCATGCAACTACTGCAAACTGAGGCATTTTGTTAGCATTTACAAGCCACAGCTATACCAAGAATGGATTTGAAATCAACAGGTAGAAATCGGTACACACTTGTACAGCTGAAGTTGGACAGACTTAGGTCCTCAGGATAGAGAAAGAAAGACATCCAGGGGAATATATACAGCTTTGGAACTATACAAGAGAGCATGTGCACATGGGCCCTCAGACATATAGAATGTTGCAGAAAGACCATGTAGCATAGAAAGCATGGATCTACAGGAAGCGAGTTCGTGTCTTTAGCATTTGCCCAGTCCCTTGACCAAATTGCACCCAGTCATAAATCCAGAAAGGCTTCATTGGTTTCAGCAAAATTACTCTGGATTTGGATGCAGGTAAGTGGGAGAATAATTTGTTCTCCTGCCTCTAGCAAATCCAAACCACTGAGAGGATCTCGGACTAGGATTTTTGATTGCCATTGTGTAAAATGAACATGGATTGCATGCATTTCCACAGCATGCATCCAATGAAGTGGGTATTCACCCCGAAAGCTTATGCTCTAATATGCCTGTTAGTCTATAAGGTGCCACAGGACTCTTTGTCACTTCTACAGATCCAGACTAACATGGCTACCCCTCTGATACATAGATTGCAAGTTTCTTTTACGGTTGTGTAGAAACAGACTTTAATGCATTCAGTTTCATTGCTGAGAATGGGGGATTGATTTTACTCTGAGAATTGCCCTGGTTATATTTATTGGGGCATAAGAAATTCCCATTGAGTAAGAAGTTTCCACCCACCACTGTTCGTTAATGATTAATTAGTTGGAAGAATGTAGGCTACTTTCTTTGGCACAGCAGCAGGTCTTTCCATCTCCTGGAGCTCGTCACTGCATTTTTAAATATGGTAGGTACATTGACCGAGTCTTTCACTTCACTACAGAATTTTATTTTTTCACTTCACCCACCTTTACACGTTTAAGTCTGAGCTGCTGGGAGAATATTAATGTGCTTTGCAAGGGACAGCGTCCACAAGCAATATTTGACAGTGACTGGGGGGAAAGAAAAGCTGCAAGAATGGCTAAAGCAAATTCATTTCACATTTCAAGTATATATTCACCAAAGTCCACCTCCCCACACACACACTTACTAGTCTTTACTCAGTCTGTTCTTTCCTTCTTAGTTGAGGTTATAGGTCAGTGGACATGGAGAAATATTGATCATCTGTCTCCTTTATAACAGCCCTTAACATGCTTGAAGACCATTATCAGGTTCTCCCCACCCTCCAAGACTTCTTTTCTTAAGACTAAACATGCCTAGTTTTTGTTTTTTGTTTTGTTTTTTAAACTGTTCATCATAGGTCAGGGTTTCTAAACCTTTTATAATTTTTGTTCATCTCCTCTGGACTCTCTCCAATTTGTCCACATCTTTCTTAAATACTCACCAGTGCCAAGTATAGTGGGATTGTTACCTCCCAGCTCTCGTATACAGCACTCCTGTTAATACAACCCAGGCTAATAATAGCCTTTTTTACAATTATGTCACATTGTTGACTTATTCAATCTGAGATCCACTATAACCCCAAGATCTTTTTCTTCAGTACTACTGCCTAGCCAGTTATTCCCCATTATGTAGTTGTGTATTTGATTTTTCCCTTCCTAAATGTAGTTCTTTGCACTTGTCTTTATTGAATTTCATCTTGTTGTTTTCACACCAATTCTCCAAATGTATTAAGGTCATTTTGAACTGTGATCCTGTCCACCAAAGTGCCTGTAACCCCTCTTAGCTTGATGTCATCCACAAATTTTATAAGCATGCTCTCCACTCCAGTCTCCAAGGTCATTAATGAAAATATTAAATAGTACCAGACTCAGGACAGACATCTGCAGGACTCCACTAGATCGCTGTCCAACTGGGAGGAGCTAAGCATAGATAACTACTCCAAATACAGTTTCAGTTAGTTATGCACCCGCTTTATAGTAATGTCATCATCTATTAGTCACTCCCTCCCCTTTTATATCCAATATTCCTATTCTTCCTAGCCTGGTTTTTAAACCCTTGTATAACTAAGGGTAAGATATCTCTGGAATATATCCTTATCTGTTTAGCTATATTGAAAAGCCACCAAGGTTCAAACGTATACATCAGAACATAACCAGACTTTTGACATGATTCATCAGATTGATTGCATATTAGACTTTACATAATAAATATCTATGAGCAGCATACATTTAAATGGTTAAAACTCTTGTATCTTAACTTTTGGACCTGGATCAAAAGGAATTCCCTGCTTCTGCCTTACTTTTCACTTTAAACAGAGGTGTTTATGCCCCAGTCACATCTCCATTACCTTTTGCTCTCAAATTGACAAAAGTGACCTGAGTGACTTGCCAGTCAGGATCCAGAGGTGAAAAACATTTCTCACAGCCCGTTATTTAAACATCCCTCCTATTTGTTTGAGCCAGCAATCTCTTAGTAGAAGGCATCAAAGGGCACTTGGAATATATTCTAGTTATGAAGTGTATTAGGAGAAAGGGGCTGCTCTTTCCCTTGAGAATTCAGGCAGCCTCTAAAATAGGACTTCATTTACTTTTTAAAATAGACTGCTGTGAATTTAGGCATCCAAAAGTCCCTTGTGAAGGAGACAATACATTCTCTTAGCTGTTCCAAATACACATGCTCTCCTTGACAGGAAAGATAGTGACTGCAGTTTTTAATACTCATGTCATACTGACATTCCATCTCCCCACTTCTCATGGGCTAGGAGATCTCAGCATGTTCTATAGGTCCACATTTCAACCACCATGTGAGTGATGAGACCTTACCTAGCACCCACTAACTTGTGCTGCATAAATATCTAGCTCTTATATAATGTTTTTCATCAGTCAGTTCCAGAGCCCTGTACAAAGGAGGTCAGTCAGGATCATTAACCCCATTTTACAGATAGGAAAATGGAGTTGCAGAGAGGGGAAGGGACTTACCAAAGGTCACCAGCAGGCCAGGCAGAGCCAGGAATAAAACCCAGGTCTTTCAAGTCCCAGTCCAGGGCTCTGTCCATTAGGCCACTGAGGATTTTAATGACTAGTGTTCTGCATATGTGTTCCTTAAAGGTACAATGTTCACATGTCCACTTCACTGGCAGGAATGATGTGATGTGCATCATCTTGAACTCCCCCACATGGTTTGCACCTCTCCCCTGCCTTGGAAGGGGCAGCTTTAACTTACAGCTTGGGCTGCAAAGGATCCCCTGCAACAGCAACTGCCCCTGGATGTGGTAAATTAGCACAGTATGCTGATGTGCTAGTCATGCTCCTCCCCTTCTGGTGTGCTGGGTTGCCCCTTACAGAGCAGTGTTTTCCAGGTGCTGCTGTGATTTCCCACCCCACATAGGAGGGCTTTGCATTGCTGCTAGCCAGGCAGCTGTGTTTTTCATCTGGTGGAAAAAAGTGCAACTTTTATCAGTTTGGTATCCATCGAATCTTCACAGTGTAGTGCAAGTTACACACCGAGGTGGCAGGAGGTGAACATAGCAGAAATCCGCACAAGACTGTTAGATGAAAGAGCCCTGATTCACACACTTGTACATCTGCACAATCCTCTACACTCCTGGTTCCAAATATAGCCCTAGCTACCCCAAAACTTCCACTGACTCCTTTGGGAGCAGTACTAGCTATACCAGGGACAAATCAGTGCATCCAGCTGCTCCTCTAACCATATTGTCATTTATTAGCTCTGTTACGGCAGTGCCTAGAGGCCCCGGCCCCATCTTCCAAGTGCTTTACAAAAACTGACCCTACCCCAAAGAGCTCATAATCATAAGGTTTCAGATGAGACAACAGGTGCATATGAAAAACAGATAAGGCGAGTGCAAGGCAACAGTGAGACAAAGGTCAGTGTGATACGCAGCAGTCACCCCACACTAACTGGCAAGCCATTACCAAGCTTTCCATGGACATCATGACAGAGGAGAGCTTTAAGGAGGAAGTCAGAGGATGACAAAGGCTGTGGGGATATTTCTGGGGAGCTCCTCCCATGCATAAAGGTTGGCAGGAGAGAAAACGTGGAGGTGCTTGTAGAAATTTTTTACAAATGGGCACTCAAGTCTAGTGTAAGGGGACTGTTATCCCCTTACTAACATTCAGAGCTCCCAGTACCAAAAGGGGAAGGGTCGATGGGACTGACAGTCCCCAGGGGCAATGGGGAGAGGCCAATGCTCCAGGTCAGCCTGATTGACAGGGCGGGCAGGCGAATCAGGGAGTCAGGAGGTCAGGGTGAATCCCGTCCTCCGTGTGAGCTGAAGTGGCCTGAGTCAGAGTGAGTGGGGCTGAGCTAAGGAGAGGCCAGAGGTGAGCTGGGCCAGATCTGGAGGGGCCAGAAAAGCAGCCCAGAGACACAGACCTGCCCTGGGAGCAGAGCTGCAGCCCAGAGACAGACCTGCCCTGGGGGGAGAAGCTGCAGCCCAGAGACAGACCTGCCCTGGGGGGAGAAGCTGCAGCAGCCAGAGGGGCCAGGGCAGCAGCCCAGGCAGCTGGAGGCAGAGCAGCAGCAGCAGCCGTGCTGAGGCAGAGGAGCTGGAGCTGAGGCAGAGCGGGGGAGCTGGGGCTGGAGCAGTCCGGAGCCGGGTGCGGTGAGCAGCTGGGGAGAGCGAGGGGAACCCTGGGCAGTGGGCCCAGCGCAGGGAGACGCCTCAGCCAAGGGGCCCTGCAGGCCAGACTTGCAGGGGGATCGTAACCCCGATGGGGCGGGGGCAACGCTGGGAAGAAGGGTCCTGCCACCCAGAGCCTGCGAGCGTGTGGCCACCGCCAGAGCAAGTGTCCAAGCCACAGCGTCCCTGCAGCACAGCCAGGGCCTGAGAAGGAGCCTGGGACTTACACAGGAACAGACTGAACTGCCCTGACATTGCAGAGACACTGTTGGGATGTTCCCTGCCACAGAGCGGGGTGATGTGTTTTCATTAGTCTTTCCCATTTTTCCTTATTCCTGTTACAAATTAATTGTTAATTAAATAATTTGCCTTTGCTTTGAATTGTATGCAGTGATCAGTGGGTCAGGGAAGCATCCTGTTTAGAGAGAGTACCCCGGAGTGGGGACACCCTACCCCCTGACCTAGGTGACCACAGCAAGGTTGGGGGTCGAGCCCCCCCAGGAATCCTGGGCCCAGCCTTGTTGGGGGTTACGAGGACTCTGCCAGACAGAAGAGTGCAAGGGGAGTCCTCGAGGGCAGGGAGGCCTCTGGGTAAAGGAGGTGGGAGCGAGGACTCAGATCCTTCCGCTAGCCCATTTCACCGGGGTAGTGCAGAGACGAGGAAAGTTCCCCACAATAGCGGGACTATTCCCCCGCTTACATAATTGGCGTCACGAACAGGATCCTATTCACAGGGTCCACCCCATTGGTTTACTGGTTGCATTCTGGTAGCACTGTCCAGGCCTGGTCAAGAAACCTACCATGGCTCGAATTGAAGAACTAAAGGCCCAGGTTGCTGAACTTCAGCGCAGATTGTCAGACCAAGCTGAGGCATTACAACAAGCTAGAACAGAACAGAGAGAAGCCTTATCACTGGCTAAGGCTGTAATAGACCAACAGGCAGCAGAAGCTAAGAAACCCCCTACTATTTATGTCCCACGGGAGCAGAAGGTCACAGAGTTTGGTGGCTTCCCGACCAGAGCAGGAGACATTACAGTAGAGGAGTGGGTCAAGTCTGTGAAGACGGCTCTGCGTGTGCTAAGAGTACCTGAGGAAGACCATGTGGACTTCATAGAGGAACACCTCAAGGGCCAGGCGAAGGCCACTGTAAAGTTCATGGCAATGGCAGACAAGAAAGATGTGAAAAAGGTGTTTGAACTCCTCCTGGAAGTGTACGGAGACAAGGTACCTATTGGAACTCGACTAAAGGAGTTCTTTGAGAGAAAGCAGGAGCCCGGTGAAACTATCCGGGCATACGCATATGACCTTCAGGAGAGAATGAGCAAAGTGGAGCGGCGAGACTCTCAACGAGTTCCAGACCCAGATATGTTTCTAAAAGAGCAGTTGGTGTTGGGGCTCCGGGACGACTCCCTCCGACGTGAAATGAAAAGGAGGTTTAAGGAAGAGCCCAGTAAAAAGTTCCATGAACTCATGCAGGCTGCCATTATGTGGTCAGAAGAAGAGGAAGTTCCTGGGGCAGAGAGGGCCAAGCCTAAACCCCATACACAAAGTGGGGGCCTAGTGAATGCAGCTGCTGGGGAAAAGGCCCTGCCCCAAACACAGCTAACATTGGAAAGCCTAAGTGAAGCTGTCCAAAAACTGGCTGTCCAACAGGGGGAGATGCTGAAAGTGATGACTGAGGTGATGAAAGGAAATACCTCCACTAATGTGCCAAAATATCCAAGAGCTCCAGGATCCCGAAGATCTCCACTGAAGGATGAGCTAGGGAGGTACATTTGTTACACCTGTGAAAGGCCAGGACATACTAGCCGAGATTGTACACTGAGAAGGAGACCAGAGTCCCAGGCACTCGAAATCGGTGGGGCACCAGGAGCGAGTGGTCCATCTACAGTAGAAGGCCAAGCAGTGGCAGAAGGATTCCTAGGCCTCTCCTTCGTGGAAAATCACTCTGCATACAGTGATGGGAGGAACATGGGCAGGACCAGCATATCTAGCGACTTCTGTAAGCGAGCATTTGGAGACTGTCTAACTGCTGAAGTATGTATAGCAGGGGTAAAAACCAGATGTTTGTTAGATACTGGCTCAGAAGTCACCACCATTACTGAATCACATTTTCAAAAATACTTGAAAGACAAGGAGCTGACCATGCACAACACACAGTTTGTACATCTAACAGCAGTTAATGGACTGGCAATCCCAGTGGTGGGATGCCTCGAAGCAGACATCGACTACATGGGCCAGACACTGCCAGGGAAATGCATCTTCATCCTGAAAGACAAGGCCTCTGAAGGGAGCCATATAGGAGAAGGAGTCCCAGGGATTCTGGGGATGAACATCATTAGTGAGCTGAAAGAGCTACAGTTGCCAGTAAAAGGAACCAGGAAGATGAACCGTCATGGGCACTCTAAGAGGAATGCTGTGCTGAGTGGAGTACTGGCTCGAGCGGAGAGGCAGAGTCATTCCCTGGGCCCCACAAGGTGGATTGGAAATGTTAAAGTTGGCAGAAACCGGAAGACCATTATTTCTCCTTGGAGAGAGAAGATCCTTCATGAACGCTGCTGGATGCCAGGAAATACCAATGAATATCGAGTGCTGGTAGAGCCTACAACTGGGTCAAGCCTACCTAAGGGACTTCAGTCAGCCAATGTATTGACTAGTGCCATCAAAGGAAGAGTACCAGTGAGTCTTTTAAACCCAAGCGTGAAGGCTATGGAGTTGCAGCCTGAGGAGGCGATCCCTCAGGTGAAGATAACATTTGGGGAGAAGGGAGAACAAGTTACCTTTCCTCAAGAAAGATGTGGTGGGAGACTGCCAGTTCCAGTTCAAGCGGTATGCCAAGGGCTGATTCCTGCACAGGTGGCTAACTTAAGGGTGTTGCCAGAGAAGCATCAAGTAGCCTTTTCTAAGGATGAGGTGACCAATTTTGATGACTGGGTCAAAGGTGTCCATTACAGGCCAAAGACAACCAGCAAAGTTGCTCTCAGTACAGCTAAAGACACAGCCCAAAGTAGGAAAAGGACTTATGATCGCAAGTCCAGTGGGGCTCTCATCAGGCCTGGTGACCGTGTACTAGTTCGTAACCAGGGACAACAGGGGCGTAATAAAATACAGGACAAGTGGGAGTCAAATCCCCACATTGTAGTTGCTCACAACAATCCCGAGCTACCAGTTTATACCATCCGGCCTGAGCGAGGAGGTCCTGAGAGACTAGTACATAGGGATCAACTAAAACATTGCACTCTTAGTCCAGTCAGGGACCATAGGAGGCGTACATCAGCACACCCTGAGGAGACGGAAACCAATTGGGGGATGGTTCTAGTCCCACAAACTGAGTACAGAGGGGAACAGAGTGGGGCAAACACAAACCCTAACAAGAATGACCAGATCCCTCAAGCTGACCCAGTATTACCCGAGGACAGGGAAATAGAAAATATGAGTAATGAACCACCATTTTTAAGAAGGTCCCAGAGGGCTAATAAGGGTGTACTGCCTGTTAAATTTAGAGATGATTATGTGATTGGTTCTATGTAGTGTTTTAATTAATATTGTTATGTATAGTATGAAGAAGTAGATGTGAAATGTTTAATATGTTAAATGTTCTTTTGATGTTAATGGGTTTGATATGATGTGGGTATATGTTGTTAATAATGGGTCCAGAGGTATTAGTGTAAACATTGTGGTTGTGGCAGAATTTTAGCAAGGGGGAATGTAAGGGGACTGTTATCCCCTTACTAACATTCAGAGCTCCCAGTACCAAAAGGGGAAGGGTCGATGGGACTGACAGTCCCCAGGGGCAATGGGGAGAGGCCAATGCTCCAGGTCAGCCTGATTGACAGGGCGGGCAGGCGAATCAGGGAGTCAGGAGGTCAGGGTGAATCCCGTCCTCCGTGTGAGCTGAAGTGGCCTGAGTCAGAGTGAGTGGGGCTGAGCTAAGGAGAGGCCAGAGGTGAGCTGGGCCAGATCTGGAGGGGCCAGAAAAGCAGCCCAGAGACACAGACCTGCCCTGGGAGCAGAGCTGCAGCCCAGAGACAGACCTGCCCTGGGGGGAGAAGCTGCAGCCCAGAGACAGACCTGCCCTGGGGGGAGAAGCTGCAGCAGCCAGAGGGGCCAGGGCAGCGGGCCAGGGCAGCAGCCCAGGCAGCTGGAGGCAGAGCAGCAGCAGCAGCCGTGCTGAGGCAGAGGAGCTGGAGCTGAGGCAGAGCGGGGGAGCTGGGGCTGGAGCAGTCCGGAGCCGGGTGCGGTGAGCAGCTGGGGAGAGCGAGGGGAACCCTGGGCAGTGGGCCCAGCGCAGGGAGACGCCTCAGCCAAGGGGCCCTGCAGGCCAGACTTGCAGGGGGATCGTAACCCCGATGGGGCGGGGGCAACGCTGGGAAGAAGGGTCCTGCCACCCAGAGCCTGCGAGCGTGTGGCCACCGCCAGAGCAAGTGTCCAAGCCACAGCGTCCCTGCAGCACAGCCAGGGCCTGAGAAGGAGCCTGGGACTTACACAGGAACAGACTGAACTGCCCTGACATTGCAGAGACACTGTTGGGATGTTCCCTGCCACAGAGCGGGGTGATGTGTTTTCATTAGTCTTTCCCATTTTTCCTTATTCCTGTTACAAATTAATTGTTAATTAAATAATTTGCCTTTGCTTTGAATTGTATGCAGTGATCAGTGGGTCAGGGAAGCATCCTGTTTAGAGAGAGTACCCCGGAGTGGGGACACCCTACCCCCTGACCTAGGTGACCACAGCAAGGTTGGGGGTCGAGCCCCCCCAGGAATCCTGGGCCCAGCCTTGTTGGGGGTTACGAGGACTCTGCCAGACAGAAGAGTGCAAGGGGAGTCCTCGAGGGCAGGGAGGCCTCTGGGTAAAGGAGGTGGGAGCGAGGACTCAGATCCTTCCGCTAGCCCATTTCACCGGGGTAGTGCAGAGACGAGGAAAGTTCCCCACAATAGCGGGACTATTCCCCCGCTTACACTAGCATGATCTGCACAGCGAAGAAGGGAGTTGACATCTCAGCAGCATATCAGAGGCAATAGGTAAGATGGGGTAGGCAGATAAGGGCTTTAAAAGTGAAGACAAGAAGTTCATGTTTGATGTGGTGAAGAGGAGCCCAGGGAGGGAAGCAAAGGAAGAAGTGATATGGTTAAACTGATGGAGCAAGATGATGATCTCTTTGAATGTGACAAGATGAGATTTCTCAAGACCAGAGAGGATGAGTATGCAGTAATCAAGACACAAGATGGAGGCCTGGATGAGAGTTTTAGCTGTATGGATGGAGAGGAAAGGCTGGACCCAGAGCTACTATGCAGGAAGCAGCAGCAAGATGTATATACTGCCTGGAGGTGTGGCTCTCCAGAGGGCTGAGTCAAGGACTCCCAGGTAACATCCAGGTTACAGGTCTGAGTGATCTTGTTGGTTCCCTGTTTCCTCATCACTGCCATTCCAACATAGGGAGGTTGTGATGGAAACTGTGTGCAGCCTTCTGTGGGCTGTCTTCATTTGCTACCCTCCAGGGGGGCTTATTTGGAAATCAAAAACTGTGGGAAATTTGGTCAGGAAGTTGTGACACTAAAGGCAGGAGAGGGGAAGGAAGGGTAAGATGAAGTTTATAAAACATTATTCTAAAACTAGAAAATTGCACATGTAGCTTAAACTCAGGAGTGAGAGCAACAATAAGTGGCAGAGGGAAAGAGATTATCTAAATTGCAGTAGCAGCTAGAGTTCCCATCTGAGATCAGAGCCCTTTTGTTCTACGTACTGTATATTCAAAGAGTAAGCGCCAGTCCCCATCAAAGCTTAGAATCTAAATAGATAAGTAACAAAGGGTAGAAGATAATTATCCTAATTTTACACATGGGAAATTGAAGCATAGGGTGATCATGCCACATGAACATGGGTACACACGGAGTCTGTAGGAAAAATTGTAATTACATCCACATCTTCGAGTCCTGATGTAGTGCTTTAATTACAAGCCATCTTCAGTGGTGGAGGGCTAAAATATTAAGAGAAGTGAATATTATTAATTCACATTATTCTGTATGTACCAAACAGGTCAAATTAGAAAGGAGATGGCCATTTAAATCACCATGTTCAACATAAGAGTGAAGGCTAACTTGGGCTTCTTTCTACGGTATAAATCCACATGAGGGATGTTTAGTTAAGCAATGTAACCCTAATGTTTCCTCTTGCTAATTTGGCTCATTTTATTTCTAACTAGATCTGACCTTATCTGTCCTACTCTTTGTTCTAACTTTGCCATTTTAAAAGATTTTGATAATTTTGATCCAGAGAAGAGAATGGATAAAATAAAGGATGTGTGTAGAATAAAAATCCTTCAGGCAATAGAAATAGGTGACAGTTAAAGATGGATGAGATAAGAGGAAGCTTTTCCAACAAACATACTCTTGAACTGTAAGGTAAGCCATCAATTTCCTCTAAAGTTAAAACTAATCACAAAAAGACCAATAAGAGTTTGAACTCCTGAGTAATGATAAGATGGGAAAATAGGAAAAAGTACTGTTGATGTAAAGGAACAGTGTCAGATAGTTACCTAAAATTCTAAGGATGACAGAAGACGAGAGTACATACTAATTATGATTGAATGCATCCATTATCCTACCTAGCTGGGGGTGTATAGCTTTAAAATATACATAATATGCCAATTTACACCAGCTGAGGATCTGGCCTATCTCCATGGAAGCCAATGATCGGATGAATATTTACACCACCTAGGCATATGGCCCACTAGCTATTGCTGAAGAGTACATTATTTTGAAATATCAACACTGTATTCGTGTTTACTTGCTTTTGGTATTAAATCAGTGTTTTTATAGATTTAGTGCAATACATTTGAAGAACAGTTTAGGCATCACATAATTGGGCTTTTTGAATGTTACAGTAGTGAATGTTTGAGTGTACACCGAGATATTCTTTGGTTGACCTTCAGTACATTTCCCTCCTAGCCCAGCTGTGAGGAGTCTGTTGTGACTGTCTTTGATATACTGGAACACTCGGATGAGCCATCACAGCCAGTAGATCACCACAGAACATAACAGTTATTTGTCAAGAGTACAAGCTAGCCTGGTTCCCTCGTGTCATTTTTCTCTCCCTGTTCGCATGCTAACTTATCCCAGCTTCTTTGTGAGATGAGCTGAGTAGGCAGTCTCAGCCACTTTCTCCAATTTGTCCAAAATTTTCTAAAAGTGGCTAGTGATTTTGGGTGTCCTGATTTTCGATTACCCAACTCCAGACACCTTAAAAAGGACTTGAGACATTCTATACCTTGTGGGAGCATCCTGGAGCCCCCATATTCCTCATTTTTATATAATCATGATCTTGTATATACAGCATGCCTTGTAAGGTAACAGGGGAAAGGTTATAATCAGCTGAATGTTATTTATCTAGTCATATGTATATCATTATTGCATAAGAAGTTATGCTGTAAGTTGGGGAATCAGCCAGATATTAGCTCCCAACAGGCAACAGCATGGAATGTAACCAACACCCAGGCAGGGTGTCAGTCAACCCATCAACAACCATTGTCCAGCAAGGGACATACAGTACAATGACTCACCTGCATGAGACCACACCAGGGGAATTGCTCAACCTTGCCTGGAGACTCAGCAATGCCCCCAGACATGTCTCGACTTGTGTTTTCCAAGCACATGGACTGAGGGTATAGAACTGAACACAGAGGGCCCCATGCTGGGCCTGTCTTCTTTACCCACCTATGTTGCAAGCAACAAGGATACTCTAAAGACTCCAACTGAGGGGACTGGCCCAGATTTCAAGGGTGAAATCTGTGTAGTATGAACTGCAATATCCAGTGGGGTGAAAAACTGCTTAGTCCAGTTGTTGCCCAGTCTAATAGGGTTGAGAGTTTAGACTGCATGCTTATATTTTATTTCTTTTGGTAACTAACGCTGACTTTTTGCCTATCACTTACAATCTAGCTTTGGTAGTCAAACTTTTACTGTTTATCTTTACCAGTGAGTTTGCCTGAAGTGAATGGAAAATTTGCTCAGGTTTTACAAAGGCTAGTGTATGTCCACTTTCCATTGATGAAGTGGTGAGCCAATTAACCAGTGCAAGACGGTATATTCCTGAGGTACAGTTCTGGGAGCTGGGGGGGATTTGGCTCTGGTGCCTGTGTGGGATCTATGAGTGGCTCTGGGAGCATTCATGCAATCTAGCTGGGTGTGGGTCTCCACATGTGGTTGTACTGAGTGATAACAGCACCTGGAAGGGTTTGCTGCTTGTCACTAGCGAAGCATGGAGAGAGGCAGCCCAGGCTGGAGAGATAAAGGGCACAGCAGTCCCACAGTCCCAGGCAGCACCCCAGGGATCCCGTTACAGGATTTACTTTCCAGAAAGTGCTGAACACCTTCTCTCTGAAAATCAGGCCCTTTTAAGGTGTCTCAGATTGGACACCCAATATCATTAGTCACTTTTGAAAATCTTAACCCTTGTACTCACACTGGTAGATGTAACAAGCAGGCCTTCTCCACAGCTCACAAGGAACCCACCACCACAGCGATCAGAGTCTTTTCCTAGGCAGTTTTGTTTTCCAAAAATAAGCAATATTAACAAAAAACATCTCCTCAGTCCACTCTGGGCTACAGTTTCCTGAGGATTTGCCTCTTTACCTCTCAGTCAGTCCTTCCTTCCTTCCTTCCTTCCTTCCTTCCTCAGGAATTCCTTGCAGGAATCTTCTGGGTACTGAGCACTATCACCCAGGGCTTTCTCCCTGGAGGCCCTTTTTTTCCAGTGTGGGTTCATCCTGTCCTCTCCTCACTGGATCTCCCTGCCTTATGGGTCCAGGTGCCCTCTTTTAAACCTAATTTGGGTCAGCTGACCAGTGAATGATGCATCAGCCCTGACCCCTCTTAAAGGGCCCAGTCACCATGTGACAAGAGGCTGAGTCAGAAGAATGCTATTAAGAGCTAGAAATCTGGTTTCCCTTTCCTGCGGCTTTCCAGTAACAACGAGTACCTCACTCTGTATCTCCCATTCCAGTTACATTTTTTTAAAAGCAAAGTTTATTTGGCAAGGGATAGAAACCAAAGAGAAAGTCATAAAAGTTGGTTAATCAAATTGATACTTATGTAGCACTTCAGTACAAAAAAGGGCAACTAAGCCAGCTCCAGAACTTAGATGATTTGATCTAACCTAATATGAACACCGCTTACTTTGTATAGTAGTAATTCATTTGTCTTTGTGCACAGTGGGCTGCATCCTTCATCCCAGCTTCCATCAGCTAAAAGGCAACAGTTTCCTCACTGACTACCTCCTTCCAGTCTTGCATGACTAGCCATTAGTCTTAAAAAACTCCAAACCACATTTGCGATAGGCCTCAGTTTCCCCTAATGACTTCCAATACTTGGATAGACATTTAGCTAGGCAAATCCACGTTTGTGAACAGTTCAGCCCCAGAATTTCCCAAAGCAACTATTCATATTGAAGTTACATAAAGTTTCAATGAAGTTTAATACAAAATTAAAAGTCAGATATCCACACCTACACATGCAGCTCAAACCACAGTTAGAAACTATTAGGCTGAGGCGTAGTACCAGTGGTCTGGCAGAAAGCTTTTTCTTCACCACTGGAGTTAATACACCACACATTCCAAAGGATTCTACACGTAGATGGCCATAGCTTCAAGAGCTCTCAGCAAGAGCACAGAGAAAAATAAGACAAAGCATGTTCTCTCACACTGGAAGAAGGTGACAGCCACTATACAGCAGCAAGTGAAAATGAGAAATAATGGAGATGTGTCAGGAACTGGGGGTCCACAGGGCTCTTAGGAGCTAGCAAATTCCAACCTGCTACCCAGGCCCTGTTAACAGTTGCCAAAATAGAAACTGAACCCTGACAGAGCACTCCAGTCCTGGAATCCAATTGGCCAGAGTGTCAGAGTCCTAATTAGTTCACCACCTCCATATAAACCCAGCACAGGACCAGGAAGTTGTCCATGCAACTGGGATTTCCCTGCTTAGGACTACTTCCTCTGCAATACCTGATTCTTGCTACTGCTCTCCTGGTAACCAGATCCTACCTGCCTCCTGACACCTGACTCTCAGTTTTGCCCTCTGACTTGCCTTGGACTCTGGCCTTCTGGTTTGGCTGGTATCTGACCCGGCCTCACTACTGTTGTGGAAAATGAACCACACATTGTGTTTGGATCAGAATCGCCTGAGACTCCTTTATTGTGTACATGTATATATGCCAGGAGAGTCAGCATAGCCCCATGCAAGGTGGCAAGCTGCTCTGCCCTCCTTAAACTTTAACCAGCTTATAAAGGTTAAAACCGCAGATAAATTACACATACTTCCGTATTAATTACCTTATTTGGAATACATTGCAAATTCAATGCAGGTCAAAAGCAAAGCCAGCAAAATAAGCATTTTCCATATTTAGGCTTTTCCTGTTATTCACTGTCTACCCTTTTGCCTAATTGCCTAATTTCTTAGACTTCTGCCATTTCAAATTGTTCTGTTTGGGGACATTTTCACTTCTGCTTCCCTCTCCTTCCTCCTATATACAGACACAAGCTGAACCAAAGTTGAGCACAGCCTGGACACAAGCTTATCCAAAGTTTTAAGGCCCACACAGCTTGGCCAAAGTCTTGGGGCCCCCCAGATTTTCCTTTACACTACCAACTCCTGCTCTGACCACTAGGTCAGACTGCCCAGGCCCCATCATGACAAAATGAGATAAATCAAGGGGAAATCCAGGGGGATAGCATCAAATAGACAGTGAGTATTAGAATGACACAAATGATAGAAAACGATTATCTAAGGGAACCAGTTCTGTTTCCACTAAAGTCAATGGGTAAACTCCTAATGACATTGTTATGGACTTGAGCCTTCAAACAATCATGACATACTAAACATTATAAAGGAAAGAACGTAGTCCCATATGCTCATATTGCCAAAAAGTAAAATTCTCCACCCATGGCAGCACATGCTGAAGCCAGCATCTCAAGATACTAGCATATAATTCAAAGTAATGTCCATGTAAATGTGATTGCTTCCAAACCCTTTCCATAGGAAACTATGTCGCTTTCAAAACATGCCCGTTGATACTGCCCCCTTGGTTTCACTTCCATCCCTGAATAAGGGCTGGTGGCACGGCACAAGAGAGGCCAAGTGGCAGATTGTGCTTTGAAGACTCTGGCTTGACCTGGAGGATCTCTCAGAAGAATTGTGCTACTGGGAGACATTCTCATATGAAGGTCCAGGGAGCACAGGGGAAGCGTGCCCCCAGCATCATCCTGTACATTGGAGTGGCATGTTCCATCACTGCTTCAGTCAGAGAAGGGGCAACATCCCTGCCTCACTGCAGGTGGCTTGTAAAGCAAGGAAGGCTGAGTGTACACAGGGACCATAACTGTGCCTGACACTTGTAGATCATATATGACTGTAGCTCCTTGTGTCTCCCAACCTTTCAGTGCACATGCACAAGGGTGAGACAATCTGGTCCTGAAGATGGTATGTTTCTGTAGCACAGAATACTCTGGGAAGTGGCTAAGAAATTATATTAAGATATAAATCAGGTGCTCCTTAACTCACAGATTAGAGCCCTAGCAATATATGCTATCCAGATGTTTGTACTCCACTCATTACCTTAGTATCTGAGCATCTTCTGAGGCAGGCTACGCCAGCACATAGGGGTATACTCAGAAATTTCAATCAGAAATTGAAAAACTGTTCATACTGGGTCAGATTCAAAACAGCATAGGCAAATCTCAGTTTGCTGAGCACGAGTCAAGACTGCTGCTAGAAACTCTGTGCTGAATTCTTGGTTTTTTTCAGGAAAGAGTTCCTAAGTTGAAGCTCTGTCACTGTAAAGAGGACAGTCTGCTGAAATGTTATCACTGGAGACTGTTCACTTGTGAAACTGGGCCAGGCGACTGAAAAAAAGAAAACTAATTAGTTTGCTTCATAATTGAATAGCCTCAAGCAATTGCCAGAGTAACACTTTGGTGATCTGTGATCTGTTTCCCTTTATAAAATATTGCACAAAGAAAAGGCACTGGCTTGAGGGCACAAGAATTGATAAACAAGTTTTTAGTTTCTCAAGCCTGTGTTTACTAGTGACCGTTTATATGGGACATAAATTACTCCTACCTACATGATGTTAATATTGGAATCTATCGATGTACATACATTCTTAATACCAACTCTAAATGAGTCCAGCATCTCCATAAAAGTGCTCATGTGTTGTTCCCTTAGCATCTCCTTTGGCATTATACATTGGCTTGTGTAGCACCAAACTGCATTATGGAGTATTATTTAGTGCCCAATCCTGCAAGCCCTTATTTGCGTGGGAAAGGATTGACTGCATGTACAAATAAGGGTTGTCAATTAACTCAGACAATGACTCTTTCAGTCAAATAAAAACTTGTATTTGTGAATAATGTATCATTCAGATGCATTCATTATGTCCTTTTATGTGCATCTGAAAAATGTGTGATCTGGCTGTGCATATCTGAATTAAAGAGTTGAATGCAAAAGTTGGAACAGAAGCTCCAAACATTTCTACCAGTGAGTAGTTCCATTGATACCAATGAAGCTATTTCAGTTTACACCAGCTGAGAGTAAGCCATTCATTACAGCTTCTACTGATCATTTATTAACCTCTTATAAACTATTTATAAATATACCCTTAACATCAAGTGTGTCCCAGATTTTAAGAAATCCACAAGTGTAACCACAATAGATGTAAAGGCTTCTGGTTCGTAAGTGCAAAAGGTGCACCTGAGTTGCATTCTGGAATTCTCATTTGCAAATTAAATGAGGGCTTTTTCCTATGGAAACAGTTACACTTATAAACGGCACAACAGCAGTTAAGATGTCCTTTGAAAGCGTCTTTCTGATCCTGCTTCTATCTAAATCAATGGCCAAACTCCCAGTTGTAAAAGGGAGAAGGACTGGGCTCAACTTCAAACACAAGTCTCTTTCCACTGATTGTGTGCCAGTCTCTGGGGGATGGGAAATCAGGGAACAGAAAGGAGTTGTTTAGTGTTAGGGTGAGGCTACACTTGCAGATGTAGAGTTCTGGAAGTTAAACCAGCCCTCGGAGAGTGCAGCAGGGAAAGCACTGCAGTGTGTTCACACTGTCAGCTGCAAGCACACTTGCGTGGCCACATTAGCAGCTCTTGCAGCACCACAGAGAGCAGTGCATTGTGGTAGCTATCCTAGTGTGCAAGTGGCTGCAGCTTTTCAAATGGGGGGGGTAGAGTGTGACAGGTTGTGTGTTTTGGGGGGGGGCATACACACACACCTCTCTCTCTCTCTCTCTGAAGCAGGAGCATTCCTCAGTAATGGTTTGCTTTGTCCTGGAGCAGATAAGCATGCTGGCTGTCAGAAACGGATATCCGCCTGCCTGCAGCTGAGTTCAATACAATGACCAGAGTGGCCACTTGACATCAGGGGATTATGGGATGTTTCCAGAGGCTGATCACAGCACAGTAATGCAACACGTCATCCACACTGACACCCAGGCGTTTCAGCCGGGGCGCAGCAAGCTTTATGCTTCTCATAGAGGTGGATTACCAGAAGCGCTCTAGCTGCAGAGTCCAGGCGCTCTAAGTGCCTTGCCAGTGTGGACACCTCAGGAGTTAGGGTGCCTGGGGCTGATTTAATGCACTCTAACTTGCAAGTGTAGCCAAGGCCTTAGGTTTAATTGTATACAACATACTCTGTTCCCTGTTTGAGGATTAATTTTACTTTTTCCTGAGAGTGAGAAGAGTCCTCCACCTCAAGTGGATTCAAAAATACAGCCACACTGTATTCAAAAATACATTTTGA
Organism: Macrochelys suwanniensis; assembly: GCA_033296515.1. Classification (NCBI taxonomy): domain Eukaryota; kingdom Metazoa; phylum Chordata; order Testudines; family Chelydridae; genus Macrochelys; species Macrochelys suwanniensis. The sequence continues at coordinate 42,117,034 of CM065783.1, forward strand.
TAATGACCTTGAAGTGCCTGCGTTGTGAAAACTCTTCAAAAGAGCATTTAACGACCACATATTATTCAACAACATTAGCGAGCCTCCTTTTGCCTCTGGAGATTTACAGGGATCTACATTTGATGTATTTGTAATAATTAGGTAATAAACTAGAGACAACTTAGGACACTGTAAAACAAACATTTTCTAAGAAGTGGTTTCAGTTATTACGCTCTGTCAACGTTCCTGCAGCAAGGCCAACGCACTACAATGGAGGATTCAGTTCCCTTTGCCATGACTATCATGGCAAAGATTTAGAATTCGTTTTCTCACCTCACCCTACAGTAAATTGCATGTGGTGTGGGCAACTCTCAAGTGGGAAGTAGAGCCTTGTCTGGGTCACTGAATCGACTATTTGTCAGGGCTCCAGCTAGTCCTAATTATGAAAGATGTAGCTACATATTGCCTGTCTTGGGAAATTTGCTTCCCTCCCAGAGCTCTAGCCAAGATTGTAGGGAAGAACCTTAAGTTTACACTTAAGTTTCACTAGCATAACTATGTCAGTAAGAGGTGTTATTTTTTGACAACAGAGCTATGCCAGTCAAAGCCATAGTGAAGATGCAGTTGTACCCGTATAAGGCACTCTATGACACTATCACTTATTTTGCTGAACTGGAATAAGCTAAACTGCTGTACTAGGGGGTTGATGCTTTTGTCTACAAAGTCTTTGATTTGGGTCACATTTTTGAGCCTATGTTTGCATCCTTATAGGCATGGGTTTGTTAGTTATTAAAGAAAGCAGAGGCTGTTCTCCTGTGACTCGAGCAGCTGGAACCCTAAGCAGGGCTTTGGTTTGAACTTAGCTCAGATCCTGGGACTCGTTTCTAGCCAGGGTTTGGGGAACACTGTCCCTCTGCGGGAAGAAGAATGGCCTTGGACATTTCCAAAAAGCTGTATTTATTAGTCCAATTTCTTTCCCCTAGTCATTGATCTTAATTTTGCACACCTGTATGTGCATGGACCTGTTTCTAAAGGGTGTTCTGACATGCCCTAAACTGTCCCTTATAAACACCTTTTAAAAAGAAAAGCTTCCCCTAAACATTTGTACAATTATAAGTGTAGCTTATACATATGGTATGCTTCTTTCCAGAAAGAGAGGGGGTGCAAGCTTATTCAAATCCATTTGATTAGGAAGTCAATAGAATGTACAAAGATATTATTTCACTATTCACCAAGCTGTCGTCTTGCCCCATTGTCCTGTTTTCCTAGGTCCTGCCCCATTGTCATCTACTTTCCATTATTATTTGAGAAACTCAAAGATAAAAGGCAACAAAGTTCCCTCTGATGTAAGTGTCTTTTCTGCAGAAAAGGAATTGGAGTGTTCACAAAATCTTAGATTGAAAATATCATCCTTATTCAAGAGAAACCCATCAGGGGCAGCTTTCCAGGGACACTCAGATTCACAAAGTGTGATAGTTACATACAAACATATGGTAGGAATTGCAATGCCAGAACACATGTCCATCTAGTCCTGTCTCTGACAGTGGCCAGAACCAGCTGCTTCAGGGGAAGATCCAAGAAACCCCCAACATGGACAACTATAGGATAACCTGCGCATAAGGAAAGTTTCTTCCTACGCCCAGTCAGTTAGTGATTGGCTCATGCTCTGAAGCATGAGGGTTTCCTCTCTTAAACCCCATTATCCCAGCTAATCTAACTGGGGATGTTTTTATAATCCACATAAGTCTCTAATCCTTTTCTGAACCCTGCTAAGCTCTTGGCCTCAATAGCAGTTTAAGGCACTGAGCTCCACAGGTCAGTGCCTAGAATAATACAAATTTATCTTTTTAAAATTGTGTTGCTTGTTAAGGCCATTGAATGTCTCTGAGCCCTTTCTAGTTCTGCTGTAACTTTAAGACAGTGTCCTGAACTGTATAAAATTATTCCCAATGAGGGTATGCCATCAGTTCCACGAATGGCATTAAATACTTGCAGTATTAAGTTCTGTCCCATGACTTACGCACCCACTACTCTATTTATCATCTGCATTGAACAGGCTGTCATTGACCTGTCCATAGTGACACCCGTGCCTCCACTCCCCCGTCCCGTGCAGCAGTAGTCATAGTTATTTAGAATCCAGCCATGTACATGAGTAGTTCAAAGAATTCCATTCTATGAGCATTTGTTAGAGATGACTTTTTCCAACACTAGCATAATACGCAGTCACCCAGCTTTGATAACTCCCCATGAAGTTTCTCACAGCCAGTTGCAGTAAGAAGTGACTGCATCTTCCGCAAGTTTTGCCACCTCATTGTCCACCCCGCATTTCAAATGAAATAATACTAGTACTAGTGAAGAACCTTTGTGGCACCCCTCTATTAAGCTTTAGTCCTGCTGAAAGTTGACCATTTATTTCTACTCTTTTTTCTCTGAGCTAATTTCTAATCTATTTCAGTATTTTACCTCACCTCATGACTAGCTCGTTTCTTGAAAAGCCTCGTTGGGGACTTATAGCAGGAGATTTTCAAAAGACACTGAAGGTAGCTAGTATCAGAGGGGTAGCCGTGTTAGTCTGGATCCGTAGAAGCGACAAAGGGTCCTGTGGCACCTTATAGACTAACAGAGGTATTGAAGCATAAGCTTTCGTGGGTGAATACCCACTTCTTCGGATGCAAGCAGTGGAAATGTCCAGGGGCAGATATAAATATGCAGGGAAGATGCAGGCTAGAGATAACGAGGTAAGCTTAATCAGGGAGGGTGAGGCCCTCTTCTAGCAGTTGAGGTGTGGACACCAAGGGAGGAGAAACTGCTTTTGTAGCTGGGTAGCCATTCATAGTCTTTGTTTAGTCCTGAGCTGATGGTGTCAAATTTGCAAATGAACTGAAGCTCTACAGTTTCTCTTTGGAGTCTGGTCCTGAAGTTTTTTTGCTGCAGGATGGCTACCTTTAAGTCTGCAATTGTGTGTCCAGGGAGGTTGATGTGTTCTCCTACAGGCTTTTGTATATTGCCGTTCCTTATATCTGATTTGTGTCCAAAGGTAGCTAAGCACCCACTTTCCATTGACTTTCAATGGGAGTTTGGTGCCTAAAGTCACTTGGAAAAAATCTCCCTCATTAATTATATTATTTGGTTCTCCTTTGTCTATGATTTTGCTGTCATGTTTAAAGAAGTATAGTAGGTTAGAAGGCATAATTTTCTTTTACTTAAGGGGGAAAAAAAAATCACACAATGGTTAGCTCTATGTGATTATTTCAGTCAAGTTATCCAATACTGAAGTAGACTTAGTGCTCAGTAATTCCTAGAATCACTTCTAAGACCTTTTAAAGCACATAACTATGGCATTTGCTCCTGTCCAGTGCTCTGGTACAGTAGTTGATTTTTAATGGTGGATGGAACATTCTCTTAGATGCTCAGCCACTTCATTCTTAAAATTCATTTGGAACTCTTGGATGTACAATGGAAATACTAAGAGAGGTTTTAGAGCAGTTTTGTTGTACCCCCATAGCACCTAGGAGTCATGGATGAGGACTCCCTAGTGCTAGGCAATGTACAAATAGAGCAAAATGTGGTCCCTATCCTACAGAGCTTACAGTACAAGTAGAAGACAAGAACCATACTCCCTGTACTTCATGGGGAATGCTGCAGGAACCAGCAATATCTCTAAAAAAAGTAGAAGGAATTGGCCCCACTGTGTATTGGTCCTGGTGACTTGTTGCTCTTTAATTCATCAATTTGTTTCACCACCTCCTCTTTTGACACCTTAATCTCTGACAGTGCTTCATCTACTAGCTGAAAAGAGAAAGCACCTCCCCATTATCCTCTGCAGTGGATACAAATAAGTCATTTAGCTTCTCTAACATCCTTAAACTCTTCAGTTATTCCCTTTATTCACCAAAGATTCTTGCACTAGCTTCAAGGTGGATGACCTGTAGTCATAACAGCTGAAAATACATGATTTAATTTGAATAATTACAAGAAGTCTTAAGAACCAGAGTGGAGAGGTTAATTGTGAAAATCTAGAGATGACAGTTAAAGTTTCTGTCACAGGGTCCATCCCCACCAAGACACCCTCAAATGGCTGACCTGGTGCAACATGGGCATCCAACCTCAGTTTCCACTTCTTCAGTTCCCAGAGCCAACTGAGTTGCCCCTTCTTTCCTCACAGACAAGACCAGCAGCCATGTCACCCACCCAGGAAAGGAAAGCAGTTCTCACAGTCTAACAGGACCTCTGGTTTTGGGCATCATTTATTAACGTGTGCCTCAACGCCCAGGTCCCTAAAACTGAAACAGTACATAAACCCTAAAGTTAAAGAGGCTGAAATTCACCAAGTCTGTTGTCCCTGTACCTATCCTGACACACCCACACACCTCTCCAAGTCATCTAGTTACCTAAGGCAACAATCCCTACTCCATGTCTCCTGTACCCCTACTCCAGGGCCTCCACCCGCACTGACCAGTCTCCAAATTTCTTACAACTCTTCCACTGCAACTCTTACCTCAGGGCTCCTGCAATATTCCATTCTCCAAGCCTCCTTCACCCCTACGGAGCATCTCCAGAATCATCCTTTGCCCCTGGCTGAAACAGATAATCCCTTTACCTAGGAGTTTCCTCGTAAGACTTCCAGTTAGTAGAGTTCCCCAGCTCCAGTCAGTCCTGACCCATCAACTCTGCCTAATTCTTCCTCTCGGCCAGATCATCTTCCCCTCCAAGAAGCTCCCAACTTGTGCTCTCACAGGGGAAATCAAGAGAAGCTTATACAGCTTGCCCCAGAGAACCCTCATCTCAAGCTTCCTGCCTCTTCTTCCTCCTTGTCCTAACACAGCCTAGGTTTTCAGACACAAGGTGCCTTCTATCAGGCAGCTCATTAGTCACAGGTGAACTGGACCAACTCTCTTAAATGGGCCAATCACACCGTGACAGTTATAATGCACCATTCAACCCCATTCCTTATCTTGAGGGGGGAGAAGACGATGACAACAGGAAATACTCCTTGTATGCAGTGAAGCAATTGAGAGTTTTGCAGTACAGGTAAAGGTAATTTAATATTTCAGAACTCACCCATCTCTAGTTTATAGGGAGCAGACTTTAGAGTGCTATTAGTAGAAATTACTATGGAGAAGGCCAGCATTGGGAGCTCACCTCTGTAATACAGCACAAAAACATTTTGATGAAAAATGGCTCTTGACAAAATGAAAGTTCTCCAACAAAATTTTCTTGTTGGTTGAAACTGTTTTATTAAATGAAAACCAGAATTTCACAGAGAACTAAAGACTTTAAAATAATCCCATTAAAATGATCATTTTTCAACAATCTGGTGATATGTTGTTTAATGGATAGGTAATAACTACCTTAACTCTCATTTCATAGACAAATTCTAATCTCCAATGCACTCCATTTTTTGCCAAACATCTGAAAAATCCACTGCATAACAGATGCTTGATTAACAAAAAGTCTGTCTGGACGGCTTTACTTCAGTAAACTACCTAATTTCCTTTTTATTCCCCCAATAAGATTCAATTAGACAGACAATCGTGCTCTGATGTTCAGTTAACTGAAGCCCCACCATATTTTCAATAAACCAGCCACAGGCTAGTACAATTGATTTGCCAATACCATTAGCAGGTTCTGGCAGCCTTTTAGCTCATGGTTGAATTAATGCATTTTGTTTATGATTACATAGTCATTATAATAAAGCCTACTAAGCTATTAGCCATGAGTTCTCCCATCTGAGGAATACAGCTCTTTAGTCAGGCGTGGATGAAATGAATTAGATTGTAACAGGCAGATACACAGTACAGAAATCCCTACATGCCTTTAGATTATTACACTGCACAAGCCTACTGGAGTTCACTATCTCACTCAACATGATTGCTCTTCCTCAGACTTGTAATTAAATAGATGGTGAACATTTCTGAAAAAATGAAGGCTTTTACAGCTAACAAAACCTTAATGGGACAATAGGACATTGTAATTTAAAGGTCTTTGAGGTAAAGCATTGGAATATTCTGTAGAGTCAGCATAGGAATGAATTGTAGTAATCTCCTTCAGTACTTCAACCCCTCAACTGTGGCAATTCCCACCTTGATGCTCCTTTCCACGTTCTCCCCTTCACTTTTTCCCATGCATAAGTGTGGAGCACGTATGACAAGATGACCTTGAGGTTCCTTGCAGCCCTTCGTTTCTATGATTCTATGTTGGCCAAGCTACTTCCCTCTCCTTATTTAAACTCCTCCTTGTAAATCACTTCTGCTGTTTGTCAACAAGAAATTAGTGAACAATGCAAAATATCAGTTATATTTAATAGAAACCCATTGTGTGCAAATTCCATATCAAAGTCATGGCATGATCTTGGTCTTATCTCTATTCCTCCCTTGCCTTCTGCCATGTTTCTCATCTTCTTGTTGCATTACTTCTGAAACTAAATTGGAAGCTCTTTGAGTAGGGACTCTATCTTTCTATAAATAACTAAGAGCCTAGAACACTACAGAGCTCTGGAAGAGAAGATAATCTGAACAATCTAGCTATGCACATAGGTGGCCTATGTTAAGCATGTTCTTTACTTGCTTCCCTTATCCAGCCTCTTCTGAACCTTCGTATTGCTTCTTATACTCACTACTGGATCATGGCTTAGTTGATCCTACATCTTGCACACAACTGATGGTTGTGCTTGTGCAGAACCCATGGCATCTGGGGGTTCTGTATGGGCACAGCAGTCCACCTACATGCTGGGATTGGTGCCCTAGATTGTAAACTGTTCAAGACAATAAATGGTTTGTACAATCCCTAGCATAATAGGGTCCTAATCTCAGCTGGGACCTCTGATGGCTACTGTAAGAAACAAAAAGCAAACAAAAACACCAAATTGAATCGCACCATGATACAGTTAACCCCCTGTGGTGTTTTGCATTATTGTTCTGGAAATTAAGTGCCATACCCAAAGGAGGGCCCAGGAGTACCATTGGGTGAAATGTTTCACACAGAATAGGATAGTGTGGTAAATAATATTCTCACTCATTGTTTGTTTTGTGTCTTAGTTTTACAGGTGCTTTTGTGCACTTCTGAAACGTGATAAGACATCTGCTACCACCAGCAACAAGTTTTCTTCAAAGTCCACCCGAGTGTGCCGCACTACACCAAGGGTACAGGACAACAACTTCACATTTGCTGCTGCATCTGCAGGACCACCATCCTCAGAACGACAGGAGGCCACTGTTAGCTTGCAGAATCCAGAGCTAACCATGGACAATGGTGCAAGGGCAAAACGAGAAGTGCTACTTGTAGCTCACTATAGCGCTTAATCAAGGCAAACACTGACTTATACTATGTGATTTGGGGGGTGTTGGTGGGCAGGAGAAACAACTGCCAACTCATTTTGTGAGTTTAAGTCCATAGGTAAGGATGGACATGAAGCTTATTGTAATAAGCTGCGGTCAGCGTTGCACCTGCTGAAAATTTGCCTACCACTTAAAGTGATATATGTTCAATCCACCAACAAGCTGTTGCTGTCATTTCTTAGGATCCTGGTAAATGGAATTTCAGAATCTTTGGGGTTTTTTTTAATTAAACAAGGGTCTCCTCTTAAAATGTGCGTGTGGAGGGAGTAAATTAAAAAACCCACAACACATTCTAAAGATTTTCCTTATGCTAGAAAGAGGTCTGATGCCTCATTGTACCCATTTTAAGTGTCAGGTGTTCCATCCTGGAATTTGTCAGGATATTTCATCATTGAATAGAAGCCCAGCAAATGAGGAACTTATTCTCCACAGGCATCAACATCAGCTATTCCAGAGCATGTCCTTTTCTCAAATTATGTGAGTACGTGCTTTGGATTATACTGTATCTTAAACTCACTTAACTATTCAGTACATGCCTGCATACATAATACATTTTTAATATCTTGAGCCGCTCAGAAATTAAGCTATACATATTGGACATTTGCCAAAGGTTAACTCTTGCTAGATAAACTATTTAAAAATAATACACATTTTTGGGATTCATGAAGGATTCTGATTTTGGGAGAAGAGGGAAAGTTAAGCTATAGTTATTGTGGGGGTATCTGGTAGAGATCTATTCACTTGCTTAAGCAAACGAGGCAGCAAAAAGATCTCTTGCCTCTCTCCAGAGCCACGGATCTATAAATACATTCAAAATAGTGTAACTGAGCACATCAGTTCAGTGGAGCATCATTATTCAGAGCATGAAGACAATCGATCCAGCAGATCATTGCACTGATGCCTGGACCTGTGAAGATTAAGCTCTTTTTTGAAAAGCATATTCTTGGCTTTCGAGGGTGGGAGAAGGATGCATGCCAACCATGTCTTCAACCATTCAGTGTAATTTGATCTACAAAGAGGCACAAAAATTGACATATTGCAGTGAAAGAAGTTAGTCATCCCAGTCCACAGTCACAAATACATTGAAGAGTTTCCTTGATGGTCATCGATACATAAACAGGCATATGCCTCTATTTTACCTGGAGGTTTCTGGTTTTTCATAAGGTGTGTCCAATGAACTTCTCTCAGGACACTTAAGTGTCCCATTTTGGCAGTTTCAAGACGCTTGGATTTTTATATGTCGAAAGTGTTCAAAACGCATTGCTATACAAAGAAAAGTTTGCTCTTTATTAGGAACAAACAGTCCAGTGTTCACTGTAATGTGAAGAGTTCAGAGTGCAGACACTCAAAAATGCTCTATTTCTCAAAGTGAAAATTAATGGCACAACATTCTGAATGAGTTTCAGGAAACTTATGCTACTGGGAAAAAAATCCTCAACTTTGAGGAATGTGCACCTGTCACTGTTAGGTTAGAGAGTGGGAGTAGTGTCACCAGTACACTTTTTAAAAGATATATATCTGTATGAATATTTCAGGACCCATGAGATGCTAGAGCATCAGCTGGTGTCAAATGATGTTTGTAGACTTGGTATTTCCAAACCCATGCTTGAGCATCCACACTGCATTATAAACCTGGGTTTACAATTGCTGGAGCCAGGTCTTAAAGCTGTGCTAACACATCTAAGCTGCACTATGCAAACCTTCTGACTTGGGGTCTGCAGCTTGAGCTGCATCCACAATGCAAAGTGACAGGGCTTGGATCAGAGTCACAGCAGGACTCAGGCTCTGACTCACCCACTCACCTTATCAGGGTCCTAGGACTCAGATCCCAAGTGCTTGCTGACCTAAGTCAGACTAACTGGTGTGTGAACAGAAGAGGGGTTTGGTCTTAAACCTGTATCAGACCTTGGCCTTACTATGCAGTGTACACACACCCTATAGGAAAGCAGGAAATATAATGCTGTGGATCTTCCTCCTAATCTGTTCTCTGTAATGTAACAGACCTCTGGCATACTCTACCGGCAGATGAAAGTGGCATTCAGAAGCTCGTGTAAATCAGTGTGGCCAGAGCGACTTCAGTGCATCAATGCCAGTTTCTGCATGCATGGCCCAGACTACATCTCTCAGGATGCACAATGGCAATTCAGCAAAAGGGGAGAAAACGCATCATGGAAGTAATAGTCTGGCCAGGGAGCCCAGCCCATAGAGAATGGGAGAAAATGAGACACCTAGACTACAGCTCCCATAAGACACCATCACAGCTCAGGCAGTTCAATGTTGAAGTGTCCCAAACCAAAGATTCGGGTCATCCCAAAACAAACATTTTGTTTCTATTTTCCCATAAAAATTTTGAAAAAATTCACAGCCAATAGTTTTCTTGTGGAAAGTTTTGATTGTGGAAGCTATTTTCCACTGAAAAAGCATGAGTAGAAAATTCCTGTCCAGCTCTACTCAAAAAGGTTCAGGGATTCATTTTGGAAAGGCAACTAAAGACTTGGGCCTGATCATCCCATTAGTTGCACACTTTGATGTCAATGGGAGATGCATCACTGGCCTTCGGATACTCATCTGAACTTTATCCAGACAATCCCAAGCTTCTTGATCCTGCAAAACTTGGCAGAAACTTTCAAGAGAAGTCTCTCTCACATTACATCAGAAATTCTATGTATTGTCCCAGACAGAACCAGGAAGTACCTAGAAACACAGAAATAAGTAACATTAGGAAAGAATTACACACATTTTTTATCTTTAAAAGTGGTTAAGATGGGTTCATTTCAAGTTGTCCATTTTAGATCTCTTTCTTTATCCAGAACAATATACCCATCCCTAACTGGGCTAGAAACCCAAGAGGTCCTCTACCACCAAATTTGAATTATTGCTTAGAAGAAAGAAGTTCAATATGCACTTCATGTCTGCCCTGGAAGTACAGGCATTGAGCACCAGAATATAACCACCAAGTACTATTTTTTCAGATAATTTTTATTAAATTTACTACTTGGGAAAAGTACAGACTGACAACACTGAAAAATGAATTTCATTTAAAATACATGGAATGGCGATCAGTGACAACTTCCCCAAACCACCTCCAGCCTTGACACAGAGGGAACAACCCCAGGGATAAGAAGTTGTTTGTGCTCCAAGTCCATTTAATTTTTGGCCTCTTTGCTGTGCCTGCCAACAAGTGAGTCAACCAGTGCCAACTGCGAGTGTAATTTTTTTGTGATGTGCTCACTTGCCTCCTAGGAAATTGAGTGAAACTGTCAACTCAATTCAAATACGGCAGGTCAGCAAACAGCCATCAGATAGCAATGACTTACAGCCCCTATCAGCCTCAGCTGCAGGGAGTGGCCTCATCCCTTGTTAACTTTGCCATAAGCCCACCATTCTCCCAGGCAGGAATAAAGTTTTTTCAGTTCAGTTGTTTTTTGCACAAAGTTTATCATAGAAGCCTGCGTTTTTCTTATGCTTGGTGCATTATTTAACTCTCATGCATCTTAATAATCAGTTTCAAATTTCTCCTTCTCCCGCTACCCGTTAGGCTGACATAATTCTCCATTTATTTTCAATTTTTCAAGCTATCAGAGAAGCATCACACTTGATTTCCTCAGTCTCTCACTATACACAGTGCAACAGACTCACTTGTAATGAGGTTTTAGGCTCCTGATGGAAGTCAGAAATGCAGCAAACACGAACTGCATAATATCGTGAAACCCTGATGGTGTAATGTTGATAGCGGGTTAAGCAAGCTTCCGACAGAAAATGAATATTGCATACAAACAGGTTTGTTCCAGTTCTCATGCTGTCACAGGAGATACAGCTTGGAGGTGTGGAGTAGCATGTCAGTACAGTCCTGAGAATATTAGCAAACAACTGATTATCTGGGGAGCTTTAAACATGAACAAAATACAGTACAATTTTACTTTATAGTTCATGTGGTTTAATCTGTATTCCTCCATTTTTTATTCACCAATTTAAATACATAGGCCTGTACAAAAGTCACCTTTCAAGTTAGATGACATTTTTTCCTGATCTTGAGGGTAGAACATAAATAGTTACAATGAAACATTAGTTTAAGTGTATTCTTGTTACTCTTGTTATTGAGAGCCTTCTTGTTGTTTGTATAACTACACAAACTGCAATTACATTTATTTTATAATGTATTGTTCTTGGATAAGAATATCAGAAAGTATTTGAATGATGCCTGGTATTTTTAAACAGAATTGGAGCCAACAAAATAAGAAGGCTTAAAGTGTAAGAAGTCTAAGCGGGGGAAAAGTCAAAAGCAAACTGTCAGTTAATACATGTGTGGACTGATATGTATACTGTACATTAATTGCCAATTCTGCTCATGTTTTAAAGGGTATTTTATCTTTTTCAGATTGCAAAACTCTCCATTAAGTTTTCCATGCACCTCTTTCCTTTGTTTGAACTTTTGTCTACAAGTGGTTTTTATTAAGTGTCAAGTGTGTTTCTTCTGCTTAGCTATTGACTTTGTTATTCCATACTCATGATGGCTTTTGCATACCTATGACTATGAGCTCTGTACTTCCTGTGACTCCATCATTTCTTCTCGCATTCTGACAGTTCAGCTTCAGTGTATGGTCTCGAGCTGTTAAAAATGTTAACGTGTTTTTATTTTTAACAGAAATTGCTAATTAAGCAGGAAATTTGTTCGTCCTATCTCAAATCCATGCAATTGTTAAGACTCAAAGTGACAGCTGAGATTTTCAGAACCATGTAATGCATTTGAACACATGGGATAGGATTTTAATGAAACAACTAAAGGAGTCAACTCCCATTGAAAATTGGGTTAACTCTTAGTTACTTCTGAAAATGGCATCCTCAGTTCCCATTAAAGTTAATATGTTCCAAAGCCTTGGAACATCTCAGCTGATGTTTCTATTTAGACAAACTTTACTGTATATACACTGGGAAGGCCGTATGCCATTTCAAAATGTTGCATCTCTAAAGATTCTACAGCAAGTGGCTGATGGAAGTCATGTGTTTTGGGGATCCAGTACACTGCAACTACAAGTAAACCTATTTTTTCATGATCAGCACTGTTAGCCTCATTTATGAATGAACCTCCCTCCCCAGTATAACTTGTCCATAGGTTATACACTGCTTATAGGTGAGAATTTCTGCAAACTGCTGGGGGGGGAATTGCAACTGTTGAGTATAGGATGACCAAAAAATACACTCTCCATTCTAAACAAAAACAAAACAAAACCTTTAATCTTTTTTGAACAGCTCTAGCAGCAAGAAGGTTTAGGATAGGAAGGTGACATTTGTCCCCACTATTATCTTTATGGAGGAGATACACCTCCAAGTTTTCTAGCAAAGACTGGTTTTGATCTGGTGGGATATGACCCCTTGAAAGTCACACTACACATGCCCAGTTCAGTTTAATATGAACAATGCTCTTGTACAGAATTTTTGCATTACACTCATTAAGCATGTAGCTATGGAAGGCTACACTGAGTGCCCATACATAAGGTCTCAATTCAGCAAAGCACAAGTTTGATTTTAAAGCATATACTCAAGTCCAATGTAGGTCAATTTCTAAAGTGTAAACTGACCACATCTGATCTATAAAAATCAAAATACATTGGATTAGCAGAGTGTGGGTATACTTGGCAAACTGGCCAGTGGTTAGACAGTTGGAGAAATGTCTATCAACAACAAGCAGAAGATCAGGTCTCATTTTTGTCAGTGGGAATAGAATTTTGCCCCATATGCAAGATCTCCAAAATATGCTCTCTTTGTCACTACTTATCTGGTTTTAACCCCCTCTTCTCATTTAATAGCTTCCATTAGTGCAGAAAAAGGACCACATCACCGTTAGATTCATGTAGACACATGCTAGTGATAAACAGCTGAAGTTCTGCTCACTCAAATGAAGGTAATATATAGCCTAAATGGGATTTACTGGACCAGAAAGTAGACAATATGTCCTTCTGTACATATGAGCTATTTAAAATATTGGACATTGATTGTAATGGAATAACGTACTTCTCGTACGGACTGTATGTTGAGTAAAATATATTGGACACAGTATGCGTTTTGTCACTTGCAGCAGTTGCTGTTTAAAAAAAAGGGTTTGTATTTATAGTAGTCCATCTGGAAGAATGTCAAAGTGCTTTACAAATTATACATGATTATCACATCAGCCACCGCCCGGATGAGATTTGGGCAAGTTTAACAGCACACAGCAACATTACAGAACAGGATGTAATTAATACCTTATCTGAACATGTAGGAGCGGTTACATGTAGGCAGATTTAATTACCCAAATAATCTGGCAAGGACATAAAGGCTAATGATCCTAGTGCCACAGGATCTGTAACAACCACAAGCAGCCAGGACCTCAGCTTTCTCTCTCATCTGACAAATGGCACCTTCAGCAGCAGAGTGCTTTCACACACAACGCTGGGACCTTCCAACAACATATCTGCAGGGCATGTGGTCAATATGAAGCTATATAGGTCTTGAGAGCAGTCTTCCAAGGCATGCAGAACCCATCTCTAGAGCACAAGAAAAAGAAACAGGAACAAGCTGCCAGCAAGAAGAGCCTCAAACCCTGCTTTGTTCATTCCCTCTGAAGTATCTGGCACTGGCCACTATCAGAGACATAACGCTGGGCTACATGGACCCTCGGTGTGACCCCATATAGCTATTTTTACAATCTAGCTGAATTATTTCCTTCTTATGCAGAACCCTTATTGCTGGTGATGCAGGTCAAGTTATGACCTTACTTATACTGTGCAAGCCAGTATTCTCAGTGCACTTGCATAGCTGATAACTGATTGGAAAGTTATTAATTTTGTTGCAGATGCTCAAGAAGAACCAGAATCTCACCACTTTACCATAGTTGTGTTGGCTCAGCAGGGCTAATAGGAGAAGAAAGCACTGCAATTTATGTCTGTAGTCTGGTGAGCCTCTCCACAGGCTTAGAGACAGTCAGCCACACCCAACTCTGTTTTAGTCCTCCATCACACAAAACCACAAGAAATATTGAAAAATAAACCATAGCCCTGACCTGAGGGGCACTACAAGTCCTCCCACTACAAAACTTTTGGTTTTGGCAGTGGGTGCCCTCCCTAGGCGCCACCCCCGCTCCGCCCCTTTCCCCGCCTTTCCACCGCTTGCTCCTCTGAGTACATCTGCCAGTTTTGGGAGGCTATTTGCTGCATATTTATATAGTTCTTTCATATTCTAGTTATTGAATGCGACTATCATTGGTATGTTAATTTAATCATTAAAATAGTAAAGAACAACCTAATTACATAAATTACAGTACATTTAAAATCATTCAAATTCCCACTGTTGATTTTCACCACAAATTTATCCATCTTTCAACCTAGCCCTATAATTATAGTATGAACAAATGAAAAACATGTCCCTTCCACAGTCTCGCACCCCAGGCCCACCCCATTCCTTACCTCTTGACCACAGCACCCTCCTGTAAGCACCCACCCATAAGGCTGGCTCTGCATTCACCTTTTTCCCCAAACTCCACTGCCCTCATGGATTGGCATGTGTACCCATGCCAAAATTAAAACTCCCAGGCTCAAAGTGGAGTAAGATCTAAACAGCAGGCTACTAGCATCAAGATTTACACTCCACTTCTAGTGGTCAAGATTCATGCTCCCTGTATGTTAGGATGCACCCGAGATGGCCATAATGACAGGATTCACATTAGAGAAAAAAGGTGAGTGAGGCAATAACTTTTATTGGAGCAACTTTTGTCGGTGAGAGAGACAAGCTTCTGAAGTTTCACAAAGCTCTTCCTGAAGAGCTTCAGGAAGAGCTCTGTGAAAGCTCAAAAGCTTGTCTCTCTCAACAAAAGTTGCTCCAATAAAAGTTACCTCATTCACCTTTTTTCTCTAATTTCCTGGGAACAACAGGGCTACAACACCACAGCATACAAAAATGCAGGATTCACATGAACAGCACAGAGTGACCACCATCACACCAGAGCACTATTTTCAGGATTCATCTTAGCATATTGTCATCATCACACCAAGGAAGTAGTAGTGTCAGTTTAGTTCTCAGTTTAGTGAGGATACACTCAGGGACTGAGTCCAAGGGTTCAGCTAAACACAAGGGCACCTGCAAATAGCTGTACTAACAGCAGGCTCTACACTGGCCCAATAGGAGGAGTTGCATGTCAGGGCACTAATCCCCAATCCCAGTGCAAGGCAATATGGGATCCAGGCACCAGGTCTTTAGTACCAGACTTTGTACTCCTAGGAGAGTGGGATGGAATTATAGAAGTTACAGGGGGAAAAGCCCTGTGATCACCCTGGCACAGTCCATCTCCCTGCCAATGCAGGGCTGATCCTTACTGCATGTTTTGTCCAGTCTCCTTTTAAAAGTCGTAAGTCTTGGAGTTTCTAGCTGTGACACTCTCTACCAGGGGTTCTCAAACTGGGTGTCAGGACCCCTCAGGGAGTCACAAGGTTATTATATGGGGGGGTCATGAGCTATCAACCTCCACCCCAAACCCCACTTTGTCTCCAGCATTTATAATAAGGTTATATATAAAAAGTGTTTTTAATGTATAAGGGGGGAGTCACACTCAGAGGCTTGCTATGTGAAAGGGGTCACCAGTACAAAAAGTTTGAGAGCCATTGCTCTATACCTCAGGGGAGCGGCATGCTGTGCTCCGTAAGCCCCATATTCATCATTTGTATATATTCTTTATATTTCATATAAAGCATGCAATGTAAGGTATCATGGGAAAGATTATGATTTGCTGAAACCCACTGTTCTGTTTAAATATGTATATAATTAAAGTGTATAAAGTTATGTGATTGTGCTGTATGGTGTTAATGAAATATGCTGCAAATTTGGGAGCAGCCCAGAAGACAACTCCCCAGAAACAACAAGGCACTTGACCAAATGGCTGGGTGAATGTTAAACAACCATCACCAGCCATTGTGCAGCAAGTGAATGACAATTAGCAATTCAATGACCATCACCAGAGAATTACTCAACCCTGGGATTCAGCAATGCCCTGTCCCCCCAACATGATCACTAGCCCTTCCCTTGGGAGACGTCCATCCAAACCCCAAGGCAGAGATTGTACTGTTAGGAAGGTTTCCCCTGTTAGCCTGAGTTTCCCTCTCCTCCCTTCCCCTCCCACAGTGCCTGATTGTGTTTGCCAGAGTGAGCACATGGACTTTAACATATAAACCATATAAAACAGAAGTGCCCCCAGCCACCCTCACCCCAAGACCCCCTTTTAAATACACTTACCTGCTGCTGGTACTAATGCCTTTAGTTGTGTGAGAAGAGGCTGGAGAAAGTTTTGCAGCTGGAGAACCAGATTAAGCATGCCTGCCACAAGAAGCTGCTAGGAGCAGGAGACGGACAGAGAGGCACCTGTGGTGGTGGGGTGGTCACTCTCTTTGCCCCTCCCACCCAGGAGCAGAGTTCCCTTCCTACTGATTGGCTGGTGGTGGCCAAAAAAAGCCTCAACAGCAAATCTGGAAAGAGCTGTTTTGAATGCAGCAAGTCTATGACTCAGAGCCTGAAACAGCTGCTCAGCAGGGGGGAACAGCTGATCGGTGGCACTCCCGGCTTCAGCGCTGAAACAAACTGCTGATTGCTTACCCCCTGCAGCCTCGCTGAACAGCTGATGGGGGCCCCAGGCCCCCACGAGCCCCTTAAACACTTGACTGGTGCCAGTGGGTGCAGAGCACCCACTAATTTTTCCCAGTGGGCGCTCCAGCCTTGGAGCACCACAGAGTCAGCACCTATGAGTCCTTCATTCCCCCCACCTCCCATTATCTCAAGGTTCATAGCCCTCCCCTAGCAACTAGAAGATCAAGGGCCTGCATGCCTGTCTCACTAAAAGTGGTTGAGGTATTCCTACTCTGACCAACACAGCACTACCCCCACCAGCTGGGTCCTTACTTATATCTTCCAGCTGGGAACAAGAACCAATCATTAGCTGCTGCTCAGCTGGAGCCCAACAACTGTCTGTTGGGCTTCTCCTTAGGCCTGGGCTTGCTGCTTCCTGGCTCTGCAGGCCCTGAAAGGGGCAAACTGTCCTGCTCCAATGTCTCTACAGTAAGCAGACAGAATGCTGTACACACAGAGCTAGTAGGACCCATGCACAAGAAGTTTTTATTACATAATCCCTTTCCTGAGCAGAACTGTATTTTTAGTGTCACTGATGCTTACTTAAGATTTCTAGTTTTAGGCCTGGATGCACAAAGAAGTTAGGTGCTGTCACTTACCTTTCAGGCACCTCACTAATCACCGGAACACACTGGAATTCACAAAGCCTGAGTTAAGTGCCTAGGCTCCCTGTACAGTGACTGAGGAAAGATAGTGCCTCAGACTGTGATTCACACAAGCCAATGATTAGGGCACTCACCTGGGTGGGGGAGGCCCCCCCACCACCACCTGTGGGGAGACAGGATTTGAATAGGGATCTACCCACCACTCAGAGGAATGCTCCAACTATTGGGCTATAGGATATTCTTATGTAGGGCTCTCTCGATCTCCCCTGTTGAAGTGGTTCCACTCTGGTTCACTAATTACAGAGTCATTTGGGCCAGAGAGAGAGAGAGAATGACAGACCGTGAGTGCACACACATGAGACTTACTTTATAGACTGGTGGCTTGCACCAGTGGTGTAGGCAGCATGTGACATTTGGGTGGGCACTGACTTTGGGTGTGCAGGCAATTTCAGGGCAGGGGCAGGAGGGTTCAGGGGCGTGCTTCCCCGCATCTCCTCCAGCCAATCCCCCTGCTCCAATGATGGTCAATTATTTTGTCACAATGGAACAGCTTTCACTGGAGAGACTGAGGGAACTGCATCTCAGGATAGCCTCTAGCCCAATGGTTAGTGCATACCCCTGAAAGCTCACAGATTCTAGTTCAAAGCCCTTATTCCCTATGGATGGAGGGAGACTTTGAACTAGGGGTCTCCCCATCCCAGGTGAGCACTCTAGATTAAAGTTATGAGGGAAGTCTTCTTCTGGCTGTTTTGTGGGAACTCACCTGAGAGGCCTGCTCCAGTAGGGGGCCTTTGAGCACATCTACAGGAGCTGGCCCCACCTATGACTTAAGCAAACACCTATCATCCCCTGGGTTGTGAATCACTCTGGGGCATTGACCTCTCTCCCAACATAAACTGGGACATAAAGTTTTGTATGCCCACTAATGGTTTTTTTCCAGAATTTTATAGGCATTGTCTGGAATAAAGAGAGATGAGCAGGGAGAATTGCAACCATAAATATAATAGGACCATTAGCTTTTTGAAGCAGTTAGGCCCAATTAATACTGTACAGCAGGGGTGGCCAACCTGTGGCTCCGGAGCCACATGCGGCTCTTCAGAAGTTAATATGCGGCTCCTTTTATAGGCACCGACTCTGGGGCTGGAGCTACAGGCACCAACTTTCCAATGTGCCAGGAGGTGCTCACTACTCAACCCCTGATTCTGCCACAGGCTCTGCCCCCACAACACCCCTTCCCGCCCCCTCCCCTGAGCCTGCTGTGCCCTCGCTCTTCCCCCTTCCTCTCCCCTCCAAGCCTCCTGCACGCCACGAAACAGCTGATCGGGAGGGAGGGAGAGGTGCTGATCGGCAGGGCTGCCAGTGAGCGGGAGGCGCTGGGAGCGGGGGAGGGAAGGAGAGCTCATGGGGGGCTGCTGACATATTACTGTGGCTCTTTGGCAACGTACATTGGTAAATTCTGGCTCCTTCTCAGGCTGGCCACCCCTGCTGTACAGTCTTTCCATATTGGCTGTGAGCTACATGCCAAATATTGGGAGCCCTTTGTCCATGTGTAGCATGTTTCCTTTACATACCTATATAAAAATAGAGAGCGAAAGAGAGAGAGAATATCAATATAATTTTCTGTGGGCAATGTCACTGCTATCATCACTGATTTATCATAATCAGGAATCCTGGATTTAAGGTGGATTACTTCCTCCTTATTCCTGCTAACACTGATTTGCTGGGGTCTGCCAAATATAAGATGACAGCATCCCATAGAAGGTTGATTTGTGGGAAACCTCCTCCCACCTTTTACCCTTTAACATGCAGGCTGTGCATGATCTTCTGCTCGACTGGCTCCATCCTTGCTCTGCAGTTTGAAATATCCGTGATGGAATCTATTTGCTACCCTGCTCGTTCCTCCTCAGCTAGCCATGGGCTGCATTGCTATAATCCATCGACATCCTGTTGAAATCAGTGGCGTGTGAGGATGGAGCTAGCACATTGTGCAGCACAGCAGGAGACTCTACCTGGGTGCATTTGGAAATGTCAGCAGCAGTCAACTGGTTAATGTATTCCATGTTGCTTTGGCAGAGTCAGTAATCCGAGCGTTTTAGTCTGGTTATTAAGAAAAGAATTCCACAAATCTCTCCCCTCTCCTCCATCCAGTAGCGCTAACCAGCCTACCTGCGTTTTGAAAGCTGTGCAGTTTAGCAAAATAAAAGGCCAAGATATATAAAAACAGTGCCCACAGTTAGAATCCTAAATCCATGTCTACGCACCTAAACAATCTGTCTGAGTGTTAAGCATGCAGCATTCATTGACTTCATTGTGATCCACTCTGTCCTGAACTCAGCGACCTTTGCTGGGTGTCCTGAACTTTCGAAAAATCCCACTGCTGATTTTTCAGGAGTGCTCAGTGGTGGCTGAGGTCCACTCCTATTGAAGGTGAAGGGAGTTTTACCACCAATGTAATGGCAGTGGAGTTGTGCTCAGTGTTGGCCTTGTGAGAATCCTATCCAAGGTGCTTAGCTATAGCCAGTGCTTAGTTTTAGGCACTAATTTTTTAAAGTCTTGAGCAGAGTGTGTCAAAACTTTGGGTAATTCTAGGTAGTAATGAGCAGGTAGGAAAGAAATGAATAACCCTGGCTGAGTTACACATTCCCAATAGTTTAATTATAATACTTTGGCTTTTGGCAAGCCCTCTACAGAAGGGTTGAGTTCACCTAAGAGAAACAAGCCAGCACTGAAGTAGAAGACATGAGTGTAGGGTACCCTTCACATGTAGGAAGGAAGCATTGATTTCTTTGTATTACTGTTGACTATTAAGAGTCTTTCCCTGTGCATCAATTAACAGATGCTAATTGTATCAGTTCCAGTAAGATAGAAACTCTCTTATTAGGAATCTACATAAATTTCCCATATGGGTACAAATGTTAATACAACAGCATAAGTGAATACACAAGTAGAAGATTGTCAGTGAAGTGCGATGGCACAAATATGACAGGGATACAGAGAAAAAAACCCCAGGAAACTTCACAGGATTTTCAGATAATGGGCATAGATTTTGCCCAAGTGGAATCTCCATAGAATATTTAGATCACCGGGGATAGTCTCTTTCAGAAAAAAAACCTTATTGTAAAACTTACTCTTGACAGTCAGGCCACTTTGTCAGATGCTTGAACAAATTTATTTTGGCCAGTGTGCTTGTGACATAGAACAGGATTTTCACCTTCTCTTTATCTCAGAGAGGGAACAAGGCAATTTTTAGCTAATAATTATTTTTTATTTGTTTTGAGTAGACCATCATTTTTACGTTTGTTGGTAATTCAAAATTATTTGTGAAATATTTCACATGAATGCATTTTGCATAGAATCATAGAATCATAGAATCTCAGGGTTGGAAGGGACCTCAGGAGATCATCTAGTCCAACCCCCTGCTCAAAGCAGGACCAACCCCAACTAGATCATCCCAGCCAGGGCTTTGTCAAGCCTGACCTTAAAAACCTCTAAGGAAGGAGATTCCACCACCTCCCTAGGTAACCCATTCCAGTGCTTCACCAACCTACTAGTGAAAAAGTTTTTCCTAATATCCAACCTAAACCTCCCCCTCTGCAACTTGAGACCATTACTCCTTGTTCTGTCATCTTCTACCACTGAGAACAGTCTAGATGTGTTTATTTTTCTAAAACCAGTTCTATTTGTTAGTCACCTTTTGGGATTGTTCACCTTAGTGCAGTGTTGTCTGTCCCAATATTAGAGAAACTGAACTTTTATAAAACAGGGAGGTGACTTCTAATTTTAATCTTCAGATACATATCATGGGACTACTTGTGAGATTGTTGTATTCTGAACACATTTTTGTCAATGAAACAATGGCTTTCATGAAAGGGTTATGAAACTAGAGAGTAAATCTGAACATACTGATGAATAATTTCCTCCAGTATTCACTCAGCTCCAGTATGAAATTGAAATACAGTCTGTAGTTGGTGTATGAAAAGAGTATTCCTTGGTACAGAGAACAGAACTGAATTTTCAAAATATCCCTAATACAGATGTGTGTGTGTGTGTGTCTCTCACGCACACACACACACACACTCACACACACGATGGAAATGCTATGAAACCTGAAATAATGAAGTGATCCTGCTGAAAGGTTGCATTCCTTTTATCATCCTCTCACAACTGCTTATCAGCATGCTTTGCCACTGGTCTTACCACCTGCTTCTTCAAGCTGAGGTCAAGTGATGCAAAAAGCTTCTTGCTCCAGACTGGGTTTTCAAAACTGTTAAAATAGAGGGAGCAAATCAACATGCAAGTGCCATACTACTACTGCGTTGCTTTCTATTTTATTGCATTGTATCAACAGTTGAACAGCGTATAGGGAAGTCAGGCCATTGACTCCTTCCCCAGCCATATTCTTTTAGGCTAGCAGCAGATAGGAAGGGTCCATCGTAAGATCCTTGTATTCTAGTTCACAATTATTAGCCCTAGAAATATGGTTCTAACTATTAACCAGGCAACCCTCAGATCTATACACTTTTTTAGAGAGATCTAAAATTCAACAGGAGCTTTGATGAGGGTAGGGAAGTTAAAAAGAAAAGGAAAAATGAGAGGTATGTAGATAGAAGGAAGCGGCAGAGAGAGTGGGGAACAGACAGATCTTAGATAAATGTGCTCCTTTTGTAATGATTTTAGTGTTTGCAAAGTCTAGGAATTGGACCCTCACCAAATTATTTTGGTTGCATTAGCAATAGCTTGGCAAAGGATATATGCCTGGCACTGGCACAGATTTAAAGGAAAACCTCTGATGTTACATGGAAAGTTACAGTGCGCACTGAGATTCATGGGCTCTACCAGCAGTTGGCACCACATGCAGAAATTGCTGGATGAGTACAAAGCTCACATGGAAGATCAATGGCATATTTTACAGGAAAAGGAAAAAAATAAGGATGGCAAGGAAGCATTAGAACAGGGTGAACTCCGAATGCAGCTGTATTATTTGCCGTTATACCTTGCGAGCAAGGCTGCTAAAAGTAGTCCTTACACTCTCCACTGTGCATTACTTTTAGATTAAATTTATGGTACCTTTTGTATTCTTTTTATTAAGATCCTCTTCTATGTGTAGTTCTTTTCATCCAGAAAAATCACAAAGGACTTTACAAACTCTATACACTTGGAGGTGCCAAAGTGCCTTGTGCACAGTACTCATCCATAGTGAACAGATATAATTGCAGCTATTAAGATATCCAACCATTTAAGCTCAAACTGGTGCCTGCTGAGATGGTCAGCGTTTGGGACCCAACTTTGTCCCTCACCCCCAAAAAACACTTAACTCCCCCAAAAAGAGAAGCCCTTTACTTTTTTTTACAAGCAGCCTCCTTTGCCAGCCTTTCAGAGTGGCTTTGGTGAACTGTGGTTGTCCTGCTCTTCTCTTCCAAAGAGTGTCACTGTGCTATGAGGCCTGATATTAGAGGGGGCAGGGAATGGCAAGATGATCCCATAGGGTATCTCCCGCAGAAGGAAAAAATTCTAGCTTTGTTGATGTATCAACAACCTCTTCCAGTTCACAGACAGCAAAAGAGCAGAAAAGTAGGAAAGGTGTCTGAAGTATTCAGTCCCTATTAACTCTCCAGCTTCATCTGCCGCTAGTTCTCGCAGTGAAGTGGGAAGTCCCAAGCCTTTGCTGGTGGCATGGCTTTCTGTTACCATGGGAATGACTGAGATGTCACAAGTTCAGTGTGATTTCACCGTCGGTAAACATGAGGGAAGACAACTTGCTGGAAGGAACACTGCATTTTTCCCCTCACATACCACTCTGATATTTACCAGAATAGTCAAGGAAAACTGCAGAGGAAAAACAGAAGTGGGTGTCAAACCCATTTTGCCAGCTTGCAATACAGAGAAAACTCTATATTCTAGCAGTCACTCTTGAAGGGTCTCTCTTAAAGTGAGAAAGAAATTCAGAGTTAAGAAATTTGAAATGGAAGCTTCAGAATCCATTTCTCTTTTGGGTTGAAATTTTAGAAGTCCCTCTCCCCCCACACACACACACAAAATCCAAACACATCATCCGGTTTTCAGTAAGCAAGTGTTGATACCCATTCCGGATAATATTCTGTTAAAAACACTGGAAAGAGGTATTAAGTTTTTGTGTGTTTTTTTTTAAAGTAGAAGAGAGACACTATTGAGGGGAAAAATAACCAATTTTAGAAGAGTGGGTTTTTTGGCCATGAGCTTCCCATTCAATAGATTTTGAGCTGCTCTACTTCAGTGGGAGCAGAAGCAGTCCCCAAAAGAACAACGGATTTTTGGGCTTTTTGACATGAGCCTTTTATCACATGGGAGGGACAAGACATCAGGATGTTTCCACTACAATACAACTTCATGCCACTTGCAACTGGAGATATCCAATATCACATTCTTTAG
Source organism: Macrochelys suwanniensis (assembly GCA_033296515.1). Lineage (NCBI taxonomy): Eukaryota > Metazoa > Chordata > Testudines > Chelydridae > Macrochelys > Macrochelys suwanniensis. Next base: position 42,141,011 of record CM065783.1, read on the forward strand.
TTCCATCCCAGGCAGTGGCCTTTGGCCAGAAGAGGGCAGGATTATCCATGGCCTGAAAGCAGCCAGAGAAGGCCAATACAGAGTTCCCCCTGTGCTGGGGAATTTTTTGCTGGTGAAGGTGGCTCTGCCATCATCTATACCAGGTACCACCTGTGGCATGTAAGAGAAAGGAAGCATTCTAGTGGGAGGGCATGAGCAGCATAGGTAGAGGCGGGGGTACAGCACAGGAAACCGGAGCTCTGTTACACCTCATCATCTACTAGCAATAAGATCCTATAAATTGTGAATGTCTTAAACTTGTGCTTGGACCTGATGACCCTGACTCAAGGAGCCATAGGCAGACCACCCCTCTCTACACCATCTGAGCACAGTATTCATCAGAGAGATTTTAGCCACAGACCTGTGAACAGGGTGATGTATGAATGACACCACTCCAAAAGTAGCTCTGGGAGGAATTGTAACTTCGTTAGCCCTTCAAATCAGAGTTCCTCCCCTGTTTCCTCCTTGCTGGTAGTAATTAGCTGCTGGCCTATATAATGTTGTCAACTCCTGTGATATTTGGGTTTTTCCTTAAAGCCCCAGATTCTGGAACCAAGTTATTGTATGAGAATCTCAACTAAAAAACAAAAACAAAAGAAGAATGTTTTAGCCTCTGTTGTTGGAGAAACACTTGAAAATCTGACCCAAGTGCACCCTAAATGCTCAAACTGGAGGGCAGAGAAAAAGAACCCAATATTATTGGACTTTAAAAAAAACTAATTGTAACAGGAAGGCTTGCCTCATGGGCTGGAGACCCTGGGCCTGACCTCAGATTAAAAAGGAAGATAGTTGGTGCGCACACTTCCAACTTTGTGTAGGCGCTGAGATGTAGTCAGCCAGCAGTTCACAGCAAAAGAAACAGACTCAGTCAAGAGTAGACCTATCAACCACTGTTAAAGTTAACAGATGTGGTGGTGGTGGTGGTGAAATCAATGGATAAAGCTAGAAGAATCATATTAAACATCTGTGCTTGGCCCACTGACTTCAATAGGGCCAGAATTTCACCCCTGTATTTTCCATTGCTGGGATGAGATAATAAGCACCAAAACCAATAGCGCAAACTGAGGAGCAAGAGAGAACTGAAGAGTTCAGCTAATTGCTAGAGTTGTTTTGTTAACATTATTATTGTATTAACTGTATTAATCTTGCCCAAAATGGGGATTTAAAATGGGCAATAATTTGGAGGGGTTCTACATAAGAAGTGATGGCCTTTTGAGTCTAATGATGGCTTCATTAGAGAAGCCATGATAGTCTCCTCAGAGAGACATCAGCAGGCAGTTTCAATGGTTGCCTACCCATGGATTTTATCAGCCAGACCTCCCTCAGCACCAGCAGTGCCACTTGATTCAAGGAGACCTTGCACTCAGCCCTGCCCCAGGCCTTGAAGAAGGGACTATGAGAGCTGGAAAAAGTGAGGGAAGGATGACATCAGAAATCCACTCCCTAAATGAGGGCCTGAAGTTTTCAGTCTTAAATTTATAAGCAACAAAAAGGAAAGAGTCATGCAATGTCCTGTAACTGGTCTGTTGTAGAAGAGAAACATATAAAAATGTCATTTCTATTGTTTCAGGGGTCCACCAAGCAACCCCACACAGCTTACCGAAATATTCCACCTGCAATATAATATTGTTCAGTGATGTGCCTCTGTAGAGTAAGTTCCATTCAACCCCAGAGAAATACAGCAGGAGCCAAGATGAGATGGATAAAGCTGTCTCCAGCTTCGAAAGACTGGGGCAGCAGATAACAAAACATTAAGGAACCTATTTCATTTAAAAGGCAGAAGTCACACAGCTGGTCAGAGAGCAGGGCTGCAATCACATAGGAGGCTGCCTGCCCTCAATGCCAGCTGTGTGCTGAGTGTCCCCTGATAATGATGTGCAGGGAGGAAGAGAAGATTATATAATGGAGGGAAAGGAAATACCATCTAGATAGAATGAAACGATGGGGAGGTGGGTCAAAGCCTATTCAGGCTGGCTGATTTCACAAGTCATTGCCAATGGAAGATGAAAGCTTCCTGAATATTGGCCTGATCCTATTGAGCTCAATGGAACTCTTTGCACTGACTTTGGCGGGCTTTGAGTGTGGAACGGGGTCCAACAGATCTGAAGAAGGAAACCTTGGGATATTTGTGGTCCCTTTGTGGTTCCGTCAAGGAGGCCACGTTCTAATGATTTCCCACATTCTTGGGTTCTCTTTCCTTAAGAGGCAAATTTGTAGAGCACAGTCCGAATTCTAATGTCCTCATCTGCTTGTGAAGAGAAGTCAAATATAGAAACAGGTACATCTAACTGAGCATAAGTGAAAAATTAGTGAGGAGGAATCAAGTTACCTTCTTACCCAGCAATTCAGTTAAACAAAAGTTGCTGGGATAGGTTTATACTGCCCCTAAAGCATGGCCACTAATGCAAATTTTGTCACCCGGCTGTTACATGCTCTCACAAGACCATAGTCCTACACAGCTCAGAGATATGCAAGATCAATATATGGAAAAAGACCTTAACATGATCATGAGGACCCAACACACACATTACATGGGCTATGGGGAAAAAAGTGATCAAACCAAAGATTATCACACCTGGATCACCTGGATCGATCAGACTTCAGCTGTCGTTAAGACTGCGCCGATCACAACACGTCTGCCATTCTTCTCGCGCTCTTGCCTTTCTTCTCCACGTTCGTCCAAAACGTTTAACGATGTCATCTTCCCATCTTCTTGGAGGCCGACCGGGGGGTCTTTTCTGTTCTCGCGGGTACCACTCAGCAATGATTGAGGTCCACCTGTTATCCGTGAGCCGTGCTGTGTGGCCCGCCCATCGCATCTTGTTATGTCTGCTTTCCACGACAATATCTTTCACACCGCTGCGTTCTCTGATGATTTCATTTGGTATACGATCCAGAAGGGAGATTCCCAACATAGCTCATTCCATTGCCCTTTCAGCTACCAACAGCCATTGCTCTTCTCTCTTCGTCAGTGCCCACGTTTCACTGCCATACAGCATGGCTGGCAGCACTGCTGAATTGAAAATATTTTTACGTGTGGTCTTGTCAATTTTTCCTTTGAGGACATCCTTGATGGAATTAAATGCACACCATCCTGCCCGAATCCTTCGCGAGAGTTCTCCGTTCAGGTCTTGGCGCATATTAACTTCTTGGCCCAAATATATGTACTGTTCCACTTCTTCGATGTCTTCTCCTGTTACCATTATTCGGGCTTTTCATAAAATGTCTGATCACATATATTTCGTTTTGCAGCAGTTCATTTTCAGGCCGACCTGACTACTTTTCTTGTCGAGATTATATTTATATATATATATATATATATATATGAAAAAAGAAGTGACTGAGACATTAACATCTATTGGCACTGTTATTGAAGCCTAACTGTGTGCAGATCTAAATGCAAACCTATTTTCAAGAAATGAGTTGTGTATCATGGAGAAGTTAACTATGCATTTATTAATCCCTGCTGGGAAGGAAAATGAGATTTGTTGGCACATTTGTTAAAAATTAATTATATCCTATCACCAGTTCATCTGAACAGTTCCAATGAACTTTAACCTGAGCAGAGAGAAAAACAGCTTTACGACACCTTGAAGTGTGTTCTCTTGTATGTTTCTATGAACAAGTGACCAGTTAAAAATCAAAATGTCCATTTGCATGCACACACTTCTGAAAAGTCTATTGGCATCAAGGAAACAAACAAATAGATCTTTTCCAGTCCAAAAAGAAATATTGTTATGAAATGTAGCTACCACTTAGACTATCACTAACCAAATGGTGATTGAATGGAAGAAGAGAGAAATGTTGAAAGGAAGAGAACAATTAGAAGAGAAAGCTAAAAATAAGGAAGAGAAACAAGCAGTCACAAAAAATTAGGAGAGAGGTAAAAGAAAACCAAAAACCAAGATGTGGCAAGACAAAAATGGTTTAAGAAAAACTGATGATAAAATGTTATGATGTAGTGCAGATGAACGTTTGATTTTATACATCTGGAGACATGACTCCACATGTGACCTTGGGCAAGTCACTTAGCATATGTCTACACAGCAACTAGACACCCATGCCAGCTCACTTGGGCTCGTGGCACTTGGGCTGTGTGGCTGTTTCATTGCTGTGTAGATTCCTGGGCTCGGGCTGAAACCCAGGCTCTAGCACTCTGTGAGGTGGAAGGGTCCCAGTGGGTTTTTCTTTGCTATGTATATGTGTCCATATGCCTCAGTGTCCCCATCTGTAAAATGGGAATAACAGCACTTCCCTACCTCTCAAGGGAGTTGTGAGGATAAATATGTTACAGATTGTGAGGTGCTCACATACTATGATGGGGCCAGCCTAAAATAGAGGATTATTTAGTATTATAACATGAAGGTATATCTTAGTCTTCTCAAGTACATGAAGCTACACTTGGTATTTCAAATACTTCCATGGCAGGAACCTTGACCTCCACACCTCCTTACATGTTTTTCTAAGTCACCCCAGTATTCAAGTTTATGTTGGCATTTGTATAGATAGCCATATGGAAACGGGACACTCTGGGAAGATTTTGCTTGGCACAGGCACAATTGGGGCAATAGAGAAGATGTTTACTCAGTTTGACAAAAAAGCCAAAATTTGTTGGACAAATGTATAACTAATAATTCAGCCAGGTCTGGTTACAGGCTTTGATAACCTACAGATAACCTATATTAACTCTACAGATAAGCATATTTTCTTGTCCCTTGCCTGTTCTTCAGGCCCCATCCTTGGCATAAGAGATGGTACATTGCGTCACTATGTAACATCTCAATGTGAGTTAACACTGGCTTTCAAGTTTGGGCAACCCTTGCTCACATTGGTGAGCAATCATGACACCAGTGGAACTACTCATGAAAGCAAGTGCTCATCATTATGATTAAGGGTTGACCAGGCCAGACCTTTGTGAATTTACACTCCTCCTTTGACCTATTTTAACCCTTATTTCAGTGGGAGCTGCACATGTATACAAGAGAACAGAATTTGGCCTTTGATTCTCAAGTTCTTCCAGCTCAGGCTGCCTGTTATATCTGATTTGCATTGAGGCTTTGAGACCTATATACTTCTGCTTTGCTTATCATAGGAGCTCAAATATAAATTCCAACTCAAATGAAGTGAGGAGTTGTCACCTCTGCTTATTCCTGAGTTATGTTTCTCAGCTTAGATCTAGTTCCTTCTTCCCACTCTACTTTGTGATTCCTAGCACAAACCCAGTTCCCTAAAGGACGAAAAATAAAATAGGTACTGGGCTGAAAGTAATTCTGCTGAACAGGTGACGAAACCTGCACTTCTTACACAAACAGAAGCTTAGTCCAAAAATCCAGGCGTCATTTCTAAGAGAATATCAACATTGCCAATTCTTAAATCCTGCACCATTCTAGAGGCCCAACAGATGTTGGGTTGAGTCCTTTTTGCAAGGCTCTGAAGAAGCCAATTGATCTGTTCACAAACAATATATATTCTGACTTTTCTCAGAGCAGTCTGTGATTGCATGGGGGAACTGCTTCTCCAACAGAAATCTCTAGCATGGCTTTTATAATCCAAGTCCTTGCAAAGTGCATAGCAGGAAGAGCAAGACTGCACTGGAGCCCAACAAGGAGGCTCTGCATTGGCACAAAGAAGGTTAAGCATTGGGCATGCTCTATCACACTGAGCCGAGTGTTTTCTGTGTTTTTACACTAGATGTCTACTTTGCTTTCGGGTTATTGATTACAATGTATAGCTGATTAACTGACTACACTTGCAATTCAATATTAAAAATGTTCAAGAGACTAAATAACCAAGCTTAGCCAATTTATTGCTCAGGACAAAACAGTGTGATATGAAAAGAAGACATACCCCTCCTTTTGAGAAGTAATTCTTATCTCACAGCACATTCACCATATACAGCAGTTGTCCTTCAAAGATACAGCCTCAAAATATCCTCTATCTAGGAGAGGGTCGTTTATAAGCTAGAAAGCATGTATATGTTACACAGAGTTAAAATTCACCAGTCAGCCTTTTACCTTGTTTTTCTGGTACCATGACATACCTTTTCTTATGTGTGTTTTGGATACCAAATCATTCAGGCAAAGAGGGACATCCAAACATGTGCTCGGACCCACCATTCATGTATCTTGTTTTAGATACGTTTCCTATTTTCTAATGCCAAAGTTGACTTCAGCTTTGCAAAATGTTATGATATGGGTAAATAGAATTGTGGGAAGAGCATAATATATTCAGTTAACATATCTTTCCAATACCTTTCTCGACATGTATATTAATACCATGTGCATAATACCTATTGATGTGGTGTATACTGCACCCAACACAAATATACTGGCTAATGGGGAGTGCTTTGTGTACAATCCACAGAAGTTTGTAATGGACACTGTGTAGCATACACAGACGAGGAAGTACTATGAAGTGCTATAATACTTAAGGTTGTGAAGGGAAGAGTTTTTTGAAATTATATTGTTTGAGAAATTGCCAGAGCTTGGAAACAACCAATACATACCCAACTGCCATACTGGCACCTCTCTCAAGTAATTCTCTTGTTCTCCAGAATCTCAGGTTTCATTAAAAAAATCTCTAGCTGTTATGTGAAATACTCAGCTCACTTCTGAAGTTAACTAATGTCGCAGTGTCTACAGGAGTCTGCCGGCAGCCTAGAACAATAGCTGTGAGAGGTGTGACCAGCCCCATCCATTTCAATAAGAGGTGTTGACTCAGGTGCCCCAGTGATATCAGCATTGACATTTAAATCAGCTATTTCCTTCCTCATCTAACCAAGGAGAGTGAGGATCACAGACCTCCCCAATATACTGTGACCGGTGTCCCGTTTTGGTGCCACAAGTGGCTGGCATTTGGGAGATCCCACTGCTCACTCCTCCCCATCCCCCAGCCCAAATCAAGAAGGAGCCAAGCCCAAGGAACCTAGGAGACCCCATGGGCACGTTGAAGCCCCAGTGAGGGGGAGCCAGAGTTGCTCAGTGAGCACACATGATCATATTTGGGACATTTACATAATCTATGGTGAGCTGCATCTCATTTTAGTGATGTGTGCCTGGGTAGAGCGTAGAAGTCACCACCTTTCCAGCTCCTGATTCAACTCCTAGCAATAGCCTGTGATCTAACGTCAAAGACACAGAACATCGAAGGTCATAGTAAGACGCTCAAGGCAAAAAGTCACAGTTATCACTGCCCCCCCACTCCGCTTTGAGTATGCAATAACTTTACCAATTCTTGTCCTCAGTGCCTTATTATGAGCCTTAATATTTTGTTTCTTTTTCATGGAATTCAACAACCAAAGGAGACGCTAATCTTCAGGCAACTGTAATTATACCCCTTGTAGGAGCCTAGGTCTCCTCTCACACCCTGTTTCCAGTACAGCTCTAAGAACTGAGATACTCTGACGAGAGGAGCATTCAGTCCTAATTCTCCCCCTTCCTCCAGCCCTTTAGGACAGTCATCCTTTGCCATTATGCAGTTGTGCTTCCTCCAGAAGCCATGTTACCAGTGAACAGCAGATGTTTAGCATAATTCTAGTTTAATATTTTAAGGCAGTGTCAATATAGGTGACAGTTTTGCAGCCCAGCTCTAGCTAATTGTTTGATATTTCACTTTCTGTTCTCAAAAAGGAATCAAAGCACAGCCTTTCCCTCTAGGCTCTATGCAAGGCAACAACTACTGTAAGCAGGCAAAATGAGTCAGAGTGGGTAACAGCCCAAACCAGACACTTTCAGGCCGCCAAAGGTCTCCCCATGAAGGCTTCCATTGCTCAGGGGGATTTACAAAAAAAGCCCCAGATTGGGTAATCACCTCAGCCCATAGTGACTGGGCACAGAGTCCTCTATCACCGGGACATTTCTCTTTTTTGTCCATACGACCATTCCTGCCTTTCTCCTGTGGGGTCTGATTAACCTTGAGTTTGTGAGCCTAATGTGGGCCAAACCCTCAGCTGGTGTAAATTGGAATAAACCTTTGTGTCACACTATTGTGAACTCCCTATATCTATTTTATGTATTGAGAGACACTGATATGTACAGTATCAGAGGGGTAGCCGTGTTAGTCTGGATCTGTAGAAGCGACAAAGAGCCCTGTGGCACCTTATAGACTAACAGACGTATTGGAGCATAAGCTTTTGTGGGTGAATACCCACTTCGTCAGAGGCATGCCATCCGACAAAGTGGGTATTCACCCACGAAAGCTTATGCTCCAATACGTCTGTTAGTCTATAAGGTGCCACAGGACTCTTTGTTGCTTCTACTGATATGTACAGTGAGTTTGCCTCTATAAGTGTACATTGGTAAACTCAGATATATCTAATTCAGTATGTTATTCAGGGCTAAAAATAACTTATCTGTTAACTTAGTAGTAGTGCCCAGAGGCTCCAACTGAGATCACATTCCCCCATTGTGCTAGGCACTATACAGATACATACTATTTTAAGAAAAGTCCCAAGTATATTATCCCATCTTTGCATGATGTAAGGAACTAAGGCAGAGACAAGGGGCAAGTCTACACTACAAAATTAAGTAATTAAACTGCTTTAGCATGTCCATGCTACGCTCCTTGTGTTGGCGGTGTGTGTCCTCACCAGGAGCACTTGCACTGATTTAACTGTCAGCGTGGGGTATTGTGGGACAGCTTCTGTTCTGAGAGCCAGTAAGGGCTGGTCTACACTATTGGGGGGATCGATCTAAGTTATACAACTTCAGCTATGTGAATAACTTTGCTGAAGTCGACATACTTAGATTTACTTATCGCGGTGTCTTCACTGCGGTGTGTCAACAGGAGACGCTCTCCTGTCAATTCCCCTTGCACTTCTCGTTGAGGTGGAGTACTAGAGTTGATGCTAGAGTGATCAGAGGTTGATTTATCCCGTCTATAATAGACACACTAAATCGACCCCCCGCTGGATCGATCGCTGCCTGTTGATCCGGCCGGTAGTGTAGACACTAACAGTCAATGTGAGCAATACAGTGTCTACACTGACACTGCATTGACCTAAGTACATCCACTTAAGCACTACACCTCTCGCAGAGGTGAAGTTAAGTCGGTGTAGCGGGAGAGTTACATCACTGGGAGCTGCATATTAATGCAGATACTTACAGAGTTAGGTCGATGTAAGCTGCCTGGTGTCGACCTAATTCTGTAGTGTGGACCAGGGCTAGGAATTTGATCCAGAGTCCACTGAAGTCAACAGTTGCCTTTACACTGATTTCATTAGGCTTTGAATTAAGCCCTAGAGTGGTTTACCCAAGATCCCAGAGGAAGTCTATGGTAGAGCTGGAAACTCAACTCTGATCTCCAGTGCCTTAGTCATTTATTTTAGGAGATCACTCATTTTAAGTGAAAGTTCCTTGATAATCTGCATGAATCTCTGAAGATGCAGGCAGTGGGCAACATTGGAAAAACAGGGACAGGAGTCAGCATGGGGAGAATGTTGTTCATCCAGCTATCAAACTTTGGACGGCACAGATTCAGTGAAAGAAACAGATGCTCTAAAGACACAAACAAAGGGAAACATATGGCAAATCTATTCTGTTTCAATACTAAGTTCACTTAGTAGTAGAAATTTTCCCTTTATTAATACTAGAATACTTGTCAATGTATTATTGTAAAACGTATGTATCAATGTGACGGGGCAGACTGGCCCCGCACTGGCCATGAGAGGGTTAACCCTTCTCTACTGGCAGAGGAAGCCACGCCCCTGAGGCCCTGCTGGGCATGCTCCAGCAGGGGGCCAGGTATAAAAGCCTGCAGAGCTGCTCAGTCAGGGCTGGCTGCTGAGGAGGAAGGACGCCCAGCAGAGGCTCCAGCCCAGGAGCTAGGGCCGCCCTTACTAGGGAGAGCTAAAGAGCCCAAGACCGGGACTGGAGGCCAGCCGCTACTGGAACCCCAGGAAGTTCATGCAATTGAGGAGCCTGGGGGCTCAGAAAGCACATGGACCACTGCATCAAAAGAGCCGGTAGGAAGTGACCCGGGGGGGTGCGGGAGTGGTACCTCCCACCCCAGTGAGGGCAGCGTGTTTCGGTGGGATTCCCCGCTGACCCTGGCGGCCTGTGTTACCCGCTGTTAAGGCCCTGTGTTGGGCCCCAGGTCCCCTACCGAGGACTGCCGCCCTTGGGGGGACGGGCCCCAAGCTCAGAACTCAAGACTGCCTTACCTGACTGGGAAGGCTCACTGAAGTAACTCAGGCCCCTAGGCCGTGCTATCCCTTCAGGGGAAGAGACTAAGGGGGACTCTGGCCATTGAGTCCCGCTGGACGGGCTGCCAGGAGTGGCATAAAATTCGGACCGGGAACTAGACAGGCGGGGTACCTCCTAGCCCCCTGCGTCTCAGAGGGGCGACGGAGTACGAACACCGCCACAATCAATATAACAAAGCAAGTTGAAATACATATGTGTAAAGACCCAGATAGCCTTGTCAGATCTATAACGTTTCCTTTTAGATTTTAGATACACAATTTTTGCATCACTTCTTCCCCTCCACACCCCCCACACCCCCACACATTACGTAATAAGCGACAGATGAAGTTTGAAATCCATTAGTTGGAATAGAGCCCTAATACTATTGTGGCACTAAAAGGCAAGCTCAACTCAGAAATCAAAATGCATCACTTCCTGATTCTGTTGAAGTAACAAAAACCTCTTTGTTATAGTAGACTTATTATTTACCTTAGTGAAACAGAAGGTAAGGAGGATACCTGCAGATGTCTCTGCAGTACAACATTTCCATTCTAATGCATATGCTGGAATGTTTTGCTGCTATTCTTATGTGGCTTTTTATTTTCTTATTCATGAAAGAAAAAAAATATGTGCTGACGTCTCAATATTGCATTCCCATTTGTGTTACATTTCATTGCCATGATTCCCAGATGAGCATTTATCAAGATGGCGTGTGTAGCTCATTACAAACTTTGGTCACTGTCTATGATATTTCCACAGTGGGAAATAGCAAGTGGAATATAGTTTGCTATGGAAAAAGAGGTCTAAGAATAATACAAAGAGCCTGACCCTCATGGTTAGTGCAAGTTGTAAGGCAGCTTGTAGAACTTGTTTGATAGGTAGAGGAGTTAAGTGTCTAGGACAGCAGCACCATCTGTAGGCTTATTTTAAAATTCTGAATCACATTCTCTGTTCTCAAGGAGAGACACTCTGCCAGCATAACCTTACTTAGCCCTGGTCTACACTACGAGTTTAGGTCGAATTTATTAGCGTTATTTCGATTGATCCGTGCACCCGTCCACACGACGAAGCCCTTAACATCGACTTCTAGGGCTCTTAAAATCGATCTCGCCACTCCACCCCCAACGAGGGGATTAGCGCTTAAATCGATATTGCCGAATCGATGTAGGCTAGTGAGGACGCAATTCGACAGTATTGGCCTCCTGGATCTATCCCACAGTGCAACATTTGACCGCTCTGGACAGCAGTCTGAGCTCCAATGCTCCGCCCAGGTAGACAGGAAAAGCCCCGCGAACTTTTGAATTTCATTTCCTGTTTGGCCAGCGTGGTGAGCTGCAGGTGAGCGCAGATCTCATCAGCAGAGGTGACCATGATGGAGTCCCATCAAAAGGATTTTTTGCTACCCCCTCAGTTGCTTTCACGGAGGGAGGGGGGAGCAAGGGTTAGGCTCATTTCCTTCTAGCTGCAGATGGTACAATATGCGGTGAGCAAGGAGGCGCCTTCCCTTCTAGCAGCAGATGGTACAATATGCTTGATATCCATCATCAGCTCCTGGCCCCCTCAAGGATTGAACTCGCAACCCCGGGTTTAGCGGGCCAACGCTCAGACCGCTGAGCTATCCCTCCGCCCGTGTTCCAGGCAGTACTGAATCTCCCTTAAACAAAACGTAAAAAAGAGAATGACCAGAGTCACTCTGGTCACTCCCATTTATGTCCAAGCGCCCCCGGCCAGCCACACCATAGGCCGCCGGCCAGGAGCACACGAATACCAATCATATTGTACAATCTGCTGCGAGAAGGAAAGGAGCTTCTGCTGTGTGGTCCCGCGACCACGACCATTTATGGCATATTGCACCATCTGCAGCTAGAAGGCAAGGCGCTCCTGCTGTGTAGTCCCGCGACTACCAGCCTCAGGCGGAATGGCCCCCTCAAGGATTGAACTCGCAACCCCGGGTTTAGCGGGCCAACGCTCAGAACGCTGAGCTATCCCTCTGCCCGTATTATAGTGTGACTGAATCCCCACTAGACCTAATGTCCAGGCGTACGCTGGAGATATACGGTAATTGTGAGCTGAGCAGGCTTCCGTAGCAAACACGGAAACCCTGGAAAAAAGGCGCGAAAAATATTGCTTTCACGGAGGGAGGGATGACATGTACCCAGAACCACCAGCGACAATGTTTTCTGCCCCATCAGGCTTTGGGATCGCAACCCAGAATCCCAATGGGCGGCGGAGACTGCGGGAACTGTGGGATAGCTACCCGCAATGCAATGCTCCGAAAGTCGATGCTAGCCCCGCTACTGTGGACACAGTCAATCGACCTCATGGTCTTAACGCTCTTTAGTGGGGACACACACAATCGATTCCATAAATTCGGGTTTTAAAATATCGACTTCTATAAATTCGACCTAATTCTGTAGTATAGACGTACCCTTAGACATCCCTTGGCTACATCATTTCTTGTTTTGGAGTAGTACTTGGAGCAGAGGTTATTAAGAGCAAATGGCTAGAACAGAGGCTGTACTTTAATTAGAGCTGAGTGAATAATTTTCAGCCAGTACCTTACTCAGTGAGTTTAGCTTATTTTCTGCTATGCACGACCCCTGAATAGGCCCCAATTCAGCAAGGTACTTAAGCACATGCAAAACTCAGCACTCAAATACTTCACTGAATCAGGTGCCAAGGGCAAGTTTTATATCAAGCCCATGATCATTTCAATAATGACATATTTATAAAATTGCCGTCATCCAGTCATGAAACAGCAACAATACCATGCAAGTTAGGCAACCAATCACACATCACAAATAATGCACAGCCAGACTGAGCGGTTCATGAAAAAAAACAACTCATGGTTTTCCATGAACCCCCACATTGAAGTTAACAACAATACGTTCCTAGAAATCAGGGTGCCGTAGAGAACAGGAAAGCGCTAAATTCACTGGATAATTTATTCACAGTGAATAAGTTCTGATAATTTTTATTGACAGCCTACAGTACTGCTACTTCTCTTTCTAATGTGACAATATGAACACTTAGGGCTTGTCTACACTGCCCCACAGACAGCACCATGGACGAGCGAATAGCAGTGTGCTGCGGCGTGAACTGAAAGCTCCCTAGTTCACATTAATGTTGTCCTGTTTGATGTGAACTAGAAACCATTTAGCTTGCGCCTGCAGCATCCACCTGAGGGAGTTACAGCACAGCACTTTGGCAGGTGCACTGCTATTTGCACCCCCATAGTCTAAACTGCGGGGCAGTGTAGAGATAGCCTTAAACTAGGTTGTGAAGAGGGAACTTTCTATATGAGGGTGTGCCTCATCCATGCTGCAGTGCTGCTCTCTAATTCTGGATTACTCGCTTCCTAATGAACTCCCACTGCAAATTTGCTGACAATCTCTACAACAGATAGCTTGACTCAGACGGTATTCCAAAATACCTTAAACTACAGTAATAACTAGACAAAATAAAAGCACAGGCAAAAACTAAAGCTGTCTGTTGATGGGTTATAATAGCAGACCATGTGACATCCCACACTTGGTGCTGCTGAGAAGACAACATCATAAGTGCTTTCTGTCAAATACCTGCTAGCGTTAGACACATTCTTGCTGTATTTTCACTAAATAAACCAAAGTTAGCTAATCACAAACAAATCCTTCCTAAAGGACTCCCAAATGCAGAATAAAAGGCCCATAATGCTTTGGAAAATACAAGAAACCTGCCAAAGAAATTGATAAAAGATTTGCAGATTAGTATGTATTCACATGTCTTATTTACTATCTAACTGATGTGCGAGAGAATGAAATACAAACACAAGAAGATCTTATATTTACCCTGATGCTAACGGGCAAATAATAATCTCAAAAGAAATGTGTGTAAGGGAGGGTGTAAAATGAATATGGCAGGATCTGATTTCAAACAATCATGTGAAGTTTTCCAGCTACAGCTCTGTAAGGTGAAATGGGCAATGAAGAAAAATATTTACTAGCTGTAACCAGGGAGGTAATATAGGATTAGAACGGACTGCATATAGGCCTGTTTTATGAAAATACAAAAGATTAATAAGGGTAAGGGAAATTGGTTCTCTGTATTGCTAAAATGATTAGCAAGCAAATATTTATATAAAGGTAGGACTTGAGGGTTATGACACCTTGACTGTTTTTCAAATTACTGGATATTATGTGCCCAATTCTCATTTACACCAAAGAATAGATTCACAAAGGGGACTAAAGTGCCTACAGGGACAAGTCCAGCACTTAAACACCACTGGGCATTCACAAAAGCTGCAGCCTAGCTCTGAGGGCACCTAACGTCCACTAGGTGCCCACATTTCTGCCGGTGAGCAAAGCCACCTAAATCCTGACACTGCTGAGCTACTCAGTGCCTAACTCATGCCTAAGCTCCAGCAGGATTGACAAGCTAGGCATTCCCCTGCCTATCCCAGCTGAGGGGCCTGATCCGATAGCTGTGCTCTGAGCATGCCTAACTCACACAAAAGACAGCCGCTGAGCAGGAGGTGGTGGTGATGCCTGTCCTCCCCCCCACACTTACATCCAGGAGCCCAGTGATTAGAGTACTCATCTGGAGTGTGGGAGAGCCGGGTTTAAATCCCCACTCTGTCTGACTTGGGGCAAGGATTTCAACTTGGGTCTCTCCCCTCCCAGGCGAATGCCCTAAGCACTGGGCTACTGGCATTCTGAGGTGGGACTGGTCTTTCCTGTTGAACCTGCTACACTTAGTCATTGGGCTGGAGAAAGAGGGAGAATGACTCTATAGCCCAGTGGGTGGGACGCTCACATGGGGGACCTGTGTTCAAGTCCTTGCTCCAAACCCGGCAGAGTGCGGATTTAACCTGGCCCTTCCACATGCCATGTTAATAGTCTGGCTACTGGGGGTGAAGGGGCAGCAGCACCACCACTATTTCTCATGGTAAAGGACTGACCGGTCCTGGGCACCTAACTCCAGGAAGGGGTTCACAGCTGTGAATCCCAAGGGGAGGGAGGAGTCTCCCTGCAGCCCACTGTTGAGGGGTGGGGCTTAGATCACACCCTTCTCAGCATTTCCAACTGGCTATTTTAGATGACTCTCACTCAGTGCGCTGGTTTCTGTGAATCCTTTTTTGGGGGGGGATGAGGGGGGGCGGGCACCGAATTCTCCCCATGCATTAAATGGGGAGTCCAGGTGCCTAACTTGGGGTTATGAATGCCAATAGGCAACAGAGCACCTACAGGTTAGAAACTGAAACGCCTAAATCCCCCTTGTGAATCTAGCCCTAAGACCTCTCTACACCACTCTGACAGTTTAAAGGAGACTTATAGCAGATGTAACTAATCTGTGGCCATTTAAGGCTCTTTATATTGCCAGAGTTGTGTCAAGGGGCTTTAGTGTAGATGAGAATTGGGCATATAATATCTATTAATCTAGAACCATAGGGTTAGAAGGGACTGCAAGGGTCATTTTGTCTAACCCCCTGCCAAGATGCAGGATTTGTTGTGGCTAAATCATCCAAGATAAATGGCTATCTGGCCTCCTTTTGAAAATCTCCAGCGAAGGAGCTTCCACAACCTCCCTAGGCAGTTTGTTCCATTGTCCTACTGTTCTCACTGTTAGGAAATTTTTCCTGAGATTTAATTTAAATCTGCTATGCTGTAGTTTGAACCCATTGCCCCGCCCTCTGTGGCAAGAGAAAACATCTCTCCATCTTTTTTATGGCAGCCTTTCAAGAATTTGAAGACCACTATCATGTCCCCTCTTAATCTCTCCTTTTCTAAACTAAACATATCCAGTGCCTTCAGCCTTTGCTCATATGGCTTCCATTCCATCCCTTTGATCTTCTTTGTCGCTTGCTTCTGGATCCTTTCCAGTTTCTCCACATCCTTTCACATTGGTGACCAAAATTGGACACAGTACTCCAGCTGAGGCCTAACCAGAAGCAAATAGAGTGGTACTATCACCTCCCGTGACTTGCATGCTATGCTTTTGTTACTGCAAACTAAAACAGCATTTGGGGTTTTTTTGCAACAGCATCACATAGCTGCTCATGTTGAGATTGTGATCCACAACTCCCAGATCTTTCTTAGCAATGCCACTGCCAAGCCAGTTATCCTCCATTCTGTATTTGTGCATTTGTTTTTTCCTCCTTAAGTGTAGCACCTTACATTTGTCTTTGTTACTTTTCATTTTGTTGATTATAGCCCAGTTCTCCAATTTATCAAGATCCCTCTGAATTTTATCTCTATCTTCCAAAGGGCTGGCAATCCCCTCTAGCTTTGTGTCATCTGCAAATTTTATCAATATCATCTCTATACCTACATCCTGGTCATTAATAAAGATGTTAAACAGCACTGAGCCCCGAACGTATCCCTGTGGAACCCTACTTGAGACCTCCCTCCAATCTGACATTGTTCCGTTAATAGTTACTCTTTGTTTGCAGTTCTTTAACCAATCATGTATCCATGGATTACATACCGTACCATTAACGGTAGTTCCACCAACCTCACATTTCTCCATCTTACCTATCTAGAAAAATAGTTGAAGTGTCATATGTTTGCTGTTACTCTAGCTCTAGTTCCTAAACACCATCCATTTTACCATCCCTGCACCCAAGGTCTCCCAGCTCCCAGAGGGTGTCCTAACCCCTGGACTGCAGAGTCATTCTATTCTCTCTCTCTTCATGGATCTGTAAACTGGCATAGGTGCCTCCCTGCAGCTTGGATTTAAGTGCCTATTTCTAAGAGCAGAGCAGAGATTGGCACATGCCCCTCTAATCAACATCTCTCATTGGCTAGTTTAGGCAGCTCCCTGCCTAGCATGCTGAATTTTATGGATCACAATCCTAGGTTCCTCTCCCTTAGGCATCTAACTTGATTTGGTGGATCACAGTGTGTTCCTGTGATTTTCCTGGTGCGTAATAGTATGGGGCTACGATGCTCAGTGTTGCAATGCTTTACTCCCTTCATGGATCCCACCCTTAAGTAAAGCTTTCACCAGATGGCTCAGAAAAGCTCACTGGAGTGGCAAACAGTTAGTTGTCTGCAGCTCTGAAAATTACTTGATTTTTTGTAATTTATTCACATTATGCAAGAGTAAGTCCTTCATGTAAAAAAAATACTCATCTTGCATCTCCAGAAGAAAAACACAATCAACAACTCATGGTATTGCTGAAATAGCTTTCCAGTAATAAAGGGACCATCTGTGTCATTTCTGCTTAATTTCACCTTGCGTGACTTTCGCCATTTAGCCCATTAGCAATAGCCCCTTTACTGTGTTTTAAAAAGAAATTAATTAGTGGACTAAATATTGTCCTTCCTGGTGTTAATTATGCAGCAGGCCACTTACCGGATTAGGCTTTCAGTGACCACTGGTGTGCTTCTGAATGAACAGCTAATCAAAGTAGTACTTAAGGGAGACACTTACATATTATACCACTGGAGACCATCTGCTGAAGGCTCATGATGGGAATATAGGAAGGAGAAGTCCAAAACCTTTTGGACGGCAATGCTGTGATTTTGAAAGCCAGAGCAGCATCATTGAGAGGAACCTTGCCATTCAGGGAAATGTAAGAGCCCTTATCTTTATGCCACATGTTGACATCACTCAAAGGTGAGCCCCCATCCTGATTTATAAGCCCCGTGTCATGATTCAGGTTACACGCCTGCACAGGGACGTCAGAGGGAGTAAGGCCACCATTTATGCTCCTTTGTGGGCTAGCCAGACCTTGGGCCCACGGCATCTGCAACCTGTGGCCAAGTCATGGGGCTGCAGTGCAAACAGAAGCCACTAGTCCCAACTGTCTGCCAGAGTTCTGGCTGCAGCCTATCCAGGTCACTTGCAAAATGTGTCCAGGCCATTGGATTCTGCCCCCAGTACATTGCTCTGTGCCAGTGTGACGGGGCAGGCTGGCCCCGTACTGGTATTGAGAGGGTTAACCCTTCCCTGCTGGTAGAGGAAGTCCCGCCCCTGAGGCTCTGCTGGGCATGCTCCAACCGGGAGCCAAGTATAAAAGCCTGCAGAGCTGCTCAGTCAGGGCTGGCGGCTGAGGGAGGAGGAAGCCCAGCGGAAGCTCCAGCCCAGGAGCAGCAGTACCTCGTTCGGAAGGGAACTGAGAGACCGGGAAGTAGGACCAGAGACTGGCAGCTGTCAGAACCCCAGGGAGCATTGGGGGCTGAAGAATCTGAAGACCCTGAGGACCCAGGGACTGCTACATCCGGAGAAGGGGTAGGAAGTGACCCAGGGAAGGGAAGGGAGTGGTATCTCCCACCACTCTAAGGGCAGCGTGTTGCGGTAGGATTCCCCGCTGACCCGGGGAGGACCACGCTGTTAAAGACAGGGCCCTGGGTCGGAGCCCGGTGGAGGCAGGTGGGCCCCGGGCTCCCCTACCGGGGGTCTCTGAACCCCAGTCTCCATCAGTGTGGAGACGTACTTCACCCACCCCCTTCGTAACTCGAAGGAGATAGATGGACTCCGGCCGCTAGGCCCCGTGATCCCCCGGGGAGGGGATTTAGAAGGACTTTGACCATTGGGCCAGACGGCCCTGACTACCGGGGAGGTAGTCGAGCTGCCATAAGCGCAGGGAGGCGGGGTTAACCTCGTCCCCCCCTGGAAACAAAGGGGTGACGAAGTGCAAAGCCCGCCACAAGTGGTGGAGAATGCGGGCAATGATCAGGGCCTGCTAGAAGGACCCGCATGTACAAGATGGAGACTGACAAGCTCCTAAAATGGCTACTGGAGAATCAGCAACAACAGGCTGCACAACAGCAACAACAGCAGACGCAGCTGTTGCAGCAACTGGCGGCACAGCAGCAACTGCAGGCTGCACAGCAACAAGAAGCCCAGCAACAGCTAGTGCGGGAGTTAGCTGCCCAGCAGCAAGTAAGCCAAGATCGGCTCTTCCAACAGGTAGCGACCCTGTTGAAGACAGCCGTCACTCCTTCCCCCAACCCCACCGGAGGAGGGCCCGGGGAGGGCTGCGGGGGACTACCGATACGGCTGACAAAGATGGGGCCCGGGGATGACCCCGAAGCCTTCCTAGTAACTTTTGAACGAGTAGCTACGGCCACTCAGTGGCCCCTCGAGCATTGGGCCACTATCCTCGCTCCGTATCTAACGGGACCCGCGCAGGCCGCTTACCACAATCTTGACCCCCAGGAGGCACTGCAACATGAGAAGGTTAAGGCCGCCATCCTAGATCAGACAGGCATCAGTCTGGAGACATACCGACAGAGGCTGCGTCGGGAGAAATATTCGCCAGGAGCCAGGCCGCGGGCAGTGGCCCAGAAGGTCCGCGACCTCTGCTGGAGGTGGCTAGAGCCGGAGCGCCGTACTAGTTGCCAGGTGGCCGAGGCGGTGGCGCTGGAACAGTTCCTCCGGATCCTGCCTACCGGGGGGAAGGAGTGGGTGCAACGACATCGGCCGAAAACTCTCGCAGAGGCCACGTCCCTCGTCGAGGACTTCATGGCGGGGGAACCGGAAGAGCGACTGGGTCTTAAGACAAGGACTTCAGGAAGGGGGGACCGACCCCCAGAAGGAGTGGTGCATAAAACCAGCGGGGGAGGTCCCCATTTGCCCTCCCGACAGGCGGGGTCTCCGTCAAACCCCAAGACCCGGGGCCCCCTGGGGGCGCACCTGCCCCAGGACCGAGAGGGACCGGCTGGGGACCCAAGCCCACTGCAAGGCACCTTATCTACGGAGGGGAATCACGATAGATGCTACCAATGTGGACAAAGGGGGCACTTCAGGAGAGAGTGCCCCTACATGGACTGTAATTATGGAGAGGTCCTGACGGCGGACCGACGAGCCCGGAAGGACGGGCCATCAAAGATGGTAATCCCGGTGCGAGTGGAGGGGACCCCAACCCTAGCATTGGTGGACTCAGGGTGCAGCCAGACCGTCATTCGCTCGGGACTGGTAGAGGACACCCTCCCCACCGGGGCCCCGATACACTTACAATGTATACACGGGGACGTGAAGTCTTACCCCACCGTCTGGGTGCAACTGGAGGTCGCCCAACAGGCTGCGCGCTGCTTAGTGGGAGTGGCTCCTAGATTAGCGTACCCCGTGGTGTTGGGCCGTGACTGGCCGGGTTTTGCCGGTCTTATGCAGGGGTGGAGCCGACAGCCCGAGAAGAGGAAGAGAGCCCCCTATCGGAGGCAGGGCTTGTTGGGCCAATCCGGGCCACAAGACCCTTTGGAGGGGACATCAAGAGGGCCCGAGGCAGCCAGAGGGAGCCAAGCCCCAACCGACGGTTCGACAGAAGAAGAAACGAGGTGGCTGGAGATCGATGGAGATTTCCTGGAGGAACAGAGAGGGGACTCCAGCCTTAGCCGGGCCTGGGAACAAGCAGTTAGCCAAGATGGAGAGGCCCATCCCCGGCAATATCGGCCCCAAGGCCCCCATTTTGAGATCCACAAGGACTTACTTTATCGGGTGGCCCAGGAGCCAGAGACACGAGTCGAGGTACGGCAATTATTGGTCCCCCGAAGGTTCCGAAGAGGACTGCTCCGCTTGGCCCACGCGGTCCCCTGGGCAGGACATTTGGGGCGAGAAAAGACCTTCCTCAGAATAGCCCAACGGTTTTTCTGGCCGGGCATACACCAAGAGGTCCGCGATTACTGTGCCTCTTGCCCGGAGTGCCAGAAGGCCGGCCCGAAGGGGGTACCCAGGGCTCCCCTGGTGCCTCTACCCGTAATCGGCACTCCTTTTGAACGGATAGGCCTCGATCTGGTAGGGCCCCTGGAGAAAAGTAGCTCGGGACATAAATACATCTTGGTCGTAGTAGACTATGCGACTAGGTATCCAGAGGCAGTACCCTTACGAACAACTACGGCC
Organism: Macrochelys suwanniensis; assembly: GCA_033296515.1. Lineage (NCBI taxonomy): Eukaryota > Metazoa > Chordata > Testudines > Chelydridae > Macrochelys > Macrochelys suwanniensis. The sequence goes on from CM065783.1 coordinate 42,162,052, forward strand.
CCAGTTATCGCCAATGAGCTATTACAGATTTTTTCCCGGGTGGGGTTGCCACGGGAGATATTGACGGACCAGGGGACTAATGTAACCTCCAAACTGATGGCAGAACTCTGCAGACTACTGAACATCCGAGCCCTTAAGACCTCCGTCTACCACCCTCAGATGGATGGATTGGTGGAACGCTTTAATGGAACCCTGAAGTCCATGCTGCGGAAGTTCATGGGGGATGATCCCCGCCAGTGGGACAAGTACCTGCCAGCACTCCTTTTTGCCATATGCGAGGTGCCCCAAGCTTCTACTGGGTTCTCCCCATTCGAGCTCCTCTACGGGAGACAACCCCGGGGGATTTTGGACCTCTTGAAAGAAACCTGGGAGGAGCAAGAAACCCGGGTCAAAAGTTCAGTCCAGTATATCCTCCATTTGAGGGAACGGCTTCGTGCACTGGGCACCCGAGCCAGGGAGAACCTGTTACAAGCACAAAACAATCAGGAGACCCAGTATAATCGAGGGACGAAGATGAGGAACTTCGAACCAGGAGACCGTGTTCTGCTGTTACTGCCCTCCTCGGAGTCTAAATTATTAGCCAAGTGGCAGGGGCCATTTGAGGTGGTTCGACGGGTGGGGCCCGTCGATTACGAAATCCGGCTGTCTGGGCGACGAAGGGACACCCAAATATACCATGTTAACCTGCTGAAGGCATGGAAGGACCGCGAGGGTTTTATGATTGCCCCGTACCCCCCAGAACCGGAACTCGGGCCCCTAGCCGGCGAGTTCGAGGAGCCGGGCCCGGTAGCCATTGGCCGAGAGCTCGACCCTACGCAGCAAGAAGAGGTACGGCAGGTAGTAGCCGCGTTCCCCATGGTACTGTCCGCTCGACCGGGGAAAACAGCGGTGACCAGCCACCACATCGCCACTATCCCTGGCCAAAAGGTGAGAGAGAACCACCGTCCGCTCCCCAAGAAAATGTGGGAGACCGTGCGGAAGGAGTTGGAACTGATGTTAACCCTGGGAGTAGTGGAAGAATCAAGGAGTGAGTGGAGAAGTCCCATAGTACTGGTCCCCAAGCCCGATGGTTCAGTGAGGTTTTGTATCGATTTTCGCAAAGTGAATGCCATCTCTCGCTTTGACGCCTACCCCATGCCACGAGTGGACGAGTTACTGGAGAGACTGGGACAGGCAGAATTTATCTCCACCCTGGACCTAACAAAGGGGTACTGGCAGATCCCTCTGACACCTACCTCACGAGCAAAGACACCCTTTCCCACACCTTTTGGCCTTTTCCAATTTACGGTGATGCCCTTCGGGTTACATGGAGCAGCGGCTACCTTCCAGCGGCTTGTAAACCAGGTACTGAGCCCCCACAGTTCGTACGCTGCGGCATACATTGATGACATTGTCATTTATAGCTCCAGCTGGGGAGACCATATTCAGCACCTAACCAAGGTACTGCAAGCCTTGGGCGACGCAGGCCTCACGGCAAATCCAGCCAAGTGTCATTTAGGACAGCGGGAAGTGACTTATTTAGGCTATACGGTAGGGCGAGGAAAATTACGCCCCATGGTAGATAAGGTACGGGCTTTAAGGGACTACCCCACCCCAAAATCCAAAAAGCAGGTACGACAGTTCTTAGGGTTGGCAGGGTATTATCGGCGGTTTGTCCCCGATTTCTCGACGCTGGCCGCCCCCTTAACGGACCTAACAAAGAAGACACAGCCCCAGAAGGTCCAATGGACGGAGGAATGTGAGAATGCTTTTCACGCACTCCGAGAACACCTGACCCGGAAGCCTGTGTTAACCCAACCCGACTTTACGAAGCCCTTCCTTCTCCAGACAGACGCATCTGGAGTAGGTATAGGAGCTGTACTATCACAAGAGGTAGAGGGGGAAGATCACCCCATTTTGTACCTCAGCCGAAAACTCTTTCCACGCGAGACGCACTACTCTACCATAGAGCGGGAGGCCCTCGCAGTTAAGTGGTCCGTCGACACACTGCGATACTACTTGCTGGGGAACCACTTCTTTTTAGTGACTGATCACGCCCCCCTCCGCTGGATCAACAGCATGAAAGAAACGAATGACCGAATTATGAGGTGGTATTTGTGCCTCCAGCCCTATTCCTTTCAAGTGCTTCACAGGCCAGGTAAGGCCCACGGAAATGCGGACTTTTTTTCCCGGATGGGAGAAGAGAAGGACGAAGAAGAGGACAGGGCAGTGGAAACCCCTACCACCATTCTAAGGGGGAGGGTGTGTGACGGGGCAGGCTGGCCCCGCACTGGTATTGAGAGGGTTAACCCTTCCCTGCTGGTAGAGGAAGTCCCGCCCCTGAGGCTCTGCTGGGCATGCTCCAACCGGGAGCCAAGTATAAAAGCCTGCAGAGCTGCTCAGTCAGGGCTGGCGGCTGAGGGAGGAGGAAGCCCAGCGGAAGCTCCAGCCCAGGAGCAGCAGTACCTCGTTCGGAAGGGAACTGAGAGACCGGGAAGTAGGACCAGAGACTGGCAGCTGTCAGAACTCCAGGGAGCATTGGGGGCTGAAGAATCTGAAGACCCTGAGGACCCAGGGACTGCTACATCCGGAGAAGGGGTAGGAAGTGACCCAGGGAAGGGAAGGGAGTGGTATCTCCCACCACTCTAAGGGCAGCGTGTTGCGGTAGGATTCCCCGCTGACCCGGGGAGGACCACGCTGTTAAAGACAGGGCCCTGGGTCGGAGCCCGGTGGAGGCGGGTGGGCCCCGGGCTCCCCTACCGGGGGTCTCTGAACCCCAGTCTCCATCAGTGTGGAGACGTACTTCACCCACCCCCTTCGTAACTCGAAGGAGATAGATGGACTCCGGCCGCTAGGCCCCGTGATCCCCCGGGGAGGGGATTTAGAAGGACTTTGACCATTGGGCCAGACGGCCCTGACTACCGGGGAGGTAGTCGAACTGCCATAAGCGCAGGGAGGCGGGGTTAACCTCGTCCCCCCCTGGAAACAAAGGGGTGACGAAGTGCAAAGCCCGCCACAGCCAGCCTATGCTGAGCCAACACCTATGCCCAGCAGCATGCAACTGGGAGAACTAAGTCCCCCTCTTCAGAGCTACTCTACTATCACCCCCTTTCCTAGCTTCGAACTGGAACTTCACTGAGCTGAAGAGCCTTGCTCTGGACACTTCTGAAGGCATTCACCTTGGTGCAGACTGTGACCCAGTTAGCCTTGACCAGAGAGGCTGGGGTTGTCAAATGAGGGTAAAGAAGTTCAGTGATCTGAGCACTTAACTTCCTTAGCTTCTTTTAAGAGTCCCAGACAGAGTTATCATATCCAGATACTCTTCATTAAAGCTCCTATGCTCTAAGACTCTGGCCAAGTTAGAGACACCTCCCCAGACAAAGGCTCTGTCTACATCTAACTGGCCTTCTTTTGAATGTGTTTTATTTCCCTTTTACAATTACCTGAGCCCCAGTGCCTTTTTCTTCATCAGTGCCTTTTGTTCGGGCTGGTCCAAGTATTCCGGAGACGTCACAAGCTACTTTTCTCCTAACTTGTCAGTCAGTGTGTAGAAGAGAGAGAATAAATATTTAGCTTTGCTCTTTTTGGGTCGAATCAAAATAAGTTCTCACCCAGATGCGGTAAACATATCTACGTTAAACACAAAAATGGCTGCAGAAGCTGGTCTCCATTTTCAGGAGAAAATGATTTTTAAGAATCAGCCTCAAACCCTAGTTTGGGCCTAGTGACATAGTTGGTTTTAATGATTGGCCTCTTCCTCTTGTTCTCCTTTTGTGAGGTTTCTTTCAATGTTTCAGCCTTTCAGTTAGTGGCCCAACTCCTACTGGGAGTAAAGATGTGTGATACTTCGCAGGATCGGAGCCCTGTGACTTCATTACTGGGGACATATTACAATACCTTGAGTTGGCTTGACTAGAACTTTGCTTCATGAGTGATCCCACTGACTTCAGAAGCTCAGAATCCAGCCTGTTAATTTTACCTAGCATGTTGTAGTTAGATCTTGGGTGGAATAGTTTTCCCATCTCATGAAAATTAAGATTAAGAATGTTCCCATTCTGCAACAGGATGACAAAGATCTTTTGACGTTTTTATCCACAGGAGGGGTGAGGGGAAAAAAAAAAGAGAACGATTCATGAAGGATAGCCAGTAAAGCCACTGGTTAGGGCATTCCTTGGGGAGTGGGAAACCCAGGTTCAAGTCTCTGTTCTGCCTGCTTTGGCTCAGTCTTTGTCTCGTGTCCCAGAGATTCCATCCTGCTCCTGAGAAATCTTCCCAACAAAAGTTTTGTCATAGCTGACATTCTCCATTGAAAAACTACTTTGGCAAAAGGTTGCTGACTTGTTCTTTGTAATGTATGTCAAGCTTGGCAGAATTCAATTTTCTTTTTTATAATATAATAGATAATGTTCATATTTATTTTAAGCGTTTTTTCTATTTTTATTATTTACATTTACACACTTGTGAGAAATTATGAGGGGGTCACACAATTATTTAATGACAGTAGATAGTAAGATTCAAAAAATTAATTCTTTATAACCATTAAAACACAACTTGTCAACAATTACATGTCAAAACATACAAAGCAACATCCTTAAATCTAGCACTCAAGATTTTTCAAGCAGTATTTTTCTTACTATGCCTAGCTGTAAATTTCAGTTGTTATTGATGGAGATATTTTGTTGGTTTGTGTGTGTATGGTGAAATCAACATTTACTGACATTGACCAATAAAAATCTAATCCTTCCAACACAATGTCCCACATTGCATGTAACTTCTGTTCCACTACAGAATGTTTGGCTAGAGTGTATAAGAACTTCAGCGCTCATTTCAGGTTTATTCGTTGGCCTATTAGGTCATGCAAAGGATCGTGGTTTCTTAACTGAAGAGCTCTTTACTGGCTGTGTTTCATAGTAAGCTCTGTTTGATAAGCAGCATTGCTTGCCTCCTTGTTTTCCTTTAAAGAAAGTATTCAAGTCTTTCCGCTATTTTAACTCTTGGCATTTCACATGACCAAGTTTGTTTGTTGTTGGATTCTAACTCCTTAACTGAGAGCGTTCGTTGAATATACTTAACTGTCCACTGTTATTCCTTACCCAAGGCAAGGTCTATTAATACACCCTCTCAAATACTTTCCAGGCTTCTAACATTGTTGCAGAAGTTCTTTTCTAGAATGCTCAAAGGGCACAGAAAGTAATAGAACTCTCTGTGCAATGACCGTAGCTCTCTCCATCCACTGAGCACATAACACAGATTCATAGAGCTTTCCATTAAAGAATAAGATAATTTCAGTTTTTTTACTACCAAACTTATCCTTTTTGCATGTGTTTTAAGTTCTCCAAGGCTAACAACATCTTTTACATGAGTCCTTCTGGATTATGCCAGGTTAGCAGGCTTTAGAGATCATTGTATCTCCCACCATCCTTTCACTCTCTGGGTGCACTGCTGCCTCCTTTTCTCCTTCTAGCAATCACACAAGTCAGGTTGAAAATCAAGATCTCCCTTTCTGGGGTCTGGATTGATGGCTGTGAATTTACAGTCCAACTCAAAGGCAGAGTGTCCCAGGACTCACTAACTCTTTTGGTCTTTCTCCAGGACTTCACAGTAACTTTTCCCTTCACGTAAGTGGCCAGACCTCAGTATCTACCTCACGACTCTGTTGACTTCTGACCAGAATAAGTACCTACATTTGCCAATGTACCTACTTCCAGAGTTACTATAAAGTCTCTCTCTCACTCTAATCTTTGTATTTCTCTGATAGTATCAAGAGCTTTGCCTCTCATCCCCAGAAGGTGTGATCCTCACTCACATGACCCTTCTCCAGCATGTGTTCCATCTGGAGATTGCTGTCCTAAAATCCCTTCCAGGGTCCACCTGCTTGTAACAGCTGTGTTGAGCTGCACTTACAGGACCCCGTTACAATGGTAACGTTAGAATCTATGTTCTCCTTTATTGCTCACAAAGAAAAACTATGATAAAGATGGAGTTATGGCTGAGAGTATATATCAGTATTTTAGGGTAAAGTACCTTTGTTGTAATAATGCTGTAATAATCCCAGAAACAAGCATGATAAATAAACCCAGGGTATTCAGAGTCAATGCTAAACAAATGAAACCCATACATGTTAAGGTACAGAAGTCCAAAATTAGGACATCTAAACAACCTTAACTAGGCATATAGTATCCCCTTGCAGTAGTTTATGATTAAAGCATGTTAGTGATTGTAATCTCAGATTAGATTAAACTGATTTTTATGACTGATTCTCTATTGTATTTTTCCTTGTGGTGTCACAAGATGCCACTACCACCTGCTCATTCATCGTCACAATGATCACACATACAGAAGTTATGGTGTGCCTTCCCGCACAACCTTTCCCCAATCAACCACAATGAGAAGTGGAGGGGGGGTCACAGCATAGCTATTTTAGCCTTATTTGCAATCAGGAACTCATTATAAAACAAATACCCTTCTCTTTCCATTGCCACAAACTATTTCCAGGAATGAATTACTGAAACATCGTGTTTAGTTTTTTAACATCAGGCAAGATCTAAATAAAAAGAGAGAGAATTTTCCTATCACTAGACACTTTAGGCAAGACTGGGACACATAAGACACTGCTCATGACAAAGCAGTGTTGCCCATGTGGGTCCTGCAATATCTGGTGTTTTTCTTAAAGCCCCATCTCTTGGAGTCAGAAGATAACATGAGAATCTCAGCTTTCCGTTGTTTAAAAAAAAGTTCCTAGTCCTCACAGTTATAGAGAAAAGCCCTAAAGACACAGAAACCAGAAGGCAAAGAAAAGCAACTGCACTTTTTGTTATCAGTGTTTTTAAACTCATGATTCTGAAGGCAATGTCATGATTTTTGTACATTTGGGGTTGGCAATCCAGATAGAGCGCATAGTAGGTGGGGATGCACATCCCAGTGGGAGCTTGTGTGGCTCCCTATGCAGGCCTAAGTAAACAACATACAGACAAAGAGGCTGGTAAAAGATACAGCCGAAGAGTACTTTAAAATACAGTTCTCTTATTTGTTAACCCTTTGCCATATTCATTTCCATTTGAAATGGCAAGCTTAGAATCATATGATTTCCTTTGTGGAGAATATTACAGAGATCAACAGTTTGCTGAGAATATATTCAACCAGGATCCCTCGTCATTTGTGGAAGATCTCTCTGGGCCCTTTCCTTGTTTAAAAGAACGTTTTATCAAGGTCCAGAGATTTGTTCAATAATTTACACATATATAAACCTATCCAGGGTTTTTTCCCCCTCTGTATTTCCACGCCTGCTCAATATCCTTATGTTGATTTCTCCACACAATTTTCTTTTAAGGCATCATAGCTAACACTTCGATTTTTTCTTTTCTAAGAGATAAATTAGGGTCCCTGGTTATTCCCCTATCATCTCTCACCAATCTCTCTTCTGCCTACTCAGTCTTCTTAGCCAGTTTTGCCAGTTTCATCTGTGAAGTGTGAGACTGGTCTCTCTGATCTTTATGAAAGAGGCTGCTGATTCCTGTTGATAGTCTCTAAATTATTTCCTGAAGTTCTTAGTTTCCCTGCAAATGCTGCTCACTCCTTTAGGAGCTGTGTTATTCAGAGTGGAGCTTAGGACTTATCTACATGGCAAGTTGCTGCGTAGCAAGTGAGGGTATGACTCTACCGTGCTGTAGCTTGCCATGTAGTAACTCAATCAGGTGCATGCTGCTACCTGCAATGAAAGTATCTGAGTGCCACACCTCAGGATGTTCAGTGAGCTGCAGCAGTGTCCACATGGTGAGTTACTATGTGGCAAGCTAGCCAAACCCTGGCTTGCTATGCAGTAATCCCTCATGTAGACAGACCCTCAGTGGGAAAGGCCTCTGTGGTGAACCTTCCACTTCCACTGAGACTGGGACCCATGGAGACAGTAGTTCTGATGGGATGCAGAAAATCCTCTTCTCCAAGTGCTTAATTTGTGCCAAGGTTTGCCAGGGATGAGCTCTGGCACCTCTAGGCTTGGCAGTCCATAGCCCCAGCACCTCTGGGCTTGCTGCATCAGCTATCAATGTAAAAAACTTGCTTGAGCCCCAGCACCTAATTGCTTGAGCCCCGGCACTGCTGTCATTATTAATTAAGTGCTGCTCTTCTCCCGCTGGAAGTCCTAATCACCCGAAGTTTGCATTTCAAATTCTGTACCTATGTCAAAGTGGCAGATGGATTTAGATTCCATCCAGAGGCTTCAAGAGCGCAAACATCAGGCAGTCCCCAGGTGGGTGACCCATATGTTTTGTCTGAAATTTTTGCAATGCTGCAGGCTGTTTCTTAGCTTAGCCACTTGAGTGAAAAAATGGCAATTGGGAAGGAAATAATTGAGCACAGACTAACTCAGGCTTGAAAATTAATGTATCTAAAATAAGCATTACTTGATCTGGGCTCGTGATGTGTGTGTGTGTGTCTTCTCACTCTAGAGCAGGGGTTCTCAAACTGGGGGTCGGGACCCCTCAGGGGGTAGTGAGGTTATTACATGGGGGGTCGCAAGCTGTCAGCCTCCACCCCAATCCCCGCTTTGCAGCCAGTATTTATAATGGTGTTAAATATATATATATAAAGTGTTTTTAATTTATAAGGGGGTTTGCACTCAGAGGCTTGCTATTTCAAAGGGGTCACCAGTACAAAAGTTTGTGAACCACTGCTCTAGAGTGTGCTGATAGAAAATGCGATTTGCCTCTAGGGATTGGCCCAACAGCCAAGTTTTGAAAAAAAATGGGGTCCTCTGAGTGCTGGAGTTTCCTGCTAACATATACCACAATCTTAGGCCCCTGTCCTGCAAAGACATACACACATGCTTAACTTTATGCAGTGGGAGCAGTACTTCCATGGAAATCAATAGGACCACTCATAGTGCATAATGCTAAGTAGGTACATACATCTTTTCAGGATCTGGCTTTTAATATTTAGCTGTACTTTTCAGTATTAAATGTAGTTAAATAGAGAAGAATGGATGAGATTCTATGGCCTGTGCCATAGAATCATAGGACTGGATGGGACCTCGAGAGGTCATCTAGTCCAGTCCCCTGCACTCATGGCAGGACTAAGTATTATCTAGACCATTCCTGACAGATGTTTGTGTAACCTGCTCTTAAAATCTCCAATGATGGAGATTCCACAACCTCCCTAGGCAATTTATTCCAGTGCTTAACCACCCTGACAGTTAGGAATTTTTTCCTAATGTCCAACCTAAACCATCCATTGCTGCGATTTAAGCCCCATTGCTTCTTGTCCTATCCTCAGAGGTTAAGAAGAACAATTTTTCTCCCTCCTCCTTGTAATGTATGTTTTTATGTTTTTGCATGGTTTTATGCAGAAGGCCAGCCTAGAGAATCACAATAGTCCGCATACGCCATAAGATCTATTAAGCTATAAATGGCCCATTTATAACTCAGTAGAAAGTTCAGTGATCTCAGCATTTCAAAGGCAACTTCATCCTGCTCTAATTTGTTCTGAAAGAATTCATGCTGCAGGGTCTCGCTCAGAGATGTGTGAAATCCTTTCCTATGTTCAAAAACATCACGGGAAAAAGTAATCAAAATGTGTTCCTTCTTCTCTGTTCCTAAAATGCTCACTGATCAGTACAAATGAGGGTAAACAACTCAGCCCCATTAAGAACTGGCTTTTGTTATTTGATATTGATGGTGATAGCTATGTGGTGACAATAAGCTGATATTGCTAAAACCAAATTCCACTGATACCATTAAAGTTCACTCATTTATCTGGAATCCAGGAATAATACAGAACTGCCTGCTTAAAGTCACCTTCAGCTCACCCTTACCTAAAAAAGAATCTCAAAGTGTATTAAAATATGGTGGTTTGTAACAGGGTGACCTGCCTCTCTGAGTAGGGATCTGGTGACTCCCTTATAAGAGCAGCAGGAAGCTGCAGAGAGCAGGGATCCTGAGGAGGAGACAACCAAAGGAAGCTGCAGCAGAGATTTTAGAAGAGCTGGGGTGAGCGGGAGTTATACATCTCTTGGAAGACCCTTTGACCAGGGGGAAGGGTTTGGTCCAGAAAGCCAGAGCAGAGGGTTGAAGAAGGCTGAGATCTAGGGACAGCAGACTTAGCAAAGAGAAGAGAAGGCCCAGGACTGAGCATTGTTTTGTGTTTTATGCCAATAAATTAGACTCTGGGAGAAAGGGCATTACTGGACAAAAAGCCTGTGTGGACTTTATTTAAGGAGCCTCTAGAAGGGGGAAATGGAGGCAGGGCCACTACAGAGCCATGCTGTCCAGTACGGGGTGCCACAGGGCAGACGTGCCCTTTGACAGGGCTCCTGAGGACTAGAAAAACTCACTGGATTTTATAATCCTCTTGACTAGCCAATATATCAGACCCTGTTCTCTCTGTGTGGGTGCATGAGGTCCACTGTGCACTATTTAAAAAAAAATAGAGAAATAATTCCATGTCAGCTACAGTATAAAGTCAATCCACGTATTCTGGCAGAGTTAATACAAATATGCCTGTCCAAAAAAATCCTATTTGCTTAATATGGCTAATCCAAATATAGAAAAAATATATTTGAAAATCAGTATTTACAGATATGTTATCAATCCTTTGTAGCTGGGTTATACTTTATTACCTATGTCTGATAAACATGTCTTAGGACTCATTCATAAAGTACAAGCCATGCAATATGCGGGTCACACATTATACTCAGCAGACAAGTCTTTCCTTAATTGTAACGAATGGAAGGCTGTTCAAAGCTACCATGGGGGTTCATTCTACCATGTTAATAACAGAACATCTAATTAAGGGAGACTGTCTCCCCTTAGTGGCAGATCTGACTCCCTCCTACCGTGAGAGATTCTCTCTCTTAGCTGTCCTTCTTAGGCTGTGTCCACAGTGCAACCGGGGGGGTGTAATTTTCAGCTCACATTGATGTTTAATCAAGTTAGCATGCTAAAATAGCAGTAAGGACAGGGCAGCATGGGCTTCAGCATAAGCTGTTCAAGCCTGCATGTTCCCCTCTCTCCCTCCCCTCTGGTATGTACTTGCATTGCTAGCCTTCACTGTCACATCCCCATTGCTATTTTTAGCAGGCTAGCTAGATTAAAGCTAACACGGGTACATCTCCAGCTGCAGTGTAGACATAGCCTTAGGGTTTCCTGCTGCCATCCATCACTGCAATATCCAATCGCCTTCACATAAAAATCAATAACAATACTGACATTCCTAGTGGACTTCATTTGTCCTCTTTTGGGGTCAAAATCCTTGGGGAGCAGGTCTTTTATTAGTTTGGTTGTTTGAGGGGGCAGTGTTGGGGGCTGGTACTAGAAGGAGCTGTTCATGTGAGCATGATTTATGGTAGAGCAGCTCTTTCAAAAAGATGATCAGACTCTGGATTTGCCTGATATCCTCTGGAAAATTGTTCCCTAGCCAGGTCCCCTCCTCTGAGAATGCTTTTTCCTCTGCTCTCACATGGTTTTCCCCTAAATCAGGAATGAGGGAAGAGATTGGGCATTGATCAAATTCACAGCCATCTCCCCAGTCCCAAGGCACCCAAATCAGACTAGAAAGCATCAGGAAAGCAGAAGTGATCACAGAATTTGATCTAATTTTATAAACAGAGGTTTTGAAGCCATCAAGGTAAGTCCATGCTACAAGCAGGGAAATGGAACTCTACACTAGCGAAGGCTCACCCCACAACTGACCGCAGTCATCAAGGTATCCTCAGACAGGGAATTCTGTCACCCATCCTGAAACTTGCTGGCCTAAGCTCAGGAAGCCTTCTCTTGAAGCTAATCGCACCAGCTACCAGCTCCAGAAACAGCAGCCAAAATCTGTCTGCACCCACACTGTTCTCAGGGTCAGTGGGTATCAAAGCCATCTGGCAAAACTGGGGGGATTTCAAAAGGTTTCCATCCAGATCAGAGACTCATCCAGACAGAACCTGTTAAAGCTCACATAATGGAGCAGCTACTGATAGAGCAGGGAAACTTAGAGGTAAACAATACAGTGATTCTTTTAAAACTCTGATTCCATTGCTTTATGAGCAAATCAATCCGTGTCAGACACACCCATCAAATAAAAAGCACATGTCCACTGGTCTGATATATTCCTAATATGGAAACGCTATTAGATGATCACGAAGAAATGGTCCTTTGCATATTCTTAGGACTCCATCTTTTTAGCTCCCACAACTTTCTCTATTTTTGAGAGGGACATTTCTATTTTGAGGTTGCTTGACTCATATTTCAATGATGAATGTACTGGGGAATTGCAGACTCTACTCAAAGGCTCCTAACAACGCTGGGCAATATTTGTACAAAAGGTCAGCACTGTTCCATCTATATTTTATTTCTATGGACAGAACCACTAAGTGAGTGTGCAGTAAAAATACCATGTGGACAATGTATGTCTCAATTCCCTATCCCCTTCACCAGAATAACAGTGCGGATTCCTCTCTCCCCATTATGGTCCTTCAGCTCCTAGTCTCTCCTTTTTGCTGTGACTCCATTTGGGTTACATCAAAACCAAAGTGTATGATAAATATCAGGCGGAATAAAATAGAGCACCAAATATTGACCCTGTGTTCTGAGGGAGTAAAGAGCATGTAGGTCCTTTAATCTCCCCTAGCAGATGCTACATCAGTTTGATTACATCTCAGGATTACATCTCAGATCAGCATGGAAGGAATGGAAAATATTCTGCAGGGGACAGGGAGTTCATACAAATACAGAGCCTGTGTGAATCTCCTCTGTGACAGAGGGCAATTTCCTGCAATTTCCTGCAATTTCCTGCATAAATCTTAATTCAATAAGGTTTAACTTAATTCAGTAAGTTTAATATCTTTGGAGCCCATTGTATGAAAAATGCAATTGTTTCAGTTACTGTAGGATTGTATGTAACTTTTCTAGGTGACTGACTAATGTAAACCTGGGCGAAATGTTAGGAACTTCAAAGAACTGTCTGGGACAATATGTGTGAAGAGGGCTCCCGAGGTCCTTGGAACTCCTTTTGAAGCTGCACCCTGGGAGAAAAACCCATTGTATTGATTACCTGACCTTGGAAACTCCAAATCAAAGACTCCTACACTGTATAAAGGGTAGACTAAGCTCTTAATGAGTGTGTTAGTTCTGAACTGAGGCTGTTATGAACTTGTGTCCATAGGAGAGACTCCTTTGTGGGGTTTTAAGGACTAATCATCTGACAGAACCCCTGGTGGTCTCTGGTAAACTTACACACATGCTAATAAGTTCTTCTATTGTTTTTAATGTGTTTTCTCTGTAACACTTTCCCCCTAAGGGTAGGTCCACACTACCCGCCCGATTCAGCGGGTAGAGATCGATCTTCTGGGATCGATTTATCGTGTCTCATCTGGATGCGATAAATCGATCCCAGAAGTGCTCCCCGTCGACTGCGGAACTCCTGCTCGGCGAGAGGAGGAAGCGCTGTCGACGGGGGAGCCTGCCTGCGCCGCGTGGACCCGCAGTAAGTAAACTTAGTTCGATCTAGGAAACATCGACTTCAGCTACGCTATTCTCGTAGCTGAAGTTGCGTTTCCTAGATCGATCCCCGGCCCCAGTGTAGACCAGCTCTAAGAATAAATAAAGTTGCACAGAAAGAGCTGTGTGGTAGCTTAACTATGGGCAGTTACACAGTTATTAGTCTCTGAAGAGAAAGCAAGCAGGTCTGCTGAGGCACAGGAGACAGCAAACAGAGCTGTAAACAGGGGTGTTTGAGTGGGAGTTCTGTTGGAGGAGAAGGTATTTGTTTTTGGTCTTGTATTTGTATTGTTTGGATGTGTAGAGGCTTGTAGGGGCAGTGTGCTGGGAGAGAAGCTGAGCCCTAATTAGGGGGCGGGGCTTTGCTGATCAGGGGTCCTATAAAGGTAGCCAGCCAGTCAGGCAGCGGCACAGACAGCTGCAGCGGCACAGGAGCCAGCAAACAGAGCTGTAAACAGGGGAGTTTGAGTGGGAGTTTCTAAGGGGAGTCTGTATTTTGGGATTCGTTGGGGTTTGTTCTGCTGTGGGTGGTGGTGTTGTGGTTTGTTTTGTGTTTTCCGGACTAACAGGATTTAGGTGAGAAGGCTGACAGATACAGAGGCAGCAGTGGTCATGAGCCAAGCAGTGGAGGACACAATGAAGATGACTGGATGTGGCAGCTGTGGTATGTATATGATTCTGGAGAGGGTACCTGATGGGAGTTTTGTCTTCATGAAGTGCCGCCTGATAGAGCTGATGGAAGAAAAGATCCGAGGATTGGAGATGCAGGTGGAAACTCTGGTTGGGTTTAGACAGCGGTTCGAGCAGTTGATGGAGCAAAGGCACGAGGTGGCTGAAGGGGAAAGCTCAGAGATGCAGATGGAAGCAGGATCAAAGGCCTCTGAGGGGGGACTGCCGGGTGAAGAAAATGGACAGTGGAAGCATGTAACTAAGAGAAGCAGGCAGAGGCAAAGACGGGCCAGTGAAGGAGAAATAGATCTCAAGAACAGGTTTGCAGAGTTGGAGAATGAAGAAGGGGTACAGCAGGTGGTCACTAAAGGTGGAAGGGCAAGGAAGAAGAGAAGAGCGGCTAGTCCCATAGAAGAAGGGGAAGAGTCGATGGAGACAACACCAAACATGAGCCCCAGGAGGATACAGGATGGGTTGAAGAGGATTACAAGGGAAAATAGGAATGGAAAGGACTTACAGCCAGAGGGAACAGGGGATAGACTGGAGAATCGCACTGTCACCAGGAAAAGGCAGGTCTACGTGATTGGGGACTCCTTACTGAGAAGAATAGACAGGCCTGTAACCAGAGCTGATCCAGAGAACAGAAGGGTGTGCTGTCTACCGGGTGCTAAGATACAGGATGTGGACCTGAGGTTGAAGAGGATCCTAAAGGGAGCGGGAAAGAATCCATTGATCATCCTTCACATAGGAACAAATGACACAGCTAGATTCTCATTGGAACGAATCAAGGGGGACTATGCCAGGCTGGGGAAGACGCTTAAGGAAATCGAGGCTCAGGTGATCTTCAGTGGGATTCTGCCTGTTCCTAGAGAAGGGCAGCAAAGGTGTGACAGGATTATGATGATCAACAGATGGCTCAGGGATTGGTGCTACAAGCAGGGCTTGGGATGTATGGCCTGGGAGGCATTCATGGACAGAGGACTGTTCTCTCGGGATGGACTTCACCTGAGTAGGGAAGGAAATAGACTTCTAGGATGGAGGCTGGCACAACTGATCAAGAGAGCTTTAAACTAGGAATTTGGGGGAGATGGTTGGGAGATGCCCAGGTAATCTCCACGCCAGATTTTAACATTGAGAGGGAAGACAATGAAGTAAGAGAGGATATAGCCGGGGGTAGGAGAATGGACATAAGGAGGAAGGGCAGAGTGGATACTAGTCAAATAGGTCATACTGGCAGTACAATGTCCATACCAAATTTGGTAAAGAATGTGAGTGAGGCCAAACAGCAAAAATTAAGATGTTTGTACACCAATGCGAGGAGCCTAGGTAACAAAATGGAGGAATTAGAGCTACTGGTCCAGGAAGTGAAACCAGATATCATAGGAATAACTGAAACATGGTGGAATAGTAGTCATGACTGGAGTACAGGTATTGAAGGGTATGTGCTGTTTAGGAAAGATAGAAATAAAGGTAAAGGTGGGGGAGTAGCATTGTATATCAATGACGAGGTAGACTGTAAAGAAATAAAAAGTGATGGAATGGATAAGACAGAGTCTGTCTGGGCAAAAATCACATTGGGGAAGAAAACTACTAGAGCCTCCCCTGGGATAGTGCTTGGAGTGTGCTATAGACCACCGGGATCTAATTTGGATATGGATAGAGACCTCTTTAATGTTTTTAAGGCAGTAAATACTAATGGGAACTGTGTGATCATGGGAGACTTCAACTTCCCAGATATCGATTGGAGAACAAGTGCTAGTAATAATAATAGGGCTCAGATTTTCCTACATGTGATAGCTGATGAATTCCTTCATCAAGTAGTTGCTGAACCAACAAGGGGGGATGCCATTTTAGATTTGGTTTTGGTGAGTAGTGAGGACCTCATTGAAGAAATGGTTGTAGGAGACAACCTTGGCTCGAGTGATCATGAGCTAATTCAGTTCAAACTAAATGGAAGGATAAACAAAAATAAATCTGAGACTAGGGTTTTTGATTTCAAAAGGGCTAACTTTAATAAATTAAGGAAATTAGTTAGGGAAGTGGATTGGACTAAAGAATTTATGGACCTAAAGGTGGAGGAGGCCTGGGATTATTTCAAGTTAAAGTTGCAGAAGCTATCAGAAGCCTGTATCCCAAGAAAGGGGAAACAATTCATAGGCAGGAGTTTTAGACCAAGCTGGATGAGCAAGCATCTCAGAGACGTGATTAAGAAAAAACAGAAAGCATATAAGGAGTGGAAGATGGGAGGGATCAGCAAAGAAACTACCTTATTGAGGTCAGAGCATGTAGGGATAACGTGAGACAGGCTAAAAGGCATGTAGAATTGGACCTTGCAAAGGGAATTAAAACCAATAGTAAAAGGTTTTATAGCCATATAAATGGGAAGAAAACAAAGAAAGAAGAAGTGGGACCGCTAAACACTGAGGATGGAGTGGAGGTTAAGGATAATCTAGGCATGGCCCAATATCTAAACAAATACTTTGCCTCAGTCTTTAATGAGGAGCTTAGGAATAGTGGCAGCATGACAAATGGGAATAAGGATGTTCTACCATATCCGAGGTAGAAGCCAAACTTGAACAGCTTAATGAGAGTAAATCAGACGGCCCAGATAATCTTCATCCAAGAATATTAAAGGAACTGGCACATGAAATTGCAAGCCCATTAGCAAAAATTTTTAATGAATCTCTAAACTCAGGGGTTGTACCATTTGACTGGAGAATAGCTAATATAGTTCCTATTTTTAAGAAAGGGAAAAAAGTGACCCGGGTAACTACAGGCCTGTTAGTTTGACATCTGTAGTATGCAAGGTCTTGGAAAAAATTTTGAAGGAGAAAGAAGTTAAGGACCTTGAGGTCAATGGCAATTGGGACAAATTACAACATGGTTTTACAAAAGGTAGATCGTGCCAAACCAACTTGATCTCCTTCTTTGAGAAAGTAACAGATTTTTTAGATAAAGGAAATGCAGTGGATCTAATCTACCTCGATTTCAGTAAGGCATTTGATACAGTACCACATGAGGAATTATTGGTTAAATTGGAAAAGATGGGGATCAATATGAAAATTGAGAGGTGGATAAGGAACTGGTTAATGAGGAGACTACAGCGGGTCATACTGAAAGGTGAACTGTCAAGTTGGAGGGAGGTTACTAGTGGAGTTCCTCAAGGTTCAGTTTTGGGACCAATTTTATTTAATCTTTTTATTACTGACCTCGGAACCAAAAGTGGGAGTGTGCTAATAAAGTTTGTAGATGACACAAAGTTGGGAGGTATTGCCAATTCAGAAAAGGATCGGGATATCCTACAGGAAGATCTGGATGACCTTGTAAACTGGAGTAATAGTAATAGGATGAAATTTAATAGTGAGAAGTGTAAGGTTATGCATTTAGGGATTAATAACAAGAATTTTAGTTATAAGCTGGGGACGCATCAGTTGGAAGTAACAGAAGAGGAGAAGGACCTCGGAGTCCTGGTTGATCACAGGATGACTGAGTCGCCAATATGATGTGGCTGTGAAAAAAGCTAATGCGGTCTTGGGATGCATTAGGCGAGGTATTTCTAGTAGAGATAAGGAGGTGTTAGTACCATTATACAAGGCATTGGTGAGACCTCATTTGGAATACTGTGTGCAGTTCTGGTCTCCCATGTTTAAGAAGGATGAATTCAAACTGGAACAGGTACAAAGAAGGGCCACTAGGATGATCCGAGGAATGGAAAACCTGTCGTATGAAAGGAGACTCAAGGAGCTTGGTTTGTTTACCTTAACCAAAAGAAGGCTGAGGGGAGATATGATTGCTCTCTTTAAATATATCAGAGGGATAAATACCAGGGAGGGAGAGGAATTATTTCAGCTCAGTACCAATGTGGACACAAGAACAAATGGATATAAACTGGCCATCAGGAAGTTTAGACTTGAAATTAGACGAAGGTTTCTAACCATCAGAGGATTGAAGTTCTGGAACAACCTTCCAAGGGAAGCAGTGGGGGCAAAAGACCTATCTGGCTTCAAGATTAAGCTAGATATGTTTATGAAGGAGATGGTTTGATGGGATAACATGATCTTAGTCAAAGGTCAATTAATTGCCATCAGTGGTAAATAGGACCAACGGTCAATGATGGGATGTTAGAAGTTACTACAGAGAACTTTTTCCTGGGTGTCTGGCTGGTGAGTCTTGCCCACATGCTCGAGGTTCAGCTGATCGCCATATTTGGGGTCGGGAAGGAATTTTCCTCCAGGGTAGATTGGCAGAGGCCCTGGAGGTTTTTTGCCTTCCTCTGCAGCATGGGGCACGGGTCACTTACTGGAGGATTCTCTGCATCTTGAAGTCTTTAAACCATGATTTGAGGACTTCAATAGCTGAGACACAGGTGAGAGGATTATTCCAGGAGTGGGTGGGTGAGATTCTGTGGCCTGCATTGTGCAGGAGGTCAGACTAGATGATCATAATGGTCCCTTCTGACCTTAAAGTCTATGAGTCTGAGTCTATGAGCCTGACTTTTGCTGGGAATAACACAACAAAGGCGGAGAACTGTTCAGCCTGGAGATACCCCCGTCAGAAGGGAAAAAAGATGTGTCTCTCCACCCAAGAGAGGCAGAGGGCCAGGGGAGCCAAAAGCCTGCCCGGGGTAGGGTGGGGTTGCTATGCTGGACCATTGAGAGGAAATACGGGTGCAGTTTCCCTGAGCTGTGACACAGCCATATGTCTCCCTCATGAAGGCTATTGAAACCTCCATGCTGCTTCTGAGGGGAGAGACAAGGGATCAGAGGGACAGAATAAGGTGTTCTCATTTGGATTAGAGGCTTGGAAAGACTGTCCCCACCCACGGATTTCTGTATCGGGAAGAGATCTTCAGCCCAGCTGACAACTCTTTGCATGTTGCCCCTTTAAGAATCTACATATGTTGAAGCAGGTGGCATGGAGCAGCTGCACAGTGGCCAGGAAGCAGGGCTCTGGGCACAGGGAAGGCTTAGTGGCCACAGTACAGAAAGTTGAGGGAGGGGGAAGTGGGTCTGAAAAAAAAAGATCATGCAAAGAGATCCTCCAGGTGTGGGGAATGAACAGTATTAGCGGCATCCTTTCACACACATCACAGGTGACTACACAGTGTCCTCACCGACATGGACACCACATTTAAAACAAACAATGGTACATTGTCAGCACAGCACACAAGCAGCTTAATGACATCTGTAAACAGTGGAGTTTTAGCAGTAGAACAGGAGCAATCAAAAGCTCTGGGCTACTAAGTCAGCTTCTCCCCTCAGTCCCAGTTCTTTCCTGCAGCATCTCACACATTCATGTTCACTTTAAAAGGAGAACGGAGAGAGAATACATCCCAGCTAGTTAAGGCTAGGCCTTTCCCTGCTTTGAGGGTAGTTCTGGCTGGTACATATTGTCTTAAAGATTGTAAATATGTTGATTAAATTAACCATCATTAAAGCAGAGAACAGCAGGGACATGCTTACTGAGACTCAGGCTAAAACTTATTACTGAATTTAGGCTCTGATCCGGCAATGAGATCTGCTAGCATGGACCCTTTTTCCCCACTTACACTCTTTATGCCGGATGGGTCTTCATGGCAACCCAGTTGCAGGACTGAGGCTTTAAACTGTCAGCTCTTTGGGTTATGGACCTGGTCCTAGATTTGTCTGCAGAAAACCATGCACATCTACCAGACAATGCCTGGCATAAGATCTGACATACTGTGTGTGGGAAGAGGGAGGGAGTATGTGGGCATAGATATTACCTTTTATATGTTTTAAATTCACCACCTTTCAATGGAGTGAATGTCCCCTTGTTCTTATATTATGAGAAAGGGTGAGCAAAAATTCCCAACTGACTTTTCTATTAATTATATTTTATACCATGACCAGTACAAATACAAATAAAACTGACTGAAGCAATCCATTATCTGGTCAAGCATTTGAAAGGTATGCAAAACACATTCCAGAAAAAAGCTTACAGCACTAAAACAGATGTGCACAGGCAAAAACATCTGAGACCTGTAGAGAATGCTGTTATGAGGAGTAATAACCCATTACTTCCTTGCTAACAAAAATGTTAGCTAAACAACATTATACTTTGTCATAAAATAATTTCATTGTGGAAAAATGACAATGGAGGACAGAATTAATTCTTTGCTTCAGTCTTCACGGATGAGCATGTTAGGGAAAGTCCCAAACCTAAGCCGTCCTTTGTAGGTGACAAATCTGAGGACTTGTCACAAATTGAAGTGTTGTTAGAGGAGGTTTTGGAAATAATTGATAAACTTAACAGTAACAAGTCACTGGGACCAGATGGCATTCACCCAAAAGTTCTGAAAGAACTCAAATGTGAAATTGCGGAACCATTAACTATGGTTTGTAACCTGTCCTTTAAATCAGCTTCTGTACCCAATGACTGGAAGATAGTTAATGTAACACCAATATTTTAAAAGGGCTCTAGAGGTGATCCTGGCAATTACAGACCGGTAAGTCTAAAGTCAGTACCGGGCAAATTAGTTGAAACAATAGTAAAGAGTAAAATTGTCAGACACATAGAAGAATATAAATTGTTGGGCAAAAGTCAACATGGTTTCTGTAAAGGGAAATCATGTCTTACTAATCTATTAGAATTCTTTGAAGGGGTCAACAAACATGTGGAGAAGGGGGATCCAGTGGACATAGTGTACTTAGATTTCCAGAAAGCCTTTGACAAGATTCCTCACCAAAGGCTCTTGCATAAATTAAGTTGTCATGGGATAAGAGGGAAGATCCTTTCATGGACTGAGAACTGGTTAAAAGACAGGGAACAAAGGGTAGGAATAAATGGTAAATTTTCAGAATGGAGAGGGGTAACTAGTGGTGTTCCCCAAGGGTCAGTGCTAGGACCAATCCTATTCAACTTATTCATAAATGATCTGGAGAAAGAGGTAAACAATGAGGTGGAAAAGTTTGCAGACGATACTAAACTGCTCAAGATAGTTAAGACCAAAGCAGACTGTGAAGAACTTCAAAAAGATCTCACAAAACTAAGTGATTGGGCAACAAAATGGCAAATGAAATTTAATGTGGATAAATGTAAAGTAATGCCCATTGGAAAAAACCCCAGCTATACATACAATATGACAGGGGCTAACTTAGCTACAACTAATCAGGAAAGAGATCTTGGAGTCATCATGGATAGTTCTCTGAAGACATCCACACAGTGTGCAGCAGCAGTCAAAAAAGCAAACAGGATGTTAGAAATCATTAAAAAAGGGATAGAGAATATGACAGAGAATATCTTATTACCCTTATATAAATCCATTCTACGCCCACATCTTCAATACTGCGTACAGATGTGGTCTCCTCATCTCAGAAAAGATATACTGGCATTAGAAAAGGTTCAGAGTAGAGCAACTAAAATGATTAGGGGTTTGGAATGGGTCCCATATGAGGAGAGGTTAAAGAGGCTAGGACTTTTCAGCTTGGAAAAGAGGACACTAAGGGAGGATATGATAGAGGTATATAAAATCATGAGTGGTATGGAGAAAGCGAATAAGGAAAAGTTATTTACTTGTTTCCATAATATAAGAACTAGGGGCCACCAAATGAAATTAATGGGCAGCAGGTTTAAAACAAATAAAAGGAAGTTCTTCTTCACACAGCACACAGTCAACCTGTGGAACTCCTTGCCTGAGGAGGTTGTGAAGGCTAGGACTATAACAGGGTTTAAAAGAGAACTAGATAAATTCATGGAGGTTAAATCCATTAATGGCTATTAGCCAGGATGGGTAAGGAATGGTGTCCCTGGCCTCTGTTTGTCAGAGGGTGGAGATAGATGGCAGGAGAGAGATCACTTGATCATTACCTATTAGGTTTACTCCCACTGGGACACCTGGCATTGGCCACTGTCGGCAGACAGGATACTGGGCTGGATGGACCTTTGGTCTGACCCAGTATGGCCATTCTTATGTTCTTAATAAAAAATTGTTTATGTTCCAAATAGGATTAAGTAAAGCAGACATAAAATAAATTATTCAAAAAAACAACAAGAACATTAAACTGAAGAAATGAATGTTAATAGGGTAGAGTTGCCCTTAACTTACCTGGAAGCACTTTTAGGAGGATACATGAGATTAGAGCCATCCCTTGGGTACAGCGAATCCAGACCACCACTCTGGGCCCCACAGTTTGTGGGGACCCGTGGGCCGCTCATGTGATTGGCTGGCACTGGGCGTGGTCATTCCAGAAAGTGCCATATTGGTCTGGGGAGTGACAGATTCATCACTTCTGCCTGGGCCCCGCACCCTTCTAGGATGGCCCTAAATGAGATAGATAGATAGATAGATAAGATTACTTTGATCGAATGACTGTACCTCCCCCCATACAGGATTAGTAAAAGGGGGGATTACTTTCCCACAAAAAGAGCCAAGCAAAGCACCTGCCCTATTCCACAGATCCTGCTTTCTGTGCTAATCAAGGAAAGAGTTTCCACCTGGGCTCATTAAGGCAGGTATTTAAGGCTAAAGAGCAAACCTATTGGGCTTGGCTGGTGGGAAGCAGGAAGTGAGCTGTTCTTCTATGCCCCAGCTGAGAGAAAGCAGCAGAGCTGAGCAGCTTCCAGGACTAAGTGGTTAGGGAGAATGGCTATTGCAATCCTACCATGGGCTATACTGCTGAGCCAAGATGCTTAGCTCAGTCTGGTATATTTTTTTCTTTTATTTATTTACCCTCAGCAGAAGCAGCCTGTGGAAGAGCTGGAGCAAAGACTGAAGCAGTAGCCAAGCCAAGCAGTGTAGGAAGTAACCCCAGGGGAAAGAATTGGAGGCTAGAGTGAACTGTTGCTTAATGCATTACGGCTTTGGGAGAACACTGGCTTTCCTGCCTGTCAACTAAGCCTCCTGGAAGGGCTGCGTGGCCAGCCCAGCAGTCAAGGGTTGAAGACTGGCTTGATCCCTGTCACAAAGGAATAAATAAAATCCCATTTACTGTGTGGTGAAATTATTGATGGTGTGCAAATGAGGACTGAGGGACTAGCTCATGGAAGACTTATTTTTTGGTTGGGTTTTTATTTTTTGTGGGGGTCTTTTCTTGCTTTTATTTCATCTCAAAGGAGAGGACTAGAGCTCCTCAAAAGGGGAAAACCTATTTTTTGAAAAAACTCAAAGTTTGTGATTAACTTTTTTTATTGAAAACATTATCAAAATTTAACCACCACTGTGAAAGATTTTTGCTTTGGGCTAAATTTGTATATGTGGATCAGATAGGCTGTGTAGCAAGGATAATTAGATAACATTAAATGACTAACTGAAGATTTGGAAACATCAAACAAGTTGATGCCATGAAGGCCTTTGAGAGAGCTGAGTGAGTTTTGCTTTCAACAGCAATAGATTAAATTAATATATCAAACCTAGGACTAAACTGGAACCAAAAGGAATTTCACCCTGTTTACAGTTAGGAAGAGGGACCAGGCTTAACGGACCATTTACCCACCTCTTTCCTGAATTACTTTCCTGTTATCTTAGAACTCTTTGCCCAACTAATAGATGTCATCCAGCACCAGGAATATCAATTAATGTAACACAAAATGTCACTGCATACAGATGACATCCTAATTTGAGTAGGTCCTACTCTACCCTACCTGTTGCATTTTCAGAAAATGTAAAAAGGTTATTGGAGTATAAAACAAACTTGGGATGACAATGCCACTGAAGTGAATACAAATTAAAATAGTCACCTCTTAGATGTGAATATTTTTCATAAAATGGAGTTAAAGTGAATTATGTACCTTTGCTGGACAAAATTTGTAACTTAGTTGCACAATTTATCTTTATCCTTTTGTGATTACAAACACTGAGTCTGATTCAATACTGTTACTCTAGTCTTACACTAGAATAACACCATTGATGACTGAGAATACCTCTGGAGTAAGAAATGAATTGGGCCCCAATATATTAAATGTGTATTTAGTCATGTTTCCTATTTGTGTTTCAAGTTATCCCAGGTATTTCTGGATTCTATTAAAAATTGACATGTATTTTTCTATGTATTTAAATAGCAAATAATGACCAGAGTGAGATATTAAGATACTAGACTTTGTAGCTATTACAGAGCCAGCAGGGTCTGCTATACAAGGGGCCTAATTCAAAATTTACAAGAGCCAGTAGGATAAAACCCCTGGAAGAATGAAAATTAATTGGATATATAGATTTAAAGAGTCCCATAATAAGCCATGCGTAGGCATTTTCTAATAAATATGAAAAAGTTGGAAATACAATGGACATGCTAGAATGGCCACCAGAAACCCCTTTAGGGAGCACTGTAATTCAGACTTTAAAAAATTGAAAGGTGGGTGTTTATTTTATAGATGAACTCTAAATTCAGCTATTAAATCCTATATGTAAATAAAGATCTGTTTTTCCCTCTCTCACAAATTTGCATTGAGTCATGTCCGTTCAAAGAGATCTGAATATATCGCCCATTACTAATTGGAGGGAATACTGTGTGAAATACACCTGTTGCAAGTAAGGCTCTGATTTTGCATGCACTTTACACATATACTAAACATAAAGCAGACACATATACATATACATATACATGTGTGTGTGTGTGTGCGCGCGCGCTTTATGTTTAGTATGAGTAGTCCCATTCATTTTTTTTTAAAAGCACATGCATACGTATTTGCTAAATCTGGGCCTACATTTGTTTCTTCTGCTTATAATGCAATTATTGTACTGGATACAAAATTAGAACCACACAAATTGTATGGGAAAGAGAGTTGGAGACTCCCATAACATTGGAAAAAATGGGAGAATTCATGTACCTTGATACAACATATTGCAATAAATACAAAGGAATAGCTCTTCAGCAGGTATAATTTGGAAAAGCTCCAATGGAACTATTGATTTATACCAGCTGAGACTCCGCCTTAAAGTATATAGTACAACAATTTCCTGATATAATTTTTATTTTGGACTCCAGTAATGATAAAATATAAATCAGACTAACACATATTGAAAGTGTAATACAGAATACACAACTTAATACATATGCTATGTTACTGTATAAAACTCAAACTATGAACTCAAGGTATATACAAATGGGGAAACTGCTGAAACAGAAAACCCTTGGATCCTGTGAGAATTTACTTTATTATTCCTGCTGAAAACACTGCTGCTGCTGTTCAGCTTTTGCAGGTTGTTTTTTCTTGTGCAGTGTTGTGCATCATAGGCTAATGAAAACCAGAAGAGGCCCCAATGGTACACGGACTTCTGAAATTAACGTCATTAATAGATTGAAAAAAAGTTGTAGAAATTACTCATTTCTTTCAGTGTATTCCCAAGAGCTAGATGTAGATATCAATTATATTGCAGTACCTCATCAAGCAAGAGGGTATGTATACTTGCATATAATTATTAATGTTTAAGTGTTTGCAGGATTAGGCTCTATTTTTGTAAAATGTAAGTGCTACTAGCTGTCAGGAATCTTTGCTACTCTAGCTATACTCACTTCAATACAAGGGCTTTAAAACAGTCATTTTGCAACCAGACTTTATACCATTTAGGCACTCTCTATTTTCCATTGTATCTTCATCTTTTGGTAGTAATGCCTGTTGTATCCTAGGGGCAGCAGGTTTAGGAAGAAATCATTTGAGACAGAGAGCTGAGAGTTATGGAAGCAGTACTTTATTCTTCACACACTGAACTGACCAAACCTGCCAAAACTGGCTGGGCTATCCCCTAATAATCTAACTCAGTTGCCATAGCAACAACAAGGTGCTATTACCACAACAACCAAATACACAACATATTCCTCCCCCCTTAATAAGAACATCCCCTAAATAAAACAAACACTAAACTAGAGAAGGAGGGTAGACTGCCTCCATTCCTGGCTACACCCAGGGATTATTGTACCCCATAACAGTGGGTTGGCCCTAGCTAAAGATCCAGCCATTGAGGCGGTCTTCTGTCTCGAGGTGGATTGCAGCGAACTCCTGGTGTTGTTGCACCCGAAAGTACCGTGGGCGCAGCCCTGACAATGAACTCAGGGGTCGTAGCATGAACGGGTGAGGAGGTGGTATCAGCTTGTTCCGGGCAAGGGGGTATCTCAGCCGCTGGCAGTAATGGAGGAGAACAGTCAGGAACAGGTGATTCTTGATTCGGTGTCTCGCCAGAAGAGATGAAGTCTGACAACTCAACTGAAGACGTGTCCTGAGGACTGGCATGACCTGGCAACAGCTGATCTACATGATGCCGCCAGGTGAGATTCTCTGCAGTCCGGACTGTGTAGGAAACTGGTCCTGTTTGAGTGATGATCATGGCAGGGACCCATTTAGCTCCAGAAGTATAATTCCGAGCCAAAACTGGCTGTCCCGAGCTAAAGGTTCTGTCTTTTGCTCTGGGTGCACGTCTGATGACTTGATATTGCTGTTGACGTTGCACAATTTGTCTGGGTTCAGAAGGTTTCAGTAGATCAAAGCAAGTGCGCAGCTGTCGCCCATCATTAGAAAGGCCGGGGATGCCTTGGTCGTAGCATGAGGTGTGTTTCTGTAGGACAGTAAGAAGGTATCCAGACACTTTTGAATGGAGTGTTGTCCCCTTGCTGATTTCAAAGCTTGCTTCATTGTCTGCACAAATCTTTCAGCTAATCCATTGGTGGATGGATGATATGGTGCTGAAGTGATGTGGTGTATCCCATTTGCCTTCATAAAATTTCAAAACTCCTGAGAGACGAACTGCGGTCCGTTGTTACTCAGAACAAGTTGTTCTGGCAGACCGAAACGACTAAAGAGTCCCCGTAGTTTTTGGATAGTACTCTCTGCAGTAGTGGACTGCATTATAGAGGCTTCTGGCCATTGAGAATGGACATCTACCACCACCAAGAACATGCTTCCTTCAAGGGGGCCAGCGAAGTCAACATGAATACATTGCCACGGGTTTTCAGGCCAGTCCCATGGATGTAGGGGTGCCCACTGGGGTGCATTCCTGACACCCTGACATGACATACAAGCTCTTGCTTTCTCTTCAATAGCACTGTCCAATCCAGGCCACCAAAAATAGCTTCGTGCAATTTCCTTCATCGCACTATTCTACAGTGACCAGAATGTAGCTGTTCTAACATCTGTGATCTCAGTGGTGGTGGGATAATGACACATCTCCCCCACAACAAACAACCAGACTGGATCGATAACGCCATCCTCCTGGACATGTAGGTAACAAAGTCGGGAGAGACCAGAGAGGTTCGTCGAGATTTTCCATGCATCACCAGGTCCATAACTTGGGACAATACTGGATCAACACGAGTTGCCTTCTTTATCTGAGTAGCAGTGATGGGTGTATTCTCTACGTGTTCAAAGTAGAAGATTTCCCTTTGGGCAGTATCTTGATGTTTGACTGGCAAAGGCAACCCTGAGAGACCATCTGCATTGCCGTGCAGAGTGGATTTCCAATATTTGATTTCATATGTGTGCGCTGAAAGTAACAATACCCAACGTTGCATACGACTAGCAGCTAATGGGGGAATGCCTGTGTAGGGTCCAAAAATTGACGTCAGAGGTCGATGGTCTTTAAGAAGAGTAAACTTCCACCCAAATAGGTACTGATGAAACTTCCGAATTCCAAAAACGATCCCCAATGCCTCATGTTCGATTTGGGCATAGTTTGTTTCTGCTTTGCTTAGAGTGCGTGAAGCAAAAGCAATAGGTCTCTCTTCTCCTGAAATCCTAATGTGTGACACGACTGCTCCCACTCCATAAGGGGAGGCATCGCAGGCCAATTGTAGGGGTAAGGATGAATCAAAGTGCGTTAGAACTTCAGAATTTAGCAATACATCCTTAGCCTTGTTAAATGCAACATTACAGGCTTCAGTCCACTTCCAGGTCTTGTTCTGCCCAAGGAGTTTGTGAAATGGTTTTAGCAGTGTAGCTAACTGTGAGATGAACTTTACATAATAGTTCAATAGTCCTAGAAACGAGCACAGCTGGCTAACATTTTGAGGTGGGGGAGCCTCCACGATAGCCTTAACTTTTGCAGGGGCCTGATGAAGACTTGCAGCATCAATGATGTGTCCCAAATATTCAACAGAGGGCTGGAAGAATTCACACTTGTCTTTGTGGACTCGTAGGCCATACTCTTCCAATCTTTGTAGGGTAGCCTCTAAATTCTTTAGATGATCCTCTTCATTCTTTCCAGTGACCAGGATGTCGTCCAGATAGCACTGAACTCCTGGCAAGCCACACAAGACCTGGTCCATAGCCCTCTGGAACAGGGTGGGAGCAGACGTTATTCCGAAGGGTAGGCGACAGTATCGATAAAGCCCCTTATGAGTCACAATAGTCAACAGCTCTTGGGACTTTTCATCGACGTGCATCTGTAAATACGCTTGACGCAGATCAACCTTACTGAACTTCTGTCCCCCAGCCAGGCCCACGAAGAGATCATTGATGCGGGGAAGCGGGTATTGCTCTGCACACAACACCGGGTTGACAGTGATTTTGAAATCACCACAAATCCAGAAGGAGCCATCTTTCTTCACTATTGGCACAATAGGAGTGGCCCATGGGCTATGGGTAACTGGTATTAGGACTCCATTGGTGACCAGGCGCTCCAGGTCTGCTTCAACTTTTGGCCTGATGGCATATGGCACAGTTCGGGCTTTCAGCCATTTTGGTTGACTGTCAGGTTTAATGTTCAATGTCACGGTGATTTCCTTCATATTTCCCAGATCTTCTCCAAAAACAGCAGCATGTTTCCTCAGTATAGTGGCCAGACTGGTTTCTCCTTTAGTCATTCGGTGCACTTCTGCCCAGTTCAGCTGAATCTTCCCAAGCCAAGACCGACCCATTAAGGCTGGGTAATTACCTCTCACCACAAACAGTGGCAATTTAGCAGCCTGTCCATTGAGCTCCACCCTAACAGCAATAGTGCCCAACATGGGCACAGCTTCTCCCGTATAAGTCTTCAGAACAGTTTTTGTTGCCTTAAGCAGAAGATGCTCTAGCTTTTCGTTATACACAGTATCGGAGACCAGCGAGACGGCTGCACCGGTGTCCAGTTTCATGCGTAAAGGTTTGCCATCCAACAAAGGGGTTACCCAGTATCCACGTGAGCCAACGGCCAAAGACAAAACATACAGTGGCCCTTCTTCTTGAGATGAGGTGTCACCTTGGTCATCCTGGGTCTGCTCTAGGGTATGCAGGTTTCCCTTTTTGGTTGGCCAGACCACAGGCCGCTTTTTCTTTTGTTTACAGGCACACTCAATGTGTCCCTTTTTGCCACAGTGTCAACACACCAGGTCCTTACACCAGCATTCTGATGCCTGGTGACCCGGCTTACCACAGCAGTAACATTCCTGACTCTGCACAGTTTTGTGGGTCAGTTCTTGCAACACCTTATGCACCCTAGGGGATGCACCAATGTATTGCGCCTTCTTTGTAGCCAGTTCCATGGAGACTGCAATATCAACAGCCTTCTGTAAGATAAGCTGAGCCTCTGTCAATAGGCGCTTCCGTATAGCTTCACTGTATAGGCCACACACTAACCTGTCACGCAGGGCATCATTTAACATCTCCTTAAATTCAATGTTCTGCTAGCCTTTTTAAAATTGCTACAAATTGTATAACTGTTTCATCTTCTTTTTGGTCTCTTTTGTGGAACCTATATCTTTCAGCAATTACCAGTGGTTTTGGGGAAAAATGAGACCCCAGGATTTCCACGTCACTGTAAGATTTGGTCTCAGGCTTAACAGGGTGTAGTAAACTGCATAGCAGGGAGTAGGTCTTAGTCCCTACAACACTAAGGGCTTGTCTTCACTACCCGCCGGATCGGCGGGTAGCAATCAATCTATCGGGGATCGATTTTTCGCGTCTCGTTAAGACGCGATTAATCGATCTCCGATCGCGCTCCCCGTCGGCTCTGGCAATCCACCTCATCGAAAGGCGGAAGGAGAGTCGATGGGGGAGCGGCAGCGATCGACTCGCCGCCGTCCTCATGGCCAGGTAAGTCGATTACGCTACGCCGACTTCAGCTACGCTATTCACGTAGCTGAAGTTGCGTATTGTAGATCGACCCCCTCCCCTAGTGTAGCCCTGGGCTTAAGAATATTGGCACCTTCTTCTCTTCTGTAATGTCATTTGCAATAACAAAAAGTTCAAAATGCTCAGTATACACGTGCCATTGCACTATATTCTCCTCAAAAGGTTCCAGTGGCCCTGTAAGTGTAGCCATGGTTCTAGTTTCAGGTTTCACAGTCAGTGCTAACAAGCCAGCACAGTCAGTGCAAACAAGCCAGTTCTGACCCCCTTCCAACAGCTAAAAGATTTTGGTAGGTTGTTTTTTTTTCTTTTCTCTTTTTACCTTGACTTCTTCTTCCTTCTGCTGCTGGGGCAGCACAGGGATCCCATCCTCGTCGCCACTTTGTTGTATCCTAGGGGCAGCAGGTTTAGGAAGAAATCATTTGAGACAGAGAGCTGAGAGCCATGGAAGCAGTGCTTTATTCTTCACACACTGAACTGACCAAACCTGCCAAAGCTGGCTGGGTTATCCCCATGTAATCTAATTCAGTTGCCATAGCAACAACAAGGTGCTATTACCATGACAACCAAATACACAACAATGCCAGCAACAACAGTCAGTGACAGATTGCACAATGCAGGGTCAGATATGTTTACCCTTAGATATGAGGGCTGCAGGCTTTTTTTCTGGAACACTTTGTACCCTAGCCCTTTTAACTTGGACAGAATATTCCATTCCCTAGTTAGGCTCTGCTGCTGACTGCATTTTGCATTACTACTTGGTTAACAAGAGAATGTGGGCCAAATTCTATTGTCAATTGAGTAAAAATCCCATTGACTTCAAAGGTAGATTTGTTTAAGGGCTGCTGTGTTCATGGGGGCTTTTCTAATAGTTTTAGGAGACTTGCATCCTCTATTGATGTTGAGAGGATTTCCTACCAGCAATGTTAGCAAATAAACGTGGAACAAATTTTAATTTGAAAAGGATGTTAGTTGAGTAAACAGGTTTATCGGGAGCTCACCGGAACATGCCTTACTAGCAGGTTAACATTAAATGACCCCTGCTTGCTTACTTTTATTAAAAGAGAGACCAGCCCAGATACTGGCAACAAATGATTTTCTCCTGAGTCATGATAGCTGTTTTACTTAAAGCCCAGTTCTTGGGATCTTGGGATTACATGGGAATTTCAGCTCTGATTTTAAAGCAAGGTAAATGTCTAGCCCTTGTTGTAGAGAAAAACTTGAGAACATGACCTAATTGCACCCCAAGACCTCAAATGAAAAGGCAAATAGAACTCAACTATATTTTAGGCATGATATAAGTCTGTCATAACTGAGTCCTGACTTGTGATTTTTGAACACTTGGACTTGACAAGACTGTTCACACCAGTGTAAATTAGTATTATATGTCAGAATCTGGCCCCTAGAATAGTTTTCCAGGTGGCTTTTTTATTCTCTGCAATGTAATTTAATTTTTGTATACTACCCCTTGCTCAGCCGTGCGGAATCAATCTAAATAAATCACATAGCATTTGTTAAACCATGTAATGTTGGATGACTGATGCAATCAATAACTCTATGATTGCCACTGAATGTTTTTAAATGTACTGTTGAGTCTGAAATGTCAGAGGGGCCTCAAGTTGGCATCTGATTTTCCAGCTATGATCAATTCACCTGAAAGAATGTAGACATTAAGTGTTTGCAGGGGCTGACCCCCATCTGGTGCATGCTGATATAGTTCCATTAAGTGACACAGATTTACACTAGTGGATGCTATGGGAGGCAGTATGGGTTAGTGGATAGGGCACCGGGTTGGGAGCCAGGAGATCTGGGTTCTGCCATTCACCTGCTGTGACCTTGCACAAGTCATATCCCTTCCTCTGCCTCTTTGTCTGTCTTGTCTATCTGGGGTGGGGACTGTCTTGCTCTGTGTTTGTACAGCACCTACCCTGTTTAGGGTCGTCCGCTGCTGCTGTAACACAAATAAGGCACAAAAAATATAGGCCCTGACCCAGTAAAGGGCTCCATGTAGGCAGGCCCTAGCACCCATTTTGAAGTCAGAAGGGCTGTGACTGCAGTAAGCCAGTTTTAGGAGTGGGGCCATAAGCAGTTAGTTGTCACATTTAATCAATTTTTACCATCAATTAATTACAGCTGCTCATTTAGGCTCATTGTTGGAATCACAAAGGCATATAAATCCAAACTTTTAAAGTATTGTATCCATCCAGCGCCTGTCAGAATATTGGATTGCGGTGCTGCTAAATGACTTAGCAGTGCTGTCATGAGGAATCACAGATACGTGAAGTTAAACTCATTTACTTTCAGCTATTACTGGCTGTGCTTCAATATTGTGATTCCATAAAATGTATCACGGTGAAACTGACTGAAGCAGCCCGGATTTGTAGAGATTTTACACATTAGTTATTATTTTCCTCCTATGCAACCATTTTCTTCCCACTGGCTCATTATTAAAACCACAGACTGTTGGGAATTTAAAAATTCTGCGAAACAAGAAAAAATCATGTTAAATCAATCTCATATCCTTCTTTGACAGGGTAACAAGCCTTGTGGATGGGTGGGAAGCAGTAGGTGTGATATATCTTGACTTTAGTAAGGCTTTTGATACTATCTCACATGACCTTCTCATAAGCAAGGTAGAGAAATATAGCCTAGATGAAACTACTATAAGGTGGGTGCACAACTTGTTGAAAAACTGTTCTCAGAGAATAGTTATCACTGGTTCACTGTCAAGTGGGGTCCCGCAGGGATCTGTGCTGGGTCTGGTTCTATTCAATATCTTCATAAATTATTTGGATAATGCATAGAGTATCATAGAATATCAGGGTTGGAATGGACCTTAGGAGGTCATCTAGTCCAACCCCCTGCTCAAAGCAGGACCAATCCCCAATTTTTACCCCAGATCCCTAAATGGCCCCCTTGAGGATTGAACTCACAACCCTGGGCTTAGCAGGCCAATGCTCAAACCACTGAGCTATCCCTCCCCCCTTTAGACTTGATACATGTATAAAGTTTTCAGATGACACCAAGCTGGGAGGGTTGCAAGCGCTTTGGAGAACAGATTAGAATTAAAAATTATCTTGACAAACTGGAAAAATAGTCTGTAATAAATAGGATGAAATTCAATAAGGACTAATGCAAAGTACTCCACTTAGGAAGGAGCAATCAGTTGCACAAATACAAAATGGGAAATGACTGCCTAGGAAGGAGTACTGTAGAAAATGATCTGGGGATTATAGTGGATCACAAACTAAATATGAGTCAACAGTGCAATGCTGCTGCAATAAAAGCAAACATCACTCTGAGATGTATTAGCAGGAATGTTGTAAGCAAGACATGAGAAGTAATTCTTCCACTCTACCCAGGACTGATAGGACCTCAACTGGAGTATTGTGTCCAGTTCCGGGTGCCACACTTTGGGAAAGATGTGGACAAATTGGAAAAAGTCCAGAGGAGAGCAACAAAAATGTTTAAAGGTCTAGAAAACATGACATATGTGGGAAGATTGAAAAAATTGGGTTTGTTTTGTCTGGCGAATAGAATAGTCTTCAACTACGTAAAAGGTTGTTATAAAGAGGAGGATGATAAATTGTTCTCATTATTCATATAGGACAAGAAGTAAGTGGCTAAATTGTAAGGGGCTTAAATTGTTGCAAGGGAGGTTTAGGTTGGACATTAGGAAACACTCCCTAACTGTCAGGGTGGTTAAGCATTGGAACAAATTACCTAGGGAGATTGTGGAATCTCTGTCATTGGAGATTTTTAAGAGTGGGTTAGGCAAACACCTGTCAGATAATACTTAGTGCTGCCATGAGTGCAGAGAACTGGACTAGATGACCTCTCAAGGTCCCTTCCAGTCCTACATTTCTATGATTCCACAGAGATAGTGAGCACCAGAGGATGACATATGCTTCATGACAATGAGGCTTTATATGTTCCAGTTATAGCACCCGCTCAGTTGTTACAAATTGCAATATGATCTTTTCCAAAGCTGCTTTTATTGCTTAGCTGGTAAGATTAACATTGTGTAAACTACTTATTCTGTAAAGTATAGAAATATCAAAATCAGATCTGCAGAAATCATCTGCTCTCAATGGAGGATGGATAATGAATTGTGATGGGATTACAGTTCCATGCGCCCAGCCTCTGGAAAATTGCTGATTTACTGCACATTACAAAATACATGGGGCTACCCTCGTGGCATAAAATCCTCACCATCACGTGTAAGTGGTGTTCCTCTAGACTGAGACAAATTCAGACCTGGTACAAGTGGATGTCACACATCAGGCCAAGCTTTGCCTTCATTACAACCAATGGAAAGCAGGAATAACTCACTGTACCTCCAGGGGAATTACTCTCTGGTTTTACATCATCATAAATAGGGCAGGATTTGGCCCAGTGGAGCAGATCCTCTCCCCCTATCCAGTTTTGCACTGCTTAGGTAGTGGAAATTTGCCCTGTATAGGAATTCTTAGGTCTTCCATTAAGAGCTCCATATAGTGAGCTAAGTATTCTTGAGCAGCACAGACTGGCAGTTTGTCCAACTACTTCCCTAGCTAGACATCTAATTTACAGAGCACCCCCATCACATACCCCACCACCTACTCCCAACCTCCACAGACAGATGCCAGATACTGACTGTCAGCTGGCACAGTGGTTTCTGTGAGGCTGGTGTAACTTAGTGCAGCCTTTAGCCCCGTTTGGCCCAGGAGGAGGAGAGCCATTTTCACCCCGTCACTCCTCTAGTGCACCAAGCACAATCCTGGTTCTGATGAGAACTGATGCAGGCCAAATGCAGACCTGCTGTCAGCAGATGTGAGGTACTCTGGGGTCTGTAAACCTGAAGCTAACATGTTTCGTGTCTGTAGAATGGGGAAAACACCGGACTGTTCATACCATCTTGGCCCATCACTTACTCTCTCCTCAATGAGTACCTGAAGTAAAATAAGCTGGAGGGATACTGTAAATGAGTAAGAGATGTACAAAAGCTTTCACTACCAAACCCTGATTCATGGCTGTGTATGGGAACCATGTAAAAGCCATGGTTATGACAATACACCACGTGGTTTGGGAGGTACTTTTACTGCTGGCTACCTCTGTCTGCACTGAACAACAAAGTCCATGAAAGCTTATGCTGAAATAAATTTGTTAGTCTCTAAGGTGCCACAAGTATTCCTTTTCTTTTTTCAAAGTGCTACAAGTGTCCCTTGATGTTAGGTTCCACTGAACTCCGTAATAAATAAATAAATACTCATGGAAGTGCACGTGCCCATTCGCTTTCATGGATAATTATTTATTGCTGCACCCAACAATTACTTCCTTAGATTTAACGAAAGCTTTCCTTATGTTCCCAAAGAGCTTGGTTCACTGCTTTCGAGGGCAAATCACTTTCCCTGACCCTCCATCCAGGTCAGCTACAGCAATAGCCGCAGCGAGGCGAGCGTTACATTTCCCATGAGCACTCACTCTGATTTAAAAGTGATTAGCATTCACTCTGATTTAAAATGAATCCACACATTTGCACCTGTTTAGTTTTATGCATGTGAGTATACTCCCATAGCCCTCAATGGGATAAAAGATTCAGGTATAAAATTAAGCACATGAATAAATGTTTGCAGGCTTATGGGCTAAGGCTGTTCTTGTACCCTTTTGTGTTCACTTGCTGCAAACATTTGCGATCTAGCTTTATTTGCATGAATGTGTGAGGAAAGCGAGTTTTAAACCAACAATGACCAAGTAAATAGCATAATTCAGCAGGGCTGGACCTTGCTTCTTGTAACAGGGCTTCAAAACTAAGTGAGCCAGACACAGCCTTCAAACAAGGACTGTACATGCACACGCAATTGCTTTGGTAAACGTGATGAAAAGACTGAATTTAAGCTGTACACCCCGCTAATGAATTCTACAGCAGCCTGGATTTTAAATGGGCTAGACGCTGCAAGGAAGAGCTATGGTCTAGAGAAGGAAAGATCTAATATTGCTTAATCCTGTTTATTTCCTGCTGCCCTCTGTGAGACTGAATCCTCACGTGTCTTCTTCCTAAAAATGACATCCTAGGGTTTCATGTTTGTTCTTTCCACTGACTCCAGATCAAAATCTGATCAGTTTTGAAAA
This sequence comes from Macrochelys suwanniensis, assembly GCA_033296515.1. Lineage (NCBI taxonomy): Eukaryota > Metazoa > Chordata > Testudines > Chelydridae > Macrochelys > Macrochelys suwanniensis. The sequence continues at coordinate 42,198,279 of CM065783.1, forward strand.
CATAACTTTTCTATCTACCAGCCTCACAGATTCAACCTGAGCTCTCTGCTGCTCGTGCATCACCAGTAATAAGTCCTGCAAGTAAACATATGTTCCCAATTATACCTGTACAGTATCACTGGTGCTCAAAGGCCCCATGCAAGATTGGGCTGCCATTGTTCTGAGGACTACACAACTACAGGTAGCAGATAACACTGTTCCTAACTTGAAATGTTCAGAGCATACTTTTAAGACAAGACACAACAAGTGAATTAAACAGAAATAAAAAACAAATCACACTGTTACACAGGCTTTGGCTTGCTTTACATATGCTTGTCTTGTAAGTTTTTAATACTTCCAATCTCTTTTGAAAAGATATAGTACCTCTTTCTGTTTGTTATAATACCTCTCTATTTCCTTTATTTGAATACCTCTGCCTATTTCTACTTAATTAGTTAATTCTGCTTCCCCTTGCTGAATGAAAGAGAGACATAGCAAGGGAGAACAGACGGAACAATTGGTAGCATTAATATCAAAGAATACAAAGGCCCGATCCTGCAAATGCTTCTATCCATGAGTAATTTAACTGTGTTACAGGGATGAGGCTCCAGGGGCAACACACTACCGATGCTTGGAAGAGTCTGGGGATAGGACTGAGCTGAGTCAGTTGTAAGTGCAATGGCAAGATGTCCTGAAGGTGTGTGCTGGCTGCTACACAAACAAATCAGCCACAGCCCTCAACTTGGATAAGCAGCTATATCGTGCCAAATGCATCCTAGCACAATAACTTTATTTCATTGTCAGCATAGCTCTGAGCAGAGGGTTTTAGTTAAATGCTGATGCAAAGTGAGAAGGATAGCACCGTATGCAGTTCAGTAGGTTCAGCAACTCATTTCGACTTCCCAGATCTGATTTATACCAGCTGAAGAGCTCACCCTTTGTCAATTTCAGTGGTTGGGTGACTTTAATAAATCACTTTAGAATCTCCAACAAATGGGAACTGAGAAATTCTATGAAATTTGGGAAATACCAAACTACTTCACATAAGGAAATCGTAAAAAACACCCTACCTTTACCCTGGCTTGTCTTACACAAAACAATCGATTGTATTATCAGTGAGCAAGATGCATATCACATTAGCAGGTAAAATATATTTGCATGCAATGATGTTTGCATGACTATAGCAGGAGTGTGAGAGACTGCTTTCACTTGGCTACATTCTTTCTTTACTCACAAGAAAACCATCTAATTACCAATTTTGTTTGTACAAGAAACATATCTATCTTACTCTACCTTCTCTGAAACAATTTACTGAAAGATCAGAGAATGTTTTAAAGACCATACGTTGGTATTTATCTTTAAAAGCTGAATAAAAGCACAACCTATCTCCTGATAAGTAATGAGACAGCTTTTGATTCCTGGACACATGCATAAAATTGCCGCTTTAAAGGAATGAAATCATCTAGCAACCTTCAATCAAGGGCAGCCTTTTATCCATTTCTACAGTATCAGCCAAATTCTTTACTGGTGTAAACTGGCCCAGTTCAAGATGAGCTCAGATGAGAACTCTGCTTATATTTTAATAGTTTCTCTTTCCTACTCTCTGTGTTTGGGGGTGAGGGGGAATCTAGCTGGTTTCAGCTTTCCTAGCAGCACTGGACTGGATACAGTTTGAATGATCTTACTTGGGGGTGGGAGGGGAAACATCAGTTGTTGGACGTCCAGTTCTAAATCATATATACCACAAGAAATAAATTCACGGAGATAACAAGGTTAGATTTAACACTGAGTAAAGATCAAGACATGCCACACCAATACAATGTTATACTGTAAAATGAAAGTCTGCTGTCAGCAGCAGTTAACATTCTAACTCTTCACAAGCCAACATTTGCCCCGTAAGTATCTTATTGACATGGGGCCAAATCTTGAAGTCGCCTGGCAGAACGCCCAGTGAAGGCAATGGAGAGTGGCCTGATCCAGAACTTAGTAAAAAGAAAAAAATATGAAGATTCAAGATGTGGCCCGTCTTGTAGAAAACAGGACCTCAAACCCCACTGCAGTCCAGAAGGGTCTTTCCACTAACTCCAAAGTGCATGACCAGTTATTCTAAGAGTTGGTATTAAAGGGAACACAACACAAGCTTAGCTTTGCCACTAATAAACACACATCTGACCGCTGCCCTCAAGTCAAACTTATCTCCTGCTCTGCAACGTTTTTGTGGCCAATAGTGGTGAAAATAATGAAGCGGGTTTTTTGTTACATGGACCTTTCTAGACCATATGCCATCAGATGACAGCATCCTGCACCTGTGTCGGACTGTGATGTTGCAGTTACACTTTCCCACCCAAGCTTTAAAGTACGGTAAAAGGATCTGATTCTCATATCATGTCCCAGCACAACAGCTGGTACCTAATCATCTATGAGAAGACAAATGCATCATGTGCAGAGCTGTGTGAAATGGTCATAATAAAACCTAGAACCAAGAAAACTTGGTCTGGTTTCAGGTGTTATTTCAAACCCTCATCTTGCCCAGGTTCAGAGATTCTTAACACTTTAAAGTAAATCTGAACAGGGTCTTGAGAACCTTTTGTGGGCTCCTGAAAGTAATTTGAGTTTCAAAATACTCGTTGGTATGGGTGGAGATTCACTTTGAGTTTTGAGGTTTATAACCCAAAAGGGAGTTAGGGTGGAAAAAGGAAATGAAATTTCATAACCATAAGAACAGAAACCAGCAAGGTTGGCACAGTGCTGGTTATGTGACACACAGCAGAGTCTATACATAGGTTTTTCAGTGTCAGTAAGAGCTATTCAAGTCTTAATGTTTCCTGTTTTATTTATGCCTACATGTCAGTCTTAGGGTTTTTGTATTACTGTCCAGCACTATGTTATCGGAACACTTATTTTGTGCAACTAGCTTTTTTGCCAAAAAACGCAGATTCAGGTTGATTGAAACCATTCATGAAATTTTGGTAACATTCATCAAATAGTTCCCCCCCCCCCCCCCCGCCCCAAATGACTTTTTTTCAGAAAGGTCATTGTTTTGGTTTGGCATTTCTGAAACAAAACATGTTGATATTCTGTTTTGGAAGGTATTTTGGAATGTAGATAACATTAATTTTAAAAACCAGTACATGTTTCTAATGGCCAACCCTAAGGGGAGGAGATGAGAAGGGGTGGAGTGGGGTCAGACCCTGTGGCAAAATCAGGGATTGAGCAGTGAGCAAACCCCTGGCACACTGGAAAGTTGGCGCCTGTAGCTCCAGCCCCAGAGTCAGCGCCTATACAAGGAGCCGCATATTAACTTCTGAAGAGCCGCATGTGGCTCCGGAGCCACAGATTGGCCACCCCTGCTATAATGGATTTCTTGGATCCATAGTTAATTGGTTTATCTTCTTGAATCAGTTCTGCAATATTGAAGAGCCCTGAATCTAGAGAACATGAAGTCTATTTCAGTCTCTTCCTTTTTAACCTCACATGGTTGGCCTTGGTATAGAGATTTTTCTCCCATTCTTGCAGATCTTGGAGTTCTTTAACTCCTTATGATGTTTTTTTAAATTATTATTATTTGGTGGTGGTGTTCTAGTTTCATGAACATAGTTTACTTGTACTAACTGCATACACCTGCATTTGTGGAAAATGGGTAGGGTCAGATCCAGTGCTGTAAATCAATAATGGAGCTCAGTCTGTTTACAGGTAATTTTACAGGAAAGGAACAAGCCTTATCTGAGTCTTGGACAACTGTGTTGGGAATCAGTGGATGAGAAAGGGAGCCTTATAAGGAAACTCTAGTCCAGGGATGGCCAACCTGTGGCTCCGGAGCCACACGCAGCTCTTCAGAAGTTAATATGCGGCTCCTTGTATAGGCACCAACTCTGGGTCTGGAGCTACAGGCGCCAACTTTTCAATGTGCTGGGAGGTGCTCTCTGCTCAACCCCTGATTCTGCCACAGGCCCTGCCCTGACTCCACCCCTTCCCGCCCCCTCCCCTGAGCCTGCTATACCCTCGCTCTTCCCCCCCACCCCGCTTCCTGCATGCCACGAAACAGCTGATCGGGAGGTGTGGGAAGGGAGGGGGAGGCGCTGATCGGCGGTGCTACCCATGGGTGGAAGGCGCTGGGAGCGGGGCAGCGGGGGAGCTGCTGGGGAGCTGCTGACATATTATTGTGGCTCTTTGGCAATGTACATTAGTAAATTCTGGCTCCTTCTCAGGGTCAGGTTGGCCACCCCTGATCTAGTCTATTTCAGGGGCCAAAGTTGACTTGTCTCGCATTTTTCGTAGATCCACTCAACTGTTCTGTGTCTAATGGCTGCAGTTCACCATAGCCTTTGAAATTGAATTCTTTTGTAGGTGAAGAACATAAATTCCACACCGTGTAGAGGTCAAGCATAGGAGTTTATTATGTCAGCGCTGCCGGAGTGTCACCTGCTTATTAGGCGAAGAGACACTTCCAATCAATTGATTACAATGGAATATATGGATTTTCCATGGGCGGGGGAAAGTGACGAGGTGGGCAGTTCACACCCCGGGATAGGCTGGCAGCAAGACAAGATAAGCACATTAGCCCACTGGTCAAAAGGTTACATAATGTCTCCGCCCATGGTCTCAAGTTCACAAATTAACATTTAATTAGTACTTTAATAAAATGTATTAGTAACATATATGTATATGTTGAATTCGATTTGGGGTCCATAGGAATGAAGTAGCCCCTCTGATCATTTAACAGATGCATTCCTAGGGATTAAAGCAAAAACAGTGAAAAGTATATGATAATAAGAATTGCTTTCTTTGCGTGTTAAGGCAGGCTTGGTCCCTGGGAAAGACAGGTGGGAGGCCTTATCATTATACTGACATGCCAACCCTTCATAAACTCAAGGTTGGTCTGTGGGAAGATCTTCTCCCTCTTGAAGAAACTAACACAACAGGGACAGGATGTCTTTGTCCCACATTTGCAACTTTAGAGAAGATACAATTATTTAGTTATTGCTTCAACATCTGGCATATTGCTGACCAGACTTAAACAAACAAAGCGAGGCTCTCTCTTATTTTTTCTGTTTTCTCTTAGCTAATCACTATTCACTAGGCCTCTGGCCTCTTGGCCAAACTATGGATGTTTGAGCCTCTAAAAGTTGACACAAGTCCATATGCCAAATTCTTATATAAGCACATGGATTTTAACCCTTCGGTAGGGTTGTACTAGGAATAGCGGCAGAACAGAACATGTATTTTCCCTAGATCCCTTGTTCATTAGGCAGCAACAAAGGTAGTTCAGTATAGACAGAATCAAACCCTGCACTCAGTCTTTGAAAGCCAAACAAAGGGACTAAAGGCAGATTAATAATAGCTATTAACTGATGTCTCATGTGAAACAATATGCCTGGCCTCCCACAACAAATGGGTATTAGATAGAACATTGTACTTGTAAAACTACAGAGTTAATTAGTTCCACAGGGACTGTCTTTCACTGAACAAAGTGAGAAGAGGATCTCAGCTTATAAAAAAGAAGAAGAAAAATGCCTTTCGGCAGGCTGGAGATTTGGCAGTGAGCAAAAAAACTGTCCTGTTGTTAATTTTGTTCATAGTAGCATTCATTACCCTCTCTGTGAGCATCTAAGAGCTATCATGGGCAAATTAACCTTATTTAATCCTTTCCCTTCCATGCAGGCTCAACAATGTTATAGCTCTCATAAATACCTTACCTAAATTATCCTAAATGGCAAAGGCCATTTTTTTAGCCCTTTGACTTAAATGTTTGTCTCCACCTCCCCGCAATAGACTTCCCATGTGAATTCAAGGCAGCAAAATATATATTGTAGCTCAGATATAAAAATTGTCGGCAATCTCGAAGGAAGCTATAAATACGGAAGCCTCAAGTTCTTTGCTTTTAGGAATTTTGGCGACACTGGGAGATATTGATCTACCCGACCTGGTTGATAGAAGAGCCATCAAAGGGCTGCCTTTTCAGTAAAGAGGAGGAAAAGATGTGCCAGACACCATGTGCCAAGAAGGATTAATGGAAGGAGAACAGGAAAACAATCTTTCAGCAACTTTGACATAGTGTTTTGGGGGTTGTGGATATGCAAGTGCTGTCAGTGTATGATATGGCCAGATCTAGTTGTCAGATTCAAGACCCGATTGTCCTGTTTTCACACTAATGGATGTGGCTGCAAGCAAACAACCTTTCTTTAACTGAAGCTCACTTTGGGGGCATTCGTGATTTCATTCCCCTCCCCACCCCCACATTCAGTGCCGGCTCTAGGCACCAGCTAAGGAAGCAGGTGCCTGGGGTGGCAAATCTGAAGGGGCAGCACTCTGGCCGTTCTTGGGGCGGCACTCCGGCTTTTCTTCTTCTTCGGTGGCACTGCTGTGGCAGCTTTTTAATTTTCTTTGCTTCGGTGGCACTGCTGCGGCAGGTTTTGTTGTTGTTTTTTTCTTCGCCGCTTGGGGCGGCAGAAAAGGTAGAGCTGGCCCTGCCCACATTGAAAGAAATTTGGTATTTTACTTAAAATTAAGGGGAATTTAGTTAGCAGTGTTCCCATCCAGACAGGGCTGGCGTGTGTAATTGACACACGTCCCTGCACTGAAGCACTGCGGGGCTGCACTACCTCAGCGGGGGAGCAGTTGCGTTCAAGAGGTTCGATCTCTCCCCAAGCAACACAGCAACAGAGGAAGCTCCCATGTTTAATTCTCCACTGGGATGGTACAGCCTGCAAGCTGGGGTGGAACCAGGGCTGCCGCTAGCACTATGCGACCCTAGGCGGTCGACCAGGGCACCAGGATTTGGGGGGTGGTGAGGGGCTGCCTCCTGCCTCCCAGCTCCATGCTCAGCCGCTCCCAGAGTCGGGAGGCAGCCGCAGCAAGCCGCCCCCCGGCCTCCCAGCTTCATGCTGAGCTCCTGCGGGCCACAGGTGGGTGGGGGGGGGGGGGCTGAGCACCCACAGGCGGGGGAGCTGGCTGGGGAGGGAGTGCAGGGCTGGTGCAAGGAAGTTTCGCCAAGGGTGCGAAACTTCCTTGCACCAGCCCTGGGTGGAACAGTCGCAGCCAGCCCTGACCCCATCCCTTCCTTATCTTTCCATCCCTGTGTTGGAGTAACTTTATCCCCTGATGGAGCAGTACATGCACTCTCCAGCATGTAACGACCAGTTGTACCAGACTTTCCACAGGGTGTACATGTGGGGAGGACACTCCTCATAGCCCCTGGCAGCCTAAACGCCCGGGCAAAGGTCAAGGATGGTCTAGCCTATACATGGGGATTGGCAGACCTTGAGCAATTCTGCCTTCGGAGGAAGGTTAGGTACTTATCTGAGGCTGTCTGAGCACATAGAGGTTCATAAAACTAGGCTCGGAAGGATTAAACTTTTATCAGTAAATGTTGGTGAACATTGATTTCACTATATCTACACAAACTGAGGAAAGTTATTTCTATTGATGATAACTGAAATTTATAGATAGGAAAAATTAGAAAAATGCTGCTTGAGAACTTAGTAGAGTTTGATTTAAGGATACTTACCTTGTGATGTTGACAATTTGTGTTTAAATGGGTTATGAAACTTTACCTTTTTGAATCTCGACATCTACTGTCATTAAAATTTTTGTCTGACACCCCCATCATTTCCCAAACCAGTGAAAATGTAAATAAATATAGAAAAAAATGCTATAAACATCGATATTATGTGTCAAAATTAGAAAAAAATAGAACAGAATTCTGTCAAGCCTAAACATAACTATGAACCAGGACCTGCAGCCTTTATTGAAAGGGGGCTAGATGTTGGTCCTTTTATCCTAGATTCGATAAGCACCTTATTCTGAATAATTGCTGCAGTCACTGGGACTGCTTGCAGAGTAAGGGGCTACTCATAATGAAAAAGGGGGTCTGAATCTGGCAATGAATTGTTCCGTTTACTTCCACATGACTACACATATGAATAAAGGAAGCAGGAAGAGGCCTCACGATTCATGTAATTACTGACCCACCATGACACTTCCAGAAATTCTCCCTCCTATAGAAAGCACTGCTGAAAATTGTTATAAAGGTGTTGTTAATTGGTATTAATTGTGAATATTGGCTCTCTTGTCACTAATATACATCTCCAATATACATTTCTTAACAAAAACACAGGTTCTCATTTACTTGAAAGTGGTTATATCAAAATACAGTCTATCCCTATCTTTACAAACCCATATCCTGTTGGAGGACTTATCAAATTCAGAAGTATCTGAATTTGTAAGATTACTATGTCTCCATAAATTAAAGACTAAATGGCCATGTTTCCTTGTACGGAGAATGGCTGGCTCACATATACTGAACAGGATTCTGACATCTGTTTAAAAGGGCCCATGGGGTCATACATGAAACTCTGCATTTTAAATAATCAATTTTAGAACTTCCTTGGGGGGGGGGGGGGGGGTGGGGGGATGAAAGCAAAGGTGTTTGCGGACCAAAACAAAAACAGGAAAACAAACAAACAAACCCTACATCAATCAACCAACTAAAAAGCCCAAAGATATAACTCTCAATACACACTAACATTTAAAGCAGAAACTAGGCTGGTAACTTGGGTGTTTGTCCTTTTAGAATCACAAATTTCTTGTTAAATTTGTTCTTTGGATTTGTTTATGCTGCACAGAATGTAAACATAATTACATCTGTATTATGCCTTGAGGACAGAATTTTCCCTTGCTCATTTCAGAAATTCGTGCAGTACTGAAAACAGACAAATGTGGGTATGTACTTTTGTACTAGTGTGACTTTTCAAAACTATTTCCAGCAAATATACTATAAGCTCAGCTTTCTCTAGACACTTCAACACTCATTTTTCACTATGCCATCTGCAAGCTACTACTGCTGGAATTTTTCCAAAATATATTTTAGCTGAGGATTTGTTTAACACACACTGCTTGGATTCCTAGAAACGTTAGTCTTGATCCATTGCAGACTGACTGGCTGACTGGTAAAGTGTTAAGTGGAGGAGAAGGAGCTCAGGAATTATACCAATTATTGATTTATTTTGAGAACAATAAATGATTGATGGGAATGAATTGATCTTTTGATACAAATGAAAAACAAAGGAATACATTGAAAAGGGGTAATAAATGACAACCACCTCAGTATGGAAGTTAGAGATATAGCTCTCCTACAGGGTCATCAGGCCCATCTTCCTGTTTATGTAGGATTGTTCTCTATGTTATTCTCTCTTCTCAGACATATTGATGGGGCACAGGCAGAGGTCTACTAGTACAATTGATCTATTCAAAATCCAAGTATTTGAGCAACAAATGAATGTGCACAAGAAAGCTCTGATACCTCCCACTGGAAAGGTTGCCACATTCTATCCTAAAATCCCACCCAAAACAAAACTGACAACCTTGAGCCAAAGTCAATGCTGGGGTAAATAGGTTTAAGTTTCATGAAAAATCAGTTGAGTTGTACCCATTTGCAATGATCCTGAATTTGTCCCTTGATCTCTGGTAACATCTAAATAATATGTTCCATCTCAATATTGTAACCAGGATGCTTGAGAAGTCTAAAACTACCAACAAAAAGATCACCGAGATCCTCATTTTCAAACTCTATGCAGTTTTAGCCAGGTCTGAATAAAATGCCTCATTCGCCTATCACATGCACCTCTCTTACCACGCCACAGTTACTCCTCGTTTACACCAGGCTAAGTGAAAGGAGATTCAGGCCCTAACTTTTTCTCTTAACGGGAAATTAAGTAAAGGTTTCTAAAGTTCAGTATTTACCTAATCCATCTATTAAACAAAATAGTGAACCAGTCCAATAACTGAAGAAATAAATAATTCAATTTAGCCGACTTGACCAAAGATTTTTCAGCAAACAACAGCTGATTCATAATCTTTACCTATATTTGACCTTTACATGGTTTATAGAGGATTTTTTTCACTTGGGGTTAGAACATAAGAACATAAGAATGGCCATACTGGGTCAGACCAAAGGTCCAGCCAGCCCAGTATCCTGCTTGCTGACAGTGGCCAATGCCAGGTGCCCCAGAGGGAGTGAACCTAACAGGTAAGGATCAAGTCATCTCTCTCCTGCCATTCATCTCTACCCTCTGACAAACAGAGGCTAGGGACACCATTCCTTACCCATCCTGGCTAATAGCCACTAATGGACTTAACCTCCATGAATTTATCTAGTTTTCTTTTAAACCCTGTTATAGTCTTAGCCTTAGCCTTAGGCAAAGAGTTCCACAGGGTGACTGTGCGCTGTGTGAAGAAGAACTTCCTTTTATTTGTTTTAAACCTGCTGCCCATTAATTTCATTTGGTGGCCCCTAGTTCTTATATTATGGGAACAAGTAAATAACTTTTCCTTATTCGCTTTCTCCATACCACTCATGATTTTATATACCTCTATCATATCTCCCCTTAGTCTCCTCTTTTCCAAGATGAAAAGTCCTAGCCTCTTTAATCTTTCCTCATATGGGAACCATTCCAACCCCCTAATCATTTTAGTTGCCCTTCTCTGAACCTTTTCTAATGCCAGTATATCTTTTTTGAGATGAGGAGACCACATCTGTACGCAGTATTCAAGATGTGGGCATACCATGGATTTATATAAGGACAATAAGATATTCTCTGTCTTATTCTCTATCTCTTTTTTAATAATTCCTAACATCCTGTTTGCTTTTCTGACTGCTGCTGCACACTGCATGGGACGTCTTCAGAGAACTATCCAAGATGACTCCGAGATCTCTTTCCTGATTAGTTGTAGCTAAATTAGCCCCCGTCATATTGTATGTATAGTTGGGGTTATTTTTTCCAATGTGCATTACTTTACAATTATCCACATGAAATTTCATTTGCCATTTTGTTGCCCAATCACTTAGTTTTGTGAGATCTTTTTGAAGTTCTTCACAATCTGCTTTGGTCTTAACTATCTTGAACAGTTTAGCATCATCTGCAAACTTTGCCACCTCACTGTTTACCCCTTTCTCCAGATCATTTATGAATAAATTGAATAAGATTGGTCCTAGCACTGACCCTTGGGGAACACCACTAGTTACCCCTCTCAATTCTGAAAATTTACCATTTATTCCTACCCTTTGTTCCCTGTCTTTTAACCAGTTCTCAATCCATGAAAGGATTATCCCATGACAACTTAATTTATGGAAGAGCTTTTGGTGAGGGACCTTGTCAAAGGCTTTCTGGAAATCTAAGTACACTATATCCACTGGATCCCCCTTCTCCATATGTTTGTTGACCCCTTCAAAGAATTCTAATAGATTAGTAAGACATGATTTCCCTTTACAGAAACCATGTTGACTTTTGCCCAACAATTTATATTCTTTTATGTGTCTGACAATTTTAATCTTTACTATTGTTTCAAATAATTTGCCTGGTACTGACGTTAGACTTACTGTAATTGCCGGGATTACCTCTAGAGCCCTTTTTAAATATTGGCGTTACATTAGCTATCTTCCAGTCATTGGGTACAGAAGACTGATTTAAAGGACAGATTACAAACCATAGTTAATAGTTTCACAATTTCACATTTTAGTTCTTTCAGAACTCTTGGGTGAATGCCGTATGGTCCCGGTGACTTGTTACTGTTAAGTTTATCGATTAATTCCAAAACCTCCTCTAACAACACTTCAGTCTGTGACAATTCCTCAGATTTGTCACCTACAAAGAACAGCTCAGGTTTGGGAATCTCCCTACCATCCTCAGCTGTGAAGACTGAAGCAAATAATTGATTTAGTTTCTCTGCAATTACTTTATTGTCTTTAAGTGCTCCTTTTGTATATCGATCATCCAGGGGCCCCACTGGTTGTTTAGCAGGCTTCCTGCTTCTGATTTACTTAAAAAACATTTTGTTATTACCTTTTGAGTTTTTGGATAGCTGTTTTTCAAACTCCTTTTTGGTTTTTCTTATTACGTTTTTACACTTAATTTGGCAGTTTTATGCACCTTTCTATTTATCGCACTAGGTTTTGATTTCCACTTTTTAAAAGAGGCCTTTTTATCTCTCACTGCTTCTTCTACATGGTTGTTAAGCCACGGTGGCTCTTTTTTAGTTCTTTTACTGTGGGTTTTTTTTATTTTGGGGTATACATTTAAGTTGGGCCTCTATTATGGTGTCTTTGAAAAGTGTCCATGCAACCTACTGGGATTTCACTCTAGTCACTGTACCTTTTAATTTCTGCTTAACTAACCTCCTCATTTTTGCATAGTTCCCCTTTCTGAAATTAAATGTCACAGTGTTGGGCTGCTGAGGTGTTCTTCTCACCAGAGGAATGTTAAATGTTATTATATTATGGTCACTATTTCCAAATGGTCCTGTTATAGTTACCTCTTGGACCAGATCCTGCGCTCCACTCAAGAAGCAGTCATTTAAAGTATCGAGAAATTTTGTCTCTGCATTTCATCCTGAGGTGACATGTACCCAGTCAATATGGGGATAACTGAAATCCTCCACTATTATTGAGTTCTTTATTTTGATAGCCTCTTTAATCTTCCTCACCATTTCATAGTCACTATCACTGTCCTGGTCAGGTGGTCGATAATAGATCCCTACTGCTATATTCTTATTAGAGCATGGGATTACTGTTCATAGAGATTCTATGGAACATGTGTATTCATTTAAGATTTTTACTGCATTTGAGTCTACATTTTCTTTCACATATAGTGCCACTCTCAGCCCCTTCTCCCCCCAGCCTCCGCACGACCTGTTCTGTCCTTCTGATATATTTTGTACCCTGGAATGATTGTGTCCCATTGATTGTCCTTACTCCACCAGGTTTCTGTGATGCCTATTATATCAATATCCTCCTTTAACATGAGGCACTCTAGTTCACCCATCTTATTATGTAGACTTCTAGCATTTATTGTGGCAGAGCTCTGACCTTGTCCCTGTGGGTCCCGTGCTTCTAGGATGTTTATGCTAGCCTCAGAGGCTCACTGCAACCATCCATGTAGCCCTTCTCTCTCTAGGGCCAGGGTTACAGTCTACTGAGCCCTTTTCATCATAAGCCAACCAGGAGGTTGGTGAGAGAACTCCCACAGTCTCTGTTGTCCCTATGGGCTTATTGCAGAACAGTTTGGACTCCTGTTCTTCCAGAGGCCTGTCTTCTCCTTGTAGTGGCGGGTTGTGGGGAACCCGGGCCCGCCCTCTACTCCAGGTTCTGGCCCAGGGACCCTAATTGTAGCAGCTGTTGGCCACCAACCTTTCACTGCCAGAGTTGCTATGATTCCCTGGGCCACTTCCCCACAGCCCTCCCACTTCTCACTTCTTCACACTTACCTTAGGGCTCCCTTACCAATGGCTTGAGGGTGTCTTCATTGCCCAGCCCTTCAGCAGCACTTCCTCTCCTCTGGCTCCCTGGCTCTTCCCCAGCCTGACTGGAGTGAGCCCTTTTATATTATCAGAAGAGCCTTAATTAGAGTCAGGTGTTCACAGTACCTTACTGGCCTCACCTGACTCTTTGCAGGTTAATTAGAGTCAGGTGTTCTCATTAGCCTGGAGCAGCCCCTGCTCTGGTCAGTTAGGGAACAGAAAACTGCTAACCCAATGGCCAGTATATCTGCATTCTACTATTCTGTTGTACCCAACTGGCCTGGGTCTATCACATTATGTACAAGCACTTTGAAAACTTGTCACTGTTTATTTGTCTGCCCTTTTCTGATGTGTCAGATTCTTTTTTATGTGAATGTTTCTCATCAGATCTGGGTTATACTTTATCCTCTTCCATCCTCTTCTCCTGACTAAAACCTAGAGAATCTCTATCAATAAACTCTTCTCTACGAGAAGTCTCAGTCCGATTCACTTGCTCCTCTGCAGCAATTGGCTTTCCCCCATCTCTTAGTTTAAAAACTGCTTTGCAACCTTTTTAATGTTAAGTTCCAGCAGTTTCCCACAAAGGAGGACTCTTAGACTTGGCTCCTAGCCTAAAAGTACAATACAACTCCTTAGGTGTCCTAAACATGATGATGAGGATAAGATGTTTTTTGAACATACAGCACTGCATTGTTTATCCTTTAGAATTGTCTCAGTATCCAGCAACGGAGAGACTTATCAAAATTAGGTGCCAAGGAAGAAGGCCGGAATTAAGAGGCAATTCTTGATTTAGTCCTAAATCAGTGGTGGGCAACCTGCAGCCTGTGGGCTGCATGTGGCCCATCAGAATATTCTGATTGCGGGCCAGAAGACGTTTTGCTGACATTGACTGTCCGCAGACACGGCTCCCCACAGCTCCCAGTGGCTCCATAATAGAAGCTAAACTAAATATAGACCCTAAATAATAAAAATAATAAAAACAAACAGTAAGAGGACCAAAAGAATGCCACCATGGTGACACACCAGAGTAAAAAGAGGTGGTTACCAGAGTAAAAAGAGGTGGTTAAAGCCAAAAAGGTATCCTTTCAAAACTAGAAGTCAAATCATATTGAGGGAAATAGAAAGGAGCTTAAACTCCAGCAATTCAAGTGCAAAAGTATAATAAGAAAGGCCAAGAAAAAAATTTAAGAGCAAAAAGACAATAAAACTAACAGCAAATTTGTTGTACATACCGCAGCACCAGGAAGCCTGACAAACAGACAAGGCCATTGCAGAGAAGCTAAATGAATTCTTTGCATCAGTCTTCATTGAAGAGGATGTGGGGGAGATCCCTACACCTGAGCCATTTGCTTTTTGGTGACAAATCTGAGGAACTGTCCCAGATGGCAATGTCAATAGAGGAAGTTCTGGAACAAACTGATAAATTAAACAGTAGTAAGTCATTAGGACCACATGTTATTCACCCAAGAGTTCTGAAGGAACTCACATGTGAAATTGTAGAACTACTAACTATGGTATGCAACATATCACTTAAAATAAATCAACCTCTGGACCAGATGACTGGAGGATGTAATGCAGATTTTAAAAAAACATCTCCAGAGGTGATCCTGGCAATTATAGGCCAGTAAGCCTAACTTCAGAACCACAAAAATTGGTTGAAACTATAGTAAAGAATTATCAGACACATAGATGAATACAATTTGCTGAGAAAGAGTCAACACAACTTTTGTAAAGGGAAATCATGCCTCACCAATCTATTAGAATTCTCTGAGAGTGTCAATAAGCATGTGGAAAACAGTGATCTAGGCAGTATTGTGTATTTGGACTTTCAGAAAACCTTTGATAAGTTCCCTTACGAAAGGCTCTTAAGCAAAAGTAAGCAATCATGAGATCAGAGGGAAGATCCTCTCCTGGATCAGTAACTGGTTAAAAGATAGGATACAAAGGGTAGGAATAAATGGTCATTTTTCACAATGAAGAGGGGTAAATTGCGGGGTCCCCCAAGGATCTGTACTGGGACCGGTGCTGTTTAATATGTTCATAAATTATCTGGAAAAGAGGGTGAACATTGAGGTGGAAAAATTTGCAGATTATACTAAATTATTCAAGATAGTTAAGTCCAAAGCCGACTGCGAAGAGTTACAAAGGGATTTCACTTAAACTGAGTGACAGAGCAACAAATGGCAGATGAAATACAACATTGATAAGTGCAAAGTAAAGCACATTGGAAAACATCATCCCAACTAGACATACAAAATGATGGGGTCTAAATTAGCTGTTACCACTCAAGAAAGAGTTCATGGATAGTTCTTTGAAAACATATGTTCAATGTGCAGTGGCAGTCAAAAGAGCTAACGGAATGTTAGGTATCACTGGGAAAGGGACAGATAATAAAACAGAAAATATCATGATGCCACTATAATAATCCATGCATGGATTACTTACATCTTGAATACTGCATGCAGTTCTGGTCATCCCATCTCAAAAAAAAGATATATTTTTATATTTGATTTGGGAAAGATACAGAGAAGGACAACAAAATTATGAGAGGTATGGAACAGCTTCCATGCAAGGAGAGATTCAAAATACTGGAACTGTTCAGTTTTGAAAAGAGGTAACTAAGGGTGATATGATAGAGGTCTATAAAATCATGAAAAATGGTGTGAAAAAAATGAATAGTGAAGTGTTATTTACCCTTTCATATAATACAAGAACTAGGAGTCACTTGATTAAATTAATAGGCAGCAGGTTTAAAATAAACAAAATGAACTACTTCTTCACAGCATGCACAGTCAACCTGTAGAACTCCTTGCCAGGAGCTGTTGTGAAGGCCAAAAGTATAACTGGGTTCAAAAAAGAATTAGATAAGTTCATGGAGGATAGGTCCATCAATAGCTATTAGCCAAGGGACACAACCCCAGGCCCCAATTGTCCCTAAACCTTCAATTGCCAGAAGCTGCGAGTGGATGACAGTGGATGGATCACTTCATATTGCCCTCTTCTGTTCAGACCCTCTGAAGCAGCTGGCACTGGTCACTGTCAGAGACAGGATACTGAGCAAGATGGACCACTGGTCTGACCCAGTATGGCTGTTCTTACATTCTTATGTCTTTTAAAGTCTCTGAAAAATTATTAATTCTCTGTCAGAAGAACCCTCCCTTCTAATCAGTGGCATGCTGTCTGGAGTGGGTCAAGAGCACAAGTGTCAACCTCAGGGCAGACTGTCAAAGAGCAGGGCACAAACTCCAAATTGGTTGTATGTTCTATCATTAGATTTCACCAACCAAGTAACAAGTATGAAATCCTCAAGCACTATAACAGTGTTAACATGGAGTCACAGACAACCCCCCTTGGGTACTCCGATTTGTCTTGACACCCAGGCAAACTTGACTTTGTGATAGATGGATGATTTACTGCAAAGATCACACAAATATTCAGGTTACTCCCAGTCCCAAAGGACCAGTCACTTACCCCAGGTCAATTGTACTCCAGATCTCAACCAAAGACACTGCCTGTAGCCAATCCTGTAGTAAACTAAGTAAAGATTTATTAACTAGAAAAAAAAATGAGAGTTATTTACAAGGTTTAAGCAGGTAACATACACAGACAAATGAGTTGCAGTCTTATGTTCCAAAAGATAATATAAACTTCTATAATAAGCAAACTTTATATGTCCTTTAGGGCTAACCCAAGCTAAACAGCTAGGGATCTTTTGCTTATGCTTAGTGATTCTTGCCCCTTTAGAGTCCAAGCAGCAAAAAGAACCAAGTTTCTCCTTGTCAGAGATTGTTATCCCTTCTCCCCAGAGTCCAAGCTGATGGGATGAGGAATGCAATTAACAAAGTCTTTGTTCTTTGATGTATTATGGCTCATTTGGTTTCAAAGACCTTCATGTTGGGCAGGACAACATCGTCTGTAGGAAGCCAGCATTTGCATGAGAGAAGCCTTCTCTCCTGTTTGAGGAGTTACACATTTATGGAGGTTTACAATGCAAACATTTGCTATTACCTTATAACGCGAGGTACAGATAATACCTGCAGCATCCTACAAGCTGTTCATAAGGTCTACACACCAAACACATCCTTACAACTCTAATATTTATCTTAACAACACCAATACACAGATGAGCCATATTGGTTTCCAGCTATGCATTAGTCAGGGTTCAGTGAGGCCTGGGGCCTTAGCATGAGCTGGCACCTGGTCTGCCAGCATCACAATCAGATTTAACAAAATCTATAACAACCCCCACAGGGTCAGAAAGCAGCAAATACCAAGTTATTTGCTTGATCCTATTTATCTGAACTAGACGGAACTTTTTATCTGAGCCAGAGCCTGTATTTCTGTTCCATCGTATTGCTAATGTATGACACTATCATAAAGGGGCAGAGGATCAAAAAGATGGTAGACTTAAACACTTGAACTTGAAATGCTGTACTGATCAAGTTACCATGGGAACAATAATATTGTATAATACAATAATATTGTATAATACATCTGTACCTTTATGTCCTCTACCTTCTCAATCCTGCACCTGGAAATAGGTTAACTGCTTTACTCTATTGTCCATTCTCAACAGCATCTCTTCTTCCTGCCACCACTAATGCATGGAACAACTTTTCACTCTGTGCGCGAAACACCTTGTCTTCAAAACCCACTTCTTCTGGGACATCTTCCTATGTTTATTCCCTTGCAAATCTAGTCCCCAGACCCCATAACTCTTGGCTCATCTAATGTATCTGTAAGCTCCTCAGAACAGGGATCTTGTTTCATCTTCATGCTTTTTAAAAGGCATTGGGCATATCTACGGCATAACAAAAACAGCTCTTTATACGGTATACAGAGCAATGCTTCATGCTGGCAGTTCCCAGGGAGGTGAGTAGTATCCATTTTTTCCAGATGATGATATTTAAAATGGGCCAGATCCTTAACCAGAATAAATCAGCATTTTCTGCATCAGTAGATCTACACCAGCTCAGGCTACGGGCCCTGTGTCTCTACACATCCTGCTCTGAAAGAATAATTTTCTTACTTTCAACCCTGTGCTGATTTTTAGACTGCTAGCCTTCTGGGCCAAGGTCTGACTTGATATTTTTGTAGTAGCACAAGCCAAATTCTGCCCTTGGCTTATATTGCTTAAACAGTATTGCAACTGTTTAAGCAATATAAGCCAAGGCAGAATTTGGCTTGTGCTAGGAGATACTAAACATCTACCAAGTTACTTGCAGTATAATGCACAGTAATTCTGAGATGCTGGGTTTTCCCTTTTTCAAGTTGAGTGCTGTAGCCAGGGTCTAAGGCAGCATAGCACACCACTAAAACCTTCCTTTCAATGAAGACATGCAGATTTATACCTGGTGAGGTTCTGGCCTAGAGTTCTAAAAGCCTTTTGGGAGGGCATCTTAAAATGACACAAAGATCCAACCAGGAGTGCTTCAAATGCTGGTAAGCAGTACGATAGGGTGTAATGTGACAAGGGGCACAAAGAAAAGAGACAATAGCAGAAATGACGAACACTTCTGTAGAGCTTGATGGTTAGTTGCAAAATTGTATCGCTAATTTCCATACAGGTGGGTTTCTATACAGTGAAGATACAGTAAATCAAGACTTACTGTGCCTGACTCACCAAATCAGAATAATTTTAGCATTTTACACCCTCCGCACAGGTATAAATGACTCCACAGGGGCCTGATTCTTTTGCTCTGCACCTTGTGTAGTCACTCATACCAGTATAAAGTGGCTGAAAAGGCTTCCAAAGCAGATGATAGTGTTACACCCACTTCACACAGATGTAAATGACTTTACAAGATGCAGAGCAGGGGGGAATCAGGCCCAAGGCATATGGCAGGGGAAATGACCCTACTGGCTAGTGTGTTTGCTTTTATAATACAGATAACTCTGACTAAACATTTGAGGCTTCCCTTTATTTGCTACTCAAATATCTTGCTCTGTCTCTCTGCAGTGAGCGGCATCACAAGCCTCTTTAAATCATCACTGTTTGATATCTGAAACAAACATACTCCCACTTTTAGGGCAAAGCCAGTGAAATATCTGTGTTGGGAAATCTGTGCCGTGATATCATTTATCAATCATAGGGCACGACTTCAAACTTGAGGTCACGCATTGCTGATTTCAAATGGGAATGAATGCGTTAGGTTTCCGAGCTCTGGAAAAAAGAATCCATGTAGTGCCGGAGAATACAAGTACATAATAGTTAGCCTGAAACCAGCAGCATTAAAATAACATGAAACATTACCTTGGTATTTTAAAAGAGCTTCATGCTTCCATGTGGATGAAATTAAAAAGATCAGTGATCTCACAGATCTAATGACGTTCCAACGCATCACTTAGCACTTCCTGTGTTAGGTGCCATTCTGTGTGCAAAGATCTGTGAGAATCATCAAATTCTCTGTAAATTGACATAGGTCCTTTGACTATAGCTGGGCCACAGCTGGTGATCAAAAGTCCTGTACTAACCACTCCTCAGAAACAAACCAATATAGCTTTCAGATGAATGGAAAAAGCTTTCAGAGTGGATTATTATAATAGTCTATATACTGAAAGTTCAGGCACTTCATCGATTGCAATTCACTGAGTTCACAGGCTGCAATTCTCACTAAGGCCAGTGAGTTTTTTTTAAGACCCATAAACACTGTCTGTAAACTCAAATCAGTTAACTTTGTTAACCACCGAACAATTCCTTGCTGAACTTTCAGAGTGAACATTGTAATTAGTGGGTGGTGATTGGTCCTGAAAATTAATGGTCCACAGTAAGGAAATTCAATGTTACTCTGCTCAGTAGCATGCTAATGCTGCTTTTTTTTCCAATACCAGTTCTTTCTAAATCACTTATGGTTCATGAAGGAAATGCAACTGTAGTTTCTTTACCACTCTATCCACCCTATCTAGGCAACTGTAGCACTCACTACATCTTCACTGACCTCTGTGGTAAGTACTGCTTTAGTTTAAGGATTCAATGCATCTAAAACTGGGGTTTGTATGACATCTGTCATAAATATAAAGGGAAAGGGGAGAGGGTCTGATGCAGATAAAATCCTCTTACCAGTAAAGGGTTAAGAAATGCAGGTAGCCAGACTGACACCTGACCTGGCTGGCATCTGACCAATAAGGGGACAAGATACTTTCAAATTTTGGGACGGGGAAAGCTTTGTGTGTGGCTCTTTGTCAGACTCAGAGTGATCTTGCAGTCAGAAGGAACCAGTCAACTTTCCATCAAATCCTCACTTTCCTAAAGTAAGTTTAGATAGCATAGCGAGTAGATTTCTGTTTATTTTTCTGTCTTAACCGAGAGAGTTAGAAAAAAAAAACTTGCTTGGGTTTTCCCTGTAGGAGTTAACTACCTGCTTTCATATGTAGATACTCTAGCCCCTAGCAGCTTAACCCCTCCCACCTCCCTGCTTCCAAGCAGCTACAGGGAGGAGCCAGAGAGAAGAAAAAAAATTTTCTAAACTCCTTGTCTCTGGTTCAAAAAAAAATCTCTGGTTCAATATATCCCACCGCTCTGCCACCATGTCAGGGTTCCCTCCCCACTCTAAACTCTAGGGTAAAGATGTGGGGACCCGCATGAAGAGCTCCTAAGATTATTTTTACCAGCTTAGGTTAAAACCCCCAAGGTACAAAATTCCCTGCACCCTGAGAAATGCTTCTTCCACTGCCACCATCAAGTGCTTTAAACAGGAATCCAGGAAAGGAGACCACTTGAAGTTCCCTCCCCCACCCCCCCAAAATACCCTCTCAAGCCCATACCCCCCTTTCCTGGGAAGCTTGAGAATAATCTCGTAACCAATTGGTTACACAGTGATCTAAAAAACCCCACCCCTGGGGTTTTAACACCATAGAAAACAGTCAGCTTCTTAAAAGAAGGATTTTATTAAAACAAAGAAGGTAAAATCAGCTCTGTAAAATCAGGATGGTAACTATTTTACAGGATACTCCATTTCCAAACTCAGACGGATTCCCCCACTGTACAAACCCTTAAAGTTACAGAAAAAAAAAGGAATAACCCCTCCCTCTCACACAGGGAACGTACCAAGCAAAAATAAACAGAAATCTACTCGCTATGCTATCTAAACTTACTTTAGAAAAGTGAGGATTTGATGGAAAGATGACTGGTTCCTTCTGACTCCAAGATCACTCTGAGTCTGACAAAGAGCCACACACAAAGCTTTCCCCCTCCCAAGATTTGAAAGTATCTTGTCCCCTTATTGGCCAGATGCCAGCCAGGTCAGGTGTCAGTCTGGCTACCTGCATTTCTTAACCCTTTACTGGTAAGAGGATTTTATCTGCATCAGACCCTCTCCCCTTTCCCTTTATATTTATGACAACATCCTAATGGAAAGTCACCCCACACTCAGGACATCTATGCAGGTAAAACCAGATTTATTTATTTTTTTTGGTAATAGAGTTTGTATTTTTGCTTACTTACAAAATACAGGGATTCTCTCTTATTTCTATGTACTGGCATTAACACTGGATTAGCAGCACTTTCTTGTGCAGGAAATAGCGATCTCATAACTTTAATGGATGCGTCAATTCTTTTAACAAATTCAGTCTTATGAAGGGTTAATCTCTCTCCAATTGCAGGCTCTTTCTAGTTTTAGAATTATAGGTCATTTCACTACTTTTTTAATCCAGAGAGAGATAGGCTCTCAAAATTGCTAGTAGAGACTAATTCACATAATGCAATTACATACCCATCCAGCTGCTCTCCAGGGGATTGTATGCCCACAGAAATAATAGTATCTAATAACACTATTTGCTGGCTAGCTGAAGTGCTTGTCATGTGCAAGCATTGCTTTATTAAAGTCTGTAATATTAGGTGGAGCATCTGATATGGCAGCTAAGTGTCATTTAGGTGCTGAATACTGCAGTGGAAGAGTTTCACTAGGAAAGTTTTCACTTGCAAGTTATCCATGAAACGTAATATCTGCTACGGTCGTGGAACAGTTGCATTTTCAGGGAGAGGCAGAGGAAATAAAGGAGCTGGTATCTGACACGCTTTTTGGTAGAAAGACTCAGAAGTGGGCTAGATAAAAGCAGATTAGATCTACTTACTAGGCAGTCCATCCCAGGCTTCTACTTGGACAGAGATACAGTGGTGGAACATGTGGAAATATCCGGTTGGCTTCCATCTCCACTGAAGCTTTTATGGGTTTCCTCCTGAAAATTGTGAAGTCTTTTTCATAGTAGTGGATGATTCAGATAGCTATTACGTTTGACACTGCTCTCTTCTTGCTTCTCCAAGGGATGAGTTGTTTTACATTCTGGTTTTGACTAAGACGATGGTAATTGCTGAGCAATTTTATTGCTGAGCAGGTTCTTTGCAGGTTTAAGAATCCTGCAAAGAACCTGTTAGTAAGACAGATTTGGCTCTTACTGATATCAAACTTAAAAGACACTTGTCATTTATACTAGATTTGAATGTAGGTACCCGGAGCTGATTGTGAGGGGCCCTAACACTGTGCTACTCAGCCACTTTGTTTAATTCACGCAAAGTCTGTACTTCCAAAATTCAGGTGCAGCTGATTCTGCAAACCTTCACTCAGGTGAGGTGGCCTTATGGGGCTGGCTCCTGCTTTCATGGAATCAATGGCAAAATGATTGATTTTGTGGGATGAAGGTCAGTTTGCAGGAAGTAAGGGCACTGTATGGATTGTCATAGACAAAGGGCCTAATTCTGCCTCCATCATGCTGAGTACTACTTTGCTTACCAGACGGTCCCCTCCCAGGCTGCATTAGGAAGGTCCCATCCAGAACCCACTTGCTACCTCACTGGAGACATTCACCAGCAGCCGCTTCCCCAAGAACCAAGGCAGGTCCTATTCCTGTCAGGATGTTCCTTTCTCTCTAGAGGCCCAAAACACATCTAGCCTCTATCATGTTCTCCCTCTTACTGGGGAAAAGTTTGCTTCTTACATCTGGCTTCCCCTTTCCCAGCAGGCCTTGCTTTTCATCTACAATTCCCATAAGAACTGGGAATCACATCTCACACTATTCCCTTGCTATGCTGGGCTGGCCTGGCTCCAAGCTTGAGTTTACAGGGACAGCACACCCTGTTTCAAATGGTTATGTATGACAAACAAGGGTCTAATTCTGCCTCCCTCATTCGTGGAGGAGTATTTTAGCACAGAGGTAGTCCCACCGACTTCAGAGGGGCTGCTTGAAGAGTGACGTACCCCTAAACATGAGTAACAGAGACAGAATTAGACTCTGAAATAGCATGAGTAGGCTAGATTGCGTCTGGTCACCAGTAGATCTTCTACTGCCCCACAAGCAGCACAGAGGATGGGATGGGAATCCCCGGGAACTGGCATGTGGTTCTGCTCAAACCTGGGAAGAAGGAGGTGTAAGGAGCTTTCCCCATTTGTTTGACCTGTAAATACCAGACAGAATTTCAGTCTGTGCTCAGGGAGCTGCCTCCCTGCTCCCACTCAAAGTCAGCAAGGAGTAAGGTGGGCTGGGGCTCTACCTTGCTCACCCAACATCCACAGAGCCAGCCAGTCACATGTAAGAAAGTGAGCTGCATCTAGTAATGGAGTGTAGTTTTGTGGACACTACTTGTGCACCTCTCAGAGCTCCAGCAGACTTTCTAATGGACAGACAGGGATGTCAGCAAGAAAGATGGGAGTGGAATGGAGTTATCTGAAAGATTAATTCAACCAGATTCTGAAATAAGGACTTCAGCGGCCATGGAATTGGTAAACATTTGCCCTTTAAAAAAAAAAAAAGCCACCATGTTACCATGTTACAAGGTCCAGTTTGAGAATGGAGTGCAAAGGCAGTGTAATGATCAGTGCAGGCAGCACCTCCACCAACTGGTGGTGCTATATCTTTACCTTAGTGGTGTTGTGTTGTTTTGATATTATGTTGTCATCTTGGTTGGGGTGGAGATGGTGCTAGGAGAAAATTGAGTCCTGTCTGTGTGTGCTGAAGTTGTTATGTAGTGTCCCAAAAAATCCTTGTTGATCTGGAGTTGTCGGCAAATATCATGTAATAACCGTTATTCAAATTCCTTCTCCTATTCACTGAAGATGCAACTTGGTGGGCTGCACTGTCACTATTTGCGGCATCCCAATACATCCTTTGATTTCTACAAGTGAGTAATATAATAGAGTGGTGAGGGGATGTTTGCTATGTCTCTCCTGAATTATTCCTTCTCTCAAGCTTTTGCAAGCCCATAAATGGAAGGGAGGAAAAGGAGGAGGGAGAAATTAAACATTTAATATCCTGATAGTTTAATTTAAGAATGACACAGAGACCATCTCTTTAAAAAAAAAAGACAAACTTTATTACGAATTGTACATCTTCTTTGGATCCTTCAGTATTATTTCAAACTATTTTAAAAGATCAGTGTTCAGAAAATTTTTAAAAATGCTGAATTTGGTACTTCCACTTAAAATTTAAAATACTGCTACATAATTAATGAAAATAGCTTGATGGTTTCATTCTGTACAACAATGGAAATTGGTAATGACTTGCAGATCGGAACTCATTACAATCCAGACACAGCCTTTGCAGAACTGTACGGAAATTAAAAAAAAACATTATTTACATGTTGGATCACATTCTGATCTCATATACATTGGTGTAAACCCACTGTAGTCCCTTTAAATTTACACTGGTTTATGGAGATCAGAATTTGAGCCAATGTCTTCAAAAGGTTTTATTAAATAAAATAGGATTCTCATTTTACAAGTACCATGATGCACATTTTCTCACTAGTACTTTATTCAGTTAAGCCCTGATCTCGCAACTGGATCTGCAGAGAGCCCTACTAAAGTCAACTGGTCTCCACATGGGATGCAAGGGTTCCTTTGTAGATCCAGATCAATGGTGGCCAAGTTCTCCCATGAATCCAGTGGGACATACAAGTTTAACAGAAGGCAGAATTTAACCCAATGGGTTCTTCACAATGGGAACAAAGTCTGTTGCTGTGCAACTGTTTTCCTACCACAGGGATGCATATTATGGACAGCAAAATTTGCATCTACTTTCTGCAACTAAAACCATTAAAACCCATATCACTCAAAACCAGATATATGACATTGCCGACTGAAAGTTAAATAATATCAATTTTGTCATATATGTAGGTAGGATCAGGAAACAGCATATTAATTGTTGAGCATTTGTACTTCCTATCAGGTTTTTCCAGCACTGGCGCAATGCCACAGACCTGAGTAGGGTTACATCAGCGTACACAACTGTCATAAATATAAAGGGAAAGGGGAGAGGGTCTGATGTAGATAAAATCCTCTTACCAGTAAAGGGTTAAGAAATACAGGTAACCAGACCGACACCTGACCTGGCCGGCATCTGACCAATAAGGGGACAAGATACTTTCAAATCTTGGGAGGGGGAAAGCTTTGTGTATGGCTCTTTGTCAGACTCAGAGTGATCTTGGAGTCAGAAGGAACCAGTCATCTTTCCATCAAATCCTCACTTTTCTAAAGTAAGTTTAGATAGCATAGCGAGTAGATTTCTGTTTATTTTTGCTTGGTACGTTCCCTGTGTGAGAGGGAGGGGTTATTCCTTTTTTTTCTCTGTAACTTTAAGGGTTTGTACAGTGGGGGAATCCGTCTGAGTTTGGAAATTGAGTATCCTGTAAAATAGTTACCATCCTGATTTTACAGAGCTGATTTTACCTTCTTTGTTTTAATAAAATCCTTCTTTTAAGAAGCTGACTGTTTTCTATGGTGTTAAAACCCCAGGGGTGGGTTTTTTTAGATCACTGTGTAACCAGTTGGTTAGGAGATTATTCTCAAGCTTCCCAGGAAAGGGGGGTACGGGCTTGAGAGGGTATTTTGGGGGGGTGGGGGAGGGAACTTCAAGTGGTCTCCTTTCCTGGATTCCTGTTTAAAGCACTTGATGGTGGCAGTGGAAGAAGCATTTCTCAGGGTGCAGGGAATTTTGTACCTTGGGGGTTTTAACCCAAGCTGGTAAAAATAATCTTAGGAGCTCTTCATGCAGGTCCCCACGTCTTTACCCTAGAGTTTAGAGTGGGAGGGAACCCTGACACCAACGGAAGAGTGTGACCCGGTGGCTTCAGCTTGGAAGTGAAGAGCCTATGAATCTGAACCATGAGAAAAGGGATAGTGGATCTGGAATAGGTGAACAGAGAGAAGGCAGACAACCAAGGTAACCCCTTTGCCCAGACAAAAGAAAAACTATGATTGGGGGAAAATCTAAACGACTACTCCTTTCATGAACTCTGGGGACAAAAATCACATCAATGGGGCAGGAAGGAGTCAAAGCTCTTCCCCCCTCCCTTTTGCACTGGCTTGAAGAGCAGAGTGCAGCTCCCCCTTCCCAGCTGCAATTTCAAGAGATAGTGTAATGTGCTAATTCTCTGTGCACTTGGAAAGTGTGTATGTGTGTGTGTGAGAGAGAGAGACTATCTAAATGTCAGGAATATCTAACAAAGGTCAACTTGGATAGCTGATGAAACTTAGAAGGGGAGAACTGGTCTGCGGCTGGCTAGTAGCCCCCTGGCTTATTTAGTTGCCTGTGACTATGTAGTACTATTGTCCTAAATTACTAATGGGGAGACTTTCACAGGGCACAAATGGCAATTAGGCACACCCCCCCCCCCCATTACAGTTACAAACTGCCATTTATGCCTTTCAAAAGTCTTCCCCAAAATGATTTGGAATTAAAATATCCTGTGTCCCTAACAGGATGCTACATTGAATAAACAGGGCTGAGTGATCACCAGACATTTAAATTCAGTTTAGCAATTCACTGAACATCATAATTTTTAAAAAGGTAAAAATTCCTAAACAAATCGACACTGAACACTTCCTCTTTGATCTGACACAATCACCGTCACAATTCCAGGATATAAAGGACTGTTTCTCGAGGTCGTTAGGATTATAATGCAAGTCATAGATTTTAACTTGTTGAACTACTGCCTATCTTAGCAGGCAACCTTGACAGTGGGTCCATAATTGTAGGCCTGTCTTTAAGGATTCCAGAACTATGGGATTATTTTTAGCCACTCTTTTTTAAAATGGGCCAAATTTTCTGCTGTTCACTGAGTTCAGCAAAGTGATACCAGCAATACGTTGGTTTCACTGCATAGAAAACAACTCAGGTAGCCAACTGCAGCTGAAGGTACTCAGCCCCTCAGACGATCAGACCCACTAATCTGACTGGAAGTTCGCACAGTAGATATTGGATAATTGTGATGGAGGATGTGTAATGCTTTCTGCTATTGTACAGATCGGAGAAGCTGCATCACAGGAATCCTTAATGTAAGGGGTGCATTATGGAAGAACTGTCAAGGCATATCGATGTTTAGGCCTAACAATCTCAAAAGTATCCTTCTAAAAGTGCCTTCAAAATCAAGTAGAAGCATCTGTGCACAGTAGAAGATGAATTGCTAACAATCCATGTTTCTGAAGCCGGGCAAAGTCACTTTCCCATGGGTGTAAATTAACTCATTTTGGCCTTGGTTAACACGCTTCACCAAGTTTTTCTCAAACAGCAGTGGATGGTAAGCACCCATGGTGCAGGCGCGGTCATGGTACCTCTGGTAATAGTGACAGATGTCTGTCTGTCGTTTGGAAGGGAGGAATTCATAAACATTCACTTCATCACAGAGGGTCATCATGATCACAATGCCTGACAGGGGGAGAGCAAGAACCAGTTAGTCAACCTGGGGGCAAAAAGGTTATGAAACAAACCATGTTCTTGCTTAAATGTGAGACAGGAGGTTTATGCAAAATATCCCCTTCTGTCTCCCAAGATGGGAGGCGGTGGGGTTTCCCTGCAAGAAGTGGTCTTCTTAAAGTTCAGACCACATGGAGAGGGAGAAAAGGCTGTGATTGGAGGAGGCTATTTTCTGAAGCTCCTTGAAGTCTGTACAATTGTTGAGCCACTTGCTCATTCACACACAAATTGGTTACACCTCCAAAATCACAGATGCTGTGACTGGCAGCTGCATCCAGTCAGACATGACACAATCTGCCCCATTAAAGCCTCATGAAGATACTGTGTGACAGCAATATGCCATGAGTTATAAGATCAGCATTAAAAAATACTACTACTCCTTGATAGCTGGGTGAAAACTTGTCGAGTAGCCAAGCATGCACTATATCAGCGATTCTCAAACTGTGGGTCGGGACTCCAAAGTGGGTCGCAACCCTGTTTTAATGGGATCACTAGGGCTGGTTTAGACTTGCTGGGGCCCGGGACTGAAGCTGAAGCCTGAGCCCAACCACCTGTAGTTGAAGCCAAAGCCTGAGGGCTTCAGCTTTGGCCATCGGTGGTGGGGCTCAGGTTACAGGCCCCCCACCCAGGGCAGCGAAGCTGGGACTTTGGCCCCCTCACCTGGGGTGGTGGGACTTGGGCAGGCTCAGGCTTCGGACCCCCCTACTATTTAACTTGGCCAAGCTGGCCAGTCTCAGGTCTAGGGGAGGGTTTTGTGTTGTGGGGGAGGAGTGCAACACCTCACCTAATGAATGCACAGCCAGTAAAAATCACAAGTCTAGAGAGGGCTTGTTTTGCAGTCCAGCACCGCTGTACAATATGCTACTCTTCAAGCCCAAAGCAATTTCCCTAGATGGAGCAGTGTTGCCCTCATGTGTCTTATGTGAAGTATACAAGCAATTCTAAGATGCAGTTAATAATGATGATCAGCCAGATTCCGTGGTATGTTCTGTGCAAAGCAACTGTTACATGGGGCCTTCCAAAGGTTCCCAGAGAACACTGAACTATTTAAGCTTCATATCATCACTGGGATACGCAATGTAGTTGTAGCTGTGTTGGTCACAGGATATTAGAGAAACAAGGTGAGAGAGGTAAGTAGAGGTTACTTACTGCAACTGGAGGTTCTTTGAGATGTGTGGTCCCTATGTGTATTCCACACATGGGTACGCATGCACACCATGTGCCTGAGTCCATAAATTCTTCAAAGCAGTCTCAGTTGACCCACACATGCACAGTAACTCTCCTCATGCTCCAACCGAGACTATAAGAGGCAGTGTGGGTTGACGGCATTCCACCAGTTCCTCTTCTTACTGCAATCCAACCATATCCAAAGCAGAGGGGATGGAAGGTAGGTAGTGGAATACAGATAGGGAACACACATCTCAAAGAACCTCCAATTACCGCAAGTAATCTTCATTTCTTCTTCGAGTGCTGGTCCCTATGTGTATTCCATATCTGGGTGACTGGCAAACAGCATTCAGACCGGAAGCTGGTGCAAGGAAACTGGCAGCAGAGAGGTTTGTAGTACTGCTGTTCCTATAGCTGCATCCGCCATTGCTGCTTGAGTTAGAGCATAGTGTGATGTCAAAGTATGGATGGAACTCTAAGTTGGCGCCCTGTAGATGTCCTGTAGTGGAACATCCAAAAAGGATGTTTGGGAGGCAGCTTGTGTCCGCGTGAGGTGAGCTGTGATATGCTCAGGATGGGGGAGCTTCACTGTTTTGTAGCATTCTGAGATGCATCCTGAAATCTACTTAGAAGTCCTCTGTAATGATATAGCTTGTCCCTGTGACCTTACTGCCACAATAACAAAGAATCCCGGAGATTTTCTAATGGATTTGGTTCTCTTCAGGTAGAATGCCAGGATGAGCCTGACGTTAAGGGACTGAGGTCTCTTTCCTCAGCAGCAGCGTGGGGTTTTGGAAAGAATACAGGTAAGTGTATTGATTGATTGATATGGAACTCAGACACAATTGTGGGAAGGAATTTGGGGTGTAACCTAAGGGAAACTTTCTGCTTGTGAAATACTGTATAAGGCGTGTCTGCCATCATGGCTCCCAGCTCATTGGCCCTTCTTGCTGAAGTGATGGCTACTAAGAATGCCACCTTCATGGACAGGGGGATCATGGCACATGTTGCCAGAGGTTTGAAGGGCAGGCCTGTAAGTGTTGAGAGGACATGGTTAAGGTACCATTGAGACACAGGTTTAATAACCGGTGGGAAGGGTCCTGATCAAGCCCTTGATAAATCGAACTGTGGTTGGGTGTGTAAAGATAGAATGTCCTTCCACTGGGGGGAGAAGGGCACTAAATCGCTGCTAGGTGTACTCACAGTGAACTGAGGGCAAACCCTGAGCTCTTCAAGAAGAGGAGATAGTCTAGGATAACTGGAATGCCCACAGTATCAAGTGACTGCTGATGGTGATGCGACCAGTCTGAAAATCGCTGCCATTTAGCCAGGTAGCAGAGTCTAGTACAACCCTTCCCGCTTAGGTCAGGATTTCCTGAACAAGGGTGGAGCCCATCCAACATCAGGCCGTGAGATGTAGTGAGCCCAGGTTGGGGTGCTTGACTTTCCCCTATCCTGAGTTAGGAGATCCTGAAATGCGCGCCTGCTGATAGGGAGACATGTGGACATCATTAGAAGCTCCGTGAACTAGAACTGCCTGGGCCAGTAAGGTGCTAGGATGATGATGGTGGCTCTGCCGAGCCAATCTTCCATATAACTTGCAGTAGTATGGGGATGGGAGGAAAGGCGTATCTGAGGTCGTTCATCCAGGAGAGCATTGCCCTAGCAGTCTTGGCCTATGGCTACCCTGGAGCCATACATGAAAAGCTTTCTGTTCACCTGGGATGCAAAGAGGTCCCATAGCAGAGTCCCCCAACATGCAAATATGGTGGTTAGGACTGTGTCATGGCGCTCCCATTTGTGGTCTGAAGAGCAGCTTCTGCTAAATCTGTCTGCCAGGGAATTCTGAACACTACGGAGGTATGCGGCCTGTATGGTGTGTGGCAAATTGCCAGCACTACTATGATGGGTCCCGCACTTTCTCTTCTTGTGGGGGGTTTCAGGGTGCCATTTCTTGCCCCTGAACTGGGGTAACAGCTATCCTACTAGTATCCCAGGGAAGGGGAGTGGAGAGGAAGGGACCCAGGCCCGCCGTCTACTCCGGGTCCCAGCCCAGGGGCCTTCTGATAGTAGGTGAACCACTTGTACCAGTGATTCTTTCCCCTGGGCTACTTCCCTCTCCTGACCTTCAGCTTGTGGGGCTTCCTGCCTTCCCTCTGCACAAGCCAGGTGTCCCTTTACCTAGGATCTTGGTCTTCTTAGCCCGCTGCAGCACTTCTCAAAACTCTCCTCTGCTTTCCTTCGAACTGCTCTTTGTTCCACCACCAATCCACTCTGCTTCACTCCTCCAAACTGCTCTCTGCTCCACCACCAAACCACTCTGCTCCAGCTCCTCCTCACTCTGCTCCAGCTCCTCCTCTGGCTGATTGAAGCAGGGGGATTTTATCAGGTGACTGGCTTCAGGTGCTCTAATTGGTTTCAGGTGCTTTTAATTAATCTACAGGGAATAAGGCTTCTCCTCATCCTAGATCACTCTCCTGCTGCCTTCTGGCCATGCTGTATCACAGGTGATATGATTTCTGATACACCAGTTCCAATGTCTAATTGCTTCCAGGCAGAGGGAATCAGAACTCACCCTACCCCATTTCTTTATATAGATTACTGTGGTGAATATGTCTGTTTATTTGTATTTGTACATGGAGTGAGCATATGAGGGAAAGGAAGGCTTTGCATGCCAGCTGGATCACTCTCAGCTCCAGGAAGCTTATATGTAGCTTAGCCTCTCATGGGGTCCAGGTACCCTGAGCAATGTGACAGTCCAAGTGAGCACTCCATCCTGTAAGGGAGGCATCCATCAAGATGGTGGCCCTCACTATGGGAGGACTGAAGGCATTCCCCACCCTGACTTTGTTGGACCACCAAGCGAGGGAGGTAAGAACGTTGTAGGGAATGGTGACTTTGAGGTTGATGTGATTCCTGTTCGGTCAGTAGGTCGAGTGGAACCAAGCTTATAGGCACCCCAAGTGGTGCATGCAGCCTTGTGGCTCAACAGGGAGAGACGCCAACTAACCATAGTTCAAGGTTTGCAGGTGATGCAAGATATCAGGTTACTCATCATGTAAAATCTGTTTGCAGGTAGGAGAGCTCTCGCAGAGATTGAAACCAGCCATGCTCCTATAAAATATATTGTCCTGGTGGGTGACAAAAAGAACTTATCTTTGTTTATGCAAACACCTATGGTTGCAAGACGGCACAGAAGAAACTCTGTTGCTGATATAACTTCTCGGCGAGATTGGCCTACCAAGAACCAATCATTCAGGTATGAAAATACTGTATATCCCTGATGTCTCACGTGAGCTGCTATCATGGCGAAAACTTTTGTGAACACCTTTGGCACTGTTGTGAGCCCACAGGGAAGGATGCAGAACTGGTAGTGCTCTTGGTCAACCATGAAACGCAGGAATCTCCTGTGTGATGGGTGAATGTCCATGTGGAACTATGCTTCCGTTATGTTGAGATCCGCAAACCACACTTGCTCCTGAAGAAAGTTTTATAGATCCCAGTGTAATCATCCTGAATTTCAGCTTTCAGATAAATATGTTGCATTCCCAAAGGTCCATGATGAGTCTCCACTCTCCGTCTTTTTTGAGGGTTAGAAAATATGGGGAGTAGAATTCTCTCCCTTGGTACTGAGGTGAGACCTCTCTATTGCCCCCTGGTGTAACAAGGATTGATGAGAGGGGTCCCCGAAGTGGGGTCATGAGGTGGGGTCATGGTTCATGAGGAGGGAGAATCTCCAGAACCCAGCTGTGGCTGAAGAAAGACAGCATCCAAAGATGATGAGAAGAGAAGTGGGTGGCATAGGTGATGGTATGCACGTGTTGACATACACATCAAAAATGGCCTTTGGCCTGTGGTTGGGAGTCCATGGAGGGTGCAGCAGTGAAGGGAGCTGAGAAACGGAACCTCTGGATCTTTTGTCACTTATGAGAAAGATTCAGGTGGATGCTGGTAGTATGGGGTATTCAAAGGGGATAGCTGTGGTCAAAAGGGCTATTCCTGGTGTTCCCTCCTGGGGGCTGGTGTGTAAATCACAGGGTGGATCTCAAATCCTTTAGAGAGCATAGAGATTCATCTGTCTTTTCATTAAAAAGGTTGGACTTGTCAAAGGTCTTGGATCGTATTTTGGACCTCTCTAGGGAAGCCTGATCACTGGAGACACGAGTCCCTTTTGCATGACCAGCCGTGGGGCCAAAGATCTGGATGCTGTATCTGTGGCAGCTACCGCAGCCTAGAGAGCCACCTTTGCTACCAGCCTCCCCTCATCCAGAAAGGCCTGGAACAGGGCTCAGCCTTCCATGGGGAGTTTGTCTTTACATTCTGTAGGCCTGGTGTATGTGTTAAAATTGTATTTTGCTAATAGAGCTTGGTAATCAACTATATAAAACTGGAGGACTGCAGAGGAGAAAACCTTCCTACCCAGGAGATCCACTTTCTTTGAGTCTTTATGGACCAAGGTAGATTTTTGGTAGCGTGGCTGAGCTCTTTCTGTAGTCACCTGTACCACCAACAAATTCCGGGCAGGATGAGAAAACAAGAAGTCAGCATCTTTAGCCAGCACAAAACAGCATAGGGGCACAAGATGCTGGTGTGTGCTAAACCTCTTTGGCTGGTTCTAATATGGCCTGATGAGTTTGGAAGGGCCACCCTGGTTGGTTCCTGTGGTTGTAAAATGTTCAGTAGTTGATTCTGAGGGTCCTGGACCTCCTCTAGAAGAATTTGTAGATCATTAGCGACCCTGTGCAACAACTCCTGGTATTGCTGGTGGTCATCCAGCAGAGAGGGCAATGAAGGAGTGACAGTGGTGTCGAGATGATAAGGCCCCCATAGGAACCGGTTCTGGTTCTTCCTCTTCACACACATAGAACCAGCTGATGAGAGGAGGAGTGGTAGGACTCCTGAGATAGGTCCGGGCACCTGCAATAAGGAAGGATCCATTGCTCATGGTGGCCCCCCTGGGAATCAATATTAGGTGTCCCTGGGAGGGTTATAATCAGACAGATAATAGTGTCTTGGCTGCCTGTTAGGGCTCCTGGGCCTTCACATAGATACTAGTGCAGCTATCTCCTCCAACTCCTCTGATTCCATCAGTACCAGGGCACTCCTGTGCGATGGATAGAGATGGGACTTCTATTGAGACAATGGTAACGATTCCCCCACCAGGATAAGGACATCTCTCAGGAGGGCAGGGCTCAAAAGGAGTGGAGACTGCAGGTAGGGGAGGAAGACATCACTTGGTGTTACAAAGGTCTCCACAGCCTGGAGTCCGAGCAGTTCCCATGGAAACTCCTGAAGGGCCCAGTTCATCTGATGCAGCCACACAGTCTTTGGATAGATGAGATGGTACCAATGATGAATACTGTCGGAACCAGCTGCTCCTTCTCTTTCCTTGCTTCTTGAAACCCGGGACCCTGGGCATAGTCCAGGGACCGGGGATGATTTCCCCTGACTGGAGAGGGGGAGTATTCTATTCTATACTAACTAGAATTCCTAAGCTACGATATAAACTATTTACAAATTGTACAGGCTGGGCAATAGCAGAGGACATGATTCTGACTCAGGCCATGAGTTGACCTGCACTGCTTCTTATACCCTCAGTCAGGTGCATGAGGGGTGTTACTGTGTATGTGTGGGTCAATGGACACTGCTTTGAAGAAACTCCATTCAGGCACGTGGCATGCATGCGTACCCATGGTGTGGCCTTAGCAGGCAGACCAAAGCCAGAGTGGTTATGAGGGTCACTGCACATAGAACTTAGCCAGTGGGGCCATAGCGGGTATGCTGGTCCCTATGTGTTTTCCACACATGGGAAGAATATCTTTTATTGGACCAATTTCAATTGGTGAGAGAGAGGTTGTGAAGAGGAGAAAACCTGGCCACAATATTATTTCTGTCTGGGAGGAAAATGGACCTCTTCACTAATGTTTTGAGATCAGCACAAGGTGATGAAACAAAAGGGCTTTAGAACGAGGGACAAGGCTGGCTGAGAGGGAATTATTTACCATTTGTACAGCTATTACTGAGTTCTGACAACTTTTTCCCCTTATCAAATCTTTCTCTTTGAACAGTGCTTATCCCATCATAGGTAATGGCTCATCAATTTGAAAAATAAAACTATTTGTTGACTGCAATAGAATAAATTTATTCACTTGTTAAAATAAAAAAGCAATGAAAAGGAATAGCAGTGAAAGCCCTGAAAGACGTCATTGTGCTTCAGATCAGACCAGATATGAGTTGCTCTTTTCCTATTGGCTAGAAATGCTGGTGACCAGTAAAAGGTGATTGCACCTTTTATTGACAATTGACACTGTTGCACATAACGTTCCAGCCTGCACCTGTGTTTAATCTGAGTATAGCTATTTCTGGAGTCAGTGCTACACAGAACAGTTTGAGAGCTGCTGCTGGGAAATGCTGATTTCTAACATAATTAAGCTGCTGTTTTGAGATGGGAAATGTTGCATTTTACAGAAGTTGAACATTGTTAGGAAGCTCCAAAGGGCTGCTTTGAATCTGATACATAGAAAGCATGACCATTATCAGCTCTTCAATAAACTGAAGAGCCCCGTCGAAAATTAATAAAATCAAATATTTACTGGGCAGGTACATTACCAAGCATTCCAGAAGAAGGTGGATTGGGCTGAATATTCTCCAACGAGTTCTCCTGCAGGATATCCCAGAGCTCCCACTGCATTTTGGGGTTCAGGATATAAAAGGGCTGTTCTGGATGTTTTTCACAATACTCCTTGTAGTTTGCAAAGAAATTGTAGTCTGGTTTTCTGTACCACTAAAAGACAATTAACAAGTCAGATCCTTTCCCCTGCCCCTCAAGGACATGATCTCTCATAAAACACACAAGGAATCTATTATTGCTCTGCACTGCTGTAGGATCCAGTAACTTATGGTTCATGTAACAGGCTGCCCTTCAAAATTCCACCTGCATTCTAACTCAGAGGGCAAGGTGCTGATGGAAGAGCTATCATTCACTAGACAGGTGAGCCCATGGCATCCACAACAGAACACAAAAGTCTACAACAATATCCACTGTGTAACTTTAAAGATGCTGTGAAAGAACTTTCTTTACAAGTGGAATGTAATTTGACATGCTTACCAAACCAGGCTGTATTGCAATTCACAAAGCAATGTAGGCAAACGGTACATTTCTCTCCCTTCTTGCAGTCTCTATTATAAGACACCCTCATACTGAAGACTGATGGGGAACCATCTCATCTTTTAGTAGACGGTTATGGAGTTCTAATTCTTCAAAGTTTCTCATTTCTAATGCATTAAGATCTTCCAAATGTCAGTGCTAGGTGTGTCAGTGATCCAGTTCACAAAAGTGTCTTACCAACTACTCCATTTTTATTTGCATTTAGGGTCTGATCCAAAATTCACTGAAGTCAGTGGAAAGAACCCCAAGGACTTCAATGGACTTTGGATCAGGTCTTTAATGTCTGCCGGAAATTTAAATTGGGAGATTCAGGGGGAAGATTTTCAAAATTCTTTCTTTGCTACATGAAAGCAAGCAGCCCACTAGCAATAAAATCTGGAAAAGATTCCATTTTTTCTCCTTTCCATTCCCAAACATTTAGGAGATACTACCCTGCATCCTCTCTCCTTCTAGAATACCCAGCTGGCGGGACTGTTCACGTGGCCTAGAAAGACATTGAAAGGACACTCTTACGTGCAGTGAGTCATTTTTATACCATTCTCAATTGTTATATTCATCTCAGAGAACAAAAGGTCATATTCCAAGGCTGGCACACAAGCATCTTTGTCACAACGTTGCACCAGAAGATGATAATGTACAGTATGTGCAGTGAACTGTAATTGTGTGTATTTGTGAGCTTACAAAATTTATAAGCTTTCCTCTCACTACCTTACTTCAGTAAAAATACAGAAGGAGGGCTTATGTTTCCTTAAACTCTGGGACCATCTAGAAGAGAGGAGGTTTTACTAGGCAATAAGTACCCTTGCTTCGTTGGGGGCGTAGGACTAGACAAAGGCTTGGACATTCAGATGACATTTTATAAGCAATGTCTGTGATCTAGGAAGTCAGGGTGTGACCTAAAGACTAAGGAGAGACAGCAGAGCTGAGGACTGTAGCGGATGTGCACTCCAAAGGAGCAGCAAAGGACCCTTTAGAGATATAACTCTTTGTGTGTTACAAATAGCACCATGGGTTACTGAAGCTGCGCGAATTTTAAAAATTGAATTCACTTTTCACTGTTTGAGGTTTGTTTCCCTTCTACATTGCTCTCAGCTTTAACAATAAACTAGTTTATAAACACTTGCTTATAGTTAATTTTCAAATGACTTCACTTAGATTCTAATGCACTAGCACAATGCTGCAAAGTGGGGTTTAGGAACACCGCAGGAACTCCTTGTTTAGTCGTAGCTGTATCCATTCAAAGTGAAGAATGCATGGAAGTGTTTTTATAATCCTTGGCTTTCTAAAAGTTAAAAACGATTATGAATGGGAGCCAATCTGGTAGGTGACCTCTGAGCATACTTCCCGCATCGGGCTCCGCACATGAGACAGGCATTTGTTCACCTATCTCCTCCTGGTTCGTGGATTGCTCTGGGGCTTAGGTGGGGATAGGTGTCCAGACACCTAGAGTGGGATGCAGTGGGCATGCTTGGAAGTAGAAACTTATTCTGAAGGGAACTTTTAGGCTGAAAACGTAGGCGTCAAGTTTAGGTGCCTACAGGATTCGGCAGGAGTTTTGTGGATGTTAATGGAGCCTAAAAACGGGATTTACGATGAGGACCTAAGTGACGTGTTCCAGGTGACATAGGAAGTCTGTGGCAGAGCAGGGAATTGAACCTGAGCATCCCATGCTAGCACCCTAACCACTGGAGCAGCGTGCCTCTCTTTCCAAAAGATGACTTTCAATCACACAGTCCAGGGTTTTAGGCCCTGCTCCTGTCGAGGGGGGACAGTTGTTTCAGAGTCGCATGTCTTCTGTCTGCTAATTACACTGGACTGGCTCTTGAAGCTGTTGCTGTTTATCATTTTGCATGCTTTGCTTGCTGAGATTGTTTGATGTAGTGTAATCCTTAGCTTTGTTATTGTGCCGTTTGAGTGATGACCCTGTGCTTTCTGGCTCTGGAATATTACGCTGAAGCTCCATAAAATAGCATATTGACAGAATATTAACTTATTATTGAAACTGTCAAGGTAACTTATTGTTTTGTACAATGATGTAACTATTGACTTCAACTGAGATGCCCCAGTGCAAATCAGAAATGAGGAGACATGACAGAAAAGGAAGAACAATTAGGTCTTGTACCCTAAGAAGGCCAAATCAAAGGATGCTGCAGTATCTCAGATATTTAAATTCTTTTTCAGTGCAAATGCTGAGAGGTATTTTTTATTATTTTAAAAATGGAACAAACTCTCCCATTTCTGACTATACAGACTGCACAGTCAATAAACACATTGCAAAGCAAGAGAACATCCCTTGATTTTATTTTCTTATAATTTAAAGGGAGAGAGATGGTTCAAAGTTTCTGACTTTTGATTGGAGGAGGGGGGCACAACAGGATACAGTTCTGCAATAAAGTTCTGAATATACTACCCACATGGGTGATCTACCCAATTACTAAGAGAGGGAGATGTGATGACTACTAACGGAGCTATTGTGCAGCTACTTTGCAGTCACTACACAAGTAACTCCAGTTTATGAATCCAATACCTACAAAAATCCAGCTGACATGACTAAAGAAATTTGCTGACATTTTAATACAGCTTTCTTATCAATTATAAGCCACTAAAATATACCTAATGACAGACTGGTGCTTTCAAAACCAAAATGGCCACTGTGGTCAGACTGTCCAGCCTAACTTCTGGATTCTTGAAACAATGAAGACTATCACTCTACGGCAAGTTTGCGAACATTATATACAGCAGTGGTCACCCTGATGTGAGATCAGCCAATGGGAAACTTATTGTGGCAATAAAAAATAGACAACTCAGGGCCCCTCACCCTTGCCTGGAAAAGATACACATTTCCTATGAGTAGGGCTATGATTTTGTCATGGAAATGTTTTGTCATGGAAAGGGAGCGAGTCGGGGATCTCGGGGGCAGGGGCAGAGAGGAGAGGAATGGACAGCGAGCCCACCCTGCACTCACCATGCACCAGCTGCTCCTGTCCTGTGGGGCTGGGCCCGGCTCCCCACTCTGGGCATTGCTACCTAGCACACAGGGTCACAACATCACATGGGGGCATTTCATGAACTTTACTCAAATTCACAGTTTCCCTGACTGCTGTGACAAAAATAACAGGAGCTGATCGCATGCAGGAATGGCAAAAGGCATTTGTGAACACATACACTGCTACATCCAGCATGCCAGAGGAATAAACAACAACATTAAAAGGAACGACCCTCAACATGCAGGCATGTATGGCAAGAAATGAGGTCACAGTTACCCTGTAAATCTCATTTACTACACTGTTCTTCACTTACCTCATGAATTTCTGCATGATAAGGTGCTGGATCCCAGACAATTAAGATTCCAGTATTGTACAACGTATCTGTAAGGAACTTCTGCTCTTTGACAGTTACAAGCTTGAATGAGAAAAGGAAAGATGATTTCTAACACAGCAGAATATGTATCAATCTGTGGAAGGTCAGGCAGTAAAGTATTACTATATTACTATATTAAGTATAGCTATACCCATCGACTACTAAGGACAACAGATGGGATTGGTTGAAGTTAAAAAAAGTGCTCTGTTATCCTTGGATTATACATGCTATAGAAAAGGTATTTCCTTGTGTGAGCTAGCAACCATGCCCTGTCCTTTTAATTCTGCTGCTACTCCTGCCTCCAGCAAGTCAGGATGTACTGCAGTGTCAAAGGAGCAATCGCTGCATATCTATGCATGTCAAATCCCCCTTTCTACCTGGCTTTACGCAGAAAGGAGAGGATATGGGCCACACACAGCGATTTGGAGCGTGTGTGGATTTCAGCCACTAAAATTACAGTCACTCAAATTAGTCAAGAGAAGAGTAGCAGCGGTAACTGAGATATCTAATTCTACATGCATTTCTCCAACTTTGTGGCAAATTATAGACACTGTGCCAAAAAGCGAAAACATATGGTAAGGGCAACAGGCTGCTCAGATCACATTTCATTAAAAAAAAAAGAAGCATGCATGGGGAAAGTTTTAACAATCCACACTTCACAGTCACGCTAAATACAAACCCATGGAGTTACACTCAGAATAATGGTCCAAGTGTCAATTTCCCCAAACAGCCACTAGTGCTAAGTTACAGTGACAAAAATCAGCTGGGGGCAGCTTTATCCTTTTAAAAAGAAAACAAGAAAAATACCTGTGGCACCTTAGAGACTAACAAATTTATTTCAGCATAAGCTTTCGTGGGTTAAGAACCCACTTCATTGGATGCAACCGATGAAGTGGGTTCTTAACCCACGAAAGCTTATGCTGAAATAAATTTGTTAGTCTCTAAGGTGCCACAGGTGTTTTTCTTGTTTTCTTTTTGCTGACACAGACTAACACAGCTACTACACTGAAATTTATCCTTTTAGTGATCCAACAACTGTCACAGGGCAAGTGAGAGAGTTGAACTTGGGGAAGTCCACTTTGGAGCACTGTTTACCAGGGCTAGGTTTTTGTGGGCCCGGCGCCAAACATATTTGTGGGCCCCCACGGAGGCAGTGGAGCATGGCGCGGGGAGGCCAGTCCCCGGAGTGAGGGGCCAGCCAGAAGCAATGGGGGATGGCAGAGGAAGCCCCGCTCCGCCCAATGCAAGGGCACGATTTATAAACCGGCAGTGGCCAGATGCACAGTGGCCATTCCCCTTTGGGATGGGCCCATGCCACACCACACAGCCCCCCCCACACCCAACACCCCCGACTCCCTATGGCCAGAGGCCCCCCAGACCCATTATTCCCAGCGCCCCCCCAGACCCACCCACAAATGCACAGTGCCCTGCACAATACCACCCCTGCTCACAGCCCCACTACAACTGCCCAGCACCTCCCAGAGAGCCCCCACTCCCTAGTACTCCAACACACACAGATCCTCCCTGCCCCTTCACAGCCCAGCACCCCCCCAGACTCCCCACAGACCCACTCCCCCAATCCCTGCCTCCCGGCCGCACTCACTGGCCCTGCTGGGAGGTAACTATCTGCCGAGCTGAGACGCCAGCGTAGCCAGGGCTGGTCCCAGGACCGGGATTGCTCCGTCCTCTCATGAGTGGCGTGATCAGCCAGGCCAGGACCTGGCCCGGCCAGGGTCCCTCAAGCTGCATTCGCCTGGAGGGGCTCAGCCAAGCCCTCCACACTGTTCTCCCCTCGCCCCCCCCACACACACACCTGGCTGAGACTGGCCAGGCTTCTGCACCAGTCCCAGATGGCTCAGCTCCGGGGAGACAGGTGGGGCCCCACAGGTGGTAGGAAGCAGAGACTGCCCAGAGCTGGAGGTGCACTGGGGTCTGGCCAGGGGGCTGAGAGGAGCAGGGGGTGGGGCCACGGGGTGGAGAGGAGTGCTCTGCCAGCCAGCAGACAGACCGAGAGGAGCAAGTGGTGGGCAGAGGGAGCCAGTGGGGTCTCGGGGTGCAGTGCAAGCGGAGCAGGCCAGGGCGCCTTCTGAGCATGGGCCCAGCTCCATGGAGCCACTGGAACCATTATAAACCCAGCACTGCTGTTTACAGGAGAAACGAAGTTCAATGAGATAAACAGGGGCTTGTCCTTTTATTCATAAGCATAATTCAAACAGATGCTGCTTGTTAACATCTGGTTAGGAAGAGGGAAATCATAAAACCCTGACTATACCAGACAGCCCATCAGAAATCCAAGCCAAATGGGAGCTATTTCAGAATGAGTTGATTCATCTTTTTAAATATGCTATTTCCTCCACAGTCATCGCTAGCATTCAATCGCTATTCTGGCTGTCCCAGTTACCAGTACATCCCAACCATGTCTGCTCGGCCATTCCACATACTTATTATTCTATAACTGAAAACAGGGCCGGCTCTAGGATTTTTGCCGCCCCAAGCAAAAACAAATTTGGCCACCCCTCCCCCCCGTTTTTTTCTTACCCCACCCCCGCTTAACTCCACCCCTTCCCCAAATCCCCAGCCCTGCCTCCTCCCGCCAGGCTCTCAAGCCTGGGAGGGAGGGAGCAAGGGAGGAGGGGGAGCAGCGGCGCGCGAATCAGCTGGTTCGCACGCTGCGGCCGCTCGGGATCTCCCCCTCCAGCAGCGGCGCGCGAATCAGCTGTTTCGCACGCCGTGGCCGCTCGGGATCTCCCCCTCCCTCCCAGGCTCTCAAGCCTAGGAGAGAGGGGGAGAAGCGGCGCGCGCGCCGCAGCCACTCAGAATCTCTCCCTCACTCCCAGGCTCTCAAGCCTGGGAGGCAGGGGGAGCAGCGGCGTGCGAATCAGCTGGTTTGCGCACTGCAGCCGCTCGGGATCTCCCCCTCCAGCAGCAGCGCGTGAATCAGCTGTTTCGCGCGCCACGGCGTGCGAGCCAGCAGCGGCAGCGGAGGTGAGCTAGGGCGGCCGGGGCACATTTTTAGGGGCGGCATGGCTGGTGCCAGAATGCCGCCCCTAGAAACGTGCCACCCCAAGCACCAGCTTGTTTTGCTGGTGCCTGGAGCCGGCCCTGACTGAAAAAGAGTTTGCTGGTGTATGTTCTTAATTTAAAAAGAGAAAGAGAAAATTAGGTTTGAGGCCCAGTACTGCATGGCTTCCTCAGCCTCGGCCATTTAAAACATTTCGGTCACTTTTAAAAACGTGGCCGCCGAGTCTGAAAGTGCAGCTTGGTGCACACAACCCTTTGCAGGTGCAAATGACAGGATTTAAGTTTTTAACTCCCAGGCCTGTGGGAACTAAAAGCATTTGGAGAGGACGGGATTGCAGGGAGAGGGCGAGGAAGAGTGGCAGAGAGTAGCAGTGACCGTGGTGTCAGAGTGGGGTGAAGGCAGGAAGGGGAGGAGAGACACAGCATAACAGAGGGAGAGGGGATTCTTGCCAGATATTTTACAAAACAAAATGGGTCCTTTTTAGCACCATCCTGGGCAGAGGAGAAGGTGCCTGAGAAGAGCGTTTCAGGAAAGAGTCCAAGTGTCGGTAGACATAGGCAGGCGGTGCAAGACTCATGGTGCAGGGTCATGAAGTGAGATGTTCTAAGCTGACGGGACAGAGTTCTCCCATTGGCTTAATAACTCC
This sequence comes from Macrochelys suwanniensis, assembly GCA_033296515.1. Classification (NCBI taxonomy): domain Eukaryota; kingdom Metazoa; phylum Chordata; order Testudines; family Chelydridae; genus Macrochelys; species Macrochelys suwanniensis. The sequence goes on from CM065783.1 coordinate 42,241,599, forward strand.
ACCTCCCCGAAAGGCAGTGACTATGTTGGTGGGAAAAGTTCTCCCACCAACAGAGTGCTGTCCACACCGGCGCATAGGTCAATATAACTACGTGGCTCAGGGGTGTGGATTATTCACACCCCTGAGCCACGTCGTTATACCAAAGTAATTTTGGACTGTAGACCTGGGCTCAGAGAGGGGAAGCAGAGCTGTTCAGAAAGGAAGGGGAGAGAATGAAAGAGTATGAATTCAGCAGTCACGGGCCTCTCTCTAGACTCACCCAGCAGCATGAACGCACACAGACATAGCAAATGTGAGAGGACCTTTTCAAGGTCAGAACTGTAGGGCTGTTGCCATCTTTCCTGCCCCCATTTTTAAGCAGGGCAGGTACCAGGAACAACTGGAGGCAAAGACATAGGCACCAAACGTCTACTGCAGTTGTCACTGCTCCCTACATCTGCAACCAATCTGGTAACTTCCTGCAACCTCATTCACACCCTGCTATTGTTTGCTCTGCATGACCTTAATTTGTTGACTGTCAGTTCTAGGTTCCACATTTAATCAATGGAGTTAACTGATCTCACCCTTTATTGCCTTTAGTGCCTCTCTGTTCTGCTTAATCAATTGATTGATTCTTTACACTCAACCAACTGTCATTTAACTGCTATCACACTCACTTGTCTTGCCCAGCTGTTTTGCTAATTAACAGCCTGAGGCATTGATTATTGCCTATTTGTTCTGTTCTTATTTAGATTTCATTATTTCCTGATTGCCTTGCTAATTCTTTACATAACTTGCTAGTACATTTATCATCTATGTAATCTCTTTTGGATTAGCTTGTTTGATTATAGCCTTAGACGGAGTTTACCACCAGCTTTGGGCTGCATTCCCAAGCAACCCGACTCCAAGAAGACCCCGTCCTGGTGCGCCGGGGGCCACTACCGGCCTCACACCATCCACGGGCGCATGGACCCCACCCGTTTACCTCTTAACGGTTTCACGCCCTGTTGAGAGTTCAAGAGGGCGTGAAACCGTTAAGAGGTAAACGGGTGGGGTCCACGCGCCCGTGGACGGTGTGAGGCCAGAGTTTAAGAGGGCGTGAAACCGTTAAGAGGTAAACGGGTGGGGTCCGCGCCCGTGGTGTGAGGCCGGTAGCGGCCCCCGGCACGCCGGGACGGGATCTTCTTGGAGTCGGGTTGCTTGGGAATGAAGCCCAAAGCTGGTGGTAAACTCCATCTAAGGCTAAATACTGGCACGAGACCGATAGTCAACAAGTACCATAAGGGAAAGTTGAAAAGAACTTTGAAGAGAGAGTTCAAGATGGCGTGAAACCGTTAAGAGGTAAACGGGTGGGGTCCACGTGACCGTGGATGGTGTGAGGCTGGTAGCGGACCCTGGCGCGCCGGGATGGGGTCTTCTTTGAGTCGGGTTGCTTGGGAATGCAGCCCAAAGCTGGTGGTAAACTCCATCTAAGGCTAAATACTGGCATGAGACCGATAGTCAACAAGTACCGTAAGGGAAAGTTGAAAAGAACTTTGTTTGATTATAGCATCTTAGACCACATTTGCTGACTTGTACCCTAAGAATGGTATCCCTTTACCTACCCCAGCCTCCTACCTCGTTCCTTTGTTGTGTCATTGTCTCCTCTCTACTTCTCCATCATCCATCTTCCCTTCCCTTTAACACTTATTCTCCCAGAACATGTGTGTCCACATGGGGAGTTGCACTGGCATAACTACAGCTGGATAATTATATATATAGTCGCAGAAGCAGGACAAACGTTTTCACTGGCACCATTTGCATATCATAGCTAGGCTGGCATTGGATACGTGGCCCCAGGAGATAGCTTCCAAAGTGGAGAACATACTATTGACCCGGTAACACAATTACACACAGACGAGTAAGGACATAAATTGCCTCCAGATTGCTGAACATGTCTGCTATGGGAAGATCAGTTTACAAAGGGACAAAGTCCAATTCTTAATTTATGTTGCATCCACTAGTCAGGAAGCAGAGACCACTGGGCAAGCAGGCAGCAAGATAACACAAATCATGGGAGCGGAGAATTCTGATGAGGAAGATAGATAAGATTTATGAGCAACAAAAATTCATGTAAAGGAAGAGGAACAAACATGGATTAGAGAATTTGCTTGCAATTTCCAAGGAAATACAGGGGATTTACCGTTGAATTTTAATAGAATACATGTAGCTAAACCCTCTATACTTACTTGAAAAAAGTCAACCCTTATTCCAAAGCAGCAACCCGGAAGACTCAGGGGTAGTCTACACTGGCAACACTAAAGCACTGCTGCGTCAGCACTTTAATGTGGCTTGTGTGGTCGCGGCAAAGCGCTGGGAGAGAGCTCTCTATACTGACACTCTATACTGGCACTTTACAGCGCTGAAACTTGCTGTGCTCAGGGGTGTGTTTTTTCACACCCCTGAGCGAGACAGTTGCAGCACTGTAAATTGCCAGTGTAGACAAGCACTCATTCTCTGAGAGCAGATGACTGAACTTCAGTCCAGTAGAGCGAGGAGACAGAATGAAGAAGTGAACAGGTAGTATGTTCTGGAGTATGAAACTCTGTTTTTCTTCCTACCCGGGTGGTTTCAACCTGTGCCCCCATTCACTAGATTGTAACAAGCTCTTCCTGATTAACCCAGCTAAAAGTGATGGCTTCAAAACACTTACTGGATGGATAGCTGGGGTGCTGTGACCACTGCTGATTTCACAACTCTCTCACTGTTTAATTGTACTCCCCTTGTCTGCCCGCTGTAACTACTTGTTGTCTGTTGTCAAGTCAAATTTATTAATAACAATTTAGCCGTAAGCCAAAGCACCAAAACCAAAATATATTACAATATAACTTAAAAGTAAATCCAGGATTTAAAAATATTACAATACATATAAATACAAATTTAAGAGAACATAAATCAATTAAACCATATATAATCACTGTGCCATTTGTTTTTTCCTGATTTTAGCTGCTGGCCATGCAAATAGGGCAGCCACTCGGATCACAGATACATTGTTAGTCCCTAATAAATATTCTGTTCTCTGAGAGGTTGCAGAAAAAGGCACCCAGGACAAAAAAAGCACAGAAAGCCATTCTGACCTCAAGTGGCAATACAAATTACAGTATAATAAATAATAGGGTAGGCCTTCCACCTGACCAGAGCTGCCTGGACAGAGGTGGTTACGTTTCTCAGTGCCAGTATATCAGCTTTCTGATTTAAGCTGTCTGCATAGATTGAAAACTGAGAGTTGTTAAGGCCCTCCTTAACTTGTTACTGGACAAATTCTCTAGATATCCATGAGTCTTTTTAATAAGGGGGAACAAAGGTGGCATAGTTGTAATGGAAACAACAGCCTTGTTTAGTTGCTTATTAATATCCTCTAATCTCAACTTGATTAGCCATTTCACATATTTAAACAAATCTAATCATTTTGAATTCTGGAAAGCCTAGAGAATGCAAAGAATTTTGAATATACTCTCAGCAAGGAAATGTACTTGACAAAGCCCAACTGAGCTGTTCCTCTAAGCACAGCCTTGGCAAACATTGTGGGTACATACAACGAATGCAAAGCCAAAAGTTAATGTTAGTATTGCACTTTGGAAAAGAACAGAATTCATGCCTGTCTTGAGTCTAAGAAGAGCAGCTGCAGTTCTATTTGGGACACCAAAAATCATCCCAAGGAATTTGTTTTGAAACACTTCCACTCTCATTTGATCATTCCACCCCCATTTTTCCACACCATACAAAATCTGAATGCATACCTTAGTCTCAAACACTCTTAGGGCTGGTGCAATTAAATTGCTCCCATGAATAGTAGGTGAAACATAACAGAGCTTGCATTGAATTTGAGGCCTTCTCTTTGGTCATCTGAACATGTTTATCCCACAACCCGTTTTGTGAGACCAGACACCCAGATAGGTGAAAGAATTAACTTGTTCACTATATTGCCCATCAATCCTCTATTTATGCAACCTCCGTCTTTGACTAAAAACAATTACTTTAGTTTTGGAATAATTTATCAAAAGGCCCTCCCGTTGATAGTATAAACCAAATGCATTTAATGAATGCTTCAGTCCCACTGACGTTTGTGACAACAGAATCGTATCGTCTGCATATAATAAGATAAACAAAGGGTAATCCATGATTTGATGGGGAAAATACTGATCCCCTTTTAATGCCAAAATAACATCAGTAATATAAAAGTTAAAAAAGTTGACAGCCCTGTCAACCCTCCCTTTGTTATTGGGATGGAATCAGTTAGTTGCCTATCTAGGCTTATCCTAATCTTGGCCTCCTTTTGCCTGGGAAGAGCTCTTAAAAGAATAAATGTGTCCCACTGAAGCTGTCTATCAATCGAATCAAATGCCCATTTAGATCAACAAAGGCTGCATACAATTTTCTGAGAGACAAAAATGTGTAGATCAGATAAGAAAGAATAAAACCATAATCTGTAGTGGAGCAGCCATTCTGAAAACCAGCAAATTATTTTTTATTTTCTGCCCAATCCTCTAGTCTCCCCAAAAGATATCTAGTATAAATTTTAAGACAGCATTCAATAAGAGGATTGGGTGATAATTCCCTGGGTCTTTCCTATTCTCTTTTTATAGAGTGGAATAATACTATTGATAGCCCACCATGAGGGAAAAATCCCTGTATTCTTTATATTGGAGAAAAGTTTAGCCAAAACAGGGGCCCACCAATCAATATTCTTCTTAAATCATCCCACAGGGATAAAATCCTCCCCTGGTGTTTTATTACAATCTTGCTAATTGATTAAAAAATTAACTTCCTCACTGGACACTGCAGACCATTCTTGAAACGAACAAGGAACGGGGCTTCCAGAGCCAATTGTGCCAAAAAGATAATACATGGCATATCATTATAAAGTGCAGAAAAATATTTCTCCTAGGTATGCTTGGAGATCAGAGCTTCAGTATTACTCCTAATCTTCTTGGAGCGCAATGCTACCAGTTTCTAAATATATAGTGCCCAGTTTCCTGGTCCCATGCAGGGAGCCTGGCTCCCCCTTGGCATGGACAATGAGAGAGAAACCCCCAGCCAGGAGTAGCAGGGTAGTGCCGGAGTAACAAAGCAACCCACAGAGCAGCGAAGCAGCCCACAGAAGTGCCGGAAGCAGTAGTGGGCCCTCGTCCCAAGGAATCAGGGCATAATTCTCAGGAGAAGATCAGGGTTCCTCTTATATGTGACCTAAGTCCTGGCAGTTGAGGCAATGAACTTGTTTGTTCCTGATTGGAAGATATGGAACTGATGAGGAGGGGGGAGATTTAAAGTCTGTGCCTGGCATAAGGCTAAGATCCTAAATGCTGAGAGAACACTCAGACACAAACTCTGGTTACAGCAAAAGGTTGAAAGGACAACATGAGGGCAGAAGGAGCCATGCTGAATTAACTAAATTTACCAGCTCTGGTTAAAACTCATCAGCAAGCCCATAAATCTTGGTTAGGAAGCGCCTCTGCCTCTCCCATCTGGCCCCCCTCGCTCAATCTAAAATTACAGATTTTATATCCCCCCCTAGTGAAGAGGATAGATTTGGATAATATCTTCTAAGGAAATGGAGATTGGAGACTGCCTACCTCTGGTCTGAGCCCTTCAAGACTCTGTTCCAAGCCTTATACAAAGACTGACATGGAGGTTGCTGTACACAGGAATCAGGGCTAGGTCAGTTCTCCCAGGACAATGACCTGGATGGATTTCTGAACTCTCCTCTGAAAACTACCCTGAGATTATCAGACCTTTTAACTGTATCTACAGAATCAAATACAAACTTTTCTACGGATTTTAAACCAAACACTGCCCCTGGTTATGAACAATGTATAAGGCTTGGAAAGCTTATTGGTAGAATATTTACAGACGTTTCTGAAATCAAGAATCTGTCTTTGATTTCAAGGTCATGCTGGGGAGTCTATGGCAGATATGGCGAGAGTTTAAAGACTAAAAAAAATTGTTTAACTATTTGTGTGTCTGCTAGTCTCTACAAAGCCAAATAGTGGACTTGATCTGTCTCCCACAGGTAATCAGTATGGTGGTTCTGAGGTAGGAGTTTTTGACTAATAGTATTGAAAATGGCTTTTCCCTGCATGTCATTTTATACCTGTACCTCCTTCCACCATACTCCCTTCCAGGCATATGTCCCATGAGCCTGTGCTCACGGCTCTAAATATCCATTCCTGCCCGGATAAAAGCCCTAGTATTCTGATAACCATAAGCATGCATGGGTTGTGGCTTTGACTTTACAGGAAGGGCAAAGACTCTAGTTGGTTTACGCTGCCAGATTTATACATTACTTGAGTAAGAGGTATTTGGCTCTTTAACCAGATATAAGACTGTGAAGATTAAACAATTCTATAACCTAGGTCTACAAGAATGTATGTTGGTAGTGTGACGGTGTCTCCATAAGACTTTATGGGGAGATGCTTATAAATGTATATAGGATATAACTGGAATATGTTTTATGCTACATGTGCCATGTAACATATCTCTGTAAAAGTTATGATCTACCGAATCTATTCCTCCTGCTTGTATGCATGTATCATTGTTTTAGTTGAAGTTATGAATATTGGTGGTAGATTTGCTGGTTTTATACATAACCTTTGTAAGAGCATGGGATCATGTCTGGAGAAAAGAATGTGCCCAATCAAGAAACTCTTAAACAGACAAAAGGAGTTGCAGACCCCAATCCACATCTGAGCTTGGCCAGGAATGCGACTGGCTGGGCTGGTTGCTGAATTGTGCATGGACGTGTGACTTGCCCATGTGATCCCCAAACTCCAGGGTAACATGATGCTACACAGGGAGTCAGGAGGAGCATCCATACAGGGGAGAAAATCTATTTAAACCCCTGGAAGACCCCTCCATTTTGTCTTCAGCTGGCTAAAGAGAGAGGCTCTCTACCCCCCAAGGACACACCTGAAAGAAACTGAACAAAGGACAAAGACAATATGGGGTGTGAGCGATTGCTGGACCCAGGCTAGGAGTTCTACAGCCTGTAAAAGAGACTGGAACTGGTGAGGTTTTTATCTGTGTTGAGTTTGATTAGACATAGACTTGTGTGTTTTATTTTATTTTACTTAGTAATTCACTTTGTTCTGTCTGTTACTACTTGGAATCACTTAAATCCTACTTTCTGTACTTATTAAAATCACTTCTTACTTATTAAGTTACCTGGAGTACGTGTTAGTACCTGGAGGGGGCAAACAGCTGTGCATATCTTTCTATCTTTGAAACAGAAGGTGAACTATTTATGAGTTTACCCTGTATAAGCTTTATAAAGGGTAAAACAGATTTATTCAGGGTTTGAACCCCATTGGGAGTTGGGCACCTGGGTGTCAAAGGCAAGCGCATTTCCTGAGCTGCTTCCAGGCAGGCCTACAGCTGTTAGGGGACGTAGTTTGGACCTGGGTCTGTATTTGCAGCAGATCAGTGGATCTGGCTCAAAACAGACAGGATTCTGGAGTCCCAAGCAGGAAAAGGCAGGAAAGCAGGGGCAGAAGTAGTCTTGGCAAGCCAGGTGGCTGCACCAAGGTGGTTTCTGTGATACCAACCCGTCACAGGTAGCATTTAAGTTAAGAAGATCTGGGGCATGAAATATCTTCTGAGTTTTGGAGGATACAGAATAGAGCAGGTTAAAAGGAACCAGTTTGGGAATGATTAGTTGAACTGTTCCACTCTAGGTTAAGTGATAAAAGAAAGGGTAATGACTAGGACTGTTGATTAATTGAAGTTAACTCATGTGATTAACTCAAAAAAATTAATCACGATTAATCACAGTTTTAATTGCACTGTAAACAATAGAATACCAATTGAAATTTATTAAATATTTTGGATGTTTTTCTACATTTTCAAATATATTGATTTCAATTACAACACAGAATACAAAGTGTACAGGGCTCACTTTATATTATTCTTTCTGATTACAAATATTTGCACTGTAAAAATGATGAACAAAAGAAATTGTATTTTTCAGTTCACCTCATACAAGTACTGTAGTGCAATCTCTTTATCATAAGAGTGCAATTTACAAATATAGATTTTTTTTTGTTACATAACTGCACTCAAAAACAAAACAATGCAAAACTTTAGAGCCTACAAGTATACTCAGTCCTACTTCTTATTCAGCCAATCGCTAAGACAAACATGTTTGTTTACATTTACAGGAGATATTGCTGCCTGCTTCTTATTTACAATGTCACCTGAAAGTGAGAACAAGTGTTCATGTGGCAATTTTGTAGCGAACATTGCAAGGTATTTATGTGCCAGATATGCTAAACATTCATATGCACCTTCATGCTTCAGCCACTATTCCAGAGGACATGTTTCCATGCTGATGACGCTCATTAAAAAAAAAGAACCTGTTAATTAAATTTGTGACTGAACTCCTTGGGGGAGAATTATGTTTCCTGCTCTGTTTTACCCACACTCTGCCATATATTTCATGTTATAGCAGTCTCGGCTGATGACCCAGCACATGTTCATTTTAAGAACACTTTCACTGCAGCTTTGACAAAACTCAAAGGTACCAATGTGAGATTTCTAAAGATGGCTACAGCACTCGACTCAAGGTTTAAGAATCTGAAGTGCCTTCCAAAATCTGAGAGGGACAAGATGTAGAGCATGCTTTCAGAAGTCTTAAAAGTCTTAAAGCACTCCAATGTGGAAACTACAGAACCTGAACTACCAAAAAAGAAAATCAACCTTCTGGTGCCATCTGACTCAGATGATGAAAATGAACATGTGTCAGTCTGCACTGCTACAACAGTGCCACGTGAACGCCTATTCTCACTTTCAGGTGATATTGTAAACAAGAAGTGGGCAGCATTATCTCCTGCAAATGTAAACAAACTTGTTTGTCTGAGCGATTGGCTGAACAAGAAGTAGGACTGAGTGGACTGAAGTTTTCCATTGGTTTATTTTTGAATGCAGTTATTTTTTGTACATAATTCTACATTTGTAAGTTCAAATTTCATGATAAAGAGATTGCACTACAGTTCTTGTATTAGGTGAATTGAAAAATACTACTTCTTTTGTTTTTTTCCAGTGCAAATATTTGTAATAAAAAATAAATATAAAGTGAGCACTGTAGACTTTGTATTCTGTGTTGATGGCCTACTGCAATACTCCTTTGATCTTAAAACTAAGGGCCCAATCCAACGTTCACTGAACTCAATGGAAAGACTCTCATTGACTTTGACATGCTTTGCATTAGGCCCCATAACCTTGGAACAAATGTGTCAGGAAACATCTCAGATTAAATCCTTTCTGGTTCTTTATGTATAAAATGATGTGCAAAACACCAGGTACCTCACTCCTTGTTCATCACTCATCTCCATGATGGCTCGAGAAGCCTCCTGTTAAGATGCTGGGGAGCTTATACCCATCTTACTTACATCCCTTGGGACAGGCTGAGGCTTTGACAATCTCCTATACAAGGCATGCACAATTGTTTACATAACTCTGATTGATGTAATGTCCACAGCATCCTCAGCAAAGACAATGATTTTTTAAAAAGTCAGCATATAAACACACATCCATCCTCAGGACGGAGGGGAATTCTCTTTCTTTCTGAACTTAACATGGATTATGGGAAACTCTGCCAACAGACCTTTTCTTTTTAGGGTGGAATGATTCACTCTCATTTTCCCCCCACGGCTTCTATGATAGGAAAACCATAATCCCCTCTGACTTCTTAATTTGAAGGGAATCCTCGACAGAGTGACCTTTCCTCCTCCTGTTTATCAAGGGCTTGCATAACTTTGTCAACTAATGCGGTCAGTTTCTCATGAAATCTGACTGTGATCCAACTGAAGCAGAGAAGAGGAAACATGTACACACTTAAAGGAAGAAACATCTGTCTTCAACTTTTTGGAGTTTTTAGCTTTTTTGCAGGGTTTTCTGGGCTTGGAAAATATAGAATGGGCAAGTGCTTCAAAGTACATGATGCTACAGCCCTGCTTTGCATTCTCCAGCCTGAGGGGTTCCACCCATCTGACAGAGCTCAACAGGCCAAGTGGGAAGAAGGGCTGCAGGAGAAAGGCCTGAGAAATTAGATGTAGAAAGCTGAAAAGTCTCAGTGGCTTAGTTCACAGAGGAGCCGGAGGCAGTGAGCTGAGGTCACATCTGTGTCACAATGCAGATGTGCAGAGCTGTGTCTGATGAGATAATGAGCAGGATATATCCTGCGATGGGTGCTCTGTACAGGTGAATACACCATGAATAAAAAGCTGTTTTTGAAATACTGCATGCAACTATTATACTACAGCACAACTATTAAAAACCAACTGAGGGGGCAGATTGTTCCACATCTGCCTACTGCGGGGTTCTTACACCTTCTTAAGCCTTTGGTGCTGGCCCCAATCAGACAGGATACTGTGTTAGTAAGACCTTGGGTATGATCCAATTCCTCTGGAACATTCTAGATAGAAGATGACTATAATTATATAAAAACTAATTAAAGGATGTCTGAGTACGATTGAGTCTAGCAAAGGATTAAATATGATTTGTGTATTCTGGTTATTGAATTCGTTTGCAGGCTCTACCTCAGAAGTGGGCAAACTACGGCCCAGGGGCTGTATCTGGCCCTCTAGACGTTTTAATCTGGCCCTCAAGCTCCCACTGGAGAGCGGGGTCCAGGCTTGCCTACATGTAGGGGCAGCCAGGGGGCTCCACATGCTGCCCCAGCCCCAAGCGCTGCCCCCGCAGCTCCCATTGGCCGTGAATCACGGCCAATGGGACCTGCAGGGGTGGCACCTGAGGACAGGAGGAGCCGCCTGGCCGCGCCGCCACGTAGGAGCCAGAGAGGGGAACATGCTGCTGCTTCTGGGAGCTGCTTGAGGTACACACCACCAGGAGCCTGCACCTCCGACCCCCTCCTGTGCCCCAATCCCCTGCCCCAGCCCTGATCCCTCTCCCGCCCTCCGAACCCCTCTGTCCCAGCCCGGAACAACCTCCTGCACCTCCAACCCCTCATTCTCAGTCCCGCCCCAGAGCCCGCACCCCCAGCTGGAGCCCTCACTCGTGCACCCCTGCACTCCAACCCCCTGCCTCAGCCCGGAGCCCCCTCCCCCACCATGAACTCCTCATTTCTGGCCCCACCCCAGAGCCCACACCCCCAGCCAGAGCCCTCACCCCCTCCCGCACCCCAACCCCCAATTTCGTGAGCATTCATGGCCCGTCCTACAATTTCCATACCCATATGTGGCCCCCAGGCCAAAAAGTTTGCCCACCCCTGTTCTACCTGTTCTCTCCCTACAGAGAGAAATGACACCTCGAGGTGCTACTACATAAACATCCCAAGAATGTGAGGTAGAGATTTCATGTTCATAGCCAGAGATGTGGCTCTATTCTTCCATAAATACCGTAAGAACAGCCGCCACTTACCATTGATCAATCTGCTGTTGGTGCTATTGCTACCTCAGTCCTTGCAGTGAAGGAGAGACTGCACAATAAGAGAGCTGAACTGGGCCCTCAGTCACCTACTCAATACACTTTCACTCTCTGTTGTGTAGCACACCTGCCAGGCAGACTTACCTGAGAATTAACAAGGCGGATTGTTGTCTTTTCCCCTACATCATTCTGAAACCCTATGGTAGGAGCCCCATTAAATCTCAAAACTGCATCGTGGGTGTCTGAAAGCAGCAAAGAGGGAAGAGTTATTAAAAGTTAACCGATGGCTATTATGTGTGAGTGGGGGAAAAGCATCTAACTCAGGAATGTTAAAAATATAGCAGGTATATAATCAATGCAGAATTTTCCTCATAATAACTGTTAGAGATACAGAGCTGGATTCATCAGAAGTATTAAAAAGATTGATTCTTTTCATGCTGGCATTTAAATGATTACTATGTGTGCTGTTTTCTCTGTCTCCTACTTTGGTTTAAATGAAACTAGCCATTTCCAGCTGTATGTATTTTATTGTAAAAACTCAGCACACATGTAGAGAGCACAAGCTGACATCCAAGAAACCTGCTCAGTACAGGTTCCCAAAACACACTTGGGTAAATAATTCTCCTTGTGATTTGTTACAAATCAGTGATTGGGAAATAATGAAGAGGAATGTCCTTTATTTCTCAGAGCCTGAAAAACCTGATGCTCAATAGCCTGTGGACTGAGCCTAATGGCTAGGGTGAAAAATAACTATGCTACCTCACAGCTCAACATGACGCCTCCTGCACTTTAAAGGAATAAAACAGCTGTGTAATATTTATAAGTACTTTGCCAAATGTAACTTACTATACTCTTAGTTGTGTTATACTTTCCCTTCATGGCTTCACTCCTATAACAGATGACAGCATAGCTTTTCCTGAGTTTTGTTTCTGTGTCTTCCTTCATATTCTCTCCTCCCTATCATTAATAATATTATCTATTTGGATTGCAGTAGCACTTAAGAGCCCCAGCTACAGCAAGGCTGGGGTAGGCCAGAGGTTCTGCTGTTACAGAGAACGGATAGGTTAAATAATGAATAATAAAATAAATAATAATACCACCTAAACTCTTCCATAGCATTTTTCATCAGTAGATCTAAAAGCACTTTAAAAAGGAAAACTGTGTCATTACTCCTATTTTACAGATGGGAAACTGAGGCACAGAGCAGCAAAGTGACATGCTCAAAGTCACCCAGCAGGCCAATCTTAGAGCCAGGAATAGAAATCAGGTCTTCTGAGCAACAGCCCAGTGATCTACCCACTAGGAAACACTACCTCCTCCTCTCCTTCCTTCTCCAGAGCCAAAGGGCTTGTCTACATGGGAAAGTTTTATCAGTAATATTGGTATAATGCTATCAGTATAGTTAAATTGATACAGCGATACCAGTAAAACTACCCCTTAAGGACACCCACTCCCATTTAAGAGTGGCTTTTTCACCCCACCAGTTTAGCTTAAACTCTTTCCAAAGTGACATAAGTTAAACCAAACAAAGGCACTCAAATGGGAATCTGAGTGTTCATCTGGGGAGTTATATTGGTATCACTATAGTGATTCCTGCAACTGCCATGGCCATGCCCTGTCCCCAGCCTGTTTTATCCTCTCTCTTTAGGGGACTCCAGCTCCCTAGAGGTCCCCAGAGTGGAGCCTGCAACTGCTCTGTACCGCTGCAACCCCTCCCTTGCAGTGGGAATTCTACCACTGGGGGTCTCCATCATATTGTATGGTGCAGAAATCAGCATGGATCTTGAGCTGAAATCTGGCCCACACTTCGTTCAATTAAACTAATTGTGTTTTCAAGTGTTAAAGATTAATATACACATTTTAAATATGTACTAAGGGTACACACTAAGGGTACCTGCTCATTCTCTCTGCTCTCCACCACACACACCTGCAATCAATAAGAAACTTAATTGAATATTTCAAGATGGTTCAAGTGTCTTTGTGAATTCTCTAATTTTAAATGGAGACAGTCCTATGGGTAAATCAAGTGTGATGGTGGATTGTTTCAGCCTCACAGAGTTCAAAAGCCAGATGATATTGTTTCATCCTAACAGAGTAATACCAACCTATCTCTGGTCCCAGATGTGAGGACTTCAGAGATCCTGCTGAGGACACGACAGCACATTGACGGAAGTGGCCGACTTCTTGGCTGAGGTTTTTTCCTGGTAAACACTTCTGCCATTCAGAGGTACTGAACGGACCATCTGACCCATGGATCATTCTCACATTCACTCTGTCCCGGAGCTGGCACAGCAGTTTCTCTGGAGTGAGTTTGGCAGTATTTCTTTGCCCTTTGTAAGTCACATTGTACTTGTTCATGGACTGGTAATTGTTTTTGACCTTTTGCAGCCTGGGTATGAGATTCTTTGATGAACTGTCCTCATTCCAGACATTCACAGAGAGCACTGATTTCTTGGACTTTGCCACTGCATTGTTTCCTGGAGGGGTTGGAGAAATGCTGCCATTTACTTTATCCAATTTGACCAGCAAAACAGGAGATAACTGGCCCTTCTCATTGACAGCTTTTCCCAGAGCTCTGAGAATCTGAAAACTGTTGCTTTCTGTTTTGAAGGGAACGTAGTAGCCTTTTCTTGTTTCCCTCCACAAGCAAATAGTCAGAACCACAAGCAATAACAGGAGTCCATACACCAATTTTTTCAATAGATTGATGTGAACCATAATGTATGGCGCATCAGAAGGAGGTGATTAACACAGGGCAGGATGCTGGGCCTGAAAAAGAGGGCAAGAAACAACAAATCAAAAGAAGCAGTGAGGGAATTAGAAATTTTTTCCAGACTTCTCAATCCATCTAAAGGCCTGATCTAAAGCCACTAGCATCAATGGAAAGACTTTACTGGGCTTGGATGAGGTCCTAAATTCAATATCAACCCAGGCCCATGCTTCTTATTTGAATTATATGGGAGACCTCCCCCAGCCCCAAGTCCATATTTTTCCTTCTCCAAAGAGTGTATGGGTGCAGAACTTTCATGCCAGCTTGGGTGAAAATCCCCACTTTGCTATTTTTGTAATATTTAATGTCTGAAACGACATCACCAGGTCAAGGCTCCCTGCCTGAATCTGTCCCTGGTTCTTGCCTGTGGTCAGAAACTACCGTTTCAATAACAAACCTTCTTTAAAGAACTCTGTGGAGAAGGCAAATTTTATAAACATCATGTGAGTTTCAAGATAGCTGAACTGAAACCTTAGTGAGCTCATAGGAAACTTCTGCAAATCTGTAAATGACTGACTGCACTCCCAACACGTAGTCTCATTAAACAGCTGGCTGGAGCCAATGAGTCTATGTTAGTGTTTTGGTTTTTTAATGTTTTTATTCTCAAAATGCTCTTGGTTCGATATTAACTTAGGGTACAATACAGAATATCTGGGGGAAGCAAGGAAGCTTTCTGCAGCACAGTGCTCCTGTCATAAATATAAAGGGAAAGGGTTAAGAAGCTGATACAGTACTATAAAATTCTCTTACCTGTAAAGGGTTAAGACTCAGGTAACCTGGCAGGCATCTGACCAATAAGGGGACAAGATACTTTCAAATCTTGGGAAGGGGAAGGTTTTGTGTGTGGCTCTTTGTCTGAGTCAGTGTGATCTCTGGGGACTAAAAGGACCGGCAGAAAATCAGTCTCCTCCAACCCAACCTCATCAAACCTTCAATATTTCACATAAGTTAGTCAGGCATTGCGAATAGGTTTTGTTTATTTTGCTTGTGGAGCTTTCCCTGTGCTAAAAGGGAGGTTTATTCCTGTTTTCTGTAGCTTGAACTTTCCCTGTGTTAGAGGGAGGGGTTATTCCTGCTTTTCTGTAACTTTAAGGTTTTGTCCAGAGGGGGAATCCCTCTGGGTTTGGAAATTGAGTACCCTGTCAAAGATATACCATCCTGATTTACAGAGATGATTTTTACCTTTCTTGTTTTAATAAAATCCTTCTTTTAAGAAGCTGAGTGTTTTCTATTGTTCTAAGACCCTGGGGGTGGGTTTTTGGATCACTGTGTAACCAATTGGTTAGGAGATTATTCTCAAGCTCCCCAAGAAAGGGGGTGTATGGGCCTGAGGAGAGATCAGGGTGGGAAAGGAGAACTCCAAGTGGTCCCTTTCCCTGGTTCCTGTTTTAAGCACTTGGTGGTGGCAGTGTACCTAATTCCATGTACAAGGAAACATTTGTACATTGGAGAGTTTTTAACCTAAGCTAGTAAAAATAAGCTTAGGGGGTTTTCATGCAGGTCCCCACATCTGTACCCTAGAGTTCAGAGTGGGGAGGGAACCCTGACAGCTCCAACAAATGCAGAACACCCCACCTTCAGCAGAAAATAATTTGAGCAGCTGCGTGGAGGAGATGGAGAGTTTGAGTTGTTTAAGGGACAGACGGTCTGTTGCTAGAGTGTTGTGACGCAGAGGCAGCAAATCAACAGCAGGAAAGCACAGAGGGCAGTTCATTATTCACCCTCTGTTCAAAGCACTGGGGAACACAATGTAAATGAAGCTATGCTGGCAGTCTAAAAGCAGCTGTGGCATTTACAATGGTGCATGGTGCCTGGACATAGGTGGGCATTGAAGGTGACCAGAGCATAGTTGCCAGCTCTGTACATGCCAGTGCCTTCAGGTGAGTTGCTCAAGCTATGTTGATACTTAGCTGTGCCGCTGTATCACTTCAGTGTAGCCACTCGCTACAGCAACGGGAGGGCTTCTCCTATCACATTAGTTCATCCACCTCCCCGAGAGGCGGTAGCTAGGTTGATGGAAGAATTTGTCCATCGACCTAGTGCTGTCTACACTGGGTTTAGGACGGCTTAACTACGTCGCTCAGGGGTGTAGGTTTTTCACACCCCTGAGCGACATAAGCGAGTCTACACTGGGTTTAGGTCGGCTTAACTACCTCACTCAGAGGTGTAGGTTTTTCACACCCCTGAGCGACATAAGCGAGTCAACTTAACTTTTTAGTGTAGACCTTCCCTCAGGATATGAGAGCGGCAAAGAGAGGGCAGATGCTCGAGTGGTGTGATGGGGCCAAGAACAAGGAACTGGAACTGCTGTGCAGCCCACACCCTACGTGTCTGTATCTGACTGACTGTCTCCCAGGGTGAGGAGAGTAGTCTGGCTGCCTTGCAATCCAACACAGGGGGATGGGTTTCCCACTCCAGAAGTGGACAGAAGTTGGTGGGGAACTAGCAACCATACGGACAGTGCCTGTTATTCGGGATCGGCTCTGGAAGTAATTTTTCTGGCCCAGAGCCAGAGGTAGGGCTTCTGTTCTTCGGGATGTATTAATTTAATTGTTCAGGATTTATTTTTAGCAATTTTTGAGTTCTATGTAAATGTCCAAAAACAGGTGGGGTTCAGGGTTTACTGTAATGAGTGTAGTATACACCATAATGAGTTATATTACTTATTACAGTAGTATATATTATAATGAGTACGCTCTTCTTAATGTTTCTTAGTGTACTTTAACATAGTGCTGTTTGAAACAGTACTACAATAAAGCACACTAGGGAACATTTAGTGCACACCAGCAGGGTACAGGGTATAGGGAACAGGCTCCATCTACACTAGTGTGAATAGGTTCAGCACCTGAAATACAGGCAATCAAATTTTGACCTCTTGGAGCCAATCTTATACTTCTGATTGAACAAACCCAATATCCCCAAGTTCCAGCCATTCATTCATAAGCACAGATGTCTGACCATATAAAATTCCCTTTGTTTTCTATTTCTATCATCCGTGAACTCTCAGAGAAAGCAATGGAGCCACTTAAAAGGCAGGTGATGGTACAGACTGAGCCATGAAAAATAGATCTGCAAAACTAGGGCCAAAATATGCAAACCTTTCCTTGTGTTTGTCTTAGGGCTGGTCTACCCTACAGAGTTAGGTGGCTTAACTACATCCTTCAGAGCTGTGTAAAATTTCACACCCCGTACAATGTAATTAAGATGACCTAAGTGCTGGTGTAGATATCGCAAGGTCAATGGAAGAATTCTTCTGCCGGCCTAGCTACCGCCTCTTGGAGAGGTGAAGTTTACTACAGTGACAGAAGAACCCCTTCTGTTACTCTAGTAAGTGTCTACACTACAAGTGCTGCAGCTGTGCCGCTGTAGCATTTCTAGTGTAGACACAGCCCCAGCAACAGGAGCAGTCCCACTGAAATCAGCAGGACTCATGTGAGTGAAGACTACTCAAGCCCATATAGAACTGATCCTGGGTCCACTAAAATCAACTGGAACTTTGACAACTTGCTCATAGGAGCAAGCCCCTGTGAACTTAACACTTAACCACTGTCTAGCACTCTACATCCTCAAAGCACCGTCCAAATGTTGACTGACTAAAGGATTGTTATCCCAATAAAGACAATCAAATCTATTATTAGACTTCAAAACAAAGTCTCCTCTGTATTATTTGAACTGCTAATGTATTTGTTACCTGTTGTTGGCTAATACTTGAGTTAGAGGAACCACTGCTCATTTTTAAGTATCTGCAGGTTTTCTAACAATGGTGAGAAGCTGTGTTTTCCTACAAATCCAACACATCAGAGTGATGAACAGATTTCTAATAAAGGTCACAAGCTACCTGCAAAAAAAGAGAACTTTATTAGAGAAATACCAAATGGCACAGGGCACCAACAAGGATTTTCTTAGGTATGTGTTGGATTCTTGCAGAGAGAATTCTGATAGCCAAACTTGGCTACCGCCAGCAGCAAAAAAATTTTTAATCAAGTAAAACCCTTCCGAGATCTCAAACATCTATTGAAATGAGCAGGAATTGTTCAAACTTTGCCAGTGACAAAGCAAATCATCTTCTATCTTTTTCAGTTAAAAAAAAGCCTAGAGAGTCTCACACCAAAATTTAGAGCCACCTAGCAGTTTGCATGTTCCGTCTGCAGCCTGGCTAGCAAAGATATTACAGTGCACCCTGGAGTTATTTTAAACCCCTGGAGAGCAGTATGTTTTTGGCAAATTTAAAGTGAATACATGATGTTATTTTTAGAATCCTCTAGTTAAACAGTGTCGTTGTGAGTTTCTCCTGAGTCTTAGACGCTCTGTCTTCTGACTAGTCACTTTTTGCTCTGCAAAAGAAAGTGTTCTTGTCTTATTCCTTCAGCACAAAAGCCACAGCACCAAACAAACATGAAGAGTTTTATCTGCTGGACAGGCTTAGTATTGCTTTTCACAATAGCACTACTATACTTTGCAATCAAGTCTCATCCAGAAGCCCCATTAGACGAGGGCCCCATGGCACTGAGTGCTGTGCAAACACTAGCCTAAAATAGATTATTTCCTGTTTTCAAAAAGGATGTGGAGGAAGGAAACCATTTACAAGGCAAGTGATGGAAGCAGATACAGTGAAAGAGAAGGGGAGACTTTACAAACCATTATGACCCTGCAAAAAGTTACACATATGCTTAACTTCACGTTAACACTGAAGTCAGCAGAACTATGCACATGAATTAGGTACACTTGTAATTGTTTGTAGGATAGGGGCTAGATTATTAAAACTTCTTTTAGTGTCAATAGTCAGATAACATTAAAAGAGTGCAAATAGGCAGATTTGCAACACACATGCATTCAACCCACAGAATCCATTGTTAAAATTCAAACAGGTCCCCACTTTCATTAAGGAACTTTTAATCACAAGTATTTGTTATAATATGCTTCAATAGGACATAATGGTATTTGCCTTTACTGACAGTCGTACATTAAACTAGTCTTTTTATAAATCAGTTGCTTGAAAGAGTTAAAGGAAGTAGTGAACATAAAAAAATTCCCTTTAGTCAGGGGTTTTGGGGTTTGTTTTTAAACCTGTTATTGTTTCAAGTAACAAAATTACAACAATAGATTGGAGGAAAAAATATCAATTTCATCAGTTTGTTTACTTGGTGTACCGGACAGCACCCTTACTGGAACTAGGGGTGTTGCACCCCTTTTCTTGAAGTAGTAATAACAAACAGGAAATAAATTGCTTCCAACATCAGCACCCCCATTATAAAAATTGTTCCAGCACCCCTGCCTTGTGCCTAATCAGTTTCATGGTTTCCCCTGTACTGTTGGTAGGCTCTAATTCTGCAATCAAGTATGCATATACTTAATTGTTCACATTGGTAATCTCATTGGATCAAATCCCCTATTGTTTGTGTGGACCTTCTACTCAGCAAGAAGGGAGCGAAAATCATTTACCAAGTAGGAAAAATGTGGCTGTGAAACCTAATGATTTGTCAGGTGGCCTCACGGGTAGGAGTAGTACCTAAAACTATATGTAATGCCGACAGACCATAGTCTATCAGAGGGCAGGGTCGAACCGGGGACCTCTGGAGCTTAGTGCATGAGCCTCTACCACATGAGCTAAAAACCAACTGCCTGTTAGCTAAAGCTCTAGAGCAGCTCATTTAACTGTCTCTCTCTCTCTAAGTGGTCTCGATGCCACTAGATGGGACACAAACCACACCATACGCGCCGACTCCGTGGGTGCTCCGGGGCTGGAGCAGCCACGGGGAAAAATTGGTGGGTGCAGAGCACCCACCAGCAGCTCCCCGCCATTCCCGGGGCCCGCGCCCAGCTCCCTGCCAGTCCCGGGACCCGCGGCAAGCTTACCTCAGCACCGGAAGACGTTGCGGGGCCCAGCCCCCGATGCTGGGCGACGTTGCGTCGGCGTCGGGGGCAGGGCCCCGCAACGTCGCCCGGCGTCGGGGGCGGGGCCCCGCCACATTGCCCGGCGTCAGGGGTGGGGCCCGGCGTCGGGGAGGGGCCCCGCCCCTGACGCCGGGCGTCAGCCCCCACCGGCGCCACCGGAAGTCGGCGCCTATGCACCACACCCCGAAGGAGTGTGGGTTACATATACACTTTTTTTTAACTGATTAAATGTCAAGCTGATGGTGTCCATTTAATACACAGAGAATCTCCTCAAAGCTTTTACCCTTCTCAACCTAATATGAAATGGCACAGCTCCACTGACTTCAGTGGACCTATGTCAGTTTACACAAGCTGAGACTGGCTATTAGTTTTGTAAATTAGTACTAATTTACTATTCATCTTTTTGCATAAGGTGGGACAAAGCATTAACACAATCCACAAAAGATGGAGCTCTGAAAATACCATGTCACTCTGCATAAAGCAAGCCAGAGCATTGGCAAGAATACAGTGCATTGTATATAAAGTCTGCCATGAAGTTGGTAGTGCAAGGTATTCCCAGGCTACTTTACAGTTTGGCTTGATGTGTCACATTGCCATAGTTGAGCTCAGCAGAGGTGCTTGACCTGGACCCCCGCCCCCGCCCCCTGTGATATAAGCTAGAGGGAGCTGCTGGCAGCATTCTGTGTGCGGGAGATTTTGACTTTGGAATCCCTCCTTGCCACAGCCTGGATCTATCCTCCTTGCAGGCGTGTTGCAAAACCTGTCTTTCCTCCCCCACCTCTCAGACTTCTGGGCAGATGGAGGGCAGATGGCTATTTATTAATGGGCAGTCTTTTATATTGTGTTAATATATGGGCACCTATAGGTGTTTTTATATAATGGGGGGAATACAATCTGCCTATTTCTTGTTTTTAAGAGCAAAAAGGGTTGTATCTTTTGGGTCTAACAGTTTAAGTGGGACTGACCCTTTCATTGCTAGGGCATTTTTTAAATCATTTACATTTTCCATGGTTAACATCTCCAAAAATTTCTTCAATTTATTTAACCTAGTGACATCCTTCCCTCCCTTTTCAATTATCTGTGATTTCACATGGGACTGTAGCCAGGAAATGTGAGAGTAGTTTGGCATTTAGCTCACATTTTCTCTTGACTGGTAGATCGGGGAGAGTAGCCAAGAGGTCATATAGAAGCAGAGTCACTACCAAAAAAATGATAGGCACCTTCACAACTTGTTTGAACTCACTCAACAGCCTGTTTCCCTCTAAGCAGCGTAACCATCAAGCCTGTATGTGTTTTGGGCCTTCCCCAACTATAGGTCTAACACACTCCCCAATCTGTCCAGTTGGAGGTTGCCAATTCACATTGATTGGAAACAAGGTGCTTAGCACTATCTTATAGGGTCCTGATCCTTGAGGAGGGCCTTTAGGTGCTTCTGTAGCACAAATAATACATTGTCCCATTTTATAAGCTCAAAAGAAAAGTAGCAATTTAAAAATGGACACTACTGAATCACAGAATGTCCTTTGTTCATTTATTTTCACAACCATGGGTTAGTATTAACAATACTTCATGGTGAACTGACGTAGCATATTTGTAAAAATTATGTCCTAACAACATGAGATGTCCCTAGATCATCCTGCTACTGAATCTGCTCTGGCAAGCGGGAAGAGAATCATGCTTCTATGTAAATGAAAAAAAAAAGATGCAAATTAGGGTAGTGCAGATAGGCGATGTTCTATTTACATAACTGTAGATAAAATATTTGTTATAGACAGACACATTCATTCATACACCCCAGGGGGGAACATAAATGTGCTCCTATAAGTGAAACTTCAGAAAGCCGACAAATATCATAATTATACCTCTTATATCAGGAGTGCAGAGGTCAAATAGCAGTACAGTCAAATAGGTATTTACAGCAATAATACAACATGCTGTCTTCTTCAAATCTACTGACACCTGTCAAGTGGGATTATCAAGAGTCAATTTCTCCAAAGCAATAGCACACCAATTTGTCAGCCAAAAATGACAAAAATGCAAGTATTCTAGTGCCAAATCTTGGTCCGATGCACAAAGCGTGAGTCAAAAGACTTTGCAGACTTCCCTAGAGCATTCCAGAAGCAAAATCCTATCCACAGGCTCAAAGATAGGCAGGCGTAATCATAAGTACCCTGCTGAACTCAACCAGCAGTTCTGTACCTGTAAATACATTAGTCACAAGCCTGCCTCCTCCATTCCCCCAAACTCTTTCATGCAGCACAGGGACAGCTTCATCAAAGAGCCCACTGGTTTATAAAAGTGGGCAATACCAATGATAGCCAATGCCACTGAGTGAGGTCAGAGGGCACTGACTGGTGTTCCATCCCAGAGATGAAAAGACGTTCCACAAAGTTGCTGCTGTCATGTGGGAGAGTCTCTGAGGAAGGATGTCCATGGCTAATGTTATTTTTACAGACTCTTGATAACATCTGGGTTTCCCTAAGGGCAAGTCTACACTATAGCGCTACATCGGCTGGTGAAGACATACTATGCCGACGGGAGAGTGCTCTCCTGTCGCCATAATTACTCTACCTCGGTGAGAAGCGGAAGTTATGTGGGCGGGAGAGCGTCTCCTGCTGACATGGTGCCGGTGTGGAGAGCGCAAAACTTGCATCACTTGTGTGTGTGTGTGTGTGTGTGTGTGTGTGGCATTTTCACGTCCCTGAGCAATGTAAGTTATATCAATTTAGGGTGTAGCATAGACCTGCCCCGAGGGAAGAATAAGGAGCAGATTTAGTGTTATGGAGACCTAAGCTAGCAGACCAAAAAGATGTGAACTAGGCTTATTGAAAAAGGGGGTTGGAATTTGAGGACGACATAAGGGGTGAATAAATAGGAAGGGGTAGATGAGAACCAAACCATTACTTTCAAAGATGGAGGAAGAATTAGGCCCCCAGAAATAAATCACATGAAATCCATGCCTGCTCTTCTAAAAAGTCAAATTCCTTCACAGGGGCCTGGGCAATGCGCTGGCAAATGCCCAGACCCTCTCTAGATAAGCCATGACTGTGTCACTCTTGAAAAACTGGTGAGGTAACTTTGGTTTGTGATTAAACTATCTGATAAGGATAGAATGGAACGTGGGCACACATTTGCCAATGAATAGGAACTGTCCCTCTGAAATAGCCAAAGTCATATTCTCAGCAGATCCAGTCGATCCCAATAGAAAACATGTACCCCTATTTCCAGTTCTCAGATCTGAACCTTGAAAAATGCATAAACGAGGTGTGTCAGTTGCTCTAGTAGACTTACACTGTCTGTGAAAAGATCAGTTTTGCATGAAAATAAATAGCGGTTAACAGCACATTTAAGTAGGTGCTTCTAAAACTATCAAATAGAATCAAAACCAGAAGGAGAGGAGAGCGAGGGTGAGGGGGGCCCTTCAGTTTATGTAAAGAGCATGGCTTAATTTAAAATGAGACACATTAGACTGACAAGCCATAGCACACCAGTTTATCTGTTTTGCTTTTAGGAGAATAAACTGTTCCATAAGCTTTACATAAATTGAAAAACAGATGCCAGGGCAGATATGACAAAAAGTCCCAGCTGAAAAACAACTTAGAGAGCAGGAGAGAAACATAACTGCTCAACTGGAAAAGAAGTAAGCATTAAACTTAAGGGGGAGATAATTCTATCAGTGAGGCCCTCATTTCTGGTCAGCCCTTCCTCAGCTCTATTCTCAGAAGTTTACGTCAACAGTACATGAGTGCTCTGGAAGGGAACTTTGCATTAAATAGATCAGCATTCCCCCCGCCCCTTTTTTTGGGGCCAAACTTTAAAAGAAAGAGTTTTCCTTTTGCTCTTTGTAAGCATTCAAATAACATCAGTAAACAAGCTTTGTCAGACACCTGTGAGGAGTCTTAATTTCAAAAAGTGACCACCAAAATGGCATGCACAAAATGATCTACACTGCACCCAATTTCCTGCTTATGGCCCAGATCCTCAGCTGCTGTAAATCAGGATAGCTGTGTAAACGCAATTGACAGCGTACATGAGCTGAAGATCTAGTTCTAAATGTATAAATCCTGCATTTTCATTTACAATTAAGCATAGGCATTAATTTTAAACATTCTGATTTGAGTTGGTTTGCATTAGCATTACTGAAAAAAAGAAATGTTGTGTGTTTAATGCAGAATCAATTCCAAGACACAGGATTGGGAAATGAGTTCAATTAATAGCTATGGTACATGCTAATAGGAACTAGTGGAAGAAAATAAAAGATCATTTGTCCAATAGTACTAGTCTATTTCTGTGGAACAGACACAGTTCTCCAAAAGAGGAACTTGAGATTCCTGTCTTTATTCTTATCCAGCCAGAAACCCCCTTTCAAACATACATATATACAGGAAATTGAGAAAGAAAAGTGGAGAGACTTGCCAAGCATCACACAAATAATCAGGGCTCAGGAATATCTGACTTTCAGTCATGTGCTCAGTCCACTAGGCCATGTTGCCTCTCTAACAACTACTGAATCTAGACTGAACTGACTGCAACAACAAAGTTATTCTCTCTCTCTTTTTATAGTACCTGAATATTGTTGAGATGGAACTAGAATAGGGAGGACATTATAGCAGGTGGCTATGTATATATCAAGGTGGATAAAAATAAATTATTTAAAAATAAAGAAAATCAGATTTTTGATTTAAAATCAGATTTTTTTAATAAAATGCTTTTTGAGGAAAAAACCTATCGTTTTAATTAAGATACATTATGGTTCAAAGATATCTCATCATGGCACAGGGATTATAAATTCTAATTCTATGGTATGAGACAATATATTCACGTAATGTTTAAGAAAAGTTTTGTAAATGAGTTCCAATAATTCATGGATTAGGGACTCAGTCTTATGGGGTTCCACAGGCTTCTGAATAGATTATTTAGGTTAATCTTTCTATCTACCCAATGGGACTTAGTGCTCAGTCTAGAAGATACCATCAGAGATGCTTAGTTTTGCAGTTCTCAAACTGTGGATTTGTGTCTCCAGAGGTAACATGCTTGCTAACAGCAAAAATGTTTTTAAATAAATAAATAATATATAGAGGTGAGAAATAACAGACCTCAACTCTATTGTCCCTCTGCAAATTTGTGTACACAGAATCAATCTCTTACCTCTCTCTAAAAGTGCAAAGTTTCAAAAAGTTCAATGAATAGAAGATTGCTGAGGGCGGAATAGATTGGACAAGGAGAAGAAGTCTGGAGATAAATGTGAGAAGCGAGGGACATATGCTTGTTTTGTTAAAATACCGTTGAAGAAAAAAATCCAGAATACTTAACATTGTTGTTTTAGTTAAATAAAATAATTTAAATGTCTGTCTGGTGATGTTCTCCTCCAAATACAGACAGCATGGCAAGAAAATCCTCCAAATATTAATGATTAATCTGTTGAATTGGAGATAGTCCACCTCCCAATGACTTCATAAATATCTGCGTCAATTACCTTTGGTAAATGAAATAACCAAACAATCATTCATTTTCTGATATAGCTGTAAAACTAATCTGAAAATATTTTCAAAATAATTTTCAAAATAAATCACTGTTTAAAAATGTATAGTGTGCACCTTCTAAAAATGAAACCGACATCTCTCTCTGAATTGTGAAGAATATGTATTAAAGTTATAACAACCAACAAGAATGCACTTTTATGTAGAAATCCATGATTAAATCAAGTCTTCCTGACTAGCAATTTAAATCATGATTTAAACAAATCCACCCTGGTACATATTACAGGTTATGTTGGTGTAAGTCATGTCACTCAGGGGGGTGAATAAACTACCCCCCTGAGTGACGTAAGTTACATGGACCTAAGTGCTAGGGTGGACAACACTGTGCTGGCAGGAGAGCTTCTCCAGCTGACATAGCTACCACCGCTCACGGGAGCTGGAGTAATTAAGAATTACTGTAAGCACCATTGTGTAGCCATATCCTTTGTTTCTTGCGTGATACAGGCAGCTCAATTAATTTAATGTAAAGGAAAAACACTAAGATACTGAAAGTTTTGTTTTTTTGTTTTTTCTTTAAAAAGGAGTTTGACCTTCATAGAGTAAGAGTAATCAGTAAGCTTGCTTAGGGTATGTCTACACTACGAGAGTAGTTCAATTTTTCTTAAACCCAACTTGTGAAACTGATATTACAAAGTCGAGTGTACGAATCCACACCAAGGACATTAATTCGAGTTTGTGAGTCCACACTAACGGGGCAAGCGTCGACATTGCAAGCAGTGCACTGTGGGTAGCTATCCCACAGTTCCCGCAGTCCCCGCTGCCCATTGGAATTCTGGGTCGAGCCCCCAATGCCTGCTGGGGCAAAAAATGTGTCGAGGGTGGTTTTGGGTAAATGTCATCATTCAACCCTCACTCCCGCCATTCCCCCTCACTCCCACCCTCCCTCCGTGAAAGCGCCGGCGGGCAATCAGTTCGCGCGCTTTTCTGGTGATTGACAGCGCGGATGCCACAGGACCACGAGCATGGAGCCCTCTGCTATCATCGCTGCTGTTCTGTCCGTTGTCAACGCCTCGCGCCTTATCGTCCACCTTTTCCAGAGGCAGATGCTGATAAATCGGGCGAGGAGGCAACGGAAGCGCCGTGAGGACATTAACTCTGAGAGGGGCAGAGACCTCTCACAAAGCACGGGACCCCGGTCCCTGGACATCATGGTGGCAATGGGTCATGTTGATGCTGTGGAACGGTGATTCTGGGCAAGGGAAACAAGCACTGACTGGTGGGACCGCATAGTGCTGCAGGTCTGGGATGAATCTCAGTGGCTGCGAAACTTTTGGATGCGTAAGGGCACTTTCCTGGAACTTTGTGAGTTGCTGTCCCCTGCCCTGAAGCACCAGGACACCCGGATGTGAGCAGCCCTGACAATCCAGAAGCGAGTGGCCATAGCCCTCTGGAAGCTTGCTACACCTGACAGCTACCGGTCAGTTGCGAATCAATTTGGAGTGGGCAAATCTACCATGGGGGTTGCTGTGATGCAAGTAGCCAATGCTATCGTTGACCTGCTGCTCTCAAAGGTAGTGACCCTGGGAAACGTGCAGGTGATCATAGATGGCTTCACTGCGATGGGATTCCCAAACTGCGGTGGGGCTATTGATGGAACTCACATCCCTATCCTGGGACCGGACCACCAGGGCAGCCAGTACATTAACAGAAAGGGCTACTTTTCTATGGTACCAACATCAACGTGGGATGGCCGGGCAAGGTTCATGACGCTTGCGTTTTCAGGAACTCTGGTCTGTTTAGACGGCTGCAGGAAGGTATTTACTTCCCGGAGCACAAAATAACTGTTGGGGATGTGGAGATGCCTATAGTGATCCTCGGGGACCCAGCCTACCCGCTAATGCCCTGGCTCATGAAGCCGTACACAGGCGCCCTGGACACTGAAAAGGAGCTCTTCAACTACCGTCTGAGCAAGTGCAGAATGGTGGTGGAGTGTGCTTTTGGACGTCTCAAAGGGAGATGGAGAAGCTTATTGACTTGCTCTCTCAGCCAAAACAATATCCCCATTGTGATTGCAGCTTGCTGTGTGCTCCACAATCTCTGTGAGAGCAAGGGGGAGACGTTTATGGCGGGGTGGGATGTTGAGGCAAATCGCCTGGCTGCTGATTACGCGCAGCCAGACACCCGGGCGATTAGAAGAGCCCAGCGGGACGCGCTGCGCATCTGGGAAGCTTTGAAAGCTAGCTTCCAGAGCGAGCAGAGTAACCTGTGACTATTAACTTTGTGTAAGCAGAACCTGAACCTGCCTATGTTTCTTTACCCAGTTACTGTTGCCTATCCTCTCCAATTTCCAAAACCCTTCCTCCCCTTCATTCACTGCTTTAAAAATAAAATAAAGGAAACATTGTTCATTAAAACCGTCTTCTTTATTAAGGATTTCTCTGTAAAGGGTTGAAACTGGGACGCATACTGCGGTTGGGGAGTGGGTGGAGTGATGGAAAGGACGCTTCCAAACTCGGGGAATGACAGGCTCCTGCTCCTAGAGCAGTCCGCTGTGGTGGACTGCTTGTTTCAACGGAGCCTGACACCCGTCCCTTTTGCAAGTCTGTGATGCGGGGCCTGTGTGACTTTGTGGCCAGGGATGGCGGTTACAGATCCCCTGCTGCGTGGCTCTGTCATGCAGGCTACTGACCGCAGCAAAAGATCTGCAACTGCCCTCCCCCACCAGAAACTCACAGAGCCCCCCCACACAGAACATGAAAACCACCTCCCAGAATGACCATGGTGCCTAGTGAATGCAATGTGAGTGTGAGGTTCAGGTGAACCTGTCCCCCAGTCTCTACCCTGGCACAGGCGCCTATCATCTCCAATTACAAACCCCCTTCCCCCCCTTCAATCACACTGTCCTTTAAAAGGAAATCAACGAAACAGTACTTCACAGAACAGCAATTTTTATTAAGGACAGCAGAGTTATGGGATGAAACTTGGACGGGGGCTAGGGTGGGGTGCGGTTAGAGGGAAGGAAAGGACCCATCAAATCTTGGGGAATGAGAGCCTTCTGCTACTTGAACAGTCCACAGGGGTGGAGTGATTATTTCCATGGCCCCTGCCGCCCCTCGTTCTCGTGACTTTGGGCGAGGGGGGGGATTGGACTTTGTGGCAGGGGAGGGCGGTTAGAAATCAAATACAGCGGGGCTCTTTCGTCCTGCCTCCGGTCCTGCAGAACATCTACAAGGCGCCGGAGCGTGTCCGTTTGCTCCCTCATTAGTCCAAGCAGCGTTTGAGTCGTTTGCTGGTCTTCCTGCCGCCACCTGTCCTCCCATTCACTGTATGATTGCTGGTATTGCGACATGTTCTCCCTCCACTGGGTCTGCTGTACTGCCTCGGTTCGGGAACAGGACATAAGTTCTGAGAACATCTCGTCCCGTGCCCTTTTCTTTCGCCGCCTGATCTGCGCCAGCCTCTGGGAGGGGGATGCACGGGTACTGCGGGAGACGCTCACAGCTGTGGGATGGGGGAAAGGGAGTGAATTCCTCAGAAGGATACATTTCCCCGAACAATGCCTATACTCTTTCCCTGTGAACAAGACCATGCACACTACCTATCACATGTGCACTCAGTACAAGGTTGAATATTCCGTCTTTATATTGAGTGCCTGGGGTCTTGGTGTACAGATCACACGAGCGGGGCTGGACACTGGAATTCGGCTCTCAGGAGACCATGGTAAGCCGTACACTTTGGACTGCTGAGAGCTTACTTCACAGCAGTGGTGTACTCTCATGTTTCAAGCACAGCTCCTAGCAGTGGCCAGTTCCTGCTGCCGGCAAAACCGATCAGCTACAACGGCGCGCCTCCCCGCCCCCGCCCCGCGCGGCTGGTCCAAGGAAAGCTCCCAGCCTGCTGCCTGTGAACCGAGTTTAGTTTCAACGGTTCGCCTCCCCCCCTCCGCGCGCGGCTAGTCCCGGGAAAGCTCACAGCCTGCTGCCTGTGAACCGCTAAGTTTGAACGATTCGCCTCCCCGCCCCCACCGCGTGGCTGGAAACCGCCGGTTAGTTATTTAAAGGAAAAGGCAATCGGTCCCCATACTAAAATACCCCTAATTCAAACCAGGGCACCATGACTGATATCACTCTGATGAGGATTACGGAGACAGAGAAAGACCGTATGCTGCGTGAATGCCAGCAAACACCGGGGCCGTATGCTGCCATGCTCTGCAAGGCAATGATACCGGAGTATCTGCTGCTAGCCTGGCGCGGAAAAGTTTCCTACCATGGAGGAGACAATAAAGCCGCTCTCCCCGGGAACCTGATGCAAAGGCTTTCACAGTACCTCCAGGAGAGCTTCGTGGAGATCTCCGAGGGGGATTTCTCCCCTATACCCATACATATTGACAGACTTTTTGAGTAGTTGCACTGGAAACGACTCAAAAGTAAAGCGCCTAGGGCAAACTAAGCAATAAAAACCCATTGCTAACATACCATGCCTATTCTATTCAAAATAGAAGTTTAAAACACTCACCTACTGATCCTTCGCCTGACTCCTGGTCCGGGTTACTGCCTTGGGAGGGTTCGTAGGGGATCTCAGTCAGGGTGATGAAGAGATCCTGGCTGTTGGGGAAATCAGCGTTGAAAGCGCTGTCGACTGCCTCGTCCTCCTCATCTCCTTCCTCATCTTCACCGTCCACGAAAACCTCCGACGACGTGGCCGTAGATAAGATCCCATCGTCGGAGTCCACGGACACTGGTGGGGCAGTGGTGGCAGCACCACCGAGCACTGCATGCAGTGCCTCGTAGAAACGGCATGTGTGGGGCTGGGATCCGGAGCGTCCGTTTGACTCTTTGGTCTTCTGGTACGCTTGTCGCAGCTCCTTGATTTTCATGCGGCACTGCGTTGCATCCCGGCTGTATCCTCTCTCCGTCATGGCTTTTGAGATCTTCTCGTAGATCTTCGCATTCCGTCTTTTCGATCGCAGCTCAGAAAGCACGGACTCATCGCCCCACACAGCGATCAGATCCAAGACTTCCCGATCAGTCCATGATGGGGCCCTCTTTCTATTCTGCGATTGCATGGTCACCTCCGCTGGAGAGCTCTGCATCGTTGCCAGTGCTGCTGAGCTCGCCACGAAGTCCAAACAGGAAATGAGATTCAAACTGGCCAGACAGGAAAAGGAATTCAAATTTTCCCACGGCTTTTCCTGTATGGCTGTTCAGAGCATCCGAGCTCGGACTGCTGTCCAGAGCATCCACGGAGTGGTGCACTGTAGGATAGCTCCCGGAGCGATTAGTGTCGAATTCCGTCCACAGTAACACGAATTCGACATGGCCATGTCGAATTTAGCGCTACTCCCCTCGTCGGGGAGGATTACAGAAATCGAATTAAAGAGCCGTTTATGTCAAAATAAATAGCTTTGTAATGTGGATGGGTGCAGGGTACAATCGACATAAAGTCCTAGTGTAGACCAGGCCTCAGTATGTTCTCTTTGATCAGGATAACAAATGTCAACTGATACAGCTATCAGAGAAAATAATGTACATTGTATTGATATATCTGCTGATAACTGATGTGATCTTTCATTTTATTTATTCCCTAAGTAACTGATGTTTAATATACTTTCACACACTGATGCACATATACAATCAGAGAATACACCACTTAACGCAGAATTTCATATGTATATTTTATACAGTGCGGAGTTAAACACATCAGAAGAAACGCTGATACAAGTAAAGGGAATTTAACAGAGTCCCAGTTTATACTTAAAATTTAGAATGATCTAGCTATGCCACTCAGCACTGTGAAAAAAATCACACTCCTGAGCACTGTAGTTAAGCTGACCTAACGCCTGGGGCTGGTCTACACTAGCCCCCAAGTTCGAAGTAAGATACGCAACTTCAGCTACGTGAATAACGTAGCTGAAGTCGAAGTATCTTATTTCGAACTTAAAAGTACTTACCCCTGGTCCACACGGCGGCGTGCAGGCTCCCCCGTTGACTCCGCCTGCTCCGTTCGCAGAGCAGGATTACCGGTGTCGACGGGGGAGCACTTCCTGGTTTGATTTATCGCGTCTAGACAAGACGCGATAAATCGAACCCAGAAGATCGATCCGACGCCTCCGACGCAGCGGGTAAGTGTAGACTAGCCCCTGGTGTAGACGCTGGAAGAATTCGCCCACTGACCTAGCTACCATGGCTCAGGAAAGTGGATTACCTGCATCAAGGTAAAAACCCCTTGTGTTGATGTAAAAGCTGTGCCACTGTAGTGCCCATAGTGCAGGCACCCTACGTGAATTTCCAGTACAGCAGTAAGTTTTCATGGTGAGCTTTGGTATGGGCGGACGTGGCAGTGCCAGGCAGGGACACAGATCAGGTCTGGAGCTGGGTTCCAGACTGGGAGCAGCGTAGAGGCAGCATGTTCATTGCCTTGCACGCAGAGTGTAGTGGCTTAATAGAGCACCTGCTGGAGGCTTTGGAGGGTTATGTGTAAAATGTGGAGCTCCTGGCCCCTCAAAAGTGATTTTGGTGGGAATGGTGGGTATTTGAATGGCATTTCAACAGCGATATCAGAAGGCTTAGTACCATTTCCTTATTTTTTAAGGAGCACGAATCAGTGTGCTTGGTCTTATACAAACCATACAAAAATATGTCTCCTGCTCCTAATTCTTTTACATTCCCAGGCCCACACTGTGGTTTAATTATGGCCTGTGTTCTGGGTGGGGGGTATGAAGAGAGGAGAAGCTGCTAGAGAAATTCTGGCCAAATCAGCCTGAATTCCTCCCAGGGCCAGGGAGCAATGCTTGACAATGTGGCAGCTCTGCCATTATTTAAAGACTTCAGCACTCATTTCCCCTCCACACTGAGTCTGCAGCATCTGCCAATGTGGAGGATGGGAGAGGTCAGGCCCTGGCCCCTGTCTCACTCCATCACCTTTTGGGAGGCTGATGCTTATGTCTCTGCTCCCAAATTGGTTTGTGACGGCTCCTGCTCAAGGATCAAGGTAAGGCTCTTCATCCTTCTGCTTTCATGTAGGGCCAGCCACAATCTAGTCCTTAATTAGAAAGAACTATAGTTCAGACAAACAGTGCACAGGAATACCAGAAAACGGCCTAATCAAAGTATGGCTCTCAGTTACACACATGCTTCTTTCATTGGTGGATTACCACTTCTATGGATTGCAGAGTTATAACTGAAGCACAGTTATATAAGCTTCACCTGATATTGACTGGCACAGCTCCAATACAATGCAGCTTCGTGATATGAAGACACTGGCATCTTACTAGTGATGATGCATGAGAAGCAACAAGCTCAGCTTGATTCCCAGAGCCTGGCATGAGCTTGAAAGACCAGTAGTTCAAAAGCCTTCAGTTTACTCGCAACTATTATGCAGAATTAATGAGATGATAGATACATAGCCCATGGGTTCACTTTTACATCAAAGTGGCCTTGCATTTAAACAATACGCTTTCTCTCTTGCGGTTCAAGCAAACCAAGGAACTGCTTTCATAGAATCATAGAATATCAGGGTTGGAAGGGACCTTAGTAGGTCATCTAGTCCAACCCCCTGCTCAAAGCAGGACAAATCCCCAATTTTTGCCCCAGATCCCCAAATGGCCCCCTCAAGGATTGAACTCACAACCCTGGGTTTAGCAGGCCAATGCTCAAACCACTGAGCTATCCTTTGTGGACTCAAAAGGAAATGGTTGCTTGTTGTTTTAAAAACTCAGTTAAAGACTTATTTTACTTTTGAATGGAATGGAAAGTGAATGGAACATGGTGGAATAGTAGAGGCTTTTCTCATCTTCTCCTGGATTCAAGCAATTTCAAATTGCCAGTAAAATGCTGGCAACTGCTGTATCTACGGTGCGAGGGGCTTTTAAAAATTCAAGGCAGAGCCACTACTTAGCAATCATTTACTTTTCCTGGCCATCTGTGACTCAACCTTAAGCACAAAATGATTCAATTATTTTATTAAATCTTTTCAGTGCAGTAAATGCTTCATTGGTCATTTCATTTAATAATGTCTCCAATTTTTCTTACATTAGCAGTTTCGAGATCAGCTAGAAAGAATGACTCGTTCACGTGATGCATAAACATGACTGGGGAAAATGTTACTGCTTTCTCATTAAAACGTAGAGCTGGGTTTTCAGAAGTGGTCAGTGTTAGCCTAACTCTCTTCCCACTGAAGTTTTGGTAGAACTTCCACTGATTTCAATGATAACAGGGTTAGGTCAATGGTGGACTAAGTTATTTGGGACTTTTTTCCCTAAAATATAACACTCCGCCAAATTTAAAAATATTTTTCTTTAGCCTAGAATTATTTCCCTACACACCTTTTAGTAGTGTGTGTTGATGACACATTCAACTTTTGGCCTTCTCCCTGCAATCACAAGGAATATCATTACTAGACTACTCCCCACATCCTGGCAGATCTAATTACTTAAAATAAGAGATTGCTCAATGGGGAAATAAAACTGAGTGTGTTGACCAATATAAACTGGGCTAATATATATTGTGACAAAGTTCCTCCTCTACATCAGTGGGTCCTGCGCTTATTGGCGGATTCTGCTTGCCTCAGAGATCTTCCCCTCTAGTAGAATCCACAGTCCAGGTTAACTCCTCCTATGTCTGATCAGGAGTTGGGAGTTTTGGGGGGAACCCGGGCCTGCCCTCTACTCCAGGTTCCAGCCCAGGGCCCTGTGGATTGCAGCTGTTTAGAGTGCCTCCTGGAACAACTGCACGACAGCTACAACTCCCTGGGCTACTTCCCCATGGACTCCTCCCAACACCTTCTTTATCCTCACCACAGGATCTTCCAGCAGTACGCCCTCTTACTCTCAGCTCCTAGTGCCTCTTGCTCCCAGCTCCTCACACGCAACCTCCTTCCACAGCTCCTGACATGCGCCCCTCACTGACTCACTGGGA
The DNA here is from genome assembly GCA_033296515.1 of Macrochelys suwanniensis. Lineage (NCBI taxonomy): Eukaryota > Metazoa > Chordata > Testudines > Chelydridae > Macrochelys > Macrochelys suwanniensis. Next base: position 42,276,056 of record CM065783.1, read on the forward strand.
GGCTTTTGACTAGTTTCAGCCAGCCCCTGATTGGCTGCAGGTGTCTCAATTAACCTCCCTGCCTTCTGGAAAGTTCTTAATTGGCCCCAGGTGTCTTGATTAACCTGGAGTAACTGCCATAAGTTATCAGGGATTTGTTTAGCCTGGGGCTAACATACTGGTTCCCTACCACTTTCCTATAGCCCTCTGGCCTTGCCCTGTCACATATCCCCCCCCTCTGCTCAACACCATAGGGTTGGGCAACTTGGGATGCCAGGCAGTGTGCTCTTGACAGACCATCAGCGTTGCCATGGTGGCATCCAGCCCTGCGCCGTATGCGGAACTGGAACGGTTGGAGTGATAAGAACCACCTGGTGACCCTTGCATTCTTTTCCCTATTCCGCTGCATCCACTGGAGGGGTGCATGGTCCGTCACAAGAGTAAATCGCCGGCCCAAGAGGTAATAACGTAGGGTCTCCATAGCCCATTTGACAACAAGGCATTCTCTCTCAACTACTGTGTATTTCTGTTCTCTTGGGAGAAGCTTTCTTCTTAGGTAGAGGATCGGGTGTTCCTCTTCTCTCACCATTTGCGACAGAACCGCCCCCAACCCCACCTCGGAAGCGTCTCTTTGTAAAATAAATTCCGTGTTAAAGTCCGGGGCTATGAGTACAGGGTCATTACAAAGGGCCGTCCGAAGGTCTGTGAACGCTCCCTCTGCTGCGTCGGTCCACTTCACCATGTCTGGAACTCGGGCTTTCACCAGGTCCGTTAGGGGACTTGCCCTAGCAGCGAAGTGAGGAATAAAACATCAGTAGTAGCCTACCACACCTAGGAACGCGCGGACCTGCTTCTTTCAGGTCGGCCGGGGCCAGTTTTGAATCGCCTCTAGCTTATTCATTTGGGGCTTTACTATGCCCCTTCCTACAATATATCCCAGGTACCTAGCCTCTGCTAGCCCTATGGCACATTTAGCGGGATTAGCAGTGAGGCCAGCCCGCCTTAAGGTGCGCAGTACTGCCTCAACTTTCTCCAAGTGGGTTCCCCAGTCTGGCGTATGAATGACTACTTCATCTAGGTATGCGGCTGCATAACTAGTATGGGGGTGCAGCAGCTTATCCATGAGGCACTGGAATGTGGCCGGGGCCCCATGTAGCCCAAAAGGGAGGACGGTGTACTGGAATAGCCCATCCGGAGTGGAGAATGCTGTCTTTTCTTTAGCTTCTTTGGTCAGGGGAATCTGCCAGTATCCTTTTGTCAGATCTAGTGTAGTCAAGAATCGAGTACTACCCAGTCAGTCCACCAGTTCGTCGATGCGTGGTATGGGGTATGCATCAAATTCAGATACTTCATTCAGTCGGCGAAACTCATTACAGAATCTCGTGGTACCGTCAGGTTTAGGCACTAGAATGATTGGACTGGACCACTGACTGTAAGATTCTTCAATCACCCCTAATTCTAACATTTTCTTCACTTCAGCCTTGATTTCTTCTCTTTTGGCTGCTGGGATTCGGTAGGGTCTCAATGTTACCTTGGCTCCGGGGATCGTGCGGATATGGTGATAGGTCTCAGTCGTCCACCCCGGTTTTGTAGAGAACACATCTCGGTTGCGATTAATCATGTCAGTTGCCTCAATCTTTTGGATCGGTGTCAAGTCAGGTGATATCCTTCCTTGCTCGTGTAAGTTATCCTCCTGGGGAAGGGTCTCCTGGGTGACTAAGCATGCCTCTCGATCGTGCCAAGGTTTTAGAAGATTGATGTGGTAGATTTGCTCTGGTTTCCTGCAGCCTGGCTGCCGCAGCTTATAGTTCACCTCTCCCACGGCTTCGATCACTTCGTAGGGTCCCTGCCACTGAGCCAACAGCTTACTTTCTGCTGTGGGCACCAGGACCATCACTCGATCCCCAAGCTTTGCTTGGTGGTTATAATGGGTTTGTTGGGTCGCCTGTGCTTTCTCCAAGTGCTCTCATACAATAGGTGTAACTTGGGCTATCCGATCCCTCATCTGTAGTACATGCTCAACTATGTTCCTTCCTGGATTTGGCTCCTCTTGCTATATCCAATATGCCCCGGGGGTGGCGCCCGTATAATAGTTCGAACGGAGAGAAACCTGTGGAGGCTTGCGGAACCTCCCGGATGGCGAACATGAGGTAATGTAATAGGGTATCCCAATCTTTCCCATCCCGGCTCACCACTTTCCTGATCATGGCCTTGAGGGTCCTATTGAACCTTTCCACAAGGCCATCTGTTTGCGGGTGGTATACAGAGGTCCGTAGGGCTTGTACATGGAGTAATGAACAGAGATCTTTCATCAACTTGGACACGAAAGGTGTCCCTTGATCAGTCAATATCTCCTTGGGTAACCCAACTCGGGCAAAGATCTGTACTAACTCCTTAGCTATGGTTTTGGAAGCCGTGTTGCGTAGGGGAACGGCTTCCGGGTACCGGGTTGCACAGTCCAGTACAACAAGCACATGTTGGTGGCCCCGAGCTGTCTTCTCAAGGGGCCCTATCAGATCTATGGCTATGCGTTCAAAAGGAACCTCTATTATTGGAAGAGGTATCAAAGGAGCCCAGAAGTGCGGGCGCGGACTATGTAACTGACACTCCGGACAAGAGGTGCAGTATCGTCGGACATCTTCATGTACTCCTAGCCAGAAGAACCTCCGCAGGATCTGTGCCTGGGTTTTCTCTACCCCTAGGTGTCCTCCAAATAGGTGACTGTGGGCGAGGCTCAATATGGCTTTTTAATGTTTTCGTGGCAGCAGAAGTTGATGTATCTCTTGCTCCTGCATTTGCACCACACGGTACAGGAGATCTTTCTTCACTATAAAGTAAGGTCCTGGACCCCGGACCTTCCCATCCACAGGTACTCCATCTATCTCAGCCACCTCTTTCCTGGCGTTATCATATCTAGGGTCCTCTGCCTGGTCCCGCCCGAAAGTCTCTCTCCCGGGACTAACCTGCCCGAGCTCCCAGGGGCCAGCCTCTGTTGCTTCCAATGACTCACTTCCATCATGGCTGGGGCCAGCCTCCGGCTCACCTTCCGTGGTGGTAGTTTCTCTGGCTGCTCGTGTCCGTCTGCCTACTAGGGTGATCTTCTGGCCCTGGGTCAGGATCCGGGTTCCCAAAGCTTTTGCAGCCTTCCTCTCCCTTTTTGTCTTCCGGGTCTTTTGGGGGACTGAGAACAGATCCTGAGAAATCTCAGCGAACATCGGGGGTTGACATTCCCCCGGTGACAAGTCGCTGCCCTCAGGGTCCCCACCTCCCTCCAACCTCTCCGGGGGGAGTAAATTATCAAACCCTGGATAGTGCCTCCCAATGACTACAGGATACAGGAGTTTAGGAACTACACCCACTGTCACCTCAATGGGGTTCCCCTGAACCTCTATCTCCACCTGGAAGGTGGGGTAATGGCTTACGGCCCCATGCACACATGTCACTGCTACGCGTTTGGCTTGTAGCAGCTGGCTACTTTTTACCAGCTTACCCGATATTAGGGTGATTGCACTCCCGGAGTCCACAAGCGCTATAGTCTCTACTCCATTTATCTTCACCGGTCTAGTGTAGTTATGTGGGGCTAATGCGACGCCCGCAAGGTGGATAAGGGAGCATGGGACCTCCCAATCCCCCAAGTTACATTGCATAGGCTCCTCGGTGCTGGGACACTGTGCTGCTATGTGTCCCCACTCACCACATGCATAACATCTATATGGAACCCTAGGCGTTCCCCCGTCTCTTGGTTTGGGAAGTCTAACATCATAATCTTCTTCCCCCTCAGTGCACCGACTCTTTATGGCCTCTGGTGGGCCTTCAGCCCCTCTCTTTTTCCACCTGGGCCCTCCTGGTGGCCCAGTCACTCGAAATCTGGGGCTTGGTGCTGCTAGTTTAACCCTGGGTTCCGCTTCCTTAACTGGTCAGGTCAGTTCCCTCGCCGTCCTTCGCCTCTCTACCATTGGCACAATCTCGTCATAGGTGGAGGGTTCATTCTGGCTTACCCATGCGCGAAGGTCTGGCGGTAGTCCCCTCATGTATCGGTCGATGACCAGAACCTCTAGTATCTCTTCTGGACTCCGGGACTCAGTTTGCAACCACTTTCGTGCGAGATGGATGAGGTCATACAATTGGGATCGCGGGGTTTTGTCTTCCTGGTACCTCCACTCATGATACCGCTGGGCCCACACTGCGGTTGTTACCCCAGATCTGGCCAGGATCTCTGCTTTCAGCTGCGGGTAGTCTGCTGCAGCCTCTTCAGGCAGATCATAGTAGGCCTTCTGGGCCTCCCCACACAGGAATGGGGCGAGGATGCCAGACCACTGATCTCGAGCCAGGCCTCCCGTAGGGCTGTCCTCTCAAAGGCCAGGAGAGATGTCTCTATGTCATCGTTCCCTGTCCTTTTCTGCAGGCAATTGCTGGCCCGTATGTGCCGCGTCCCATCATGGCCATGGTTCATCTCTGAAAGGGCCTTCACTTGGTTTACCAGTTCCCGCAACATAGTACGGTCTTGAGCGGCCTGGTCCATCAACAGGCGATTGTTCTCCTGCTGCAGCCGTACTGCCTCCTGTTGGGCAGCTGCCTGGACACGGGTAGCCTCCTGCTGGGCAGCCGTGGCTTGTATCAGTGCCCGTACTACCTCTTCCATTGTGGTGAAAAAAAATAAATAAATAACCCCGCTCCCCTTTTTTCTTTTTTTTTAAAATAAACACCTTCCTTCTTCCGCCGCGCTGTGCACACCAAATCCCACTCCTGACACCAGTTGTGAAGTTCCTCCTCTACCTCGGTGGGTCCTGCGCTTATTGGCGGATTCTGCTTGCCTCAGAGATCTCCCCCTCTAGTAGAATCCACAGTCCAGGTTAACTCCTCCTGTGTCTGATCAGGAGTTGGGAGTTTTGGGGGGAACCCGGGCCTGCCCTCTACTCCGGGTTCCAGCCCAGGGCCCTGTGGACTGCAGCTGTTTAGAGTGCCTCCTGGAACAAGTGCATGCCAGCTACAACTCCCTGGGCTACTTCCCCATGGACTCCTCCCAACACCTTCTTTATCCTCACCACAGGATCTTCCAGCAGTACGCCCTCTTACTCTCAGCTCCTAGTGCCTCTTGCTCCCAGCTCCTCACACGCAACCTCCTTCCACAGCTCCTGACATGCGCCCCTCACTGACTCACTGGGAGGCTTTTAACTAGTTTCAGCCAGCCCCTGATTGGCTGCAGGTGTCTCAATTAACCTCCCTGCCTTCTAGAAAGTTCTTAATTGGCCCCAGGTGTCTTGATTAACCTGGAGCAACTGCCATAAGGTATCAGGGATTTGTTTAGCCTGGGGCTAACATACTGGTTCCTTACCACTTTCCTATAGCCCTCTGGCCTTGCCCCGTCACAATATAGACAAACACACACATGCTATCAATATGTATTATTCACACCACATATATTATACATGAAGGACACAATATAGTATAACATTATATTATATATATTTCTAGCAGTTATAAGGCTCGAATTGGCCTATGTCTTTCTATAATCCTGTTCACTTATGTTAAATATCCCAATACCACCCTGCATTAACTGAAGTAAGGTTTGACTTAAGTAGATAGGAAAACTGGCAGGATTAGGCCGTATGAGTGTTTTACCATTGTAATAGGCAGGGAATTAGTCTCACAGACAGGTACTGGAAAATCCCAACGTTAAGGATAAGATCTAAGTGTTCTACACTGGTACCTAAATATTGATTTAGTCCTAAGTGGAGCACAGGATCTAATCCAGGGGGTCAAAATAGCTGAACCGCTTGGTAATAGTGACCGTAACATAATAAAATTTAACAACCCTAGAGGGGTGGGGGAACACCAAAGCAGCCCACCACTGCAGCATTTAATTTCAGTAAGGGGAACTACACAAAAGTGAGGAAGTTAGGTAAACAGAAATTAAAAGGTACAGTGCCAAAACTGAAATCCCTGCAAGCTGAATGGAAACTTTTTAAAGATATCATAATAGAGGCTCAATTTAAATGTATGCCCCCAAAATTAAAAAATATAGTAAGAGGACCAAAAAAAAGTGTCATCATGGCTAAAAACCAAAGCAATAGAAGCAGTAAGAGGAAAAAAGGTAACCTTTAAAAAGTGGAAGTTAAATCCTACTGAGGAAAATAGTAAAGAGCATAAACTTTGGCAAGTGAAGTGTAAAAATATAATTAGGAAAGCCAAAAAAGAATTTGAAGAACAGCTATCTAAAGACTCAAAAAATAACAGCAAAACAAATTTTAAATACATCAGAAGCAGGAAGCCTGCTAAACAACCAGTGGGCCACTGGACAATTGAGATGCTAAAGGAGCACTAGAGGAAGATAAGGCCATTGCGGAGAAACTAAATTAATTCTTTGCATTGGTCTACATGGCTGAGGCTATTAGGGAGATTCCCAAACCTGAGCCATTCTTTTTAGGTGACAAATCTGAGGAACTGTCCCAGATTGAGGTGTCATTACAGTAGATTTTGGAACAAATTGATAAATTAAACAGTAATAAATCACCAGGACCAGATGGTTCTGAAGGAACTCAAATGTGAAATTGCAGAACTACTAACTGTGGTACGTAACCTATCATTTAAATCAGTACCAGATGACTGGAGGATAGCTAATGTGACACCAGTTTTTTTAAAAAGACTCCAGAAATGATCTCGGCAATTATAGGCCAGTAAGCCTAACTTCAGTACCAGGCAAACAGGTTGAAACTATAGTAAAGAACAGAATTATCAGACACATAGATGAACACAATTTGTTGGGGAAGAGTAATTATGTTTTTTGTAAAGGGAAATCACGCCTCACCAATCCACTAGAATTCTCTGAGGGGTCAACAAGCATGTGGACAAGGGAAATCCAGTGGATATAGTATATTTAGATTTTCAGAAAGCTTTTGACAAAGTCCCTCACCAAAGGCTCTTAAGCAAATTAAGCAGTCATGAAATAAGAGGGAAGGTTCTCTCATGGACTGGTAATTGGTTAAAAGATAGGAAACAAAGAGTAGGAATAAATGGTCAGTTTTCAGAATGGAGAGAGGTAAATAGCGGTGTCCCCCAAAGGTCTGTACTGGGATCAGTACTGTTCAACATACGCGTAAATAATCTGGAAAAAGGGGTAAACAGTGAGATGGCAAAATTTGCAGATGATACAAAACTACTCAAGATAGCAAACTGTGAAGAGTTACAAAGGGAACTCACAAAACTGGGTGACTGGGCAACAAAATGGCAAATGAAATTCAATGTTAATAAATGCAAAGTAATGCACATTGGAAAACATAATCCCAACTGTACATATAAAATGATGGGGTCTAAGTTAACTGTTACCACTCAAAAAAGAGATCTTGGAGTCATTGTGGATCATCCACTGAAAACATCCATTCAATGTGCAGTGGCAGTCAAAGAAGCTAATAGAATGTTGGGAATCATTAGGAAAGAGATAGATGATAAGGCAGAAAATATCATATTGCCTCTATATAAATCCATGGTATGCCCTCATCTTGAATACTGCTTGCAGACGTGGTCGCCCCATCTCAAAAAACATATATTCTGATTGGAAAAGGCACAGAAAAGGGCAACAAAAATGATTAGGGGTATGGAACAACTTCCATATGAGAGATTTAATAAGACTGGGACTTTTCAGCTTGGAAAAGAGACAGGTAACAGGGAATATGATAAAAGTCTATAAAATCATGACTGGCATAGAGAAAGTAAAGAAGGAAGTGTTATTTACTCCTTCTCATAACACAAGAAATAAGGGTCACCAAATAAAATTAATAGGCAGAAGATTTAAAACAAACAAAAGGAAGTATTTCTTCACACAACGCACAGTCAACCTGTGAAATGCTTTGCCAGAGGATGTTGTGAAGGCCAAGACTATAACAGGGTTCAAAAAAGAACCATGTATAATGGGTGGGGTCACAGAAACCCCCTTGGGAACTGCCACCTGATGTGCTGGGACTACCTCTGAGCCCGTTTTCCCTGGAAGCTTGGGACTTCAGTACCTTGCCTTGTTTGAGCCAGACACGCTTGCCTGCTGCAAACACAGATTCAAGTCTGAACCACGTCCCCCACAAGCTGCAGGCTTAACTGAAAACAGCTTAGGAGGTGCTCCTGTCTCCAGCACCCAGATACCCAGCTCCCAATGGGGTCCAAAACCCAAATAAATCCGTTTTACTCTGTATAAAGCTTATACAGGGTAAACTCATAAAGTGTTCACCCTCTATAACACCAATAGAGGTATTCACAGCTGTTTGCTCCCCCAGGAATTAATTACTTACTCTGTGTCAATTAATAAGCAAAAAGTGATTTTATTAAGTATAAAAAGTAGGATTTAAGTGGTTTCAAGTAATAACAGACAGAACAAAGTAAGTTACCAAGCAAAATAAAATAGAACATGCGAGTCTAAGGCTAATACAGTAGGAAACTAAATGCAGGTAAATCTCACCCTCAGAGATGTTCCAGTAAGCTTCTTTGACAGACTAGACTTCTTCTAGTCTGGGTCCAGCAATCACTCACACCACTGTAGTTACTGCTCTTTATTCCAGTTTCTTTCAGGCATCCTTTGGGGTGGAGCGGCTATCTCTTGCGTCAGCTGAAGGCAAAATTGAGGGGTTTCCAGGGGCATATATAGTCTCTCTCTTGTGGATGGAAACCACTCTCTAGCCCTGTGTAGAATCACAGCTACAAGATGTAGTTTTGGAGTCACATGGGCAAGTCACATGTCCATGCATGACTCAGTTCTTTACAGGCTGACTCCATTGTCACGTTAGCCCAAATGTTCCCAGGAAAGCTCAGATGTGGATTGGTGTCTATCAAGGTCCATTGTTAGCCAACTACTCCCAATTACTTGAATAAGTCCTTCACACTATGTTGACCAAATCTGCCTAAGGTGCTTTCTACAGCAAACACTTTAAATACAAGCATAGAGCCAACACTCATAACTTCAGATATAAAAATGATACATGCATACGAATACATGCAGTAGAACATAATCTTTGCAAAGATATGTTACATGCCATATCTGGCATAAAACATATTCCAGTTATGTCATATTTACACTCCTAAGCATATTTCTATAGAGCATTATGGGGTGCAACGTCACACCATGCTCTGAAGCGTCCCTGGCCTTTGTTTGCCAGAAGCTGGAAAGGGGCGACAGGAGATGGATCATTTGATAATTACCTGTTCTGTTCATTCCCGCTGAAGCACCTGGCATTGGCCATTGTTGGAAGACAGATACTGGGCTAGATGGACTATTGGTCTGAACCACGATGGCCATTCTTATGTTCTTATTACAAGCCTAGGAGGTGCCTTAACGCCCTCGGTATCTGAAATGTATGTGTTCAAAACAAAAAGATAAGGGGCACACCGTGGTACCAGAAAAACAAGGCAGAAAGATTACTGGATAATTCTAGCCTCAGATGATGCATACAGTACCTTATTACTTTTAAACTGGTTGGGCATAAAAAGGATAGCTTTAAGGGTATAACTTTGGAAACAAGCCTTCTTCCTAAGGTGAATTCAACATCACTGCATGAGATTGCTCTCTAGAAATTGGCATTGTATTTAATCTTTTTTTCCTGTACTGCACTATTATTGCCTTTTAGCAGTCAGCCTGACTGACATTGGTTATTGAAGTGACAAAGGGTCCTCTGGCACCTTATAGACTAACAGAGGTATTGATACCTCTGTTAGTCTATAAGGTGCCACAGGACCCTTTGTCGCTTCTACAGATCCAGACTAACACGGCTACCCTTCTGATATTGGTTATTGAGTTTCTTTAGTATATTTTGTAACAAAACAAATTGTGGTCAAGCAATTGACTATACAATTTACCAACAAGTGTCATGGCAACAGCCAAAGTAACTGCCATGTCATGCACTACTTTATCCATAAGAGACTCTTGACACAATGTATTAATGTAAAAGAAAAGTGGAACAGTAGCTGCATCGATATGTCCCTGGTCAACAGACACAGGCATGTCCCTTTAGAGCTACTACACTGAAAGGAGGAACCCAGTTCTCTTTTCACAACAGTTTTACACAAAGTATACCTTAGCTAGGGGCCTTACATTGGTCCTTAAATCGAATATTCAGCCAGACTACCTTCTGTCCGTCACTGGTGATCTTATCGTACCGCTACAGCTTTTGGTAACCACAGGATTGCCAGCCACATAGTGGCATTCCTAGGTAAACATTCTTCGGAATTCATTGGTCTTCCATTCTAATAATATGCCCGTGCCAAGAAAGTTGCAAACCAAACCAGTGCTGGTGGAGGCAATTACTGGTTTCTACTTCAAATATCTTCATTGCTGATCTTGTCCTGCCACTTAATAGGGAGCAGCTGACAGACTATGAGAATTGAAAACAATAAACTGGTGTTCTTCAGCCTTCCTCGGTGCCCATGTTTCACCACCATACAATCGAGTTGGGATAAGTGTGGTTCTATAGATCCACAGCTTTGCAGCAAGCTTGATGTGACATTTCCAGAAAGGCCTCTGAAAGACCCAAAACATGGCAGCAGCTACTGCTATACACGTGTCTCTATATTTTGGGCATCCTCCAGAACTGTCTATGAATCTTTCTAAGTATTTGACATCAGCCACCCGCACAATGTCCCATCTGGACAGGTTAAACTTGAGCTGGCTGTAACCAGGAGCTCAAGTCTGCTTGGTGGTAATGGCCAGGGTTTATCCAGTCTAATAACCAGACCAACGTGTGCTGCTTCTTGCCCAACTACTGAAGTGCTTGAAGTTAAAAACATGCTCAAGTCTTTTTCAGGTTTGGAGACTAGTTAGGAAGAGAATCAGGACCATGGTTTCCAAAGAGTTATTTGAAGGGGTCAACAAACATGGACAAGGGGGATCCAGTGGACATAGTGTACCTAGATTTCCAGAAAACCTTTGACAAGGTCCTTCACCAAAGGCTCTTACATAAATTAAGTTGTCATGGGATAAGAGGGAAGATCCTTTCATGGACTGAGAACTGGTTAAAAGACAGGGAACAAAGGGTAGGAATAAATGGTAAATTTTCAGAATGGAGAGGGGTAACTAGTGGTGTTCCCCAAGGGTCAGTCCTATTCAGTCCCAATCCTATTCAACTTATTCATAAATGATCTGGAGAAAGGGGTAAACAGTGAGGTGGCAAAGTTTGCAGATGATACTAAACTGTTCAGGATAGTTAAGACCAAAGCAGACTGTAAAGAACTTCAAAAAGATCTAACAAAACTAAGTGATTGGGCAACAAAATAGCAAATGAAATTTAATGTGGATAAATGTAAAGTAATGCACATTGGAAAAAATAACCCCAACTATACATACAATATGATGGGGGCTAATTTAGCTACAACTAATCAGGAAAAAGATCTTGGAGTCATCGTGGATAGTTCTCTGAAGACATCCACGCAGTGTGCAGCGGCAGTCAAAAAAGCAAACAGAATGTTAGGAATCATTTAAAAAGGGATAGAGAATAAGACGGAGAATGTCTTATTGCCCTTATATAAATACATGGTGCACTCACATCTTGAATACTGCATACAGATGTGGTCTCCTCATCTCAAAAAAGATATACTGGCATTAGAAAAGGTTCAGAGAAGGGCAACTAAAATGATTAGGGGTTTGGAATGGGTCCCATATGAGGAGAGATTAAAGAGCCTAGGACTTTTCATCTTGGAAAAGAGGAGACTAAGGGGGGATATGATAGAGGTATGTAAAATCATGAGTGATGTGGAGAAAGTGAATAAGGAAAAGTTATTTACTTGTTCCCATAATATAAGAACTAGGGGCCACCAAATGAAATTAATGGGCAGCAGGTTTAAAACAAATAAAAGGAAGTTCTTCTTCACCCAGCGCACAGTCAACCTGTGGAACTCCTTGCCTGAGGAGGTTGTGAAGGCTAGGACTATAACAGGGTTTAAAAGAGAACTGGATACATTCATGGAGGGTAAGTCCATTAATGGCTATTAGCCAGGATGGGTAAGGAATGGTGTCCCTAGCCTCTGTTTCTCAGGGGTGGTGATGGATGGCAAGAGAGAGATTACTTGATCCTTACCTGTTAGGTTCACTCCCTCTGGGGCACTTGGCATTGGCCACTGTCGGTAGACAGGATACTGGGCTGGATGGACCTTTGGTCTGACCCAGTACAGCCATTCTTATGTTATGTTCTTAAGGATGACCAGTACCTTCTTTACAACCACTTCAGATTCAAAGGAGCGCATGAAGTCAATGGAGCTAAATCAATATACACTAGCTGAAGATTTGGCCCAAAGTGAGATGTGTTTTCATTTGGCCTCTCTAACTACACACACTCTATTTATAGGTACATCTGTTTGTGTAAGCAAAAACCTCCACTGGCGCATACAAACTGATGTCCCCAGAGAGACTGAAAGTAAAATTAGGAAAGACTACTGCAAGTTTGATGCAAAGTGTGCAAATAGCCTATAGTTACATCATCCCAGGCTGTGATTTTATCAGATCTCAAAAACTAACCAGATTCAGGCCTACTAAGTACTTGTACAATGAAACAAAACCTCTCAGATACAGCAGGAATGGGTATTGGTAATTCAATAGGGGATGTTCTTTCCTCCCAGTCAGCTCTGAACCAATGCCCATAGACTTTGTGAGGGGCACTGTGCTACTCACTCTTCTGTCTTATGGATGAGGCATAAAACAGAGGTTCTAATTGGTTGTGATCATTAGTGATCCCATGGCATTTTTCACAAAACTCGTGTTTGTTAGCCCCAGCGTACAGGAAAACTACCCACTTGGGTAGTTAGGCTTTGCTTTTGTTTTAATACCACCATCTCTTTGCCAAACCTAAATCCAGTTCACCTCAAATTCTGCATGCTGCCTGTACTCCCAGAGGAGATTTTTTTTCTGCCTTGTTTATAAGCCACTTTGTAATGGAAGGCAGTACACAAATATTAAATAATGTTCTATCACCCCTCAGTGCCAGTCCAATTATGAGGTGTTATCAATAAATCTTGTGCCAATTGTCATTATTCTGCACACTACAACAATATTTCCATCTTTCAGTGTCCAGACTTTTACAGATCATTCGGATGGTACCTTTCCACATCCTCGGGGGTTACTTAAGAGTTGTTATTCTTGGCTCATACTAATCGGGAGAAAAATCTAATTCCCAGTGTTTCAGCTAAAATAATGAAATGGAACAATGGAAACTGACACAAAACTCGACTTGATGAACACTATTTTGATGCCAGGTATGGATCTGCTCAGAAAACGTGAGCCAGATTATGTCTTTCGATGCATGCACACATGTAACTCCTAATGAAATCAATACGAGTTTGCTATATAGGATGAAATCCTGGTCCTATGGAAGTTAAAATGGCAACACTACCACTGATTTCAAAAGGCCTAGGATTTTCCTGGGCTCTAATCCAAATGTTACTGAAATGAATAGGAGCCTTGCTATTGACTTCAATGGGCTTTGAATCAGGCCCATGTACCTGAAAGAAGAATTTGACTCCTTACATGAAGGGGAAAAAAACATCTCTGCCTTTTCTAAGAAATCCGCATGATCGTTTGTGACAGCTGGTTACTAATGGATACATTTGAAAAACCAAACACACTTCTGACATCAATACGTCACGAGGAATCACCTGATGTTCAACACACCCAGACTAAGCCACCAGGAAAAAATGAACCAAGCAAGTAATATCATTGTCTCATGCTGCCCATGCTCCGCCCCCAGACCCTCTCCTCCTGCTACCTGCTCTGCGTGCCACGCGCCGTCCACCCTGCCATTGCTACGGGTCTGGGGAGACTGCAGCTGCACGCCACCCGCCCTCCCGATGCTCTGGGGTTTCTGCCTGCTCTCCCGGTGCTCCAGGGCTGGGGTTGCGCCACCCGCCCTCCCAGTGCTCTGGGGTTGGGGCCACACCACCCGCCCTGCCGGCGCTCCGGGAGGGGGCTAGCCAGGGGCGGGGGGCCAATGCCCGTGGGGGGGGGCCCTCCAGGCTCTACCGGGGGGGTCATGGAAGGGGCGGGGCCTCAAGCGGAAGGGGAAGGTCTGGGGGCTGGCCTCCCCCAGCTGGCGGTTCATGTACTGCCCATGGTGTGCAACCAGAAAGAAACAACATTGGTGTCAAAGCAAGAGGACACTGTGGGAAGAAGGAGCAATAGTCTTTAGAGAGCAGCTTTCTAGTGTTGATCTCAACATCTGGGAACTGGAGAAAACAAGTCATAAAAAAGACCCTATTTGGGAACCTTTTCAAGAAATTCCTGTAGTCTGGGTAAAAACATGAACATGTGCCAAGTGTAAACATGGATGAACTGGTGATTAAACTTACTTTTACAACATTTTTATGGACAGCCTACCATGTCTTATTATGCTAGTAAATGATCACTTCGATTATTGCCATATGTTTTGGGTGGATACGTTCTTCGGAATTTCAAAATGTTTGTGTTCAAAATATAATTTACATATTAGTTTGTTGTGGGAGTATTTATCACTTACCTTTTTTACTGCTACTGCTAAATTTCTGAAATGATTTGTTTTTATTGCTCAATATAATCATGGAAGCATAGAATCATAGAACCACAGGGTTAGGAGGGACCACAAGGGTCATCTAGTATAAACCCCTGCCAAGATGCAAACATGATGCAGGGGAGTTTGAGAGGGAGTTTGGAAGGGGAGTGCGACGCGGGCAAGGTACTCTTGCCATTCCTAACTCCTTTAACCCAAACTAAAGGCAGAGGCTGAGCAACCAGGGGGCTGCAGACAGGGGAGTGAGTATCTGTTGTGGGGACAGTTTGACCGTGTGCTTGATTGTTTGATTGCCTGTTTGACTAGTGTGAATTGGGAGTGCTTTGTTCCAGGCTCTTCTAAAAAGACAGCCAGCTGCGAACCAGCTGAGCAGCAAATAGCAGAGAAGCAAACAGGTGGAGTTAGCCTGGGAGTTCGCCTGGAGAGAGCCTACTGCGGCATCCCCCTTGCAGGTTTCCCTGAGTAGCTTCTGCCACAAGTGAGGAAACTCTTCGAAGGAAGGGACTATGGATGCTGAGCGATCCGCTGTCGTGACCTGCACAGGATGTGCCATGTTTGTCTTTCTTCCACAGGATAGAAGCGACTTTGTCTGTACAAAGTGCAAGCTGATCTCCATATTGGAAGAGAAGATTCAAGGTCTGGAGAAACGAGTATCAACCCTGCGTTCCATAAAAGAAAATGAGGAGTTCCTGGATAGACGTCAGGATCGGCTTCAGCGGGCACAGTGTTCTGAGGATTCAGAGCAGGCTACGCAGCGGGGACAGAAGGCCAGTGACGATAATTGGCGACATGTGACCTCCAGAAAAGGAAAGAGTATTAGACAAGTCCATGTACCAGAAACGCATATTCAGATGAGCAACCGTTTTCATGTTCTCTCCACAGGTACTAGTGCAGAGAGTGGAGTGAATGATACATCTGAGGGAACAGAGCAGAAGGAGACTCCACTGACTGGAAGGCATGAGATGCACAGTCCTAGGGATGGGGGTTCCACGACCACCACTCCCAAGAGGAGGAGGAGGGTGGTGGTGGTCGGGGACTCTCTCCTCAGGGGGACTGAGTCATCTATCTGCCGCCCTGACCGGGAAAACCGAGAGGTGTGCTGCTTGCCAGGGGCTAGGATTCGTGATGTGACGGAGAGACTGCCGAGACTCATCAAGCCCTCAGATCGCTACCCCTTCCTGCTTCTCCACGTGGGCACCAATGATACTGCCAAGAATGACCTTGAACGTATTACTGCAGACTACGTGGCTCTGGGAAGAAGGATAAAGGAGTTTGAGGTGCAAGTGGTGGTCTCGTCCATTCTCCCTGTGGCAGGAAAAGGCCGGGGTAGAGACCGTCGAATCGTGGAAGTCAACGAATGGCTACGCAGATGGTGTCAGAGAGAAGGGTTCGGATTCTTTGACCATGGGATGGTGTTCCAAGAAGGAGTGCTAGGCAGAGATGGGCTCCACCTGACGAAGAGAGGGAAGAGCATCTTTGGAAGCAGGCTGGCTAACCTAGTGAGGAGGGCTTTAAACTAGGTTCACCGGGGGAAGGAGACCAAAGCCCCGAGGTAAGTGGGGAAGTGGGATATCGGGAGGAAGCACAAGTAGGTGAGTGCAAGAGGGGAGGGCTCCTGCCCCATACTGGGACAGCAGGACAGTCGGTGAGTTATCTTAAATGCCTATACACAAATGCAAGAAGCCTGGGGAACAAGCAGGGAGAACTGGAAGTCCTGGCACAGTCAAGGAATTATGATGTAATTGGAATAACAGAGACTTGGTGGGATAACTCACATGATTGGAGTACTGTCATGGATGGATATAAACTGTTCAGGAAGGATAGGCAGGGCAGAAAAGGTGGGGGAGTTGCGTTGTATGTAAGAGAGCAGTATGACTGCTCAGAGCTCCAGTATGAAACTGCAGAAAAACCTGAGAGTCTCTGGATTAAATTTAGAAGTGGGAGCAACAAGGGTAATGTCGTGGTGGGAGTCTGCTACAGACCACCAGACCAGGGGGATGAGGTGGACGAGGCTTTCTTCCAGCAACTAACAGAAGTTGCTAGATCACAGGCCCTGGTTCTCATGGGTGACTTTAATCACCCCGATATCTGCTGGGAGAGCAATACAGCGGTCCACAGACAATCCAGGAAGTTTTTGGAAAGTGTAGGGGACAATTTCCTGGTGCAAGTGCTGGAGGAACCAACTAGGGGAAAAGCTCTTCTTGACCTGCTCCTCACAAACAGGGAGGAAATAGTAGAGGAAGCAATAGTGGATGGGAACCTGGGAGGCAGTGACCATGAGATGGTTGAGTTCAGAATCCTGACACAAGGAAGAAAGGAGAGCAGTAGAACAGAGACCCTGGACTTCAGAAAAGCAGACTTTGACTCCCTCAGGGAACTGATGGGCAAGGTCCCCTGGGAGAATAACATGAGGGGGAAAGGAGTCGAGGAAAGCTGGCTGTATTTTAAAGAATCCTTATTGAG
Organism: Macrochelys suwanniensis; assembly: GCA_033296515.1. Lineage (NCBI taxonomy): Eukaryota > Metazoa > Chordata > Testudines > Chelydridae > Macrochelys > Macrochelys suwanniensis. The sequence goes on from CM065783.1 coordinate 42,293,005, forward strand.
GTTGCAGGAACAAACCATCCCGATGTGTAGAAAGAAAAGTAAATATGGCAGGCGACCAGCTTGGCTTAACAGTGAAATCCTTGCTCGTCTTAAACACAAAAAAGCAGCTTACAAGAAGTGGAAGATTGGACAAATGACCAGGGAGGAGTATATAAATATTGTTCAGGCATGCAGGAGTGAAATTAGGAAGGCCAAATCACACTTGGAGTTGCAGCTAGCCGGAGATGTTAGGAGTAACAAGAAGGGTTTCTTCAGGTATGTGAGCAACAAGAAGAAAGTCAAGGAAAGTGTGGGCCCCTTGCTGAATGAGGGAGGGAACCTAGTGACAGAGGATGTGGAGAAAGCTAGTGTACTCAATGCTTTTTTTGCCTCTGTCTTCACAGACAAGGTCAGCTCCCAGGCGGCTGCACTCCACAGCACGGTATGGGGAGGAGGTGACCAGCCCTCTGTGGAGAAAGAAGTAGTTCGGGACTATTTAGAAAAGCTGGATGAACACAAGTCCATGGGGCCGGATGCACTGCATCCGAGGGTGCTAAAGGAGTTGGCCGATGTGATTGCAGAGCCATTGGCCATTATCTTTGACAAATCATGGCAATCGGGGGAGGTCCCGGATGACTGGAAAAAAGCTAATGTAGTGCCCATCTTTAAAAAAGGGAAGAAGGAAGATCCGGGGAACTACAGGCCAGTCAGTCTCACCTCAGTCCCTGGAAAAATCATGGAACAGGTCCTCAAGGAATCAATTCTGAACCACTTAAAGGAGGGGAAAGTGATCAGGAACAGTCAGCATGGATTCACCAAGGGCAAGTCATGCCTGACTAACCTAATTGCCTTCTATGATGAGATAACTGGCTCTGTGGATGAGGGGAAAGCAGTGGATGTGCTATTTCTTGACTTTAGCAAAGCTTTTGATACAGTCTCCCACAGTATTCTTGCCAGCAAGTTAAGGAAGTATGGGCTGGATGAATGGACGGTAAGGTGGATAGAAAACTGGCTGGATGGTCGTGCTCAACGGGTAGTGATCAATGGCTCCATGTCTAGTTGGCAGCCGGTATCAAGTGGAGTGCCCCAAGGGTCGGTGCTGGGGCCGGTTTTGTTCAATATCTTCATCAATGATCTGGAGGATGGTGTGGACTGCACCCTTAGCAAGTTTGCAGATGACACTAAACTGGGAGGAGTGGTTGATACGCTGGAGGGTAGGGACAGGATACAGAGAGACCTAGACAAATTAGAGGATTGGGCCAAAAGAAATCTGATGAGGTTCAACAAGGACAAGTGCAGAGTCCTGCACTTAGGACGGAAGAATCCCATGCACTGCTACAGACTAGGGACCGAATGGCTGGGCAGCAGTTCTGCAGAAAAGGACCTAGGGGTTACGGTGGATGAAAAGCTGAATATGAGTCAACAGTGTGCCCTTGTTGCCAAGAAGGCTAACGGCATTTTGGGCTGTATAAGTAGGGGCATTTCCAGCAGATCGAGGGACGTGATTATTCCCCTCTATTCGGCACTGGTGAGGCCTCATTTGGAGTACTGTGTCCAGTTTTGGGCCCCACGCTACAAGAAGGATGTGGATAAATTGGAAAGAGTCCAACGGAGGGCAACAAAAATGATTAGGGGGCTCGAGCACATGACTTATGAGGAGAGGCTGAGGGAACTGGGATTTTTTAGCCTGCAGAAGAGAAGAATGAGGGGGGATTTGATAGTTGCTTTCAACTACCTAAAAGGGGGTTCCAAAGAGGATGGATCTAGACTGTTCTCAGTGATAGATGACAGAACAAGGAGTAATGGTCTCAAGTTGCAGAGGGGGAGGTTTAGGTTGGATATTAGGAAAAACTTTTTCACTAGTAGGGTGGTGAAGCACTGGAATGGGTTACCTAGGGAGGTGGTGGAATCTCCTTCCTTAGAGGTTTTTAAGGTCAGGCTTGACAAAGCCCTGGCTGGGATGATCTAATTGGGTTTGGTCCTGCTTTGAGCAGGGGGTTGGACTAGATGACCTCCTGAGGTCCCTTCCAACCCTGAGATTCTATGATTCTATGATCCTAGGTAAAGATTTCCTGTTTAAAAGTCAAGTTTTAATAGGCATTTGTGGAGTTTAACATTTAATTTTTTCAAGCTGTTTGGTATGTTGTCAGAGATATGGATTTACACAGATTTAGATAATCCTTATGATTTATTAATTATTTTCCCTATAAACTGGGTTTAGCATACATTATATCATTTAAACAATGGTATGCACAGCTGTAGGAAGAATCTTCCATTTACAATCTCATTTTTTCTAAAGCAGTGCACTTAGTAATACTCAGTGAGAGTGACTTTTTATACCATTTTGTTTCAGGGTCCAGTCTAGTCATAAGGGGTTATGAACATCCATCATCTGCAATGTCTACAACTTCAGTCATCTGTTGGTACCACCAGCAGTTTGCAACTAAACATACGTCAGACAGTAAATTACCTGTATCCAAAAAAAAAAAAAAAAAAAAAAAAAGCTTTCTTCTTTTTCCAGTAAACCCATGGATGAGTTCGTAATCAGAATTAGCAAATTCCAGCAAGACTCCCAGATTAAAATATTACTTGGTTTATTTATGCAACAAATTCTCCCTTTCATCTTGTTCAGAATGAACATTTCATTGACATGGTTCAATCATTATGACCAGGCTGCACTCCATCCGGCAGAGCAGACGTTGTTGGCAGGTTGATGGATGCAGTACATGAGAAGAAAATTGAACAGTGTGCAAAAAACATTTACAGGAAATTTGTTAATGTGAGACTTGATAATAAAGCAACGTACACAATGATCCAGCGATATGTGCTTGTGTGACAACAGAAAATTGGATTATCTCACAGAAACAATCGATACATCAGGAAATGCCCCTAGAGCAGAATACTTAAAAGAAGCAGCAGTAAAAGCTATTAAAAAACTGTGAATAGAAATGTCAGTGTCAAATAAGTAGCTTTGTCACAGACAACGATGCCAAGATGAGAAGAAATCTAGCAGAAAACAACAGAGAGAACCTGATGCTTATAACACATGGATTCAGTGCTCATTTGATGTATCTTTTAGCCAATGACTTACCGGCAAGTACAACTTCAGGAACTAGGGAAAATTTTGTTAAAATTGCAAAATACTTCTGTGACAACCACTTTGCTTTAGCTTCACCAAAGAGAGGAGAATCCAAATTAATTCTCCCCCACAATGTAAGATCGAACTCAGTAGCTGACTGTTGTGATCAATTTATTAAGAACTGGCCATTTCTGATGATAATTTTGGAAGAAAATTGTGACAAAATACATGGAACTAATCAACGGCAGACTAAAGAGAAATGTATAAAATATGCTGAATACACTGAAACCTATTTCCATAACCTGAGACAAACTGTAAACAGATTGCTGCTGTATTGTTGCTGCTGTTGAAATTTGAAAAGAACCTCGAGACATTGAAGAAAGAAATACCCAATAATAAAGTTAAATGGCAGACAGTAAAGAAGTGGATGGTCCAAGTACTTACTGCACCTCATTTTCTTGCCACATTCTCAACCCAAAGTACAAGATTAGTTGCCTAACTGTTGAAGAAGAAGATACTGTTATGACATGGGCATCTAATTCAGTCCTGCCAACCATAATAAATTTCAGGGCTGTACATGTTTGCTGATGATATTTTAAAGAAAGACGCACCACTGAACTGATGTAAGTCACTAGCTAAGCACCTGGAACCAGACTTTGTTGAAAAAGTCTGAAGGACAGTCAACTTAGGCAACCGCTGTCTCATTTTCAAGAGACTTAGGGGAGCAGAAACTTAAAACTCCAGTCACTTTCACAGGCTGCCCTGAAATAATCAGTTTAATACGCTGACTCCAGTTGATCCCTCTGTTTAATAAATTGTTTAGTTGTAACTGTGAAACATATTTTTACAAGAGAAGTTTATGTATCCTACCCAAAACATTTAAGTTTGTTTTGTTTAATAAATATATATATATATATTGTGTTTAATTAAATTCCTGTTACTATCCTAATGCAGCTTGACACAAATCATAAGCAAAAATTTAAATATGCAGTTAATAAGCAATATATTATTCACAATTTTCTAACATACTAAAATGTATAATTAATAAGAATCTGAAAATATTAACCTCTATAATTTCTTAAATAAATGTATATTGTTATAGTGTACCCTCTTGGCTAACAAAAAGATGTACCAAATCTAGTCTAAAAGCTCTGTTTAGCTTTAAATGAATATATTTTAATGGTTATATCAACCAATGAGAAAGTCCCTTTCTTTAGAAAATAATTGAAGAACAATTGGAAAAGTTGATTAAAATTGATTATTTGACTTGAGGCTTTCCACTTGGTGACTTAAACCATGATTTAAATCGCCTTGATTTAAAAATCACCTTGATTGACATTGATCCACTCAGCAATGAACACTGTTGAACTGGCAGCCGGGCTCTTGGAAACCAAAATATTTTCAGTAGCAGACACTGGACGCGCGTTTTGGAAAGTAATGTTAGTTGAGTCAAGCTCTAATGCAGTGACTTCACACAACAATTGGACATAATAGATTTAAGCAAATATTGTTCCATATTAGTTCTACTTCTGGGCATTTCAAAGATATTACAAGGTGCTAAAGTTATAACAGATGATGCTTTAATTTGGATTTAGAAACCTTGAAAAACACAATGAAAGATTTAAGCAAGATTTTGCAGAAAGAGAAACCCTAGCACTGAATTTAAAAAGGCTATAATTGGCCTTACAGAAGTTATCTATATTAGACATAAACTGAACAGAAATGGCTTACTTGCTGACCCAGATACATTAATGCAATAGTTTAAATGCCCACTCTTAAATGTAAACCAGATCCACAGAGATTTAGGGTCATGCCAAACTATTTTGTAAATCCATTCCAAATCTATCTCTGGTCAATAAGGCCCTAAGGGAGTTGCTGGAAAATGACCTTGCCTGGCACTGCGAAGGCAGATAGACATCAACAGGCATCTGAACAGTTAGCAGAGAATGATCACAAACCCAGATTCTCAGTTGCTATACACTGGGATAGCTCCAACCAATGGGACTACACTAGTTTACACCAGCTGAAGATCTGGTCCACTGTGTTTTGACTCAGCATGAGTCCCGAGAAACCCAGAAAGAGGCATAAAAGACTAAGCTATTTATTTATTTAATTTCTATTTTATCCATCTACCTAAAACCCTCGGCACATTAAGCACAGCTTGAAACATACAAAACACCTCTGAAAAGGCTCACATTTAAAAATCCGTGAGTGAAAACTTCTTAAGCATCAGCAACCCCTTTGCCACTCACTCCCTGGGAGAACAGGTGTGATGAACAGTGCCTCCAAAACCCAAGTCTGGGCCCTAGTGAATCAAAAAAGGTAGCATGTTCAAGAGACTGGGACTGAGAACTCCTTACCAGCAGCTCCATCCTGAGTAAATCCCTGTTTTCCACCCACTGGAGTCAAGGGAGACTGACTTTAGTGGACACTGGAGCTCAGAATTTTGTATTGCTCAGTAGCTGAATGCCAGTGCCTTGGACCAGCAACAGCACTGTGCAGAGAGGACTGAGATCTCTCTGGTATGTGGGACCAAAATCATTAGGGTTTTATATGTCAAAGTTAACATTCAACTGCATCCTGAAATTGACCGGTAGCCAGCCCAAAGCACCAAAGTGATGTGAAGATACTGTGAAATACTGCTTAATTAATACATGGGCCGTTACCTTCTGTACTAGCTGCAGTTTCTTGACGGATTGAAAGCGTGGCCCTCAAGGGGACTGTGTCATAATAATCCAGCCTCCAGGAGGGAAGTCACCGACAAGGCCCAACCAAAAAGGATGTGAGCTTCTTGCCAAGTGCAGCTGAGAGACGTGAGCGAATCAAGGAGAGAAGGGGAAGCAGTCACCTGCTTGCCACTTCCTTCCTGCATCTCCCTTTACTCCCCTTGCTCTGGGGGAGTAAAGCTGGTTGACAAGAAAAACTTTTACAATTTTTTTTCTTCTCAAAATGTATGAAAAATTGTCTCAAGGTCTGCAAAGATTTGAGCAGATCTAAGTGGAAGGACTAGGGGCGAGGGAAGGGGGACCCCAGAGAGCTAGGACTGCTGCCAAGACTGAGCTCCAAAGACAGGGATAGTTCCAAGGAAGGCAGCAGCCAGCAGAGCAAAGGGACATTTTTTGAAAATGTGAGATTTTCCTCAAAATTGTTTACCAACCAACTCTAGTTGCCAGAGCTGACACAGTGAAGGGAGAATGGTGAGCACAGGTAAGAGAGAAAATTCAGAGAAGTTGAAAGGAAGAATCAGAAAAGAAAAATAACTCCCAGAGAAAAAGAGTGTGCTGCCAGCGAAACTGCAAAAGGAAAAGTTCACTTTCCTGAAAACTCAGAGGAAAAACAGTGGTAGAAAGGAAGCTATTTTAGAGCCACCTGGAATAATCGCATAAGATCATCTTCGCAAACTGTCAGACTTTCCTCTTCCCCCCGCTGGCAGGCTGGGCACCAGCATGGCACTCGTGCACATACACCCCCCAGGGACGGCTCCTTAGGGAACGAAACAGGTTTTGGAAAAAGTAATAAAAAACTCGACCAACAGAGCTTGGCTAGTAAAGGTCAAAGTAACAGCACCCGCAAGCGCTTGCAGTTCCATTCTTAAATAGGTGCCTCATTTCATAGTAGGCTAGTTTTCCCTTCAGTCATGTAAGGCCCCCCCCCCACACACACACACACGTCTTTGACTCTCACAAATACAGAACATTACTTGAAGTGGAGTTCTGCTCCCATAAAGGGGCAGTGCCCTGGCAACTCGCATAGATGTGTCCATACAATTTGTTACAGGCAAGCAGCACTGGAAGCTCCCCACATTCCCAGGTTACTACCCTGTATTCCCAGACTAGCCAGGGTACCACTACTGCTGCTCCAGCTCCCATGTGTGTGCTTAAAAGCAGAAAAGGCACCCACCCAACTGTATTGTTTTTTGTTTGTATATGGCAATGCCTAGGTTCCCCAATCAAGGATCAGGGATGACTGTGCTATGCACTGTACAGACAAGTAACAAAGACAGTCCCTGATGCCAACAGCTCAGGTTCCAAGTGTCAATGAGCAAACAACAGAGAAATGTGGTGGGTGGGAGAACAAAGTAACAGAACAAAGAGTTAAACAGGAAAATAGTAGTCTCAGCATGCCGTTTGCCTAACCAATGCCAGATGGGAGGGACTTACAGGCATCGGACCAGAGTTTCAAGGAGGGATTTAGGACAAGGTAGAAGCTTTATGGAAGTGCATGGGCCTCTCAGTTAGAAGGCCAGTTCTCCCCATCTCTCTCTATTCTAGACAGGTTCTTCTACTGTCCTCATCCTCATAGTATCTGAGCATCCCCCAGTAGCCTCCAGGAGCATCTCTGGTGTTCTAATGCTCCCTACACCTCCCAGGGAAACAAAAGAGCTAAGGGGCTTCTCCAAGACAAACTGGATAAGATGAGCCACTATACGGAAGATGGAGCCTGCCAAGAACTGTGCCCATGCAAAACTCCTAAGCTACTCAAGAAAGGAGCCTTCAATCTTGCTTCTAAGATAAATAGCTCCACAAGCCTGCAGCTCCCTAGCAGTCCCCTCTCCCAGCCACCTACTCCTTCTCCTGGGCTGGCTTCTCCAAATGGCCCAGGAGAAGCCAGCCAACTCTCCCTCCTTCTGCCAGAGATATTATGTGTGTGCATAAGAAGGGACACGAAAGAGTCCCTGAAATATGGGAAGTTCTGTATAATAAATACAGACCCTCCCACCACGCTTAGCTGATCAGTCTGAAAAGAGGCTGCCCTGTCTTATAGCCTCAGGGCTATAGTCAGATGATGACAAGGTTCTCTTCTTCTACCACAGGCCTGCACAACTCATAAAGCGGCGAGGGCCATATTACTCCAAAGAAAACAGCTGAGGGCCGAAACCCCTCAGCCCGCGGAAACACCGCCCCGCCCCCAGCGCCGCCCGCCCCGCAGAAACAACCCCTCCTTCCCCAGCGCCGGGGTGTGGAAGCCTGGCTCACCTGCTGCCCTGCCACTGGCCGCCCACTCGGCTTGTCATCCCCCACCCCGCCCAGCTCGCCTACTCACCCCCCGCTGCCCACTTGCCTACTCAACCCCCCCTCCCCTGCTGCCACCAGCTCCCCCCGCCGCCAGCTCGCCGGCTCCCCCTGCCGCCAGCTCACCTGCCTGCCCACTGCTGGCCTCTTACCTTCTGCCGCTGCCCCCGCCCCTTGCCGCTGGCTCACCCTCACTCCTAAGCCTGCCACTGGCCTCTTCACCAGCCAGTCCACCCGCCAGCCGGTCAGCCGGCTGTTGGCTTGCCCCACCACGCTGCTTGCCTACTCACCCCCCCGTGGGCCGCACAGTGAGCCCACGCGGGCTGCATGCGGCCCCCGGGCCGCATGTTGTGCAGGCCTGTTCTACCACAAGAACAAGAGCAGGTATGGTGCAGTTGTTCAGTGGGGAGTAGCTAATGCTTCCACTCCCTACCATGAAGGAGATCAGCAGCTGGTGCAGGTTATATTAGCTGACTGCTGGGAGCAGTAGAAGGGACAGAAAGCCAGCAAAGGAGGAGCAGCCACTGGAACTCAGAGGGATAACACAGGGAAGCACAAAACGTCACTGCTGCTACTTCAATTCTGTCAAAGACCAGTGAAGCCAAACCCCTGAGAAAAAAAAACTTTGATGTGTCCCACTCTGCAGCAACTAGTAACTGATTCATTCCAAATGCACAGAGTAGCTCCCGCTACGTAACTGCAACACACAAAGCCATTTCCTAGCAAATAAAATCTAGAGTTATCACAGTCAAAATCCTCTAGAACCAATTTGAAAAGAGAATACACACACAGTACAATGCAGGTTTTAAAAACCGCGAAAAGCATAACTGGATTTAACTGTTGTGTCCCTTCCACATCAGAACTGGTCATATCTAGACACTAGCATACTTTAAATTTTATTAGTGTTTGCAATTTTTTATCAGTTTTGGGCAAGGTAACAGAAAGCATAAACCCTTTAATTTCAAGCACTTGCCAAGGCAGACTCCAACCTCTTCCCAGGGATACAGTGTAAATGGAAGTTCAACAAAACATGTTGCACCATCAGATTGCAAAACAGAAAGTAAGATTTCCTAGTCATGAGAGCCTGCCTCGTTTGCTTTAATAAAGTAAATCGAGCACTGACGTGAGCCAGATTCCATGCTGCCTAGTTACCAGCCAAATTAACATCAGTCATTAGAAATGCTTAACGGAGGCAACACCAAACCAAATACAGGCCAATTCATTTCTTTTTCTCACATTCACTAGCTATAACGTTCAGAAACTAATTGTCTAATAAACCTTGACATGAACATTTTACATGCTTACAGAGCTTAGAGGCATGAAATCACATGGTGAATCAAGTGTCCAAAAGTCACGGAAACCATTAGGCAGTTATTCTTTCCTCTAACACATAAGGTCTGCTTTATTTTCCAGTTATATTAGTCTGGAATCACCATAAAGTAGCAGCATCACCTTTTTTTGCACAAATGTCAAATACATACACCACAATCACATAATGGTAGATTCCAAATTTGATCTTAAATATTTAACAAAGAGAAGGTTAACAGTGACAATCACAGTCTGTAAGTGTCCACATGGGGAATAAATATATAATGATGGGCTCTTCAGTCTAGCAGAGAAAGGTATAACACGATCCGATGGCTGGAAGTTGAAATATGCCTATCTCATAGAACTGGAAGGACCTTGAAAGGTCATTGAGTCCAGTCCCCTGCCTTCACTAGCAGGACCAAGTACTGTCCCCTGACAGATTTTTGCTCCAGATCCCTAAATGGCCCCCTCAAGGATTGAACTTGCAACCCTGGGTTTAGGAGGCCAATGCTCGAACCACAGAGCTATCCCTCCCCCTGTCAAACTGAATAAGGCATAAATTAAAGGAAAAGGAATTATTTTGGAGAAGTTCTATGGCCTGTATTATACAGGAAGTCAGACTATCACAATGGTCCCTTCTGGCCTTGCAATCTATGAATCTATTCAAAGACCTACATGAACTCCTCACTTAAAGAAGCGACAAAGAGTCCTGTGGCACCTTATAGACTAACAGACGTATTGGAGCATAAGCTTTCGTGGGTGAATACCCACTTCGTCGGATGCTGAGACCAGGAAGCTCCCTCCGGGATTGTCGTGTCACCCACGAAAGCTTATGCTCCAATATGTGTTAGTCTATAAGATGCCACAGGACTCTTTGTCACTTCTACAGATCCAGACTGACACGGCTACCCCTCTGATACTTCTCACTTAACGTCATCCCGGTTAACGTTGTTTCGTTGTTACGTTGCTGATCAATTAGGGAACATACTCGTTTAAAGTTGTGCAATGCTCCCTTCTAACGTCATTTGGCAGGCGCCTGCTTTGTCCACTGCTTGCAGAAAGAGCAGCCCGTTGCAGCTAGCTGGTGGGTTTAAAACACCAGGGATAACATCCCAAAACTAAAACTTTTTCTGATTAAAAAAAATATAACATTTTGTTGGCAAATTGAGCAGTCTGCTGAGCTTTCTGGAGTGCAAGCAGCAAAGATCGCGTTTTTAAACGTTATTCATAAGTTCAAGGACACTTGTATCAGTTCCTTATTAAAAGAAAGTGGATCTCCAAACTATTATTATTTAATATATTTGGCATGGGGATGGAGTCAAAGTTAAAGAGCGTGTCAAAGCTAGGTAGTTTTTAAAAAACTTATTTCCTATCCAGGAGTTTGTTTTCTCTACCTCTTTCAACATAGTTAACAAGCTAAAAATGTGAAACTGACTGACTAGCTATACTGGGGAACTGACAATACACAGTAAACAATTATAATAATAGAGGTTATCTTCTTCTTGAAACTCCTTCAGTAACAGTAATTTTAATAAATAAATAAAGCCACTGCCCATGCTCAATACATGATTTTCAAAGACTCATAAAACTCACTCAAACCCAATTTCCTCTGGAACAAAGCCATTTCATGAGTTTTGTTCCAATGTTCATCTACCTTCTAGTTTGCTCACAGGGCCAGGTTGCAAGAATGTTTCCACAATGGAAAAGTGTGAGATTTTTTATCTCTTCAGATTCAAGAATGGCTGAACAGTTTTTGCTCAAACTCTTTTTTAAAAGGTACCTTTTGACAGAGGCTAAACTGGAAAATTTCAGTGGCAAGGGTAAAAGTTGCAGTAAATTCTGAATGAGGAAGCAAGAGAGTTGAATGGAAACTATCACATAGCTTTAGCTAGAGGAGCTAGTTCTGCTATAATCTCTTAGTGTTTTTCTCTGTCAATTGCAATTACTGGGAAGAGATTAAAGCCCTCATTTCAGGGCAACCCATCTCGATCATTATGGCCTAGATGCTTTCCTAGATTTACATGAGCAGAACTAGAAAGAGGTGCAGGAGGGGACTGGTGTTAGGGATATGATGCTCTCTGGAATAGTTCCTGGTTGGACCTATCCCATAAGAAGTTAATGTAGCTTCACGGCCAATTCCTGCTGGTGGAGATTCCTCTATAGCTGCTGGAAACCCCACCAAGATTCTGCCAAAGACAACATGGCTCCTGCTGGAGGAGAATACAGGACGGCCAGGCCTCCACTCAGCTGCCTCTGTGTACCTGCCATGTGGATATCTATACTGAGAGGTCAGAAGGCCACTGAACTCTCCCTGCTTGGGCACAATTTCACCAGATCCCTGTGCACTCCTTCCACAGGGTTCCACTACAGGAGTGAATGCTGCAGCTCAGTGGCCTTCCTCAGGATAGACTGGCAGATGGACACCCACCAAGACCTGCCACAACATATCTCGACCCAGTTGGTTCTCTCTCACTTTGTCCATCTTTTCTCCCCTCCCCTCCTTTACTCTTTGCTCTGCAATTCTTTGTGCCTTTTTTTTTACTCTTTTACGTGTCTCTCCTCTTCCTTTCCCCTGCTCCCCACGTGCTCCCGGCTAATTCTGACCCCCCTCCCCTGCTCCCACTCACCAAAAGTCTACACTGCTTTAGTGTTCCGGGGAAGGGAGGCTTCCAAAGGTGCAACACAAGGCTGAAACAAGTGCCAAAGTAGCAAGGCAACGAAGCTTGGCCTCAGTTCTCAGCTGTTTACATTGGGGCTACTCCTACTGCCACCCACCTGAGCATGCAGAGACAATGGGAATAGGAAGGGAGGGTGCAACAACACATTTACAGTGTGGTTCCTACAGTTATTGTTACTCACACTCTCATGCCTCCCACCAACTAGTCTAATACACCAAGGTGGGGCTGCACCCTCATTCTAGGAAACATTTCTCTACCTAAAAGGAAAGCAGCAAGAGATTAATTTAAAGTGTATTTTGTTCAGAGATCCTGGAGTAGGAAGGAATCCCTATTGAACCTTTCAATCAAAACCTCAGCTAAGGAAGCTTGGCTGCTTGAGAATGCAGTCATCCAGGGCAGAGACTGATAATCCCATCTACAGCTGTATTACTTCTAACATTACACTGCTAAAACAAAAACAAAACTCCCGTAGCAGCAGCAAGCTTGGTCAGATCATCACGCAAGAGAAGAGCCTCAATGGGAAGTCGGGGTATACGTCCAGGAAATGTACAGAGCTTAAATTTTACATTACTTAACCCTGAGAGGTAAGTGGGATCAAAGCAAACTGTAAAAACCCATGTGAGAGTGAAAAAAAAACCCTGTTCTGACACTGAACTATCTGAATTTACCAGCAACCTTTGAACACCATGAAAACATGTTTATTTCCTCTTGTTATCTTAAAGGGATACAATCATCAAAAAATCACTTTGTTCTAGAACTTGTAGCTAGACAAGGTTAAAGCAAGTTGAACTGTAAATCAGAGGCTGAGGGACAGATTTTCAAAAGAGCTCAGCAACCAGCAGTTCCTGGACGAGTACGGGGAGTATCTGAAAGTCTGGCCACTTTGTTTTGGTGCCCAAACAGGAGCCAGGGCCCTCACTGAGCAAAGTGCTGAAGCACCTGGCTAACTGTACGCACACAAACAGAGGGCAATGGGACTGACAACTCCTGTAGTTAAAGTCAAGCACATGCTTATTTTGCTGAACTGGGGCCTCAGCTCTTTGGAAAGTTTGGCCCGAATCATGGTTGATGAGCACCTATGAAAATCTGCCCCTAAATAGGCCAGGATCCTCAGTCAATGTAGCTACTACACCAAGTTAGACCACCTGAGGAGTTCTTCCCTATTCTCTATATTTTCAGTCTGTTTATGTTAAGCATTTGGCGGCATTCTGTATATAGTCAGTCTCACTTTGCCCTTGTGAAGTCATTTAGGGCCTGACCCAAAGCCCACTGAAATCACTAGGTGTCTTTCCACTCACTTCAATGGGCTTTGTATCAGACCCTTACTCACTTCTCTCTCCTGTTTGCATGGGAATTTCACACAGCAACAAGGGAGAGAAAACCTTTTTTTAAAAGGTAGTTGTAAAACCACGAAAAATAGCAAAACTCCAGGGCTAATGCAGCACTACTTTCCACTCGGTTATTTTTAAACTTGCTCGGTTCCAAATTGACTGTGTAACTTACCACTTCCCTTTTCTGCCCCCAGTGAACACCTCTGAGTAATTAATCTTGCACTACTAGAGGCAATCTGAAAAAGGAAGAAAGCGTGTATCATTTCCGGCTTGTGATGTATAAAGGTGGTCAGAAAGGTGTTTAACGTGTTTTTCTTTGCTTGCGTTTTATATTAAATATTCAGATCTTCTCTACGCTGGTTAAAACTGTTTATGAACACAACTCAGACTTCAGCAAACCAGGGAAAACCTTCACATTATTGATATTCCTAAGGCAGAAAAACCTCTTTAATGTAAAAGCACAAGAACCTTTCAGATCTTTTTCGTGCAAGAAACAAGAAGGGAACAAAACCAAATGTTCTTTTATTTGCTTTTACTTTGCAGGTCACCTTTAAAATTCTATGATGTTTCTCCCCGGGGTGCATTATGGTATAACATGCTAATTAAGGCCCTGAACCTGAGAAATGTTATGCAGGAGCTTTATCCACTGACTTCCTTGGAACTACTTGATTGAAGTCCAGAAAGTTAAGCTCTTGACTAACCTTTTGTAGAAGTGGAACCATAAGCCAGGACCCGACAGCGAGGTCTACGAAGGTGCAGAGTTCTGCCCATGTGACGCTCATTGCAGGACTGGGGCCTTTACACACATTACTCACAAGAGTAGCCTCAGCAGAACCACCCATAAGTAACTTCATTCATTTAAGTAAGTGTTTGCAGAATCAGGGCCTAAAGTAAGGAACTCAAAGTGTGCAACATGTTGAATCAACTGTGCATGTCCTTTGAATAACTAAACAGCTTGAGGAAGCTTAGTTTCATGACATATTTTGTAAGATTAGAAATGCAACCCTACAAAGGGGATTCTGTAAGGAAGGAAGGAAAGAAAGAAAGAACAGCCTGTAATCAGCTGCACAAAAAGCTCTCGGACTATTTTCAGCAGCATTGTCATGTGCGTGGGTTTAGAAAGCTGCCCATTAGATTCAATTCCAGGTCATCAGTGGCTGATATTTTTTAAAGGATTTAATGGGTCTCCCAACTCCTACTTCAGAACCCATGTTCCCGTATATGTTATATATACTTTGGGCCTTTGGGATGTAGTATAGGATTACAAAATGGAGCTCCTGTGCTCTCTTATCCTAAACCTGAGAAACCTTCCCAAAACTTGTCAAAACCAATACACTTCCTCAAAAAGTTTTAGTTTTGACAATTCGGTTTTTTCCAACCAGTTCTATTCAAAACATTATGTAATAGAAGTTGGCTTTAACTCATCTCTCTGAGTATTACCTCATTAGCAAGGTCCATCCAAACTTAATTTACCCCAGGAAAACCTTGTATTCTCTCTATTCACTGCTGTAAATTACGAACAATGAGAATGCAGAACATGTAAAGCAAGTTTATACAAATTGATATTAGTGAATTCCACATCATATCAAGCTTCCTTCTCTGCTCTTCTGCCTACATTTTAGATTTTTGTCTCACTTTCTCCTCCTTTTCACTAAGTTAGAATACTAGAAAATAAAAAACAAAACAGAAAAGGAAATACATTGGGGTTGTGATGCCAGACTGGGATTTCTACAATGTAAATTCCACATGTAGTCTGACACATAGATCTAACAGCTGTAGGCTGGGTAAGCCGATCAATTGACCAGTCCAATAATGTCAACTGACCACCTATTATTTGACCATAGCAAATATTGTCAAATATTCTAGCAAGAATGCTCTGATGTAGGCGGTGGGCTATCTGATTGCATCATGATGATTGCATCATGATGGTGAGTTATCTTAAATGCCTATACACAAATGCAAGAAGCCTGGGGAACAAGCAGGGAGAACTGGAAGTCCTGGCACAGTCAAGGAATTATGATGTAATTGGAATAACAGAGACTTGGTGGGATAACTCACATGATTGGAGTACTGTCATGGATGGATATAAACTGTTCAGGAAGGACAGGCAGGGCAGAAAAGGTGGGGGAGTTGCGTTGTATGTAAGAGAGCAGTATGACTGCTCAGAGCTCCAGTATGAAACTGCAGAAAAACCTGAGAGTCTCTGGATTAAATTTAGAAGTGGGAGCAACAAGGGTAATGTCGTGGTGGGAGTCTGCTACAGACCACCAGACCAGGGGGATGAGGTGGACGAGGCTTTCTTCCAGCAACTAACAGAAGTTACTAGATCACAGGCCCTGGTTCTCATGGGTGACTTTAATCACCCCGATATCTGCTGGGAGAGCAATACAGCGGTCCACAGACAATCCAGGAAGTTTTTGGAAAGTGTAGGGGACAATTTCCTGGTGCAAGTGCTGGAGGAACCAACTAGGGGAAAAGCTCTTCTTGACCTGCTGCTCACAAACAGGGAGGAAATAGTAGAGGAAGCAATAGTGGATGGGAACCTGGGAGGCAGTGACCATGAGATGGTTGAGTTCAGGATCCTGACGCAAGGAAGAAAGGAGAGCAGTAGAACAGAGACCCTGGACTTCAGAAAAGCAGACTTTGACTCCCTCAGGGAACTGATGGGCAAGGTCCCCTGGGAGAATAACATGAGGGGGAAAGGAGTCGAGGAAAGCTGGCTGTATTTTAAAGAATCCTTATTGAGGTTGCAGGAACAAACCATCCCGATGTGTAGAAAGAAAAGTAAATATGGCAGGCGACCAGCTTGGCTTAACAGTGAAATCCTTGCTCGTCTTAAACACAAAAAAGTGGCTTACAAGAAGTGGAAGATTGGACAAATGACCAGGGAGGAGTATATAAATATTGTTCAGGCATGCAGGAGTGAAATTAGGAAGGCCAAATCACACTTGGAGTTGCAGCTAGCCGGAGATGTTAGGAGTAACAAGAAGGGTTTCTTCAGGTATGTGAGCAACAAGAAGAAAGTCAAGGAAAGTGTGGGCCCCTTGCTGAATGAGGGAGGGAACCTAGTGACAGAGGATGTGGAGAAAGCTAGTGTACTCAATGCTTTTTTTGCCTCTGTCTTCACAGACAAGGTCAGCTCCCAGGTGGCTGCACTTCGCAGCACGGTATGGGGAGGAGGTGACCAGCCCTCTGTGGAGAAAGAAGTAGTTCGGGACTATTTAGAAAAGCTGGACGAACACAAGTCCATGGGGCCGGATGCACTGCATCCGAGGGTGCTAAAGGAGTTGGCCGATGTGATTGCAGAGCCATTGGCCATTATCTTTGACAAATCATGGCAATCGGGGGAGGTCCCGGATGACTGGAAAAAAGCTAATGTAGTGCCCATCTTTAAAAAAGGGAAGAAGGAAGATCCGGGGAACTACAGGCCAGTCAGTCTCACCTCAGTCCCTGGAAAAATCATGGAACAGGTCCTCAAGGAATCAATTCTGAACCACTTAAAGGAGGGGAAAGTGATCAGGAACAGTCAGCATGGATTCACCAAGGGCAAGTCATGCCTGACTAACCTAATTGCCTTCTATGATGAGATAACTGGCTCTGTGGATGAGGGGAAAGCAGTGGATGTGCTATTTCTTGACTTTAGCAAAGCTTTTGATACAGTCTCCCACAGTGTTCTTGCCAGCAAGTTAAGGAAGTATGGGCTGGATGAATGGACGGTAAGGTGGATAGAAAACTGGCTGGATGGTCGTGCTCAACGGGTAGTGATCAATGGCTCCATGTCTAGTTGGCAGCCGGTATCAAGTGGAGTGCCCCAAGGGTCGGTGCTGGGGCCAGTTTTGTTCAATATCTTCATCAATGATCTGGAGGATGGTGTGGACTGCACCCTTAGCAAGTTTGCAGATGACACTAAACTGGGAGGAGTGGTTGATACGCTGGAGGGTAGGGACAGGATACAGAGGGACCTAGACAAATTAGAGGATTGGGCCAAAAGAAATCTGATGAGGTTCAACAAGGACAAGTGCAGAGTCCTGCACTTAGGACGGAAGAATCCCATGCACTGCTACAGACTAGGGACCGAATGGCTGGGCAGCAGTTCTGCAGAAAAGGACCTAGGGGTTACGGTGGATGAAAAGCTGAATATGAGTCAAGAGTGTGCCCTTGTTGCCAAGAAGGCTAACGGCATTTTGGGCTGTATAAGTAGGGGCATTTCCAGCAGATCGAGGGACGTGATTATTCCCCTCTATTCGGCACTGGTGAGGCCTCATTTGGAGTACTGTGTCCAGTTTTGGGCCCCACGCTACAAGAAGGATGTGGATAAATTGGAAAGAGTCCAACGGAGGGCAACAAAAATGATTAGGGGGCTCGAGCACATGACTTATGAGGAGAGGCTGAGGGAATGAGGGAACTGGGATTGTTTAGCCTGCAGAAGAGAAGAATGAGGGGGGATTTGATAGCTGCTTTCAACTACCTGAAAGGGGGTTCCAAAGAGGATGGATCTAGACTGTTCTCAGTGGTAGAAGATGACAGAACAAGGAGTAATGGTCTCAAGTTGCAGAGGGGGAGGTTTAGGTTGGATATTAGGAAAAACTTTTTCACTAGTAGGGTGGTGAAGCACTGGAATGGGTTACCTAGGGAGGTGGTGGAATCTCCTTCCTTAGAGGTTTTTAAGGTCAGGCTTGACAAAGCCCTGGCTGGGATGATCTAATTGGGTTTGGTCCTGCTTTGAGCAGGGGGTTGGACTAGATGACCTCCTGAGGTCCCTTCCAACCCTGAGATTCTATGATTCTATGATGCCATTTGTTAGCAAGCCTACTTAAATTTTTTGATCACTCACTTTACTACATGCTAATGTCACTTGTTAGGAAAAAGGTAAACTAAGTGAAAGCTGAACATCTTGATTGGCTGGAATTTTCTAGAACATTATATGTATGAATATATATCTTCATTTGTGTACCTGGCTATCGATGTACATGGCAGTTTACAAAGCACATTAAAAAAAGTTAAAAGACACAGTCCGTGTCCTGAACAGCTTGTCTAAACAGCGGTGTCTGACAGAAATTCGATGGTAGCTGCACTGCTAGCCACACTTGTGGGTTTTGAATTTTTCTTATTAGCCACATTATAAAAAGGCCACATGCATTAGCCAGAATTCAATAGCCTATTAGCCAGATGTGGCTAGTGGAAAATGTATTGGACACCACTGCTAGACAAACATACAGAAATGAACTCAGGAGAGAGTGGGGGAGGAAGAGGAGGGTTCACAGTCATTAAACCTCCTCCCTCAACACAAGAGAAAAGATGCACAGCCATTAAGCAGCTTGAAGAGTTGGTCTGCTCCCTACCTAGCATATGTGCATTTTAAAAAATCTTTTTTTTTACAGTTTTATTTGTTTTATTTGTTTAATTTCATTTCTCTTTTCTTTTGTAACTGGTCAGGCCTGAAAGACAGGCACATTTACAGGGTAACGTAACGTTGCTCAAAAAATAATTATTATTCTTTCATTGTTTAAAACTTCGTTTATTTGTGTTTTGCATTAACTCAGCTAATTAACTTGTTTTTTGTAATTAGGCATAGGTACCTACCTAAGGCTAAGCCTACTGGAGACCATAAAGTCTTATTCTTTTTTATTTGGGCATAAGCTTTCGTGGGTAAAAACCCCCACTTCTTCAGATGCATGGATTGAACCAGTGTTGACAGGCCAATTCAGTCAGGGTGAATGTTGGTCCACTACCAGTAATTGACGAGGAGGTATCAATACCAAGAGAGGGAAAATTGCTTTTGTAGTGAGCCAGCCACTCCCAGTCACTATTCAAGCCCAAATTAATGATGTTAAGTTTGCAAATGAATTGTAGCGCTGCAGTTTCCCTTTGAAGTCTGTTTTTGATTTTTTGTTGTTGACGGATGGCTACTTTTAAATCTATTATTGAACGTCCAGGGAGATTGAAGTGTTCTCCAACTGGCTTTTGTATGTTACCATTCCTGATGTCTGATTGGTGTCCATTTATTCTTTTACATAGAGACTGTCCGGTTTGGCCAATGTACATAGCAGAGGGGCATTGCTGGCACATGATGGCACATCACACAATCCATTGTCTACAGCCAAGCCCTAAGATACAACTGCATTTGCTCCAATCCCTCAGACAGAGACAAACACCTACAAGATCTTTATCAAGCATTCTTAAAAGTACAATACCAACTTGGGGAAGTGAAGAAACAGATTGACAGAGCGAGACGGGTACCCAGAAGTCACCTACTACAGGACAGGCCCAACAAGGAAAATAACAGAACACCACTGGCCATCACGTACAGCCCCCAGCTAAAACCTCTCCCGTGCATCACCAACAATCTACAACCTATCCTGGAAAACGATCCCTCACTCTCACAGACCTTGAGAGGCAGGCCAGTCCTCGCTTACAGACAGCCCCACAACATGAAGCAAATACTCACCAGCAACTACACACCACACAACAGAAACACTAACCTGGGAACCAATCCCTGTAACAAACTCCGTTGCCTACTCTGTCTCCATAGCCACTCTAGCGACACGATCAGAGGACCCAACATCAGCCACACCATCAGGGGCTCATTCACCTGCACATCTACTAATGTGAAATATGCCTCATGTGCCAGCAATGCCCCTCTGCCATGTACATTGGCCAAACCGGACAGTCTCTACAACAAAAAAACTTCAAAAACAGACTTCAAAGAGGAACTGCAGAGCTACAATTCATTTGCAAACTTAACATCATTAATTTGGGCTTGAATAGGGACTGGGAGAGGCTGGCTCACTACAAAAGAATTTTTTCCTCTCTTGGTATTGACACCTCCTCATCAATTACTGGGAATGGACCACATCCACCCTGACTGAATTGGCCCTGTCAACACTGGTTCTCTACTTGTAAGGTAAACTCCCTTCTCTTCATGTGCCAATATAATTATGCCTGTATCTGTAATTTTCACTCCATGTATCTGAAGAAGTGGGGTTTTTTACCCATGAAAGCTTATGCCCAAATAAATCTGTTAGTCTTTAAGGTATCACCGGACTCCTCGTTGTTTTTGTGGAGACAGACTAACATGGTTACCCCTCTGATACTTACTCAAACGGGGGGGAGCTCGGGACCTCTGCCTTGCAGCAGGGAGGAGGGGTCTTGAAGCTTCTGCCCAGCAGGGAGTGGGGTCTCGGAGCTTCTGCCCAGCGGGACAGACCTGCCGGGGCACAGAGCTTCAGCAGGAGCAGGGCTAAAGCCCCGGGCCCTGGCAGGTGCGCCCCGGCTCTCGAACTTCTGAAGATTGTCACATGCAGCTCAGATGGTCAGTAGGTTTGGCCACCCCTGCTATATGCAAAGAGAAACCCCAAAGCACCCTGATTTTTGGACATCTACACAAAGCTCGAAAATTGCTAAAAATAAACCCTGAAAAATATGCGCTATAATAAAAAGCCACAATGTGTTTAAATCTACTTAAACTCTGTGCAGTCTGAGGCTTAGCCCTGGCAAAGAATTATAGACAAGCACTGGCAGGAGACGTCTGCACTGCCCAGCAACAGATTCAGACTGGTCTGAAGAGAAAGGGGGGAGAAAATTCCCAAGAGAAGAAAACAAACATGTAGGCTAGGAACCTGAAATGCACGCGAGAGATGAGTGAGGAAGCCAAGAAAGCTCCTGTGAAGGATCCTCACAGTGCTAAACCAGCAATGAGGGCCACGACATGTCCTAAGGCGGCAGAGAATCACTGGGCCTGATTCTCTGTTGTTCTGTTCAGTCATTTATACCTGTGCAAAGCCAGTGTAAAATGCCACCACACCAGAATGATAGTGTCTTGCACTCATTCTGCACTAGGGTTCTCTATAGCATGTAGAGACACCAGGAAAATCCACCACTGGCAGAAGCCTGGGGAAACTCACTGGACTTAAGTGGAGTTGCATCATTTCACTCAACTGCTGAGTTCTGCCCTTATGATCAGCTTTCTGAGACTTTTCAAAATAAATGATGCTCCATTAATTCAAATTGTGTTAAAGGGAATTAGCACCAAATCAGCCATTTTCTCCCCAGTCCCTTCCAAATTTTCCCATTTACCCCTATACACATCTCTGTAAGGAAAGGCTCCAGACTTACTCTCAAAAGACATACTATAGCCTGTTTAATAAACAAACTTATCTAGTCATATATCTCTTCCTTGGCCTTACCAGGCACCAGGATCACATCTGTGACATTAGCAAACCTATCCCAGAGAAATAACATGCCATTTCCCTGGAGAGAAAGCATTCAACCGTGAAGTAGTTCACATACAGCAGCATTTCACGGCTCAGCCTACCCTACTGTTGTCCTGAAGGCCACTGGCAGCACCAGCAGAAAGGAGGAACCACTAAAATCTTTTCCAGATGAAGCCAGTTGCAGATTGAATCCTTGCAAATTCAGTCCATTTTATTCTACAGCTGGTCCCAGAGGTAAATTGATTTTGTGGGTCTCCTTACTCTGCTTTGAGAAGGAAAGTGGGAGAACACAGACAAAGAAAATGAACATAGAATGAAATAAGAGAAAAAGACAGAGGGACAAAGAATAAATGGGGGGAAGGGCAGAAAGAAGAAAGACACACTTCTGATCAGAACATTGACATGTCACATATCTTCCCAAAGAGGATTGTGAAAACAAAAGTTTATATGTGGGCTACCAAGAGTGAAGTATGAGTTGCACAATGCATTACCCTAGAACAAATCAACATGTGCATCCTTCTTAGAGATTTACTATCTTCTACTTACATAGCTCATCTCATCCTGAAAGAAATTATTTCATCTGCTTCAGACATGCAATCTCCTCTGGGATGGAATGCCACAGCTATTCAGAACTATGCAATGGTTTAAGACAGGAAGTGAAGAAGAATGTGGTATCCAGTTGAAAGTCTAGTGATTTTTTTCCAGCTTTCTGTCAGAATGTATTTAGCTAGCACTCCAGAGCTAATACCATTAACTATGGTACCTCAAGCTTGTCTACACAGAGACTTAGTGCGTGGCAAGCCAAGGTTAAATCTATCCCACACTAGCTGACCATGTGAAGCCTGTGATCACCCAGTAATAGTTCTGTGGTGTGTTCTTTGACAGAGCAGTAGCTCAAAGTGCACTACATAACTTTTAGTGCACGGTAGCAAGGTCCACATGGTCAGTAAGTGTGCGGCAAGCTATGCACCGCAGATTCACACCCCAGCTTGCCATGCACTAAGTCTCCATGTAGACAAGCCCTTAGTCTGAGAATATTAGATGTCATCTCCAGCAACACAGCCTCTGGGGTTGGAGGAATGAGCTAACTCTTTTTCTCATTTAACAGACACTCGCTAGCCAGTCTAATGGAAAAGGTCACGGCCCCAGTTCTCTAGTGCTGCTGAAACAAAAAGGCTGGAAGACAACCAGATCCTCCCAGCTGAGAATTTCCTCCCTATTGGGAAGTTCCACAAGTGGCATGGGTGTGGCATAACAGCCCTCTGTCATCTCTTGAGTATAAGTATACCGGGGTAGGCCCAGGAGGGGGACTGGTGGAGTGGGAGGGGCATAGTCAGAGTACTTTGCATTTTGCCTTTTCTGGGCTCCAGAAACACCCATGGGTGGGAAGCAAGCATCAATTCATAGGCTGCCAGGTGAGGCCAGTATACAGGAGGCATAATGGGTGGTATGAAACCACGTTTGTCTCTTCCCCCCCCGCACCCACCCACACCCACACAGGTGTTTCTCCAGAGAGGTACAGTTCAGAATCTTGCCCAAGCCCGTTCAGGGATAGCATGTTGGAGGAATTCCAATACTCACTCTGCCTAGAACATCATGGTGCCCTTCTCTACATCTTTTTTATCAGTCTCTGGTTAGCAATTGCCTAGAAAAATTTTCAAGACTTGCACAGAGCTGTGTGCCATCCTGAGAGATCTCTCCCCAGGGTAAGCATCCAGCAGCACCAGAAATAACAGCAAACCCCAGCTGGAAAGTCAAGTCACTACCTATGAAGTTAAAATCTGAAATCAGGAGGCAAAAAAACCAATGAAGGCTTCCCAAAGTCTAACTAGGACTATTCCAGTCAGCTTGAAAGCCCCTAACCAGCTAGTGCAGCTCTTTGCATCTCCTGGAGGCAGGAAACAGGTGAATGTTATCAAACAAGAAGTCCTTTTACTGCCATTGTTTTATTCCCTTTCCCCCTGGCCCAGAGAAGAAGATAACGAACTTGTCTGGGCTGGTGTAGGAGGATGTTGAAGTGGTTCTAATGTTTATCATATGATATCACCACTGGCCTAGCAGATTATAGGCAACCAACAGGCAGACACCATTTTTTCCATTTAGTTAATAGTGCAGCAAGTTCTAATGCCTGTTGGCTTAGGAGGGCAGATGGTTTACTGTAAACATGGTAAATGTGCAGGCCACTGTTAATAGTTTATTGGTGGGGATTATTTATAAAATAACCCACAGGATTCTTTGTCGCTTCAACAGGGGAGGTAATACTTGCAATTTTCATTCCAATCCCCTCCTGTTTGTAGAAGGTGGAAATTCACTTGCCCCCATGGTTGAGAAAACAATGGAAGAAAAGGAAATGATCAAGATGTTACCCATTTTCTCTAGTGTAGCACAAATTTGACATTCCCGTGTGTACCCCAGAACTTGACAGTACAGCAGTGATCCATTTTGTATGTTCAGCCATTGCCAACTGAAAACCAAATAGAGTTAAACATTTAGCTATAAAAGATAAGGTAAAAGTAAATACCTCGGAGCAGTCCAGGGGAGCTTTTCCTCAGGCAAGGAGATGATACCTAAACTCCGCATCAGCTGGACGGAAAGAGGGCCCCTGGAACCCCAGCTGGTGATCACTCAAAACCATCTCAGACCATGAGACCTATCCTCCAGGATAGGTCCATCAATGGCTATTAGCCAGGATGGGCAGGGATGGTGTCCCTAGACTCTGTTTGCCAGAAGCTGGGAATGAGCAACAGGGGATGGATCACTTGATGATTACCTGTTCTGTTCATTCCCTCTGGGGCACCTGGCATTGGCCAGTGTCAGAAGACAGGATACTGGGCTAGATGGACCTTTGGTCTGACCCAGTGTAGCGGAGTGGAACCCCGCTCAGGCCCTGAAGGGGCTTGAAACAGCCCTGGGAGAGGGCTGAGGCTGAAAGCTGAGCTGATGGGAAGCAGCCACAGCTGTGGCCGGTTTAATCAGGGCTCAGCTGGCCCTTATAAGAGGGCAGTGAGCCAAGAGGAGACAGACTCTCTCTCTCTCTCTGCCTTTAGAGGGAGAAGGGCTTGGCTGCAGGGACCTGAGCAGGTACCTAGGATGGAGCAGGGCTGGGGAAGGCCAGAGGAGCTGGCGAGCTCTGGCCTGAGGAAACTCCAGGCTGTGGCCTAGGGTTAGGCCCATCTAGGTACTGGGGTTGCGGGGGCAACCCACGGGTAGGCTGAGGCAGCAGGTCCAAACCCCCTTTGCCTGTGATGAGTGGCTTATACTGCAGTCTGCCCCAGGGCGCGGGGCCTAGCTGGAGACTGGCAGTAGCCTACGACTGAGGCGAGGTGGGGATAGTGGGTTGGGGGTCCCCTGGGGAGGGGAGACCCAGATCTGTGGGGTACTGCTGGGGGGCAGCACCCCAGTTAAAGGGGCACCGGGTCCTGGGAGGGGCACGGGCCAGAGTGGTCAGGCAGACCACCGGCTTGCAGAGGGCGCTCCAGAGGCTGGTGAGCTAATTCCCTGGAGAAACCAGCAGGAGGTGCTGCAGGGGTGAGTCCAACCCTGTCACACCCAGTCTGGCCGTTCTTGTTAGACAGTGGATAACTATATCTGGGATGTCCTAAACCTATTACTATGTGTGTATTTGCATAAACTCTAATTGATAGTAGCTTTAGATAAGAACACCCTTGTTTGTATCAATCATTTATCAAATGAATGCATTGTGTTCCATTGATTTTATTCCTGATAACGTCCAGACAGAAACAGTTAAGTTACCACTGCTTTTGGTGTTAAATCCCTGGGCAACATGTGTACTGTTAAAAAAACAATATTTTGGTTTCTTGAGAAACTGAATTATCATCCCAAAATTAAAAACCAAGCCACCACAATCCTCCTATACATAATCATCAAACCCGGCAGGTTAAGATAATTATTGTTTATAGAAATAGAAAATCATTAAGCCATTCGTAGAACAGCAGCACACAATCTGAAAAGGCCCCAGGCCAAAAACAACAGTAGTGCTACTCAGGCAGCTTTTTCCTTCTGATGCTTGTGGGCTGCCATGGAGGGAAACTAAGAAACTATTAATATAAAGAAAGCAATTTGAAGCAATGCATCTGACACCCAAACCTCAACACCAAAGGAAAACCAGCTGCCAGCGATTAAACTAGAACCTGGCTCATATAATCCCAATGCTGCTGCTATTACAAAATCTGAATGGTTATGGTTGCTACGAAGTAGATACTTGCTTCACATAGCTGGTTAATCTATCGCAAAAAGGAACTGAGCCCTTAGGTTTTGTAAGGAAAAATAGTACAGTAGCAAGCCAATCATCCTAAACTCTTGTTTACAGTAGTTTACAGTGCATCGGAGGAGGATCCATAAATCAGAGTGAAGTTAGGTCGGCAATGAAGATGCTGGAAATCCAACCAGAACTGGCATCTTCTTGAAAAAAAATCAGATCTTAGCAAAAACAAACGTTGAACTCCCTTTATGTTCAAGCTGATCCTCCTTGCACTTGAGAAAGTCATACAAGGGGTGCCAATAAAGGACCAGCCACTCTGCTGTCTTCCAAAATTTTGAAGTTGGCAAAGACTCAAATCTTTTCATTCCCCTCTTTCAAGTTTTGTCAGGGAACCTTCCACAAAAGCAGTGAAATTGGAGCTTGCCGGGATCCATATGATCCCTTCAACAACAGAAACCTTCTTGGGATTCAGTCATCAGTGAGGCCAGCAACCAGCATAACTGTTATACAAACATCGAGTGTATACAAAGGCAAGCCATGATTTACATTTACCTGTCTGAGGTTCTTCAGTGCCTCCACAACAACCAGTGTCTTCCCCAGGAATTGAAATTGGGGGGGTGTTGAAATATTCAGGGGGGGTGTCAGGGCCGATGAGGGCTGAGACCGTGAGGGCAAAAGTGGGCTGTATGGCACTATAGTAAAAACTGAAAAATGTTTCACGACCATTTTATTAGATTTAACTCATGTTTTAAAACCATCACAAAAATTAAAGTTGGCTATTCAAGCCTCTATGAAGCACTACATGTACATCAGTCTTGGTTTCTTGTTGTAATTTTGCACTCCTTGGTGTCTTCTTGTGTCTGTTACTTCCAGTCCTTCATGATATGCCCATGATCAGGCAGAAGGTGACTTCTTTCAGAACACAAAATTCTATTCAATGAGGAAAAATTATGTTCAGCTGTAGCTGTTGTGACTGGGATTAGCAAGAGATGAATTCCTACTTTCATGGCAGGAAACATAGCACAAAGATTGGGTCGAACCACTAGTGATGATAAAGAAGTTTAAGTTAAATCTTCATTCGTTCATCGTATGATATTCCACTCTGTGTTCAAAATTCTCTATTCTGCGTGATCACATAGCAGCCCCATTGCTGGTAGTGCCTCACTCCACTCAACTGTAGGTTTTATAAGACAGGCATCTGTAAAAGCTACGTGGAAGTTGAATAGAATCTTCATTAGTCAACTTCTGGACTGAAGTCTTTGCTTCTTCCAGTACATTTTCAATGGATATCTCTGATTGATCCAAGGATAGCTTCTATTTCTGGACAAAGATCTACTACTGTTGTAGTAGATCTTTGTCCAGAAATAGAAGCTATCCTGTTGTATTAGATGCCTGGATTACATTGTTTAATGACCCAAGTGGTTTCAACAGTAGACTTACAAGAGAGAGAATTGCCATAGTCTTCTCTGAACTTAGTAACAAAAGTAGTCCACCAGCCTCACTACTTAGATCTGTCCTATCTTGGTGGATACTTTCTAAAGCCAGTAATAACGGTTGCAGTAATTTTAAGACAACTGCCAAGAATCACTCATGAGAAAGCCAGCAGGTTTTCCCAGGTTGGACTCATTTGAACTTCAATCCCAGTGTATCTTCTATTTGTTTCCAAAATGTTCAGTCCTTTTGGACTCTTGCTGGAAAAAAAAGAGTATAAAAAGCCATTAAACTTGTGGCTTTTTAATGTCTTTTGAAGATTCTGCAGCTTGTACTAGTGCTAGGAGTAGATGGCCTCTACAGTGTGTATAGGAGAGATTAGGGTTACACTTTTCTCTGAGCAAAGCTTGTACTCCACTATGTCTTCCAGAGAAGTTTGTAGTTCCATCAAATGCACAAGCAGCCATCTGTTTAGGGTTCAGTTTACAAGCATTTAACTCTTCTAAGATGTCACAGATGCAGCTGATGTGTCTTCTATAACTGAACATCTAGAATGCATCTACTGGCCTACCACGGACATCAAGATAACATACACAATGACTTAATACTTGATGCCTATTTGCATTGGTGCATTTGTCGGCCATGTATGCACATATTTTGAATATAGTGAGAGAATTCTTCACTTTTTCAACTCCTGAGTCTTTCACTGTTGCACCACATGTTTCAAGAGAGTCAGCTGAGTTTTTTGCAGAAAGATAGTGAGCATTTGCCAGTCTTGTTCGGAACCAGTGTCCAACTTCAGGATTAACAAGTGATAATGCACTTAACATAGGCCTCTAGTGTGTAGTGTGTGGTATCTCTTGCTTAAATAGCAAGTATGATGCAATAGCCATGTTGGTTCACATAAACTGAGTTGTGTCTCCAGCATTCTTAATAGCCTCATTAAGTTCTTCTAAAATTGGCTTTGACAGTGACTGGCTTATAAAGCTTTCTGCATGTTGATGCAGTCCAGAAGCATGGTGTTTTTCAGCCTTTTCATATAGGTTGTCAGTATTGGCTTAGCTGATCAGTGTGGCAAACCAAGCTCCTCCACTTTTACTATATAAATCCATGATATGCCCACATCTTAAATACTGTGTGTAGTTCTGGTCACACCATCTCAAAAAAGATATATTGGAATTGAAAAGGGTACAGAGAAGGTTAACAAAAATGATTAGGGGTATGGAACAGATTCCATATGAGGAGAGAAGACTGGGCCTTTTCAGCTTCGAAAAGAGACGACTAAGAGTGGATATGATAGAGTCTTATAAAATCTTGATTGGTGAGGAGAAAATGAATAAGGAAGTGTTATTTATCTCTTCACTTAACAAAAGAAGCAGGGGTCACCCAACGAAATTAATAGGCAGTAAGTTTAAAACAAAGTTTTAAAGGAAGTATTTCTTCACACAACACACAGTCACCCGTGGAACTTTTTGCCAGAGATGTTGTGAAGGCCAAAATTATAACAGGGTTCAAAAAAGAACTAGATAAGTTCATGGAAGATTGGTCCATCAATGGCTATTAGCCAGGATGGGCAGGGATGCAACATCATGATCTGAAAGTCCCTAGCCTCTGTTGACCAGAAGCTGGGAGTGGACGACAGGGGATGGATCAATCAATGATTCCCTGTTCTGTTCATTCCCTCTGAAGCACGTGGAACAGTCACTTTCGGAAGACAGGATACTGGGATAGATGGACCATTGATCTGACCCAATATAGCCATTCTTACATAAAAAATTATAATAATAAAAAAGTTTAGTACAGAAACTCCCCAAGATAACGACCTCTTGAGATAGCGATGATGTGAGATAATGATCTTGTCAAATAATGCATTTTTAAAATCTTGGCCTACTAGGAAACATATATTTATATAACTTTCCCAGTCACAAATATAGCTTCTGGAGAAAGGTCACTAAAACATAGTCCAATTTGGGTGACCAGAAAGCAAGTGTGAAAAATCGGGACGGGGGTGGGGAGTAATAGGAGCCTATATAAGAAAAAGACCCAAAAATTGGGACCGTCCCTATAAAATCGGAACATCTGGTCACCCTAAGTCCAATGCTCCTGGCCGCTGTTATTTGTCATGCCACTGTTCACTCTATTGCTGTGCCCCAATAGCCCTACACTGTCACCTTCTGCTGCCACCTGCCACTGTGACCTCTGTGAGTCGGTCTCTCGCGGTTCCACCTGACTCTCAGTGATTTCAGCTCTTCGGGGTGGGGGGAACCTCGGTGCTAGTGCAGACTGGGGCATCTCTTCCATAGAAACACTGTCCCACAGCAGGTCTAAGCACTTAGACCTGATTATCAGAGATTTCCGCTCTAGTGGTCACTTAACAAACCAAAAGACTCTCTATGAAGCCTAATCAGCTCTGTCTTTAAACAGTGGAGAGGCGCAGGTCAAATAGTACTTGTGACTCAAGCAGACCATAAAGCAAAACACCTGTCCCCACCCTCTCTCTTGATGCCCTCAATCAGCACAGGCTAAGGACAGTTCTACTGCCCTTTACTCGTACAATAAAAACAACAACATTTCATTACCCCACCCCACCCCACCCCGCATTCAAGTGATTTGTAACCCAAACCCAGCCAAAATCTATCACTTGGGGAACACAGCTCTGTTTGATACCTAGCTAGATTAGGTGTGAATGTAAATACAATCTGGTCCTGAAGCCTTTCCCCTCAGTTCCCAGCTCATCACTAGCTGTCAGGGAGAGCTCTTTTAGACTTTGCTTACAAATCATCATTTGAAATTATTAGGTTAGCCAACATCACCGAAATGAATGCACTGACAGTCACAAAAAACAAAAGCTCTATAAGAAAGCTAGTCTGTGTTCATACTTTTCAAATCTATTATACATTTTCAGATACACATATTTTATCATATACATTATATGCTTTTAAAGTGTGTATTAATGTTTCAATTTACATTCAAATTCCCAAACAATCACGACATTGGTAACACTGCATGTAACTAGTTCACAAAACTGGGGGGGGGGGGGGGGGTGTGGTTGGGAAAATTCAGTGGGGGTGTAGGGAAATCACTGATAACAACAGTAACTAACAACAGTATCTGAGCACTTCACAATCTTTTAATGTAATTATCTTCACCACACTCCTGTGATGTAACACATGTTATTCTCTTCATTTTACCGATGGGAAACTGAGGCACCAAGCAATTAACTGACTTGACAAGGAGCACTCAGGAAGTCTGTGGTGCAGCAGGGAGCTAAACCTGGATCTCCTGAGTCCCAGGGCTAGTACCCTAACCACTGGCCGATCTCTCCTTGAACCAAGAATGTGCTCAACCAAGGCCAATCATGCTTTCTTGGTCACTGGCTACCACGTGCAAAATCAGGTCTAATCCCCCACATGAACAATGCCTTACTATCCATAACACCAACAGTGTTGGGCTGTGATTAAGTGCTTGCATCTCTTTTCCCGTGTCCTACAGCCAGTGACTGAAAAACACCGGTTTCTTCCTCCCCAGACAATGGTGACTTCAGCAATACTCACTGGGGCACTACGTCTAGCAGTGAGAGCAAAGAGGCGGAGTGAGTCCCAGCTGGTCTGAGTCCCTCTTCACCATTGCCACTTCCTTCACTGCTGCATCACGCAGCTCCTCTACTGGGAAATAAATAGCTCCAGTAAGATTACTGGGGTTTATGAGGGAACATCTAGGAAAACAATCCCCGTATCTTGCACTTTTAAAAAGATGCTGATGCGAACAGCCTATGGCCACCTCTACCATAGGAAGAGAAACACACCTGAGAAAGGCTTGGGACATTGGGCTCTTCTAAACTTTGTTCTAACAAATCATTTTTAAAAAGGGATTGTGTGGTCCTGGCCAGTATTCTGTCTCTCATTAAAACAGGGTCTAATGCTCAGGCCTATGTTTAAGCAGTTGCTAAACCTATCATGGCCAGGATCAGCTTCTACAGTTACTACACCACAAGCATATTATTTGCATAGGGCTTTGGTATGACTCAGACATACAATATAACAGCGTTGTATTTGAAAACCAAATTCTGTAATCTACAAAAGCCAGCTGTATCTGAGTAAGATGCTGGGAAATGAAAAGATGGGCCCGAGTTTTACTCTCATTTATTTAGTGCAACCAAACAGAAACCCTGGGAGAGAGTGTGTGTAATTTTACTGTGGGGCTATAGACCACACACCTACACGTACACCCACCACCATGGTATCTGAACATCTATTTGAAAAACTGCTAACCACAGGTTTTTCCCTGAGCTTCTCCCAGGTTTGGTCTACTCTAGGAAATTAGGTCAGTATAACTATGTCACTCAGAAGTGTGAAAAATCCATACCCCTGAACGATGCAGTTAAACCGACCTAACTCCCAGTATAGACAACATTAGGTTGATGGGAGAATTCTTCTGTCGACCTTGCTACCACCTGGCAGGGAGGTGGATTAACTACAGTGACAGGAGATCCTCTCCTGTCGGCATAGGGAGTGTCTTCACTGAAGCACTGCAGCAGTGCCGCTGGAGCGGTTTATGGGTAGACAAGCCCTCAGCTAGAGTATTAAATACAGCACTGCACCAAAAAATGGTTTCTGCACCACCGTAGCATTCCTTCGTACTGAAGAATCAGTCCCTGAAAAACAACTTAATGTCCATGAAGAACTGGTTCAATGCAGCAATGGCTGGAAACTGACCAACACAAAGGGGGAAGGAATAGGTTCTGTGATACACACTCTGCCTCTGCCTTTTTTCAAGAAATATTTCACTTTGGGCTTGATCCAAAGCCCACTGAGGTCAACAGAAAGACTCCCAGAGACTTCAGTGGGCTTTGGATGAAGCCCTATGTGTTTAAAAGTACATAACTTGAAAAAGCAGGTAGATTCTTGTGTGTTGTTAAGCAGAAGTTACCGTTTTCTTTGGGTGACAATTCGGTATCTGCTGGTCCGGCAGCGAACAATCTGTCTTTTCATCCTGGCCAAAACTTTGCCAAATCTTGGGGCTCTAGTGGTACATGTGGGATAAATTCTGCCTTCGGATATACCAGCGAATCCCACCTGGCTTGCAGTACAGTTTAAGCAATGGTGTATTTATTACTCAGCTGAGGTGACTGGCTTAGGATAGGCTTTTCAGAGAAGAAACACTATGTGGGCCAAACCCTCATCCTCCCACTTAATGTAGATGGACCCTGACTAAAGCTCTACCATGACTCAGTTTCCCCAAAGTCCAACTGGAATCAGAGTATGGCAGTGTCTCCACAGAGCCGCCCAGCTGTGGCTATTCTCCAGGAGGCAGAGTCCCAAACTTCACACACACACAGTGGGGTCCTCATGGAGCAACAGCTGAGGGAGGTGGGGCCTGCCTCAAAGCCTCATTCGGGATGTGGGGTCTCCTAGCATAAGGGACAGCAGGGAAGGCAACATAATAGCCCTTCTCCATACCACCAGGCTCCAGAGCAATCCACCATGAATAGGGCCCATCGGCCTGAAGAGCCTTCCACCCCTCATCAGGCTGCTGAGGTGAGAAGACAACAGCCAAGTCTCTGCAGCCCCACCCACAAGCACGAGTGTTTGGAAGGTGAAGCTGCCACTGGGAACCATCACACAGGTCTGCAAGGATTCCTGCTGCCCCAGGGCTATAGGCAACCAGCACAGGCTCTTGTGCAGAGAGGACAGGTGCCAGGACCAGTAAAGAGCTAGAGGGAAGAGTTTCCTGACCCTTCCCCCCACTTCCTCCACACACACTTCTTGATTTATAACCAACTGTGGTGAGTGCCTATTTGCACAACTTATTCTGAGCCGAGCCTTCTGGCTACGAACTCCTACTTGTTAAGAAAATTGGAGACAGTTTCAAGCTATCCTTCACACCAGCAGTGAATGCACAATTTTTTTGACACTGAGATTTATAATTTGCAAACTGAAGAATAACATTAGTCATGTAGATTGTAAACTCTCTGAGGCAGGGACCGACTTTTAGTTCTCTGTTTGTACAGCGCCTAGCACAATGAATTAAGTTTATCTGCGCAACCTTACAATGGCCCCCTTTTGTGTGCATTATAATACACACTATAATTACATGGGCATATACAATTTTTTCCACAGGACCCCTGCCACATTCAGCACGCTGGATGGGCCCACACTGGGGATGAATCAAAACTGTGTAGTGAAGACAACAGTTGTCTGTAGAACCCCTGCTTCATTTTTTG
Organism: Macrochelys suwanniensis; assembly: GCA_033296515.1. NCBI lineage: Eukaryota > Metazoa > Chordata > Testudines > Chelydridae > Macrochelys > Macrochelys suwanniensis. The sequence continues at coordinate 42,326,481 of CM065783.1, forward strand.
TAGAAGTTGGAAAATGTGTTGTGAATGAGGCAAGGGATTGCAGAAAGGCAAAGGATGGTCTCATGGTTAAGGCAGTTGAATGCTGCCCTGGGAAACTGGATTCAATCCTGCCTCGCCACAGAGTTCCTATGTGATGCTGGGAAAGTCACTTAAACCACATTTTTAACCGGGTTCCTCATTTTCTACATGCTCAACTTAAGACCCTGGGATCTGATTTGCAGAAGTGCCGAGCACTCATAGCTGCAACTGAAGACAATGGGAGCTGTGCTTTGAACATAGGAACTGCTATATAATGCAAAGTACTCTGAAAAATCAGGTCCTAGGCACCTCAAACTGGGCACCCAAAATTAGTGGATACTTTTTACCTGCATTTCTCTGTGCCTTGGCTTCCGTCCATAAAAAGGGATAATACCCCACCCCCTACACTTGGGAAAATAAATTCACCAGTGTTTGTGAAGCTGTCAGATAATATAATGATGAGTGCCATAGAAAAGCACTGGAAGAAATTAGTATTTCTGTCTTCAGAGCAAGGTTTGAATAGAGAGCAGTAAATAAGGCCTACGGCCACACCTTGAACAATGAGAATAAAAAATTATTTAAGAGCTGCTCCTTGAGAGAGCACCATCCATTATGTGCCCTGAATGAGGGAGGGGTTTTGTGAAAAAAAATAGCAAGTGATCATGTAATTAAAGAATATTATAGTGTATATGCAGAAGGGGGCCAAAACTAAGGGTGCGCAGGCAATCTGAATTCTGGCATTTCTTAACTTTCGAGTGTTTGATTTTGCAACCTTAATGTTCTTTTAGCATAGGAGGCATTTGTGAATACTTAAAGTATAAATTTAAACAGCTCAACTAATAATACACAACTATGTACTGAGGACAGGATACCATTACTAGGAGAAGATAAACCTTTACATTTCCTTTTGTGTGTGCACGCAAGCGTTTAAATTCTCAGTTTTAACCAGACACTAATACAGTTAACGTTGTTAAGGTGCTGCCTGCTCTACAAAATGGAACCTTATTATAGTCAACTCTCCTTATATTGTGGTATTTGTAGGGTAGTCTGGGCCTGTCTTTAAGCAAGCAAACTCCATGGATTGTGTTCACGTTTTATGTATTTTTTTGAAATCCTCCACACGGTTCAGATGTACACCTTCATTACTGCTGGTTGTCTCAACAAAAGACTGCAGGGGAAGGACTCTGTGGACACCAGGCACTGTTGCAAATAATAAAGGTAAAAATGTCAAGAGCATCAAGGAAACTCTCCCCCCTTCATTACGGCAACTGTTAGGACAGAACAAGAAATGTTTCAGACTGCTATAATTCATTCCAGTGCAATCTCTCTCTCATGTAGCTTATCCTTACACAAAAGATGCTATCAACATCCAAGATATGTATTTTTGCGGAAATTAAACCATTTCAGCGGAATATGATGCAAAAACCTTAGAGATCCAAATACCATTCTATGAATTTGAAAGAGCACTAGTTTTTAGTGGAACAGCAGCAAGCCCTATAGCATTCTATGTTCCTTATGGAGAACAGCATATGCAACAGTGCTTAGGAGAAACTGAAGGGTTCCCTGCTCCCCTTCAAGTGGAAAAGAGGCTTAAAATTAGATTAAAATACATGCTCCAGAGTGCACTACAGATAAGTCTTCAATCTGCTGTGAAAGGCAAGGCAACCTTACTTCCTGCTATTTCCTTGTTTTGTACCCTGTGTCTCCCCATCCTCTGAACAGACACATTCAAGTATCATGGCTCCACCTACCAGAAACAAACAGGCAGAATGTCTGCCAGTCAAGCACTGTATATATGGCCCCAGCCCACTGCCTTCTTGGCAGTTAGAAAACGTCCAGAGTGATAGGAAGAAAAGAGGATAGAGAAAATACAGGAGGGAGGAAGGCAGATGGGAAGAGAACAGAATGTGTGATGTGAGGAAAAAATGAGAGAGAGATGACAAAAGGAATTACTAGTGAGTAATTTTCCCTTGTCATACATCCCTCTTCCATCCTATGATCAGCCACTGTAGGGATACAAGACAGCCTTCAGCTCAGAGTTCCAGGTTTATAGAGAAGGAGAGGAGTACAACTCCCTTCAGTCTGTTCATATATTGTTGTATCACATTAATAAAGACGTAGGAATGGGGGTCACAAGTACACAGAGCCCAGTATTCTCGAAGTCTGATGCTTAGCCTCTGCATGGGAAAGGACCACTACTTGAGCTGAGAGGAGCCTGAGAGTGTGGGATTCATAGGGAGACATGTGGGGCAGGTGGGCCCATAAGGCTAGAAAGGACCGTACAAATGGAGGGATATTCTTTGAACAAGGGGACATACTGCCATTGGGCCAAGAAAAAAAGGCTGTAGGGGTTGAAGATGCAGCCAGAGTACAGCCCATGCAGGATGCCCCTAATGTGGATGATTTAAGCAACTCTTGAAGATAGCTTCAAGATTGTGATGCATACTACTCAAATGCTTTGTAGTCAGTGGGGTATTCTTAAATTAAGGGCAGTCAAACAACTGCCCCAGTGCCCATATGCACAAACAGAAGGACTTTTATCTTAGTTATGCAACCAGATGCTGAGGACAATTGCAATGAAAGATGCACAAACAAGGTTAAATTAAAAAGCCCATGGTTACTGAAATACAGTCAATTTAATTTACTGAAGGGATTGTGGAGACAGGTTCTCCAAGAGTAATCAAAGACGGCATTTCAGCGGCAGGATCTTTGGCCGCCCGGGGCCTCGGCGGCATTTCGGTGGCAGGATCTTTGGCCACCCGGGTCCTCGGCGGCATTTCGGCGGTAGGTTCTTCGGCTGCCCGGGGCTTCTCCCGGAGGCGCCGCCTAAGGCGGCAAAAAAGCTGGTGACGCTCCTGACTCAGAGCCTTTGATAAAAGTTATTGTTGCTCACTGTCATCATAAAACATAAAATCCAAGATGCTGTGAAGGAAAAGAAATAGTGAAGCTTGCCATTTATTTTCTATCTGAACACATTTCAAGATTTCTAAGCATCAAGCATATGGTACTTTCTCTATTTATCTATCTAAGATGCACGTGGGACCCCCATTACCATCGTTATGAGAGCACCTCACCATCTTTAATGTATTTATTCTCACAACACCCTGTAAGGGAGGTCAGTGCTATTATTCCCATTGTACAGATGGAGAGCTGAGGCACAGAGAGGCTAAGCACAGTCACACAGGAAGTCTGTGGTGAAGGTAGGAATTGCACCCAGGTCTCCCAAGTCCCAGGCTAGTGTGCTAACAACTGGACTCAATGTAAATTAGAGAAATGTGACCCTCAAAAGTACCGGATACTCACAAGAACTCTGAACTAAAAACTGGCCTGTACATTTCACTAGGACAAGCTTTTTCCCACTGACAGAAACGCCAGAATCACAGCAAATCACAGTAGTTCAGTACGTCCACTTCTGATCCTGGCTAGAATTGGAAAGATTAGAAGGATCCTAAAAAGCCTGACCTTCCACTAAGACTCACCCTGATTTTTGAGATCCTGGCTCCTGTGAATGAAGTCCACGATAAAGCATAAATTCATATAAACTGACTCAGTTGATACTTGGCTGTATGGGGCATTCTGCTGAGATTCATAAGTGAAACACTTTTCATTTCATTACCAGAAGCTAAATATCAATATATATCTTTCAGGCTACCTGAGCAATAGATGCATTACTCATCCTGCCAGAGTCCAAGCTATTTATTCTCTGGGGGAGGAAGGAGAGTGGGGACAAAAACAAAACAAAAACCAAGCATCAACATCATGAAGTTTAGGAATTTAAACCCTAAGAGTCAGGAAATTCCAAAGTGAAGGTTCTCACAGTAATCAGCTCATCTGCTGTTACATATTGTTCTGAGCAGTCTATGTAGTCAGCCCCCACTTACCCATGCATCACTCTCAAAGTGGTGTTCGTCAAACACAGCTCTTTCTCCTCCTCTGAGTTGCCATTCCCTCATCTCTCACTACTGCCCCTGCCTTACGCACATTCCACAGGCAAAAAGGAGGAGGCTACGTTTGTTAAAATTATTCTCTGTAAACAATTTGCTTGGCTCTGGTAAAATAGATTTGGCTTCCTTTTCTCCTCCTCCATCCTAGAAACTTGGGCAAAAAATAATAACAACAACATAATGTGAAACACCTTCCTTTTTCCCCACAGTACAGAGGGTGCCAAGAAAAGAGAGAATACTGCATTGTGCCAACTGAAAAAGAAATGTCAAGGGAAAATTCTGCCAATAAGCTATAAGTTAGTGTGAAGTCATTCTGGAGAATGTTAGGTTATTTTTATATGAATACTTTAATTATCAGAGTCCCGAAAGTGACTGTTCAAGTTGACAGTGTCTCTTTAAGCAACTTGCCAAGGTCACACAGCAAGTCCACGGCACAGCCAGGAAAGAATACCAGATCTCCCAAGTCCCGTCCCAGTCCAGTACCTTGACCACTAGTTTTGCCTTTCAGTTCAGAAGTCTTGCCTCAGATCCAACCAATAATAATATGTGGTTTGTGGTATTCAGGCTGCTCTTCATTAATGCTTCATCAGATATATTAAAGGTTAATTATCAGGGATGAAGAATTGGTTCTTTGAACAATCCTGCACTATTTACACCAGGCATGTATTTCAAGGTTTAAAGCAGAACCCCCCAAAATTAATCCAACATAAGTATGCAAGACCCATCAAACACCAACCAGATATCCTGCTGGGAAAACTACCATCATAAGGAGCCAGGCACAGTGTAGGCATTATATAAGTTTCTGCAGACAGCTCAGCCTCTGGCAATGCACCTCGGTTGTGACCAGCAGAACCCCTTGATGTCTATGTCATCCTGAGTCTCTACTGGGGAAAAAAAGAAGTTGCAGGCTAACAAATATAAAATAGGCCCCTGAACCTGCCAATCCTATCCCTGTGGCAAACCCCGCACACACACAACCCCATTGATTGCAATGACTCCTTGCAGTCACCAGGAGTAGGTCCTCATTTCTTGGTTGCAGGATCAGGTATAAACAGGAGTGCAAATAGGGGGTACGCACCAGTACACAGTATCGGCAAGAGATTTTTAGCAGGTACGAGGTACCAGAAAGACTTGGGGCTAGCCCCCTCACTCCAGAGGGGTGGGATGGGGCTGCGCTCTGCTCCTTAAAGGAGCAGAGGGCATTCATTCTTTAAATGGTTTTAACAGTACAATGCATATGCTAACAAACTTAAACAAAGGCTTTGTTTAAGTTTGTTAGCATATGTATTGTGCTGTTATGTTCGTCAGGAGTCCTCAAGGGGGTGGGGGTGGGGACAGAAGGTGTTTAAACAGTGTTTTTATTCTGTTTCTCCCTATTGGTCTGAATTATCCATGACATCCATACATCATCACATCAAGTCCAGATCATTAGAGGAATGCCTCCACTGACCAGAGGATGTTTGGATTCTATTGTCAGCCCAATTCTGCAGCCTGACAGAAATCAGGTCTTGTCCCCAGTGGAAACATAGAATTCTTCTTTGCAGCCAAACTAGTCTAACAGGCATTTTGTTAACTGGAACTGGAGCAGCAAAACAAAGAAAACAAATACCTCATTTTCCAGCTTTGTGGGTGAGAGAACTGTAAATTAAGATTATAATGCCGGGCACTGATGGCCTTAAACCAGCCGCCTCAGGAATCTGTCAAGAACTTTGCTGAAAATATGTTCCTCATCTTAGCAACGGAGCTAAGACTTATCACACATCTGCCCACCTTTATTTGAATGAAGCTCCTTCTGATCTGACAGCTCAGGCATTGTCAGTTTCATCCAGAACAATTTACAAATTTGGAACCTAATCCTGTAAACCCGTACTCATTTGATCAATCCCACTGAAGACAATGGGACTATTTGCATGACTATGGACCACTTTTGTGGACTGGTAAGTTTTTCAGGAGTCTGTTCCTATAAAGGAAGTTGAATCCCCCACTGAAATGCAATGTTTGGGTAAATACCATAAAGCAGTTTAGCATACAGTTCTACTTAAAATTTGTCTTTTAATAAGTCATACAAATGCTGAAATGACTCCTCACCCAACTCCCATATTCCGTATAAACAGACTGAATACTACATATTTGGGGGGAAAGTGAGTAGTTAAGCATGTTGATGTTTGTATATACAAAGGGGGATGTCGGAGGGGATGGGGAGAGTGGGGGGGGGGCCCCAGGCTGGGGGTGGGGTGGAGTCACATGGAGAGTCACGTGGGGAGGTCATGTGCACACACACACACACACACACACCCCCCGGTGGCCCTCCCATGAGTACCATACCAGCAAGAAATGATTTCTACTCGCACCACTGGGTATAAAAGAGAGTCAAGCATAAACCCATCAACTACCCATATCAGGAACAAAACAACATCTCTTTTCATTCAAATTATATGGAACTACACTAGTTTTCTCCTGAAAAAGGATAAGGTCCCAAGTTGGATAACACGAGACTGATCATTTCTGTAAAACCATAAAAAGGAACAAGCATAAAACCTTCATCCACTGCACTGGACAACAGAAAGCACAAAACAGGACAGCTCTACGTTCAGAACAGAAACCTGATCAGTAAGGGGCTAAATATTTACTCCTTTTGGATAATATATTCCAAAACTCAGAGATGTAAAGCAAATCTGAAATGTGTAGTGCATTTCTAGAGAATTAATAACTTCTACGCTGACCAATCGGACTGCTGGGAATAACCTCCGTATTCCATTCAGTTTATAGTAATATATTGTAATAGTTACAGAAGTCAAACATTAAGATACAGTACTACATATTAAAATTTTATTCACGGCCGCCTGCTACTTTTATTCTTCTGTAACATATTAGAGTATAGCTGAGAAATAATAGCTGCTTCACTAATTTGGGGGGAGGGAATTTCAGCCCTACTGATGAAGGATTTACAACATAAGTGTTAACTTGGGTTAATACTAGGAAAGCTGCCAACTAAAGATTATATATATAGATCTAGTGCTCACCTCAAACTCAGTACCTCAGCCAATAAACAGTTGACTCTCCCTCCCATCTTCACTGCCTCATTGTGTGGGGCAGAGTATGGTGGAATATAGACTCACTTGTTCCTCCTGACTGGAGACCCTTTCTGTTAAGTGACAGAAGACTACAGACAAGACTGATGTCACCAAAGCATCCACCCAGTTATGAAATCTGTAGATCAGACTCAGTGGCGTAGCCAGGTTTAGAGCACAGGGGGAGCGGCGCTATAAAAAGGCGCCTCCCCGCTCCCCCTGTACTCACCCCGGCAGCGCATTAAAGGGCCCGGGGCTCCAGCCGCTGCGGAGACCCCGGGCCTTTTAAATCCCTGCCCGAGCCCGAGCCCGGCAGCGGAGCTGGGAGGGGGGCACTTTAAAAGGCCCGCAGCTCCCCGCAGTGGCAGGAGCCGCAGGCCTTTTAAAGCACGCCCTCTCTCAGCCCAGGTCTGACAGTGGGGCTGGGGGGGTGCTTTAAAGGGCCCGTGGCTCCCCGCAGCGGCAGGAGCCGCCGGCCTTTTAAAGCGCCCCCCCCCCCCCCCCAGCCCGGGTCCGGCAGCAGGGCTGGGGGGGGGCGGGGGCACTTTAAAGGGCCATGGCTCTCCGCAGCGGCAGGAGCCGCCGGCCTTTTAAAGCGCGCCCCCCCCAGCCCTGCTGCCGGACCCGGGCTGGGGGCGGCGCTTTAAAAGGCCGGCGGCTCCTGCCGCTGCGGAGAGCCACGGCCCTTTAAAGCGCCCCCGCCCCCAGCCTGGGTCCGGCAGCGGGGCTGGGAGGGGCGCTTTAAAGGGCCGGCTCCCCTCAGCGGCAGGAGCCGCCGGCCTTTTAAAGCACCCCGAGCCTGGCTCCCGCTGGGGCGGCGCCTTAGCGCCGCTTCTCCTCACAGGGGAGAGGCCACTCCCCCTGCTCTCCCCCTGGCTACGCTACTGATCAGACTCCCTTTCTCTGTTCCTAAGGAGAAAAAATGACAAAAGTCAAATTTATAAAAGAGAAACAGTGTTTCCCATTGTCTAGGTATTCTTGGCACTCCGTACTTACGGGCTATAGTGTGGGGGGTTATGGGTAGACTTCAGAATAACTCTGGGTACTCTGGGAAAAGGGAGCACGACAGAGCAGCACCCACACCACCCTATAACTGAGTGTACCTCACACAGCACTGGTCTGACACCACTGGTTGATGCAGAAGGAGGTGCTCACCACTACCCACTCTGGGAAGTCCAGCACCACTACTGTTATGGACTCACTTTCCCTGGGTCTCCTCCAAAGCCCATTGAAGTCAATGAGACGTCCTTCCATTGGATCAGCTCCCCGATGCTCAAGGAGTGCAAAGAATAAGACTCTGGTTGGCACCTACGCAGGTGGACAAGGCCATCTGACCTCTTGTTCACAAGCACAATGCCAGCCACAATCTAGCACTGAACCAGCACCTGCAATGTCGTCTTATACCCATGATCCAGAGTACGCTTTCACAGGGATAACTGCATTCAAATAAGAAAGAATAGTTATCTCTATGGGGGTTATGGAGAGGATGGTTTTTAAAAGCCCTGCAGAGGTAACATCAGCTCTATAGTTAGATTTATGTTCTGTGGTTGTCGCAGTAGCATACAGGCATATTTTAGTTACTAGCTATTTGGCAGCTGCAGGTTCCCAAAAGAAATAAACGTTGCCAGCATAATTTTGGCAAAGTACAACATAGAGCAATCTATTTCTGCATTTGCATATTTCCACTGTACCAAGAGAAGTTCTCATTGCTTGTGGAGGAGAGAAGGAGAGAGATTATGTCTCCTTTCCCCTCCTGCTGCTTCAGTGGGGGAGCAGTGGTGCCATCCTGCACTGTCAGTTTTCTATTAGATAAAAAATTGAGAGAAACTAAACAAATGTTTGAAAAGCCAGTGGGCAATATGAATAAACAAGGTACCATCTTGCCTGGAACCCTCACTGGTTCTGTGCAGACTTTACTAATGAAAGAGAAAAGAATAAAGTTCAGCAGAGAATTAAATTCAAAACTTGATAAACTTGCTGACAGAGTTACAAACTTGGGAGACATCCAGGCCTCTGCAGCAGTTTACCATGCAAGCAGCAAATATTGGAGAGCTGATGGCAAACCTGATTAGAGAAAACAAGCCATTTAGAAGCTACAAAGAATCAAACCACAAGTCACTGAATTATATGAAGAAAATGAATCCACAAACTCAATTGTTTCTTTTGAGAATGGGCTTCCTAGAGCTCACAGTGTCAAATTATATTTAATGTCTGTGATCTGCAGACAAAAATGCACGTTTGTACACCTACCACAACTGTAGGGCAACTACCTACCACAACTGCACACATATACCCAGCATGCAGGTATCTAAGTACCTATTTGCACATACAAATGTACAAGTCATGGATGCAACTGTAAATTTGCACACCTGTCTGTGAGCACAAACATCTTTTTTTTAAAATCTGACCTTTAAACAAGAGGTGGAAAGTGTCCCTTTATCATGTATGTGGATCAGAGCCTTCTAATGGATCCTGAAGCTATCTGACAGCACTGTTAATAATAAAAAACAAGAACAGACTCATGTGCTGTCTGAAAACAATACACTGATACAGTCCCATATGTTTGCAATGCACTTTACAGACACAAAAAAATATATTGACGGGCACTGAAAGATGTATCCAGCGGGTCTTGAAAGAAAACTAGTTGCCTACTCTCAAACATTTCCCTAGTAAGTGGGGAAGCCAATTCTATCAACTTCTGCAGAATCTAGGCCTTTAGAAAAACTCCGGTCCTAGCCTTTTTTGTTGCAATGCTAAACTCCAGAATATAAAAGAGTGTAGATCAAAGCAGTGCTGCCTTCCCGAAACTGTAGGCAAGGGGTAGGCAACCTCTGGCACGCGTGCCAAAGGTGGCATTCAAGCTGATTTTCAGTGGCACTCACACTGCCCGGGTCCTGGCACCGGTCTGGGGGTCTCTGCGTTTTAATTTAATTTTAAATGAACCTTCTCAAACATTTTTAAAACCTTATTTACTTTACATACAACAATAGTTTAGTTATATGTATTAGACTTATAGAAAGAGACCTTCTAAAAATGTTAAAATGTATTACTGGCACGTGAAACCTTAAATTAGAGTGAATAAATGAAGACTCGGCACACCACTTCTGAAAGGTTGCCGACCCCTGCTGTAGGCTAACAGCCGCAGCCAGGGCCAGCTCCAGGCACCAGTTTTCCTCTACGTCTGCCTGCGTAGGGGGCGGGGCCGCTGCCCCTGCTTGGGGCGGCAAAATTGTTAGAGCCACCCCTGGCCGCGGCACTTGTAACCGTTCACAGCTTTCCCAAACTTCAGCAGAGAGAAAGCTGACCAGAAAGCTGTGATGAAGGGTTTGAGGCATGTTGTGTTGGTCTCGCTCATTAGCTCAGTAACCTAAATCAGTGTTTCTTAAATGCACTGTGGCTGCATGTGGCTACCAGCAGATTTTTATGACAGCCTCCAAAGTGCTGCAACAATCACTGAGCTGTTACGTATTAATGTCGCTTTGTAAACAAAATAAATCATGCACTGATTCCCTTCTAAATATTACAGTTCAATACAGACAGAGCTGAACTACAAAGGCATGGGTTTTTTTCAAGTCACAAAGCATATTCACTGGCTAATCACTATGTTTACATCTCGCGCTACCGTAGCTCCGTAAACGGCTACTGGCCAACGTCACTGTTGGGAAGATCACTGTGTGGTGTTTGGGTAGGTTGAAGGTGGAAGAGTTAAAATTGCCGGTGGATATCGGAAAGTTTTTTAAAAAATCAGTGCCAGAAAATGACCCTGAATGTGATACAGAGACGGCCCCCAAGGAGCCACCTGCTGCTAAGAAAAGCAGAAAACCTTAGAAGGAAGACAAATGAACCAGTGGGAAATGCAGCCTTGTGTTTCTGAAGCCATCTGATTCCGTTTCTGAGCAAGTTGCAGTGTGCGCTGTTTGTACGAAAGAAATGCATCAAATTAAAATATATGCAATGCAATGTCACTACAGCATTCATGCAGGGGAAGTTGAACAGAATTACCACGGTGAGTTTCAGAAGCATAAGCTGTTAAACAATGCAAAAACCAAGCTTGAAAAACAATAGTGACAGCTCAGAGATTTTTTTTTTTAATAAAGCGGATCTGATACGATGTGGCTACTTTTAAAGTTGCACTACTTTTGGGGAAAGCAAGGAAACCATTCAGGAAGTGAGCATTCATGAAGAAAACTGTTCTTGCCGTACAACCAGAAAATACACTTTTCAGAGATATACCACTGAGCAATGACATGTTACCGAGAAGCACATGAGATCTGGCAAATTTTCTACAAAACAAAACAGCTGAAAAAGTCACAGTGAGCCCTTTCTACATCCTGTGCTTGGATAAGAGCCTTGATGTTCTGAGGAATCCCAAGGTAATCATGTGTTCACTTTTTGGACTGTGATCACCATTGTTCTTCTGAAGGTATTTTACGTCAGGTGAGCCTCAGTGATAGGCCAACTGGCAAACACATTTTTCAATGGGTTCAGGCAAGAATGGAGGAGTGCCGCGTTAGCTTTGACAATCTGTGCGGCTTGACAGTGGACAGGACAGCAGCTATGTAAGTGCACAAGGCGGGTGCTGAACTGCTTCCAAGAAAGCTGCACTCAGAAGCTTTTTTTTGTTTCACTGTTTTGCCCATCAAGAAGCCTCAATGAAAAGCATGGATGAGGTTGAATCCGTAGTGAAAAGGTGCATCACTGCTGTCAACGCCAGCAATGTCAATGAAGGGAGATCCGCAACTTTGTGCAAAACAGGATGCGAGACACATACAGTGCTGCTGAATTACAACACGGTCCGCTGGCTTAGTTTTAACGACAGTGAACAGAGGCTGTTTGAGCTGCAGGAAGAGCTCGTTGAGGTTCTGAACACAGTTTTGCTGGAACTGTCCCAAAAGCTAAAAGATCCAGAAGCACATGGCTGTTTGCTCTTTTTGAAAGAGTGTTTACCCACGCTTGCTTCCTTGAACCCGGAGCTTCACAAACCTCAGCTAACGATATCTGACAGCACTGAAGTAATTAATACATTCAGGAAGACAATTATTGACATCGTCCAGCCCCTACAGGAGGAAAGAGACTTTTCAGTTTTTTAGGAGCTTAGTCAATTTCTCAGCTGTCATTATAAGAATGTGCAGCAAAAGATCGGTTTCACTATAACTGAATACCTGAGTATCCTCTTGGAGAATCTTGAAAATCATTTAAGAGAGGGAAATTTTTTAAGTCCGTACCCCTTCGTAACCGACCCATTCAGCAATTCTGGTTGAGGCTTTTTGGCTGCAAACAAACTAACTGCCTTATAAAACAGATTAGCTTCCTTTGACTCTTCAGATTTAAGCAGTCTCCAATACCTCATTCTGTAAATGCGCAATGATGCAAGAATGAAAACATATTTCAATCAGCCCGGTATTATAGTACAGGAGTTCGGTAGTAATGTGTACCTGTTTGAGGACATCTACAAGCCCCTAGCTAAAGTTGCTTTTCTTTTCTTGTCCCTCTTTTCTACTACTTTGCTGTGTGCACTGCATTTTCTGAAGAACAAATACCAAAACTGCCTCACTGATGCTAACCTGGAAGCTTCTCTTCTAGTTTCAGAGGAGACCCAAGATCCTGCAGACTTTCAATTCAAAGAGCTTCTGAACTTTTGCAAGTAGTCTGATCCACACAATGGATGTGTTAAAACCCAGAACTTTAATTTCATTATCACACTGTATTAGTAAAGTATAATATAACAGGAATATGTTTGTAGTTAATACAGTATTATCATTTTTATTACTGGAGTGGACTGATTTTTTTTGTCCGTGAAAGAGAAAGAAATTTTGGACATATTTGCAGACATGTTTTTTCATTATTATTTAGACTTTTATTATGTAAAAGCATTTTTAAATTTAGTTCAGAATTGTTGTACAGACATCCACCTTTTACCAAAAAAGCAAAAGAACCAACAAAAAAGACAAGAACGTGCAAAGCACCTTTATTTGTGTTTCTATTGTGTTTAGATGCAGTAAAGAATAGAGACAACTGTATATTAATTTTACAATTGAGTCTGCAAAAAACCAAACAACCACATAAATAAATTTCCATGATTTACATGTGTAAATGTGCATATTTATTTGTTTTCCCTAAAGTTAATTAAGTATTTCAGAAAAAATTGTCAGAGCGGCCACCAACAAGTTTGCTGTGAGACCCCTGAAAATAAAGACACTGTTTTTGTAAGCACAAGGAGCTCAGACAAAAATCCAGGGGATTCTGACTAAGTAGAGCAGACAGAGAATTCCACTTGATAATCAGCCTTCCTCTCTCATGATCTAAAACAGACTGCGCATTGTTCAAGTATCTGCTGAGCTCCCCAGGGTAAGATTCAGACTTTGCCATGAATCCACAGAAGCAGGGGTGAAAGTAGGCAGGTACGGGCCAGCGGTGTACCGGTAAGATGTGGCCGCTGGTACTGGACCGTACACAGACGATGTTAAGTGCTTTAACATCACTGTCCCTTTCCCCACACACACACACATCAGTGACCCTACCGGCAGGGACCCTACCAGCAGGGCCGCCGACCCGGGGGGGGGAAAGGGGCAGCTGCCTCGAGGATTTAAAAGGGCCTAGGGCTCCCAGCCGCCGATGCCGCTACCACAGCAGTGGTTGGAGCCCTGGGCCCTTTTAAATTGACGCCGGATCCCTTGACAGTGCGGGCCAGGCAGCGTGGATGGGATGGCTGGGGGAGGCTGACCCCCCGCCCCAGTCCCACTCCGTCCCTTCCGCCCGAGGTGCCGAGCCCGCGTACAGGTAAGCCTTTTATGTTACTTTCACCCCTGCACAGAAGCCACTTTCCCCAGTGATAGGTACAGTACCTAGTAGCCAACAGCCCATTCTCCATTGCTCTTTCTCCAGGAGAGTGAGAAATTAAAAGGAAAAAATCTAAGAATGAAGGGGCAGAAACCCCCTAATCTCCTCCCACTGGGGCAGCATGACAAAGTCCATTCTGCTCTGAATTAGGCTAACAGCCTGTGACGAACTAGGACTGTTGTTAAGGTTTCCCTGAGTACTGTGTGGGTGCCTCGGTTTCCCCTATGCAGTGCTTGATTATCTAGGTGGTGGGACAACGGTGCATGATTGTTACAAAGCCCTAGAAGGCAGGGGTGGGCAGAGGCCTGGACACAGAGAATGGCCCTGCCTCCTGGCAACAGATGGCCCCGGCCCCTCCCCTGCAAAGGTGAGAGATGAAGGTGTTGGAAGAAAGGGATCAGGTGACCTCCTGGCCCGGGAAGGAGACAAAGTGGGAGGAGGGGCTGGAGAGTTGGAGTTTGGAACTGGCTGGGGAGGAGGGGAGAGAGGCAGATAGGGTCTGGCCTCCCTGCCTCCATTTGGAGCTGTGGGGTGAAATGCAGGGAGCCCCGAGCTGGGGTCTAAGCTCCCTGCCCCCCGGAAGGGCCCGGCTGAGGGGTCCTGGTTGTACTGACAAGCTCTGTTTGGACTGTGTTCCTGGCATCTCTAATAAACCTTCTGTTCTACTGGCTGGCTGAGACTCCCAATGAATCCGGGGAAGAGGGGTGCAGGGCCGGACTCCCCCACACTCCGTGACACAGCCTATCCTGAGGGAGAAGGACAATAAAAGCATAAGGAGATGGGATTAAGATATTTAGATCCTCATACAGTTAGCATTTAAATGGTCCCAACTCAGCTCTGAAGTTAACACCTTGTGGGGTTACTAACATTAGGAGAGTATCCACACATTTATTGCTGCTATAAACAGGTGGAGACAGCTGTCTGTATAGCCATCTATGTACTTATATGGCTTTCTTTGCCAGGGTATTCTAAAGCCCTGCCTAAGTAGCTAAGAAAAACAAATACAAAAATAAACTCTTGCTTTGCCAGCTGTAGGGGAAAATTTGGATAGGTAGTGGACTTTTTTCAGTATTATTTACACACACACACACACACAGATGGGTGTGCACTCACATGCAAACTTGTGCACATGAGATTCACAGACAGGCCAACAAGGAAAAGCTACCTGAAGAAACTGGGATTGCATTAGGTTCCAATGAAGTCAGTGGCATTTTTATTTCTTGTAGGAGTGAATTCCTTAGTCTAGGTCCAGCTCCCATTGAAGTACTGACTATCTCCAGTGCTCACATGTATTCCTGTATGTCTCAGCTGACCCAACCCAATGGGGTGCTCAATCCAACGAATATCAGGCAAGGGACCTTGAACGGCACTCAGTTTTCAATGGGGAGTCAGCACAAAGAGTGGAGCAACCGAGTTGCTGAGTAGATGGATTGCTGCATTTTGTGCTAGTGGGAGTCAGTAGAGGGGGTGTGGTTTTATTCCCAGGTATACTGAATTGCAGTAATTAAGTCTGGCAGTCACAGTATCATCATGGCCATAACTGATAAGATGGGGCAACAGTCTTCTAGCCAGTTGCAGGGTTAGTGGGCATTTTTCAAAGCCATGTATACTTGCATATTGAATAGCATTGAGAAATTCAAAAGTAACCTGCAGCAACATTATAACCAGTGGGCAGGTGCCCTCAACAGAGGAGAATTCCTCAATGTGCTTCCTATCAGTTTCACCTCTATCTTGCCTCTCTTGAGCTTTGGCCTGCTTCTCTCCATCCAACTGATCTCCTCTGCATGGCACTGGAATATGGTGCTATTTACACTGATGGTTTGTTATTGAGTGCTGATGTGTAGTGTTTCATGTTAAGAAAAACAGCTTTAAAGATTTCCCCTACAGCTGGTTTAAATAGACACAGAATCACACAGAGTTTCTAAAGGGAAATATTGAGAGAAGTAGGTTCAGAGAAGGGTGAAGAGCACAGGCGCCGACTTCCGGTTGCGCCGGTGGGGGCTGACGCCCGCCCCCGACGCCAGGTGACGCTGCGGGGCCCCGCCCCCGACGCCGGGTGACACTGTGCGGCCCCGCCCCCAACGCCGGGTGACGTTGCGGGCCCCCGCCCCCAACGCCGACGCAACGTCGCCCAGCGTCGGGGGCGGGGCCCCGCAACATCTCCCGGTGCTGAGGTGAGTTTGCAGTGCATCCCGGGGCTGGCGGGGAGCTAGGCACGCGCGGGCCCCGGGGTTGGCGGGGAGCTGCCGGTGGGTGCTCTGCACCCACCAATTTTTCCCAGTGGGTGCTCCAGCCCCAGAGCACCCACGGAGTCGGCGCCTATGGTGATGAGAATGGTTTGCAGTCTGGAAATCACAATTTACAATGAGAGCCAAAGGTGCTAAAGAGAAAGTTAAGAGATGCCTTGATCACAGTCTATAACTACCTACACGGGGAGAAGATGTGATGCTTTTTAATCTAGCAGACAAAGATGTTACAAGAGCCAAAGACTGGAAATTGAAGTCATCAAGTTTCAAACTAAATAAGATGTGCATTTTTAACAGGGAGGGCAATAAACCATTGGAACAGATTATCATAGGAAGTAGTGGACTCTCGATTACTTCTTAGAGTCTTTAAATCAATGTCCTTCTAAAAGACATTCTAGTTCACCTGCAAGTTGATGGGCTACACACATGAATCACTGGGGAATTCCCTTTTGGCCTTGAAGTCGATGAAAATATTGGCCCTACCTATCTTGACAGCATCCCTTTCACATTCTAGTTTTTAAACTGGCACATTTGAATTTACATAAAAGGCAAGTTCAAAAACAATCACATAACCTTTACTATTGGCATTGGAGCTAAATGATGCCTGTCAAGTGACACAACCTTTAAATACACACTTGGTGATGAAGACTTATATGTGGATGGAGATTAAGTAATACCAGATCTCATAAATCTGCACTTTGTCAATAAATAGACATAATCCATCTCTGTCTCACATTGGGAACCCTACTTTCCTCACACACATTTCCAAATTACATCATGCGATTTAGTAAGTAACAGTTATAAGCGCTTTGCTAAAATTCAAGCATTTCTATAATGTGTCCCGATACAACTTCAAGTCTCAGTAAACGAGGCCAGGTTTAAATCTATGCACTGTTCCAAGGTTTGACTTAACCAAGTTAAAACAAGTTTCCAAAGAAACGGTAACCTCATAAATTATTATACAAAGCCACAGCCTTGTTACAAATGTTGGTTGCACAGGACTTTCTGTCTTATAGGAACATAAGGCCAACTCAAGAAAATGTTAGGTGATGTCTGAGAGATCCTAACAGACATTACAGGGAATTTGGTACATGTCCAAAGAGAGGATGGCTCTTCTTAGTCAAAGGAACAATTTTAAACTCACTTTCCTATTTAGCCAGAAAGTACCTTGTTGGAACAAGGTCATAAAGGCCTGTAAATAAAAGCCGCAATCCCTTGTGTCCACTGCCTGAAACTGAATTCTTTCCTCAGTAAGATTGCGGGTATTAAAAAGGAGGTACCATGAAGATACACAAAAATATGGCTCTGGTTATCTCCTCCACTTCCATAAGGGTAGAAGAGTCAGAGTGGACAGATCTAGCTTGGGAGGCACAAAATGGGGGAGCACCATCTCTGTGACACTGTCCCTCCCTCTGGGACCCCCCAAGAAGCCTCTCTCTTGGAGCTCTTCTTGGTTAGTCCACCCCAGGTTTTCAGGGCTATGAGGGACCGATGCCAGGAAACTGCCATTCTCTGCAACATGCTGGCCTCCACAGGCCAAGGATATATTCCTGCCAACACTTTGGGAGTGCTACATAAATAAAAGGAAATAGGATATTTAACTTAGGCTCAGCATATGTGTCTCCCGCAAAGCAGCAGCTTCTGATAAGCCAAGTAGTTATGTGGCCAGTGAGGAGGAGATGCCAGGAGAATAGCAGAGGCAGGACCAGCTCTAGGCACCAGCCTAGGAAGCACATACTTGGGGCAGCATATTGTAAGGGGCGGCATTCAGGCCAATCTTAGTGTGGCACATTCCGCTCTGCCCCCCCCCCCCCCCCCCCCCCCCCCCCCCACACACACACACACACACACACACACACACACACACACACCTTTTTTTTCTGCTTCGGCGTTCCGGCCGGCTTTATTTTTTATTTTTTTTGCTTGGGGCAGCAAAAAAGCCAGAGCCAGTCCTGATCAGAGGGCTCCTCCTCCAAGACTGGAGCTTCCCTTTCCTGTTTATTCCCAAAGTCTGCAGGGTAAGGAGATAAAACCCACTCCACAGCCCCCTAAACCTTCCCACTTCTGTGGGGAAAAGAAGTTCACCTCCCAAGCAACAAAGAGTCCTGTGGATACCCACTTCTTCACCCACGAAAGCTTATGCTCCAATACGTCTGTTAGTCTATAAGGTGCCACAGGACTCTTTGTCACTTCTATAGATCCAGACTAACACGGCTACCTCTCTGATACTTTTCACCTCCCAAGAATTTCCTGGGCCTTTCTCTCAAATATTTCCTTGGGAAGATATAAAATGACCCTATGTCTTTAAGAATTCCTTACCTCTGTTATTTAAGACCTTGGAAATACTATAGTTCCTGGAAAAAGCTACCGTATTAAGAACTGATGTAGCACTATAAGTATGGTGTTTTATTTCTTCCTGGACTAGAACAGACGAATCCCAATCCATTGGGACCCAGTAGCAGTTAAAGGAATTAAGCCCCCACCACATTTAAGGCATGTCTACACATACAGCACGCAGCATATCTGGTAAAGAGGCTCTATGCCAATGGGAGAGAGCTCTCCCATGGGCATAATAAAACCACCTCCGCAAAGAGCAGAAGCTATGTCGGCGGGAGACGCTCTCCCGCTGACATAGCGCTGTCCACACCGGCGCTTATGTCAGTGTAACTTATGTCACTCAGGAGCTTGGTATAGTCACACCCCTGAGCGACATAAATTCTGCGGACATAAGCTGTAGTGTAGACATAGCCTTAGAGGTAGGGTGACCATACATCCCGTTTTGGCCAGGACAGTCCTTTTTTTAAGCCTTGTCCAGGCCGTTCTGACTTTTTTGGCAAAACTAGGTGTGACACTGCACCCCATATTCTTCAGAAATATTATTATAGGAATATGACATAATTATAATGTATCTAAAGCAAGATAAGTTGTGTGAGGTATCATTGGAAAGGTTATGATTTACTGAATATGATGATCCTATTTGTATGCATGTATCATTTTTGTATCTGACATTAGGAATATTGACTACCTATCCGTATTATAAATTAGTTTATACCCGGGGAACACCTACTAGGTAGAATGCACTCAGTCTAGATGGCTGGCTGGGAAAGGCCTCTTCAGGTTAAAGGGCCATTGGAGAAAACAATAGGCATTAGAAGAAGTTTATCTCCCGGAGGGGGGCAGGGACTACTGAGGAGGCTACAAACAGCCTCTGACTCATGGCTGCTATGACACTACAGGCACATGTGACCAAGTCACCTGGTGCTGGACTCCATCTTGGAATACCAGTGTTTTTACACTGACTGGCATGGGAACCAAGCTTCGAAACAAAGGGTTCCCGTCATATGCAAAAGCTATATAAAGCAGGGGAGTGACATCATCAGGGTTCTTCACTGACTCCCCGTCCAAAGAGACTCCTGGAAACACCTGAGGAACAAAGACTGAACTGGGGGGAAGTGCTGGACCCAGGTTAAAGGGATTTTTAGCCTGTGAATGAAACACCTGCAAGGATTCCAAGCTGTAAGTTAGTGCAACCTGCCCCTTAAGGGCCTGCAGCCTGCTTGCATCATCATTTAGAGTGAGAATTTGCTATTTATATCCGATCTATGTAGCATATTAAGCTTAGTTTGTGTGTTTTGTTTATTTGCTAGGTAATCTGCTTTGATGCATTTGCTATCCATTATAATCACTTACAATCTAACTTTTTAATTAATAAACCTTTTTCTTTATCTAAAACCAGTGTGTGTGGAAATCATAACTCGGGGCAGAAAGCTGTTGTATATTTCCTCTCCACATTGAGAGAGGGGGCAAATTTCATGAGCTTACGCTGTACAGTTCTCTGTGCAGCGCAAGATGGTATCATTTTGGGTTTACACTCCAGAGAGGAGTGCCTTAGGAACTGGGAGGTGCCCTAGCTGTGCCTTCCCATGCAGAGCTGATCACAGCATCTGTATATAACTGCAGCTGAGTGTGTCCCTACTTGTTTGTGTGCTGGTAAACGGCAGGCTGGAGCCTGGGAGAAGGCTTGGCAGGCTAGTCACAGCAGTACAGTGTAAAGGGAGCCCAGGTTGGTGGGTCAGGGGGGCTCAGTGGTACCACAGTTCCAGGTGGCACCCTGGGGGGAACCCGTCACAGTGGCACGGTGAGCAGGGTCATATGCACAGCTTGTTGCTCTGAGTGGAACTTGCACTTCATACACTGGTGGTGATTTCAAGTGAGTTTTAAGTGTGGTGGCTAGAGATCAGTGAAAGTGGATACAAGTTTGTTATATTCTGTTTGCTTATTTTGGGCAAGAGAAGTAGAGACAGAAAAGCAGGAAAATGAGTGAAAGTGAGAGACTACTAAGAAGCTGGTTTAATCACACCCCTGAGCGACATAAGTTCTGCCGACATAAGCTGTAGTGTAGACATAGCCATAGCAGATTGCAGGCAGAAGAGAACAAGAAGGAACACAAAAGACGTATGGAATTACAACAACTGCAGATTGAAGTAGAAGAGGTCAGGCAAAAAGCTGAACACCAGAGGGCCTTGGAACTGTAAGCCAATGAAATGGAGGAGAAGGAAAAAGAGAGGAAGTATGAACTGGACTTGGTAGAAAGGCGGAACCAGCAAACCCCCTTCCTCCCCCTTGTCCCCCCCCCCCCCCCACCACCACCAGGGAGTCCCTCTCTCCAATAATCCACAAATGGGAATGGTTGTGTCCTGCATACAGTGAGACAGGGGACACTGCTGAATATTTCATCACCTTTGAGAGGTTGTGTGTATTCCATGAAATTCCCGAAGACCAAAACATGACCACTTTGGTTGCAAAGTTGTCTGGGAGAGCTCTGTATATATTCACTAAGATGCCAATTAGAGATGCTTCAGATTATGGTAAATTCAAGGAAATGGTTTTTAAAACAGTTTCAGATTACACCTGAAACATATAGAGTAAAATTTAGATGTGTCAAAAGGGGTGCTGGGATGAGTAATGTAGCATATGTAAACCAGATGAGAGATTTGGTGGGTAAGGGGAAAAGGCATTACAAGCTTTGAAGAAATGTGTGATCTTATTGCTGAGGAACATTTCCTGAGTATATGTAGTGATGATGTAAAACAGTGTTTATGGGGGAAAAGGTGAAAACTGTTGAAGAACTTGCTACTCTAGCTGATGAATTTGAACAAACCCAAGCATCTTTTAGAAATAAATCACAGGCAGAGGGGTTTAAGTCTGGTGGGAAGCAGGGTTCCCCTTTTGCCCCTGGGAAGAAGGACCGTGGACGGGAGGCTGGGCGCTTACCTCCCCAAGTCCATTCCTCTAGTCCTCGTCCCAAATCTCCTGTAAAAACAGAAGAGCCCAGCAGGTGCTATCACTGTAATTCCACTGAGCACCGGAGGAATAAATGCCCTGTGCTGGGAGGGAAAGGCAGCAAGCAAGCAGCCCATGGAAATGCTGCTACCCAGAGCACAGAGACACCTCAGGCAATTGCCTCTTATCACACAGGGTTTGTAAAAGTAGCCTCTGCATAGCCAGGCAGGAAGCACATAAAGGCTGTTAAAATTAACAGCAAGGCACTCCTTGGGTGGAGGGATACAGGTGCAGAAATTTCTGTAGTCAGGAGAAACCTTGTTTAGGAAAAAAAGTACTGCCAGGGCAGATGGAAGAGCTTTTGTTAGTAGGAGGTCACAAAATCCTTGTGCCTTTGGCTAACGTGCACATGGAAACAGGATTTGAAAGCTGAATTGACTGTGGCAGCTGTACCCAGTAACCCATCATAATTATTACTGGGGAATGACTTTTTCAATGTAGCTTGGGCTGTAAAGGGGTCTGCCAGCAGCAAGGAGGAATACCATGCTGAAACCACAGAAGGAAAGGGTGAAGTCTCAGGAACTGTGGGGGGGAATGGGAGAGTGCCTCTTTAATTCCTCTGCAGCAATGGCAAACAGTCTGCTACCAGGGGTGGGTGTAGTTGAGACCACCTCCTGCTGCCCGGTGGCTAAAGGCAGCATTTCCTCCGGGGGGGAGGGGAGCGTATTGCCAGTCAGTCAGAAAACTGTCCAGGTTGCGGGCTGCCAGCAGGTTGCAGTCGAGCAAGGGATACACCTCACTCTAGGGAGCAGAGGAAAATGTGTCCTAGAGGGAATCCCAGAGGAGGGTGATGGAATCCTTGGGACCACTGAGGTGGGTGAGGGTTCCGTAGTGACTGCCAGTGAAAGGACTGTTCTGGCTGTTAGCTGTGAGCCCAGAGAGAGAGCACAGCGATGTGTGTCTTAGAGGGGGGCCCAGAGGGGGAAGTTGAGAAGGAATTTGGGGAAGTATGGGAATATCTCCTCACTGATTACATGGGAGGGTTTGCCCAGGGCAGAACAGTTGTTCCAGCATCTGTGCTCCCAGGCACCCCACCAGTGGCTCAGGTTTTAAGAGGAAACTGTGTAACTGACCCCACAAGGGGAGCAGTCATACAACTGACCTCTTAGGGACAGAGAGAGGGGTGGCAGAGGGTATCCCAATCCAGGTCCCACTTTTGCA
Organism: Macrochelys suwanniensis; assembly: GCA_033296515.1. NCBI lineage: Eukaryota > Metazoa > Chordata > Testudines > Chelydridae > Macrochelys > Macrochelys suwanniensis. Next base: position 42,349,104 of record CM065783.1, read on the forward strand.
AAATGCTGTTCCTGATGTACTTGTGAAAACTAACTCTGTTTCTTTAGTAGGATTCTCATCCTGTTTTAAAGACTTGAGTGTCAGTGAAAATGTTAATGACTCACTGGAGAAAGGGGAGGAGGAAGCCATTTCCCGGGTGGGTAAGATTACTCCTGAAGGAATTAAGTGCCACTGCATGTGCACAGAATTCATGTCCTCTGCAGATTTCTTTGCTTCCCTGCAGAAAAATGACTTTCTGACAGGGAAGCAAAGGGAAGATGCAAGAACTGTCACACACCATTCCCTAGCTGCACAGGTACATCATTTCAGGCACCCTGAGCAGCCAGCGGAGAGGTAAATCACCGCAGGGCTAGGGACACCCAAGCCAGTGGCTCCTACCCTGAGATGGGATCAGCTGCTAGTCCTGGCTAGGCTGGAGGCAGGAGAGGATTGGACTTCCTCTTCCCCTGCAAGGACTGGCTGGGGCTGCATCAGACCCACCCCCAGAAACCTCCCACAGAAGCAGGAAGCTCAGCATCCTCCCCTGCTTCCTGTCCCCATAGCTCCTCAGCTGTGGGGGGAGGGGTCACTGTACGGGGAGCTGCTCCCCCATCTGCCCAACCCCCGTGCATCCGAACCTCCAATACCAAGACACTCCTGCCAAGCCTCGCCCCGTACGCCCAGAACCCCCCCTAGCCCTCCATACCGAAACCCCACCCCACTGAATCTCAAACCCCTGCACCCACAGCCCCTGCCTCTGGACCCCCACCCCTGTGCCAAGACCACCCCCCATGAAGCTCCCTGCACTCAAACCCCCACCTTTGAGTCCCACCGCCCTGCACCACTGAGTCCCCACATCCAGACCCCATGGCACTGACCCACAACTAGCTGCACCAAGAACCCCAGCCCACCAAGCCTCACTCCCCATGCACCCAGACCCCCCTCTTCTGAGACCACCACACCAGACCCTCCGCTGAGCCCCTACCACCTTCTCCTGGAAGCCCCTGCAGAGTCCCATTGCTCCTGCACCTGGAACCCCTCCAACAAGCCTCTGCAGCCTCTGTGAGATCCCCCCACACTTAGACAGCCCCACCCCCCAATGAGCTGCCTGCACTCAGATTTTCCCACACAGAATCCTCTCACCCACACCTGGATCCCCCCACACCTGGATCCTGTCTGGTTGAACCTGCCTGCCCGACACTTGGGGCTCCTGGTGCAGAGGGGCAGGGCCCAGGGTGTTTCTGGGGCAGGCCCAGCCCTTGTACTGTGTCAGGTGCAAGGGGGGAGGGCTGCAGGGTGATCTCTCACCTTCGTGCAGCCAGTGGCCTGTGCTCCCCACTTCCATGTTGGAGCCTCTGCATTTAGTTATTGACAAATTAAACTGCAGAATTATGCAGAATTTTAAAATACTGTGTGCAGAATTTTTATTTTTTTGGCACAGAATGCCCTCAGAAGTTTAAAATCCACCAAGCAGCTAAGGAAAAACTGCTAAAAGATCACAGCCCTCTAGAAGAAGGGGGTGGTGAAAGTCTCAATACTTGGAGTGAGAATGAGAAAGAAACCTGAGGAAGAGGGGGGGATTTTTTGCATGGGCATAGCCCTGGAGATGGAATGCAGCTCCACAGGGGGCCAGCCAGTAACATGCTAGATCCTCTTACGTTCTTACCTCTCCAAAGTCCCAAAGACATACAGAAACTGAAAACCTTTACTAAAGGGGATATTGGATAAAACACTATAGGGGAAGAAAGACCAGTATCTGAACACATACTGTGGTTTAGGAAGAAGTTGAAAAACACACAAAATACGGAACAAGGCATGGTATGATAAACATACTTGGAAACACCTCCCTGTCATGAATTTGTTGGTACTGATAAGTCTCATAATTACGGCTATGATTGTCACAGAGGTCACGGAATCCGTGACTTCCAGAGACCTCTGTGACTTGAGCCCCCAGCGCCTGGGAGCTGCAGGGTCCCCCGCCACCGCTGGCGGTGGGGAACTACGGGGGCTGAACTTCCAGCCACAGAGGGCAGCAGTGAGGCCCCGCAGCTCCCAGCCAGGGCGGGAGGCAGGCGTGCCCTGGAGCTCCCACACAGCGGTGGGCAGGGGTGCCCTGGAGCTCCCAGGCAGTGGGGAGACCCCGAGCTCCCAGCTACCACAGGCAGCAGAGCCCCCATGACCTCCTGGCCACCGTGGGAGCCCCGGAGCCACCGGCGGCAGCTGGGGTGCCCTGAAGCTCCTGGCTGTCGCGGGAGCCCCGGAGCACAGAGCCGCTGCAAGCAGCCGGGGTTCCCTGGCGCTCCCAGCTGCCGCAGAAGCCCTGGAGCTCCGAGCCGCCACACGCGACAGCAGTGCCCCATAGCTCCGAGCCCCACCATGGGCGGCGGGGGAGACGCTGCAGCTCTGAGCCAGGCTCCCCTGGGTGGTGTGAGGAGCCTGCAGCTCCCCATTTTGTCATGCATATTTTTGGAAAAAGTCATGGACAGGTCACGGTCTTCCATGAATTGTTCTTTATTGCCCATGATTTGTCCGTGACTTTTACTAAAAATATACGTGACAAAATCTTAGCCTTACTTATAATACAGAGTTTGTTGGTTATGACGAAGAACTTGGTGCTGATGGTAAATCCTTTAAAAATGTGTAACATGCATGATTTTGGGGAAAAAATTAAACATGGTAAAAGTGGTATCAAGGCTGTCCAATAAGGATACTGCTTCTCAGCTAATACCTGTAAACAGGCTTAGAGCTTGGCACAGCAGAAAAAGCATAAGAAACCTAGACTGCTGTGTGGAAAGGGAAACTGAGGCAAACCGCCTCCTGGCATTGGTGGCTAAATGACAAGACACCTACTCTAAAAGATACTGATATCTGCATTATGTTAACAATGCTACACACAAGAATGTTTTCAAGCAACCTGGGAAAAGTAATGCAGAACTTTGCAAAAACACCTGTGGATGACACTATAATGGTTGGTAACACTTGGGAGTTATATAACCAAAACCTAAAGAGGACATTAGGCACACTGCCTTCACATTAGTCAGTGACTAACCCTCTCACAGTTATCCAAGTAATCTGCACTCCATATTCTTCATGGAGATATTATTATATGGATATGATATTCCTGAGGATGTTATAAACAGCCTCTGACTCATGGCTGCTATGATTCTATAGGCACATGTGACCAGGTCACCGCATGCTGGACTCCACCTTGGAATACCAGTGGTTTTACACTGACTGGCATGGGAACCAAGCTTGGAGACAAACGGTTCCCGTCATATGCAAAAGCTATATAAGGCAGGGGAGTGACATCATCAGGGTTCTTCACTGATGCCCCGCCCAAACAGACTACTGGAAACAACTGAGGAACAAAGACTGAACTGCGGGGAAGTGCTGGACCCAGGTTACAGGGATTTTTTAGCCTGTAAATGAAACACCTGGGGATTCCAAGCTGTAAATTAATGCAACCTGCCCTTTAAGAGCCTGCAGCCTGCTTGCATCATCATTTAGAGTGAGAATTTGGGCAAGGGGAGCGAGAGGGGGTCAGGCCAGCCCTGTGCATGGGAGGGCTGGGGGACTTGGGAGGCAGGCGGGGGCCTCGAGCTGGCCCCATGTGGTGTCCCATTTTCCCTTGGGGAAAATATGGTCACCCTACTTAGATGTCCTCCTTCCTAGCTAAGCTTGAGTGCTGGAAATAGCCAATCCCTCTTTGCATTTGCTCCACTGTAATAATTTTCACTTAGCCCTTGGTCTACCCTGCACAAAGTTAGACAATAATCTGATAGATGTGGAAGGGGATGGGGAAAAGTGTTAGGGACAGAAAAAATATATATTTTTTGTAAAATAATCATTATATAATAATTGTGTCAAACCATCAATATCCATGCTTCCGGCTCAATTTATGAGGGATTCCTTTAATTGACTTACCTCCTCTTCTACTGTGCTAAGCAAAAGGGAAATGTTTGAGGGGAAACTAGGGAGTATAGCAGGTGTAGAGTATAATACTCCCAAATATTTAGTGCAGGTCCAGCAAAATGGGAAAGTTGGGTGCAATCTTTTTGTAAACTGGCTTGTGATGTGCACATTACAGCACAGATAAGAGAGTGAGTAACTCACCTTACTTAACCCTCTTTTAGCCATGAGTGTAACACATGTGGAAGGACAGAAAAAGAATATGTGCGCTAGAAGTTACATCTATTTTTCAGCTATCCAAACTCATTTTCTGTAATCTGCATCTTCCACCATTGAGTAAAGCCGGTGAAACTCCACTGCTATTTTTGGACAAGATGACACGGTGCTGAATTATTTAAACAAGCAAAGATTTAAGCTGCTGCTTAAATGCGTCTTAAATTATGAAAATACACAGTTTATGCAAGGATACTTATAAAATGGAGGGCTTGAACCTTATGCTAGAAAATCTTATTTCAACAGGCAGGAAGGCTTTTCACAACATTTAACAATAAGACCTTCTGAAATCCTCTTTTTTACCCAGAGCTCAGAAATAATCTTTCTTCCATTATGTTCAGCAGCCATGGGATTTTTTTGACACTTGCATAGGTAGTGAGTTATATGGGCCTGTGGTGCCCATGCTCCACCAATATTTAGGAATGTGAGCCCAGCTCCATCAATGTTTGGGCTTATATTTTACATACATTTTTATGTGAACAATATCTCTGTTCACAATTGTCCACTGAGCATTAACTTGAAGGGCACGCTTAACCTTATTTTCATAGGTGCGGGAACTAGAGGTGTGGGAGCTGCTGCAGCACCCCCATGTTTTACACGGGGTCCCGGCTGCTGCCCAGGGCTCCACTGCCAGCCCCGCACCCGGGGTCCTGGCTGCTGCCAAGGGTTCAGCCCCCTTACCACTATCCAGGTCTCCCCTCCTGGAGACATGGCCCTGCTCCCGGCCCCAGCGGGGCGGGGGGAAGGGCGTGGACAGGGATAAGGATATATATCGGTTTACAAGGTAGGTGTGGGGGGCAGGACTTGAACCCATTCTGGGCACCACCAAAAATTATACAAACCTGGTGCCCATGGACACTTGTCCCTATCAGATGTTTTGTTTTTAATGCTAGCAGTGATTATAGCAGTTTACAGTAAACAGTTATGTGAGATCATCAAAAACACTCCCTCTAAGGAAACCACGGATTCCAATACTTCATCTTTCACTTTCCCAATTTGTATTCTATTGTGACTTCCCTTAAAATAGGCATGCGAGTAATGTGCACTGGATTTGGCCCACCCAAAAAAAGTGACAAAGAATGGAGAAGATAAAAAATGTTAAATGGGTAAACGGATCTACTCTGACATTTAAAGTAAAAATATAAAAAAATTAAACAATGAAGTATGTACAGGCTACTGCAAATTGAACTATGCTAGGCATTAAATAATCAAATACATAAGTAACTCAAATGAGTGGCTTCATCTGAAAACAAAGTATACTCCTAGGAAGGTGTGGAAGAGAATAAAGAACCAAACACACTTCCAGGAAACTTCTAGGCCCCTCATTTGACCTTCTTCCATACTACTATAATTCTGGAGGGTGGAAAAAATCCTAGATTACCTACTCCTTTGCTAAATGCAACAATAAAGAGCCACACAGGTTAATCCCTCCTCTACTGGTTCTGCAGCACCTAACTAAAACCCTATTCCCAGAGTAGTACTGACATCCATGGATGAGACCTGCGTGCAAAGATGTTTTGGCAGGTTGTGGCAACTACCAGTTTCGGCTCCATTCAACATCAGGGGAAAACGGACTCAACATATGGCACTCCTAGAGGCCCCCAATCCTCCCCTTCTGTTGCTCCCCCCAAAATAATACAAAAAGAAGAAGAAAAAAGGTAGTGTTAGAGGTTGTGGTAGAGATGTGAAGGGTGGAACATTACAAATGGGCATATACAGAAGATAGAGAGGGAGGGAAAGAGAGAGGTAGCAGATCCACAGGAATAAATAAGCATAGCTCCATTGACAAGCTGACGTTCTGCCCCTTCATGTTTATGCTTTTACAAAGGTGGGGGGGCAGGAAGAAATGGAGAAAATTTAATATATAAAATTAATTGAAAATATTCTTTTCTAAAATTGAGAGAAAACACTTCAAGCTCCGACTACCACCTCTGTCTAGTACAGCCACTAAGAAAAAAGAGTTCTTCTGGTGATTTTTCCCATCAAAACAGCATCTTCACCCTCACATTATAGGGTATAGTTTAACCCAACCGTTTTTTTCATTAATGGTAAGGCAGCAATTTAAACCAGGGCCAAAGTCTGGGCTCCTCACCTGAGCAGAAAGCCCATGGGACTTTTGCTTAACTAACGATGGCAGGATTTGGCCCTAGAGGTGAATACTTTCAAATATCTACAATCAGTAGCATATTTAAACCTTCTACTTCAACAAATTTAAAAATTCAGTCCACCTGGCAACATCAAACGTTCAATCTGCCAGTTTGAAAACAAAATATCTGGAGTTTACTTGTGCAGTGAAGTATTTGTACATAGTATTCTACTAACGGTGAAATCTGCAAACAAAATCCAAATCTTTATGTACAAGCTTGGCAGCTGAGACCTGCTAGCAATGAGTGCAATGTGAAAATTGGAATCCTTATTAGTCTTCTTTAAAGTAACACACACAGAGCATATTTTTACAGGAAATTACTCTAGTACTAACAGCAGTACATACACCATTAAAGTGTTCTTCTCAGAGAGAGAGAGAGAGAGAGAGAACATTTATATTCAAAAGGGGAAAACTACATGGAGCTTATAGAAATGCAATATTGATTGTTACATTATTTCAGTAGGTTGCTCTTTCTACATATTGAACTGATGGTCAACATTTGCCAGCTTATTCAGTACACCAAAGTTCATGGGAGTTTTTGCAACAGGAGCAGAAGTTAGCATACAAGGAAGAACGCAAACAGATTAATACCAAACCCCTTTATTTAGGAAGTGTTTTGAGCAAAGTTTAAAGATTCAAAATCAAACAACATACATATCCAGAAAGATCAGGCTTTCACAGCAAAAATTCATAAGAAACCACTTTCTTTGGATGTGCAAGTTGAAATGTCTATCTCGACTCTTGAAGACTATCTATTTACAAGTGGAAACTTGCAACTAAACAAAGGGTATCTTCTGTTTCTTTTGTTTTCTTTTAATTCTTCATCTTTAAAAAAATAAACTAATTACATTGTTTTAAAAAAGCACAGACTTCTGCCACTAAAATCTACACTGAAAATAACTGCTGGTCTTTTGGAGAAGCAACAGTTGATTCATCATTTCTTTTTTAGACTATGTTGCAGCCGAACTCCTGATAGAATGGATTTATTTAATGTATTTATTTATAGCAACATTTTATTTAAAAAGTACTTGATAACAACTAGGATTTCTCCCTAGGGAATTGCACGAGCTTTAAGCTCTAGTGAGTGTCCAGAGTTGAACTTGAAGTGCAATTAAAATTTTCCTTAAAAAAAAATTCCCTAGCAATTTCAGTGCCCTCACTCCACCTCTGCAGAGAGCAAACAGCACAGAATCTGACTCATGCCATTGTGCCCAGAGAAGTCGCCCACTCTCTCCCCAGCCCCAATACCCCTGAGCCCAGGACGGGTTCGCCAATCACACGCCTGCCCGCCAGGTCCCTTGCAGCAGACGCAGAAGTTGCTGGTGCTACTCACTTGGTGTTGCAGCTGCTGCGCTAAGCACGGCCCGGGCAGCTCAGCCGCTGGTCTCCGGGTCCCTTTGTTACCGCCCGGCCACTTGGCAGCTGTTCACAAGCCACCGTCCTCGCCGTTTGCTTGCCAGCGAGGGGTGGGTGGGCCGGGAGAGAAGCCAAGATCACCCCCAAGCGGACAGCCCCGCCCGGCCGGGAGGGGGGAGGATGTTATGCAAAACTCGGAGGCCAGGATGCTGTACAGCGCTCCCCGCACTCCCCCCCCAGTCCCGGGGCGGGGATGGGGGCCCGGCCCTGAGCCTACCTGCTGCGGGGAGAAGTGCCCCACCGCTGCCCCCTCCCTACGAGCCGGGGTGGCCGGGCTCCCTGGTTCCTCCGCTGCGCGGCCGCTGCCCTCCCTGCAGCCCCCCGCGGGGAGTGGCACAATGGTCCCCACCAGGGGGCTGGCGGCAGCAGAGCCCCCACGTGTTTCCCTCCCCGCCCCCCGCGCGCAGGCCGCTCCGGGGGTGGGGGCAGAAATCAGAGAGAGTCCAAACGACCCGGGGGGCAGCGCCCAGCCAGCCGCGGAGCCCGGGCCGAGTTCCTCGCCTCCCGCCCTCCCCCGGCCCATGCACGCGCGGAGAGACGGGCCGCGGGGCTCTGCAGCCTTTGTCTGAGCCGCTGCAGACAGCGCGTCTAGGGAGCCGGGCACGGGCGGAGGAAGGGAGCCCGCCCGCCCTGCCGCGGGCACCGACCCCCGGAACCCAACGCCTCCTGCCCCGCCGGGATTCCACAGCCCAGCTGCAGCCTGAGCCCTGACCTACCTCCTCAGTGCTGTGCGGTGGGGCTCCGTCTCCTCCTCCCTCATCCACTACCCCTGGGCTCTCCCCGCCACACTGCCCAGCCTGTGCCTATGGGCTGGGGGGACAAGGCCAGCAGCGTGGTGCGGATCCGCTCCTCCGGCATAGCGGAAACAATGGTGAGGAGGGCTGCCAATACTCCTGTGCCAATAACAAGGCGAGGCTTTGTGTGTGTCCGAAAGTCCAGGGTCGTGAGAGAAGACGGTGGAGGCTGAAAGCTGATAAGAGCTCAGAGTGTACTGAGGAGATTTGAATGAAACATCTCCCTCAACTTCCCCTTTCAGCTCTAACATAAACCCCGCCATCCACGCCGCCTCATCATCCCCTACCCCCACCCCGACTCGTCCGGGTGGCTGGGGGTCTGATTCTCCACTGCCCTGGCTCTTGCAGTCGTTGTCGTTTACCCCGGGTGGGTGTCACAGTGGCAGCATTTTACTCTGCAGAAGCGCAATGACTACACGAGATGATGGGGGGCGGGGGGGCGACGACGTTGGAGGACTGATAATGCTTTTGTTACAGATGTACCTTCCAAGCCTTGCATGAAAGTAGCTGTATCATATGCAAAGTACTGACATTAGTAATAAATAACTAATGACACAAATAGCAGACATGCACTACTTTTTATGAAACGCCGTTCTGGGGGTGGGGGGAGATTCGCACTGAGAGGATATTTTTTTTAATGCATACGTTTGCCCCCTCTTAATATTGTCCCTCAGACTTTTGTATCACTATAGATATAGGAAGGGAACTCTCTGTTCTATTCCGTGCTTGGGGAGCAGGGAGTGTACTTGTGCTATGAACTGAATTGTTATTGATAATGAAAGCCCTGGTATACACTACAGAGTTAGTTCAATATAAGGCATCTTACATGGACCTAACTGTCAATGTCTACACTAAAATGCAGCTCCCACCAATGTAACTCACCCAATACACCAACTCCATCTCCCCTAAAGGCATTGCACTTAAGTCAATGTGTTGCCAGCTCTCATGGTTTTGTCATGAGTCTCATGATAATTATTGTTTTCCTTAAAGCCCCAGCTCCCGGAGTCAAGTGGATATGTGATTATTTCAACCTTCATTCTTAAAGAAAAAGTAAGTTTCTAGTCCTCATGGCTGTGGAGAAAACTTCGAAATGAGACCTCAATGCACTCTAAAAACTCAAAAAGCGGATGGCAAATAAAAAGAACACCAAATGTATTATTTTTACATCATAATCTCATGATTTTAAAGCCATCTCATGATTTTTGGAGAGCCTGACTCATGCTTTCTGAAGATTTGGGGTTGACAATACTGTGTTTGCAGTTCTTGCATTGGTCTGACCTTGATTTTCACCTGTAGTTTTTGCAGAATCCTCAATCATCCACATTAAAACGAGACTCCATCATCAATAGTAGAGCTATGCTTAACGATAGATGCATTCATGCCAACGCTCAGGAGCCTCTGACAAAGAGATCACATCCCTCCCTACCTTCTTTCTGGTATTGCACTAGAAAATCATATGACCTGCTTCTATTCCACTATCCAAGACCTTCACTAAGTCCATGTCTACACTAGCAAGCTTACAGAAGCTGAGCTATGCAGATACCGCTGTGCCACTGTAAGATCGCTCATGTAGCTGTCTATGCTGACAGGAGAGAGCTTTCCCGTCAACACAATAAAACCACCTGAACGATCGGTGATAGCTATATCAGCAGGAGAGCATCTCCCGCCAGCACCCAGCATAGCACTGTGCACATGAGCACTTATGCCAGCAAAATGTATGTTGCTCCGGGGTGTATTTTTTCACATCCCTGAGCAACAAAAGTTTTGCCAACATAAGGGTTAGTGTAGACATGGCCTGCCATTGCCCCTGCCAGCAGACATGGTTAGTAGAACTGGAATTTAAATATGAAGAGCCAGGCCATTCTACTTACTGTTCCAACAATAAACTTAATTATTCCCTTACAAATATGTACTACAATAGGGTCTTTCTAGATGATAATGAGGGCATTTAGGGTGTCTATTGTTGTATAAAAGTTTCTCCCTCCTCTTCCATAGCTGCACTCTTGGATCAATCCATTAAGCCCCCATTCCTGTCCCCCACAGGAAGATTTTTTGAAAAAGACTCTGCACCTTTTCCCCCAGTGAAAATGACCTTGTGTATATGACAAAAACAACCTTGTCAGGGAAACTGGTTACAGTACAATTGTCCTCTAACTTGATTAAAACATGATTCTATTTTGAAGTGTACCGTAGACCTTAACAGTATTTTGTAATCAGGCTGCAGCCAAACAACTTTCCTGGGCTTGTTGGTTTAGTGTGGACAGACCCTTTTGGGGAGCTTTTCTGGTTTCCCTCTCTGCCAGCAGTGCTGGCTGTTTTGGCTGGCATTGGAACTGATGGTGCACTTTGTGGCGGAAGCTGTGGGAGAGGGGTGCACAACAGGCACCCCAGAGCAAAATATAGCCCATACATAGCATCATAAAGTGTGGCTCATGCTACTCTTTCTCCAGAAGCAGAGAGAGAGGACAAAGCTGCTCAACTGCAGGTTTTTACTGCTCTGAATCACACATCATATCTCTTCCTCTATCAAGGTTGATACAAGCACAAGTAAATATTATGATTATCTGCATAAATATATTTCGTAAACTATGTATAAATTAGCCTCCAAACAAACTGCTAATGGAGCAACTGTTGTCACAAAAACTTCAACTCTGGAACACAAGAGATCCTTAGCACATGACCAAAATAATACCCTCACTCAGGCCTGTGCAATTCTTTGGAAAGCTGCATTTTGCTGGGGGCAGAATTTGACTTGCTCTATAGCATGGGTCACCTCTATTAGAGAAGTGTTAGAAAAGAGGCACAGACCCTATGACATCCCACTGCCAAAAGCGAAGGGGAACCTTTGCTTTTGGCAGTGGGAAGTCATAGGTTCTGTGCCTCTTTAGCATTAACAACCAATCGGAACCTAACAAATGGGATTGAAAGGTTGAGTTTGTGCAGTTCTTCTGGCAGAAGTGCTTTTGCATATCCCTAACTGTGTTGCAGATCTGCTATGAAAGGATCGAGGTCAGAATGAGATCCTTAACTGAGTATTTTTCCAGACTCTTTTGTGCTTAAATCTCTGTGTTTTAGTAGCTCTGAAGCATAGCCTTCCTCCTATGAAAAGAGATGAGATATGACACACAGTTAATAGATGGCTCTGCACAATTCCACTGTTCATTAGCTCTAGTCTCTCCTATGGCATCACTCACCATGCTCCACCAATGACACTAGCCTCAATAATGCAGTTGCCTGCTTCTTCCACAATTACACCATGCATTCCCACTCGCCCATACATGGAATGCTCTCCCATCCCCAGTCCATCACTACCTTTTCATCTTTCAAATTCCCCTCCTTCTATGCTGCCCAAAGAAAATGACAACAGTTACGAGTTTTAAAAAAGTATTGAAAAAGCTTTTTTGGGTAAAAAACCCACTTCTTCAGATGCATGGAGATGTCCTACTTCTGACAGCAGAAATCTGTGCATGGGAGTTGTGGATGTGTCTATGGGTAGCCAGAATAAAAGCAAGTATGAGTATTGATTTTGCAGAGTTAATTTGTGTATATTTTGTTGGCATAGGGGAAAAGCTCTGAACTATAATGTTGCCTCTTAGCAGGGTCACATGGTGTTAGGCAAAGCTACCTAAGCACACAATTCATTATGCATTTATATTTCCTGTCCGTGGTTTTAGTAAGCAATTAAAAACAAGATATTTTGCAGGTTGCAGTAGCAGTAAGTGATAGATAGTAACCTGATTATTCACATTATACACTCAGCAACCCAAGAGGATTACATTGTCTCTGATTGCAATTACAGATAGCACCGCCTGAAGGGGAGGCAGGAGGAACCCATCTATTATTTACAAAATCTGTGTCAGTGAGTTGCAGTATACTGGAGAAGACTAAAGGTTTCCCTGAAAGCACTGACTTCTCAGGAGCTGGACTATGCAAAGACTCATAAAGAAGTAGAAATAGTCAAACCATCCAGAGTTAAATGAAAAGAATGTAACAGCCCCCAGACTTTTGGTCCTTAATGAAACTAGATCTTTACCTTGGTAAGGACTTCAGGATTAGCTCCAAATAAAACAAACCCAACAGAAGAGGTCAGACTAGAGGGGTTTAGACACTCCATAATCTGGTTTCTCACTTCTGGGATGTGTTTACACTAGGAAATGTCTTTTTCATCTTTCAGCAATGGAGAGTTGCAACAGTGCTACCTTTGGTGTGTAGTATACTGGCTGGAGGCATTTTTTAAATCCATGTCCTTTAACCCCACTCAGAGCCCAATCTACACCTTGTGCATATGCTGTCAGTAGCACCAGTGAAGTTCCATTGTTGCTGAGGAAATAACATATATGACATTTTCTAACATAGACATAGCCCAGGAGTCCTGAGTTCAAGTCCTACCATTGCTCTGAAATGAAAGTGGGTTAGATGGTCTCACCTTAGGCTTTGAGAACTTCTTCCCACATCACAAGGATGTTGCCCAATTGTCTATTTTTACTCAGAGCAAAGGACTGGCACAGAAGAGGGATGCTGCAAGTCAGGCAACATGTATATGGGGAATCTTGCACAATTTCCTCCTATACTATGTTCTTGTCTACCCAAAAATATCAATTCCCCACTCTTAGGCACCACATTCACCTTTTTTTTTAATTTAACAGAGAGAGAGTGAAAGTGTGTGTTGGATTTTGATTGAACAAGAGATTTGTCTGGTATGGTTTCTGCCGGCAGGATCGTAGCTGCATTATATATACTGCTTAAAGCTAACCTTCCCAGTCACACGTAAGTACCAGAACATATGAAATATGGGGAAGAGAGAAGTGTTTATTGTTAAACATACTTTTAACTCAATGACAATCAATGCCCATGATATTGTTTAGACTAGACACAAAGCAATATCTTTTAAGGGTTAACAGAATCTTGGCCTTTTGGGTGCTTTTCCATCCCTTCTTGATAGCTAATTAGGGTAGAAAATGTTTAATTAGCCTTTTATAATTAAGCAAACAAGGTGTGACAGGCCATTTCCGGGAGGTTAGAAAATACATTACAGTAAAAAACCAGCAGTTAAAGTGACTTCAGTCAATTGAGATTAAGATCCCAGCTAATATTAGTACAAAATCTACTACATGTCAGTGTTTCAATGTGACAGGACCAACCCATGTTTTAGCCATGTTCCCAAATAAGGCTCTAGTCCTGCAAAGAAAAAAAGATGTATCACAATTCTGGAACATAGCTTGGTCTCATCTATAGTGCAAGACCTTACCATATGAGGGGAATACTCTAAGGTAACCAGATCTCCTTACACAGTAGATGTTATAGTGCAGGTGGGATCTTAGACTAATGTGCCAGAAATACACTGCCTGAAGGGCAGCAATGCTACAGCTGCAGGATTACCTCCACCCCATGGAAGCTTTATTTGCTCAGTGGCAGCCAGGATATTTAGTCACAGGCAGGATAAGTCACAGAAATTTCACTGGAGTAGAGAGTACAGGTCTTTTGAAGCCAGCAAGTCTGCAAAACTGGTAGGTGTCTCTTCACTGCACAAATGGCAAGAGCAGAGCCTCCCAAGACAAGTCATTAAGACAGGAAGTGGGGATGCACATGGTGTTTGTTTAAACGGAGGTAGCAGGCGACCATAACGTGACCAAAACTTTAAACACCTGGGACAGGAGTTATAACCCCAGGGATTCCCAACTGAGCCAGAACAGCTGGCAGGTATAGTGTATAAGAGGCAAAGCAGCCACACCCGTCAAAGGGTTATATACTGTAGTTAGGAGAAACCAACAGCACCAGGTTAGGAATTAATACAATAACTATGCTCCTACACCACAGTGGCTCTTTGCATATACCATTATGCTCTAGTGCAGGCCTGCACAACTTGTAAAGCAGCGAGGGCCATATTACTCCAAAGAAAACAGCTGAGGGCCGAAACCCCCCAGACCCACGGAAACACCCCCCCACCCCCGCCAGTGCCGCCCGCCCTGCAGAAACAACCCCTCCTTTCCCAGCGTTGGGGTGTGGAAGCCTGTAGAGGGGGAAAGAAACAGCGCGCATAGGGTGACCAGATCACAGCAGTAACATAGGACCCGCCCCCTCCCCGCTCGGCCCCACCATCACACCCCTCTTTACGCCCCCCAGGGATCACTATATTACTGCACACAACAGTCAATCAATGCAGTTGTAGATACATCTCTGCATTATGCATTTTTGTATAACTTTTATATGACTTTGTATTGAACCTTGGTAATATGTTATAGTGGGCCCCTAAGGTAGTATAATTAAGGTAAGAGAAAAATGTCTTTTTGCTAGAAGTAGAATAAGATCCTCCCCCCCACTTTGTATTCAATTGCCCTGTTGAATGAATGAGGTGTGAATGAGGAAGGCGTGGAAGGCAGGCACCTCCAGACAGCTGCAACCCTTGGAGAGGGGATGGGAGCCAGACCAACGACAATCAGATTTGTCAAGTGGGCTGACTAGAGAAGAGCAGACATACTGATGGCCTCGGGGGTTAGAAGCAAGCACCTTCCTTTGGGAATACCCTCTTTGCAGCATTGGGACAACCCCCAGCCCAGCGACAAGCAGCAAAAAGGACCAACGGACACAGTCCCAGGTTTTGGGCCGCACAGTGAGCCCACCTACTCACCCCCCCGCGGGCCGCATGTTGTGCAGGCCTGCTCTAGTGCCATCTAACTCATGCTGACTCACATCAACCCCTTCATTCCTCCCTCCCCATCACAAACTGGGACATGTTAATACAAAACAGTCCTAAAGCATTTCCAGTTCCCTAGAAATTTTGTGATTTCTTTCCTCAAACACCTGTTTCTGAGTTAGAAACCTTGGATAGCTTTTATGGCTGAACTTTATTTTCACCCCCACAACTAGACTGAGGTGATAGCATTCTTTTTTTATATATTTGTTTTCAATCAGAAAGTCAATACAACCTCTAACCAAAAGTGGTTTCAAAAACTATAACTTTAAGAATCCACAATGCAAAGTTGCACAAGCCAAGGCAATCAAAACATTCTGAATAGCAAATACAATAGTAAACCAACTTTATTTCACCTGAGAAAGTATGGTCAGAGCACTGCACACAACCAGGCTTTGAGCCTAACCAAAAAAAGAGTTAAGTTTCATGTACACAAGAAAATGGAATGGTTGAGTTAAAAATGGTTTTATCCTATTTGAGAAAGATGGAACCAAGTTGCAGGTATGTTTGCTGAAGCTGTATTGGAAGTGATTTAGCCTGGTCTATAGTTGCACTTAAAGTATTAGAAATATTCCCAAAATAATTGCAGGGTTTAAGCAGATGGGGTTCCTGAGCAGCACCAGTGCTACTCATGGCACACATATAACATTCTATGCTCATCCTTTGAAGCAAATGAGTACATTAACAGCAAAGAATACTGCTCCATTATGCATGCCTTTTGGACACCACAACATATTCCTGGATGTCTACATCAGATGAAGAGGCAGGATGCATAATGCCAAGGAGTTCTGAAGGTCCAGCCTGTCTCAACATGGGCAAGTTGGTACATTGTCTGTCCCGGCCAATACAGTTATCAATGGGCTGAACTTCTCCACTGATTTTAGTTGACTCAGCATACCCTCTGCTGCCCTGGTTGACAAAGCATTATTCTGATTTACACTAACAGAACAAGAGGAAGTTCACTGCACACTGAGCAAATGGTGGAATGTGCCATTGGCCAACGGAAAGAAAGATGGCACTGCTTACACACTCATTTAACACCATACATGTGATTGGGGTAGGTTGTGTGCTTCACAATATATATGAGGAGAAGGGGGAGTACTTGGGGAGGGAAGAATCAACAATGATTCTTTGGGGTCTGCATACAGACAATCACCAAACATATTTCTTGCTAGTACCGGATCTGTTACAGTTATGGCCATGAAGGATGCCTTGTGTGGTCACATTCTCAAGCTGCATGGGAATATATTGGTTAATGGATGTGTCTGGCACACTAGGGCTGATGCCTAGAGATAAATATGTTTATGCATGCATTAAAGAAACAAACATTCCGTTCACTTTAAACTTTATTGAAGCTAAATGTGGAGAGACCAGCTGGTCTAATATGATTCAAAGATCATAGGCAGTATATTTCCTGTATTTCTCTTGTTAACTGTAGTTCATCAACCTGCACACTTAACGGGCCAGATCATTAGCTGGTGTAAAACTGCAAACAGTCAGTTGTCACCACATGAAGAGCTCACCTTATGTTTTTAAGTATATGCCAAAATGTCCAGATGTGCCAAGAGTTAATGTGGCTGTAGGAACTTTACATTTTATTTTCTTACTTTAAAACATTTGTTTGAGTTAAGTTTTCATTTTAAAAAATTATCAGTTGAATAATTGTGCTATTAATACCACACCAGAAAAAACTGCAGAAATATCCAAAGACAGTAGGACCCATGGTTCTTCTGTCTGATGGAAAGACAATGTTTTTTTGGAGGATTTTATTATTTATTTCAGTAAGACATTAGCAATCTCCCATATGCTTTTTTAGTATTCAATAGTTAGCAGTTCAAACTTTACATTTTCAACACACTCAACAAATTCTAATATTGATTTAATATGTAAGATAATCAAGCAGCTGAAATTTAATTTGCAAATTGCAAACTGTGAAAGTTTAGAGAGATTCTGCAACCCTTATTCCTATTGAGTAACTTATCCATGCAAGTGTTCTGCCCTTTACATTTAGGATTCCCAAGAAAACAGCTTAACAAATTAAGACTCATGTTTTACTAGAACCTAAGTAGAACTCAAACCTCAAGTACTTTATTCTTGTACTAATTCTAGAATGTACAATTTGAGAGTGTCCTAAGTTTGGCCAAGTCTCTTCTGTCTCTGTCGGAGATGTTATCATTGGCACCCAGAGGACTTATAGTAAGGAGTGGACACTGATGTGGATCACCCTCAGTCTCTCCTATTGAAGTTGTTCCACTTTAATTAAATAATTGAATAATAAAATATGAATTGGGCCAGAGAGAGTAAAAATAACTGTATAGCCTAGTGGTTAGGGGACTTACCTGAGAGGTGTCTGGTCCCTCTTCACATCCCTTCTCCTCCTCAGAAGGAAGTGGGCACTCCTCCTCAGAAGGAAGTGGGGCTTGAACCAGAGGTCTCCCATATCCTGAGTGAGTACTCTATCTACTAGGCTAAAAGTTATAAGGGAGGTCCTCCCCCCAACCCATTTTGTTTTGGGTTCTGTATGCTACTTAGGTGATTGACTGCCTACCTTCCCCCAGTTCTTGGATTGCTAAACTGACGTAGGCACCTCCCTGCACCAGGCACCCATCTCAGTGAGAAGGGCAGGACTTAGTACACCCTCTGGTCAAAAATCTTCTGTTGTCTGGCTTTGCGGACCACATTTTAAGATTCCTATCTCTTCCAATTCACTCTGTAGGAGCCTATGTAGCTAACTTAGGCTTTGTGGATTGCATGTTGTTCCTGTGATCTTCTAGCGATCTAAAAGTTTGGCACCACAACACAACAACTAAGTCCTTCATGGATCTGGGCCTACATTCCCATTTAACTTCCACTAGGAGCTAGGGAATGAGCAAACTTGTTTAGCCCAATTCCAAATCCACGTGAACATTGCAAATTCCGGAGTAAACTTGAGTAGTATTGGGCTTGTCTTCTACCATGCTTCCCCTTGTGGCAGCAGGAGGAGCAGCCAAGCATTGGAGTTCTCTAATCACTCACAATAGCCAGAGCAGCATTGCATTACCGAGCTTCTCTCCTGCTTCAGGATTATGCCTCGTACTGTATGGGCATCTTAGAAGATGCCCATGTGCAGCTCCTATAAAAGATATGCATCTTTTAAAAAATCAGTTCTTGAGACTGATATTATACAGGAACCTCTTCTTCTTTCTGTGATAGATTCAACCATTATGCAACAGCTACATGTAATGACTTACATGATTGCTGTGCTTCTAGGAAGGAAGTGTTTGTACAAAGTTGGAAAGAGGAGGCAGGGTATTAGGTAACAGAGACTTTCAACCATGCTGTGTCTCAACTAATATGGCTCAATTAATGCCTTAGAAATTCACACTGCATTCACCTGACAGATGATTTAGTATTTCTCTTTGAGACATCTGCATTTTAATTAATTTACTAAAGTCATAGAAATAAAATATTTTTTAAATACACAGGTTGTGTCTGTAGTGGAGCAAGCACCCTGCTCCTAGGAGAAAGGTGTTAAGACCAGCTCTGGGAAAGGGCTGCCCCGAGGAGCCAATCAGGCAAAGGCAGGTAGCAGCCAATCCAGGCCTGGTAGGGCTGGTATAAAAAGGGCTGTGAGCTAGGAGACAGAGTCTCACTCCGGCCTTGGGATGGGAAGGACCAGGCTGCCTAGGAGCACAGGGTACCTTCAACAGAGCAGTGCTGGGGAAGAGGCAGGCTGAGCTGGGGAGCTCAGGCCTGGCGACCTCCTAGGCTGAGGCCTGACAGGAAGGCCTAAGGAGGTACTGGGGGTGCAGGGAAAGGCAGCAGGTTTAACTCCCTAGCCTGGTGGTTCTCAATTGTGGTCCACCGCTTCTTCAGGGAAAACCCCTGGCATGCTGAGCCGGTTTGTTGACCTGCCGCGTCCGCAGGTTTGGCCGGTTGCGGCTCCCACTGGCCGCGATTCGCCACTCCAGGCCAATGGGGGCTCTGGGATGTGGTGCGGGCTGGGGGATGTGCTGACCGCTGTGTCCCGCAGCCCCCATTGGCCTGGAGCAGCGACTCACGGCCAGTGGGAGCCGCAACCGGCTGAACCTGTAGACGCGGCAGGTCAGCAAACTGGCCCAGCGTGCCAAGGGCTTTCCCTGAAGAAGCGGTGGACCACAGTTGAGAACCACTGCCCTAGCTAATGATGAGTGGCCACTTGAGACTGCAGTTTGCCCCTGAGGGACAGGGCTAGAAGAAGACTGGCAGTGGGTCACTAAGGCGAGGTGGGCTCCAGGGAGTGGGGTTCCCTGAGTGAGGTGCAACACCCCAAGGTGATGGGCACCGTAGTCTGGGAGGTACGTGAGGCCTACACGGGGTGGAGATAAAGGGACTGCAGAGAGGCAGGTAAGGGCAGGGAGAAACTGGCCAGAGGAGGGGGCTCCTGAGCTGGATAAGCTAATTCCCAGACTGACTGGCAGGAGGCGCCGCTTGTGAGTCAGCAGCCTTGCTACAGGGCTGCTTACATTTTCATGCCAACACATGGTTGTCATATCTAATGCACATTCTCATGTAAAAGTAAGTTCTGATACTGAGTACCTGCAGCTCCTACTGACTTTGAGCAGACCTGTGGAGCTCAACTGCTCTAAAAACCAGGCCTTAAACCCACTGATTTTTTAGTGGGGGAGGGGACAAACAACTTGTGTTGATGTATGGTTATTTTCTAGTCCCACAAATGAGAAATTGAATGCACTCAAGGTACAAAACAGAACTATTTGTGTTACTTTTCTGCCTTAGTAGCTGGCTCTAACGGAAGAATTTGTCAAGTACTATTGACTAGTCTATGAAAGCAAAGTATGCTCTGTAGACTGAGCACCAGAAGCACTTACTATAAAACACTGCACTACTACAGGTACTATAATTGCTTTTGAAACACACAGTACATTGGAAAAGCTTACAGCTGAGGCAAAAGATGAGAAATGTTTGTTAATAAAGGAAAAGTGTAGGATTCTTGTGCTGGGATCCTGGATAAACAAATAAGTGAAGATAATTAAAGTCACCAACAGATAAATATATATTTAGGAATTTCTTGGCCAAATTCAATACTATTACATGGACTTCAGTGGAAGTTTGCCTGAGTAACAATGGAGTTGTCACTCAACAATGGGCTCAGGATTTGGATGTACACCCCATATACATAGTTTGCTTTAATTGAGTTATAAGGGTTCAAATAATAGAGCCCATGCATGCCTACTGCTCTTTAATAATAAGTGTCTGTTTCAAGTAACAATCTCTCAATGACCAGATTGCTCTGTGAACAGCGCTTAAGAAACCCGAGTAGAATTTTTCATTCAGTGTTCATAGGTTGATCTAAAAGGAATATGCAATGAGGCAGGGCTCCAAAGGAAAAATAGGCCTTAACCAAAAGCAAAGCAAACCAAATGGTCACAATGACAATTGTGATGAATGAAAAGGGGGTGGGGGGAGATCCCTTTTATGGACACCCAGCCAGCCAGTTAGTTATAAAATCCCTCTTAGTAGTTGTTCTCTACTTGCTTTACCTGTAAAGGGTTAAAAAGTCTCCCTGCATAAGTAAAAGGAAGGGAGTGGGCACTTGACCAAAAGAACCAATAGGAAAGCTAGAACTTTTTAAAATTGGGGGGGTGGGGGAGAGAAACTTCCCCTTTGTCTGTCTGTTCTTGGGAAGAAGGGACAGAGCAGTGATACTGTAAGAGCTTGGGCCAGGTATGAAAAATCATCCAATCATACCTAGAAACTACTTATTCAATACCCCAGATATGTACGCAAATCAGGAAATGTCTAAGTAAGAAGATGTGATTAGGTTTATCTCTGTTTATTTTTTTATGGCTTTTTTATAGCACTCCTCTGTGCTAACCCCAAACAATTTTGTTTTGCTTGTAACCTTCAAACTGGACCTCAAGAAGGTTATTCGTGATGTTTAATTCTTGTAAGTGGGTTTTTTAAATCTAGCAATAGCCTGAGTTTTCAAATGTATTTTTTTTTAAATAAAATTTTACCTTTTTGAAAACTGGATTGGATTTTGTGTCCTAAGAGGTTTGTGCACATGTTTAATTAGCTGGTGGCAACAGCTGATTTCCTTTGTTTTCTTTCTCAGTTCCTCCCCAGAGCGGGGGTGAAAGGGCTTGAGGGTACCAGCCAGGAAGGAATTCCCAGGTTTGCCTTCTTGGTTTCTCAAAGGGATGTTTGCACTTAGGTGGTGGCAGCATCTACCCATCCAAGGTCAGAGAAAAGCTGCAACCTTGGGAGTTTAATACAAGCCTGGAGTGGCCAGTATTAATTTTTAGAATCCTTGCGAGCCCCCACCTTCTGCACTCAAAGTGCCAGAGTGGGGAATCAGCCTTGACAACAATATAGCCACAACCTACCTTTCTGTCAGGGTAATGCAGCCACACCTCAGTTTCCCTCTCTGGCAGGATAATCTAGCCTTCTGGTCAAACCAAACCATATGTTCCAGGGTTTTAATAGCCCCATAGTACAAGAGCTGCCCCCTCAGCAATCCTCCACCCATCCTCATTCTGGGCTACTGGCTTCCCTCCAAAGCTTTGTGCACCTTCACACTGAGTCACAGTTCTCTGTCAAGGTTGTATCAGCCTTCTTCTCTCTCTAGGGTACACAGTAATACTCTCTCTCCACCAAAGCCAATGTAGAGCTCACCTTCTCCCTTCTATGGCCCCAGCCCAGTGGAATAGTTGTCTGTTCTGACCTCATGCCATCCCCAATACATTTTGCCCCTCCTCAAGGTATTCCAGGAAAACCTCCGGTTGCCATACCCAGCCAGGCTCAGTACTCAAAGACCACACAATTTTCTCCCTCCTAGGCATTTCTTTTCCTTACGTGTGCGCATATCTTGGGCCTCCAATCTAGGCCCTTTTCACAGGCTTCTTCCAAAGTTGACATAACTCAGAGCACTTGCCGTTTTCCATTCAGTAGATGCCGTTTTCCCTTCCCTGGCTTATCGCAACACACAGCCAACAGCAAGTCTTTCTCCCTCCCTAGTGACCCCCTTCACACAGCAGACCTGCCTTTATAGTTTCCCTTCCCATTATGCCTGACTTACAGGTCTATAGCGCTCATGTGGCCTGGAAACTACAACTCCCAGAATCCCCCTGTTCTGGATGTGACCAGGATCTTGCTCAGCTTGTAGCCTGCCTTAAAAGGCAGGCAACAAGCTATTACAGGAAACATAGTAAAACAAGGAAGAGAGTTAGTGGTTCTAGGTGAGTCTTAATGTTAAATGTGACAAAGGGTCCTGTGGCACCTTATAGACTAACAGAGGTATTGAAGCATAAGCTTTTGTGGGTGAATACCCACTTCTTTGAATGCGAGCAGAGAGCTTGCATTGCACTGCTTGCATCCGAAGAAGTGGGTATTCACCCACGAAAGCTTATGCTCCAATACCTCTGTTAGTCTATAAGGTGCCACAGGACCCTTTGTCGCTTCTACAGATCCAGGCTAACACGGCTACCCCTCTGATACTTAATGTTAAATGATACTCAGCCCATTGACATGGATTTATATAATAAAGAGCTATATTATGATTACACTGAACCTCTGCAAAAATATACAGTATTGGTAGTAAAGATGCAGATATTTGTTCTACTTAGATTGTAAGCTCTTTGGGAAAGGCACCATCATTTTGTTTTATGTTTGTACGATACCTAGCACAATGGTGCCTGACTGGAGTTCCTACACATTACCACAATACAAATAATAATAATCAATTTTAACTTGTTTGATGTGTCAGCCACAGAGGTCGTCAGCATACATTGCATGGGAATTCCCAGTAATCTAAATATAAAAATGTGCATACAGATACTGCTGAGTATCCTGGCCTCAGAAATATCCTTTTCATATCTGAGTTAGATGATGCAATAGAGAAGCTCAAACCAAGCAACTCCTGGACTGGACCATACCTATGGCCATATGATAAAGCACTTGGGCAAGCAGGCTAAAACCAGGTTGTTGGACATCATAAACTAATTGTGGACAAAAGGGAGATATCTAAATGGTGGAAGTAAGCAGTTATTGTTTGGCTTTGGAAGACAGACACGGATTCCTCTTTGCTGGGCAGCTATTGGCCTATATCTTTAACTTGTCACCTCTCTAAGATAATGGAAGGAATGATACAATCAAGGCTTCTATGGTGGGTTCTAATAGAAGGAAAAATAAACCCTACCCAAATGGCTTACAGGCCCTTGCACTCAACCACAGACCTACTGGTGGCCTTCAGTCAGCCTATTATTGATGGAGTCATTTGGGATCTCTGTGGTATTCAAGAAAATATGCCTCTGAATGAGAAATTTCCTATAGTACAGGAAAAGGGGTACTTTTTTGAAGATAAGGGCACTCAGGGCAGAAGTTCCTCAGGGCTCAGTTTTAAGTCCTCTTCTTTTCTGGCTGAACTCCTCCAGACTGTCAGGCCAGTTGAAATCATTTGTATGCACACATGCAGATGATATTGCACTGCATATCGCAGGTCATGAAACAGATGTATTGAAGAATTAATTGAATGAGGCCTTGGGAATTGTAATTAGATGGGCAAAGAAACAAATTCCAGCTGAATCTAGCAGAAACAAAGTCCATCTACCTTACCACAAACTGTAAGAGATGCAACTACAGTATGAAATTGACATTGGATGGAGAAGGCATTGCCACTGAGAGGAAGCTGGGATGCACAGAACAAAGGTTTGGACCACAAGTCATACAAATGGCAGCCATAGCAAAGAAGAGACTGAATCTTCTTCAATGTATTGCCAGCATCAATTGGGGTTCATGTGTTAGGACACTGAAAACAACATAGTGCTTGATAGTTTGCCTGATACTTGAATATGCTTCACCTCCCTGATCACATACTACTGTTCAGGAATTGGAAAACCAAATCAAGCCTGAAACATTCATCTTATTTCAAAAGGTGTGTAAAGGCTACTGAAGAAATGGAAGCATCTGATGATGTTAGGAGGGTAGAGTGCATGAAGGAGCTTGTCTGGCCTGTAATTCCTCCACATGAACATATTTACTTTAGTAAATCTCTATTTACTAAATTTATCTATTTAGTAAATCTCTCCCTTTTGGAACCTTGCTCCAAGAACACACAGACTTGGCTACACTAAGTAAAACCGAGGAAAAGACCATCCAACAGCATCAGTCACAAGGCAAATAGATTCATGTGTACACTGATGCTTTGTCAGACAAATCCTTCAAGAATGGTGTTTATACTCAAAATGCTTGTACGTCCTTTGCATCATTAACAGTTTTACATACATACACACACTCTCATATATATATATATTGTGACAAGATGGCCGATATTAGTATGGTGGGTTCTGCGCTTTTCTTGGTGCGGGGCTAAGATACCACCCTTTGCCCCTGCTCTTGGGGTGCCAAGGGCCCCGCTAGTGGCCCAGGAAGGGGGTAAAGGAGGGAAGCGGGGGAGGGGTCTGGGTATTCTTCTCACTCTGAGTCCCAGCCCCTCTCAACCCCTGTGGGTTCTTACCCTCTTCCCCCTTGGGTGAGGTACCTTCAGTCCTTAGACACTGCGGGAGGGTCTCCCTTAATTTGGTTCTCTGATGGTTCAAGTCTCACAGCACACCTCCAAACTCCAGTCCTCTCTCCTTCCTCCTCCTCTCTGTCTGCCTGAAGCAGGGGGTTTTATTAGGTTCCTGAGAGGGCCTTAATTGACTGCAGGTGCTCCAATTAACCTGTAGCCACCCTCCCCAGTCTCCAGGGAATATATATATATATATAAAGCTGTTAATGATGCAAAGGACGTACAAGCATTTTGAGTATTTACAACAGTTGGGACTGATCCCCTTTCTTTTTCAGCTACTGTTTCCTGCTCTCTTCTTCCTGTAGGAGCCCACCCTCTTCCTTGAAGTTCCCATGTACTCCTTACTTAGCTCTGCCAACATTATTGACAACAATACAAACACTAAAAATATTTAACTTTTCCTCTGAAAGTACTCAACAAAGGAAAGTATCATTATTCCTATTTCACAGATGAGGAAACTGAGGCAAAGAGAGCTAAAATGATTTGCCCAAGTTCGCACAGCTATTCAATGGCAAAGCTAGGAAGAGACACCCAGTCCAGTACCCTAGTCACTGGATCACACTGCCTCCCTAATAGAAAGATAATCATAATGGTCATCTCCTGGGTCACATACCCACCACCATGGCCCTCTTCTTTGTTACCATCAATTCTTCTTCAAGTTATTGTCCCTGTGGGTGCTCCACTGTAGAATGTGCGTGCTTCTGTGCAGTCTTGACTGGCGATTTTGATCAGCAGTGTGTGTGGGTCCGCACATGTGCCCTACATACACATCCTTTCGCTCCAGTGGCAAGGGTGGATCTGCTGCCTCCCCAGCTCTTTCTCAATTGCCCTCGGCTCGAGTTGAAGCATTGGGGTGCCCGCTCCAGCTGCTCAGCATTTTTTTTTTTTAGGAGGAGGGGGGCTCTCCCAATCCCTTCTTTCCATGTTCAGGGCCTTCTGCACTTGAACTTTGTTGTCTGCTCAGGTTATGCCATGGCTCGGGTGTCAAACCCTCCCAGACCAGGAGTATAATAACATCGATAGTGTTCATCACCATGTGTTTTTGACAGGTTTCCACGCCCCATTTAGGGCTTATGTCCTGCCCTCCATTCCCATTTCCATTAGTGTCGAGGTTTGGTGCCATTGGCCATTTAAAAAAAAATTGGATTATTGTTTAGGTTTGAATAGGGGGAATGTTGTGTGTTTGTGCTTTGAAACATTTGGTTGACTGTTTAGAGAAAAAGATTGAAAGAATAGAGTGAGAGAGCTTAAAGATTAAAAAAAGAAAGCTTTGGTAAGGTTTAGAGGGGAAAAAAGGAAAGAAAGGTTATTAAAGAGAAGAAAGATTGTTTGGTTAGGTTTAGTAAGGAGAGGTGTTTTTAAAGGACTAGTTGGTATGTTATTAAACAATAAAAAATTGTGAGATAAATGTAAAAGGTGTACTAAATATAAGGGTGGGTTAAGAAAAGAGCATTTAAAAAGAGTTAAATAAAAGAAACAAATAAAGATAGGTTAAAAGAGAGAACACGGCAAGAAAAGTGAAAAGAAAGCCCCTTTGCAAAGGGCAAAGATAGACAGCACGTGGTTGAGTCAGAGAAAGAGAGATCTTACCCTTCCAACTCTTCCTGGGGAAAGAGGCAACTTCCCAGGTTCTCAGCCCCTCACGCTAGTTATCTCCACCTTTGGATCAGACCAATCAGCTGCTGTTCTACAGCTGCATCATAGAATACATTTTCCTGAACCAATCCTGTAGTCCCAAGATTTTTAAACAAGAGCCATCTCTCTCCCCTCCTTCTCCCCCACCCCACATTAACTGCCTTATTGTTATCTAAAAAAAGACCCCAAGCATCTTTCCCGCCATGTAGCCTTTTTACATAGGTGCTTTAATAAAGGTTAAAACCATAAGTCCTTATTAACAAACAATTTTTAAAAGTTTTCCACATTGGTCATTTTTAGTAAGGACAATTTGAAGCAGCATGCTTTTTCAGCAAAGCCACTGTTAGCAAAAACAGCATCTGTGAGTCAGTGGATCAGAGCTAAGAAGGCTGCTTCTTCACCTGCTTTTCAACAAGTACAAGTGACAGTTTTATTAAGTTTTGTAAAGAAATTACAAACCTTTTGAAACAGTGGTGTAGCCAGGTGCAGAGTACAGGGGGAGTGGAGCTAAAAAAAGGCGCCACCCCCCTGTACTCACCCGGCGGCACTCCAGCTGTTCGGCGGCACTTCAGCAGCGGGTCCTTCACTCGCTCCAGGTCTTCGGTGGCACCCGCCACCAAACACACCGCTGAACAGGTGGAGCGTTGCCGGGTGAGTAATTTAAAAGGCGCCAAAAAATTACACTACTGTTTTGAAAAGACAAACATATATGAAGACACAGCCCTTTATTTAGCACTTTTGCATGTGCTTTAATAAAAAACGAGCGTGCAGAAACAGCCCAGGGTTAAACCCACAAACCCTTACTAACAAAAAAAATTTTTTTAACTTTTTCCCTATGCTTTTAGTGAGGACAATTTGAAGGTGCAGCAAAAACAGCATCTGTGAGCCAGTGGATCAGAGAGAAGAAGATTGCTTCTTCCCCCACTTTTTTAACAAATAGAGGTGACCATTATATTAAGGCTTGGAAAGGAATAAATACTTTAAAAGACAAGCCTATATGAAGACACATCCCTTCATTTAGCACTTTTGCATATGTTTTAATAAAAAACTAGCATGCCAGAAACACCCCAGAGTGAAAACCACAGAACCTTCATAACAGCTAGTTTATATTCCCTTTATTCTGTAATCCAGTGGATCAGAAGAAGTTTATTTTCCTCCCCACTTTTTAACAAATCCATGTGAAAGTTATATTAAGCTTTCATTTTCTTAGGACTTTTCGATTTAAGTATGAATTTTTCTGTTGCTGTTATCAGAATATCTTTGTTTTTAAATGTCTGCAACCCATGTGCTGAGACACAGGTACAAGCTCCTGTGTTTGTTTTGGGTCCATAGAGTTTATTAAAATAATACATCACAGACTGGAGCTGTGGCTTTCTCTACATTTTTAAAACAGATAAGACTAATTAGGCTAGCCAGTGATCCATGCACTATAGTCTGCCTTATGCTCTAGAGGTCACCCCTTCAGTTTGCTTGTTTTTTTCCACACAGACTTCTTTCCTAACTTTTAAAATGCTGTTAAAGTTTTAACAAATGGTGAGGTTGCATTGAAAGACACTTTGTGAAAGTTATAACAAGTATTTTATTCCATTTACTGAGTGTAAAAGACAAAAACTGTCGCTTTGTGACTTCATGAAGCTCAGAAACAGTAGCGTAGCCAGGTCCAGAGCACAGGGGGAGCGGAGCTAAAAAAAGGCGCCTCCCCTTGTACTCACCTGGTGGCGCTCCGGCGGCGCTCCAGCTGTTCGGCGCAACACTTCGGTGGCGGATCCCGTCCCTTCACTCGCTCTGGGTCTTCGGTGGTACCTGCCGCCGAAGACCCGGAGCGAGTGAAGGACCCGCCGCCGAAGTGCTGCCAAACAGCTGGAGTGCCGCCGGGTAAGTGCAAGAAGTGGCGCCTTAAAAAGAAGCAGCACCTTTTTTTAACTCTGCTCCCCCTTTAAAAAAAGGCGCCGCTTCTTTTTAAGGCGCCGCTTCTGCTGAGAGGGGGAACGGCCGCTACCTCCGCTCCCCCCGCCCCGGCTACGCTACTGCTCAGAAATAGCCTATCTGAAGAACAACCCTGCCCCTTGACCTTTTCCCCCAACTTTCACTTGTATTTGTTAAAAAGTGGGGGAAGAAGCAGCCTGCTTATCTCTGATCCACTGACTCACAGACACTGTTTTTGCTAACAGTGGCTTTCCTGAAAAAAGCATGCTTTTAGTTAGTCTAAACATAGGGGGAAACTTTTTTATCACTATAAGTTACTTTTATAAACCAGTTCTCTACGTTTTTAACCCTGGGATGTTTCTGCATGCTAACTTTTTATTAAACCATATGCAAAAGTGCTAAATGAAGGAATGTGTCTTCATATAGGCTCGTCTTTTAAAGTGCTTATTCCTTTCCAAGCCTTAATATAACTGTCACCTGTATTTGTTAAAATGTGTGGGAAGAAACAAACTTCTTCTCTCTGATCCATTGGTTTACAGAATAAGGGGAATATAAACTGTCTGTTACTAAGGACCTGTGGTTTTAAACCTGGGGTGTTTTCCATGCTCTATTTTATTGAAACACACCTGTAAATAAAGGGATGTGTCTTCATATAGGCTTGTCTTTTAAAGTGTTTATTCCTTTACAAAACTATATAACTTTCACCTCTATTTGTTAAAAAGTAGTGGAAGAAGCAGCCTTTTTATCTCTGATCCACTGACTCACAGACGCTGCTTTTGCTAACAGGGGCTTTGCTACATCTTCAAATGCTACATGTCCTCACTAAAATATAACCAATGTTAGTCTAAAACATAGGGGAAAACTTTTTAAAATTGTTAGTGACTAAGGACTTACGGTTTTAAACTTTATTAAAGCACCTATGTAAAAGGGCTACATGGCGGGAAAGATGCTTGGGGTATTTATTTTTAGATAACAATAAGGCAGTTAAAGTGCAGTGGGGAGAGGGAGGGGAGAGAGATGGCACTTGTTTAAAAATCTTGGGACTATAGGACTGGTTCAGGAAAATGTATTCTATGATGCAGCTGTAGAACAGCATCTGATTGGTCCAATCCAAAGGTGGCGATAACTAGCCTGAGAGGCTGTGAACCTGGGAGGTAGCCTCTTTCCCCAGGAACAGTTGGAAGGGTAAGATATCTCTCTCTCTCTCTCTCTGACTCAACCATGTGTTGTTTATCTTTGCCATTTGCAAATGGGCTTTCTTTTCCCTTTTCTTGCACTGTTCTCTCTTTTAACTTATCTTTATATGTTTCTCTTTTATTTGACTCTTTTTAAATGCTCTTTTCTTAACTTATCCTTGTATTTAATAGTTTAAATGCTTTTCTATTAACCTCCCTTTATACTTTTTACCACATGCTTACTAAACAGTCTCTGCTTTAGTAAATTCCCTTTTTTCGCCATGTGTGTTCTTTTTAACCTATTTTTCAATATTATTTAATATTTTAAATGCTCTTTTCTTGACCTACCCTTATATTTAACATTTTAAATGTTTCTTTCTTTACCAGCCTTTATATTTTTACCATGTGCTTACTAAACAGTTTCCTTTATATGTTTCTCTTTTATTTAACTCTTTTAAAATGCTTTTTTCTTAACCTACCCTTATATTTAATACACCTTTTACATTTATATCAAAAAATATTCTTTAATAACATACCAAATTAGTCCTTTAAAAACACCTCTCCTTACTAAACCTAGCCAAACAATCTTTCTTTCCTTTTTTCCCCCTCTAAACCTTATCAAAGCTTTCTTTTTTTAATCTTTAAGCTCTCTCACTCTATTCTTTCAATCCCTTTCTCTAAACAATCAACCAAATGTATCAAAGCACAATCATGCAACATTCCCCCTACTCAAACCTAAAAAATAATCCATTTTTTTTCAAAATGGCTGATGGCGCCAAACCTTGACACCAACGGGAACGGAGGGCGGTACATAAGCCCTAAATGGGGCGTGGAAACCTGTCAAAAATACATGGTGATGAATACTATCGAGGTTATACTACTTAGACCTAGTGCTGCAGGTCTTTCCCACTGCCACAGACATTCCCACATACCTTCAAAAGGCAATGTATGCACCTGGTCTAAGAACAGATCTCGCAAGCTGAGGAAGGATAGAATGAAGCTTCTCTTATGGAGTGCTACTTGAGGCCCATGGGGTCCGACTCCCCCTTTTATCTCCCCCTACATATCAGACCATTGAGCCAGACCATTGACTATCAGAGGCCGTGGGGCAGCTTTGGAAATATAGCATTCAAAAAGGAAAATAAAAAACACATTCCCTGGAAAGAGACTCCAGAAAAAGGAGGACGTCACATCTCAGGACTGGAAACAAAGAGACCTCATGTCCTAGTATGGGTAGCATGGAGGCTTTTGCCAGCTCCAGCACCAAAGGGCCAGTACCCAGCAAGAAGTCTTCTGGTACACCTCACATCAACAAGTCTAGCAAACCACACCAAGAGGCACTTTCTTGGTACAAGAGACTGAGAACCCCAGACAAAGAGACTCCTCCAGGAGCAAGGACTCTAAGAAGCATTCTTCAAAGGCTCCAGTACTGTCCTCCTAAAGTCACAATCACACAGAGTGCATGGACCATAGTGCCTATGCACCATCTCTGGTACTGCTCTTCCCATACCAGTGCACCACGCCCAGTGCCATCTCAGGCTCCTGCTGAGCATTCGCCAAGCTCTGCAGTCCCCTGCATAGATGCCTGGAGCTCCTCCATTGGATCATTCAGAGCTCCGAGTTATGAGGAAACCAGAATCTCCCCTCCTAAGAGGTACGAGATGTCGACCACTGGGTACCAACTCCATAGCCAGACCTTTCTCGGCCACCAATACCAATACGACCTCCTGTATAAATGCCTGGAACTCCTCCATTGGACACAGGAGAGGCTATCGCCTCTGATTCAGAAGTTTCTATCCAGGACTCTACCTCCTTCCCATACCAACCTCCTTCACTGGAGGTATTTCCTGAGTAGGAGATCCCAGAATCCAGCAGACATCTGTCATCCCTGGCAGGAACACCCCAGAGACCTTTTCCTTATGCGCCATTGCAGTGGGCTTTCCGGAACTTGGGGGCTCCTTATGGTGATCAGTATTATCCTCCCATAAGATGCCCATATGGATCAGTAGACACTGATACTGCAACAGCTATTGGTAGCATAGGAACCTCCTCCCCAAGAAGAAATCCCAGAGGACCAAGCGCTAACAGTTATCCATCCAATAAGTTCTCTTCCTCCCTTGATGAAGTCGTTATGCCCTGACTATAGTTCTAAACTGATGATTTCAGGACTTTTCAGTACCTGATGAAAAAAATAGCAGAATCTCTCCAGATCCTCTTGGAGAAAGTACAGGAAATTCAGCAGTTCTTGATGGACATTCTTCATTCCAACCCCACGGTAAGGTTGCCTTACCTAATAACGAGGCTTTATGGTCACCAGCTTGTATGGTATGGCAGATACCTGATATCATCCTGCCCACCTGCAAGAGGGCCAACAAAATTATTCTTTACCAAGGAGTCCAGCCAAGGAGCTGGAATACTTTTTCTCCCGTCCTTCCCCCAACTCCTTGATAATGGATGCAGCCCATGAGAGGAGCCCAGCAAGCTCGCTCCAAATTAACCCGCTCAGAGAAGGAGCTAAAATGGCTGGACCTCCTGGGCTGAAAAAGTTACTTATCAGCTGCTGTCCAGTTTTGGGTGACTCTACAACTGCTTTGGAGCTATACACTTGCAGCAAAGAGACGATATAGCAAATCACAGACAGTTCAGCCTGCTAACCCAGTGCAATTCCATATCTACATGAGATCTGCAGAACCCCCCAGAAAGAGGTTCTGACCTCGTAAAAAGGGGCCTACCTTGATGGAAACTTCACAGTCCATGACTTCTTCCAAATGACCATTTTGACAGATTGGTTGAGGGTTATCAACCGTACTCACTCTGGATCTCATGCTGCCTGAAACAACTCTCCACACACCTTTTGGGCCCTCTCTCCCCCATTTCTACCTGCTTGGGAGCTCATCACATCCTACAGGTGGTTTCAATGGAATAGTCCATCCAATTCCATTTCATTCACTCCCTCCCATCTCTCTTTCCTATCCCTTTTCAGGGAACCTTCTCACAATGGTCTCCTAAAGCAAGATGTTCAATCTCGCCTGTTTATGGGGACAATAAAACCAGTCCCCTACCAGATTCACTGGAAGGGGGTTCTGTTTCAGGTACTTCCTGGTTCCCAAGAGGAAGGGAGGATGGCAGCTGATCCTGGACTTCATACCTTTATCCTTTTGCAGCATTTCAGGATGGTAACTTTAGCAACGATAATTCCATCCTTAGATCTTGGGGATTGGTTCATTGCCCTCCGGGATGTGTACTTTCATATAGCTATGCACCCATCCCACAGATGCTGCCTACATTTCAGCAGCAGCACAGAGCATAATCAGTATCCTGTCCTCCACATTGGTCTTTCAACTTCCCTGCAGGTCTTTACAAAGGTCTTCTCTGTTATTATAGCTCACCTGCATCAGTGGGAAATAACTGTCTTCCCCTGTCTGGACAATTGGCTCCTCAAGGGTCATTCTTTCCTCAAGGTCCAGTTGGCACCCAGAAAGGCCCTTGCCTTCTTTCACTCCCTAAATCTTCATCTAAACCTGGAGAAATCTATAATAACACTGGTACAGAACATAGACTTAATCGAAGCCACTCTGGACTCCTCAACTGCCAGAGTCTACCTACCTGTGGACCAGTTCACCATGATGGTCAGTCTCACTTCCACACTTCAGCAGAACTCACAATCCACAGCAAGGGCTTGCCTTCAGCTAACAGGCCACATGTTGCCCTGCAGATTCGTAACACCCCAGGCAAGAGTACACCTTCGATGTCTTCAGGCCTGGCTCATGTCTTCATGTCTGGCTCATGTCTTCAGGCCTGGCCAACACATTCTTTCCAAGTGAGTGACCATACCTGAGAGTTCTCAACTCTCTCAACTGGTGGAAGGATCCTCACAAGATTTGTGTGAAAGTCCCCTTTTTGCATCTGCTGCCATCAAGGGTCATCACCCCAGACACCTCCTCCTGAGCTGGGGTTCCTGTTTCCAAGACTCCACTGGGCAAATAGACTCCAATGCATCTTTCCATGTCAACATTCTGGAATGTAGGGCAGCTTGCTACAGGTATCAGTACTTCCTTTGCAACATCAAGGGCTGCTCAACAACAGGGCAGCAATGTACTACGTAAATCATCAAGAGGAAGCAAGATTCCAATCCTTATGTGCAGAATCACTAAAACTGTGGAACTGGTACATTTCCCACTGCATAGACATCTTGGTGGTCTACCTTCCAGGTCTACAGAACACTGTAGCAGATTCCCTGAGCTTGATCTTTCAGAACTTTGCCTGTCGTGGGGGTCTCCCAGAGGTAGATCTCTTTGCATTGCCATCCAATTGTAAGTGCCAATGATTCTACTCAAGCAGGTGGTATGATTTAACTCTGTGGGGGATGCCTGCTCATCCCAAGGCCTTGGACCTCCTTGTACACCTTACCCTTTACCATAGATTCTCAAGGTCCTGAACAAACTGAAACAAGAGCAAGCAGTAGCTATTCTCTTAGCATCGCCCTGGCCAAGACAAGCACGGTTCCCAAATTGAATTCGCCTTCCCCTGCAAATGACTTTCTGCCTTCCTCTCAGAACAGATCTCCTGACACCAGCATTATGATCCATCCCAACCTCTGCACCTCCAGGCCTAACTACTCAATGGGTCTCAGTTATAGAATTGGACTGCTCTCCTAAAATCAAATCCTTTCTCCTGGGCAGTAGAAAACTGCCTCAGGGAAACTTACCAGCAAAAGTGGAAACATTTCCAGACCTTGTGTACCCAAAGATCCACATCACCTTCTGAGTCCTGCCTCACAAATGTACTTGACTACCTGCTGAATTTAAAGATGCAAGGGTTGTTAGTCAGCTCAGTTAGAGTACACCTGGCTGCCACTACCCACCCATTGAAGAGTTTTCTGTTTTCATGTACCCAGCAACAACTCGGTCCCTTAAGGGCTTGTCTACCTGTTTCCTCAAATCAAAGAACCTACCCTTCCTTGGAAACTTAACCTAGCTCTTAACCCCTTAAGGAATCCTCCATTTGAACCTATGTGTAGCGATTCATTCTTCCATCTGCCCTTCCAGACTTTGTTCCCTGTAGCCATATCTTTGACCAGAAAGGTAGAAGAGCTAGAGGGTGTTCTTGGCTGACCCTCCCCACACTTTATGATCTGCATTCGTAAGGTGATCTTGTATCCCCATCCTCACTTCCTGCCTCAGGTCTCCTTAGAATTCCATTTCAGTCAGGACATTCGACTGCCAGCATTTTATCCCAAGCTTTGTTCCTCAAGGGAAGAGGCTATCCTCCATACCCTTGCCTCTCACTTCAATAGAACTGGAGCCTTTCAGGGCTTTCCCCAGTCTCTAGCTCCTTCGCTGACAGAATGAAGGGTCAGCTGATTTCAACTCAAAGACTCAAAGTGGATTTCTGGATGCATTTCAGCTTGATACAAAGCTTCTGGGGTGCATCCTCCTCCAACAGTAACTGTCCATTCCACCAGGGGCTAGTCCTCTTTAGTAGTCCTTCTTAAAAGTATACCCATCACAGACATCTGCAGGACTGTGAACTGGTCCTCTGTTCACATGTTCTCCAAGCACTATGTTATCCTACCTACTTCCAAGATGGATATGGTCTTCGGTTATGCTGTTCTCTAAACGATGCTGCATCCAATTCTTTAGCACCTGCCTTTATGTTGAAATACTGCATGGGTGTCTCCTACCATGGAGCTCTCATAAAGATAATAACTCAAAGGAAAAGGAGGGGTTCCTTACCATCCCTCCCTACATACATACCTTCGCAATGGAGCATGATGATATGTAGAACGCAGGTGTGACCGCTGATGAAACTCTCCGATCAGGAGTGCATGGGTGTGCACACGTTGTACTGGCGGAGCACCCATAAGGACAAAAGATTTTGGACTCCAGTTGCTGTACATGTATGTAACCTCTCCTTTTGAGGCTCTGAGTAAAAATTTGAGGGCATCAAACCTCAGTAGCCAATCAGTCAAAGATTCTCTAATCACAACAGGCCAGCTGCTCAGCTGGTGTAAAATGGCAGAGCTTCATTGATTCTGGCCCTGTATTTGCGAAATTGATGAGGATCAATTCCTTCATTACCAGCCGGGCAGTCCAGATTCCTGAGAGTTCTACTTCGGATATTATTTTCCACAGATTTAAACTTGATATGCAGATATTCATAGGGGCTGATTTTCCTCTCACACTGGTGAGAAATATGAATAACTACTTTGAAGTCATTGGGCCAGATCCTTAGCTGAAGCCAATGGAGCCAATTTACATTAGTTGGGGATTTGGCTCAAAGGAGCATAGATTCATAGATTCCAAGGCCAGAAGGGACTATTGTGATCATCTAGTCTGAACTCCTGGATAACACGGGCCATAGACCTTCCCCCAAATAATTCCTGTTTGAACTAGAGCATATCTTTAAACAAAACAAACCCCACAAGATTTACCAAGATAAAACCTACTTAGGTGGTGGGTATTGGGTACATTATCTTTCATCTCAAAGATACATTTATACTCCTCAGCCTCTCTAGCACTCAAGCATTTTCTAATTTGTCTCTTGCAATCTCCATGTTTTTGGTTGATAGATATCATTTTATAAAACAACAATCTATTTTTTATTCTAGCTTTTAGAAACAAGGCTTCATTTCCATGTGTCTAGATGGCCACAGGGCAGAGCTTTATCTAAATCCTTGGTTTTATCAGTCTCAGGAGTTTCTCTTAACTGAAGGATAGATAACATGGCTTCATCAGTTCCAGGGACCCTAAAAACCAAAGTCCAGGGAGAATTCCCTTGTCCCTTATATAATAAACACACAGATCAAGAAGATACCTGTAAATATGGACAGGGAAGAAATAAAAAAGGTAAGATCAATACCGCTTGTCTCCTCAGCCCACAAGGTATTTGTTTTCTGAAGATAAAACTTGAGTCCAACAAGGTAACATTCTGACAAGTGCTGCTTCTTAGAAGACTCTTTTCCAGCCCCTGTCCTAGAGCATCCTAGCAAAAAGTAGAGCTCATCTTCAGTGCTCAGATACACAGCCAGAAAAGGAGCTAGTATCGACCCATTATGGAACAGCACCTAAATCAACCAAAAAATTATTAATGCTAGTGAACAGCTTATCAACTGACTGAGCACTCCAACCAGCAGCAATCTCTGGGCTCATCAGAAGCACATCATACTAAGTGCATCCCTCCACAACACAGCAATAGCTTTCTTATATTGGCAACAGAGATAGTTTTAATGATCATAGGCCAGATCCTCAGCTGGCATAAAGTGATGTCACTCCATTGACTTCACTGGAGCTACACTGACTAACACCAGGTGACATTCCGGCCTCCAAACCTGCCAAATCCAAAGACATCTGAGTGACTAACAGATCCTACAAAATCTTACACAGTAATTATCTTTGATATTTATACTGGGGCTTGATTCTTCTCTCTCTCTCTCTCTCTCTCTCTCTCTTTCTGGTTTGGCACTTGTGACTCCAGTGAATACTCCTGATTCAGACAACTGTGAAAAGAAAATCAGTCCCAATACTCCTCCTTTTAACTTTGTGCAAATAAAACTTTTGAAACATGATGCAGTTAAAAAGCTGTTTACAGATTATAACAAGAAGCAAAGGAAGTGAGATTAGCTCGAGACGCATATTTGTGTATAAACAGAAACGATACAGGAAACCAGGGAGTGTGAGCTATGATAAGAAGCAGAGACATCTTTTTAGCTTCTTCATATACAACCCTATGTCACCACTTCCTGTGTTAAAATAATTGCATTTTTGCCTTGCCTTTGGCAAAAGATACGAAAAACTATTTTACACATGGTTGTTCATCATGTCTGGAAAAGTGAACATTATCAGCTAGAGAATCTCAGATCAATTGACTTGGTCAAAAAGCCCACTGTGAGCTGAATAATCAAGCCTGTTGAACAGATCTGTTCAAAATGAGGGCACTTCCATAGCAAAGCTGTGGGGTTCCTTTAAAGTTGAAGCAGCAGATAAAAGGGAAATCTCAACTTCTTCTCATTGTCCTAATAATCTATTGGCAAATGGCCACCTGAAATTATTGACTTCACTCCTTCAAGCATTTGTGGATGTAGATAAATTTACTCACACAAATACATTGGCACTACGCCCACAAGGAAAGATACACACACGTGTAAGTGTTATTAGGATTGTGACTGTTGTTTGTATCTATAAGTCTGCTTTGGAATGCCTATCCCACTTCATTTTCTTTGTTACAGCAACTGTACACAATTAAGAGAACTAAGTTACAAGAGTGCATTTGTTTTAAGCAAACAGCTACTGGGTACAGCTGCCATGGCTCTAACAGGAAACTTGGGATAGGGAAACTCATGTTGCATTCCCCCTAACAAAATGATGCGTTTGACAGCAGGATTCGGGTTTAGCTGCTATTGGGTTCATGTTCTGCTTGGGAGAGACTCTGATAAAAAAAAGGGGAAAAAGACTAAGCAGAGAGGGAAAAATCCACTGTGATTATAAGGTGAACAGTGTAGCAGACTGCAAGCAGAATGACAACAAATACAGAGAAGCTCTGGAAAGTGAGCAGTGTAGGGAAGGGAGACAAAAATTTAATGTAGAAATAGATACAGTGGGGTCATTCTCTCACTTCTACTGGTGTAAATGAAAAATCACTCCACTGAAGACAATAGAGTCACATCGGTGTAACACAAATGAAAGAAAAATGAGAATCAGACTTGGTTAAACTACCACTATATAAAGGACTCACATGTGCCACTTTAGATGTTGAGGGTGTTCTGAGGCAATAAAGAAGAGATAGTGAATTTAATTGTATTTATGTATGCAGCTTTAATGGCAGGAGTCTCTGCATGGGGGATATGAGAGAAATGGCTGTTATGAGCACTTAAAATTATGGCTACTCTGGATTTTAGAGTGAAATAATTGAGAAAAAGGGATAAATATGCTAAACTTTGAAGGTTACTAAAGATGCAGACTGACTGTGCTGTTCCTGAAGGGAATGTCTGTTACTAATACATTGCAATCAAAATTTTTAATAATAAAAAATTAAGGTTGGTAAGTTGTTAATAAAGGGAGAAAACAGTTTGTGAGACAGCAGGAGGATCCTTTATTGAATTGCACCATAACACAATACTAAACATGAAACACCTGCTAAGGCGGAGGGGGCTAGTCTACCACTTTTTCTGTTTCAAAAGAAATAAAGAGTGATCAAACCTTGAACCCAATTATTTTTCATAACCCCATTTCACAAAAGTTCACACTTTGAGAGGAAGTGGGAAACAATAAAAACAAAAATAATAAACAAACAGAAGAAGGAGAGAGAGAAAGAGAGAGACACAAGGCTGTGACCAGAAAAGCTTCCCTATTATCTTTTGCAAACATATGTCAATATTTGCAGGCTCATCACAAATTGAAATGACAAATCCTTAAACAATTATTTATGTTTCCAAGTCTAATGAAGATAAATGGTGAGCCAAAGCAAATGACAAGAAACAAACAGTGATTTCAGAGCTAGATTCTCTCCTGCCCCGCCCTCATAATTTGCTATTTGTCAATCTTCGCTATGGAAGGCAATGGAGAAATGCTGATTGAGCAATTGATAATTGCTCGGCAGGGTCTGGCTCCATGGCTTGCTCATGTACTGTTTATTTTGACTATTCAGTGGTACATGGTTGGTTGCCTGCAGAAATTCAGATGGTATTATTGCTGATCCCTGATTGGATAACTGAAACAAAACAAAAGGCGGGGGGATAATAGTGAATAATAAATCATGCACTTCCAGAATTACTTTCTAGGAGTTGAGGACATTTTACTGAACACTGAGTGGTGGTCTGGAAGGGAGTGGGGCTGCATGGTCACAGAGATGAGTGGGAGTAAACAAAAGGCGGTGACTTGGCATGTGGATTGGGCAGAAAGGATGAGGAGGTGTAAGACGCAAAGATCATATTGGGGTGAGAGAAGCTAACATGAACAGAGCCTTTCAGGACAAGGAACATGAAATGGGTTTGGAAGACAAGCTAAGCAGAAGCCAACAGAGGGATTCCAAGAGGGA
Organism: Macrochelys suwanniensis; assembly: GCA_033296515.1. Classification (NCBI taxonomy): domain Eukaryota; kingdom Metazoa; phylum Chordata; order Testudines; family Chelydridae; genus Macrochelys; species Macrochelys suwanniensis. The sequence continues at coordinate 42,388,630 of CM065783.1, forward strand.
GTGGAGATGGTCAGAGTGGCAAGTGAAAGAAACGGTTTGCACAGCATTGTTGTGCACAGATTGAAGAGGGGGTGAACAGGAAGCAGTTCAGATAAGGCTGACAAGCCTGCTCAGAGAGTGCCAGGGACTCCCACCTACAACAGATAACACTAGGGTGATGTCACTGCTCACGCTGCAGTGCTGTGAGTTGTGGCAAATGAGCTACTTCATCCCAACTGAAAGCTCTGTGGTGATACTGAAGCAGATCCTCTCTGCGGTTCTGACTCCTTTACACCTCTGTAAGAGTGCTGCTCTGACATACAGTACGTTGTGGGAAGGCCTGTGGGGCATGGAACTGGCAAAGCTGGTGTGGTGTTTAGATGTTGCTTACAATTATTAGAACTGGGAGCACTGGCTGCTGGGAGTCTGCAAGGACAGGAAACAGAAAGGAGGGAGGAGGGAGTTGAGAGGCTGAGAGAGCTACAGAGGGTGCAGCAACAACTTAGTAAAGAGGTTTCCCTTTTGGAATAAAGACCTGTTGAAGTTTGTGAGTACCTTGCATGACTGATACAACATTTTGGCGATGAGGATGGATCTTCTGCCTCTGAACCCACCTGCACCCTTTCTGCAAAGCCCAGGTGAGCCTCCAATTGCTTTTACTGTCTGGATCCATATGTTTGAGACTTATCTGCTTGCAGTCAGTGCTACAGAGATTTCTGAAGTAGGAAAGCGTGCTCTGCTAATCCACTGCCTTGAAGCAGAAGGGCAGCGAATATTTTACACTTTTCCCCTTGCAAATGATAAATATGAGACTGCACTCACTACATTAAAGAATTTTTTTGTGCCAAAAGTGAATGTAGTAGCTCATCACTACAGATTTCGCCAGCGTGAGCAGAAAACAGGGGAGACTATAATGCAGTATATTGCTTCCCTGAGGAGTCTGATTGTAACTTGTGACTTTGGGACTATGGCAGATGAGATGATTAGAGACCAACTTATTGAGAAAACAACCATGCTTCGTGTAAGAGAACGCTTACTTCTAGAACCAGAACTTACACTAGAAAAAGCAATAACCATTGCTACTCAGATTGAGTCAGCAACAGCTGAAGCCAAAATAATGAGCATGGATAGAGGAGGCACAGTACAGGCTGTGACTCCTTTGCATAAAAATCCACTCTCGCTGCAGACAAAAGATTACAAGAGGATAACTAATAAAAAACCACCGAATCAGCAAATGCAAAATCCTGTAAAAGCATGCTTTCGCTGTGGATCCTCACAACACCTTGCAAGCTACACAGGATGTCCTGCAAAAGTAGCTCAGTGCAATCATTGCAAAAAGATTGGGCATTTTGCTAAAGTATGTTGCAGCAGCCAGTTCAACCAACAGGTGCATGCAGTTACAATACCAGATGTTACTGTGCTGAGTGTGGACAGAATCACTACTGCACATATTCCAGAACAAATAAAGTGCACTGTAAACATTTCCACCAAATCTGCAGGCATATCACACTCTGTTCAGCTAATGTTGGACACTGGCTCAGCAGTATCTATACTACTCGATTCCATCTATTTGCAATACTTTAAAGATGTGCCTCTTACTGAACCCAAACTTTACTTGGTGTGCTATTTGAAAAAACATATTCCAGTACATGGCTGCCTGCCAGCAATAGTTACTTTTGGTGATTGCTGTGTAACTGCAGAGTTCTACATTGTCCACAAAGGCACCCCTATCCTTGGCAGAGATTTATTGGCTGCTTTAAATCTCAGGGTAGTTAATGGACGAATTGATCTTCCTCAGCAAAGCACTCTTGCAGTACACACACCAGTTTCAGCTGGGACCCAACACCAGGTCGAGGAGAAACTCGGCTGTGCTTATGGGTTTCTGCATAAAGTTAAAATGCGGAATAATGTGATGCCTGTACGACAGAAGTTACGGCGCTTACCATTTTCAGTCAGGGACGCTGTCTCTGGAGAACTTAGAAAACTTGTTCAAAAGGACATTATTGAAGAGATTGACTCCTCGGAATGGGTTTCACCTGTAGTAGTGACGCAGAAGAAGTGTGGAGGCATTCGCCTTTGTGTGGATTTAAGGGAGCCAAATAAAGCTATTGTGATTGACAGTCATCCTCTCCCTCACATAAAAGAAGTATTTGCAGAACTCCGTGGAGCAAAGATGTTTTCTACTCTTGATTTGCAGACTGCATACTACCAGGTTATGTTGCATGAAGATAGCAGAGACCTCACAGCATTTATTACACATGAAGGACTATTTCGTTTTAAACGTGTTCCATACGGTCTCGCATCTGCCCCAAGTGCCTTCCAAAAAATGATGTCATTGATTCTGAAGAATCAACATGGAGTTCAGTGCTATCTGGATGATATTATCATGTTTGGAAATACTTCTGAGGCGCATGACAATAACCTGCAGTCTGTACTAAACTGCATCAGCAAAGCAGGCCTCAAGCTCAATAGATCCAAATGCAAATTTAGACAAACTGAACTCTCCTTTCTGGGGCATACAATTTCACAGGCTGGACTAAAACCTGATCCAGATCATATCCTGGCAATTTCAAATGCTCCCCCTCCAACAGATTTGCAAACCTTACGTTCCTTCTTGGGTCTTACCTCCTGGTATGCAAAATTCATTCCCAATTATGCTTCTGTCATTGAACCATTACGAGAATTACTACGGGGAAGTTCAACCTTAGTGTGGACAACGGATGCACAAGCTAGTTTCGAAACGGTGAAAGACTTGATTGTACATAGTCCAGTACTTGCACTATTCAGTCCTGCATTGCTCACAATTGTAACTACTGATGCTTCTGATTATGGACTTGGGGCTGTCCTCTCACAACTTCATGAGGACAACACAGAGAGGACTGTTGCATTTGCTTCATGGACATTAAGTAATGCCGAGAGAAAATATTCTACAGTTGAAAAAGAAGCACTTGCTTGTGACTGGGCTACTGAAAAATGGAGAACTTACCTGTGGGGCTGCACATTCAAGTTGTGCACAGACCACAGCCCTTTGACGACGTTGCTCACCACGAAAGGACTGGGAAGAGCAGGATATCGTATTGCTAGATGGTCTGCGAGACTACTCTCTTTCAATTATGAACTGGAATATAAGCCTGGAAACCAAAATGTGGTAGCTGATTGCCTTTCTCGCCTGCCTTTGCCTTCACCAGATAGTCCACCGGAGGATGAGGAGGTAGTAGTTGCACTTATTACAGACACTCTTACTACAGTTACAAGAGAACAATTTCAAGCTGCTTGTTCATCACGTCCAATTCAACAAAAACTACGGGAATTTCTGACAAAGAAATGGCCCAGTAACCCTAAAAACCTTGACCCAGTTTTGCTGCCTTATTTTAGAGTTCGGGATGAACTTTCTTTGCTTGATGGCTGTGCGCTACGAGGTACACACCGGCTCCTTGTGCCAGAATAATTACAGTCAAAACTCATACACCTGGCACACGATACTCATCAAGAAATTGTCCGAATCAAACAACGACTACGGGATCTGTATTGGTGGCCAGGGATGGACTCTCAAACTGAAGCACTCATAAAATCCTGTGTCACTTGCCAAATGCATGATAAGACAGCAGTGACATGTACCCCTCCATTACAGCCAGTTCCTCTTCCTGAATCTGCATGGGAAAAAGTGGCAATTGACATTGTAGGACCCTTTGATACTGCTCCAATTGACTGCTGGTATGCCATCACTTTAATAGACTATTTCAGTAAATGGCCTGAGGTAGCGTTTACATCGCAAATCTCTTCTGCTACCGTAATTAAGTTCCTTTCTTCAGTTTTTAGCAGGGAAGGTAACCCCAAAGAACTGGTTTCAGATAATGGTAGTCAATTTACTTCCCTGGAGTTTGAAACTTTTCTAGCAGAGAGGAACATTTTACATGGAAGGTCATCCCTATACTACCCTCAAGCCAATGGGGAAATCGAACAGTTTAACAGAAGTTTGAACGAGAGTTTGCAAACGGCTAAACTAGAAGGGCGATTATGGATTCCCTTCACTACTGATTTCTTGCAAGCATACCGGGCTACATGACATGCCACAACGCAAAGATCACCCGCAGAGTTACTGCATGGGAAACAGATGAATACTAAACTGAACGTTGCTGGATTGTTAAAGGCACGACCTGATGACCCAAACGAGGATGATGTGAGAAAAACAGTTGAACAGAACCAAGCAAAGTCAAAGGCTTTCACAGACAAGCGGCGGGGTGCTAAAGAACCAAAGTTTGAGTGTGGTTCCTTCATTAGAATACGAAAACCTGGAATTTTACGCAAAGGGGACCATAAATTTACAGCTCCTCTTAAAATCATAGAGAAGAAGGGACCTTACACCTATCGACTTTCTGATGGACGGGTATGGAATGCTTCTTATCTTGCACCTGCCCATGCATCAAGAGGAGATTATGCCAACACCCAGTCTGCATTGGATGACTTCACCGTAGCACCCACACAACAAGACATTGCACTGGAACCGGGGCTTGAGAGGCGGCCTGTCAGACCCAGACGATCACCTGTCTGGACTAGAGACTATGTTATGTAGTATCTACAGTGTTTTCAGTGTAATATTTCTGCCAACAGTATAGTGTCTTGTTTCATATTTGTTCCTGTGGTTAGAACAACAATGTTATTTTAATTGGGAGAGTTTCTTAAGAGAGGAGGGAATGTGGTGTTTAGATGTTGCTTACAGATGTTGCTTATTAGAACTGGGAGCACTGGCTGCTGGGAGTCTGTAAGGACAGGAAACAGGAAGGAGGGAGGAGGGAGCTGAGAGGCTGAGAGAGCTACAGAGGGTGCAGCAGCAACTTAGTAAAGAGGTTTCCCTTTTGGAATAAAGACCTGTTGAAGTCTGTGAGTACCTTGCATGACTGATACAATAGCTGGCTCTGTGGCATTCCCCTCTCAGCCCCTGGTGGTGAAGGTGTCAGAGAAAGGGGTGTGGCCTGAGTACTGTGTTTAATGGCATCATGGTTCAGTGGAAGCAGAGATATTTCACTCACTGTGGTTTTGATCCTTTAGGACTAGATGCTACAAGGGGCATAAGTACTTTGGTGAGAACATAAGTGCTTTGCTAGATTGGGGCCAGGGAGCACAGCGACTTGCAGGGTCAAGCCCAAGATGTGCAGCTGAGCAGGTTTTGGCGAGTAGAGGGTACACATGGGTGCCACAAAAATTAACTATTAGTAGGCAGTGCACTCTCCACTGAGTGGTCAGAAGGCTCAACCTCCATCCACAATCGTTCCTTTACTGTCAGTAGGCTAATGTTTAAAAAAACAAAACCGTGGGCTGTAGGCATAGTACTGGTGTGTCTGAGCCGATAGCTAATAAAGTCCTTAGCTCCACATGCCTCTCTGTAGACTTACGCATGCTACTAGACTGGGAGAACTTGATGATCCTAGAGTAGCATGCTCATTAAGATTTGGGGTCCCCAGAGCACCATGTCCTGCTAATCCTTTTTGACTTTGCATTTATCTATGCAGTGCTCTGCACCTGCATTGCATAGTGATCAAAACCTGGGTAGAATGATTAGTCTCTAATTTTTTAAAAAGGCAAAACACTGTCTACTTCCCGAACCTGGTGATAGGTACATAATTTCAAAGGACCTTCCCAGCTACACCTTCAAGATCTGTGGACGTGTCAGTCATGTGCAGATGGAGCAACTGCATTTAGCTGCCTGTTGCACATGCATTCATCCAATGCCCACATGCAAACATGCACTCATCCATAAAAGAGAGCTGTTGCAAACACAAACAGATGCAACTGCAAGTTTTGTAGGTGAATTTTTAGAGGGCTTTCTAAATATAGGACCCTAAATGAAGTAACCTTAAGCACATGGTGTGTAACAACAGGACAGCAACCCCACTGATGAAAATTGTGTTTTTGTAACTTGGAAAATTGTATTTTTTTTCAATTGGAAACTAACAAATGGGTTACTTTGCTACTTCTCACTAGGAAATTCAGTAGGGCTCCTTCCTGCAAACTCTTGCTGAATTCAGTAGGGCTCCTTCCTGCAAACTCTTGCTGCCAGGAATGGTCAATTACAGCAAGCACTATGAGCTTGATGCAATGCTCATTGAAGTCAATGGGAGCCCTTTCATGGATTCCAAAGGAGATTGGACGAGAACTTATGCTTGATAGCATTTGCAAAATCCAGTCTTCAGCTTTTAATTAAAAATCTTTTTGTCAGACCACAGTGAGATTATGAAGCAGTCAGAAATATGAATGATGTGGTCTGGCTATCTGCCTTGATGAGAGACTGAAAAGCCTGCTTTCCAAAGCTAGTCCGATATGTAATATTAGCTTAGGCCAGTGGTTCCCAAACTGGGGTTCGTGAACCACTGAGGGTTCGCAAAATGTTACAGGGGGTTCTTGGGAAAAAAATCCCTAATAGCAGACAGAGCTGTACCTAGGGACCCTGAGCAGCACGCGGCCAGCAGCCCGGAGCCCCTGGACTTCCAAGAGCTAAGCAGATCAAAGCAAGCATATCTATCATGTTGAAGAGATTTAAACTTCAAGACTCTTTATAAGAAATGGAAAGGGAGGTGGATATTTTTTGCTGTTTTTAAAATTAAATAGGCAGCTAGTATTGTTTTTAAAATTATTATGAAGAACAAGTTTAAGCTTTGTTGTAACGTACGTTGTTTGTCTGGACTGTTCAAGACCCAAATGCTTGTGTAGGAGGAACTCTTTGAGTTGGATTCTTAAATACCTTCATGCTGTTTCACATCTGATACTCCCTGATGAAACATAGGAACCTTGTCTTATAACAGGCTTATTGAAAGTGATACGAGATACGAAAGTGAGATCTTGGAAGAGTGTTGCCATTTTTATAATGTAATAAAAATACTGTAATGATAAATAATTAATAATAAATAGTGTGTAATAAGCATGTCATAAAAACAAATTTTATATTTCCAAGATCACTTCTTTTTTAATTTATATTCAGGTAAAGGAGAAAATCCCTGGAAATATTCATTTTTAGGAGGGGGTTCGCGAGACTTGACATTTTAGTGAAAGGGGCTCACAGGTTGTTAAAGTTTGGGAACCACTGGATTAGGCTATTGTGGAATTGGTAGCCCATTGGCTCCCCTGGTATGAAATTCTGTAACAAAGGCACAATAAAGGTTAGTTTAATTCCAGAAACAAAAACTTTATTTAAAAGTCTAAATTACAAAACTCAAGCACTTAACAAGGAAATAAATACTTAAGGGTATCATAAATCTTGCACACGGCCATAAACCCAGTCTTATTAAGCTAAAAGAGATGTTTTTCAAATGGGTTGTGTTTATATTTTGAAATTCCTGGAGAAATGATATAGTCTTTTGGGGTCAAAGTGATAGTTGTTTTTCATGAAATATGTATTCCTTATTCTTGATAAGAATTATTTACTATGCGGGCAGTGTAAGATTTATGATGCCTTTAACTATTCATTTCCTTGTTTGAGCCATTGGGTTTTGTAAGTGATGACACCCATAAGGTAGCTGTTTGTCATTCAGCAGCTTACTTGGTTTTTGAAACAAAGATTTTTGGTTCTAGACACAGCTTGTAAAGTTTTAAATAAATCGAATGGGACATGTCAGCAGATTATTACACAATGAAGGAGTGAGTAATACTGGCCAACCTAGTAGTGGCTCCTGCAGAATCCTGACAAGATACACATGTCCACATAGCTAAGTTAACCACCCATGCCCACAGATCACAGCCTCAACTTCACACTACATAGGGGTAAAAATCATTCTAAGTCTTGGGAAATTAAGTGTCAGACTCAAACTACAACATACATGGCTTAATTTCACAGCCAATGCCCATCCCAATACTGCTTCTCCATAATCAAGATGCAGAAGAATCCCATTCTGTGAAAACATCACTGAAATCCCACAGTATATCACAGGCCAGACCTTAATATGCTACACATATTTTCTGAGGGTTTTTTTAAACCTTGTAAAAGAATTGAATAACGCTGAAGTAAAATCTGAAACAAAAAGTCAGAGTCCGAATGTTTTGAGTTTTTTTGAATTTTGGATTTTTTGACCAAAACAATTTGACACATTTGACACAAACCGTGAAATATTTTGTTTGACCCAAAATCTGCATTTCTGGCACACACAAAAAGTTGCAGCTGAAAAGTTTTGCCCAGCTGTACTTGGGATGGCAGAGACCTGGCTAACTGGATAATTTGAGTGGGCTGTAACAATAAACGGCTGAGAGGAGGCCATTAAGGTGGATCTTGTTGGACTGTTACTTCACAGCTAAGCCCTGGTGGTATTTGAAGATGGTGGATCCCCTTGTGAGTTTCACAAAGAAGCAAGGACACATCCTTTTCAGAGGGAAGGGCAGTGTGGTGAATCCATAGGGAGTGAATCTGTGACTGCTCTGTTCCTACCACTCAGGAGGCTCAGAGGGAGAGGAAAGCTCTGTGGCAGTTGGGGGCCACGGGTAGAGTGTGTGGGACTCTGGAATGATCATGGTGTTAACAGCACTTGGGGAATGCATGTGGGGACCACCAGGCATTAGTGCCCATACAGCTTTAGCAGCAGAAGTTCCAGCCTAGCTGTGGTGAGCCTGGCATGCTACCAAGCAGTGTGTCACACTGGGACTGGTGAACTGCAGCATTCCAGGGGCCTCACAGAAGGCTGTTTACTAGAGCTGAGTGAATTGATTCTTGTGAATCAACAGAATTGGCTTGCAAATGTCAAATCAGTTGCATGTGTGCAAACCTACTGAAAACAATGAGTTAATTTGCCCTGCAGATGATTAGTTACTGATAAGGATCCAAGACAAGTAATGAGCCCAGCTTGACACACAGAGCAGCTAGAAAATACATGTTTTATTGGTAAAGTGAGCACATCAGATATGGAAATCAGAGGCTAGAGACATGGAACCGCACCATGACATTTTTACAGAGTAGAACTGTACTTACGTGCATAATTGTTTTTCTCTTTCATGTGAGTTTTTGGTGGATTGTTCAGTGCATGTTGCGGAAGGGATGCTGAGTATTTGCTCTTGTTCTCAGATGCATTTAGACATGTTCCCTTAGTTATGGATGATTAATGATTTATTATACCCTTGTTCACCATTTACTAAGGCTTCCAAAGGCTTCCTGGCATGGAAGCATTAATGCTAATAATAACTGGGATGCTAACGAGGGTGGAGGTCAGTCCTTCATGGGACCTCATGGGATTAGGCTTTGAGGGAAGATTTAGCTGCATTTTCTTTTCTGTGGGCCTTTCCTTGCTGTGGTGTCTGAGGGTCACATTTTACCATGAAACTACCTTGGATGATCTCCTCTTAGTACAGTGCGCACATGTTCAAATCAATAAAGTACTACAGAAGCTGTCACAGAATTTTTATTAATCATTAAATGCCCTGGATAAGGGAGAGGAATGGCAGAGCAGGACTGAGGTGCATTGGCCAAACTGTCTCTGAGGATGGGATAAAGGGTGATAGAAACAGGATTGAAACGGCTTTACTGAGCTAGGGGTGAGGACAGAAGATCCAGCCAGAGATCGAGTTGTGTGGGAGCCAGGGCTGAAGGTCAAGATGGAGGCTTTTGTAGAACACCTTCCCTCACATGACGAGTCCTGTATTTTGATGAATAATTCATCTGACTTTATCCACTATTTGGTCATTGTCTGGAGATGAACAACCAGTGACTTCTTGCCCTTTACAAAGAGAAAAGAAATGAATCTTGTTTATTCTGTTGAGAAAGGAGTCCAAAGAGCTATGGAGGGTGAGCTGATCATTTTCTTTTCCTAGTACATTAGTACACTGCAAGAAAAAGAAGCATTAGAAAGGAGATGTTCCTCCTAAAAATAAAAAGAATTTGACACCTATTCTTGCACTGACTGGGACACTCTACACTAAAAGCTATAGAGTCATGTACCATTTCAACAGAATCTGGTTATACAATACATGAGACCATTGCAGCAGATCCGAGGTTTGCAGCCGTGTTACACAACTATGATACAGTAAATTATAAGGAGAGACTCAGAGAGAGACCAGTTCACTTAGGCCTGGTCTACCCTACACAATTATTTCAGAATTAACTGCGTTATACCGAATTAAAACTGAATCCATCGACACAACCAACCCTGTTATGTCGAAATTAATGGCTCTTAAATCCGGTTTCTGTACTCCAACTTGGCAAGGGGAGTAACGTTAAATTCGGCATCGCTGTTCTGGATTTGAAGTACTGTGGACACAATTCGATGCTACTGGCCTCCGGGAGCTATCCCAGAATGCTCCATTGTGACCACTCTGGACAGCACTTTCAACTCAGATGCACTAGCCAGGTAGTCAGGAAAAGCCCCAGGAACTTTTGAATTTGGCCAGCATGGCGAGCTCATCAGCACAGAAGATCATGCAGAGCTCACCAACACAGGAGACCATGTAGAGCTCATCAGCACAGGTGACTGTGCAGTCCCAGAATTGCAAAAGAGCTCCAGCATAGATCAAATGGGTGGTACTGGATCTGATTGCAGTATGGGGAGAAGAATCTGAGCAGGCAGAAATTCGTTCAAAAAAATGAAATGCCATTCAAAAAACCGGAATTCTTATCCCAGAATTCCAATGGGCAGTGGAGACTGCAGGAACTGTGGGATAGCTACTCACAGTGCACCGCTCCCAAAGTTGATGCTAGCCACGGTATTGTGGACGCACTACCTAGAATTCACACATTTAGTGGGGACACTCAAGATCAAAAGTTCCACAGGATGAGTCTCTGACCAGAAAACTGAGGTGTGATGGGTTCGGTCACAGAGACTCCCCTTAGGACTGTCACCTGATGTGCTGAAATTACCTCTGACCCTGTTTTCTCTGCCAGCTTGGGGCTTCTAGAACCCTGTCTTCTTGATCCAGAGATGCTAGCCTGCTGCAACACAGACCCAGGGTCTGGTCCACACCCCAAAGCTGCAGACTTTAATTAAAAACAGCTCAGCAGGTTACCTATCTCCAGCACCCAGACACCCAGCTCCCAATGGGATCCAAACCCCAAATAAATCCATTTGACTCTGTATAAAGCTTATACAGGATAAATTCATAAATTCTCCACCCTCTATAACACTGATAGAGAGATATGCACAGCTGTTTGCTCCCCCAGGTATTAATCACTTACTCTGGGTTTATTAATAAACAAAAGTGATTTTTATTAACTATAAAAAGTAGGATTTAAGGTTTCAAGATTTAAAGGTAGCCATCCTGCAGCAAAAAAACTTCAGGACCAGACTTCAAAGAGAAACTGTGCTGAGCTTCAGTTCATTTGCAAATTTGACACCATCAGCTCAGGATTAAACAAAGACTATGAATGGCTATCCAACTACAAAAGCAGATTCTCCTCCCTTGGTGTTCACACCTCAACTGCTAGAAGAGGGCCTCATCCTCCCTGATTGAACTAACCTCGTTATCTCTAGCCTGACTCTTCCCTGCATATTTATATCTGCCTCTGGACATTTCCACTGCATGCATCTGATGAAGTGGATATTCACCCATGAAAGCCTGTGCTCCAAAATGTCTGTTAGTCTATAACAGGCCTGCACAACTCGTAAAGCAGCGAGGGCCATATTACTCCAAAGAAAACAGCTGAGAGCCGAAACCCCCCGGCCCCGCGGAAACACCCCCCCCACCCCCCCGCCGCCCCGCAAAAACAACCCCTCCTTCCCCAGCGCTGGGGTGTGGAAGCCTGTAGAGGGGGAAAGAAACAGCGCACATAGGGTGACCAGATCACAGCAGTAAAATAGGACCCGCCCCCTCCCCGCTCGGCCCCACCATCACGCCCCTCTTCTCCCCCCCAGGGGTCACTATATTACTGCACACAACAGTCAATCAATGCAGTTGTAGATAAATCTCTGCATTATGCATTTTTGTATAACTTTTATATGACTTTGTATTGAACCTTGGTAATATGTTATAGCGGGCCTCTAAGGCAGTATAATTAAGGTAAAAGAAAAATGTCTTTTTGCTAGAAGTAGAATAAGATCTTCCCCCCACTTTGTATTCAAATTGCCCTGTTGAATGAATGAGGTGTGAATGAGGAAGGCGTGGAAGGCAGGCACCTCCAGACAGCTGCAACCCTTGGAGAGGGGAAGGGAACCAGACCAAGGACAATCAAACTTGTTAAGTGGGCTGACTAGAGAAGAGCAGACATACTGATGGCCTCGGGGGTTAGAAGCAAGCACCTTCCTTTGGGAACACCCTCTTTGCAGCATTGGGACAACTTCCAGCCCAGCGACAAGCAGCAAAAAGGACCAACGGACATAGTCCCAGATTTTGAATCTGGGAGATTTGCCCCCCTCCAGCCACTGACTCGCCGCTCGCCTCCTCACCTCCCCCCCGCAGTATAAAGCCTCGCCGCCACTGCCCGCCTGCTTGACTCATCATCCCCCCACCCCCCTGGCTCACCTCCTCAGCACCCCCCCACCACCCGCTAGCCTCCTCCGCCCCCCCTCCCCCTCCGCTGCTAGGTCACCTGCCGCCCTGCCACTGCGCGCCCACTCGACTCGTCATCCCCCACCCCGCCCGGCTCGCCTACTCACTCCCCGCCACCGACAGCTCGCCGGCTCCCCCTGCCGCCAGCTCACCTGCCTGCCCGCTGCTGGCTGTTGTCAGACGGCTACCGGTGAGGTGCTTTGCTCTATTCAATGTTGATATCAGTAGGCTGTGTGCATGTTCCCTCTGTGTGCTCCCCCCAGCTCTGCGCAGATAGCTGACACAGCAGACCCCGAGAGAACCCCCAAAGACCACAGACTCTAGTAAGGTATGAAGGTACCCGCCCAGGTTTATTGTTCAAACGAAGCACAGTAATAGTTCCTGATAGACTCTACCAGGCATACTACAAATTTGTGCTCCCTGACAATGGACCGGCTCAGTCAGTGGCAGGACTTTCCACTGCCCCCTAGGCCAGACAAAGACAACTCCTCGGGGGTGAATTCTTATACACAGGTACAAACAAGTTACACATTATTCCTGACGTATTGAGGTGCAACCCTTCTACGTAACAAGGTACAACCCCTCTACGCAGTAAGGTGCTGCCTCCCACCTTGTACATGTTGGTTCGAACAAAACAACTCTATCCATCGTATTACCCTTTTGCCCCTGTCTTTAGGATGGGCCAGCCTGTTCCTTGTTAGCTGTGTGGACTGTACAAGTGTTCTGATACCTTTTAGGTTTGTGTACTTTTGCAACATCAGCCCTTTCCTTGCCAGCTTCTGTGAGCAGGGCCTGCCTTTGGCGTACAGCTTAACTTTGCTTTATGTTAGCAAAGTTTTGACCATTTCTTTAGCTCAGGCCTTAGGCCTCATACTGGGCCTCTGATACAAGGGTTTATGTTTCAGGGCCTGATCTTACTACACTGGCCTCTTACCTTCTACTGCTGCCCCCGCCCCGTGCCGCTGGCTCACCCTCACTCCCCAGCCTGCCACTGGCCTCTTCACCAGCCTGCCCACCTGCCGGCCAGCCAGCCAGCCCTTGGCTTGCCCCACCCCACCGCTTGCCTACTCACCTCGCCCCCCGCGGGCCGCACAGTGAGCCCACCTACTCAGCCCTCCACGGGCTGCACAGTGAGCACACGTGGGCTGCAGGCGGCCCCCGGGCCGCATGTTGTGCAGGCCTGGTCTATAAGGTGCCACAGGACTCTTTGTCGCTTCTACAGATCCAGACTAACACGGCTACCCCTCTGATACTTTCACTAACTAGACTCCTTCCTAGTCTGGGCCCAATCCTTTCCCCTGGTAGAGTCCTTGTTAGTTCCAGCAGACATCTTAGGTGGTAAGCAGGGTGTTTTCTCATGACTGCCAGACCCCCCTCAGAGATGTTCCAATAAGCTTTTTTCACAGACTAGATTCCTTCCTAGTCTGGGTCCAATCCTTTCCCCTGGTACAGTCTTTGTTAGATCCAGCAGACATCTCAGGCGGTAAGCAGGGGTTATCTCATGACTGGAAGCCCCCTTTGTTCTGCTCCACCCCCTTTTATAGCTTTGGCACAAGGCGGGAATCTTTTGTCTGTGCTTGTCCCCACCCCTGCCTCATCAGTGGAAAAGTACAATGATTAAGATGGATTCCAGTATCATGTGACATGGTCACATGTCCTGTGAGACCCCTAGTCTCCATTCCCCATGGGCTATCCTACACGTACAGAGGAAGGCTTTCATGTAACTAAGGCCATTTACAACAGATTATTTCTGGAGCACCCTTAATGGCCTCCAGTTAATATGTGTACATCAGGGATACAAGTTTATATCTTATTCTCCTAACTCCAGCTATAGAAATCATACATGCAAACAAATAGGATGAACACACTTAGGGATACAAGTTTATATCTTATTCTCCTAACTCCAGCTATAGAAATCATACATGCAAACAAATAGGATGAACACACTTAGTAGACACGAAGTAAGTCACCAACTAAAATAAAGCAAAAACACAAAGAGTATTTAGCATAAAGCATATTCCAGTTATGTCATATTCATAAGCATATTTCCATAAAGCATATGGAGTGCAAAGTCACATGAAGATCAGAGGGTGCTGCTGAAGCTCTAGTGGAATATGGGACTCTGTTAGAAAGCTACAGTGGAGCTCCTCTAAGGCTGTAGAGAAGAAGGCAGTGTTAATGATATTTGCATGGTTAGTGGCATATCTGTGGGTTGCGCAGTTCTCCCCTCTCTCTCCTCCTCAAAGTGCCTTATCATAGGAATGTTCGGACAATTGTTTTCAATACTCCAACTTCTTTAATAACATGCCAAGAAGTTCCCATAAGAACTTGGTTTGTTTACATGTCTGAATTTTAGTCCCTGTTCAAACTGTATTCAGGTTCATTGTGATCTATTGACCTGTCAATAAGTGTCATTTTATATGGACACTGTTGCAGAACAGAGTCTCAGTTCTTTGGAACCAAATCTATAAACAAAATCAATCTCTTAGCTATGGCTTTCTCTTGAGTTAGCAAGCAGCTGCACTGAACTACCCTGATTCTTGTCCCATGTCCCTAGCTTCATGCCACCTCACAGGCTCCTACAGCACAGGCTCCAGACTGATCCTAAATATCTACAATGCAATTAAACTGCCCCTTAGTCTGAACCTGAGCCAACTGGCATGGGCCAGCTGTGGGTTTTAACTGAAGTGTAGACATACCCTACAGAGGTATGGATTCCTTAATGCCCAGACAAGTCTTCTCCAGCAGTGTAGATCTCCTCCCTAGGGGTCTCCAGCCTTTTGTTCCTTCATTTACTAAGAGTTAAACAATACCAGACTGAAAAACACCATGTATATATCCACCACTGGATTATCCTGCCCCATTATGGAGACCACATAAACTTCCACATACAATAAATCAATGTGTGAACTAATGGAGCCCCCAACCCTTTTTTCTTGTGTGAACAGTATAATGCTAACAAAGATCTTACCAGACACAGCTAGTGTTCCCACTATTCCTGGCTGAAATATTCCTTATTGGCTGGAATAACAGTTAACTTACTGCCTTTCTATTTGTTCAATTCTATTAACTTCTCTCCTTGGCAATAGCTTAGAGCACAGCTCTATGTCTCTCAATGGTACCAAGGGAAAGGAGTGTATGGGGCATATCGGAGACGTAATACCTTTGAGTGATTTGAACTGCTGTATTCCTTGAGTGGTTCTTTTTCACCCAGTTCTCACCTGTGGCTACAAGTAGCTGCAAATATGTGATAGCGGCCACACCCCGGTAAACTGCCTCAGCAGACAGGTTAAACAAGGTGAGGGTAACTGGAAGTGTGGAAACTGACAGTGATTTAGGGATTGCCCTCCCAAGCATACAAAGACTGTTTTGGTAGCCAGGGTGAAAGAGACCATATATTGGTCCAATGGCTTGAAAAGCAGTGCAGCAACATATTGTGGAAGGCAAAAGGCATGATGGGGCACTACAGAAGTCATGGCTATCCACTGCAGCTAAAGGAGCCTCCAGTTGTAACAGCCTTTGTGCCACTGGGCCAAGCTTCAGCAGCCGAGAGAATGGGATTATCCCAGCGCAATGACTCTCCCACGTTAATCAACTTCACTCACACGTCATTCATGCACATCTTTCTTCAAAAGTCCTGTCGCTTTGCCACTCCCCCATCGCCACAGGTAAAGATAATTACTGGCAGTTGTAGCCACAAGCCTGCTCGCAGGTGGGCTGGGTGGGACATTGGTCGCCCATTCCTGACCCAAGGGCACCAGGGAAGCTCGGCAGCACCCCAGGTGACAGAGCAGCCCTTTTTAGGATTGCACTGCTCTCCCTTTGTAAGGGAAGGGGCTAGAAAAGGTGCCTCAAATGTTGCCTGCCCAAATTAAATCCGGCCAGCTTACCATGGCTGGCAGATCATCCTCAATGCAGTCGAAAACCAAAGATAACTAAAAAAAAGCACTAAAAATTGCTGCTTGGAACATAGGGACTATGATAGACAAAGATGATAGCTCTCCTTTCAAAAGAGGTAGCCCAGTATGACACTGACATTGCAGCACTCAGTGAAACTAGATTGGCAGATCATTGTTACAGAACCAGCTGGGGGTTACACCTTCTTTTGGAAGGGAAAAAAACACACAAAGATAGACTCCGTGGAGTGGGAATTGCCATCAAGACCAAACTTTTGCAATGTCTTGAAGACTTTCCAATAGGCATTAACAGAAGACTCATGAAATTCTGGTTACCACTACATAAGCCATGATTCGCTATCAACATCAGTACACCGTAACAAACCCCGACGATGCTAAGGAATGGTTCTATTCTGATCTCAACACTCTCATCAAGTCAACACCACAAAGTGACAAACTCATTATCATAGGAGATATCAATGCAAGAATAGGTAAAGATAACAACAACTGGCAAGGGGTCATTGGGAAAAAATGGCATTGGAAAAGTGAATGAAAATGATCTACTACTCCTAAGCAAGTGTGCAGAACATAGCCTGACAATTACAAATACCATCTTCAGACAGGTAGACAAATATAAAACTACATGGATGCACCCCAGATAAAAACAATGGCATCTAATATATTCCATCATTGTCCGAGAGTGTGACAAAGGATGCCAGGATCACCAGAGCCATGGGTGGAGCAGAATGTTGGATGGATCATAGAATGATTAGGTCAATACTGAATCTACACATTGTGCCCACACGTTTGAAATGTCCCAAAATAATCAGGTCGTCTCCTGATATTGTTAAACTAAACCATGCATCCTATCAAGACAAGCTACAAAGTGCACTAGAAACCAGACTTGGTGATAACTCTGTCTCATGGGAGGAATTCAGAGAGACAATACAAAAAACTGCAACTGAAGTCCTTGGATGGAATAAAAAGGGCTCACCGTGACTGGTTTGATGAAAATGATGAGAAGATCACAGTCCTCTTGGAAGAAAAAAATAAGGCTTTCCAAATCTGGCAAAATAATATTCAGTCCACCTCAAAGGGAGACAGATTTTAACACCTGCAAAGCAAGGCAGAAAGACAACTATGCTTGATACAAGATAAATGGTGGGAGACGGTAGCAGAAGACAATCAAATGTGTGCAGAAACAAATGAAACAAAGTTCTTTCATTTCTTGAAGCTAGTCTATGGACTTTCAAAGGTGGGCACAGGTTCGCTCATGATGGCTGATGGCAGGACAGTCATCGAAGACAAACATGGCATGGAACAGAGATGGGTTGAACCAGGGCCGGCTGTAACCTTTTTGCCGCCACAAGCAAAAAAAAACCAAAAAAACACTGAGCGCCCCCCCCCCCTCCGGGGAAAAAAAAGCAAGCGTAGCCCCGCCGAAACAACCCCCTGTCCCCCGAGCCCCACGCCGCCAAAACAACTCCCTGTCCCCCAAGCCCTGTGCCGCTGAAAAAACCGCCCCCCCAAGCCCCCAAAACCCCCCTCCACCCTCCTCCCCCGAAACAACCCCCCCTCCGCTCCCCTCCCCTCCTCTGAGCCCCACACCGCCCCGCTGAAACGACTATGGGATGAGCTTGCTGACTAATCCTCACAGAAATTATCTCTGTCCATGCAAGGGGAACATTGTCCGAGTGAAGTCTGAGGTTGTGGGTTTGTGCTTGTCTCACTTTCCTTATCAACATCTCTCTTTCTTTCATGTTATAGTGAAAGGATTTGGGTTGCAGTGCTGTTAGCTCGAGTGGTAGCAGTCTCGGCTTGTGGAGCAGGATGATCTGAGCTCTGTACTCCTTGCAGCTACATTCCATGGAGCTGTGTAGCTTAGTGACAACGGCGAGGTCACAAGCAACCACAGAATTATCCGTTCCAGTCCTTCTAGCTGCCTGTGCAACAGGGTGAAGGCTTCCAATTCAGGCCATGGGGAGAAATCATGGCCTGAACTGGCGGCCCCCTCCGCTCCCCTCCCCTCCCCCGAGCCCTGAGCCGCCTGCTGAAACAAGCTATGGGATGAGCCTGCTGACTAATCCTCACAGAAATTCTCTCTGTCCATGCAGGGGGAACATTGTCCAAGTAGAGTCTGAGATTGTGGCTTTGTGCTTGTCTCACTTTCCTTATCAATATCTTATCCCCTCCCCCGAGCCTCCCTGCTGAAACAACTCCCCTGCCCGAAGCCCCGCACCGAAACAACCCCCTCCCCTCACCCAAGCCTCGCGCCGCCCCGCTGAAATACCCCCTCCTGCCTTCCCCCGAGCCTCGCGCCGCCCCGCTGAAATAACCCCCCCTGCCCTCCCCTGAGCCCCGCGCCGCCGCCGAAGTAAAAAAAACAAACCCTGAGCGCCGCCGCCAAGAAAAAAAAACCAAACAAACCTCAAGCGCCGCCCCTTCCAAGGTGCCGCCCCAAGCATGTGCTTGGTCTGCTGGTGCCTGGAGCCGGCACTGGATTGAACATTTCAGCCAATTACAGAACAGACCATCCTCATTTGAAACAAGTGCTATTAATCAGATACCGCAAAAGCCTATTGAGCACCACTCTGACTCACCACCCTCACTTGAAGAAATAGAAAAGGAAATCAGTTTGATGAGCTCAGGAAAGTCCTTGGGCAGAGATGGAATACTGGCAGAAATATATAAATCTGTGGATCCAAAGGTGGTAACAACACTCCAGAAGATCCTTCCTGACAACAAAGAAATGCCACAGGACTTCAGAGATGCCACAATTATTCCTTTATTTAAAAATAAAGGCAGCAAAATGGTCAGTGATAACTACCGTGGGATATCTCTCCTATCTGTCACTGGAAAAATCTTTACTCATGTCCTCCTGAACCGACTGATTTCATCTGTCTCAGAAGCCAATCA
Organism: Macrochelys suwanniensis; assembly: GCA_033296515.1. Classification (NCBI taxonomy): domain Eukaryota; kingdom Metazoa; phylum Chordata; order Testudines; family Chelydridae; genus Macrochelys; species Macrochelys suwanniensis. Next base: position 42,407,874 of record CM065783.1, read on the forward strand.
ACCTGAGACTCAGTGCCGATTCAGATCTGGTCGTAGCATCATAGACATGATTTTCAGTATCAGGCAAGAAAAATGTATCTAGCAAAACATAAATCTGTTCAGTGTTTTCATCGACCTGACAAAAGCATTTGATACAATCAATAGAGAAGGATTATGGATGATCCTCAGCAAACTTTGTTGCCCACCAAAACTGGTAAAGATCGTTCATTTATTTCATGAGGGGATACAAGGTCAGGTACTTTTTAATGGAGATCTCATTGACTCCTTTCCAATTTCAAATGGAGTCAAACAAGACTGTGTCCTTGCCCCTGTACTGTTCAACCTCTTCTTCACGCAAGTCCTCAACCATGCTTCAAATGGGCTCAACAGAAGCATATACATCAGATACAGACACGACGGCTCAGTCTTCAATCTTACAAGGCTTAAAGCAAAAACAAAAGTAACAGAACTACTCATAAGAGAAGCACTTTTGCAGATGATTGGGCCCTCCTAGCACACACACAGGAAGATCTCCAGAGCATTGTAGATCGCTTCGCTGGAGCATCAAAATTGTTTGGCCTCACAATCAGCCTGGAGTGTTGCACCAATCATCTTCACTGCTCTGTGCTATATTCCCTAGCACATCTATTAATGGAATCCAACTAAAGCAAGTTTACAGTTTTATCTATCTTGGCAGCAACATCTCCAATGATGAATCTCTTGACAAAGAGATCACGAACAGGATACCGAAAGCTTCCCAGTCATTAGGAAAGCTAGGTAGCAAAGTCCTAAAATCCCACAACATAACTCTCAACAAAAATAAAAATTTATAATGCCTTTGTGCTCACATCTCTCCTCTATGGCTGGGAGACCTGGACACCATACAAATGGCATATCAAACAGCTAGAGGCCTTCCATATGCAATCTCTGTGTGCCATTATGAGGATCCGTTGGCAGGACAAAATGACCAACCTGGAGGTTCTCCAAAAGTCAAACGCCATACGTATTCAGGCCATGCTGATAAAAAGCCCAACTACGCTGGGTTGGACACATCATTAGGATGCCTGAATATCGACTACCCTTGAAAAAATTTCTATGGAGAATTGGCAGAAGGACATCGAAATCAAGGCCACCCCAGAAAGCACTATAAGGACAGTGTCATGAACAGCATACACTTTGGTGCAATAAAACTGGATGATCTTGAGAAGGCTGCGTTAAATAGATCAGTATGGCACCACACAACACTCAGAGCTTTCCAAGCCTTTGAAGAAGACAGAAATAATCGATTGTTAGCTTCAAGGGAAAAGCGTCATACTACTGCTATAGCTACCAAGACGCTCACCAATGACTTCGCCTGCCCGATCTGCTCATGAGCATCTGCATCACACTTTGGACTTCAGAGTCACTCCAGAATCCACAACAAGAGAGAGCATGAAAATGTCATCATCGAAGCAATGGACTACACACACACCAAGGTACAATGTGCCACCAACCACACTCAGGTTCCAAATGCGAGCCTCTAATTCTATGCGTTAGGACAGGAAATGGTCTCCCTCTCATCATGCGCTGTGCTATTGCAATAGCATCAGCCCTTATCTTCCAGGCACTGCTGCAGCAGAAGGATCTTTGCAACCCTAAAGCCTCCAAGTCTGGATGAGTTAGCAGGTGTTAAGCACCCAGAAGCTCCAGGGCAACTCCACAGACTGTTGCTTGAATGTAACAGGCTGAGAAGCCATCTGGGAAAGGAAGAAAGTAACAGACGTAGGGTGGGATTTTCAGAAGCACCAAAGGGGGTTTCATTTCCACATGAATCCCGATTCCCAGATTACCTGAATCGTGGGCACACTGAACTCCAGGTAATTGGGCTTTACCTGTACCAAAAAGACAAACAAAGCAAGCTCATTTTACACAGGAAGGGGCAAGTGAAGTGTATTTCGTTTACATGGGCCATCGATGTTGAAAAGATCTGCATTTTCTACATTTGTCAGGAAATTGGGAGAGATGGAGACAGATACTCCCAAGGGGCAGGGCCGGTGCGCCCACTAGGCGACCCTAGGTGGGCGCCTAGGGCGCCAAGATTTGGGGGGTGGCAGGTGGCTGCCCGCTGCCTCCCCACTCAGCGGCTGAGCTGCTGAGCGGGTAGACAAGGGGCGGCTTGCCGCGGCTGCCCCTTGTCTCCCCTCTGAGCTGCTGAGTGGGGAGCTGGGGGCAGCTTGCCGCGGATGCCCCTTGTCTCCCCGCTGAGCAGGGAGACAAGGGGTGGCTTGCCACGGCTTGCCGCTCAGCACTTGAGCGGGGGGCAGCCGCAGTGAGCTCTCTGCCTCACTGCCCCCCCCCCTCAGCGCCTGAGCAGGGAGCCACCCCCCCGGCTCCCTGCTCAGCTTCTGGAGGGGGGCGGGAAGGCTGAGCTCCTGCAGGCGGGGGAGCTGGCTGGGAGGGGGCGGCATGGGAGGGGGCGGCACAGGGCTGGTGCAAGGAAGTTTCGCCTAGGGCGCGAAACTTCCTTGCACCGGCCCTGCCAAGGGGGTAACAGAGCAAAGGCTGGATCACCCACCAACCTAAGGCTGAGTCCTCAGGAAAATATCTCTCATACAGTTGTGCCCATTCTATGGGAACGGAACTGTGAGGGAAGAAATACCGACAGGAATATTCACTGTTGGAAGTGGGACCTGCTGACTTTCTCACCCAACAGGAATTTTTAAGGGAAATTCTGTCCAATATTTAGTATTTCAGCTCTTTCATTCCTTCCCTAGAACCACTCCTGTTCTAGATTTTCCTTGCCCAGTCCGGGAAGTCACTGAGAATAAGCTCAAAGAAGCACCCAACAGCTCGACTGTAAGTTTGCATGAGGGGTTACAGGTGCTGCAAGGACTAAGGAGCAACACTTAGCCCAAGCAGAGAGTCTAAAGCTGGTTCTACAGCTGTTTGGCTAGGTGTTTGCTAAGGCTGTAGTATAGCTAATTCAATGGAGAAACTGCTATTGTGGGAAGAATTATACCACTAATAGCAGCAACTTGTTGAGTGATATTTACATGTCCTATTTCCAGAGAGAGTAGCTGCAGGAGTCCTACTCTGCATCAGAAATCCCGGTGTGTAAGGCCTTGGCTATACTCACGAGTTACAGCGCAATAAAACTGCCTGCAGCGCTGTAACTCACTAACCGTCTACACTCGCAAGGCACGTACAGCGCTGCATCTCCGCAGGTACAGCGCTGCAGGTACTCCACCTCCACGAGAGGTATAACGTTTGTTGCGCTGCCGCTGGTGCGCTGCGGCTCCAGTGTGGCCACCCAATGTGCTCTATTGGCCTCCAGAAGTATTCGGAAGTATCCCACAATGCCTGTTCTAGCCACTCTGGTCATCAATTAGAACTCCACTGCCCTGGCCTCAGGTGACCAACCACCAGTCCCACCCTTTAAATTCCCTTGGAATTTTAAATATCCCCTTCCTGTTTGCTCAGCCAGGCGTGGAGTGCTCTCAGCGCATCTTTCCAGGTAACCATGCCTCCCCGTGCCAGACGAGCCCCAGTATGGCACAATACCGAGTTGCTGGACCTCATCACTGTTTGGGGGGAGGAAGCTGTCCAGTCCCAGCTGCGATCCAGCCGGAGGAATTTCGATACATTCGGCCAGATATCAAGGGCCATGATGGAAAGGGGCCATAACCGGGACGCAATGCAGTGCAGGATAAAAGTAAAGGAGTTGCGGAGTGCGTACCGCAAAGCTCGTGAGGCAAACAGCCGCTCGGGTGCTCCCCCAAAAACCTGCCAATTCTACAAAGAGCTGGACGCAATACTTGGGGGTGACCCCACTACCGTTCTGAGCACCACCATGGACACGGGAGAGCGGGACGAGGAGGAAGAGGGGGTTGAAGAAAGCAGGAGTGAGGGTGCTGTGGCTGGGGGAGACACCACTGACACCCTGGGGGCATGCAGCCAGGAGCTCTTCTCGAGCCAGGAGGAAGGGAGCCAGTCGCAGCGGCCGGTACGCGTTGGAGGAGAAAGAGAAGAGCAGGTTCGCGGTAAGCAGCTTTTATTTTCGGGAAGGAGTTTTTTCGGTGCGGGGTCCTTGGGCGAGGAGGGTTTGGGCTGCATGCATGCCTAGATGCGGAAGAGCGCATTGATGTGGTCTATCACATCATGGAAATCAGCCACTGTAATCTCTTCAAAAGTCTCAGCCAGAACGTGGGCAATGCGCTTGCGCAGGTTTATTGGGAAAGCCGCCGTGGTCCTTGTCCCAGTCAGGGTAATGTGTCCGCGCCACTGTGCCGCGAGGGGCGGGGGGACCATTGCTGCACACAGGCAAGCTGCATGTGGGCCAGGGCGGAAGCCGCACTGCAGTAGAAGACCCTCCCTTGCTTCCCCGGTCACCCTCAGCAGCGAGATATCTTCCAGGACGAACTCCTGTGGAAAATGTGGGGATAGTGTTCAGTGTAGGTTCCCCCCGCAGCTGTTGGCTCTCCCCAAGGCACAGAAACCCGCCGGACAGTACATCTGTGAAACAATCAGTCCCCCTTTACCCTGTGCTTACTCACCATTTTGGGGCTCCCGTGGGTTCTGTGTGCTCTGTTTGGGACAGGAAAATTGTGCTGTTTTGGAGACTGTGTGTGCCCTCCTTAAGTGTGGGGGAATCATTGCTCTGTCTGGCATAAAACAATGATGCCTCTGTTAAATGTTGCATTTTACCTTCAAGATGCAACCTTGAGATCTCCGCCGTCCTTCTTATCACCAGCTGAGAGACTCCAAAGGCTCAGGAAGAGGCCCAGAAGAACGAAAGAAGACATGCTGCAGGAAGTTATGAAACAGTCTCTTAAAGAGAATCAAAAGGCTCGGGAGTGGAGGGAGAGCGAAAGCAGGCTCCGCCAGGAAAACGCAGCGCACCGGCGGCAAAGCATGCGGCTCCGGCAGGAAAGCACAAAGGAACTGATTAGCATCATGGCGCGCCAAGCGGACTCTATCCAGGCTCTCGTCGCCATGCAGGCGGAGCAGTACCGCGCCCGCACCCCCCTGCAGCCAGGGTCCCAAAACACTTTCCTTTGTGCCCCCATGTCACCACCTGCCCATTTCACCCAACATCCAGGTTCTTATCGCCCACACCAGATGCCCCCAACACCTGTAGCTTCACCAGCCAGCCCTGGAAACTATGACCCTTACCCACTGCACTCAACTCCCATCCCGAATTATAGACATCCTGAAGTCCAGCACTCACTGCACAGCACTCCAGACAGGAAGCCCGAGTATGAAAGCAGGACATACCATAACCTGTGATTGAACCGTTCCCCACACCACACACCACCCCCTGGCCCTTTCTGTCTCACAAGCAGTTGTGTTTCTTTTTAATACATGTATTTTCTCTTTAATAAACGGATTCTTTGGATGTGAAAACAATCTTTATTATTGAATAAGGTAAAAGATACCTTAGCCCAGGAAAGAAACAGGCAACGCAAGTGAGCTGAGCAAACACAAATCAGCTTAGCAAAGACAGATTACTAATAACATTGGAACCACTTCACTTCAGGGTCGTGCAGGGCAGCAGACATTACTGGTGGTTTTCAGCCTCAAATTTCTCCCTCAAGGCATCCCTAATCCTTGCAGCCCCACGCTGGGCTCCTCTAATAGCACTGCTCTCTGGCTGTGCAAATTCAGCCTCCAGGTGTTGAACCTCTGAGGTCCACGCCTGAGTGAACATTTCACCCTTCCCTTCACAAATATTATGGAGGGTACAGCACGCAGATATAACTGCGGGGATGCTGTGTTCGGCCAAGTCCAGCTTCCCATATAGAGATCGCCAGCGGCCCTTCAAACGGCCAAAAGCACACTCCACAGTCATTCGGCACTGGCTCAGCCTGTAGTTGAACCATTCCTTGCTGGTGTCAAGGCTCCCTGTGAAGGGTTTCATGAGCCACGGCATTAAAGGGTACGCGGGGTCTCCAAGGATCACAGTGGGCATTTCAATTTCCCCTACCGTGATCTTCCGGTCTGGGAAAAAAGTCCTGGACTGCATCTTCCAGAACAGGGCAGTGTTCCAAAAGATGCGTGCGTCATGTACCTTTCTGGGCCAGCCTGCGTTGATGTCAATGAAACGCCCACGGTGATCCACAAGCACCTGGAGAACCATGGAGAAATACCCCTTACGATTAATGTACTCAGATGCTAGGTGGGGTGGTGCCAGAATAGGAATATGCGTCCCATCTATTGCCCCTCCGCAGTTAAGGAAACCCATTTGTTCAAAGCCAGCCACTATGTCCTGCACGTTACCCGGAGTCACGGTTCTTCTGAGCAGGATGCGATTAATGGCCTTGCAAACTTGCATCAGCACGATTCCAACGGTCGACTTTCCCACTCCAAACTGGTTCGCTACTGATCGATAGCAGTCCGGAGTTGCAAGCTTCCAGATTGCAATAGCCATCCGCTTCTCCACCGTCAGGGCAGCTCTCAATCTTGTGTCCTTGCGCCACAGGGCGGGGGCGAGCTCCTCACACAGTCCCATGAAAGTAGCTTTTCTCATCCGAAAGTTCTGCACGCACAGTTCGTCATCCCAGACTTGCATGACAATGTGATCCCACCACTCTGTGCTGGTTTCCCGAGCCCAAAAGCGGCGTTCCACGGTGCATAGCATGTCCGTGAATGCCACAAGCAAGTTCGTGTCGTACGCATTACGCGAGTTGATTTCATCGTCATCGTCGGACTCCTTGTTGTCACTGTGGATCTTAAGGAAGAGCTCGACTGCCAAACGTGACGTGCTGGCGAGACTCGTCAGTATTTTTCTCAACAGGTCGGGGTCCATTTCCTGCTCACCGAAACGGAACACAGATTGCGCTACAAAGAAACCGTTGAAAGATGGCGCCAAATGTGGCCGGAAACACAGGGATTGCCGGGATGCGAAGCAATGCATCACGGGGTGTTGGGACGGACCCAGAATGCACCATACCCCATGCCCCCTTCCCACAACCCACGGCGCCAAAATGGAAAGAGGTGTTCTGTGGGATACCTGCCCATAATGCACAGCTCCCAAAACCGCTGTAAGTGCCGCAAATGTAGCCACGTTAGTGCGCTGGTAGCTGCCAGTGTGGACAGGCTGCAGCTCTTTCCCTACTCAGCTGTACGAAGACGGGTTTAACTCACAGCACTGTACATCTGCAAGCGTACCGAAGGCCTAAGAATCATTTACCCGGAGCCCAGGGAGGGAAGTTTATCTGAACACAAAAAAAGAAAAAACCCATTGTTTAGGCTCAGAACCATAGGCGTGCGCAGCACATTTCATTAGGGTGTGCACCCAGGGAGCCCCGCCCTAGCCCCTCCCCTCCTCCCCACTTCCCGCCCCCTGACTGCCCCCCTCAAGAACCCCCAAGCCCCCTCCCCGCTCCTTGTCCCCTGACTGCCCCCTCCTGGGACCCTGCCCCTAACTGCCCCCCAGAACCCCACCCCCTACCTAAGCCTCCCTGCTCCTTGTCCCCTGACTGCCCCCTCCTGAGACCCCCCACCCAAAGTGCCCCCCAGGACCCTACCCCTACCTGTCCCATGACTGCCCCAACCCCTATCCACACCCCCACCCCCTGACAGACCTCCGGGACTCTCACATGTATCCAATCACTCCCTGTCGCCTGTCCCCTGACTGCCCCCCAGAACCTCCGACCCATCTAACCCCCCCTGCTCCACTGCCTCCTCCTCTTCCTCCTTTCCCTTGAGTCTCCAGTGGGGGAGGAGGGGAGGAGCAGCCTTCCCAGCCAGAGCTCAGGGGATTAGGGTGTACCTGGGAACAATCCTTTCTACCTGCACTCAGTTGTTACCTAGGGGAATAGCCTGCACTGTTCTTGGGTGTGTGTGAAACAGGCTGAGAAACTGGCATCCCCACTGCTGAGAAGTGAACCCTATTTATTCAACTAGGATTAAAGAGGGAGTATTTAAAGATATATCATCAGCCTCATAGCTATTGGCAATGGTCCCCTTCTGCTTTCCCTTAGCTAGACCCAGCAGGAGCCTCAAGAGCACTCACAGGAAAACTATTCCTCCAGAGCATTGGCCACAGGGTCTGCAAAGAGGAGAAAAGCCAGCACAATCCTTACATGCCATAGATTTCCTCCCTACTGTATCACCTCCCTTTACTTAGCGTAGGAAATTACTGTGGTATCTCAGCACTGGTGTGGTAAATAACTGATAACTGAACTTTTAGTAGCAAGTAGATATGGGCAATTCCCACCACCCCACCCCAAGCAAATAATACATTTGCTGGAAAATGCATTTTTGGAGGCAAAGCTACCTGTAAGTTCAGGCCAAATTTGGCAAATCGGTTTTTTTGGGAGATAAAAAACACCTCAGAAAACAAACATTTCTTTTGAAAAGTGTTTCATTTAGACATGACAGTTGGGGTTTTTGTTCATTATCAAATTATTTGGTCATTTTTTCAGGGAAGCCCCACAACACTCACTTTAAAAAAAGCCCCATTTTATTCACTTACCTCTAATAGCAACTGCTATTGGAAGTGTTGCACATAGCATTAAACTTCCCTAGCTTAGTCCATACTGCACCCCTCCCTTTGGGCTCAGGGTCAACTTAATCTGTGGTGTAAACTGACAGATACTAAGGTCAGTGCCACTTACATGGGGGCTGAATTTTACCACCCCCACCCCCATTACCTCTCCTGGAGACCCATTGCCTTCATTCTTTTATTTCAGATCCAGATCAGCACCAACATGGGCTGAATGGCCAACGCAGCCTGGGAGCAATCTGCATAAGGCATGCCAGCTACCATCAGGATATGAGAAAGCTCTTCTTGTATGGGAGGCAGAGTTCTGCCCTGCACCACAGAAAGTCTGTAGAGAATTCTGTATTCAGAGGAAAGATGACCTGGTATCCAAGTGGCTGTGGGAGGGAGCTGCTTTTGACCTGCGCCCCAAAGAGTGATTGCCACCTTTAAGTCTTGACTTAAAGGTGGCAATTTTGCAACAGAAAAGCTTCAAAAACAGACTCCAAGGAGAAGCTGTTGAACTTGAATTAATATGCAAACTCGATACCATTAACTTAGGTTGGAACAGAGACTGGGAGTGGCTCGGTCATTACATTAATTGAATCTATTTCCCCTAGTTAACTATCCTCACTCACACCTTTGTGTCAACTGTCAGAAATGGGCCATCTTGATTATCACTTCAAAAGTATCAGAGGGGTAGCCGTGTTAGTCTGGATCTGTAGAAGCGACAAAGGGTCCTGCGGCACCTTATAGACTAACAGAGGTATTGGAGCATAAGCTTTCGTGGGTGAATACCCATTTCATCGGATGCAACATCCGATGGTGTAAGCGGATGCAGCCACTGATGCCAGTGGAGCTGCATGTGCTCATATTAGAGCTGAATGTGGCCAACGGCCATTGGGGTTCTTCTCTTGTTTTCAGTGATGAGGACTGGGCACCAGTGGTGCGTGGTGATGCGTGGCTGTGACATGACCACAAGTTGCATCCAATGAAGTGGGTATTCACCCACGAAAGCTTATGCTCCAATACCTCTGTTAGTCTATAAGGTGCCACAGGACCCTTTGTCACTTGAAAAGTGTTTTTCCCCTGCTGATATAGGCCCTCTTAATTAATTAGCCTCTTCAAGTTGGTATAGGCACTTCCACCTTTTCATGTTTCTCTGAATGTATAAATATCTGCTTACTGTGTGTTCCATTCCATGCGTCTGATGAAGTGAGCTGTAGCCCACGAAAGCTTATGCTGAAATACATTTGTTAGTCTCTAAGGTGCCACAAGTAATCCAGTTCTTTTTTCTTTGAACAAGAGACTCTCGTTTCTGCACTCAGGTGTTAGTCTTAGAAGAGTATTGTTACTTTTGTCTGCTTGGAACCCTTTCTATCTTCATTCCCTATCCTTGGTGTCACTTAAACCTATTACTTTTTGTTTAATAAACTTGTTTTGCCTGTACTACAAACAAGTTCAGAGCTTTGACTGAAACAGAGGGTTTGTTAAGGTAATAAACTGCTGGGTACTGTCTCTTTAAGGGAGAAGCAAACTTAATAATGTCTGTAAGTGTTCAGAGAGAGGGCTGGACACTACAGGGCAGATGGTGTTGGGGATTTTCAGGACTGGGAGGATGTTCAGGTCACCCTGCAAAAAAGTACCTGGCCAGTGGAAGCCAGGGTGAGACCTGCCCGCTTGCATGTTGGCTGTTGGGGTCAGGGCTGTGTGCCAGAGCATTTAAGGCATCCAGAGCTGCAGAGCAGGTGGTGACAACCACTCACTGGTCTGGGCTGAACCCCACAGTGTCACAATACTTTCAAACATGCACCCAATATTCCTGATATAACACAAGGGAATAGTTTCAGATGAGCATGGCTGGGGCTGAGGGAAGTGGAGGTTCCCTCGGAAGTGTCACCTAGAGGAGTTAATATTGCAGTGGCACTTCAAAGGGAAGCTAACACTTTTTCTGCCACCTTAGCTATGGTGAAAGGTCACTCCAATCTCCCTATTAACTTGCCCCCTCCCATGAAACATCATGGCCCAAATACAGCTCTTGGTGTAAGCGGATGCAGCCACTGATGCCAGTGGAGCTGCATGTGCTCACATTAGAGCTGAATGTGGCCAACGGCCATTGGGGTTCTTCTCTTGTTTTCAGTGATAAGGACTGGGCACCAGTTGTGCGTGGTGATGTGTGGCTGTGACATGACCACAAGGGCCAGCGGTGCAGGCGGTATGTGGCGGGGCACAGTCAGCAATCACAGCCAGAACCTAAGAACCCCCTGACAGCCCTCTAGCATGTCTATGTTTGTTTCCGTTTAGAGAGACAAAGTGGATGAGGTAATATCTTTTGTTGGACCAACTTCTGTTGGTGAGAGAAATAATCTTTTGAGCCACACAGAGCTCTTCTTCAGGTCTCTAATATCCTGGGACCAACACAGCTACAACAAACAACACTTTGTTTCCATTTATCAGACTGGATCATGAAACACCACTTATTCTAATTACAAACTACAGTGCTGTGTCCTTCAGCTCTAGTGTACCTGGGCTTTGTCTGAAGCAAGGATTGTGACAAGGAACACAAGAGCAAACAGGGAAGGATGGTTTTGTGGTTAGGACGATAGACTAAGACTCAGAAGATCTGAGTTCAGTTCCTGGCCACAGACTTCTTGGAACAATGCATTTCCCCACGCTGGTCTGGTCCTCTGGCCCCCGACTATAAAATGGGGATGGTATTTCCCAACCTCACAGGGCCATTGTAAAGATAAGCTCATTAATATGTGTGAGGCCTTCAGACACCATAGTGATGTGGGCACTGAAAAAACAAGTGTAAAATGAGTGTCTCTCTACTGAATTCCTCCTCAGCACTGGCTAGCATCTACCTACCCAAACCAAATGGTTCTGCATGTTCCCCTAGGCCAGATACTGGAACAGAACAGGTTTCAGAACCGCAGCCACCGCCATCTCTGTGGCTTCAAAGAAGATTAGAAGTGAGGTTCCTGCAGTGATGTTCACTGCAAGAATCTCCAAGCCAGAGCCTCAGCTGCTATAAATCAGCATGACTCCATTGACTTCAATAGAGCGATGCTGATTTACACCAGCTCAAACTATATATACTGTGTTGTAAAGTGTTTAACACTGTGTAATACATTATAATACATGTGATCCAAAATGCCACAAAGTGATAAGAGATTTCCAAGTGCAAGGTCATGCCACATAGTGATATAACACAGTGTGCATCAAAGTCTAATTAAATTAGACAATGCTAAACTCTGTGATTAAACATCCTCCCTGGTGAATCTCCACTGGAGCCCATAGAGTTACACCAGGGATTAACTTGACCTTTTGTAATGCAAATTAAATCAGAATAATACAATTAAATGCAATAGGGCAGCATAACAAACCTCTGATTCACTGCTCCCCTAAATAGGGTGACCAGACAGCAAGTATGAAAAATCGGGACGGGGGTGGGGGGTAATAGGAGCCTATATAAGAAAAAGACCCAAAAATCGGGACTGTCCCTATAAAATCGGTACATCTGGTCACCCTACCCCTAAATGATGTCAGAGATTTCAAGTTCCCAAAATGATTTGTCTCCCTGATCAGTCCATCAGTGGACTTGCTCAGTTCCAGTCCTGCCGGATGGAAAATTCTACAGGAAGCTGCAGACATTTTGTTGCATAGCATGTCACAGACTCGGTGGAGTGCAAGAACTGAGGCAGTAAAACCACTAGTGAAGAGACCCAGGGAAATTCTACAAGCTTTGGTGAAACTGAAGGAAGAACTTAACTTGCTTGCAGACTTATGCAACAAAGTGGACTGTTTGTCTAAATGGTAAACATCTTTCAGATTAATTTTACTGGCCAGTGTCTGGTTTAAAACCCTACAAGCTATTGAAAATGTAAGACGTTGACTTCAAAGTTCTGAGATTACTCTTAGTGAAGAATCAAAGTGGATGAGATCACTTCTAAGTAAAGTGGAGTATCTTCCGGAATCTTGGCCTCTGCTTCTTGATGAGTCAACACTTGTAGCAGCTGGCTTGGTCTTGAACAAGATTTCAAAAAGAAAAGAGGCATACAGAGGAAAACATATGACCATGAAAACCAAAAAGCTGAATTCAAAGTTGATGATTTTTTGGTAGCTCAGGACATGCTTATTTGCAAAATTACAAGATCTGAAACAAGCAAAAAAATCAATAGCACAGTTTTATTTACTTGGAACCCAGCTACAAATGATACCAATTTCAGTATCACAAAAGCTTGAGAACAATCAAAATGCTACCTGAGAGATTTATAGAAGAGGATTTTGTTGAAGAAACCTGCCTTTTAAACAAGCTGAGAGAGACACTATTCAGAAAAGTGACTTTAATTAAGTTGTTAAACAAGGTTTACAAAAAAGGACTGCCGAATGTTTTCCCCACAGATCTGCATTGCTCTAAAGATTTTTGTCTTGACACTAATTTTGGTTTTCAAAGGGGAGTGCTCCTTTAGCAAGCTAACCATGATAAAAGAAAAACCTGCCTTCAGTACACCATAGGTCACATATTGGCCTTAGTGACACTGTAAGAACATACTGAGTCAGTCCAAAGGTCCACCTAGTCCAGTACCCTGTCTTTGGACAGTGGCCAGTGCCAGGTGCCACAGAGGGAATGAACAGAACGGGTAATCATCAAGTGATCCATTCCTAGGGTGACCCGATTTTTCTTCTTTTGTCCTGCCTCCCGACCGATGCATGGTCCCGCCATTTGTCCCGATATCCGGGCTTCTTCCGTTATCCGTTTTTTTTTTGCTCAACAAGTCCAGTGGGAGGGGTTCCCTCCCCTCCCCCCTTCCCCCGGACAAGTCCCGATTTTCAGGTCCTCGCATCTGTTCACCCTATCCATTCCCTGTCTCCCATTCCCAGCTTCTGGCAAACAGAGATTAGTGACACCATCCCTGCCCATCCAGGCTAATAGGATCCTATCCTCCATGAGTTTATCTAGCTCTTTTTTGAAACCTGTTATAGTCTTGGCCTTCACAACATCCTCTGGCAAAGAGTTCCACAGGTTGACTATGTGTTGTGTGAAGAAATACTTCCTTTTGTCTGTTTTAAACCTGCTACCTATTAATTTAATTTAGTGCCCCCTAGTTCTTGTGTTATGAGAAGGAGTAAATAACACTTCCTTATTTACTGTCTCCACACCAGTCATGATTTTGTAGACCTCTATTATATCCCCCTCTAGTTGTCTCTTTTCCAAGCTGAAAAGTCCCAGTCTTATTAATCTCTCCTCATATGGAAGCCATTCCATACCCCTAATCCTTTTTGTTGCCATTTTCTGAACCTTTTCCAATTCCAAAATATCTTTTTAGAGATGGGGCGACCACATCTGCACGCAGTATCCAAGATGGGGGTGTACCATGTGTGACAGTTTAGACTCCCCTTCTGGGATGCCACAAAATGTAATTTTCTCACACTAAATGATGAATTAGGCAGGATGCAGAGTTTCTGTAGTTCAGAGTTCCAGTTATTTCTTCTTACAGTCTGGACCCCTGTCTCAGTCTGGACTCATCCCTGCCTTTCCCTTGAGGTTAGTTCCTTTGTCCCTTCAGGTTCTTTCATCAGTCCTTCTTGGGTAGGCAATGGAGGAGAGTCCAGATCAACCCCCTCCCCAGCCCTTAAAAAGGATTTATGTTTGTTTGATTCCCATCCCCCTACACTGGGAAAGTGCCAGCAGTGTCCAAGGTGGCATTTTGTATCAGGTGACAGGACCACCTGACCTGATAGTGTCAGAGCTATGTCTCAGAACACCTCTCAGGAAGGAGAGAGATTAGTATCTTCACAGTCTTATTGTTTCTTCTTAATGGGCCATCAAGGCTATGATGGCCAATTGCCTGGTGGGTGTCTCCCAAATACACACACTGATGTAATTATTATGTAGACAATATTCCTAACTTTAGCTACAGAAATAATACATGCATACAAATTGGATAATCACTTTCAGCAAATCATAACCTTTCCAATGATATCTTACATGAGTCATCTTGCATAAAGTATATCTTAGCTATGCCATATTTATATCATAACCAGATTTCTACGAAGAATATGGGGTGTAACGCCACACCATGGATTTATATAGAGGCAATATGATGTTTTCTGTCTTATTATCTATCTCTTTCTTAATGATTCCCAACATTCTGTTTGCTTTTTTGACTGCTGCTGCACATTGAATGGATGTTTTCAGAGAACTATCCGCGATGACTCCATGATCTCTTTCTTGAGTGGTAACAGTTAATTTAGACCCCATTATTTTATATGTATAGTTGGGATTATGTTTTCCAATGTGCATTACTTTGCATTTATCAACATTGAATTTAATCTGCCATTTTGTTGCCCAGTCACCCAGTTTTGAGAGATCCTCTTCACAGTCTGCCTGGGACATAACTAGCATGCGTAGTTTAGTATCATCTGCAATTTTTGCCACCTCACTGTTTACCCCTTTTTCCAGATCATTTATAAATATGTTGAATAGGACTGGTCCCAGTGCAGACCCCTGGGGGACACCACTATTTACCTCTTTCCATTCTGAAAACTGATAATTTATTCCTACCCTTTGTTTCCTATCTTTTAACCAGTTACCAATCCATGAGAACACCTTCCCTCTTATCCCAGGACAGTCAACAAAGCGCAATCTTGCAAAGAGCCCAAATTATGAGAGTCATAAATGCATTTGCTTCAGAAAAAGTAAGAAAGATAAACATGTGGTTTGTCTCTTGTGATAATAAATCAGCTTTAAAGTTTTCAGTAGTATTCACTTAAACTCTTTCATCTCCATGGTAATTGTTTTGGAAGGCTGGGCAGCAATGGGTGAGAGCCTGATAGTCACACACTTCTGATCTAATGTTCTAACTGCATGTTAGCCAAGTACCCTATGAAATTTCAGTGCCAGAACAAGACCTATTTATAGAGGGTATCGGTTCCACTCTCCTGATCACTTATAGGACATGTAACTACAGCTTGGCAAAGATGATAGGGATGGAAGGAAAGCACCTGTGGAGTATGGAGTTCAGAAAGAGCTTTGTAGTGGGCTATGCATAGTCATTCAGAATACTGAACACTAGTCACAGTGCTTTCTATAGTTTCACAATATGCATAAGCTCCATGAACTCATTCTATTACATGGCATATTCCATATTCCCTTCCAGTCAGAGGGGAGGGAAACACTGCTTTCCATAATACGCGAGCACAGTTTGATTCAGGGTTAATGTATGTAAGCGCCAGCATCAATGAATGTTGTTCAAACTCCAGATTTGTCCTCTAGTAACTATCTGTTCCAAAGAAGCTCAGATCACCATGGTGCAAGAGCTGAGTGTTCAGACCCAAACAGGTCAGAGACAAAGAGTCCAGAGCACACCAGGGGTGAAGGATGGGGGCAAACCCTGTGGTGAGATATGAATTTTCCAGACTCATCAGAATCCTGGGCAAAGCACTTTGAGTTAGAGGTGGGTCCAACCCAACCCCCCCCCCCCGCCCTTTACACCTCTGAGTCTTCTGGAAGCTTGGATCTGGATCCAGACTTTGGAAGCAGGGGGCATTTCTACAGAGAACCCACCAGAGGAATACAGGAACCTAGGAAACACCAGACTGGATCAGACCAATCATCTGTCTAGTCCAGTATCCTGTCTCTGACAGTTGCCAATATCAGATACTTCAGAGAAAAATACAAGAAGAAAATTATGGCATAACCTTCCCTGTGGGGAAGCTTCTTTGTCTTCTTCTCAGTTAGAAGTTGGCTTATGCCTTGAATCATGAGAGTGTATAGCCATTCTTATATACAAATTTATCCTACTTAATGTAGCTGTGAATATTTTCCTTGTTCATATTAATACTCAAACCTTTCCTGAATCCTGCTAAGCTCTTGGCCTAAGTGATACCTAGTGGCACTGAGTTCCTGAGGTTAATTGTGCATTCTTATTTTAAAAATTTAATTTTTTATAATTTTGTTGAATGTTCCATTTTTCCATTTGTTAGTTTGCCTGCCTCTATCTTTTACCTTCATATTAATCTCTTCTCTTAACTAAGCATCTCCAATCTTTTCAGTCTCTCTCCATAAGGAAATCTTTCCATGACTCATCATGTCACTGAACCCTTTCTATTATGGTTATATCTTTGCTGAGACTGGTTGAACAGAACTGGGCAGAGAATTCCACCTGCAAGATCTTACCACTGAATAGGACTGTCAAATGATTTTTAAAAATTGTAATTAATCATGAGATTAAAAAAAATAGTCACGCTTAATCACAGTTTTAATCACACTGTTAAACAATAATAGAATACCAATTTAAATTTATTATAAATATTTTAAAGATTTTTTCTACATTTTCAAATATATTGATTTCAATTACAACACAGAATACAAAGTGTACAGTGTTCACTTTTTATTATTATTTTTATTACAAATATTTGCACTGTAAAAAAGATGAACAAAAGAGTATTTTTCAATTCACCTCATACAAGTACTGTAGTGCAATCTCTCTATCGTGAAAGTGCAATTTACAAATGTACGATTAATATTTTTATAAATAACTGCACTCAAAAAACAAAACAATGTAAAACTTTAAAGTCCAGCAAGTCAAAGCATGAAGGGGCATATGAATTTTTAGCATATCTGGCACATAAATACCTTGCAATGCCAGCTACAACAGTGCCATACGAATGCTTATTCTCACTTTCAGGTAACAGTGTAAATAAGAAGTGGGCAGCATTATCTCCCATAAATGTAAACAAACTTGTTTGTCTTCGCAATTGGCTGAACAAACATGCTTTTGTCTATTGTTTAACACGGGGTGGGCAAACGTTTTGGCCGAAGGGCCACATCTGGGTGGGGAAATTGCATGCAGGGCTGGGGCAGGGAGTGTGGGAGGGAGTGCGGTGTGCAGGAAGAGGCTCAGGGCAAGACGTTGGGGCAGAGGAGGGATGCGGGGTGTATGAGGGGTTTCAGGGAAGGGGGTTGGGGTGCAAGAGTGGTGAGGAGTGCAGGAGGGAGCTCAGAGCAGTGGGTTGGGGTGCAGGAGGGGTGCTTCAGGGGGCTCAGGGCAGGGGGTTTGGGGCTCAGGAGGGGTGCGGGATGCTTCAGGGGTCTCAGGGCAGGGGGCTGGGGTGCAGCAGGGGTCTCAGGGAAGGGGGTTGGGGTGCAGAAGGGGTGCCGGGTATGGCAGGGGGTTCAGGGCAGGGAGTTGGGGTGTGGGGTGCAGGAGGGGTTTGGCTCCAGCCCAGCACTGCTTACCTGGAGTGGCTCCAGGGTGGCAGCGATGCACATCGGGGCCAGAGCAGGATCCCTGCCTGCCTGCCCTGGCTCTGCGCCGCGTCCCTCCCGGAAACGGCCGGCACTATGTCCCTGCGGCCCCTGTGGGAGGGGGGAGCCAGAGGGCTCTGTGCACTATCCTTGCCTGTGGGTACCTCCCCCGAAGCTCCCATTAGCCATCCCCCCCTGCCCTGACACCAGGGGTCGCAGGGACGTGGTGCCAGCCGCTTCTGGGAGCAGCGTGGGGCCTGTGGCGCCATGGGGGTGGCAATCCGGCAGGCCGGATCCAAAGCCTTGAGGGGCCGGATCCAGCCCGCGGGCCGTAGTTTGCCCACCCCTGGTTTAACAGCATGATTAAACCTGTAATTGTGACTATTTTTTAATCTAGTTAATTTGTTTTGCATTAATTTTCGTTAATTCCAAATAACAATAATAGGGCCTGATCCAAAGCTCACTGACCTCAGTGGAAAGGCTCCCATTGACTTCAGCAGGGTTTGGATCAGTTCCCACAAGCCTAATGTCTATTCCCTTAGAATCTCCACAAAGAACTAATGGATCCTCATGATTAATTATTAGCCACTTGTGGGACTGCAGTGCCACACACTGAGAGAAACACTCACCCAACAGGACATGAGTGAACAAGGCTTCTTAGCATCCCTTTTATCTTGTACACAGATTTACATTCCTAGCAGTAAGGAGGATGTGTCCTTGTTACATTAGGAGCCATGTTTCCAAGGGTCTCCAACTTAGTCATGCAAGTTTGATGTGCCTTATAATAAGAATAGAAATCCTCAGCCTAGGAGTAATAACAATAATTAATAAAAATCTGTCTGGACATTATTGAAGTCTAGGAGCAGACTCTACACTGGGCCCACTTCCCAAATCCATTCAGTTCGTGGTGTTAGTGGTCCACACAGGATCCCCTGCTGTAGGTACAGGGACTATTGCTGGAATCAGAAACACCCTTATAAACTCAAAGAGTTCTAGCAGCCTGCCCACAGCAGAGATGCTCAGGCAGTGTAAAAACAGATTTTACAAACATGCCTTTTACTTATTTGGGAGGAAAATGTGAAATGACCACTGTCTGAATAGGAGTTTTTCCGCTGTTGATTAATTCCCCCAGCTTAGACATCTGGAAATCTGAAGTGACTGCAAACCTAGTTTAGATAGGTCTAGTGAAAAGGGACTGGCTGGATTCTCTGCTCTTTTGTCCCCATCTTCACAATCACGGTTAATTCCAGTGCAAAACAGCCACAACTGCCCGATTGCCGGGGAGAGCCAGCACAGGCCAAAAAGTGAGTGGTGTTAGCCAGAAAGGGGAAATGGCCTGAGTGGCCAGGGTTGCACTGATTCAGCAAATCCCCTCAGCAGCTTCAGTGGGTTCCGATGGAGATTTTACATCTTCCCCAGCTGGTGGAAATCCCAAGGAAGGGCAGGCAGTGCCCTCTGTAGAGGTGAATCCTCCCTGTTTGCTGGGACCAACCCAGCCTGGGGAAGTATATTAAAGTGTCTCCCACCAGAGTCAGTGGCCCTGGAAAGTTTTGCAAATAAACAATGTATCTCTAACATACCGATGTTAAAAAATCAAGGACTAAATTCCCCCTTCCCTGATGTCAGTGAAATTACACCAATGATGATTTAGGCTCCATGTAGACAGAGTATAGATGACATAGAAAGCAGTCTCAGTCCCACTATATTTTTATTCATGTTCACATGCCTTTAAAAATAACTTTCCGATTAGTTTTTGTTCGTATTGAACGGTCCAATCCAAAGCCCATGAAGTCAATGGGCATCTTTCAATTATTGCCACTGGGCTTTGGATCAGGCACTAAGAGAGAAAATAGTGTTAGACCTATACTGGGATCCCTAGCTCTGTTACTATAGTGGGGCCACTTTCCTGTGCTGCTGATCTGGTGAATACATTGAAAGCAAAAACTGCACTGAAGGAATACAATTGGCTCATGGGCTCTACCATTATCTCTGCACTGAAAAGACACAGCAACCCCAACCAGACCAGCTGCCTCTGAATAACATCTTAACATATGACACCACTGTTCTAGTTCTAATTTGGTGGAGTGATTTTTGCTTGTCACCACGCAGAATGCAGAGCATTTCAAGTGCTTTCGCATCATGTAGCCAAATATAACTTACTGGATCATATAATATTTCACTTGGCTGATGAAAACAAGGGCTGGCTGTGTTAAGACCTGCACTGATTTGCAAATCAAGTGTATATAAAACATAATAACTGCAAATGTCAAAGGCTGCAGGAGGCTTGATCTGTTGATTGTTTCTCCAGACACAAAACAGTCATGCTGCTTTCTGCACATCTTCTGCAAATTGGTGATAATATTCTGCAAGTTGCTGATAGTGTTTGATTTGTCACCACTGTATTTTGCAGACAGCCAAATCCAAATGCCATTCTTTAGAAGAAACACCGCAACTAAACATATTGGGTCCACTTTTCAAGTATGGGAGCCTTAATAAGATGTCCAGATCTGGCATTTCAGAGTTGAGTTTGACTTGTAGGCACAGAAAACAGGCCTTACTGTCAAACTGACCCTCCAAAGGAATGGGTTCAAAAACTGAGCTCCCGGTTTGCCAAATTGTTTTTAGGTTCAAAACAACTGGGTCGAATTCTGTATTGGTTACTAAGGCAACACTCCCACTGGAGTTACTGCAGATTTTGCCAAAGGAAGGAAGGACTGTGGACAAGTTCTGGTCCTCTCTCACATCCACCCCACAAACCTGTAGAGGCTAAAAGACATTCCATTGCACAGGAGAGAAATGGCCACAGAAGACTCATGCAGTGATGGTCCACATTATGGCAGTGCACCACATGGCTGTATCTGAGCAGGGGTCTTGGTGGAGTCTGTATCTAAGAGGGGTCTTGGTGGTATTGTAGCGGAGCACTGGGGAAGAGGAAGTGAATCTGCCACTGTGCAGATGGTTGGGCTGCAGAAGTGACCATGGAAGATCTGAGCCTAGTTCTTTGTTCTGGGAAGCTGTATGGGATCGGTGGGATGGGATTCTCCCCCCAGGCTGTAGAGCACCTGTTCAGCAACTCCACAGCTGCTACTGCAAACCATGGATCCACATAGTCACGCATCACCCATGAACCTGGGCTTTGGGCAGGTGAGAGGTATGGCTCTGTGTGAGGAATGCATGATCGGGTCAAAAACTGGCATCCAGGCCTGAGTAAAGTGCATGTTCTGCCAAGTGTCCAGCAAATGGTTAGGTTAAGTACAGCTGATGCCAGGATTTCCCACAACAGCTGTTGTAGTTTAGTATTGCTAAAATAGTAGAGTAAAATGTAACCCATGGGCCAAATTCAGACCTGATGTAAGCACTCAACTCCATTGAGTTCATTCAGGACTAAATTTGTCCCAGATTTTATCTGTGATTACAAAAAAGATTAGGTACATGCATACCCACAGTGTTTGCTTTAGTTCTGACCATTGCCTGTAAGATCATAGTCAGGTGAAAATGGTAAAGAGTCACAGAAGAAGTCACTTTCTTCAAACACTGAACAAGGAACTTTATCAGAATAAGGAAAACAGCATTATTGCCTCTCTCTCCACTTCACTGTAAAGCTGCTGCATGAAATCCTATCCGGTGCCTTCCTGCTGCCTTCCTACTCCAGTTTTAAAGAAACAATACAGATATTTTCACATCTCTCCCTCCTGCCCTCTCTCTCTTTCTACATTACCAATGTATATAGTAAGAGTTAATTAAACAACTCAATGATTGGGTCATTTCTGGCCTTGAGGAAGAGTTTGTCCAGTTAATACATTTGAATGATCATATCCTGTTCAATAGGATTACAGTCCCTTCATTAACACTGTGCCACCTGTTACTAGGGTCACACAGCAATTCAGCTGCATATGGAAGTGGTTTCAGAAGCTATATATTTCTTCTGCATTGAGTACCTTGGTCATGTTCAGCTGTGTAGGATCTCAGGCCCAGATCCTCAAAGATATTAGTTGCCTAACTCCCTGTCAGGGTTCCCTCCCCACTCTAAACTCTAGGGTAAAGACGTGGGGACCCGCATTAAGAGCCCCTAAGCTTATTTTTACCAGCTTAGGTTAAAACCCCCAAGGTACAAAATTCCCTGCACCCTGAGAAATGCTTTTTCCACTGCCACCATTAAGTGTTCTAAACAGGAATCCAGGAAAGGGGACCACTTGAAGTCCCTTCCCCCCCAAAAAAAATATCCTCTTAAGCCTATACCCCCGTGTCCTGGGAAGCTTGGGGATAATTTCCTAACCAACTGGTTACACAGTGATCTAAAAACCCACCCCCTGGGTTTTTAAAAACCATAGAAAACAGTCAGCTTCTTAAAAGAAGGATTTTATTAAAAACAAAGAAGGTAAAATCATCTCTGTAAAATCCGGATGGTAACTATTTTACAGGGCACTTAGAGAGATTCCCCCCTCTGGACAAAACCTTAAAGTTACAGAAAAACAGGAATAACCCTTCCCTCTCCCACAGGGAATGTACCAAGCAAAATAACAGAAATTTACTCGCTATGCTATTTAAACTTACTTTAGAAAAGTGAGTATTGGTGAGGAGGCGGATTTTCTGTAGGTTCTTTCTGTCTTCCAAGATTACTCTGACTTAGACAAAGACACACACAAAAACCTTCCCCCCTCCCAAAGTTTGAAAGTATCTTGTTCCCTTATTGGTCAGATGCCAGCCAGGTCAGGTGTCAGTCTGGCTACCTGCATTTCTTAACCCTTTACTGGTAAGAGGATTTTATAGCACTGCATTAGACCCTCTCCCCCTTCCCTTCATATTTATGACACTCCCATTGACTTTAGTTGCCTAAAGGGCTTTCAATGGAAGTTAGGCATCTTTGAGGTCCTGGACCTCGCTGTTCAGCTACATCCAGTTACAATTGCACATTTTGTATAATATTTGTCCTCATTCATTGTTATTAGTCTCCTAATTTACATTTAAGGAAGTTTTGGGGTGAATTCTGATGATGATAGAAGAAAGCCTAAGACCTCTTAGGTTTGAGATCTCTTAACTTCTCAACCTCTAAGGAAGGCCACATAGGACAAAGACTTATTTGTACCTCTAAGGCTGGTAGCAAGTTTCTGATATGTTGACCCATAAGCAGCTGAACTGTAATTACTCTGGTGACTGATGATGGGTTGGATTGCCATATAGCTCAGGGTCTTTTTGTTGTCAAATTCTCTTAGCAACCCACACTGCTCTCTTCATCAGTCCATTCTCTCGGTGGTGGTGGGGGCTGCAAATAATAAATTTGACATCACAGTGTACATATTCCAGGAAATTTGAATGCCTTTCTGTTAAAAAGCAAAAGAAACAAATGTCACACAGCCGTTCATTAAGTAATACTAGTGAAAACATAGAATTCCCATTCAAGATGTATTAATCAGATTTTGTGAACATATTTTCTCCCTGGACTACTGACAATGCTTCCTACTTCACATTATGCTGCAGATGTTGATAGTAGTTTACAAAAGCCAAACCTTTGACAGCTGAAAACTTAAAATATAGACTTTTCTACCAAACAGTGAATTAATCAATATAAATTGCAGTTGGCTTGAAAATTCTAAGCATCAGCTGATTTTTTTAATAAAGTGTATGACTTTGTGATTAGAATTTAGAAAAGTGGCCCAAAATTGAGCTGCAGACAGGAAAACTGATGAGAAATACCATGCTTTAAATCAGCATGCTCAACAGCAAATAGAAAGGAGAGCATCTTAACTGACAGTTCCACATGCCCCTTGGAGATAATGATGTGGTGGCACGACTATTCTCTCCACTGCATTTCTAAAGGGACTGCAGCAAACCAGCCAGGACTCTAAAGCAGCTGGTAAGACCCATTTTTGTTAAAGCTCTGGGTTTTTTCTTTTGGACTGAATCATTCATATAGATTTTCATGTTCTAAGGAAACTCCAATTATTGTTATTAAGGTTAGGTATTGTTATCCTTGGTAAACCAAGTGATTATTTTAAAACTAGAATAACACATCTCTTTTAGGCAGTGGGTGATGTTTGCTTTCAAAAGCACTCCATTGAGTTAGCAATCAAAAAACTAATTCTAAACAGATCTGGAACAACAGGGAAAACAATGGAGCATTTACGGTAATTACTACATTTAGATTTCACTCCTTTTTCTTAGAAGAATCATGGAAAGCTTGATTTTGCTCCAATGATCTTTAAACTATGAGTAGTTCACATACTTACTTACCATACAGAAATGTAAAGATATACATAGCACAGCTTTGGGTTGTTAGGCAGTCACTTGGGGCAGTCACTGCAAATGTAGTTGTGTCTTGTATAGCATTCAGTCTGTCTGTGTTTAATCCAAATAAATAATAATAATAATACCCACATCACTGGTCAGACTCCTCTGAAAGAAAATGTTTTAGTTTAATAATATAACATGGCATTATTTCTAGGCTTTGTGAAATATGCGGCAAGGCTTTTTGACACAGATTTAGCACAGTGTTCAAAGATAATTCTTTAGCCACATAATAATGGCATTGTTTCTATTAATGTTATGCAGACCGATGCTGATAAACAAATGCACTTTATAAAATGTATTTTAATTTAAATTCTCTTCATAGCTACTAAATTAACTGAGACCCACTAAAATTAGCTCAGCCATTAGTTACCAATATTTATCAGCTCAGCTTTTCAAACTGAACCCCCAATACATTTCATATATCTCTGTATGGTTTTATATTACACTGATGAGTGCTAGGATCAAAGAGGAATGGAAATGCAGATAGTGTACGTGTTATACCTAATGCAGAGTTCTGTTCTTCTTCACAACTGTTTGCAAATGTGCAACGCACCCTAGAAATTTTTCTTTTGTGCAGCATAGGACATAGAAACAGAGGACACAGGATTGGAAGGAACCTCCTAGGTCATCAAATCCAGCCCATGCTATTGCAGGCAACCCCATCATATAATCCCAGTCATAAATGTATCAAGCTCCATTTTCAAACTAGTTAGGTTGGCTGCCCCCACAACTCCAATTGGGAGGCAGTAACAGAACCACTGATGCATAGAAAGCTTCTTCTAATTTCCAGCTGAAATTTATTCATGGCCAGGTTATACCCATTTGTTCTTGTGCCAACATTGCCCTTTAGCAACATATTTAGCAACGAATTGGCATCTTTGAGAAGTAATGTACAAAGGATTTGGGACTTGAGTGAAACATAGAATAGCTTTGTATCCGTTTGCCATGAATCCTCACTAACACACTGTGGCATAGTGTTGCTTTTCATATCAGAGAGGAGAAAAACATTAAAACGTAGCCAGCAAAAATAGTTTTAACAACAATTGACTCTCCATGCTGGCTGCCTAATGCATACTGTGACGGGGCAAGGCCAGAGGGCTATAGGAAAGTGGTAAGGAACCAGTATGTTAGCCCCAGGCTAAACAAGTCCCTGATACCTTATGGCAGTTGCTCCAGGTTAATCAAGACACCTGGGGCCAATTAAGAACTTTCCAGAAGGCAGGGAGGTTGATTGAGACACCTGCAGCCAATCAGGGGCTGGCTGAAACTAGTTAAAAGCCTCCCAGTGAGTCAGTGAGGGGCGCATGTCAGGAGCTGTGGAAGGAGGTTGCGTGTGAGGAGCTGGGAGCAAGAGGCACTAGGAGCTGAGAGTAAGAGGGCGTACTGCTGGAAGATCCTGTGGTGAGGATAAAGAAGGTGTTGGGAGGAGTCCATGGGGAAGTAGCCCAGGGAGTTGTAGCTGTCGTGCAGTTGTTCCAGGAGGCACTCTAAACAGCTGCAATCCACAGGGCCCTGGGCTGGAACCTGGAGTAGAGGGCGGGCCCGGGTTCCCCCCAAAACTCGCAACTCCTGATCAGACACAGGAGGAGTTAACCTGGACTGTGGAGTCTACTAGAGGGGAAGATCTCTGAGGCAAGCAGAATCCGCCAATAAGCGCAGGACCCACCGAGGTAGAGGAGGAACTTTGTCACAATACCTAATGCTCTAATCTGTTCATTTTATTTTTATATACGCATCCTTCTAAGTTTCTACGTGACTCAACAAGGATGTCGTTTGCACTGTGATTTTCCTTTCTGACAAGGAAAATAGATACCGTTCACCGGGTTCTGCGGTCAGTGGTGTTTTGCTGTTAAATTATAGGACTTACAGCTGATTTCCTGTCCCCTCAATATAATCAGACGCATCCTTGAAAGACATTTGATTTCATTTATCTCAGAATTCCATTTTGGTGTAATTTCAACAAAAGGAGCCAGACCCTCAGCGGGTATAAGTTAGTGTCCCTCCATTGAAGTCAAATTGCACCACTGAGGATGTGGCCCAAGGGTTGTATAATATGACCAGCTTGTTAATATCACACAGAAACTAGACACTTGGGGCTTGTGTGATACCAGAATATGGCCCCAATAAGCTCATCAAAACGCACTGCTTAAAATATTTCATTTTTTAAAACCTTGCTGTATTGAATTATATCACATTTAACAATAAAGCCGTACAATAAAGTGTCAGCAAAGCCGTTACTGATAGCTTGGACAGAGTACTTAGTTGGCACACTGAAGATGCATGTGTTCTGAGCATAGCTGAATCCTGAATATTTATTCCTGAAATAGCAACCATACCAGCAGTCCTTTGCTTATCTCAGTTCCCTGGGTACAGTGAAGAGGCATTGCTAGACCATGCCCAGATATGTACCCCACCATTTGCCAAACATTCTCAGAGATGCCTTCACCCTGAAGATAATATTTTTTTGGCGTTTACAGGCATCGATTTCACTTGTCCCCACCTGCTCAGAAATGGTTGCTGTGTCCCTTGTTCCAGTGGAGCAGCAGACTTCTCTGAGCGAGGGACAAAAATACTTCTAACAAATTTGTAATTGTTTCTTATTCCTATAGACCTGTCTAGTCACTGAGGGTCAACTCATGTTGTGTAGTGCCTTACTCCTTGAACAGGCCCATACAAATCAATGGGATTGCTGGCAGAGTAAAATACTATTACTGTACAACTTCTACTACTACAGCATAGCAGGATCTGGCCTTGAGTAAAAAAGTTTTATCGCTTGCAAGTCTTGTTTGGTTCTTACAGGCTTTCAGTACTTTATTATATAGAATTCTGAATGTTTGTTTAAACCCCCAGTTTCTACGACTGCATTAGCCATGGTTTATTTTATTTTTTCCCCTTTAAACCACTTAAACATATTTATATCATAGCTGATAACATGTCATTCAAAATATGACATTTAAATTTCATAAGAAAATCCATCCTGAAAAGTGGAAGCAACTTTTATTTTTAGCAAGGAGAAAATGAGATGATTTATTGTAATGACCATCTGTGATGGGGTGGACTGGCCCCACACTGGGAGCAAAAGGGGTTAAATCAGCACTCTCGGCAGCCGAAACCACGCCCCCTCGACCCTGCTGGGCATGCTGCAACTGCTGCTGCAGTATAAAAGGGAGCAGCATAGATCAGTCTGGATGCTCTGCTGAGGAGGAAGGATGCTTGGTAGGGGCTCCAGCCAGGAGCCATTACAGCCCTTACCTATGGGAGCTGAAGACCCCGAGACCTGGACCAGAGTCTTGCCGCTATTGGAACCGCAGGGAGTGTCCGGTGCTGAGGAGCCTGGAGTCCTGATACCCTATGGACCAGTGCTGCAGGAAAGCCGGTAGGAAGTGACCCAGGAAGGGTGAGGGAGTGGTACCTCCCTCCCTCATGAGGTCAATGTGTTTTGATGGGATTCCCCACTGATCCAATGGTGGACCGCTCCACCGCTGTTAGGGCCCTGGGTCGGGGCCTAGTGGAGTTGGGTGGGCCCAGGCCCCCCTACCTGGGCCGCCACCCCCCCAGTGATGGCCCCCAGACACTGGCCACTAGACCACCCTACTCTGCCTCCGAGGGTGGCTCTATTGACTCCGGCCACTAGGCCATACTACCTTATAGTCGAGGGTGATTGTATTGACTCCGGCCATTGGGCCACACTCCCCTGCAGACAAGGGATCACAGGAACACAGGAACCCTCCCTGCCAACCTCCCAGTGCAACTCACAAAGATGGGTCCCGGAGATGACCCGGAGGCCTTTCTAGTGACTTTTGAGAGGGTAGCCATGGCTGCGCGATGGCCTCCTGAACACTGGACCACCCTGATGGCCCCCTACCTGACAGGCCCAGCCCAGTCTGCCTACCGTAATATGGACCTACTGGATGCCCTCGAATACTGGAAGGTAAAGGCAGCGGTCTTGGACCAGACAGGCATTAGTCCCAAGACCTACCGCCAGCCGAGAACAGTACCCTCTTGAAGCCAGGCCAAGGGTGGTGGCTCAACAGCTCCGGGACTGTGCCTGGTGGTGGCTAGACCCCAATAAACAGTCAGGGGTACAAGTCGCCAAAAAAGTGATCCTTGAGCAATTCACCCAGATCTTCCCCAGTGGAGGGAAGGAGGTGGTCCAGCAGCATAGGCCAGCAACCCTTGCTGATGCTGTCGAGTTAATGGAGGATTACCTGGCAGCAGATACCCCGGGGCCACAAGCCCCCAAGCCGCCGACCCTGAAGAGAAAGGATGGTTCAGCTGGAGGGACCCCTCATCACAACGAACTGGGGAGAGCACGGCACCTATCTCGAATCTCAGCTATCAGCACTGGCCCCGAAGAAAGGCGACTAGCGGGCTGAGGACTGGCCTGGAAGGAAGGAGATGCATCGGAATGGGTACTCCCAACGAAGATGGGCACGCCCTCCGGGGGAGACCGGGACCGGTGCTATGAGTGCGGGCAAGAGGGACACTTTTGCTGAGATTGTCCATACATGGATTGCAGTGATGGTCAAGTATGGGTGGCCAGCCCCTGGGCCCGAAGGACGGAAGGAAGAGAAACTTGTGGTCCTGTGAGGTTAAATGGGGCCCCAACGCTGGCCCTAGTGGACACCGGATGCAGCCAGACCCTCGTCTGAGATGGGGTGGTAACTAACCCTGAGCCTACAGGAAAGGAGATACAGTTACAGTGTGTCCATGGGGACATATGGCTCTATCCCATGACTAGGGTTAAATTGGAGATCGCCCCGCATGACACAGTCCTCCAGGTTGGGGTCACTCCCCAGACTAGCATATCCTGTGATCCTGGGGCATGAATGGCTTTGGTTCAAGGAGCTCCTAAGGGGCTACGGGCATTGAAACCCAGCGGGGAGGAAGCAGCGACCCCGCGGGGAGGGCTACTTGGCCAAACGGCAGATCCTGACCTGGGGGAGGGCCCTTCTGACACACACCCCTCCCCTATTCCCAGACGGACCACTGCTCCAGGCAGAGACTTCCATGGAGGAGGCCCCAAGGAAACTGGAGACTGACAGGGACTTCGTCCGGAAGCAAAAGGAAGACCTGACCCTAAGCCGCGCCTGGGAACAAGCAACGACCCTGGGCCCGGAAGTTGGGAACTGTACCTGCCACCCACAAGGGCCCCGCTTTGAGATCCAATGGGACTGCCTGTACTGGGTAGTCAAATACCATTTAGATACAGGAAGATCTCCAACAGCTGCTGGTTCCACACAGGCTGCGGCATGATCTCTGGGCCCCTGGGGAAAGAGAAGACCCTCCAAAGGGTGGCCTGACGATTTTTCTGGCCAGGAATCCACCAATAGGTAAAGGATTTCTGTGCCTCTTGCCCAGTGTCAGCGTGCCAGACCCAAGGGGATACCCAAAGCACCCTTCATCCCATTACCTGTGATGGGGTTCCCTTTGAGCGAATTGGCCTACACCTGGTGGGGCTGCTGGAAAGGAGTGTGGTGGGAAACTGCTACATCCTGGTGATAATGGACTATGCCACATGGTACCCCGAACCCACCCCATTGTGAATGGCCACGGCATCTAAGATTGCCGCTGAGCTAGCGAAAGTTTTCACCAGGGTGGGGATACCGCGAGAAATCCTGACTGATCAAGGTAGTAACTTGATGTCCGATACCCTATGGACCACTGCTGCAGGAAACCTGGTAGAAAGTGACCCAGGGAGGTTGAGAGAGTGGTACCTCCCTCCCTCATGAGGTCACTGTGTTTCGATGGGATTCCCCGCTGACCCAGTGGCAGATCACTCCTCTGCTGTTAGTGCCCTGGGTCGGGGCCCGTGGAGTCAGTTGGGCCCAGACCCCCCTACCAGGGCTGCTACCCTCCTGGTGATGGTCCCCAGGCACCAACCACTAGACCACCCTACCCTGCCTCCAAGGGTGATTATATTGACTCTGGCCACTAGGCCACACTATCCATAGTCGAGGGTGGTTGTATTGACTCCAGCCATTGGACTACACAGCCCAATGGCTGAGCACAACCATATTGACTTAACTGCGTGGCTACCACGTACCCCACCCCAGGGTGATGGGGGGTACTGGCCCCGCAACACCATCCCTTTATTAAAATGTATTATCTGTCATGCCTCTTGTGATCATCAGATCAGGGATTACTTTTTGTTTCATTGTATTATCCAATGTTCCTCTGCATATAGGTGAATTTGACCCTCAAATAGTGAATGTAGGATTTTTATTCTGTAAGCCTGATATTAAATACTACCCAGGAGCTAATCTGGGAAGTCATACTGATTGCTTCTAATATAAAAGCAACCAGTTTGAAAGAGCAAAAATCTGGTAATACAACTCTAGGATATTTAGTGAATCAGATTCCTTTTCCCCATTGACAGATCTCAATGGAAAACAAAAAAGCATTAAAATCTGATAGAATCACCTATAGGAGGCTGGAAATCTGAACATAGATTGCTGAATGTAGATGCTCCAAGGTTAGTGTACTGTATCTGTAACAATATATTGCATGTTCAGTATGGTGGCATATGAGATTTTGATATGAGTTCTGCCAGACTGTATTTTGAATCAGTTGTTCACTCAACCAAGCAGAAAGTTGGATTATGTCATCATCTAATTGACTGGAACATTGCAAAAGAAGCAGACAACAGACATGGTGTCATCATCATATTCAACATAAAAATCTAAGGTCAAGATTCTGACCTAAGATACACTGGTGTTAATCCAAAAAAACTCCATTAATGTCAGTGGAATTACTGGAGACTCTGTTGATTTCAATGGCATTACTCTGGATTTACACCAGTAGTAAGCTCAGATTCTGTCCTGGAGGGTTTGGTTTTGGATTTCACAGTAGTTTTGCACCAGAAAAACTCCTTTGTCTAATTTAGAATAGGGTAAGAGACGTCAGAATTAGGACTGTTTCTGATGAGTCATTGCTTTAAAACATTGAAGATACCATAAAGAGTGTGGGGAAATATATACAAGTTATTGCCACTCAGTAAGTGACAGAAGACAAGTGAAATTTCCTCTGATGTTCACAAAAGTAACCAATGTTTGCAATGTTGTTGTACCGGTGTTGGTCCCAGGATATTAGAGGGACTAACTGGGTGAGGTAATATCTTCTATTGCACCAACTCCTGTTGGCAAAAGAGACAAGCTTAGAGAGGTCATGCATTGAGGGGCAAATCCTGCTCACATCTCTCCCCGCACTCCATCTCTGGGTGCAAAGAGCCCCTAGCAAGAAAAGAGTTCTGCAGCATAAAGCAGGAAAGGGCTTTGGAAGGGCCATGCAAGGTCATCTGCTGTTTAGTGCAGAACCCAGCTATGCAGGGGGCTCCATGTGTAGCAGTGCATGGGAGTGGGGTGGCCCAGATGAGGAACACGGACCATAGCCAGCATCATTCCAGCACTTAACCAAGATACTCAACTAGGCATTGGTGGGTACATTTACTTCTAAGGGCCTGATCCTGGGATTTCAATGGGAGCTAGGGGTGCCCAACTCTGAGTTGAGAAGAGGCATTTCAAGGAATAGAATTGTACCCTGTGGATGTGTCAATCTCGAGTGGAATGGAGTTTCCCCAGGGAAGGATTTATGCATTCAACTGCTTGTCCTCTGTCTCTGTTGGTTCAATGACCATCGCCACTTTGGCATTCAGGTTTCTTGGACTAAAATGCTAATAGAGTCATTGTCCATTTCAGAGTTCAACAATGAAGCTGGTGCCAAACCTCCTCCTTTGCTTGCTGCTGCTGGTGAAACTGTATCACACTGCAACAGCAGATGATGAAGAACCACAGCCACCTAAAGGGCCTTGTGCAAACTGGATGGGAGGAGCACCAGGCTACCCAGGCCACAACGGTGTCCCAGGCAGAGATGGAAAGGATGGGAAAGACGGGCAAAAGGGAGAGAACGGAGACCCAGGTCTGCATGAGGCTTTAATATTCTATACCATGACCTGACTTCTGCGGGAAGGAAGCCTCAGTAGAGACAGGATTCAAAATTCATGGAGGTCAATGCAAAGATTTCCATAGGCTTTGAATCAGGTGTAAAATTCTCAAAGCTATTTGGAGGTAAATAATGTGTCATCCTCTATTTAGCAAATGAGAGCACAAGGCACAGAATGTGTATATAGAAGAAGGGACAAATATATTCACTGGCTGGAAAGTTCCGAAATGTTAGGAGCCAGGTAACAGTTTAGAGGAAAGAATCTCCCTGGCTTCTTCCCTATAAACAAACCACTGATTCTGTGTCTATGTAATTACCTGCTCCGTTTGGTGTCAGAGTATTAAATGAATGTTTAAGGATCTGATTGTTGTTTTTATTTCAATGCAGTGTATAGTTATTTTGCAATACAGAGAAAGCTGGTCAAATTTGCCAACATTTGTTTGTATTTGAAGTCGCTGTATGTTATTCAGCAGCATCAGATATAAACATTACCAGCATTTCCATTTTAAGCAACTATTTTATGTCATTTATAAAATGTAGGTCTTGCCTGAAATTTGGCTTAGAAGGTCTCTTCCCAAACAGCTTAAATAATTTTTGGGTTATCGTTGGTTAACTTTTTGGTTAGCCTTGTTTTTTTAGGTGAAAAACTGCAGCTTATGCTTTTGAGGATTCTAGAAATAAAATGAAAAATGACAATTATTTCAATTACTGTGCATGTGCATTAACATTTCTAACAGCTATCACTAATTCAAAACTTCGGATCAATATCTGCTTACAAAATAAAATGGGAAAAATCAGAAGTATTGGAAATCTCCTGGTTGGCAGCTAATGGGGCTTTCTCTCAATGGAATTTCCATAGGCAAATTGATGCAAGTGAGTACCTAGGTATAAAAGTACCAAGAAATATTAACAAACTAGTGAAAATAAATTTAGATTCTGTATTCTTCCAAATAGTTAGTGATACAAAAAGGGGCCATCATCCATCCCTCAGGCTGTGTGGGAAGGGTTCACACAATAAAAATGTATATCCTGCCTAAGCTCCCCTATAATTAAAGGGTATGTCTATACTGTCTGGGCAATAGGACCCTGCAATGTGGGAGGGTCCCAGAGCCCGGAAGACTACACTGCAATGAAACAGCTCCACAGACCAAGCCCCGCGAGCCCGAGTCAGCTGGCATGGGCCAGCCACAAGTGTCTAATTGCAGACGACATACCCTAAGCAGCATAACTGTATATATCCCTCTGGCTTATCTGTATATATCCATCCAATTTATTTTAGAAAATTTAATGGCCTTATTAGAGCCTTCCTGTGAGTCTCTGATCAGTGACCATGACTACCACCTCCAATTCCTAAAGCCGAGGGGGTTTCGTCCCCCAGACCTACAAAATTAATATTATGCTTTTATCATAAAAAATGGGGAAGAAAATGGCAGATGAAATTCAATGTTGATTAAATGCAAAGTAATGCACAGTGGAAACCATTATCCCAACTATCCATACAAAATGATGGAGTTTAAATTAGCTGTTAACACTCAAGAAAGAAATCTTGGAATCATCCTGGATAGTTCTCTGAAAAATTTGCTCAATGTGCAGCAGCAGTCAAAAAAGCTAACAGAATGTTAGGAACCATTAGGAAAGGGATAGATAAGAAGACAGAAAATATCATATTGCCATTTTTATAAGTCCATGGAATGCCCATACCTTGAATACTGGGTGCAGTTCTGGTCACTGTATCTCAAAAAAGATATATGAGAATAGGAAAAAGTACAGAGAAGGGCAAAAAAAAATAATTATTAGGCATATGGAACAGCTTCCATATAAGGAGAGATTTAAATGATTGTTCAGCTTTGAAAAGAGATGACTGAGGGGGGATATGATAAAGATCTATAAAATCATGAATGGTGTAGAGAAAGTGAATAAGAAAGTGTAATTTATGCATTCGCATAACACACAAACCAGTGGTCACTCGATGAAATTAATAAGCAGCAGGTTTAAAACAAAAGGAAGTGCTTCATTACATAATGTACAATCAACCTGTGGAACACATTGCCAGGGAATGTTGTGAAGGCCAGTTCCTTTTTCATCACAGCACCCACAAACATCAGAGGATACAGCCTTTTGCAACCTCTGTGGTGTTTTGTTGCAGCAAGGGTAGCCTGAGATCCACCGAAGCATTTTAAATTTTTTGTAATATGCTCTGCCATTGAGATTCTTTTAAGGGCAGTGATAAAGCCCCTTCCCACACTTTCACAAAGAACTCAAAACTAAATGAGTTCCTCTTCATTAACAAAGTATGCATAATGGACATGGGCCTGGGGAGTTTTTGGAGCATTTTTCAGGTTCCCAGTACTCCTGGGCCTCGGGCAGTCCTAGGTCATCCAGACCAAATTGATATGTTAGTATAACTAAGTTCAAAAAAGAATTACATAACTTCATGGAGGATAGGTCTATCAATGGCTATTAGCCAGGAGAGTGAGGGACACAACCCCATGCTCTGGATGTCCTGAAACTTCTGACTTTCAGAAGCTGGGATTGGCTGATAGGGAATGGATCACTCGATAAATTGCCCAGTTCTGTTACTTTCCTCTGAAACATCTGGCATGGGCCATGGTCAGAAGACAGGATACTGAGCTAGATGAACCATTGGTCTGACCGGGTATGGCCATTCTGATGTTCTTATGTCACAGATGCCAAAATGGTTCAGCATGCCAACACCCTTGTACTCACATGGGTGGAAACTGTGCAGGTATTAATGCATCTAATTCCCCTGCTGGTCTCTTTTGTCCGATGAAAAAAAAATAAGGTGCCTTCAGTGGTGGCTGCATGAAGGGTCAGGGCTATC
Organism: Macrochelys suwanniensis; assembly: GCA_033296515.1. Taxonomy (NCBI): domain Eukaryota; kingdom Metazoa; phylum Chordata; order Testudines; family Chelydridae; genus Macrochelys; species Macrochelys suwanniensis. The sequence continues at coordinate 42,442,638 of CM065783.1, forward strand.
CTAGCTAAGAAGTTCCAGTTTGCCATCATGCAAAAGCACCTATTTGGGACAACCCAGACATGCAAATTGGGAACAAACCTACAATTTGGAAATACTAACTGAGGAGGGGCATCGTATGGATTTCCGAATTAGTCAGCTATGAGGACTGTGTCCCTTTTCTAACACTAAAACAAAGTAATGATCTGCCAACCTCAGTGGAATGGCAGTACTTTCACTTCAGACATTTGCTAACATATCAATTTGGTCCAGATGACCTAGGACTGCCCGAGGCCCAGAAGTACTGAGAACCTTAAAAATGCTCCAAAAACTCCCCAGGCCCATGTCCATTATGCATACTTTGTTAATGAAGAGGAACTCGATTAGTTTTGAGTTCTTTGTGAAAGTGTGGGAAGGGGATTTATCACTGCCCTTACAAGAATCTCAATGGCAGAGCATATTACTAAAAATTAAAAATGCTTCGGTGGATCGCAGGCTATCCTTCCTGCAACAAAACACCACAGAGGTTGCAAAAGGCTGTATCCTCTGATGTTTGTGGGTGCTGTAATAAAAAAGGAACTCTGGTGCATATGCAATGAGACTATTCAACTGTGAAAAGAGGCGGCCACAAGAGTTAAAATAATGCCCAGCTTTAGCTGAAAATGATATCCTAGGTTATTTATCTGCTAAATTGGGTTTAATTGTGCCATAAAGACATTGGGTTTTGAAGGCAGCAGTGATCATCAAGCGCATGATTTTACAAAAAAGGAAGAACGGCTTATGCCCAACATAAAGCAGTGGTGTTAGGACCTGTCTGAGTTAGCAGCCAAAGAAAGAATAGCTTATGGCCGTAGAGAGCAATTATATTGATTTGAAAAAATGTGGACCTTCCACCTTTTTGGATAAAAATGTTGAGACGGCTCAAAGAATGGCAGACTTTCATTCCACCTAACCTCTCCTTTCCTGTGCACCCTGCCCTTGGTCGGTCCCCTCCTTCCCTCTCCCTATTTATGCTTGACACCTCCTGTTTTATTACTAAAAAGAAAAGGAATACTTGTGGCACCTTAGAGACTAACAACAGCTCACTTCATCAGATGCATGGAATGAAACACAGTAAGCAAACATTTATTCATACAGAGAAACATGAAAAGGTGGAAGTAACCATACCAACTGTAAAAGGCTAATTCATTGAAAGGAACTATTATCAGCAGGGTTAAGAAACTTTTGAAGTGATACTCAAGATGGCCCCTCACGGACAGTTGACACAAAGGTGTAAGGGTACTTACACTAGGGGAAATACTAAATTAGGGGAAATAGGTTCAATTAACGTATTCCGTAATTTCCCCTAATTTAGTATTTCCCCTAGTGTAAGTACCCTTACACCTTTGTGTCAACTGTCCGTAATGGGCCATCTTGATTATCACTTCAAAAGTTTCTTAACCCTAATAGTTCCTTTCAATGAATTAGCCTTTTACAGTTGGTATGGTTACTTCCACCTTTTCATGTTTCTCTGTATGTATAAATATTTGCTTACTGTGTTCCATTCCATGCATCTGATGAAGTGAGCTGTTGCCCACGAAAGCTTATGCTGAAATAAATGTGTTAGTCTCCAAGGTGCCACAAGTATTCCTTTTCTTTTTGCTGGCACAGACTAACACGGCGACTACTCTGAAACCTGTTTTATTACTGTTACCCCCACCCTAACACATTATGTCTATGCAATATTGTCTGGTCAGGTCTTGCAGTTTTGACAGCTTGTAAAACTGTGTAATTCCATCATTCTATTGGAGATCCCATGAAGCATGCAGTATTTGGAAACATACACTAGCTGTAAGTCGTTCCCTTTTTGTCCTTTTCATTGTCTGTTTCTTTATGAAAATCAGTAAAATAATTAATCATAAAAAATAATAACAGCAAAAACTTCAAAGTGGATTTTATGATGGGGCCAAAAGTGTGCCATATATGTCCATGCAGGGTGCAAATGATAGTCCCAAAGAGCACCAAGGGACCATTGCAGCAGTATCCACTGCAACCAAAGGAGAAGGCTCAATGAAACTAAGCATCAGATTTGAAATAGTTACACTCCCTTGAAGTATGGGTGTGAATTCCAGCAGGGTTGAGTCAACCCTTTGTCCTTCTGAGATAAATTGAGCTCCATGCTGGAGCTTTTTATGGGAGTCTTTTGAATAAGAATTTAAAATCTCATGGGCCTGTTTTCAATAAGCATTATTGAGCCTATTAAAAATCGCCCAACTGGCCACCGGCCAACATCTCCCACTGTTCTCAAACAGGAATTGTTTTATCATCTACTACAGAACTATCATATCAGCACATATGCTGATGTGAGTCTGATTTGGTTTATTGTCGGAAATTCGCAACATGATCACTCTAATCAAAATAATTTTCCCCTGTAGGTGAGCCAGGCCCCAAAGGGGATACTGGAGAGGGAGGAGCTCCTGGCATTGAAGGTCCAAGAGGATTTCCAGGAATCCCAGGAATGAAAGGGGAGAAGGGAGAAGGTACTTACGTTTACCAATCTGCCTTCAGCGTTGGGCTCACAAGCAGAGCCCCGCTCCCCAACATCCCCATCAGATTCACAAAAATCTTCTACAACGAACAAAATCACTACGATGAAACCACGGGGAAGTTCCGCTGCAGCATCCCAGGCCTGTACTATTTCACGTACCACCTCACTGTGTATATAACAGATGTGAAAGTCAGTCTGTACAAGAAGGACAAGGCAGTGTTATTCACCTATGATCAGTTCCAGAAAAGCAATGTTGACCAAGCTTCCGGGTCTGTTTTGCTTCACCTGAGTGCCGGAGAAGAAGTTTGGCTTCAAGTGTATGGAGAAGAAGAAAAAGAAAACAATGGAGTTTATGCTGATAATATCAATGATTCTACTTTCACAGGTTTCCTCCTTTATCCAGACTTGGATCTTCATTAAAGTGTGAGTCTAGTACATGAGGGAGGAAAGGAAAGACAGGATTAACCAAGGAATTGATTTGGGAACACTCTAGGTTTTCCTAACACTATTTCCACACTCTGGTTACTGGCAAATATAGTGTTTTGTAGGGCTTTAGACTAGGTATTATAATTACCATGGATGAAATCCTGGCCACATTGAAAACAATGGGAGTTTTTCCATTGACTTCAGTGGGGCCATAATTTCACCCCACATCGCCACTTCTGCCCTCTTTCCAAACTCTGAGCCTAAATATCAATATAGTCACGAAAGAAATAGACAGAGCAAACATAGTGCCTAGTCCACTGGCTGTTTCATGACAGAGGCTCCTAAGTGCTATGATAATTCAAATAATAAATATAATCATAAATAATACAGCTCCTTGAAATATTTTTGAAATTCAGTTTTGAAAAAAATTATCAAAATTTTGAATATCAATGACAAAATTCACAATTTAGAGCTGTCTGAAATTTTTCAAAATGTTGGTGAACTTTTCAGTCAAAATTTCAAATTTGTACCAAAATAAGGAAGAAAGTATTTCATAAAAATTACATGAAACTTGTTCCTGTTTTCCACCCAGCTCCAATAAACACATCTCATTGCCATTGTAATCCTGCAGTTTACTCAGGCCTTCTAACTCCTCCCATTGTTTAGTGTTTTTCCTAGTGATGTTATGTCTAATTTAGATTGCAAGCTCTGTGGGCAGGTGTTGTGTCTTTTTATATATCTAGAAAGCATTACATATACCTACCGGGCTACATAAATAACCATAAAAACAACTCATGGCTACTACCATCTTGAATAGTAGATTGTTCCAGAAGCTTCACTTCTTTGGAGACCATATTTCTGTGACTGTTCTAAAATCATGGCATCCCCCTGCAAACAACATACCAGATATTTGGAGAATGAGAGGCACCAACAGGCAGCTGGGCAGTTATTTATATATAAACACATCTCTAATTAAAACACTGGATCTGCATTGTATTTAAAGATGTAGCAGTTCAGCACTCGTGCTCTAATGTGTGTTTGGTTTGACAGTATCTTATAGCTTTAATTTCAGCTGGAGTTCAGGAATGAATTGTTAGTTCACCTAGAATTTTCTGTGCCTTCTTCTCTATGAAAAAGCCAATAGTGCCTTCAGTTTAGCAATCACCTTTCCATCCTATAAATATACATCCATTAATAGAACACCTATGAGGGAGATCATCATCTGGTGTAAATGAGCTTAGCTCCATTGACATCAACAGAGCAACACTGATTCACGCCAGCAGAGGAACTGGCCCACTTATCTACAAGACTAGTTCTATTTTGCTATGATTATTAGGATTGGTGATCTCAGTAACATTCCTACCATGAGCTGATCTCTCTCATAGTTTCTTGTTTGACTTTATCTAAAAGAAAATCGGCTTCTCTGATAGATTTAGAGATGAAGAATCCAGGTTTGCTTTAATAGATTGGTTATTTTGGTTGGTTCCTAAACATAGCAGTATTTTCTACACTCCAATGAATTAACATATTATAAATAAAAATATTTGGCTCTCTCACTAAGATCTCTCTGTGGCTTTTTTTTTTTTTTTTGGTTGTTTTCATGTTGTTGTTATTTTGGAAGAGGTTGACAAAGGACATTTTTTTCCTAACACAGATGGGCAGCCCAAAAGCCAGGTGCTGAGTCATTTAAAAAAATCTAGGAGGAAAACAAAGATTCTTAAGCTGTTTAAAAATAACATAAAGATGGTCCTCAGTCCTTTTTTGATGCACACTTGTTTTCCCCAGGAATTGAAATGCGGGTGGGGGGTTTGAATGTACGGGGGGGGGGAGGGGATGAGGGTCAAGGAATGAGACCGTGAGGGCAAATGTGGACTTTATGGCACCATAGTAAAAACAGAAACATGTTTCACAACCATTTTATTAGATTTAACTCATATTTTAAAATCATCACACAAATTAAAGTTGGCTTCTCAAGCCTTCTATGAAGTACTACACCTATATCCTTCTTGGTTTCTTGTTGTAATTTTGCACAACTCTGTTAATGTAATGCAGTACTTCCAAATGCAATGAGTACTTCCAGTCCTTCAACTGACATGCTCATTAGTTCATTCACATGATCAGCAGAAGGTGACTTCTTTCAGAACACAAAAATATATTTCATGATGAAAAAGAACGTTCAACTGTAGCTGTTGTGACTGGTAGTAGCGAAAGAAGAATTCCTTTCCTGCATCACAGGAAACATAGTACAAAGATCAGGTTGAGCCACTAGTCATGACAAAAAGGAAGTTGAAGGCAAATCTTAATTAATTTGTTGCACGACATTCCACTCTGTGCTCAAATTCTCTATTCTGCCCTAATCACATTGCTGGTAGTACCTCCCTCCACTCAACTGTCGATGTTTTATAAGACAGGCAGTTGTAAAAGATACATAGAGGTTGAGTAGCATCCAGAAGTTGCTGTTGTAGATTTCTGACTGTTGGTTTAACAAACACTTCTTGTCCTCTTCACTTAAGGAATCAATTTAAGTTCCTTCATTAGTCAACTTCTGGACTGAAGTTCTTGCTTCTTCCAGTATGTTTTCAATGGATATCTCTCTGATTGATCCAAATATAGCTTCTATTGCTGGACAAAGATCTACTACTATTGTAGCAGATGCCTGGATGGCATTCTAAGTGGTTTCAACAGTAGACTTACAAGAGACAGAATGAAAATTGTCTTCTCTGAACATAGAAACAAAAGAAGTCCACCAATCTCACTACAGTACTTAGATCCGTCCCATCTTGGTAGATACTTTCCAAAGCCAGTAATAATGGTTGCAGTAATTTTAAGACATCAGCCAAGGATCGCTCATCAGAAAGCCAGCAGGTATTCCCATGTTGGAATAATTTGAACTTCAGTCCCAGAGCATCTTCTATTTTTTCCAAGACAATCAGTCTTTTTGGACTCTTGTTGGAAAAGAGAGTATAACGAAGACATTAAATTTCTGGCTTTTTTAATGTCTTTTGAAGATTCTGCAGCTCATACTAGTGCTAGTTGAGTAGATCATAGAATTGTAAGACTGGAAGGGACCTTGAGAGGTCTTCCAGTCCAGTCCTCTGCACTCAAGGCAGGACTAAATATTATTTAGACCATCCCTGAATTTTCTAACCTGCTCTTAAAAGCCTTTAATGATGAAGATTCTACAATCTCTCTAGGCAATTTATTCCAGTGCTTAACTACCCTCACATTTAGGAACTTTTTCCTAATGTCCAACCTAAACCAGCCCTGCTTCAATTTAAGCCCATTGCCTCTTGTCCTATCCTCAGAGGTTAATGAGAACAATTTTTCTCCTTCCTCCTTGAAACAACCTTTTATGTACTTGAAAACTGTTATCATGTCCCCCCTCAATCTTCTCTTCTCCAGACTAAACAAACCCATTTTTTCAATCTTTCCTCATAGGTCATGTTTTCTAGACCTTTAATCATTTTTGTTGCTCTCCTCTGGACTTTCTCCAATCTGTCCACATCTTTCTTGAATTGTGGCACCCAGAACTGGGCACAATACTCCAGTGGAGGCCATATCAGCGTGGACTAGATTGGAAGAATTACTTCTCATGTCTTGCTTACACCACTTCTGCTAATACTTCTCAGAATTTTTTTTTTGCAATAGTCTGACACTGCTGACTCATATTTAGTTTGTGATCCACTCTGAACCCTAGATTCCTTTCTGCAGTACCCTTTCTTAGGCAGTCATGTCCCATTTTGTGTATGTGCAATTGATTGTTCCTTCCTAAATGGAGTACTTTGCATTTGTCCTTATTGAATTTCATTCTATTTACTTCAGTCCATTTCTTCAATTTGTCCAGATCATTTTGAATTTTAATCCTATCCTCCAAAGCACGTGCAACCCCTCCCAGCTCAGTATCATCCGCAAACTTTATATTTTGGTATTCTCTATGCCATTATCTAAATCATTGATGAAGATATTAAACAGAACTGGACCCATAACCAATCCCTACAGGACTCTACTCAATATGCCCGTCTAGCTTGACTGTGAACCACTAATAACTACTCCCTGGGAACGATTTTCCAACCAGTTATGCACTCACTTTATAGTAGCTCCATCTAAGTTGTATTTCCCTAGTTTGTTTATGAAGTCATACAAGACAATATCAAAAGCCTTACTAAAATCAAGATATACCACATCTACCACTTCCTCCCTCCCCCCCGTCCCCATCCACAAGGCTTGTTACCCTGGCCAAGAAAGCTATTAGTTTGATTTGACACAATTTGTTTTTCATAAATCCATGCTGACTGTTACTTATCATGTTATTACCTTTTAGTTGTTTGCAAATTGATTGCTTAATTATTTGCTCCATTATATTTCCAGGTACTGAAATTAAGATGGTCTCTGCAATGTGTAGAGGAGAAATTAGGGTTACACTTTTCTCTGAGCAAAGCTTGTACTCCACCATGTCTTCCAGAGACGTTTGCAGCTCCATCAAATGCACAAGCAGCCATCTGTTTGGAGTCCAATTTACAAGCATTTAACTCCTCTAAGATGTGGGTTGTCACAGATGCAGCCAATATGTCTTCTATAACCTGAATATCTAGAAATGCATCTGTTGGCCTACTTCTTAGGATTTACAGTGTCATAAATTAATAATTCATCATCTTCTTGCACTAACAAATTATAATGAAGGTGAGACATGTCCTAGGAGAGAGAATGGTCCTGCAGCAGACTGGACAACAGAGACCCGCCTCTCCTGTACCAGCAGCTGTAGGAAGTGGAGACTCTGATCAGGAGCCTCATGGGCCCAAGACAGCAGATCTATCAGGTGAACTGAAAGGGTGACTCCTTTTCAATGAACCACTAAGAGGGGTATTAATCTGTGTCCATGGGAAGTTGCTCTTTGCTTCCTGTAAGACAGGATTCTTCTCATCAAATCCAAAGGAGATTTATTTATCCATCTAGCCACCCACCCACCCTATCTAACCCAACCATACCTTACATCCAGATTTTTATATCTCATCCACCATTGTAGTCTCTGTGCACCTTACAATGTATTTCTTCTTCTTCTCAAATGAGACAACCTTTAGCAACCCTATGATATGTTGTCCTATGACTAGAGAAGTCTTCCAATGCTTCACATGTGTTTCCACTAAGCACTTTTGTGCGGCATATGCAAAAAAAATTGGCTGTGTCTCTCTGCCCCACCACACACAGAGACCTCTGGTTACCTGCTTGATAGCCTTCCTGTAAGATAATGAGAACAACTCGTGGAAAGATTTATTTCCAGACTGTTTGCCCAAAGCTAACAATGAATCTAAATCCATCATGAATGGCCTCCCTAACAGAGAATCCCCCAAGGGCCATGAGATTTAAACAGGGAAATGTCAATGATGGATTTAGTAACAATCAATCTGATGCTAGATCTGATCATGTTTAATGGAGCCAGCTTGAGAAGATTCCCCTCCACTCCTCCCTGCCAGGCATATTAATATAAAGAGAATGGAAAAACAAACTAGTCTGTAAGCAAGAAAGGGGACAGAAATGTAGTGACTGCTGCATCTAATGGTATAAGAGGCTTAGACCAAATGCACCTAGGTTAGACCTTTTATAGCATTATTAAATTTTGAGGATCTAAAGTTTCTGAAAGACATGAAAATAGAAATGAATACGGTGCTTACAGATAACTGGCCTAAACACTGGGAGTAAAACCAAATTTAAAGATTCCCAAGCTGGTTTCCTAGAAGGAAACCAATGTCAAAAAACACTTCAGGGCTGCCTACACAGCCGGTACAAATGTGCTTCTAGTGTTGCCCCATATACCAGGAATGGACTGCATGCACTTCCAATAAGGGAGGTAGGATGATTCTGCAGTTCAGGCAGTAGACTAGGACTCAGAAGACCTGAGTCCAGATCTTTACTGCCACAGACTACTTCTTTACATATTTTAATGTTGTGTGCTTAAAATTTGGGGAGGGGGGGAATTCCCATCTCCCAGACACACTATAGATTTCTTATCCACGTTGTGAATGTTGATTGCATACTCTGCACTTGTTCCACCTGCAGAACTTTCACCGATGCCAATGGCAATTTGCATCCAAAACTACAGTAGCACAATGCTACAGTGTGGATCCAAGGATAATTTTGCCCCTAACCAAAGACTGATTTGAAAGCCTGAACCTTCCCATCAGCCCTTCATTCTTTCATCTCTTCACTGTCACTAGTCTGCAAGAATTTACATCATTACTACTTTTAAACTGTAGGGAAGAGCACAGGATTGGGAGTCAGGAGGTGATGATTTTAATCCTTGCTCAGCCACCAGCTCACTGTGTAGCCTGTTTCCTTATTTGTGTATATATATATATATATCACAGGGGTATTGTGCGGGTTGATCTGCAATGTTCTGAACATATCAAGCACTATAAGAATGACAAATTTTATTAAATATAATCTCTTTTTATCCATCACTGTGTGTTTCATCACTTTTTTATTTTGTACACCCCTTGTCCATACTTCTCTCTGAGCTGCTGTAACCAACTTTGTAAAGTCTAAGGCTTTATTTTGCCTCATTATGAATTGTTTGAAGATAGTTAGTAATGAAGAGCACTATAGATTGCATCATAATGAACACATGAAGGAAACACAGACCGCAGGCCCTAAGCATAGACGCCACAGCTGAGCTGTTTGGGTTTTGTTGGTCTGAGAAGGGAACTGACAGGCAGAATCAGTTGCTGTAAAGATGTGAGGATATCCCAAACAGACAGATGAATTGGAGGCAAAATGTCAGCAATTCCAAACTGAAATTAAGCTGCAAAACAGAGGGACAAGTGTCAAAAACCGATTGCCCACTAGATGGCAGTGCTGCTACACTGGAACTATTTAATGTACAAGGACCATCAGGACTCAGAGTGATATACCAGAACTATACTTTCAGAGACAGAAGGCCTGCTTAAACCTGGTGTAAACAAGTGCAACTTTATTGAGCACATCTGCTTACATCAAAGTTTGAATTTGGCCCTCAGGCCTTTTCAGAAATTTCTGAGCTCCCTACAGAGAGGAATTACAAAGAAAATAAATTTGGACAATAGCACGCAGGGCAAAAATGACATATGAATTCAGAGTTGTTGTAGCTATGGTGATCCCGGGGTATTAGAGAGACAAGGAGGGTGAGGTAATATATTTTATTGGACCAACTTCTGTTGGTGAGATAGACAAGTTTTCAAGCTTCACACAGAGTTCTTCTTCAGGCTCGAGCTCTGTGTAAGTTCAAAAGCTTGTCTCTCTCACCAACAGAAGTTGGTCCAATAAAAGATATTACTGTGACCAAGAATCTGGCCTCAGTTGCCTGAAACACCTTGTAGCACTTTAAATGAAATGTTTGCAGAAAAGCCTCGGAAGGGGTTTAAATTCAGAGAAATTATAACTTGTTTAACTGGACATAAAAAGAGTGGTGATAGTGTCAGGACCCTTTGGAATGCTTAGAGTAGTAATTAGTTTTAAACATAAAGACAATTTAATAATTTAAATTAGAAAATTCAGTAAGGATGGCCATAGGGTGAGATGTAATTTCACTTCCTGTGGGGAATGACTAAGCCAGGGGTCGGCAACCTTTCAGAAGTGGTGTGCCAAGTTCACTGTAATTTAAGGTTTCACATGCCAGTAATACATTTTAACGTTTTTAGAAGGTCTCTCTCTCTAAGTCTATATTATATAGACTATTGTTTTATTTAAAGTAAATAAGGTTTTTAAAATATTTAAGAAGCTTCATTTAAAATAAAATTAAAATGCAGATCTTATCAGTTTAGTGTGATCCTTGCCTAGGGTGACCAGATGTCCCGATTTTATAGGGACAGTCCCGATTTTTGGGTCTTTTTCTTATATAGGCTCCTATTACCTCCCACCCCCGTCCTGATTTTTCACATTTGCTGTCTGGTCACCCTATCCTTGCCCTTGCTTTTCCTTGTTGAGTTTTCCAATGTGGGCCACAGCAGGGGGTGGCTGAACAGCGCTGGGCCAAGGCCAGGAGCAGAGCCCTGGGCTGTCTGCAGGTATGGTACCCCAGGCTGGCAATGGGCTGAGCGGGGCCGGAGATCCGGACCCCGGCTGGCAGGGGGGCCGGCGGCCGGAACTCCAAACCAGCAGCGGCTGAGCTGCTCAGCTCGCCGCCAGCCCCACTCAGTCTGCTGCTGGTCTGGGGTTCCAGCAGGGGTGAAAGTAACTTAAATTTCTTACAGGTACTGTTGTATTGCAACCCCCCACGGGGGGAGGAGCTCAGGGGCTGGGATGTGTGGGTGTGGAGGGGAGCACTCAGGGCAGGGGGAGGGGATGTGGATGGTGTAGGAGTCGGGGCCTGGAGCATGGAGGGTGCAGGAGTCAGGGTTGGGTGGCATGAGGGGCTCAGGGCAGGAGGTATGGGGGTGTAGGGGGAAGTCCTGGGCGGAGGCAGGGGTTTGGGGTTGGCCTGGGACAGTCCCGGTTGTGACTGGGTTACCTGGATGGTGGATGGGTCCTTGCCCCACGCTGTTCCTGTTCCTGCCAAGGGAGCTGTGGGCCAGGTGTGGGGGCACTGCATCTGCAGACAAATGGGGGGTGGTGGCAGAAGACCCCCTGGCCTGCCGCTCCCTTCCCCTTCCCATCCAGGGGCCGCAGCAGTGCACGCCGCAGGGACTGCCGGTGCCTGCAGTGCCCTGGTGTCCAGCCACAGTGGCGAGAGAGGGGAAGAAGGAGAGGCTGGGATGCGGACACCTCCACCTCTACCTCCACTGCGCCTCCCGCCGGCCCCTTTCACTTGCCTGACTGCCTGCTGCTTAGTCCGGCGCACGGGGCCACCAGCGCCAGCCTGCAGGAGAGTTCCGGCAGCCAGCAGGGCCCCAGCTGGGAGCATGCCACGCGCCGCGCCTCCATCCACAGCGGAGCGCCCCAGCATCGGCCAGCTCTGGGTTCCAGTTCCGGCTGCCGGCCCTTTGCCAGCCGGGGTCTCAGCCACCAGCCTGCTCAGCCCGCTACCGGCCTGGGGTTCTGTTCACCCAGGCCAGCAGCGGGCTGAGTGGGGCTGGCGGCTGGGACCTCGGTGTGCCATTAAAAAGAGGCTCACGTGCCACCTTTGGCACGCGTGCCAGAGGTTGCCGACCCCTGGACTAAGCAAAACCCCATAGAAATACATTGGAGCTCTTAGGAGTATATGAGGATCTCAGACAAGAAGCAGCTACGAGTCATCTACAGGTCAGCTAAGGGAAACCTCATGGGACTACATTGCAGCCCATAAAAATACATGGGACTTCTGGTAAAGTCCTAGGACCGTCTAGTACCTTGTAGACAGTCCTAGAACCCAAGATGGTGGCAGGGGAGGAGTAAACTTTGATGGACATATGCTAATACAAGAAAGCTGATTAGCTGAATTACGATCATAAATTATGTTAATAGCTAAGCTTGAGAGAGCAAACAGTATATATGAGTGGGAGCCAACAGGCTAAACCCTGTAGTTGGGAATAGTAGTGGGACCAGACCGTAAAGAAGAACAGAAGCTCTGGTAGCAGGGGATCATAATGGGACCAAGACCTGAAAGGAGAATAGAAGATACACCTACATGGAAGAAGCCATCTGAGAAGCACCAACAGAACCCTGCAAGGCAGAGAGCTGCTTGAAGAGTGGCTATTGCAGCAGCAGTGGCAGCAGCTCAGGGTTACCAGGGCAAGGACCGCTTCTGCCACCCAGCCAGTAGTGGGGTGCCACAGCAGCTGCTCACAGGCCTCTGTTTCTCTCTTACCGGAGGAGCCATTTTACCTCAGACGCGGCCAGCGACCGCAAGCAGTAGCGAACAGCAGATGGTACTCACGAAGTACTAATCTGACAGATCAGAAGGACCGATCCAGAGACGAATCAGAGAGATTTTAGGAAGCCTCCGTAAGCTTAACTGTCCTCTGCTTAATATCCTAGAGTGTATGGGGTTTCAAGTGTAAATAAAGCTGAATGTCTGTGGTCTGAGTGTGATCTTCCCCCTACCTGTCTAGTAATCGCTGGGCCAGCGCTTACTGGATGTATAGTATGTGATACAGCATGGCCAGAAGGCAGCAGGAGAGTGATCGAGGATGAGGAGAAGCCTTATTCCCTGTAGATTAATTAAAAGCACCTGAAACCAATTAGAGCACCTGAAGCCAGTCACCTGATAAAATCCCCCTGCTTCAATCAGCCAGAGAAGGAGCTGGAGCAGAGTGAGGAGGAGCTGAATCAGAGTGGTTTGGTGGTGGAGCAGAGAGCAGTTTGGAGGAGTGAAGCAGAGTGGATTGGTGGTGGAACAAAGAGCAGTTTGAAGGAAAAGTGGAGGAGAGTTTTGAGAAGTGCTGCAGCGGGCTAAGAAGACCAAGATCCTAGGTAAAGGGACACCTGGCTTGTGCAGAGGGAAGGCAGGAAGCCCCACAAGCTGAAGGTCAGGAGAGGGAAGTAGCCCAGGGGAAAGAATCACTGGTACAAGTGGTTCACCTGCTATCATAGGGCCCCTGGGCTGGGACCTGGAGTAGAGGGCGGGCCTGGGTCCCTCCCTCTCCACTCCCCTTCCCTGGGATACTAGTAGGATAGCTGTTACCACAGTTCAGGGGCAAGAAATGGCACCCTGAAACCCCCCCACAAGAAGAGAGAGTGCGGGACCATCATAGTAGTGCTGGCAATTTGCCACAAGTATTAAGTGTTTAGTGTTAAGTATTTCATATTGAAGCTTATGTTTAATGGGTATCTTGTTATAGGACATAAAGCGATAAGTTTAATGGTTGTATTGTTGTAAGGTATAGAGTATTAAGTGAATAATTACATTGTGTTATGTGTCCCTTTATTTGATGTGCCGCTTCATTCTTTCATTGTAACCTGTCATTTTTCTCTCTATTCTTTTACTGTCACCATTTACTCCTTAATAAATACTATTCCTGTTTCAAAAAGTATTACCGCTTACTTGTCTATTCCTGATCGGAGGGCTGTATCCGTGTCCTTTCAAGGGTCAGCAAGGCTAGCTTGCTTCCCTGGCAATTCCCTTAGGGCGGTTCACCACCTGGATTACCAGGTCAGATAAATTCTTAGAGCAACTGAATACAAATCTTCTGGTAACATTATCTCACCCACCTTGTCTGTCTAATATGAATTCAGAGACAGACATCAAATTGTGATTGCTATAGCAAGTGGCCTAAACTCTTGTTTTCTGCAAGTTGTAATTCAGTCACTGAATATTTTACTGTTCATCTTGGGCCTGGGGCTTAATAGTATTAGAGACATCAAGATTTTGTAACCTAATTCAAGGGCTATCATTTGCATCTGAAACTCTGCAGAATGCCCCTAATAGATGGTGCAGGTAGCACTGCCTATAGTTAAGGTTGCCTGACACTTGTCAGAAAACCCAGTTTTCAGTTGCTTATAACTTTGCCAAACTTTGACTGTTTGGACTGAAATCTTAACTATGTATATAACTGAAGACTGTAAACAGAGAATATAATTTTGTATTAAAATTAATACAAAAATGTGAGAAATTTAACTCCATTTAAAAGCACTCCACAATTACTCATCAGCTCTGCCTAAGCGAAAGTCTATGCATCTGTCCAGGTTAGAATGATGCAATTAATTGGATTTGATTTGTCCCCATACTCCCCTTTTCTAATGGACGTACTTTATTCATGTTCTCATGACACATTTCTGCTGACTTACTGTACAATGCATTGTTTCCAACTTGCAATGCGGTTCTTCACTGTAGTCATATTTATCAAGGGCCAAATAGCGTTACAGGACACTTAAAATACAATTGCAGCAAGTAACAATACTATAAAATATACTTCCTACAACCAAAAATAGCTTTCCCAGAAATTTAACACAATTGAAGGTGAGAAAAAGTGGTGTGAATGATGCAGGAAGAGATGCTCCCCAGGACAATTGCTGTATTAACAGGCAGTCCACCCTATGAAAAGGTTCAAGAATCAGTGCCCTATGCGGTAGTTGGGAGTGCAATTAACATGTATGTCCACTAGATGGTGCAAAGAAATTAATCATTTAAGCACCTAAAAGTGATCACAAGTGTCACATTAAGAATTCCTGGGTGCTGCTGAGCTCATTTGAAAATCTGGCTCATATAGTGCACTATGCCAGGACTGTGGTATGGGGGAACTGGGAGGTGGTGAATTGGGGGTGTTCTTTTCTTAATGAATCAAGATGCTTCCGTTCTGGCTAAATCTCTCTGCTTCCTGTCCCAAGTTACCATGATTTTACATGTATGTTACACTTGACACTGCCCTTTGCTTTCTTTCATGCCTACAGTCCCTTTCTAACAGTTTTAAAGGGAAACCATACGTGACTTTTCATTGCAGAGTATTTCCAAAGCAGCACAGCTCCTATTCCCATTCCAAATAACTACTGAGATCAGCGGTTGGCTGGGGCTCATTGAGGGACAGTACTGATCAGTGAAAAAGAGCTGCCCATACAAGGGGCACAAGCACTTTCACAGGTGGTTTCCCCACTGGAATGAAGGAGCAATTTGTGGCATTTTCCTTTCTTCTCATGCCCTGTGTGACCTTGCTACTTTTCAGTGGTTGCTACTGCAATAGCTTTAATCTTGCCCCGGCAGGTGTTCTTGCAATAATTTTCTAATTGCCGCCCCAATCCCTATGTACTGTGGGCGTCGTACTCCTAATAACCGTTCAGTTCAATGAATGGTTCCCCCAGTCCTTAGGGTGCTTTTCAGGGCAGCTGCACCCAGGGCTGGTGCAAGGAAGTTTCGCACCCTAGGCGAAACTTCCTTGCACCAGCCCTGCGCCCTCCTGCCCAGCTAACGCAACCCCCTCCCCCCTGGTATCAGCCAGCTCCTCCTCCTCCCCCCCCCCCACGGTTCTCCACCCCCCTGCGGGCCGCAGTAGCTTGGATAGGTCCCCCGCCCGGGGTGCCCCCCCCCAGCTCCCGGCTCAGCCGCGGAGGCAGGAGGCAGCCGGTGGCGAGCTGCCCCCACCCCAGCTCCCGGTTCCGTGGCTGAGCTGGGAGGCAGGAGGCAGCTGCTGGCAAGCTGCCCCACCCCAGCTCGTGGCTCAGCCACGGAGCTGGGAGGCAGCCGCCCACCGCCTCCCAAATCCCGGTGCACTAGGCGACCGCCTAGGGTCGCCTAGTGGCTGCGCCGGCCCTGGCTGCACCCGTCCTTAAAAACAGCAACAGAAATGTGTCGTGACCAAATGGGCAGTCAAGCTAAAGGGGAAAATTGCCACTTTTTATAAGCAGGGTGCCATGCCTGGTGCTTTCTCCTTTAGCTGTGATTTGTTTGACAGTCGGAACTGCTTGTAGGACATGGGCCCAGGAAGTTCTGACGCTTGCTCCTGTAGCAATACATTAATTTCAACTGTAAGAGCATCCATTTTAAACCTGATACATCTGGAACTATAGAAAATGGGAGGGACTTATTTTTAATTGGCAACCATTGTGAAGCAGAGCCACACACACATTCTGGCATTACCTGGGCAGCACATGGTTACAGGTCCTTTCAGTATGCAAACACCATTCACAGAATAATGCATATAGCCAGGGGCGGCTCCAAGCACCAGCAAAACAAGCTGGTGCTTGGGGCAGCAAACTATTAAGGACAGCACCGTGGCAGTGAGCCAGGGAGCGGGGCCCCGCTGCTCTCCCGCGGGCAGCTGCCGCCCCCCCCCCCCCCCCCAGGGGGGAGCCCGTAGCACTGCCCTGCCCCGGCTGCGGTGGGGCAGGGAGCCAGCTGAGCGGGGGGCGGTGTCCTGCCCCGGGGAGGGAGCCACCCCTGGCTGCCCTGCCCTGCTGCATTTTAAACACTCAAAACAAAACAAAAATTGCGAAGTGCAAACATGTGTAAAAGCCAAAAAAAATAAGCAAGGGGGGGGGGGGGGCGGCGTAGGGGGCAGGCAAACTTTTTTTTGCTTGGGGCAGCAAAAAACCTAGAGCTGGCCCTGCATATAGCACTTTCCATGTTCAAAGCACTGGATCAACACGAACTAAATAACCCTCTGGCATAGGAAAGGGTTACCCTATTGTACAGATAGGGAAATGGAGACATTAAACATGTCTCTAACTCACCTTCCACTTCCTCTTCCAGGTCCTCGGATGGATTGTGGCCCCTGCAGTAAACCCTATGGGAGGGGAGCAAGGAGGGCAGAGGGCCCAGATCCTCAGAGGTATTTAGGTGCCTGACTCCCATAGAAATCAATTGGAGTTAGGCACTTAAATACCTTTGAGGATCTGGCCCAAAATCTCTGAGATTCAGCTCAAAGAGTTTCTCCGAATTCTTCTACTTGGAGTTTGCCCCAAACCCTGTGGAAGAAACCAGGGGTTGGCTCCAAGCTCAGCCATTCCTCTAGATTAGTGTTTCCCAAACTTGGGATGCCGCTTGTTCAGGGAAAACCCCTGGCACCCCCGGCCACTTTACCTGCCGCGTCCGCAGGTTCGGCCGATCGTGGCTCCCACTGGCTGCAGTTCGCTGTGCCCGGCCAATGGGGGCTGCGGGAAGCGGCGGCCAGTACATCCCTCTGCCCGTGCCGCTTCCCGCAACCCCCATTGGCCGGGCACAGCGAACCACGGCCAGTGGGAGCCGCAATCAGCCAAACCTGTGGACGCGGCAGGTAAACAAACTGGCCGGGCGCGCCAGGGGCTTTCCCTGAACAAGCGGTCTCCCAAGTTTGGGAAACACTGCTCTAGGTCATCTCTGATCCACTGGAAGCACAAAGCTAACTAACCTCGGTGAAGTTGTATGCTTCTGTACAGGATCCAGGTGCTCACGCAGCTTTCTCCAGCTCCCGGAGAATGCAGTTCCCATTAAGCCATGTTACTATGGTTTCTCCACCTGATGCAGCTGTTTTAATAAAAAGGTTTGTGTTCTGTCAATGAAGTGTCCCATCTCCACTAGCGCAAAGCAGCCCTATAGATGGCACAGGTGGACAGGCATAGATCATCACCTCCGTGTAGGAGCAAGTTTTGGGGGCTCCTACACTGCCCCTCTCCCTGAAGCCTATGTTGGGGGCTTGGCCAGGGGGAAGTGAGTGTGGCTTGGGATTCCCTACACCCAACAATTCCTGTATGGATCCCTTGGACCAATGCGCAGCTGGCCAAGGTGAAGGTGGCTGAAAGGAGAGCTGGCTGGAAATTCTCTAAATGGGAAATTCAATACTTTAAAAAGGAACATGATTTTCACAAGAAAGGGGCCTATTTGCCAACCTGCTGAACTAAAAACTGCTTTTAAAAACCACTGTCCTTTTGCCCCTAAATCAGGCTCTGCCTACCTTGTCTGTAGCTGGAGCCAAGGGCTACAGTGGTGTTTAGGGAATTTTCACAATGCTGCCTGGTAAAGGTGAGATAAATTATACAAACTACAAACCTGGAAGACGAAAAATAGAAATACTCACGTATTTTCTGCAAATCCTCCCCTGCTTAGAGAACTTCAGTCTGAACTGTACCTGTTTTTTCCAGGGACAGTCCTGACTTTGCATGAACACTTCACCTCACTTTTGTGATAACTGGGATTTTCAAAGAATAGTGCCACTGTGTGTGTTTTAATATGCTGAATAAATGTGTGTTTAGAATGTATGAGAAGGTAATTACCAGATTCCTCAC
Organism: Macrochelys suwanniensis; assembly: GCA_033296515.1. NCBI lineage: Eukaryota > Metazoa > Chordata > Testudines > Chelydridae > Macrochelys > Macrochelys suwanniensis. The sequence continues at coordinate 42,461,146 of CM065783.1, forward strand.
AGACTGAGGAAGCTAGATTAAATCAATTTATATATTTAGGCTTGGAAGGGTTAGATTTTCATCAGTAAATGTCGATAAACGTTCATTTCACCATACCCACACATACTGATGAAAAAATATTTCAATCAATAATAGTCAAAATATACAGACAAAGAAAAATGCTGCTTGAGATCCTAGAGTTAAAATCCAGTGATTTAGACTTTTGAATTAGGCTTGTTACAAATGGATTAGAGAACAAACAGCAAAAACAGGTATTATTTGTTGATATAAGGATATTTACTTTATACATTTTGACATATTGCTAGTGTATGACTAGCAGTGTCTACTGTCATTCAGTAATTGGCTGGACAACCCTGCACCAATCCCATAATTTCACAAACTATGAAAATTTAAAACAATAAATTTTTTTTGAAAAGATTAAAAGTAAACACTATTATCCATCAAAATTATAAACAAATAAAAATAAAATTCTGCCAAGCCTCGATATATTGATCCAGATCAATTCCGTCTTCATTGAGAAAATACTGTGGATTTCCATTATTCATATGCAATGTTTATGGCACACCTTTTTCTTTTCAGCTTCAGAAATATTAATTCCAACACAAAAGAACCAAATAAAACTAAAAACCATGCCAGATCTAAAATAGATCTTGTTTATTAATCTTATGAGAGCTTGTCTACAGCCCTGGAACTTTAGGTTCCCCTGCTAAGCTGGTAGTCAGTTCAGAAGAGGTACTGCAGAAATACTGTACACAGAGTAGAGCAAATTCCGTGTAGCCTTATAACTGCTGCTTTCAAGTAGATCTTTACAATTGACAAGATGTTGCCTGGCTCTTTTGTCTCTGTAACAGAAATTGAATTGTAAAATTTGAAGTATATACATATTTACATTTTTCACTAACACAACATGTATTAAGTGAAAAATCAAATTCCTGGGAAGGGGCATATCACAGGACAAGCTGGATTTAGTGTTTTGCAATGTTTTGTTTTTATCTCTGCACTATACTATCCTGCTATAGAGCTCTAGCACTTTGGACCCAATCCGACCTAGACTTATGTACATGATGAATGTGCCCTGTGCGTAGTTCCTTTGAAGTCAATGGGATAATTCACAGTGCAAAAGTTTAGCACCTGAGTAAGTCTTTTGACGAGCAGGACCTTTATTTGGACACTGAGGCCAAGATCCTCAAAGGTATGAAGTCGCTTAGCTCCCATCGAAATCGGTATCTCTGACTGGGCCCGAAAGCCGGACTTTTTACTGCCCTGCAGCCTGTAAAGTAATTTATACTGGTGCAAAATGAGTGTAAAATGCTACCAAATCAGATTCACCCTTTCATTCAGATACAGTTCATTTGCACTGCTGTAAATAACTTCACAAGGTGCAAGACAGAGCCTTGGTCTACACTGGGGGGGGGGTGGGGGGGAGATCGATCTAAGTTACGCAACTTCAGCTACGTGAATAACATAGCTGAAGTCAACGTACTTAGACCTACTCACCGCGGCGTCTTCGCTGCAGAGTCAACTGCTGCTGCTCCCGTCAACTCTGCCTGCGCCTCTCGCAGCAGTGGAGTACGAGTCGACGGGAGAGTGCTCGGGGATCAATTTATCGTGTCTAGACTAGACGCGATAAATCGACCCCCGCTGGATCGATCACTGCCCACCGATCCGACGTGTAGTATAGACATACCCAGATGGGTAATGAAATGGTTGAGGCAGACAAAATGCCCTTTTAAAGCGACTCCTGTTGGACAGGCTTGGACTATATGATTATTTTCTGACAACAGGAAATTGCCTGCAGACTAACTAGACTGAAAACAGCCTCAACCTGGGTTCACTTAGAGACACTTGATGAGGATCAAGGGCATTCTGTGCTTAAGTTAACCAATACTTTTTAATATAATCCCCAAATGAACCCAAATAATAGGTTCTAGTTCCTGATGAGAAGTTTCACTGAAGAGTCTATAACCCTCTTAAAGAGCAGAAACTATTCCTTTCTCACCCTAATAGGAGAGAGAAATTTTCACTCTAAAGTCAGCTTACAAAGGAGACTAGGTATAGATAGCATGTGTTTCAAGCCCTGCATAGCTTTAAGACGGCTCGTTTTTAATCTTTGAACATGTTGTTCCGTAGAGGAGCTGGAAAGGATAGTGGACCATTCATGTGATTCAGATTAACTATTACTGGTATACTGACATAGTGGGATTCACTGCTTTTTGACAGCATCTGTGTGCAAATATGAGAATACCTAGACATGCCACAGCTCTTTGCTGATACAAGAAAGACAGAAAATAACCTCAGAAGCATCCAGTATGAGAAATCAGGAAAAGTTTCACAGCCCAGATAAAGCTGGTGCCAAGAGTTCCCTAGGTGAAGCAAATGGCTAAAATAGCTGGCCCAACAGCCATATACACACACACACAGACAGACAGACACACACACATATCATCTCAATATTTACTACCTCCTTACAACCCAGCAGCCATTTACTTTTAGCATCCCCCTTTTCAGATTTGGGATTAGTTACATTCTGTAAACTAACACTTGGACTATCAGTATGGTTGCAACAGCGGCTTCTACTAACATACCTGTAGCTACTGAAGTCAATGAGAGTATGTCTACACTGCACCCTAAGCCTGGGCTCTGACTCAAGTTTAAGCCTAAGCCCCCCCTCCACCCACACACAAACCAGTCTGACTCAGGTAAGCAAATACTCAGGACTTAGATCCTAGGACCTTGCTGCAGGGAGTAGGTCAGACCCCACGTCCTGATTGGACTCAGGTCCAAGCCCTGTCACTTTGCAGTGTGGATGCAGCTCAAGCTGCAGACCTGAGTCAGGTCTGTGTAGTGCAGCATGGACATGTTAGCACAGCTGCGAGACCCAGCTCCAGAATTTGTAAGCCCAAGTTTACAATGCACTGTCAATGCTCAGGCGCAGGCTTGGAAACACTGAGTCCACAAGCCCGGGTCCTACTGCACAGTAGTGTGCAGTGTAGACATACCCTGAGAGATTTGCTGTTGTCTTCAGTGAGGAGAGGATTTGACTCTTCATCTTTAACCACCGTGGGCAGGAGAGGAAGAAGAGAAGACACACTGTTAGCAACATCATTAGCTAAGAGGAACACTACGGTGACAGTGTGCAGACGCTGGAACGTTCCACTCATGGAGCGCAGGTGATAATCCAAAGGAACCTACTATGTCTGTGGGAGTATGATAGAAGTGGCAACCACATAAATGTCTCTCCCATTTTCATCACGTAAGACTTGTCTAAGGATAAGCTTTATTTTACAGTAGCTGACTCTACACCTAAGCTAAGGAAAGGGAGAGAGACAGAGGGAGTACTTTATTCCTGAGGGCATTCTGCGCCAAAAAATTAAAAATTCTGTGCACAATATTTTAAAATTCTGAAAAATTATGCAAGTTTTATTTGTCAATAAATAAATGCAGAGGCTCCAGCATGGCAGTGGGGAGCACAGCCCACTGGCTGCATGAAAGTGGGAGATCACCCTGCAGATCCCCCCACACCCCAGACACAGACTCAGCAGTGAGGCTGCACCTGACCTTCACAGCACATGGCCTGGGCGTGCCCAAGAAACACTGTGGGGCCCTGCCCCTCTGCACCAGGTGCAGGGCAGGCAGGCTCAACCAGGATGATCCCAGTGTGGAGGGACTCAGTTTGGGTGCAGATTCAGGTGTGGGTTAAGATAATTTTATGTGGGACAATCTGGGTGTAGGCAGCTCAGTGTGGGGTTTAGGTGTGGGGAGATCTGGATGCACAGAGGCTGGGGGGGAGGGGAGAAGGGGTCTGTTCCAGGTGCAGGGGCAATGGGACTCTACAGGGGCTTCCAGGTGAAGGTGGTTGGGGCTCAGCAGAGGGGTCTGGGTGGCTCAGCAGATGGGCCTGGGTGCTGGGGGAGCGGGGCTTGGTGGGGTGTGGGTCTGGGTGTAGCTGGTTTGGGGTCAGTGGCATGGGGGTCTGGATGTGGGGGCTCAGGGTGGTGCAAAGGGTGGGGCATCAGGGTGGGTGTTTGAGTGCAAGGAGCTCAGTGGGGGGTGGTCTGGAGGCAGAGGGTCTGGGTGAAGTGAGGTTCCAGATTCAGGGGTTGAGGTTCAGTGGGGTGGGGTTCAGGTATGGAGGGTACTGGGTGAGGCTTGGTAGGGGTGTGTAGGTATGGGAGGTCAGGATGTATGGGGGGTTGGGTGGATGGGGGAGCAGTCCCCCCATCCCGACAGCTGAGGAGCAATGGGGGCAGGAAGCAGGGGAGGATGCTGAGCTTCCTGCCGCTGCAGGAGGTTTCTGGGGGTGGGTATGACAGCCCTAGCCACTCCTTGCAGGGGAAGAGGAAGTTCTGTCCTCTCCTGCCTCCAGCGCAGACAAGACTAGCAACTGATCCTGGCTCAGGGTAGGAGCCACGGACTGGGGTGTCCCCACCTCCATGGTGATTTACCTCTCTGCTTGTTGCTCTGGGTTCCTGAAACTATGTACCTGCGCTGCGAGGGAGTGCTGCATGACAGCTCTTACAGCTTCCCTTTGCTTCCCTGTCAGAAGGTCATTTTTCTGCAGGGAAGCAAACAAATCTGCAGGGTACATGAATTCTGTGCACGTGCAGTGGCACAGAATTCCCCCAGGAATAGTACTTAAAGATAAATCAAACTACACTGAATAATGTGTGAAAAGCTGGAAAGACAGAGTTGAGTAAACTGAACCTTTATTATACAGTGTGGTAAAATACCAGCACTTCTCAGTAGTATAGGTGAAATTTAGGAAGTGTGGGGCCTTTAGTTCAACCTCCTCAAATCTTTTAAACAGGAGTCACATGTGAAAAGGAAATGAAGGTCAATAGCTGTGTAGGGCCCAAAGGTCCAGCTACAAAGGCCAGATAGGAAATTACAGCTGACATTGATACTGCTGTCAAATCAGAATGAAGAGAGTATAAAAGAAGAGATGCCAAAAGGAGAATTTGAACTTACATGGTTTAGACATGCAAATGGAGCCAGGGAAGCCAAACACACTAGCCCTTCACTTTTTTTTAAACGAAGACAGCATGCTTTGAGAGAGTTTTGCTCAAGTAAGGGAAAATATAAAGAGCAAGGTCTCATTGTAACAGGCACTGTCCTGGTCAGAGTATGGGAATGTGAAATATAACAATTAGGGTCAAAATCATGGTTACAATTAGGGAATGGGCAGTTATAAAGGAGAAGCCTGGACATAATTTAGTCCAGTATAAGGATCAGTCAAAGGTTAGTTTTTCTGATGAGAAATTATGGAATATACTCAAACCTAAGATTAAACTGGGTAGCATTCCTGAATATGTAAACACATATACCAATTATAAACTTCCATTGTACCTTTAATTGCAAAACTCAGTATCTGAACATGGGAGGAACAGGCACACAAACACATGCCTTTCTTAACTATAAATTGTACTAAGAGGTGGGAAATAAAATGTATGCCTGGTAACAGTCAGCTTTAGCATACTTGTACTCTTCAACACGGTTATAAACACATCAACTGCTTCAAGTTATTCTGGCACATCAGTGAAGGAGAAATTTAGTTTCAAACATGAAAATAGATCTTGGTATTTTAAATCAATATTCCTATAGTGTGATCTAGGATCACAAATTATGTTTCATTTTAGCATTTTAAGATTACATTATTGCTGTATTTATTGTTATTGAAAAAAAATTTCCTGGATGGAAGCTAAAATAGCTATAGAAATTGGATATTAAAACCTGAAATTGTAGAAAGCACACTCCCTTCATAGTGCTATGTGTAAATACATAAATATATTCAATGTTTTACTCAGAGAAAGACTGGATAGCTTAATCCCACACAATGAGAAACAAAACTCATCTAGCAGATGGTAAAGCCTGAAATTTGTCTTTGCCTAATAAATAAAAGTAATGGTGAATGATTTTACAAAATTATGGCTCATCAGGGAATTTCAGTGCGTGACATCTATTAAAATGAAAGTACATCCCGGGGAGAGATTCTGTTCATATTTTATTCAACAAGCACATCAGCAAATAAAATGAAGAAAATCTACACGTAACCTTCTAGTGATAACAGTTCGCAACTCCTTTCTTCTGTCATCTTTACCGATCTTCTAGTTTCCAATGGCTCTTCAGAGATAACATACAGATTCTCTCTGGGTTTTTTTTTTTTTTAAAACAAACAAAAGAGACAATCCTACAGGAGGATTCCACACCTTAGCACTGCATAGCTGGAAGAGTAATTTCACTGGATGTCATCATCATCAAAAAGATCTTCAAAATCTATTCAGAAAATAACAAAAGAAAATTATTGCACATAATAATAAACTAAATTCATCTGAAGTATAAAAATTACAATAAGTAATTTACTGTAGGAAAGAAGGAGGAAAGAAAGACAGACCCAAGATGTCAGCCAAGGCCCTTATCCTGCGTCAGAGAACGCAGTGGGAGTTTTGCCACTAATTTCAATGGAAACAGGATCAAGCCCTGAAGTTCTTTAGAGATCAACTGACTGAGCACTGTTCAAGAGGGCTCAATCCTGCAAAGTACAGCAGAGCACTCTGCCCCTATTCAGCAAAACAATTAAGTATTTAATTTTAAGCATGTAACTGGTCTCGTATATATACATTTTTGCAGGATTGGGGCATTGATAATATACCACTCATTCAAGCTGAACTTGACACACATGCTTAAGAGTTTTGCAGATTCAGGACCCTGGGTTTCAGATCATAGCTATGTCTGCTACTCCCATGTCTCTTTTTCTAAGAATACACTGTAATCTCACCACAATATGCTTATGATGAACTCCCTAGCACCCTTTGTTCTATTAAGTAACTTTGGGGTTTTTTTATGATGTGCATTGAAATCTGGGGTTTGTACCTTGTCAAGGTTTCAAGTGCAGATGCGCCCTGTTATTGAAACCTAGTCCTTGTTTGACACTTGCTTATGTGAGAACATCACCATAAAATTCACTATTACTCACAGTTCCGGTTTAGGAGAGGTCCAAGGTAAGATCCCCTTGCTATTCCAATGTCTTGACTTAAATGCACTGGTGGAACTTTATGGAGATGCTTGCATGGCACTTGTGACTGGCTCTACTCTATGCAGTCACTCTTTCAGTTGTAAGACATATGCACTAAAAAACTGGGTCATTCCAAGTAAAACCACTTTAATTTATGGGTTGACTAACCAGATGTAAAAACTTAAAAAACAAACAAAAAAACAACAACCCTAAAACATTTTGAACATAGACAGAAACCCTAAGCAGTCTCAAGACATTTTTGAGATTAACCATTCTCCATAGTTTGTGACAATGATGCCTCAATCACAGTAAGTTTTAGTAATACCATGGGTTTGTGTTAGTTCTTTGCTGTATAGCTGTCAAAGCTGTATTATTTACCAAACATGGAAAATGTGTATCGCCCAGGCACATGTTGTATTTCCTATCCAAAACCTGCCAAATACGAAGTTATCTTATTCCTCAATTATGCAACTGGCTATTCTTGAAAATAGTAACATCCAACCATTTTACCATGTATAAGATTTGAGGTACTGATATATGTGACAATCTCTTGTAAATAATAACTTGGTTCACAATTTCCATATACTGCTAGTCAAAGTTTACTAAAACAGAGTCAGTCGTGCAACTATGACTGGGCAATTTCATTTGGAATGACCAAATCTGAGAAATAAATTCATTTTGAGATGGTGGAAGTAGGCAAGCAATTTTTATACATTGCCCAGTTTTATATTTAATGTGATTTAATTATTACAAATGTGACAAAGTACAAACTGAAATATCACAAAATGTAATTTTTCCATTCAAAAATTGAAGATTAAGACATAAAGAACACAATAACCCAAAAGCAGATTTATCTCAAATAAAGCAGAAGCTGTCATGCTACATTACTCAAGATAAAATCTAAGGTAGGCTTGTCTTGGCTATTCTTGCTTCCTAAACTAATGATTCTGGTTGTTAATTTCTAGCACCAAATACTGTAAACCTACTAAACTATTAATAACTAAACATAAAATAACTAAAATATAAAAATAAAGTAGCACAGGAACTGAAATGTGTTGAATTGCCTTACCATTAAAGAAATCTGCATGAACTGCCTTTTCGTTAGCTGCTAAGTCCATCAATAAACCTGTACTTCCTCCTGCCTAAGAAAAAACAGTGTTTTGTCATCTACTGTGCGTAGTTTAGTGGCAAATCATAATATTCACTGTTTAAAGCTTTGTATACGTTTAATTATCTTGATCATTTATACAAATATTTACATACCTAGCAAAATAACATGTGAGGTATAGTACATTGCCCCATCTTCTTCCTGCTTCTGTTGCCATCCGTACAACTCATTTGAGTGGCCTGATTGTCTCTCCTGCTTCTGGAGAGCTTGGACTTAGCTTGTTTTATCGGCAATAACCTTCATTTTATCCCAGCCTGTCATATGCTAAATTTCTTAGTGGAACTGTGATAGAAATAACCAATATCCTAATCCTGCAGTAAATTCTATGCAAACAGACTGTGATGCCTATATATAACACCACAGTAATGTACTGAGGGGGGGAGGGCAAATACCTTTTTGAGATGTATTAACAGGAGTGTTGTAAGCAAGACTCAAGAAGTAATTCTTCCACTCTACTCCGCACTTTATATAAAAACAATTACGTAAAAGGTTATTATAAAGAGGAACATGATAAATTTTTCTCCTTAACCACTAGCACACAGAAAAAGAAGGAATGGTCTTACATTGCGGCAAGAGAGATTTAGGTTAGATATCAGAAAAAATTTACGAACTGTAAGGGTAGTTAACCACTAGAACAAAGTGCTGTCTAATGACAAAATAAATACACTGAAAATAGACAGGGATCTCTGAGGATCACCTAACATTGTAGATGTAACACTTCCCATCACATGCGTATGGTTTCAGTTGAGGGTTCAGCCTTAGGCTAGCTGACAGTGGCTAGGGCCAGATGCTTCAGAAGGAATGAATAGAACAGGGCAATTTTTCAGTTAATCATCCCCTGTTGTTCAGTCCCAGCTTCTGGCAGTCAGAGGCTTAGGCATACAAGAGCATGGGATTGCATCCCTGACCTTCTTGGCTAATAGCCATTAATCGACCTATTCTTTTTTTTTTTAAGCCATTTATAAGTTGGCCTTCACAACATCTCCACGCAAGGAGTTCTACAGGTTGACTGTGAATTGTGCGAAAATTTACTTCTTTAATTTCATCATGTGACCCCTGGTTTGTATGTTATGAGAAGGTGTAAATAACACTTCCTTATTTACTTTCTCCACACCATTTATGATTTTATAGACCTCTATCATATTTTCCCCCCCTCTCCCACCGTCATCTCTTTTCTAAATTGAACAGTCCCAGTCTTTTTAATCTCTCCTCATAAAAAGCTGTTTCATACTCCTAATCATTTTTGTGCCCTTCTCTCTACTTTTTCCAATTCTAATACATCTTTTTTGAGATAAGGAGACCTGAACTGAACAGTATTCAAGGTATGGGCATACCATGGATTTATCTAGTAGCATTACATTTTCTGTTTTCTTCTCTATCCCTTTTCTAATGGTTCCTAACATTATTAGCTTTTTTGACTGCCACTGAACATTGAGCAGATGTTTTCAGAAAACAACTCCAAGATCCCTTTGAGTGGTAACAGCTAATTCAGACCCCATCACGTTGTACGTATAACTCTTCTCCACTGTGCATTACTTTGCACTTATCAACACTGAATTTCATTTGTCACTTTGTTGCCCAGTCATCCAGTTTTGTGAGATCCCTTTGTAACTCTTCTCTCAGCTTTAGACTTAACTAACTTGAGGAATTTAGTATCATCTGCAAACGTTTCCTATCTCACTATTTATCCATTTTCTGATGACCTATGAATATGTTGATCGGTACTGAGCAGTACAAACCCCGCAATTTACCCTTCTCCATTTCAGTTGAGGGTTCAGCGTTAGGCCAGGGATTACGGGGCTCTTAGGACCAGGGTCCCTTTATTGAACATGCAACCAGCAGGTGGACAGGGCTGTCAGTGGGCATCGCTTATCACTGGGGACATAGGGCTTCCCTTCCCGCCAAAGGCACGTGGTGTCAGCTGAGGGCTCGGCCTTAGGCCAGGGACTAGGTGGGTGCTAGGAGCAGGGCCCTGTATTTAACTGTCGCTGGGGAGCCCCCACGCTACACCCCAGCGGCCCCGGGAGACACACGGGTCGCGCGCAGCTGGACGGGCCGCACCGTGCACCAGGCCAGCACAGCCGCTAGTCCTCGAGGGAGGGAGAAGCTGGGGGGAGGGGAAGGCTCCCGTAGAGCACAGATGGGCCGGGCGGGGGGATTGCCCGCCCCCGGAGTGCCCCGCCCTGCAGAAATCGCGAGGAACCAGCCAATCAGATCTGGGACCGCTGCCCAGCTCGCATCTTGCCAACACGTGACGCAACTCGAGCTCCTCGTCCGCCCGCTCCCCCAGCGCGAGCCCGTAACCGCCAGCTCACCCCGCGGCATCCCTAACGGGGGGGCTGCGCGCGCCGCCTCCCCCGCTAGCATCATCACCTCGTCCAGGTCCACGTAGGGCCCCGCGCCTTCGGGGAACATCTCGTCCACTGCTGGCTTCATCGCCTTGTCAGGTCCCCGCTCTCGCGAATGGCTCCGGCCGGCAGCGCCTTCCGCCTGGGGACCTACTTCCGGTCTGAGCTCAAGCCGCCAGCTTCCGGTGGCAGGAGAGTCTGCGCAGCTCCACTCTCGTGCCCCTTCTGGAAGCCGGGAGGACCGGTCGCTCTATGATGCCGGGGAGGCGCCGCCGCTGTAGCTGTGCCCCGCCCCCCAGGACTACCTGGCTCTCCCGGGGAGAGCAGAGGGCAGCCGGGAAGCACAGCTCAGGGCTCCTGTTGACCCGAGTTGGGGCAGAGTCACCCTGCTCCCTGCTGGGAGCCGACGCTTCCTACAAGGCCTAAGCCATGTTCAGTCAGGGCGCTTGGCGACTGCTTGCACTATACAGAATTTCCCGGGACTCTTTGGAGCCGGGCTAGGGCTCCCCATGCACATCGCATGGCCTGGGAGAGTCGCTGGCAACGGCAGCCCTTGCCAGATCCACATTTGCCTCCTGGGTCATCAGGCCAGAACCAGAGCCTAATTCCTGCCACTTCTTATTACTCCTCTGCCCACCACCATAAGGGTTAGAAAAAAATCCCTCCTTCACGTTCAGCAGAAGAGTGACGGCAACATTTTCGAAAGCACCCAAGTGATTTAGGCCTTCTTGGCACACCAAAGCTGTACTACTTTAACTGCCCTGCCATAATTAACACAGTACGATCTCTTGGTGTGGCTGCCGTTAGACAAGAGTGCTATGTTAAAACCAGTGCAACTCTTCCCATACAGAAACCGGGATAAGCTACGCTGGTATGAGCACTTTATATTAACATAACTGCACCCTCATTAGGGGCCGTGCCAATATAACTATACAGGGGAAAAGATCACACCCCTGACATAGTTATATGGGTACGAAATCTGCATATAGACCATACTTGAGGAGATGGAGTCCCATTTTCAAAAGTGACTTAGGGCTGGTCCACACTGCGGGCGGGGGGATCGAACTAAGATACGCAACTTCAGCTACGTGAATAACGTAGCTGAAGTCGAAGTATCTTAGTTCGAACTTCAAAACACTTACCGCGGGTCCACACGCAGCAGGCAGGCTCCCTCGTCGACAGCGCTTCCTCCTCTCGGCGATCAGGAGTTCCGCAGTCGACGGCGAGCGCTTCCGGGATCGATTTATCGCGTCTAGACAAGATGCGATAAATCGATCCCAGAAGATCGATTACTACCCGCCGAATCAGGCGGGTAGTATAGACGTACCCTTAGACATTTAGGTCCCAAAGATGTTCAGTGACACATAGATTCTTTAAGTGCCTAGGTCACTTTTAAAAATGGGCTTTTATCTTCTAAGAGTGCATCTACACTATAAGCGCTATGGCTGCAGTGCTGCCACTACATCTCTGTAGTGTAGGCACTTGCTACAGAGACAGATGGGGTATTTCCGTCACTATAGTAAAGCAAGGAGATACAATTTCACCGAAACTATTCACCGCCTGCCTCGAAATGGTTATGAACAAGATCAATTGGAGGAGTGGTGTCAACATAAACGGAGAGAGATTATCTCATCTCAGATTTACAGACGACATTGTACTAATTGCCGAAAGCACCAACCAACTGCAGAGCATGCTACGAAGACTCGACAAGAAAAGTAGTCAGGTCGGCCTGAAAATGAACTGCTGCAAAACGAAATATATGCGATCAGACGTCTTACGAAAAGCCCGAATAACGGTAACAGGCGAAGACATCGAAGAAGTGGAACAGTACATATATTTGGGCCAAGAAGTTAATATGCGCCAAGACCTGAACGGAGAACTCCCGCGAAGGATTCGGGCAGGATGGTGTGCGTTTAATTCCATCAAGGATGTCCTCAAAGGAAAAACTGACAAGACCACACGTAAAAATATTTTCAATTCAGCAGTGCTGCCAGCCATGCTGTATGGCAGTGAAATGTGGGCACTGATGAAGAGAGAAGAGCAACGGCTGTTGGTAGCTGAAAGGGCAATGGAACGAGCTATGTTGGGAATCTCCCTTCTGGATCGTATACCAAATGAAATCATCAGAGAACGCAGCGGTGTGAAAGATATTGTCATGGAAAGCAGACATAACAAAATGCGATGGGCGGGCCACACAGCACAGCTCACAGATAACAGGTGGACCGCAATCATTGCTGAGTGGTACCCGCGAGAACAGAAAAGACCCCCCGGTCAGCCTCCAAGAAGATGGGAAGATGACATTGTTAAACGTTTTGGACGAACGTGGAGAAGAAAGGCAAGAGTGCGAGAAGAATGGCAGACGTGTTGTGATCGGCGCAGTCTTAATGACAGCTGAAGTCCGATCGATCCAGGTGATAGTAAATCCACACGCTCAAAAGGCGGCAGCTAGGTCGATGGGCTGTCACAGACTTCCGGTGTGACCTTCAATGAAGTACTTAGTCTTTCTGTTTCTCATCTGTACAATGGGAATAATAGCACTTCACTACCTCATGGGGTTTAGTAGGGATACATACACTAATATTTGTCAGACACCGAGATGCTACAGTAATGGGTGCCATAAAAGGACCTAAAATAGGTAGGATAATCCTTATTGTTGAACTGCCATAAATAATTTGCTGTGCTAGGCAGCTTCTGTTTAGGGGAGATTTATAGTATGATATTCTGGTGACAGAGGTTCTGTTTCTCCATTGCCCTGTAACTTTGGCGAGTCATTTACACCTGTGCAGGATGGTTGTAAAAGGTAACCAAATCAGAATGATAGCACTTTATGTCCATTCTGCCCACGTGTAAATGACTACACAAGGTGCAAAGCATTAGAGAACTAAGCCCTAAACTGTCTTTTGCCTCTAGAAAGGTTATTCTCAGTTTGTAGCTACTAGAGCAAAGCACTAATGCAAAGATAAGCAGAAGACTAGTTCAACTAGTGGTAAGAGTGACTTCAAAACATCATTTATGAAAAAAATACATTAATAGAAAAAGGAGGGGGATGAAGATGAATAAGAAATATAGATAGAAGGCACTCAAAATCTCTTTGGGTTCCAGCCACCTGCAAGGATACCTCCCTCTCTAGCTGCCAGCATGACACATGAGATTAATGGAGGCTCTTGAACCAACAGTCCTAGATTGTCCATTCTGCTAAGGCCATTGCTATGCAGTGCAAAGTGGCCTTGACTTGGGTTGAGATTCCTAGCAGAACATTCCCCCTGTGTAGGGGGGCTTTCTGCTTGTGTACAGCAAGTGGAGGAAGTGTATTTGTGTGACAAAGTGGGAATAGCCTTGGGCTAGCTCCCACTCTGCACACTTTGAAAGCGCTCTTGCAAGGGCCAAATTGGGAGATAATTTATTAGAAATGGGTGATTAACCAGTTAACAGCAGTCAACTCATCAGCTGGGGACTGTTAAATAGGAGACAGGAAGGGTGAGAGCGGGGCTGAAACTGGAAGAAAGACAAAGAAGTCCAGAGAAATGAGATCTCTGTTCTCACCCTCTCATGCTGTGTCTAGAGAATACACTGACTTGAGAAAAGCCTTATGGTGATGGGACATGAAGCTGCCTAAAATGTTGTCAGAAGTGTATAGTGTGAATTTATGGAAGAGCATGTCAGGGCTGGCCTTACCATGAGGCGAACTGAGGTGGCCGCCTCAGGTGCCAGACTGTGGAGGGGCACCATTAGGACCCAGAGCGTAGAAAATTGTGTCTGCTGCTGGTGCATATGTATTCCCTCTGCTCTAGATGCACAGAGATGGTGGAGTGCTGTGCTGGAGGAAGGAGGGCACAAGAGACATAACAGGCAGGCAGGAGAAAAGGTGAGAGGGAATAACAGAAAGCAGTAAGAGCTGCAGGGAGAGAAGGAGGAGGTACTCTGATGTACCTCTCTAACACCCCCAGGAGCCTGGACTGATTAACACCAGCTTCTCAGGGAGCTTCCTGTTTCCTGCTGCTTCCCTGAACCCACTTGAGGAGAACAGGCAGTCAACTGAAGTAGTAGGAGCCAGTTAGGCCCTTAAGACGCTGATATCTTTCTTCACTCAGCCCTGCTACCAGCCTGCTTATTTGTCCCTGGTAGCAAATAAGCAGGCTGGTTGGGTGTTTGTGAGCCACTATAGCTGGCACAGAACAGCAGTCATGAGTGAAAGAAGAAAACGCCCCTCTGGGGCAGCATTCAGAAAAAGAAAGAAAGCAAAGGAAGCTTTTCTATCTAAGCAGGAAGGAGCTCTCCTGAGATACATAGACACAAATGTTCACGGTGAGCCTTCCGGCCACAGTGAGGATGTGAGTGGTGAGGAGATAATTGGTCTTCCAGTTAGTCAGAGTGCAGGTGACCTGGCAGCTACTGCAGCATCCATATCTCCATCTCAAATGGATGTAACCATGCACATTCCTGAAGAAAAGTGTAGATCAGAGAAGAGTGTGGTGGAGGCAGAAGAAACAGCTGCTGCTGAGTTTAGTTCCTTAAGTCTAGATGATCCAGGACGGTGGACCCACTTGAGCAGTAACTTGAGGGACTTCCTTGTACTGCATGGGCCACAGCAAGTGAAAAACTTCATGTTCCCCAAAGCCAATTATAATAGAAGTTTCCATCCAACACATTAATGGCATGAAATCCCCAATGGTGACAAAGTGGAGAGGCCATGGCTAATGTACTCAAAAACCCAGAATGCTGCATACTATTTTTGTTGCAAACTCTTCCAGTCTAATGTTCCAGCCACATTGGGTTCCACAGGAACAAAGGACTGGAAAAATCTGTCTAGAAATCTGGCATGCCATAAGAAGGCAGCAAATCACCCGAGAGCATTCCATAGGTGGAAAGAGCTTGAGATGAGACTAAGGTTCCAGGCCACCGTAGAGTCACCACCCAAGAAGAGTCACGACCCAAGAAATGTACACACACCACTACCTTGGAAATACAATTCAAAATGAGATCATACAGTTACTGGCAACAAAAGTCAAACAGAAGATTGTGGCAGATCTGAAGTCAGCAAGATATTACTCTGTTATTCTGGACTGCACACCTGACATCAGCCATATGGAACAAATGACTTTAATGGTGCATTTTGTGACAACAACAGAAACTAGTGAAAATGTCCCTGCAATGGTGACTGTCAGAGAGCATTTTCTAGAATGTATTGACATTGATGATACTACAGGAGCTGGTATGACAAGTGTGCTTCTTAAAAAGCTGGAAGATACAGGAATTGCGATAGCTGATATGAGAGGTCAGGGCTACAATAATGGTGCCAACATGAGAAGAAAGAACAGAGGAGTGCAGACACGGTTCTGAGAGTTAAACCCTCAAGCTTTTTTTGTCCCATGCAGTTCTCATTCAGTGAACTTTGTGGTCAGTGATGCAGCCTCAGCTTCTAGTGAGGCTGCTGATTTTTTTAATGTAATTCAAAGTATCTACGTATTTTTCTCTGCATCAACTCATCGATGGCAAATTTTGAAGCAACATCTGGAAACATCCTCTCTGACACTGAAACCACTGAGTGCCACATGATGGGAAAGTCAAGTGGAGACGATAAAGCCTATCAAACACCAAATTGGGAAGATAGATGATGCCATAGTTGCCATTATGGAGAATAATGCTATGACAGGAACTGTTTGTGGGAGAACAGTGGCAGAGGAAAATGGAATCACCAGAAACATACATAACTTCAAATTTCTGTGTGGCTTAGTGTTGTGGCATGACATGCTGTTTGAAATGAATGTTGTAAGCAAGAGACTCCCAGGTGTTGACCTTGATATATCTGGAGCAATGGAACAACTGGACAAAGCAAAATCATACCTACAGTCTTACCAGTCAGATGAGGGATTTTAAAACATTCTGAAGAGTACACAAAAGTTGGCAGAGGAACTTCACACTGAAGCTATTTTCCCACCCATTCAAGAATACAAGAGTCACTGAAGAAGAAGAAGACATTTTGATTACGAGGCATGGGATAATCCCATAAGAGACCCCAAACAACCATTCAAAGTTGAATTCTTTAACCAGGTGCTAGATTGTGCAATATAGTCAGTTGAAGAACGTTTCATGCAGCTCAAGGAACACAGCAATATATTTGGGATGTTGTATGATATTCCAAAACTCCTCACTATACCTGAAGAAGACCTACACCAGCAATGCAGTGCACTAGAGACAGTGTTGACACATGATGACATGCGCAATATTTATGCAAGTGATTTAGGTGATGAACTCAAAGCCCTTTCAAGATGCATTTCAGCACATTCAACTTCAAAGGCTGTTCTGGAGTATATGTGCACAAATAAGATGACCACCCTCTTTCCAAATGGTTTTATTGTTCTGTGCATACTTCTAACACTTCCTGTAACAGTTGCCAGTGAAGAACGCAGTTTCTCCAAGCTGAAGTTTATAAAAACACATCTATGCTCCACAATGACACAGGAGAGGCTGGTCGGCCTTGCAACCATCTCAATAGAGCATGAGCTGGCCCAGACTGTGGACCTTCAGGAAGCAGTTCAAATCTGTGCAACCAAGAAGGCACGAAAAGCACCACTTTGATTATTCAAACATATAAAAATGCCAGTGTTTACTATGCAGACAAGAAAAGTTACATTTGCTGTTCAGGCATGTGAAAGTTGTGTTACTTAAAATTTTTGAACAAGGCATTCTAAGTTAGTTCTCCTTTATTGGGGTAGGTAGCAGAGCAGTACCATGAGAGGAGTAGAACAGGAAGAAGGCAGAATTGAGACCTTTCAAAGTTTTGGCGCAAGTGAGGGGGCATGGGGGCGTCATTTGAGCTCCCCGCCTCAGGTGCCAAAATGTTGTGGACTGGCCCTGGAGCATGTGCCAACTGGTTGCGAAGAGAAATCCAGGGTGAGGAAACACAGCCTTTGATAATCCCTTCCACCTTTGCCAGTGTCCCCTGCCCAACATTTGGTCCTCTGCCGGTGTAAAGGACTTTATGCCACCAGTAGCAACAACATAAATTAGAGTGGGATCTCTTTTGCACTAACTTGCACTGACTGAGGGAGCCAAAATCAACTCTGCATGTTGCGCTCAGACATAGTGGATAATTGGGACCACAAATTCTCAATTTAAAAGTCAGGGACCTGGTGGCAAAGCATTGTCAGTGGAGGGCCCTTGGTGTGGAATTCCATGTCCAAGTTGGGTTATCAGAACTCAAGTCTACTGGTCAACAAGACTAAGGCTAATCTCTTCTCTTGGCTTTTGCAAAAAGTGAGTGATTATGGGGTTGGAGGATTCTTATGGTGATTTGGGTCCACAAGTTTTTGATGTTACTCTTTTATGTTGGTCAAAGTCCAGAGACTACCCAATGGGCACTTTTATACATTTTAAAATACAAACAGCCAAAACCAGGATTGAAATCAATTAATTCTTTATTTTTTGCACAGAAGAATACACTGTATTGAAAGGAAAAGCCGGACTAATTATCTGCCGTTTTACAAACATGGAAACACTATACAATATAAGGGTGCTCGAATGTTTAAAAACATTGAAACAACATAACAGACTGAATGAGCAATTCAGGCAAGTTTACTGGCAGCAGTAAATTCCTTTAAAGGTCTCAGCACCAGCTTTAGCAAAATGAGCGAAATCATTAGCGCGCATGATAGGGAACATCATAACCAAGGTTATTTCCAAAAGGGTATTGAGCAAACAGGGTTCTGGCCATTTCATTGATTCTGTTGTATGCTCCTAGGGTCCGGAAATACTCCACATATGACCAAAAATCACTGGACCAGAAAGGCCAGTATGGCAGGGCTGCAGATTCCTGATACGGGTCTACAATAAAAGTTGCAGAATTAGATTTAATATAACATAAAATGTCTTTGGTTAGAGCAGGACTGGGAGCCTAGACTCCTGGGCTCTAGTCGTAGGTCTCACTATGGAGCATGTCATTCACCCTCACTCAGGCCTTGATTCTCTCTAGGGCTATGGCCCTTTATGCCCCAAATTGGTTCTCTGCCTGGCAGACAGCCAATGTAAAAGCTCTACACTACCAACTCCTTTGCCCCTGGTGCAGGGGGGATAATAGGCAGAGCAGGGAGGAGGCCAAAGAAGGCATGGTCAAAGTACACTATGGTCTGGTATAATGACCCAAAGAGGGCTGTTGGAAGCTGGCACAATTTAGAACTGGGGCTGTTCTACTTTGTGCTGTGGGCTGGTTGGGGACTAGGCCTAGTCCAAAATTAGGTCAGCCAAAGGTGGCTTTAAGTCACCTTTGCCATCCCCCTCCACCACTTTTCCTCTGCCTGGGACAGGAAAGGAATACTATCGTTAAAGGTATAATCCTTGTGAACTATTTTACAGGGGTATTGAGGTGCTTACCCACTTAGTGATTGTAAAGTAAAGTAATGCTATTATTAAGCTAGCTTAGAAGTACTCCAAATTGAGTAGGATGTAACTGAAAATGCTGTGCTCAATATTAGGACATTTCATAGAGAAATGAAATCAATGGGAGCTTTGCATGAAAATTGATGGCATTGTATGGCTTTATACAGCAAGGCCTTCCAAGACCCTCCCACCTTGAATTAATTATTCTGCA
This sequence comes from Macrochelys suwanniensis, assembly GCA_033296515.1. Lineage (NCBI taxonomy): Eukaryota > Metazoa > Chordata > Testudines > Chelydridae > Macrochelys > Macrochelys suwanniensis. The sequence goes on from CM065783.1 coordinate 42,480,261, forward strand.
AATAAATATAGCTTCTCCTATACACACTGCAAATCATTTCAGTGGAATACTTTTCAGCAGTGCCCTGTCCTTCCTGCTTGGATGCCAGCCAAGTTTGATTTTTGCTATCAGCTAAGAGGATCCCAAACTGGAACCCTTTCCCCTTAAACAATGTGAATAGCAGAGAACTCTTCTATACTTTTCCCGGATAACATTATTAACATTTATTTGGCTGCAGCTTCCTGCATGGTACAGGCCACATTCTGAGACTTCTCATACACAGTGAGAGTAGCAGCAGACCCACTCTGAGAGCTAATCATGCAAGTGGATCCATGCAGGTTGACTCTTGCATCAATAGGGCTTCGCTGGGGAGGGGGGGGGAAAGCTTCAAATATCAGGATTGGGGTCTAAGGTGCCTTGTGGAAGTCTGAAGCCTCACAATGATGTCTCTTCTCTGTAGACAGCAGAAACCAAAGGCCATAGAGATGGAAAAAGAGATCGAAGTAGGAAGTGTCCAACAGCTGCAGACACACGCCACTTGGCAGACAGCCAGGTTTTGGCTTTGTTTTTAAAGATGACTTAAAAAATAATCTGGATTTGAGTTGCCAATTCAATGAGCTCAGGGCCTGATGCTGCCATATTCTGAGCACCCTCAAGGCTTGATCCAACAAATCACTTCAGCGTATGTGGAACTTAGCTGAAGAATACTTACAAACGTAAAGTTACATGGGTGCTCTGCTTCTCCCCCTCCCTCCCAGGCTTGCAAGCCTGTCGGGGGCGGGGTGGAGAGGAAATGCAGCGCACCCGGGGGAGCAGGCAGGGGCGGGGATTTGGGGAAGGGGTGGAATGGGGGCAGGGGTGGAGTTGGGGCGGGGCCGGGGGCGCGAGCACCCACCGGCGCGGACTAAAGTCAGCGCCTATGCTCTTCAGTGCTTTGCTGGATGAAGACCTCTGCTCCGCTAGTGTTTGGGCTAGGTCTAAACCCCATGGGAGTCAGTGGTGAGTGTTTCTATTGACTTTGATGAGCTTCAGATCAGACCCTTTAGTGGGAACTAGCAGTTCTCTGCAGTCCAGGATCAGACCCTAATTTCATAAGATGGAATTTGCAGTGCATAGTCACTGATGGTAACAAAACAAAATCAAATGAATTAGCCACTGTTGTCTGTGGAATAGAGTTCACTGCTTGTATTAGCTGATCTCCAGGTTCATGCTGCAGTCTGCTCCTTGGCACAATGTGAAACAAAAACACATTTGCTGATGAGAGCTGTAAAATATTACCCCAGTTAGGTTTTTATATTGTAAAATACACACCGAGAAGAGATGTGTGGTTATTTAATTGGGATGTTGTATCAAAAATTATTTCCTGTGTTCAAATAAAATATTGCACACATCTTAAATTTGTTAAAGCACAGAAAAAATATTTTAAAAATTGAGTTATGAGATGTAATTAAAGCAAGCCAATGAGGCTTGTTGCATGTAGTTAAAAAAAAAGTTTGTTTTCAATTAATATATAGTCAAATTCTTTCCATGCCATCCCCCATTGTCCACCTAGGTTCATGTTTTGATGGGCACTGCTGTTTCCAGTGTAATGCTACGTTACTGGATATCAGCAGATCCAAGACAGTCTTCGTTCTCATGCCAATACACATCTCAATGAACGTGGTATAGTGTTTGTGTTCAGCATTTTTCTAGCAGTGCTAGAAAAATTGTCTAGCATTGCTGCTCTTTGCTCTCAATAAGAATTTAGGAAAATACATGCTCAACACAATTTCCCCATGGTGTTTTCAGAAATAACTAGTGTGACAAAGTTCCTCCTCTACCTTGGTGAGTCCTGCGCTTATTGGCAGATTTTGATCGTCTCAGAGATCTTCCCCTCTGGTAGAACCCATAGTCAAATTCCTCTTGTGTCTGATCAGGAGTTGGGAGGTTTGGGGGGAACCCGGGCCCGCCCTCTACTCCAGGTTCCAGCCCAGGGCCCTGTGGATTGCAGTTGTCTATAGGGTTTCCGGTAACAGCTGCATGACAGCTACAACTCCCTGGGCTACTTCCCCACAGCCTCCTCCCAACACCTTCTTTACACTTACTGCAGGACCTTCCTCCTGATGGTCTGCTGATGCTTGTACTCTTCAGTCCTTCAACTCTTCTCCCTCTCAACTCCTTGTGTGCCTCTTGCTCCCAGCTCCTCGCATGCCACACCACAAACTAAAGTGAGCTCCTTTTTAAACCCAGGTGCCCTGATTAGCCTGCCTGTCTTAATTGATTCTAGCAGGTTCTTCTTAATTAGCTCCAGGTGTCCTAATAAGCCTGCCTGCCTTAAATTGGTTCCAGAAAGTTCCTGCTTGTTCTGGTGCAGCCCCTGCTCTGGTCACTCAGGGAACAGAAAACTATTAATCCAATGGCCAGTATATTTGCCTTCTATGAGATTTCTGTATCCCACTTGTCTGGGTCTGTCACACTAGCTAACATCCAAAGCATCAAAACCTATCAATAAGGCAACTGAAATGTTGTTAGGATGACTTTTTTAAAGCAAAGGCAAACATTGCATACTATGGGCCAGATCCTCAGCAGATGTAAATCTGCATAACTCTGTAGACTATACCGGTGGTTCTCAGACTTTTGTACTGGTGACCCCTTTCACACAGCAAGCCTCTGAGTGGGACCCTCCTTATAAATTAAAAACACTTTTTTATATATTTAACACCATTATAAATACTGGAAGCAAAGCGGGGATTGGAGTGGAGGCTGACAGCTCACGACCCACCCATGTAATAACCTCGTGACCCCCTGAGGGGTCCCGACCCCCAGTTTGAGAACCCCTGGACTATACTGATATTTACCAGCTGAGGATGTGTTCCTATTTTTTTTAATTGGCTTTCTGGTCATTTGTAGATTTTAAGCTTTTTGTCCTGGAAGTTGGGATTTCTTGCCAATAAGTAGACATGCATTCTGAGGTTCCTGCAAGTCCAATATATTTAAAAGTCTGGTGTTTCTTAACTTATGATAGCACTGTAAAACACACAGTTTGGTGATCATCTAAGGACATTCCTTAGCTATCAGTTTTGCTGTTTTTATTTTAACTTTGCTAACACATCCTCTCTCTTTGTAATATGCAAAAAAAGTTTATATTTTTAATCATTTGCCTAGCAGCACTTCATGTATTTATTTATTTATTTACTTATTATTTCATACTCTGTCAGAAACACATGAAAACATTTATATCAGGGCCTGATCCAAAACCCATTGAGTCAATGCGAGTCTCCTCACTGACTATAATGCACTTTGGATTGAGCCTGCCAGTTACAAGTGGCTCATCCAATTTTTAGGAATGTAAGGGGCAGGGAGGGAGAAAAAGTGTGAAAAGCATTACCGTCTTCATCCTGTACTGGCCGGGCATCTGTAAATAAATAAGAAATAATCAGTAACAGGTCTCAGATGGAAGAGTTTGCAGTGTACAAAGAGGTGCTGTGTAGCCCAGAAGCTGACCAGCTCTGCAATGCGTTGATAGGAGCCTACTGACAGCTAAACTTCTGTGTTTGAAACAGCTGAATAAAGAATTCCCTGATTCTAATCACTCCGTGATACAATCTGAATACTGTTTACTAATAATGAAGGCAAACATGACTGGTTACATTTGATATCAAATGCAAGTCAACAGATCTAGATTAAAATATTTAAGGCAGATGGAAAAAAGTAAAGGATATAAATATAATAAATATAAAAGTTAACTTACCTGTTAATGCATTAATCAGCATGCAGAGGGAAATTAAGCCAATAAAGATAAACCTCATGGTCTCTGCAAATTATTATTCCTGTTTCTCAAATATAATCTATAAAATGAAATAGAGCCGAATATATCAAAATACATTTTTTCTTCTGTACAAAAAAGATTGGAATAATCTATTTTTCACTAAAGTGACAATAAGATTTTTATAACATTTCCAGGTGTCTCTAACCCTCCAACTGCTAGAAGCTCTTGGCACTGGCCACTGCTAGAGACGGGATATTGGGTCGGAGGGACCATTGTTTTGACCAAGCATGGCTGTTCTTATAAAAACAGTTAATTGCAAAAACCTTTCAGTATATACAAAAATAACTGCAGTACTGAGGTTTGATATTCTTCTGGCTTAAAAAAATTAAAAAAGTTCACCTGCAATGACATGAAATTAAATGTCTAGGAAATATTTTGTTTTGTAGCTACTTTAGTTTCACTTTAGAAATTACCTTTTCCCCCACCTTTCTCTTTAATGAGTAGAGGTCTGTAGCTCTGAGTCAGCTGCAAAAATCTGAACGGGCTTCTATTGCTATAAAATAGCACCACTGTTTAGAGAAGGGTGGGGAATAAGGAAAGGAACGTCACTTACTTAATACACCAATCTGATTTTTTCAGCCTAATCTAAAAGTGTGTAGCTGCACACATCTGTAATATATTGCAGTGCCATCCATGGTCAGAAATGTCTAGATAAACTGGGAATAAAATTCCTATAGTATAAAACTAGAGAAAAAAATCCAGCAGCTAATTCAATAATTGCTGCTTACAATCTCTCTCTAATTTTTTTTCTTTTCTCTATGGGAAAAGGTCTTCTCAGAAATAGGTTATTTTGGTTGGCATTTGTTGTAAATGTTGAGGTAATAGCATGTGTGTGTGGGAAAATCTGCCTACAATTATTCAATAGTGCAAGCAAATAAAATCTATAGCAGTGATTTAATAATAAATGTAACACTATGGAAATTGTCTGTCACTTTCACAAGAATAGGTTACTTGCTTAGGTCATGTTATAATTTAAAGAGGCAGGTTGACTTCAGTCTTCTGAGTGGGACACAAAGAAAACCAGGAGTCCAACAAATTTGGATGTTGTGCTGTTGTGGTGCCCAAGTAACTGTCCTAAGTGACGGTGTATTGTGATCTTCAGACAAGGCTCAGTGGGACCCATTAAAGTGCATTCAGCTATTTACATTTATTTCCCAAAGGAGAGGGGCTGGTTTCCACGGGCAAATGGGTACTGTGGATTCACTTCTATGCAGGCCGCTGAGCAATATGCCTTGGACTTTAAAATCCCTAGGAGGCGGAGACAGGTCATTAGCACTGGTCATTTAATTTGTACAGTCACTTTCCCTTTTTTGCATATATAAAACGCATGCTGACAACAGGTGCCTCTGTGAGATAAACGCTAGCAAAAGGAGTGTTCTGATTAAGGGGCACAGAGGACTCCCATGCTTCTACCAGACAGGGCTAATTCAGATCATGCTGCCAAACCTAGAGTCGCAGGGGCTTCTAACTCCTGAGGGCCCCACATGCCCAGGTCAGGTTGAAATGCCAGGATGATGTTCACAGCTAGGGTTGCCAGGCATCCGGTCTTCGACCGGAAAGCCCGGTCGAAAAGGGACCCTGGTGGCTCTGGTCAGCACCTCTGACCGGACCATTAAAAGTCCGGTTGGTAGAGCTGCAGAGCTAAGGCAGGCTAGTCCCTACCTGTCCTGGCTCTGTGCTGCACTCCAGAAGCGACCAGCAGGTCTGACTCCTAGGCGGGGGTAGGGGGGCACAGGGCTCCATGCACTGCCCCTAGCACTAGCTCCGCACTCCCATTGGCCAGGGAAACACCCCCGCCCCTGCCCCTATGAACTGGAGCTGCTGGCTGCTTCTGGGGCACAGCGTGGAGCCAGGACAGCCCCCCCGCTATGCTGCTGACCGGGAGCCACCTGAGGTAAGCCCGAGCCCCAACCTCCTGTCCCAGCCTGAGCACCCCCACAAACCTGGAGCTCCCTCCTTCATCCCAAACCCCTCATCCCCGAGCCCACCCCAGAGCCTGCACCCCCACCCTAAATCCCTCACCCCCCTCTGCACCCCAACCCCCTGCGCCAGCCCAGAGCCCACTCCCACACCCTGAACCCCGTCATCCCCGACCCCAGCCCAGAGCCCGCACCCACGGACCAGAGCCCATACTCCCTCCTGCATGCACCCCAACCCCCTGCCTCAACCCACAGCCCCCTCCTGCACTCTGAATTCCTCGGCCCCACCCCCCAGCCTGGAGCCCCCTCCTGCACCTCAAACCCCTCATCCCCAGCCCCACCCCAGAGCCCGCACCCCCAGCCCCGAGCCCACACCCCCTTCCACAACCCAAGTCCCTGCCCCAGCCCAGAGCCTACTCCCACACCCTGAACTCCTCATTTCTGACCCTACCCCTGAGCCTGCACCTCCAGCTAGAGCCATCACCCCCTCGTACACCCCAACCCCCTGTTCCAGCCCAATGAAAGTGAGTTAGAGTGGGGGAGAGCGAGCCACCAAGGGAGGGGGAGTCTAGTGAGCAGGGGAGTGGCCTTGGGGAAGGGGCGGGGCTAAGGTTTTGTGCAATTAGAAAGTTGGCAACCCTATTCATAGCTCATGTTCCAGCCCCACAGGTGTGAAGCACAAGCTGCTTCATACAGACTGAGAGATCTATGATCATCATAACGTGAGCTCTCCTTTCATTGGGATGATCATTTCATCATCATAGGTTTACCTTCCTGCTGCTTAACAGAGAGCTTCTATCCGCTGCTTCTCTCACTCTCTGCAGAAAAAACACACCCACCAGTTCTGGACATACTTGCTATCATGTCCCTTATCCCTGCATATGTGGGACTGGTCCATGCCCCCACTCTGAACCTGCTTAGGTGCAACAGGAACACAGTTTGGGGAAAGCAGGGGCAGGGCCGGCTCTGGCTTTTTTGCCGCCCCAGGCAAAAAAGCCACCCGCCGCCACCCCCGCCGAAAGGGAGCCCGCTCCCCTGACCGGGGCGGGGAACGCGGCAGGCCCCGCTGCTCCGGCTGGGGCACAGAGCGCGGCAAGGGAGGGCGCCTAGCCCGGCCGCGGCCCCGCTCTCCCCAGCGGCTGGAGCGCTGCGGGGCGGGTGGTGAGCCAGGCCACGGCGCCGCTCTCCTGGAGGGCCGGGGGGAGGGCGCCGAGCCCGGCCGTGGCGCCGCTCTCTCCGGTGGCAGGGCGCCGAGCCCGGCCGCGGCGCCGCTCTCTGGGCAGGCGGCGAGCCCGGCCATGGCGCCGCTCTCCCCGGCGGCCGGAGCGCGGCAGGGGCGGGCGGCGAGCCCGGCCACGGCCCTGCTCTCCCGGGCGGCCGGAGGGCCGGTGGGAGGTTTGCCGAGCCTGGCTGCGGCGCCGCTCTCCCCTGCGGCCGGAGCGCGGCAGGGGCGGGCGGCGAGCCCGGCTGCAGCCCCGCTCTCCCGGGCGGCTGGAGGGCCGGTGGGAGGGCGCCGAGCCCGGCCGCGGCGCCACTCTCCCCTGCGGCCAGAGCACGGCAGGGGCAGGCGGCGAGCCCGGCTGCGGCCCCGCTCTCCCGGGCGGCCGGAGGGCCGGGGGGAGGGCAGCGAGCCCGGCCGTGGTCACGTTCTCCCGGCTGGGCGAGGGCGGCAAGCCTGGCCGGGGCCCTGCTCTCAGGCTGGAGCGCTGCGGGCGCCCGAACAGCTGGCCAATATGTTTAAAAAAAACAAAAAAAACCCTGAGCGCCGCCCCTCTCCAGGTACCGCCCCAAGCACATGCTTGGTAGGCTGGTGCCTGGAGCCGGCCCTGAGCAGGGGTGGAGAAGGCTATACACTAGCTCTTGGGCCTAGTGTGTGTGCGCCCAATCAAATGGGTTTGCAGGGGGCCCCCGCTTTGCTCAGGTGGGTCTTGCTACTGGAACTCATCCCGGTCTATGCACAGCATTAATTCATTCCTGCCGGGAATGATTCTGTGGTCTTTGGGACAGGGTGGTTTGCCCTGTAAGTAAGGGCTGGAGGGCCTGGACCCAGCCAACACGGATTACTGAAAGAGGCGCACCTGAGAGGATCAGGTAATTTCCCTTCTAAAGGGCAGCTGGAAGAGGCAGTGAGGGGGAATTTTCTTTGCAACATCTATCAAGAACCCAAGGAAAAGGTGCAAGACTCTAAGTCATGACGAAGACACAAAGCACAGTGTATGGCGGTCATAGACTGTATCTAGAAGTGAGTCTGCTATGCCACAAAGCCCAAGAAGAAGAAGAAGGGGGATGCTCAGGAATCAGAGACTGATAGGAGTGAATAGGTTCTAGCAGAGACTCAGAACTGAGACTCCAGTCATGTAGGGCCTCAGAGTGGCCTGCCAAAGCAGGAAAGGCCCAAGGCAGGGAGGCTTGGAAGGAGGAAGAGAAATGTTGTTGATTGGGCTTTAATTTGGCACTATGTTGTATTTTGAGTTTATCTTCTATGAATAAACCCGAGCCCTAAGGAGAGGTACTTTGACCACTGAAAAAGTGTTTGGAGTCTGTGTAAAGGACCCTGAACAGGGAGGAAACAGGCAGGGTGCTGCAGAACGACCTCTGGCCATGAGAGTGCGCGTGGGTGATGGCTGACCCTGTTACAGCCTTGACTCACAAAAGCACCTCTAAAAGGAAAAATCTCTGTGGCTTTAGAATACACCAAGCAGTTCCAAATATTATGGATCTTGAAAAACAATCCTGAGGTAGCAGGCCCCCAATACACTCCATAAAGACATTAATCCTCTTTGCTAGTGGCCCTAAACCCAACAGATCCAGCCCTCAGGTGACCTCTCCTACATAGCAGCATCCTCAGATGGCTGGGAGCTGCTGGAGTGGCTCCTATGTCACTCGCTTTCTCCCTGTGGCCAGCAAAGAGGACATGACTGAAAAGGGAGTATGGCCAGGGCATTGTGGTACTTTGTGATCCCTGATTCCCATAATGGCACCTTCAGTACAACAGTGTCCTTTCTCAGTTGGTCAGCTCTGCAGATGTGGGTCCATACATTCAACACATTGGGTAAACCCACAGATGATGCTTTTCCTTTTGGACACCCAGTCAGTGTATTGCACTAGCAGAAGCCACTAGCAGCTCTGACATATACTAATGCACCCTTGGAATCAATAAGGGTTGAAATTTGTAGTTCTAATTAAATAAATAGCATATTACTGCTTTTGTATATAGCCCTGTGATGGGGTGTGTACCCCCACAGCGGCATGGACGGGGTTAAACTCAGGAGGGAGCAGTGGAGTTGAGTCCTCTGAGCAGCCTAGAGTGGCTGCACGGGCTGCAACCTATTAGAGAGGGGTTGCAGGGACCAACCATTCCGGGCTCAGCAGGGCTCATGTAAAAAAAAGGAGCTGCGGGGGAGAGCCAGGCAGTCGTGGCCTGGGGCTCCAGGGGTAAGGACTGGCTCCCTAGCTGGTAAAAGAGGTGCTAGTGTCACAGACAGAGCAGTTACTCGGAGAGATTAAGGCAGCAGAGGCCCTGAAGTAAGGGTGAAGTAGGTGCTGGGCTTGTGGGAAAGTGGCCCAGGGAAATGTGCTGAACAGTTAGAAGGGATGGAGCATGAGGCTGCCTCTAGAGGGTCCCTGGGTTGGGACCTGGAGTAGTGGACAGGCCCAGGTCCTCCCCCCTTAGCCACTGAGGGATGTGACTGGGCAAATGGACTGTAATGTACTGACGCCCAGAAGTGGGAGAACAGACAGTGACATGGCTGAAGGACTGAGTCATGAAGAGCGTGCAGCGGTTCCTGGAGAGACTGCTAGTGGAGACAGAACAATGGGGTGCAAACTATGGATGTGGGGCGTTGTCCTTGAGCTAATACCCACAGCAACCAGGAGGAGGAGCCAGTCCAGCGGTGAGTGTTGTGCCTTGTGACAACCCCAAAATATATTTTTTTATTCCAGAACACAATAAACGGGTTTAGGTTAGGTGAGGAGATATAACTTGTATGGGATGATGAGAAGGCAGCATAATGGCATAGCTGAAGTAGCCATATACCTTAACTGTTCCTTTCCAGACTCTCACTTTTAAGTTCTTTTTATTTTTGAGATAGAAAAATGATTATATGAAAATGGTAATACATTGTCTGGGTTGTAGTAGACACCACAGTTACTGTGGAACTCATTGCCGCAGGATGTGGTTTGGGTTAAGATATTGGCAAGATTCAAAGAGGGATTGGGCACTTATATGGGTAACAAGAATATCCAGAGTTAAAAGAGTTAATGCTAACAAGAATGAGATTGGAAGAGTGACAAAAACACATTTCAGGTTTTAAACTAATCTCTAACTATTAGGGATTAAGATGAGACCTTCATTGGGGGTAGACTATCCCACATCTGCCTACTGTGGGGTTTCTCGTATCTTCCTCTGAAGCATCTAGTGCCCACCAATGTTGGAGATAGGATAGTGAACTAGATGGACCTGATAACTGTGTTCTAGTTGATACATGCTTTCAATCTTAACTATTTTATAAAGCTTTTCTCTTTACTAACAACAAATTGACAATGCGAATAAATGTTAAGGATTTCCATTCTGTAACACTAAATGGAACCTAGGCAATTATAAACAGAGAATTAAAAGGAAATTTAAAACAACTGCATCTGCTGTAGATCAATCTGAACAAGTGCTCTGAGTTTCTATAATTACTGCTTCCCCACTGTGTCTGTTTCAGACTAAAAATGACATTGGAATACAGAAATATTGAGGAGTTTGATATGACTTTTTAATTCAGAAGCTGTTGGATGGGAGAGGTTGCTTACTTGCTGGAGTAGAATAAATTGCATTCTTAGCACTGCGTGCCAAACCAAATTCCACATTTTCTGGAATCTGCCCAACACATACACTGTGGACTATCTTGCAGCATTTTTAATATGCTGCATACATTCTAATTTGGTTGTCCTCCCTTTGTCAAAATTCATTCATGACAATACTGCAGAAGCAATGATGCACTGTGCTCAATACAAATGCTTGTACAGAATCAGATCAATTAGCAGAACATTTTATTAATAGTCACTGACTTGTATTTTTTCACACTACTGAGCAGTAATTGAAAATTCCATGTTGTCCACAAATGCAAATTTGTTATAGCAGTGACTACCCTTTCCTGCAGATACCATAGCATTTAACAGCACAGCATCTGCTGAAAGAGCCCAGTATTTTCTCTTCTGCTTCTCTGAAATAAACAAGTATTTTATTTTTAAGTTACTTGCAAATATTTGTGTTCCTTTGTCAGGGAGGGTCATTAATTCAAAGGGCTTGTGTGATGCAAAGAGTAACGCTCAGTTCTTCAAAGTCTACATTCCAAAGTTTGCTAAAGAATTTTTGCAGTAACAAAGCTTCTGTGAATTAATGGCCTTTTTATTGCATTATGGAAGGGGCATGTGCTAAAGAGTATATTCCACTAACCTATCCTAAGAAGGTTGAATCAATAAGTACTTTTTGTAAATATCTCTCTGGGAAGCAAAAGCAGGCACATCAATCATCTCTGTCAGAGGCCAGAATCAAAGGTAGCATTCACGAGCTCCCCTTGGGAATAGGGGAAATACAGTTTGGACTGCATACTTGTTTATGTGACTTGCTCCCTGATGGGGAATAGTTCTGGAACTGGCAGCACCTGGTGCTTGTCCTGGGTGGTCCCATTTCTAATGGCCAAGCAATCAATTTTGCACAGACCTAAGCACTGTGTGATGTTCTTTGGAGCAAACCAGGTCTCTTTCTATTACTGACTAGAAATAAAGGTACATGAATAAAAATGAACATGTGGATGCTTTTGCCTTAACAATAGCACTGTTTGGATGGAATTAGAATCCAAAACACACAAAAAAATGGGATGATCCCCTAGGGCAATGCAATAACCTGGGCAGTCTGTTTCTGATAGAGAGAATGTTTCTCATTTAATCAATAAAGAAACATTCCCCCACATAGTCATGTAATATCTGTTTATTGAAAAATAAATTGCATTTGTACTTTTACCATCACATCTAATCTAAAGTTTCTTGTCCTTTTTGACAATCTGGGGAAACTGCTTATTTACAACTTATGAATTCCACTTTGATTTTATTAACTGTCTGCATCTTTATATCTTGTGGCTGTCTTCTACTGTGTTCTTACCTCACGCTCTTTGTGCTAAGGGACAGGGGAATGGCACCTAAATGTCTGTCTATGAATAGGTTGGTTGTTAAAGAATATTAGCACCTGAACAGATCTTGATAAGACAGAACAGAGGAATGACTGCATCCTAGATAAACCCAGTTTTCTTCAACTTCTCTGCAGAGGGTTAGGGTTTGAAGGAATGGAATTTCCCCAGGAGAGAGAATGAAGGACATAAGATATCAGTGCCAGCCTTCAAAAACACAGAGGCTGAGCAATAAAATACATAATATTTTATTATGGGGAATAAAAGGGGAATAAAAACACACAGGCTTTTTGGGGAAAACGTTTTTGCCAGGGGGACCAACTAGAGAGGGAGGAAGTTGACTGCAGAGGTCCAAGAGTGACTCTGTGATTTGGAGGAGAAACCATGTACAGGAAAGGAAGGAGCTGGGACTTCTTAGACACTGACCCAAATCCCGAAGAATGCTCAAGACCGATAAAGAAACTGAAGCAGGGAATTGTGTTTAGTTGCTTCTGACCTTACTTGGATCTGTATTTCTCTTGTGCTTAGTAATTGTTTTAAGAAACCCCCTGCAAAGCCTATGTCTGTTCACGTCAACTATCACATGTCCCTGAAGAGGTAAACTGTAAACCAGAGCGCCCAAAAGGTTGGAGCTCTAGAAATGATTGTGCTGGAGAGTCTGGGTGGAAGGAGGGAGTCTCATGGCCTAGGCAGTTGGATGGCAGGGTCCCAGATCTCAGAAGGGAGTGTTATATGGAGAATATGCATCCTGAGAATGTGCCTAGAAAGCCAGAGGCAGTGCCTGCACTTGACTCAAACTCAGTAAAGTTTGAAAGCACACTGGCCCAGTGTTGGAATCTGGACACAGCAACCTGGTGAGCATCCAACAAGGGGATCCTGACCAGAACTGTGACACTCTGGGCTTAGATAGCCAAATCATTCTCCACAGGGTTTTTTGCACAGTAAAAACACATAACAAAGCTGATATATACAGAACTATCACAGAAAGCATGAATATCTGAGTACCTCCACCAGGAATACAGCCCAAATGCTACAGATGTAAAGGATACACAGATGAATAGAGTTGTACCTACACTTACAAGATCTGAATTTGGCCACAAGGAATTATATATACTCGTTTTAAAAAATAGTTATTTCCTTTTCAGTAGTTTCACAGCTACAGTTTCTTTGCTTTGGGGCTTTTTTCCCTTTTGTGAAAATGTTGTACCTTTCCAGCTCATTTGAAATTGAGGTGACCTCTTTGTTGCTGGCAAATTGGCTACTGTACTCGAAATTTTCAGGCAATCGGGGCAGAGGAATTTTTACAGACAAAGTGGATACATTTGCATACTTAGAGAAATAACTGCATAGCTATTAGAAATAACTGTATTGCAATTATTCAAATTCCTGTATGTTGATTGGCTAATAATGGTCAGGGTGACCCCGTAATTTGTGACAACTGTGTAATGATCATGCTAATTAGACAGCAGGACTCAATCAAAGGGCAGGGAAAGATAGAACTGTATGCCAGTAACTACACAGTATCCCTGTGCCACTGTGGGGAGAAAAATAGAGAATCTGGTTCTATTTTTAATTACAATGGTTTTACACTACATTACATGGAATTCAGGGGAGTTACTTGGATTTATACCGTTGTAAGTGATTAGAGTCTAGCCTGGAATCTCTAGAGTATTCCTCTCAGGGCAAAATTCATTCCTGAACAGAGGGCCTGCACAGGACCTATGAATAGAGCTTGTTGAAAAATTTTCTTTGAAGCTGTTTTTTGACAGAAAATTGGTATTTTGAGGTGCAAGTTTGTGGGGGTTGTTTTTTCTTATTGTTTTTTTAAAGAAAAAATGCCTGATTTCTGTGGAAAATTTAGACTTTATACAAAAAATAATATCTCAAAACTGAAAACTTTCAACCGAAAAAATAACAATTTTGATTGGTAAATGTCATTGTGGTGCCTCATGGGAGGTGTAGTTTGGGTACCCCATGCCTTTATTCACGTTTTTTGGGCCAGGCTTCCCAGCTAGACTACATCTCCTATGAGCCCCCATGCCAGATCAGTGGTGGATCATGGTGTATCATGGGAAATGCATTCTGGTCAGAGAACCCATCCCATAGAGGAGAATGAGGCACCTGAACTACAACACCCATGAAGCACCATGGTGACATTTCCCAATTGAAAGATTTCAGTGAAAACATTTTTCACTTCGGCTGAAAGTTCTTGGTTTATTTATTTATTTTTTGGGGGTCAAAAGTTGTAATTTTCTGCAGGAAAAAAGTCAGTTTTCTGACCACTTTATCTATGTGTTGAACCAGTCTAGAGGAATGTCCCGCTACATGCATCTATCATTGGGGGTTTGTTGTTAGCTCCTTCAAAAAAAGCGTAAACTAAGAAGGATGTGTGGGTGTAAACAACCAAGGTATTTATTAAACCATCAACAGTTCTAAACAAGGTAAACCAGAGGTAAACCAAATGAACAGGAACACAGGTAAAGCAAGGACCCCCACAACAGGTGATATAAAGGTAAGTAAAGGACCAGTAGTATGCCGACTGTGACTGAGGATAAGTTCCCTCCCTCCCCTAGGACAGGACCTAGGTAAGAGGATGGAGGATCAATGGACCACTACCATGTCTTGCAGCTCTGAGGACCCTCACGACAACCGGACAGCTCCGGACTCCGTCCAGGTAGGTGGAACCCACAGGTAAGGAGTGGACCTCAGGATCAGGCGATGACAGCTCTGTCCCAGCGATCACTTGGCTTGAACTCCCCCCTGCGACGTCGTGGGTGTGTGTTTGTCCTCAGTGAAAGAGTGGCAGCTTGTGACACACTCTCTGTATGCAAGTGAGAACTACCCTCCCGCAACCAGATGAATGAGCGTGTTGTTCAGCGTACTCTTGTGAGGCAATCTAGAGAGCTGAGGTGTCTGCTGTGCTTTCCAATGGTTGCAGCAGCAGCACCTTCAGACTCTGCTACTCAGAAGGGCAGACCCTTCCCTCTGCTGTGCAGGCCCTTATAGGCCCTGCTGTTACTGGGCAGATCACAGGTCACATGATTTGCTTGGTTTCCCACCTTTCGGTAGAAAGGGCGGGAAACTACACCTAAGGAGGGGGAAGAAGGGCAGCCAAGATGGATTCCTAGTTGTTGTTTGGGTATTCCAAGATGGCACACCTATGATATTAATCACCGAAGTTTTTCCCCTACATATGAAACATGTAAATCCCACTTAAATGTTACTTAGAATGCACCATACATCAGGAGGTGTTGAATTGGTGTTGGTTAGCTGTCAGATTGTCATTGTCCACATTTGGAATGGCTTTGAAGCATCGTGTGTGGACAGATTGATCGATATTTACTAAAGTCACATTAATACTGGGCAACAAATCATAGTTGAACCTAGCCCAGATGCAGTTAGCTGAGTAGTCGAGCCCTTAGAGATCAGGGCTAAAGCATGGTTTTTAAATTGGATATAACATAGCCTATGTCTGCACTAGCACTTTTGTTGGTAAAACTCTTGTTGATCAGCGGTGTGGAAAAAACACCCCCTGACCAACAGAAATTTCACCAACATAAGTGACATAGCGACAGCACTATGTCGACTGGAGACGCTCTCCCACCGATATAGCCACCGCCAAACCGTTGGAGATGGTTTAATTATGCTGATGGGAGAGCTGTCGCCCATCGGTATAGAACGGCTACACAGGAGACCTTACAGGGGCACAGCTGTGCCCCTGTAAAGTCTGTAATGTAGACACAGCCATAGTTTGGCCCTTTCTATGTAGTTCAAATAACATCACAACCCCGTTCAATACCAGAGGACATTGTGGGCCAGATCCCAAGCTATGCCAATGTACACCAGCATCATCTCTTCAGCTCTTGCTAATTTTGGTTGTTTTGGATGTGTAGACAGGCCCCACGTTGCTTTGATAGTCATCACTGGTAGCATTTGCACACCTAAAGAATCTGCAGCAGATAAAACAAGAGGCAGTGGTATTTGGAATTCTGGTGGGAAAGCTCTCATGAGATGTTCCCTCCCTTCTGCATCTACATTAAAGCCTTAATCAAATTTTTTTTTAGTTAGGCAATCCTGCACCTCATCCCTACTTAGTTATTCATTGCAGCAATGTCCCAAGGTGAACTAAGTCAATAATCTGAAAAACTGGCCACACAGCACTTTCAGACCCTTTTGAGGGAAGATGTATTTCCATGTTCATATTACAGGTAAATGTTCCATAGCAATAATCTCCACTGCTTTGTAATATACTCCAGTACGTTGTTTTTCAGATTGATTGAATGCCCCAGCTGCACTCTAGCTATTAAGCAATCAGCAGCTGTTCATTGTTTTCATGCCTCAAGACAATAGAGATCATCCTTTAAATATAAGACTTAATTACATCTTTGATTCTATCAAAGAGTGGACAGAGTTTAGCAGCATGAACAAAAGTTTGCAAATATTCCAGCGTCTTTTCTTCCCTTGATTCATGAACCTAGGTTCTTTCAATGCCAGTGGGAGTTGTTCATCTCCATTGATAGCTCCATCTTTATACAGCAGCCAGCTACAATAAAATTGATCATAAAATGACTGATAAAAAGAGAACACATAAAATGGCTTATATCTCAGAGGTCTGACGAGGCAGTAGGTGTACTTAATATCAGCAATAGCAGTTAAGTTTGGCATGGGGTATCTTTGTGCCCTTCCAGAATGCTGAGTTCAGCAAAACTCAAACTTGTGAAAACAAGGAAATACAGAGCTAAGGCACATGCCTACGCAACCTAAACTCTTCCCTCCTGGAGCTGGCAATAATCATTGGGAATTAATAAAGTGAATGCAGCTGGAGTTCATGAAGCTAAGTATAGCTGTACTGGATGGTGGAGGAATATGTTGGAGCACTTGGAAGGCCTGCAATGAGATACCAGGTGGCCCTCTTAGTGTGTGTGTGTGTGTGTGCCTCTCCTCCTGACTCCTGTGTGTATGATCAAAGGAACAAGGTGCATGTGAATGTTGGGAGATCCAGTATGCCTCATGTCAGTGCTGCATTGCATAGGCTGTGTCACTGTTTTGAGGGAACCACTTGTCCAAATGGGCTCAATTTGGAACACTGACCTACTCCATGAGGCGCACCAAATTTCAAGGCAATCTGAATAACCATGTAGATTTGAGAGTACTTAGAAGAGTTGATAATATCTATTCTCGAAACCACTTATCACATTTTAAAATAAAGTGTGAGCATTAAACTATGTTCTGTAAATTATGTAACTCTTTTGGCTAAATTATTTACACTCAAACCCCAAACTATATATCATGATAGGTATTGGTACTATTTGCAGTAGCAAGTTTCTTTGTTATATCAAGCTGAAAACCTAAGCCACACCAGCATGTATGTTAAATAGTGATCAGGTTGACCTCAGCAAAGCAATTGTACAGACAGCACATGGCCACTGAAGAATTTGTCTTACACCCATCTGAATAACTAGCTTTCCCCCTTCATGTTTGCTCAATAGTGCTTTCACTTTTGTTGTTATTCTGTTTGGTTAGATGGATGAGGTCTGTGCAGGAGATGGAACTTTCCTAATTGAATATGTTGCCTCCAAAAGACCATACAGATCAGCATTTTTGCAGTTCAAAACCAAGGTTGTTGATCACCCTGTTCAGTCAGTTTGTCTTCTTGGAAAGGGAACTAGCTCCCTCTGCTGTCTGTGTCTGGCACACATTCTTACTCTGCTTTCCCTGCCATCAAGGTAACATTCTCTCAACACCTATTAGTACTTTAAGAAAGAACTGAGAAAAAAATCAGACAAACCTACAATTCTGTTTGCCTAAAACCTGTATCTGAAGGGAGGAAGCTATTGGAAGTGGGCAAGAGGCCATTATCTCAAAATATTTGTGTGTTTTTCCCCCTTTAAAACTGACGCTTCTGTTTGGCCAGCAGAAGGAAAAAGATTGGTGCTCATGGTTTTCTTTATCTCAAAGCTACATTAACATACCCTCATGGTCATACAGGATGCTGCAAACTAGAATTCAGAACAGTTTTTCTTTCTGAGATATCGCACATCTTTATCTTTGTCTTCACTGCAGCGTTAACTCAAGTTCTCTAAACTGAGTTAACTCCTCTTAAGTTGGCCTAGCTCAAGTGAGAGCAATCGCTCTGAAAAATAACACTCAATCTGCAAAGCATGATTGTATCAGCAGCACAGGGCTTGTCTTCACTGCTAAAAAAGGTGAAGTTTTTGTAAACTTTGGGTAACTAATGCCTGTGAGCTATCGCAAGGGAAAAACACAGTGAAAACAGGCACTGCAGTTTTGCCATGACTGACGTTTGAGGTCAGCCTCGAGCAGGGGTATAATGCTGACCTTGGCACATCTACATCATGACAAGACTATAATGCCTGGTCTTCACGTTGTGGTTTTGGGTTTTTTTTAAGCAGTGAAGACAAGCTCTGAGTGGTCATGTTATCAGCAGACCAGCTGTGCTAACTCAAGAATTGGCCTGTATCCCTTGTCTGGCCAGCCAGCTTGAGATAAAACCACCACCATGATGAAGTTAAGGGTTTCTGTGTGTGGACAGAACTCAAGTTGGGAGCAACACTCAAGTTATAACTCGAGTTAGCTCTGCAGTGAAGACAAGCCCAGTCATCCTGTGCCCGTAACATGTAATTCATATCTGCATTCTCTGAAACTGACCCTGCATCACTGAAGTTACCGGGAGCTTTTGCCTTTGATTTCAGTGGATGAAGACTCAAACCCATTGTGTAGGAAGGGGAAGGTGTGCACATTTTAATGTATTGAAGAGGCTGCAGGAGAGAGGAAAAGAGCTCTGCAGTCCCTCTTTTGGCCACAGAGTTGTGAGACAGGCAGGATCACAGAGAAGGCCCAGGGGGATAGTTTGCCTTGAGATCTTCTCCTGAGTAATGTCTGGCAAGAAGCCAGGAGCAACATGGAACAGCCCACTAAGGTGTAGCAGGCTCTTTTTGATGAACCCCGATTAAAGGGCAGGATCTGAACTTCTAGGGAGAGAGTCCTGGGAAGTGTTCAACTGAGGAACGGAGCACGGGAAACTTAAAAGGAAGGGCAGAAGTTGGTGTAAGTTTGTACTTTTTGTTTGGGAATTTGTTAAGGGAGTCCAGATGAGACCTGAAGGATGGGGGGGATTAAAGGTTGTGGGAAGGGAGCCTAAAAAAAGGCTACAGTAGGAAGAAATCTAAGGAGGCGGCAGCAGCAAGGAGATGGAAAGAGCAGGCCTTGGATGCTGCTTATAGGGTCCCTGGACTGGAACCTTGTGTGGCAGGTGGGCCTGGATTCCGCTACCAGCCACTGACATAAAGGGAAGCCTCCTGACATAAAGGGATGAGGAAGATTTAAAGCCCTGAGGGAAAAGGGTATAAGGACCGTGAGTTGGAGAGCAGGTGTTAGGACACTGGACTTCTTGGACTTTGTTACCCAAAAGGGACGGAACTAAAATGTGACTGGCTGGAGGGCTACGTTGTGGCAAGACCCCAACACAGGACCAAAGTGACCATCCACAGGAGATGCTAGAGAGGAAAGAGATGCTATACCATCCCCAGGCATGCCAGCAGTGAGTTCACTTTTCTACAGAGAGCACATTTAATATAAACTCTTTAAAACATTTTCAATGGGCTGCCGATATTTCTCTGATATAGACACTAGGGGAAGTCTAATGGATAGCAGGTCTTAAATGTGAGTGGGAACATGTCTGTGGAGGTCTAGCTCAGAGCAGATGGAGTGTTAAGAAACTGAAATATCTGTAGAGGAAGGATTGTCAAGTCATTAGGGTGTTAGTGGGACTTAGAGGTTGAAGTCTCTGCTCCACCACAGACCTGTTGAATGAATCACTTAGTTTTTCTGGGCTTTAGTTCCCCATCTGTAAAATGCAATCTCTCAGAGAAAGCCCCCTGAAGTTGGTGAGAATCTTTCCATTAACTGCAATGGGCTTGGAATCAGACCTTTAGACTAAAACTATTTGTGGTGCCATTTTTATTTTCCATCTGCTGTTCAGAATTTTAAGGAGGGCTCATGGTGAGCCTCTTTCCTCGTTGCTGGGAGGAGATGGTCAGAATTTCCCTCTCTTGTTGCCTTCTTGCTTGTTCTTTGGCTTAATTGGTCTGTGTAATGAGTGGGAAGAGTCTGTGGCCAAGGCATGACAAGCCTCTTTGCCCTAAGATTTCCCACTGCCATTGTATGAGGCTTTCTCACGCCAAACTCACCACAAGCTAAATATGAGTCAACAGTGTGATGCTGTTGCAAAAAAAGCAAACTTGATTCTGGGCTGCATTAACAGGTGTGTTGTGAGCAAGACACGAGAAGTCATTCTTCCGCTCTACTCTGCGCTGGTTAGGCCTCAACTGGAGTATTGTGTCCAGTTCTGGGCACCGTATTTCATGAAAGATGTGGAGAAATTGGAGAGGGTCCAGAGAAGAGCAACAAGAATGATTAAGGGTCTAGAGAACATGACCTATGAAGGAAGGCTGACGGAATTGGGTTTGTTTAGTTTGGAAAAGAGAAGACTGAGAGGGGACATGATAGTGGTCTTCAGGTATCTAAAAGGGTGTCATAAGGAGGAGGGAGAAAACTTGTTCATCTTAGCCTCTAAGGACAGAACAAGAAGCAATGGGCTTAAACTGCAGCAAGGGAGGTTTAGGTTGGACATTAGGAAAAAGTTCCTAACTGTCAGGGTGGTTAAACACTGGAATAAACTGCCCAGGGCGGTTGTGGAATCTCCATCTCTGGAGATATTTAAGAGTAGGTTAGATAAATGTCTATCAGGGATGGTCTAGACAGTATTTGGTCCTGCCATGAGGGCAGGGGGCTGGACTCGATGACCTCTCGAGGTCCCTTCCAGCCCTAGAATCTATGAATCTATGAAAACCAGGCACTGGGCAGCTCTAACCGGGGAAACTTTGTCTCCAATTTCCTTTGGCATCAAATGTTAAAGAAAGAAGGGACTTCAAATTCTCTGACACAAAAGGCCAAGATTTGTAGACAACAGGCTGGATTCACTCCTGCCTCTGCATGAGCAGCTGTGCTGAAGGAGGCATACACAAAAGCCAGGTACTACAACTGGCCTCCCCTGTGGGTTCTGCCAGGGGAAGCAGTTTAATGTTCTAGACACAGATAGTGATGCACTGGCCCCATCTCTCCTCATCTAACCCCATCATTTTCTGTCTTGGGAGCCTTCTCCTCACAATCACTCAGTGTGTCACTGTGTCCCCCTATAGTGGTGGCTGCACCACGTACAGAGACTGAGGCCATGACAGCCTTCGCTAGCCTCATTGGGTCCTTCAGTTCAGGCAGTGGGAGCTCGTGCTTTAAGATCCCGAGTTCTCAGGTTCAATCCCAGCTGTCAATGACCCATCTAGGAGCACAACATTACATGAGCACTTGTGCAGCTGTACCTCCACTCTGAGCAGACTTTGCACTGCTGGTGCACCACCCGGGAATTACATCTGCCACATAAATGTCTTGTGATGCCGGCTACAACAATGCCATGTGAACACCTGTTCTCACTTTCAGGTGACGTTGCAAACAAGAAGCGGGCAGCACAAGCTTGTTTGTCTGAGTGACTGACTGAACAAGAAGTAGGACTGAGTGGACTTTAGGCTCTAAAGTTTTACATTGTTTTGTTTTTGAATGCAGTTTTTTTTGTACTTAATTCTACATTTGTAAATTCAACTTTCATGATATTGTATTATAGTACTTGTATGAGGTGAATTGAAAAATACTATTTCTTTTTTATAGCACAAATATTTGTAATAAAAATAAATATAAAGTGTGCACTGTACACTTTGTGTTCTGTGTTGTAATTGAAATCCATATATTTGAAAATACCCAAAAATATTTAAATAAATGGTATTCTATTGTTTAACAGTGCGATTAGTCACAATTATTTTTTTTAATTGCCTGCCAGCCCTATTTAAGATCAGTCAGTAGATGGGGACTGTCCTGCCAAAATGTCAGTTTCCAAACATATTGCTCTGTTGCTAAGTGTTGATGTATGCTTCAGCACCAAATCATGATTAGGATTGGATAATACCGTTTTAACCACATAGTGGGAAGGAAAATAATATGAGAAGTCTGCACTGTTATCTGTAACCCAATCAGAAGAAGGAACACTTCTGGCTAAGGACTGTGGGGCAGTCCCTCCATGAGACTCGTCTAATAATCTTGAATGTCCATTAAGTCCTTTACTCTTACATTGTTTTCTGAATGACAATTCCTCCCCCCCACCCCCCTGGAAACTACATGATTCTCAATGGATGTTCCTCGGGAAAGGTGAAAGGTTGAACTGATGTTACTGGGATTTGACCCTTTAGCTCCATAGAGAATGGGGACCAAAATCTCTGCTGGTGTTAACTGGCACATCTCCTTGAACGTCACCAACTTCCACCTGCAGAAAATTTTGACCCCAGGTTTTTCAAACCTTCTAGTTAGACTATTAAACCATCTTCTTTGGCTTAATTCCAGTTTCTAATTGCAAATAGTAGATTACTACTCCCCCTGAACAATGCATCAGAAAATTCCTCACCCTTATCAAAAATGTACTCACTTATCCCAGTCTGTTTATTACCTTGGCTCTGGCTTAGAGGCAAAGAGCCATGCTTTCCTTTCCAACACAGTGTCATTTCTTTCCTCGCTATTTGAATTGCACATATAGGAGATAACACAAGTCCCACAACACATTCTGAAAGCTTAAGACAGCACAATTTCTAATCCCTTTGAAACTGACATAGAAACATAAGCCTGACATGCATAATCAACTACAGGCCTAATCAAAACACTGTAAACATGATTTACTATTCCTATCAAGCACCTCCCTTCCATGCTCCCTTATAGCCAACAATATTTCTTAACAAACAACTCCCATTTCTGTAACTATCAGAGCCACTATCTCATTAATGTGAGACCACCCTCACATTAGTATTTCTCCTTTAGTCCCTTTCTCTCTTGCCCTCCCCTCATCTCTCGCATACTTCCAAGTGTCCCTATGGCAATGAGAAATTTGTATGTCTAATAGCGAATGCCCATTTTTATATAGATTACACAGGAGAGTCCTGATATAAAGGCTATAAATCCTTCTAGGTAATCCATTTTTCACTTTTCCCACCCAACCTGGAATGATCATAGCTGCTGTTTGTATATCTGGCTCCCAAAGCATTTAATATTTTAAATATTTGTTAGGAAAATGACAAATGTTTTTCCCCCAGGACTGAAGTGTAATAGAATATCCATGTAGTCTTTCACAGTTACACTTTGAAGTTAGGGCCTCTGAAAATCAGTCCTTCTGTCACACATCTGCAAGGGCATGTGCTCAGGAATCTGTTTAATAAATGTATTTATTTCTATTTTACATTTATGTTTATATAATGCGTGCCTTTCATGGGGCGAGCTCAAAGCACTTTATAGGCAGCAGGGGCTCAATCCTTAAAGCAGTGTTTCCCAAACTTGGGACGCCACTTGTTCAGGTAAGCCCCTGGCATGCCCGGCTGGTGTGTTTACCTGCTGCGTCCGCAGGTTTGGCCAATCGTGGCTCCCACTGGCCGCGGTTCACTGTGCCTGGCCAATGGGGGCTGCGGGACACGGCGGACAGCACATCCCTCGGCCCGCGCCGCGTCCCGCAGCCCCCATTGGCCAGGCACAGCAAACCGCAGCCTGTGGGAGCCGTGATCGGCTGAACCTGCAGACACATCAGGTAAACACACCAGCTGGGCGTGTCAGGGGCTTTCCCTGGACAAGTGGCGTCCCAAGTTTGGGAAACACTGCCTTAAAGGGCTGAGTACTCTGACGCTGATCCAGTAAAACACGTAGGCACATGCCTAATTTTAAGCCCATGCATAGGGAGTCCCATTGAAGTCAATGAGAGTACTCCTAAGAAAAGCCATACTGGGTAAGACCAATGGTCCATCTAGACCAGTATCCTGTCTTCTGACAGTGAGTGGTACCAGATGCTTCAGAGGAAATGAACAATATAGTGCAATTAGCTTCTGGCAGTCAGAGGTTTAGGGACAACCAGAGCATGGGGTTGTGTCTCTCACCCTCTTGGCTAATAGTCACTGATGGACCTATCCTCCATGAACTTATCTAATTCTCTTTCAAACCTGGTTATACTTTTGGCCTTCACAACATAACCTGGCGATGGGCTCCACTCATAAGCTTACAGATAAATGTGCTGAAGTGCTTTTGCTGGATTGGGATCACAGAGGGGGTCAGAGAGTGTCTCCCATTATCTTTAATGGACTCTGGACCATCATTGAGGCCCTGGGCTCATCAAAGTACTTAAGCATGTGCTTAATTATAAGCATATGAGCAATCTCCCTCCCTAATAAGCAAAGCACTTAAAGCTATGCTTAACTTGTTTTTGTACACTAGACAAGATCGTTTCCCATTTCATGATGGAAATAGCTGTTGGCACCACAATTATCTGATGCAGAGGGTTTCTTGTGCTCTTCGCACTGCTGTGGGTAGTGCTGGTGCCATCAGTTATCACTGGCTTACTTCCATTTGAACAGTCACCATACATTTTTTTAACCCCCTTACTCAAGACACAAGAAAAGAAGAAAATGCCATTGGCTTGCTGGGTGACCTTGGGCAAGTCATGTCACCTCCCGTGCCTTAGTTTCCCCATCTAGAAAAACGGAAATAATTATACTGACCTTCTTTTGTAAAATGCAAAGCACTACCTAAGAGCTAAGATTTATTAAGACAAACATACACTAAATTGGAGCAGGGGAAGGAGGTATCCAGACTATGCTAGTCGAAGCAAACCTTGCGGGATTGTTTTACTTAGGACACAAAACTGATGAACTACTGAGAGAAGCTCCTCTGAAGTTATGCAAGGGCACAAAAAGCAAACACTAATGTGAGAAAAGGCCAAGGCAGGCCCAGTCTATGTCCAAGCACCTTGTTGGCTTTAAATGCCAACTCATCTATATAAAAATAAGGCTGTTTCCTTGAAAGCACAATATACAGGAAGTTTATTTTTATAAGCAGAAAATAGAACCTTGTCTTAATGAAGAACACTTGTCCCTGGTCAAACATCTTGTCAGTGTTGAACTCCTCAGTGCTTGAGACATCCCAAAAGAATTACCCTCTAAGAAACATGATCAAAAACTCCATAAAAATCCTGCAAGGAATTTACTGGATGTGATTCGAAGAGTAGGAAATTGAAAAAATGAAAGTACAGTAAAGAGAAACCAATCATAAACTCTGCTAAGATAGAGCAGGAAAAGCAGTGTATTGATTCTGACATTAATTTCTTAGGAAAGACTTGGAAAATTTTCACAATAGGAACCCATATGCTTTTCATTATGTGGATCAGCCACTGAACAGCTGGAACGCCACCATGATTTCTTCTGTCAATGCTGATGTGAGCCTCTTTGGGAAGGGATGTGAAATAACCTAAATGTGTAACAAGCATTCAAAATGAAAGACCCCAGACAGTGTGCTTCTCATTATGACCGGGGGACAGAAGGATCAAGTTTTCTTGACAAGTTTTGGATTTGATTATGAATTTGTATCCTAAAATCTTTGTGCACCAAAGACTGTCACTGAAGTCAAATGGGAGGTTGGGATGCACAAGAAATGCAAGTCTGAAAGCTTGCTCTGTGATGGTATCACATCTCACTCTAGGTACTTATATGATCCAATCACTGTATTATCTGAGCAACTCACAATCATTCAGGCATGTATCCTCACTACATCCCAGTGAGGGAGGGAAGTAGTATTATCCCCATTTTACAGATGAGATGAAGTGACTGACTTGCCTGAGGTCACAGCTGGAGGGTGTAGCACAGCCAGGAATTGAACCCAGGGTTCCCAAGTCCCAGTGCAATACTTCATCCAAAAGTTCTACTTTGTATTTCAGCAGATCTCCTAATTCAGTCTGATAAGCTGTCTTTTCCCTTAGCAGCTATTCAGCCAGACCACTTGGAAAAGAGAAGTTTCATCCCTTCCAGTCAGTTTCTAGTTTCATTCTTCACTCAGCCTCAGGGCACCTCAGCATAGAGCATCCCATCTGCATGTGGTGCTTCTGCCCATCACAGACATTTAGACCACCCAGCTATGTTGGCGAATACTGTCACTGTCCCCACAGCAGGGCGTTGCTGTGGCTCAGCAGTCACTGGAGCACACTGGCTGTGCTTCGTGCTCAGAGGCAAGTGCTGTGGGCCCTCCAAGCACAAGGCCCTTCAGGCTGTAGCCCTCAGGGGTTCCCAGGAACACTCACACATTTCATACGCGACAGAGGATTCCTTTGCTAGGACTGCCAGAACTCAAAAGCTGCAAGCACAATGAACGTTTCTAACAAACATGAACCCAACCATTCCCATGCCAGCCCCTCAGGGCAGTGCAGTCCAGAGAGAATAGGTGACAATATTCCAGTGTAAACCTTCTGCATCATCCTCTTGCCTGCAGGTTACAGACCTCTATCTTCACGCTGTGGACACTGCTGCCGCCTGCCAGCAACAGGTCCATCTCGGCCCAGCTCCCAGGCGATGCAAACCCGGCTCTCAGGTGGTCTGCCATCAGGCCTCCCTTCTGCAGTCAGCTCCCAGGCTGCTGTCTCCCGCATGATGCTCCAGTGTCCCATAGCTGCCTGGTTCCTTGTCTCCACCAACAGCTCCAATGAAACATCCTCTGGGGGTGGCTGCAGTTGTGCAGCAGTTGTTACTGTGGGTTCAAACAGCAGTAACTTTGGGCTAGTTTTCTCCTCAAGGAGAGAATATTGTGGGGAGGAGCTGCTCCCTCTCTATTCTCCGAAGTGTGGAGCCCTAGTCTATGCGGTAGGAAGCAGAATACAGTGAAGATGTTGCTCTACTACCTCCACTGCTTCGGTCTCTACTGTATCTCATTATCATTCACTGCATAGCAGAACGTAGCTATAACTCAACTTCATAGCCATCGCCAGTCAGGTATTTTCTTGCACTCAAGTTGACCTGAGTGGGGTTTGAGGAAACAAAAGTGCTGAATGTCCCAATCAATGGCTCTTAAATAATAAAGTGTCAGTTTAAAGTTAGCAGACAGTACTGAATCAGTTTTTAAGTCCTCTATTGATTAAGGCCAGTGACACAAGGCTGATGAAAAATTGGTTTGGCTAACTTAGCAGACAGCATCTGGTTCTGCAAAGGGGCTGGACCCAATAGGTCAGCACATCAGACTAAAGGGAACCAGATGGAAAGTGCATCAGACTTGGAAAATCCTTCATTGGTTCATGCAGCTCCAGATGAGCCATATATACGGGCTTGTAGGATTACAAGGATAAGAGATGGTGGCACCCCATCATTTTTCCCTACAAGTTTTAGAGATAAGACAAGAACTGAGTCCATCACTGATGTTTATGTAGAATGGCAGAAGAACTAGAAGACTTGGGGGCTGGGAGGAAGGAGGATTTAGGTAACAGCCAATGGTCTAGGAATCAATGACATGACCCTTACTTGTGTGTTGCTTACTGGGTTCCTGTAGATGCTAAAGAGAAAAAAATAAATCTTTTCTCTCCAGATAAATGCCATGGGCTTGTTTTTCAAAAGTACTGAGCCCTCACAGACCCTGCTGATTTCAGCTAGAGAACTGGGCACCCAACACTTTGGAAAAAACTTGGCTCCATATTTTAAAAGTAATGTTTTTATCTGTGTTATTAATATCTTAGGGCTTCATCCTGCAAATGTATCCACATGAGCAGATTCCCCATGCCTGTGAGGAGCCCCTTTAACTTCAGTGAATCATGAATCGGGGCCTTAGATTGTTAGAACTACAAGAATCTCCAAAATGGAATGTACAGTCCACCACTGGGATTGCTGCTACCACTTGGCTGACTACATTTGCAAATAGCGCACACAGCTAATCTCTACTAAAACACCCAGTTAGGGTTGTTGCCTCATCCTACCTCCCTCTTGCCTGCTTGTATTTTCACACACTGCTATGTTTTGTCTAGCTAAACTGTAAGCTATTTGGGACAGAGATTGTCATTTACTAGGGGTGAAATCCTGGCCATATTTAGATGAGTGGGAATTTTGCCAGGATTTTACAATGTATGTTTATATGGTGCTTAACACAATGTGCCCCATACCTGGTTAAGGCCCCTATGTGCTACCATATCCTCATAGTCTAGATTTACATAAATTCATTACATAAGTAATGTAAATTAGTTACATACATTAATGGGGGGGAGGGGCAGCTCATTGGTTTAAAGTTTTCAGTAACTGTGATTTGGCTCAGCTATAGATATGACAAATGGCCCCACCATGGTAGGACATGACTTGGAATGATAATGAAACTGCAGTTCCTGCTGTGTCGCAGTGGAGCAGCTTCATTATTATTTCATAACTTACTCTGCTACAGTGTCAATCAGTTTAGATAAACAAATACATGAAAATCAATCTGGCTGCCTCTCAGACTCCTACGCCGTGAAACATTTTAAAATGTAAATATCAAAGGGTGGGAAAACCTCCAAAGGTTCTGACCTTTACTTCCAGGACCTGGGATCTGGCTAGGTCTGGTTAGACAGGGAGAAATGAGAAACTTTGACAACATGTCTTGAAAAATATTTTAAAAATATACATCTCTTTCCTGTTATGAACTAGATCAGAAGAGAAGTGAACCTAAGCTGCAAAATCCATAGTAGAATAAAAAAACTCTCAAAGTCTGGGGGGAGGGGGAGGGTGGAGGGATATGGACCAAGATCTTGGTTTAGAACTAATAATAAAACATAGTAAGTATGTTTTCAGATCTTAGTTGCGGTCCAATACTTAAAACACTTCTGCACATAAATAACTTTACACAGGAACTTAAATTGACTTCATTATGTCCCTGTATTTTCTGCATCCCACCGCTCTCTCTCTCCGTATGTCTTCATGCTTCTCTTTCCTATTTGACCCTCTGCTGCCCAGTTGAAGTGCTCGGTAGAGATAGAGCTATTACAGCTAGCTGCTAAAACACAGGAATGCAGTTGCTAAATCATATTAAAGGCAAGAATTAGAGCTCCCTAGTTTCATAATAACAGGATTTCAGAAGAACAGTTTAAAATCACTTGTTTGCAACAGCTACAGGAAAAAGCTTCAGTGCCATGCAATAGGTAAACACATGGTAACATACATAGTGATTTGAAGCCTGCGGGCCAAATCCAGACATGTCCTAAACATCCATGTTATGCAGGATTTAAGTGCAGTCCTGAATAGGAATGGATTTAACCATGTGCTTAAGTGTTTTCTTGAATGGGGACCTCATGCTGGGGTTGAATTTGGTTTCTGGTTTTAGCAGTATATTTAGGGTCCCCTATGTGTCTCAAGTTATCATCTTTGTTTAAAAATTGAGGCCCTGATCCTGCAATGACTTAAGCACATGCTTAATATTATTAACTATGATTAACACTGACTTTAATGGAAGTATTTGCAGTGCATAAGTCTTTTTAGGATCAGGCCCTGAATGATAATCCCATCCTGCAAGATGGATTTCTAAGTATTTCTCTTTGGGTTTTTCATCTTTTCTATTTGGATATCTGATCAGCCCCGGTTTGTGTCATGAAACAGGCCAGTAATGTAAAGAGTCTTCCAGATGGTGAAAGGCTATTCATTGAAGAAGCCAGATAGCATGTTAATATATATCCATAGGCCTCTCTAGTTTCCAAATCTGTCATCTATTGAACTCATACAGGATGAACATGAGAGAGAAATGGGAGCTCTGCTGAAGTATAATGCTGAACAGCTGTGATCAGAGTCTGTAATTACTGGTCTATGTTAAGAAAATGGTCAGTTACAATCTCTCACCTAAACAGCTTTATTCCTTAGTGAGGATTATTTTATGGATGACAATATTCCAGAGCAAATTCAGTTGATACCGGATAATAGCAGTGTGTAATCTTTGGTTTCAGTTTGTATGTGCTCCAGGTTGCAATGGGCTTCCAATAAGGTACCAAAGGTCAGTTGCTGAAAGTGCTTTTCTCTGTTTCATGCTGTTCCAAAACTTTACAGCTTTGTTACTTTAATTATGTTCTTACATGACAGTCCATGTATGCAACATATTGTACACATGAGCTGGCGTCCTGAAGCCTGATTCTCCTCTCACATACTTTGCTTTTTTTTACACCAGTGTTACTCCCATGGAGCGATTAAGCCGGCTGCCACAAATCCTTGTTCTTCTGTGCAGTTCAGGTAACCAGTATTCTCCTCTTCGGGTGCAAGAAGGGACCGTCTGCTGCAGGCCACTCCATGTCTGCGGCTTTTGGGCTACTAGTGCCACCATATCTGTCATGGACCTTCTTTGTGTAGGGAATGATCTATAGAGCTGCTAGTTGCTCCATCCCCCGCACTGCAGAACACTCCTCTAATGCAGAACAGGGAGTACCACAAGGCACAGCTGTTTTGTGGTCTCCCAGCATACTACCAGCACTCTTATTTGTGCAGGGAAACTGGACTGGTTCTACAGCTTTCTGGCCCTTCTGCAACCTGAGAATTTTCCCTATTGTGTACGTGCAAAGGTCAAGATCCTCAAAGGTATTTAGGCACCTGATTCCCAACTGCTCCAGGCTGAGATCTTTCGAAAGCCCCTTAACATTCGGCACCTAACTTTCCTGGGGCCCTTTGAAAATCCCCTCCTAACTGTCCTTAGATAGAAAGGAATGTTGTGTCCATGTCCAAATACTTCTCCATTGCAACAAGACTGAAGTCAGCTGGCCTTCAACTTCTGATGGCTCCGATCCCATGTGGAGCTCACTGCAGGATTGGTGACCCCACCTTCCAATCTCTATTTCAGCATTAATGTTGGTTTGATCATGAGACAAGCAGTTAGATCAGTGCTGAACTATGAAAACTGTAAAAATAACTTTTAATAAGAACTTATTTAAAATATACTAATCTGCTTTACTAGTGCAGTAAAAAGTATGTATCATTTTATTGCACTGTTAAATCAGATTAATTTAACAAACATAAAACTATAAAAAGTTCCTATTCAAAAATGTGCAAATCAGATAAATTGTTTTAACATAAAGGTACTTGCAAAGGTTGGGCCCATTCCCAGGCCCGAGTGATTTCAATGAGAGTTTTGCCCAAGTAAAAACTGCAGGATGAAGCCATTTCAACGGACACTTCCTTGTTTAAAATCCTGTATTAACAAAACAAAACCAACAACAGATTTTCCAATGGAACTACTTACAAGCCTAAAGAAAAGTAAGACTGTGTAAGTCTTTGCAGGATTGGGACCTGTCATAACCATACAGCTAAGGGAAGCCTAGAATTCATCCTTACCTGTAAGGGGTTAAGAAACTCAAATAACCTGGCTGGCACCTAACCAAAAGGACCAATGAGGAAATAAGATACTTTCAAATCGGGGGGGGGGGGCGGGGGGGGGCTTTGGTTATGCTCTTTGTTTGTGTGGGTTGTTCTCTCTTGGGATTCAGAGGGGCCAGACAGAAATCCATCTCCTCCAAACCATCCTAAACCAAGTCTCCAATATTGCAAAAAGTGTAAGTAAGCCAGGAAAGGCATATTAGGTTATCTTTTGGTTTTGCTTGTGAATTTTCCCTGTGCTGAGAGGGGGGTTTATTCCTGTTTTCTGTAACTTTAAAGTTTTGCCTAGAGGGGAATCCTCTGTGTTTTGAATCTGATTATCCTGTGATTTTACAGAGATGATTTTTACCTTTTTCTTTTTAATAAAATCCTTCTTTTAAGAAAGTGACTGATTTTTCCATTGTCCAAAGACCCAAGGGTTTGGGTCTTTAATCACTTTGTAACCAATTGGTTAAAAGATTATTCTCAAGCCTTCCCAGGAAATGGGGTGTAAGGGCTTGGGGGGATATTTTGGGGAAGAGGAACTCCAAGTGGTCCTTTCCCTGGTTCTTTGTTAAATCACTTAGTGGTGGCAGCATACCATCCAAGGACAAAGGATTTGTACCTTGGGGAAGTTTTAACCTAAGCTGGTAAAAATAAACTTAGGGGGTTTTCATGCGGGTCCCCACATCTGTACCCTAGAGTTCAGAGTGGGGAGGGAACCCTGTCAGGACCTTAGACCCATAAGGTTTTTGGAGCAGGGATTTGACCTCAGTGGGATTACTTGAGTGTGTACAGTAAGGACTCTGCAGAAGTTTTTGTAGGATCAGGGCCTATATAGATAAAAGGTAGAAAACAAAGTAGTGTTGTCCCCATTTCATACATGGGGAACTGGGATCAAGAGGAAGTGACTCATCCAAGGTCAACCAGGAAGCCTATGGTAGAGCTGGGAACTGGGCCCAGATCCTCCCAGCCTCATCCCCACTGCCTTGTTGACCACAAGAGGCAGGATAGGCTAGTAAACTTGGAACTAGCCTAGTACTCGAGACACCTAGATTCACTTCCTTGCTCTTCCAGAGACTTCCTGTGTGACCTCGGACTTAGCGTTTTTGTGCCTCAGATCCCCATCAGTAAAATGGTAGCACTTCCTTCTTCCTCTGGTGTGTTGTGAGGATAAATACATTACAGACAGTGGGACACTGAGATGGGGGCCACCGCTGAGAGACAAAACCATTTTTAATTACGTTCATTTCCTTTATTTATGATCTCTGTTCACTTTTGCCCGATAAGGCCCCTTTTCCAACCAGGTCTGCGCCTAAGTACCCATGCACTTTATGTGCCTGACTTTGGCTCTCAAGTCATTTAGGGCCCAGTGTCAATGGGATGACTCACAAGCTCAAAACTAAGCACGTGCCTAAGTGTTTTCAGGATCAGGGTCGTCATTCAGCAAGAAGGGGATGAAGGACACAGATCACACCGAAGTCTATTATATATAAAAATAGTATATTTTTAAAGTTTCAAACTAAATTAACTCCTGATTAAATATCTTTACATAACTTCAGGAAATATCAGTTCAGGTGAAAATTATCCCTCCCAAGGAGATCCAGCCCTTAGAGGAGGCCTGAGGCCTGCTAAGGGTGCTGAAGACCGGGTCCACAATCTTGAAAATGGTTCCATGCATGTGTAAGGGGACTGTTATCCCCTTACTAACATTCAGAGCTCCCAGGGGCAATGGGGAGAGGCCAATGCTCCAGGTCAGCTCTGATTGACAGGGCGGGCAGGCAAATCAGGGAGTCAGGAGGTCAGGGTGGATCCCGTCCTCCGTGTGAGCTGAAGTTGCCTGAGTCAGAGTGAGTGGGGCTGAGCTGAGGAGAGGGCAGAGGCCAGAGCTGAGCTGGGCCAGATCCAGAGCGGCCAGAAAAGCAGCCCAGTGAGACAGACCTGCCCTGGGAGCAGAGGTGCAGCCCAGGGAGACAGACCTGCCCTGGGGGGAGAAGCTGCAGCAGCCGGAGCCAGAGGAGCCAGGGCAGCAGCCCAGGG
This sequence comes from Macrochelys suwanniensis, assembly GCA_033296515.1. Taxonomy (NCBI): domain Eukaryota; kingdom Metazoa; phylum Chordata; order Testudines; family Chelydridae; genus Macrochelys; species Macrochelys suwanniensis. The sequence goes on from CM065783.1 coordinate 42,513,436, forward strand.
AGCTGGAGGCAGAGCAGCAGCAGCAGCCGTGCTGAGGCAGAGGAGCTGGAGCTGAGGCAGAGCGGTGGAGCTGGGGCTGGAGCAGTCCAGAGCCGGGTGCGGTGAGCAGCTGGGGAGAGCGAGGGGGACCCTGGGCAGTGGGCCCAGCGCAGGGAGACGCCTCAGCCAAGAGGCCCTGCAGGCCAGACTTGCAGGGGGATCTAAACCCCGACAGGGTGGGGGCGATGCTGGGAAGAAGGGTCCTGCCACCCAGAGCCTGCGAGCGTGTGGCCACCACCAGAACAAGTGTCCAAGCCACAGCGTCCCTGCAGCACAGCCAGGGCCCGAGAAGGAGCCTGGGACTTGCAAAGGAACAGACTGAACTGTCCTGACATTGCAGAGACACTGTTGTGATGTTCCCTGCCACAGAGCGGGGTGATGTGTTTTCATTAGCCTTTCCCATTTTTCCTTATTCCTGTTAAAAATTAATTGTTAATTAAATAATTTGCATTTGCTTTGAATTGTATGCAGTGATCAGTGGGTCAGGGAAGCATCTTGTTCAGAGAGAGTACCCCGGAGTGGGGACACCCTAGCCCCTGACCTAGGTGACCACAGCAAGGTTGGGGGTTGAGCCCCCAGGAATCCTGGGCCCAGCCTTGTTGGGGTTACGAGGACTCTGCCAGACAGGAGAGTGCAAGGGGAGTCCTCGAGGGCAGGGAGGCCTCTGGGGTAAAGGAGGTGGGAGCGAGGACTGAGATCCTTCCGCTAGCCCATTTCACCGGGGTAGTGCAGAGACGAGGAAAGTTCCCCACAATAGCGGGACTATTCCCCCGCTTACACATGCAGACTTGTGTCTATGCAGAGCCCCACTGAGGTCAATAGTGGTCCACCCACATGGAGCAGTTTGCAAGCTTAGGGCTCCGATTTATAGCATCTTGACTATGTCTGCCTTTGATTTCAGCCAACCAGTCCTCTCCATGCTGCCTTTAACACCACCTTTTTCTTTTCGTTTTCCTTTGTAGCATGTGTTTTTGGTTTTAACCATTAAAGCAATCTGCCACCTTAGCCCTCTCTGCCCAGTAGGAAGGAAAGAGACCACGAACCCCAGCCACTTGTGCCAAGGCAACAACAACAAATAAAAGGCAAATAAAAGTAAACCAGATTTTTTCCTGTTCCTCCTCCCCCACTCAAATCAATGAGAAGCTGCAATGCTGCCTCTGTCCATTGTATGCTGTTCTATGATGCTATAAATTTAGCACTCCCGCCATGCAAGTGATCCCAACCTGGCATCTTTCAGTGAGTGCTGGTCATCTTTCTTGGGCCACTAGAAGCAGAACCCTGTAGGTGATAGGGTCCAGTCATAAGGGCAGCAGAACTCTGCAATGTGTGGCTAGGTGCTCCTTCCTTCTCTCTTTCTTCCATTGGGGTTTCTAAGTACCTTGCAAGGAAGGATGTTAATATACGTAGTTTACCTTTCAGGGTTAATCATTTTAATGTCTCTCTTCTGCTTGCCTTCTCATCATCTTTGGTGGATTGATGGTACAACAGCTGTGGCTTGCTTTTTTGATTGTTTATTATTTTGGTAGTCTCTGTCAAAACTGCAGGAAAACAGGAAGTGATGGACCTAATCATTGGTGCTTATCTGTGCCCTGCTGTAGCTCTGTTCCTTGATTCCATTAGTTTTGTAGAAGTCTTATCCCACAGGCATGTCAATGTGAAAGAACTGCTTATCTCCCAACCCTGCTCCACATCTCTGTTTGTACGTACCCCAGAAGAGTTGGTTTGGTGGCTCATTGCTTTTACAGTCTGTATTTCATAGGCCAGGAAAATCATTAGGGCACTAGAATTTTTATATGATATTTCAACATCCTCACTCTGTCTTTATCATATACGTATGAGATATTTACTTTTCCATACATTTTTTTCCTCCAAAGTGGATGTAACTTTAATTATAACAAAAGAACAGCCATACCAGGTCAGACCAAAGGTCCATCTAGCCCAGTATCCTGTCTTACGACCATGGCCAAGGCCTGGTGCCCCAGAGGGAATGAACAGAACAGGTTATCATCAAGTGATCCATCCCATTGCCCAGTCCAAGCTTCTGGCAAACAGAGGCTAGGGACACCATCCCAGCGATCCTGGCTAATAGCCATTGATGAATGGCTCCATGAATTCATCTAGTTCTTTTCTGAACCCTGTTATAGTCTTGGCCTTCACAACATCCTCTGGCAAAGAGTTCCACAGGTTGACTGTGGATTGTGTGAAAAAATACTTTCTTTTGTTTGTTTTAAACCTGCTGCCTATTAATGTAATTTGGTGACACCTAGTTCTTGTGTTATGAGAAGGGGTAAATAGTACTTCCTTATTTACTTTCTCCAAACCAGTCATGATTTTATAGACCTCTATCATATCCCCCCTTAGTCATCTCTTTTCCAAGCTGAAAAGTCCCATTCTTATTAATCTCTCCTCATACGGAAGCTGTTCCATACCCTAATACTTTTTGTTGCCCTATTCTGAACCTTTTCTAATTCAAATATATATTTTTTGAGATGGGGCAACCACATCTGTATGCAGTATTCAAAATGTGCGTGTACCATGGATTTATATAGAGGCAATATGATATTTCATGTCTTATTATCTATCTCTTTCTTAATGATTCCCAACATTCTGTTAGCTTTTTTGACTGCCGTTGCACATTGAGTTGATGTTTTCAGAGAACTATCAACAATGACTCCAACATTTCTCTCTTGAGTGGTAATAGCTAATTTAGACCCCATCATTTTATATGTATAGTCAGGATTATGTTTTCCAATGTGCATTACTTTGAATTTATCAACATTGAATTTCATCTGCCATTTTGTTGCCCAGTCACCCACTTTTGTGAGATCCCTTTGTAGCTCTTTGCAGTCTGACTGGGTCTTAACTATCTTTAGTAATTTTGTATCATCTGTAAATTTTGTCACTGTTTATCCCTTTTTCCAGATAATTTATGAATATGTTGAATAGTACTGGTCCAAATACAGACCCCTGGGGGACACCACTGTTTACTCTCTCCATTCTGAAAACTGCCCATGTATTCCTACCCTTTGTTTACTATCTTTTAACCAGTTACCAACCCAATGGGAGGACCTTCCCTCTTATCCCATGACAACTTACTTTACTTAAGAACCTTTGGTGAGGGACCTTGTTACAGGCTTTCTGAAAACTAAGTACACTATATCCACAGGATTCCCCCTTGTCCACATGCTTATTGACCCCCTCAGAGAATTCTAGTAGATTGGTGAAGCATTATTTCCCTTTACAAAAACCATGTTGACTCTTCCCCAACAATTTATGTTCATTTATGTGTCTGACAATTCTGTTCTTTACTATAGTTTCAACCAGTTTGCCCGGTACGTAAGTTAGGCTTACTGACCTGTAATTGCCAGGATCATCTTTGGAGCCCTTTTAAAAAATTGACATCACATTAGCTATTCTCCAGTCATTTGGTACAGAAGCTGATTTAAATGATAGGTTATAAACCACAGTTAGTAATTCTGCAATTTCATATTTGAGTTCCTTCAGACCTCTTGGGTGAATAGCATCTGGTCCTGGTGACTTATTACTGTTTAATTTATCAATTTGTTCCAAAAATGCCTCTAATGATACCTCTATCTGGGACAGTTCCTCAGATTTGTCACCTAAAAAGCATGGCTCAGGTTTGGGAATCTCCCTCACATCCTCAGCCGTGAAGACGGATGCAAAGAATTCATTTAGTTTCTCCACAATGGCCTTATTGTCCTTGAGTGCTCCTTTAGCATCTCGATTGTCCAGAGGCCTCGGTTGTTGTTTAGCAGGCTTCCTGCTTCTGATGCACTTAAAAAAATGTTTGCTATTACTTTTTGAGTTTTTGGCTAGCTGTTCTTCAAATTCTTTTTTGGCCTTCCTAATGATATTTTTACACTTCATTTGAGAACCAAGAGAAGAGAGACCAAAAGAGAACCAAGCCAGTTCTCTTCAAACCTAGTGACTGTGCGCTTACTAGGATCGATTAAGCAAAAGGATCCAAAGCCTTTAATTTTCATTCCTTTGTTTTCTACTGTGGAAACAGCCCCCATATTTATTACAAAGGCTGCAATGCCTACTCCCAGCTAGCAGCAACTCTCCAATATTTCTGCTGGCATTCCCTAAGAGAGCCTGCTCTTTAAGTCAATTGAAATGTAATGCTACAGTGTCACTTTAAATCTACCTTGTCTGACTGCAGGGTTTTTTTTCCATTCTCAATGTCTTGAATGAAAGCAACATATAACAAGGAATTTGCCCATTTTCTGGGTGTGTCTCCATTAGTGAAAACTTGCGGGTGTGATTTAAGTTTCATAATTTTTAACTGTGGATAAACAGTGTTTACATTGGTTTTACATGAATGAAACTCCATTGACTTTGCTGGAGTTGCTCTTGATTTATGCTAGGGTAAAAATCAGGCCCACAATGAAGCAAATTGTGCAATCAGCTGGATCAAACTATTGCTAATATTTGCTGTGATCCTATGTGTTTGCTCCATAACTTGACTTTAAAAAAAAGGTAGGGGGAAGATTATTCTTAATTGTCATATCAGCCAGAATGTATCTGTTTTAAAAATGAGAAGGAATTACTTTCATTGGAGTCAAATCTAATATTAGACCAGCCAACTTTCTTTGACTTGCTGACTCACAAGAACTGAGCAGACAGGCTGAACAGAGGGAAAGCGTAACATACGTAACACAAGTACGCATTCGCATAACCTCACAGTTTGAAGAAACACAGAACGTTGGGTAAGATGTTGGAAGACCGCTCCTCAGAGCAGTTAATAGAGCTGGTTGAAATTTTTCAAATGAAATTTTTTTCCTGTAAAAAATGGTCTTTTTTTTCAAAACCAATTTTTTTCTAGCAATATTCACTTTTTCAAAAATGTCTTCCCTTTTCCCAAGAAAATCACTCTTTTGCTTTGTTTTTCCGTTTCCTATTGTCTTGTTTGTTTTTTTAACTTTTTTTTTACCTTGTCCCCTCTTTTTCAGTGGCAAAACAGGGAGGCAGTAGGGAAAACTAGAACCCCAAAACGTACAATAAAAAAAATTACAATATTTTTAAAAAAATATTTTTTTAGAAAACTCCAAAATTAAAAAAAATCAACATTTTTGAAAAATTCCATGCTTTTTTGGATGTTCACTCCACTCTAGTAGTTAAATTTAGAGTCTGAAAATACTTATACATGTGTCTAACTTTACTAGCTGTAGCAATTCCATTGATCCCAAAGGAACTTCTGACAGTAGTAAATTTAAGCATGTGCATAAGTGCTTACAGTCATGGTTTTGGGGGAGCTGTTAGATGTTTTAAGATCACAGAGCCAGCTGAAAAGGTTACATTTGGGTCCTGTTAAAAATGACTGTGTCCCTTTAAGTATTGCTAATGGAGAAGACGAAATATGTTTGCAATTAAATTGTATTACAGTAGGACCTCAGAGTTACGAACACCAGAGTTACGAACTGACTGGTCAACCACCCACCTCATTTGGAACCGGAAGTACGCAATCAGCTAGCAGAGACAAAAACAAAACAAATACTGTACAGTACTGTGTTAAATGTGAATTACTAAAAAAAAAAAGAGAGAAAAAAGGAAAGTTTAAAAAACAGGTAAGGTAAGGGAAGGAAACTGTGTTGATTTCATTTAAATTTGGATGTTTAAAAGCAGCATTTTTCTTCTGCTTAGTAAAGTTTCAAAGCTGTATTAAGTCAGTGTTCCATTGTAAACTTTCGAAAGAACAACCATAACATTTTGTTCAGAGTTACAAATAACCTCCATTCCCAAGGTGTTCATAACTCTGCAATTCTACTATGATAAGAAATGTTTTCATTGATGACTTTCTATGCTTGACACCTTTTTGTTTAGTCATATGTGAAGTTAATACAAACCCTATGTACCACCTACTTAAATTCCAGCATGATTGGTTTCCAGTGAGGATGTGTTGAGGATTCTCTCAGATGTTGTTAAGTTTAGGGAAGTAAATATACAGACAGAAATGTTTTTCAGTGGAGACTGACAGAGTAACTTGCGGTGTAGAAACATGGGAGGTCTGGCATTTTATATTCTCGGATCTGTGGCTATAACCCTCATTCTGATATTTTAATCTCTTCACCAAACCGCAGCTCTTGTTAGACTTACCATATTTCTTACTATTCTCTAACACATATCCCCAGGTCTGTTGCTCAGGGAGGGTGGTCTTGATAGGATCTGCAGGAATTTCAAGGTTTGTTTTGCAGGTTGGCTTCTAGGAAAATGGAGAACAGACTTTGTCTTCCAACTGGCTCTCTGAATTGCAGTTCCTCTCCCCCACTCAGGAATTGCTACTGTATGACTGCTAGCTTAAATCTCTCCAGCCAGGAATGTTCCTTGCTCATGGGTTGGCATCAACGTTATCTCAGTTGGCATGCTGCCAGGTGCTCCTCTTGACTGCCACCCTGTGTTGTGTAGAGTATGGCCAGGCTGCTCTGCCCATTCACTTCAGCTGAGCTCCATGTGGGAGCAGCAGTGCACCCAGGCACTGTACAATGCAGGAGCAGGGCCTGGAGCATTAGGGTATGTCCACACTTTAAGCTAGAGATGTAATTCCCAGCACAAGGAGACAGCCATGTTACCTCTGAGATGCCTAAAGTAGTGTAGCTACTGCGATCCGAGTGGTGGGAGGGGCCAACTGTCCAGAGTACATACCTGTCCGAAATGCTAGGGGCCAACCACCTCGACTGAGTACCTAGCCAAGATGCTAGGCACATACTTAGGACAGCTAGCGCCTCCTGATGCTTGTATCACAGCTACACTATCTTTAGTGCTAGATCAGAGCTAGAATTTACACCTCCAGCTCCAAGTGTAGACATACCCTTCATGTACATTGCTGATGACCAAATACTCTTGATTGATGCTGTCTGATGCTGTGCCTCTGTAGCCAGATCTAGACTAACGTCCTATGAAACCCTGTTATTGGATTTGCCATCTGCTAGTGGGTACTCAGCATAGGACTGGGACCTCATTCTCTGGATGAGTTTCTACTGAAATCAGATGTGTGACTGCAGCACCTGTAGACATACCCAATCTAGCTTTGATCTCGCTAGCTCAAATATCAATAGCAGTGAAGCTTCAGCAGCACAGGCTAGCCACTCAGGTACATACCCAAGATCTCAGGTGGGGTTGTACAACATGTGCTGCTGTGACTTTGCTGCTATTATTAAAATACAGTGCAGAGAAGGTCTGACCTCCACCTTCTAAATTGTGGGAGGGTTTGCATCCAAATACCTAGATATGAATTCACCCCTCCCCATCTACTCCTTTGAAATTTCTGCACCATCCCTCCTGAACTCGAACCCTAGTTGTACTTCCGTCTCAAACCTGAACCCCACAACCTTAGCCGAAGCCTAATATGGATCTGAACATTGCCTTCTCAGCTCATCCTTGTATTTATTGTGCATCTAAAAAGATGTCTCTTCTCCTTTGCTATACTTTACTACGGTTGGTTCTGCATAGAAGGCAGACCTCACTGACCTTGAGTATAGTCAGTTTAATGTTGGAGCTCAGTGAAGGTCTGGATGTTTCATAAGGAGTCTTACAATGGTGACTTGTGAAACAACACCTTCTTAAACAAAGGCCAGTTGTGCTGTCTATAGGGCTGGCCAAGGTCCATTGAAATCAATGGAAAAGTTTTTCATTTACTTCACCAGGCTTTGGATCAGGCCTTTCAGGACACTGCGTCAGCTAGATTTGGAGTGAGAATCTCGGATTTGATTCTATATGTGAACATAGGGTGACTCTTAATATTTCTGCATCATCAGAGGTGTGTGTGTATGGGGGGGAGGGGCGTTTAGTGGGCAGAGGATTGGGAATTATAGGAGGATTCGTCCTTAAAATATTTCCTTCAATTTTCTGCCAATGGGGAGATGTGGGTTTAGGAGCAAGCTCAGATTTCTAAACCCTCAGCGAGGTTGGACATAGCGAAGGGATGAGGCACTCAGTCACGCCACTCCAACAGTATAATCCACACAGCCAAAACTGGCGATTACTTCAAAGGAGGGAGCTGCTCACATATGCTCTTGGCCACAGGAAAGGTATCTGAGTGGCAGTCGTGTCTGAGAGAAGAGGGGGGCTGGGAACCAGTGAAATCAGGAACAATATGTGGGAGGAGAAAGAGCACTCCAGTTCCAAACAAATACACTCCATGTATGAGATTTGTGGCTTGTCTTTAACAGCATTAACTTAAGGCAAGTAAGTGTTCACTGTGATTACCTTATACACTTTGCCTAGGCTTTGTGGTCTGGTTACAAATGAAGGATTTACTTCCAGTCTATCTTGGTGCCTTTGTGGGCCTCACCACCACGGCATCTGATCTCATACTCATTTATAGAATTTATGCTTATAACACCCTTCTAGGGTAGGGCAGTGTTCTTATCCCCATTGTACAAAAGGGGAACGGAGGCACAGAGAGACTAAGTGACTTGTCCAGTGTCACACAGAAAGTCTGTGGCTTGGCCAGGATTTGAACCCTGAGTTCCATTCGAACACCCTTCCTTTAGTTCCACCGCGCCTCAGCCCAGAGCTGTGTGAACTATAAAGGGGCAGAATTAACGAAGAAACTCTTCCAATTCTAGGAAAGAAAATGTGACCCAAACCCAATAGAAGAGAGAGGCACTGTTAAAAATACTTCATTAGGGCCCAGTTCTGCTCCCACTGACATATAAAAATGCAACTAACAAAATGTCTACCAATGCCCCAAAACAGTGGTTTTCAGCTTGTGTTCTGCAGACCCCTGGTGATCCGCAGACTATGTCTAAGATTTCCCAAGGGGTCCGCACCTCCATTCACAATTTTTTTGGGGTCTGCAACTGAAAAAAGGTTGAAAACCACTGTCCCAAAGCCTGGGCTTGTGTGTTATATCCCTTTCCTTCCCACCTCATCTGTCATTGTCCCTATGAAAGTCAGGGTGTGTGTGTAAGGGGCGGGGGCATGGATTATCTTCCTGTGCAGCTCTACAGTATTTTGCATAAAATGGACTCTAATGTAGTGTCAATAGCAATAAGACTGAATACAGAAGTAGAATAGAGGTGGATGGAAAAGAAAAATACTGTTGGAAACAATTCTGCAAGGGGTAGACTAGAGGACTGGATGGTAATAGGTCTTCTCCATCTCCATTTTTTATGAAACAGAGGATTAAAGAGGAGAAAGATAATGCCTGCCCTGGTTCTGCATTTGTATAGCACCTGGCATAATGCGGTCCTGGTCCAGGATTAGGGCTCCTAGGTGCTAATGCAATGCAAATAATAAATAATAGCTTGTAAGCTTAAGAAAAAACATGAACTTGATTTCCCCAGGCATTGGCATACTGGATCAGACCTGAGGTCCACCTAGGGCAGTATCCAGTCTTGGACAGTAGCTGGCACCAGATGCTTCAGAGGATGAAACCATGCAGGTGGCCCTTTTAGAATAACCCATCCAGAAAAGAAAAAGTGTCTTCTTAAGCCCCTGTAGTTAGAAGTTGGCTCATGCCCTGAAACAGGAAGGTTTATATCCCTTCCAAGATTCTTGCTGATGTCCTTAATAGTTACTATTATAACTCTGCATATTTATGTTATCTTCATAAACATCTGATCCCTTCTGTGTCCTGGCAGGCTCTTGGCCTCAACAATATCTTGTGGCAGTGAGTTCCACTGGCTAACTGTGGGTTTGTGTGAAAAAATTATTTCCTTGTATTAGTTTTGAAGTTGCCTCCTTTCAGTTTCATAGAATGGCCTCTTGTTCTTGTATTATATATTTTAAAACCAGTCACCATATAGTGACGATTTAAAAAATTAGAATAGTTTTTGTAACACTTTAACAATTGAGTAATATTTAATGTTGAATTGCAGTGAAAACCTACCTATGATCTCCATGTTAATTATGGTTGTAGCATTCATTGTAACTGTGCCAGTCAGAGTTAATTGGTAATGAATGTTTGTACAGCTCGTACAAAAAGGACTAATGATGATTAAGCCAATTGTTTTAAAGTGTTGCCAAGTTTTAAAATGAGTTATTTTAAAATGAACACAGATGTATCTATTTTTAAACAATCTATGCTTTATAATCAGTAGCTGGACACACGAAGCAGAGTTGAATACAGCTCATGTCTGATTCCTTACCTCGCTGTCCAAGGCATGGCCAAGTTTCAGGACACATTCTACCAATCATATCTTAATTTTACATTGTCGGAGTGCAGAAATTCATAATGGAAAATGAAGCTGTGAGAACGTGGGGGGGAATATGTGACTTAAAAAAACATATATTTTTTAAATTCCACAGAATATCTTCTCTTTTGCACTTCTCTAATTTTGTAATATCCCAGTTGGCCCAGGTCCCTCGTCTATGCCAATTTGGTTTAACAGCTATCCCCTCTAGGATCTTGTTCAACACATTTTAGCATTGAGCAAATCTTTGGGGCTAAGGTTAGACGTCCTGATTGAGTGATTATATATGGACATTCTAAAGATGAACCCAATAGTGTTGCTATATTAATACCAGTAGAGGGCACCAAACATCAGTAACAACACCAATGCTGAGCGCATTGTTCTTTCATTGCAGAAATTATGTTTCTCCCCCTCATAATAACCTCTAAAAATGAAAACAATAAACATTCTTATTACAACATAACTTGGCAGAGAACAAACTATGGTTCATTCAGAAGACCTCTCTTGTCATGATATGTTATGTTTAAGCAATGGAACGTAGGAACTCAGTATTCACGTACTAAGGGACAATATGTGCACCTTAGAATTTAAGGCTGGAATTTTCAGAGGCATCTCAGATAGTTAAGAGCCAAGATCCTTGTGAAGTTCAATGGGAGTTGAGTGTCTAATTCCCTTAGGCTCATTTGAAAATCCATGGATGCACAGGCACAATACTATGTTATAGCATCAATATTCATGTGGCATTAAAATGACTCCTGGGTAGATGCCTATATACTGCATAAGCGGTGCTGGTAACTTCTGTGCAGGGTTCAGTTTCACTCATTGATGATTTGAAACAATGGGAAACAACATGCCATGTATTAGATTGTGGAATAGTTTTCCAAGGGGAAATGGGGGAAGCCCTGTAACTTGAGGCAGTTAAAACTAGACTGGACAATGCTAGAATATCCACCGTAGGGAATGCTCTACTGTGGCAGAATGGAGGAGAACAAGATCTCTTGCACCTCTTGTTTGTGTGATTGTTTTTTTAACTTTTTACTGTTCAGATGTGACCCTGCTCTGCAGTTTTCCCATTTAGGCTCAGTGAGGTACAGAAAATATAAATGTTTCTATACATGGTGATCAAGGGGTACCTCGGTTTGCATCATAGTTTGAGAGGAAGAACTATGGGGGACTGGCATGGAGGACTCAGAAGATTTCCACCAGCCTGGTAAACTTCTTGCATACTCCAATCAGTGTCTTTTGGGATGAGACAGAATGGATCTTAGAAACTTAATATTAAACTTTGTCATTCAGGATGCTCTTTCATTAATGAAGAGGGAGAGTGGCTCTCCTCAGAGACATATGCCATAATTAACATTTAATTGTTTCATTTGAATATTTATCTCATATCCTTCTGATATTAACAATATTCACTAGGCTACAGCGACTGTCATAGAGTTTACAACACCCTCTACTTTTATTTTTAATCTCCACCACTGAGCTACTAAACAGCAGCATTCACTGTACTCTCAACTTCCTCTATGGTGTAGAAAGAAGTATTTACCAGCTAACTGCAGTGGGAGTATTGCATTGCAGTAATGTTCTTTCCATTTGTATAGAGCCTGATCCTGTGAGTTTACAAATGCTCCAACTCTCATCAGCGTCACTAGGGATTTATAATGCTCAGCACTCCACGGAATTGGCCCCACAGTTAATAGTTTATGCACTAAAATCAGCACTTAGATCCTTAAAATGGGTACTTAGATGCTGAAATATGGAGTTAGGTGTCCAAGGCCCCGACCCTATAATGGAGTGGTTCTCAAACTTTTTGTACTGATAACCTCTTTCATACAGCAAGCCTCTGAGTGTGACCCCCCCTCACATAAATTAAAATTAACATTGATATTAACACTATTTTAAAGCGGTATTTGTATGTTTGTTAATACCACTTTTCACAGCAGACTTTTCACAGAGTCCCATTGCCACCCTTATTTCTGTGCTGCTGCTGGCTCTGGCGCGGCCTTCAGAGCTGGGCAGCTCTGTAAGGGAGGCATGTACTTGCGACACACTTGTAACAACCCCCGATGGGTCACGACCACCTGTTTGAGAACCCCTGCAAATGGCTTCTGCGCAGGAACAGAGATCTGCTTGCACTGAATCAGGTGCAGGGTGGGAGCCGGACTTGAACATCGAAGTTCAAAAATTGCTCCCAAAAATATTTTGTACTTACACAGAAGATTTTCTCCAAAAATCTCAGCTCACACCTCATTGCCAGCTGCCAGGTTGCTATTCTAAAGGTATGGGTATATTGCTGGCTATTTTGTCTGAATAGCAATACATTAAAAAAAAAAAAGGGTTTTGTCTTTTTTAAATATTTTGAAATCTCTGTGTTGCACTTGTTGATAGGCTCAGATGTAACACACATTTCAGTTAGTTGCCTTATATGTACAATTGTTCTTCTGGGCTGGGTCTTTGGCAGCCAACAATCTCAAAGCGCTCTACACACTTCACAATTTCACTTTGTGGCAGGTTGTTGATGTTGTTTACCCATCTCTGCTAGAACTGGGCCTAAATCAAAACCCTCATCCTGCAAAAACTTAACATACTGAAGTTTACATAAGGAAATAGCCCCATTGAATCCTTGCCATGGTATTACATCTTGTTAGGGGTCCCCCAACCCTCCCTTGGTTCTTGTCCCGCAGACAGAAAGTAGAAGGTCAGAGTCCAAAGTGCAGGCAATGGGATGTTTATTGGGGTTAACAAGCAAGCATAACCACAGCTTTTTACACCAGTAGAGCTTCCTCCCTCTCTCCTCCTCCTTAGTAGGCTTAATTATATTTGTAGTGCTCACCCCTGGTACCACCCATTACAATGTATGGGCATATTCCATTTTGGAAGGTCTTGATTCTGGGGGCTTCGGTACCTCCTCTTTTGTACCCCATGGGAGGGGTAGGGAGTGAGGTTGTGTTTTTGCCAGGGTCACCTTTTCTTTGGCTGTTAGTGTTTCTTATGCCTCCCCCACTAGCCCTCTTGCCCCTCCCAAATGGTTGCTTGATCTTGTCTTGAGAGAGGAGTCGGGGAAGAACTGTCCTTCAATTGTACATTCATATATTAAATTCCCACCATATCCAGCAACACTTTAACTCTATTTCTTATCTTTTCTCATGGTACTAAAAAATCCATCTGGCTGTAGGCAGAAGCAACACACAGTGTCTTTGTTCCTTGTTCACATATGTCAATAAGGATATAAGACACTAACTAGTGTATTTTTAAAAATTCTCAAAATTCAAACAGGCAAACAAACCCAAAATTCTATCTCAGGCAAATAAACAAGCCTAAATGTTATATTGCCATCACTAACACTCCTGAGTGTAAAGTAAAGCATGTGTATAAGTGGTTGCAGCAAACCCTGACTCCAAGCACCCCATAGCTATGAGAGAAGATGGGATCCAGATCGGAGTTGTGCACTTCAGGCCATCTTTTACTTTTCCAGCTGAGTAGGCAGCAGGATACCATTTTTTTGTGTGGCTGTAGAATCCTAATTCTGTCTTCCCCCTTCTACATCTTAGAGAAGCCATGTGTCTTTGTGGCTGCTGTATCTTTAAGTGGGGACTTGACTTTTAGTCAATGTATTAAATGTATTTTGTGCCCGCTGAAGTTAAGAACCTACATCTTCCCTCTGTTCTATATAAATTAAACTCAAACTTAGTGCAGGAGGCAGTATTTCCTGGCCACTGGGACTGTCCCATTCCCCAAAGACTGGTGGTAAATATCTAACCCTTTCCCTGTTCCTCAAAACAACTAGGCAATTGTAAGGGGGCCCCTTACCCCACATACACAGGTCTGGGTCTCCATCTCTCCGGCCCTGTGATTACAAAGTTCTGGTGCCATCTTCCTTACCCTGAGAGGGCTCTGGCTACATACTGCCCCAGCTTTAAAACAAGAGATAACTACCCTGATTTTAAATGAGAGTTCTGTCTCCACTCACCTTCTGACACTAAAATAAAGGGCTGGACCTGTTCCTGTACCCTTGCGTCTCCCTTTGAGCTGGGATTTGTCATGTAGCTTGATCTAGCCTACACTAAATAATAGATTTAGCCATGGATCCTGTAGTCTGCAACTAATAAAATATTCTTGGCTACAAGTTGCATTAAATACTGTGGAGCATCAGCTGAAGGAATTAAATGAGCCCCCTGATTTGAAGTCCCTCTGTGAGTCTTTACATCAGGCACATATCTATAGAACATATAATTTATACAGGGTGACAGAAATTGAAGGAAATGGGAGGAAAATTAGGATTTCAACTGGATAGAATTTTCCTAACGAGGAGTAGAGCCAGATTCTGGAAGTCACCTAGTCTCTGATTCATTACAGGGCCAGAACTTGTCTCAGTGAGATTTATGGGCCCCTTGACAAACCTGAGCCAGGTTTTGCTCCACTCTTGTTTCCCCATGGGAACCCCCTTTCTCCAGCAGACCCCACACTCCCTCCCCCTCCCCCAGCTTTTGCTTGAGGTCTTCAGGAGAACACCAACATAGTAGTGCCTTTTACTTTCCCACCCTGTATCTCTGCTGGGGTGGGTAGCTCCCTCCCCGTCCCAGGATCTTTAGGAACAGCTGCCTAGTGTTTTCTTCCATTGCTTCAGACTCTTCCATGCTCTTCCTGACCTCCCCTCTGCTTGCTCTCCATTATCTCTTTGGGAGATCATAAAGAATCCACCAAGTCCCAGTGCTGCCTCTGGACTGCATCTTTAACTGTTCGAGGATTGAAGCACTCCAGAATGTACTGAGGTGGTAGTGGGAGAGCCCCTCATTGCTGTGTATTCTTTCGGGGAGGGGTTTCTCAGCCCCAGTGTAAGGCTAAAGGACCAATCGAGAAGCAGCAGTAGGACCTGGCAGAACCTTTTCGGTGTTGCTGAATACATAAAGTGGGAGAAGGCAGGCTATCTACCTCTAGCAAAAGAGATTATATATGATCCAAACCCACTGAAGTCAATCAGAGGAGTCTTTCCATTAGATCCAGGAAGCGTTAGAGGAGAACTGTGGAAGGTAATCAAAGTGACAGTGAATTAGGGTGTGTTGCTAGACAGCTAGGTTGTCACTGGTGGGTTTTATGTCAGAATATCAGCTACTTGCTGTGTATGCATATTTGAAATAGTAGATCACTGAAGTGTAGGAGAAAAATGGATGATGAAAAGAGAAAGTCATGCTAAGCCATGGGCCAGTGCATTATCCGTCTAAGTGCTGATGTGGCCCTTGTCACTGTTACATGAGCGACTCACCATCATTACCCTCACAACATCTCTGTAAGGTAGACAAGTGCTATCCCCGTTATACAGATGGGGAGCTGAGACAGAAGGTAGATTAAAATACACCATCCTTCTACATAAGGATAGTCATGGATCCTATCATGCCTCTGCATAAGTGTCTACAGTTTCATTTTTGTCTTCAAATGTTAAAGTGTTTTCCAAAGTCAGTTTAAAATCTCCTTGCATCAAAAAAGAGGGATACTCTCACTGTTTTTAATATTATCCTGGGGGGAGGAAAGTCAGTTAAGCCATAACAAAGTCACTGTCACCGATCGGTCTATCAGCCTTCACAGAGAAAGCGCCGATCACAACACATCAGATGTGTTGTTCTAGCCAGTCCTCTAACTACCCGTTAGCCAGGCTGTCAGTAGCAGCGGACACCCGATTGACATAGTGCACAGCAGCCTAGAACTCCTGAGCGATCCACCAACCGCAGCCTCTCAAGCAGCCGGGATTACAGGCACGCGCCACCACACCAGGCCTCTGTAGCAACGTAAATGTGGAATATGTTGTCTGAGCCCTCTAGTTGAGCCCTCTGATGGTATGTCCTGCAGCATTGCACTAACAATGCGTGGCACTATAGGCACCGGATATCGGGGTGGGCAGGGCAGGATAACGGTGTGTCAAAGTCCAAGGCTTTAGTATCAAAGGCAGATTCCAAGAGTGACACAAAAGACTGCTTTGCAGTTCCCTTCTCCTGACAGCAGTCCTGCAGCTTGCACTCAGACTGTCTGCAGGCTTGCTGGAAGAATATTTTAAGTATGTTGCCCTTGGTATTAGTTTCATGGATAATTTTAGAAAGCATATGTCTGGATCTTTAATTTCCACACTCCTTCTGCTGTTCCATGTGTCAGACAGTATCTGACTCTTTCCCAGCAAAACCTTCTCATCATCATTACTGACACTCAATACTTTTGTTCCAATGTTACTACATTTAGTTGACAGGAAAGTTACAGTACTTTGTATTACGCCACTGATTCTGATATGTGCTTAGTAACTAACATGGCAGTTAAAGAGGAAGTATTTCTTGCTATGTTCATCACTTTCCTTGCCATTTCCACTCGACGAGAGCCAGGCCCAAACCTCAGAACCTAATAGCTGTGGACTTTCGGGGTTTTCCAAAATTGAACCCAGATTTGGATCCAAATTTTGCAAATGGTCCTTAGATTTATAATGGGCAAAACCAGCACTTGAGAGCTCAATGTTATTGAACCTCCAGGCTGTTCCAAATCCACATCCAGATGTTACAGTTTGAGCCTGTCTCTAATTTTCAATAATAATTAATCAAGCTGTTTGTTTGAACTGGGGGTTTCTTCCTTGCAATCCCATCTTGTTGCTGCCTTTCATCCTACATTAAAGTCGTAAGGTTGACATCATAATCACTTCCATAGCAACAGACTGTGGTGTTGTAAACAAAGGCTTATGGCTCCCTTGTAAAAATGAACTGATGGAGAAAATGCTTTGCTAATAGTCATCTCTGATAATATGGGGAACAGCAAGAAGAATGCAGTGAAAGCCTTTTGCTTTGAGTTACTCTTTCCAAATGTGATGGGTATTAGGGGCTCTCTTTAAATCACTTTTCTTCCGAATTATAGGTGGAGCTGCTATTGCCACCTATGGTTAAGGTTGCCCAAACTTCCCTTTATAAGATTTGTTTCCAGTTGCTTATGTCTTTGTCAAATTTGAACTTTTTGGGCTACATTTTCCATGGCAGGTGTCGGCCTTGGGCTGAATGTGTTTGGGAAGTCTCAGAAAAAATCAATTCAGCCAATTCCAGGAACGAGACTAGGGAAAATACATTTTTTTGTCCATGTTCAAAAAATTCATACAGTCTTTTCTTTGCTCCTCCATGCTTTGGAGCAGGGACTTCAGATTTGGCAAGGGGTTGCCTTAGTGACAGCAAACATGCCTCTTTCTATCTCTGTAAAAAGCCACCCAAATTTTGCCAAGTTATAATCCCTCGAAAAATCTAAGTTTGCACATGTTCAGTAGAGAGTTGTTAGTTTGGTAGCTAAATTTTCCAGTTAATCCATCTGCACTGGGCACACTGCAGGCTAGGGCTAAGCAGAACACTGGGACTAGCTTATCGTGGATCTTGGACCTGGGAGGGAGGAAACTGGATTGGCACAGAGGACAGGTTGGAGGGGACACAGGCAGGGCTGGCAGAACTGGGGGCAGACAGGTCCGTGATCACTAGAGACACTCCTCCAGAAATTTAGAATTGAACCCAAGATTCCCAAGTCTCACCATTCCTCTGCTGTCAGCCATTATCTGTGAAACCCTCTGGCAAAGTGCATCTCATTCTCCTCAACTGCTGGCCTGCCTGGAAGGTGACAGCCTACTATTGTCATCATTGCTCAAGTGGCAGAGGTCCGTGCTGAGGCTCTAAAGGTTCCAGCTCTGTAGGGAAGAGATCATATATGATCATGGAATGAAAGACTATATCCTAGTGCATGGTACAAGGGGGCTGAATGAAGGACTCAGCCCTAGTTTTGGCAGTTCCTATCTTTATAGAATGCTTGATTGTTGCATCCTTAGCCTTTAAATCTAGTTTTGTGTTTAATACTTCTTAGCTCTAGCTGTGAGATTCAACCTTTTTCATTTCTTAAAAGCCCCTGCATGAGCTCCTGTCTGTTTTTTCTACAGAAAGATTAAAATAGATTAACGGGTTGTCAAAGGGTGTGCCTGCCCTCTAGCACTCTCTTCTGGCCAACCATAGCTTAGAAGTACCCTGCCTCAGTTCTCCTTGTACTTCTTAAAAGCTCTCTTCTAATAATATCCTGGTTTGTTATCATAAACCTTTCCAATCAAAATAAAATAATGAAAGTCCAAATTTCATTCTTCCAAGGCCTGCCTAGCTGGAGTCATCTTCTGCTCCCTGGGCATCTGCTCTCTGCTCCAGCCCCAACTCTCCTCCTTGGAGCTGGAGTTGTATTTTAGGCCAGCTGTAGCGCCTCAGCCAGCTTCCTCTCCAGCTGGTCCTTTCCCCAAATCAGTCCTGTCATTCTCAAGACCTTGTGCTGGTGTCTCTCTTGTTCTCAGGGAAGAAATAGAATAGAATAGTAGTCTTCTTCCCAGAGCTTGTCCTGTTTCTCTCGGAGAGAGGGCAGTCCGATCTTGCCCACTCGACAAGGTTCCTGGTACCAGGCCCTTAACCACAGTAGTCAGGTCTTTCTCCAAGCCTTGGCTATTCCGCTGGTACCATCTTCTTCTCTCCCTAGCTCTGCCTTCCTTAAGTCTTCAGTCACTGTTAAAGTCCAAGGGACGCATCTTTAACACAGAACAGGTATTGACTAACCACTAGTCCTTACTACCTTTAAGCAACAATTACCCTGTTACAGAGGTATTGTGACTGGATGCCTGGATGGGCCACACTGAGAATGCTACATGCAGGACAGACTGCAAAGAAGAGGGCAGACAATCCCCCAAACCGGTGGTTTATTCTATAATTAGATTCACCAAGCCAGTAACAAAACAGCTTCTGTAACACCACATTGATTAACAAGAAGCTATATACAGTCCCCTTTAGATGGGGGACAAAGGCTGGAATGCTTAGACAGCCAAGTCTTAATATAGTAGGGTGACCAGACAGCAAATGTGAAAAATCAAGACAGGGGATGGGGGGTAATAGGAGCCTATATAAGAAAAAGACCCAAAAATCGGGACTGTCCCTATAAAATCGGGACATCTGGTCACCCTAGTGAGAGGTTACTGAAAACCAGATTCACCATATGTGAGGTTCACCAATCCCAAAGGACCTGACACTTACCCCAGGTCAATATGCATCTCAGAATTTACCCAATAATCATGCAGACGCCAATCCTTTAGTAACTAGTAGACTAAAGTTTTAATAATAAAAGGACAAACAAGGTAGAGAGTTGCAGTGGTTAAGAGATCACTATACAGATATGTGTAAAGTCCTTATGTCAGTTTCATAGCAGAGATGGTGAGGCTGTCGATTTGTAAAAGTCTTTCTGGAATCAATTTAAAAGGTTATAGTCCAATAGGCGGTCCAGGTGTAGAATCTGTTCAAGTTCTTCCATGAGAATTCTAGGGTAAACTTGGAGACCTCAGTCTTATGACTTAGATCTTCCCTGTTAAAGTTTAAGGAGACCTGAGATGGCAGGATCAGGCCTGGGGCTTTCCTTTATGGCTCCCTAGAAAGCTGACAAGCCTCTTGTCACAGCAGGACCTCCCCCAAGCAAGAGTTGGCAGTGCAGATTGTTGCTTTGACACTAATCTTTTATTTCCTATGCATACACAAGTAAACTAGTTGCATTCATTTCCACAAGGCAATTAGCTGGTACTTCATTATAGCATAGATAATTAAGTTGAAGACAATATTGCTAATATGATTAGTTTCCTGCAATATCTTACATCTTTGATGTTAAGGTTAACTGAACCATCCGCAGGCATAATATTAAGACATAAAAGGGAATTAGCATCTACAAGCTAATCTGGTTATGTTGTTAAACTTCTAACAAGATATAGGTAAACACATACAAATACGCTTAGCATCTACCCTTGATTTCTATTATTCCATATAAATGGGATAATGATTGCTGGTCCAGTACATCTCTTTGAAATTCACATACAAGTAGATTGTCTTGATTACATTTCAATGCCAGTTGTTATGGGTCACACCCAAGTTGGCTGTTCTGTCAGTGTCACGGGGATATTTTCAAAAAGGCCAAAGGGAATTAGGAACATAAATCCCACTGAAATTCATTGAGACTTGTGGTCCTAAATCTTAAATGAGGTGCTTGTGAAAATCCCACCCTAAACTCCCTCTTTTTTCTGTTTGGGGTATCTATCAGGCCCTGTGGGTCTTTAGTGTTGGTTTGTGGGAGTCCTGAGAGTCATCACATGTGACCTGAGTCCATGAAGCTCAACTGGGGCACAAGTCCTGCCCCATGCTCTGATTGGGAGAGATCCAAGGCTCGTATTAGGCTGCAGTTCCTATTTCAGCCAAGGGAGGCAACACTAAGCTGTCTGTTAAACTGAGCTGCATCCTGCTGGGCTGGTGTTTACCTGCTCCTGCCTTTTGACCCTGACCTGTTGATATGGCCTGACCCTTGATAACTGGCTCCTGATTCCTGCCCTCCAGTTTGTCTGTTTATTCTGATCTCCTGGCATTCCAACCTGGCCTGATTTCTGATCATTTGCTCCTGGACCCAGCCTCCAACACTAACCAATAGGCCCATTTCACTAGGAGGGTGGTGAAGCACTGGAATGGGTTTCCTAGGGAGGTGGTGGAATCTCCATCCTTAGAGGTTTTGAGGCCCGGCTTGACAAAGCCTTGGCTGGGATAATTTAGTTGGTGTTGGTCCTGCTTTGAGCAGGGGATTGGACTAGATGACCTCCTGAGGTCTCTTCCAATCCTAATGTTCTATGATTCTATGATAGGCCAAGCTGCCTGTGCTTCAGCCCTGACAGTATCCTAGCACAAAGACTTACCCTGAAATAACAGAGTGTCAGGACGAAAGCTCCTTGCCCTCTCCTTCAAGCAACCTGCTGCAACCCGCTGTGGTTACAAGGACAACCTTTACTGCCAGCCTGCGCGCCCTCCAGGGAGGGCAATGAAGGGCCTCTTGGCTAACAGACCCTGTGCACATGTCTCCACTGTCTCTGAACCAGGGAAAATCTGCCTTTCCCCCACCTCTTCCTCACTTGCCAATAACTCGTGCAGCCCATATTGACAAATGCCAAACCCCAAAATGACCCTCCCTGAGGCTCCCAGGCCACCTCCTCATCTGGTCTCTGGCTTGTCCGTCTCTGTTCCTTTAATAGTGTTGTATGTGTCTGAGAATGTCTATACAGAAAGGGGAAGAAAACAAGACCGCTTCTCTCAATACCCCCATACTTAATGGGGATGCGCCTCTTACTTTGGGTTTCGTAAAAACAAAAGCCCAAGTAAAGGAGGATTTGCAATATCAGCCACACTGAAAAATCAAGGAAATTTCTAGAGTTACATGAAATGTGCATAATTAATTTCCTTTTATTTAAACCAACAACAACATGCTATTAAGTGGTGCATGCATGTGTGCATATACACGATTAAATCTCGTCATGAAATAAAAAAATTACAGTAAAAATGAACATTTTAAAGAAATGACACCAGCTGCTGCCTCCATTATAATTACAGAAAACCAATCATTTCTATGTTTCCATCCAGTCCCTTTGGTGAAATTGTATCTAATGTTGCAATCTAATACCCTTTTCACTGTAATAGTTTCCTTTGCCTATCTGCCTCTCTTGAGAGACTCCGCGCTTCTTACAGAGCAATAAATCTCAATGATACTGCTGAGCCATAATTAGCCTTACTATAATGTTTGGTGATGGGATAAGTCATATTGCCTACTGTTTTGGCTAAATGATGCAATTTGTCAGTGGTCTGCTACACTGACCACAGGACTGGGAATCAGCAATTCTTGAGATCTAGTTCAGCTTTGGGCAGATAACCTACTCTTGTTGGGCCTGATTATCAAAGAATCATAGAACTGGAAGGGACCTCAAGAAGTCATCTATTCCTGTCCCCTGCACTCGTGGTAGGACTAATTATCTAGACCATTCCTGACAGGTGTTTGCCTAACCTGCTCTTAAAAATCTCCAATGATAGAGATTCCACAACCTCCCTAGGCAATTTATTCCAGTGCTTAACCACCCTGACAGTTAGGAATTTTTTCCTAATGTCCAACCTAAACCTCCCTTGCTGCATTTTAAGCCCATTGCTTCTTGTCCTATCCTCAGAGGTTAAAGAGAACAATTTTTCTTCCTCCTCCTTGTAACATCAGTGTTTCCCAAACTTGGGATGCCACTTGTTCAGGGAAAGCCCCGGTGCGCCCGACCGGTTTGTTTACCTGCTGCATCTGCAGGTTCAGCCAATCGCGGCTCCCACTGGCCGCGGTTCGCTGTGCCCGGCCAATGGGGGCTGCAGGAAGCAGCAGCCAATACGTCTCTCAGCCCGCGCCAGGGCCCTTCCCTGAACAAGCGGCATCCCAAGTTTGGGAAACACTGTTTTACATACTTGAAAACTGTTATCATGTCCCCTCTCAGTCTTCTCCAGACTAAACAAACCCAGTTTTTTCAATCTTCCCTCATAAGTCATGTTTTCTAGACCTTTAATAATTTTAGTTGCTCTTCTCTGGACTCTCTCCAATTTGTCCACATCCTTCCTGAAATGTGGCACCCAGAACTGAACACAATACTCCAATTCAGGCCTAATCAGCACAGAGTAGAGCAGAAGAATTATTTCTCATGTCTTACTTACAACACTCCTGCTAATACATTTTAGAATGATGTTTGCTTTTTTGGCAACAGTGTTATACTGTTGACTCATATTTAGCTTGTGGGTCCACTATGACCCCCAAATCCCTTTCTGCCATACTACTTACTAGGCAGTCATTTCCCATTTTGTATGTGTGCAACTGATTGTTCCTTTCTAAATGGAGTACATTGCATTTGTCCTTATTGAATTTCATCCTATTTATTTCAGACCATTTTTCCAATGTGTCCAGATCATTTTGAATTATAATCCTATCCCCT
This sequence comes from Macrochelys suwanniensis, assembly GCA_033296515.1. Classification (NCBI taxonomy): domain Eukaryota; kingdom Metazoa; phylum Chordata; order Testudines; family Chelydridae; genus Macrochelys; species Macrochelys suwanniensis. The sequence goes on from CM065783.1 coordinate 42,536,467, forward strand.
GAAGCACTTGCAACCCCTCCTAGCTTGGTATTGTCCACAAACTTTATAAGTGTACTCTGTATGCCATTATCTAAATCATTGATGAAGATATTGAACAGAACCCAGAACTGATCCCTGCGGGACCCCTCTTGTTATGCCCTTCCAGCATGACTGTGAACCACTGATAACTACTCTCTTGGAATGGTTTTCCAACCAGTTTTGAATCCACCTTATAGTAGGTCCATTTAGGTTGCATTTCCCTAGTTTGTTTATGAGAAGGTCATGCGAGACCATATGAAAAGCTTTACTAAACTCAAGATATACCATGTCTACCACTTCCCCCCTATCCACAAGGCTTGTTACCCTGTCAAAGATAGCTGTCAGGTTGGCTTGACATTATTTTTTTTGGACAAATCCATGCTGACTGTTACTTATTACCTTATTATCTTCTAGATGTTTGCAAATAGATTGCTTAATTATTTGCTCCATTTTTTTTCCGGGTACAGAAGTTAAGCTGATTGGTCTGTAATTGCCTGGGTTGTCCTTATTTCCCTTTTTATAGATGGGCAGTATATTTGCTCTTTTCCAGATTTCTGGAATCTCTCCCATCGTCCATGATTTCTCAAAGATGATCGCTAATGGCTCAGGTATCTCCTCAGTCAGCTCCAGGAGTATTCTAGGATGCATTTCATCAGGCCCTGGTGACTTGAAGACATCTAATTTGTCCAAGTAATTTTTAACTTGTTCTTTCCCTATTTTAGCCTTTTCTGTTCCTACCTCATTTTCACTGGCATTCACTACGTTAGCTGTCCAGTCACCACCAATCTTCTGGGTGAAAACCGAAACAAAGAAGTCATTAAGCATCTCTGCCATTTCCACATTTTCTGTTGTTATTTTTCCCTCCTCATTGAGTAATGGGCCTAACCTGTCCTTGGTCTTCCTCTTGCTTCTAATGTATTTGTAGAATGTTTTCTAGTTACCCTTTATGTCTCTGGCTAGTTTGATCTCATTTTGTGCCTTGGACTTTCTAATTTTGTCCCTACATACTTGTGTTGTTTATTTATATTCATCCTTTGTAATTTGACCTAGTTTCCACTTTTTGTAGGACTCTTTTTTGATTTTTAGATCATTGAAGATCTCCTGGTTAAGCCAGGGTGGTCTCTTGCCATAATTCCTATCTTTCCTATGCAGTGGGATAATTTCCTCTTGTGTCTCTTTGAAAAACTGCCAACTCTCTTGAACTGTTTTTCCCCTTAGTATTGTTTCCCATGGGATCTTACCTACCAACTCCTTGAGTTTGCTGAAGTCTGCCTTCTTGAAATCCATTGTCTTTATTTTTCTGTTCTCCCTCCTACCATTCCTTAGAATCATGAACTCTATCATTTTATGGTGACATTAATCAAAGCTGCCTTCCACTTTCAAATTCTCAACCAGTGCCTCCCTATTTGTCAAAATCAAATCTAGAACAGCCTCTCTCCTGGTAGCTATCTCCACCTTCTGAAATAAAAAATTGTCTCCAATACATTCCAAGAATTTATTGGATAATCTGTGTCCCGCTGTGTTATTTTCCCAACAGATGTCTGGGTAGTTGAAGTCCCCCATCACCACCAAGTCCTTATGATCTCATTTCCTGTGGTGTAAGGCAGGAGTAAGTCTGTTAAAGTCTATGGTGTACTGGTGTACAACTGCTCTAAGCAAGAGCGGAATCAGGTCCATTGGACCTAATTTTCCACTGCCTTGTGCCTCTTATAGTCACTTACAGCCATGCAAAGTGGGCATGAGATGCTACCAAATCAGAACTTTGCCTTCACTTTGTCCAACTGTAAATGTCTCCATAAGGTGCAAGGCGGGGAGAATCAAATCCTCTATGTTTCATTTCCCATCTGTAAAGAGGGGAGAGTTAAACTTACTTGAAGTCGAAGGGAGTTACATACATTTATCAGGAGTAGGGCCTGGTGGTGATCATAGTCTTGAATTCCTTCCTCAGTTTTTATGTGACCTTCATTCAGCCAAACTCCCATTCAATTCACTGGGATTGTGATGGGGTGTTCACCCCACACCAACTCTAAAAGGGTTAAAGTGGTGTAGCTAGGACCAATTAACCTTATAGGCCACACCTGGTGGAGAGTCTGGCTTGATTGAAAATGACTTATGGCTGATAAAGCCCAGCTGGAGAAGAAGCTGACTAAGGTATAACGCCAGGAAGTTTGACCAGAAAGGGGCTTAGAGAGGGAAAACAAAGAAACCCAGTGAGAAGCCCTGGGATTCTGGACCTGAGGGAGAGATTTAACCAGAAGAGTGGAGAAGAAAGCCAGTAGGAGGTGGAGTAGGAAGCAGCCCAGGAAAAGAGGTGGGAGGCCAGAAGATAGATTGTGCAAATCTTTTTGGGTCATTGTAGGATCCCTGGGTTGGAGCCCGGAGTAGCGGGTAGGCCTGGGTTCCCCTACCCAACACTGGGAAGTGGCACAGGATTGTGGGAGTTTCCAGCTGATCTGGAGGGACTTTGATATCCTGGAAGAGGAAAAACACATAGTAAGCTGGCCAGAGGGCCACACCATGAAGAGGTAGCACCTTGTGTGATGAAAAGGGAGTAAACTGACGAGAGAGAGAGAGAGAGACTACAAGGTGGGAACCAAAGGATGGAGCGTCAAACCGGTTGTGAGCTAATCCCCACATGGGACACAAGGAAGTGTCCTAGCGGTGAGTGAACCCTGTTACAGGGGAGTTTACCTGAATAAAAACTAGGGCGACAATCATTCCCTCCGCAAAGGAAGCCTGCTGATGTGACTAAGGGACAGGAAAACTTTGTCCCAAACAATTCTGTTGGGTGGAACAGGTTTTGTGTCACCTGGGGAACTGGTTGTGGGGCCAGCCCCAAACCCTACCAAGCCCCTGGGATCTTCCTGACTCTCAGAGGATCAGCAGGAGGTCAGAGCCATCTATGCAGAGACCCCGTGCCTCGCACCAGTTCTGCCTGGGGATCTTCGCTGTGGAGGAAGGGCTCAAGGAATGGAATACCACCTGGATTATCCCATTAGCTCAGCAGAGCAGGTGGGAAATCTGTATTTGCCCTACCCTACACAGATCCACAAAGCCATACGTCCTTGGCAGGATCTGGAGGAAGGAGGGGGGATATGTTAATGGAGGGGTCTGAGCCCCCTTTAAATGTGGAGGAGAGAACACAGCACAGACCAGATAGCATGTGTGAAAAATCGGGACAGGGACTGGTGGGGTGGGGGGGCGGGTAATTGGCGCTTATATGAGAAAAAACCCCAAATATCAGGACTGTCCCTATAAAATTGGGACATCTGGTCACCCTACAGCATACAGATAGACTTACCTAAGTAAGGACATTGGGATTTGGCCTGTTGTCAAGTGTTTGCTAAATACTGATAGCAGTACAGATTTTTTTTCTTTAGAAACTAAAGATGCTAGATTTTTTAACAAATGTCACATATCTCTACATGAAATAGAAAGTTGATATGACCCTCACTTGAAATCTCTTATTTAGTTAGTGTTTTATGCCTTTCTTTCTGCTGAGACATCCTGTATGAATACGTTCCATTTCCAAGTGATGTGGCCGGCAAGGACTCTGGGGTATGGAAGGCTACAATGCTACTCTATCAGCCAGGATGAGCACATCAGAAAACATGGTGGGAGCAGAGGGCGTTCTGTAAATCTTAGTACTAATATTCTAGATTGCAGGGTGAAGAGCAGTTTAAACTGACAAGTGATGATGTCTCATCCCTCCACGTATATGTACCAGAAATGGGCTTGATCCACGCTACTCCATACTTTAATCCAGACTCCAATCTGGATCTGAATCTTGCAGCTGGCCCCTACCTTTATAATAGCCAAACCACAGCCCAGATTGCAACACCCCTGATATTGGAAGTGTTTTGCAAGCCAGATTTGATTCTGAACCTTCAGCCAATGTCTAGTTTCCAGAGAACATACTTGTGGGGCCTGATTCTCTTCTTACACTGCTGTGAAATGTGTGTGAGAGAGAGGAGAATCACACACACAGCCTGACATCCTCACCCCTGCTCTGGCTCCTTTACACTGGGTACAAGGCTGAAGCAGTGTAAAGGGCCTGTACACATTTGGCCAGGGCAAGGTTCCTCCAGAGCAGGCACTGCAGAGACAGTCATAAGGCTGTCCTCTGAAGAGCCCCCCACCAGCACTGGTGTTGGAGCTGGGGACACAGCACTTTGGAGTTGCTAGACAATGCTGCAGCCTATAGAGCAGTCTGGCAAGGCTGCTCTAATTTAGGCCACCAGAGCAGTCTGTTACACTGGGTGGGGCAGGGCTATTGCAGGCTGGCTGGCTCTTTAAGCAAGCTGGGCTTAGCCTTTTTTGTGAGGTAGCAGCTGTTCCCCAGCTGATCCTGGTCTGGTGGCTTTGCTATAAGATGTCTTAGCTGCGAAAGAGTCAGGTAGGACATAAAGAGAGACAGACTGGAGAGAATCACAGGGAGCAGGCTAGGTTCCTGTGGGATGCTCTGAGATATGGCCTGTAAGAAGCAGGGAGGTCCTTGGAAGAAGCTGCCAGAGTCCCTGGAGAGGGGAGATATCAAGGAAGAAGGGCCTCCAGGGAAGCAAGGCTCGGCTAAAGGAGCAAAGAAGGAATTCTGCAGTCCCTGGGAGGGTCTGGTGAAGAGCAGGGAACTTCAGTGCAGCCCGAGAGGGGCAGAAGGAGTTTTTTATTTGGATTTTTTAGTTGGATTTTTGTCACGCAGGAAGCAGGCTGAACTGAAATGTGCCCGGGCCTGATGGCTGGGCCAGAGAAGATGTAAACAGAGACAGGCCATCATGGGGCCAAAGAACTGGTCACCAGGGAGCGGTAGAGACGAAGACCTGTGTGACACCATGACCAGACGCCAGGGAGCACTATGGCAGCCCATGAAACCACGGACAGCGCCTCTGCAGCCTGTATCAGGAGGGTACAATGTGGCTTAAAGCCATCATCGCTTTCTTTCCCCTGGGCTGTGGGTTCTATGCTGCACCTCTGAGTCATAGCCCCGAATCTCACCCGGGAAATCCAGAATCAGAACAAATCACGCTGACAGCAAAAAGGGAGAAGTTGTTAAACCCTAGCAGTGCATGTGGTAAAAATGGCTAGGATGAGGGCTTACAGGCTTTAGCATTTATTGGCTAAAAATGTCACCGATCTTGTTAAGGAAATTACATATGTATCTTAAAAGGCCAATTTTTGTGCCTGTTTTTCTGTGCTGCTCCCAGTAAGTGAAGTTCTGGATATCGGAGCTAAACTGCCCTCCAGTGTGAAATTGTCTGAGTGGCATGAAGCTGACCTGGAGTGCAGAAACCCAGTGCATCAGGAAAAATTGGCTTATTTTTTTCAATATGATGAATATTTGCCAGTCTGTTTCTGACAAGCTTTTATTACCAGTAAATATCAGTTTAAACCTCATACTGGAATCCCTGATTCCAATAATTTAAAGACATGAATATAAAAGCATCTGTAAGGTCCAAGTCCAGACGCAATAAGTCCTTAAAAGTAATATGAAGTTGTGTGTGCTGAGTTATATAAGTAGTGTGTGCTGAGAATGGACTTAGCACTGTCTAGAGAATGATGATTTATATCTTTTATTTTGCAAGCTTGTGTCTACTCAGGAACCTAAGCAAGACCAGTAACCAGCACATACTTACCATGAGATGGTCAGTGGGATCAGAAGTATCTATCACTAGCACAGTGAATCAATCCCTTAGATGTGTATATCCAGGAATCTCAGCTCTGAATAATTACTTGAACTGTTGTCACCTACCATGTACCTCTACTTTGCTCCCTATGCTTACCCCATTTCTCCCACAAATCCCCACATAGTACGGCTCACTACCTCTGGGTAGTAGTATCGGTATCAGGAAGAATGGTCTGGGGAGTGGGACTCAGAAGATCTGGGATTAAGTTCCAGGCTCTGCCACAGACTTCCTGGGCAATCTCGTTCAAGTCGACTCTTTTTGTGTTTCGGGTCACTGGCAGTAAAATGGCGATGATGATGCTTTCTTCCTCCCACTCTTTGTCTGTGAGTACAGTGCCTAGCACTGCGGGTCCGTGATCTTGGCTGAGGCATTTAGGTACTATTGCGATATGATGAATAATATCAAACTCCCCCATTCTGAAACAGTGCAAAACAACAGCAAGTTAAAGTTAGAGGCCTTTAAACACCACAACCCTTATAAATATGAACTGGGTGGTGCACAACACCAGTCCATTTTTGCAGAAGGAATACACTCATCTAATATCCTTTTCCTCTAGCCTTATTTTATCACAGCTGCAACTGTATCTGCTTAACCTCTGCCTATGAAGGTTGCTGCCTGAGCTAAGATGAGCCTCGCTGTTTTATCATGGAAGAGTTCTTTGAAGTTTCTCTTCTGTCCATGTCTCAAGGCGATTACCAGTGAAATACAGCCAGCAGAAATAGACATCAGGGAGCAAAGAACTGTGCAAATAACCTGATTTTACTCTCTGTATCTGGTTTTAGACTACAGTGCCTCCTCTAGCTAATGCTCAATATTCTGTGGCCACAAGTGTTTCATTAGATATTAACTTTGAGCTGGCTTGGCTCATGCATCTAAAATATTTAGAAGGGAATATATTATGTTTAAAAACAAATTTCCAAAATCCAAGCGCTAAAAGAACTTCAGTGATTTATTGAGCGTCATTGGTGTACAGCACAGAGAGAATTCCTATCCCAAGGAGCTCACAATCTAAATCAGACGTGCACAGTTCAGTTTAGACACAGAGAATAACATTATTTATCATTTATAATACAATGGTGCCTATAGGCCAACCAGGCTGGTGCCCTATTGTACTAGGTACTGTACAAACATATATAAAATGACAATTCCTGTCCCATTGAGCCTACAATCTAATAACAGGGGAGAATAATTAGTAACAAAAATAATAGGTTGTATGCAATTCTTAGCCCATCAGGGGAGGAATTGCAATACATATTTTGAAAGTTGAGCCTGCAAATGATGCAAGCTTGTTAGGTATTCTAAAAATAAAAATAATAAAAATACCCCCTGATTCTGATCTCACAACATGTGAATTAAAATTTCTTCCAGGTTTACACACATGAACTGAGATCAGAATTCAGCCTAATGGATTCACACTGTTTTGACATGAGTGTCAATGCTATAGGAATCTGGCCTTTTATTTCTAGGGTTGGGTTATTGCTGCAAGGCCTCCCAGGTGCAGTGTGTTTTTAAGGGGGGATTTTAATGAAGAGGAGGGGCTGATCTGGCACACAAGTGCTAGAGCAAAGGGGAAGGCACGAGGATGGGAGTTGGGCCTTATGGAAGGAGAGTGGGAAGGAGCATAGACAGTAGGAGGCGGCAGTGGGGACAGAGGCTGGAGTCAGGGAAGGCAGGGACGGAGCAGTGGTGAGGAAAATACGTTTGGAGTTGACACAGAAGGTGAGAGGACGTTGCTGTCAGGATTTGAAAAAGTACATGATCGTTCAGAAAAATTGCCACTTTGAAAAGTAATGGTCCAATTAGTGCTGCCTTACAGTGGAAAGCACTTACAAGAGCTGGCATTGGCATTATTACCAATTAAGTTTATCAAGATTAATGATATTATGCTAGAGACCCAAGGAATTTAATATTAAGAGCCCAAGAAGCAACTAGTTCTTCTTAGCGTATGCATAATGTACCACAGGTGTGACCAGGATTCATCACCGAATTTGGTCTGCTGGTTGGATCATTAGCTTCCCCAGCCCAGGCTGGGTACTGACAGGGAGCACGACATGAACACTGATCCATGCCCCCCAGGATCTAGTTAAAATCAGGATCAGTGTCCGTAAGAGTCATTTTTACCTTAGATCCTCAGACCCTCTGTGATATTTCGGAGCCGGGCACTCTCATAACCTCAGTCAGAACATTCTGCACGCACATATATTACTCATTAAAAAAAAAACACCTTCTGATGCAGTGAAGGAAAAATTCAGCTCAACATTTTACCATATAATCATTATTATTGTTGTTATTAGAGGCTAACCAAACGAGGTGCCACTTGTGCTAGATGCTGTACAAACAGAAGGGGAGATTGTTGTATCCTAGGGGCAGCAGGTTTAGGAAGAAATCATTTGAGACAGAGAGCTGAGAGCCATGGAAGCAGTGCTTTATTTTCCACACACTGAACTGACCAAACCAGCCAAAACTGGCTGGGCTATCCCTTAATAATCTAACTCAGTTGCCATAGCAACAACAAGGTGCTATTACCACGACAACCAAATACACAACATATTCCTCCCCCCTTAATAAGAACATCCCCTAAATAAAACAAACACTAAACTAGAGAAGGAGGGTAGACTTCCTCCATTCCCGGCTAAACCCCGGGGATTATTGTGCCCCATAACCATGAATTCACCCTAGCTAAAGATCCAGCCATTGAGGAGGTCTTCTGTCTCAAGATGGATTGCGGTGAACTCCTGGTGTTGTTGCACCCTAAAGTACCGTGGGCGCAGCCCTGACAATGGGCTCAGGGGTCATAGCGCGAACGGTTGAGGAGGTGGTATCAGCTTGTTCGGGGCAAGGGGGTATCTCAGCCGCTGGCAGTAATGGAGGAGAACAGTCAGGAACAGGGTGATTCTTGATTCGGTGTCTCGCCAGAAGAGGTGAAGTCAGACAACTCAACTGAAGATGTGTCCTGAGGACTGGCATGACCTGGCAACAGCTGATCTACATGACGCCGCCAAGTGAGATTCTCTGCAGTCCGGACTGTGTAGGAAACAGGTCCTGTTTGAGCAATGATCATGGCAGGGACCCATTTAGCTCCAGAAGTATTATTCCGAGCCAAAACTTGCTGTCCCAAGCTAAAGGTTCTGTCTTTTGCTCTTGGTGCACGTCTGATGACTTGATATTGCTGCTGACGTTGCACAATTTGTCTGGGTTCAGAAGGTTTCAGCAGATCAAAGCAAGTGTGCAGCTGTCGTTCCATCATTAGAAAGGCTGGGGATGCCTTGGTCGTAGCATGATGTATGTTTCTGTAGGACAGTAAGAAGGTGTCCAGACGCTTTTAAATGGAGTGTTGTCCCCTTGCTGATTTCAAAGCTTGTTTCATTGTCTGCACAAATCTTTCAGCTAATCCGTTGGTGGATGGATGATATGGTGCTTCAGTGATGTGGTGTATCCCATTTGCCTTAATAAAATTTCAAAACTCCTGAGAGCCGAACTGCGGTCTGTTGTCACTCACAAGTTGTTCTGGCAGACTGAAGCGACTTAAGAGTCCCCGTAGTTTTTGGATAGTACTCTCTGCAGTAGTGGACTGCATTGTAGAGACTTCTGGCCATTTAGAATGGGCATCTACCACCACCAAGAACATGCTTCCTTCAAGGGGGCCAGCGAAGTCAACATGAATACGTTGCCATGGGTTTTCAGGCCGGTCCCATGGATGTAGGGGTGCCCACTGGGATGCATTCCTGACACCCTGACATGACATACAAGCTCTTGCCTTCTCTTCAATAGCACTGTCCAATCCAGGCCACCAAAAATAGCTTCGTTCAATTTCCTTCATGCGCACTATTCCACAGTGACCGTAATGTAGCTGTTTTAACATCTGTGATCTCAGTGGTGGTGGGATAATGACACATCTCCCCCACAACAAACAACCAGATTGAATCGATAACTCTGTCCTCCTAGACATGTAGGTAACAAAGTTGGGTGAGATCGGAAGAGGTTCGTCAAGATTTTCCATGCATCACCAGGTCCATAACTTGGGACAATACTGGGTCAACACGAGTTGCCTTCTTTATCTGAGTAGCAGTGATGGGTGTATTCTCTACGTGTTCAAAGTAGAAGATTTCCCTTTGGGCAGTATCTTGATGTTTGACTGGCAAAGGCAACCTTGAGAGACCGTCTGCATTGCTGTGCAGAGTGGATTTCCGATATTTGATTTCATATGTGTGCGCTGAAAGTAACAATGACCAATGTTGCATATGACTAGCAGCTAATGGGGGAATGCCTGTGTAGGGTCCAAAAATTGATGTCAGAGGTTGATGGTCTGTAAGAAGAGTAAAATTCCACCCAAACAGGTATTGATGAAACTTCCGAATTCCAAAAACGATCCCCAATGCCTCACGTTCGATTTGGGCATAGTTCGTTTCTGCTTTGCTTAGAGTGCGTGAAGCAAAAGCAATAGGTCTCGCTTCTCCGAATGCATAATGTACGACACGACTGCTCCCACTCCATAAGGGGAGGCATCACAGGCCAATTGTAGGGGTAAGGATGGATCAAAGTGCGTTAGAACTTCAGAATTTAGCAGTGCATCCTTAGCCTTGTTAAATGCAACATCACAGGCTTCAGTCCACTTCCAGGTCTTGTTCTGCCCAAGGAGTTCGTGAAGTGGTTTTAGCAGTGTGGCTAACTGTGAGATGAACATTCCATAATAGTTCAATAGTCCTAGAAACGAGCGCAGCTGGCTAACATTTGAGGTGGGGAAGCCTCCACGATAGCCTTAACTTTTGCAGGGGCCTGATGAAGACCCGCAGCATCAATGATGTGTCCCAAATATTCAACAGAGGGCTGGAAGAATTCACACTTGTCTTTGCGGACTCATAGGCCATACTCTTCCAGTCTTTGTAGAGTAGCCTTTACATTCTTTAGATGATCCTCTTCATTCCTTCCAGTGACCAGGATGTCGTCCAGATAGCACTGAACTCCTGGCAAGCCACTCAAGATCTGGTCCATAGCCCTCTGGAACAGGGTGGGAGCAGACTTTATTCCAAAGGGTAGGCGACAGTGTCGATAAAGCCCCTTACGAGTCACAATAGTCAACAGCTCTTGGGACTTTTCTTCGACGTGCATCTGTAAATACGCTTGACGCAGATCAATCTTACTGAACTTCTATCCCCGAGCCAGGCCCGCAAAGAGGTCATCGATGCAGGGAAGCGGATATTGCTCTGCACACAACACCGGGTTGACAGTGACTTTAAAATCACCACAAATCCAGAGGGAGCCATCTTTCTTCACTATTGGCACAATGGGAGTGGCCCATGGGCTATGGGTAACTGGTATTAGGACTCCATTGGTGACCAGGCGCTCCAGGTCTGCTTCAACTTTCGGCCTGATGGCATATGGCACAGTTCAGGCTTTCAGACATTTTGGTTGACTGTCAGGTTTAATGTTCAATGTCACTGTGATTCCCTTCATATTTCCCAGATCCTCTCCAAAAACAGCAGCATGTTTCCTTAGTATAGTGGCCAGACTGGTTTCTCCTTTAGTCATTCGGTGCACTTCTGCCCAGTTCAGCTGAATCTTCCCAAGCCAAGACCGACCCATTAAGGCTGGGTAATTACCTCTCACCACAAACAGTGGCAATTTAGCAGCCTGTCCATTGAGCTCCACCTTAACATTAATAGTGCCCAACATGGGCACAGCTTCTCCCGTATACGTCTTCAGAACAGTTTTTGTTGCCTTAAGCGGAAGATGCTGTAGCTTTTCGTTATATACAGTCTCGGAGACCAGCAAGACGGCTCCACTGGTGTCTAGTTCCATGCATATAGGTTTGCATTCCAACAATGGGGTTACCCAGTATCCATGTGAGCCCACTGCCAAAGAAAGACAAAACGTGCAGTGGCACTTCTTCTTGCGATGAGGTGTCACCTTGGTCATCCTGGGTCTGCTCTAGGGTATGCAGGTTTCCCTTTTTGGTTGGCCAGACCACAGGCCTCTTTTTCTTTTGTTTACAGGCACACTCAATGTGTCCCTTTTTGCCACAGTGTAGACACACCAGGTCCTTACACCAGCATTCTGATGCCTACTGACCCGGCTTACCACAGCGGTAACATTCCTGACTCTGCACAGTTTTATGGGTCGGTTCTTGCGACACCTTATGCACCCTAGGGGATGCACCGATGTATTGTGCCTCCTTTGTAGCCAGTTCCATGGAGACTGCAATATCAACAGCCTTCTGTAAGGTAAGCTGAGCCTCTGTCAATAGGCGCTTCCGTATAGCTTCACTGTATAGGCCACACACTAACCTGTCACGCAGGGCATCATTTAACATCTCCTTAAATTCACAGTGTTCTGCTAGCCTTTTTAAAGTTGCTACAAATTGTACAACTGTTTCATCTTCTTTTTGGTCTCTTTTGTGGAACCTATATCTTTCAGCAATTACCAGTCGTTTTGGGGAAAAATGGGACCCCAGGATTTCCACAATGTCATTGTAAGATTTGGTCTCAGGCTTAACAGGGTGTAGTAAACTGCGTAGCAGGGAGTAGGTCTTAGCCCCTACAACACTTAAGAATATTGGCACCTTCTTCTCTTCTGTAATGTCATTTGCAATCACAAAAAGCTCAAAATGCTCAGTATACACGTGCCATTGCACTATATTCTCCTCAAAAGTTTCCAGTGGCCCTGTAAGTGTAGCCATGGTTCTAGTTTCAGGTTTCACAGTCAGTGCTAACAAGCCAGCACAGTCAGTGCAAACAAGCCAGTTCTGACCCCCTTCCAACAGCTAAAAGATTTTGGTAGATTTTTTTCTTTTCTCTTTTTACCTTGACTTCTTCTTCCTTCTGTTGCTGGAACAGCACAGGGATCACATCCTCATCGCCACTTTGTTGTATCCTAGGGGCAGCAGGTTTAGGAAGAAATCATTTGAGACAGAGAGCTGAGAGCCATGGAAGCAGTGCTTTATTTTCCACACACTGAACTGACCAAACCAGCCAAAACTGGCTGGGCTATCCCCATATAATCTAACTCAGTTGCCATAGCAACAACAAGGTGCTATTACCATGACAACCAAATACGCAACAGAGATCAAAGCTGCCATCGACTTTAATGAGACCAGGGTTTCACCCGTAGAATCTACATTTTGAGGAAACAAAGGAGAATCGTTGAAGAATATTGGACAAAGTTTGTTTTTAAGAGACTTCGGCCCACAGTATTTTATTTGTGATATAAAATCGTGTTTGTAACACAGCCTACAATCCTCTGCATATTTATTTCTGAACTATGGCACTGGGTGTCCTATACAGACCTAAAAGGAGCCATAGCCCACTGGGCCCTGAGTCAGGGGCATGCCTGAAAATAGATGATGGGCAAGCTCCTTGTGCTCAGCATTTCATTGTTATTTAGACTAGAACATGGTTGTATTTTGTAGGGGTTTCATGTTTTAGAAATTCATCACTTAGGGCCTGTGATAAATGAAGTGTGGGGTGGGGATAGCTGCCTTTGATGGACACCCAGCCAGCCAGTTAGCTGTAAAATCCCTCTTGGTAGCTGTTCTCTGCTTGCTTTACCTGTAAAGGGTTAAAAGTCCCCCAGGTAAAGAAAAGGAAGTGGGCACCTGACCAAAAGAGCCAAGGGGAAGATAGAACCTTTTTTAAATTGGGAAGAAACTTGCCCTTTGTATGTTCTCTCTGGGCTGCAGGGACACAGAGCAGCAATGCTGTAAGCAGCTTTAAGCCAGGTATGATTATAGATGATCAATTCATACCTCGAACCTACTCATCTGAAGCCTCAGATATGTAAGTAAAATTAGGGAATGTCTAAAAAGACACAATTAGGTTGATTTCTGTTTATTTTTTAAGGCATGTGGACTCCTCTGTGCTAACCCCAGATGTTTCTGTTTGCTTGTAACCTTTAAGCTAACCCCCAAGAAAGCTATTTTGGGTGCTTAATTTTTGGAATTGCTTTTTAAAAATCTAGCAAAAGCCTAAGTTCCAGATGTATTTTCTTCCTTTTTGTTTTTAATAAAATTTACCTTTTTTAAGAACAGGATTGGATTTTTGGTGTCCTAAGAGGTTTGTGCATGTTGTTTGATTAGCTGGTAGCACAGCTAATTTATTTTGTTTTCTTTCTCAGCTCTTCCCCGGAGGGGTGTGTGAAAGGGCTTGAGGGTACCCCACAGGGAGAAATTCCCAAGTGCGCCTTCCTGGGTCCATGGGTTTTTTTGGCATTTGGTGGCAGCATTTATCAAGCCAAGGTCAGAGAAAAGCTGTAACCTTGGGAGGTTAATACAAGCCTGGAGTGGCAAGTACTAACTTTTAAAATCCTTGTGGACCCCCAACTTCTGTAATCAAAGTGACAGAGTGGGGATTCAGCCTTGGCAGGGCCTGATTCTGTATTCTATGGCAAATTCTATAGCTCCTCTCCTGACTGCAGACAGACCTGTCTGCAATGATGATGCACTGGTCCCTGCGTAGGTAGGGCAGGCTTAGGTAAACCCAGAGAATCTGTGGTGCACACAACTTCTATTTGATGGAGCCCAGCTTTGGGGTAGAACTGTGGGAGTTGTTACTTTCATTGTGAGCTACTGATTTTGTTCCCAAACCCCTGTAGACTTCCTGGCTTCTCAGATAGTGAATTGAGGGAAAGATTTGCCCCTCCTTGTATACCCAAAATTCTGACTGAAATGCCTAAGAGATTTGGGAGCAGAGAGATTGCTGGATGAGACTCACAGCATCTCTTCTCACTAATCTGCTGAATGTATCCACAAATGTATTTGTTATACTGGGGGGTGAGGAGAGAGGAAAGGATTATTCCTCTGTTTAAGGGATTAAAAACCTTGCAAGTTTTTTTAACTGGATCTGAAAGTTTTTAAAAGAAGATACATGATGTAATACTATGGATGTCACTACATGGCACTATTACAGCTGGAGTTCTGATTAACCGAAGGTACAGGCAATTAGATAAAGAGAAATGCTTGTATTTGTTGTGATGCAGTTCTCACGTAAGATGTTAGTAAATTGTTCACCGCCTGAAATTCCTCTAGCAATCTTTGTTTAGGTGCATGAATATGCCCATGCGAACTGAAACGTTACATGATGCTACAATATTTCAGTTCAAAAAATTTAATCATGAGCTGGAAGTGCTCTCCTCCTTCTGGTCAAGTGCTTTAAGGACATGATGTGCCATTGTGCCCTCAACACCCATAATTGCCCTGTAGTGGGGACAAAACAGAGCACTATAGTCCCAGTAGAAGTTCTGGGAGCAAGCAGGTGCAATGCCTCCTGAAGGGTGCAGCAGCTGTCACCCCTTTAAAGTATGCAGCCTGTATTGCCCTCCAAGCCCAGCCTGATCTCTGAGCCAGTGCAGAAGGGATGGGGAGCCATAATGCTGCTAATGATGCTAGCCAGGAACAGAGACTGACTGCAATTGTAGCCAGCCTCTGCATCGGGGTTCAAGAGGATCCTTGCACATCTGTCCAGGGGTTAGGCCCAATCCGGGTCTGAAGTCATTTAATCAATATATTAAAAACTGATTTATTTTCTCTTTTAAAAACACATACAAAATGGTAACTTTAACTGAAACTTTGCCCCCATTCCTGCCATGTTAAATGCTACTATGTAATGGCACCAAGGATCTTTCACCTTCAGATCTCACATGTCTCTGAAAAATGGCTGAAGTGAGGTATTTTGGGGGAACTGAAATTCTTAATTTAGGCTCTGTGGGATTCTGCCATCCAATATCCCTGCTGCCCAATGGATACCAGAGCTCAGAAATAATCCACTTTCTTTTCAAAATTGCACTGAAATAGCTGTGAAAAAAATATACAGCTCGGAAGAAAAAAGTGGTTTTTGCAAGCATATAATAATAGATAACATTAATATGTGACATTTGAATCCATGCTGTTGTGTAGTTGTACATTTCATGGTATCTGAACTAAATGATGATAAAGCAACCAAACTGAATGTGGCTTGGAAGATTTTGCCTGCATCTGTAATTCATCTACAGTTTCCTTCTTCAGTATAAAGAAAGAAGGAACAGCACATGCTACAAGATCAGCCCACTAAGTATAGTGGGTCAGATCCTCAACTGCTGTAAATTGGCATAGCTCCAATGCAGTCAATGGAGCTAGGCTGCTATACACTAGCTGAGGTTATGGCCCAGACTGTTGATATCTAGAAAAACTCATTGCTTATTAGTAAATTACACTGAAGTTTCTTCCCAAGTTAAGTGTAGAATCAGCTAAGCTGTTTTTTGATATGTCAAAACTTCCTGGAGGAAAAGAAATGACAATTCTCAATAGGACCTGAGAGGCATGAAGTAGTATAGTGGGCAGTATTAAATTCTTTTCATTTCCTGCCCCACACTATTTACCTTTCCTATGCTATTTGTGGTGTTCATTATATTTGGAGTGGGGAAATACCACAAACCTCACTGTAAGCTTCATGACTGCCGATGGTAGATGTCAAGATGATAATGGCATTGACTGTATAGAAATGTAAATCCATCCAAACTGTAGCACTTCACAAGTAGGGATTTCAGTTAAAGGACAATGTTGGAACTTCTGCTCTTCCACCTGTTGATGCTAACCCCCTGCTACTGGGCCTGAATAACAATAATACAGAAAGTATCATTCATGTGTCAGAAGCTTAAGGAAGAGGCCAGTTTTATGTCTGCTTAAAACTTCAGATATACTGTTAGCTGGAGAGAGGGGCTGTGGATAAAGATGAAAGGCTGGACTATAAGGAAAAAGTGGTGGAAACTGGACAATGTGCAGTCTTGGCTTAGTATAATTCAGGACCTGTTATGGAAGAGAGCCATACTTGCATATGTGTGGTTAGGGCAGGCAAAAGATGTGGATGGTTGCAGAAAATGATGTTTATATAATATTCCTTTTCAAATTTTTCCTTTCCAATAGTTAAATTGCTCCAAGCACGTAGGGTTCAGAAACCTGAACATTCCTTACAGTTTCTCCACAACTATGTACTGGTGGCTCCAGATAGACTTAAGGTCTGTTGGATTTTCTTCAGTTCACTATGCTAAGTCAGGAAATTTGATCATTGCCATAGTTCTGAGGACAGACTCGATGTATTGTAAACTACATTCTTCTCTCGGTTAGGCCAGTCTAGTCCTACTGAAGCTAATGGGGTTACACCAGTGTGACAGAGAGCAGAATTCATCTCATATGCTTTTGTACAACACGTCACAGGTAGTATCTTAGGATACGGGAATCTAAGAAGCAAAATGTTACTATGTTCATTTGCATACCAGTACCCAGAATGCTTCTCTAGCTTACTCAGCTGTGTTATGATGACTCTTCTGGATCTGTATTCTTGAAACAAACTACTGGACCTCGTGGGGGGTGGGTATTTAAATTCCTCCTGAAAAACTGTTCATAAATACTATATTTTCACTGTGCCACTTCAACTTCCCCCTAAAGCATTGAGCAGTATGCAAAATGTTGCATCCTTAAAATTGCAGAGCTTCAAATATTTTCTGAAGTTTCACTCTCTTCATAGTCCTATTTGAAATAAAGTGTTTATCCATTATATATGCCTTCAGCAGAAGCCCATTTTACTACTTTTTTTTTCACTGAGTACACAATCCTTGCTATTTACACACAGCTGACTTTCAGCTCCTATGGTAACTGTTAAACAAGAGAAGGAAACTGACAGAGATGTTTGCGCTGGGAATACAGACTCCTGCTGCTTTTAGTTGCGGTCTTAGGCACACATAATGGCAGTCAAAGACAGTATATAATAATAAAATCTTACAAAAGCAACAGTAATTTTTCAAAAGGAATTGTGCACACTTCCGTTTTTTTGGTCTATAAAATGCTAGTGTTAGGATCCTTCGTTGCTGGAGGAAATTCCACCCCTTTGAGCTAAAGGAAGGGTGGGGTGTGAGAAAACAGAGAATGCTGGTAACTATCTACTGGGAGTGAAGGATAGGTTAGTAATTATTTTTACTGAGTGGCTGGCTGGATTGGTACACAGCACGCTGACATTTTCATTGTAGTTTAGATGGCATACTTCCTTAAAACTCCCCGGTGCTTTTTCAACCTTGGTTAAGGGAACTAAGTTTACTAGTCATATCATCAGACCAAACACTTGACACTCTGGATATATGCCCTCCAAATGGCGCTGATGACTAACGATGCAGCTGTAGGACGCCTGGGATGCATTTACCACTGACTTAATGCCCAATCCACCCAGCACAGCGTGAAATCCTAGGAATGAAAATACTATCACAACATAGCAACATCCAGTAATGACATTGAATAGGTTGCAAATGATTCCTGGAAGCTGAAGATAGGTTTAAGTTAGCGGCAGATGAACCACTTCTGAATCTGACCCCTCCCCCTTTATAAATACTGTAGTGCACCACTTACCAGGTATGGCTTCCAAATAAAACATTCAGTTTGAATTGCCAAATCCTGAGTGGTGCCCAGAACCTGCAGCTCCCACATAAGCCACTTCTGGTGGACAGCATCACTCACCATGGAATCACTCACAAATAATAGACAGGTCCTGAATAAGGTGTCTTCATAATGCTTTATTTTAAGACCTGGGGTCTGATTGTTGCATCCTTTCTGCAGCATGCCCTGCCAATTAAAGTGACTAATGGGTCATGTAGCCAAAAAGGGTTTAAGCTGCTCAGAAGGGGGCACTGGTACTACTGGGCGCCTGCTATGCATAGAGAACACATTCCTATGATATTCTAAGAAACTGGGGAGCATGGTCATAGAGAAAGTAAGCATGTGGAAAGAGGGCATGCCCACAGGAGCTGGGCCCTTGCCAGCATGCTCTTCTTATCATGCTGCATGTTCCACAGGCCTGCAGTGAAGTAAATCCATGTCAGGAAATTCTAAAATACATGTCACAATGCTGGGAAACAGGGAAGCATGTGCAGTACCAGCAAACCAAATATGGTTCTGGCACACATTGAGAATCACTAGGTTAGCTTACATGCTGCTGGACAGCCGTTTGTCTGAACTGTGCTGGCTCTTCAGTGCTTTGCTTGCCCTAGCAATTCATTGCCCCTGCCCTGCTGGGACCAGTGCCAGATGGACAGCAACATCTTGTTATTTAGGGAAGTAGTCAGATCTGTGTGGCCACTATGGAGATTTTTATTCCACTTGGCGATCAAGATGGGATTACCTATTCCATCCAGGCACTGCAGAAACTACCCTCTCTACTGCAGTCATTGAACTGTAGAGAGAGGGGGGCTGGTGTGTATGTGTCAGTGGGGAAGTCCAAGAGAAAAATTAGTATGTGAAGAGAAAGGCAGTTTCTATGTAGGAGAGATCCAGAGGGTGAGGGGGCAGGGCATGCACAGGGGCTGAGCCAAAAGATCCCAGACAGCTAAAGAGAACGGGACTTTGGAGAAGGACCGAGGGGATGGAGAGAAAAATGTCAGAGAAAGAGAAAATGGAGTGGAAATACAAGTAAATAATGAATAGGGGAAATGGAAAAAGCAAATAAGGAAATATTTATTGTAATATTGTATATTAAAGACCTGTTACACTGTTGTGTTTTATAGATTTCCCTTTTTTGGTTAGGGAAAAAAGACATCCTGGGCAATTCTCCTCCAGATATACCAGCATCAGTTTCAGTGGAGTTAGCCTGGATTTTCATTGGTGAAACTAGAAGCAGAATTTAGCCCATAGCCTATAGTGGTGAGCTGTCAGTCACCTTTTGATGTGAAGTCAGTGGTGGTGTCTGTGTGTGTGTGTGTCAGTCACCTTTTGATGTGAAGTCAGTGGTGGTGGTGGTGGTGGTGGTGGTGTGTGTGTGTGTGTGTGTGTGTGTGTGTGTGAGTGAGAGAGAGAGAGAGAGAGAGAGAGAGAGAGTATCACCAAACTACCTCAGGCCAAACCAGAGGACTACAATCTGATTTATGCACCGTCTCTGTAAAATGAGAGAGCAGATATTCATGTTTATAGTTCCCATAAAATGGTTGGCGAATGACGCTCACTAATGTATGAATTATTTTAGAAGTAGTTGCCATTTTTCTAGCACAATAACCAGCAGATTATTCATGGATATCTAACTTTAAATTGGCATAAAGCACTGTACCTCATCAATGGGAAAAATTCAGCCAGTCGCTTTTTGTACAATAATAAAGATTTAAAATCCTATTACATCAAGATGTTATATGGAATGCATGCCAAGGAGTTATTTCAGTTCTTTGGGACTGCAAATATAGAGATTGGAATATATTTCCTAGTTTTAAGTATCCTGTGAATTAAATACAAAAACTTAGATGAATGACATATTAAGGTTGCAAATTTAAACACTCAAGCCCAGGAATGAAAAGGTGAAGGTTCTTATTGTGTTGTTTTTAATAACTGTTTGTATTACAGTAGCACTTAGAGCCCCAGCTGAGGCTGGGACTCAGTTGTGCTAGGCGTACAGGCAGGATTATAAAAGACAGGCTCTCCTCTGTAGAGTTTCTAATCTAAAAAGATTAGACAGAGTGGGAGAAAGGAAGTCATATCCCCATTTCACTGATGGGGAAATGAGGCACAACAATTAGGGGGCAGGTTTTCAATTGCTCAGCACCACCAGTTGGGGTCTGATTTTCAAAAGAGTTCAACTCCTGTTTAGGCACCAAAATATGAGCCAAATTTTAAAATGTTCTCAGCTCTGACTGTGATCTTTATAGTCAATTTCAAGAGCTCAGCACCCAAAACTAAGCTGTAAAGATATTTGAAAAAGGTATGAGTGACATTGAGATTATAACAGAAGTTGATTTTCAAGCTTAACTGTAGCTTTAGCATCTGCAAAATCTGTGATAACCCTTTACTGATGCTTTACTAGAGACGCTGATTCAGAAGTTGGAGGTACCACCCCATTATCAGTGGTGACAAATCTGGCACACAGTCTCTGAATGATGTCTTTGTGTCAAGTACAACCTTGGTATTATAAGAAAAGAGACCTGGCAAACAGCATCATTTTTGTGAGGCTGGCACTAGTCAGTCCTGGGGCTAGAAACGGCTTCCTTTGAAATCATGGACAACAATCCCATTGGTTTCAGTGAGAGTAGGTTAGGGCCCATGCTGAAGTTTCCAATATAATGCTTCATCAGTATGGCAGAAGCTGTACTAAATGGTCCATCGCCCTGCAGGATATTACCGCTGAATTTTTAAAAACTGCCTAGGAGATTTAGACACCCATTAAGTGACGTGTTACCACTGACAGTTGGGTAGTATCTCTGACATCTGAATTAGTATTTCTAGAGCAGTATCAGTGATGTGGCCCGAATTCAGATTCATGGGAATTGGGCACCCAGATCTTCTTGGCAGCTTGGAATGTCTCCGCCTACACGTGCATAATACATCTCACATTCTGGGGTGCAATCCAGACCAGCGAGAGGTTGTGTCATTGCCTGCCCTGTAACCCTGGGTACCTTAAATGCTCTGCAGCTGTGGCTGTGACACCAACAGCCAGCAGACAAGCATGCAGTATGCTGAGTGTATGTGCGTTGCACAGCCCTGGTTCAGTGCTTCTGACCACAGCAACCTGCTACAACACAACAGCCCCACTCTTGTTTCCACCAGCTTTGGTTACACCTGCCATGATGACACCAACATACTTCCAGTCCCACATTTTCCCATAACCATCTGCCCTGAAGCGTCCAGCCCTCTCCTGGACCACACTGAGAAATAATAAGGTTAGTTTTCTCCTTTAAAGAGATTTTAACTGCAGCTTGCCACATTAACTAGCGTTAACAATTACTTCCATTCAAATACAGCACTGTGTTGGTTTGGATTAAAATAAAACAAGTTTATTAACAACAGGACATAGGTTGAGTGAAGCCAAGTAAAAGAACTAAATGTAGAGATGGCTACAAGCAAATAAAAGTGAAAACATGCATCTAAAAGTCTCAAACATAATCTAGCAAGGCACAGTCTTTGTCTTATGACTCACCAGTTATTTTTGGTTCAGCGTGGCTGGCTGCCTCTCGGTCAGTACCTTCCACAGAAGAAGGAGATGCTGGTTTCCTTTGGCTCCTTAGGTGAAGGTTAAAGATGGAATGTCTCTCTGTCCCTTATATTCCCAAAGAATTGTCTATGTTCTCAAAGGTAGGAAGGTTTCCTGGGGATTCAGTCACCAGTCTCTCTGGAGTGCAGGAGGAGCCATGTTAATTTTCTGACTCCTAGATTTTAAGGTCAGAAGGGACCACCATGATCATCTAGTCTGACCTCCTGCACATTACAGGCCCCAGAACCTCACCCACCTACGCCTCTAATAGACCCCTAACCTCTGGCTGAGTTATTGAAGTCCTCAAATCATGATTTAAAGACCTCTCTCAAGTTCAGGATCAGGAAAACCCCCGCTGGTTTGCTTGATAGCTTTGCTTACAGCTGATATGTAAACTGAGGTAAACCCACATTACTTTGTCTAGGACAGATTTTTTATCATGTTTACCTAGGCTAGGCTGTCTTCTTAGCACTCGTTCTAATAACATTATACAGAAGGAATTCATAACTTCACATATAAGTTTAACACGTGCATTTTACAATGCTATTAAATGACCAGTGTGCTATTCGTTTTCAAATGATACCTTACAAGACAAATTTTGTACAACTATCATTGCAGTAGTGTGTCCTGTGAACTGTAGGGATGCTTAGGGTCACAGACCCCCTACTTGCATGACCACATGTAAAGAATTATTGCACTGAGTTTACTATGGAAAAATCATCAAAACAAACAAGGGACAGAATAATCTGGCATCAATTACAGATAAATGTATCATTCCACTTTTTTATGTTTTTTTTTACTGGGTGACAGTGGATATGATAATGAGTTGAGAGGGGAAAGGGTAGCACAGACATTTGCTAGCTTATATTTTCAGAAATGTAAGTCAGCTAAAGTAAATGTCTTTGTTCTCAAGTCCTTATAAAAGGTTTTTTTTCTAATTAATATAGTGCGCATGTTGAATTGTCTATGAAGTTATTATACCAGAGTACTCGTGTGCTAAGCGGTACAAGATAGCTGTGGAACATAATGGTTTCCCTGTAGTGCCTTTTGGTTTGAATTTTTGCCTTTATTTGTCTTTTACCTCCAAGGAGTTGGATGTATCCAGTAAGAAATTAAGCCAGATTCCCCTAAGGAAAATTCCCACCCAGAAATAGTCCAGCTGCACTTGCTTTAGAGCGCTGTCAAGAGGCTGCATTTTTGGGCAGGCAGTGCAACATTGCCAAGGATATTGTCAATCATTTTTTAAAAGATATACAGTGGTTACAATAACCAAACAAATGGATAAATATGTGGCAGATGCAGGTTGGCAAGAATCTGCCTAAATTTAAGAAAGGAAAAGATGATATGATAATATTGAAAAGAGGTGGAAGGGGAATGACCTCTGAATTCTGCGGCTTGTCAAAGCGCTTTGTTCCTTTCACTCAGGCGACTTGTCTAGTGATTATTCTTTAGTTGGCTCTGGGCCTCCTCAAGCTGGACATGGAAAGTTCTTTGCAAAATGTAGATCATTGCAAAATTCCAGATTTAGGCCCCGACCCAGCAAACTGCTTAAGCATGAGTATGAAATTAAGCACGCGGGTGGTTCTGTTGACTTTCATGTGAGTGACACCAGTGATTTCAGTGGGATTATTCGCATGCTGACGTGTTTTCCTACAGCTGGGCTTTAATCAGGTGATAAATGGAAACTTAAAAAGCTCCTGGAGGGCAATTGCTTGGGAGGGGGATTCAACAGTGCTCCATCCTCGGTCTTTCTCCCTAACCTTGTCCTGCAGCCGTCTTGCTGTTACAGTGTGGTTCATCCCTTTAAGAGAAAGGAGCCTGGACCCAGCCAGTCCTGTTCTTGTATCAGACTCAGCTGGGAAGGCAGCAAATGATTCCTATAAAGAACTGAAAGAGCTGCGTGCAAAGGGGAGCTGTAACCAGGAGATTGACTCCTGTGACTGGCCCTGGAGCAGAGTGAAAGGCCTCTGGGCTCCTACAGCCTGTACTGGTCAGGGGAAAAGCTCTTGTGTTGTGTTATTTGTGAGTTTATTTGAATTAGCAAACCATGCCCTGAGGAAGGGCCCTAAAGAGACTTTGGGGGTGGTGTTAGTCCTTCCTAGGCTGAGGGACAGGCCAGCGGCCCAACACTTTCCCTCTCTCTCCTGGCCTGTAGCAAGCTTTTGCAGCCTCATTAGGGTCTTTTCCCCATCACTGATTACTGCCAGGCTCCTCAGAATCAGAGCCCCCAGATATCATGGAAGTTGTGAAGCCAGCTGTTCTGCCCCTGGTCAGTGAGGAATCTGTCTGGGCTAGGATATTATGAACTACATCTTTGAGCACCAAACAGCCTACTTCCTGAGATACTACTCTGTTACCATGGAAAATGGCCTCACAAGCAATAGAAGTAATAGAAAATGATCTTTAGAAGTAAACCTCTGTGATTTAGTTTTAGGAAAATGAGACATATACAATGCAGAATAATAATGTGCATATTCCTGCAGAATGAGGTATAATTAGCATTAGCACCTATTACAGTTCTTATGCTTGGTATCCTTCTTGGTCATGTTTTTCCCTAGTGGCAGAAAAACTCTTAGCTGTTTCAGCTACAAAGACAATAAAGCAGATTGTCTCAGGTGATCAGCTTCGGTTATAAATACCCTCACACTGTGACTGTGCTGACTCTGAAGGTCTAGCAACTAGAGGGAGACAAAGCAACACTGTGTTAGTGTGATTTGCGTTGAGTTCAGAAAAGGTATGTTCATGGAGTTTCAAATTTCTTTTTTGCAATCAACACACACTAAAAAAATCTTGGAAAAATAAAAGCTTGTTGATAGACTAAAAAAATGCTGGAAAAAATGGATAAGCACCCTTCCGTGCGAATACTCAGACCACTAGTGCTGGCAGAATAAATATGGTACAAGAGTGGCCAGAAAGATCCTAAGCACAGCAAATGATAAGCAGGGAGGAATTCAATTCATTGTGAAAACAGAAAGACAAGAGAAAAAAGTTGCCAAAAATTAACATTTTGACAGAAAACAGGCTTCTCTGTGATAGTAAATTAGACAGTGCCCTGCCAAAGTGTAAACTATTTGCATGTCTTTTCTCTCATTTCTCTCTTTCAGGGGTGATGAATGGAATTCATTCTTTATTTCCTATCCACTTCCTGTGTTAAGGTTTTTTCCCATTAGTAGGTTCTTATGGAGTTTATTTTCCATCATGTCATCCTGTTGTTCTTTAGATGACTCAAGCAACCCTCCATGTTGCCCATCTGCTGCAAAAGCAGCTCCAACAAGTCTTCATTAATCTCACTGATAATATCTAGTTAAGGTCTGTAGAAAATAATGGGCTTGGTTTTGATTTGGCGATGGGTTTATATCTGTAAATCCATTGCCTTCAATGGAGTTAATTCTGGTTTACAGCAACGTGTGAAAGATCAGAATCAAGCCCCAAACAGCACTTTCAGAGCTCAAGATTGATGGTGATGTCTACAAAGCCATCTGATTAAAATGGCAGATGATGGGAAAGCTAAATGATTATATCTGGAGCTTCTAAAAGTTTGATTGGATGTATCTGTCTTGTTAATATTCTAGATGCCCTAGTGCTGTAAAATCCAGACTTAAAACAAACCCCTCTATGGAGAACTAAATGAAAACTAAAAACCATGCAGAAAACAATCAAAATACCAAGCGAAGAGGGATTTCCACCCATAGGCAGGTAAGGGAGACCAACCAACCTGCTGCCAGTCTCTCCCCTTGTTGGCATTATTTTTAGCAGATTGCGTAGGCTAAACAGTCAAGTCAAAATGATGAAGATTCCCATTCACGTCTCACACTGGAGTAAATCAGGAGCAAGCCCATTAAAATCAGTGGAGTTAAACTTGGGCAGTATGAAAATCAGAATTAGGCCTGAAGTTTTTGTTGTTTGTTCTGTTACATGCATTCCCTCAAATGCCTTGATCGGGACCAAAATTAAGAACTCTTGCTTAGGATCATCACCAGACAGGAGGGATTTGCTCAGGTGTTCAACCCTTGGACAACCTTGCTGAAGCTTTGTATCTCTGTATGACCTTAATACCCAACAGTGTGGCACATGTGTTAAAGCACTGCCCCCTATTTCTTTGCCAACAATAAACACCAAAGAATTCTGAGTTTAGTACTAAATTGAAAAATAACATTGAAAATGATTCCATCTTCTGAATAGTACCTCATCATAACTCAAATAGTAATTAAATGGAAAGCACTAGCCAGCTCAAGGACTTGGTAATAGGGCACTGAGTTTTACTTCTGAGTCACTGATTTGAATTTGACCCAGGCTGATAATATTCATGGCCAATTGATGACTGTTTGGGTGGGTCATCCTTAAGAAACAAGGATTGTCTCAGTCCAATTCTTAATGAGCAGGTATCATTACATTTTACACTAACTGGCATGCTTGTTTTCAAGGTCAATAAGAAGGTAAGAACATAATGGAAATAGACAATAGAACTGGTCTCTCCAGCTCAGAGTTCAGGGGCAATATCAAAAACGTGCCTGGATTCACTACCGGGCAATTTTGTTTTATTGGGTGGATAAGGACTTGGGGATTGGTCCTGCTTTGAGCAGGGGGTTGGACTAGATGACCTCCTAAGGTCCCTTCCAACCTTGATATTCTATGATTCTAAGATATAGTCTGTAAAGCTTTCAGTCGGACCTTTCTTTTCTATTAAATATACAAGGATAAAAACTAACAATAATTTACTTGAAACAAGCCTTTATTTTAATATTTCAAATTGTCTTTTAATCAGGGGTGGGCAAACTACCGCCATTTTTATCCGGCCTGTAAGCTCCGGCTGGGGGAGCGGGACAGCGGGCTTGAACTGTTAATTTTGTGAGAGTTCATGGCCCTCCATGAGGCAGTCAGGGGGTGGGAAGTGGGAGGGAGAAGGGGCCAAGCTGTTTGGGGAGGCACAGCCTTCCCTACCCGGCCCTCCATACAGTTTCACAACAACGACGTGGCCCTCAGGCCAAAAAGTTTGCCCACCCTTGCTTTTAATAATGCCCCATTAACACACAATAAGACTGAAGAATATAAATATAGGAGCTCAGATTCAGCTCCAGTGTTAGAAGGTGCATTGCCATGGTCTCCAGGGATGTATTTGTCCCAGGAAGGGCTAATGAAATCCTAACACCAGAGGCAGTTTTGTCTGAATTGTAAGCTAAGGATGGCAAGATTTACCACTTGCTGTAAGTAACAGACTCTGAGCTGCAAAAAAAAGATGCCATTGGGGAACTGTATGTGTTTCTACAATCATTTCCTCCCAATCTCTTTACACTGCCCACCCAAATATCCCTGTGTCTCTTTCTCCTGCTCTCATCTTCCTGTTCCCTTGCAGGGGCATTCCCCAGACTTCCATCCACCTCCCCATGGCCTATCAGCAATGAGCCAGCCCTGGAGTTGGCCCCTTATCCTCTTCTCTCTTTTTAAAGCATACTGTTGACACTCATAACTTTAAAAAAGTGGAAAAAAATGTGTGTGTTGAATATCTACCCAGGCTGACTTGAACGAACATTTTCTTTCATTCAAAAAAGCCAAGGAAAATGTTTCTGTTTTATTCTAAGATGATAAGTGGGTTAGTTTGTGGTTTTTCATCTTAAATATGATCTATAAATCACAAATTCAGTCAGATAGGTCTTTCAGCAAAGGATGATCCCATCCTAAATCAGTGTTCCAGCAGGTTGAGCAGTGTCTGCATCCTAAATCTCAGTGCTTTACCTAATCTGATTTCATTGATATGGCAACAGTTACTGATATTTATAGGAGGGAATTTTCAAAATGCAGAGTCAAGCACATACTTTTTCAAAGAATGTTTTGAAATATGCCTTTCGTTGCTTAATTTTTCTAGTTGAAAACTTCTGGGGTATTTTTCTTTTGTTCAATGTAATACAAGTACATTTCCAAAATTGCTCTATTTTATATTCTTGCCAAAATGAAGTTGATTACATCGACTGATAAAAATGTTACAGGAGTTTATCTGAAGAGCGAGGCCAGAAGTTGCTGAACATCTAGACATGCCAGAATATTCGCATTTGCCATTAGTTTGAGACAATTTCTTACCATTAAAATGAATAAAACGTTTTGAATCTGATTTTTACATGATTGGAATGACATGCTTGATTCTTTTATAAGGAGATGTTAAGTAGGTGTCTAATGCAGGCATGTCTGCGGTCCCGCGCCCCCGGAGCGCCAGGTGGAGCACGGCATGTCCGCGGTCCTGCTTCCCCGGAGCGCCGGGCGGAGTGCCGCAAGCCCGGGGTCCCGCTCTCCCGGAGCGCCGGGCGGAGTGCCGCAAGCCCGCTCTCCCGGAGCGCCGGGCGGCGCGCCGCAAGCCCGCGGTCCCGCTCTCCCGGAGCGCCGGGCGGAGCGCTGCAAGCCCGCGGTCCCGCTCTCCCGGCCAGAGCTTACGGGCCAGATAAAAACAGCCCGCTGGCGGTAGTATGTCCACCCCTGATTAAAAGGCAATTTGAAATATTAAAATAAAGGCTTGTTTCAAGTAAATTATTGTTAATTTGTATACTTGTATATTTAATAGAAAAGAAATGTCCGAGTGAAAGCTTTACAGACTATAGTCCTTATCCACCCAATAAAACAAAACTGCCCGGTAGTGAATTCTGGCACGTTTTTGATATTGCCCCTGAACTCTGAGCTGGAGAGACCAGTTCTATTGTCTATTTCCATTATGTTCTTACCTTCTTATTGACCTTGAAAACAAGCATGCCAATTAGTGTAAAATGTAATGATACCTGCTCATTAAGAATTGGACTGAGACAATCCTTGTTTCTTAAGGATGACCCACCCAAACAGTCATCAACTGGCCATGAATATTATCAGCCTGGGTCAAATTCAAATCAGTGACTCAGAAGTAAAACTCAGTGCCCTATTACCAAGTCCTTGAGCTGGCTAGTGCTTTCCATTTAATTACTATTTGAGTTATGATGAGGTACTATTCAGAAGATGGAATCATTTTCAATGTTATTTTTCAATTTAGTACTAAACTCAGAATTCTTTGGTGTTTATTGTTGGCAAAGAAATAGGGGGCAGTGCTTTAACACATGTGCCACACTGTTGGGTATTAAGGTCATACAGAGATACAAAGCTTCAGCAAGGTTGTCCAAGGGTTGAACATCTGAGCAAATCCCCCCGTCTGGTTATGATCCTAAGCAACAGTTCTTAATTTTGGTCCTGATCAAGGCATTTGAGGGAATGCATGTAACAGAACAAACAACAAAAACTTCAGGCCTAATTCTGATTTTCATACTGCCCAAGTTTAACTCCACTGATTTTAATGGGCTTGCTCCTGATTTACTCCAGTGTGAGACGTGAATTGGAATCTTCATCATTTTGATTTGACTGATCAGCCTAAGCAATCTGCTAAAAATAATCAACAAGGGGAGAGACTGGCAGCAGGTTGGTTGGTCTCCCTTACCTGCCTATGGGTGGAAATCCCTCTTCGCTTGGTATTTTGATTGTTTTCTGCATGGTTTTTAGTTTTCATTTAGTTCTCCATAGAGGGGTTTGTTTTAAGTCTGGATTTTACAGCACTAGGGCATCTAGAATATTAACAAGACAGATACATCCAATCAAACTTTTAGAAGCTCCAGATATAATAATTTAGCTTTCCCGTCATCTGCCATTTTAATCAGATGGCTTTGTAGACAACACCATCAATCTTGAGCTCTGAAAGTGCTGTTTGGGGCCTGATTCTGATCTTTCACACGTTGCTGTAAACCAGAATTAACTCCATTGAAGGCAATGGATTTACAGATATAAACCCAGCGTCAGATCAAAATCAAGCCCATTATCTTCTACAGACCTTAACTAGATATTATCAGTGAGATTAATGAAGACTTGTTGGAGCTGCTTTTGCAGCAGATGGGCAACATGGAGGGTTGCTTGAGTCATCTAAAGAACAACAGGATGACATGATGGAAAATAAACTCCATAAGAACCTACTAATGGGAAAAAACCTTAACACAGGAAGTGGATAGGAAATAAAGAATGAATTCCATTCATCACCCCTGAAAGAGAGAAATGAGAGAAAAGACATGCAAATAGTTTACACTTTGGCAGGGCACTGTCTAATTTACTATCACAGAGAAGCCTGTTTTCTGTCAAAATGTTAATTTTTGGCAACTTTTTTCTCTTGTCTTTCTGTTTTCACAATGAATTGAATTCCTCCCTGCTTATCATTTGCTGTGCTTAGGATCTTTCTGGCCACTCTTGTACCATATTTATTCTGCCAGCACTAGTGGTCTGAGTATTCGCACGGAAGGGTGCTTATCCATTTTTTCCGGCATTTTTTTAGTCAATCAACAAGCTTTTATTTTTCCAAGATTTTTTTAGTGTGTGTTGATTGCAAAAAAGAAATTTGAAACTCCATGAACATACCTTTTCTGAACTCAACGCAAATCACACTAACACAGTGTTGCTTTGTCTCCCTCTAGTTGCTAGACCTTCAGAGTCAGTACAGTCACAGTGTGAGGGTATTTATAACCGAAGCTGATCACCTGAGACAATCTGCTTTATTGTCTTTGTAGCTGAAACAGCTAAGAGTTTTTCTGTCACTAGGGAAAAACATGACCAATGAAACTTTGTGAAAGGTCCATTCCGGTATCCTGTGAATTGGTGGTAAACATAAAATAATTGGTGCCTAGAATGTTTGAACATTGTCCACAACAGCTAAAGCTATCCCCTTTTGAACCAGCCTGAAAAGCGCTGGCCAGGAAGCAGTGAAAAGAAAGTTGAGGACAATATGCTTTCATTCTCAGACTGTCCTAACAGGTTACTCTAGAAAGGGGTGGCCATTGTACTTTCACCCAATGCTTGACAAGCATTGCAGGGTTGGTGGGTGATTAATTAACAACTTATTAGTGTCTGATTCTTTACTGACTGTGGACATTTTACCATCATCACAGTGTAAGGTCCCACCAAAACCAAGGTCAACAACGCAGCTGTAGATAATTTTTACCAGCAACTTTTAAACTGCAATCATTAATAAAGTGTGTGTACCAAGTAATGCCATTACATGGCCAGCAATTGTGGGGGCACCAAAAGCTTCAGTGGCACAATAAGATTGCCAGTGATGAACATAAACTGAATATACTGTCAGACCGTCTTAAAAACCTAGCGAGAGAGAGAGAGAGGGGCACTTGAGCTGAAAGGAGGCCATGCCTTTTGAGATTTCCCATGATGATGATCATGATGAGTGGCTAGATCACACAGAGAGGTTTGAGTCTGCTACTGCCTTTGAGCTAATGGACCTGGGGCCAGTTTTTAAATGTATTTAGGTGCCTTAAGATGCAGATAGATACCTACTGAGATTTTTGAAAGTGCCTAAGCTGGTTAGACACCTAACTCCCATTGACGTAGTTGGGTGTTTTTGTAAATCCTACCAGGTGCCTAAATATCTTTGTAAATCTGGCCCCTGGTCCTTGAGTTCAGGCAGTACATGTTCATTCTTTTCTATCTAGAGGTAGGGGATTCAATCCTTGCTGATAACCCATCTGGAGACGTTGCTATAAGAGTCCCAGGTTTTTAAAAGAGCTCAGCATCCAACAGCTCCCACGTAGGTGCTTAAATTAATGTCCAGATTTTCTAAAAAGTTTCTTTTCCATTTAGTCACCTACTTGATGGAGTCAGATTTTCAAACCTGCTCTGCATCCACCACACACCACCGAGGACAATTATCTAAAGCACTTTTGAAAAAGTTGGCATAAAGCATTTAAAGGACTGTGTGGAAAAAAATGTGCAACTTTACTGGAAAACCTAGTCACTGACCTGGGGATACCAGAGATCTGAGCCATATTGAATTGGTAGAGGAACTGATTGCAGAAGTTCTGGATCTGGATGTGGTAGATCCCATCATACAACTGAAAATACTAGAAATCCTGCGGCTGGAAGCCAACAGAAGAATAGTAATGATATTCCACTTACAATTTTATTATTAAGTTATAGGACACAGGATCTTGTGAGGGAAAAGTAGGAGCAGAGGAACAAAAAGCTCAAGAACTATAACTAAGGGGAAAGGTCTGGTTTGAACTAAGAAAGCATATCTGTATGACTGTATCACAGCAGCTATCTGTGATATGTGGAATGCTAAGGTGTAAGCATATACAGCTCATGACTGTACCTGTTATGGGACAGTATAACATTATATTGCCTTGCCAAGTTTTTGTCTCACATATACAATAGGATGGACTTTCTGGAGGAAGGATTTTGCTAGTGATTTCTTGAGTAAATCAAGGTCATATAATTCTGGAAAGGACTCAGTATAGCAGACACCAAAGTATGCATGCAGTAACTATAAAGAATATCATAGCAGTGGGCTCAATGTTTGGTAATAATAGCTGAGACCTGGAATCTACATATATATGTAAGGTTATATCTCATTAAAATTTGTGGCAAAGTTAAATATGAGTATTATATTTCTGAGGTTTCCGAATGTTTTTATTGGGGGAATGTCCACATTATTTTCTTCTTGATGCAGTAGGTGAAATACAGACATAGACAAACTTAAATGGATCATAAATTGTGCTGCTGACTCTTGTTTAAATTGCGGCATCTGTTTTCTTTCTTTTTGTTTGTAAAATACATTGCTTCATTTCTTGTTTTCAGATGTTACTGCTGTTTCTTATGCAGTATATTAGGTATATGTCTGTATGAAATAGAGTGCCAAATTCGCCTTAGTGTAGCTCTGTAGACTTCCCTGGAACTGCACCAAGGATAAATTTGGTCCAAAACTTTTGTTTTTTTGTTTTCTTTTCGTAAATTGGGCCACTGAGCTTCTGGAAAACTTAAACTGCTTCCAATGTGGGAGCCAACAAAACTTCTAAAACCATATGGTAATGTTCAGACTGAGTCATTGTGACATGATCTCATCCTGAATATAATTTTTTGATGTTTGTATGTCAGCAAGAAAACAGAAAAGTAAGAGGAGGGGGAGAGAGGTGAAGATTCAGCATATTTTCCCAATTACTGACAATGGTTTGTACTGTGGAGAAACCCTGCAGCTCCTTCCTTTTCCCATCAGTGACATGCACAACAAAAACCAGATTCTGGATAAAATAAGCCTGTTCAGAATTTCTCAGTTATTGCTGGAGATAATCTACCTAAGACTGTGCAATCACCAAACCTAGCACATAGAGAAGACAAAGTAGAGAATTTATGAGTATTGGACAAACGCAGCATGTTCAAGTGTATGGTTTTTGTTGTGTTTGGTCTCTATATGGGATCGGGACTTTTTCATTTTCTACATCAGTCACAACTTGCCACACTGATTCCAAACAGTCACAAAATCATATACTTAACTCACATTAGCATGTTCATTCATTGCCTGGGCTTAGCAGAGTGAAAGGCCATGGTCAGCTTTCTGCAGCAAGATTAATAGCTTCTTCCTTCCATCCTAGGTGGCTACCACATGACTTGTAGCCAACCTAGTGTTACGGTATCCAGCTTGTTTACACAGTATTACTTGCTTTCATTTCCTAGTGCTGTAAGTTGATTCCCCACAACAGACCCTAGCTAATCTTTAGAGAGATGTTCGAAGGTTTAAGCATGACCTAGACCTGGCTTCAGTCATGTCCAAAGATATTTGCAGATTTTCTGTAACTCTCAAGTTACCTAAACTTGCAGAATTACAGCTAGAGATACATATCGCAAATCCAGCTTGTGCCTTACATCCACCCTTCTGCTTTCTACAGATCTTTGCTAGTGTTCCTCAGGGTCCTTCAGTCAATACTTTTTAGTTGCTCTTCTAAGCAATTCTACCAGGGACCACTATTTATAGCCTCCAGTTGGCTTTCCCTATTGGCCATTCCATTGGTTTAGCTCTGGATTCCTTACGCAAATAGATTTTAAGCAAATACAGTATTCAGCAGCATTTGAGTTCCCAATTGGCCATTCATCTGTCTATTTACAATCTATTTGGGGAAGCATCATTTCTCTCCCTGCTCAGAGAGCTCCTCACCTACCACTGTGCTCCAGACCAGAATTTATGAGCTGCCAGAAGAGTTAAGGGCTGGGCAGAGCTTGCATTTGACTCTCTCTAGAGCTACCTTAACTGGCAAAACACAGGATCTTCTGTTTTTGGCCCTTCTTGCCAGCCTGTTTTGAAGTTTTAAATAATGAGACAGGAATTTCACCACTACTAAAGGCTTGTGTCTTGGTGGAAGCTCAGAGCTCTACATTTTCATATGCAAAGCACCTCCTATTCTCGATGTTAACTGCTGTTGGAATAGTCCAGTCCCCACTTAGCATATTTGAAAACCATTTTATTGTCTCATTTATTTTTATTTAGGTGACATGTAATGCTCAGGGAAGGTGCTGGGGACAAATCCCACCTCCTTAATTACACTGGCGCAACTTCAATGGCTTCAGCGGGACTGTGCCACTGTTAATGAGAGGAGAATTTGGCACATGAGGGCAGATTATTATTGGCGTAAATCAGTGTAGCTCCACTGGCTGTAAGCTGAGGATCTATCCCTTGGAGTTTAAAATCCTTTGCAGTTTAAGTCTGTAGAACGGATAGAGCACGCCCGGTGGCTCTCTCAGATGAATCCCTTTGTCGTTTTTTCTTTCTTTCAGTTGTTAATTTTTATTTACATTAGTTTTTCAGCAGGAGTGAGTAAAAGGAGGCCATTGGCATATCCAGCATCTGTTACCTTGGTGTCTTTTGTCCACTGTAGACCACAACTTCAATTCATTGCTTTTTTTTTCCATCATAAAAACCTAGCCGTGTGTAATCTCTCTAAGGCCTGTTTGTGCTGTCAGCGGCTAATTAACTTTTTCTCTCACAGTGAGACAGGCCACAACATGTCTCTGTTAGTGGATGGAAACCCAGTCCAAGTCCCTTCCCCAAAAACTGCAGCTAAAGTACTTTGGAAAACAAAGCTGTACATCGGCTGTTTCAAAAACAGAGTATTGATTCTGAGTATCAGGGAAATGTACCTTTACAAAGGTTTTAAACTATAGTGGATGCTAAAGCAAAGCGAGGGGAAATGGGGGTTATAATAAAACAAAATAAAGTTCCTAATCCTTAATTTAGTGCTTACTCATTGGACATTGTGGGAATGGTCTTGTATTTATTGTGGGAGGGATTCTCGGAATTCTAACTCTGCTCCCATTGAGGTCAAATGGGAGCTGTGCTAGTGATTTCAATGGGAGCAGAATTAGCCCAGTGCTGAGCACTTTGGAGGAAATCCCACCTTGTACCGATGGGCTCTTTTGGGTGTCTCCTCCCCCCAGCAGCACATGGATAAATAACGGGACAGTTGCAGACCACCTACTCACCCTGGTGAGGAGTTACTTACATAAAAAACTCTGCTGCCTCCAATGGGCCTGTTTGCGTGGGAATAAGCCTTTCTCAGTATGGCCCTAACTCTGCAAGCTACCTTGTTTCCCCTGTATCTTCTTAGTGATTTGCCATGCCTGGGGAAGCTCTTACACAAATGTTAGACATCACAACAACATACATAAGCATAAAGAGGCAGAGAATCTCCAATTACACATGAAAGTGTGCCGGAGAGTAAGGACAGCATGACCCCCGTAGCACTCACATAAATAGCAACCTGGTTTTGTGCACCCGTAGGTAACACAAGCCATATGGTAGAATTTTCCCTTTCATCCTTTCTCTGTTGTAATAAGGGGAAAAAGAACCACAACACAAATCCAAAGTGACACTAAATGCTGAGTCATATTAATTGAGGTAACTACAGCTTTCAATTCAAATAATTTTCCAGCATATGTAGTACATAACATCTGTCTTGATTGCAGTCAGCCTTTCATTTGCTGATATGATCTGAGTCATGTGTTAAATCCAGGAACTCTGAACAAAGAAACTTAATATTAAATATTTAGCATCTTTCTCACTTCAGGAGTTGGTGTGTTGGGGTCAATCCAGGAGGAAAAGTGGTGTGGCTGGTGCACTGCTATGCTCCAATTATACCCATCTGCTTCAACGGCACCTTGGGGACTGTCACAGGGTGCAGCCCTCACCATCAGACCAGCACCTCCTTGTTGTAGCTCTGGGGATTATCGCGAAGCCGATGCCCACGCCTGTGGTCTTCACACTGTCACTCTGTCTCTGCTTCCGTCTACAGCTCTTCTCTCAGCTTCTGGAACTGCTGCATCTTCTTTGTGACTCAGCTGTCCGGTTAGGTCACCATCCGTGTTTCCCCTTTCCAAGGGTGCGTATCACAGTCCTATTGTCCAGCCACTTCCCCAGTGGTGAGTGGGGGGGACCTGGGCCCACCCACTAGTCCAGATCCAAGCCCAGGGACCCTCTAAATAGCACCTCCTGCTGTGTCTCTTTAACTTCCACTAATTCTGCTATATTTCCCTGGGCCACTTCCCTGTGGCCCCAGCATCTTTTTGCCCTCACTTCAGGGCACTTAGCGGCTCAGTCCCACAGCCAGCCAGGAGCTCCCATGGTCCCTGCCAGCAGCTGCTCTGTCCAAGGTGCTTACAGTTCTCCCTGCCCTCCAGGGACACAGTCCTTACTCCCTGAGCTCCCAGCAGCAACTGATGCTATGGTGCCTTGCAGCTCTCTTTTATCTGAGTCTGCAGGGCCCAGATTGGTTGCTCCCTGCAACTCCTTCCTGATTGTTTGTGCTCCACACAGCCTCTCTGGGCCACTTGGAGGACTCACCTTTATTGTTCCTTCCAGGACAGGGCATGGTTAACCCCTTCTATGCCTGTGTGGGTTAGACACCCTCTCACAGGGCCATAGATAGTTTTGTGTATATTGGGCAGCCACCTGGCTCTATGTAAAGTCCTTGCAACTGCAACTCTCTTCACTGGCATGATGACAAATCAAGCTCAGGGCCATTGTGCAGATGAACCAACCTCTTGCAGAGCCGTGCAGTGGCATTTTTAAAAGTATTCACCCATATTGGCTTAATTATGCTCCCATTTAAGTCCATGGGAGTTTTACCATTTAATTCAATAGAGGCTGGATTATGGCAGTGCTGAGTACTGCCGAAAATCGCAAGCATGAACAGGGCTATATTCTGCTCTTATGTACCCTTGGGTAACTGATAAGTCAATGGAGTTACTCAGGATGTAGGACAGTCAGATCATCACCTCCCCCCGGAGC
Source organism: Macrochelys suwanniensis (assembly GCA_033296515.1). NCBI lineage: Eukaryota > Metazoa > Chordata > Testudines > Chelydridae > Macrochelys > Macrochelys suwanniensis. The sequence goes on from CM065783.1 coordinate 42,573,234, forward strand.
TCGAGAAATAGAGGCAACTTTATACATGGCGCTTGGATTCTAAAATGCAAAAGCACAACTCAAAATGCCTTTATGCTGAGAGTTCTGCTGCACACTGTAAGATGAAAGGGTGCAAATTCAGCCCTACATTTCTATCAGAGCTTATTATCCATGAAATTAGGTTTCATTGGGGGCCCAATGAGTCTTGTAAAAGAGCTTGTATTTGGATTCCTAGCTCTGGCAAACTGTGAAGTTGTGTTGTCACCCTCCCTATTTTTCTGCAGTCATCCTCAGTTAAACAAAAGCCAAAATCCCTTTGGCAATTCACCACCTGCTGTCCTGACAGATTAATGTACCGTATATATATATATATATAGGAGAGAGATTTATTATTTCTGGACAAAGTCCCCTGTCAAGTACCACGCCTAAAAACAAACCCTGTTTCAATTAAAATAAAAAAAGATTTAATATTCATTTTTTGTGCTCCATTTAGTGCACAATAAAACTTTAATTTGAAAGCAGGGTATACAACATGCAATCAATCTAATCCGGAACTGCTGTTGAGAGAGAAAAGATCCTCACTAAAAAAGATGAGCCAATTTGATCTAGCCTGACACTTCCACATTTAAATCTAAGTTAGCTAATTCCTTCTAGAGTAAAATGGACTATGTTGACATAAAAGTGGAGAAAGTCAGTGGACATCAGTCTCTTAATTTTGATTTAATTAGTCCCCTGACATTTTTTTAGGCTACTTTCAATGTACCAGCTCATCAGATTTTTAACCAAAGGAAGAGCGGTCAGATTTCAGACAGCTGCAGCATATCTTATATGGGAGACACTAAGTGACACTGGTTAGGGTTGGAATATCGATAGGGTTGTGCTCTCAGATCTGCAGGGCTAACAATAAAGCCTAAAGACAGGCAATTAGAATTGGGCAAATACTTCAAAAAACTCCGAAACATAGTTCATTCAAATAATCAGCATGAATTTGCTTCAGTGATATTTGTAACATCATTCACTGCACCTCTGCTATCCCCAAGTGGAGATTCCCCTAACTGGAGAAGAGCTGAAAATTCCATAAAACCCACTGGAGACCTTGCTCTACCGGTGTAAAGTGGGAGCCTTCAGATGCTAGCGTGACAAGTGCTAGTATAAAACCCTAAGAATGACAGACTCTCTTTTCAAACATTTATTAGTGAAATTTTGTCCAGAGGAATGTGTCACAAGTATTTGCACACACATGCTTGCGAGTATATATATTCTTATGGGTTATTCATGCCAGAAGCATTCACTGGCCTATGTGGGGTTAGGAATCATCCAGTTAGGAAGCAGAAATAAAAGTGTATGTCACAGGTGAGCAATTACACAACAGGAAGAGCAAATAACAAATTGCAACTTCTCAGAGCAATAGTCATGGCACATAGTTCTCTATCAGCCCATTGGATGGAATACCTTCAGCTTAAACAGTCAGCTAGCTTCAAATGACAAGAAGTTGGATAAGATGTTTGCTATGAATAATGCACTCAAAGTTTTCAGGCAATGAGGTAAACTCCAAGCTCTGCTAGGTTATTCCTGACAAAGACAAAAAACCTTTGTGATCTTGCTCTCAAGAAAACATCAGTTGGCCTAAAGGACATAAACCTGATTGGGCAATGGCTTGAGATAATATTTTTAGGATTCACTACCCAACGTCCGCCAAACCCAACTTTATATCCCCTCTCTCCAAAGAAGGCGAGCACTTTTATAAGGCCCCCTGCTTTCACAGGAATGCAAGGTTGGCAAACTCCTTGTGCTCTCTATGCTTCCATCCATGGCTATCATTGCATGCAAGACCTGGCCTGGGTCTGCAAGGAGAACCCCATGAGCCCTCCTGGTGTTCTGCTGAAGACAATGGAGCTCCTTGTAGTCACAATGGTCTGCTCACATGGTTCTCTTTCAGAATTGGGGCCTACATCTAAGATTACTTTGTCGATCAGATGGGCAAGGAACATATGACAGCTGTGTTACCCAGATGAATCAAATTCTGAGGAATTTACTCAGTCCTTACTCAGGCAAATTCAGTGATGTCAGTTCCACTGCCACCTCTCTAGATAAGGGCAGGGGGGATGTTTTCTCTCTCCTTTTCACACACCGTGAGAAGATAAGATCTAGTGGTTTTGGAAACCTTTCAATACACCTGTGAAGTGGACTCATAATTCAATGCAGAACCTTTTATGTCTGTTTTTTTTTGTAGTACAGTGGCACCCAACTGAGGTAGGAGGGACCATATATCCATGGCACCATATATCAATGTGGTAAGAGACAATCCCCTGACCAAAGAGCATAACATCTAAACAGACAAGGAAGGTAATGGTTGGAGGAAATGGGAGTATTAACTCCATGTTGCCGATGGAGAACTGAGGCATAGAGAGTAGTCCAAGGACACAGAGGAAGTCTGTGGCAGAGTTAGGAGTTGAACCCAGGCTGAGATTCAGAACCCTCAGAACCACCAAGCAGCCTTTCTGTCCTCCTTCAAATCACTCCTTTAAACTCTGCCTCCTCAAATAGTCCCTCCTTATTAGTCTCGCAACCTCCTTCTCCTGGATGGTACTCCTATGTCTTGTAATGTGTTTATTTGCCTCCTTTTATTTAGATAGACAGCTCAAAGGGGAAGGACACAATAATAAATCACATTCTTTCTCCACAGTATGAACCACTAAACAATCCCTGTTCTGATAACAATCCTTGGCTCCACCCCATCCTTCTCACTCTTCCCTGACAAGATAAAACATGCTCAATATATTTTTCGCCAACACAATGTAAATAAAGACAAAGGAATCTTGCTAATTTTCCACCACCTGAAGCTTCAGGGTGGATCCCTGCATGAACTGCTTTTCCCTGGTGAGTCTTAGTCAGCAGATCACATGGGTGACAATCAGCTCATGAAAACATGTCCTGGTGAGCAGAATGTGCCCTTTTGACTTTTAGCTCATACTGTCACCCTCCCTGCTTTGACACACACATCTTATTTTTGCTAAGCAAAGAGCAGTTTGCACTTAAGATGAAAATGAGTGAAATTGCAATGGCAGAGAGCCAAAACTGGTTGTTTCTGCTTGTCCTGCAATAACATGGCACATAGTTGTGTTCTGCGGTCCGAGGAAACCGATGGGAACAATAGCACAACTGTATCCAGGAAGAGGTACATCTTGCTAAGAAAAGAAGGAAATCATTTATGCAAAACTTATCATAAAAACAAATAAGTATTTTTAAGATAGGTGCATGAGAATTACATGGTTGTAAGAGGATAAATACATTAAAAGACTGAAATGCTTTGAGATCTATTAATGAAAAACACTATGTAAACTAGGTATGATTCTTATAAAAATGACAAAAACATCATCATAAATAGTACAGTTAGACTGTCTAGCACAGTCTAGTAAATAATATTTAGACTGTCTCTGTGACTGGTGAACATATCAGATAATACATTATGTGACAAAGTTCCTCCTCTACCTCGGTGGGTCCTGCGCTTATTGGCGGATTTTGCTTGCCTCAGAGATCTTCCCCTCTAGTAGAATCCACAGTCCAGGTTAACTCCTCCTGTGTCTGATCAGGAGTTGGGAGTTTTGGGGGGAACCCGGGTTCGCCCTCTACTCCGGGTTCCAGCCCAGGGCCCTGTGGACTGCAGCTGTTTAGAGTGCCTCCTGGAACAACTGCACGACAGCTACAACTCCCTGGACTACTTCCCCATGGACTCCTCCCAACACCTTCTTTATCCTCACCACAGGATCTTCCAGCAGTACGCCCTCTTACTCTCAGCTCCTAGTGCCTCTTGCTCCCAGCTCCTCACACACAACCTCCTTCCACAGCTCCTGACATGTGCCCCTCACTGACTCACTGGGAGGCTTTTGACTAGTTTCAGCCAGCCCCTGATTGGCTGCAGGTGTCTCAATCAACCTCCCTGCCTTCTGGGAAGTTCTTAATTGGCCCCAGGTGTCTTGATTAACCTGGAGCAACTGCCATAAGGTATCAGGGATTTGTTTAGCCTGGGGCTAACATACTGGTTCCTTACCACTTTCCTATAGCCCTCTGGCCTTGCCCCGTCACATATCCCCTCCCCTGCTCAACATCATAGAGTTGGGCAACTTGGGACGCCAGGCAGTGTGCTCTTGACAGACCATCAGCGTTGCCATGGTGGCATCCAGCCCTGTGCCGTATGCGGAACTGGAACGGTTGGAGGGATAAGAACCACCTGGTGACCCTTGCATTCTTTTCCTTATTCCGCTGCATCCACTGGAGGGGTGCATGGTCCGTCACAAGAGTAAATCGCCGGCCCAAGAGGTAATAACGTAGGGTCTCCATAGCCCATTTGACAGCAAGGCATTCTCTCTCAACTACTGCGTATTTCTGTTCTCTTGGGAGAAGCTTTCTGCTTAGGTAGAGGATCGGGTGTTCCTCTTCTCCCACCATTTGCGACAGAACCGCCCCCAACCCCACCTCGGAAGCGTCTCTTTGTAAAATAAATTCCTTGTTAAAGTCTGGGGCTATGAGTACGGGGTCATTACAAAGGGCCGTCTGAAGGTCTGTGAACGCCCCCTCTGCTGTGTTGGTCCACTTCACCATGTCTGGACCTCGGGCTTTCACCAGGTCCGTTAGGGGACTTGCCCTAGTAGCGAAGTGAGGAATAAAACATCGGTAGTAGCCTACCACACCTAGGAAAGCGCGGAACTGCTTCTTTCGGGTCGGCCGGGGCCAGTTTTGAATCGCCTCTAGCTTATTCATTTGGGGCTTCACTATGTCCCTTCCTACAATATATCCCAGGTACCTAGCCTCTGCTAGCCCTATGGCACATTTAGCAGGATTAGCAGTGAGGCCAGCCTGCCTTAAGGTGCGCAGTACTGCCTCAACTTTCTCCAAGTGGGTTCCCCAGTCTGGCGTATGGATGACTACATCATTTAGGTATGCGGCTGCATAACTAGTATGGGGGCGCAGCAGCTTATCCATGAGGCGCTGGAATGTGGCCGGGGCCCCATGTAGCCCAAAAGGGAGGACGGTGTACTGGAATAGCCCATCCGGAGTGGAGAATGCTGTCTTTTCTTTAGCTTCTTTGGTCAGGGGAATCTGCCAGTATCCTTTTGTCAGATCCAGTGTAGTCAAGAATCGAGCACTACCCAGTCGGTCCACCAGTTCGTCGATGCGTGGTATGGGGTATGCATCGAACTGGGATACTTCATTCAGTCGGCGAAAGTCATTACAGAATCTCATGGTACTGTCAGGTTTAGGCACTAGAACGATTGGATTGGACCACTGACTGTAAGATTCTTCAATCACCCCTAATTCTAACATTTTCTTCACTTCGGCCTTGATTTCTTCTCTTTTGGCTGCTGGGATTTGGTAGGGTCTCAGTGTTACCTTGGCTTCGGGGATCGTGTGGATATGGTGATAGGTCTCAGTCGTCCTCCCCGGTTTTGTAGAGAACACATCTCGGTTGCGATTAATCATGTCAGTTGCCTCAATCTTTTGGATTGGCGTCAAGTCAGGTGATATCCTTACTTGCTCGTGTAAGTTATCCTCCTGGGGAAGGGTCTCCTGGGTGACTAAGCATGCCTCTTGATCGTGCCAAGGTTTTAGAAGATTGATGTGGTAGATTTGCTCTGGTTTCCTGCGGCCTTGCTGCCGCACCTTATAGTTCACCTCTCCCACGGCTTCGATCACTTCGTAGGGTCCCTGCCACTGAGCCAACAGCTTACTTTCTGCTGTGGGCACCAGGACCATCACTCGATCCCCTGTTTGGAACCGTCGAAGCTTTGCTTGGTGGTTATAATGGGTTTGTTGGGTCTCCTGTGCTTTCTCCAAGTGTTCTAGTACAATAGGTGTAACTCGGGCTATCCGATCCCTCATCTGTAGTACATGCTCAACTATGTTCCTTCCTGAATTTGGCTCCTCTTCCCACGCTTCTCTTGCTATATCCAATATGCCCCGGGGGTGGCGCCCGTATAATAGTTTGAATGGAGAGAAACCTGTGGAGGCTTGCGGAACCTCCCGGATGGCAAACATGAGGTAAGGTAATAGAGTGTCCCAATCTTTCCCATCCCGGCTCACCACTTTCCTGATCATGGCCTTGAGGGTCCTATTGAACCTTTCCACAAGGCCATCTGTTTGCGGGTGGTATACAGAGGTCTGTAGGGCTCGTACATGGAGTAATGAACAGAGATCTTTCATCAACTTGGACACGAAAGGTGTTCCTTGATCAGTCAATATCTCCTTGGGTAACCCAACTCGGGCAAAGATCTGTACTAACTCCTTAGCTATGGTTTTGGAAGCCGTGTTGCGTAGGGGAACGGCTTCCGGGTACCGGGTTGCATAGTCCAGTACAACAAGCACATGTTGGTGGCCCCGAGCTGTCTTCTCAAGGGGCCCTATCAGATCCATGGCTATGCGTTCAAAAGGAACCTCTATTATTGGAAGAGGTATCAAAGGAGCCCAGAAGTGCGGGTGCGGACTATGTAACTGACACTCCAGACAAGAGGTGCAGTATCGTCGGACATCTTCATGTACTCCTGGCCAGAAGAACCTCCGCAGGATCTGTGCCTGGGTTTTCTCTACCCCTAGGTGTCCTCCAAATAGGTGACTGTGGTCGAGGCTCAATATGGCTTTTTAATGTTTTCGTGGCAGCAGAAGTTGATGTATCTCTTGCTCCTGCATTTGCACCACACGGTACAGGAGATCTTTCTTCACTATAAAGTAAGGTCCTGGACCCCGGACCTTCCCATCCACAGGTTCTCCATCTATCTCGGCCACCTCTTTCCTGGCGTTATCATATCTAGGGTCCTCTGCCTGGTCCCGCCCGAAAGTCTCTCTCCCAGGACTAACCCGCCCGAGCTCCCAGGGGCCAGCCTCTGTTGCTTCCAATGGCTCACTTCCATCATGGCCGGGGCCAGGCTCCGGCTCACCTTCCGTGGTGGTGGTTTCTCTGGCTGCTCGTGTCCATCTGCCTACTAGGGCAATCTTCTGGCCCTGGGTCAGGATCCGGGTTCCCAAAGCTTTTGCAGCCTTCTTCTCCCTTTTTGTCTTCCGGGTCTTTTGGGGGACTGAGAACAGATCCTGAGAAATCTCAGCGAACATCGGGGGTTGACATTCCCCCGGTGACAAGTCTCTGCCCTCAGGGTTCCCACCTCCCTCCAGCCTCTCCGGGGGGAGTAAATTATCAAACCCTGGATAGTCCCTCCCAATGACTACAGGATATGGGAGTTTAGGAACTACACCCACTGTCACCTCAATGGGGTTCCCCTGAACCTCTATCTCCACCTGGATGGTGGGGTAATGGCTTACAGCCCCATGCACGCATGTCACTGCTACGTGTTTGGCTTGTAGCAGCTAGCTACTTTTTACCAGCTTACCCGATATTAGGGTGATTGCACTCCCGGAGTCCACAAGTGCTATAGTCTCTACTCCGTTTATCTTCACCGGTCTAGTGTAGTTATGCGGGGCTAATGCGACGCCCGCAAGGTGGATAAGGGAGCATGGGACCTCCCAATCCCCCAAGTTACATTGCATAGGCTCCTCAGTGCTGGGACACTGTGCTGCTATGTATCTCCACTCACCACATGCATAACATCTATATGGAACTCTAGGCGTTCCCCGGTCTCTTGGTTTGGGAAGTCTAACATCACAATCTTCTTCCCCCTCAGTACGCCGACTCTTTATGGCCTCTGGTGGGCCTTCAGCCCCTCTCTTTTTCCACCTGGGCCCACTCAAAATCTAGGGCTTGGTGCTGCTAGTTTAACCCTGGGTTCTGCTTCCTTAACTGGTCAGGTCAGTTCCCTCGCTGTCCTTCGCCTCTCTACCATTGCCACAATCTCGTCATAGGTGGAGGGTTCGTTCTGGCTTACCCATGCGTGAAGGTCTGGCGGTAATCCCCTCATGTATCGGTCGATGACCAGAACCTCTAGAATCTCTTCTGGACTCCGAGACTCAGTTTGCAACCACTTTCGTGCGAGATGGATGAGGTCATACAATTGGGATTGCGGGGTTTTGTCTTCTTGGTGCCTCCACTCATGATACCGCTGGGCCCGCACTGCAGTTGTTACCCCAGATCTGGCCAGGATCTCTGCTTTCAGCTGAGGGTAGTCTGCTGCAGCCTCTTCAAGCAGATCATAGTAGGCCTTCTGGGCCTCCCCACACAGGAATGGTGTGAGGATGCCAGACCACTGATCTCGAGGCCAGGCCTCCCATAGGGCTGTCCTCTCAAAGGCCAGGAGATATGTCTCTATGTCATCGTTCCCTGTCCTTTTCTGCAGGCAATTGCTGGCCCGTATGTGCCGCGTCCCATCATGGCCATGGTTCATCTCTGTAAGGGCCTTCACTTGGGTTACCAGTTCTCGCAACATAGTACGGTCTTGAGCGGCCTGGTCCATCAACAGGCAATTGGTCTCCTGCTGCAGCCGTACTGCCTCCTGTTGGGCAGCTGCCTGGACATGGGTAGCCTTCTGCTGGGCAGCCGTGGCTTATATCAGTGCCCATACTACCTCTTCCATTGTGGTGAAAAATAAATAAATAAACCCGCTCCCCTTTTTTTTTTCAAACTCCCCTCTTTTTCCGCTGCGCTGTGCACACCACATCCCACTCCTGACACCAGTTGTGACAAAGTTCCTCCTCTACCTCGGTGGGTCCTGCGCTTATTGGCGGATTTTGCTTGCCTCAGAGATCTTCCCCTCTAGTAGAATCCACAGTCCAGGTTAACTCCTCCTGTGTCTGATCAGGAGTTGGGAGTTTTGTGGGGAACCCGGGCCCGCCCTCTACTCCGGGTTTCAGCCCAGGGCCCTGTGGACTGCAGCTGTTTAGCGTGCCTACTGGAACAACTGCACAACAGCTACAACTCCCTGGGCTACTTCCCCATGGACTCCTCCCAACACCTTCTTTATCCTCACCACAGGATCTTCCAGCAGTACGCCCTCTTACTCTCAGCTCCTAGTGCCTCTTGCTCCCAGCTCCTCACATGCAACCTCCCTCCACAGCTCCTGACATGCGCACCTCACTGACTCACTGGGAGGCTTTTGACTAGTTTCAGCCAGCCCCTGATTGGCTGCAGGTGTCTCAATCAACCTCCCTGCCTTCTGGGAAGTTCTTAATTGGCCCCAGGTGTCTTGATTAACCTGGAGCAACTGCCATAAGGTATCAGGGATTTGTTTAGCCTGGGGCTAACATACTGGTTCCTTACCACTTTCCTATAGCCATCTGGCCTTGCCCTGTCACAATTATTTAACATTTCTGAATCCTACTGTGATGGTGTACCCCATAAGGCTTTATGTGGAGATGCTTATAGATGTATATATGATATAACTGGAATATGTTGTATGCTGCATGTGCCATGTAACATATCTTTGTAAAAGTTCTGATCAACTGAATCTATTCCTTCTGGTTCTATGCATGTATCATTTTTGTAGTTGAAGTTATGAATATTGGTTGTATACTTGCTTGTTGTCTACATAGCCTTAGTAAGAGCATTTGCTCAGGGTCTGGAGAAAGGAATGTGCAGGTTAAATGACCAATCAAGAAACACTTAACGGACAATAGAGCTTGCAGATACCAATCCACATCTGAGCTTCGCCAGGAATGTGGCTTGGCTGGTAACTGAGTTGTGCATGGACATGTGACTTGCCCATGTGATCCCAAAACTCCATTTTCTAACTGGATGCTACACAGGGAGTGGGAGCGGTATCCACACAGAGGAGAAAGTCTATTTAAACCCCTGGGAGACCCCTCCATGTTGTCTTCAGCTGGCTAAAGAGAGAGCCTCTCCACTCCCCAACGACACACCTGAAAGAGACTGGAACAAAGGACAAGAACAATATGGGGTGTGAGTGATTGCTGGACCCAGGCTAGGAGGACCATAGCCTGTAAAAGGAAGTTTACTGGAACTGGTGAGGTTTTTACCTGTATTCAGTTTGATTAGACATAGACTTGCATGTTTTATTTTATTTTACTTGGTAATTCTCTTTGTTCTGTCTGTTACTGCTTGGAACCACTTAAATCCTACTTTCTGTACTTATTAAAATAACTTTTTGCTTATTAATTAACCTGGAGTACGTGTTAGTACCTGGAGGGGGGCAAACAGCTGTGCATACCTCTCTATCTGTGAAATAGAAGGCGAACTATTTATGAGTTTACCCTGTATAAGCTTTATACAGGGTAAAACGGATGTATTCAGGGTTTGAACCCCATTAAGAATTGGGCACCTGGGTGTCAAAAGCAAGAGCACTTCCTAAGCTGCTTCCAGGCAAGCCTACAGCTGTTAGGGGATGTGGTTCAGACCTGGGTCTGGGTTTGCAGCAGGCTAGCGGGTCTGGCTCAAACCAGACAGGATTCTGGAGTCCCAAGCAGGAAAAGGCAGGAAAGCGGGGTAGGAGTAGTCTTGGCACACCAGGTGGCAGCTCCAAGGGGGTTTCTGTGATACCAACCTGTCACAACTACATTATTCTGTGTAGACACAGACAGTAGTGGTTAAAAACATGTTAGTTGGTTATGGTCAGACATAACACACACAAAATTTACATTCTCAGCTTTTCCAAAAGCTTGTTTCATTACCTAAATGTGTCAAGTTTTAACTAACAAGGTCTCTTCAGTCTCCACCTCCCCTACCCACAGATTTAAGCTATTTTACCAGCCATGCAGAACTCTCAATATAAATTTATGGGCTAAATTCTGCCCAGACACATACCTTATACACCCTCATTGATGTCAGTGTGTTCCTAGGGACAGAATTTGACCTTATGGATACAATTTTCAAAAGCACCAAAGGCCCAATCAGAGGTGTGACTGCAGCAGGTCATGAGCATACAGGAGCTAGCTTATAGCTAGCTGGCTGGAATAACAGCGGCAGTGAAGCCACATCAGCATAGGCAGCAGCACAGGCTGTACAAGCTTGCTCTGGACCCTGGGTACGTAGTTATGCAGCTAGCTCATGCTGTCACCCATGCTGCCGCAGATTCACTGGTATTGTTATTCCAGCTAGCTCGGGTATGTCTCCATGTGCTGCAGTCACACCTCTGATTGCCATGTAGAAGTACCCTTAGTTCCTAAATCAGTTAGGTGCTTTTGAAAATTTACTGTATGCTTTCAACAGCGATTAATTCCCTGCAAAGGACTAGACACATTGTATCTAAAAAACCTATTGACTAGAATATACACTGGGTGCCAGTATGTCAGCATTTACTTACAGTGACCCCCCTGCCTCCAGAGATGTCTGAGATGCCATGGTTGTTCCCTATTCTAAATATTGGGAGGATATTGTGGTGTCTCAGAGGCTATTGCATGGTCACTTTCCATGACATGTTAGTGGCAATCGCTGTAATAAAAATGTGCCTGATCATATCCCCAAGTTCTATACATTGAGGAGACTTTCCTTGCTTGGAGTCCTATGTGTAAATACAGAGGACAGACACTATCTTCAGCAGCATTTCTTCTGTCCATGGACCAGGGATCTCTGGTAGGTTGGTTGGAGGTCCAGGGCTGTGGTGGATCATCAACCTCAACGTGGCTGTTTGTCCTGGACCCATACCTGTGATGGAATAATTTGGTAAAAAGATCCTCCCATACTTGTGATCAGCTCCAAGGTGGCACTATAAGGCAGTTTTATAAGGGAAGGGATTCTACAGAAGAAAATAAGTAAGATTGGCCAAAAAATTATTGATGGGAGTATCTCAAAAGGTTCAGATATGGACTGGATAAGGCCCCAATAGTGCCATTTCTGCCAGATGGGCATGGCCCCAGTCAGGAAAATGAGAAGAAAATACCTTGGTTCCAATTCTATGAGCCTGTGACGGGGCAGAGCGGCCCCGCACTAGTACTGCAGGGGTTAACCCTTCCTTTCTAGCAGAGGAAGCTATGTCCCTGGAGCCCTGCTGGGCATGCTCCAACTGGAGAACAGGTATAAAAGCCTGCAGAGCTGCTCAGTATGGACTGACCACTGGAGGGGAAGGAGGAACGCCGCCAGCTCCCGAGAAGGGACATCCTGTGCTCCAGGATCTGGAGGCCAGCCAAGCTGCGATGCGCCCCGCTGCCCAGACTGAGTACGTAACAGAAGGGGAACAGACCAGAGGACCCCCCAAAATGGAGGACCCAGAGGTTATGGTAGGAAGTGACCCAGGAGAACTTTAGAGGAAAACGGTGTTAAAGCTGCACAGATGCTTGACGTGTTTTGAGCGGATCCATGCCAAGCCGGTGGCAAGGGGAACTTGCCACTACCAGGTCCCTGGGTCGGGACTCGGTGGAGAGGGCGGGCCCGGGTCCCCCTACCTCTGGCACAGGAATCATATGGACGCTGGCCACACTGCCCGGACGTTTGGGGTGAGTTACCCAACTCCAGCTGCTAGGCTGCACTACCCCAAGTGCAAGGGGGATTGTATGGACTCTGGCCATTAGGCCACACTGTTCCAATGTGGGAAGAGATTTATATGGATCCCAGCCATTGGGCTACACTGACTGGACATTTGGGGTGAGTTACCCGGACTCCAGCTGTTAGGCCTCACTACCCCACTTGCGAGGGGGATTGTATGGACTCTGGCCATTGGGCCATACTGCTCTGATGCTGGGAGTGATTTATATGGACTCTGGCTGTTAGGGCACACTACTGCGACCAAGGGGTGATTGCGTGGAGGGAGGTTATTAGGCCGCATTGGGCCGCGCACAGAGAGGCGAGCATGTGAACTTGGGAGTGGCGAGGTTCCGACACCCCATCCCCCCTTGCCCCAAAGGGGCGGTGCGGTGCCAGGCCCGCCACAGTGCCCTTCAGAGCTGTTACTAGAATATGGCTGTGGTTATACTCTTTGATCTACTTTTCTGTACTTTGCCCCACTAATCCATCTCCACCAGGACCACGTCTAACATTTGATATGTACCTGAGAAACTTTCAGACAGCTGCCATTTTGAAAAATCAACCTGCTAGAGAAATGTCTCCTCCTTTCCCATCAAATGTTGATTTCTCTCCCAAAATTATCCTGGCCTGTGCCGTATGATAGATAGTGTACAGCACTGATCCAGTGACTCTTTTTAAAACCCAACATCTCATGTGTCAGGGCTAGAAATGGGAACCACTAGACAGGCTATTTGTGTATGTGTACGTGCAAATGTGCAAGTAAGTGAATATGCATGTAGAGACAAACACACTCAGAATCACTTCATTCCCCACTGGAATATAGCAGTGAGCTGAATTTCTTTGGGTATAGTATAAAAGCCTCCCTCTCTCTGTCTAGACATGACCCTTTAAATATTGCTTCTGGTTTAGAACAATGGATTATTCCCTTCAAAAGTTCCATCCTGAATTGCACAGGCCACCTGGAGAACTGTCACAAGCAGGGTCGACTCTAGGATTTCTGCAGCCCCAAGCAAAAAAAATGTTGGCCACCCCCCCGTTTTTTTCTTGCCCTGCTTCAACTCCGCCCCTTCCCAACCCCTTCCCCAAATCCCCAGCCCCACCTCCTCCCCCGCACTTGCTGCATTTCCCCCATCTCAGCTCACCTCCGCTCTGCCGCCTCCGCTCGGCTTTTCCCCCTCCCCCCCAGGCTTTAAGCCGAGCGGCGGCAGCACACGAAACAGCTGTTTCACGTGTGGCAAGCCTGGGAGGGTGGGGGAGAAGCCAAGCAGGGGTGGCGCACAGCGGAGGTGAGCTGGGGTGGCGGGGGCACATTTCTAGGGGCGGCATAGCTGGCGCCAGAATGCCGTCCCTAGAAATGTGCCGCCCCAAGCACCAGCTTGTTTTGCTGGTGCCTAGAGCTGGCTTTGGTCACAAGTCAGATGAAGATATTAATCTAGTGCTCCCAAGTGTTCCTTAAGATATGGGTTTCATTCCCTCATTTTAAACCTAAGGTGGACCCTACATAGAGGGTGGGAAATCATCTTTAACATTTAACTTAAATTCTGTGGGAAGCATATTATCCATGAATGTGAGCAAATCAGAATTTCCTTGATTTTCTGGGATCACAAACTTCACGCATCTTCCGTGGGTTTTCCAAATATTCAGTATAATGATTCTCTGCCAATCCACCTTTCATCAGTTTTCTGATCTAAAGGGTTTGCTCACAATTATTCTTTGTGGCCTCCAGCAATTTCATGTGTTGATTTGTTTTCTCGAGTTTGCTTTCTAGTTTATTTCACTTGGAAGTGATACCTTTCATTTTTGTTCTCCAGGGAAATGATTCTTATGTGTGATCACGTTTGTATTACTGAGAATTTCAGACACCTCATTTCATGGAATCTCTTCTCTCGATGACAAAGAGGAAGCTGTGGGAAAGCCCTTTTTTTTTCTCTGGGAGATATGGAGCTTAAGAAAGACTTTCTTCTCTGGTTTGTTATTTAGATTTGCCTTGAGCATTCTATGGCTTATTTCAGGATATCCCTGCTCTGTACACATTACTATTGTTACCATGCTGAATAATTGAAAGAACTGCTTTGCCATCACAGCTGTAGCAAAGGGGAATGAATTTTCCATAGGTCTCAGCTTTGCTGAGGGTACCATAACAGGGCTCATACCTTTTAACCTACCCTAGCATTGTTTGTTTTATGGTAGCCTCAACTGGGGTTCAGGGCCATTTGTGCTCAGTACTGTACTCAGAGATGTAACAAAAAATTACCCCCCAAACTACCCCAAATACTTTACAGTTTAAATAGAAGACGAGAGATAATGGGTGGATACAACAGCGCACAAGGTAACTGTGAGATGATGATTAGTGTAAAAAACATCAGTCATGGTGGCCCGGCCATTATCAAGTATTTTGACATCAGTGTTGCTTTGCTGTGTTAAATGACATATTGGTGGTATGTTGTGTAGTCAGGGCTTGACCCAATTTTTATTGAAGTCAATGGGAAGACTCCCACTGACTTTACTGGGCTATGGCTCATGCCTTTAGTTTGTAAAAACCAAACTCATAGCCAAAGCTCCCAGAGAACAAGCCCTTCTGTGCCCAGGCCCCTCAAGCCCAATCCTCCTTTATTTTTGGCTACATGAGAATGGTGTGTTGCTGACATTGGGCAGGCTTGGTTGATTTTCTATACCCTTTTGCTTATTGTTGGATCCATCGTCTCTGAACAGAGGATTCTGTGGATCCCTGGTTGATGGGAGCTTGGGAGAAGGAGCCACTTCTGCTGCATAATACTGTCCTTCAGCTCCATCCTGCAAAAGCCCCTTCATGGGTGCTCGGAGCTTTGTGGCAGGTAAGGGGCAGACACAAGCAGGGGCTGGGTGGGGGGTGGCCAGCCACACTCTGCTGGGTTCTGCCTTCCCCCACTCTTGTTGACACCACAGTGCAAGTTGCTGCCGGCAGCATCCTCGGCAACTTGGGAGGGTTCCTTCTCCCTTCTGTGGACCCTCCCCACTTCAGCCCCAGATGGATTCTGGGAGAAACTACTCACTGGATTGTTTTAAAGTGATGCTGTCCCCTATCAAGGGGCAGAAGGAAGATGGGGCAGTGTGGCTGTGTGGAGACAAAGCATCTCTGGGTGAAACCCAGTCACCTCTGGGGAAGTGCTCAAGATCTATGTGAATCTCAGGGATTCACAGAGTTTGGTGTGCATGCCGCCTGGAAGAATTTGGAAGAGCATGAAGAGCTGTGGTAAGAACTTGAATGATGACAATAAAGATGTGCAGCTGATTTTAAGTGACAGTGAAGGGAATAGACCTACATACAGGCTTGGAAAGTGTGAGACTCCTTTTGTGGAGTTTGGAGCATGGAGTTTGCTTCTTCGCAAGCAGAGAGTTTGAATCCTGGATCCACTGTGTCCCCTAGATCAGTTTACTTGTGTTTTGGTGCTTCATCCTAGCCCCTTGCTTGTGAGCGCTTTCCGCCAAGTGGCAGGGCTCCATTAGCTGCATTCACTCCTGAGTGGGTTCGCCAGAAGGCAAGGAAGGGGGCAAGATCACTGTCCCTCCCCACTCGCTGATCTCCCACCTTAATGAGAGTCATCTGCAGGGCCAAGGGAAGAAGGTACAGTCACAGAAGGAACTGGCTAAGACGCAGGCAGTTGGAGAGCCACGGTTGAAGGATTCCCCTGTGTATGAGCATTCTCAGGGGACAATGTGACCCCAAGTTGTTTCAATGTGGAAGGTGATTAGTGATTAGACTGACAAAAATATAGTTGTTTACAGCGATGTTGTAGCCTTGCGGGTCCCAAGAGATGAGAGTGGCAACACGGGTGACGTAATATATTTTATTGGACCAAAGGCTGTTGGTGAAAGAGACAACCTCAAGATTCAGAGAGTTCTTCTTCAGATCTGGGGAATGTAACCACGGTGTCCAAGCTAAATACAAGTTGAGACAGAGGCATAAGGGGTTCACACATGCTGTAGGAGACCACTTAAAATTAAGTGGTCAATTAAGGGTTAGCAGGCAGTAGGATGTGTTACAAATTGTTGTAATTTGTAAGGAGTATCTAGTTAAATTCCTGTTCTTTAGTATCTAACAGAGTTGTGAATGTAAGCTGTCAGGCTTATCATTTGAAGGTGTTGTGCAGTTTTCCCTTGAGGATGAGGACTGAGAAATCAGATATGGAATCATTGCTTTGTGAAAAGTGTTCGCCCACAGGTGATATGGTGTTTTTGTCTTTTATCATTTTTCTGAGTGAGTTCATTCAAGAGTATAGTGGTTGTGTAGTTTCACCCACATAAAGGTAAAATTGTGTTAAAGGAACACAGACAACATTTGAAATTACAAAACATCTACATGTCTGCACCCTTAAAAAAGAAAAAAATCAACTAATCCAACTTATAACAACATATGCCAAATTTTAGTCCAAAGCCAATATTTATAACCAATTTATAAATCTTGAAAGTAAGGTTTTATAACAAAAATACTGGTATACTCCCTTAACTCCAGCAATGCTAGTGGCGGTCGCTGCTGTGGCGTGGCTTGCAAAAATAATGTGTAGAGACTATCAGAGGGGTAGCCGTGTTAGACTGTAGCCACAAAAACAACAAGGAGTCCATGCATCTGAAGAAGTGGGGTTTTTTACCCACAAAAGCTTATGCCCAAATAAATCTGTTAGTCTTTAAGGTGCCTCCAGACTCCTCGTTGTTTTTGTGCATAGAATAGTTTGTGTTAATTACGCTTAAACCTGTTAGTGTGTTACGCCTGGCAAAATGTTTAGAATTCAGCTTTCTGCAACAGAAAAATAGTGCTTAGTTTTTTGCCGGGGGTGGGTTTATGAAAAAAGAAAAGAAAGATTAGACAGTATAATGATTTCATGGTTTAAAATCTCTGTGCTAGAAACAACCCAATTAAATTCCTGACATCATCAGTTTTGTTAGTAAATAGTAACCATAGAAGCAGAAGGGTCTTGCATCTCATTATATCCAGCATAGGGTTTCAATGCAAAAGCCATTTGCCCTAGTGTGGAAGTCTAAAAACAAAGGAAAAGTATGGGACACAGATTTTTTCCCCCCAATGAGACAGAACGTGGCACTGTAAGAATATCTTTAATTAATTAGCAGGACTTTAGTGTAGGGCAGTGGGTTTCCTTTACTGATTTTAATAAATAGCAGCATAGTACACAGGAGAAATTTAACCAGGAAAAGGTGAGAAAATATATAAATATTAACATTGGACCCCAGGAAATATACTATTATACATAGTATCTAAAACCAAATGCATATTTGAGACATAGTCTGATTTGTGACCCTGAATATTACATAAAAATTGCAGGAACAGTGCGATCCAGCTGTGTAAATCATATGCTACACCTGTTTCAAACTGTAAAAAAAAAATTAAAAAAATCCTAGATTTATTTGGGTACATCCTGGCAGTGAGACAGGTTTAGGAAAGTGTGGATTAGCATGCAGACAGCATATATGGACATAAAGGAAACAGACTCTCTCTTGCAAAAAACTTTTCAAAATTACTCTATACCACTCTTTATTTAATATGAAATCTACAAGTTAGTTCTTTATTTAAAAACAAACAGAATGCCAACAAATGAACCATATTCTGTTACATATAGAGATATATATGCATAAAATTTCTGTTTTTAAAGGAAATAGGAAAGAATCAATGAAATAAAGCAAAATCTGCTCATAAAAGGAGAGCAACCAATTTTAGGATTTTGAATAAGGCAGATAAATGCATGTTCTTAACTTATGCAAGTAGTGAGTTAGAATGATTCTAAAATTAAGCACATGTGTAAGTGCTTGCAGCATTGGGGCCTTACAATATTGATTTGAGTGAGGTTTTGTACATACCACTAATAAATTTTAATTAATCAAATCAGCATGAGCTTGTTATAGTGACATAAACATGAAAATCCACCAATCTTGGGGCGGAGGCAGTGCGGGGGAGAGGAAATTATCCTTCAGTAATTGAATCAAACAATAATGTTGGGTCATATCGTGGCCTCAGTTTCATCGGGGAGTTCAGCTGTAAAATCAATGGCACGGTATGGATCGTTGTTTTTATTACATTACTCATAATGCTCTGCGAGTTGCATAATGATATAGTCTCTAGGGACATAGCACAGAGGGCTCAGAAACCCCAACAGATTTCAGTCAGCGCTGAAGAAGATAATCATTCCACAAAAAAGTAAAATTAAGCCATTTTCTGATAAAGTGGCCACCTCTAAATGATTTTCTTTAGCTATATGGACCTGATCAGTGGTTTCAGAGGACTTTACATTTAGGCTTTTCCCACTGGGCCAGATTCTGCTCCACGTGGAAATACATGAATATGGTATTACTTAATGTGAGCATGGGTGTCAGAATCTGGCTCTTATAATGTAGACAGCATTTTTAAAAGCAAGTACACATGTTCTTAACTCTTTGCATGCAAAGAAAAAAAGCAAACAAACCCCTTTAATGTAATAATGAAATATGTCAGGGAATAAAGGAGTCTGAATTGGAAGTTGCTATCAATCACTGAGTACCTAGCAGATAATACTGCTCTGGAGACCTCTTAACTGTGCTGTTTTGATGTGCAGTAAATCTACTGCTGCAACATGTTCATTTCTTTGTTACACATTTTGGGGAAGTAGCGATTTCATTGCATACACTATTGATATATATGCTGATGCATACAAATATATTCCCGCTGTATATATTCAACATGCTTAATCATCAGTACAATTATTTGTTTGGGTTTATTTTTCTTTTTAAAGGACTTTTTTTCTTTACCAGTTGTTCATTTACGAAAAGTTGAAGTGCCAATGGAGAATTTATGAAACCAGTGTTTAGTAAATTTATTCTCCTGACTGATTTATTTGTGTATCAGGTATCTATTTAGGCAGTCTTGTTGGTATCCATGAAAAGATTATGGTTAGATCTAATGGAGAAATTATATTGCTGTACTGTCGACATCAACTATTTGTGTTTTTATTAAAAAAAGAGAACCTTATGAGAATTTTTTATAACGATTGTTTACATGGGAAAACTGCATTTTTAACAGAGGAAATACTATCCATTTTCTAGAACCTTAGCTAAACTATACCAACATTCCTTTGATCAAAAATATGAAATAACACTTTCAGATAGAGCTGGTCTTTCTAATACATCATCATCAGTTCATTTGCTACAGTTGTGCCTCCATCTGGAGGAAATGTTTTCTTTGAAAATAAAGCTCTGATTTACATCATATCTACCAAAATAAATAAATAAACCCAATCACCCTGCAGCCATAGTAATATTTGGAGTGGAAAATAAAGAGATTCTCTGAATAAGAGATACTCAAAAAAGTGCAGGTGATATTCCATTAGGACAGTGGTTTTCAACCTTTTTTCATTTGCGGACCTTTAAAAAATATAAAATGGAGGTAAGCACCCCTTTGGAAATCTTAGACGTAGCTTGTGGATCCCTTTGGGTCGACAGACCCCTGGCTGAAAACCACTGTTCTATGGTAATGACAACCTTTCATGGACCCCTTAGACATAGTCTGAGGACCCCCAGGGGTCCACGGATCACAAGTTAAAAACCACTGAACTAGGACAAATTCATTCACCATTCTAAAATATTTAGGTACTGTTGTATAAACATTTTTTTTTGCGGGGGGGGGGGGGGGGGGGGGGGGAGATTCTGTTCTCCGTTACACCAGCAAAAAGCCACATTTACATTTGCAGTGTTTCCCAGAAAGGCAGGCGGGGGCTCTGTTACATTGTCACTGCCTAGATAGCAAGGTGGTGAGTGACTATGATGCAGAGAAAAATGCCGCCTCTGTAGCGTGACCAGACAGCAAGTGTGAAAAATCGGGACAGGGTGTGGGGGGTAATAGGAGCCTATATAAGAAAAAGACCCAAAAATCAGGACTGTCCCTATAAAATCGGGACATCTGGTCACCCTACGCCTCTGCCATGAGAAGCCATTCAAGAAGAAAAAATGCATGAGGAAGGCTCAGTAGCATGGGTTGCTTCCATCCATGTTTTCAGGGAGAGGTTTCTCCAAAGAGAATTTTCTGGGTTGAGGTTTACAGTATTACTCTTATATTCTCCATCATGCCCTTTCCCCATGCTCCAAGGCTCACTGCTCCACTGTTTCTTTCCTCCAGAACAATCATACTAAACGACAAGTGCCCTATTGCTGACTGTCCACCTAAAAGGAACAGAGTAAGCCTGGTGAAATATCCTTCTGACCATAGGATTGACGCAGAATCCAAGTGTCAGGGGGAAAACAAAGGATTTGTCAAGATGTCTTTTTTTTTTCGAACCTAGAGAATGGGTATTCTGCAGTGCAGCCACAATTCCATTAAGAAATGGTTTCCTTAGGGCCATAGTCATGACCCCATGCATCTTTGTGGGGCTATTGCTTAGTGCTGTCTAACCTGTCACCACACTGGGTGCAGCATTCATCCACAGCTCCAAACCACTGTGCAGGTATCTGCTCAAAGCCTGTCTACTGAGAGACAGAGCGAGTTTCCGGAAAAACTCCTGGTAGAGAAGCCCGGCGCACCATCCCCTATTAATGGTTAACACCCACCTATACATTAGTAGTAGTCAGGTCAGTGAAAGAGGTGGGAATAGGACTCCTGCACTTGTGGCTTGCCGCTCGGTGTACAACAGATTTAGTTGGTGCTGGTCCTGCTTTGAGCAGGGAATTAGACTAGCTGACCTCTTGAGGTCTCTTCCAACCCTAATATTCTGTGATTCTATGATTCTCCTAAGCTAGAGGGCATTTTGTGGAGGCGGTTCTCTAACCCACCCTTATTCAGTAGCTCTTGGTTAATGCTGGCTCACCAGGCACATCCCCCTCACTCCTGCAGCCCATTTCCATAGCTCCCTGGTTGCTATGGCAGAGCATCCCTCCACAGCACATTTGAGGTTTAACTGCCCCCACTTGAAAGGGCGGGCAAATCCCTTTGTGCAGCCTGTCCCCTGCATAATGGAACTGCAAAAGTTCTTCTGTGGCTTTGCACAAAGCAGGGGGCAGGATCTGGCCCAGAAAGAGAGAGAGTTCTGGACTTACTTAGGTAAGGATTGCATGTATCACAGGTAGATTATCCAACATTTTGGGCTTAAGAAGAAGAAACAGCCTTCTCCTGTACTCAGGAGGAAATGAAATGCAGCCGTGTGCATGAATCATGCTCTTTTTAGTACATCAACTTTCTTTCTTTTTCCAGAAAATGTACTGACCGCATTTCTTCTCTCTTTCTGAAGTAAAGATATATTCATAAACTTGGGCAAGAAGAGAGGCATAACATACCAGACTGAATAGGCTATAGATGGGGCGGTTCTCGCCAAACACAGAGCAGTACTACCTGGGCTCATGTCTGTTCTCTGAATATCTTGGAGATCGCCTCTCCCTTCTTCTGGATCCTAATGTAAAGGAATCATCTGAACTTTGGGAAACAAAGATTGGAGCACCAGGTCATCTGGAATACAGTCAAAATAGGGCAGCTATTATTTTAGAAAATGACACATCTGATATTTCCCACACATGCCCATCTCCTCAAGGATGTTCCCTCTCTGTGCTTATCCTGTTCTGAATGCTGCTTCATAGGAGGTCTTCAATTTACCTGCATATTTTTAGTTAGGTCCTTCATTCCCTCTTTGCATCTGCACCCTCCCCCTCCGGGTCCTACCATTTATTCATGGGCCTTATCATTCTTTTCCTCCAGAGGCGAGGGGCCTCAGGTAAACAAAGTCCCACTTGCAACAGCTACTCCAAAGTCAAATCTGGCTGTGTACTTACATGGCCCCTGCCATCGCAGTATCTGGGCACCTCACAAATATTAGGGAATTTATCCTCACAGCATCCCTGTGAGGTAGGGAAGTGCTATTATCTCCATTTTACAGATGAAGAAACTGAGCCACAGAGAGATTAAGGCCAGATCTTCAAAAAAGCACCTACAACTGGGACCAGGTTTTGCAAAGCGCCCAGTTCCCATTGAGAACAGTGCAGCGCTCCCATTAGTGTAAGTGGGGTGCTCTGGGTTTCCCCTGTAATGTTTACTGGGGATGGGTGGGAATTAAACCCTGTGTTCATGGTGTTAAAACTGTCTTCAGAGGTGGACGCACTGTGCTGACAGGAGACTTATCCTCTGGGAGCCTCAGCAGACCCAGGGCTCCAGTCTGAGGACTATTACCCAAAGGCCAGTTAAGGCATCTTTCTCCTGTTGACTCTCAGCGGAAGTTTGGCACCTAGCTACCCTTTGAAAATCTCCCCCAAAAGTTTCAGCCCCCACTCCAAGCTGTAGCTTCACCAGACTAACTGCTCTCCTGCAAAATTGAAGTTACGACAGATGCCTGAATAAACAACCTATCCTTGAATATCCCCCAACATGACATGGTTTGATTAGAATACCTGATGCACCAATAAGGCTTTTCTTGCTGTACCAATAAGGCTTCTGGATTCTGAAGTTCATTAATTTCATTTATAGCAATTTTTGAGTTTCTGTGGATGTCCAAAAAATCTGGGGCTTTCTCTTTGTATCTACACATAGTACTGTTTCAAACAGCACTACATTAAAGCACACTTGGGAACTGTTAGTTTCCCCCCAGCAGGGTCTACACAGACCAATTATGCGCAACACGTTAGTGCACCTTAGAAACCACACCCCCATTGTC
Source organism: Macrochelys suwanniensis (assembly GCA_033296515.1). Lineage (NCBI taxonomy): Eukaryota > Metazoa > Chordata > Testudines > Chelydridae > Macrochelys > Macrochelys suwanniensis. The sequence continues at coordinate 42,596,220 of CM065783.1, forward strand.
CTCATTACTACTGCATGCAGACAAACCCTTAGATACAAGCCAGGCAGCAGGGACATTGTCTGTATGAACAAACTGCACCAGGAAAGGGGTGAAGTCAATATGAATGGAGTAACCTTTTCCAATGTGTATTGGACAAACACATGTCCCTTTTTTTATGGGGGTGTTTGTATCAGTTAAAACCTAAAATCAGCATACAACAAGTATCCCTATCTTGAAAGTAATGTATCGGGAAAACAGTTAATGAGCTCAGCATATTCCATTTTGTTGCTGGAATAAACAAAGTATGTGATGCCTGGTTATAGGAGATTTACATATGATCTTAGGCATCTTTCAGCCAGTGCACATATCCAAGTATAAAATCTGGCACACAGGGACATGAGATGGATTTGTAATGCTCCCCGAAGGTCTTTGACTCCATAAACCAGCTAATGGATTACACACAACCATAGGCAGCATTTCCATTTCTTATGGCTATAGGGTAATAGTTTGCATTTAATAACTAACATGTCAAATTCTGCAACTCTAAGTGTAAAATGTTGCACTGCTGGTCAGGCATATGGTAATACTAGGTTATGTATTATGTGTGATTGTGATGAGGGAATATTTAACATAGAATTTATTGCTGATGTGGATATTGACTAATGCTTAGGGCCAGTAGTTTCTGACAAAGATTATTTATTCCTCAAGCAATCTTTACCAAAGGGTTGTATTCTGATATCCTTACTTAATGAGCAGTCCCACTGAAGTCAGTGGGATTATTTATGGTGCAAGAGATCATTCAGTGTCAGCATGTGACTCAAAATCTGACCTTAAGTTCCTATTATGGTTTGTTGTATGTTGATGTACGTGCAATAAAAAAATGGCTGGATTGGACAGCTAGAACAAGGGCAGGTCCTAGGTACTTGCAGACCATGTAGACACTTCATTGGGGCCCAGCTGTGAAAGCAGGGCTGTCATGCTCATGGGCCCCAGTTTGACGTAGGAAAGTTCCATCTTTAGCCACACTAAAGCATATGGGGCCTGATCCAAAGTCTAAGTCTTTGAATTGACTTTATTAGGACTTGGATCAAGCCCATAGTAGACATTAAATAAAAAGCACTCACAGAATTTCAGTTCTCCTGTGTAGGGAAGAATGGGGAAAAGATTTGTTGGTGTAAATTTTGGCCCCATGTCTAATTCCCCACTCCCAGGTAATTTCAGTGGTGTTGCATAGGATGGATGCCAGCATTCAGTCCATCCCATTGCCTCCATTTTCAAAGAAAAGCCCAAACTTTGTGTAAGAATTGTACTGTTGCCATCACAGCGATCTGTACTTCAAAGTAAAACAAACCTCTGTTACATCAGGAAGTACTGGTAAAGGTTCCTCTCAGTTTGTCACTCTCCATTCTCTCTAAGAAGTCTTGCAAGTCAACAGGGAGAATAGATGGTGTCTAATCTGCTCATAACTTTATGGCCCCATGGTCCTGCAGGGTGCATTTTAAATCTCAGCAATGTCTCCCAAGTGTTTGATTTATGCAGTAGATGCTCTGATTTAGATATATATATATATAAACTCATTTCACCAGGCACCTCCCTATTGCCATCATAGACGTGAAGGCTCATCTCATCATTAATTTACACTCACTAAGGGCCTCCACATTTTCTTGCAGTGTCGGAGGAGAGGAAGTTACTTCCATACACTGGAAAAATTCTATAGCTGGTAATAAGCCTTGTGTCTGTTCATAATCCTGGACTGAAGAGTAAACTCTGGAAGGAGTTAGAGAGGATAGTGGGAGAAGGACTTAGGCAGGAGGAGTTATCATCATATTTGTTATTTCTCCCAGGTCATAGACGTATCATGGAACTCTGGAGACAGATAGAGGAAATTAAGGTACTTGCTCCAATGATCTTACAAATTAAGGTCCCATTCTGGTTGCATGGACCCCTGCAATGGTGCAAAGTCTCATTAAAGTCAGTAGGACTCCACGGGAGTCTGTGATGAGATAGTGGATCCCAATACAGGATTGGGGCTTAAGGATCAAATCCCATTTACTTTACTTCTGTGAAGAATCCCATTGACATCTCTGGCTTTACTGCTGTGAGCAAGCCCAGCAGGAATATTTAGGTTGAGTACTTAGGTTTAAAAACATCACGAGGCTTGCATTTCAATTTGGCTAACATTTTTCAATTCCAGGTTTTTAATGGTGGGTTTATAACACCATTTTGTGCTGTCTGTTTTATATTTGTGTTGAAGGCAAGAAAGCAGGAGATGATGGTTAGTAGAAGGCTAGCCAGAAGAATTAAGTTGTAAAGTGCAATTCTTCTCAATACAAATAGTATTATGGGGTTCTACATACACTGTTTCTTACTTATTTCTGGATCACATTTTCTCAGGTTGCAAGTAAAAAGATATAATTTTGAACTGGCAGATGTGGAAACTCACCCCAGGGCTGTGTCAGTCTTGCTGGAAGGAACATTTCCATCTTGTGCATCATAAACAATAGTAAAGGTTCTGCAGGCCAAATCATGGCCTAAAATACACACTTTCAGATTTATCTGTGTTAAACCTATTGTCTTCAGGTTATGCTCTCAGTGACACCTGTGCAAGCTCATTTAAGGCTAATGGTGTTAGCACCAGTGTGACTAGAGGAAAAACGTGAAGTTATACCAGTACCACAGAATTTGATTTTGAATTTTTCTTCATTCAGTGAAAATAAAAGTATTCACTGGTTTCCCCAAAGGTGCAGATTTCTCCCCCAATAAGTTCTTTTGCAAATATTGCATGTTTTAGATGCAGCAGTACTTTGTTTAAAATCAACAAAATTGAATACTAATTAGAACAAACTCTTCCCAACATGTATATCTTATAAGGATTGTATTTTTGACAACTATGTGCTAAAATTTGACTAGCACATTTCCTGGGCATTTTTCAGCATTTATTTGTGTCAGTCCTGCTCTGAGCACTCCCACCTCCAGGCCATCAGTCTGTCACTGTCCTTCATTGTGTATTTAACTAGGGGTATCACGAAACAAACAGCTTGAAGTTTGATCAACTTTGTGAAGCACTGCATGTTTCTACATGTGAATCAGTATGATTTCATTTTTTCAGCAGACTGTAACCAGTAAACACTGGTCTAAAACTAAAACTAGCATTCTTTATTGTAACGCCACCCACAACCCTAAAAGAATAAAACAATTCACAGGCTAAGTTATTGGGTCTCCCTACACTAAGCTTGGGTGTTTTGCCCAGGTGATCTCTGTGGAGTCCAGTTGAAAAAGAATCATGCTCTACCCATGGAGTACAAGCAAAGCTAGTACTCAGTCACATGGGCTGTATGTAGAGCTGGCACCCCTGATGCCTACATGGTGGTTTTGGTCAGTAGATACACTTACTGTTTGTGTTATGTCCTCCCATGCCTTTCACTTTGTGCTGGTACAGACAAAGCTAAAGTACAGGTCTGCTTCATGGCATGCACAGTGTCTAAAACACCTTGTGCAGCCTCTCTTTGTTTCGGTCACCTTCCCTTGCACAGTGGAATGGGTATGGGCAAGATCTGATCCCTAGAAACTGTACTAGTGTTGAGTGTATGGGATAACTTATAATGGCATGTCCTCATGCCAAAAAATATAATCACTTAAGCAGATATAAGGTATTGAAATGTACTGACCTGAGCCCCCAGCAATCCTAGAAACCTGGCTTTAAATCCTTTCCAGATGTGTAAGAAGAAAACTAGAAAGGAGAGCAAACTCATACCCACTAATGCTCATGCATTGATGTGAGTTTGTGATGGGATTCTGCCACTGCACACAAGAGTGCACTGGCAACTAACCTGGTAGTGCAGGGGTTCTCAAACTGGGGGTCGGGACCCCTCAGGGGGTTGTGAGGTTATTACATGGGGTCGTGAGCTGTCAGCCTCCACCCCAAACCCTGCTTTGCCTCCCGTATTTATAATGGTGTGGAAGAAAACAAGCCTTCACTCTGTGTTTGTTAGCAACAAGTCAGAGAAACTTTGTTAAATATATAAAAAGTGTTTTTAATTTATAAGGGGGGGTCGCACTCAGAGGATTGCTATGTGAAAGGGGTCACCAGTACAAAAGTTTGAGAACCACTGTGGTAGTGTCGTTGTATTCATTCTCTCTCTCTCTCTCTCTCTCTCTGTTTCCCTCTAGTGGTTGGATCAGATCCATGCTAATAGATCTACTACTACTATCTGCAGACAGAGAGCTACTTTAGCATGAGTCATATGCTAATTTGATGCACAACACACTACAATTCACTAGGTACATTCATTTGAACTGGTAGAAAAGTACTGTTTTGCTAAGAATCAAAATGAAAGCAGAAAGTTGGTTTCTAGTGTGAGCAGGAATATGAAATTTCAAGTGTGCTCATTTATCTCAACAACCTAATTATCTCCTAGGAAGAGCTTCCATCATGTGTTGATCCTAACTATGAACCTTGCAGTACTGATGACCTTCTGCATAATGTTACAAGCTAGAGGAAGGACAAACAACTCAAACAATACAACTAAGGCAAAAAAAGAATTCAGCATGGGAGCGATCAGCACTGAGTAAATCCATCCCATGGTAACAGAGTTATTTGAAAATTCAGTGCATCACTTACAGTACACCGAGCAATTAGTTTTAATTAAGTTCAAATTCTGACACATTGTTAAAAATCCTCTTTTCTGAGTGTCCAGCTTGACAAATGAAAGTTAAAGCATTTTGTTCTTCCAGAAAAAGCTATTACAAATATTATGAAGCTATTTGCACTTCTGTTGTATTATGCCATCTTTTAATTTTGTTTAGGGATTAATAATTTAGATGGTGAATTTCCTTAATGCAACAGGCACTTGGTTAAGGAGCAATATTTTCTTTAGAAAAATTGGTCAGTTTTAAATGCTTAGCTACTTCATAAACAACTTCAAACAAACTAATCCCAACGCGCTGCAATTTGCCTGTAATAGGAACCAATTATTTTACTACTTGGGTGTGGGGGAGGGGGAATAAAAGGCAGTTCGTTTGTTTTATAGGCTATCAGAAATTTCAGATAGATTTTTATCATGTACGTTTAGGGTTAAATTGTCCTGTGGTTAAAAATGACATATTCAATATGGTACCCTATGTCAGTATGTGTGGAAGACCCTTTCTGAGATCAATGAACAACACAAATGTTTATTTCCTTTTACATTTTTTAGTTCAGTTAAATATTGAATTTGGAACTCACGAGAGGTGATTCCATCAAGAACTGTGTCTTGAGGGAAGATGTACTTAAAATGATAATACAGTATTCACTACTAATATGCAATTTGCGCCATCTATAATACCGTTCTCAGTAGTACTGTCTTTAGGAGGGGGGATTTCTGGAAGAATCACAGTGGGTCAGTGATTTATCTGCCTATGAGAACCATTTCTGTCTCCTTTATTCATATGATTAGTCCCATCAAAGTAAATGAAAATAAACATGGGTCAGATTCAGATACTTTTACTCATGTTGTATAGCCCCATATTCCACAAGTACTCTCAGTGACTTCAGTAGGACTATTCAACCAATAAGGTGCTATTCAACAAGAGGAAAGGAATCAGCATCTAGCCCATGTGAATAAAAGGTGTAGGATAAGGCCCATGGTTTTATTAATGCTTATCGGTGCTCGGATACCACAGTACCAGGCGCAGCGTAAGAACCTGAAAGAACAGACTGGTAGCACTTGTGACTGAACTCCTATGTATCTACTATGCTCGCTTCCCAAATCTACACATGCATTGCAGCTCAGCTCTGACTGACACCCATGTTTTGGCTGAGAAGGTGGTTCAGTCTCCATGTCCATTAAGTCCCTGGCATCTCTGGTGAGACTTCCAACCAGAGTACCACTTGGGATGGTGTTTTTGTGACATAAGCACTCTTCTACTGGTGACTAGACTCAGATCCCCGACTTGTTTCACACAGACCACCCATGGACCGTCAGGTGATAATGTCCTTTGGTCACTAGCAATCAGGGGGAGATAAGTGGTGACCCGGAGATGAAGGACTTTGTATATATACATTCTCCTAGTCTATCTCACCTTTGCCTGTTTGCAATCAAGACAATAAATCTTCATTGGCTGTCACAAACACTTCCCTCCACCACATGGAGTACCCAGGCCCTTTGCTTGTCTCAGTACATGCCAATCTAATGCAATTCAAACGGTTCCAGGAAAAGTCTTGTTCCCCTCTTGCTTTGTAACCCTTCTTTCTTTCTCAGCATCCACCACTCAACTGCCCCAATTGCTTGGCACTGTGGGACCAGGGAGGAAATGTTCTGGCAGCTGGGAGGGGAATTTGGCTCAGGAAAGCTGAATCTTCATGTTCACCTTTGAAGATATGTGTGTGGAGGGTCACACAGAAGGAGATAATAGGTGAATGGTGACAAAGCGGAGCCCTGTGCAGCACCACCCTTAGCATGTGCCTTGGGCCAACTCCACTGAGAGGAAATTTGGCCCTTAGTTTGGAGCGCAATGCCAGGCTTTCAGTCTTAAGTTTAATAAGAGGATGTCCTGGCTTTTGCTGGGTTTTTATACTGTTAGAATTTCTTTCATAGATTTTTGTTGCTGATGGTCTAAGTAGAACATATGAGCCTTACTGAATAGTTAAGAGCTGTGCCTTTCAGGCATTGATTTTTCTTAACCTCAAAGAGGTGTAAGTGCAGAAACTTCTTTTCATGCAAGCATTTGGACAGGTTGGTCTGGTAATGCCCAGTAAAGGGAAAATATCCCCTGAATAAGATGAGAACAGAGTAACACTACATTTTGACCATCAAAAAGGACTGTGCACATTTTTCCATGTGGAATTCATACAGCACAGGAAACAATTCATGTTATGGAAACACTTATTTCCATTATGCTCTCAGAAGTACTGAAGGTAAATGAGAAGAGAAGGTAATGGAATCCCTAGCCAAAAGAACACGACAGTTTTTCTGTTCTGTTAGAATTTCATGACGTTCATCATTTTTGACAGGATAGAAAACTTCTAGTAAATTACCAGACACAACATTTGAGCAGTGCTTGCTAGCCTTGATATAGTTAAGGATGGTTTTATGAATGAGTGAGTGTTTTTAATATTGAAAAGTCCATTTTGAGAAGTTTAGAACTCAGTCTTAAAATGTATCCTTAATTGAAACATGGCACTCTGATTCACCTCCAGAAAATATATATAACCTACAAATCGTTGCTTACTGTAAATTACTGTAAATTACTGTAACTTATAGAAATTATAGAAATGGAAAAAGAAAAATGTATCAAGAAAAATAAAAATGTATCAAGCTTACTGACCGTTATAAACAGAAGTTTCTGTCCTTCTTTTAGGGCTTGTCTAAATGGAGACTTAGTGTGCAGCAAGGCAAGCTGAAGTGTGTGCCCACAGTGCACCAGCTTGCTTCACACTAACTGGCCGTATGGACCTTGCTCTGACTCACTAAAAGTTCCATAGTGAGCTTTGATTTATGCATATATTTAGTGTGGTTGCAGGGCCCACCTGGGCAGTTAGTGTGCTGAAAATTCACACCCAGGCTTGCCATGCATTAACTCTCCACGTAGACAAGCCCAAAGACAACTTCAGCTGTTTTTATATGAAAATTTGCCTGTGGTGTTCGCTCTTTTGGTGTTCAGACCCTGATTCAGCAAGTTACTTCTGCAGGTGCTTTACTTTTAGTGTGTGAATAATCTCACTGAAGTCAGTGGGACCACTCCGATGCTCATCTTGTTGAACTGGGGGCCTCTAAAAATAAAATAAGTTTATAATGGTTAGGTTATTCAGTTTTATGGACTGGCTAATGGACATGCACATTGAGGGCCTGATCCCGCAACTAACCCAGCATTGACAGACTCCCATGCCCACTCAGAATCCGTCCCACTGAAGATTCAGGGGTCCACCACAGTTGGAGCCTGTCTCAGAATTGAGGCCTACCTTTAATGTTTTTAATGTATGGGAACTGATCCTGCTGTCATTGAAAGCCTTGACAAAACTCCCAGTATATTCAATAGGAGTACAACTGAGTCCATGGACATGCAGAACCTGATCCTGAGCCTGATCCTGCCTTGCATATTCAAAGTTCCCACTGAGATCACTAGTCATCTTAGATGCTCAGGCAATTCAGGATCAGGGCCAGAATGGACTGTTTTCATATATTCATATTGCTGTTCTTTGTACTAAGGGTTGATCTGATAATCACAAAGCATTACAGCATAGAGTAACGTAGTAAATATGCATTACACAAAAAACAAGAATACCCATTGACAAGGTGGATTGTGATGGTTCCAAGCAAACGGCTGCAGAGTGACAGAATGTCATGTACATTGCTTGGTTAAATATCTGTTTCTATTATCTATGGCTCTAATCCAGAAAAGCACCTAGCTTTAAGCACCGGCGTACTCCCTGTGAGGCAATGTCACTACTCCTGTGCTCAATGGTGAGCACGCGCTCATGTGCTTTGCTGGATCAGAGCCTAAGTTATTTGGACTGTATCCTGAAACACCTGTGAAGTGTTGAGCACCCTCAGTCCACCCTCAGAGTCAGTGAGAACTGAGGTTCCTCAGCATCTCACAGGAATGATTAGCATATTGCAGAGGCAAACCTATGATTTGTAAGGCATCAATCACTTCAGTATTGAAGCACCAATATGATAGACCATTGTTGTAAACACTCATAGAGACTTATTGTTAGACTATCAACAAAATAATATCACATGGAGCATATAATGCTGGCTGTTCCACTGACATAAATTCAGTGGCTTTAATGGCGCTGCATCAGTGTAAATGAGAGCAAAAATTAAAATGTATCAGTGCATATTACATGATAGTATTTATTAATGCTGGTGAGTATCACCATCCGACTAGTATGCACACAGACTAATGGCATTGTGTATTTGTTTTCAATTTGTCAATTACATAGTTATATGTCTTCAGACAGTTAACCTAATGATGGTCTACGAGATCTAAATATTGCCCAGGAAATGTTCATCTACTATAAAAATCATCATACAATTTAGACTATTTTATTGTTTAAAAATACAATTTAAATCAGTGGAAAAAAGCTACATTCATATAATGTGTGTGGACTGTTTTTTATCTGCAGAGAAAAGAAATTCAGATGTAAAACTAAATATATATATATATATATCTCCAATATGGACCATCTTTAATTCACCTTCTCCTGCTTAGTTATTACAAAGCTGTCAGAACTTGAATGTTTTTTCATAATTTATGTACTGTAATAACCCAGACAACATATAGTTGTAACTCCAGCTCTGAATTTTTTTTGTCTTTATGTGTGTAATTCAGGCTCTTAACAGTATTTTTTGTGGTTTAATAGTAATATGTTATGATAGGATGGCTTTATTATAACAAAATGAGAATGCATTTAGAAAATATATATGTAGACCAAGCTATTTGACACACCCAGAAAAAGACCAAAAAACAGTCTCAGCATATGAATATGTGGCATCTTGATTAACAGCCACATTAGAAAAGGGTTAGTCATTTCTGTCACTATCCGACTTGGAAGACAATGGCAAAAATTCCATGGAATTAGATGCCTCAGGCCCTTAAATAGAAATGATCAGATGCTATTCATAGAGTATGTATATGGCAAATAATGCTGTTATTTGTCAAGTAAATTATTGGACAGATCCATCATCCTGTCATCTTTTTTTTCTGGCAGAACTCCCATTAAAATCAGTGTGAACATTGCCTGAATAAGGTTTCTAGCGATCAGTCCCAAAGTTAAACAAAATGTAACTGTGGTTAACTCGTCGTTTTTTCCTTGGGTTCCTAAACCCATACACTTGATAATAACCAAGCGGCTGGGGTTCATAGAATCATAGAATCATAGAATCTCAGGGTTGGAAGGGACCTCAGGAGGTCATCTAGTCCAACCCCCTGCTCAAAGCAGGACCAAACCCAACTAAATCATCCCAGCCAGGGCTTTGTCAAGCCTGACCTTAAAAACCTCTAAGGAAGGAGATTCCACCACCTTCCTAGGTAACCCATTCCAGTGCTTCACCACCCTACTAGTGAAAAAGTTTTTCCTAATATCCAACCTAAACCTCCCCCTCTGCAACTTGAGACCATTACTCCTTGTTCTGTCATCTTCTACCACTGAGAACAGTCTAGATCCATCCTCTTTGGAACCCCCTTTCAGGTAGTTGAAAGCAGCTATCAAATCCCCCCTCATTCTTCTTTTCTGCAGGCTGAACAATCCCAGTTTCCTCAGTCTCTCCTCATAAGTCATGTGCGCCAGTCCCCTAATCATTTTTGTTGCCCTCCGCTGGACTCTTTCCAATTTATCCACATCCTTCTTGTAGTGTGGGGCCCAAAACTGGACACAGTACTCCAAATGAGGCCTCACCAGTGCCGAATAGAGGGGAATGATCACATCCCTCGATCTGCTGGAAATGCCCCTACTTATACAACCCAAAATGCCATTAGCCTTCTTGGCAACAAGGGCACACTGTTGACTCATGTTCAGCTTTTCATCCACCGTAACCCCTAGGTCCTTTTCTGCAGAACTGCTGCCCAGCCATTCGGTCCCTAGTCTGTAGCAGTGCATGGGATTCTTCCGTCCTAAGTGCAGGACTCTGCACTTGTCCTTGTTGAACCTCATCAGATTTCTTTTGGCCCAATCCTCTAATTTGTCTAGGTCCCTCTGTATCCTATCCCTACCCTCCAGCGTATCAACCACTCCTCCCAGTTTAGTGTCATCTGCAAACTTGCTAAGGGTGCAGTCCACACCATCCTCCAGATCGTTAATGAAGATATTGAACAAAACCGGCCCCAGCACCGACCCTTGGGGCACTCCACTTGATACCGGCTGCCAACTAGACATGGAACCATTGATCACTACCCGTTGAGCCCGACCGTCTAGCCAGTTTTCTATCCACCTTACCGTCCATTCATCCAGCCCATACTTCTTTAACTTGCTGGCAAGAATACTGTGGGAGACTGTATCAAAAGCTTTGCTAAAGTCAAGAAATAGCACATCCACTGCTTTCCCTTCATCCACAGAGCCAGTTATCTCATCATAGAAGGCAATTAGGTTAGTCAGGCATGACTTGCCCTTGGTGAATCCATGCTGACTGTTCCTGATCACTTTCCCCTCCTTTAAGTGGTTCAGAATTGATTCCTTGAGGACCTGTTCCATGATTTTTCCAGGGACTGAGGTGAGACTGACTGGCCTGTAGTTCCCCGGATCTTCCTTCTTCCCTTTTTTAAAGATGGGCACTACATTAGCTTTTCTCCAGTCATCCGGGACCTCCCCCGATTGCCATGATTTTTCAAAGATAATGGCCAATGGCTCTGCAATCTCATCGGCCAACTCCTTTAGCACCCTCGGATGCAGTGCATCCGGCCCCATGGACTTGTGTTCGTCCAGCTTTTCTAAATAGTCCCGAACTACTTCTTTCTCCACAGAGGGCTGGTCACCTCCTCCCCATACCGTGCTGCAGAGTGCAGAGTTCTGTGACCCCAGGCTATTATGCTAATAATTATTTCACTGTTACTTCCTGCACCTCTGTTTTTTGTATCCTCCTGTTGCCTCTCATCTTATATCTAATCTAGGCCCCGATCCTGCAAGCACTTAAGCATGAGAGCAATTCCATTGAAGGCAATGGAACTACTTCCATGTTAAAATTAAGCATGTGCATATGTGTTTACAGCCCTGGGGACTTAGATTGCAAATTCTTTTCATAATATGAGGTCCTGATCCCCAACTGGGGCCTCTTAGAGCTACTACAATTCAAATAAATCATAATTGGAGCTCAGAACTGAGGGGTAACCGGTGCTTTTCTAATGTGGCTGTGGTCATTTAAGTGGTTGAGCCATTCTTTTTCTTACTTGATTTTAGTTTGCATGATAAGTGTTTTAAATCAAATTGGATTTTACTTTACAAAAGGGGTAAGAATTAATCTATAACTGACTTGATGGAAAAAGTTAATAAAGGCAAAAAACTCAGAGGATCTGCACTCCTCACCTTTGAAATATAACAAAGACAACCGATCTACAGTATTAAGTTGCTCAGTCTTTCATTACCACCTATGGGAATTTATAAAGGTTAAATTAGCTACAGGTGGGCTCCTCTATTGTTCCTTCAGAGCATTAAAAGCTTATTGAGAGTTACAAGTAATTTAAAATAAATCAAATATAATGGCTCAAACAAAGCTAGTTCTTCTAGTTCATAACATGCTCTGCATGCATGGTCATGCAAATTAGCTCAATTTACTGGCTTTTTTTTTTTTTTTTTTTTGATGCTTTGGAAATATCTAAACATTTTCATGGGTGCAGAACGCTGTGGGGCAACTCCTGCAACCTGAGCAAAGCCTGCAGAAAACATCAATGGCAGTGGAACTTGCTACTGCACACTAGAGTCCCAGGCACAGAGAAGTCATGTATGGAAATGTACAGCCCCAATACTCTTCAGTGGTGCATAGGAGCCACAAGGGGCTGGTGGAAAGTCCTCCAGCCCAGGAGCAGCATAGGGGTAACACAGGGTCTATACTGCATCACCTTACAAGACCCACTAGGGGGTGAGAAGGGGAGTAGCTATAATGCTTGGCTAGGGCTTCTCTAACTTATGCTAGGGTCTCTTTCACACAGTAGCCACCTTCTCACTGCACCTGGGCTGCACCTTCGGTAGTACAGCTCTTCGGAAACACACAGAATCTTTCTCAGCCTGTCTGGCGAATAGCAAGTTTCTAAATATAGAGGGCCAGATTCTGATCTCAATTACTCCATATTTACAATGATCTAATTCCCGTGAAGTCAATAGTTACTCTGGATTCACTCCAGTAGGACCAATCCTATATTTGATACACTGGCAAAATTCCCACAGGGAATGGAAGTTTTCTGCCTACCTAGGTAATATGGGATCAGGACCCCAAACAGAAAAACAGCTTATTTTGGTAACACAGTCAGCACGTAAACTCTGTTATAAAGAATTTATAAATGGATATGTACCTTTAGCAGGCAGAGCCCTTCCTGACACTTGATACATTTGCAGGCAGATTTATTGGTTTATGTGTTTTTAATGCCTCCAGGAATCATCTAAAGCACCAAGTGGATTCGCAATGTATTCTCAGTGTTGTTTTGCTTGAGAAACTATATAATTGCAATAGAATTTAATTGCTACTGAGTTATTGCAAGAACTGACTATTAGCAGTAGAGATAAATGTATGGATTTCCTAGGTGTGAAATTAAAGGTACTCCTGTCTACAATAGTGTCTATTGCTCATTATTATAAACTGTTTCCTGAGGACTCTCCTTTGGCACTCAATGTCCTCTACATGGATTTTTGGAATATAAAACAAGCAAACCTACCCAGGATTTTCCAGCCTACTGTGCTTAGGTTTTGTTGTTGTTGTTTTTAAATCTAGTGATGTCATTAAACACTATTTCCTCTCATCTTTACATCTATTTTCCTTGGGAACCAGGCATTACTTTCCCCTGGGGAACTTGTCCCCTCTCTGGAAACCCTGCTGTAAATTGATCCTACTCAAAGGTCCCTGATACCCGTATGGTATAGCTGGGGTTTTATAAGCCAGAGACTGTCAGATGTTATTCCATGTATCACTTTCCAAAACTTTTTTAAAAGTTCCAGTGACTCTGAAGACCAGAAAGCCTTCCTCACACCCCACCTCACCCTTTTGTCTGTTCAGGTAGATTTGTACCCCCCTGAACTCTGAGGTTAAATTAAAGTGGAACTCAGTAGGAGTCAGACTTTGGCCTGGTTTGAAGTGGAGCTATCTAGGTGGTTATATAGCCCCTTCCTTGTATCTGAGTGCCATGCATTTTGCATGGGATCCAGCAAAACTCATACATAAACAATACTAAATATTTTGTATTTTTTCAGAGATCCTTCCAGCTGAGGATCTCAGAGTGCTTGGCACAGATTTTAAGTTTCAAGTCGATTATGGTAATTCTGGAAGCTGAGACAGAAAGCGGTGAAGTGACTGACTGAGGGCCACCCAGGAAGTCAGTAGCAGCGCCAGGACACGTGGGCTCCCTCTCCTTACTCAAAGTCCCATGCCTTACACGGGACCACTGGCAGGCTGCCTTGCCAAAGCGCTCCTTAATCCTGGGGTATCTGAAACTCTACCCAGTGTACAGGGGGCTTTACAAGCCCGGCCTGAGTGCGTTTTCTTTCTCCTGCTGTTGGGTTTGGTGGCGTCCCTTTCGCACAGATTCTGCCCAGGCTCCAGCCCTCAGGAAGGAAAGCCCCGGGGGTGGGATCCTAGCGGCACTGAAGCCCAGCAGATCTCCTTTGGATTTCAGTGGGGTAGGAGTGCCTCTCTAGCGCTTTCTCTCCCCGTGGCCCGCGTTTGGGTACCCTGGCTTGATAGACCTGAGCCAACTGGGCGTTGCAGGGCGTGGCGTGTCGCTCAGCCTCGAGTCGCCCGGCGGGCCATTGTGCACGCTCAGCGGGGGCTCCCCGCGGTGGCTAACACAGCGAGCTTGCCCACTAGCTGCAGACAGTGCGGCTTTAAAGGAGACTCCCTCCAGATTTTTTTTTAAGTCTAATTATAGCACAAGCCAATGAGCAGATCGGCAGTTCCCCTCCCAGACCCTGCCTAGCGAGCGGGGCTGGGCGCCAACAGCAAGAGCGCCCGGCGCCCTCCCCGAAGGCAGCCGGCAGGAACGCGGGCTCAGCTGGCCGCGGGGTTCGGACGTGCGAGGCTGCTCAGCTGGTGCCGGCATTCGGACGCTTCCGCGAGCTCAGCTGGTGCCGGCGTTCGGAGGCTGCAGCGCTCGCTGCCCGAGCGGACTAAGACCCCCCCGACTCCTGCAGCTCGCAACTTCGCCTAGGGGCCGGTCGCGCTCCTGGGCACTGATTCGCCGGGGGAGCGTGCTGCGCTGCGGTCCCTGGCTTAGCTCTACCCCCGGGGGGAATGTGGAAATGGCCGGTGACAGGAGCCCTGGGGTCTCGAGCCGGCAGCGTTTCGGGCTCTTGCTGCTAGCTGCGGCGGCGGCGGCTGCTGGGCTGTGCGGCGGGGTCTCTGCAGTCAAGTCTCCCAGCTGCCACGAAGTGAGGACGGCGTTTCAGATCCGGCAGATCGGACCTCTCAAGCTGGTTCCCGATGTGCCCACTGCTGGTCAGTACTGTCCTCTTAACCCTTTCCCCCTCCCCAGCCACCCCGCGTTTGCACCAGGCTCCTTTGGGAGCAGGGGCTCTGAAGTTTTCCCGCCTGGACACACTTTAAAACCTAAAGGAAACTTCTTTGGAAATCTGGACAGAGGCTAACCAGCACCCAGATCAACATCAAGACAAGGGGGAGACCTAAAGACCCCAAGCCAGAGAGAAGGAGGGTGGGAGGATGCAATGGAGTTTAAATAGATGCGGACAGCAGCAGATGAACTTTCCTGCAAATAGTTCAGAGACATGAACGTATTCGGTGATAGTGTCCCCTTTAAAAACTGGTTGAACTGTCTTCTTAGTCACCCTTGCACAGGTTAGGGGCAAAGTTGGGCAGATAATGCCAGTCCCATGCACTTTTCTCAGTGGAGGAAAGGGCAGAGATCACAGGCAAAATTGGGGAAACAATGCCATCTAAAACTTAAATATACCTACATTTTTGCTACAAAGTTTCCTGAATGTTCATGACTAATTTTCACTGTGAAGATCTCTTTACCCAGCTCCCTTAGAAAGTTCCCTTCAGAAAAGTATCTGAGAATGTCTGACTGTCGCGGTCCATGTGGCTTTTAAATACAAAACAAAAACATCAACTTTTTTGGATGTCTGACAGTGAACAAAACAGAGAAATGTTTTAAAATTTCCCTCATAGCTAAGGATACTAGATACTCTTTATCTTTGACAAGTCTTAGTGCTCTGCTCTTTCCAGTTCCATTTTACACTCCTGGGTTTACTTTCCAAGAAGTTGCTATTGCAACAAATCTCAGAACTCAGTAAATCACTGTGGCTCTCTGGATCTGAAAAGACTTCCAAAGTCTCTTGGGTCCCTGCCACAGAAGAGGACGTATATTGCACCATGCTGCATGGCTAGGAGCAGTTTAGGTTTATAGGGCCCAATTATATCCTGACCTAACTTCATTGGAGAATTTGACCCATACAGTTTTGTGCCTACACTCATGTAAAGTGAAAAATTTTATAACACCAGTTTTTAACTAGATCACTGGTAGGACAAAATTGGATACATTTGGCACACATTAAAATCAAAGGAAACTTTTTTATATAATTAGAAGTAGCAGCTGTGCTTTTGCTAGTACTTTTTTTAAAAAAGTGTCCTAATATAGTTCATTGATTGTCTCCATACATCTGATTTCACTAAAATGGGTGAAAACAAGATCTGAGAATTTACTATTTGTTACCATGTTTTTTAACTTAAAAGAAATGTTGTGATGTCTGGGAAAGACTTAAGACTGCAACATTTTCCATAATCCCTACATAGAAAATGGATTAATAATTGAGTCAACAGGGAGCTCTTATAAAGTATAAATTATAGTTTGATTTTTTCTTTGCTTTCTCTAAACAGCTGTACCATAACTTTCTAATTCAGAGGCAAGATTAATTAGGGAAAAGGTTAGGACTGTTCTGTTTAGAGAGGTGAATAAGAGGCAACATGGAGGTATAGAAGAATAAACAGAACCTAGCTTTTACGTAGCTAATATTGTATCTGTAATATTTATCACATGTAAATTAATGAATGGAATGGAAAAGATTGGTCAGGTGTTTCTATTTAGCTTTGCACACAATTCAAGAACAAACTATTAAAATATACCTTTTTTACACCGCCCATAATTAACCTGTGGAACTCATCATGACCGGATATTGCAGAGGCAAAGAGTTTTGTAGTATTCAATGATTAAACACTTATATGAATGATCATCTTTCTATCTAGACACTTATCATATCCATGACTATAGTATGCCTATGTCTTAAGAATATAATATTAGGATCAAAAGGCATAAGGACTATCAACCCTTATATTTCAGGTCATAAGTCAACTATTAAATGCCCATGGTTAGGAAGTGATTAAGGCTATAGACGTGCAATTGCGTAAATGTTCATTTAGGTTTGTTTTTTTTAATCCCTTTCTCTAAATCATTTGGGGTCTGATCCAAAGCCCACTGAAGTGGAAAGCAGGGCTTTGGAGCAGAGCCCGCGGAGCAGCCCCGGAGCAGTGGAGCTGCAGGTTTTTTCCTGGAGCTGGAGCAGAGCCGGAGCACAGCTCCAAAGCCCTGGTGGAAAGACTCCCATAAGCTTAACTGGGGTTTGGATCAGGCCCCTGATGCTGGCCACTCTCAGAGAGAGAATACTAGACTAGATGGACTATTCTGTTATTGCAACTCCTGTGTTTGTAACTCACTGTGTGGAATCAGTGCAGGTGATCATTTCCTTCTCCTTTGTAAAGCACTTTGCGATCTGTGAATAAAAGTTCTTGTGACACAAAAATTCATAGGAGCAGTGTTTTGAAAACCTGAGCTACTTTAGTAGACACCAGGAGTAGGTAGGCATTACAAAAGAGTCTAAGGGATACGTATAAAAGCCAATGAAATGTGTTATGAGACTTGTCTGAACACAACCTGTTTTCTTGCTCCCTAAAATATGCCAGGTTATTTTTGCAAAAGAAGCATTTCTTGTATATCTGTTTCCCTAGTGCTAGATTGTGACTTTCCCGTTCGCCCCATATAAAGGGTGGCTCACATCTGCACCAGCCCAGGAGCAGACCAATGAATGAATTGTGACCTGGAACACTCCAATTCTTCCCTTACTCCCTGCATGCGGTAGGGAGGAGAATAAGTTGCTTGACCCCATTTTGTGGAGCAGCTTCTTCCCCCTGTGTGATAGGAAGCTACTCTTTGGCTGGTGGGCACAGAGTCAGGGCTCCTCACTCCCCTGCTCTCCTCCCCACCCAATAGTCTGCAATGGGAAGTATCAGCCAAGTAGCACCTGTTCTTCATGCTGTGGCCAGAGTTACAACCTGGGAGAGCCCAGAACAATAAGGGGTGGAGTGTTTTACATCTCAGCCATGCATGGGACTATCTAACCCAGGTGTGGGCAAACTTTTTGGCCTGAGGGCCACATCGGGGTTCCGAAACTGTATGGAGGGCCAGGTAGGGAAGGCTGTGCCTCCCCAAACAGCCTGGCCCCCACCCCCTATCTGCCCCCTCCCACTTTCCACCCCCTGACTGCCCCCCAGAACCCCACCCCCTATCCAACCCTCCCCTGACTGCCATGACCCCTATCCACACCCCCACCTCCTGACAGGCCCCTTGGGACTCCCATGCCTATCCAACCCTTCGCTGTCTCCTGACTGCCCCCCCAGAACCTCTGCCCCATCCAACCACCCCCTGTTCCCTGACTTCCCCCCGGGACCCTGTGCCCCTTATCCAACCCCCCTGCTCCCTGCCCCCTTACCACACTTCTCAGAGCAGCAGGACTGGCAGCTGCACTGCCCGGCTGGAGCCAGCCGCGCCACCGCGCTGCCTGGCAGGAGCTGACGGCATGGTGAGCTGAGGCTGTGGGGGCAGAGGGACAGCATGGGAGGGGCTGGGGGCTAGCTCAAGGGCTGGGCAGGACGGTCCTGCAGGCCAGATGTGGCCCGGGGGCTGTAGTCTGCCCACCTCTGATCTAACCCCTAAGTATTTCAGAGAGTTTACAAGCTGGTGGATGACTATCTCTGTGGATAGAAATCAAAAAGCTGTTTCTGAAAGAAACTCTCCAAACTTAATGGAAAGCTTGCCTGAGTGTTTTCTTTTCTCTCGCGAAACTCCTATCGTAGGCAAAACGGGAGAAGGGGAATGTGTTCAGAAGGAAGAAATGGCCTATGCTGTGCCTGTGCACGGTGAAGTTAGATTTCTCAGTGTAATGTCAAGTAGCAATCTGTTGTGATTTTTTAGAGGAGAGGTAGTCTTCATAGTGTGCTAGTTTCACATAGAATGTTCCTATTGACTAGCAAACGGTCTCAAAAATAAGTGACATACAGAAGAGAATAGCTATAGATGTTTAAAAGTTAATGTGCTTTTAAACTTTGGCTGACATGGAGGTTTCTCTTTAATTAAGTAGGGGGAGGGAAGAAGTGCACAAAGGGCAATATTGATCTTCTCTGTGCATTAAGTGTTCCCAACTCCACCAGAAGTCCAACTCTGAACCGCATAACAATATCTGTTGTCAGGCTATAATGCCTTCTATCTTGTGTCCTCTTAATTAAGTATTAAACTGTTTTTCAGTACATCAGTTCTTCATTTGGTTACCTTTATGGTTGTGGGGTTTTCTTCCCCCAGCAGGAAACCACAAATTATTTTTACAGTGACCAGCTCTTTCTTTTATTGTTTGATGTTCATATTGTGGTAGCACTTTCAGGCCTCAGTCAGAATTGCGGGCCTCATTGTATTAGGTGCTGTATGAACACACAGGATGATAAAGTCCCTTTTGCAAAGAGTTTACAATCTAATTAGACTGTACACAGCAGAGGGTAACACACATTGGGAGGGAAAGGGGTGAGGTGAGAAGAATAGTAAGAAGGTCGGGCAGTTATAGAGGCTTGCTGAGGGCCTGATCCAACATGTATTGAAGCCAATGGAAAGAGTCACCTCTGACTTCAGTGGCCTTGGATCATGTCCTGTGTGCACAGTTGGATAGCTCTGAATCATCTGAATGGGTTTTTTGTTTGGTTTTGCTTTTAAAAATAAATATGGTCTCCCTTTGACCTGGCCAGCTGTAGTTGGCTGATTTCTTGTAGGCATCACAGCAGAGGTATGATGTGATGGACTTTACAGTTCAGGGAAGGTTCATCTCAAATCTCTTGTCTCAATAAGAGGCAACTGTGTCATTTTTACTGTTACATGTTTTTTATGAAGTTTGTAAACAGATGTAATATATGGGCCCAGTCCTGCCGTATTCGGGTTGTCAAACATTCCCTACCAGTAGAAGGGAGAACCCCTACCTCCCGATAGAAGTGTGATGTCAACACTCCTCCTTTTCCCCCCAGATCCCACCGCCAAAACAAAACATTTTACTGTACATACAATTTACTCCCTGCAGGGAAGATAAGAGAAGGAACAAGCCCCATGTGACAGATGTTAGTCACGTTGCTTAACATACTATGGGAAGGTGCTCAGATACTACAGTGCCGAGGGCAGTGCAAGAACCTGAACAGACTAGAATAGCACTTACAAATCTGAGATGCACCTTTTCATATCAGGCTGAGGGAGGGTGTGGGATGCCTAGGGGGAGCTATTTTCCTTCTACAGGTGGTGCCTGTTTAATAATAAAACTAATTTTGTATATCCTAAAGCACTTTCCAGATTATGGGCCGGATCCTCATGTAGTATAAATGGGTGTAGCTCCACTGAAGTCACTAATTGTAGTCCCTCATAGACTTTAAGGTCAGAAGGGACCATTATGATCATCTAGTCTGACCTCCTGCACAATGCAGGCCACAGAATCTCACCCACCCACTCCTGCAATAATCCTCTCACCTATGTCTCAGCTATTGAAGTCTTTAAACTATGATTGGAGGACTTCAAGATGCAGAGAATCCTCCGGTAAGTGACCCGTGCCCCATGCTGCAGAGGAAGGCTGTCAATGACTTCAATGGAACTCTGCAGATTTACACCAGCTGAGGAGATGGCAGTATACAGTATATGCAGTACACACATGAGTCACTTCCTGACTGAAATCTAGTTACATGTAGATTAGAGGAAGGGAGCCTGAATGCTGCACAATAGTGTGGAGAAGGGACATTTTTGGCCAGGGACAGCTGAGCAAACCACTACCTTATGAAAAAAATGTCTTGAACTCCTTAAGGGCCATTCACTGCAGAGAGGGCTTCTGTTTTTAAGATGTCATCTGAAAGACTCACTTGCAATGACCTATACTAGTCATGTTCTAAAGGGAGTTGTTGGGGATTTTCAGGAGCCTCTTATTCAAATTACTCCAAACTGAGGGAAGGTTGGGATGTTTTCCCTGTACCAGTGGAATCCATTCAATTTGTGCTCCTAACAATTTGAATGAAGAGCCTATGATTCCAGGGAATCAACATATTTCAAATCTGATGGTTAGGCCCCACAAGGCACCCAAACCCTCCACATCTGGGGCTGCTAGTAAGTGATATATTGTGAGACTAGGAATTTATTTTTAAATTCCATTTGCACATATGCAGTGTTTTACATTCCCATATTTATAAACTTTTCCATGGAGCTAAGCATCAGAGTATCTGAATGTCACCTGAACACTAATATCTTTAGCCTCACGACACCCCTGTGAGGTGGTATCCTTCCAATTTTACAGGTGGGAAAACTGAGGCAAAAGGTAAGCAACATGCCTACTTTCACACAATGAGGTGGTGGCACAGTCAGAAACAGAAGCCAGATCTCCTGATTCCCAGTTCCCTCCCTTAAATGCAAGAACGTCCTTCCTCTCCAAAGGCTCACTTTTGTCTCCAAAATGTTGTAGACTAGCACGTTATCACTTCAAAAGTTTTTTTCCCCTGCTGATGATAATAGTTCCTCTTAATTAATTAACCTCTTACAGTTGGTATAGGTACTTCCACTTTTTCATGTTTCTCTGAATGTATAAATATCTTCTTACTGTATGTTCCATTCTATGCATCCGATGAAGTGGGCTGTAGCCCACGAAAGCTTATGCTGAAATAAATTTGTTAGTCTCTAAGGTGCCACAAGTACTCCTGTTCTTTTCACATTATTATGGAAATAGTCCCATTGATTTCACTGGGGTGATTCCCAGAAAAAAGTACCGCATAGTGTGAGTAAGGATGGAAGAAATGGGCTCTAAAGCTATATTCTATTTATGAAAAGTACCTTTGGAGGGGTAGTTACTCCAGTAATTTTTTACCTCCCAAATGGTTGTCTTGCTGCCTGTTGTGAAGACGTATCTAGATATCTTCCTTGTCATGCTCACTCTTATTTCTGTATTACTTGTAACACACACAGGTTGCACAGCCCATGCTCACGGACTGGTATTTGTCCTAATGACAACTTCTTTACCCTTCTGAGCCTGATCTCGCACCTTTAAATTGGTAAATTAGTCTATTATCATGGATATACACTGAGTATCCAATAGCAAGATCAGGCATGAGTTAACAATTTACTTTATGCATTCACATGAAAACCGATTCTCTTTCTGAATAGCTATAAGAAATAAATAGATTCCTATCAATAACTGCTTGCTGCTTCGATGTACACATTGCGCTGGATCAGCTTCAAGTGAAATCTGTGACAAACCTTCCATCGAGTTAAGCAGGAGCAGGAGCTGTCTGACAATATCCATTAAACCTACCTTTTTTTTAATTATAAAACGGGTCATGCACTGCTTTATTTTCCTGTTTGCTCCTTTTATTACTGCTCAGCTCTTTATTTCTCTCATCTTAATGAGAACTGTGGAATTCCCAGCACTAAAGGTGCGGTACTGAAACACATTTTGCTCACAGCAGCATTCTGCCAGTCACTCATAACTCTGGTGTGTACCACATGCAAAATGTACTCATTTCATTGGCCCTGGAAAGCTTTGCCACATCAGAATGAGTGACTGAAATTATCTGTTCTGAATTGTAATTTATAATATCTTAACTCTGATATTTGATTCTAGTTGGGGTTGGTCCTGCTTTGAGCAGGGGGTTGGACTAGATGACCTCCTGAGGTCTCTTCCAACCCTAATC
This sequence comes from Macrochelys suwanniensis, assembly GCA_033296515.1. Taxonomy (NCBI): domain Eukaryota; kingdom Metazoa; phylum Chordata; order Testudines; family Chelydridae; genus Macrochelys; species Macrochelys suwanniensis. The sequence continues at coordinate 42,618,857 of CM065783.1, forward strand.
TTCTATGATCCCATGCATCCAATTCATCAACGATGTAGTGCCGCTGAAATCAATAGCATTGTACTAGGGATGTATATGAGGAGTTGTGGCTGATGCTGAAGCCTGATTCCATTAATGCTTAGGAATGAAGCAGAAGTTTTAGGTGAATTTTATTAAACTATCCTTTCTGTTTACTTACTTGATCTCATGGTTTTCCGCAGAAAATCTCTGCAATTGCAGTTGTTTAGCCAAAGCTCCTGGATGGTGCTTTGTTGTACACTATGTCACCTTTTCCTACAGTATGTAAAATTCACATCTACACTAGATACACACTTGGCTTCTTCCTAGTGGTTTAAGGCACAGATTCTGGCCCAGACTTGCACCACAGTTGATAAAGCTCTGAACTGGGCCTCACTAGACCTGGCTTCTATTCCCAGCTCTGCTGCTGTCCTCCTGGGTGACTGTGAGAAATTTGCTTTGTGCTTCAGTTTTCCCCACTGTAAAATGGGGATAATGATACTTCTTTGGTGAAGTGCTCTGAGCTCTGCAGAGGAAAAGCAGCTATAAAAGATCAGGATACCCTGCCTGCCAGCTAGCTCTATCTCCTGAGGTCTCTTCATTCCTGCAGCAAATTCCTTCTTTGTGCCCCTTCCTCCATAGCAGCCAGAGATTAGACTAGATCCCTGATCAATGGGAGGATGAATCTGAGGTTCTCCCATCCTGCAACTTCCCCACTCAGAGGGAAGACAGCTCAGGTAAGGCAGCAGTTATTCCAGAGGCCTCAGCAGTCTGCTTCAGATTTCTGCTACTGCACCTGCTTCCCTGCTGCTTCGGAATGACTGCCCTTCAGCAGCCTGCAGCTCCTAAGCTCAGTGACGCTCCCTCCGTTACTCTTCTCAGCTAGGAGTACTTGTGGCACCTTAGAGACTAACACATTTATTTGGGCATAAGCTTTTGTGGGCATCATCAAGGATCTACAACCTATCCTGAAGGACGATCCCTCACTTTCACAGATCTTGGGAGACAGGCCAGTCCTTGCTTACAGACAGCCCCTCAACCTGAAGCAAATCCTCACCAGCAACCACACACCACAAAAAACAAACAAACAAAAAAGAAAACAACAACACTAACCCAGGAACCTATCCTTGCAACAAAGCCCATTGCCAACTCTGTCCATATATCTATTCAAGGGCAGTTGTGCAGTTGTTCCAGGAGGCACTCTAAACAGCTGCAATCCACAGGGCCCTGGGCTGGAACCCGGAGTAGAGGGTGGGCCCGGGTTCCCCCCAAACCTCCCAACTCCCGATCAAGCACAGGAGGAGTTAACCTGGACTGTGGATTCTACTAGAGGGGAAGATCTTGGAGGCAAACAAAAAAAATTCGCCAATAAGCGCAGGACCCACCGAGGTAGAGGAGGAACTTTGTCACAATATATATATATATAATCTTCCTACTGTATTTTCCACTCCATGCATCTAATGAAGTGGGTTTTAGCCCACGAAAGCTTATGCCCAAATAAATTTCTTAATCTCTAAGGTGTCACAAGAACTCCTTGTTCTTTTTGCTGATACAGACTAACACAGCTACCACTCTGAAACCTATCTTCTCAGCATTTCACAGATCTTCAGGTTCCAACCTTCCACTAGAAGTGTGAACCTCACCAGGTTTGTTGTAGAAACAGGCAAGACGCCTGCCAGTGGCAATATTTTCCTTTCTTTCCCTCCGCTTCCCCCACCTCGTAGTAAATCTCTAGCTGACATGGGACCAGCTGCCCACTCTGTAATGCTCCTCTTCCCCCCCGGTGCAATCCATAAGCAGAGAATCTGTTTATATTTGCTTAGTTCCTATCAAGATGGAATCGATGTGCCACAGACAGATGGAAATCTCCAGCCTCCTATCCCTGAGCCTCAGAAAAACAGCAATATCCTCAGTGATTTGTATGAACATTTGGTTCAGGTGAACAAAAAGTGACTCTGTTTTAGTGATTCAGATCAGATTCTCCTCTAAACATAATAAAGGAAATAAATCCAATATAACAAGAGGCAGATTGATGCCGTTCCTTTAGCCTCAGGTTCATCTTCCTCAACTTTAGCAGAAGCTGAGGAATTTGACAAGTTCCCAGTGTTACAAAAAGGAAAGAGCAAATGGTCCCATAGTTCAAGTCCATACTCCAAGGGTTATGAAAATTCCTTAAAAAATTCTATAAAATGAAGTCATTAGGCTTTATTTATTAATGTATTGCCTTTCAGTGGAGTTGGGGTCCTATCAAAGATGTTGATCAATTGGAGAGGGTTCAGAGAAGAACCATGAAAATTATTTAAAAAAATTAGAAAACATGCCTGAGAGACTCAGGGAGCTCAATCTATTTAGTTTAACAAAGAGAAGGATAAGGGGTGACTTCATTACAGTCTATAAGTACCTACATGGGGAACAAATATTTTAAAATGGGCTCTTCAGTCATTCTAGCAGAGAAACATTTAACATGATTCAATGTCTGTAAGTTGAATCTAGACAAATGCAGTCTAGAAATGGCATGTACATTTTTAACAGTGAGCATAATTAATCCCTGGAACATGTTACCAACGTTCATGGTGGATTCTCCATCACTAACAATTTTTAAATTAAGATTGGATGTTTTTTCTATAAGATCAGCTCTAGGAATTATTCTGGGTAAATTCTATGGCCTGTTTTATACAGGAGGCTAGATGATCACAATGATCCGTTCTGGCCTTGGAATCTATAAACTTCCTTAGATTCCTTTGAAATTCCCCCTCAAAACCAATAGGAAAGCAAGTTCCTCGTTCTCCAACAGGTATACTTTGGATTTTAAGAAAGGATGAATTTAAGCATGACTGTTCAGGGGATGATATCCATAGCATCCATCCATATCCTCATTAATATTTGGAGTTCATGATTAAAAATAGACCACAAGCCTGTACATTCAACCTGAGCAAGAGCAACTGAAAGAAAAAGGGGTAAGAAAACCAAGGAAGGCAGCTGAATGACTAGATAGTATTTCTCTTCAGGTTCAGAAAAGGGACTTTGTATCCCTTTATATTCAACACTTCAAATAGACCTAGAAGCTGTGTGGGATTGCTCAGTAAGCAGGGAAACCCAGAGATTCTAGTCAGTGCATAAAAGCTAATCAAGCGGTCTCTCTCTTTTACTAACCAGAGGGTGGGGTTGAGAGGTGCTGGTCTTACCTTTCTAATGAAAGATGTGATAGTCCCTTCTGTGGGGCATTTCTAGCCAAAGAACCTAGGGGGTGTGAAAATACTTTTCTTAACGTCAAAATGTATGAGAGCACTGTCAATTACTGCTTTCACACCAGCGATATGCCTCACAAGAGCCAATTTCTCCTGTATAGATAAACTTGCACAGAAGGTCCACATCCATTTTTCAGAAAATATCACTCTTTGTGCCCTTTGTTTCTGAAGCCTCTGTCTTTTCCAGTTTGCAGCTGGATTTTCTGCTTAGGCTCAAGTCATGGAAGGCTGACTCTCAAGCCAAGCAGTTAATGGCTGCACCTACCTACTGTGGCAGAAAGCCTCTGGTTAAGGTACTTGTTGAAATGGTGGGAAAAGAACAGATTCCTTGCTAGCCTCCAAAAAGTCACAAGGGGAATGTAGGCGGTTCTGTAGGAGCGGGTAGTCTGGTCAGGTTTGCACATTTCTTGAGCCAAGTTTCTCTGCTTCTTCAGATGAAGGTTGGACATATCTAGGCTTCATGTCTTTGATTAGATGGAACTTCTCTGTCAGATCCAGCTCCTTTTCCAGGAACAGCAGATAATTTCAAGTCCATCCTGTCCAAGAATGACACGTCCATAGGCACTGGACTCCAGTCCTTTGTTCTAGATGCTTAGCAGCTACTTAAAACGGGTACTGGATATTGTCCAGATGTTGGAAGAATTTCCACTGAGTCTTTAATAGCAGCTTGATAGATTTCTTCATAGGCTGAGCTGATCCTATCTACCACCTATCGGAGATGGACGTCCCAGAGCCACTGTCTCAGCTGGGAAGATTCTGTGGAGCTTATTTATTTTGATTCTCCTATGATCTAGTGGTTCCAATAGTGTACTGTATCTCAGACTCAGGACAAGTTTACTAAAAACCAGGGTTGCACAACATGGTCCTTTAAAATGCTGGTGACTACCTAGAGTTCTTTCTACACTAGCATTCCCGTGGCTGAAGTTGAACCGGTGGTAACAATGGTAGGAAATGTTAGGGGTGTGTGTGTGTGTGTTTTTTTTTATCTGCAGACAGTACAGTAAGACTTTAGCCTTCTTTCTATTTATAGTAATAGGTTTTCTACAAAAGGGCAGAGCTAATAAAAAGACATTAACATGATAAATGGAAACAAAGCTCCCATGGTAATAGGCAGTATGTAAATCAATAAAATCAAAATTAGTAAAAGCTTTTATCAGAATTAATCATGTAAGCTGGCATGAAGATGAGGAACTGAGAAATGCAAAGATGTATGCAAAATGTACCCTATATAATATAGCAGATTTTTCTCTTATCTGTAAAAATGTGTATAAAACCCATCGACAAAATTCAGTGTATTGCAAAGACTTTGTAATTAGATCCCCATTACATGAAAGCATAAAATGACATGAAAAAAGGCATATGCTTAATAATACTTCATTAGGCACTCATCATTTATCAGTATATAGCACAGCATTTGCTTCTATGGGAAAATGTGTTTTGATGGATCAGAATTAATTTCCTAACAGCAGCCAAGTCTGTGACACGCTGAGAATTTATGCCCAGTCTTTTAGTCTTGTCAGTCAGTTTGATTAGATATCCTCGTTTAATGTGATTGAATCATCCTGGTTTACATATTATATGTTCTCTAAATACCTCTTAAGATGTAATACATTTCATTCATATTATATAGAGTACTTTTTGTAGGAAGCACCATTAGATGAAATTATATGTATGCCTCACCTAATATATAACAAGTTATTTTTTCTGTGTATGAAGACAACTGGAAGCAACAGATTTGTCACCACTTTCTGCTATGCACTTGTGGCCACATGCTGTTTTGGGAGTGGGGGAAATGCTTAAATTAAAATGTTTCTGCATAATATTTTATATTTGGATTTTTTTAAAGCAGCTATAGCACCAGGCCAAGAGCTCAGTCCAGAAGGTTAGCTAATTCAGGCATAGGTGTCATGAAACTTCTCTGATCATGTGCCACTTATGAACATTGGTCTCCCACTGCAGCTCCAGCAATGGAAGGGGTATATGGTGGTTTGTAGATCATTTAGGAAAACATGGTCATTTTTCATCCATTAGTTAGGTTAACCATGGGCTAGATTTAAACATTTTTTGTAATAATAATGATACCCAGATTAGCACTTTACATGTCCTCAGTATTTATCAACCATTAATCTTTAAAACACCCCTGTGAGGCAGATAAGGAAAGTATTGTTGTTCCCATTTTATAGAGAAGGAAGTAGAGCCAGGGAGGTTAATACTTGTTCAAGGCTACACAGTGAGTCACACAGTCCATTTACCTAACCATTACGTCACAGGGCTATGAATTGTATAGCTCAGAGATGCAATATACTAGACTCTTACTGCAATGCAGTAATAGAGGTTTCAGCTTTTTGTGGCAAATGTATCATTAAAATGGGAAACTGATCGTTCTTGTGCTTTTTGGCCATGGAAAGTCATATAGGGTGTTCCAGGGCACTATTATTTTATTATTCAATATTTTAATATCATCCAAAGGCCCAATCAATTGGAGACCCCATCGTGTTAGGTGCTATACAAACACACAAGATGACATGGTCCCTGACCCAGTGATCTTGCATATGGTATGGCACGCTAAATTGAAGCTGCTTGGTACAAGAAGTGCCTTTATTTCTTGTATTGTACAGCACCAAGCTTGTTGTCGGTGTTTGACAAAGTAGTAATACAAAATGCTGCAACCCCATTTTACATTTTGGGTAAGCACTGTCCATCGGCAATCGACCATATATTTACCCTTAGCCAGCTCCTAGAAAGAGCGAGGGAATACAAACTCCCGCTGTGCATTGCTTTTGTCGACTATGAAAAGGCCTTCGATAGTGTTGAGTTTAACGCAATATTAAAGGCGCTCGCAGAGCAGGGCATTAACACACAGTACATTAGTTTGTTGAAGGAAGCGAATACTGGATGTACAACAGACATTACTCTCCTTGAAACTCCCCTCCGCATCCCAATCGAGAAAGGCGTAAAGCAAGGAGATACAATTTCACCGAAACTATTCACCGCCTGCCTCGAAATGGTTATGAACAAGATCAATTGGAGGAGTGGTGTCAACATAAACGGAGAGAGATTATCTCATCTCAGATTTGCAGATGACATTGTACTAATTGCCGAAAGCACCAACCAACTGCAGAGCATGCTACGAAGACTCGACAAGAAAAGTAGTCAGGTCGGCCTGAAAATGAACCGCTGCAAAACGAAATATATGCAATCAGATGTCTTACGAAAAGCCTGAATAATGGTAACAGGAGAAGACATCGAAGAAGTGGAACAGTACATATATTTGGGCAAAGAAGTTAATATGCGCCAAGACTTGAACGGAGAACTCTCGTGAAAGATTCGGGCAGGATGGTGTGCGTTCAATTCCATCAAGGATGTCCTCAAAGGAAAAATTGACAAGACCACACGTAAAAATATTTTCAATTCAGCAGTGCTGCCAGCCATGCTGTATGGCAGTGAAACGTGGGCACTGACGAAGAGAGAAGCGCAATGGCTGTTGGTAGCTGAAAGGGCAATGGAACGCGCTATGTTGGGAATCTCCCTTCTGGATCGTATACCAAATGAAATCATCAGAGAACGCAGCGGTGTGAAAGATATTGTCGTGGAAAGCAGATATAACAAGATGCGATGGGCGGGCCACACAGCACGGCTCACGGATAACAGGTGGACCGCAATCATTGCTGAGTGGTACCTGCGAGAACAGAAAAGACCCCCCGGTCAGCCTCCAAGAAGATGGGAAGATGACATCATTAAACGTTTTGGACGAACATGGAGAAGAAAGGCAAGAGCGCGAGAAGAATGGCAGATGTGTTGTGATCGGCGGAGTCTTAACGACAGCTGAAGTCCGATCGATCCAGGTGACTGTCTATCGGATGTGTTAATTAAAATAAGACTGCGTCTAATTTGCTCATTTTGGAAGATCAGTTTTAAAAGAGGCTGCCAAATTAATTATATTTTCAGTTTATTCATGCATGCGTAATTCATGTATAGAGAAGCTTCTCATTTAAAATTTTAGAGTACTTGTTTGAAGACTACACAAAGCACTCAAAATATTGGAAGAATTCTTGATTTCTCATAGATGATGCTAGTAAATATATTAATTATTTTATGGACTTTGAACCCTTCAGGAAGTGTCATTAATACCTGTAATGTCCCCAAGTGCTATGTTTTGCATTTTGGTCTCTGATTTAGCTGACGCATGTAGTCAGGCAATTCCATAGTGACTCCACAGCTGCAGCAGAGAGCAAGTTGTTCTAGTAAAAGTCTGCATTAACTGTCATTCACACTTTACCGCTTGACCGACCGTTTTTCTGAGTGTACAGTATGACTTCTATTCAGTCTTTTTATATTTCCACAGGGCTTCCATTGAAATCAATGGAAAGTGTACATATGCTTCTGAGGACTGAATTGGGCCCTTCTTGATGTTGTATTTCTCTAATTATTCCCCGACCACAGCTTTTCTAGGGTTCTTCCAGCACAAAATACATATGACAAACCATTCTGGAGAGCCTTTCTTTTCAGGGAAGAGGAGTGTAGCAGAGGGCCCTCATTTTGGTGTACTTGCGTTGAATCCTTTTAAAAACAAACAAAAAAACAAATTTCAGAAATCCACATTCACAGTCTCATAGTATTCGATAGGTCATGGTAGCTTTGCAGGATAGTTCGGCACATCCCTAAACATTAATGGTTAAATGTATTCATTATATCAACAAGGGCCCTATTCATGAAGGGTCTATTTTCCACTCATTATGCATGCATAATTCCCATTAATGCTACTGGGGGTTAAGTGTGCATAGTGAGGAGGAGAATAAAGCTTATGTTTACACATCCATGTTTGCAATTAGAAAAGATGTTTTGTGTACTGTGCACAAGAAATGGATCAAATTCTCACAAATTCCCTAGCTTCTACAATCCTTTTTTATTTAACTAAGTATTGGCTTATCATGGAAAACTTTGAAAGATACAGAATTCTAGAGGGTATGTGGAGAGTCAATAAATATAAATATTACTATGATGCTGTTAATAGGAAACCCATGTGGGAGTTGTTGGGTGTCCAGCACTTTAAATAAGTGGCCTGAATTTCCAAATACCAAGATAAGGACTCAGGAGCCTAACTTTAGGCTCTTAGGTTTGAAAAATCTTAGCTAATATCAACAAGGTAAAGTCTAGCAAGATTTTCTAGTTTATATACATTAGGGATATTTCCCTATGAAAAACCTCACACACACCTACATATTAAGACTCTTCATTCTTAGGGGCACATCAAAGCAGCATACAGAAGCTAGACGTTGCCAGAGAGAGCCTTTCAGGTCCCCCAATGTGCTTGAACTCTATAGAGCACTGGAAAACCCTTTATCTCTGACATGGGTGATATGCAAAGCCAGCATTTTTGTGATGTTGTTGCAAGCCATTCATGCACATAGCATGTAGGGACCCTGACAAAGTCATTTTACTTTTGAAAAGGGCTCCTTTTACATCTACATGTTCACTTCCACTTAGTTCAAGTCTAAGTAGCAGGACATTGGCACAGTCTTCCCTTTGTTCTCTGTAAATATGGAGTTAAAAGAGTGCCGTGAAATGAAAATACTACACTTGAGAAAGAGTAAGGGCCAGGTCCTCAGTAGATATACCTCAGTGTAGCTCCAGTGAAATCTATCTCCAGGACTGTTTGCCATATATGTTTGTGCTGGTAGATGCCTGGAAAAGAAGGGTAATGTGATTAGAAAATTACAACTTTAAGGCCATTGAAATCAATGGAGCTATGTTAATTTACACTAGCTGAGGATCTGGCCCTAAGTCTTTTTTTGATGAAGGTCAATATTAGACTAAAATTTTCTCCTCTTCATACCTTTTAACATTGTAGATGGGGTATAGAACCATATACAAAAATGGTATAAGAAATACCAGATTTATTAAAGCAAAACTAAACCCTTCCAAACCATTTTAATCCACCATTTGTGGTACAATGAAAGAGAAGAGGAAGGATTCACTAAAAAAAACTATTCACAAAGGGCCAAATTCAGTCACGTCCCATTTGCAGTGATGCTAGTGAGAAGTGCAGAGCGATAACATGGAGCACAAGTGCTATAGGTGCATGGAGGTGGCCTAAGACATTGTTTGAATAGCAGTGAAGCAACCTTAAAAACAACACTATTTCCTGTTGGCTTGAAAGATGTTGGATATGCTCCCTTCTTTATTTTGGCCACCTGATGTTCTCCTGTTTCATCTCAAGTTCTTATGGCCCCCCCCGTCACTGTAGGAGGCGAACACCACTTTATCCTCACAGCATCCCTGTGAAGCATGGAAATGTGTGTGATGGGTTAGACGACCCCACCCACCCCCGCGTCCGGGATGCCACCTGATGTACTGGGGTTTCACTGAGCCCCTCCTGCTCTGCCAGCCTGGATTGCCTCTCCCTGTTTTGCTGAATTAGGCTCTCCAACCTCTTGTAGCACACACATACAGGTAGGGCCGCACCCTGCTGTAGACACAGACTGAAGTCAGCTCTGTGTAAGAGGATTCACCCAGCACTCATGTGCACACCTCTTTTGGGGAGTAAACCCAAAATAATACTGTCTTGTGCTGTATAGAAAGATCTGCACAGCGCAATCTCCTAAAAATTCGCCCTCTCGCTCAATGTGGAGAGAGAGAGATGCACAGCTTCTTGCCCCACCATATGAATTGCACAAACTGGGTTATGTTATCAACAAGAAATAAATTTATTAACTACAAAAGGCAGATTTTAAGTGATTATAAGGGATAGCAAACAGAACAAAGTAGATTACTAAGCAAATAAAACGCGCAAACTAAGCTTGATTCGCTAAAGAAACCGGTTACAAAATGTAATTTCTCACTCTAAATGTTGAATTTAGTCAGAATGCAGAGTTTCTGTAGCTCAGAGTTCCAGTTATTTTTCTTACAGACTGGACCCCTGTCTCAGTTTGGATTCACCCCTGCCTTTCCCCTCAGGTTAATTCCTCTGTCTCTTCAGGTTCTTTCAACAGCCCTTCTTCTTAGGTAGGCAATGGAGGAGGGTTCAGATCAACCCCCTCTCCCTTAAAAAGGGTTTTCCTAAGGCGGGAATCCTTTGCTTCATCCCCATCCTCCTACAGTGGAAAAGTGCCAGCAGTGTCCAAGGTGGTATTTTGTATCATGTGACATGACCACCTGACCTGGTAGTGTCAGAGCTATGTCCCACGTCGCCTCTCAGGCAGGAGAGAGATTAGTATCTTCACAGTCTTATTATTTCTTCTTAATGGTCCATCAGCCCTGTCTGACATTTTCATTGTTGTACCTGAAGGGATAGTTGTGGGTATCACCCAAAGTAGCACATTTGAAATACAGATACATGGTCAATATTCCTAGCTTCAGATACAAAAGAGATACATGCATACAAATTGGATAAACACATTCAGTAGATCATAACTTTTTCAATGATACCTCACATGACCCCTCTGGCATTAAACATATCTTAGTCATGCCATATTCATATCATAACTATTTCTATGAAGAATATGGGGTGTAACATCACAATATGTATCCCTATTTCATAGATAGGTAACTGAGGCACAGAGGGTATGTCTACACTCAGACTGTAGTCCGATTTTACCAAAATCGATTTTTGTGAACCGATATTATGAAGTCGAACGTGTGTGTCCATACTAAGTACATTAAATCGGCATTGTGAGTCCACAGTATCGGGGCAAGTGTCGACATTGCAAGTGGTGCACTGTGGGTAGCTATCCCACAGTTCCCGCAGTCCCCACTGCCCATTGGAATTATGGGTCGAGCTCCCGATGCCTGATGGGCCAAGAAATTTGTAGTGGGTGGTTATGGGTACATGTCGTCATTCAACGGTCACTCCCCCCCTCCCTCTGGGAAAGTAACGGCAGACAATGGTTTTGCGCCCTTTTCCCTGGATTGAAAGCGCAGACGCCATAGCGTGGCGAGCATGGAGCCCGGAGAGATCATCGCAGCAGTTATGGCCGTTGTCAACACCTCGCGCATTATCGTGTGCTTTATCCAGAACCGGAACTTGAGAAATCAGGAGAGTAGTCAGTGCGGTGTGGAGAGTGACGAGCACGTGGACACAGACCTCTCTCAGAGAATGGGACCCCGCAAATTAGACATCCTGGTGACAATGGGGCAGGCTCATGCCGTGGAACGCCGATTCTGGGCCCGGGAAACGAGCACAGACTGGTGGGACCGCATAGTGCTGCAGGTCTGGGATGAATCCCAGTGGCTGCGAAACATTCGCATGCGTAAGGGCACTTTCCTGGAACTTTGTGACTTACTGTCCCCTGCCCTGAAGCGCCAGGACACCAGGATGGAGAGCAGCCCTGACAGTTGAGAAGCGAATGGCCATAGCCCTCTGGAAGCTTGCTACGCCTGACAGCTATTGGTCAGTCGCGAATCAATTTGGAGTGGGCAAATCTACTGTGGGGGTTGTTGTGATGCAAGTAGCCAACGCACTTGTGGAGCTGCTGCTGTCAAAGGTAGTGACCCTGGGAAATGTGCAGGTGATAGTAGATGGCTTCGCTGCGATGGGATTCCCTAACTGTGGTGGGGCTATAGCTGGAACTCACATCCCTATCTTGGGACCGGACCACCAGGGCAGCCAGTACATTAACCGAAAGGGCTACTTTTCAATGGTGCTGCAAGCACTGGTGGATCACAAGGGATGTTTCACCAACATCAATGTCGGATGGCCGGGGAAGGTTCATGACACTCGCGTCTTCAGGAACTCTGGTCTGTTTAGACGGCTGCAGGAAGGTATTTACTTCCCGGACCAGAAAATAACAGTTGGGGATGTGGAGATGCCTATAGTGATTCTTGGGGACCCAGCCTACCCCTTAATGCCCTGGCTCATGAAGCCATACACGGGCGCCCTGGACAGTAGTAAGGAGCTGTTCAACTACAGGCTGAGCAAGTGCAGAATGGTGGTGGGGTGTGCATTTGGACGTTTGAAAGGGCGCTGGAGAAGCTTACTGACTCGCTCAGATCTCAGCGAAACCAATATACCCATTGTTATTGTTGCTTGCTGTGTGCTCCACAATCTCTGTGAGAGTAAGGGGGAGACATTTATGGCGGGGTGGGAGGTTGAAGCAAATCGTCTGGCCTCAGCTTACGTGCAGCCAGACACCAGGGCGATTAGAAGAGCACAGCAGGACGCAGTGCGCATCAGGGAAGCTTTGAAAACTAGCTTCCAGACTGACCAGGGTAATCAGTGACTCTTACGTTTGTTTCTCCTTGGTGAGAACCTGCCCCCATTTGTTTACTCTGTTTATATTGCCTATCCTTTCTAATCACCAACCGCCGTCCAACCCCCCTACCCCCCTTCCAGCGCGCCTTGCATTGAAAGGAAATAAAGGCACCATTGTTTCACAAACAACAATTTGTTGTTCAAGATTTGGGAAGACAGGGAGAGAACTGGGATGGTGGCCAGGGTGGGGTGCGGGTGGAGGAAGGAGGGAAGGAAAGGCCGTTTCAAAACTTGTTGAATGACAGCCTTCTGATGCTTGAGCAATCCTCAGGGGTGGAGTGGTTGTTTGCACGTTGCCTTCCCCCCCAGGTTTTTGGGACTCTGGGTGAGGAGTCTATGGGACTTGGGGAGGGGTGAGGGCGGTTACAGATGTGCTGCAGCGGCGGTCTGTTATCCTGCCTGCGTTCCTGCAGAACATCCACCAGACGCCGGAGTGTGTCGGTTTGCTCCCGCAGTAGCCCAAGCATCGTCTCTGTCACCCTCTGGTCTTCCTGATGCCACCTCTCAGCTCGAGCGTCCCTCCTGTCCTCACGTTCATCCCTCCTGTCCTCCCGTTCACTGGCCGCTTCCTTGTACTGGGAAATACTGTCCCTCCACACATTCTGCTGAGCTAATTCAGTGTGGGAGCACTGCATCAACTCAGAGAACATCTCGTCGCGTGTGCGTTTCTTTCTCCGCCTTATCTGCGACAGCCTTTGGGAGGGAGATGCCAGGGGAAGCCTAGGGACAGTTGCAGCTGTGGGATGAAAAAAAAGGGAGTGAATTTTTTAAATAGATACATTTTACAGAACAATGCTTATACTCTTTCGCGGTGAACAGCACCATTCACAGTACCTACTGTGGCAAATTGCCGGCACTACTATGATGGGTCCCGCACTTTCTCTTCTTGTGGGGGGGTTTCAGGGTGCCATTTCTTGCCCCTGAACTGGGGTAACAGCTATCCTACTAGTATCCCAGGGAAGGGGAGTTTTGAGAAGTGCTGTGGTGGGCTAAGAAGACCAAGATCCTAGGTAAAGGGACACCTGCCTTGTGCAGAGGGAAGGCAGGAAGCCCCACAAGCTGAAGGTCAGGAGAGGGAAGTAGCCCAGGGGAAAGAATCACTGGTACAAGTGGTTCACCTACTATCATAGGCCCACCCTCTACTCCGGGTCCCAGCCCAGCGGCCCTATGATAGCAGGTGAACCACTTGTACCAGTGATTCTTTCCCCTGGGCTACTTCCCTCTCCTGACCTTCAGCTTGTGGGGCTTCCTGCCTTCCCTCTGCACAAGCCAGGTGTCCCTTTACCTAGGATCTTGGTCTTCTTAGCCCACCACAGCACTTCTCAAAACTCTCCTCTGCTTTCCTCCAAACTGCTCTTTGTTCCACCACCAATCCACTCTGCTTCACTCCTCCAAACTGCTCTCTGCTCCACCACCAAACCACTCTGATTCACTCCTCCAAACTGCTCTCTGCTCCACCACCAAATCACTCTCCTTTAGCTCCTTCTCACTCTGCTCCAACTCTTCCTCTGGCTGATTGAAGCAGGGGGATTTTATCAGGTGACTGGCTTCAGGTGCTCTAATTGGTTTCAGGTGCTTTTAATTAATCTACAGGGAATAAGGCTTCTCCTCATCCTAGATCACTCTCCTGCTGCCTTCTGGCCATGCTGTATCACACTACCAAATATACTTTCAGTACAAGGTTGCATTTTGCATCTTTATATTGAGTGCCTGGGTCTTTGGTGTACAGATCACACACACAGGGCTGGGCAACGGAATTCGGCTAGCGGGCGGCCATGGTAAGCCATAGACTTTCGGCTTCAGAAACCTTAATTAATAGCAGCGCCCTCCTATCACGCTCAAAGCAAAGTAACTCAAAACAAAGTAACTCCAGCCATCCCATTCTCTGGGATGCTTGCTTTCGCCATCACCCAAAAGCATGGCTGGTATCAGGGAAGCTCCCTGCTAGCCGAACGCCAACTGCCCAGCATGAACGATCACCCTCCCCTCCCCCACCGCATGGCTGGAAACTGCGGGGAGGATTTCTTTTCAGGAACAGGCAAACATCCCAGTAGAAACGGCCACCTCTGACTGTCCCCGTAATTAAATTCCTGTATTTCAAACAGGTCATCATGAATAATATCACTCTGATGAGGATAACACAGACAGAGAAAGAACGGATGTTGCTTGAATGCCAGCAAACACCGAGGCCGTATGCTGCCAGTCTTTGCCGTGCAATGATACCAGAGTACTTGCTACTGGCCTGGCATGGTAAAGTTTCCTACCATGGAGGACGCAATAAGGCTACTCTCCCCAGAAACCTTCTGCAAAGGCTTTTAGAGTACCTCCAAGAGAGCTTCATGGAGATTCATAGATTCTAGGGCTGGAAGGGACCTCGAGAGGTCATCGAGTCCAGCCCCCTGCCCTCATGGCAGGACCAAATACTGTCTAGACCATCCCTGATAGACATTTATCTAACCTACTCTTAAATATCTCCAGAGATGGAGATTCCACAACCGCCCTGGGCAGTTTATTCCAGTGTTTAACCACCCTGACAGTTAGGAACTTTTTCCTAATGTCCAACCTAAACCTCCCTTGCTGCAGTTTAAGCCCATTGCTTCTTGTTCTATCCTCAGATGCTAAGATGAACAAGTTTTCTCCCTCCTCCTTATGACACCCTTTTAGATACCTGAAGACTGCTATCATGTCCCCTCTCAGTCTTCTCTTTTCCAAACTAAACAAACCCAATTCCTTCAGACTTCCTTCATAGGTCATGTTCTCTAGACCCTTAATCATTCTTGTTGCTCTTCTCTGGACCCTCTCCAATTTCTCCACATCTTTCTTGAAATGCGGTGCCCAGAACTGGACACAATACTCCAGTTGAGGCCTAACCAGCGCAGAGTAGAGCGGAAGAATGACTTCTCGTGTCTTGCTCACCACACACCTGTTAATGCAGCCCAGAATCATGTTTGCTTTTTTTGCAACAGCATCACACTGTTGACTCATATTTAGCTTGTGGTCCACTATAACCCCTAGATCCCTTTCTGCCGTACTCCTTCCTAGACAGTCTCCTCCCATTCTGTATGTGTGAAACTGATTGTTCCTACCTAAGTGGAGCACTTTGCATTTGTCCTTATTAAACTTGTCAGAGATGTCCCTGGAGGATTTCCGCTCCATCCCCAGACAGGTTAACAGACTTTTCCAGTAGCTCTGCTGGTGAGGAATGCATCCCAAGTCCTCAGGGCAAAGTAACCATTAAAAACCAATTGCTTTACAACCATGTCTTTTCTATTGAAAAGATACACTCACCTGATGTGCCTTCTCTGGCTTCACGGTCCGGGATACCGCCTTGGGAGGGTTGGAAGGGGATCTCTGTCCGGGTGAGGAAAAGTTCCTGGCTTTCGGGGAAATCGCCCTGCAGAGCGTTGTCGACTACCTCGTCCTCATCATCCCCCTCATCATCTTCCCCATCTGCAAAAACCTCAGAGGAAGCGAGTGATGAGAATACCCCATCCTTGGAGTCCACGGACATGGGTGGGGTAGTGGTGGCGTCCCCGCCCCAGGATAGCATGCAGCACAGCGTAGAAACGGCATGTCTGGGGATCTGACCCGGAGCGTCCGTTTGACTCTTTGGTCTTCTGGTACGCTTGTCTCAGCTCCTTCATTTTAACGCGGCACTGCGTTGCATCCCTGCTGTATCCTCTTTCCGTCATGGCCTTGGCGATTTTTTCATAGATTTTTGCATTACGTCTTTTCGATGCTAGCTCTGCTAGCACGGATTCATCTCCCCAGACTGCTATCAGGTCTAACACCTCCTGTTCTGTCCATGCTGGAGCCCTCTTTCTATTCTGGGATTGCATGGTCACCTCTGCTGAAGAGCTCTGCATCGTTACCTGTGCTGCTGAGCTCGCCATGCTGGCCAAACAGGAAATGAAATTCAAATGTTCCCGGGGCTTTACCTGGGGCTTTACCTGGCCAGAGCATCTGAGCTGGGACCGCTGTCCAGAGAGGTCGCAGTGGTGCACTGTGGGATAGCTCCTGGAGCTATTAGCGTCGAATTCCGTCCACACTAACCCTAATTCGACACGGCAATATCGATTTTAACGCTAATCCCCTCATCGGGGAGGAGTACAGAAATCGATTTTAAGAGCCCTTTATATTGAAATAAATGGCTTTGTTGTGTGGACGGGTGCAGGGTTAATTCAATTTAACGCTGCTAAATTCGATATAAACTCTTAGTGTAGACCAGGCCAATGAGACTAATTCCTAGATCCTCAAAGCTATTTAGGTGCCTAACCCCTAGTGAGGGTCTGGGCTTATGTGACCGGCCCAAGGATAGTGCTAGGCCTAGCTTCTAGGCTAGTGCCCCATCGGTGCAGCAGCCTTTCTCTTCACATTAGCAAAAATGAAAGATGGGGGTTCTATAGCTGGGGATACCATAGTACCTCAGTTACATGGTATGCTGGCAGCTGATTCTCCCGCCCCGCCCCACCCCCCTTGCAGTGTTCAGCAAATGATAACTGCGGTTTTGTGTAGCTGAGCTAAGGGTTAGTAGTAGAGGTATCCCTTCACACAGTATACCTTGCAGGATGAGCCAGATTGTATCCCAAATGGAGTGACTTCACATTAAGGCTACCCCCCTCCAGAGTGACACATGGTCCTAGAGATACATGACATTTATATGGGCAATCTAGAATAACTCTATAATAAGTCTGAAGGTGAGAGTGCCAAATGAAGAAATGGAACAGAACTCCGGAAGCTAAAAACTGTTAAAGATCGTTGCCTTTAAATGAACCAATCAAAGGAGTGTCTTCAAATTAGTGTTCTCAGGCTTGTTAGACATTGGAGTCTAAAAGCTCTTAGTTTTATCGAAATCAAAGGAAATGTATTTATTGCCCTTCAGAGTTTAGTGGGTTAAAATATCACCTCCCTAGTTTCAAGCTTTATGGATTCAAGCTTCAATAAATCAAATTTTCCTTTCCTAATCTGGGTTGCCCTAGATAAGTCAGGAAGCATAAAAATACGCCTTCCCAAAAAAGTAACTTTGACTTGACTGTACCTATTTGTGAGTTTAAAGCTTCTGGTATATTTTTCTGTCACTGAACACTGACCTACCATTCTCTGTATCCCTCCTTCACAGAAATAACCCCACTGGGCAGGGATTAGTTAAAATGCTAATGTCCTTTCCTCTTAAAGGGCTGTTGATTTAGACAAGAATACAAAAGTTCATTCTGGGGATACTGTCAAAGATGCTGATATTTTAGATCAATAGCTGAGGTGCAATTAGGTCAATTTATGTCAATTTGGCACATTGGTATGCTTTTCTGGAGGCTGCCATATTGTGTTTGAAATGGAAGCTGAGTACAAGTCTCTAGCCTTTATGGCTGTAAAGATACCTCCCAAATGGGAATAGAGTTTAACCAATACACCAGCCTCTGCCTGAGTCTACAGCCAGCTTGAAACAACAGCACTGAAAGGTTTGAACTGTCCCATCCACCTCCGTGCTGTTAACTCTGAAGCATAATAACAATAATCTAAACATCAATGTTGACTAGTTGACAGATGAGCAAAGCAGGCAAGAAAGGAGACAGGATGATCCGAAGATCAGCACAATGTATTGTGAGTGGTGTTTTGTTTTGGTGTCTCAGGTGGGAGAAACATGGCTTATTATTATAAATTATTTATGTATATGATGCCTCAGGGCCCCATTGTGCTAGGCACTGTACAGAGACACACACAATAATGGACAGCCCCAGCTCTGAATTGCTGGCAATCTACATAGTCAAAACAGATAAAGTATAGGAGAGAGGAGATATCCTTTTTTTAAAGATGATGAACTGAGGCCCAGAGACACTGTGACTTGCCTGAGGGTAATGGAGTCTTTTCCATCGGCACCCCTGAAAGTGCTTCACAGATTTCCATGTTGAGCTCCACGTTTTCCTGATCTGTAATCAGGGTGTGAAGGCTTTTGGAACTGTCCCAAAGAACCCTTCATCTCTTCTATTCTTGGGATGAGAACATCTGTTAATTCAAGTCATCTCAGAAATAGACCCTACTGCTAAACTTACCCAGTAGGGGCAGGAGCCTACATTGGATGCAGTTAACTGTGATGATCCCATGCTGGCTACACCTAGTCCTGACCTTTGGAAGTGGGCAAGAGGCCTCTTCTGATGTGATTTCACTGTGGACTTTCTCTTACCCAATGCATAATTACTATGTTTTCATTGCAACTGTTGTGAAGAAAATGCCAGTTTGTATCCAGAATGACCAAACCATTTTCTACAGTCAAGGTGTATAAAAGAAAGAAAAAGAAAGAAGTAGGGAAGGGGAAGTGCAAAGACTTCTTCCAGCATCACACATTTAAAGAGCACTGCCAGAGAAAGTGGAAGTGCTGTCACTTAGTCTTCGTCTCATGGGTAATACAGTCTTCCAGTGGGACCATGCTGTTTCTTGGACAGCTTGAACTGAGGTTAAACGAAAACTCTCCTTTGCCCATCAACACGAATCACTAGCCTCAAAACCTACAAATTTGCATAGGCCTTAGCCTATCTTCCATGATAGGCTAAGGTTCCTCATCTTTAAAAATAGCTTGGCTTGTTCAGCCTAACAAAGTGAAGGCTGAGAGGGGATGTGATTGCTCTCTGTGAATACATCTGGGGGATAAACACAAGGGAAGGAGAATAGCTTTTTAAACCAAAGGAAAATGCTGGCACAAGAACATATGGGTATAAACTGGCCATGAATAAATTTAGGCTGGAAATTAGAAGAAGGTTTCTAAGCATCAGAGAATCTGGAACAGAGGATCTGGGGGAGGGGAAGAGGCAAATAACCTAGCTAGTTTTAAGACATAGCTTAATAAGTTTATGAACAAGGTTGTATCACATGGTTCCCTGTGATATCAGGGAACTGGACTTGACCCACAAGGTCTCTGGCAGTCCTATGTCTTATGTGACCTCTCAGTGACTTTAATGGGTTCCATGCAGCTAAAATCCCAATTAACTCTGTGAAAGTATATGGGTGGATGTCATGTATTGTATCTTCTAAGTGACTAAAGAGATACTGAATCATAATTCTTAGCAGATTTTTTAATAGTAACTTGGATTCTGCATGCCTAGGGTTTGCCCCAGGGGTTTCCAGGGCCCTTATGATCTAATCCTCATTAACAGCCTGATCCAGACCCACTGAATTCAGGGCCATAGTAACCTGAAGTTACCACTTTCTTATGGTTATAAATCTCAGAATTGTATATAGCTAGAGACAGAATTATGGGTCTGATATAATGACTAATGAATATCAAAGTCAATGAGTCTTTCCATTGACTTGAATGCTTATTGGGTTGGGATCTGTGCATCCAAAACCTCAGAAGATAAGGACATACCTCCCTCCTGTCCTTCGTGTGAAATGTGTATCATACCAGCATAGAGGCAACTGAGAACTGTGGTGGTTGTATAGTTTCTTAGAAATGACTACCAGGGCTGTTAAATGGTGTTTCCAGGCAGTGGTTCATGATATTGTAGCAAACTTTATGGCTTTGCTTACACAATAGTCTTTTGCAGTTGTACAGCACCTTTCAGCATAGCACAACCAAGAGCAAGGTGCTCTGCTCTGTCATCTGTACTCCTCATTTACCAATGCTCTACTCTAAGGTGTAGATTAAGGTGTGCCAAATTGCTGAGACAACATTTGCAAGCATTTATTTATGTATTGTGTAGCCATTTTGAATGTCATTAATCTCTAATCAACTCCACTTAGACTGTAAACTCTTGGGAGCAGAGACCATCTTTTTGTTCTGTGTTTGTAAAGCATCTAGCAGAAGGGAGGCGTGGTCCACAACTGGGGCTCTTAAGAGTTGTGATATGAATAAATTTATGCATCATGAATGATAAACAAATGTATGCATCTTTGGCTGTGTGTTCACCCATTTTGTCTGCTGTGTGCTTATGATATCTTAGACACAATAGGCCCAATTCACCACTGCGTTACTCTAGTTTTACATCAATCATTCCGTCTGATCTCAATGGAATTACACTGGCAAAAAAATGGAGTAATGCAGTGGTAAACCAAGCCCAGAGAGTTTGCTACACCGGGCCATTGTTAATCGCTATTCTAAGTAGGTACAGTGGCATGATCAACTAATTTTCAGAATCAGCCACATACATAGAGAGTCCTTGAAACTTGTTTGTAATCAGCTGTGGATTTTAGTTCAGCACGGTGTGATTGCTGATGTTATTGGTGTAGAAAGGTCCTGATTAGGGTCATCGGAAATCTGTGGAAATTCCCCCAGATTTTGCAGAATTTCCTCCTCCTTCCCCTCTTCCAAAAAACCCAAACAAACAAACAGATGATCCCTGGAATTTTATTAACAACTTTGGAAAATCTGGATTTTTTAAAAGTATATTCCTTCCAAATAAAACACGGATAAATTGATAAACTGTTCAATACATTATATTTCTCTTTGGTGATGAGCTTCAAATAACAAATGGGCAAGGTCTTCAAAAGTGGTTAGTGATTTGGGGTGTCTCAAATTTTGGGTGTCAAACTTGATCCCTTTAAAGAGGCCTGATTTTCAGAAGGCAGGTGCACAGCATTTTCTGAATATTATGCCTCTAAGGTTTTCACCAAAAACGGAGGCCCCCAAAATCACTAGCTAATTTTGAAAATCCTACCCTTAGACTTAACGTCAGTGAGCTTTACCTCTTCTAGGGAAAATAGTCTTCCATCACTTCCCTAAGATCTGTCCTTTCCCCCTAGAGATCATTTTCCTCCCAAAAAGCTTCCAGTTCAATCCCAGAGATATTCCAGTTGCTTTAGAATCATTTTCTGTGTTCACCTCCCTTTTAGCCCTGACTTTTCTCATAGATTTCCTATGCTGAGGACTAACAGGAGAAAAAATGACATATATGATAGAACTTTAATTCATATGTAGCTTGAAAATTATTTTCTACCTCGTGCCCCCTCAAATGAATCCTATCACAGCAAGTGACGTTCTTAGCAGGGAGAGCCTACTGAAATGATTGTCTGTCAGTGGTAAAACAGTGTTAACATCTGAATTATTATTTGACTTCAGAGTTGAGATGAATGAAGCAGTTCACACCTCTCAGAGCTATTTCATTTTGTCTCCCTGTTGCACTAGAAAGACCTGCATTGATTTGCACTTGAGAGTTTTCTTTGCAAGTAGAGGGGCTAGAAATAGGGTGACCAGATGTCCCGGTTTTATACGGACAGTCCCGGTTTTGGGGACTTTTTCTTATATAATCACCTTCCCCCCCCCCCCCGTCCCGTTTTTCCACAGTTGCTAGCTAGAAATCTTCTTCCTTCATTTAAAAATCAAAGCTTCAACTCTGCTATAAACACTAATCCATGGAAAGAGACATTTGTGTGCTTCAGTTTAGAATTTCCACTGCATGTATTTCCTGTGGCACTTTTCTTGGTGCACTGTGACAGTGATATGCTTCCCACACTGGAGAGAGGAAATATAATGCCATTAGTTGACTGTGGTCCTGAAAAGCATAGAGAGAGAGAGATTTATTGTGCTGCTGTAAGAAGGAGAGTGTGTGCTTTTTAAATATGTCAAAGGATAGCAATTCTGGTGTGGATACAGAGGGACATAGAGTAGCAAGAATGAAATTAGACTTTTTCAGTTGATTTGTCACTGGGAATTTGCCTCATAACAAATGTTATGGGAAAGTTAAAGAAACATCTTAGTATTGCAATAAATAACATGCTGCTTTTTCTACTCACTTTGCATATGACTCCTGTTGCAATGCTTGTATACACGGGGGTCTGCTCCTCAGTTGGAGTAAGTCACTGTAACTCCATCGAAGTCTCATGAAATCTAGGGTTGGTAAGCCCTTCACCATCCACAATCCTCACTCATGAGTCGCTTGAATTGCTCTACACCACAAACATTTGGTTGGCTGGCCCGGGTATTAGCTCATCTCATCTAGCCAGGCTTAAGCTATTCAGCACCAGTCACTGTGAGGACAAATCTGGAGGTGGACTAGCCCTTCTATACCCCCTCGGGCTCAAATGTAGGGAAAACTCACTGGAATGAATATCCTTTGACTCTATTTATAGGCAGCAGTACATATATTTCAAGGCTGTCCCACGCCTCCCATTATAAAATACTCTTTTCAGATGCTTATAACTTCATCAAATGTTAACCGTTCAGTATGAGATTTTCTATGTCTATTTTCTATGTGAGGTGTCTGCCTCAGGCTGCTGGGGTTTTTGTTTGTTTGTTTTGGGGGTGCGGGGAGGGCGGGATGGAATTTCAGCAGAAATGGTTTAGCCATTTCTGAGACCAAAGCTAAGGGAAAATACATTTTTGCCAATATTACAAAAAATTCTTATAAACCACTTCAATGAACAGCTCTAGCTGCTCCATGCCTTAGAGCAGGGAATTGAAATTTGGCAGGAGATACAAAGATCCCAGCTGTGCTGCTGACCCATGTGGGGGTCCAGATTCCACACACGATGGATTTTTTTTTTCAATTTTAAAGCTTTAGAGAAAACACAAGAAATCACATCCAAAAACCTCCATTAGAAGAAAGTTAAAATGTGTGAAGTCAAGTGCTTGAAAGTTAGAAATTCCAGAATTAATGTCACGTCGAATGTGATGGGTCCCGTGGAAGAAATAGTATGTGATCATGTTCTTCCAGACTGTGTGATAATTCCTACGCACCTGAATGGCACAGGAAACCTTAATTCTGGCATTTCCCAACTCTCGAATGTTGGCTTTTGCAACTTGTTCTTTTAACATAATTTATGTAATATTTATAGTGATAGGGTTAATATAGGAATTGCTTTGGCACCATAGTGGAAGTAGGTTGAAACAGACCTGGGAGCTCTCTGTACTGGTCCAGGAGAAGGAGGATCCATGGAAGAGCAGGCAGAGTAGACCTCTCCTGCTGCTTTAGCAGAAGAGGAAAAATTGCACCCCATTCCAATTGCCCTTACTTTATTCTCTGCTTTGCTCATATGTGTGACATTTTAGAGGTTTAGATCCATTTTGCTAACCACAGTAGTCCACAATGGATTTTCCACTCATTTTCCAAATGAGCAAGGTTGTCTGGTAATTAATCTGTTGCAATGACTGCTGAGTTCTCTGATTACTTGTGGCACAAATGATCCTCACAGAAATCACTGTATGCATTTTAAACATTGGTAAGTCAACTATTGACTGTTAGATAATGCAAACATGCCATTTGGCAGGCTTAATTTACTCTGAGAGCCTTGTCTACTTGAAAATAATATTAAAATTCTTTTAAAAATTCAGTGCTTCCAACTTTTGCAATTTGATTAAGAGTCTGATGATATTTGCTGTTTTTTCTTAGAGCCCCAGCTCCTGGAGTCATGTAATTACATGAAAATCACAGCGTTCATCTTTTAAATATGTGTGTTTCAAGCTTTTGTGGAAGAAAGCTTGAAAACATGAATGAGGCCCCAGAAATCAAAAGGCAAATAAAACTAATCCAAATTTATTATTTTTTAAAAAATCTCATGATTTTTAAGTCAATGTGGTATTTTGGGGAGTGGGTCTGACTCATGATTTTTGATTACTGGTGGCTGGTAATGCTGAAAGTTCTAAGAATCTCTAAGGCTGATAGAAGAGTCTACCAAGATTGCAAAAGTGTTTGCATTTGCTTCTCTCATCCACCTGCTAGGTGTACTCTTCAGACTTGTAAGTTTTGAGGCAGGGACTTCCATTTTCTGTATATTTGTACAGTACTTCTCACAATGGATCCTGGACTTGGCTGGCTGGCTTGTAGGTCCTATCACAATACAAAAGTTAAGGGTTTTGATTAAGCGAGCTTTCCCTACAGTTCAGCCTGAAAAAGAATGGGCTGACCTCTCCACCTCCAGATTTGTTCTCCCTAAGTCTGTGTGTCTGACGAATATTCTGGGGGGCAAAGGGGAAGAGAGAGCACACTAACATCAGTCCTTGTTGTCAACCAACCAGGTTTCTGTGATGCAGACCAGGTCAAGCAAGTCGTGGATGTCAAAGGGGCTTACTGACTTTAGATCTTATGTTGATCAGCATGAGATTGAGATCCTGGGGTGGTGGGTGTTTTGGGAGCATCAAAGGTAGCTGGTGATGGGCTGACATTTCCTGTTGGCTGGTTAGCATATCCTATTTATTTCTTATTGTTATGACTAAATTGACCATGCATCCTGGTTTTTCCTGGGACAGACCCAATTTTTCATACGGTGTCCCAGGAATTTTTTCTAGGACATCTTAAGTATCCCATGTTTATAAGTACAGAACATTTGTTCTAGGCATTTTGCTATATGGGTGGAATTTGTTCTGTGTTTACCAGGAACAAACAGTCCAGTGGAACGAGTGTCCAGTGTAAAAACGTGTTTGGACTGAAGCAATAAGTCAAATGAGTATAGACGCTATCAAAGTGGTTTGATTGCTCACAGTGACTGTTAATGGCACTTGTTCAGTATTTCATAATAAACTGAGAGTAGTGACACTACTATTACGCAGCTGTGTTTTTTTTAATGTACTTTTGAATGATTGTTTCACAGCCCTAAAAAATATCTCCACAAAAGCATCAAGACTGCTTAACTCCTCAAGGGACTTTGTGGTGGTGAGTTGTATGTGAGGTACACCAAATGCCCGTCACAGTGCTGGTTCCGGGTCCTATGCTTGAAAGGGTAAACCTACTCCGTCCCTGAAAGTAACAGGACACATGAAAGGACTGATGAAATGGGGAGGTTCTTTGTTAGAACAGCCTTGCAAAACCTGGGTAAGGGGTGTTTCTGGTCTTCTTTGGGATTGGCCTTGGTACACCTGGGAAAGAGAGCAGACTTATAAAGGAGGAAGTCCTCAGGGAGGAACAGACAAGCAGGCTAGGAAATGGGAGACCCGAGTGGCAGAAGGCTGAGGCTCCTGGTTTAGTGGAAAGCCTGCAAAGCCTGAAGGGGGACAGGAGGAGGACTTGGAGCCTCAAAAAGAGCCAGGAAGGAACTGAGACTCTCTCTCTATGGGTAGTCTAAAATAGGTCCCTGGAAGGGACTAAGAGATGGGAACAGGACTTTGGCGAGGAGTCACTCAGAGTGGGAAATAATTGAGCGAGTATTAAGTAAGGGGTTTATGTTGTGGGAAGCACAAGAGGGAAGGCCTGTGGACAGTGTGAGTACAGTGGTTGATGTATATATTTTGGATGTGGGACTTAGGTATCCTGAAAGAGGTGCAACGGTGTGCAACCTGGCTCTAGAGCCAAGTCTCCAGAAGAAGGGGACCCCTGAACATCTAGAAGGGACACTAGAGAGGCAGAAACTCTGCTTACTCACACCTGGAAGCTAGGGGGCGCTCTAACTGGAATTTCCCAGGTCTTAGTGTCTGGAAAATAAGTGGTACCACTGGTCCCTTGGCAGCCATGCATGGATGTGGGATTGGGATGAGAACAGCAGAGTGTGGGTTTCCCCAGTAGGCAGAATGTTACAAATCAAACACCTTTGATCCAACTCGGAGAGGGAACGTGGGGACAGGAGCCGAGGGCCATTGAAAGTGGGGAAGCAGCGGCACGGATCAGTGTTGTCGTGGACAGGATCCCAGCTGAAATAGGAGAAACTGAGGCATGACTTAGTGTCGCGTTGGCTCACATCCCAGTTGAAAGTGGGGAAGCTGAGGAAGATAAGGAGTACTGCCATGTGTTCTTATTTAATTTCACACCCTGGGCAGTGCCCTCAAGATGACTATTTTGCAATTTGGTCAGCTGTCTCCTCAGTCCTGGCCAGACCCAATTTATTGTTAATGGCAAAGTCCGAGATGGAGTTGTTGTTGTTTGGGGCAATCCTTGAATCTGTGCAATAGGGTTTCCGTGAAAGGAAGAGAGTCAGATCTGAAAACTGATTTCAGTGCTTTGGTGGGGGGCATTGCATCTAGCATGAAAAAGAATCACTGTCTCCACAAAAGGCCGTGGCTGTAAGTCCTAGTTATTGGGGTGAGTGGGAGCTATCCCTAGGGCACATAGCATACCAGCTTGGGTCCTGTCAGGAAACCATTTCCTCCCATAGTTCCTAGAGTGAGCAGCCAAGCTGTCCCACAACACCCTGTGAATGTGAGCAGTGGCACAGTGCAGTATTGTGCTAGAAATCTTGGGATATGTGCCCAATTGCCTGTATTGCTTGTCATAGCCAGGTACAGCACCAGCGTGGACATGGGGTGTGAGAGCACCCTAATGTGGTCATGCTAGCATGGGTTAGGCTACCATGGGTTAGTTTACCCTGTGATTGCCTCACCTGTGCTTAGTATGCAGTGAAGAGACAGCCTTGATTTGTGCTGGTTCCTCGCAGCGGGGTTGGGGAGGCCACTGCTCTGCTTCTTCCTTTGGATGCAGGAGGAGTAGCAGAGAAATTTAAGTCAGGGCTTCCAATTTCTGAGACCCACGAAGTGCAGTGCCTGAGCTAGTGGCTGGGGAGGGACCCTGCTTCCTGCTGGGGGCGGGACTTGTTCCTCTGTGTGTTGGGTGCATTTCATGGGTGGAGTTGTAGTAGTTTGTGATAGCTCTGTCCATACCTTTGTGCAATTCCTTTGTTCAATTTAACATCTCTGCAGGCTCCAGTATGGGACAGCGGGGGAGGTACTGTCCGTAGTGCTTCTGTATTAATTTAGGCTTTGTGCCTGTAGGAGGTAATCATTTGGGGAGCAGTGTTTGGAAACTGTTTCTTTTTTCGTTTGGGTTTAGCCTCCTAATCTAAACTGGTTTCTCCTGATTGCTGACCTTTCCCGGAGCTGAGGCCTCAGCTGCCCCACATGGATGAGTCCCAAGAAGGACACAACGCTGGCTGTTGTTCTGCCCAGCCAGATTTGAATGCAAGGTATTTAGTTCACACTTTCCTGTATTACTAAATCTTAGTCATTCTAGGAGTCTTTGGGAAAGTTTGCACAATATTAAAAGTTACGCTTTGGATTAGGGTTTTGTTTGGAAATACTGCTTAAAAAGCCTGTCAAAATATAGCAGAACCGAGAGATTACACTGAGCTGGCTTTTTGATAGTGCCAACACAGGAGTACTTTAAACCGTAACAACTATAGGTCTGAGCCTCAACTTGTGTCAATTGGCCTATCTCCATTGACATCAGTAGAGCTAGGTCAGTTTATACCAGCTGAGGATCCGGCCTTTGACTTCAGAACACGGCTTTTGCAGTGTCCTTAGGGGTTTGAAAACATTGCAGAGCACTGGCCGCAACTCTCCTGTTGCTGTTAATGAAAATTGTGTGGTTAAACTCTTGTGCACCACAGTGAATATTCATTTTCCTTTCAGAGGGGGTGTGTTTTGATTTAGATTCATGGAGATTTCATTCCTAACTCCCAGCCTTATTTTAGCATTCAGGGACCTATGCTTGTACCTCTAAAAACTGGCAGAAAATCTCCTTGAGTTCAGTTGGCCTTTGGTCCAAGTCCTCAATTGACATAAATGGCCACAGCTCCTCTGGTTTCAATAAAGCTACGGTGATTTACGCCACTGAAGATCTGGTCAGATAGCTTTAGTCTGCTGCTGCTAGGCTGTATTTTATAATAGCAGTTGCGCATTTTGTGCACGCTAAGTATTTTTAAGATTGCAGAAAAATGTCCAATAGGAGCCCTTGGTTTCTTAACTTTCCAAAACATTCATATTTGGGGTTGCAATTTACCATAATTGGTCTCTGCCTGAAAGTGATTTGTTTTTCTTAACGGTTGAGCAAAATCCTTTTTTTTTTTTTTTTTAGTTCAACAAATGTGAGAAAAATGCTTTTCCCTTCCAAAAAACAAAAACAAAACAACCCCAAACACAATCTAACCACCATTTTTTTTTACCCTGTATTGCTGCAAACCAGCTGTAGTGTGACATTTGAAGTATAGCATGTACATGGCACCCTGAGGACTAGTCACTCTGCTTGACTTGAAATACAAAATTGGTTTGTTTTTAGAAAGCTCTGAGCCTTTGAAATCTGCAGCCTGCGCGTGTGCAGTAGAACGGTCCTGTTCCATCTATAAGTGCACACCTCAGGACGTGAGCACTGTGTACGCTTGCAATGTGCGTGCTTTCCATTTACTGTGGTAGAGTCAAAGGCTGGCCTGGCACTTTCACCCACGCTCCTCCCACCCCGCAGTCTGTTCACAGTAGAGACGAAGAGACAGGAACAGGCATGTGACAGCCTGGCTGGTTCCTGTTCAGCAGGATTGTCATGGTGTTTGGCATGGACATGGCTCTCAATGAGGGCCATGTGATCTGTTTTAAATGAACTAAGTATCTGAATGTTAAAATGTCAGACAGTGATTAGAAAACAGTTCTAATCAAGCTCGGAATGGTGCCTATAAAGTGGAAGTACATGTATAGCCAGTAAGTTGCTCAAATCCAAAGCTGAGTACAAGATACCGAGGTGCATCATAGGCGCCGACTCCGTGGGTGCTCTGGGGCTGGAGCACCCACGGGGAAAAATTGGTGGGTGCTCAGCACCCACCGGCAGCTCCCCACCAGCCCCGCGCCCGTTACCGGAGCACTTACCTTTGTCCTGGACGCCAGGTGACGTTGCGGGGCCCCGCCCTCGACGCACCCAGCAGAGCTGACGGAAGTCGGCTCCTATGGCTCTGATAGCATGGTGAGCAGTGACCCTACAGAAAACTAGATGGGTAAGAAGATGAAGATGAATAGTTATATTGCCAGCTCCGTAGCACTCCTATTGTCCCTCTCTCAAGTGCATTTTCAGAATGTTTTTTGTGGATTGTACTGATCAGAGGTCTGCTGGCTGCTGCTCAGCTCCTCAGAGCCCCCAGTCTCTGTTGAACAGCCTGACAGTGTACTGCCATGATGCGAGGGTAGCTCAAAGGTTTGCCGAAGGGGAATCTATATACTCAATGAACATGGTCACACTGAAATTCAAAAATAGCGTTCAACAAATATTTTTTGAGAAATGTTTCACATGGCTCTCCTGTGTCAGTGACTCTGCAGTATCCCTGCACCAGGATTGACTGACTGAGACCATTTCAGAAGGACATTACAAACCATTGGGCAGCACTGAAGAATCCATGCTGCAAGTATAGCACAATGCATGGTCTTTCCCTGTTCCACAATGGTATACGAGATGGTACAGTAAATACGCAGCAAGTATAGAAAAAGCATATACACCATCTCGGGAGAATTTAATGGGTGCTAGTCACTGAAATGACATCACTGATCAATTTTCTTCCTTTCTTTTACATCCGTAATTTGAAAAGAGTGTCTTTATTTTAGTGACTGTTCACAGTGCACTTGGAGGAGATGTTTTTAAGGGAAGTGTAGCCACCTCAGCTCTAGGAACAATCATGTGGTTGTGATGTCCTTATCAAACAGAACAGATTGCTGTGTTTAGTAAGTCACCTGCCCAGCACCCTTGGCAGCTATGGATCTGAAATCTGATGCGTATTCCTGAGCCTGTCTCAGCAGTGTTAATGCAATTTGCCACTCAGTCACCATGATGTCAGTGCTTTCTTTCCCCCATCCATATGCCTTATTGATGGAGACTGTGTTTTGTATTAAGATGTAATGGGATGAATTTATTATCATATTTCCAGCATTATTAAAGTCTTCAGGACAGTGCTAATCATCTCTAATTAATCTCAGCACCAAGGAATGTAGAGTACAGAAAGCTTATATTAGAGTTCTATAACTGGGCTAAAGGTTCTCCCTCAAGGCTAATACTAAATAAGAGAGAGCTGCCAAGATTGCTATATGATAACAATACTGACTTAAAAGTATCATTAGGATCATTTTGTTGATCTTTTAATACTCTGTTCTACATCAAGTTCTTAACTTTCAGGGTCTTTATGCTGTTGCTTTTTAAGAATGCCTTTTATATCCTGTCAGCTCTGAATCAGCAGACCTAATCATCAGCTTCCCACAGCATTCATCCAGGGTGTTTACTGAGTGAGGAATTCCAGGAGAGCAGCTTCCTTTGGGGCTTCCTACAGCTTTCTTAAAGAGACATATTAGATTCTTCCAGATAGCTGCTTTGGTTCAAATCCTCTGGCCTTTTGCATGGGCCTGTAAGGTGCATAACCTACAGAAATGCCATGTTTCAGTTTTACGGGATGGGCACAGAGCTGGCACAAAGGGTTTTAATTCCCAAACTCCATACACCGTGAATGTGAACCCTTCCAGGACTTTCAGAGCAGGGGTTTAGAACACCTTTGTGCAGAGGAGCTATGGGAGCTAAGGGAAAGAGTCTAGCATCCTGAGTAACAACAGCTTGGAGCTAAGGATATTAAGTAAAATTTTCAAAAGAGCCTAAGTCCTATTTTCAAAAGTGACTTAGTCACATAGGACAGCGTTCGCCAAACTTGGGCCGCCGCTTGTGCAGGGAAAGCCCCTGGTGCGCCCGGCCAGTATGTTTACTTGCCGCGTCTGCGGGTTCGGCCAATCGCAGCTCCCACTGGCCGTGGTTTGCTGTACCCAGCCAATGGGGGCTGTGGGGGCATTCCTGCAGCCCCCATTGGCCAGGCATAGTGAACCGCGGCCAGTGGGAGTAGTGATTGGCTGAACCTGCAGACATGGCAGGTAAACAAAAAGGCTGGGCGCGCCAGGGGCTTTCCCTGCACAAGCAGAGGCCCAGTTTGGGGAACGCTGCCATAGGAACCTAATTGATCTTTTACTATTAGCGGTAAATATGCCTAATGGCCTGTGATGGGATGTTAGATGGGGTGGGATCTGAGTTATTACAGAAAATTCTTTCCTGGGTGTCTGGCTGGTGAGTCTTGCCCTCATGCTCAGGGTTCAGCTGATCGTCATATATGGGATCGGGAAGGAATTTTCCTCCAGGGCAGATTGGCAGAGGCCCTGGGGGTTTTTCACCTTCCTCTGCAGCATGGGGCACGGGTCACTTGCTGGAGGATTCTCTGCACCTTGAAGTCTTTAAACTATGATTTGAGGACTTCAATAGCTCAGACATAGGTTAGGGGTTTATTACAGGAGTGGGTGGGTGAGATTCTGTGGCCTGCATTGTGCAGGAGGTCAGACTAGACAATCATAATGGTCCCTTCTGACCTTAACGTCTAAGTCCTATTGACTTTCAATGAGTCTTAAACCTTTTCTATACAAACACTTGGTGTGCAGCAAGTAGGGATGTCAATCTACCCCACACTAGCTGGCTGCACACTAACTACATGGACCTTGCCGCATGCACTACAAGTTCCCTGGTGCTTTTTGATCTACCCCACTTTGAAGTGGGAGGAGACTAAAGCCCACTATGGGATTTTTAATGCACAGTGGCAGGGTCCACATGGATGCTTACTGCGTGGCAGCTACAGCAGGATAGATTTATACCCCAGCTTGCCGCAAAGTAAGTGTTTGTATGAACAAGCCCTCATGCTCCTAAGTAGTGCTGGGCAGCAAACACTTCCCTTGTCCCCCAAGAATTGTTGAGATTAAAAAAAAAAATTCACATCCCAAATGAGTACAAAAAGTCAAAATCTTAAACTTTTTTGCAAATCGATAATTCCCAAAACATTTAAGCTCCTGTCAACTGAAATGTTTAATTTCAATAATTTCCAAGCTTTTTGTTTCAAATTTTTAATTTTATTTTACCTTTTTTAGTATAGTCTACTAGACAATTTCAAAACAGTCATTTCAGACAGAAAAAACAAAACTTTTCATTTTGAAAATGCAGTAATGAGTTATTTCAACAATTTCAAAATCTTTATTTCACTTTTTTTTTCCAATTTGGGGAGTCCTCAAAACCAGTTCTTTCCTGGAAATGGTTTTGGTTTCAATGAACTAGCATTTTCTGATGAAAAACACTGAAAAATTCTCAGCCAGGTCTACTCCTATGTCACTTGGATATTTTGGAAAATGTTATCCACCTCTCATTCCTCAACCCTGCTTGTATTTACCTGTGTGCACAGCTGATTTTCTTGGCATGAGTGTGAAGAATTGGCCCATAGTGCGAAGTAGGCCATGTTGTCCATGAAATATATGTAATCCATGTGCATGTGTACATGGGGGTTGGAAAACAGCTGTATTTTCTATAATGAGGGGAGTCACGCAATGGACTTTGAATTTAAATGAGCAACAAACAAACATGTATTCCTGCAGACATGCTTCTGTATACTGTGCACTTTTTATGTTTTTCGTATTCATATTCATGTACTAATTAGTCTGTAAAAGCCGAACAAGTAGAAATACTAACAAGTATTGCTCTCGTTGGACCTGGTTCACCAAATGGATCCAGATGCACAGCATCCCACTTATAATCTGTGCATATGGCTCCCTTTGGAGAATTGGATCCTATTCATTCGTTATTTGTCAGAGATCACGTTAGTTACGCAGGGTGGGATTTCGAAAAGTGTGTAAATGAGTTAGAAGCAAAAGTCTTATTGCCTTTTGACCAACAATGGGTATGTCTACACCGCAAAGAGAAACCTGTGGTGCCAACTCTCAGACCCTGGGTCAACTGACTTGCGTTGGTGGGGCTTGGACTGCAGGGATGTTTTCACTCAGGCTGGAGCCTCGGCTCTGAAGCCCAGCAAGGGGGAGGGTCTCGGAGCCTGGGCTCCAGCATGAGTGGGAATATTTACACTACTACTTTTAGCCCTGCAGCCCAAGCCAGAGTGAACGGACCTAGGCTCTGAGACTTGGTGCCTGAGTTTTTCCTGGCAGGGTTGACATAGCCTTAGGCACTTTTGAAAATCCCTATTAATTGTGGTTAGTGACACGAATCTTCTTTTTTAATCTTTCTTTTTATTCACTTGCTGTACTTTTAAAATTAAACCATATTTATATTTCTCTAACAAGGTATATATTGAAAAGAATGCAGATGTTAAAGATTTCTGTCTTAAGGGTGTATCCTGCTGCCCACCACCATAGTAGCTAAGTGCCTTCTGTCACAAATTTCAGGTCAACTGCATCTGTCTACCCTCTCATGGTCCCTCAAGGGCACCCATGGTAGCTTCTGGCTCCCAGCTGTCACCTCTCTTTGGCAGAAGCCTGCATCTCGCTCCCTTCAGAGCAGGATTTTAAGACCGCACAGCTCATAGAATCATAGAATCTCAGGGTTGGAAGGGACCTCAGGAGGTCATCTAGTCCAACCCCCTGCTCAAAGCAGGACCAAACCCAATTAGATCATCCCAGCCAGGGCTTTGTCAAGCCTGACCTTAAAAACCTCTAAAGAAGGAGATTCCACCACCTCCCTAGGTAGCCCATTCCAGTGCTTCACCACCCTACTAGTGAAAAAGTTGTTCCTAATATCCAACCTAAACCTCCCCCTCTGCAACTTGAGACCATTACTCCTTGTTCTGTCATCTTCTACCACTGAGAACAGTCTAGATCCATCCTCTTTGGGAACCCCCTTTTAGGTAGTTGAAAGCAGCTATCAAATCCCCCCTCATTCTTCTCTTCTGCAGGCTAAACAATCCCAGTTCCCTTAGCCTCTCCTCATAAGTCATGTGCTCCAGCCCCCTAATCATTTTTGTTGCCTGAATTTACACCGTGATGGCCCCAACAAACCAGGCAACCTAAATGCTCATCTGCACTTTGCTTTCTCCCCAGAGGCTGTGACCACTGTTTTGCCCCCCATTATAAGTTAACGCAAGCAGAGTTATTCTTAGGTGAAAGCATATTTAAAACCTACATACATGCTAATAAACTTACCATAGGTCATCCTAACTCCAGTCTCGGGCTCTGAGATGTGTCTGGTCTTGAAAACCTACAGCTTGGTTTTGCCCCAGCTACAAGTTCGTGACTGTCTCAAAGTCAGAACCAAAAACCAGGCTGGGCAATTTGGCTGTCTCCTTATACAGCTTGAGCCTTTGATCTCCAGTGTAAATCCACAGTCAATGATCCAGTCCACATCATGTAGCTGGAAAATGCTGGGTTTTTGCATAACCAGATGTGGGGACTTTGTATTCACCTGTCCCTAGGTATTCCCCAGGAAATCCACTTCACATGTATTTCCCCCAAAGTCTGTTATTGTCTGGAACATTTTCAATATAGTCTTTTGAACTCCCAGTGCTCACTTCACATCTCTACCCTAGAGAGGTTACATGCGATCCTGGCCCACAATATTACATAAACTTTACATTTTATACAACAGAGCCCAAAGGTACTTAATCTTAATTCAATAAAGTCTCCCAAGGATATGCAGGAAATTGCCATATCTATCACACCTTCCTAGTAAAATCAATCGCAATAGCCAAGTCCCTAATGGACTTGATGGAGTCTCTGGCACTTCTCCCTTTTGAGGTCAAAATTCTGCTTGGGATACAGTATTGTTGATTTTTTTTGTTTGTTTTTTGTTTTTTAAAGATTTTTATTAATTTCACTTTTTTTTTTGGTTGGGGGCTAAGACTAGGAAGGAGGAGTCACTGTTGTGACTGTCATTTTTATGGTGGAAAGGTTTTGTTTTGAAAAAGGAAGATTTTGCAACATTTACTAGAGTTGATCACACTCAGGATTTGCCTGATCTCCAGAAGTTTTATTTTTACATTGAAAGAAAATGGTGCGTTTTTTTTGTTTGTTTGTTTTTTTAACTCCTAAAACCACTCATTTTAAGCAGTTTTTCTTCTAGGGACTTTCTTAACCTTTTGAATTTACTTAAAAATTGCATACTTGAGAGAGGGAATGCGTCTCTCTTTTTAAAATGTTTTGTCTATGCACCAGTATTTTCTCTTTGTGTTCAGTTACTCCTCTTTTCTCTGTTCTTTCTTGCTTTTCCTATGGAAAAATATATTTTATGAATCACCATGATATTTTTATCTATATTCTATCACCATTCCTTTTATTGACCTTACTGGCATCTGCTGTCGCTATAAATACAATACATAACCTGTGAATATCCATCATGACTGTATATAGTGCAAATTCCATAATCAGGAATACTGAACTTGAATAAAATACACATAAAAGGATTTTAAAAAATTCAGACAGATCTCATCCAGAAGAACTTGTATTTTTATACAAAATTTAATGAGTCACTTTTTCTGTGGTTGCAAAGCAAAATGCGACTTCAGTTCTGTTGCATTGTAAGACAGGGCAGAATTGGCCCTCAATATTTAAAGTTACATTTGATTTAAATAAAACTCCCCAAAATTATTATTTTATTAGGAAGGAGGCTTCTCAATATAAGGCTGGGAGTAAAAACAGGTTGTTTTATTTGTATTACAGTAGCACCAATGGGCCACATAACTTCTACTCCAGCCTAGCAGAATTTGACACACACATTTCACACTTCTGGGCTGACACTTTGTGTTCCGGGGTTTCCAGCGGAAATGCTGCTCCTTTAAATGTAGTGGGTTTAAGGTATCACTGTACTATGATTTAGCTCTTAATATTTTAGATCAGGTGATTTTTTTGCCTATTGTGTGTGCTGTTCTGGCTTCTTGTGATTTTTAGTGCTTCATCATGACACTCAGCATCGACCAATGATGGAATAATTGACAAGCTTTTAACAGTGATATGACATAGAGTGGGAGCACATGACATTGTGAAGTTATTCAGATCTGGCTGACACTGACATAAAATAGACTAAATTAGAGCCCTTAAGGTGCTAACTCAATTTCAATGTTTCATTCCTTATGGGTTTTGTCTATTGTAGGGCATCCACCTAGGTTGTTAGTTTGACTGTAAGAAAAAGCATTTTCTTTTACTTGTATGGTATGTATCTAGAAAGTAGTTTTAATTCTTGTATTTCTGGTTTTGTTTTTGTTTTCCAAAAGAATCGGATTTGCAGATCTGCCAGCACAGAGCACCAACCTGTTGCACTAAAAAGATGGAAGAAAACTACCAGACAGCTGTTCGGAGAGAGAGGACTCAGAACATCCAGGCCTTGAACTTTGAACTGAAATATATGATAGTTGGTCATATCACAGCTTTTCAAGGTAGGAAACACATGAAATTTCATGACCCCACGAAATAAGCATGCTAATGTTGTAGAAGTTATATAATTTTTACTATATAATTGCAGGCAAGCTTTGCTCACTTGTGTTTTTATCATTTCTGCTAGATGTTTAGTCATGGTTTGTGCCTCAGCTTTCTATGGCCTTGATTCAGGAAAACATCCCTATTCAGGAGAGCACTTGGGCATGTGCTACTTTATACGCATGTTTAAATATTCTCTACTAACTAGACATGGATTTAAGGAAATGCCTAAGTGTTTAACTGAACTTGGGCCTACCTTCTAGGCTTGAAAAAGACTCAGACTGGGATTTTCAAAGGCACAAATGGCAGATGGACACTAAGACCTGAAAAAGAGCTCTATAGCTCAAAAGCTTGTCTCTCTCAAGACATCGGTCCAGTAAAAGATATTACCTCACCCACTTTATCACTCTAATATCCTGGGACCAACACGGCTACAACAACACTGCAAACATTTGTACCTACATTCTCCCATTCAATGTGAAGGAACGTAGAGGCACAGAAAGTAGAATAAAATGTTTTTCTTCCTGATCACTGATACAGTTCAGAGAGAGAACTATCATCTGACTAATGCCTAAAAATGTTTCACAAACTATTGAGTCACTTCAAGCCTGACTCCGTTTTGAAGAGTCATGGCATGCAGTTAAATGTGAAAAGAACAAGGAGTACTTGTGGCACGTTAGAGACTAACAAATGTATTTGGGCATAAGCTTTCGTGGGCTAGAACCCACTTCATCAGATGTATAGAGTGGAACATACAGTATGAAGATATATATACACACAGAGAACATGAAAAGATGGGGGTTGCCATACCAACTCTAAGAGACTGATCAATTAAGGTGAGCTATTATCAGCAGGAGAAAAAAAACTTTTGTAGTGATAATCAGGATGACTCATTTCAAACAGTTGACAAGAAGGTGTGAGCGACAGCAAGGGGAAACTTAGAATGGGGAAGTAGATATCAATTTGTGTAATGACCCAGCCACTCCCAGACTTTATTCAAGCCTAATTTAAGGGTATACAGTTTGCAAATTAATTCCAGTTCAGCAGTTTCTCGTTGTAGTCTGTTTTTGAAGATTTTTTTATGAAGAATTGCCACTTTTAGGTCTGTTATTGTGTGACCAGAGATATTGAAGTGTTCTCCTACTGGTTTTTGAATGTTATGATTCCTGATGTCAGATTTGTGTCCATTTATTCTTTTGCATAAAGACTGTCCGGTTTGGTCAATGTACATGGCAGAGGGGCATTGTTTTTTTTCTCCTGCTGATAATAGCTCACCTTAAGTGATCAGTCTCTTAGAGTTGGTATGGCAACCCCCATCTTTTCATGTTCTATGTATGTGTATATGTATATATATATATATAATACATCTTCCTACTGAAGTGGGTTCTAGCCCACAAAAGCTTATGCCCAAATAAATTTGTTAGTCTCTAAGGTGCCACAAGTACTACTTGTTCTTTTTGCGGATACAGACTGACACAGCTACCACTCTGAAACCAGTTAAATGTGAGTGCATGAAGGAATAGACATTTGAAAGATTATCCTCTGAACTGTGAGGGGAGTGACAGTTATCTTAATAACAAGTAGAATTGTCTTTCATCTGGAGATTGCTATATTCGGGCTGGTGTCTTCTGGTCATGGTATTACTAAGGAAAATCAAATGCTCATATAGGACTTCATACTGCAAAGTGCTGAACACTCTGTTGGCAGTCCAGCAAAGCACTTACGCATAGGCTTAACTTTAAATGTGTGGGTGGTCCCATTGATTTCTATGGGACTACTTGTGCTTAAAAATAAGTCTGTACTTAAGTGCTTTGTTGTATCTGGGCCTGAGTGCTCAGCACCTTGCAGGATTAAGCCTTTAAAAGAACTTAAAATATGCTAAACTAGACCAGGATTCGTTTGATTAATAGAATGAGCATCATCCTGTATACTCAGTTTTATCAGCAGATTTGTAGATCTCTTGTCTAGATGCTGCCTTTGGAGGAAAAAGATGATTTAAAATAAATAGAAATTAGTAAATGGTTTAAAGCAGTGTGTTTCAACCTGTGGTCCGTGAACTCTGGGGTCAGAAGACTATCTAAGATTTCCTAACGGGTCCACACTCCATTCAAAAATTTTTAGGGGTCCTCAAATGAAAAAAGGTTGAAAACCACTGGCTTAAAGTATGACCTGTGGCAAATTGCCGGCACTACTATGATGGGTCCCGCACTTTCTCTTCTTGGGGGGGGGCGGTTTCCAGGGTGCCATTTCTTGCCCCTGAACTGGGGTAACAGCTATCCTACTAGTATCCCAGGGAAGGGGAGTGGAGAGGGAGGGACCCGGGCCCGCCCTCTACTCCGGGTCCCAGCCCAGGGGCCCTATGATAGCAGGTGAACCACTTGTACCAGTGATTCTTTCCCCTGGGCTACTTCCCTCTCCTGACCTTCAGCTTGTGGGGCTTCCTGCCTTCCCTCTGCACAAGCCAGGTGTCCCTTTACCTAGGATCTTGGTCTTCTTAGCCCGCCGCAGCACTTCTTAAAACTCTCCTCCGCTTTCCTCCAAACTGCTCTTTGTTCCACCACCAATCCACTCTGCTTCACTCCTCCAAACTGCTCTCTGCTCCACCACCAAACCACTCTGATTCAACTCCTCCAAACTGCTCCAACTCCTCCTCTGGCTGATTGAAGCAGGGGGATTTTATCAGGTGACTGGCTTCAGGTGCTCTGATTGGTTTCAGGTGCTTTTAATTAATCTACAGGGAATAAGGCTTCTCCTCATCCTAGATCACTCTCCTGCTGCCTTCTGGCCATGCTGTATCACAGACCATAACAAATGCTGAAAACTTAAAAAGACAGTCAAATTACAAACTAAAAGTTTGCTTTTACTTTTGGATGTTACAAGGTGGAGAGAGGTGAGAGCAGGAGGGGGCCAGCATGAGACACATGGCATTTGCTTTATTTCACAGTTAGTCTTGGAAAATGCTTCACTATCCCACATGGCTTTAAAATCCGGTAGCAAGGCCCTTTTGAGCAGCACTGTGGTAAAGCAGGGAAATACGTCGGCATTGTTAAATGCTGGTGAGTGATTCAAGTGATCTTTCAGTATCGTTATAGAATAAAGATACGGTCAGAATAGATTAACCTATCAACCCCTTAGGTCAAGCCAGCAGTTTTATTCCTTGATGCTGATGAAGCCTTTTGAGGAAAGGAAAAGAGTCTTTGAACATTTCAAGTAGCTTAAATTTCCAGTCGTTTCTTAGAAATCGGCAAATAGGTTGTTTATGGTAAGTTATGGACTGTCTTCATTCTAGGTTAGGTGAAAACTTTTGAT
Source organism: Macrochelys suwanniensis (assembly GCA_033296515.1). NCBI lineage: Eukaryota > Metazoa > Chordata > Testudines > Chelydridae > Macrochelys > Macrochelys suwanniensis. The sequence continues at coordinate 42,658,521 of CM065783.1, forward strand.
AGTGTAACTTTGCTTTGTTGCACTGAGAGCTTCCTATGTTCTTTAGGCTTTCCTTTGCACAAAACCAAAGTTCCTTTCTTCATGTGACATACTGTTGCTAAGAGTGGTATGATATGGGACACTTACCGAGAGAGAGATCTTTGTATTGAATTAGTTCAGTCCTTTTTGTCCATTTTCTTTTGCTGCTGTTCTGCATTATTATAAAAAGTCAGGGCTGCAAACAGATGAATCAACTTAGTCTCAACAAACCTTGTTTTAAAGCACCTCAGATCTTCCGTAGGCTTGGTGCTGTAGGAGCAATAGAGCATCATTCAAGATAGAGTTGCCACTTCTCCAGTTGCTTATTTTTGAGGGTGTCTGCTGTTTGTGACATTTTCTTTGCCTTCTTGAATGTTTTACAAGATCTCCCCCTTTTAGAGAGCAGCTCGCTAGTAGACCTTGTTGCCCACTCTTGGGAAATATAAGCCTCAGATGCTTTTATACACTCCCACAAGTCAAAACCATGGTATTACACACACTTTGTGAGAGTGTGATTCTTAAAACTATAATACAGCTTTTAGGATGGGGGTTTCAAAAGGGCTCAGTGTTGGCCGAACTCTGCTCCTGTTGGAGTCCGTGGGAGTTGGACTTTAATGCGAGACTAGTTCGGCCAGTGCTGAGCACATAGGAGAGTTGGACCCAAAAGCTATGCACTGGGTTCAAATGATAGATGCATTTTTAAAAACCCTCCCATTTGGGCAATGTTGTTTCTCATTTTGCTGTGTGGATGCTAAATCCCATTTACTTAGATGGGGCCATAATTGGGTTCTAAGAGTATTAATGGGAAGGCTTGGATATTTGATCAGAGAGGAGATTTTGATGCAAACAGGGCAATAGGAAGAGGGTTCAACTGAATACTCTCTCTGACATGCATGTGAACCCCAAAAGGTTGTGTATATTTTGGAGTGAGGAGACTTCATTTTTTTTAACGCAGGTATTTAAATTATTCTGCAGTCAAAGCTGAACGAGAACTGTTTTTAACAGCTGCCAAAGTCACGCAAAATGATTAGTGTGTGAAACTCAATTAAATGCATTACATCTGTGGGCAGACTTGTTATTTTTGGATTAGTGCCCATTTCAGACATATGGACAGCTTTAGCACTACTGCTGAATCCTTTTTTTCTTTAAATTTTGCAATATGAGCAACCCTGTGCTATTGTAAACACTTAATAAATCAAACTTTCACATTCTGCAAATATCTTAGCTTGTGTTCCTGCCTCTTATGTTGTTGCTGTAATACCTGAGTGGAATAGGAAAAGGGACAACTTGGCCTTGGCTACAGTTCTGGCAGGCACCTTTCCTGGTAATGTTGGGGATGGATGGATGCTGGTAGGCTGATGTCAGCTGGCCAATTAGATCATGAGAGGCACCACCAGCAATTGGATTCTACGGTGATGAAAGAGACAGACACCTGAATCAGGCCCTGAGTATCTGAGATGTTGCAAACTCAAAAAGTCTTTGTGTATATGGCATATTGTCAAGGTTTCATGGGCAAATTCCTGGATTTACTGTTATTTAACATGTTATATCCTGGAAAAGTCTAAAAGCCACAACCACTATGCAGACATATTGTTAATGATGGTCCCAGCCACAGTCCCTGGCTTACAGTCTAAAAGAGAAGTTGTACAAGGTGGATGGGACAAACAAGTGGGCCAGGGTGGAGAAAACTGTAACAAATAAATAGAATAGAATGTTTACAGGTGTTAGTCAGTCAGGTATAGTGATCACAGCATGCCAGCTTCCTAGCCACTATCAGGTTGTACTTTACCATATGCAGTATGGGAAAGTTCAGTCCGTCCCATCCCTCAACCCCACTGTCCAGCAGATCCTCTGTCCCCAGCCTGGGATGACCAACTAATCCTTTTTTTACTTTTAAATTGAACAGAATCTAAAATGCAACCTCATCACGAACAAAGCCTTTCATTCTTTAATTCATTTTGATAACAGAATATCTTTCCTTGAGCTAAGCATTCCTTTCTTCAACCTTTCTGCTTGCAAGTCAACAGCTGAATTGCTGTAGGTTAGCGTACAACAGGTTAATTTTGCTTGTGGCGATACGACACATTATTTGACACCTTCCCAGCCACCGCCACCCCTGCCACTCCCCGCACTCCTCCTGGGGAGAGTTCCAAACAAGATGACTTGAATTCATTGTTAACGGATTAAAAGTGGTGTGAGTGTGGAGACTGAAAGTTGCTGTCAGAAGAGGTATCAATAGTCTGACAATAAAGCTTTGTTGTGTGCAGACAGCAGAAAGAAACCTGCCCTCCCTCCTCAGTGCCTTTTCAATGGAGCGCTAACAGGTGCTCTGTATGAGACCACAGAAGGTTGGCTCTGCTCCTGTCATCTTATGGTGAGGCTAATTTGTGGTAATGAGAATCCAACTGCTAGTAATTTATTCATTTGGCTGATGATCGCTGGGGAGAGGCGGGACAATGTGCTTTGAAACCTATACCAATTTTCAGCCCCCAAATTAGCAGGTGTTAGAACTGTCAGAAAATGCGTTGTATAAATTTGACTGTTTCTGACATATTTGGTTTCTCACTGGCGTATTTCTCCCATATTTTCTTTTCTTTTCACAACAGACTACAGGAAAGCGATGTTCATGGGCGCTGAATGAAACGCTGTTGTGTGAACAAAAGGATGTTGACCATAAAGCAATGTTTTTATTCTGTGGGTCAAAGCAGCCCTACTAGTTAACATTTGGGTCCCCCCCCCCCACTCCAGATTTTGCCTGTCCCCAATAGGGCTCTGTTGTCTTATCAGAAGCAGCTGTAAGGAAGGAGCCATTTGAGTCAACGGGTGCAGTTCTTCCCATGGTGCCCTGACGCACGGGGAATTCACAGCTGATGACATTCCCTGGCCCTTCCTCCCCTTCACTCCTGAGGTGTCTGGAGGGGCTGTGTGGTTGGCTTGCCCTGAGCAAGGTAGAGAAATGCAAAGTGTAGTGATTCCCTGTTACTATTGTATTGTTAATAATAAGAGTGCCTAGATTCCCCATTGAGACTGTATGCATATTAAGGGACAGCTCCCCTGCCCCCCTCCGAGTGTGTGATCTAAACAGGCAATAAGTGGGAGGAAAAATGGAGACACAGACAGGTGGAGTGACAGGTGGAGCCAGGCTCAGACCTAAGGACTCCTGACTCCCAGACTAGCGCTCTGCCCACTAGACAACTCTGCCTCCCACTTTATGCCCCCACTACAAAAGCCAGGTCCAGTCTGGCCTTTTCTCAGTGCAGACAGTAAAATGACTGATAGTGCAGTAATCAATGGGCGCTGGATCTTCATGTCACTGGCGTGGCATGACAGCTGGCGTTCTAAGAAAGAAGTAATGTAACTAGCCAGCACCGCCAGCCTCCTGGCTGGCCTATGAAATGAGCATTCTACATATGAGTTTGCTGAGTCACAGGGCTGCTGACACACATTTTACTGAACTTGGAAATATTCGCTTGAAATGTGGGCGACTGGTTAGCAAAGCTGACGTGCAATGAAATTTACAAAACAAAAAAGGACTTGGCTGCAGAAATACATTCTGGTTTGTAGTTAATTACTATATGAAATGTAGGCACAGTGTGGTGAATGGATGGCATCCAAAATCAATGAGCTATTTAAAAAAAAAATCCTGCCTGTGGTTTCCATTATTTACTGCTGGATAATAGAGAAGTAGGAGTCTTGTTTTTAAATAGGTTTTTTGTAATCTCATCATACTTGGTCTTTTATCCGGACAAACTGTCTCACACCCCTTTTCACATGCATGACCCTGCTAAGTAGAGTCCTGTACTCTACTGACCTACTGAGCTGAAAGTTGGCCAGGGTGTATAATTTTGTTTTGGCTTGTTGAACAAAGGACTTCCTACAGAGAGAGACCAGGGAGAGGCTCAACTGGAGTATTTCTCTTCCCCTCCTGTACATGGTTCAATCCCATTCGAATGGGCCAAATGATCAGTTTGTAGCTGTGAAAGTTCTCTTATTTTTTAAAAAAAACATTTGTCGAAAAGGAAGATTGAAATATCCCTTTTAGCCGTGGCATCTTATGCATGATGAGCATACATAGTCTTTTGTCTCCTCTTGGTTTTGTGTTGTGCTAATGTTTAACAGATGGGATGGCACTATATCTTCACAGGTATAAGATACATTTGCTTACATCAAGCTCCATCATATTGCCACTGCTGTCTGTTTTATTGTTAATAATAGCAACACCTAGCTCCTAGTAGCACTTGTAATTCATAGATCTCATGTGACAAATATTAGTATCATTTCCCCATTTTACAAATGGGGAGAGAGGGAAACTGAGAGATTAAGTAACTTGCCCAAGGTCACCCAGCAGGCCAGTAGCAGAGCCAAGAATAGACTCTAGGTCTCCTGAGTCCCAGTCTTGTCTATCATGAGGCAGTGTAGAACAATGGATTAGACATTAGCTTGGGATTCTGAATGAAGGATCATCTTTGTTAAAGTTATTCATCCTCATCATTATGACTGTACCCCTCCTTTCTTCATTTCCTCCATTGGGTCCCTCTCACTCTGTGCATCAAGAAACAGAGAATACATAAGCATTATGAACTTCCCATTACTGCTTCACTAACACTTTCAATTTAGTCTACATACTGAGAGTAAAAGTTCAAACTTCTTTCTGATCAATGTCCTTTTCTCAGCAACATATTGAATTACACTTTGCAGTGTCCAATATTCCCTGAAGTTCTAACCTTTTTATCTTCTGAACATGTAAAATTAAAAAACCTTTGAGCTGTGCCAGGGAGCATGAATAAATATTAGCATCACATTGTGAATGAATGATTATTGAGCTTGCCCTGCAGTGTGCATCTTGTGCATACTTGACCTCCAAACTCTTCAAATGGAATGAGGTATTTGTTTGGCTGTGGAATGCAATAGGATTATTTTCTTGGAGCCTATGCAATACAGTACATTATCAGAAGTTGTATATGACTCTTTCTGAGTTTTTTTTAAATTCAAACCGACAGATTTTCATATGCCATAGAAGAAAAGTGTGGCTTGTCTACTCTGTGTTGCCTATTTTACAAAGGATGTTGTGTCAGTGTGGTAATTTACTACACACAAATGAATGCAAGGAAAGTGTTTTAAACATTGCATCCAGCACTACTGAATGTAGTGATATAAATCTTCAAGTAATCGGCGGCAGGGAGGTTCAACAAAACTATAGTCCAGTACAGAGCAATAACGTATTTAGAAGGCTTATATGTAGTCCAAACTGGAAGAATTGAATATTTTGTAAGGTTTGGATGGTATTTTTTATTTATTTTTAAAAAAGAATAAAATAATACTACAAGTTGACACTCAACCAGTCAGGTTGTGTGTCGATAGTCCAGATCCAGAGAGCAGTGGCATTTGCAGAGCTCTCCCACAGTGGCTGGTAGAACTTTTATCTTTGGATAAAACAAATGAGCCTGGCTTTCCAACAAGGCATGGTTCTCATGCAGTTTGGCCACTCATTTTCTACATGATTCAGCACAAGACTCCCTACATATTTTAGCATGCAGTAAAGCTATCCTAACTAGGGTGACCAGATAGAAAGTGTGAAAAATTGGGCCAGGGGGTAGAGGGTAATAGGTACCTATATAAGAAAAAGCCCCAAATATCAGGACTGTCCCTATAAAATCAGGACATCTGGTCACCCTAATCCTACCTGTGGCTAGAAGATCACTCGTATTGTTGAGGTCCTGATCTTCTTTTGTGAAAATGAAATTGAAACTAATTTTGGGAAATCCATAAGCACATATGTAAAGTGGAGGGAGGGCAGAGATCCTCAACTGATGTAAATTATCATAGCTCCACTGACTTTACTTCCACTAGTTCTGAATTAGGCCCAACAAGCAGGACAAATGCCTGTATTAGTTATACCTGCTTCTTTTTGCTTTTCTAATTTATTTTCCCCAGGCTTCTAGCAGCTGGAAATCAGGTTCTCTTTTTAATTTGTTTTCATTGACTACTTTCTAATTTTATGACTTTTTTAAACCTTGTTTTTTCTGAAGTTGTTGCCAGTCTGAAGAAGTTTTCTAGAATCTATCTAACAAATTCTAGTCAGTTTTAAAAACCCAGAAAACACCAGCAAGTCTTCTTTTTTCTAATATGAACAATGACAGCTTTCCTAATAGTTCATGTCCGAGTGGGATAGAATGTATCACATTATCATCATACTGTCTCTTACTATGAAAAAGTTCCTCTTGAGTCAACTGTAAACATAAAATGTCACTGCGGGCAACTAGCGGCTTACATCCCAAAATGTGTATGATGATTAATTTGTAGAAATGGAACATTATAAAACTGCATGAAAAGTGACATTTTGAGTTAAACCAAGGAACATTCATAAAGTCCATTTTTTATGTGATGCCTCAAAATCTTCTTTCACAGTAATATGTGCTTGGAAAGAAAGTATCTTGGTCCAATTGAATAACTGTCAGGAGACCTGCGTTCTGTGTCTGACTCTACCCCTGAGTTGCTGTGTGACCTTCGGCAAGAGTCTTTACCTTTCTGCCTCCAGTTCCCCATCTGGACAATGGGGATAATGACACCCGAATGCTTTGAGCTCTGTGGAGGAAAAACATGACACAAGAGTTAAATGTTATCAAGATGTCTCTTGGAACTTAAAGATCTAGATAGAGCAGGCGAGTAAGGATATGCAATAAGGAAAGCATGATATCATCTTGTGAATGTGTAGCCACCAGCTCAAGCTCACCGTGGCTAAGACAGAGTTCTTAAGTTTTCCCTCCACATCCTCCCCAACCTCCTTTTTTTATCACTACGGACAATACCACCATCTTGGCCTGATGCTCAGCCCAGTAACCTGAGAGACTTCTTTGACTCTGACCCCTCGCTAGGTCCTCACATACGGATTATGTCCAAATATTTCTGTTCTTTAATCATCACAGGTCTAAGATGCGACCTTTCCTATCCATTCACACAGCTAAAACTCTTGTCCAGGCTCTCACCTTGCGTCTTGATTACTGCAACATCCTTTTCTCTGCCCATAACAGATGCAGTCTTGCCTATCACATATCCCTTCAGAATGGTGCTGCAAAGATCATTTCACTAGCCTGTTGTTTTCACCATGTCACCCCTCTCTCTCAGAATCTTTACACTGGCTCCCACTTCTCTATCAAACATAAGCTGTTTGTCTTCATTTTCAGGCCCTTCATGGGCTATCCTCAGCCTACCCATCGTCTCTCTTTCTCTATTGAAATGTTGACTCCTGATTCCGTTTGGCCATGATGATGCCACCCTCCATTGCCCACTGGTTAAATTTTCAAACAAGCACTTTTTGTGTTTTCTCCTATGCTGCCTCTCACATTTGGGAGGCGTGCCCCATGAACATCTGGAAAACTTCCTCACCATGCTCCTGCAAATCCCTCTTATAACTCTCATCTGCCTAGATACCTACAAAACACTTGATAATGGTTATGGTGCAGGTGTAGGGTGACCAGATGTCCCAATTTTATAGGGTCAGTCAAGATATTAGGGGCTCTGCCTTATAAAGGCGCCTATTACACCCCACCCCCATTCTGATTTTTCACACTTGCTATCTGATCACCCTATATGGGTGTGCTGACACCAGTGCTGACCAATCTCATTGTTTCCTTGCACTCCCCTTTTGTATCTGCCCACTGTCTTGTATTACACTTGGATTGTAAGCTCTTTAGTGCAGGGAACATCTTTTTGTTCAGTGTTTGTACAGCACCTAGCACAATGGGGTCCTGGTCCATGACTAGGGATCCTAGGTGTTATGGTAATACTACTACTACTAATTATTAACAATAATAATTACTAATATAATAATCTGTTAGCCTTGGTATTTGTCTTCTGAGTTTTGTGGGGTTTTCTGGATGTACTAGGAAAGAGCTATTTTTTCCCCTTTTGGCATTTTGTTATATTGACTGTGTTATTAAGATATATATTTTTAAAACATTGAAAAATCAAGAGGGGTAAAGGGAGGAAAAGGTATCCTAAAAATTCAGCTGATTTTCATATAAGCATTCAAAATAGCAGCCTCAGATGAAAAATTGAACAAAAACCTAATGGGAACACTTAATCCTAGCTCTCGATTATAAATCACTGTCTTGCAAACCAGATCCATTGACATAAATCATGTCCAAAGAAGTGATTACATGATCACTGAAATTGGCAACTGACTGAATTGCAAACATAATCTATTTCCTTTTAAATGCAGAGAAGACCCTTGTATCAGGTCTTATAATTAATTACACTGAAATAGGCTTAGCTCAGCCAACCACAGTACAGGGATGCTGTAGCAGTACTAGTGGGTAATGGTACAGTGAGTCCTCTGTTACACAGTTTCATGAATCCTGTGTGCAAGTCTTCTTTGTGTCATCACTATGTGACTATTTTTCAACTGTATGGTCTGCAGAACCCTGTACTCTGGATGACTGAGCCAAGCAGAATCCACGGACTTACATAATAATTGCATTGCTATTTCTTAATAGCAGTGCTATAAATATGAAAATATTTCTCCTCTGATTACTAGAAAAGCGCTGCTTGGACTCCTATACTGAGAGATTTGATTTTGATAATATCTATGCGTATTGGTAGGCTTCTTTTAAATATTCTAAATATAAGTATTTAGAAAGTACGCATTTAGGATCAGGAAGCTTAATAGAGGATTTGGTGACCTTGATTTTTAAAATATGTCAAAAGGTAAAACCTAATTACATTAAAAACTAATTTTGGTTTAAAGCCAAAACAAGGTAAGATCAACTTAACCCATGTAGCCATCTGATTGTTGTTGAGCTTCCTTAGTCTGTCTGCCTGACTCCATATGTTGATTCTCATTTGATACCTAGATTGTAAGCAATTTGGTGCAGGGACTCTCTTCATTATCTACTTATCCAGTGCCTAACAAAATGGGGATGGCAGTGGGACCTTTTTGCATGCTACTGCAGCACAATTAATATGTGATGTAATGTGTTGTTTATTTGTTAATTTTAAATGTTTGGGTTTCCTTATTTCAGCCACCTATTGTCACAATTACCATCTTGATTCATATTTCTGTGGGAAAACAGGAAAGAGTTAACACTTGAAATCTGCTGAGTGCTAAGTTTGCTGAACAATTTGATGGGGATCTATTGATCAGTGTGTGTGCCAATATTTTTAATGTAACTGGCTTTAAATGACTGCAATGCATTTCTTCAACACCGTGAAAGTGCCTTGGCTGGCCATTGCCTCCTCCCCAGTGTATGAATGCACAATGGAGGATTAAGTCGATAGATAATTGATGGATAAGTCCCAAAAGAAGGGAAGCACAAAGATAAATGAGCAAACTGTCTATTCATAAAAAGAAAATGTAGAAAAACCTACAAAGAGCAGAGCGAGCAAATAAGATTGAGGGCTTGTCTACATGGGGAAATTGACCGGAATAGCTATTGCGAAGTAAGATTTTCTGGAATAGCTCCCTGAGTGGACATTCTATTCTGGAATAATTAATGCACTTTCAAAGCAGGTCAATTATTCTGGAATAAAATCACTTTTCTTCTAGAATAGTGTCTCTACATGGGAAGATAGTCTGCTGAACTTTTCTCTTGTAGACAAGCCCTAAATCCTGTGGACTTCACTGGGATACTAGCAAGTGCTTGCTGAATTGGGGCCTTGGCAAACAAACATATTGTTCCTGAATGCTTTTATGAGTATATCAATAATGTAGCCTAGTTTGCAATGGACCTAATTGAAGTTTGTGTTCTGGTTGAAGACCTTAGACCTGGCAGGGTTTAGTGTGCTCCAAATTTGATAATCGATAAAATCTCCCCCATGCGAAAGGTAGATAATTCATCCCAATAATGGAAACTGGGGACAAAAATTTAAAAACAGGGCTTTAGGCAGCTGCCAAAGACAACCTGCAATATATAACTAATAATATTTTAATGATGATTCAGGATTAAATTACACATCCCCTTCCCTGCCTCCTAAAGAAAGATGATTAATTGGTAACTTGGTCTTGTTGTTTTATTAGTCTGTAATGAAACTGAAAACTGATTAAGCAAGCCCTTATGCTCCTTTTAGATGCACAATTTAACATGTCCTTTGAGGAAGAATATATGTTATCATTATGTATTATTACTATTGGGCAATTCAATAAAAGTAGCCGTTGGAGGTAATCAACTAAAGATGAAAGGGTTGGTTTGCAGGCAATTGTCACTTTACTCTCATTGTCACATTTTTATGCTTTTAAAAGAAAGTGAGTAAGTGAAACTGACAAGGTTAAGAGAGCAGATATCTGAAAGGGAATGTGTTCTGCAGAAAACAATAGAGGCAAATCTTAGCTCTATAGCCCAGTAATAACAATGTGTTCCATTTCAGCTTGCGGCATTATATCACCTGGCCACTGCAGAGTGTAGATGAATGACTTGTAAAAGAATAAAAACAACTTTTCAGGATAAAATGACATTAGAAAGTATTTTTTCATCACACTGAATAGGTTCCAGGAGGGAAATGCACAGTGGTGGTTTAGATACTTCTACATCCTTTTAGAGGAAGAGTTTATTATTTTGTCATTCCTTCTCTTAAGAACAGATAAGCAACAAATGACTCTTTTCTAGGATGTTTTTGTACTTTTTAAATATTTTTGTATATGTTTTACTGATTGGAAATATTGAGAGCATGTTCTTGGAGGATAGATTTTTTTTTATTGTTTGTTTGAAAAAACTGTTTTAAATTGCAAATTGTTAACAGAAAACGGTTATTTATTTATTATGTTCCCCCTTGTTATGGGACCCCCATTGCAGTAGGCACTGTACACAAATGAAATAAAAAAAAAGTCCCTGCCCCTAGGTACTTTACAGTTAAGTATCATACAAGAGACATCGGGTACAGACAGATGGGAGACTACAAGGAAACAATAAGACAATACTGGTCAGCATGCTAGGTAGTGGTCTCGGCACTTTAAAATTAAATATTTTCCTAAATTTAAAACAAGGTAATGTTTACCTCCCCAGATCCAAGTTTGGAGTTCTGGGCTTGGGTTGCAACACTTAACATTATCTCCACAAAAAGCTTGTGGCCTTCAGATCACACTGTATGACCTGTTTGTTCCTGGGCGGGGGGTAGGATTGAAGAAATGAACATGCTTGGGAATGTTTTGCTTTAGAAAGGGACCAAGGCAGATCTGGGAAGGTTCAGACTTGTGGACATTGATCCCTAGATAGATGCATTTAAAAAGATGTATGAAATAAAGGAAATGGCGAAGGTTGTTCTGAAAGGAAGGAAGGCAAAACTGATTCTTCTTATATTTGATTTGTCATTGTATACAGGGCCGGCGCTTTCACTAGGTGACCCTAGGTGGTCGCCTAGGGCACCAGGGTTTGGGGGGCAGCGGGAAGCTGCCTCTTGGCTCCACGCAGCTGCCTCTTGGCTCCACGCTCGGCTCAGCGGCTGAGCGTGGAGCCAGGAGCTGGGGAGGCGGCGTGGGGGAGGCTGCCATGGCCCGCAGGTGGGGGCCTGAGCTGCCGCGGGTGGTGGGGTGGGCAGCTGCCGCGTGTGGGCCCGCAGGGCTGGTGCAAGGAAGTTTTGCCTAGGGCGCGAAACTTCCTTGCACCGGCCCTGATTGTATACCTTACATCCAAAGCTTGTACAACTTGTTAGTATATATGTACTTATTTATTTATTTATTTATTTTATTATGTCTCCTTATCCATTCTACTTCTCTCTTCTTTTATGTTTGTCCTCGAGATGTTCCTCTTGGAGGTGATGGAGAGAGCATATCGCCTAGAGGCAACCCCCTCCCCGAGTCCTGTGGAGGCTCAGCCCATTTTAGTGGTCATTGTGACACCAAAATAACCTAACTCCTCTGGGTCTCACACTACTCTTACTGAAGTGTAAATTGGGAGGAGCACTACTGATGCCAGCTGAGTGAAACAGGAGTGAATGAGAGAGACTCAGTCCATTAAAACTTCCTGCCTTTGCTAACGTTGGCATCATTTATCGAAGATATAAATAGAAAATATTTTGAAGGGGTATTGTGGCACATCATTGACACCTGGGGCTAGCTGATCAAACACAGGTTTGCCCAGGCCTGTTGCCAAATGAGCATGTTAATGTATATAAACACAGTTGTCAGCAAAAAGTTACTCTAGATCAGACTCCAAACCACTTTGCTCATTTTTCCCCAGCTACAAAAATGTCCATAAATTTATTCATGTGCAAGTTTTCACTAGTGTGAAACTAACATAAGCTTATACTTCTGTGCCTGTCTATCTGTTGGATTGCATTTCCATGTTTTTAGCCTTGCATATGGAGTGCGAATTCTTGGAAATGTAGCTATTTGAATGCAAGCCTTTTCTTTATTTCTGTTTGTTTCCTTTGGGAATTTGGATTTATTCAGTGTAGTATTACATCCACAGTTACTGCCATCCTTACATAAAGCTTAAGATGTGCACTATAAAATCAGATGTTTCAGACCATAACTACAAAACAAGTTGCTAAGTAATCAGAAATACTTTGTAATTTATATTTAACTATTTTGGGATAAGGGAATATCAAACTCTACATCAGCAGATGCAGAATGTGGCTATCCATGTATTAAATGGAGCATACAACTGCTTCAGGCACTACACTGGGTTCATGCTCATTTTCAGTGTACATCAGGTGCCGGTGATTATCTATAAAGTTCTATTGGCGGCCTCTGAGATTGTCTCCTCCCCTATACTCCACCATGCCAGATATGATTGGCTGGAATGCTTTTGCTGTAAGTCTCCAGGATGAGCATACGTGATATGTTTGAAGGAGTGTGTTGATTCTGTAGCCCTATTGATTGGGCTTTGAAATTTTGTGTCTATTTTATAAACGTATACATATTCTGATAGGCATATTGCAAATCGATGTATAAATAAATATGGGACAGCTTTAATCTCTTTATCATCCTCTCGCTTAAATATCTCTTAAATTGTGCTGCAAGGAAGTTACATGGGGGTGTAGTTTAAGAGGGTTTGGGGTCTGGATGAGTTAGTAACACACACTGCTGCTTCACTGCAAACTGCATTCCTTAACAAAGCTCTCTTGGTGCAACGCCCCCACAGAAGCTTTGCTGAGTGGAGAAGGCAGAGGTGCACTAATGCATCCTTTTCTCTCACCCACAACCTTCTCCTCTTGCACCCTGAGATGATGCTGAGTTCCCAGTCATCAGCTCTCTGGTGGAGGAGTTAGAGGGGTGGAGTAGTGGACACAGGAGAAGAGCAATTCTATGGAGAAAGGGCATGGTGAGAAAGAGGGACTTTTGGGGGCAGAAGGATAATGGGGGGAGTAAGAGTTCTTGCTGAGGCCAGAGGAAGGATGACAGGAGCAGATAGCGTGCTCAGGTACAGTTCAGGGGTGCTGCAGGAGGAGCAAGAGAGAGGGGCACTAGTAAAACAGTGCTGCTTCTTCCTCACTTCTCCATCCAGTGTTCCCTTGTATAACTCAACAGAGGAGAGCACTCTGTGGTTTGCCGCAGAGGAAGTCCACAGGGAGCAGCAAAGCTGGTGAGTCCAGGGTTTGGAGGTGAAGAACTCAGGGGTATTCCCCACCCCACTTCCTGTGAACTCCTCCTATCTGCAGGAGAGGAAGGCCCCAAGCAAGTTATAAGAGACATATCAGCCCCCACACTTGTGAGGCTAGTAACTGAGGTTCGCATCTGAAAGGGAAAGGGCTAGAGAGACTGAATGAAAGCTTATGTCTCTAGCCGTCACTTGACATGCCGTGCTAAATTCAGAATCCAAGGGGGTCTGCAGAAGCTCATTTTATAGTTTCATTTAAGTCATTCGCTGGTTGAAATGGGGAACATAATGTAAATCAATCACAGTGATCAGATAACATAAATCAACAAGGATTTTTACTGGAAGCAACAGGCATCAAAGAGCCATTCATTTAGTATCCTTGGTATTGCGCCTTTGCATTCAGGGCCGGCTCCAGGCACCAGCACCTTCTAAGGGGCGGCCAATCTTGGGGCAGCGGGGCAGCGCTCGGAGTTTTTTTGTTTTGTTTTGTTTCGGTGGGGTGGCGCTGAGGTGGGGGTTGTTTCAGCGGGGCAGCGCTCGGGGGGGGGGGTTGTTTTTGTTTCGGCGGGGTGGCACTCGGGGGTCGTTTTGGCGAGGCGCCGCTCGGGGGGGTTGTTTTTGTTTCGGCGGGGCAGCGCTCGGGTTTTGTTTTGTTTTTTTTGCTTGGGGCAGCAAAAAAGTTAGAGCCGGCGCTGTTTGCATTCAGTGGCTGTTGTTTCTATTTTGTACTTTAAAACCCTTGGGCTAATTATGTAGGTCTACCAGAAACATGCTTACTGTAACTAATGTCAGGGGAGAGGTGTTGTGGAATCTTTTAATTTCTCTACCCATTGTATTGGTGACTCTGAAGTCTCCGTTACTATACATAGCTTTCAGTTTACAAATAGTGGAGGTTTACTATAAAATCAACAGCCTCTGCCTGCTTTGTGGATTTCAGAGGATGGAGGGGCCAAGCAAAGCAGGCTGCTTATCAGATTCTCCTTTTTTGTGTCCCTGGCACTCTGTGCCATACATGAGGAGACAGATGTTGCACCGATATTGATACTTATTCACGGTTTAGGGGGCTACAGATTTTGGAGGATATGCTCCTTCTTGAGCATGTAAATCTGTATGGATATTTGCTGCTGCTTCATTAGTCATACTACCTCCTGACAGAAAAAACCCAGCAGGATCCATGCTGTCCATTGATTATGGCTGCTCAGTAGTAGCAGCATAGGGACCTGGAGAGAGGTAATAATGAGTTGTTACTCCTGGCCCAGATTTATGTGTGGAAAACACGGCAGAGAGTAGGGGATACTGTCTTTTGGGAGAAGCATCCCCCTTTCTCCATTTGCTCCCACCCATCTGGACCCCCCTGGGGAAGGGGCATCAGCATGGGCAAGGGGAGAAGGTGCCCTAAAGGTGTTGCTCCTTACTTCCCCTGCTTATGCGGGAGAGATGCACATGGAGTCTCCTTCCATGCATGGCTCTGCATGGGGATGATCCAGACCATTCTGATAAGATACTCTCTTTATTCATGTAACAAACAAATATTGAATATTTTCTGTCCAATAACTCCAAGGACAATCAACAGTCATCCTGAGTGTACAAATTACTTCTTTTGAAAGAGGACCTTAGAGTCGGACCCTCGGCTGGTGTAGCACCACCAGCTTCCAGGGTTTTATGCCAATTTATACTAGTGGGGAAAGCCCTTAGACGCGAAGATTCTGATTCAGCAGGTCACTTATAAGGTCCACATTTCTGAAGGTATTTGGGCATTGCTGTGCTCAGTGTTGCAATGCCTATCTGATTTTAAGAGTCTGTCTCATCTGCAAGAGAAGCTAAATACCATTCACTTTCATTGAGACTTAGGTTCCTAAATGCCTAAATTGCTTTTGAAAATGAGATTTAAGCTCCTACTTCAGTTACGTGTTGCATTGCTAAGTAGATCAGCACCTAACAACCTCTATAAATCTGGACCATAAGCACTTGCTTAACTTTAAACACGTATTTAACTGCCCTTGTCTTCATTGGGAATAAGCCAGGGCTTATGTGCTTTGCTGCACGGGGGCCTAAGGGCCCAGGACTCCAAGCCTTTACACATGTGAGTAATCCATATGTACAGGTATTATCCCATCCGATTGCATGCTTGAGTTAGGATTTGCGGGATTGGGCCCTTTAATGGTATCTCTAGAAAAAGAAATGTCTAGAACTCCCATCTCTCAACTGTACTTCTAAAACTCCAGGAAGCAAGGCATGTTTTGAATTTCTTTTTAGCTACTGCAACACAATGTACCTTCTTCAGACTTCTTTTTAATGGAAAAAAGAACAAATTGAATATATTTCTATGTAGTAAAATTGTAACCCAGCGGCCAAAACACCAGTCCTCAAAAACAAAAGTCGATGTAAATGTACAGATATTAAGGACATTTGAGGAATATTGCTTTTTACCTAATCCTTTAAATGCTCCAAAAAGATCTCATTCAACTACAGTCATCTATAAAACAGTACTTAGAAAAGATAATCTTGCCTAAATTAATGACCAACAAAGGGAAGTTTTAGGGGTACTACTAGATGAGTTTGAAATTAAAAAGACAATAAAACAACTGGAGGAAAAGAAATCCTTTAGTCCAAATTGCTTTGCTATTATGTCTCCCAGACTTCTGCAGATCAATTCATTATCCCTCTAAAAATGTATAAGGTCTCTTATGAAAGCAAAATACTTCCCTTGAGTAATTCATAAACTTGGAAAATAACTTCCTCTCTTCTCTTTTTCTGGGTGTGTGTGTGTGTGTGTGTGTGTGTGTGTGTGTGTGTGTGTGTGTGTGTGTGTGTGTGTGTGTGTGTGTGTGTGTGTGTGTGTGTGTGTGTGTGAAAGCTAATCTCAGAGATAAATTCACATGCAACATTTATCTAAAATATTGACTGTCGGGTTAGATAGTATGCGGAATGACCAAGCACGCTTTGTAGAAGAGAGATGAGCCTCAGGAAATCCTATTTATGCAGCAAAACCAAACATTGAAACAATGATGATTTTGTTAGATACAGAGAAAGTGCTTGACAGTATGCCATTGCTGTTCACGTTTCAAGTTGTTGCCAGATTTAGCCTAGGTACGGAATTTCATTGTGGCTCAAAATACTCCATTTGATTATGTTTGCTATTGCTATTAATGGAAATATTCCTTTTTCATTTAACCTAACCAGAATAACCAGACAGGGATGTCCCTTGTTGACCCTGTTTTTTGTTATGGTTCTAAAACCCTTCACTGCTCCTCTTGGAGCAAATAATGAGATGAAAGGGGAAAAGACAGCTACCAAAGAACCCAAAACAGCTTTATATACAATGGTATTTTTATCTGTGATGGAGACAATTATTCCAGATTCTGATTGGATTAATAAAGGTTTTGGCACATGATCTGGAGGTAAAATAAATTTAATAAATCAGAAATGGATTGCAGGACAAGTGCCTTTTTAGCCCCAGTTTTCCTGTTTTGGATTTCACTTGGGGATTCACATATAGGAATTAAAGTTCTTTCCAACCGTAAGAAAATATAAACATTAAATATCAGATCCTCAACAGGTGTAAATTGTTGGACCTCCATTGAAGTCAATGGAGCTATGGCAATGACGCCTTCTGAGGGCCTTTCTTTAAATATCAAGCCACTGATTCATAGAATGACGGCAGAGATGGATAGATGGCTTGTCAGCAGGGGTCAGAGTAGCTCTTACGAGGATGAATATTCTTCCTCACCTGGTATAACAAATGAGCAAGTCGCCCTGTGATTTAAAACTATTAGAAATAGTCTTTACACAATCAAATGAAGCATTCACCCAAAGCCTGAATCAAAGCCTATTAAAGCCAGTGGGAGTCTTTCCGTGACTTTGCATCGGCCTTTTAGCTCCTCGTCGGCATGAAACAAACATGTACCTCCTTTAAAAATGACTGTCTATGCCTAAGAAAATGAAAGGAGAGGCTTTAATTTCCCTAAACCATAGATATGTTATTGAGAAGTGGAGTGGAATATATTGCTAAATGGCAAATGTGTGAATCATAGTTAGCATGAGTCCTAATAGGTCAGTATTACTGAGAAACCTCCTCTTAGCAACCTGCTATTTGGTCAAAAAAACCAGATTCTTGAGAGTAGAATTACTCACCTGCTCATGCAGGGGGCCTGCAAGAAGTATTTGAATAAAATCATAGAATATCAGGGTTGGAAGGGACCTTAGGAGGTCATCTAGTCCAACCCCCTGCTCAAAGCAGGACCAATCCCCAATTTTTGCCCCATATCCCCAAATGGCCCCCTCAAGGATTGAACTCACAACCCTGGGTTTAGCAGGCCAATGCTCAAACCACTGAGCTATCCATCCCCCCAATGCAGCATGTCAATGTGTTTGTTTTTTTTTAGCCTTTTTGAAACTTCTGACGTTTCATTTGAGATTAATAATCATTTACAGGAACTGTAATTATAGGAGGAACTAAAATCTAGCCTTGTGACGGTTTAGTCCAAAATCAAATGAGATTATGATGCTATATATTTTATTACATACAAGCTAGAAATATTAATTAAAAATACTTGTTTCACAATTCTAAGCCCATAGGGTTGGATCCTCACCTGGTGTAAATTGGTGTTATTCCATGGAATGTAGCTATACTGATTTACAGTAGCTGAGGACCTGGCCCGCATTGTCATTGCCCAGGAAACAATAACATGAAATACTGGGAGGAAACCAATACTACTTTTGATACCAAAATGTAAGGCCAGAAATTTACAAAGACTTTTGTGTATTGAATGATATTAACAAGTGTTGTCATGAAACAATTAAGGTTGCAACATATGTGACATAAAACTGGTCTGCACAAAGGCCCCACTTATTCACGGGGCCTTTGTGCTGAGAGCTCTCATTCTTAGCACCCATCACCTTAAATGGATGTAGTCATTGACTTAAATGGGCACAAGATCAGCCCCAAAGTGGCCTGGTTCCTGCAAAGGAATGCAATCTGAAGAAGCCACTTTTGCCTTTTCCTTCCATTGCACACCCAGGCAGGGGCCATGCACAACCATCTGGCCATTACAATTTACGGGCCAAATCCTGTAACCCTTATGTGAATGTTGCTAACTTCATTGCAGTTACAAGCTGAAAGTTTGCAGGACTGGACACTTTAACAACACCTGCTTTTTGGCACAGAGAACTTGAAATGTGACTGAGATGTTTCTGCCAGAATTGGTTGACAAACATTGTTTAGAAATTTTTCAATTAGAAAAGAAGAGCACTTTTTTTGTGAAAATGTTACACGCTTTCCAGGGTGGGTGGTTTTTTTTATTTTTATTATTTTTAACTGGCTTTGATTTTTATTTCTGTACTGAATCTCCTTAATGCAAAGTTATCTTCAGCAATATTTTAATGAATTTGGTACTTCAAGTAGGAATACCTAGGAATTCAAAGACAAGAACCAGAGAAATATAGGAAAATGTTAAGTATTTGGGTGTTTCTTTTATCTACATATCTGAAAACAGCATGTTTTGAAATAGCTGATACATGGCAAAGATAAAATAAGCTCAGAATGGCATAGGTTGAAGGAAATCGCAAAAGAAATTAATGAAGGCTCCTGAAACTTCTTAGTTATCTGTCAATCTCTAAAGCCTGATTCTGCTCTTAGTCACATTGGGGTGAATCTGGAGTAACTTGGCTGAAGTCCATCAAGTTACATCTGCTTATAGCTGGTATAAACAAGAGAAGAGTGAGGCCCGTCATGATTTATCCCATGAAGGTTGACACAAATCTTATCTGAAATCTCTTGATTCTGCACAGGGGAAAACATTCATTTACCTGTCATCACTCAAGGCAGTAGATAGTTTTATCTAATTTTATAATCCATCTGAACAGAGCAGTCTTACGGCTATAAACATTATTTAAGGATGTGCTTTTCTATGTGTTTCTGAGTCATCATCAAGGTCTGCTGCTCATGCCAGCATCTTGTCTTTGTTTGTTTGTATTTGATCTTGGTTTATGATGGTTGTGGGTTTTGTAGCGTATTTCAAAATCAGCGAAACATAAAAAGCCAGTTGCGGAGAGGCACAGAGCAGCTGAAGAATCCCTCTGTAATACCGCTGCGCTTGCTCCCACTGTAAGACCCAATGGGCCTCAATGGGGCAGGAGTAGGAGTAGGTTTGAATGGCAGAAAAAGGGGCACAACACCTTTCAGGGCCTGGCATGTGGTTAGAGGAAATGTAGCAATCTGACATTCCTGGGGGAGGTGGGAAATATTTACTAACAGATATTCATGTATCCATCTTTATTGCTTTGACAAATAGGTGCCAAAGCCTGAAAATCCCCAAATCATAGGAGAAGGATAGGGAGACAACTCCTCTTGTGCAAAGTGACCTGTGCACACTTTCCTTTCAATCTTCTTTGTTGGGAGAGAGGATGGGGTGGGGGGTTGGGATTCACTGGAACCCTCCAGTCCCAAGGAAGGCCTTCCCCTTTTGTGCCACTGCCCTCCCACTCCTCTCCTATGCTGATGTTGCTGATGTTGCTCAGCACTTAACCAAATCCTCCTTCTGATAGAGGTACAGATGCAGACTCACTTAATGCTGCTTCTGGGAGAGGTAACTTAGCCACAGCTGTTCACCTGGATGTCTGCTGCCACAGGACTGGTGGGGTATGTGTGCGTGCTGAAGCATGTGATTTCTCCAGACTACGCCCAAGCACCAGAGGAGCCTGATCCCTGGAAAATCCATTGGGGAATAAGGAATTATGCCTAGAAGCCGAGACCCTGTATGTTTTCCACAGATTTTTGCAGGTTAAACAGGAAAGGAATGTATTTATTAAATCAACAAAGCACCTTATCTGCTGCCTGTCTTCTGCAGTACAGTAATGCACTAAACTCTGTGCATATTTTAGCATTCTGCTGTTTGAGTTCTTTGAGTCCTCAGGTCAACAGTTCTAGGCTGGTTTCCTTCTGCAACGGAGCCTCTGTATGGTGATTTTACACAGGTAGGACGCAATCTTGACTTCACTGGGGCTCCTCGTGTGCTTAAAGGTGTGGCTAGGTTGGAGTGAGATTGGTCCCTTTCCCCTTTCTTATACATTTTAGTTTATCCCCCAGGAACTGAATTTTAACTGTTTTAGGGCTCTCAAGATTTACAGATTAACCATTGGCTTTCCCAGATTCTTGTATATGATGATTTGTTTAATCAGTGATTTGGTTCAAAAAACGGAATGAAACCGTTATGGTGGTGATTAGAGTTATTTGGACAAGTTTTCATCTTGGCTTGTTGTTTCAAGCCTATGAGCAGCTACCAACCCATGCTTCAGATAATGCCATTATGATATAGTGGTATCTGGGTCTGCTTTAATGTTTGGATCTTAATTGTGTGAAGGCCATCCACTCATTAGTCCTGTTTTTGGCTTGCTTATAGCCCCGCTTGCAAGCATTAAGCACTGGTTTATGGTTTTTAAAAAATTTTTTAACCTGATCTCATTCACATTCCATCTGCGGATGTGTCACCAGCCTTTGTCTGGAAATAAGGGACTTCTCACATTCTTATACATTTCCTCAAATGTAAATAAAATTAATTCACTAAATATCTGTTTTATATGTCAGGCAAAGAACAATTGTGAAGGTTTCTTTTTTCCATTTTTCACAGAGGAAAAATAATTGTACCACCTGAAATACCATCCATTTATCTAGGTATTGACACCATGTTTGTCACCATGGTATCTGAGCACCTTTGTTGGTTGGTTAAGATGCATTTAATTGAAGCACTCTTCTGTAGAGGTGGCACGTCAGAAGCAGCTGTTTAAAAGAAATATCCCCTTTATTATGGAGAGGTGTGTAGTTTCTCCATGGCTGAAGCTAGCTTAGTACTATAAGCCTGATTTTTTTGGTACCTCACCTCCCACTTCAGCAAAATCAAGACCATCCATCTCAAATTTCACATGCTGAATTTCATTCCAGGATAGATTTTTTTTTCCTGGAAAGCTTGGAACAAATCACACAAGGGGTGAAATTTGCAAGGGAAACATAGGCCCCTGAGTCCCACCTTTATGCACTACTGGCATTCACAAAACCACTGCTCATCTGCCGCCTAACCCTGTAGGTTCCCTCGGTGTCTAAGTTTCCACCATTAAAGTGCTCAAAGTACCTACGTTCGGCAGCTGGGCATGCCACAGCCATCTGATTCCTGCCACCACCTAGAAGCTCAGCACCTAAGTCCCAGCACGACTCACAAATTAGGTATCCCACTATCTATCTTGCCTTTGGGGCCTGGTCTGGTAGGAGTGCTCTGAGCATGCCTAAATCATACAAAAGTGGGGGTGGCCCCCTTAAAATCTTTATCCCAGTGGTTAGGACACTCACCCGGAAGATGGGAGACCCAGGTTCAATTTCCCTCTCTGCTCAATGTGGAGAAAGGATTTTAAATTGAGTCTCTCACTTTCCAGTGCCCTTACCCCTGGGCTATGATATATTCTGGGGTGAGTGTCTCCCCCTCCCTCCCCTGTTGAAGCTGTTCTAGTGTGCATAAATAAAACTATTCATTGGGGCAGACAGAGTGAGAATGACTCTATAACCCAGTGGTCAGAGCACTCGTCTGGGAGTTGGGGAGATAGGCACCTAACTCCCTTGGGCCATGCTCCTCTCCTTGGCATTTCCTATTAGCTAGGTAAGGCAGCTCCCCATTCAGTAGGCTGGTTTTTGAGAGTCCCATTCTTAGGTGCCTAACTCTTTCCATGCATTGTACTGGGGGCCTAGGTCAGGGTGCTGAATTCCACTAGGTGACAGGGTACCATCTTCCCCTTGTGAATCCTCAAGGATTTTTAGAGACAAGTGTATTTAAAATTTTCTCTCATTCACTTTTCATAGACTTTTTTTCTAAGCCATTTCAGCTTAGCATATTTTATTGAGTAATTAACAGCAATATGTTTCCAGTGTTCTGTTCTGTTCTCATACGATGCTTATCATGGTAGTACCTGAGCACCATCCAGGAGTTTATTTAGCAATGTGATTAACGTCTGTCATGTGGTTTGTTCTCTCCAATCACTCCCTAAAAGGAGGATTGTGTGTGCGCAGTGGAGTGTTTTGTTTCGGTAGGGTTTTATTTTGTGTGTGTGTGTGAAGGCAGGTAGAAGACGCACACCTTACATTTGGAGTTGAAGGTGTTGAGGTTTGTGATGGTCCTCAATTCCTTTAATCCATGATCTCAGACAAGCTCCTAAAACAGCTCTGGCTTCCGCACTGCTTTATTCTTATTGTAGAGTTCCAATGAAGTTGGAGGAGTGGAGCTGTTGATCCCAGTCTTCATCCTTTGGTTTTGGTTCTTTTAGATATCCTGGGCCCAGGCCACTGAGTACCTTGAAGATAAGGGTCAAGACTTTGAATTTGCCTCAATATTCTATTGTGTTGTGTATGAATCCTCAAATTAAAATCCAAGGTGCCCCTTGGAATTATGTTTCCATGACTGATGAAGCCAAATGTTTATTTCCACTAGTTGTTTCAAAGTTTCAACACTTGTATGATCATAACTAGCTCTTGCCATTAACACTTTTTAGAAAATGTGAGTGGGTCTCATGTAAAGGGTTAACGAGTAAGGCCCCTGATCCTGAATTTCTATTCAGGTGCCTTAAGTTAAGCAGTTGTATAAGTGTTTGCAGGATAAATTGGTTTTAAAATATTGTAACTGAGAAATGACATTGTTAAAACCTGAAAGTAAATGGGATAAATGGGAAATAGTTCTATATTTATCTGGATTCTGTATCTTTCTGTACATAGTAAAGACATCAACATATAGAGCAGGATTACAACTCCACCGTACAGTGGTAGGTCTGGATTCAGCTTGTGCTTAAGCATATGCTTAAATTTTATAAAAATCAATGAGATTTAAGGTTGTGATTAAATGTTTAGCTTAATAGATGTGGACTTAATGTTGTTAAAGTTAAGCACATACTTAAGCGATTTGTTGAATCTGGGTCTCACTGAATACATAAAGTTGAAAAAATGCATATAGTTTTTCAATGAAAACCAAATGTTTATATGCATACTCAAATTAAATGAAAAACCCAGAATTTAAATGCTGTTTGTACGACAGTTGTGGAAAATTATACAATAGCATTTCAGTAAAGGTTCCAGGACTGCTTAAGGAGATACAATGCAAGCAGAAATACTTACTAAGTTTACTAAAATGTTGGCATATCCCCTTTCCAGGCAAGTGAACCCATGATAAATACAGAGCAGAGAATATTAATCTCCATCCAAAGTATGTTAATAAGTATAAGTTTTATAACGTCAGTGCAGCTCTGACTCTTTGCATCCCTTGCAAATTAGGTTGCTGGCATCAATCATTTGTGCAGATGTGAAGAGGGTTTTCATAGAGTTTAAGGCCAGCAGAGACCATTAGATCATCTAGTCTGACCTCCTGTATTTCACAGGCCATAAATTTCACCCAGTTACCCTTGTATTGAGCCCAATAACTTAATAGCTTGCGTTTGAATAAAGTATAACATGTGACTGGCTAAAGCATAACTTTCAGAAAGGCATCTAGTCTTGATTTGAGGACATCAAGAGGTGAAAAATCTACCACTTCTTTTGATAGTTGGTTCCAGTCATTAATCACTCGCTGTTAAAATATCTGTGCCTTATTTCCCATTTGAATTTGTCTGGCTTCAGCTTCCAGCCATTGGTTCTTGTATTAACCTTTCTCTGCTAGATTAAAGAGTCCATTAACAGTCAGTATTTTCTCTCTCTGAAGATACTTATACATTGAAATCAAGTCACCTCTCTATCTTCTTTTTCATTCAGCTAAACATGTTGAGCTCTTTAAATTTCTCACTGTAAAGCTTTTTCTCCATCCGTCAATCATTTCTGCACCCTCTCCAATTTTTCAATATCCTTTTTAAAATGTGGCCATCAGAACTGTATGCGGTATTCTAGCATCAGTCTCACCAAGGCCACACAGAGCTAAAATGACTTCTCTGCTTGTACTCATTACTCCCCTGTTTATCCAGCCACAGATCACATTAGTCTGTTTTGCCACAAAACTCCCCATGAGCTCCCAGTGCAATTCTTTGTCCGCTATGATCCCTGGATCCTTTTTAGAGTTGTTGCTTGCCAGGATACAGTCCCCTATTTGTAGCTCTGACCTGTAATCTTTATTCCTAAATGTATGACCTTGCATTTGACTGTATTAAAATGCATTTTGTTTGAATGGGCCTAGCCAGGGCCGGCTCTGGCTTTTTTGCTGCCCCAGGCAAAAGAAAAAAAAAACGGTCGGAGCACCGCCGAAGCAAAAAAAAAGAAAAAGGAAAAAGAACAGGAGCGAAATTTGCCGCCCTAAGATTGGCCTGAATGCCGCCCCTTAGAATGTGCCGCCCCAAGCATGTGCTTCCTAGGCTGGTGCCTAGAGCCGGCTCTGGGCCTAGCTTACCAAGTGCCAGATCACTCTGAATGACTGACCTGTCCCCATCATTATTTACTGTTCCAACAATCTTTGTGTCATCTGCAGATATTATCAGCAGTGATTTTATATTTACTTCCAGATCATTGATGAAAATGTTGAATAGTGTTGGGCCTAGTACCAGTCCCTGGAACCTGACTAGAAACACCCGCATTCAATTATGATTCCCCATTGATGATTACTTTTTGAGATCTGTCAGTTAGTTGGTATGGTATGAAATTTGTTGACCTGCAATTGAATACTGCTATGTCACAGGAGTGCTGAAGTTAACACAGACAGAGTGACTCTCCATCCTCATGCATATCTTGCCAACATCCTTCTGAAGAGAAGCAGAAATAATACGTTAGTACAACTGAACATAACATAGATGAATATAATTTGTGGGGAACAGTCAACATGGTTTTTGTAAAGGGAAATCATGCCTCACCAATCTGCTAGAATTCTTTGAGGGAGTCAACAAGCATGTGGACAAAGGGGGATCCAGTGGATATGATGTACTCTATATTTTCAGAAAGCATTTGACAAGGTCCCTCACCAAAGGCTCTTAAGCAAAGTAAGCTGTCATGGGATAGGAGGGAAGGTCCTCTCATGGATCGTTAACTGGTTAAAAGAGAGGAAACAAAGGGAAGGAATAAATGGTCAGTTTTCAGAACGGAGAGAGGTAAATAGTGGGACCAGTACTATTCAGCATATTCATAGAATCCTAGAACTGGAAGGGACCTCTAGAGGTCATCTAGTCCAGCCCCCTGCACTCAAGGCAGGACTAAGTATTATCTAGACCATCCCTGAAAGGTGTTTGTCCAACTTGTTCTTAAAAATCCCCAATGATGGAGATTCCACCACCTCCCTAGGCAATTTATTCCTGCCAGAGTGGTTAAGCACTGGAAGTTTTTCCTAATGTCAAACCTAAACCGCCCTTGCTGCAATTTAAGCTGATTGCATCTTGTCCTATCCTCAGAGGTTAAGAAGAGCAATTTTTCTCTCTCCTCCTTGAAAACTGTTATAATGTCTCCTCTCAGTCTTATCTTCTCTAGACTAATCAAACCCAATTTTTTCAATCTTCCCTCATGGGTCATGTTTTCTAGACCTTTTATCATTTTTTGTTGCTCTACTCTGGACTTTCTCCAATTTGTCCACATCTTTCCTGAAATGTGGCACCCAGAACTTGACACAATACTCCAGTTGAGGCCTAATCAGCGCAGAGTAGAGCGGAAGAATTACTTCTCGTGTTTTCCTTACAATATTCCTGCTAATACATCCCAGAATGATGTTTGCTTTTTTTGCAACAGCGTTACACTATTGACTCATATTTTGCACTATGACCCCCAGGTCCCTTTTCACAGTGCTCCTTCCTAGGCAGTCATTTCCCATTTTGTATGTGTGCAACTGATTGTTCCTTCCTAAGTGGAGTACTTTGCATTTGTCCTTATTGAATTTCATCCTATTTTCTTCAGACCATTGTTCCAGTTTGTCCAGATCATTTTGAATTTTAATCCTATCCTCCAAAGCACTTGCAACCCCTCCCAGGTTGGTATCATCCGAAAACTTTATATGTATACTCTTTATGCCATTATCTAAATCATTGAGGAAGACATTGAACAGAACCAGATCCAGAACTGATCCCTGCGGGACCCCACTTGTTATGCCCTTCCAGCGTGACTGTGAACCAGTGATAACTACTCTCTGGGAATGATTTTCCAACCAGTTATGCACCCACCTTATAGTAGCTCCATCTAGGTTGTATTACCTAGTTTGTTTCCCTAGTTTGTTCATAAATGATCTGGAAAAAGGTGTAAACAGTGAGGTGGCGAAATTTACAGATGATCTAAAACTACTCAAGATAGATAAGTCCCAAGCAGACTGTGAAGAGCTACAAAGGGATCTCACAAAACTGGGTGACTGGGCAACAAAGTGGCAGATGAAATTCAGTGTTGATAAATGCAAAGTAATGCACATTGGAAAACATAATCCCAACAAAAATATGAAATGATGGGGTCTAAAATAACTGTCACCACTCAAGAAAGAGATTTTGGCGTCTGAGTGGATGTTTTCAGAGAACTGTCCAGAATATATGCAGTGGTGGTCAAAAAAGCTAACAGAATTTTGGGAATCATTGGGAAAGGGATAGATAAGAATACGGAAAATATCATATTGCCTCTATATAAATCCATGGTATGCCCACATCTTGAATACTGAGTGCAGATGTGGTTGCCCCATCTCAAAAAAGATATACTGGAGTTGGAAAAGGTTCAGAAAAGGGCAACAAAAATTATTAAGGTTATGGAACATCTTCTGTATGAGGAAAGATTAATAAGACTGGGACTTTTCAGCTTGGAAAAGAGATGACTAAGTGGGGATATGATAGAGGTCTATAAGATCATGACTGGTGTGGAGAAAGTAAATAAGGAAGTGTTATTTACTCCTTTTCATAACACAAGAACTAGGGGTCACCAAATGAAATTAACAGGCAGCAGGTTTAAAACAAACAAAAGGAAGTATTTCTTCACACAATGCACAGTCAACCTGTGGAACTCCTTGCCAGAGGATGTTGTGAAGGCCAAGATTATAACAGGGTTCAGAAAAGAACTAGATGAATTCAAGGGGAAGGCTGTGGAAAAACAGCGGGGCCAAGAATTAAAACCTGCTCACAGATCCTACAGACTAACCACGTGGCTTCACCTTGCCACTTAAGAGATGGATCGCAGTGAACCCTATTAGAACTTCGCACAGGCATTGCAATTACCTACTATGCAAATGGAGGACAGCTTGATATGCGAATGTATAGAAGACATCATGTTCACCCTATGCAGGACCAGAAGGGGTTAAGGTGGCCAGGTAGGCCTATTCACTCCATAGGCTGCACCTGGGGGAAGAGCCAAGGAGCAATGATTGATCACAAGGAGGTTCAGGGAGCCAGGGAGCAGCCAGTTTGTTTACAAGATTCTTTATGCTTTTTAAATATTTTAATAGTATTATTTTATGCCAGTGCTTAACAGGTCTGTTTTTAATACTTGCATATTATCCTTGTAATACAGAGCGAACCACAGGGTTTATTTCAGAAATATGCTAATCTGGGATTCTCTGCCACCAATACTTAAAAAAAAAAAAGGGTGGGGGGATGGGAAATGTAAAGGTTAATGGCTAAGTATGATGGGACAAAGACTTTGTAATGAAGTAAGGCTAATCACAGTAAAACACAAGCAACACTAAGGAGAAGTGCTACTGGCAGAGATAATGAGTCACTCCTCCTGAAAGGGGGGAGGGATAGCTCAGTGGTTTGAGCATTGGCCTGCTAAACCCTGGGTTGTGAGTTCAATCCTGGAGGGGGCCATTTGGGGATCTGGGGCAAAAATTGGGGATTGGTGCTGCTTTGAGCAGGGGGTTGGACTAGATGACCTCCTAAGGTCCCTTCCAACCCTGATATTCTATGATTCTATGAAAGGGAACAGGACAAGGCTTATGAACCATTTATGTCCTGTTTATTTGTTTTGAGGACTTAAGTGGGATTTAAGAGGTGCATAGGCTTTTGGGCTTGTCCTTTGCACAGGTCTGAATTTCACCCTAAGCTGCTTGAGGCCATGATTCAGGAAATATTCCTATTCTGAAAGGATGTTTAACTTTAAGCACGTGCTTAAGTGTTTTCCTGAGTTGGGATCTTAGTGAATTTCAGTATGGCTCTGATTCAGCAAAGTGTGTGCTCAACTTTTAGTGCGTGAGTAATTTTGTCTCTGGTTCAAGTGCCTTCTTCAGCACATGCCTATGTGTTTTGCTGAACCAGGGCCTTTGGGAGTCCTCTCGGCCTGAAGTCCTTAATGCAAGTCCTGACCATGTTTGTGCTGGACTTTTTACATTTTTGCATTACACTTATATAAATAAATAATTTTGGAACTTTGTCTTCCTTGCGTTTTTTCTTCCTTCTATTTTACCTTCACACTATTTTTTCTTTCCTTGCTGTATCTTTTTCTTTGTCTTTTTCAGCATCCTATTCCTTTCATTCCTTTCATTCTGCATTGTGTAATGATGGTTTCCGCTGTCCTCATGCGAGTTCTTCCCAGTCCTGTTTTCCTGAGTTCTACACTCCCATGGCCGCCAATCATGATGGACTAGATAGCATCCATCGTGTAAACATAGCTGAAACAGATTAGTATTTTCCAGAAATATGTAATTACTGACACATATGGCAACTTGACTGTAAATGAATAGGGAGTGGACAGCTGTCTAATATGCAGAATGAATGTCCCTAGGGAAATGGAAAATAGCTTTATTCTGGCCAAGGTAAATGCAAAGAAATTTTGACGTTTAAGTAGAGCTTTGGAAATGCTAAGAGGTACATTGACTATGCAGCTTTAATTTGGTCCTCTTGTGTGTATGGATTATGACAGTCTTTGGTTACATGATCACATACTATTTTTTCCATGGGACCCATCTCATTTACTGCACAAGATGAACCTGCTCCAGGGATGAATCAGGATTGTGTAGTAAATGACCCTGTTGTCTGTAGGACCGTTTCCTCATTTGTTGCAGAATTTGGAAGGTCCATAGTGACTCAGGCAAAGGATTGCAGGGAGAGGATTGTCTCATGGTTAGCTCGTTGAATGCTGCCCTGGAGAACTGGATTCTACCTCTGCCTCTGCCACAGAGTTCCTGTGCGATGCTGGACAAGTCCCTGAACCAAGCTTTTCCCAGGTGGCCACTAACCAGGGCCGGCTCCAGGCACCAACGCAGCAAGCGCGTGCCTGGGGCAGCAAGCCGCAGGAGGGTGGTCGGCCGGTAGCTGCGAGGGCGGCAGTCAGGCAGCCTTTGGTGGCGTTTCTGCGGGAGGTCCGCTGGTCCCGCGACTTCGGCAGCAATTTGGCGGCGGGAATGCTGACAGCGTGGGACCGGCGGACCTCCCGCAGAAACGCCGCCGAATCCGCAGGACCGGCGGACCTCCCGCAGAAATGCTGCCGACAGCTTCCTGACTGCTGTGCTTGGGGTGGCACAAAACTGTGTGTTGCCACTAACTGTGTGTTCTTCTTTTTCTGGGAGCCAACTTGATACCATGAGGGCTGATTTATGTACAGAAGGGCTGACCACTGACATCTGCCATAGAAACAATGGGAGATCTGTGCTTTGAACATGTGAAGTGCCATATAATACTAGGTACTTTGAAAAATCAGGTCTTAGGTGTCTCGCATTGGGCCCCCCAAATTAGTGTATACTTTTGATATTAATCTCTGTGTCTCAATTCCGCATTTGTAAAATGGGGATAAGCCCCCCCCCCACCTCCCAGGGGTGTTGTGAAGATAAATTCATTAACGTTTGTGAAGCACTCAGATACTGAAGTCATGAGCCCCATGCAAAAGCCCATGAGGAAATTAATAATTCTGTCTTCAGAGCAGGGTTTGAACAGTGATCAGAAATAAGGTCTGGGACCACACATCAAATGGTGAAGGGAAAACAAAATATTGATGGTTGCTCTTTAAGTGAGTCTTGTCCACCCTATGCATTGAATTAGGCAGGAAGGGGTCCTATGGAAAAATAGCATGTGATTGTGTAATTGAAGACTTCATCATGATGTACATGCACAGTAGGGTCAAAATAAGGTTGCAGAGGCAACCTTCATTCTTACATTTCATAACTTTTGATTGCTTGACTTGCAACCTTAATGCTCTTTTAATGTGTGTAATAAAGAGCTAGAGTGGGTACTGTATATTGTACATAATGGATGTTGCACCAGAAACAGAACAGAGATTAACTCAATCCAAACTAGTGCACCTTAGCAAACATTGTTGCCTCAATGGGACAGGGGAATGAGATTAGGTCCTGGATACAGTCCGACTCTCTACCTTAAGCAGTTTTCCCATTTAGTGCCTCTTTTCCTTACGTACATAGAAAACTTTATGGATCGTATTTGTTTTTAATCAAAACAAACATTATTATGTATTATTTGTATGACTGTATTTGTATGACTGGGAGCCCCAGGCATGAATCACTACCCACTGTGCTAGGTGCTGTACAAACACAGAACAGAAAGATGATACTGAACGCACAATCCAAGCATAACAGAGAATCAGTGAGATTTGTAAAAAAAAATTATACAGACTAGATATAGAAAATAAAATTGTAGTGAAATATTGGGGAGGGGCGTAGGGAGCTATAATGAAATCTTTGTGTTACAAAAATCTTTCAAATAGGGAACCCCTATTGCAGCAGTTTAGTTTTGAGGCCTACAAACCAGTGTCTGACTTTTTTTTGTTTTTATTCCAAAGTTGTTAGTCGATTTTTGAAATTTAAAATACCTAAGGCTAGATTTTCAAAAGGCCCAGTCTCCCAGGTTGCTGGTGCAATTTGCACCTACAAAATAGGAACCTGCAAAACATATGCCCACAATTACTGTGTTTTTGCGCCAGCATTTGAACTGTGGGTACAAACTGCAGGATGCAACCCATTAACTACAGACACCCAATGGAAGAGTGTTCAACTTTTGATGATTTGTCCTACAGCTGGAAAAATACACTATGGCCCATCGGTTGAAGAGCAGAACTGGTTTTCATCAATTTTTTTTGGCTTTTGTCATAAAATGAAACACCAAAAATGTTCTTTTGTTGTTGTTTGATGGAAACCCAAAACATTTTATGACAAAATTTCATCACAACTTTTTGGTGGAAGATTCAGTATATTCTCTGACCAGCTTTCTTGAGGAGTTTAATCCTTATGACAGATTCTACCTGACATGTCACAAGGATATTGGGAGCTTCTTGTTGCCGCTGTGTGGGATTAGGATGTTTACAGTTCATGGCCTAGAGTCAAATCTGGGAAAAATCAGTGCACTTTGCCATGAATCTCCAACTCTGTTTCTGCTCTTGAACACCACTGTCTCTTATTAGGATTGCATTCAGTGGGTCTATTGTTCCCTGTGGTGAGAACAGCATTTAATACAGTTATATCTCAGTTTGACAGCAACCTTTGTTATGCAAGAATTACAGATTAATATAATTAAAGAACCCACATGGGTCACTGCTAGCAAAACTCAGGAAAGATTCAACTGGTTCATTCCAGTTTCAAATAGAAATTTGTTTATTCTGTACAGTAACAAGTGGCAAGCATTGCTTGGTAGCTCATTATCAGGATAAATGCAGTAGCAACTACTTGTCTCAGCACCCTTTCAACAAGGCCAAAGGACAAATGTAAAATGTCACAAACTTTAATAAAGCTTCTCACTTTAAGATGCAGCCTTGCAGGTGAAAAATATTTTTCCCTGTCACCTTATTTATTAAATCTCCCCTCCCCACCGATGTGTCTGTCTAGAAGAGTATAAATTGACTCCAGCTATACAGCGTAACAATGAACTATGCTAAAAATATTTGTTAGTATTAGCAAAGGAAGCCAGATGCCGACTTCATCATAATTATAAAAACAAGTGTAAATTCAATGCTTTCATTTAGTCCCATTGGTGTAACTGTATCCAGTGTTTTGATCCAATACAACTCTCATAGTAGATCACTCTTTGGGCTTGAGGGACTCCTTGCTTTTTCCAGACCAATAAATCTCAGTGATGCTGTTGAACTAGGTTAGCATCAGTATAATATTTGGCAATAGGAAAAATCATATTGTCTACTGACAGTTGTTTTGTGTAGTCTAATACAGTTTGACAAAATGCTCTGTTTATTGGTTCAATGTGAATTCTAATGAAAACAAGGACAGAAGTGGCTGTTTGCTGATTTTAAACATTCGTACATTACTGATCTGCTTTTCTGCAAACTTTTAGGTCTCAATGAAATCTAGTATAGAATCTAGTCGAGCAAGAAACTTGGTATAATAGTATTATATTATAGGTCTCTGAAGTCAGTAAACTGGCAGTGAAAATTGTGCATTTAGGGCCTTCTCCAAATCCCACTGAAGTCAATGGAGAAACTACCATTGACTCCAGTAGACAATGGATCAGACTCTTAGGCCTCTATCCTGCAAAGACTTTAGGGGTGTGTGCCTTTATGCACATGAGTAATTCCATTTGAATTCAAAGCAAAGCACATGCATAAGTGGATGCAGGATCAAGCCCTTTGCTAGCTACATATGCAAATCTATTGCACGTATTCAGTATGCAATGTTTAAGTGCTTGTAACTCAAACCATTTTTCCTCCTTATAAAGCAAAGTGATCAGACATCAGTGAGGATTCTGTCAATTCTTGGCCAGATGTCATATATCTCCTTTTTTTCTTATAGCCCTTTCTCTAGTGTGGGTGATTTTAAAAAAAAAAGAATTAATGCCAAAAGAGTAGCCTTCACTCTTACTCAGCTCAGAAATAGCTGGTAGAACTTTGTCAGCATTTTCCACTCTTTGGGGAAGAGGTGTCATGCTGTGTGACTCTTAAGTGTGGTCCTGAGGATGGTGCCTTTAAGGGCTGAGCTGCACAACCAGTTGGAACAGGTCACAGAATAGAGCAGAGCTCTCACAAACACCTTAAACACTGAGTGATCGCTGAACACTGCAGTAAGCAGCTTTTGCCACAGCTCCATATCAGAACTCTGGACCAAATTTTCTGATGGTGAAAATACGTTAACTTCAAAGGAGTTACACCAGCAAGAAGTGTGGTCTTCTGTTCTTCATTGCCTTTGTTGAGGCTGGTGGATACATTCTCTGACAAATGGATGAGGAGAGCATCACAGTCCACACAGGATATTTGAGGTAATTTTTATCCTAGAAAACACCCAGCATTGGTAGTGGGTCTTAGCATTTACAGCCCTACAGATAATGACTCCAAAGGAACTGAACAATTAGAGGCTTTGGCAGGGCTGGCCTTACCATGAAGCGAACTGAGGCGGCTGCCTCAGGTGCCAGACTGGGGGAGGGGGGGAGGTGCCACTAGGACCCAGAGTGTAGAAAATTGTGTCTGCTGCTGGTGCATATATATTCTCTCTGCTCTAGATGCACAGAGATGGTGGAGTGCTGTGCTGGGGGAAGGAGGGCACAAGATACATAACAGGCAGGCAGGAGAAAAGGTGAGAGGGAATAACAGAAGACAGCAGGAGCTGCAGGGAGAGAGAGAGGAAGAGGAGCCTCTTATGTACCTCTCTAGCATCCCCAGGAGCCTGGACTGATTAACACCAGCTTCTCAGGGAGCTTCCTGTTTCCTGCTGCTTCCCTGAAACCACTTGAGGCAAACAGGCAATCAGCTGAAGTAGTAGAAGCCAGTTAGGCCCTTAAGATGCTGACATCTCACTCAGGCCCTGCTACCAGTCTGCTTATTTGTTCCCTTCAATTGAGTGTTGAGAGCCACTATAGTGGGCACAGAACAGCAGTCATGAGTGAAAGAAGAAAATGCCCCTCTGGGGCAGCATTCAGAAAAAGAAAGAAAGCAAAGGAAGCTTTTCTATCTAAGCAGGAAGGAGCTCTCCTGAGATACATAGACAAATGTTCACGGTGAGCCTTCCGGCCCCAGTGAGGATGTGAGTGGTGAGGAGATGCCTGATCTTCCAGTTAGTTAGAGTGCAGGTGACCTTGCAGCTACTCCAGCATCCATATCTCCATCTCATATGGATGTAACCAGGCACATTCCTGAAGAAAAGTGTAGATCAGAGAAGAGTGTGGTAGAGGCGCAAGAAACAGCAGCTGCTGAGTTTAATTCCTTAAGTCTAGATGATCCAGGACTGTGGACCCACTTGAGCAGTAGCCTGAGGGACTTTATTGTATTGCATGGGCCACAGCAAGTGAAAAACTTCATGTTCCCCAAAGACAATGAAAATAGAAGTTTCCATCCAACACATTACTGGTATGAAATCCCCAATGGTGACAAAGTGGAGAGGCCATGGCTTATGTACTCAAAAACCCAGAACGCTGCATACTGTTTTTATTGCAGATTCTTCCAGTCTAAAGTTTCAGCCACATTGGGTTCTACAGGAACAAAGGACTGCAAAAATCTGTCTAGAAATCTGGCATGCCATGAGAAGGCAGCAAATCACCCGAGAGCGTTCCATAGGTGGAAAGAGCTTGAGATGAGACCAAGGTTAAAGGCCACCATAGATGATCAGCATCAAGAGAAGATTGCATCTTTACTGGCAAAATGTTCTGAAAAGGCTCATTGCCATTGTGAGAATGCTTGCTATCCAAAACCTAGCACTGCGTGGCACTTCAGATCAGCTGTATGTGCCAAACAATGGAAACTTCCTTAACATTGTGGAGCTGATGGCTGCATTTGATGCTGTACTCCAGGAGCATCTAAGAAGAGTCACCACCCAAGAAATGTACACACACCACTATTTTGGAAAAACAATTGAAAATGAAATCATACAGTTACTGGCAACAAAAGTCAAACAGAAGATTGTGGCAGATCTGAAGTCAGCAAGATATTGCTCTGTTATTCTGGACTGCACACCTGACATCAGCCATATGGAACAAATGACTTTAATGGTGCATTTTCTAACAACAACAGAACCTAGTGAAAATGTCCCTGAAATGGTGACTGTCGGAGAGCATTTTCCAGAATTTATTGCCACTGATGATACTACAGGAGCTGGTATGACAAATGTGCTTCTTAAAAAGCTAGAAGATACGGGAATTGCGATAGCTGACATGAGAGATTAGGGCTACGATAATGGTGCCAACATGAGAGGAAAGAACAGAGGAGTGCAGACACGGATCCGAGAGTTAAACCCTCAAGCTTTTTTTGTCCCATGCAGTTCTTGTTCACTGAACTTGGTGGTCAGTGATGCAGCATCAGCTTCTAGTGAGGCTGCTGAATTTTTTAATGGAATTCAAAGCATCTATGTATTTTTCTGTGCATCAACTCATTGATGGCAAATTTTGAAGCAACATCTGGGAACATCCTCTCTGACACTGAAACCACTGAGTGCCACACGATGGGAAAGTCGAGTGGAGATGATAAAGCCTATCAAACACCAAATTGGTCAGATAGATGATGCCATAGTTGCCATTATGGAGGATAATACTATGACAGGAACTGTTTGTGGGAGAACAGTGGCAGAGGGAAATGGAATCACCAGAAACATACATAACTTCAAATTTCTGTGTGGCTTAGTGTTGTGGCATGACATGCTGTTTGAAATGAATGTTGTAAGCAAGAGACTCCAAGGTGTTGACCTTGATATATCTGGAGCAGTGGAACAACTGGACAAAGCAAAGTCATACCTACAGTCTTACCGGTCAGATGAGGGATTTCAAAACGTTCTGAAGAGTGCACAGAAGTTGGCAGAGGAACTTCACACTGAAGCTATTTTCCCACCCATTCAAGAATACAAGAGTCACCGAAGAAGAAGACATTTTGATTATGAGGCATGGGATAATCCTATAAGACACCCCAAACAACAATTCAAAGTTAAATTCTTTAACCAGGTGCTAGATTGTGCAATATAGTCAGTTGAAGATCGTTTCCTGCAGCTCAAGGAACACAGCAGTATATTTGGGATGTTCTATGATATTCCAAAACTCCTCACTATACCTGAAGAAGACCTACACCAGCAATGCAGGGCACTAGAGACAGTGTTGACACATGATGACATGCACGATATTGATGCGAGTGATTTAGGTGATGAACTGAAAGCCCTTTCAAGATACATTTCAGCAGGATCAACTCCAAAGGCTGTTCTGGAAGATATGTGCACAAATAAGATGACCGCCCTCTTTCTAAACGCTTTTGTTGCTCTGCGCATACTTCTAACACTTTCTGTAATAGTTGCCAGTGGAGAACACAGCTTCTCCAAGCTGAAGTTAATAAAAACACATCTATGCTCCACAATGACACAGGAGAGGCTGGTCGGCCTTGCAACCATCTCAATAGAGCATGAGCTGGCCCAGACTGTGGACTTTCAGGAAGCAGTTCAAATCTGTGCAACCAAGAAGGCACGAAAAGCACCACTTTGATTATTCAAACATATAAAAATGCCAGTGTTTACTATGCAGACAAGAAAAGTTACATTTGCTGTTCAGGCGTTTGAAAGTTAAGTGTTACTTAACATTTGTGAACAAGGCATTTTAAGTTAGTTCTCCTTTATTGGGGTAGGTAGCAGAACAGTACCATGAGAGGAGTAGAACAGGAAGAAGGCAGAATTGAGACCTTTCAAAGTTTTGGCTCAAGCAAGGTGGGTATGGGGGCGTCATTTGAACTCCCCGCCTCAGGTGCCAAAATGTTGTCGGCCAGCCCGACACTTGGATCTGCTTAGTGAAAGATGCAGAAATCTAAAGATCCCAAAGTGCAGCCTTACATGAAATAATTGAGAAAAAATCTACAGTAGGCAATGCCTTTGAAATCAGAATAGAGAATGTGGAGGACCTAGAGAATATGAGAGGTAAGGAAGCTAGAGATCTTAGAAAACAGGCACAAATCTCCTTTTACAGATGCAGGGATCTTGAAAAGGGAGGCAGGAGATCCAGTATGTATGCTATTGGTGTCCCTGAACAGCAAGCAGGTGGCAAGCCCACTCTCTTCATTCAGAAACTTATTACTAAGAAGTTGTTAGAGTCACCTGACAAGGAGACAGGGTGCTGAAACCAGCACCTAAAGAACTCTGAGACTGGGGTTTTCAAAGGTGCCTAAACGAGTTAGGCACTCAACTCTCATTCACTTTCCGTGGAAGTGGGACATTTAACTCCCCTAGGCCCCTTGTGAAAATCCCACCCTGATTTCAAGACAAATAAAATTGACTAGAACACCTTGTTTTTGTATTTCTGGATGACAAGGGCAAAATGTTAGCAGAGGCTATTTCCTTATTGCTGGCAAGCTTTACTGTCGTGTAATGGCCACTGAGGCAAACTGTCTTCAGTTTGATTTATCCTCCTTTATTTTGTTGCTCATTTTATCATTTGGAATTTCTTGTATTCTTAATTTGACTGCTTTGCAGACCCCCTTGTATCATAAATTACCTGACTCTGCATCTCCTCTTAGATTTATCCCTCTTTTATTGATTTGTCTGGAATTACTTATGGACAAGCTTCTAAAAAGAATAAAGAATAGCCGCTAGTCTGTTGAAGCAGTGATTTTTTTTCTTTTTATAATTTTTCATTTATCAGCATTAGAAATATCAAGTGATAAAGCTATGAAAGCTGGTCTTAATAGCATGATCAATGCAACTGTGTGTGTTAAAGGTACTTTAAGATTTTAGAATAGGACTCACTACCAAGGAAAGTGAAAATCACTATAAATAAGCAAATTTCTTTGTGAAACAGTTTCTGATAATGACAGATGATCTTTGGTTATACAGCAGCAGATGGGAAACATTGATAGTACTGTGGTGAACACTAATGCACCAAAATGTGAAAGCTGATGTTGTCTTTGATAATAAAGACCACCCCAAAACTTGCTGCTTGACATCATGAATTAGCTCTTGACTTTGTGGTATCATCTGTAGCAGTGCCAAGAAATCCTGGCAGTGTGGCTGGAGCACTACTCCGTTTGTTCGATCACAGTAAATCCAAGCACTGCAGCAACCCTGAGAGATTGTTCAATTGTACCAACTTGGAAGAGTTTTGTCTAGTCTTAGCTCTTAGTTTATTGCCATGTTCAAACACATTCAGAAGTACAAGGTGTTTGGGATTTGGATGAGGTTTGCAATATTTTATGAGTTTATCTTTTGAAGCTGATTGATAGATTAAACCAAGAGCTTCTCAGCAGACTGTTCCTAAAACAAGATAAATGTACTTACTTGACTACATAAATTGTGGGTTTGGTGGACAGATTCAGCCTTCAGATGCTTTGTTACAGTAGAAAAAAAGGTGTCACAAAAAATGACTTTTTATTTAATGTTGGTAGGAATAAACCCTATTTAGAGAGTGGTAAGTTAATTTTGGCAATTTTAACCTGTAGTGCCACGATAAAATGTTAAATATTTGACCTCACAAGGACTGATAATGTCTTTGTCACAACTGTAATGGCCCTTCAACATATCAGAGTAGTAAGGGACACTGTCAGTGCTGTACTCTATACTTTCCTCCTTACACTTGGGGTCAAAGTCTGACTCCCCTTACTCATATTGATTAGTACTTTACTTCATAAATGGTCTTAAATTCAGTCAGGTTGTTCAAGGAGTAAAGGTGGCAGAATCTCTTTACTGGTCTCTCTTTTTATTTTTATATTTTGATGAGCATTTCAAAAGACTTGAAAATAGACAATGTATAAAGGAAGCAGTTTCTGGACAAACTTTCTTAAGCTGACTACAGTCACCAGTACCATTTGTCATCACAAGCTGTGTGTATTATGTAGAGAAGCCAACACCAATTCTATTATTGACTCTAAGACTATTTTCTTGGGCTCCAATTCTTCTGTGGCAGACCTTTATGCTCATAGACTCAAACTTTAAGTTCAGAAGGGACCATTATGATCATCTAGTCTGACCTCCCCACCCACTCCTGGAATAATCCTCACACCTCATAAGTGTCAATGAATCATTTCAATCAGACTATTGTCCATACCCTCCTATGAGCATTGCCTACCTCACAACCAAAGACACTTACTGGAATATTTGGAGGGAAATATTTATACCCTTCAATACAGCCAGTATGCAATATCCAGTAGTATCACTCTTTACTTAGTTACTGCAGCCCTAAAGGGCCAAAAATATTTGAGCTGAGGGAGTTCTGCCAAACTTGCACTAAGGAGCTCAAATCAGGATCTTGTTTGGAATATATTCAGTGAAGAAGTATTACAGGGAATTAATTTTTCTCTTTTTGTCTTTCGGCTAACAATTACCTGCCTGTGTTCGTATGGCCATTCTTGGTAATACTGTGAAGTAGGAAAGCAGAGGTCAGGCAATTAGACTTGCCTGTGAAGCACTAAATCTGATCCTGGGAGCAAACTAATTAGCAAATTGAACAGCCATGAGATCACATTAAAGCACAGAGCTTGTTTCAAGATGCTGCACTATCCCACTTACCTCTCACCCTGTAGTTTAAATCCTGCAAAAGGTCATGAGTTTAAAAAAAAAAGGTGGCTTATCTCACCCTAATACTGAACAGCTAGTGGAGCAGTCATTGCAACATAACTTCCCAGCATGACTGGGCACTACTAACGGTCCTTGCTCATGCCCAGGACTCTACGCCTATAGTGAAGATGGATTCTGTTTCTTGAAAGGGTTGTCTATCAAACTGATTCTTGGTGACTGGGTGGACTGTGAGGTGGCTCTTGTAGGATGCCTGGCCTTGCACCAAGAACACTCTCTGAAGTCAATGGGGAAGCAAAGAATGCAGGACTGAGCCTTGAATGTTAGCATTAACAATGAAAATTATTTCCATATTGTCTCATTGAACAGAAAAACTATAGGTTTGTATTATTCCCTTCTTATTTACTCTCTTATGTTATGAATGTGCTTAGAAAATCATAAGTGTCTGCATATTAGAAACCCCCAATGTTACCTTTGTGTGATATGTGAGGGGCTTTCTTTTCTTTTGGAGGGGAGAGGCGAGGAGGAGGTGGATTAGTTTAATTAGAGCTGGTAAGATAATTGGGGGCTGTTTCCGTGGAAGATTTCAACACTTGTTGAAAGACTAAAATGTCAAAAGCCAAACACTTTTGGATTTTTTTGGCAACTGAAAACTGGAGGGGGAAAAAAATGGGGCCTCCAAACTGGTCCCAAAACAAAACATTTCAGCTGAGAACTTGAATATTTTTTTGCTTTCAGGTTCTTGGTTTTCCAACGAAAAATCAAACATTTTGAAGGATGGCAGACATTCTTGAAGAAAATGTTCATTTAGTTGAGAACCCGATTTTCGGACACGCTCCCCCCCAAAAAAAATCAGCATAAAGTTTTCGACCAGCCCTAGGACTAACACTGACACGAATGGAGTTTGTATTAGTATGCACACAAAATTACAAGTTAAGTTCTTTTTCTTCTACTTCCTCAGTGTTGGGTTCAGAGTATAAGCATGATATTCTTTGTACTATTACTGACAAGTAGCTAGGACTTAAGTAGTTCATTTTGTGTTAAATTCTAGTCTGGGGTTTTCATTTTTAAGGAGTTCAATATTTTGTATAGTATGTTTATGAAAATTATTTCCCTTTCCTCATGATACTAAGATAAGGGGTTGTTTGATGATATTGAAAAGCAGCTAATTTGAAATAGAACAAAAGGAAATACTTTTTACACAAAAGAGTTAACCTGTGAAATTCACTGCCACGTGATATCATGAAGGGCAGGAGCTTAGTACATTCAAGAAAGGATTTGACATTTTCTATAGTGAATGAGAACAGCCTCAGTTATATTAGTTATGACTCTTAAAAATTAGAGTTAACAAATTTCTAATTGATAGGGGTTCTCCTATGGGTAGTTTATTGTGTAATTGTTTGCTACAGGGTTTCCTGCACATTTTTCTAAAGCTGTTGGTACTGGCCACGCTCAGACTGGGTCTGGCCACAGAGACAGGAGACTGGTGTAAATGAATCATTGTTCTGAGGTGGTATGTGTGATGGGTTGGTCCCCTCCCCATCCGGGGTGCCACCTGATATACTGGGGTCCCACTGAGCCCACCTGTTCCACCAGCCTAGCTTTCCTCACCCTGTCCTTGCTGTACCAGGCCCTCAAGCCTTCTCTACCACACACAGGTAAGGCCATGCCTAGCTGCAGACACAGACTGAAATCAGCTCTATGTAGGAGGATTCAGTTCAGGGATTTATCCAGCACTCACATGCACAACTCCTTTGGGGTGTAAACCGAAAATAATATTGTCTTGCGCTGTATAGAGAGATCTGTACAGTGCAAGCTAATAAAAATCACCCCTTCCCTCAATGTGGAGGGAGATATGCATAGCTTCCCCCCCAGATATGAATTGCACAAACTGAGTTTTGAAATAAACAAAAAATAAGTTTATTAACAACAAAAGGTAAATGTTAAGTGATTATAAGGGATAGCAAACAGAACAAAGCAGATTACTGAGCAAATAAAACAAAACATGCAAACTAAGCTTAATACACTAAAGAAACAGGTTACAAATAGTAATTTCTCAACCTAAATGTTGTTTTAGGCAGGTTGCAAAGTTTCAGATTTCTCGTTATTTCTCTTCACAGGCTAGACCCTGTCTCAGCCTGGACTCAGCCCTTGCCTTTCCCCAACGTAGTTTGCTTCTTCAGGTGTTTTTAGCAATCTTCCTTCTTGGGTGGGGAGGCAGTGGAGAAGAGCTCAGAAAGAATCATTTCCCGGCCTTAAACGGGATTAAATAAGGCTGGAATCCTTTGTTTCCAGTGGAAAAATACTAGCAGTGTCCAAGGTGGTACTCTGTACCACTTGACATTATCACATGACCTTGCAGTGTTAAAGCAGGTGTTAAACCACGAGACAAGGTTTATTTATAACGTCCACAGGAAGGAATTCCAGGAAGATGAGAGATCAGCATGTTCAAAGACCCATTGTCTTTCCTAATGGCTCATCCAGGCCGATTGCATACTGTCTGGTGGGCATTTCCCAGGTGTAACCACTGTGTTGTAATTGTTACATAATCAATATTCCTAACTTCAGATACAGGAATGATGCATGTATCTTCGACTATCCCTTGATGCGAGGATGATGTATGCCAAGGGGGTTCATTGGTGAGTTTTTAAGTGGCTGAGGAGCCCAATTCTTGCCCTGCAGATTTTCCCACAGAAGTGACAGGTGTAATCTTGGAGGAGACATAGTTGTTGGCTGGAGTATTGTGCTCTTTCTTTCCTCCTTTGTCGCTTCTCTGTCTCATGAGTACATCTGTTCTCCTCAAAGTGAGCTGTGGCTTGGTGTATAGTGTGGTGCCACTGCGTTCTATTCCGTGCCAAGTCCTTCCAGTTTGTTGGGTTGATCGCTCCCTTTTTAAGATGT
Source organism: Macrochelys suwanniensis (assembly GCA_033296515.1). Lineage (NCBI taxonomy): Eukaryota > Metazoa > Chordata > Testudines > Chelydridae > Macrochelys > Macrochelys suwanniensis. The sequence goes on from CM065783.1 coordinate 42,701,275, forward strand.
ACTTTCAGTGCATCTTTGAAACGCTTCTGCTGCCTTCTGCTCGCCCTTCTTCCCTGTCTTAGAGAAGAGTACTTGCTTCGGGAGGCGAGTGTCAGGCATACGTACACAGTGGCTAGCCCAGCGGAGTTGGTATTTCATGACCTGCACTTCTGTACTGCTGCTGTTGGCTGCAGAGAGAATGCTGATGTTAGCGCATCGGTCTTCCTAGGTGAACCTGAGAATCCTCCTGAGACAGTGCTGCTGGAACCACTCCAGCTGCTTGCGATGTTGTCTGTAGGTTACCCAGGTCTCGCACCCATACAGAAAGGTGGGGATCACAACTGCTTTGTAAACCAAGCTCTTGGTATATGTTTGTAGATTCCTGTCATTGAAGATTCATTTGAGTAGTCTTCCAAAAGATGTGCTGGCACAGCGGATCCTGTATCCAATTTCGGTGTCAATGCTGGCTGTTTTGGAGAGGTGGCTGCCAAGGTACAGAAAATGGTCCATGTTTTCCAGGGGTTCTCTGCTGATGGTGATTTGTGGAATACAAAGAGTAGTTTGTGCAGGTGAGGGCTGGTAGAGTACCTTGGTTTTCCAGATGTTGAGAGAGAGACCCACGCTGTGATAGGCATATGCAAAAATATTTAGGGTGCTTTGCAGGTGTGTGTGTGTAAGAATGACAGTGTCATCTGCATTCTGAAGATCAGTGATGCCAATTCTCATGATCTTTGATTTTGTTTGGAGACGTCGAAGATTGAGGAGTTGGCCATCCATACAATACTCAATCCTGATTTCATCAGGAAGGCGGTTGCGAATGAGAATCAGGATCACGGCAAGGTAAATGGAGAGGAGTGTTGCAGCAGTGACACAGCCCTGCTTGACACCGTTGCGAATGGTGAATGGTTCAGTCTCTGAGCCCTTGCACAAAATGGTGGCAGTCATCCCATTAGGATGATGATGATGATGGAAATGAATTATCTGTGGACAGCCAATCCTACACAACACCTTCCATAAGGCATCACGGTTGATAATCAAAGGCCTTGGTTAGGTCGTTTGAATGCCATGAACAGTTCCTGGTGTTGCTCTCTGCACTTCTCCTGAATCTGTCATGCCACGAAGATCACATCGGTTGCACCTCAGGATGGCTTGAAGCCACACTGTGACTTCATATGTGTATACTAATAAGATAATCATATTCAGTAAAACATAACCTTTCCAGTGATACCTTACATGACCCATCTTGCATAAAACATCTAAGTTATGCCATATTCAGATCATAACAATATTTCTATGAAGAATATGGGGTGTAATGTCAGTGTGGTAATTCTTTTTATTCCCAAGTTTGTTTTAAAAACCTGTCGAAGTCCAACTGTTCTTCACTCTACATGTATTATTTAAATGATGTGGTGAAAAATCTGAAAGCAAAGAATCCAAAGAGTAATGAGCCATTGAGGTGATTTTATTAAAATAAATGACTTCAGCATTATACGTCTTAGCTTCCTGTGATAGTTACTTCAGTGCTTTCTGATTAGGACAACAGTGATGAAACAGTCAGGCAGGAAAAGGACAATGAAAATGCATAAATGTACAGGGGGAAGAAGCTGAAGTAATATACCATCCTTCTGCAGACCTAACTGATCAGTAGATGAGTAATTATGGATGAATTCTTAAAGGCATTGATAGACAGTCACTGCCAGTGTTCTCCAAGTGCACACCTTCTCATGTGAAAGTAAGTATTACTGGATTAATAGGGATTGCATTACATGAAGAGATGTCTGAGATTTAGCAGATATTATCAGTTGTATGCATACATTTGGAAAGCTGCTGTCCTTAAAAGCTATGGCTTCTAACCCAGTCCCATACAGTATTGATCAAGTGCAGAGAGAATGCACAGGAAAACGCTGGTCTTGCACAGTAATTCCAGTAGCCTTTAAGGGACTAACAGTTTTTGAACAATTTTTCATATTTTTTTTTAAAGGCTGCCTTGTGCTGTCACAGAGAATGACCCCACCCCTGCAGGAGTTCATGTTGTACTCTGCATTTATTTAGGGCCTGGTCCTCCTCTCTTTTAAGTTAGTAGAAGTTTTGTCATTAACCAGTAATTCCAACCCCAAGCATTTACAAAAAAGTTGAGACTTGCATTTCTTTTTAATAAATGAGTACTGTGAATAAATGAGTATAATACTGGGTACTGTACATCTTCACAAACATAGACCTCAAGCATGCAAACATTTTAATAGATACTCAACATTAAACACACATGTAGTTCCCTTGGACGACTTAAAATTTTAAAGTAAAGCATGCATAAATGTTTTCAGGATTAGTGCATTAGATATGTAGCAAGCCTATTCTGTAACTCCACCAGGTTAAACTGGTATTTTTCAGTTCTCAGGAAAGTTGAAAATCCCAGATTTAATATGTTAACAATAAAAAAAAGTGAAAACAAAGGTTAGCAATAGAAGAGTGTGTGAACTGCATTGGCACAGAGAAATTAATTTCCTCTTCATTTGAATTTAACATATTTGGATGAAAGTGTTTTGCTTAATTCCAGTTGGGTTCCAGCTCAGAAAGCTCTTTGAAATATGATCACTTTTTAGCACATTTGTCAAAGTAACCTATCTTTTGGTTTCTATTCAGATTTGATCAGTAGATAAACTGCATGCAGCTATTAATTGAGTGGTATAATATCTACAAGAATTTGCAGTGATTTTACCATTTTAGTATGTGGTTTTCAGAGCACAAGATTTGTGGATTATCAGTCTGGTGGTGATTGATTAGCCTCGTTGTTGAAAGGAAGCCGGTAATAGTATTATCCTGCACCAGAAAGTGGAATCAGGTAGCAAGAATTGTAGATACAGAGACATACACATACACACAGAGTTATGTACTAAATATATCAAAATGTCCTCTTAAAGCAATGTAGGGCTGAATTCTTTGATTGCCAGGTGTCACCAATTCAGCAAGACCATCACAGGATTTATAGGGTTTTATTTGGACTGTTCAGTAGGCAGAAAGTAAGTTTCCAAATACACCTCTACCCCGATATAACGCGGTGCTCGGGAGCCAAAAAAATCTTACCACGTTATAGGTGAAACCACGTTATATCGAACTTGCTTTGGCCTCAAGCATTGTCCCCTGACCACCCCCTACAGAGACCCCCAGTCCCTAATCACCCGTGGGACTCCAACACCCCTGTTCCCCGCCTCCTGACCGACCCACCCCCAGAACCTCCGAACCATCCACCCCCACCTGCTCCCTGTCCCTTGACTGCCCCCCGAGACCCTCTGCCCCTTATCCAACCCCTCGGCCCCAGCCCGACACCCTTAACACACCGTTCATAGCAGCATGTTGGAGCCAGACATGCTGATGCGCTGATCCACCGGAGCACGCAGCTCCGCCCTCCAGAGTGCTTCTTTACTGCATTATATCCGAATTCATGTTATATTGAATCGCGTTATATCGGGGTAGAGGTGTATTGTATTTTTTCCCTGGAAAAAGTCTCTATGGTGTAGTGACTAATGCTTTAATCTTGCACAGGCTTCAGCACATCCTTAACTATGCACTGTGACTGATTCCATGGATTTTAGTGAGACTATTCAGTATGTAAACATAAGCATATCTAAATCTCATCAGGATCAGGTCCTCATTTGAAAAGTTATTGGGAAGTGTGAAATAACATCAGATCTAAAGGAATGACAATGAAATATTGATAGAATAGCCACTGGTTAATCTCTTAGTAATCTGAATAACACCAAATGAATTCTTTGAAATAATCAGTTTGTGGCTGATGGCTCAACCTGGCTTCTTTCATCAGGTTCCATTACCTTTTATAAACAATATCAGTGCCTCTTGATACTGCTCTGTAAGCAGAGAAAACAATAATTCAGAAACACTCTTATCCATAGTTCTATGGTACATGTGTTACAGTTGACATGGAAATATCCTGTTGCATAGAGAAGCTTCTAATGGTTGTAACAATCCGTTTCTGGAATGTGATTTTTTTTATATTGCTTGGCACTGTAAACTAAGGCAAATATACTTATTTATTTGTACTACCCACAAGGTAGACTAGGCCCAGAGGCCCCCCCTGTTGGAGGCCTCAGGGTCCTGCCACACACATCCCAGGAAAGGAGCAGTGGAGCTAAGTCCTCCAAGTGGTCTAGAGAGACTGTGCAGGAAAGCAGCCAATCAGGGCGAGGCTGCAAGGGGCTAGCCAATCAAAGGGTTGCAGGCTAGTATAAAAATGAGCTGCAGTGCAGAACAGAGTCAGTTCCTTGTTGGAGCCAGAGGAGTGCAGTTGGTGCTCCTGGCTCTCCAAAAGGAACTGCAGCACCACGGACAGCTCAGTGCTGGCAGGGACCAGGGGAGCAAGCAAAAGTTCCTGGCTGGCTGCTGGGCCTGAACATAGAAGAGCCCTGAGGTAAGAGTGAAGCACTGGTGAAGGTTGGGGCCATGGGGAATTGGCCCAGGAAACTGAAACTGGTTTCTTTAAAAGGACATGGTGGCATGTGGCTGCTATTCTTAGGGTCCTATACAGACTTAAAACTTTACAAACAAACAGCTGTTTACAGTAGCCTATGTAGGGAGATAGGATGGCTCATGATAGTAATGAGAGATTTATGTCAAATCTTTAAAAATGACTAGTGATTTTGAATATTTCAATTTCTAGATGCCCAGCCTGTGTGACACTTTGAAAGGGCCTTATTTGCAGAAGGCAGGCGCACAGCCCCATCTGGAAATTGGATCTTTTTAAAGTTTTCTCAGAGTTGGGCATCCAGAATCACTGGTCACTTTTGAAAACAGAGGCACTTAATCTCTAGGTTGATGATTCAAATACAGTCGAGCTAGATAGTGACCAAAATACATTCCCATATGATGGCTTTTTGATGGCCTATGCAAAATGGCAAATATCACTATGAAAATCTGGCCACATGGTTTGAGCCACAAGTTCCTGGCCTGTGTCCCTTTTGTAATCGAGCCCCATGTGCAGCACAGAGAGAAACCTGCACCAGGCATTACAGGCTTTAATGCAATGCAAGTGTAATAAATGAAACAACATTGCCTTGAGGAAACTAATAACATTTTAAAATTAAAAATGAACATTAAATAGTGATCTTAAGGAATTCAAGCTCTTTGTATTGTAGTAATAACACCCCACTGGTAGCGTGCCTCTTAGAATGCAGGCAGTAGTATTGCCTCAGACTAGGATACTGAGGCAGGGAAGGTTAACCAGTGAATTGTTTATGGTCATTCAGTGACCCAGTGGCAGAATATTAGTGTGCTGTAATCTACTCCTGTTTCAAAGCAGTGTAGATCAAAGTGCACTAGTAAGCTGTTAATGCATGTCCATGTGGATAGCAGGCTAGTGCAGGGTAGATTCACACCCCGGCTTGCCATGAACTAAACGTTTGTGTAAACAAGCCCTTAGTTGTGTAAGCCAAAATTATCCCTGACTATTGCCAGATGATGTGGTGGCGATCACATCCTGGAAACTGGATTAGAAATAAATTAGGAATAGATGCTATTGCAAATAATTTTGACCTGTTTAATGGACAGATAATTTTGGAGGATGCATCTGAAAAAGAAAGCCTTGAAGTTAAACTCTTTGCCTCAATGCAGACAATGACAGAATAAGATCCAGTGTCTGGAAACTGAAGCAAAACACAGAAAGACACATTCAGACTGGAAATAAGGTACAGAGCAAGGGTAGTTAACCATTGGAATAATTTATCTAGGTGTGGATTCTCCATCACTTGAAATCTTTAAATCAAGATTAGATGTCTAAAAGATACATGGTCTAATTCAACTGCAAGTCATTGGACTTGATACAATTTCATGCAGTAATTCCTGTATAATCTGTGTTCTGGAACAAGTCTGAATAAGCTATCATAATTGTCCCTTAATTATGGCCTTAAATGCGAAGATGCTCCGCTGATATAAGTCATCATCATGGCTCCATTAAAGTCTTCAATGAAGCTACATCAATTTACACCTGCTGAGGATCTGGCCCTACAGAGCAAACAATATAGTCTAAAAAAGATGAATTACAGACATGATTAGCAATGTGAGATAACGAATTTAATGAACAGCAGAACAGAACATTAGTGGTAAATTGAGATGATGAGGTGAAATTCCTTAACTTTCCATGGGTTTGAAAATTCATGTTCTCTTTCTAAAATCTCTTCTGCAAAATTGGCCTTATGAAAGTACTGTATACCAGCATCACTTTCTAGGTCTCATTAAATAGGAGGAAGTATTTTTTGAATTATCAAATGGGTCAGCTATATCAGATGAATATTGCAAACTGAATTCGGTCAAATTACCCTCAGAATCTGTCAGATCCTCAAACTTTTCCTTGCAAGTGCTCATATTAAACTCACAAAAAATAAATGTGAGAATCATTCAGAGATTTCTGAACTTAGGGCATCATGTTCTTTCCAGTTCCATGATAATGACAAATAGTCAACTCATCTCTGAGTTCCAGAAGATATATTTGTTTTATGTAAAGTTAAAAAAAATGAAACCCATATAATATACCTCTTTTCACACTGTTTTTTTCCATTTGCAAGGAAGGAAGCCAACTATCACATGCTAGAAAGTCTGGCAATTCAAAGTGTCTTTGAAAATGCACTGTCAGTGACTGTTCTACATTTTGGCTGGTTCTTGGTTTCATAAAATGAATAAAAATAGTATATCTTACAGTGTCCTCTTCTTTGATTGTATAAAAGGGACCGATTCAAGAGGCATTGATCTGATGAATGTTTGATCTCAGTCAAGCTAACAATGGAGCTAGTCAGTCACCTATATATCCTTTTATGTCTGTGTTTCAATGCTTTCCTTTGTACAATTTCAAACCTTGCCAAGCCAATGGTAGTGCTGTGCACTTGTCATATGGGAGATCAGAGTTCAGGTGTGATGTTAGCTCCCTGGATGACGATTTGCATTGCACTTCGGTATAAATAGGAGGCTAACTGAGGAACTGGATTGCAGGTGTGCTGACAGGATCCTTCCTGGTCTTCCTGGCTGGGTAAAGTAGCACAGGTTGCAGTAATATTACTGGAAGCAGAGGCGACTAGTGGGAGAGACACAAAGGGGGCATCAGCTAAAGGGGGGCACGGGACCTCCCTATGTGACTCGCCCCCGCCCCCCACGTGACTCCCTCACATGACTCCTTTTGACCTCCCCCACATGACCAGCCTGGGGGCCTCGTGATCTCTCCGTCCCCTCCCCATCCCACATTACGTGACATCTGGCAGCGGCTGCACTCTCCCAGGCAGCCTCTGGCCACACTGTGTGCCACACCAGGCAGGTGGCCGGAAGAGGAGAGGCTCGGGCCCTGCCTCTTCCTTTATGGCTCTGGCCCTGCCCCTTCATCTCCCCAGCTTCCGGCCTTGGGCTCCCTCCCCCCACCAGCATTTTGGGGAGGGTTATGTGACCCTTCACCCTCCCCCATTCCTCCCTCATGGGTCGCCATTGCTTGGAAGGAAACTCCTTGGGAAATCTTATGCTGTTCAGTGTCTGAGGTTCAATCCAGATTAAAAAGAGGTGATTTGGGGAAAGCAATCAGAAGATATGGCGGAAATTATTTCCAGCCCTTTGATTGAGGGTGTGTTGCTCATGTTCACAACCGATTAGATTCCATTATGGCTGGATGCTCACTTTTCAAATATATCTGACCAGGAGCATGCGACTTTCTTGCTGATGTCGTCCGCCTATTCACCTCCTATTCACCTCTAGACTGAACGACCAAAGACAGTCTTCTTGTTGTTAGACCTTACATCCATTTAGCAACTTAAACTAGAGCAGAATGTGGCAGCCTTCTAGTTAATCAGAGTTTTCCACCATGAGTGTATTACACCATTGTTCTGTAATCCGTACTGGCTATGTGTGGGCTTCTGGGTGAAGCATATGATGCTGATATTGATCTATAAAGTCCTAAATGGCCTGAGACGTCTCTGGTTGTGAGATCATCTCTCTCTCTCTCTCTCTCTCTCTCTGAGCCATGCTGCTATAGGTCAGATACCCTGCCCACAGCGCCATCTTTTATATCAAGGGGGCAGTGCATTTCATGCAAGGGTCTCTTTCCTTTGGATTACACATTCCCCCCTTTTTGCCCTTCAGGGCACAAATCTTTTTAAGGGAGCTTTTTGGAGATGGAATTGCTGCTTGAAGGGTGGTGATTAGGAAAGGTGCAGTATTTCTTTTATGTTATCTGCACTGTGCAGTTTGTTTAACTACTGTTTTGTGGGGATGCTACTGGCTATCTTATCTTTTTTTATTGCTTGTGATTTTAAATAATTGTCAGGGACACACAAAGGGTAACTAAAATAAACTCAAGTGACACTGCTTAATATTGACACAGTATGAGCACAGAATTAATCCTAAAACTGCCGGTGAACAGGCTATTGGCAGAGATATACGCTTTTCAACTGGTTCTGAGGTTGTATGCACTGCTGCTAAATTGCAGGTGACAAAAATTGGTGAGTGCTTGCATATATGGGGACCAATATCGTAATTAAATGCTTGTGCCAGATTTTATATAAAATGATAACGGCGATTAAGACAGCACTTCCTTAAACCCCCTGGTCAGAGCCTTGCCCCTCAGGCAGTTACCTTTGTGCATTTCCTTTAGCTAAGTGACTGCATCTTTTGAAAAAGGGGACTGACAATACAAATGTGACTACTAAATTGTTGGTGACTGGCAATGATTGTGGGGAGAGAAAATTGGAGAGTATAAATTCAATAGTGTGGGATATGAAATATGGATTTGTGTGGGATGGATTAATTTAACACAGCAGTAAGACAATGTTCCCAAGAACCCTGGAAGAGAGAGGAGTTGCACTAATATTGTTTGTACAAAGGGTACATGACCACTTCCTTTGCACTAAGAACAAATATGTACATGCATTTAATGACGGTAGAGAATTGCTTGATACAAAATAGAGACCACTGGATTCAATCCACCATTTTTAGTTATGAAGAATCCTAGGTATTCTGAAAAATCTGGAGTCTCCATGTATGGAGCCAAATACAATACAGAAAAGTACAGGAAAATGTTTTTAAAGTCCTTTAAGTCCTTAAACCTACTCATCTTCTGCTCTCTACCCCCCACGCCCCCAAAATTATCCTGATCCTTTCCCTGAGACTATCAACACCCAGTGATTCTTTAGGCACTTCTGTTTGTTCAGGTTAGATGCAAAAGCAAACCATTGTGACATGGATGGCCAATTGCATAGCATGAGCAGGGAGCACTCTCATGCATATTCACACTGAATAGTGTGCAAGCAATTCATAGGCTAAAAACTATCTGACCCTAAAATAACAGATAAGAAAAACTCCCAAGGTTCTGATACAGCAATATAGTTAAACATGTGAATAGTTCTACTGGCATCAGCTAATCTCACGCTTAAAATTGAGCATATGCTTAAGCACGCTGCTAAATGAAGGCTCAAATTAGGAAATATCACAGGCTGTTCTTAGATAATTCATTAAAAGAAAAAAGGACTACATTTTCAGCATGAAAGATTCATTCTGCAGTGTTCATTCAGCTTTGTGTGAGAGACTTGCCATTTACAGTAGCTAAAATGAAGAAGTTTGTGTACATATGGGTTTGATAAAGGCACTTGAATAAACGAAGCACTGATTCCAAAGTATCTGTTCTCTATAATATTTTCCCAGAAAGTTTCAGACCATGATGTGACTTAGTTCAAACATCCAAATAAACATTTTCTCTTCCAAATGTTCTTCTTATAGTGTTGTTTTCCATCTCTGAGACTGGCACAGCAAATTTTTAACAAAATGACCTAAAAGTAGGCTTGGCGGAATTTTATTATTATTATTTTTTTAAATAAATCCATCATTTTGATGGATAACAGTGATGTTTGTTTTTAAGCATTTTTTTTTACTTTTATCTGTATAAATTTTCACAGTTGCAGGAAATTTATCGGGGAGGTTAAACAATTGTTTCATGACTGTAGATGCTGAGATTCAAAAAATTAAAGCTTTATACCTGTTAAAACACACATTGTCAACATCACTTGTCAAAATATACAAAGTAAATGGCCTCTAATCAAATTCTGATAAGTTCTCAGGCAGCATTTTTCTTTCTTTGCCAAAATGTAAAGTTTGATTATTATTACTAGAAATATTTTGTCAGTTTGTATGTGTATGGTAAAGTCAACATTTACTGATTAAAAAAATCTAACCCTTCCATGCCTACCTAAAAAAAAAAAAAAAGTAGCTCATCGCTCTCAATACTTTGCAAAGAAGTTTTGGTTACAAATATCTTAAACAACAGCTTATGCAAGTACAACTGAAAAACAAGGGAACATGACTATTAATTGAGATTTTTGTTATTTGATCAAGGCTGAAGCATAAATCTATTAAAATATTTTTAATGGTCCATTTAAAAAAATCCAAATCAGAGGTAATCCCAAAAGCAGGGCCCAACTAGCAAATCCTTCTTTAATCTGCTGCCTTGACCCTCCTGGTGTTCCTCGGTCTCTCTCTTGGGGAGAGAATGGTACTGCCCGCATTATTCATGGACAGGCATAGAACTACCAACCATATTATGGCTGACCCCTGTGCTCGGCCCAGCATGGGGAGAAGGGTCTTTGCAGACATGGCATATGAGGATCAGTTTATTTCAGTGTGTTGTCTTGTGTGAATCTAAACCAATAAGGGATCCGCAGATGAGTGCACGTATTGGGTGGACGTGACAACATATTTTTGCCAGAGCCTGCTTTCTTCGCTCACACTTCTCTTTGGCTGTTTCTGTTTGGCTGTTTTCAATGGCTTCAGCTGCCGGCAAACAGGACCGCTGCCACTGTGATCTGTCGGCAGCATGCGGTTGACTTGGCTGGCTTTTAGGTGATCTTTGAGAGTCTTTGTCGTTTCTGTTGGCCTCTCAGTGTACATGCTCCCATTTTCAGCTGTTCTTATAAAATATGGCTTTGGGGTGATGAACAGCATCCATATGAACCAGGTGGCCAGCTCAGCGAAGTTGCTCCTTTATGATTAGGGATTCAACGCTAGTCGTGCAGCACTGCTTCAGGACTCTGATGTTTGGTATCCTGTCCGACCACTTGATGTTACAGACATGTAATTCGACAAGCCCATCCCTTCAAATGCACTACTGCTGGGAGGCTGATAATCCCTCCCTCATAGAGAGAGAGAATCACAATAGATGATGACAAATGCAAATATTATTTCTTAAAAAATGAGATGGTGCATGTGAAAATTCTCTGGTTGCTTCAAGTGCCTGCTGTAGAGTGTCCATGTTCATGGATAGATTTGAACATATGGATCACTGGTTTTGGCAGTGCAATGAATAAGGTGAGAGGTTTTTTTGGCATTGCATTCACCTAGGTATTTGTGAATGGAAAATCACCTGGCAAACGAATTCTAACTTGGCATCTACTCTAAAGAAAAACAAAATATGCTTTACTATTCTATAGCGCATGCATATGTATTGTGAGATTACTATAGAGTTCTGGACACAATTAGAGCTTTCTGATTGGTTGCCAAAGATACACTGCATATGTTTGTCATATCTACAAAATGACCAACTTTGTTTCCCTTTTGATGTATAATTAGCAAGAAGGAACCATAAACAGTGCATTCCAAGAGGATGAACTAAGGTTCTTGGGTGGTTGAAGTGTCCATCAGTGTCGCCTGCCTTTTGCCTCTTTTAGACACAAGCTGAGACTGTTTAAATCAACCATGACCAGGGTGGATAAAAATCATGATTTTTTTTTAAAGTTGTTTAAATGTAAATCACATTTACCTCTAAATCAGACTTTTTATTTATTTGTTGCTGGTTCTTTCCTTTCTTCCCATTTAATAGTTGTAAATTGCTGAAGTGGATGTTTTGGGGTTCACCCAGACCAGTAGGGGGTTCTGTCACCACCAGCCCTGTAACTTTGGGTGTCTTAATGCAGTCCTGTTTTGTCTCAGAGCCCTGGCACTAGTAGCCAGTCCTCAAGCATGCAGGTCTTACCCTGGCTTCCACCAGCCTAGTTACTCCTCTCAGGGTGATACCAAGAGCCCCTCCAGTCCAGAGTCTCCCCAAATCTGTCTACCCAAAGTTCCTCACTACCAGACACTCAGACCCCTCCTCTCTGATTCGTCACCCCCGAAGGTGTGAAAACAGCCCCTGGTTATCATTCACTGTGGCACATGCACTCTATACAGTTGCACACCAGAGATCTGCTTGGTGTAAAAATAAATGAAGTTCATTTAATAGTAAAATCACAGATTCAAAGATGAACTTAAGGAAAAGCAAACAGACAATTTACACAGAAAATAAACATAAAGACACAACTTCAGGTTCCAGCATGTCTCCAGTCATAGAGGGGATCCAGCATTTCCCAGCCAGCTTCTTGCTTAGAGGCTGCCCCTCATTTTCTGGTTTCCTTCCACTTTAATCCCCTTCTCCTTTAACAAGGTTTGCAGGGTGTTTTTCTTTCTCAGATTACAGTAATTCATAGTTATTCAGTGTGTGTTTCGGGGGGAACTCCTTCTGGTCTTGATAGCTGGGGCATCTCAGTGTCTTCTCATTCACAGTAATGGCTGATCATTGGTCTTTTCCTGGGTTGTACCGTGGCGTTTCCTTGCATCTGGTTTTGTGTAAAACACCTGGCTTGGGAGGAGACCCTCCCTGCTGTGAGGTGTATTTGAAATTGTAGTACAGGTCATGAGCATAGTGTTCTAAACACACAGATTCATAAGCACAGTCTGTATACAGATATCATAATGCCCATCAAGTTCAGAACATTACAACCTTTCATAAAAGTCCTTCCTCTACATATTTGTATACACAATAACATTGTTTATAACCTGTTGATTCAATTACTTACTCTTTGGGGGTCAGATCGCCTGTTCTCCCCTTGAGGTATCGAGACCCTGATTGTCACAGTTTTGTACTTTTTTCTCTAATTAGTTTTCTCATTGTTAGTAGAATTTCATATTTGTTAGGGTTTTTTAAAAAGAAGTTTCACACTTGAAATTCACATCTTTGCTGAAAAAGACAAGTGTAGGTCTTTGCTAACATCCTTACCGTGAGAACAAGACAAAATGAAATGCCAGATTGATAAGCAAGTAGCTTTGTAGCTGACATTTGCTGCTGATATATTGATCTTCCACAAATCTAGAAAACTGGAATGCTGTAGCCTGGTTGTACTTCGTCAGCATTTGTTGTCTGAAGTTAATGAAGCAATTTTGATTTGAGTTGACAAAGATTTTATGCCATAAAGAGAATGTTTTCAATAAAAAGTAATTTTAACCTCTGATTTTTCAGACTTTATGCGCATTCCTAACTTTAAGCACATGGGTGAGCACAGTGCCTGCTTACATGTTTGGATGTTATTTTTTAATTATTTTGTTTATCTTCAGAAATTTTATGAACTTCAGAGAAGATATCTTATCAGTCGTGGCATTAAAAACAAACTATTTAGTTCATTATAAACTTTAAATAAAAAAATCATAATAGTACAGACTTTCAAATCAGTTTTCCAAAGACTCAAACTCTGTCTTAAATCAATCAATTTCAAATCACTTGACTTTTTAAAATAATGTTTTACATCACTTTGATTTAACTCATGCCACCTGACCAGGACGTGCATTGCTTATCCTGAGGTGACCTGCTTCACGTGCAAGTACAGTTACAATTGTTGTAGGGACCCCAGAGTGTAGACAGATTATGGAGCAGGTATGTAGCTGCGGTCTGAAATCTATACGCATAAGTGTTGTGGATGTTTTGAACTGGAACTTCATTGCTTAAATCAGGGGTGTCAGACTTTTTCGGGGGAGAGAGTGGACTTCCATGTTGAATTGTAGTCCATGGGTTAGAGTATAAATGTATATATTTATTAATGCACCCACCATCAGTATGATGTTTGCACAGAGATCACAGGGAGAGTATGGCCTTTATATAGTAACTAAACTCTGTTGTTATTTATTAAGTGTGATCTTTTCTCATTCATCACTCTGAGAAAATATGCTCCACTTTAGACCATCATTATTTTTGTCCTTTGTTTCTCTTCCTTCCCCAATCTTCTCTTTTTTTCTCCCCAATTCTCTGTGTGAGTCTCCTTTGTTTTTTCCCAGCATTTCTTTCCTGCTGAAATTCCCAACCCAGAGTGCTTCAGTCCTGCCTCTTACCTCAGCAACATGATCAGTGATTACATTGCTAATGTTGATATTGAAGTGTCATCGCTGGGTTTATAGATTTGACATCCAATCATTCTGGTGGTGGGGGAGTTCACACTTCTGAGTCTTTGTTTCAGACGTCAGTACATCAGTTACATAGTTGATGTTTGGAAGGTTATTTCTGCAGTCATGAGCATTAGAAACTTACTTTAAAAATGCTTAGGGTATGTCTACACTATGAGAGTAGTTCGATTTTACTTAAACCGAATTTGTGAAACCGATATTACAAATTCGAACGTGTGTATCCACACTAAGGACAGTAATTCGACTTTGTGAGTCCACAGTAAGGGGGCAAGCGTCGACATTGCAAGTGGTGCACTGTGGGAAGCTATCCCACAGTTCCCGCAGTCCCCGCTGCCCACTGGAATTCTGAGTCGAGCCCCCAACGCCTGCTGGGGCAAAAAATGTGTCGCGTGTGGTTTTGGGTAACTGTCGTCATTCAACCCTCACTCCCGCCCTCCCTCCGTGAAAGCGGCGGCAGGCAATCATTTCGCGCCCTTTTCTAGTGATTGACAGCGTGGACGACACAGCACTGCAAGCATGGAGCCCGCTGAGATCATCGCTGCAGTTATGGCCGTTGTCAAAACGTCTCGCCTTATCGTCCACCTTTTTCAGAGGCAGATGCTGAGAAATCGGGCGAGGAGGCTACGGCAGCCGGTGAGGACATCGACTCTGAGAGGGGCACAGACCTCTCACAAAGCACGGGACCCCGCACCCTGGACATCATGGTGGCACTGGGTCATGTTGATGCAGTGGAATGGCGATTCTGGGCCCGGGAAACAAGCACAGACTGGTGGGACCGCATAGTGCTGCAGGTCTGGGATGAATCACAGTGTCTGCAAAACTTTTGGATGCGTAAGGGCACTTTCCTTGAACTTTGTGAGTTACTGTCCTCTGCCCTGAAGCGCCAGGACACCAGGATGTGAGCAGCCCTGACTATCCAGAAGCGAGTGGCCATAGCCCTCTGGAAGCTTGCAACGCCAGACAGCTACCGGTCAGTCGCGAATCAATTTGGAGTGGGCAAATCTACCATGGGGGTTGCTGTGATGCAAGTAGCCAGTGCAATCGTTGAGCTGCTGCTCTCAAAGGTAGTGACCCTGGGAAATGTGCAGGTGATCATAGATGGCTTCACTGCGATGGGATTCCCAAACTGCGGTGGGGCTATAGATGGAACTCACATCCCTATCCTGGGACCGGGCCACCAGGGCAGCCAGTACATTAACCGAAAGGGCTAGTTTTCAATGGTGCTGCAAGCACTGGTGGATCATAAGGGACGTTTTACCAACATCAACGTCGGATGGCCGGGCAAGGTTCATGACGCTCACATTTTCAGGAACTCTGGTCTGTTTAGACGGCTGCAGGAAGGTATTTACTTCCCAGACCAGAAAAACACTGTTGGGGATGTGGAGATGCCTATAGTGATCCTCAGGGACCCAGCCTACCCACTAATGCCCTGGCTCATGAAGCCATACACAGGCACCCTGGACAGTGAAAAGGAGCTCTTCAACTACCGTCTGAGGAAGTGCAGAATGGTAGTGGAGTGTGCTTTTGGACGTCTGAAGGGGAGATGGAGAAGCTTACTGACCCGCTCTGATCTCAGTGAAACCAATATCCCCATTGTTATTACAGCTTGCTGTGTGTTCCACAATCTCTGTGAGAGCAAGGGGGAGACGTTTATGGTGGGGTGGGAGGTTGAGGCAAATCGCCTGTCTGCTGATTACGCGCAGCCAGACACCCGGGCGATTAGAAGAGCCCAGTGGGACGCGCTGCGCATCTGGGAAGCTTTGAAAGCTAGCTCCCAGAGTGACCAGGGTAACCAGTGACTATTATGGTTGTTTAAACAGAAGCTGAACCTGCCCCCGCTTCTTTACCCAGTTAATGTTGCCTATCCTCTCCAATTACCAACACCCTCCCCCCTTCAAACACACCTTTAAGCAGAAAATAAAGGAAACATTGTTCATGAAAACCATCTTTGTTATTAAGGATTTCACGTTAAAGGGTATAAACTGGGTCGCAGGCTAGGGTGGGGTGCGGGTGGAGTGATGGAAAGGACGCTTCTAAACTCGGGGAATGACAGGCTCCTGCTCCTAGAGCAGTCCGCAGTGGTGGACTGGTTGTTTCTACAGAGCCTGCCACCCCTCCTTTTTGGGACTCTGGGGGGGGGGGGGGGCGGGCTATGTGACTTTGTGGCAGGGGAGGGCAGTTACAGATCCCCTGCAGCGTGGCTCTATCATCCTGGCTCAGGACCGCTGCAAAAGATCTGTAACCGCCTTCCACCGCCACAAAGTCACATAGCACCCCCACATAGAACATGAAAACTACCTCCCAGACTGACCAGGGTACCTAATGACTGCAATGTGTGTATAACCTTCTGGTGAACCTGCCCCCGTGTCTGTACCCTGGTAAAGGTGCCTGTCCTCTCCAATTACCAACCCCCTTTCCCCCCCTTCAAACACACCGTCCTTTAAAAGAAAATGAAGGAAACAGCACATAACAGAAACATATTTTTTATTAAAGACTACAGAGTTATGCGATGAAACTGGGACGGGGGCTAGGGTGGGGTGCGGTTGAAGGGAAGGAAAGGACACATCAAATCTTGGGGAATGAGAGCCTTCTGCTACTTGAGCAGTCCGCAGGGGTGGAGTGATTGTTTCCACGGCCCCTGCCGCCCCTCCTTCTGGGGACTTTGGGTGAGGGGGAAATGGGACTTTGTGGCGGGGGAGGGCGGTTAGAGATAGAATGCAGCGGTGCTCTGTCCTCCTGCCTCCGGTCCTGCAGAACATCTACAAGGCGCTGGAACATGTCCATTTGCTCCCGCATTAGCCCAAGCAGCGTCTGAATAGCCTGCTGGTCTTCCTGCCGCCACCTGTCCTCCCGCGCTTTCGTCCTCTCCTCCCATTCACTGGATGCTTGCGACATGTTCTCTCTCCACTGAGTCAGCTGTGCCGACTGAGTTTGGGAAGAGAGCATAAGTTTGGAGAACATCTCGTCCCGTGTTCTCTTTTTTCGCCGCCTTATCTGAGCCAGCCTCTGGGAGGGAGATGCCGGGGTAGGCCGGGAGACACTCGCAGCTGTGGGATGGAAAAAAGGGAGTGAATTCCTCACAAAGATACATTTTCGCGAACAATGAATATAGTATTTCCCTGTGAACAAGACCATGCACACTACCTATCACATGTGCACTCAGTACAAGGTCAAATTTTCTATCTTTATATTGAGTGCCTGGGGTCTTGGTGTACAGATCACACAAGCGGGGCCGGACAACGGAATTCTGCTAGCAGGCGGCCATGGTAAGCCATAGACTTTTGGCTGCTGAAAGCTTAATTTACAGCAGCACCCTCCTTTCACGTTCCCAGCACAGCTCCTAGCGTTGGCCACTTCCTGCTGCCGGCGATCCGCCCAGCATGAACTCTCCCCCTGTCATCCCCCCGGCATTGCTGTCCCCGGGAGCAGTCCCTGCATGCTGCTGGCGAACCGCTCAGCATGAACGGTCCGCCTCCCCACCCCCACCGCGTGGCTGGTCTCGGGAAAGATCCCTGCAAGCTGCTGGGGAACCGCCAAGCAGAAACGTTTCCCCTCCTCGCCCCCACCGCGTGGCTGGGAACCGCCGGGTAGATTTCTTTAAAGGAACAGGCAACCATTCCCCATATTAAAATTCACCAAATTCAAACCAGGTCACCATGACTGATATCACTCTGATGAGGATTACGGAGACAGAGAAAGACCATATGCTGCGTGACTGCCAGCAAACACCGGGGCTGTATGCCGCCATGCTTTGCCAGGCAATGATACCGGAGTACCTGCTAATAGCCTGGCGCGGAAAAGTTTCCTACCATGGAGGACGCAATAAGGCCGCTCTCCCCAGAAACCTTATGCAAAGTCGTTCACTTTACCTCCAGGAGAGCTTCGTGGAGATGTCCCAGGAGGATTTCTGCTCTATCCCCAGACATGTAAATGGACTGTTCCAGTAGCTGCACTGGCAACGACTAAAAACTAAAGTGCCTAGGGCAAACTAATAATTAAAAACCCATTGCTAACATAGCATGCCTGTTGTATTCACAATAAATGTTTAAAACACTCACCTACTGATCCTTCCCCTGATTCACGGTCCGGGTTACCGCCTTGGGAGGGTTGGTAGGGGATCTCCGTCAGGGTGATGAAGAGATCCTGGTTGTCGGGGAAATCAGCGTTGAAAGCACTGTCGACTGCCTCGTCTTCCTCATCTCCTTCCTCATCTTCCCCGTCCGCAAAAACCTCCGAGGAAGCGGCCGTTGATAATACCCCATCGTCGGAGTCCATGGACACTAGTGGAGTAGTGGTGGCGGCCCCACCTAGAATTGCATGCAGTCCCTCGTAGAAACGGCATGTTTGGGGCTGGGATCTGGAGCGTCCGTTTGACTCTTTGGTCTTCTGGTACGCTTGTCGCAGCTCCTTGATTTTCACGTGGCACTGCGTTGCATCCCGGCTGTATCCTCTCTCCGTCATGGCCTGGGATATTTTTTCATAAATTTTTGCATTCCGTCTTTTGGATCGGAGCTCGGATAGGACGGATTCATCTCCCCACACAGTGATCAGATCCAAGACTTCCTGATCAGTCCATGCTGGAGCCCTCTTTCTATTCTGCGATTGCATGGTAACTTCTGCTGGAGAGCTCTGCATCGTTGCCAGTGCTGCTGAGCTCGCCACGATGTCCAAACAGGAAATGATATTCAAACTGGCCAGACAGGAAAAGGAATTCAAATTTTCCCGGGTCTTTTCCTGTCTGGCTGGTCAGAGCATCTGAGCTCGGACTGCTGACCAGAGTGTCCACAGAGTGGTGCACCGTGGGATAGTTCTCGGAGCTATTAGCATCGAATTCCATTCACAGTAACCCTAATTTGACATGGCCATGTCGAATTTAGTGCTACTCCCCTCGTCGGGGAGGAGTACAGAAATCGATTTAAAGAGCCCTTTATGTCTAAATAAATAGCTTTGTTGTGTGGATGGGTGCAGGGTTAATTCGAGTTAACGCTGCTAAATTCGACATAAACTCCTAGTGTAGACCAGGCCTTAGATTCTGGAAAATCTGGATATAAGGGCCATATACTTGACATCACTCTCTTGAGTGAATTGCCAGTAGACAGACAGCACGAATCATCACAGAGATGCCAGCTTGGTCTATGCATATCACCAATTGTCTTCTTCAAAAGGCTCAGTTACTTGCAATGCAGTCTCTGCTACATTCCACCTAGGACTCTGGGCTTCTTCGAAGGCCCTTTCCCTTAGATCACTGTGCTATGATGTTTGATATTTGAATGCTATGAACAATATAACATATGAGGAGATCCTCCACAGTCCATCTGCTGTGTATCCTGAGCTATATATTCTAGCACTCCATTAATAATGGCTAATGCCTTGTGTTATACAGGGAGCTAAACTAATTTTTATATATTAAAATGTTGAATTGAGCAATTAATGTCTCTTTATTTAACTTGAATATTACATCTATGAATCTTGTCCAGACAAATTACTGCTGAACCCCCCCCCCCCACCCCAAAAAAAAAAAGGCCTCCAAAATGAACTCTTAAAGGAAATATCATACTGTGCGGAGCTATTTTATGCCAAGCTAATGGAGCTGCTGGCAAAGAGCCAGATCTCAGCTGGTGTAAATCAGTATAGCTCCAGCGAAGTCAATGGAGCTACACTGCTTTAGGCCAGCTGAGGATCTGGACCAAAGATTCTAAATGCATTATGTACATTTTGCTTCTGGCTTAATTACAGAGTGAAAAGATAAAATTATGATTTATAATTAGGTCTCCTATTTGAACAAAATATGGCTGAAATAACTTTGTATTATTAATCTAATCTATTTCATTTAGGACAACTGATTTGTTTTTAAACAAATCTTTTAAAAACTAGACCTGTTTCCAATACATTTTTATTTCAAAGTTTCATCTTCCAAATTTCCATCTCCATCTTTCAGTCTGAAAACTACTTTTTACTGTCTAATACTTTTATTTGTAGTTTGTATTAAGTGTTTGCTGAATTGTTCCCTTTATTACTATTTCTGTGCACCTTCCAGTCTAAGCACTGAGGTGTGGAAAATCCCCTAAGAAATCGAAGTTAGACGTTTTTAACCCTTTTAAAAAATAAATTTATTATACTGTTCTCCAGACACTCGCAAATTAAACATTTTTATTAAGTAATATAGAACAAATGTTGTAGAGCCCTCTAGGTCACTTGTTATAGATTTCCTGTACCAGTGTTGGTGATGGGAAAAATGATATGACGCTGAAAAATGTTGGAGGAGGAAATTAAAAGTTTGTTTTATGTGAATCTTTTGGAAGTCTGAATTGGGTCATGCTAGTTTTGAGACTTTTGAAATCACTTTGGGAAATAGTTGCACGGTATTTCAGAAAGGAATATTCCTTTGTTTTTTCTCCAGTAACAAATGCATATCTATGCTAAATGTGGATACTCTGGATTAACTCAATGTTAAATTTGCACAGATGATATTTCAGAAGGCAAGGAAATGCAAAAGCCAATGCTCCCACAAGAAGGTTAACTCAGCAATATCTTTGTGAGAAAGCAGAGGGAGTTCCTTGCAAGAGACTGGAAACCTGGCGCAGGCTTGCTAAATAAGTTAACCAGAGACAACTGGCACAGGGAAGGAACCTCAAGGAGCTGGTTCCCTATAAGAGCTGACTCTGGGAAATCTGCAAGGGAGTCAACTCTGAGCAGGGCATCAGCAAGCCAAACTCCAGAGTGGATCACACCCTAAGAATGAATAAAAGGACCCTGTGAGGGAACCTTTTCACTCACCTCGGCTCTGAGATGGGATCCATGCCCTGGAACAGACTTTTGGGACGCTGAGTTTACTTTTGAGGTCATTTTCTCTGAATAATCCCTGTCCAAATAAGGGTGGTGATTGAATGAGCAAGTATGTGGACTCTGTCTGAAAGGGCTTGGAACAGGAAGAATAAAGAGCAGGGCAGTGCAGAGGCACCCCGGCCACAAGAGGGTGCAGGAGGGGCAGCCAACTTATTTACAATCTGACATCCTGCATGTGTTGCTGTATTAACTTTGCAGCATACCCAGAAACATATCAAACTACATATTTAAAGGTTGGTGCAGTGTACACACTCCTCGAGCAACACCTGAGAGACTGTGTGGTTCTGCATTGTACAGCTGGTCGGAAAATGTTCATCGAGTTTTCCGTCCGCAAATACTGTTTTGATGGAACCACAAATTTTGTGAAGTATGATTTTGATGAAACTTCAGCAAAGGGGTAAAAAATTGAAACAAAAAAAATTAGTTGGTTTATGGAAAAGTTTCAAATGAAATTTTCATTTTGAAATTTATTCCATGTTGTGTTTGTCATCTTTACCATTATTTACGTTATAATATGACCCTGCCATGTCATGAAATAGATGCCTACCACTGAAAAATGATTCCAGATTAACACAAGTTTATTGAATACTGTCACTCCTCTAAATTAGTACAGTAAACTCTTATTTCATATTTTTGTTCAAAAGGTCAGATTGTTTACAACAGAAACAAAAGACACGTTGAATTAGAAAATAAAAGTATAGGTTGAAATGCCTTATAAGTGGCAGCAGCTGCCCTTGAGTTAAAAAAAATAGAATAGAATATTGGAATATTTTGGTTGTCACAATGACATATTATGGCCTAATTTGACATATTACATGTAATATTGTGCCATGCTACTACTGACATGTCATGTAATAATATATAAAATAATAATAATAAAAATTAAAAATAACAAAGTTTAAACAACAAATTTATTTTGAGATTAATTTTCAAAAATGTTCCTAAATGAAACATTCCAAATCGATTTATTTCCCCCCAGAATTTCCATTTCATAGAAAATTTTGAACATATTTGTTTCCATTCTGGTTTTGAACAACAACAAATTTTGAAATTTCATGCAAAATGGAAATTCTGAGTTTTAACCAGCTTGATTGCATTGCCTCCCTACTTGGGGCTCTGCCTAATTGGCACAATAAAGTTCTCGTAGAGGTCCTTGATTTTCCTTTGAATGTTGGCTGGAGCCTTCGGGCTCAGCTCTGCTGTGTTGTTTCACCATCTACACCTGTGGGAGATCTATAGTAATCAGATAACTAACTCTCAGCCTGTTGCTAATAGGATAGAGACTCTGCACTGTCACACAGGGCTCTGAGGAAATTTTGATGTACGTTGTGATTATATTTACAATGGAAAATGACAGTTCTCGGAGCAAAGAGGTGTCTGGAGTAAGGGCCGGGGACTGTGCCCAAAAATATGTGTTGGGTTTTTTATATGCAAGTTTGGAATTTGCAGATAAGGGGTGAATTTACAAAAAACCTTAAATGCCCAGATATGCTTATATTTTAAAAAATATCTATCTTTGATGCAATAGCTGTGGGGTTTAGAGGATTTCCTCGTGTATTTCAGTGATACAGTTACAATTACATGCAAATAACTACATTAAAAGGATGATAAAGTTGCAAAGTCAAGAACTCAAAAGTTAGGCAATACCAGAATTAAGTTGCCTGTGCAACCTTAATTAGCCCCCTTGTGCTTATGCATTATGATAAAGTCCTTAATTACGTGATCAAAAGCTGCTTTTTCCCCTCACAAACCTTGCCTCATTCAGTGCACAAGATGGATAGTGCTGACTGACAAAGCAGCTATTTACTATTTTGTGTTATTGTCATTGTCCAAAGCGTGGCCCCATCCTTTATATACTGCACCCCATCCAAACCCTACAATGAATACAGAATTATTAATTTCCTCCTGGATTTTACCATGCCATTCATCACTATAGTATAGGGTTTCACCAACGTTCATGTATTTGTTTTCATACCACCTCTTTGAGGTAAGATGTTATAATTATCCCCATTTTATACATGATGATGCACAGAGACATGAGTGGTAAAAGTATATGCTAATGTTAGGTTCCCAGTATGAGATGTCTGTCATGATATTTTACAAAACTTAGAATTTTAGAGCAAGTCAATGAAAATTCTGCTCTGAACATATGATGTCAGTTGCAGCAGTGAGCACTTATCACTTCTTCAAATGAGAAGCTGGGCTCCCAGAAAATGAACACACATTAGTAGCTACCTTCCAGTGTTTCCTACGGGAAGGAATACTGTATGTCTTATGTAAATAATAATTATTATAAAACTTGGAAATCTATTATTCCAAAAGCTCTTCACGTCTCACTGAAAAATCCTGAAAACTGTGTGGCTGATTCTGTGTACTGTGAAAGAAGGAATGCAAGGGTTTGTGCACATCTGTAAGTGGCAGAAATAACAGGATTGCAAGCCTTTCAGGGCACACCCATGTAATGTGTGGATGATTGTCCCACTATGTGTGCTTCCAAAGCTTGTTCCATAACCAAGGGACAGAGAAGGCATAGTGTGGGCCGAGAGTAGGGGTGACCATGGACAGGTGGTATTATGGCTTATTTCAGTTGTGCCATAACTATTTGGGGGGGGGGGGGCAAGTTGTTAGACCTGCTTCCTTGCTGATCATGCTGATCATTGCTGGTTGCCTGAAGTTCAAGTATTTGTATTTGACCAAAGCAAGATCTGGCCCTATAGACAGAGGCGATGCATAACTGTTGATTGTGGGGGGGAGGCATGTGACCACCCTCCTATGCATTGCCTCTGGATCTAGAAGGGTGTGGAGGAACGTTCATGGGAGCAAGCAGCAACGCCAGCAGCTTAGGCCAGCCCCGCCCTGCAGTGCGGGACTTGGGGAAGTCATGCCACCTCTACCTTCTGACTCACCTTAGAAACTGTTGGTAAATGAAAGACAGGGCAAGCGCCGCTGCAATGTGAGGGGAGCAGTTTCTATAAGAGTGGAAGAGCGACCTCTGCCCTGCGAACAGGCATGGGGTGTTTGTCCCAGGGTGGTCTGCAAAGCAGGCAGTGCAAAGTGCTGGGACTCCAGCAGCAGGGAAAGAGAAGCAGCCCTGCGTAGCGGGGTGGGGGGACATAAGAACGGCCATACTGGGTCAGCCCAAAGGTCCATCTAGCCCAGTATCCTGTCTTCCGGC
This sequence comes from Macrochelys suwanniensis, assembly GCA_033296515.1. Classification (NCBI taxonomy): domain Eukaryota; kingdom Metazoa; phylum Chordata; order Testudines; family Chelydridae; genus Macrochelys; species Macrochelys suwanniensis. Next base: position 42,725,510 of record CM065783.1, read on the forward strand.
AATGGCCAATGCCAGGTGCCCTAGAGGGAATGAACCAAACAGGTAATTATCAAATGATCCATCCCCTGTCACCCATTCCCAGCTTCTGGCAAACAGAGTCTAGGGACACCATCCCTTCCCATCCTGCCTAATAGCCATTGATGGACCTATCCTTCATGAATTTGATCTAGTTCTTTTTTTAAACCCTGTTGTAGTCAGCCCGCCTCCAGCCCCTTGCTGCTTCCTCCTTCCCTGCGCTGCATGGACACACGGTGAGTGCCGTCATCAGGGGGAGCCACTGCCTCCTCGCTGCTGGGTGTCCCGGTGAGAGGCCTGAGGCCTTGCCCGCCCTCAATGCCCTGTGGTGCAGAGTCTGGATGGGTCTCCTCGGAATATTTAGCTGTTGCTAAATGGAAGGCAGAAATCTGGGGGTGGGCAGAGGGGGCACATGACCCCGCGTACCCCCCTCTGCAATGTTGCCTCCACCTGTAAAATGAATACAAAACTTATAGGCCAAAAATGAGACTTTATCCATCTAAGGATAGGATCTTAATGAGTTGGGCTGCTGAAAGTGCCGGAGGCTATAGAACTAAGCACACAGACAAGTCAATCAGGTGAAGTTATAACCTTTCCCTTTATAGAGAAGTGGGAGTCTGATTGACATCTGCAAAATGTGTTTTCCCCACAAACCTGTGACTTGATGTCCTTTTCATTTGAAGAAATATTTTGAAAAATAATGGTCCTGGAAACTGACTGCCTTTGCTTTCATTTTATTATTTTTATTATACCTTATTTCAATATGACTTTTACTTTTGGAATGGAGGAAACAGAATAGTAACCTCAGAAAAATCATCGATACCCTATGATGGAAATGTTTTAATTGTGTAGCACTATGTCCTATGGAAGGCAAAGTATAATACACTTAGTACTGTACTGTCCCTTTGATAGTGATCGGGTGATTCTCTATCACCTGATAGTGACATTCACAATAACAACAGCCAAACAATGATTCTGACCACTACTGCTAAGAGATGGTGAACATGAGATGCTGCTAAAGAAGAAGAGTGCACAGGAGAAATTATTTAATGCTGGGGTTTACAATAAGTCCTAAGGGAGTTGGGTGCTTAACTCCTTCAGGCTCTTTTGAAGATCCCAGCTTAAAAGCTTAAATGATTCCCTGCCATTTGGTTTAAATTCCTTTTAAAGTTTTTAAATGCAATTGTAAAGTAATGTGCACTTTCAAAGGGTGACAGCTTTCCTTTATTCATGTTTTCCATTGCACTTACAGTGGAATGTTATTTTCAAGGAGCAGTTGGTTTGCTGAATAAAACATAATTTAATAATTATAAATAAAGACCTATATGCTTTTCTATGAATTTTGGTTGTGCAAATGGATCTTGTTAAAAGGATTCTAAAAAAAATAATACTTCCAAATTGGAAAGTAAGAATGATAAAGCCAGGTTGAAATGAAAAAAATATTTCCACTGCCACAGATACTCTTGGTAGTGTGAAATAATAATAGTCATTGGTGTGAAATCATGGATGACTTAAACTTTACTGAAGTCAATGGAGTTGCACAAGGGGTGACTCTGGTATGATATTTTAAATGCAAAAGAGTTAGGTGCAGATTTACTGTGTAGAATTTGAATGAATACTTAACCATGGACATTTAACAAATTCATGCATTCCCACAATCCAGCATGGACAACTGACTTTAAATTTTATGTAGCGTTTACTGAAGCAGTTTCAATTTCTGTATATGCAATTAATGCTTTGTACCATATGAACAGATTCAGCTTTTGGACTTTGCATTGTTCACTGCATCCCTTTGATCAATTATTTTTCATGGTTCAGTATAAGAGTAGTGTGCTTAGCTACAATAGCATATGACTTAAGATGCCTGCTTCCTGCTTGGTTGCTTTTCTTTTATAAACTATTGTCATTTCCAGCTGTATTCATAAATTGAATTTTGTTTCATGATTAAATGCATCTTGTCTCTGGACCCAGAATTCATGTTTTCTGAACATTCATATGAACAGATTTTCACTCAACCAGATGCTCAGGAAAAAGTGAATAAAAAATGTGAACATGGGCAAAGGGAAATTCTGCTGAAAAGTCATCTAAATGTGTACCAGTATCTTTCCTCACTGTTTCCCCAGTACTTTGTCCATGACAACTATTGAGCAGAGCAGCTACAGATGGAGTGGCTTTCCATCAGTCCACTTTGCAGGTTCTTTAGGGTTAAAGACCTCCCAGAATTGGGGAATCCATATGGTCCCATATAATCAGACAGCAAGTACCAATAGGGGAATTAAGGACACCTACTGTACAGTGTTAAAAGCCTACATGGTGCTGCACGGCTGATGACAGATCCATTGTTGTATATCGTGTACTCATTATATACATCTTTTATAGTCAACTCCTCCATATAAATATATTTAGAATTAGGTGCTGATGTTTCACAGATGAGAAAACCTTGGATGCCATTTTTAATAAGCTTATTCATCGTTTCTGTGGCAAAGTGGATATAAGGTGGCAGTTAGTTTTAACCTTACCGCTCTTGAGCCAAATATTTCTCTAGAAAAAGGGAAAAAGATGTGTTATCTTACCAAAGAATTACATATTTAGTGATAAATATTCCTTCTTTACTGGATAGTTATTCTTCTACTTTGATAAGAGTATGACAATTTTTGGAAAACTTTCTCCAGCAAGTGATCTAGTGTTGACCATAAGGAATAAAAATGAAGTAATGAAAACACATATAGTATTGGTGTTTGGATTTTATTAGAACATCAGATACCTCCTGTTTGTTTAATCCAGTCTAACCCAATAGTGATTAGAAAAGATTAGACATTGTTTGGTTCCTCTAATGGATTAATCTGGCCAATGAAGGATGATCAAATTAGACACCTTCCTTCTAATTGGTTGTCCAGCTTCATAACAGATGGCTTATAGTCACCTTAATTAGGAATATGGCCATTTATTTATTATTTTAGAATTTCAGTGGCAGTTGTACTCTTGTCTGCTTGTTCTAGGACAGAAAACATGACATTAAAAGCTATGTGATGTTTTCATAACTGCAGACTTGCAATTTTTCATGAGTGATAGACTACATTTAATGTCCTATTTTTCTTTTTTTGGGGGGAGGGAGGCATGACCCTAATTCTCTTACAACTTTCTTATCCTTGGAAAAACATATACGGTGCTGATACATGAAGATTTTTTGGTTTGCATTTTAACTAAAAGTGATCGTATGTCTGTTTCATGTGATGTCCCAAAACTTTTGGGATACCTGAAAGTTCCCAGTTTTTCATTTAGCAGTCAACATTTTGAGTCTTTTATAAAAAAAAAAAAAATGTTTGTTGAATGCATATTGTTATTCCGAATAAAATTTGCTACAAAGAGTCCAGTGGAATGAGTGTTAAGTGTAATGAACGGTGTTTGGAGTGAGCAGTCAAATAAATATAGACACAATCAAAGCTGTTGTGTTCAAAGTGAATGTTAATGACTACTGCTGGCCAGACAATGGAAGTCCCTCCTGTAAAAATAATAATAATAATTTTTTTGGGGGGGGAGGGGTTGGAAAAAAATTTCGTCCACAGGAAGGGTTCTCAAGAAAAATTCTGTGTTGGGGATTTTTCAGCTTCACCTCTGCCAGGCTGGAAGGGGCTTGTTAGTGTCACAAATGAAACTGACAAGAGCCTTGCAGTTCCAGTGTTGGAGAGGCAAAGAGTCCAGCTGCTCCCCCCAAGTCGGGGACCCTGAGCACTCAGTCTCTGCGCTTCCTCCCTCCCACAGTCTAACCCCGCTGCAGGAGCTGGAGAGACAGAGAGCTGGGGTGCTCTGCCTTGGCAGCCCTCTGGGAAAGCTTTTGTCAATTCCACTGCTGGAAAGCGCTGTGGAGAGGTGAAAATTGCATCTCCTTGCACCAGTATGGCCTGCTTTGTCCTGGGGAGGATTCACCTGCCTGCCTGGTGAATCTGCTTTAATCTGCACATGATCCCTGCTGGTTGAACTGAGTAAGGGCATAGGTCCTGCCCCAGCCAGTACTGCTCAGTTTTTCTGCAATGCTGCTGGCAGCTGTGGATCTCCCAGGAGAGGAGCGTGTTTGAGGATTCCTTACTCCACTTCAGAACTCACTTCCAGATAGACTTCCTGTTGCTGGGATCCCTCTGCTAGTGTCTGTCCTGGCTGAATCTAACCTATTGCGTTTAATACCTATGAGGCCAATTTCTGCTTTCACTTATACAGGTGTAAATCCGCTGGGTTCAGAGAAGTTAGTGTGGATTTACAAAAGTGTAAGGTTATTTAATTACATCTCTTAGTGGTAGATGCTTATAAAGGTTTGCAGAATCCCTTTTATAACTCCCATATTGCACAAATTAAACCAGTAGTTTTCGCTAGGGACTAACAATCTTGTATACCCAGTGCCAATTTCAAAGTGACCTCAAGACACCAAATCATGGTGACCTGGCAGCCTTCACAGAGGTATGTCCATGTGCTTCACAGTTAGTTTATGAATGTACCTTCTGGTCTGAATTTCTTACTCTGTTCTTCCTGAAGCAGAACTTCCCACAGAAGTCAGTAGCAGGTGTTGCCTAAGTGAAGAGAGACCACTGTAATATGCTGCTGTTGTGGGGTGGAATAATTTTATGTGACCTACATTCTGTAGTGAAATTAATCCAAGAATGTTACTTTAAAGCAAAAGATATTTATTTTCAATAGGGAGAGACACTTTAAAGACACTTTTGTATTTACTGTATATACTTCCTTCCAAAAGCTCTGTGCATGCTAAATAACCCAACTGATGACAATAAGCACAAACATTAAAAAAAAAACCACAGTCTATTATAAAGGTCTAACTGAATGCCATTAAATCAAAGGAAGATAAAATCTTAGATGTGGTCATTTTGATGATTGGTCTCAATGCCCTCAGAGGCCTCATGCAGCCTGGTGAATGGGGCAGAATAAGGAGCAGTAAAGGGATGAATGTGATTTGTGGGTTGGGGAATCCACATGTTCCAAATACTTAATATATGATCAGGGTACAGGCAGAGCGAGAGAGAGGGTTGCGTGTGAGAGAGACTTAGAGTATGTATTGCAATAACTCAATATATGCTTTATTTTGCAATGGTTTAAAATCTATTGTAATTATAACTCACATGTTAATTAATAGAGTTCACTTATTTGCTCTGTGACTCAAGCACTTCTGAAGACCCATTAATGCATCATTACCATACTATAAACCTTCAGTGTATTTTTTTTTTTGGATGGGGCTTAATTTTTGAATACAGATAAAATAATTTAAAAGCTTTCTGTGTTTTTCCAAGTTTGTCACTTTAGCAGTTTTTTCTAGATAACAACTGTAATTTCTTTTTGTATAATTTGCTTAAGATTTTTTTTCTTAATGTCCTCGAAACCTTTAAAAATGGTGAAAGATTTCAATCTCTGAGGACTAGGTGTGTTCGTACACACTAGCTATTCATCTTCGGAGACTTGAGATGAAAATGTTGACTTGAGTCACAACTGGAAATGATTTCAGTGATCTTATCTTGTCTGTGCTGCAAAACTATCCCATGATTTGGTATTTATTTTGTATTTATACAGATGCTAGAAAGAGAGTCTGTCTACATGCCCTGGTAGTCTTGAAATAACTTTCAAATTCAACAAAAATACTGCCCCAACATTAACCGGAGCTCAGTAGTACAATAGTTCCAGGTAACTCACCATCAACCAACCAGACAACTTAAAAGTTCAAACCACCACCATCCTACAGCTATTCTCCAGCCTGACAATTTTTCTCACCCCAGCCTCATTTTTACAACATGCTTTGAAAGTCGTCATATTTGTGCTATTTTGGACCAAGAGGAGGAAATTCCAAAGTCATCCATCTTCCTTTGCCTGCCAATAGCCCCCTCTCTTTTATACCATCAGAATCCTTCTGATTTCATCTGTGGCAATATGGCCCTGAGGGAGAGAGTGTCCCTCATCTAAGTCCTAAATTTAGGTCCTAAAGCCATTTTGGGGTATGGCTGCTGCAGAAAGACCCAAAATAGAAGACAGGTGTTGCATATTATTTCTATTGCAGTAGAGCCCAGAGGCCCCATTCAGAATTAGAGCCCCATTGTGCAAGGCGCTGTACACATGAAAAAGACACAGTTCCCTACCATAGAGAGCTTACAGTCTGAGAGCGATCAGGATTGAAGTGTATTGGCCAAGTTCTTTGGGGTTCTGAATAACTGCCTCCTCATCTAAGAGCACTACATTACCACATTCTTAAAAGAAAAGAAAGGCAGAGAAGGGGAAAACAAATTACAAATGCCTTTTTCTAGCTCATATGCCATTTCTGTATTGAACACTAGAGAACCGAAATGCTGCAAAAAGTGGACATATGCCAAGTGCACAAAGATTTGTGCACTATACATTTTTACAGGTCATTTATTCACCATAGCAGTTTTATCAGGGGAATGATAAATTGCTAAAGGAAAAATAAGGTGACAAACCAAAGAAATTGGCCATGTATCGTTGAAGGAGTAACGTTGAAGGAGATACCAGTTCACCATGGGGAATGCTCATACTGGCTAGTATGGAAACACATCTAGGGGCTAAAACGCAGGACGAGAATTTTAAAGTTTTTGGGTTCTCTTTCTGGGTTTGCCACAGACTTGCTGAATGGCCTTTGCCACATCATTTATCTTCTCTTGATGCACGAGTTTCCTCACTTGTGAAGCAAGGATAACAATACTTACAGTAGAACCTCAGAGTTACAAACTGACTGGTCAACCGTACACCTCATTTGGAACCAGAAGTATGCAGTTAGGCAGCAGCAGTGACCAAAAAGAAAACAAATACAGGACAGTATTGTGTTAAACATAAACTACTGAAAAAATAAAGAGAAAATTAAAAAAAAATTGACACGGGTAAGGAAACTGTTCCTGTGCTTATTTTATTTAAATTCAGATGGTTGAAAGCAGCATTTTTCTTCTACATAGTAAAGTTTCAAAGCTGTATTAAGTCAATATTCAGTTGTAAACTTTTGAAAGAACAACCATAATGTTTTGTTCAGTGTTACGAACATTTCCAAATAACAAACAACTTCCATTCCTGAGGGGTTCATAATTCTGAGGTTCTACTGTACTTCGAAGTGTGTTTATATTCATTCACAGGTCAATATTTGGGATGTAGATGGGTGAAGTGACTGGGAAAGTGAAATGCACCCAAACTACCCAGGACCAGAGTACAGGCTGCTGCACGGAGCCCACCCATAGGCCTCTAATAGTGGCTTCAGTATTTCTGTGGCTCACTTGATGTGTAGCCCCTGCCATTGCCCACCCTCATGGTGGCCTACCATGATGCTATCTATGGGGCCAGCACAGAGACCTCTTCCTCAGTACGGGGAATGGAAGGCTGTTTAGGCTCCTGTGTGGGGGACTGTGCCACTGGTCACCTCGACCATCCCATGAAAGTCTTAAGTTGATATAGACAGCCTTGCATTGGTACCTCCGTACTATGGCAAATATTACCCTAATGTCAGGAATGTGCTTTGTGACATTTGGATAGCAAGCCCTATAAAATAACGTTGTCATTCCCAGAATTAGCATGTCTTGGAGAGTGTGATAAATGTCGGGATTAATGGTTTTGAGTACAGCTAGTAGAATTTTTTCACTGAAATATTTTTTTGGCATTTTGATTAAAAAAAAGAATATTGTATGGAAATTTTTCATTTTGGCTGAAAATTTCTAGTTTTGTTTTTCTTCTGTTTTTCTTTTAAATCAAACATTCTTACCAACCCCCCAAAATTTCTAGTATAAATAGTTGTAGAAAATGTTTCTGGTTTTGGTTTTCATTGAAGAACCAAAAGATTTTACTGGACTGTTTAAAATATATATAGAAATGTTCTGAAAAAAATTGGAATATTGCAACCAGCTCTAGTTGTCAGTGTAATTTTTCCATTTGAGTACTAAGTGGTTTAAACTCTTGCAGCTCTAGAGTAGGGTTATTTGCTTCATTAGATCTTTTAAAGCTAAGTAGAGATTTTCATGGTTATCTTTCTTTTTTAATTTTTCATTCTTTTTTGCTTTCCTTTCCTTTACTTTTTCCCATTGCTCAAACGCCCAGGGGAAAATAAAACACTGAAGCTGAAATAATAACTGAAAAGCTGCATATTTTGAAGTGAGAGACTAAATGACCGGGAGGGGAGAAGAATCCCAAACAGAAATTCTGCTGTTTCTAGACTTGTCTCTGACACCAGGGATTAATCTTTCATATCTCACATTTTATTGTTTTATCTTTTGTTACTTTTTTATGGCAGCAGGTTAATTGCTAGCCTGTCAGTTTAAAACACAAACAATCTTAGCTGTCACTATGTGTCAGAGGAGCAGTCTTAGGGGGAAAGGACTGCGGGAAAGAAAAAGCTTAGAGTCCTTTCTCATAGTTATATAGCGATTTGAATGAAGGGTTAAATTCTGCTCTAAGTTCCAGTAGTGTAAATGAGGTGTGCTCCCTTGAGTTCAGTGGAGTGACTCTGGATTTGCATTGGTGTCAGAGGGCAGAAATTGGCCTAACAATACCACGTCACAGTGCAACGTTAAAAATATAGCCCCAGACCTACAAAGACTTAAACACGTGCTTAACTTTATGTCTATGGGACTAATCATGTAAAATTAAGCATGTGCTTATATGTTTGCAGGACTGGGTCACAGGTGTTTTTCTGGAAAGTAAACATTATGCTGTCTTATGTTTTTAATTAAATTGGTGGGTGAGAAGCCCATTTTTATGGCCAGATCCTCACCCAAGCACACAGCCGTAGTAAATTATCTGCGTGCTGGGATGGTCCATGTTGCAGGATGGGAAAGAAATACATCTCTCCCAGGTTGCGAAGTGGTAGTCATGTGAGGGGGATGGTCAGGGAACAAGATTAGTCCTAGGATGAAAAGTCTCAACTGTTGACCTATTCAATTTTCTATATATCCAAGGAAGTATACACAAATAATAATAGAACAGTATACACAAGCAAACCAATATTATAACTGCATTTTCAGGTAGATTATTCCAAAGTATTATAGATCTCAACAGTGTGTAATGCTGTTCAAATTCTAGATTATAGAGGCCCAGAAAAAGATTGCTAATGCTCGGTGTAGCAGTTATTGAGTGATTGACATATGTTTTATATGCCTGTATGGCTAGATATAAATGTAATGTTTGCTTTAAAAATCATCTAGTCCACTACAGCTGGCTTTTGGAATCATATTTCAAGTAAATATGTTCAAGCTCCTTTCTGCATGTGTGGCTACGCTAATGATAATCTATATGGATGCATACTCAAGGGCATCACCTTCTCTTGGTGCATTTATTTAACTCCCATTAATGTAAAAGGAGCTGTGAACTTGCATTAAGATAAGACTATACTCCTGAGTGGGCACTTAACTTTTGATTTATCTATATTACAGTTTCTCATCTGAGGATACTTGCTTTTCTTTCAGTGCCATTTGTAGGTATTTTGTCCTTCCCTGTTTTCATCATCGTAATCTCTTGCAGTCAGCCGATACTGAATAACTCATCTTTTCTGTTTTGAGTTCCCGGTACTGCCTGTACCCTAAAAGCCAAGACATTGTTAAAAGTCTCAAGGCTGCTAATGTTTGTGTTTTGAGACCAATCTTGGCAAGCAGCCTTCATTTATGTTGTGCAGCAGCCTCGGTCTTGCTGCTTAGGAAGCCTACAGGATAATGGCCCAATTAATCCCTAGTGCAACTGCTTTAACTTAAGTCAGTGGCTCTCAACCAGGAGTATGTAGACAAAGTACCCTGTGGGTATGTAGAGGTCTTCAAGGGGGCACATCAACTCATCTAGATATTTGCCTAGTTTTTACAACAGGCTACATAAAAAACACTAGCAAAGTCAGTACAAATTAAAATTTCATACGGACAATGACTTGTTTATACTGCTCTATATACTATACACTGAAATTTAAATACAATACTTGTATTGCAATTGATTGATTTTAGAATCATACAGTAACAATGAGAAAGTCAACAATTTTTCAGTAACAGTGTGCTGTGACACTTTTGTGTTTTTTTATGTCTGATTTTGTAAGCAAGTAGTTTAAAAGTGAGGTGAAACTTGGGGGTATGCAAGACAAATCAGACTCCTATAAGGGGTACAGTAGTCTGGAAAGGTTGAGAGCCACTGACTTAAATGTTTCATTGGAGGGTGAATTTTTTCATTTTTTTTTTAAATTTAGATCTCAGGCGTTTGCAGGATCAACCTAATGCCAATTTAGAAACCTCATTGAGACATTAGGAAGTCAATATATTTTCTCAAAGCTGATTTTAATCATGGCTATTCCTGAGAATATCATTTACTTGTGTGAAATAGGGGGCCAGATCCAAAGCCCATTGAAGTCAACAAGAATCTCTTCATTGGCTTCATGGACTTTGGATCAGACCCCTATAGAGAGCTGAAACACGTTGCTCTGTTGGTTAACTCATTTTTGTAAATGTGTGCAGTGGCTGCTCCTCCCATAGGAAATGAAAGATGAAGGGTTGTGTCCTCCCTCTTCCCCATGCACTTAACAGTCATGGAAAGAAGAGACCAGACAAGCATAGTGGGCACTTAGCCATGCAGAGCAATTTTTAGTAAAGTGACCTTTATAATACTTCTCATTAGCACCATAACTGAGCAATACGCTGGACCAAAATGGAGCATACATGTTTCAGATACTACAGTCATGAGTAGAGAACTTGTAGGAGTCTGTTATGAAGTAGAATGTTGCCCTTGGAACATAAAACCGGCTTATGTAGACTCAGACATGAAGTAATAGGCTGCAGACAAAAGAAAGGCCTAAGTAAAACAAGTAAATAGCTAGAATGTGTAAAGTAATTCTTAGGCTTGCATGGAGAGAGAGTTGATATGAGGTCTGTTATGGACAATTGAGTGGATCATGGAAAGGAATCATGTAATCTGCATTTACAGTGTTCTGTCTTGAGTGATCAGTCTGGATATTTGCTCTGGTCCCACTTAAACTGAATTGTTTTCATTATCAAAGTCACGGATCTAAATTTGGCATTAACTGGTGGCCTAAGTTACATGTGTTGGGTGCACGATCAGTGAGTGTGCACAAGTGCCAAAGTGCTCTAAATTGTGCCAGTTTGGGACTTACAGAAAAGTAATTTAATTCCACTTAAAACATCCAGCAGTTCAGAAGAGGAGTCCTCATCAATCAAAAAGACGGGGTCCCAGGGATGTCAGGGGAGAGGTTGTATTAAGACACATCTGCAGCGGTGTACGTGGTCAAAAGATGATAGCAGGAGGGTGTAAGATAAAGCAGCTTCTCCATACTTATGGTCACACCAGCATTCCCACCAGATTTTGTACACTGACCCAGTCAAGCCTTTGAGTGTTCTGGGGATGTCTTTTGGACCAAATAGCACTGGAAATGATGTGTTCTGAAAAGGTGCCTTTTAAAGTATGCAATATGCTATATATTGAAATTATAAGGGGCATATATTTATAGCCAGATACGATGTGCTTTGTGTGTGTGTTCATTTACTTGATTTACATCAATACCACGCAGTATTAATAGGCTGACAATACATTGTAACTCTTAATTATGGGGGAGATTTTCCAAATCACCTGAGCAATTATGGAACATAAGTCCCAATACTTTTCAGTGAGAACTGTGTTCCTAAGTCCCTTAGGCACTTTGGAAAACTACCCCTTGTATTCACAAGTCAAGGTGTATGTTACAAAACAAGTGGCTCTGAATATTTCTTCTCATATTTCGAATATATTGGGTAATGCTTTCTGCCTTCAAAGATCAGGCCCTCAATGAAACAACTTTAAACATAGCAGAAGCAAGTCATATCCCTGAAACCCTGCAGCTGGGCATCTTGTCCGTGGCATTCCCCAACTGCCCAGGATGGCTTTGGGAATGATCTTAACAGCGCAGTTCAGATTGAGCTACACTGCCAGGGAGTTGGGGCTGGGGACCGCTGGGGGTAGAGCTGGTGCAGCAACAGAAGGCCTCTGGCAGATAGCTCTAGTCCTCACTGATCTGCCAGGTTTTCCATAGAGGGGACCCTGCTCCCTCCAACAGGACAACATGGGGGTGTCTCTGTGAGGGACTCCTTGTGCAGGAGACTAAGGCCAGGTCTACACTAGGGGCGGGGGTCGATGTAAGGTAAGCAACTTCAGCTACATGAATAACGTAGCTGAAGTCGATGTATCTCAATCGACTTACGGTGCCGTGAGGACGCCGCAGGCTCGACTGCCGCCGCTCCCCCGTCGACTCCACTTCTGCATCTCGCCGGGGTGGATTACCGGAGTCGACGGCAGATCGATCGGTAACGATTTATCGTGTCTACACTAGACACAAAAAATCGATCCCCGAAAGGTCGATCACTACCTGCCGATTCGGCGGGTAGTGTAGACCTGCCCTTACTGTCTCTAACACCTCTACTTTGGGTGTTTCCATGTCAGGGCTAGTCCATGTCAGGAGAGTTTTCCTTTATGCCTGTGTGTATAGTAGGAATATTTTACAGAGAAGCACAGTTTTTTTCTTACCACCAAGGAACAAATCTCACTATTGTGATTTTTAGATTGAGATATTTTAAAAAGCAGTAAGTCTTTGCCTGGTTTTAATAGCACAAAACGCTATAGTGGCAGTAGCTGGCATAGGTCCCAAAGAGCCACACATCAGATAGAAATAGCCAGAATACATCATGCTCCAGCCACTCCTCCTCCCGACCCTGTTGCCCTCTGTACCAGGCACTCCAGAGAGGGGGCTATGGGAGCTAGCTATGATGGCTCAGTGCCTGCTGGTATCTTTCCCCTGCCACGGCAATTGCCAGCAGGGGATATGTGGGTGATTTCTAGTCCTTTTGTGCACCTGAGTGTTCCAAAAGGAGGAGAACATACAGTATCAGTTGTGACCTTGTCCTCTAGGTCAGGCTGCGTGCAGAAGGCACGCAGCCTGAATAAGTCAGACACCAGTGTTGTGACCAGTAAGTCTTTACTGTGTGGTTTTACTTAGCAGAGATTTATTATGATATTTTATTAAGTTAACAGTCCTGAGCCACTGGAGAATTAAATGGTCACAGGTGGTGTAAATGGATGTTGATGTTGATAAATGAATATAGAAAAAATAAAATGTAATGGGGGAAATTCTGCGTTCAGTTATGTCAGTGAAGCCTTGCTCGCTTCACGGGGTTCGGATGGGTGTGAGGAGAGCAGAACAGGACCCGTTCTTTTTTTATTACGTTTCCGAAACTGGCCCCTGAAATCATTTGTTGTTCTTCTATCAATGCGGTATTGAAACTGACTGTGTGTTAAGTGCTGCTTATTTTTATGTAAAATATGTGACAGTAATGTGAAGCAGAGAAGCTATTTTTAGGAAGCACCCTAAAAGAAAATGGGATTCTACAAAATTTACAATTTGAAGCTATTTTGGGGAACATTTTTGTAGGCAGTTGCTGTCACTAAATGACATGTGAAATGTCTGACACTTTGAGAATTCCTTTCAAAATGCTACCGGCATTCAAAGACAGCAACACAGTAAATTAAATTTATATTTGCATTTGTCATACAAAAATGCCTATGTTTTACCCAACCAGTTGCAGTCTGCTATGGGCCAGATCCTAAGCTGATGTAAATAAGTGTGGTTCCATTCACTGTGCTGATTTTCACCTGTGGAGTATCTGTCCCTAGAAATGCAAATCTGAGTTTGGAGTTTACATTATATTCAGACAGGTAGCATCGGTAAATATCATGGGCTAGATGTGAAGGGAGTCAGACAATGACTAAATTTAGGAACAATGATGCAAGGAAAACAGAGGTACAGGGAGTAGGATTTAATTTTATTCCAAAGAGATTTGAAATGGAATGCCAGAAAGAAGAGAGTTCTTGAGATGGGACTTAGAGTCAGGGAGGCTGTTCCAAATTATGACTGCAGCAGAGATGAAAGATACCATGGGCTATAAAGAGAGTGGGAGATAGAAGAGAAAGAAGTTGGGCTTTTGAGGAGCATGATGAAAGGGCTGGAACACAGGAAGAGAATAATTCTGAGAGATTTGATGAGGCAAATCCACAGAGGCTCTTGAAGGGGGATGACATACTGAGATTTACTTTTGTCATCAGTCAAGGGGTAATTGATCTTTTGGTCACGGAGACCTCTGATACTGAATGCAATGAATCTAGGGCCAGACTCCGATACCCTGACTCATGCTGAGGGGTTACCTTACTTTCGGAGTAGCCCCATTGAAATGAATGAGACTGCTTGTCTAGTAAGGTCCTGCTCATTATGAGTAAGGGAATCAGAATCTGGCTCTTCCTTATTTTTTTTTATTGGGTTAGACAAAAGGGAAACAAGTCTGAGATTCCCAAGTACCTTGTATTTAGACATATTCGATGTTTTAATCAAACCATTTTTTAGTGGGGTCCAGCTTCTTTTATACAAATTCCTAGTATCCCAGTGGTTAGATCTCGAGTTCCTGGGCTTCCTCCTATTATCAAAAAGGGTTTCTGAAAGTGTCACAAAGCTTTCCACGCTGGCCCATTTTTGGTTTCCTGTGTGCAGGTTTGTGACTAGACAATATGTTGCTTATCTTCACCGTGCCGATAGCCTTTGCAGGAGCTCTCACTTGCTCTCAACTCATAGCTTCTTCTTGGGCTGGCTTGGTTAATTTGAGGCTGAAACTGGATTATGAAGAGTCCTATTTAAATGTGCAAATCCTCTCACACGCGCAGGACAGACAACTCTTTTACACTCGAAGTATAAACTTTTCAAACACTTCTCATTCTACCTAGGCACCAGAGAAAACAACTGTGAGCCTATTTTAAGGGCACCCGCCTATTTAGCAGCGCGATATAAACCCTGCCAAAAATTCGCAGCATTTGCTTCAGTTTTAAATGAATTATCTTTGGCCTAGCCAGAGCCCTGCCCAGATAACATTAACAACCTATTGCCTTCTTCTGTCCAAATTTAATTTTTCTTTTGTTCTTTAAAACAGGAGAGACCCTTGCTGTCACATTATCCATCCTGAAAGGATCTGGAGGTCTATAGCCATTTAGCCCAGCAGGAGATGGTCACATGGTCTCTTTTTAACTTGTGCTATAAGTGGCTAGAATGGGGATGTGGCAGTCATTGTCCTCTGCAACTTATCTGAAGTCTCAGTAGATACTGTTTTGTTGTTATACCTTCACAAAGACCCAGTCTTTTTTATAAAAATTAAGGAGTGGAAGACTGATCTTGGATCTAAGTTTGGGTCTCTTGCTTTCTGTCTGCCCATATGCAGATGCCTAGCTGCTGCTTTGAGGAGCTAATTTTGGTCTCAGTGGCCTGCTTAAGGCACTTCCAGGAGGTGGTATCTTCACAGAGATGTGGTTTAAATATATAACTGTGGCTAAATTAAGAAATTAAACTCCCTTAGATTTGGTGTGGAGGCTGCTTCAGCGTACACAGCAGAGTCAGAGCCGATAAAAGAAGCAGAAAGGAAAAAGTGAATCCATATGGCTAAATGGCAAAGTTCAAGAGGTTATTTGAGCCAAAGAGGCATCCTTCAGAAAATGGATATCCAACCCTATTGAATCCAGTAGACAGGGACGTAATCTATGCTGATTGATGTGTGAAAAGAATATTAGGAGGGCTAAAATGGAATTAGAAGAGCAAATAGCCAAAGACACAAAAATAAATAACAAGGAATTCTTGCAGTATATCAGAAACAGGAAGCCTGTGAGAAATTGGATAGGTCCCTATGAGCAAATTACTCTATACCCCAGTATTGCCTACTGCAGGATTCTTTGCACCTTCTTCTGAGGCAGCTGGTGCTGGCCACTCTCTGCTCTAGAATGCTGGACTAGATGGGTCACTGCTCTGATCCAGTATGGTAATTCCTGTGTTTTGCATGTGACAATTACAATGGGCTGCAAAATCCCCATACCCAAATCCTAATGCAAAGTGGTCAAATTCCCTGCAAATTTCATGACACTTCTGCGGTTTCAAGCTGAATCAAATCCCAAATTTCCAGTCCAGTGCTGCATGCTTTGTGCACCACAAACTCTTGTTGCTGCCTCAGGCCTTTGGTCTCCACTGCTGTTGTCAACAGACTAATACAGCAGCATGGTGCTTGCTTTTGCAAGCCTGAAAGGCTGTACATATACAGTATCCAAATAGAGTGTAACCAGGACTGGCAAATGGAAAGATCTGTCATTGCCAGGAGTGTACGATGTTCCTGGACCTGCTGGAAGTTACCGGCATTACACGGGGAAATCGAGGAACTTCATAAAGCTTTTAAATATTAACTCTTTCTGCACTGTTCAGAATCCGATTAATGGTTGCAATCAAATGCTTCTCTTCAATTCTCCCCACTCCGCTTCCTTCATCAGGATGAAATTCCCCAAGTACTAAATCTCTCCCCTACCCTCTGAAGAGAAAAAGATTCAGAACTAGTCCCCAAGGTCACCCTCTCCATAAACATGGAAACCTCCTCACCTGGTGCCACTTTCTTTTTTTTTAATGGCTTGTGTCTCTGAGCTCGCTCTGTTAGTTTCTGCTCAGTTACTTTTTGGAGAATTCTCTCCAGCCCTGCCTCTCAAAATTTGCTTTTCAGCATTGATGAATTCCCATTTCAAGGCTGTTTTGACACACTCTTGAAATGGGAAGCTCTTGATTCTAAGAGAGCCTCTTTGCATCAAGGTGTAGAAAGGCAGGGAAGATTTCCAACTCGTATCTCTCTAAGCATGTCAGGTAAAAGCTTGTGCTGAGTGGGACATCCAGCCTTCCCCTGGCATCAGAACCTGTGTGGTTCTGTTGCTGGAGGGAAGGCAGGATTTGAGGGGATGTGCATGGGGCAGAGCTCCATTGCACAGGGCTTCCATTATGACAGAGCAATGGGAGGTGGAACAGGGACAGAGTCAGAGCAAGGGTTACATTAAATTCCCTCTCCTCTCCTGGGCTTGGGTAAGCAACCTTCTGCCCTACAGCTGTCTCTCCTCCTTAGCTGGTTCAAAGAGAGCTCTCCCTCCCTGTTTCAGTTTACTTTAATCACTGGGCAAGAGGATGTGTGTATGAGAGGGTCCTCCAGTTTCACAGATGCTGAAGAGGCATAGAGCTACGCCATTCAATAGGTGAAGTAGCCTCTTCTAGAGTTTCCTTTTGTAGCTCTTTGCAGTCTGCCTGGGTCTTAACTATCTGTAGTAATTTTGCAATATTGTATCACAATTTACCCCTTTTTCCAGATCATTTATGAATATGTTGAATGGGACTGGTCCCAGAACAGACGCCTGGGAGACACCACCATTTACCTCTCTCCATTCTGAAAACTGACCATTTATACCTACCCTTTGTTTCCTACCTTTTAACCAGTTACCAATCCATGAGAGCACCTTCCCTCTTATTGTTCTTTATTATAGTTTCAACAAGTTTGCCTGGTACTGAAGTCAGGCTTACAGGCCTGTAATTGCCGGGATCACCTCTGGAGCCTTTTTAAAAATTGGCATCACACTCACTATCCTCCAGTCATCTGGTACAGAAGCTGATTTAAATGATAGGTTACAGACTACAGTGAGTAGTTCTGCAATTTCACATTTGAGTTCCTTCAGAACTCTTGCGTAAATACCATCTGGTCCTGGTAACTTACTGCTGTTTAATTGATGAATTTCTTCCAAAACCTCCTCTAATGATACCTCAATCTGGGACAGTTCCTCAGATCTGTCACCTAAAAAGAATGACTCAGGTTTGGGAATCTCCCTCACATCCTCAGCTGTGAAGACCGATGCAAAGTATTCATTTAGTTTCTCCGCAATGGCCTTATTGTCCTTGAGTGCTCCCTTAGCACCTTGATCGTCCAGCAGCCCCGCTGGTTGTTTAGCAGGGTTCCTGCTTCTGATGTACTTACAAAAAAATTTTTGCTATTACTTTTTGAGTCTTAGGCTAACTGTTCCTCAAATTCTTTTTTGCCCTTTCTAATTGTGTTTTTACATTTCATTTGCCAGTGTTTATGCTCCTTTCTATTTTCCTCACTAGGATTTAACTTCCACTTTTTAAAGGATGCCTTTTTGCCTCTCACTGCTTTTTACTTTGTTGTTTAGCCTCGGTGGCTCTTTTTTGGTTCTGTTATTATGTTTTTTAATTTGGGGTATACATTTAAGTTGGGACTCTATTATGGTGTCTTTAAAAAGTTTTCACGCAGCTTGCAGAGATTTCACTTTTGGCATTTTACCCTTTAATGTCTGTTTAACTAACCTCCTCATTTTTGTGTAGTTCCCCTTTCTGAAATTAAATGCTACAGTGTTGGGCCACTGTGGAGTTTTCCCCACCACAGGGATATTAAATTTAATTATATTATGGTCACTATTACCAAGCGGTCCAGCTATATTCACCTCTTGGACCAGAACCTGTTCTCTACTTAGTACTAAATCAAGAATTGCCTCTCCTCTTGTGGGTTCCAGGACCAGCTGCTCCAAGAAGCAGTCATTTAAGGGGTCAAGAAACTTTATCTTTGCATCTGTTCCTGAGGTGACATGTACCCAGTCAATATGGGGATAATTGAAATCTCCCATTATTATAATTATTGAGTTTTTTATTTTAATAGCCTCTCTAATCTCCCTGAGCATTTCACAGTCACTATCACCATCCTGGTCAGGTGGTCGGTAGTATATCCCTACCGCTATATTCTTATTATTAGAGCGTGGAATTTCTATCCACAGAGATTCTATGGTGCAGTTTGATTCATTTACGATTTTTACTTCATTTGATTTTACACTTTCTTTCACATTTCTTTCTTTCCCACCAGCACGACCTGTTCTGTCCTTCCAATATATTTTGTACCCTGGTGTTACTGTATCCCATTGATTATCCTCATTCCACTAAGTTTTTGTGATACCCATCTTATTATTTAGACTTCTAGCATTGGTTATATAAGCACTTTAAAAAACTTGTCTCCTTTTAGCTATCTGCCATTAGATCTCTTGCTTCAGTTGATCATGTGTATTTTTTCTGGATAACCATTTAGTGTATTGAAGTATCCCCATTATCTTTCCCCTTTTCTTTTCCTTCTGCATCTTTTGAGACCTAAGAATCCAGAATTACTTATATATGGATTGTTTCTCTTGGTTTTGTAGTAGTCATTTCTTTATTTGGTTTGATGAAGGGGTTGATCTCATTACAGGTTATGTGGATGAGATTTCACACCAACTGATCTCTCAGGTGAACAGCTGTGTCTGGGGCTGCAGCGAGTGAAATTTAAGCCATATGAGATTTTTCTTGAAATGAACTGAAAAATCCAGAAGGGGGAAAATATGAAGTTGACCATAAAAGAGTTTATACATTGTGGCTTCTTGTGAAAGCAAAGCAATGAGATCGCTGTCAGGTGTTGTATGATTCCTCTCTTCCTTCCTCACCCCAAAAGAACAAATAAACAAAAGAAAAAACAATCCCTACCCCTACTTGTGCTTGCTCTTTGGGATTTTATTAGGGGCTAAAAATGTGGTATCTAAATTATGTGTAGAAAAGTCAGTATATTTTTACTGATGTAATATACATTGAAAATCAAGCTAAAGCATTTTAGGAGGCTTAATTGCTATCTATAAAATATGTTAAATATTTTAGCAGTGTATGTGCACTGTTGCACATTACATACAATTTAACATAATATAATGTTAGGTCAAAAAGGAATAGTCAAGTTCTTCCCCATGAAGTTGCTGTAGTGTTGAAAAGACATCTGTAATTGCCAGGCAACCCCACAGTGAGAATTAATCATTGTTTCTTATAACAGTGAGAACAAATGTGATTCCATGACAGAGTTTACCATGTTGAATCACTGCATACATTGAAGTTCACGTTTGTATTGTCATGCGAAATTGGAAAGTTGGCATGTTTGAAACAATATCTCGGCTTTTTACATCCTTGAGATGATGGACTAAGATTCCTCCACAGCTCAGAGCTGTCAGGAAAGTTTGGACTGGCTGAGAAAGAAATGAGTTGGCACAGATGCAAGATACTGTATCCTAGTGGTTTATTTGCAAGTATGTACACTATTGAACAGGGATAGTAGATGGCAAAATCAAAATGCAGTTTATCAGTGAAAAATGAAGCACACCACTGTTACAACTCCTGTAAATGGATCAGTCACATTTCAGCCAGGCTGCTGCTCCTCATATTTCTCACAAATCTGTTCCAACTCTCTTCTAGTTTTGAAAGATCCCCAAACTCTTTGCAGATGAGGATACCCAATAACATCAGACAGGTGAGTAAAATAGGTCATTCGCAAAGGGCATTCCATAAACACAGAGCATCTTTGTAGAAATCTGTTTTGGGAATCTCCCTGCAAACTAAACTCTAGAGAATCTACAAAAGCCAGTAAATATGAGAAAAGCAGTGTCTAACCTGCTAAGAATAGCACTAGAGAGGTTTTGCAGTTTGTACTCCGTTGTAGCTTGTACCCCCTGCATCTACACTGTACAGGATATCTCTGACAGACCAGATTGCAATATCCTCACTAGAGCAGTGCAAATAACTGATATTTTAGTTTGCTGGCCATTGCAAAACTTTAAAGAAAAATTCATGTTGAGTGGACACACACAAAAAGAGAAATATTGGTAAACAAAACATAAATTGTTTTGTTTTGATTGCCAGCATTTTAAAAATAGTTTTCTTTATTCTTTAATAAAATGGAAGGAAATTTCAAAATGAAAAGTTGTTTGAATCAAAATGTTTTTTGTTTTAAAAATATTCAAGCGACATGTCCGAACTTTTTCTGCATAAGCAGTTTGGTGAAACAGACACAAATTCACAAAATGTTTTGGTGTCGCTAAATCTGCATTTTCCTCTCAAAGCTTCAGCCAAACAGTTTCACCCAGCACTCATTCTTACTTACTGTGAATACTTCCTTACATCGGGGCATCCCATTTAGATCAATGGGGCCACTGGTGAAATAAGGTTCTACGTAAAGTGAGTGTCATGGTATCTGAATCTAGTTATCAACAGTTCAGCATGTTAATCTGTTTTGAGTTCAACCTCTAAGCCAATTTTAAAAATCTTTGCTCGTTTGCTGCCCTTTATTCATTTATTTACTTTTGGGGCTTGTTCAAGCCCTGGTCCTTTAATCTAACCTCATCAACCAATCCCGCTTCCTATGTGAGGTGTTACTGACTTGTTGGGACAATTCGGGTACATCTACACTGGGATAAAAGGCCCGTGGTATGGCCTGGGTCAACTGACTCGGGATCGCAGGGCTCAGGCTGTGGGGCTAAAAATTGCTGTTTAGACATTCGGGCCCAGGCTGGAGCCTGAGCTCTGAGATCCTCCATTCTCACAGGTTCCCAGAGCTTGGGCTCCCGTGTGAGCCCAAACATCTACACAGCAATTTTTCACCCCTGGAGCCAGAGCCCATGAGCCTAAGTCCACTGACCCAGGTCTGCCGTGGGTGTCTTATCTCTGTCTAGACATACTGTAAGAGCCCACTTGCCAAGATCAGATTGTAGAATTGGGGCTTTAATTATGAATAATCATTAGCTTAAGTCTCATTAAAGCTACCTGCAAAAGAAGTTCTGAACTGTAATTAGAATACAGTATTATCTTTCTGCAGTCAATCACGCTGCAGTTCAATAATTCATATTGGAAGTCTACTGGAACAAAATGGCTAATTTGCTTCTATTGTTGAATTGATTTATCAGCAACTCTTATTGTTCATTAGATTGGTGATTAAGTGAACAGAAAACATTAAACATGAACCATGAACATAAAAACTGCATACAAATGAGAGACTTTAAAACTTACATATTAAAACCTTTGTTGTGACAGATATATTTGATACAGCCTCAATTCATAGGAGTATAATAATATTTCTATAATTGAGACTCTGTTGGGTTCGAGGGAGGCTACAGGCCTACCCAGAGTACTCTGCAAGAACGAGGCCCACACACACTGTGTGTTATTGGCTTTATTGAAGGTAAAGTGACACACCCGCAACGGGGACTCCTGGCATTGCTGTCACGGAGGTGGGGAACCCAGCGCACCAAAGCTCGGCCTGGTGTGGAGTCCAAAGGCAGGGCTGGGCCCACACAGCTATATAGAAAAAACTAGAAACAGCTCATACATATGTAAATAGGGGCTTTCCACAGGCCGTGTCCGCCCCTTGGCAACAAGCCATACAAAGCGGTACAAACCGGTTCAAAGCAGGTTATAGCTGGCGTACTATGCCCTACAGTGACCGGCTGCCGAGAAAGCGCTGCTACCCTAACTAGGCCGTAACATAATCTTCCGCGGTTCCCTACAGACTCCATCTCTGGTAGCCCATAACTAATCTAAACAAACCAAATATAGGATGTGATCTGCAAAACACTTCTAAGTAAAAGAGAAGAAATGCATGGGAGACTTCTACAACACAGCTTGAAAAAGAGGGAAAGGAAAATGATGCCCTAGATAAGCTGTTATCTCCGCTACCAAAGCTATCTGCTGCTTATCTTTCTTTAGACCCAGATTCAGTGAGGTACTTAAGCACACATCTAACTCTAAGCACATGAAGAGTCTCAGTGAAGTTAGGCGCATGCTGAAGTACCTTGCTGAATCAGGACCTTAAAAATAAAATAAAATTTTTTATTCTTTTTTTGTTTTTATTGAGACATGGGGGATCACACCTTTCTGTGGGAAGAGGTTGGGAGGAAGGAAAAATCCATGAGGTTGTCCCTTATAGAGGTTGTCCCACCTTCCCAGAGTCCATAGGAAGACAGAGAAGTTGGTTCAGTGATACCCCCTACCCAACCTGCATGGAACCTGGAGATAGGAGCGTGGATTTCAGGGAAGAAGAGTTTGGAGGAGGCACCAGAAAATCAGTCTGTGTGCAAATGCTATGCTGCAACTGGAGAAGCTGAGAGCTTCAAGCTCTGTCTAATAAAGAGTCTGTTCAATTTAATGCAAATTGAGGGATCTCCTGCTATTACCCAGAATGCTCTGCATGCCAGTGTGGTGGCTGCCCCTGGGGCTTCTTGTACAGGGGCTTTCCACAGTGCAGAATGGGGGCTAAGAACAAGTAGTCTCACGTTGGATTACCTTCCCTCTGAATTCTCTGCTGTACTTCCCCCTCAGACTTAAATATAAAATAAATATTAAATATATGGAGATATGCCTATCTGATAGAACTGGAAGGACCTTGAAAGATCATCGAGTCCAGTCCCTTGCCTTCACTAGCAGGACCAAGTACTGTCCCCTGACAGATTTTTGCCCCAGATCCCTAAATGACCCCCTCAAGGATTGAACTCACAATTCTGGGTTTAGCAGGCCAATGCTCGAACCACTGAGCTATCCCTCCCAAGTTCATTCAGATCTCCTGCTCCTGCAGAGGTCTGGGGGTGGGGAGGGGGTTGGGTACCATAGAAACAGCTGGCTCCCCCCTGCCTACACACACAATACAGCTTTTCACCTAGGAATGAAGAGGTAACACATAGGGAGGGTCCCCTCTGTGCCCAGTCCTGGGAGAACAATCCTGCATTACTTCTTCTGTATCAGAAATGTCTATCACATTCTCTAGATGAATGTACATAGTAAAGCTATTTAAATGAAAACACATCTTTGACTCGGTGGTATCTCAGGAGAACTCAAAAGCCTCCCCAACAAAAGAACCTCCAGCTCCCCTTTATGCTGGCCCTTCAGACAGAAGCCTGGATAAATAGATAGGCCTTTTCAGCATACCCAGAAGGTCAACAAGCTTGAGCTCTGTTGGACTAATGGGAAAATTGCAGCATTAAGGACCCTCCACTGATATTGCCTTGCTGCTAGACTCCAGATGTACAAATCTAAGGACTACCAATGAGAACATCTCAGTTGGTCTCATTGGTCAAGATGGAGAGTGAATCGACTCGCTTAGGCCTAAACCCTGTGAGTTTGTTTTTGGCAGGGAAAAGTTAAACAAGAATTAATCAAAAGCCAGTTTTATATATCAAAACATTGACAAAGCTTTTCCTTATGCTCCTCTCCCACTGCTCTTTCAAAATTCATCCCTGTGGTGGTCAGCTACTGAACTGCGGCATCAACAACAACAGACTGTTGCTTAAGTGTATGACAAATGAATAAGCATAGGCCTCGATCCTGCAACTTCTTGCCTGTAGGCAAACGTCTGTGACCTTGTGGAACCCTGCTGGCTTCACTGGGGTGCTGGCTTGTTACAGAAGTATGTAGCATGCTGTTGTGATGTATTATTTTAAAATGTTGGAGGTTATTTTGTGTGTCTGAGACAAACCCCTATGATTGGTTTTGACTGTGTTGTTGTTGCTCTTGTCCTGTGCTATCCTCCAGTAGTCAGTGAGATTGGGAAAACTACTCTAAACTCATCTCTCTATATACATACATGCATATATAGGCAAAATTACAATAGAGAAATATAAGGTTATTGATTTATTAGCACTAATGGACTATGCATTCTCTCTGTGAAATACTGTAGCTGATTTCCCCAAAACATCTGGCTAACTATAAAATCACCAACACCTGTACCTCTGCCAGTGCAGATCCATATGCTGAACACATGCCAGTCGTTTTACTCAAAGGGAGTTGGGAAGATGAATTAAGAAGGAAATCTGTACCATGAGAAAGAACCACAGAGAAAAACATGTTAAATTTATCTGCAACGTCGTTCAACTTTTAATCTCTCCACTGAGTTTAATTAAGTTCTCCCTAGGCTTGTGAACATGTCAAGTTTTTAAAAAGCAAAACGAGCCATGTTTTCCCATATTCAGGATGGACCTGATCCAACACCCATTTAAGTCAATGGAAATCTTTCCATTGACTTCAGTGGCCGCTGGATCAAGTCCTTAGGGCTGACTGAAAAGAACATTAATGGATACCTGCTGTTTCTTAAAGCAGAGAAACCTGCTGGTGCTGGAAATTCCTTTTAACTTTCTTGTGGTAGTCTGATAGCAAACAAGTTCTGAGAAATGTGGGTGGGTGAATGTAGTAAACTCTCAATAGGGAGTGTCCACTTCATATTAACCAATTAATAACCGCAAGAAATGGCTCAAAAGCATTTGTGGTCCACACTTTGGAAGAAATTAGGAACACAGTGATTGTGAAAACTGCCATTCAGTGTGTAACTGCCATGGTGAATGATGATCCTTTTTCCTCTTGCAACCGAGAGCTGGAATCTTGGCATGTGGGCACAGGGAGTTCACTTTCCAAGCCAGCTGGCAGTTCTGGGTTAGAAACTCTCCGTTGTGGAGCACAGAGTTGCATTATTGCTGTTCCCTACATAAAAGGCTGTTTTCTTCAGCTTAAAGTTGTTGATAAATGTGCACTTAATCTTTTTGTTTTTTTAAGTTGCGGGGTTTTTTTTATTGTCCATCCCCATCATGGCCCGAGTACTCAAACAGGATGCAAAAATATTTGGTATATTTCTACTTTGGGAAATAAACAATAGCGCAAAAACCACTTTAAAAAAATTAGCTTGGTTAAACTTAGTACTGTCTTGGGTGATTATTATTTTTCTCGTAGATTTTAGGAACAGGTCAATGACCTAACCAATTCAGCTGGAAATCATGAAACAGTTCATGACCTTCTGAAGCAAACGTATTAGTTTTCCTACTGCCAGTTGAACTGTCTAATCAGAGGGTCAAGAAATGTTTCTCTCTGGAGACTCATGTCTGGTTGCTACTCTCTTAATAAAAAAATTCCCAGAAGTATTTAGAAAGTCTTATATCTGAGCAGATCAGATTCCTGCTTTGCATTGATGGTCTTTATAAGAAAAAAAAATCATTTTAACCAGCTATAACCTTTTAAAATACTTGCCATTCCTTTCTTAATATCTTACAATACACCAGAGGTATACAAATAAAATACCTCACTTTCTGCTTTGCCCCAAAGTTACTGGCAGCTGTAAAGTATTTCTCTGCCAGAAAATACAGAAATATGTCATGCTGCAATGTGTCAGACAGTGATTATATAATAATTACGGAATACAGTGGTGGAGGATGCGTTCAGATACTAAAGGAATCTAGAGGTATAATTTAGCCCCACTACTTCTCCTTTTATCCATTTGCAATCAATACAATGCTCAGGTCCTCAAGGTTCATCATCAATGCCTTCTGTGAATCTGACAACAGAGAGCACTCTACAGTGCATCTGGAAATCTCAGCTTGCTCTCTCTCCAAGCCCAAATGTGTCAAATTTGCAATGCCTTTGAGCTTCAGCAGACCACCAATATTAAATGCCCTCTCTCTAGAGTGGTATCATCTTTTCCTGTCCACTATTAGTACCTGGCACTGTGTGTAGTTAGCATAATTTTTACTTTCTCCAGGTTTTTATTTGCATGAAAGCTGCATAAGCAATTTCTGGCATTCCCCCTCCCCTGTTTTTCAAATATTGCCCACCGTCAGAATAGTATGGTGCAATAGTGCCATAATATGTTTACATTTTATCTACTTGATGAATTCCCAGCTTATCACATTTTTCTAGTATACTACCCCTTAAGCGTATTTGTATCATTAAGTTGTAGCTCAGTTATTACAAATTGCCTGATCCTGGACACACTTGAGTGAATATAGGTGGGACTACCTATATACAGCCCTTTGAAGATAATGGGTCTGTTTTTGATCGTATTTACATTGGTGTAACTTCTGGTGAAGTTGGAACAGAATTAGGCCCAGAATCTCTATCAGTTCCCTCTGTTGCACTACAGAGCTCATGATTAACCATTGTGGACTTGATAATGCACTGTCTTGTCTATAGAGATTGTAAGCACTTCAGAGAAGGGAGTGCCTTGTACTCTGTGAAGGGCCAGCACAGTCGTTGGGTTGTGAAGTGAGACTACAATACAAACAATTTGGGATGCACAAAAGAGGCAAAATAAAAAATGGTTGTGATTTATTTTATTATTTATTATTTCAAAGAACTAGGATGAACGACCAAACTACATCTGGTCTTCAATGTGTGTCCATATTGTACTGGCAAATATCTACAAAGGTTCAGGGGTGAAGGCTCCTGCTATGTCTTCGAAATATTTTAAAAACTCTAAGTGTGTATACTGTATAGAGAGATCAGGTGGGTGAGGTAATATCTTTTATTGAACCAACTTCTGTTGGTCCCCTGTATCCTCAAATCTAGCTCTCCCCTTGGGTCTCTCACCAAATGGAAATCCTCAAGAGCTGCACCTTTGAAAAGTGTTTTGGCAGCAACTGAGTAAAGTTCTTAAAAGTGTGTTAGAGTTTAATAGTCAGACTGTTAGAGTATAGAAAAACAATGGGGAAACGCTGCAAAGCCACTGGAAGCTGTGTTCACTCAAATGAATTATAGCTGTAAATATTGAAATTAGCCATCAAGCCATCTTGGATGTGATGGCACAACAACCCATTCTAACTTCAAAACACCATGACCTTTGAGAAGAGCAGTCACGGCAGACATAGTTCTCCTAAGGCCTAATCTAATGCAATGAAATTCATTCCATTGTTGGATCAAGGACTTAATCTTTCTAGCTAATTTTTAAACATTATACCCCACCCTACCTAGAACCTTAGCCAGGACCTGATTTAAAGAGTAACTGAGAATGATGTGCTGGTCTAATCCCATGGAGTAAAATTGTCTTGGGCTAATTTTTATTTTTATTTTTAAAAATATTCTGTAGGTGGTTGCATTTTTTTTTTTTACCAGAATGCGTATTTCAAAAAAAGTCAAGGGACACTTTCTTCACTTCCCCAAGGAAACATGCATCTGTGCATATAGTTTTAGTCTCAGGGTCCAGTTAGCTCAAATGCTGCCCTTTGCAAAAACTTTCCTATCTCTGAAAATGTGCCACCTCATGCTCCCATGTGATGGCAAAAAGGGAAGGATAGCAGTGTGCCTTCCTCAGTTCCCTTTTATTGTTGGTGGCAAAGAGACAAAACCCAGTGAAGGTTCAACTCATTAGTCTGTTCAGAGATCCTAAATTGGTTCTCTTTCAATCTATTAGATGAAATGTTATTTTCATACTTTTTTCTCATAATGGACATTCCTTAACATAAAAACAAATTGATCGTTTGACCACCCCCCAATCCCTGTAAAACTCTCTGTACAACAGTGATTTGCGCCATCCTCCATGACTCATGGTGGAGTCCAAACCCTCAGGGTTCAAATCCTGAAACAGACTGATCTCTACCAAGTATGGAGCTAGGTGAACTCTTTCAGCAAACTGTCTGTTCAATGCATTTTGCTTGTTAATTAATTTAGCTGCAAGCAGACTTTGATTGTTACCAGGGCCGGCTCCAGCTTTTCGGCCGCCCCAAGCAAAAAAATAATTAAAAAAAATGGCCGCCGCCGAACTGCTGAGGCAAAAAAAAAAAAAAAGGCCACCACCGAACTGCCGAAGCCAAAAAAAAAAAAGTGGCCGCCCCAGAATTCCCGGACTGCCGCCCCTTACAGGGCGCTGCCCCAGGCATGTGCTTTGTCGTCTGGTGCCTGGAGCTGACCCTGATTGTTACATATTTGCTCGTCAATGTTATTTGACAAATGATTTGTGCAAATGTATTTCAGCTAGTGGATAGCTCATAGATTACTCACTGGAGATGTTGCTTCAAATATTCGCTATCCATTTTGTGTGGTTGGTCAGCTAAATCAAATGGTATTGTGCCTGCTTCCTGACTTGAATGGCTACCAAACCCACAAAGAACTTTCAAGCTAGCCACATGAACAGAACAGATACCTCTGAATACATATATACAGGATTATTTGTGTGCAAATATGTATTTGCAGCATTTTCCTTTCCTTGCACATTCTTGAGAACATATTTTCCTAACACAGATGTTCTAAAGAAGTAAATAATACTGCTCATAAATACCGTTGAAGCACATTTGTAGTTTTTATTTGAATGCACTTGCCCAGCTCTTGTTAATACTAATGAGCTGAGAGCATAAAATAGTAGCTACCAGGCTCAAATTCAGCTGGTTTAGATCATGTGAATGATATTAGAAGTATTTTGATTGATGAAATAATATGGATAGCTGCAGTCCTCAAGGCTTTTGGTTCATCTAGCTCATCGTACCATTGCAACATTAGAAGTCCCTCTGACTCCTACTGCAATAGTAGAACTATTTGTTTTCTTTTTCTGTCAGCGGAAGCACACTAGTGTCACTAAAGGTTACACCACATCTGGACTCCAGCCTTTTCACCACTCACATGAACTAGTTGTACTCTAATCTGCTCACTTTAAAGGGAATAAACAATTGCCATCTCCAATTACAGCATATACGAATAATATATAATTATATAGAATTGCCTTATAGCAAAATAATAAACAGTTCCAATTTAATTGTTTAGATAAGTAATCTTGGTCAGTGTTTGTATTTATCAGAAGAATGAAGATGGGCTAAATGGTGAACAGTAGAAAAAAAGAACTTAAAAACCTCTGTAGCCAATTGTCTTAAGCGCATAATCTTGGAGAGGAGTTTTTGGATAAACTCTTCCATCCAGTATTTTCTTTAGAAATGATGATCAAGACATCACAAGGAACACTGGCAGACGCAGCTTGGCACTGAAGTATATGCAGGTCTCCATAGACTGTGTCTTTGATTAATATTTCTGCAGCCAATAGTGACTTCATTGTATATTGCTATTTTGTTAATCGTCAAGCAAGAGGACTCCTAAGATTGGCAATGATGTATTATGATGGCTATATGCAGCAGTGCAGAAATATTTCCAAAATATGGACTGCAAAAATTACCATTTGATTTCACGTGGAAATGGCTAAGCCAGCATCAAGGAAGCTATATATCTGGATCTAAATTGTTTCTGTAACACGAGTGCCTCCTGTATCTATATGTCTAGCCAATTGTTTCCCATTGTGCTGCCAGCCTGGAAGGTGATGGATCTCTCTTTGGCTGGGTGATATTGCTTCTGTCACTGTTATTAGGTGCCAGCATTAAATACAGAAAAAACAAAATAATCTAGCACTAATTATTTCAAATGTTTGTCAGTTTCACCAAAAATTTAACCATGTGTTTTTCCCTCCAGCACCATTTGTTTAATGGCGGGTTTAATATGAAATCAAAGTTAAAGAGTTGAAGAAAACCTGCAGATTGACTGACTCTGAAAAGAGATTTGTGTGTCCCCATATCCAAATATACATGGAGATTTTTATGCCTAAACTGGGCTTTTCAGTTGCCTAATGGAGTTTGGTATCCAACTCCTATTGAAAATCAGTCCCCTTACAATCCTGCTGGAAACTCATTTCAGCTGAAGAGCCTGGGCCTTTACTGGGGAATCAGCAGATATCATAGAGCCACTGTAGCCGTGCCCCCACACCCAGCTGCTGGTGCAAGGGACATCCCTAAGGAAAGGGGACAAGACAGTGTGTCTGTGCTCTGGCTATCCCTGGTTGCCAGAACCTTTAAAGGCCTTGGGCAGCTGGTTATAAGTCACAGCAGCCTTGAGGCTAGTCTAACTTAGGCTGGGGACCAACTGCAAGGTAAGGGGAGCGTAGGAGAAGCTTTATTTATTTTTTTATTTTATTTTTAGTATTAAGCACTGTACAAACTTCCACTCCTTGGTGCTGTACTGAGCACATATTGGTCAGACTAGAGAATCCAAGAGCCAATGTCTATTGAAAGGAGCTACCACATTCTTATGTGCGCTTATGAAGAGCAATATCAGCCATTTCATCACAGGGATCGTGGCTGATGTTAGAGATAAAGATGGAACCCTAGAGGCAGTTAATGGCATTACCTATAAATCCAATAGCAGGTTCCTGGTTTGTTTTTTTCCCCTGGGTTGTCTGTAATTGAGTCATACAAGATAGTCTGCTGTGTAGGTTTATTAGCTCATGTTGATTGAGCACTGGACTGCTGTTTTGTGCAATAGATATGTTTATGGGCAGCTGTCACACGCTGGCTTTGTCTGTCTATGCAGGGTATGGCTGCCATTAAAGGTCAGAAGACACTCTCTTGGCATAACTTCAAAGTGTTTTGCCCCCATTTAATCCCTTTTGCTAGCTAATGCCAATATATTTTGGATTTAGCTTTGCTCCTTTTGAAGCAACTGGTTGGTACCAGAACACCAGGTTCATAGTAACTTAGGATCATATTAAAATCAGATAAGCCAGGGATGGGCAACATTAAGGTACTAGAGGGACACAAAATCCACTAAAACTCTTTGGTCGTCTGGGAGGGGTGATGTTACAGGGAGTCAGGTCCTGCTCCCAGTGGGACGGGGGGCTGATGCAGGGGAGTGGTCAGATCCTCCCTTCCCCTCCCCGACCTAACACAAGCTGGGCTGTATGGGGCCAAATAAAATGATCTGGGGGCCAGATGCAGTCACTAGTTGCCCATCCCTGAGAGAAGCAAGTGTCCTTTTAAATGCCCAGACAATGCCCAGACTGAACATCCGTAAACATTAAAAAAAACAACAACAACAACCTAGCTGCAGAGAATGTATTCAAATGAATTGATTTGACAGCTAGAATAAAGTCATGTATATCACTAAATTTTGCCTGATTCTGATCTTCCTTCTAATGATTTTATACCAGTGTAACTACTGACTTCATTACAATTACTCCTGATTTAGCCAAGTGTGTGAAAAGAATCAGACAATCAGTATCCTGGATAAATGGCTGAACTGATTGTAAATTAATAGATAAATAACAGGATAAACTGCCCATTAACTCACGTTTTCCTTGTGCTCTCAAGGTATGTCTGCACTGCATTGTAAGCCCATGGTTCGAACTCAGGCTCAAGCCTACCCCCATTCCACCTACACACAAATTGCACTAACCCAGGGCTCAGACCCAAGGTCCCTGGACCCCATGGGGGTGAAGGATCCGAGCCTGAGTCAAATTAGAACCCAGGGTTCTAGCCTTCTTGCTTTGCAGTATAGATACAGTCCCACTGGACTCGTGATCTGGGATTCCTCCAAAAGTATTCTGCAATCCCACAAGCCAATTGTCTTTGTCCTCCGGATAGTCAAGTTTCATGGACAGTCAAGTTTTCCACACTGGACCACTAACAAAAGGCTAGAGTAGCCACATTTTGGGGGGCGTTAGGAAGTCTGGGATGTGAGTGGTGAGACTCAGGCCCGCATAATGCAGTGTAGACACTGGAGTCCCAGGTTGGGACCAGGGGTTCAACAATTCCTAACCTGGGGTTACAAATGAGTGTAGACACTCACGGTTAACACACCCAAGGTCTGCTAACTTGAGTTATACTAACCCTGGGCTTACGCTACAGTGTGGACATACCTGAGGGCTAGATTCTGCACTCTGTAACACTTTGATTTATGGTGGTGTAATTCCATTGTAATCATTACAGTGGCGTTGCACTGGTGTAAAACTGGTGTAAAAGAATGGCGAATCGAGATATATGGGAAGATTGTCATATACCAGAATATCCATTTCCAAACTTGTGACCTTTGAAAAGAGACCTGTAACTATGCATTATCCAAGGGAAATGCTGACCTCTTTTAAAGAAGAAAATAATGTGCTTTTTCAAACTATTATTAGAAGTACTAGGCCAAATCCTCAGCGCTGTAGACTACACAGTTACAGTGGTTTCAGTAGAGCTACACTAATTTACACTAGCTGAGGATCTAGCCATTGGGCTTACGGCCCCTAGTTTATGCTATTAGAAAATTCATGCTGATAACTAAACTTGTTTTAAATAAAGAAAAATTAGGATACGATTTCTCTGCATTTTTTCTCTCCTATCTCGTTGGAGTCCCTATTTTCCTCACTTAAGTGACCTGAGTTGTAGTCACTTTCCCAGTAGCAGAAGAGGTCTGGATATAGCACCCATTAGGGTATGTCTACACAGCAATTAAACAGCCTCAGCTGGCCTGTGCTGGCTGACGTGTATTCGCAGGGCTAGGGCTGCGGGGCTATAAAATCACAGTATAGATGTTAGGGCTCGAGCTGGAGCCCAGCCTCTGGGACTCTCACTCCTCACAGGATCCCAGAGCTCAGGCTCTAACCCAAGACCACAATTTTACAGACCTGCAGCCTGAGCCATGAGAGCCCAAGTCAACTGACCCAGGCTGGCCACAGGTGTTTAATTGCAGTTACAGGTACCCTTAGAATCTCTTAGCTCCATTCAATATATGCCAGAGGGGGTCACTAGAGAGCAATGTGAGGGCCTTCCTCTTGTCCGGGGGAAGAAGAGGGAGGGCTGAGTGTTTGCAGCTCCTATTGGCCTGAGGGCTTTGGGAGCACACTTGCAACTTGAATTTCCTGCCTTATGGGCATTTTGCTGCCACAAGATTGCTGATATAACCCTGTTCTTTACATATGTTAATTGTTTCTGCTGTCAGCTTCATCAAGAGCAACTATATCCATATGGTCCATATGGCCTGCCAGTGTAAAACTAATAACATACATGACGATTTAACATGAATAAAGAGCTTTCATCCTTCACTCAAGATAGAAAATCAGGCTAAACCTGAAATTAAAATTCCATTTCTTTTAGATTTATTGCTGTTAGCAGAAGTTCTGGAAGTCTCAAATGAGAGCCTGATCTCTTGAGATTTCCAAATGATAGCTATCCATATACATTTGGATGACACCGCTGTGAACCTGGGTAGACTGATTTACATCAAGGAGATTTAAATCATGATTTAAATTGCCAAGTGAAAAGCCTCAATTTAAATAATTGATTTTAATCAACTTTTCCATTTGCACTTCAGTTATTTTCTACAGGAAGACGCAGTCTCATTGGTTGATATAACCATTAAATCAATGATTTACAACTAAATAGAGCCTTTACACTAGATTTGGTACATCTTTTTGCTACCCAGGAGGATACACTATAACTATATATGTTTATTTAAGCAATTATAGAGCTTAATATTTTCAGATTCTTATTAACTGTACCTTTTTATTATGTTAGGAAAAGATGAATGATATATTGCTTATTTACTACATATTTAACTTTTTCCTCATGATTTGTGTCAAGCTTCATTAGGATGGTAACTGGAATTTACTTAAACACATAACAGCATATAACATTTATTTTAATAAAACAAACAAGCCCTTAATTACAGTACATGACCTGTTGTGCCATATTCATAAAGCCTGAACACAAAAGTTACACGTTTGTCCCCTGATTCTTCCTTTCTGTAGAAAAGCAGCCTTTAACTCAAAGGTTGTGATAAAGACTGATGAATTCAGCATATTTATTATTTGAATGTTTTAAGAGATTATAATAAATTTAGGCCTTAGCATATTAAATTAGATTTAATTTTAAAGATGTTTATTTTTTAAAAGAAAAATATTATAATATAATCAACAACATACAAAAATCTGATTTAAAAAGCCCAAGATTTTTTTTAAATGTCAAAAAAATCATAGATTTTTTTCCTACCCTGCTGTGAACCAAATCGAACATCCAAACTTCAAGAGGTTGGCTTATCCTTTATTCTTATCAGTAATTCTCATTGCCAGACAACAGAGGGTTGTAGGTGTAACTCCAGTAACTGTGAATTTGTCTTGCGTACATAAAGCTCTGTGTCAAACTGAGAACAAAATTTTGACCTGTAATCCTGTTGCTGAAGGATGTCTAGATGTTGTACTGTAACTTAGCCAACATTGTAAGAATCACAGAGAGAGCCTGAAGGACCTAAAAGCATTCAAAAGCACCTATTCTACATACTGTGGTTTCTGTCAGCTTGCAGCTTTGTAATCAGTGCAAGGAGTCAAAGGCTAATAAGCCAAATATTAGTGTGGCTTTAAGAGACTATATTAGAGCTAAACAAATAACAGTGCTACTTGAATTTGTCACGTTTGCTTCCTTATGCTACACTGTATGCACATTTTACATTTATAAGTATTTTTGTATTCTGTTGCTTGTATTTTTGCTTCTGATGGCTACTAAATGTGCTTACTAGAGTTAATATCATGGCTTGGTTGTTAAAAGGATTTTTTTTTAAATAACTTTGCTTAAATGCAACATCTGTTCAGTTATTGCATGGTATAATGAATTATTAGTGTTGTGTAGAGCAGCATGCACTGAAACACTGATACATCCATTTAAAAATAACACGAGAAATCACAACAATGGGTCAGATCCCCGGCCTGAGTAAATCACCATAGGTCCATTGCTTTCAGGGGTGCAACACTGATTTATACAAAATGAGAATCTGGCCCAATTTGTGTAAGTGATATCTTTTGTTTACATCATTACTGAGGGCCTCCTTCCACAGGAAACTCTCAGAAGAGGGGTAGAATATTCTCTGAAAGGTGGTAGCTCTGCAGTGACCGGTGCATTGGTACATATTTCCTGAATCTGCCTCAGCCACCCTGTGCAGATTCCAGGACTGGCAAGCACTCTCTGCACAAACAGCTGAACCCCTACAGCTCCCTTTGTACTTGAAGACTTGAAGAGGGTGCTAAGTCCCTGCCCAGGGGCCTGCTGTGGAACCTGCAGGTTTGGGGCATGAACAGGCTGGAAATAGCTTCCCCACTGCCACTCCAGCGCTTAGCTGAGGGGCAGAGAGGCTGCCCCATGCAAGCGCTGTGCAGAGGTTTGGCACATGCAGGGCTCAGTCCTCCTGGCCAGTGCCCCGGGCTGGAGGGCCTTGGGCTTTCCCGGGGTGCCGGCCCAGCCAGAGGCAGTGGGGGAAGGAAGGAGCCTGCTGGCCAGGCTGTTGGTGAGCTGAGCGCTCCGACCAGGGGCTGGTTCTCTGCACAGCACTGGGAGTGGGGCACGCCTTGCTGGGGGGGATATGTAGGAGCAGCGGGGCTGGAGGTGGTGAAGGGACAAACCAGGGAGATGACAGTGAGAGGGGGAGCATGCAAAGGGCTGGGTGGGCAGCAGAGGTGATCCATAACTGGTCGCCTCCTGACACCTGCCCACACTCACAGGGCACCTGCCCACAGCTCACAGTACACAGCCAGCATCGGCCAGAAACAGGATGGAGGGTGGGGCCCTGCTGGCTAAGAGCTGGCACGCAGAGGGGGCTGAGCTAATGGACCAACAGGGGGAGCATCTGGCCTTGTGCGCTGCGTCTTCACCCTGCCACCAGTTGGCCCCCATCATCGGCCACTGAACCCCCCCCCCCCGACTCACCGCTGGTGGGTGGGCAGCTGGTGAGCAGGGATCTAGCCAGCAGCAGGGCCACCAGTACTGATTAGGGGGTAGGGAGACAGCAAATACGGGACAATTTGCCCGTTTTTAAGAAAAAGTCGGGACACCTGCAGGAGGGCTTAAATATGGGACTGTTTCTTTAAAAATGGGACATCTGGTCACCCTAGTATGTAGTGTAGTTGCAGCCATGTCAGTCCCAGGATATTAGAGTGACAAGGTAGGTGAGGGTAATGTGTGGCTTGAAAGCTTGTCTCTCTCACCAACTGAAGTTGGCCCCATAAAAGATATTACCTCACCCACCTTGTGTGTCTCAGTGAAAGTTTGTTCTTTTGTTGGGCCATGCATCAAGCATTATTTCTTATTGTGCATTAGCACTGGGAATCAGCAGAGAACCCCAGTGTACAAAATAATCAGCTGCTTGGCATTCGAGTTTCTACACCTCCAGTGCACAAGCAGAGACAGTCTGGAATCTGTAATGACTTGGCTGATCTCCAGAAGCTAATTTTAAAGGACCAGCAGTTCAGATGGGAAGTTTCCAGAGGTGAGCTGTGTTTGATCAGCTGTGTTGGGCCATCAGACACAACGTCAACCCCACTGTCAAGTACACTGTGAGCATGATAAACAACTTGAGCAAAACTCTCCCCATGGAAGATGTCATTGCTTGGCTTTCATTATATAGCTCATATAGTTTTAAAATTCAAAAGTTGGCTGAAAACATCCCGAGTTTCACATTTCACATGGGCTCAAATTGAAATGGGCAGGTAATGAACCTGAAAATAAAGCTAATTTCCCCTGCATATTTTAGAATGAGAGATAGAGAAGATACAAAATTTGAGTCAATTTGAATGGCCTCAAGTTCAGGGGCATTCCATTGTTTCAGGATCATCTCTTTTCATAATAGAAACAACTTGTAAAATTGTGTTGAAATAGATATTGCTGTTAAAGGGTTGGATCCAAAGCCTGTCTGTGTCTGTCTTTCTGTTGACTTGAATGAGCTTTGGATCAGGCTTAGAATGATCTTTTGCAAATCTATAAATGTCTCCAACACTTTCTATTAGACTCCACAAATGAGCACCCGCTGTTTCAGATAAGGGGAAAGCTTTGTAGTAATTTATAAACATCATACAACATATGCCACAAAGTGAATTAAAAGTATATAATTAAAAACTTTTCAGACAAGATGGTCAGCTTGCTTCCTTTGTACAATCCGAGTGGAAACTGTCCATTGTTACAGAACCCATTCAACTGCATGAGGCCCCATTATTCTTAATTAGAGGGCTAAGGCTATTCAGCCAATCCAGGGCTTTCATAGTGTTTTATAACAATGGAAAAAAGCACACAGATTTCCTTCCTTCAAGATTATTGAGTGCCTAAAAGTGACAATTTTCCTTTTTTTTGTGTGTGTGGTTGAATCAAATGTCATTTAATATACTTACAGCCCTTCACTGCAAATCTAAAATGAACAAAAATATTCTTTTCATACTGTGAACTTGGCACACTTCAGTTTAGTTTCCAGGAGGTACTATCTACAACTGACTTTCTTCCCATCACACTAGAAAATAAGTGGCATTGTCAGAAACCTTTCTATTTCATTACATTTTAATTTTTGTTTTTATGGAGTGTAGAATTTTCACAACAAAAAGATTAGAAATAAAGTGTATTGTCATCTGCTAACAACCTAATGTCCCAATAAAGCTGGTGAAAGCTATTTTACTAGTTGAGACCTTTGGGGCAGGCATTGTCATTTACTGTCTATACAGCGCCTTGTACAATGTGGCCTCTAGTCAACATGGTAATTTCAATGTTGAATGAGCTCAGTTTTAGAAGAATGAGACCGTATGGCAGTGATGATGTGAACATTAGAAGCAGATTGATAGTCATAGCACAATGTCAACATATTCCACTACTAACCTTGATCATAAACTTACCCTTAAAGTGCAGATTCAGGGGGAGATTTGAGGAGTTGTGTGCTCAAATCCCATAGACTTTTAATGGGATTTAGATGCCATTTTGCCCTTTCTGCTTTTGAAAATCTCCCTCTACTTACTGCTGTCATTTTTCATACGCTATTGTTTTAACAGAGCTTTAACCGCTTGAGCTACAAAACTACAATTTAGTCCTAGATATTTTTAAAGCCACATTGTTGTGATCTGATAGCATAGTGGGTATAGCCTGGATCCTTTATGGTCTTAGACACATGCTTAATTTTAAGCTCATGAGCAGTTCCTTTGACTTGAATGAGCCTGCTTACATGCTTTGTTAAGCACTTGCATAAGAGGTTGCTGGGTCAGTACTTGTTTTGTGAAGTGTCCATGCTGGCTGGTTGATTTTTGGTCTCAGTCCCTTGTTCCTCATGCAGGAAAGGCCAAGGGTATGGCATAAAGGTGAGGGGGCAGGAAAGGTGCGCTCTCATTCAACCGTAACTTCTTAAGGATGCCTTAGACTGGCTTTTAAGCATGTCTCATTCAGTCCTGTTTGGACAATTGTTGCAATACATGATTAAGGGTGAGATATGTAAAATGACAATGTGAGAATCTGCAGGCGCTGATATGACATGGGAGAACAATCTTTTCCCCCATATTGCAGCTATAAGGTTCAATATCCGTAATAGAAAAGAACACAAAAAGGGGCCTTAATGCTTTCCTCTTTTTCTTTTATTAACATATTTGTTTTGAATGGTTTCAGTCAAATAAAAATAGTGTTCAGATTTCCACTAGAATAAAATAAAGCAAACAAAAAACATTAAATAGGGTGTCTTGGCAAAGAAAATATCATTTATTAGCACAGTGCTATGTAGTTAACTATGTTAGAGTTAAGATTGTGTCAGTATTTCCATTATAAACCCCATTTGTAGAATTTTGTAACATAGCTGTAAAAATCTGCTTCAGGCTGCAACTTGGCAAACCAGGGCTCTGCCTGAGAGTGAACTTTTTCTTTTTAAACCAAATTCTAGCTGCATTCTTAAATTCTAGGATTTTTTTAACAAAAAAAAATCTTCCATGGTATTAGTTGCTGTAATACCACGAAGATGGCTGGAGTGATTGTGATGCAGTTGTTCCAATCTGTCAGATGAAAGGCAAGTCTGGGTTTAAAAAATAGTGGCTAAA
This sequence comes from Macrochelys suwanniensis, assembly GCA_033296515.1. Lineage (NCBI taxonomy): Eukaryota > Metazoa > Chordata > Testudines > Chelydridae > Macrochelys > Macrochelys suwanniensis. The sequence goes on from CM065783.1 coordinate 42,764,608, forward strand.
AGACTGATTTACACAATGTACTGTGGGACACCTTGAGTTATCAGCCTAGTTAAATAGTACCCTTTGCTGTCATGCGCATTAAAATCCAATCACGGAGGGAGTAGTAGCACAGGCAGCCATAATACGGAAAGGCACTGTTCAAGCTTTTCAACATAGTTCTGCCAATGCATGCTAATCCTGGCCTATAGCACCCCAGCTATGCTTCTGGTGAGCCCCCCTATAAGAGAAAGTGCAGTTTGTTCCAAATGTTACCAGACTACATGGCACTGCTGGGTTGAGGCCAATAAACTTGTTCAGGCAAGAGCCTCAGCTGGTGTAAAGTGATGTAGGGAAAAGATCAACTATAGATTGTTTTAATTGGATGTAATTTTGTTTTCTTGTTTGTGATGTGCAGCAAACTTCTCCCCAAACCCTTCCCCAGCCTCCAGCTAAAAAGCAAGTCAAGCAGAGGTTAATATTGAGAAAGTCATTGTCAGAGTAGTAGCTGCACCTACATTACTCCACTACTCATCCGCTGGGGCCCTCTGTAAGAGCAGTTTGTGCTTTGATCTTATTCTTTAACCTCCCCTGAAGCACTGTTCTGCAAGAAGCAGCAGCCTAGTCACAGCATTGTGAAATGGAAACTTTAACGTTTACCTCTCAAGCGCTCTTTGAGCTACTGCCCAGACTTATCCAAGGTTGTTTTTTATATGCCAAGCTTTATTCAGTTTTCAGAATGGAGAGAGGTAAATAGTGGGGTCCCCCAGGAATCTGTACTGGGACCTGTCCTATTCAACATATTCATAAATGATCTGGAAAAAGGAGTCAACAGGGAGGTGGCAAAACTTGCAGATGATACAAAACTACTCAAGATTAAGTCCAAAGCAGACTGTGAAGTGTGTAGTTCTCTGAAAACATCCACTCAGTGTGCAGCAGCAGTCAAAAAAGGGAACAGAATTTTGGAAACAGAATGTTGGGAATCATTAAGAAAGGGATAGATCAAGCGTGGACAAACTTTTTGGCCTGTGGGTCACATCAGGGTTGCAAAATTGTATGGAGGGCCGGGTAGGGAAGGCTGTGCCTCCCAAAACAGCCTGGCCCAACCCCCTATCAGACCCCCCCACCCACTTCCTGCCCCCTGACTGCCCCCCTCAAAACTCCCAACCCATCCAACCCCGCCTGCTCCTTGTCCCCTGACCGCCCCCTCCCAAGATCCCCCACCCTGACTGCCCCCGCCCCCTGACAGACCCCTGGGACTCCCACGCCTATCCAACCCCCCCGTTCCCCGTCCCCTGAGTGCCCCCAGGACCCTCTACCCCTTATCCAACCCACCCGCTCCCCGCCCCCTTACCATGCCGCTCAGAGCAGTGTGTCTGGCAGCCGCACGGCCTGCTGGAGCTAGACACTCTGCCCTGCAGGAGCTTGTAGCCCCGCCGCCCAGAGCGCTGCCTGCACGGCCCACTGGAGCTAGACATGCTGCCCCGCAGGAGCTTGCAACCCCGCCCCCTTACCAGCCGCTCAGAGCGGCAGGAGCTTAGGCCCCGCCAGAGCCAGCCACGCTGCTGCAGACCTGCCCAGGAGCAGCGGGCCAAAGCATTGGCGGCGCACTGAGGCCGCGGGGGAAAGGCCAGAGCTCGCCTCCCTGGCTGGGTGCTCAGGAGCCGGGCAGGACAGTCCCGGATGTGGCCCATGGGCCATAGTTTGCCCACCCCTGGGATAGATAATAAGACAGAAAATATCATATTGCCTATATGTAAATCCATTGTATGCCCACATCTTGAATGTGGGCGCCCCATCTCAAAAAAGATATATTGGAATTGGAAAAGATTCAGAAAAGGGTAACAACAACGATTAGGGGTATGGAACAGCTTCCGTAAGAGGAGAGATTAATAAAATTGGGATTTTTTCATCTTGGAAAAGAGATGACTAAGTGGGGATATGATAGAGGTCTATAAAATCATGACTGGTGGGGAGAAAGTAAATAAGGAAGAGTTGTTTACTCCTTCTCATAACACAAGAACTAGCACCAAATGAAATTAATAGGCAGCAGGTTTAAAACAAACAAAAGGAGCCACGTAATGCACAGTCAACCCGTGGAACTCTTTGCCAGAGGATGTTGTGAAGGCCAAGACTATAAGAGGATTCCAAAAAGAACTAGATAAATTCATGGAGGATAGGTCCATCAATGGCTATTAGCCAGGGCGGGCAGGGATGGTGTCCCTAGCCTCTGTTTGCCAGAAAATGGGAATGGGCGACAGGGGATGGATTACTTAATGATTACCTGTTCTATTCATTCCCTCTGGGGCACCTGGCATTGGCCACTGTCGGAAGACAGGATACTGGGCAAGATGGACCTTTGGTCTAATCCAGTATGGCTGTTCTTATGTTCTTATTTAATCTTCATTCTAGTACATATTCACTTTCCACATCAAAATTCCAAATCATTACAAGTGTATGTTTTGTAAACCTGAATAGTCTTTAGAGGGATGTAAATGGCTTGTTTTTCTGTCTTTTTGATGCATGATTTCAATAGTTCTATGGGGTAGCAGCTAGATTATGTGAGGTGGGAAACAAATAAAACACTAGCCAATGGTTATGGTATCAAGGAGTGTTTTAGTCACATGGCATAGAGTTCTTAAGTTATTCATCAAGTCATTTCAATATGGTAATATTTGAGAAGTGCAGGTCTAAGATGGGAGTCTCTATTGACTGAAATATTTGGTCATTTAAGTGATTCTTACTGTCAACTGGGCTTTTTTAGACTTAATATTATAAAGCTTCATCACTGATTCTGATAATGATATGGACTGCTGAATGACAAGACTGAGAACGAAGTGTGAAAACAAAGATACTATGCATTAGTGAACAAGAATATTCCCTCTTATTAAATGCAAATATTATAAAATTGCTTACACTGCATGGTAAAGCAGTTATTGTAGAACTCGGTTCTTACAATTGCAGTGTATTTCATCATAAAACAATGCTACCAGCTTGCCTTACTGTCACATAACAGCAAGACATAGGTTGCATCAAAAGGGTTTTTGCCGATTCAGGAATTTGATGCTTGATTTCTTGGTTCGTTTGTACTTGTTACTAGAATGTCAGACTGTTCATTGTAAGCTGGAGATATGTCATTTTATTGGTCAAAAAGAGTGTTGCTTTGGAAATGTACCAAATGGACGTGCCCACATACAATGGCAGCTACTAAAGCTGTGTGGATTTGCCCTGCCAAGTATTGCCCATGGGCCTGCACCAAAGCCTATTGAAAGCAATGGGAATATTTCCATTGACTTCAATTGGCTGCGGATCAGGCACTAAATAGTCAGAATCTGGTAATCTTGTTGGGGCAATCTGCCAGAGTCATATAATTTTATTATCCATGTCCCTGTGCATCAATAAGTTATAAACCACTTTTCTATCAACCTCTAATGTGTCTATGTTTTGCAGAGGCCTTTGAGTCATTGCTTCGCTTTGCGGAGAATCACACAACCTCCCTGTTTGAGACGGCTTACAGAGCCATGGCAAAAGAAGCTGCAGAGCCTGTCAAAGAACTTTTTACAGACCTCTCTCTATATATTTTGGGTGCTGAGACTACAGTGGAAAATGCAGTTCTACGGTTCTTCGACAGTCTCTTTCCTTTTGTTTACAGTCGACTAATAAACCCTGGAATTATAGATTTATCAGAGGAATATACTGAGTGTCTACGACTAACAAGACAAGACATAAATCCCTTTGGACGTTATTCTAAAGAAGTAGTTACAGAGCTGTCAAAATCTCTTTGGGCAAGTAGGATGCTAAACCAGGCCCTCAATATGGGCATTGAAGTGATAAACACAACTGAACATGCCGCTATTACAAAGGAATGTAGCAAAGCGCTAGTGAAGATGCAGTACTGTCCACATTGCCAAGGACTGACACTAATCAGACCTTGCATGGGATATTGTCTAAATGTAATGCGGGGCTGTTTGGCCAGTGTGTCAGAGCTGGATACTCAATGGAGGGAGTATATCTCAACACTGGAATATCTGACTAATGAAATGGCTGGGTCTCATGATCTGGAACTTGCACTTCTGGGAATCAGGAATTCAATCAATGAAGCCATCCTGCATGCACAATTGAATGGGCCACAACTCTCTGCCACAGTAAGTACTCCTTAATTGTTTTGAAGTTCACGTTTTGGCTTTCATTGTTTGATGAATAAACATCCGATCATTTGATGTTTTTAAGTCAATTAGCAGTCAACAAGACATTTGTCAATAGTGCATGCATATATCACAGATAATTACTATGGGATTCAGTAGCGACTAACTTAAAATGAAATGAAGAAAATTGTAAACTTTCTGTGGAATCTGCTAAATAGAGAATTTAGAGTACTTTACAAATCTGGTCAATGTGTGGTGGGACTTCAGTTGCACATTTGCTTGCTAGAACTCCTAGCAACATTTTCAGAAGTTACATAGCAACTGAGGATTTTTTAACAAAAGAGACAGGGAGATTCCAATGTGGGGTATTTATGAAAGTGGGATTGTGAATGTAAATATCTCTATTTGCTAAGAATTCCTAAAAGCACTTTCTTTGGTGCTAAATATCAAGCTATCAGGAGAAAAAAACCAAGAAAGATGGAGGGGAGGGGGAAACAGTAACATGGTATGATGACAATGAATAGAAAATGGATGGAGAATGGACGAGTAGTGAGATTATTAAAAGAGCTATTTAATGTACAACATTTACATGCGTGAAGGCTAAAAATATGCTGATAGCGGATCCATCTTGTAGGGCTGGTAGGATTAGGGAGGCAGAGCTAGGGTGTTAGAATTACACAATAAATAATGGCAACATATAACTGACAAGCCTTCTGATAAATTGTTGAAAACTGGGCCAGAAATTATTGAAATGACTAATGATGCAGCTGGCTACACTTGTATGAAGTCCAACACCACCGTCAATAAAGAATCATGGCAACTGTGCTCAAAACAGGGTTGAGACTAATTTAGGAAAATTCAAATTGATCCCCTTGACTTAGAAGAAGAGGAAACCATACTGAGAACAAGTGAGAAGGAAATGAGTTGCAGAGCTTTAGGAGGTTAATTCCTGTGCTGAGCTTGGCTTACCATATGATTTAGGGGGGAAATACTTAAGAGACTAAAGAAAGGGGAGGCATAAAGAATGCAATTCCAAACCTGGAAAATTTGTGCCAGATGGACATGCCAGCATGGCAAACGTGTTTATAGTTTAGAGCAATAGTAAAGATATCAAATTCATCAACACTTTCAATTTTGAACAGATGATAAGGCAAGACAGTGAGAGCACAAATGAAAATATAAAAAAATAAGAATATACTATATGATTAAAACATTTGTTTAATGCATACTTAGAGGCATTGTTATGGTCCATGTTGTCTCAGGCTCAAGAATGTTCTTTCGTCAATCATGCTTGAATTTGTGGAGACATTTGTTGCTCTGTCTGGCATCCAAGGATAAACTCAGAACATTAGGACAAGGTTGCCTGGTTTCATGGAATGATCCATTATGTTGTTTTCATAGGCATCTTGTGCAGTGTGCATGAGCCATGGAACTTCCTTCCATTTGATGATGAGTCCATGGTAGCATCATAGGACATTGTATGCTTAAAAAAACTCCACCCATACCCCAGATACTTGAAGAACAAATCAGTGTTAGAGACCTATTCCACTCCTCCATCCTGATGCTATTGTTGTGATACATTAGATGTAGATACGGTGATCAAGATACTTTGTATGTTTCTATGTATCGTATAAGACGTGCATCTGGTCGCTAGGAGAATTACAGTACATAGACCAAAATCTCCCCTAAATCAGATCCATGCATCACCATTGACTTCCAAGGGGGTAAATGAGTGCAAACTTAGGCTTTCTACCTCTTGCAGAAAAAATGACCTGACACATGCATTGCATTTGTTGTAGGAACTATTATATTTTAGCATACATTTTTATGTCATTATGTCATAATGCATTGCATTTGTTAGCACAATAATCAGCATGCTGTGATTTTGATGTTTAATGTTGGGGTGGGGGGATACACAATGCAGGTGAATATCAGATAAGCTAGGGTCTTATCCTGCACCTTGAAGTCAATGATAATTTTGCCTTTGATTTCAGTGGAAGCACAGTTGGGCCTTGAAGTGTCTTTCAGGATGAGAAAGTTTCTGCTAATCCTAATGTGAGTGTCTCATCTGAGTCATACATGATTCCCTTTCATTAAACTTAAACATTTTCCTTCAACTTTCCAGATGACCTCAGCTAGATAACTACATGGAATTCTTTATTCTTCTTTTCAAAGATCTTCTCATTTGCTTTCACTAGGGGAATCTCAGTGTACAAAGAAGACTGTGTATTCTTTTTCTTTATTATTTTGTGGACTGATCTTTAGGCTGAAATTTTGTGTTTTGAAGATTAAAAGTATACTGCAGTTCATGTTATGCTCAGTCTTCCACTCATTTTAGCTGACAGATTTCTGTACAGTAAGATTATATTTCTGTGACAGAGCACATTCTGGTATTTTGAGTAAGCATGAAATCTGATATTGGTTTAAAACTTTCATGATTAGTTACAGGGGATAACAGTTATTTAGAAGATTAAACCCAGTTATACTCTATTTCCTTTAGTCAGGCTAGCTATTCTGAAGAAATGGAGGAGAGTTCTGGCTACAATTTTAGAACTTTCAGCTGTGTGATGGCTGATTAGAATCCTGGGGCCTGATCCTCAAATACACTCATTCCCCTTTACGCTGCTCTGACAGTATTTGTATCTATTATATTGATTTATTTGAAACATGCTTTCACATACATGCATGAACTTCCCATTCCTTTTTATATCACAATGTAGTGATCATTTTGTGTTTATGCAGTTTATTTTTCAGCTTCGGGAAACAAGGAGATGTAGATCTTTTACGACAGCAATGTCTCTAACAAACACTGTTGTTCAATAGTAAATACTCTAACCACGGAAAACTCAATCCAGAAGCAAAGCACTACTAATCACTTTCACTTATCCTAAGCCAGCCTTAATTAATCCACCTTCTCTTTTAGGAAACATTTACAATTTTTGAAATAGCCACATGGAGCTTACATGCTAAAAATTCAAGTTTCATATTAGCTGATTGGCTAATTGACAATGAATAATGGAAAGCTGGCTATTTTTTACCATGTGGGGAAAGGGTTAAGTAAACCAATAAAGTGCTTACTATAATTTTTACTCAAGAGAAGCTTATTTCATATGTGTAAGAAAAAGACGTCTATTTGCATGAATGGTGCGTAACTTCCATGAGACTGGCCTATAGTGATCTGTTCCATTACAGCCAAAAGACTTGTCAGATTCACCTGGATGGCATGTGTGAAAGGTCACCATTAAGCTATTAGTACTCTCTTTCTCTTCAGATTCCTATAGAAGAGGCAGTGCTATTTGTGCAATGAGGCTGGCATACACCCAGCTACTTAAACTAATGCAAGTCTGACATGGGCTGTAGCATCAGCAATCATAATCATTATTTTCTGTTTCGTCTGCTGGAATCTAATTGTGTGTCATATTGAAAGGAATGCTGACTGCCTCATGGTGCCAGATATGTAGACCTAGCTTGTTTACTCTTGATATCGCTTTGAGTGAGTCTTTCCTCTTCTTCCTCCCCCTCCCTTTTGTTTTTTTTTTTGTTCTAAAGCTAGACACGTTTTTTATACATAAAATCAACCTTAGTTGTGTAGTCCATGTATTTCATGCATCAGTAAATTTTTATTATTTCCTTCAAGGTGGAAGAAAGGTACCTCTGAACAAAATGCTAATTGAGGTGAAGCAGGACTGAAATGCATGCTACCCACTGGCACCTGTGGGAACTATACACAAATTGCTTATCCGGGGATAAGCCAAATTCCCACATTCACTGTCAGTAAAAGGTCACTGTCCCTCAAAGATGATGATTAAGGAAATAATGGCTTTCAACAAAGCATTTAAAATGTGCTTTTAGTCCATTCCTATTCAGCAAAGCGCATAAGCACATGCTTAACTTTAAGCATGTGTATAGTTCTGTTTACTGCAGTGAAACTTAAGCACATATGAATGGATGCCACATCACTGCTGTATATTCATTTTGGGGTTAGTAATTCTTGGAAAGAAATCAAAGTAAGGTGGTATTGCAGGTGTTTGTGGGGGGGCTGTTAGGGGCTTGGTCGTGGAATCCTTCCTCACATTGGTGAACAGTTACTCATACAAATAGATACGTATATTTCATACCCGCAAATGATGCCACCAGAATGATTCATGAGTAAGTGCTCACCAAGGTGAGTGAGAGTTCTGCAGTTGGGGCCAACCAGATTAAAATCTCGTGGAACAAATTCATCCCTAGTGCATCTCCATTGATTTAGAGTGAATTTGACCTTATGCATTTTTTGATCTTTCTGCACATCACCTTTGGATTGTTCAGTCTGCTACAATATTTTTGGCAGGGAAGAGAATATTTGCTAAAGGCCTATGAACTGAAAGTGTAAAGTAGTAGGGTAGTAGTAATTTAAAGGTTCTCCCTTTTGGGGGTATAAGGAGAACATCAGCATTTGCTTTTCTCTTGAGTTTGCTCCCTTTCCTTCCAGATTACCAGCTGCCCGGGTGGGTCTCAGGACCAATCACTCATGAACCTCATGAGACCCAGATGGGACATACTACACACTGTGTCATACAAAGGGATTTTCGGGCTGGGATGGACTTAGGCTACACAGGTTAAAGGCAGTATTTGGACATAGAGGAAGAACTTGCCCAGCTGGAGGTTTGACCTGGAGTTCTGAAAGATGGTACTGTCTTTCTCTGGCATTGCTGAAAGTTAATAGAACCTGTGTAGATTACAAACAAAAACAGATATATCCTTCGTCTGCATCCATTCATGTATTGCCCAAGAAGGTATTAACTCTGACAGGAGTCAGACTCCCTCCTGCAGGTGCAGAGTGGTGCGTGGTGTGGGGACCATTGGGCCAGGGGAGGTCAGGATTCTGTGGAGTTAAGGCTCCTTTTTTGTCCTCCACATATGCCCCTGTAGAGGGCTAAATGCAATCTGGCCCTTTGAGAATGGCTGGACAGTTTAATGGAGAGTTTTGTTAATATTTAGGAGTTGAAAATAGAAGTAGAAAATATTTGACAGCCTTTAGAAATGTAAAATTTGTCTAGGGCAAAGTTCTGCAGTCTCTACACAGGCAAAACTCCCACTGATCGCAGGCAAAACACCTATTGACTTCAATAGAAGCTTTGCCTGACAGCTTGATCCTGTGTGAATGCTGATAAGTAATGTGTTGTAGCATTCATGGGTCAGGCTGCTGAGCCATGGTGGCTTTTCTGCTCACAAGCCAATAAGGTGGGCATTGCAGGCTGGTGGGCTGGCAAGGACTCTGTGTCTCATCGATCTTGGGAAGAATTGAGCTGCTTACTGTGAATATAATGTTTTCTTAGCGCCCTTGGACACATTTCTGTGCCAGTGGCTGGCTCTCATGGCTGACTGCCCAATTCTCAGATTTTTCTAAGTGCAGCCATTAAGCACATTTGACTGAACCAGCCAAGCAAGTTAAAACAGGCTGGTCAGTGCATCATTTGCAATCGCTGGATTGCATTTAAGTACTTAAGCTCGCGAAGTTGCCAACTGTTATGTTTGGTGTTTTTCTTAAAGCTGCAACTGCTGGAGTCATGTGACTACATGAAAATATCAGCTCTCATTTAAAATTTAAAAAACCCTAAAACTTCTAATGCTGCTACTCATCACTGCTCAATTCATTGCCACAAAAACACAAATGAGTTAGGAACCCAACTCCCATTGATTTTCAATGGGAATTGGATACCTAACTGCCTTTTATGCCTTTTGAGAAGCTTGCCGGTGAGGTCAACAGGTTTGTTCACATTTCTGAGCACCAAGCCTTCTTTCTCTATGTTATCTACAAACCTCTCTGCATAGGTGTTGGGCAAATGCTGAGTGCTGGTGTCACAGGATCCTCTCACCACTATGGGCACCTTCTCCTGAGTCCTGGCCACTCTGAGGATTAGCTCCTTCCAGGGGCTGCACCCTCCTCTGATGGTCTAGTCTTCCCATCATCCTCGCTCACTCTGCGGCCCCTCTCATTCCACTATCATCCTACCCTTCCAAGGTATCAAAGTCTTTTGTAAGAAACTTTCCCAGGCAGTCCACTCTCCTCTGCCTGGCCTGTGCTACTTCCCCAGTGACTAGTAGGGGATCCCAGGCCCACCCTGTACTCCAGGTTACAGCTCAGGGACCAAAGTCTGAGCCAGCAGCCAAAGTCTGCACTATCCTATGCTTCACTGCTTTTCCCCTGAGCCTTTCCTACCTTCCTGGCTTCCTCTATCTCTGAGTTTGCCAGCCCAAACTCCCTCTTCTCAGGGAGTGACTATAGACACTCCATAGTCCCAAACACAGCTCCCTTCACCTAGGCTAGGTCTTCACTACCCGCCGGATCGGAGGGTAGAGATCAATCTTTCAGGGATCAATTTATTGTGTCTCGTCTAGACATGATAAATCGATCCCCATCGACTTCAGTACTCCAGCTTGCGAGAGGCGCAAGCAGAGTCGACGGGGGAGCGGCAGTGGCAGCGGTCGGCTCCCCGGCGTGAGGACGGCCAGATAAATCGATCTAAGATACATCAACTTCAGCTACGCTATTTGCGTAGTTGAAGTTGCGTATCTTAGATCGACACCCCCCCCGCCCCGCTAGTGTAGACCAGGGCCTAGGGAGTGACTGCAAGCTACTTCCTTTCAGCCCTCAGCCGCTCTCAGATACTGGGCTTTATACGGGCCCCTCCTGTTCCTGTCCAGCTGAGCCTCCTCTCTAATTAATCCCTGCTACCTGGCTCCTCCTCCAAGTTCAGCCTGGGCAGTTAATTGGCCTACCTGTTCACCTTAACCCTTTCAGATCTTGTGTGGGGTGGTCACAGCTGGGTGTTAGTGCTTTGGCTCTTCACTTCTTGCAATAGCATTCAGTAGCATGGAAGACCAAGGCCTTCGTAAGGAGTGCAGGTTTTTGCTCAGAGAACGTCATTGTAAAATTGAAATAATGTGGATTTATTGGATCTAGTTATTAATTTCAGTAGGCCTGTGCATAGGGTCATCGATCCACCCATAAGGTTTTCTTTGTAAGATCAGGGTCTTAAAATCCAAGATTCAAAAGTGTTGATTTGTACAGCTATATTAGGTTTATTTTTAGAAAGAGGAAGTTTATAGAATGTGGGAAAGACACAATTCCTGTGTCTGGATTGTTCTTTGTGCTTCATGAACATTTTATATGGATACTTGGGTATTTTCTTCTTATCACTACTTTAATACCTGAAATTGGTGTATAGGAGAGAGATTGGATAAGATTCTTAGGTGACACAAAGAGCCATAACTCCATTGACTTCAATGTAGCTCTACTGATTTACTCCCTCTGAGGATCTGCCAAATTGTATTTTCTGTGTTGTACTAAAGAAAACAACAGCTGACAGCCTGATGGAGTTTGATCATAAATCAAGAGCTGATCATAGGTCAAGTATTATGAGAAGGCAGAGGGATCTGTGACCTGAGTTAATTAATCACCTGGAGAGGGACAGGCACAATTAGAGGGGCTGAGAGTGGCTAGGGAGGTTATGCCAGGAGAGTTGTGAGAAAAGAGCTAAGACCTTGCTGGGGGAAAAAATGACAGGATGGTAGTTAGCAAATGAGGGATTTTTCTGACATGTAAGTGGCAATTTGAAGGTGTTAGGGAAAGATCCAGTGGAAAATGGAGTAATGATAGTGGTGATATAGGAGCCGATCCAATGTCAACGGGAATCTTTTCTCTGACTTCAGTGGGAGTTAGGTTGGGTGCATAGTGAACAAGAGTAAGAAAGCAGGAAGTGTGGATAGTTGAGGTTGACAAGGGATCTAGTGAAGACTGGGTGTATTTTAGATGAGATCGGGTTGACTTCAGCAGTGACGGAATGGGAGAAGTGAAGAGGTTGTAGTGAAACAAAGATGTGCCTGGTTTGGACAAATCATTTCAGTAGTGTTTCTGTTCTTTCTTGAAAGGGACGTTAACAATCTTCTCCTGTTGCTCCAAGCAAGGGTGGGAGGTGAAAGTTGTTTTAAGCACCAGTTCCTGAGGTGGTGATTAAGGAGAAAAAGTAAAGTGAGTATTTAGATAGTGAGCTGGGCTTTCCATGTTCCCCAGTGGACATTCGTTCCCATTGTGCCCCCCATCTCTCCAGTCACTTGCAGGTGGACATCAATTCATAGATTGTGCAATCGAGGGTATGAGATAATGTATCATCTCAGTATGGGAATGTGAACTGATCGCAAGCTTAGCAAAGTATAGCCTTGAAATGATGGATAGATAAATCTGAGCAAATAGTGTCAATGAGAATCAACAACAAGATATAATTTATAGGAGGAGAACTAGTGGTGGTGCTGTTGGGTTTTAAAAGTGGCATTCATCCTACAGATGGGGTAGAATGTCAACCCAAAATGCATGTGCATCAATCTTCTCTTTCTTCTAAAAACTTATCCATTAGGGTTTTAAAAAATATTTACCTGGCTGTTTATATGACATCATTGCTAATGTTTCAATTTTGAAATTGCCATAGATGGATGTAGTGTAGCATTGGCACTAAAGAACGCCAAGGTTCTAATACATAGGAAACAGAAATACCTTGGCACAGAGTCAATGATACCATTAAGGGACAGGCATGGGAAATTAGTGATGCATGAGGTTGATAACAAAGAGAGCCCAAATAAAAATAAATCTTTGTCTTCTGCTATGCGGTCACCTCCCAAAACCTGTGATACATTTTCCTGAAGGTGAAAGGGAATTTAATTACCCCAGAGAATAGAAGCAGATAGAACTTGTATAAGTGAGCAAGGCATTTAAGATCAAATTAATTACTTCCCAAAATATTAAAGAGAAAATAAAAAGGTCTTGTTAGATTGGAAATCACTAGGGAGAATGCCTGATATACAGGGCTGTATGTGAAAGGTGATAATTGTTTTTGGATTTTAATCCAAAAGTCACACACAAAAAAGAGAATTTGTCCATGGATGATACTTTATCTGCAGTCTAAAAGAATTACACAGGATCTGGGTTGTATAAACTTCACATGGCAGGCACCCTTCAAGGAAGAATTTAGAAGTTCTAGAACATACATGAAGTACATCATTGTGCCATTCCTCTTCCGGGGTTCATGAAAGAAAGCTAGAATTGTGTAGATGCACATTTCATTAACTGCAGTGGTATAAGAGCCCCATCCTGCAAACCATTGTGACTTAACTTTGCATCATCGTTATCCACTGAAAAGAGAATGTAGACCAAGATATATTCTCACTGAAAGAAACCATATTGCCATTTGTGCCCTTAGAGCTGTGTAAGTTATGTCAATTTTCCCCCAATACCAATCATACTAAAGTTCATCAAGGAAAAAATAAGTATGTTTTAATAATGGCATATGCAAGTTTATATGTGGAGGCATTATTATTGCTTTTAGTCAGTTAATTCTCCTCTTCTTGGCCAAATGAATATTTTGAGAGATTTTCTTCTTGCAGGGTTACCTCAACAGTCCCTTTCTGGTCCCGAGTCTCCCCAAATCCATCTCGCCTTAACTACCAGCCACATGGACTTTTCCCCTATGGTTCATCACCCCCAAAGACGTGAAACCTGCACCCAATTATGAGTTCACTTTGGCACACACACTCCACATAGTTTGCACAACAGACACATGCTTGGGATAAAAATAAACAAAGCATTTATTTAATAAAAAAATAATGGACTCAAAGATGAACTAGTAAGGAAAAGCAAACTCAGACAAGTGCCACAGAAAACAAACCTAAAGATGCCCTTTCAGGCTTAACACTTCTCTATTATCTAAATTCCCTTCTCCAATGCAAGTTGCCTATTGCCTTTGAATAGTTTCCCAGCATGCCTTCTGCCCTAGAAGGGATCCAGTGCTTCATAGACAACACCCTGCTTAGATGCTGTCTCTCAGTTTCTGGATAGCTTTCACTTCGAACCCTTTTCCTTTTAACTGGTTTTGCAGGTTTTTTCCTTTTTCTCAGGCTATGACCTGGTCTGCACTCCAGGGTTAGGTCAACGTAAGCTGCCTTGTGTCAGCCTCACTGTGGAAGAGTCATCACTTAAATTTGATTCCTGCTGACATAAGTGACTCTCTAAGCTGATTAAATAAGACCACCTCCCCGAGAGGCATAGCGTCAATGTCAATGTAGTTAGGTTGACACAGTGTCAGTATAGACAAAGCATTGTTTACATTGACTGTTACTGGCTTTCAGGAGCTGTCCCACCATGCCCCACACTGACTGTACAATCAATACAAGCACTCCTGGTAAGGATGCAAACTGCCGGTGCAAGGAGCCAAGTATGTGCACACACAAGCAATTTAATAACTGCGCTGGCTGCATGCTGAAGTAAGTTAAATCTACCTATTTTTTTAGTGTAGACATGGCCTATGGTAATTCATGGTTACACAGAGCAGGGAGGTTTCCCAAACTGGGGTTTTCCTTTCAGTTTCAAGTTGTTTCGGTGTTTTCCCATTAACTTGAATGGTCTACCATTGTCTCTTCCTGGTTGGACAATGCTAGTTGCTTGGGTTCGGTTTTGTGTGAACACCTGGCCTGGTAGGTGGCCTTACTGCCTGATTTACTCACAACACTGCTGTGAGGTGATGGTGTAGTTCAACTATAGATTTAATTACTATTTTCTATACATATACACATGCCTCTATTCATAATCATAACCTGTATACAGATCTCCTAGTGACCATCAAGTTCAGGCCATTACAAGCTGTCATAGAAGACCTTCCTTGACATATTTTTATACACAATAACATTGTCTACAGCCAGTTGATTCAACTGCTTATTAGGGGGGTTCAGACCCGCCTGTTCTCCCGTTGGGGTATCTGGTCCTTGATTGTCACAGACCCACACTCAGGCTGCAGAGGAAGATGAAAAACTCCCAATGTCCCTGACAATCTGACTAGGGAGAAAATTCTTTCCCGATTTCAAAGTGGCAATCAATTAGACCTTGAGTATGTGAGCAGGGGACACCAGCCAGGCATCTAGAATGGATTATCTGTACCACCTCAGAGCACTGATCCATCCTGTCTGTTGTCCAACCTCCACCAGTGACCAATCTCTGATGATTCAGAGGAAGATGAAAAACACCTCAAAATATATCAAGCCAATAGGCATCAGAGCAAAAATTCCTTCCTGACCCCTGCAGGTAATGGGCTGAAGCCTTGAAGTGTGAGACTTGCTTATAGTTAGCTTAATGCCAAACTACACATATTAAAAGCACATTGAAGGCAATACAGGCACTCTTGTTCTCCCCGTGACTCATGAAGAAGGGGATGAAGAAAGAGACTCGCAGACTCCAAGGCCAGAAGGGATCGCCATAACCACCCAGCCTGACTGCTTGCACACATAGGCTGCAGAATTTCTCCCTAAAACTAGATTAAAGCATATCCATTAAAAAGAGATCTAATCTTATTTATAGACTCCAAGAGAAGGTGAGTCCACGGCCTCCCTTGGTAAGCCGCTCCCCAGTGTTTAGTCACCCTTAGAGCTAAGAAAGTGTGTCTTATATCAAGGCTGAATTTGTCTAACTTCAATTTACAATTGAACACTACCCTGGAGAGCTGGATTCTACAGCTGACACGGAGTTCTTATGTGATACTGGGAAAGTCTTTTAAACCAAACTTTTCACTAAGTATGTGTTCCTCAATTTCTTGGTGCCTGACCTGAGATTCTGAAGTCTGATTTGCAGAAGTTCAGAGCACTCAACATCTTGAGGACTGTGCTTTGAATATAGAAATTATGTATAATGCTAAGTAGTCTGAAAAATCAAATCCTAGGTATGTCAAATTGGGCACCCAAATTAGTGGATACTTTTGACTTTAATCCCTGTGCTTCAGTTCCCCATCTTTGAAATGGGAATAATACAACACCCTCATGTCACAGAGATGTTGTGAAAATAAATTCATTAATATTTGTGAAGCACTCAGATACTATAATAATGAGCACCACAGAAAAGCCCATGAAAAAAATAATATTTCTGTTTTCAGAACAGGATTTGAATAGTGTGCAGTAAATAAGGCCTGGGGCCACACATTGAACGATGAGGAGAAAATATATTGAATAGCTGCTCATTCATTGAGCACCATTCATCCTGTGTACTGAATGAGGTAAGCGTTGTGTGGGGGAAAAGTCACCAGTTACGTGTGTGTGTGCGCAATAAATCATATATCATATCCAGCTACAGGAGATAAAATTCCTATCTCACAGACTGGGCACTATCCATCGTGCTATTGTAAGGTGTCACGGGGGAAAAAAAGATGGGGAAAAATGGTGGCCCTCGCAGCTTTCTTAATGTTTAAAGAGATATGTAAATTGAAAGAAACTATAGAGAGAGCTGGCTTAATTGCAGTAGCACATAGCTAAGCATATGAATTCCATTAAGTCTCCTTACTGCTCATGGCCTGAGGATTATCATCTTGATAATATTTAGCATTTCCACACTCATTATTAGCAGTATAATAGCACCTTGAAGACTCCACCAAGATCAGGGCCCCATTGTGTAAGGCACTGTACAAACACACAGTCAGGGTACATCTACACAGCAGCTGGGAAGTGTAATTCCCAGGGCAGATACATGTACATGGGCTAGCTGGTCAAGCTGGTGCCTAAAAACAGCAGTGTGACTGCAGAGGCACGGGCAGTGCCTTAGGCTAGCCACCCATGTACAATCCCACCCAACCTCCGGGTGGCTTCACACCCTTTATAAGTACTTACTTTAGTATTATCACCAGTTTACAGATGGAGAGACAAACCCAGAGGTGAAGTGACTTGTCCAAGGCTACACAGTGAGACAGCAGCAGAGGTGGAATTAGGACTCAGGAACTCTTCCTGGTTTCCAGCACTATCCTCAAGGGACATGTTCTTTTCAAAGAGACTGAAACGCCTGAACTAGAGAACTGGTATTAGCTTGGCTACAGAGTCAGAACTTGTTGGAGGGCAAAATGAAATAATGAAATAAGTTTCTTACAGCAAATTAAGAAAAGGACCCAATGTTTTTGGAGACAATCATTTGGATGGTCTGAAAGCAATCGGGGCAGAAAAGAAGAAACAATGTTAGGAGAAGATAGCGTTGTCAAAATAGTCACTTTTAGAAAAATAACTGAGTGTAGAGAAAAAGCTACCAAAGGGCTAGTCTACACTTACCCGCTGCGTCGGAGGCGTCGGATTGAGCTTCTGGGTTCGATTTATCGCGTCTTGTCTAGATAAATCGAACCAGGAAGTGCTCCCCAGTCGATGCTGGTAATCCAGCTCGCCGCGAGGAGTAAGCGCTGTTGACGGGGGAGCCTGCGCGCCGCGTGTGGACCACAGGTAAGTTCAAACTAAGAGACTTCGACTTCAGCTACGTTATTAACGTAGCTGAAGTTGCGTATCTTAGTTCGACGGGGGGGTTAGTGTAGACCAGCCCAAACATACAGCAGCAGGAGATGACTGCATAGTACCTTTATAAATGTGAAGAGGAAATGGCAGTACTGTGAATAAATAACTTTGTGCCGAGTGAATTCATAGCAATGAAGGGTAACTGGCAGTCAGTAACTAACTACTTGGGTAAGTAGATTGAGCAGTGTCATAAAACAACTTGTGGAGAACACCAGGAACTGAACCCAGGTGCTTCCTTCCTGAAAGTTTACCAGTGTCATAGGATCAACATTAGCTGTCAACAAGTGTGAAACCACAGTTTATGTAGTTTAAAATATCACATTTAATTTCTTGTAGCTAGATTGCTGAAAAGAACAATAGAAATGTGCAGTGACTGTTATGTTAATGCAATACCACAGGGAGGGGACCCACTAGGGATACCTTAAAAGAGCTAATGTTGCAATTCTTTGAGGCCTCTCTTTCTGAGGAACAACCTGAGAACTCAGGAAATAGGAGCAACGGCCAGATCCAAGTGAGGAACCCACGTGTGAGTTATGAGGAGCAAGATTTTTTTCCCTGTAAGTTCTGCCTATTAAAATGAAATAACTTATTTAAATGAATTTGTGACAGCTACCAGCTTGGCTGACACACCCAGGATGTCCAGAACTGAAAGCATGAGCTGCTACATCTTGAGCTAAAGGGCCAAGACTAAATAAGCCTTTTACAGCCTGAAATTCTCTGCAGATCAGGCGCAGAGGAGGCACGTGTGAGACACTCACCAGTGGGTTACACCGTGAAGGCTCTTTTGCACGGGTATTGCACGAACCCCTCAGAATGGAATGACTGAGCTTTTTACTAAAGGTCAGGGATGGGATTCACCCTGGATGTAAACCAGTCTTCTAAATCAACATTAAGCTTTTTGTTTGTTTTTGTGTTACATACTTGTTAAGACACTATTCTGCTGTGATAGTCAAATAATGAAGAGTGAGATTTTTCAAAAGCCCCCAAGGGAATTAGGTGTCCAACACTTATTGGGATTTGTTGGTAGTGATCATCTAACTGCCATTATTTTCTTGGTTTACAAGCATTCTGAACCCTGAATACTACAGAAACTTTTCTGGAAATTAGTCATCTGAATGGTTTGGTATATTTGCTTCATTCATTTCCCCGTTTTCAAAAACATTAATTGAATCAGGAGTTACTGCCACAAATGTTTGCAGAAAGTGAATTTCGATAGGCCTATACGAGTTTTCACAAAAAAATAATTTTGAATTTGTAAGTGGGAGAGTTCTCACCAGAATTGCTTGGATGCTCATCCAATTGGGAAATAGATGCAATTTTATTTAATTTACCTGACCAATCACAATTAAGCAGCATGACTCAAATATGCCTACTATTTCCACAAAACTACATCTGCTCTATTCTTTGCATCCTTTCTTTTCTTCTGTATTTTGTTTGGTGTTATTGTCATAAAATTCACATTCATTGTATATGTGGTCCACTGAAAATATATGAGTGTTACTCTGTATTACAGAGGATCAACTGACACACACACAAAAAGAAATATGCATCTTTTATGGAGCTGACTTTTTTTTTTTTAAGGCTGCTGTAGTTTATTAAAAATAATGAATTTCTGTAGCTGCAGTAGTTTGGAATTTTTGGCACTCCTGTTTGTTGTGGTTAATTGTTGGTCTTATAAATTAACAAGGCCTCAGACAATGAAGGTAGAGTGTTGCTGGGTTGGGGTCCAGTCCCTGTTGAAAAATGCAGTTCCAGCATATTGGCAGTTAGACTGCTTGTTATTCATTGTAAGGCGTCTAGCTATGGGAGTGTTAGATGTTTGACAGCATTGAATAGATTCCAGTCAGCCATACAAACTACCTCCACTGAAGTGGAAAGGACCATAAAATTGTTTTAGCAACAGCTAATTCTCTTGGGTCTTTTAGGGCTTTTTTTAACTGTTTGGTTGCCCGTAAAAGATTTGCCAATTCAAATAGTAAACATTCTCAAGTTGTCTGTATGGGCTTGTCATTTATTTCACATCTAATCTATTTTAGATTTTTTGCAGGAGCAAAACCTATATTTAAGAACATTTCCCCCTCTTTTTTTTTTCTATTCCTGATGCTCTAATTATGTAGCATTACAAACTAAAGCTTTTCTTTTTTTTTTTAATTTACCTGGTATGAATAGTTTTCAATCTCATTGTCATCAAGGAAAGATTCAAGCAATATGGAAAAAAAATATCCTCTTTGACCACTGGCTAGAGGTATAGATGAGTCCTGACTTACTTGAGAGTCTAGAATGGTATAGACTCTAAATGTAAGGTAAAAGGAAGTCCTGGAAGGAGCAGCCTATCGTAGACTGTGATAAAAACTGGGGACAGCAAAATCTATAATAGCCCAGACTATAAGAAGGAGCGCTAGGGAGAACCAGGGTGAAACATCCTTGTGACTGCAGGAGCAAACCAAACTAAAGCTGGTAGCAGGGACCTTGGAGAGGACAAGCACATGCTAGAAGCAAGAGAGTCCAGGCCTTGGGGATGTTATTGCAGGGCTGGAGAATGAAAATGGTCCAATCAGCCACCCAGATCCTTAGCTGGCGTAAAATGGTATAATCCACTGAAACACCAGCTGAGGATCTGGGTTAAGGAAGTAAAAGGAGGCCAAAGGACAATAATGAATCTCTGGGTGTAGGATTTGTATCTGCTGGGGTTAGGTGGCCGAGTGAGCTTGGGACCATAAGCAGCATGAGGTGATTCTTCCCCCGCCTGCCCCAGCTAACATTGTTACCTGTACCAAATATTTCTTCCATGTAATGAAAAATATTTTAATTATGCTATATCATTGGCCAGAAATTGGTTTCCCTCCTGTTTTTTTATTTCACTGTCAAGTAATTATGTCAACATCAAGTTGATTAACTGAAATAAAAATGGTCTTTACCAGCAACTGGCCTGAAGGTAAAAATACCAGCTGCGCCAGTAAGACCTCAGCCAGCTGGCAGCATCACCCCATCCTCTGTGTGGTGCTGGAACTAAACTGAATCGGGACAAGGAGAACAGCCAGGTTGTATGAGAGATAGCCCAAAGGGCAGAGCTTGGGAACTCAGAGGAAGCCACTGGCTCATGTTATGCTTTCACGTAATCTATAGTAAAGTGGAGTGAAAGTGCCTAATGGCTTCAGTGCATTTCAGTGGTCTTTCATTCATTATAATGAAGCTTTATTCTTTATATAGTGAATTTCACTCCTCTGTAATTAGGCTCCATCATGCTACTCCCCTTGAATGCATCATAAAATTCTTTACCTGGCAGCATTATCCTCTCGCTCCCCTCCTTTGTCGTAGCAGTGAACAGAGGAGGAGATGAGAAGCTTGCCCTGCCCTGTGGGAGGAGAGGGAAAGAGGAATCCTTGGCTCTTGGCCTTGCTGCAGCTGATTTTAGAAGGGGATGAATAGGAGAATCATCTAGATACAGATACACAGTGCTGGGAGTGAAGGCCAAGTCTCCGTACCTGCATACGCAGTTGCCAGACCTCACTGCAATACAGGGTAAGCGGGTGGGGATCTTTCCCCAGGCACACTTTCTCTCCTGGTATAACAAAACTCTGCCCAGGCTGAAGTTTGGGGTGGGAGGGTTGTAGAAAAACTATATATATATGTATATTTCAATACCTCCCCTTTGTCCAAGGTTTTCACATGTAACTAATGATTTTGGTGCCTCAATTTTCAGAGGCCCCACTCAAACGCCTGAGATGAGCCTGATTTTCTGGAGATGGGTGCTTGGCACTTTGACAGTGAGGCCTCTTTAAATTGCCTCAAAAATGAGGGCACTTAGATTCACTAGGCACATTTGAAAATCTCGCCTTTAAAATTGTAAGACCCTCATATCCTATATGCCAGCATCACGTGAAGATTGCCTGCCTGCCTGCCCAGTTCTGGGTCTCACAGCCGGCTCTGACCTTTTCTTTCAAGGCCAAATGGTCTCAGGCATCTGAATGTAAAGTCTCACTTTTCCAGCAGACACACCATGCAGGCTTGGAACCCACTTGCCTATATTTTTTGACAGCAAAATCTTCCCAGACGTAGGGCTAGCAGCCATTCTGTGCATTCCGGGGGGCATCTTTGTTTTTAGAAAGGTAGTGAGGGGAGAGAGTTAGTGAGGAGATAAATATAGAGATATATAGAGATAGATAGATATTTTAAAATGCATTATCCATCCATACAGACATTCATGTTCAAACACATGCTGTTACTGAACCTTGTTTTTTATATGTTTCTTCGGTGTAGTCTTAGACAGTATATATAGTTATATAAATACACAGATTTTCCTACGAGTTTGGCATATACATAAAAGGGTGCCTAAAGTTAAGCTCCTGTGTCCATATTTCAGCATCTAGATGTCATTGGGAGTTGTTGGGTGCTCAGTATGTTTGACAAGCAGGCCAGTTTGTGATTTTTGTTGAGGCTAGTAATAACAAAGGAGTACTTTTTGGTATATTAGTATTCTGTGGCACAGGAGCAGTGCTAAGTTTGTAGGAGGTAGGTTACATAGTCAGTGTAGGATGGGTACTGTGGTTGTCTGTAGACATCCTGGGAAACACCACCCTGAGGAGTTTGCAGAGGCCAACTGATAGTAAAACCAGGTTGTGTTGGGAGGCAGAGAGACAGTCTAGGAGTAGCAAGGCCCTGCGGCTTGAGCTGCTGAGCACCAGCCAGAGGAATAAGACGGAGCATGGAATGATATAGTGATGGCAGGAGAGGGTATTTCAGGAAGTAGTTGAAAATTATGACCTGAAGGGAGCAAGAGTTGGAGGAGCAGGAAGCCCTGGGGTGGATGAGGCCTTGGCTCTGGGAGGAAATTGGAGGTTTTCACCAGGGAAGTGCCCCCCTGCTGTCCCCTTCTCCTCTTGCTCACGTGGTGCCACAGAAGAAGGGCCCCAACACCCCTATACTGACACAGAACAAAAAAGAGGGAGCTGTAGGATCCTTACAGGAATAAGAACCCTGGCACCAATGGGGTTATTGGCTCCTTATCCCATCCAGCTGGCCAGCCTGATTGCCTAGTTACCCCTGTCACCTTTCTCAAGGGGAACTAATTAACATCTGAGTGACGAGAGTGCAGGCTCACCTGTTCAACCCCTTCACTCTGTCACAAAATGTCATCCCACCTTTTGGAATGTATGTGACAACTGGTTGGAATGGCAGTAACAGTCATATATGGATCAAGATGGGACAATTGTCAAGACAATTGTTTAGCTGGAAAGAGTTGACACTGTCTTGGTTTCATTAAGAATTAATTCTTGCAATGGAGACTAAGTGGTACAAAAAAAAAAGAAAGAAATACTTGTGGCACATTAGAGACTAACAAATTTATTTCAGCATAAGCTTTCGTGGACTACAGTCCGCTTCGTCGGATGCATGGAATGGAACACTCAGTGAGAGGATATTTATACAGTCAGAGAAACATGAAAAGGTGGAAGTAACCATATCAACTGTAAAAGGCTAATTAATTGAAAGGAACTGTTATCAGTAGGAAAGAAACTTTTGAAGTGGTAAGCAACATGGCCCATTACAGACAGTTGACACAAAGGAGTTAAGGGTATTTAACGGGGGGGGGGGGGGGATAAATTCAATTAACGTAATGACCGAGCCATTCACAGTCAATATTCAGACCTAAGGTAATGGTATCTAGTTTGCATATTAATTCCAGTTCAGGAACTTCGCATTGGAGTCTGTTTTTGAAGTTTTTCTGTTGTAAAATTGCTACCTTTAAATCTGTCATTGCATGATTAGGGAGGTTGAAGTGTTCACCTACTGGCTTTTGAATGTGATGATTCCTGATGTCAGACTTGTGTCCATTTATTCTTTTGCGTAGAGACCGTCCAGTTTGGCCAATGTACATGGCAGAGGGGCATTGCTGGCACATGATGGCATATATCACATTGGTAGATGTTCAGGTGAACGATCCCCTGATGGTGTGGCTGATGTGATTAGGTCCTATGATGGTGTCACTTGAATAGATATGTGGACAGAGTTGGCAACGGGCTTTGTTGCAAGGATAGGTTCCTGGGATTTTGTTTTTGTTGTATGGTGTGTGGTTGCTGGTGAGTATTTGCTTCAGGTTGGGGGGCTGTCTGTAAGCAAGGACTGGTTTGTCTCCCAAGATCTGTGAGAGTGAGGGATCATCTTTCAGGATAGGTTGTAGATCTTTGATGATGCGCTGGAGAGGTTTTAGTTGGGGGCTGAAGGTGACGGCTAGTGGCGTTCTGTTATTTTCTTTGTTGGGCCTGTCCTGTAGTAGGTGACTTCTGGGGTACTATTCTGGCTCTGTCAATCTGTTTTTTCACTTCAGCAGGTGGGTATTGTAGTTTTAAGAATGCTTGGTAGAGATCTTGTAGGTGTTTGTCTCTGTCTGAGGGATTGGAGCAAATGCGGTTGTATCTTAGAGCTTGGCTGTAAACAATGGATCGTGTGGTGTGTTCTGGATGGAAGCTGGAGGCATGTAGGTAAGTATAGCGGTCAGTAGGTTTCCGGTATAGGGTGGTGTTTATGTGACCATCACTTATTAGCACAGTAGTGTCTAGGAAATGGACCGCTTGTGTGGACTGTTCTAGGCTAAGGTTGATGGTGGGATGGAAATTGTTGAAATCGTGGTGGAATTCCTCAAGGGTTTCTTTTCCGTGGGTCCAGATGATGAAGATGTCATCAATGTAGCGCAAGTAGAGTAGGGGCATTAGGGAACAAGAGCTAAGGAAGCGTTGTTCTAAGTCAGCCATAAAAATGTTGGCATACTGTGGGTCAAAGTATGCATGTCTTGTCCAAGATTCCCTTCATTCCTATGGAAATCATTTCCAGTGTCAAAAATACAGATGTCATCAGCACATACTTCTTAGATTAAGTTTCAGGAAGGTCATGTGTGTGTGAACAAAAGGAGAGCCACTGTGGAGAGATTTAAGGTGACTGATTTTCTCCCAGCTTGCAGGATGAAGCCTCGGGTGCTAATCACTTCTCAGATGAGCCACATCACTGGCAGTCAGCCCAATGTGCCACTGAGGGCAGGTCTTCACTACCCGCCGGATCGGCGGGTAGGAATCGATCTATCGGGGATCGATTTTTCGCGTCTCGTTAAGACGCGATTAATCGATCCCCGATCGCGCTCCCCGTCGGCGCCGGCAATCCACCTCATCGAAAGGCGGAAGCGGAGTCGACGGGGGAGCGGCAGCGATCGACTCGCCGCCGTCCTCATCGCCAGGTAAGTCGATTACGATACGCCGACTTCAGCTACGCTATTCCCGTAGCTGAAGTTGCGTATCGTAGATCGACCCCCTCCCCTAGTGTAGCCCTGGGCTGAGTGTTATAGGCTGCCATCAGGTCAATAAGGACTGCATCAATTTTCTTTCCTGACTCAAATATGTTTTCTGTCTTGAATCGAGGTACCTAATCTTGGATTCATCATCCCATCCTGAATCCAGCCGAAATGTGACGCAGCCAAGCATTGGCTACGTCATTAATCTGCATCAGGATTAGTCTGTCCGCCAGTTTGTAAGTAATACACAGTAGGGAAATTTGGTCAGTAGCTCTTTGGGTCCGACAGTGATTTCTCTGGCTTGGGAACAACTAAGACCTTTGCTCTCACCAGACATTTGGAATGCAATAATCCTGGGTACAATGATTGAGAAATCAAAGCTGCCAGCTTTTGATGATTGGCCCAAAATGAGATGCAAACTGTGTTGTGGATGTTACCTAGATCAGGAGCCTTGTTTGGTTGCAATTGATGTATAAACAGGTGAAGTTCTTGATCAGTAAAAGGAGCCATTAGATTCATGTACACCCTTGTTGAGTGCCATCTCTCAGCAAGAATCATTTTAACTGCATGGCTGAAAATTTTATCTCAGTTAGGAGCTCTGCATTGGATACCAGCTGGGATGCGATGGAGTTTGCTGTGACTGAGTATTCCTTCTTGCCCAGATTAGAATCTCTGTTCAACCTCTTAATTGGAACTGGAATATGTGAAATTCAATTTGGAGATAGTTTCTTTCCATCATTCTTGCCTGGGATGATCTAGAAGGTGAAAAAGGTCTCTGTTTCTGTCAAAAACGTCCTGCTCATTCTTGGAGGATTTAAATTCCTGATATTGTGTGGTTGCATCAGATGGCCATCCAGAAATGAATTGTTGATGAAATCTCCAAGATATTGATGTCTTTGTATTGGCCAGAACTTTATTGCAGAAAGCTTGGAAGATGATGTTGATATTGTTCTGAATATCTGATTCCGAGTCTTTACCCACAAGAGACTCTAACCTAGATTGGAACTGATCCCATTTTGCCTTCTGGAAATTCCATTGATGTTTCTGGAAGCCTGCTGTAGTTGGAATTTGCATGCCGGTTGTGATCAGGCATGGCCGATGCTGAGCTCAAGGAAATATATCAAACACTTTATGCTCTGTGATCACCATGCAGTGTAGTCCAGTTGGAAAAAAGGCAAGGGCAGAAAAAGAACCTAAGGTCCATCTTTGCTATGGAAAGTGGATGGCTGCTTAAGATCATATAGAAGCTTCAGGTTGACTGTCAACACCCACTCCTCTAGTCTTACTTCGTTTACAGCATCATCAGGGTATCGCCAGTGAGAGTTGTGTGACCACAGTAGACTAAAGGTTCTGAGAAGATGTGTAAGAAAGGAGTTGGCCAGTTGGTAGATGGAGGATTGTAGACATTGATCAGAGTCACGTCCTTCACTTTTATAGACTGCCGTTCATTAACATCATTTAGACCGGATGATGAAACAGGAGTTGCTGAAATATCTTCTCTGAGGTAGGATGCCATGCCATATTGCCTGTGATGGAGGCTAGACACAACAGCAAAGCCAGAAATTGATTGTGGAGTGTTAGTAGTCAAGTGTGTTTCCTGAAACACGATGATGCACTTCATGTTTTACTCCTGGCTGATGGAGGATATCCCTCTTGGCTGCTGAAATGTCCTTGCTATTGAAGTACAGCACCTTGAAAGCTAACCCCAGCACCAAGGTTTTCTAATGTTGACCCTAATAGGAGAATGACTCCTTAGGGCTGTATTTGTCTTTTGATTTTATGATGAGAACTTGAGCTCTGAGTTTACATTTTGTCTACATTAGCTTCACTTTTGCTACTGGTGGTGGTGGGGGGGACTCCACATAAAGGCAGTTGACTTGCTCCCCACTATGTGGTTAGAAGAGGAGAAAAGGGATTTGACTTTAGAACCATCTTTCTTTTTTTAAGGACCAAGGGAGTAAAGTGAGCAGTAGGAAGGCCAGAGATGAATTGTTGCTAGTAGCTTTGGCATGCAAATAGATGGAGGAGGAAAAAGTTGGGGGTACAGAAGATTTGGAGTCATTAGCATAGAGGTGGTGGTTGAAGCCATAATATTGCTGATGAGCTCATCTAAAGTGTAAATCGGAAAGGTGAGAGGACCATGGGCAAAAATCTGATGGGACATCAACAGTGTGAGGAAGAGAAACCACTGAAGAAGATACTGAAGTAGTAAATGGAGAGAGAGGAAGGAGAACCAGCAGAGCAGAGTCAGAAAAGCCCAAGGAGAGAGAGAAAAATGAAGTGAAGGATTGGGTAGACTGAGGAGGATAAGAACACAGACATGATCCTTGGACATACCTAGGATGAGGTAACTGGTAACCTTGGTAAGAGCAGTTTGCATGGAATGAAAAAGAAGGAAAACTGGATGGCAGATATGTAGGAGAGAGCAAGGTAGAAAGGAAGTCAAGGCAATAAAGACGGACTGCACATTTAATAAGCTGAGGAACAAAGGAGATGAGGGCCATAGGGAGGGCATTAGAGAGACAGTGGAGGCAGAGGGAGAGTTGTTCTTTTAAGAAAAAACATAACATATATGAAGGAATGGAGTTGCGAGAGAGAGAGAGAGAGAGAGAGAGGTTCATTACCTCTACTAACTAAATCACACCATATTGTTATGGCTGATGTCATCAGGTGGTACTATTACACAGTCTTCCAAACTACTTTTCTTAGCTTGCAAGAGGGTTTAGTCTTTGAAGAAAAGCTCTACGGTTGTTAGTTTGGTTATGCAACAGTCCTTTGTGGAAAACAGTGGGAGAATTTGCTGTCTGCCTTAATCTCACTAACTAGAGTCAATTTATGGGGCAGAGTGGTTCTTGGGAACCAGGCATTGGTGTGTGGGCTGAGATTTATGAAAGAGGGGACTGCCCATGTGCTGTGATGGATTTTGTCCAGGACTACTGTGTCTGTCTCTGACTGTTTCACTGACCTGCAATGCACCAGGATTTTGCTACTGTTCAGCAGTGGGCTGACACCGGTGCTAGAAGTGGGACACTAATGTTGGAAGAAAGGGAACCAAAATAAACATCTCTTTACTAGAGTGTTACTCTTAATTCTTCTGCCAGCTCTCCCAAGACCGAGCAAGTTGGTTGGGGCCTACTGATGTCTATTAGGAAATCCGTTTTGTTCCATGATAAGAAAGTGTCAATTCTGTGTGTTTATGTTCATGTGACTGCAGTATAGGGTTTGCTGCACTACTCACTGTCATGGTTTTGTGCATCTTAATTGCAGCCATGTCTGCAGTTTGAAGCCAGTTTACTCTAATGTCAGACAGATTCATTGAGGAATGGAAATTGGTTCTGCCACCAGTGCCATTTCATTTTCTGTGCATTTCTTGTCTATAATAAGGCCACTGCAGGGTCCTGCTCCTCTCAATTTCTGTTCTACTTCATTGCTTGGGGAGGAAAGTGGGCGGTCATGTATTCAAACACCTGCCCTTTTGGAAAGATGTTGACAAGAATGCATTAAACATTTGTATTAGCACTTAGAGTAATTTTTTTTCTGGGGAAATTTCTCCCACTGTGGTATTCATTTCTTGGCTCTATATATCTACTTCACCCATCCTTTCCCTCCTATTTCTATATAGGTCTCTTTGGTTTGCATTATGTTATTTATTTACTTAATAGATCACAACACACTACATGGTACAGTGGCAGCATGTTTGTGTGTCTTTGTTCTTTTCCCCTGTCTTAACTGGGATTGTACAAATACATCACAGAGGAGGGATGTTTGTATTATTATTGTTGAAGTGCCATCAGTGCTCGCAGTGTACAGTCACAGAATCCAGAGACGCAGAAGACCTGACAGTCCCTCCCACTGCCAGTGCTGATTTCTACCTTACGTATACTTACCTAATTTACTGTGGTTGTACTTTTATAGTTTCAACTGGTTTTAAGTGAGGCCACTTCCCATGGGAGACTATTACACAGCTAACAGATCTCTCTCTCAGGACTGATAAAGACTTTTCTGCAGCAACTGTATTTTTTTCCCAGCAATTGTATCCTTATTACCTCACGCTATTCATTCGCTTCTCTGACTTACCTCCCCCTCTCCAACCTGTTGATGATTGCACCATCCTTCCTGTCACTTGAGCGTCACAATTTCCATGTCATTTTTTGACTCCTGACTCTTTCCTTCTGTACCTCCAGGGTGTTGCCAAATCCTGTTCCTCTCTAGTCTCGGTGACCAAATGCACCCCTGTATTCACACCTTACAAACTAGTGTAATAATCTTTGTACAAGATGTGCTTTATGAGGTATCATCTGAAAACTAATAACTCACTGGTTGATGGTATCATGTTGAAATGTATGTGGCAACATTCATTAGTTATGATTTCCCCCTGTGTGATGTTAGTAGCATATGTTCAAACCCACACAGCGTTGACGAGGCAGGAGTAGTTAAACAGGTCTATCTTAAGCAAAGGAATGTGTATTTACCTCAATTTTCATATAAGTAGTAAATAGGGTCCTTGAGACAGCAAGTGGGAGGCAAGGCAGATCTGCATTTCAGCATACACTGGGGAGAAGAAAGAGCATGGGGGGACCCTCACCCCTGGACTCCATGTTGTCTTATTTATGGTTTAAATAAACTTTGCTTTGAGGGGTAATCCTCAGAAGAAGAACCCACTTCAAAGAGGGTCTGGACTATAAAAGTGAGGGACAAAACCACCACAGTCTACCTATCTCTATTTCTCTATTTCTTTCTCCCCTCCCCCACCCCCCAAAGAAGACAAAGGACCCAGCCTTTTTTTAGTTTGAGGGCAGATCCTGATATGAAAATTTGGTCAGCTGTGTAGCTGGAAACATGTAGTAAGATTTTTACCTTGAACCAAATCTAGTTTAAGTCTTAGCTATGAGGAAGTGTTTTATCTTTATTTCTCTTTTAACTATTTTTGACTTTAATACCTTGTACTTGTACTCACTTAAAACCTATCTCCTTGTAGTTAAATAAACTTGTTTTATTCTTAAATCAAAACTGAAACAGTGGTCTGTTTAAACCAAACTGTTTGCTACTTTAAATGGAGTTACCCAAACTGTTGGATATTGACTCCTTCCAGGAGTAGTGGACCTATAATATCTGAACTGTCCAGGAGAGGGCTGGACAGTGCAGAACACGTTTTGGAGAAAATTTGGAACTGGGAGTGTGTTGGGATCATCCTTGTCATAAACATATAGCTAAGGGTAGCATAAAATCCCTCCTGGGTAGCTGGACTGAATCTTTACCTGTAAGGGGTAAGAAGCTCAAATAATCTAGTTGGCACCTGACCAAAAAGGCCAATGAGGAAAGAAGATACTTTCAAATCTGGGGCAGGATTTGTTTGTGTTCTCTTTGTTTTCCCCCTCTCTGAATGGAGAGACCAGGCTGGAAAAACATCTCCTAAAAACATACCTGAAAGAGCATCTAAGATTACAAAAATTGTAAGTAATGGCAAAAAATGCATCAGATTATCTTTTGTTTTAGCTTGTGAATTTTCCCTATGCTAGGAGGTAGTTTATTCCTGCTTTTAGAACTGTGAAGCTAAGTCCAGAGGGGAGTCCTCTGTGGTTTAAATCTTTTTATCACCCTGTAAAGTTACCTTCCATCCTGATTTTACAGAGGTGCTTCTTTTACTTTTTTCTTTATAATAAAGTTCTTTTTTTAAGAACCTGATTGATTTTAGTGTCCTAAAAATAAAGGGTCTGATCTGTACTTATATTAAAGGCAATTGGTTGGTATATTATTCTCAAGCCTCCTCAGGAAAGGGGGCGAAGGGGCTTGGGATATTTTTGGGAAATAGGGACTCCAAGTGGTCCTTTTCCTAAATTTTTGTCTAAATCACTTGGTGGTGGCAGCAATACTGTCCAAGGACAAGGAAAGAATTGGTGCCTTGGGGAAGTTTTTAACCTAAGCTGGTAGAAATAAGCTTAGTGGGTCTTTCATGTGGGTCCCCACATCTGTACCCCAGAGTTCAGAGTGGGGAGGGAACCCTGACAATCCTGCAGGTAGTAACCCAGGTTGCTGGACACCAGAGTGTGGCGGGTGTGTTGCTGACAGGCTGCTGGGGTCAGAGTTGTTGGAGAAGGACTGCAGCTATACACAGACAGTCAGCATGCTGTTTGTGAGCACCCCAGGGTGGGAGCTACAAGAGCAAAGCATTGTTAGGCACCCAAGGTTGCGTGGTAGGGGGTGACTCACGCCGTCACTGGCCTGGATTGTGGCCTGGAATATGATAGTCCCACCTCACTCCCCTCTAATCGGTCCAAAATTCTGCTGCAAAAATAATTTTACTTTTCTGCTGCTCATATTTTCCACTCATCTTTGCATCTCTCCATTTGTGAAGCAAAATCACTGTACCTCTTTTGTCATCTAAAACTGTACCATATTTTGATCTACCTGGGGTTCCATCCTCATTGAAATTTAGAGTACATACTTAGCACCTAGCAGGGTCTGACCATGACTGCTGTGTCTTGCTGCACTAGATATTTCAGTATTAACTCAATTCTTCATAAAGATTTAGACCCAATGTTCCTCCATGGTTTGAAAATAATCCTGAATGACTTGCTAATGTTATTGAAATTCGAAAATACATAGTCAGTGAATCCATGAACTGGCATTGAAACTACATTTAGTGGCCCAGCATTCTTTTGTAAGAAATGCAATGCATTTTAGAAGTCTTATAGGTGTGAGCCTCCTCCATCATGGCATACCCATTTACATGTGTATTGTTTATTGCTGTTCTACAGCATAACTAAGCTATATTTGGCCCCACCAACTCAAGTGGATTTGTGTTACAAATAACATTGAAGTTAGCAGCTAAGTTTTTCATAGTAGGTTAACCTATGTCTTCCATTGTATTCATGCTGAAAGCTTTAAAAAAAATTTAGTATGGAAATTCATGGTAGCAGTGGGAACTAGTCAAAAAATGCATACATGCTATGGGGTAAATCCTCAGCCGGTATAAATCCTTTTAGCTTCACTGACTTCAACACAGCTATGCTGACTGAAACCACCTGAAGATCAGGCCCAGTAATTTTATTTGTAACCTCTGATGTACAGCCCCAGTTGTGAATCTTACAAAATAGATAATGCCTGGGTTAAGTGAGTAATATAAGTAGTAGATTCAGTTTTAGAATTGTGCGGTGGGCCTGTGAAACAATAATTTTTTTCAGTATAGGTATCCTGACTCAGCAATCTGTCTGCCCATTTTTAATATGTCTACCTTTTCTTCCAGTTCTTCTAACGTCACTTGCATCACAAAAAAGAAAACAAACAATGCCTGAGATGGTAAATGCCCCTAAGTTTTTTGTTCTTGGTAATTTTGTGTATACAGTGTTCTAAAGAGTGCTAGGTGTTTCTAATGCTTCTCTCTTGACATTTCCAATCTGGTAGGTTAGGAAAATGTTAAGAGATTTAAATAAACTATCTTCAACTTCTTACTCTAAATTCAACACTTCTCACCATATTTATAGAATATTGTGTTTATTGACCACATGATACTAATGGTACATTTTTAATGTAGGTTCAGAATAAGGCTTGTGGTGTCAAAGCTGGTGATTGTGGCAAGAAAGCAGGTTAAAAAGGGTGGAAGGAAAGTGACCCCCTAGCTGGGGATTTTGCTTTTTTGGGTAGGGATGGCTTCAAGGATGGCAAGAGATGGCAGTGGCAGAGAAGGGAGTATTTCCAATTTTTCAATCAAACATGAAGAAAAATTATGTGAAAAATGTGGGTAGAACTACCACCATCCCCAGTTTTTTTTTCATGTCTTGCTGAAAATACTTCCCCACTTTCCATCTGACTCTTCTCTATAGAATACATTCTCCTTATCCCGGATTTATGATGAGGTTAGTTCTAAAAGGGTTAGTTGGATTAATGCGGGGCACAGTACTCAACCCTTTAGATCTATGCACAGGGAATGTCTCTGCGGGTCTTTGGTCCATGCTAGGGGACAGATGAGAGACTGGAAAGGAGCAGGGCTGCTGAGGGAACAGAGCTACAAACACCATCCACTCCCCTCTCATGGCCCCACAGAGACCCGCAGAAAAAGAAAAGGCAGCCTACTGGTGTTGCACCGCTGAGAACTAGAAGGAGCAGAGCCACTGCCAAGGGTTTAGTGGACAGCCCCGGCGGCCTATTCCATGGGATTGCCCATCTCTCCCCAGCAGCAACAGAACTGAGTGCAAGCATCATTATGGAGATTTCTTCCCTTAAAACCTCCTCCCGTGAGTTTCTTCAGGAGGCGAGATTATCCCTCAGGAGGGGGTGATCCAGACCCACATTATGACATATTACAATTGCTTTACAGTAATATTACCAAGGCTTTATTGAACAAAGAAAGATATTGTTGCAGGTGAAATCTACAGGGACAGTAATTTGGTGCTAATAATGAAGAGTTTCAATGCAGTAAACAATAACTGAAGGAAAAGTGTATTTTAAGACTACCTAATTTTAAGTAGTGTGGACAACGTTAACCCAAGTCTCAGTTTTCATCTTCTTTTATGTCATAGGGATGAGAAGATATAAATGGTGATTACATAAAAACAGTCTATGAATAGAGAAGATGTACTTGTTCATGAGAGAATTATGAATGTTTTATAGCATACCAGGCAAAAGGAGTTTATGTGAGAACCTGGGTCATTGTAAATATAGTTGTAGAATACCAATGGAATTTTAATACACTTGTATAATAATAAATTGTAACTGTACTTTACATGTTCACATATTTTAACACTTTTTATTTTCAAATGTGTTCTGAGCGAGTCTCCAAAAGCAGTTGGTGCTTTGGGTATATATTGTTCAAGCTGTGTACAGTCTCCTAGTCAGTAATAAATTCTCTTTCTTGTCTTGGGGTAGACTTCGTGTACAATTGCCTTTTGGTATTGTTGCTATCTTATTCCATATGAGCATGGAATAAATAATGTGTGAAAACATAACTGTTGTTTAGATAGCCCAGTTACATTCACTCTTGTTGGTTTAGATTTATTGGAAAGTTCCATGCATCCTTCATCTCTATAACCCTCTCTGCTTTAAGTTCTCTTCACTCACAATTATTCAGCTATCTCGATCGACAAATAAACATTTGAATGATTAAAAAGCATACCTTAAAGTAGGATTCAAGTTGGAAATTTTGTCAAAGGCCATATTGTATCTCTTTATCATGATCCTAATATTAGGATCATTGATTGGTTAGATCCCAGGTTGACACTTTCCTGATGAGTGAGTTCTATGAGTGGACTAAAGCCAGCAGCCTTCCTGAATCTGCCATAAACCGCATAAATCACTAACGATTTGAGTAGAATTCTTATTGCTTTTTCCTGATTTATCGTCATGAAGTTCCTAGTCCTTGGACTTATACAAACATATTTAAAGTTTTAAGTTTATTAAAGTCCAGAAATACCTGAAGATTTTGGGACTACAAAGGAACAGGTTAATCCCTCCCCTGAGATTTCTAAAATATGAACAGATTGCAGAGTGCTTGTGTTCAGGACATGAACGGCTTCTCAGTGGAATACCTTCCGGGAGTCCTGATTTAATTACAACTTTTTTGGACTTATTGCCTGCAGAGGATTTCCGCTGGCAGCTTCATCCTCCTTAACTTGTTCTAAAATTCATTCTGTAGGATTTATCGTCTTCCAAGTATCTAAACTATGTTGAATTCTCATTGCCTCTTTTAGAGGTGGATCAGGGATCTGCCTTGAAAACAGGTGGGTTAGAATAAGACTGATTATTGGAATATAATTGTTCAGGTTTTACCCAGAGAGTCTACATGACATTCACCTCTGTACGTACTTGAATTGTATCTTCGTCCTATGAACAAAAGGAGGGTTTGATTGTTGCATTCTTGTTTTAGATGAAGACCTGCCTGTTGAATAGATGAACAGATGTGAAGGCAAGAAAGGACCATTATGATTATCTAGTTTGACCTACATAACACAGGTCAGATAACCTCACTGGATAATTTCTGCATAACAAGCAAATGGGGAGAGAGCAAAGAGATGCAATGACTTTTGCCCATGGTCATGTAGCAAAGAATAAAATCCAAGTCTCCTGATTTCCAAACCAGTGCCCTAGCCACTAGACTGTTAGACTTGGATTAAGGGTATGTCTACACTGCAACTACAAGCATGCTTTATATCACAAGTAGACAGACAGGTGCTAACTCTGCTTGAGCTAGTGGGCCAAAAAATTAGCAGAGCTAAAAATAGGTTCAATCATGGAAAGTGCTGAATAACTTCTGGAGAGGCTGAGCACCTTTAACTTTCACTGAAGCTTGTCCGATTCCTTTCAGTGTCTACAACCAGGTGTTCCGACTGATTGTTTCAGTGGGATTTCTTCTTTCCAAAACCTTGTGTCTATTCCTAGCAATCCATTTTCAAGATGAAAGGGATATAATCTTATGAGAAGCTCAGTGTCAAATGATCAGTATCTCCGTTTCGTTTCTGAGTGTTGACAAGGGTTTCTGTGCCTGGAATTCTAAAGGTGCAATGTTTTATGCTGGCGGAAGAAATGCAGCTGTTTAAAATATAAAAATAAGCAGTTTCTAATTAGATCAATTTTAAACATTTATAGCAACACTCAGTGCATGGTTCTGCTCAGAATAGTGGCTGTGTAAAAATGGTGACATTTTACTCTACGGTGTCCAGTTTACTGAGATTAGTTACAAAATAAGTTTTTGCTCCTTTTAGTATTTAAAACTCTCTTGGCCCTGCTGGGGCCAACGCAGATGTGGTAGAATGAGCTGAATTCTATTTCTTCTAGTAAATCGGCAATGGAATTTTTTCTAAGTTCCAGTCAGTTACGCATGTGCAAAACCAATTAAGTCAAGAGTGTAGTACAGATGCCACTGAGACAATGGCTTGTAGACTATGGTGTTGTACAGATGTTAGTGACTTGACTTGAAGGATCTTTGATACTGGCTATGGGTAGGAAGGAGGTCGTGGATTAGGCAATAGATTGGGGTTTAGTTCAATTCCCAGCTCTGCCAGACTTTATGACCTTGGGAAATTGCCTACTCTACTCTATGCCTTAGTTTACCATCTGTAAAATGGGGATAATGCCTTCCTTCCTCACAGGGATATTGAGGATAAAAATCCATTGATGGACTGCATATGAACAGTGATGTGGGCTATATAAGTACCTAGATAGATGAATATGATGAAGGAGCAGGAAACAAACCAACTTGACTTTTAGAGCCTAATTGAATTTCCTGAACTGAAAGTTAGGAAAAGAGAGCTTTCTTTTAACATGTAAACTGAGCTCACTTGGTCTGGAAATCATTTTGAGATGATAAACATAGAAACTAGTGCTGGCTGAAATTTTTTATTTTTTTCTGGAAAAAAAAAATCTAGATCCAGTAACCACACCCAAACACACCAATAAATTGTTATTTACAGGCAGGCACTCAGACATCACAGAATATGCTCTGAGGAGGAAGTCAAGGATATACACTTTTAACACATTCAAAACCACTTTCACCAAACAAAGACACTCAACCAGAGAGGTAGATCGCATCATGGAACAGGCCTCCTAAATGCCCTGAAAACCTGCTTCCATACAGAAATAAAGCCCTTTCCGACTACACACCCCCTAGTTGTCACCTTCCACCTCACGCTGGAACCTCTATGGGGTATCATCAAACAACTACAGCCTATACTCAATGGGGACCCCATCATGGTCTTAATCAAGACACTGGATTTATGATTTATTACAACAATCTGTAACCCGCTAACCCTCCTTTTTTTCCTTATGACTACAGGGGTGTTAACAGGTCACTTTACCTTGAATAGTCCCTGAGGTAGGAAAGCCTCCTGTAGTGTCCTTTACATGAGGAAAAACAAAAGATGCCTGAGTGAAACCTTGTTGAGCTTTTAAAGCTCGTCTTCAGCATGAGGAATGTTGGCCGAGGGAGGAGAGATTTGTTGACTACAATGAGCAATATCGTATCCTTTTCAATATACCCTGAACATCTGAATTTTCAGCAGAGCTTCACTGAGCTCAGTTCAGGTGTACCCGCCTTAGCAGGTGAACATACAAAAGTTTTGAGTCCGTAGCTTCTAGGGTGACCAGACGTCCTGATAAAATCGAGACGCCATTTGTCTCAATATCCGGATTTCTTCCGTTCTCTGTTGTTGTTTTTTTTGCTCAACAAGTCTGGTGGTGGGAGAGGGTTTTTTTTTGCTCAACAAGTCCGGTGGGAGGGGTCCTTGCATCTGGTCACCCTAGCAGCTTATGGTCTCAAAAGATTTGTACATCAGTGTTACTCCATTGATTTCAGTGGCATTACTTCAAATATACACTAGTATGGATGAGATCAGAATCAGACACACTATTCGATGTTTTGCAAAACGAAGCAAAGCAATCATTACTTCTCAGTTCAGATCCCTAAATCCTATTCTTTGTTCCCTGCTGAAATGTACCATGATCTGTTCGCCGTTGTAGTAGCAAATAATTTAATGAGACTCCTCTTTGGCTCAAAGTTCCCTTTTCAAGAGGAAAGTGATATACACAGAAATCACAGGCTTGAAAGCAAAACAGAAGTAGCTGCAGAGCATACCAGTACAAGAAACGTCTTATCCATCAGTGGGTGTGGTTAACTCACTATATCTCGCAACCAACAGCAGCAGAAATACTGCCAGGAAGACATGTAGCAATCTGTAAAGCACAACACCACATCCCTATACAAAAGGAGCAGCAGGGCACACGTGCAGAGGTAGAGAGTGACTTGTGGCCATGCAGCATCACTCCTCACTGAGTACTAAACCTGCTGTAACCTAGCCACCTGGGCTTCTTTGTTGTGGAATGGCAGGTGAGAATAACTGACTTTTGTTATGTTCCTAAATCAGCGCTCTTTGGGGGAGGACATGTTGAGCAAGGGTGATGCATGGATTGCATGGACCCTGGCCTAAAAACTACTGTACAAAGCTGCAGGGTAAAGCAGAAGGGAGACATCATCCATGCTGTGGAGCAGCAGTAGAACCTTGAATATCCTCTCTACAATGCCTAGCCTTCCTGCCCTCTATGAGGGGGAAGGAACAGAGAATCCAAGTGGTAGCAGTTCCTGTGGCCCTGCCTTTTGGCCTGTCTCCAGACTTCTTGGATTACAATTAATATAGAATTATGTAGAAAAGGAGAGCATAATTTTAAGGCATATGCAGAAAGGGGCAGAGTTAAAGTTATATGTTCAACCATGACTTGGTCTCTCAAACTGAATGCAATGCCAGGTTTGTGAGGGCTTTTATGGGACATAATTTCCCACTGCAAGTTTATCTGAAGCTGACTCTCAGTTGTTTCACTTTATAGTATTTGAACCTTTTAGAGACATGCCCAAAGACAGTGCATTTCTTCTATTATTGATCAATAGTTTCTCATCATTTTCCTTAATTTAATTTCTGAGAGCAATCCTTCAAGGATATGTGTACGTTTTAATACAAGGAGGGGACCAATAGTTTTAAAGTTTACTTATGCCATGGCAATCTTTTAAATCCCCTCATAGCCATGGGGGGGTGGAGTTGGGGAGGTAGAATTAAAGATAAGATGGCTTATTGATTAAATTTCACAAAATAGAATAATTTGTCCACTTGGTTACTTCTAAAGTGATAATATTTGAGGTATAAAGGTGACAGAAAAGTCACATTCTCTTTTGGCATATTTCTCATGTTTTATTTTTATTTGGATACATAAATAAGCTAGTGCTGGCAAAGCAGTGTAAAATGGTCTCCGCATATAGGAGAATCCAACCCAGCGTGTATAGCCTTTAAAAGAAATGGGCTCAATCCTGAAAAAGTAAGCACACCTCAAGTTAAAGGGCTTTTCTTGCATGAAAGTCTCAGTTAACACTGTGGGCATGGTAGGGCCCAGTCTGTATGGTGCTGATCACTCTGGCCCTGATCCAGCAGAGCACTTACGCACCTGCTTAGCTTTACAGCATGAGAGTCATTCCATTGGCACCCAGCAGGCTTGAGCTGATAATCCTCAGCACTACAATGGGAGTCAGATATAGGTCACTTACCCTTCTAGCCACAGCCAGCTATTGCTTCTAGCTGGAGAAAGCAGGGATAGCAGCCCTAAGGACTGCTCTAAGTCACAGAGGCTAGACTGGTCCCCTCGTGACTGTCCAACTGGCAGGAGATTGCTGAAGTACAGTGCAGTCCAGCTATGCTCCTCGGTGCCCTCAGCCTGCCTAGGGAACACCCTACATATGGGGAGGCAAAGGCGGAAATGAGTGGCAATGGCGTTTTTACATGACACAGGCATTTCTCTTCACCTGGAGAATCCACACATGCCCTATTGGGGCAGTTTTCTATTCCCTTTGTGTCAGATGCGGCCGTCTGTTTCCCTAGTTAAAGTCCAGTCAATAACCATTTTGTGTACATATTTGCCCAGGGGGAATAACCATATTGTATCAAAGAGTTTCTCCTACAAGGGGAGAGGGAGCAAGTGGAAGGGCTAGCCTGTCAATCAGCTGTCAGACATCCAGGCATTTTCATGATGAATTAGGCTCTGTGGATGCTTTGTGGCTTGGCTGATGAAAAAGCAGATTTTTTTTTCTTTACCAGATTCCCCAGTGTCACTCTTCCAGTACACCACTTTACCAGTTGTTGTTTCTTAATTAAATAAAAAAGTCATATTGAACCTTTTTGGAAAAACAAAGTTTTAAGCTTAATATATGCAAAGTTTTAAAAATTGTAGTTCAAAATTATAAAAATTATACTCTTGTTATATAAACAAAGCTTGATATTTTTTTCACTTACATGCCTGGTGTTGTGTGTGA
Source organism: Macrochelys suwanniensis (assembly GCA_033296515.1). NCBI lineage: Eukaryota > Metazoa > Chordata > Testudines > Chelydridae > Macrochelys > Macrochelys suwanniensis. Next base: position 42,804,131 of record CM065783.1, read on the forward strand.
GTTCTATTCAGAGACCAAGATGTACCAGTGTTTTTGGGTTTTTTTGCTTTACATAGTAGTTTCATATGTATATGCAGTAGAGAGAGAACAAAACCTAATTCTCTGTCCTATACATTATGGATGTTCATCCCCCAAGAAATATTTCTTTTTTAAAGAGTAAAACTAGTAGCCTGATCTTCAATCTTTCTTTGTTTCTCTTCATATGTTTTGTGCTGTCATGAATAATGTTGATGTTTAATATATTAATTTTTTTATAAATTGATTTAGTTGTGGCATCTACTGTAGTTGTGCCATGCTGCTATATTTATAAGCAACGGGAATCTGTCTTCTAGTCTGTAATTTTATACTAGTCTGCAGTATATTTTTTCAATTACATTATCTTAGATGCTTTGTTTTGTTTATATATCACTGTACATCTAGCACTCATAAAGTATATGTGACAAAACAAGGCTACATTGTTCTGCCTTACATAATAAGTCCTGTACCATCTTCCATAAAATGATGAATCTTTATTGGCATTGAACCAGCATGGACGTGAATTATCTAAAGACACCAAGGCTTCAAATGTATAAAAGTATATTTTCCTGGAGTGTGTCCCAATGGCCAAAAGTTGCAAAGAAAATATTTGGAACAAAAGGTTAGTTCTGATTCGATAGACATGTTTAGCATTGCAAGTACACTTACCTCCCACACTGCATAGCAATGAGAAGAGAACTTGGTGAGAAAGTTCAAACCGCTGAAGATTATCCTTTCACAAATAAACTTTTCTAATAAGCCACTGCTGAAAATTGTTAGATTATACCTCTGAGGAAAAGTGCTTTTTCCACTTAGACATTTTGAAAACTTCTAAATTCTCTCAAATAAAAGTAACAACCTTTTAAATAAGATATACATTTTATGTCAATATAATGCCATCTAATGTAAATTACTTAGAGAAATAATAGCCTTTAGAATAGGAAAACAACATTACTGTGAGTTGCATAGCAAAATATCGGCTTTTCTTTTTTTATTGTTACTGTTAGTGTTGATGTCTGCCTCCCTTTTCCCTCCAGTCTTGAATTTTCTACAGCTTCTAACCCACAATCTAGAATCCCTTTTGTATTCTTCCTGCATCTTTTGTAAATAAACTTGCAGGCTGCATTCCTGTGTCAAAAAAACATGTTTTGTTACATAGTTCAAATTGTCAACAACTTTCTCGTTTGGAATTTCCAAACTAAATTGCATTAGCTCATGAAGATGATTTGTCTGCTAATCCAATGTAAATGTATACACTTTTTATTTGTCTTCTCTTTCTGAACAAATTAAAAACACATGTAGTTTTTCAGGATTGTTAGCATATCAGTTACTACAATAACGAGATCCAAAAAAAATCACAAAACATGGTGATGTTTTGTAATCCTCCATTTTTAATGTGAACACAATATCGAAAGTAATTAGTAGATTTTTTTCAAAAACCATTCTAGATGGTTCTTCCAGGAATGTAGTTACAGTGCTGGAGTGATATACTGGAAATTGAGGTGGTATTAATTTCCAGTATAGCCACTTAAAATAGGGCCCAGTTCTGCTCCAAATGATGTCAGTAGCAAAAGTTCCATTAACTTCAGTGACTTGGGATTTGGATCGTTGAGGCTTGTCTACACTACCACTTAAGTCAATGCAACTTCCATAGCTAACGGGTGTGAAAATGCAACCCCTCTGAGTGATGTAAGCTACATTGACTTAAAGTGACAGGAGAGCATCTAGCTTCCACCTCTTATTGAGGCGGAGTAATTACGTCGATGGGAGAGCACTCTCCCATTGGCATGGAGCGTCTTCACCAGATGCGCTATATCGGCACAGCTGCATTGATGCAGGTGTGCTGATGTAGCACGGTTGTGAAGACAAGCCGTTGGAGGGGAACATAGTTCCTAGTACACTCAATACTGAAAGGAACTTGCATTCTTCCCTGTGGGTATGTTATGGGTGTTAAGGAGTGTTTAGGGGGTCAAAGAGCACCTATATTTGTAAGTAACCAGTTATTTGTGTATGTATTAGTGACTTTTTCATGTCCATGTTTATAAAACAGTGTCTTTGGAAGATATAACACTAATTCCCTATAGATGAGTAGAGATGGTTGAGAGGTTTCCATAAAAAGATCTTTTGTTGTTGAAAAGTTACCTCTTTTCAACAGTGAATTTTATTATTTGGGGGGAGGAATAGCTCAGTGGTTTGAGCATTGGCCTGCTAAACCCAGGGTTGTGAGTTCAATCCTTGAGGGGGCCATTTAGGGATCTGGGGCAAAAATTGGGGATTGGTCCTGCTTTGAGCAGGGGGTTGGACTAGATGATCTCCTAAGGTCCCTTCCAACCCTGATATTCTATGATTCTATGAAACTGTCGACATTTAATCTGTTAATCTTTTGTGAAAGATTTGTGTGCCTTTAAAAAAATGGTATTGAAAACATTATCAATATGGTTTTCAAATGGTCTTATTTACTGAAAACTGTGTTGCTTAGGCTTTTCTTACAAGACCTACAGCCTCTCAAAAAGTTCCCAAGCCAGATTCCTGGAAGCTTCGATGTTGTTTTAATATAATTTAGTAAATAAGCCCTGACAAAGCAAGTTAAGTAAAGTTTCCATAAACCTTTTTTAATGAAAACTTTTGAAAAACCTGGGAAAGCCCTGCTGAATATTCCATTAACCAAACTGCTTCAGAGTCAAGACTGCTTCCCACATGTCTGCAAAAAGTAAAGCAATAATCAGTCAAGAACCACTGCTACCTCTGTGGGGATCAGGGAACACTGATTACATTATGATTATCTTGGGTCTAATTGCCTAAGTTTCTTTTTAATGATACTCAATTTGCAAGTGAAATGGATGCAAGTCATGGGTGGCAGGGATGGAGGGGGTGAATTTTGTGTAATATAATGAAGGAATAACTCTACTTTTAAATGGTATCGATGAGGAAGAACAAGAAATCTTTGAGAGAAGCCTGTCTGGATCCTGAACTGGATGTTCATTCTTATGGCCTGTGAATTCTCTCCTCTCCTGGCTTTCTTTCCAAAACCAAATATCAGTGAAGAACACTGATCCTCTAGCATTTATCCTCTTTCATCTTTGTAATTTGTTTAGACCATATTAAAAAAGGGTATCTTAAATTATATTTTTTGCCTTGTTTTGTGTTTAATCTGGCTTTGAGCATATTTCTCACATGTTGATCTTCTCATTTTGTTTTTGTACAGAATAGTAACTAAGGACCTAGTTATGAATGGGCAATTTGTTGGCTCTAACATAAATAACTATTTTGTTTTCTCCGGCGAAAAATTGATCTACCATTTTTCCAGTATTAGCCATCATCTTAGCTGTCTGTGTTTTGGGTCAGATAGCCGGGAGAGTTAAGGTGTATTGCCCATGTTTTGTAAATAACTGCATCCCCCCTCGTTGTCTCATTAACGACAAATCTCTGTCTTTCCATTGCAAAGTGTTGCGGTGATGTCTCAGATGTGCAGATGTTAAGATGACATAAAAACAGAAAGCAGGGAGTGTGTGATTTCATGGGAATAATCTTTACAAACATTGAAGGGAACAAATACCAAACCTGTTCAGGCAAATGTGATGATGATAAGGTAGCTTTCATTAATGTACAGAACAGCGTGCCATATTTGAAAATAATTTTATTGCAGCAGTATTTGTACATTATAAACATAGGCGCCGACTCCGTGAGTGCTCCGGGGCTGGAGCACCCACCGGGAAAAATTAGTGGGTGCTCTGCACCCACTGGCACCAGTCAAGTGTTTAAGGGGCTTATGGGGGCCCGGGGCCCCCATCAGCTGTTCAGCAAGGCTGCAGGGGGGGTGAGCAATCAGCAGTTTGTTTCAGCGCTGGAGCCGAGAGCGCCGCCGATCAGCTGTTCCCCCCTGCTGAGCAGCTGTTTCAGGCTCTGAGTCATAGACTTGCTGCATTCAAAACAGCTCTTTCCAGATTTGCTGTTGAGGTTTTTTTTTGGCCACCAGCCAATCAGTGGGAAGGGAACTCTGCTCCTGGGTGGGAGGGGCAGAGAGAGTGACCCCCCACCACCACTGGTGCCTGTCTGTCTGTCTCCTGCTCCTAGCAGCTTCTTGTGGCAGGCATGCTTTCTGTGGTTCTCCACCTGCAAAACTTTCTCCAGCTTAAAGGCATTAGTACCAGCAGCAGGTAAGAAGTATATTTAAAAGGGGGTCTTGGGGTGAGGGTGGCTGGGGGCACTTCTGTTTTATATGGTTTATATGTTAAAGTCCATGTGCTCACTCTAGCAAACACAACCAGGCACCGTGGGAGGGGAGGGGAGGGGAGGGAAACAGGCTAACGGGAAACTTTCCTAGCAGTGCTATCTCTGCCTTGGGGTTTGGATGGAAGTCTCCCAAGGGAAGGGCTAGTGATCATGTTGGGGGGACAGGGCATTGCTGAATCCCAGGGTTGAGTAATTCTCTGGTGATGGTCATTGAATTGCTAATTGTCATCACTTGCTGCACAATGGCTGGTGATGGTTGTTTAACATTCACCCAGCCATTTCGTCAAGTCCCTTGTTGTTTCTGGGGAGTTCATAGACTTTAAGGTCAGAAGGGACCATTATGATCATCTAGTCTGACCTTCTGCACAATGCAGGCCACAGAATCTCACCCACCCACTCCTGGAATAATCCTCTCACCTATGTCTCAGCTATTGAAGTCCTCAAATCATGGTTTAAAGACTTCAAGATGCAGAGAATCCTCCGGTAAGTGACCCGTGCCCCATGCTGCAGAGGAAGGCAAAAAACCTCCAGGGCCTCTGCCAATCTACCCTGGAGGAAAATTCCTTCCTGACCCCAAATATGGTGATCAGCTGAACCCCGAGCATGTGGGCAAGACTCACCAGCCAGACACCCAGGAAAAAGTTCTCTGTAGTAACTTCTAACATCCCATCATTGACCATTGGTCCTATTTACCACTGATGGCAATTAATTGACCTTTGACTAAGATCATGTTATCCCATCAAACCATCCCCTCCATAAACGTATCTAGCTTAATCTTGAAGCCAGTTAGGTCTTTTGCCCCCACTGCTTCCCTTGGAAGGCTGTTCCAGAACTTCACTCCTCTGATGGTTAGAAACCTTCGTCTAATTTCAAATCTAAACTTCCTGATGGCCAGTTTATATCCATTTGTTCTTGTGTCCACATTGGTACTGAGCTGAAATAATTCCTCTCCCTCCCTGGTATTTATCCCTCTGATATATTTAAAGAGAGCAATCATATCTCCCCTCAGCCTTCTTTTGGTTAAGGTAAACAAACCAAGCTCCTTGAGTCTCCTTTCATACGACAGGTTTTCCATTCCTCGGATCATCCTAGTGGCCCTTCTTTGTACCTGTTCCAGTTTGAATTCATCCTTCTTAAACATGGGAGACCAGAACTGCACACATTATTCCAAATGAGGTCTTACCAATGCCTTGTATAACGGTAGTAACACCTCCTTATCTCTACTAGAAATACCTCGCCTAATGCATCCCAAGACCGCATTAGCTTTTTTCACGGCCACATCACATTGGCGACTCATAGTCATCCTGTGATCAACCAGGACTCCGAGGTCCTTCTCCTCTTCCGTTACTTCCAACTGATGCGTCCCCAGCTTATAACTAAAATTCTTGTTATTAATCCCTAAATGCATAACCTTACACTTCTCACTATTAAATTTCATCCTATTACTATTACTCCAGTTTACAAGGTCATCCAGATCTTCCTGTAGGATATCCCGATCCTTTTCTGAATTGGCAATACCTCCCAACTTTGTGTCATCTGCAAACTTTATTAGCACACTCCCACTTTTGGTGCCGAGGTCAGTAATAAAAAGATTAAATAAAATTGGTCCCAAAACTGAACCTTGAGGAACTCCACTAGTAACCTCCCTCCAACCTGACAGTTCACCTTTCAGTATGACCCGCTGTAGTCTCCCCTTTAACCAGTTCCTTATCCACCTCTCAATTTTCATATTGATCCCCATCTTTTCCAATTTAACCGATAATTCCTCATGTGGTACTGTATCAAATGCCTTACTGAAATCGAGGTAGATTAGATCCACTGCGTTTCCTTTATCTAAAAAATCTGTTACTTTCTCAAAGAAGGAGATCATGTTGGTTTGGCACGATCTACCTTTTGTAAAACCATGTTGTAATTTGTCCCAATTGCCACTGACCTCAAGGTCCTTAACTACTTTCTCCTTCAAAAAATTTTCCAAGACCTTGCATACTACAGATGTCAAACTAACAGGCCTGTAGTTACCCGGGTCACTTTTTTTCCCTTTCTTAAAAATAGGAACTATATTAGCTATTCTCCAGTCAAACGGTACAACCCGTGAGTTTAGAGATTCATTAAAAATTTTTGCTAATGGGCTTGCAATTTCATGTGCCAGTTCCTTTAATATTCTTCGATGAAGATTATCTGGGCCGCCTGATTTACTCTCATTAAGCTGTTCAAGTTGGGCTTCTACCTCGGATATGGTAATATCTACCCCCACATCCTTATTCCCATTTGTCATGCTGCCACTATTCCTAAGCTCCTCATTAAAGACTGAGGCAAAGTATTTGTTTAGATATTGAGCCATGCCTAGATTATCCTTAACCTCCACTCCATCCTCAGTGTTTAGCGGTCCCACTTCTTCTTTCTTTGTTTTCTTCCTATTTATATGGCTATAAAACCTTTTACTATTGGTTTTAATTCCCTTTGCAAGGTCCAATTCTACATGCCTTTTAGCCTGTCTCACTTTATCCCTACATGCTCTGACCTCAAAGAGGTAGGTTTCTTTGCTGATCCCTCCCATCTTCCACTCCTTGTATGCTTTCTGTTTTTTCTTAATCACCTCTCTGAGATGCTTGCTCATCCAGCTTGGTCTAAAACCCCTGCCTATGAATTGTTTCCCCTTTCTTGGGATACAGGCTTCTGATAGCTTCTGCAACTTTAACTTGAAATAATCCCAGGCCTCCTCCGCCTTTAGGTCCATAAATTCTTTAGTCCAATCCACTTCCCTAACTAATTTCCTTAATTTATTAAATTTAGCCCTTTTGAAATAAAAAACCCTAGTCTCAGATTTATTTTTATTTATCCTTCCATTTAGTTTGAACTGAATTAGCTCATGATCACTCGAGCCAAGGTTGTCCCCTACAACCATTTCTTCAATGAGGTCCTCACTACTCACCAAAACCAAATCTAAAATGGCATCCCCCCTTGTTGGTTCAGCAACTACCTGATGAAGGAATTCATCAGCTATCACATCTAGGAAAATCTGAGCCCTATTATTATTACTAGCACTTGTTCTCCAATCTATATCTGGGAAGTTGAAGTCTCCCATGATCACACAGTTCCCATTAGTATTTACTGCCTTAAAAACATTAAAGAGCTCTCTATCCATATCCGAATTAGATCCCGGTGGTCTATAGCACACCCCAAGCACTATCCCAGGGGAGGCTCTAGTAGTTTTCTTCCCCAATGTGATTTTTGCCCAGACAGACTCTGTCTTATCCATTCCATCACTTTTTATTTCTTTACAGTCTACCTCATCATTGATATACAATGCTACTCCCCCACCTTTACCTTTATTTCTATCTTTCCTAAACAGCACATACCCTTCAATACCTGTACTCCAGTCATGACTACTATTCCACCATGTTTCGGTTATTCCTATGATATCTGGTTTCACTTCCTGGACCAGTAGCTCTAATTCCTCCATTTTGTTACCTAGGCTCCTCGCATTGGTGTACAAACATCTTAATTTTTGCTGTTTGGCCTCACTCACATTCTTTACCCAATTTGGTATGGACATTGTACTGCCAGTATGACCTATTTGACTAGTATCCACTCTGCCCTTCCTCCTTATGTCCATTCTCCTACCCCCGGCTATATCCTCTCTTACTTGGTTGTCTTCCCTCTCAATGTTAAAATCCAGCGTGGAGATTACCTGGACATCTCCCAACCGTCTCCCCCAAATTCCTAGTTTAAAGCTCTCTTGATCAGTTGTGCCAGCCTTCATCCTAGAAGTCTATTTCCTTCCCTACTCAGGTGAAGTCCATCCCGAGAGAATAGTCCTCTGTCCATGAATGCCTCCCAGTGGCCATACATCCCAAAGCCCTCCTTGTAACACCAATCCCTGAGCCATCTGTTGATCATCATAATCCTGTCACACCTTTGTTGCCCTTCTCTAGGAACAGGCAGAATCCCACTGAAGATCACCTGAGCCTCGATTTCCTTAAGTTGTCTTCTGGGCTGCTCCCAAATTTGCAGCATATTTCATTAACACCATACAGCACAATCGTATAACTTTAAACACTTTAATGATATACATATTTCGACAGAACAGTGGGTTTCAGCAAATCATAATCTTTCCCATGATACCTTACATTGCATGCTTTATATGAAATATAAAGAATATATACAAATGATGAATATGGGGCTTACGGAGCACAACATGCCGCTCCCCTGAGGTATAGAGCAATGGCTCTCAAACTTTTGTACTGGTGACCCCTTTCACATAGCAAGCCTCTGAGTGCGACTCCCCCCTTATAAATTAAAAACACTTTTTATATATTTAACCTTATTATAAATGCTGGAGGCAAAGCAGGGTTTGGGGTGGAGGTTGACAGCTCATGACCCCCCATATAATAACCTTGTGACCCCCTGAGGGGTCCTGACACCCAGTTTGAGAACCCCTGGTAGAGAGTGTCACAGCTAGAAACTCCAAGACTTACGACTTTTAAAAGGAGACTGGACAAAACATGCAGTAAGGATCAGCCCTGCATTGGCAGGGAGATGGACTGTGCCAGGGTGATCACAGGGCTTTTCCCCCCTGTAACTTCTATAATTCCATCCCACTCTCCTAGGAGTACAAAGTCTGGTACTAAAGACCTGGTGCCTGGATCCCATATTGCCTTGCACTGGGATTGGGCATTAGTGCCCTGACATGCAACTCCTCCTATTGGGCCAGTGTAGATCCTGCTGTTAGTACAGCTATTTGCAGGTGCCCTTGTGTTTAGCTGAACCCTTGGACTCAGTCCCTGAGTGTATCCCCACTAAACTGAGAGCTAAACTGACACTACTATCCTGCTGTGTGGATCCCAGTGTGCTTGTACTGTGAATTTTTGGCAAGCTCACGTGGCTATATTCATCTCATTGTGCTGGTAGTGCTACTTCCTTGGTGTGATGATGACATTATGCTAAGATGAATCCTGAAAATAGTGCCCTGGTGTGATGGTGGTCACTCTGTGCTGTTCATGTGAATCCTGCATTTTTGTATGCTGTGGTGTTGTAGCCCTGTTGTTCCCAGGAAATTAGAGGAAAAAGGTGAATGAGGTAGTAACTTTTATTGGAGCAACTTTTGTTGCTGAGAGAGAGAGACAAGCTTTTGAGCTTTCACGGAGCTCTTCTTCAGGAAGAAAAAAGGGTGAGTGAGGTAACTTTTGTTGGTGAGAGAGAGAGACAAGCTTTTGAACTTTCACAGAGCTCTTCTTCAGGAAGAGCTCTGTGAAACCTGGCCCTATAATTATAGTACGAAAAATGAAAAACACGTCCCTTCCACAGCTCTTCTCCAGGAAGAGCTCTGTGAAAGTTCAAAAGCTTGTCTCTCTCTCTCACCAACAAAAGTTGCTCCAATAAAAGTTATTACCTCACTCGCCTTTTTTCTCTAATGTGAATCCTGTCATTATGGCCATCTTGGGTGCATCCTGATATACAGAGAGCATGAATCTTGACCACTAGAGGTGTAGTGTAAATCTTGATGCTAGTAGCCTGCTGTTTAGATCTTACTCCACTTTGAGCCTGGGAGTTTTAATTTTGGCATGGGTACACATGCCAATCCATGAAGGCAGTGGAGTTTGGGAAAAAGGTGAATGCAGGGCCGGCCTTATGGGTGGGTGCTTACAGGAGGGTGCTGTGGTCAAGAGGTAAGGAATGGGGTGGGCCTGGGGTGCGAGACTGTGGAAGGGACGTGTTTTTCATTTGTTTGTACTATAATTATAGGGCCAGGTTGAAAGATGGATAAATTTGTGGTGAAAATCAACAGTGGGAATTTTAATGATTTTAAATGTACTGTAATTTATGTAATTAGGTTGTTCTTTACTATTTTAATGATTAAATTGTTAAGATACCAATGATAGTCGCATTCAATAACTAGAATATGAAAGAACTGTATAAATATGCAGAAAATAGCCTCCCAAAACTGCAGACGTACTCAGAGGAGGGGGCGTAGAGGAGCGAGTGGTGGAAAGGCGGGGGAAGGGGCGGAGCGGGGGTGGGGCCGAGGGAGGGGGCGGAGCAGGGGTGGGGCCTAGGGACGGCACCCACCGGCAAAACCAAAAGTCAGCACCTATGATTATAAACATAACAGGCCATATCCTCCACTGATGCAAATCTCTGTAATTCCAGAGACTTCGACAGAACTAAACCGATTTACACCACCTGAACATCTGACCCCATAAATCTTCCTTCAGTGTTTTTACAAAAAATTGTTTCAAGTTAGATTTTGCTGCTTCTACAGCTGGTGTCACTCTGCATACATGCCTAAAAGAAGCTCCCTTAACATGGGATGAAGGATGACTTTAGTCATGTATTCTACAAAGGAATGTTTTAAATTTTGTGCTGTCACTCAAGCAACTACAAAAGAATCACTCAGAATGATGATTTAAGATTTTTGATAGCTACAAAAACATTACAGGAATGAAAATTATTGCAAGATCTAAACTCTGTAGAGTACCTTCTGTTTCACATCTCTTGTTGAATTTCCCCTAAATCCTGTAGTAGTGTTGGACCAGGGAATATTAGGTCAGACACCAAAGAAACAGCATTTAAAAGTTTATTCAGTTATAAGCATTTCCACCAGGATAAAAATCAATGATTTAATTTTTTTTAAACATTTTATTCAGATTTTTTTGATAAAATGCTTTTTGAGGAAAATATCTATCTAAAGATACATTATAGCTCAAAGATATCTCATTATGGAATAGGGATTATAAATTCTAATTCTACAGTATTAGACAATATAGTCATGTAATGTTTAAGAAAAGTTTTGTAAGCGAGTTCCAATAGTTCATGGATTAGGGACCCAATTTTATGGGGTTCCACAGGCTTCTGTGTATATTATTTAGGTTAATCTTTCTATCTACCCAATGGGACTCAGTGCTTAGTCTAGAAGATACCATCAGAGATACTTAGTTTTGCAGTTCTCAGACTGTGGATTTCTGTCTCCAGAGGTAACATGCTTGTTAACAGCAAAAATGTTTTTAAATAAATAAATAAATAATATATAGAGGTGAGAAATAACAGACCTCAACTCTATTGTCCCTCTGCAAATTTGTATACACAGAGTCAATCCCTTACCTCTCTCTAAAAGTGCAAAGTTTCAAAAAGTTCAGTGAATAGAAGATTGTTGGGGGTGGAATAGATCTGGACAAGAAGAAAAAGTCTGGAGATAAATGTGAGAAGCGAGGGACATATGCTTGTTTTGTTAAAATATTATATTTTTGCTGTTGAAGAAAAAAATCCAGAATACTTAACGTTGTTGTTTTAGTTAAATAAAACAATTTAAATGTCTGTCTGGTGATGTTCTCCTCCTAATAAAGCATGGCAAGAAAATCCTCCAAATATTAATGATTAACGTGTTGAATTGGAGATAGTTCACCTCCCAATGACTTCATAAATATTTGCTTCAATTACCTTTGGTAACTGAAATAACCAAACAATCATTCATTTTCTGATATAGCTGTAAAACGAATCTGAAAAATTTTCAAAATAAATCACTGTTTAAAAATGTATAGTATGTACCTTCTAAAAATGAAGGGTATAGTGTGTACCTTCTACATCTATCTCTGAGTTGTGAAGAATATGTATTAAGGTAATAACATGCAACAAGAATGCACTTTTATGTAGAAAACCATGATTTAATAGAGTCTTCCTGACTAGTTATTTAAATCAATTTGATTTAAATCAAATCCACCCTGATTTCCACCTTGACATTGACAGCCTTTGCCCAGTAATGATATTCCTAAATGGAAGCAAATTCTATACTTGTTGTTAATCATACACTCTGGCTTACCCTAATGGGATATTCTTATTCATATCTGTTAGTGCAAGTGGAGATTCCTCCTCCTGCATATTTCTCCCGTCTATTAAATGCATCATGACTGTTTTCATGCTACTTGTTGAAGGGATGTGCATGAATCCTTCAAAGTGGGAGAATTCAGTTTCAGGATCCAACATGTTTTGTACTTTCAGATTGATCCTGAGCTATGGGAAGAATAATGTGCATCTTGGTTAATGGGTCCTTCCTCCCTTGGTGGTTAGGTACAGGAAGTGGATTAACCAAGTTAACCTAAATGACTATTGCATGTCTCTAGGCTCCATTTCATCGCACAAATGCAGCTACAACAACAAACAAAGCATTTATTGGGCAGTATAAACCTTGATGTTGGTGGAATTGGCAGTCTGACGGTGTAGTTTTGAGTTGTTAGACAAACGTCTATAAAATCACGTTGGCTTAGTTGAACACCAGTAAGAGCTACTGTAAATTACTTTATATTGAAATTAAATTTACTGAATGCCAAGGAAGTTTTAGAATAAGCTAAAACAAAATAGCCAAAAGCAGCACATATTCAGATGGAATTTTTCATGCATGTTTTCCAACAGCTGTTTTTATTTTGGGTTTAATTTAAAATATATTCAACTTAATTCCATGTTCAGTTTCATCAAAACCCGCCAAAAATCCTTAGATTTTGTTTCACAAAGATCATTATCAGGTTCTGAGCAATTGTATGCTTATTACTTTCATATTTTACATTTCTGAGGTTTCATATACTACCCAAGGGCATGTCCTTATTCAAAAAGTAACATGGCTTGGCATGCTTTTCATTTACCCTTTTTCATTATTACAGACATACTGTATTAAGACGTGTTTTAGAAATGAGCCTATTTTATTTTTTAACCTTCTGTGTTTTATGTTTGTCCACTGAAAGAAAAAACAGGCTTTTTGGTGTGTGTGTGTGTGTGTGTGTGTATATATACGTGTGTGTGCGTGTGTGTGTGTGTATATATGTATATAATATAATTTTGAGCTAGGTTCTCACTTTCATGAAGGCCCTTTTCCAGTGTTCTGTCAGTGTAAAGGGAAATTTTAAAGTAGGTATAAACAGGTCCCTTTTTCACATGGCTAGAGCAGCATAAATCAGAATCAGGCCCTTTGTGTCTGAATGTATTCATTAGACGCGTAATTTTCTTTTGAGGGTGCTTGGCACTTTCTGCAAACAGCTATACACCTTCAACTCACATTGATTTCAGCACACGTTCATGGCACACAGTGTATCTCATTAATCATTCAATATCTTGTATGATAAGGATTTTATTGCTCTGAATTGACAGCTCAGGATACTGAAGACCATATGGACAGCACATGTGTAGTTTTATATGAGTCTACTCTCACTCTATTCCCAAGTATTCCTTAACTCTGAACAGGAGGGATCACATCTAGGATACAGAAAAGCATTCAGTCTTCATAACCATTCAGTAAGTAGTCTCTCTGGTAAGGCTGAGTTTGATGGTGATGGATTTTGTAATGTCAACTTATATCTCTTGGGAACTGGGCTAACATCATCTCCTTTCATATAGATAACTGAATAGCCATCTAATAGTATCCATTTCCAGTCACTATTGCTGGTTTTGAATGGATGACCTGGGTGAAAGTCTCTGTAGCTCATTACCAGTCCCCTGAGCCAGCCTGCCCCTGCACTCTAATATTTAACCTCTGTCTGCTCGCTGAACGTCCATTTTAATATTGCAACACTTAGGCCTATGCTGTATATTTTAACATTGAGCCCCAAATTCATGAAGATAAACTGAGTTCTGTTACATCGGTGCATTGGCATCAATGGGGCGGCATCAGTGAAAATGCAGGATTTGCCCCAGTGTCTAGAAGAAATTAACAAACTCGTACAGATAGCAATAAAATAAATACAATCTGAATTCAGGGAATTGAAAATAGGTTTCCTAACATTACTGCAAATGAGCCTGATTCAAAATGAGCTGGATCCACAATAACAAAGGCTGCTCCTTGTTGCATAGGTTATGTATATCCCGCTCCATAATGTGGATAAAAATTAGGCACTCTGTGGGCACCTCTTTCTCGAGGATAGATATGGTCTGTCGGAAGAAGCAGAACACCTGCACTTTATGATGGCAGGGTTGCACTGGCTTTTCACTGTCCTGGGTGAAGAAATGAATGCTGCTAAGAATTGGGGTGGGGGCTTACCTTGCCTGAGCTTTGCTCCTTTGGTCAGCTTTGCAAGTTGATGCTTCAGAAGTTTTCTGTCTGTCTGTTTTTAAATTGTTGCATCCATTTTAGAATCTGTGGCTTTCTGGGTCGACGTGTCTCAGGGAAGTGATGGATACACAGTCCTGAATCCAGCTTTAGTGTCTGATCCTGCAAGATTCCTGGGCATTCTGGCCCCAGCCCAGCAAAGCACATTCTCAACTTTCAGCACATCCGGACCATGTGTTTAAGCACTTTGTTGAATTGGGGCCAGTGTGTCCAGCACCTTGCAGGATCAAGACCTTGATCTGTCTGTCACAGATCTGGTCAGACGCCCCCTCGTTGGCCACCCACCAGAATGCTCTGAGGGGAATCCAAGCCTCTGAGTTCCTGGATCCCCAGAGTGTTTTTAAGTCTCCTGGTGCCTGATCAGAGTCCAGCCACTGCCCCTAGGCATGCTCTCAGGGTGAAGACACCCCCGTCTGAGAGCTGGAACCCTCTGTCCAGCTGCCTTGCCCCTGGGCAGAGCGCTGACACTACAGACTCCCCTGTACTTCAGCACATGCTGTCCTGGAGCACCACCCCCAAAGGTGTGAATCTTCTAGTTACAACTGAACTGTCTCTGAAGGCACGCAGTTGTTGTGAAGCTTTCAACACATAGAGACTTGCATAAGCCTAACATGTTATTGGTAGGGCTGTCAAGCGATTTCAAAAATTAATGGCGCGATAAATAGCACTGTTAAACAATAAGAGAATACCATTATTTAATTTTTTGGATGTTTTCTACATTTTCAAATATATTTATTTCAGTTACAACACAGAATACAAAGTGTACAGTGCTCACTTTATATTTATTTTTGATTACAAGTATTTGCACTGTAAAAAAACCAAAAGAAATAGTATTTTTTCAATTCACATAATAGAAGTACTGTATTGCAATCTCTTTATCATGAAAGTTGAACTTACAAATGTAGAATTATGTACAAAAAATAAAAATTCAAAAATAAAAGAATGTAAAAATTTAGAGCCTGCAAGCCCACTCAGTCCTACTCCTTCTTCAGCCAATCACTCAGACAAACAAATTTGTTTACATTTGCAGGAGATAATGCTGTCTGCTTCTTGTTCACAATGTCACCTGAAAATGGGAACAGGCGTTCTCGTGGCACTCTTGTAGCCAGCGTTGCAAGAAATTTACATGCCAGATGCACTAAAGCTTCATGTGTCCCTTCATGCTTCCACCACCATTCCAGGGGACATGCATCCATGCTAATGGTGGGTTCTGCTCGATAACAGTCCAGAGCAGTGCAGACTGACGCATGTTCATTTTCATCATCTGAGTCAGATGCCACCAACAGAAGGTTGATTTTCCTTTTTGGTGGTTTGGGTTCTGTAGTGTCTGCATCGGAGTGTTGCTCTTTTAAGACTTCTGAAAGCATGCTCCACATTTTGTCCCTCTCTGATTTTGGAAGGCACTTCAGATTCTTAAACCTTGGGTTGAGTGCTGTAACTATCTTTACAAATCTCACATTGGTGCCTTCTTTGCATTTTGTGAAATCTGCAGTGAACATGTTAATAAAATGAACATGTTTTGGGTCATCATCCAAGACTGCTGTAACATGAAATATACGGCAGAATGTGGGTAAAACAGAGCAGGGGACATACAATTCTCCCCCAAGGAGTTCAGTCACAAATGTAATTAACACATTATTTTTTTAACGAGCTTCATCAGCAGGAAGCATGTCCTCTGGAATGGTAGCTGAACCAAGAAGGGGCATATAAATGTTTAGTATATCTAGCACGTAAATACCTTACAATGCCGGCTACAAAAGTGCCATGCAAATGCCAATTTCTGGTGACATTGTAAATAAGAAGAGGGCAGCATTATCTCCTCTTAATGTAAACAAACTTGTTTGTCTTAGCCCAGGGCTACACTAGGGGAGGGGGTCGATCTACGATACGCAACTTCAGCTACGGGAATAGCGTAGCTGAAGTCGGCGTATCGTAGTCGGCTTACCTGGGGATGAGGACGGCGGCGAGTCGATCGCTGCAGCTCCCCCGTCGACTCCACTTCCGCCTTTCGATGCGGTGGATTGCCGGCGCCGACGGGGAGCGCCATCGGGGATCGATTAATCGCGTCTTAACGAGACGCGAAAAATCGATCCCCGATAGATCGATTGCTACCCGCCGATCCGGCGGGTAGTGAAGACCTGCCCTTAGTGATTGGCTGAACTAGAAGTAGGAGTGAGTGGACTTGTAGGATCTGAAGTTTTACATTATTTTGTTTTTAAGTGCAGTTATGTAACAAAAACAATCTACGTTTGTAAGTTGCACTTTCATGACAAAGAGATTGCACTACAGTACTTGTATGAGGTGAATTGAAAAATACTATTTCTTTTGTTTATCATTTTTATAGTGCAAATATTTGTAATAAAAATAATATACACTTTGATTCCAGTTACAACACAGAATACAATACATATGAAAATATAGAAAAACATCCAAAATACTGAATACATTTCAATAGGTATTCTATTGTTTAACTGTGTGATTAAAACGGCAATTAATTGTGATTAATTTTTTGAGTTAATCGCATGAGTTAACTGCAATTAATCGACAGCCCTAGTTACTGGTGGTTTATACTTAATCATATAAAGCATGAGAGAGAGAGTGTACAAAACAATAAAACCCTACACACATTTCCTGCCAGTTTCCTTACCACTCCAGGGCATTCGATGGGGTGGGGTCAGAGTTCCTTGGGCGTCCTTGCGGCCATCTCTCTAGGAAGTCAGGCAGGGACCCTTCCTCATTCAGGCGTTACATGCTGGGTGGCTTCTCCCTCATGGAGTGTCCTTTCCAGCTTGTGTGACCTTGCTATCTCCTACCCAATGCTGCTTCTCCTACCTAGGTCCTTATTTAAACCCCTTCTGGTCACTTGGCTTCTTTTTGTTCTGCCTTTTGGTAACTTTCCACTGCTCTCCCCTTCCTTGCTCCCCATTCTCTCCAGGAGAGTAAGAGAAAACTGGTTTTCCAAGGATGCAGGGACTCTGGGGATCCAGGAACCCAGAGGCTTGGATTCCCCTCAGAGCATTCTGGTGGGTAGCCATCGAGGGGGCGCCTGACCAGATCTGTGACAGACTCCTGCTCTAACCACTAGGCACAACCAGCCACATCATAGTCTCTGACAGCCGGTGGTCAGAATGCTTTACTATTAGCACCATGTGCCAGCAATAAATTGACTTGTCAATTGATTCTATCACATGGTAGTATATACAGGAGTGAGGTGTAGTGATCTGGCCACAGTTGCAAGATCGGAAGCTCAGGTAGGAATGACACCAGTCAAGGATATTAATGCTCCATCAAGGAAAGTGTTAGCTGAAATAAATGGTCAAAAGATCCCCAGATCCTCATAACATCCACTGTTGTGAGATTGCAAACAGGGCATAACATAGCAATGAATATCAACAGACACAAGACCAAGATATCTACTCTGTCAGTGGTGTTCAAAGCAGGTTTAAACACCTGCCCATGCTTTTGACTATCATATTGTAAGGAAAGTGTTACTCTTTGGGTTTGACACCTTGGATTGAGGCCTTACAAAGGACCTTATAAGAGTCACCAAATTCATTCTCAAACTTCATGGCCTGGCCTGATCTGATCTGATCTGATTATCATGGGACAAGGTGACAACAACAACATTAACATTGGGGTGAAGAAGAATGGCATTCTTTCTATTTTTAATAAAAATGTGATTTTTGTACTTAGCAGCAAACTAAAAATGGCCTTCAGGTTGAATATGTGTTGAATCTCGCATGAAGCAAAACAAACCAAGGACAGGATTATAAAAAAGCAAGAAATACAAAACCCAGAGTGAAATCGTAGCATGTATTTATTGAGCTTGAAGGGCTGTTACCGCAGCCACAAAATAAACCCTTCCTCCCTGCCCCCACCGGTTCTTGGTTAGTGTGAGTGCCAGTTTGTCAACTCAGGGAGGAGATCACAGACTGCAGATCAGGGTTTTACGATAAGCCAGGGAACAATAAATTGCTCTTTGTTTGCCTGAGTTTTACATTACTGTGGACCTGCACTTTGGGGGCAGGAACTCTTGGCATTGTTGCCGAAAGGGCCAGCGGTTTAATTAGCATAAGTTTGAGCTGGGGGGGTGTTTCCGCTGCTGGCGAGAAAGAGAGAAATTAAACCCTTCTCTCGTGTGTTGTTGCTGGAGGAAGTATAGGGATATCTGTTATACATGAAGAATTCCACTTAGATGTTTTACAAAGTAGAACGGTGCTTGGGGAGGCTATTCTAAAATGGATCACTTTTAAATCCATGAAGTGCTTGCAATTCCTATTTCAACGTAAGGAAAACAATTACTGAGGAAAACAAGTTTGTGTATTCAGAAAACTTTAATTACAGCCTTAAACAGTGACAATGCTTGCTGTTACATTATGCCGATGGGTGGCCATGGGCATTAATTGGGTATATTATGCCTTGAGAGGGAGGTTGGTGTTTGGAAGGAGAGCTTTTGACTCACAGGAAATTTATGAGCACTTTTTGTTGTGAGATTTGTTCTGACTCTGTTTCCCTATCTGTAAAATGGGGATGATATAAATGCTTACCTATCTGATATGGGGTGTGAGAGGTAGTTATAATAATTAATGTTGTTGTAAACCACTGAGAGATCTTTCCATGAAAGACCATAGGACTGCAAAGTAGTGGTATTACTAGTTGCCACTGAAGATTATTGCAAAAAGAGGTGAGGAGTGGGCTCCTTCCCCCTCCCCCCCAAAAAAGATACAACAGGAGCCTAATTATACTATAATGAAATTACATAATGCATACCTATGAGGAGATAATAAAGTTTGGACTGGGAACCTTAACTGAGCATTTCCTGGACTCTCTATTTTTAAATGAGCCACCTTAACTTTCCATTAACCTATTTTTTTTTGCTCTGGGAATTTTCTTATTTGTTTTTGTTATGCATATTAACACTATATAAATATATTAAACAACAGCACTTGGGGACTGGCATTTGTTTACTAGGGAGTATAAAATATTTACTAGCTGCAGTTATTATAAATGGAGCCATGCAAAATTTCTGTAGATCTAGGTAATTTGATGACCTTGGAGCCATATCTGGTACCTGAGCACCTCACAAACATCAACAGAGCTTAGGTAGGAAATACTATCCCCATTTTACAGATGGGGAATTGAGGCACAAAGGGCTTGATCCTGCACCATTGACTTCAGTGGGAGCTGAATCAGGCTCTTAGAGGTTAAATGATGTGCTTTAAGATCACACAGGATGGCTGTGGCTAAGCCAGGAAGTGGAAATAAGATTTTCTCCTAAGCAGGGCCGCCGCGCCAACGAGGCGACCCAAGGTGGTCGCCTAGGGCGCCAGCATTTGCGGGGTGGAGACTCCCGGCGGCGCTGCCCCTGCCCCCGGTTGAGGTGAGCTGCCGCAGGCGAGGAGCTGGCTGCCGCGGGGGGCGCTGGTGACGGGGCCACGGGAAGGCGCGGGGAGCCGAGCCCGCCGTGGCCCGGCAGGTAGCCGAGCCCAGCGCCCCTGCCACAGGCAGCCCAGCCGAGCCTGTTGCGGGCCGAGCCCAGCCTGCGGGGAGCCCAGCCCGGGCTGCGCACCGAGCCGAGCCCGCCCCCGGGCTGCAGGGGTGGGGGAGGGCGGGGAGCCGAGCACAGCCCCCCGCCACGGGCCGTGGAGGGGGAGGCTGCCGTGGGCGGAGGGGTGATTTGCCGCTGGGGGAGCGGCATTAGCTGGCAGGCGGGGTGTAGGGCCGGTGCAAGGAAGTTTCGCCTAGGGCGCGAAACTTCCGTGCACCGGCCCAGCTCCTAAGTCCCACTCTATACCCACAAGAGCATTCTTCCTTGCAAATCTAGATTCCCCTCTACACAGTACATATCTGATATATATCTCATTCTCCATAGCTTGCTGGGGGCCTATTTAGCTCTCCTATAGGCTCAACACATTTACTTTGCCTTTTTGTAAATGATTGTGCTTTGTGTATTGTGTTTACTGTATGCCTGGTTGCTGATGCATAATCAATGCCTCTCAATGCTATTGACACACATTTAACATGTTACTAGAGCTGGTGGCTTCACACCCTGTCAGTTTGCACTGAAATGTTCTAATAATTATTGAATGTTTATACCTTTTTGGGGTGAGGAGGGGAACTATCACTAGTTCTTGAGAAGGACTGAGACACGCATGTAACTTTAACATACTTTCACTATTGACTTGGTGCCTGATTTCAATAGGACTTTTCACATGGTTAAAGTTATGCAAGTGCTTTGCTGGATTGGGGTCTAAAAGCATTTTTCTGAGGTATGATTTGCTACCAAAGATATATATGTAATTTTAAGTCCAACATTTTTTTTTATTAACTCCAAAACAGCCTGTCTGATTTGCATCACATTTTCCACAACAATTTTTCTCGGCTTTTTGACTAAGCATGAGAATTTTCAGGTCAAAAGGAAGAGTCGCCCTTCCCCCCACCCCGTGCACAACTTTACCAGAAATTGGCCAGACAAGTACATGAATGGACTTAAGAAATGTCACAGTGTGCTACCAATGAAGAAATGGTTTATAGACTGAGAAATAATGACAGGACTTCTTGGCTAGATACAATGGTGTGAAGTGGACCCTTTTGTTGTTTTTGTTTTAACAAAGAATGGGTCAGAGATAGAGCTTGGAATGGAATAGACCTGACACTCACAACTGGAGCCACAGTCATGGCTCCATAATAAACATTTTCCTTCCTTATTTCCTGCTCTGTTAGTTTTCATACTGTTTCTTTCTTCTACCACCAAACTTTGCCATACTAATAATAGTGCCTTATAGCACTTCCAGCACAATCAATCATCAAGAGTTCTGCAGGAAGCAGACAATTTAACAAGACACCTCTGTTAGCCTGATTTTTTTTTAACCCTGGGTTTCTAAGATTAAAGTAGGAAAAATACACAAAAATGCCTTTTACTTAATATATTACCAGGGCGAGCTTTTGCATGATAAAGTCTAAAGCTACACTATTACAAATTAAAGGTCTGATCTATAGTTCAGGTTTTAACAGCAATATTATATCCTTTTTGGTTCGTTTGTCTAGCAAGTGTATCAACTATTAAAGAGAAGGTCAAGCAAGATAAGGTCGATTATCAGAGATCCCTAAACAACAGCAGAAGCTGGGAGGAGAAGATAGGAATGGGTCTGTCCACAATTACCCTATTCTGTACACTGCCCCTGTCCGTGTACAGGGGCTAGATGGACCATTTGTCTGACTCAGGATGGCTGTTCATATGTTCTTACCAGATTATTTAACAAACAGTAACAATCCCGAAAGAGAGGCATTCTCTCACCACATATAGCTAGTGACTTCCGGTTAGGAATGGGAGCTGCCAGGACACGTACATTTGGAAACCAGAAGGCTGATCCAAAGCCATTGTCTCCATTGACTTTATTGGGGTTTGGATTAATCCCCAAAAGAGGTCAGGCTTTACTTTCTGTGCCATGGCCTAAACCTCTTCTAATGAAGTCAATGACACAACTCCCATTGACAACAATGGGAGTAGTATCAGGCTGGCAGTAAAGAAAGTAAAAGAGTACTTTCTTTGCTCCATTGTCACCAATACAAGGATAGTACATTGGAAGAGAAACAGTACATTTTGTTTAGGAGAAACTAGAGGAATCTTAGAATTAGCTTTAGAATACATTAAAAACAGCAAGGAGCCCTTGTGGCACCTTAGGCCTGATCTACACTAGGAGTTTATGTCGAATTTAGCAGCGTTAACTCGAATTAACCCTGGACCCGTCCACACAACGAAGCTATTTATTTCGACATAAAGGGCTCTTTAAATCGATTTCTGTACTCCTCCCCGACGAGGGGAGTAGCGCTAAATTCAACATGGCCATGTCAAATTAGGGTTAGTGTGGACTGAATTCGATGCTAATAGCTCCGGGAGCTATCCCAGAGTGCACCACTCTGTGGACGCTCTGGACAGCAGTCTGAGCTCGGATGCTCTGAACAGCCAGACAGGAAAAGCCCCGGGAAAATTTGAATTCCTTTTCCTGTCTGGCCAGTTTGAATCTCATTTCCTGTTTGGACATTGTGGCGAGCACAGCAGCACTGGCAACGATGCAGAGCTCTCCAGCAGAGGTGACCATCCAATCGCAGAATAGAAAGAGGGCCCCAGCATGGACTGATCGGGAAGTCTTGGATCTGATCGCTGTGTGGGGCGATGAGTCCGTGCTTTCGGAGCTGCGATCGAAAAGACGGAATGCGAAGATCTATGAGAAGATCTCAAAAGCCATGACGGAGAGAGGATACAGCCGTGATGCCACGCAGTGCTGCGTGAAAATCAAGGAGCTGCGACAAGCGTACCAGAAGACCAAAGAGTCAAACGGATGCTCTGGATCCCAGCCCCAGACATGCCGTTTCTATGAGGCACTGCATGCAATTCTAGGGGGGGCTGCCACCACCACCCCACCAGTGTCCGTGGACTCGGACGATGGGGTCTTATCTACAGCCGCTTCCTCGGAGGTTTTCGCGGACGGGGAAGATGAGGAAGACGAGGTAGTCGACAGCGCTTTCAACGCTGATTTCCCCAACAGCCAGGACCTTTTCATCACCCTTACTGAGATCCCCTACCAACCCGCCCAAGGCGGTAACCCGGACCGTGAATCAGGGGAAGGATCAGTAGGTAAGTGTTTTAAACATTTATTTTGAATAGAATTGGCATGGTATGTTAGCAATGGGTTTTTCAAGATTAGTTTGCCCTAGGCGCTTTAGTTTTTAGTCGTTGCCAGTGCAGCTACTCGAAAAGTCTGTCAACATGTCTAGGGATAGAGGAGAAATCCTCCTGTGACATCTCCATGAAGCTCTCCTGGAGTTAATGTGCCAGCCTTTGCATCAGGTTCCTGGGGAGAGCGGCATTATGGCCTCCTCCATGGTAGGAAACTTTTCCGCGCCAGGCTAGCAGCAGGTACTCCGGTATCATTGCCTGGCAAAGCATGGCGGCATACGGCCCCGGTGTTTGCTGGCATTCACGCAGCATGCGGTCTTTCTCTGTCTCTGCAATCCTCATCAGAGTGATATCAGTCATGGTGTCCTGTTTTGAATTAGGGGAATTTTAGTATGGAGACTGGTTGCCTGTTCCTTTAAATAACTCTACCTGGCGGTTTCCAGCCACGTGGTGCGGGCGGGGAGGCGAACCGTTCATGCAGGGCAGTTCGCCAGCAGCATGCAGGGATCTTTCCCGAGCCCAGCCACGCGGTGGGGACAGGAAGGCGAACCGTTCATGCTGAGCGGTTCGCCGGCAGCATGCAGGGATCTTTCCCGAGCCCAGCCATGCGGTGGGGGCGAGGAGGCGAACCGTTCATGCAGGGCAGTTTGCCGGTAGCATGCAGGGATCTTTCCCGAACCCAGCCACGCGGTGGGGGCGGGGAGGCGAACCGTTCATGCTGAGCGGTTCACCGGCAGCATGCAGGGATCTTTCCCGAGCCCAGCCACGCGGTGGGGGCGGGGAGGCGAACCGTTCATGCAGGGCGGTTCGCCAGCAGCATGCAGGGATCTTTCCCGAGCCCAGCCACGCGGTGGGGACAGGAAGGCGAACCGTTCATGCAGGGCAGTTTGCCGGTAGCATGCAGGGATCTTTCCCGAACCCAGCCACGCGGTGGGGGCGGGGAGGCGAACCGTTCATGCTGAGCGGTTCACCGGCAGCATGCAGGGATCTTTCCCAAGCCCAGCCACGCGGTGGGGGTGGGGAGGCGAACCATTCATGCTGAGCAGTTCGCCGGCAGCATGCAGGGATCTTTCCCGAGCCCAGCCACACGGTGGGGGCGGGGAGGCGAACCGTTCATGCTGAGCGGTTCACCGGCAGCATGCAGGGACTGTTCACGGGTACAGCCGTGCTGTGGGTGTGACAGGGGGAGAGTTCATGCTTGCCGGTTCGCCGGCAGCAGGAACTGGCCGACGATAGGAGCAGTGCTTGGAACATGAAAAGAGGGTGCTGCTGTAAATTAAGCTTTCAGCAGCAAGAAATCTACGGCTTACCATGACCTCCTGCTAGCCGAATTCCGTTGTCCGGCCCCGCTTGTGTGATCTGTATACCAAGACCACAGGCACTCAATATAAAGACAGAAAATTCGACCTTGTACTGACTGCACATGTGATAGGTAGTGTGCATGGTCTTATTCACAGGGAAAGACTATATTCATTGTTCGTGAAAATTTATCTTTCTGAGGAATTCACTCCCTTTTTCCCATCCCACAGCTGCGAGTGTCTCCTGGGCTACCCCGGCATCCCCCTCCCAGAGGCTGGCGCTGATCAGGCGGCGCAAAAAAAGAACCCGGGACGAGATGTTCTCGGAACTTATGGTCTGTTCCCGAACTGAGGTGGCACAGCGGAGAGAGGACATCTCTCAGTACCGGCGAGCATCCAGCGAACGGGAGGAGAGGACTGAAGCTCGTGAGGACAGGTGGCGGCAGGAAGACTATCAGGCTACTCAGACGCTGCTTGGGCTAATGCGGGAGCAAACGGACACGCTCCGGCGCCTTGTAGATGTTCTGCAGGACCGGAGGCAGGAGGACAGAGCCATGCTTCATTGTATCTCTAACCACCCTCCCCCGCCACAAAGTCCCATCCCCCCCTCACCCAAAGTCCCAAGACGGAGGGGCGGCAGGGGCCGTGGAAACAGTCACTCCACCCCTGCGGACTGCTCAAGCAGCCGAAGGCTCTCATTCCCCAAGATTTGATGTGTCCTTTCCTTCCCTCCAACCGCACCCCGCCCTAGCCAACCTCCCAGTTTCATCTCATAATTGTGAAGTCCTTAATAAAATTTACTTTTCTGTTACGTATTGTTTCCTTGATTTTCTTGTAAAGGACGGTGTATTTGAAGGGGGGAAGGAGTTGGTAATTGGAGACGATAGGCGCCTTTACCAGGGTACAGACAGGGGTGCAAGTTCACCAGAAGGTCACACTCACATTGCAGCCATTAGGCACCCTGGTCAGTCTGGGAGGTGGTTTTCATGTTCTGTGTGGGGGGGCCTCTGTTTTTTTTGTGGTGGGGGAGGGCGGTTACAGATCTTATGTAGCGGTCCGTAGCCTGGATGACAGAGCCACGCAGAAGGGGATCTGTAACCGCCCTCCCCTGCCACAAAGTCACATAGCCCCACGACACTGAGTCCCAAAAAGGAGGGGTGGCAGGCTCCGTTGAAACAACCGGTCCACCACTGCGGACTGCTCTAGGAGCAGGAGCATATCATTCCCCGAGTTTAGAAGCGACCTTTCCATAACTCCACCCGCTCCCCAACCGCAGTATGCGTCCCAGTTTCAACCATTTACCGAGCAATCCTTAATAAAGAAGACGGTTTTAATGAACAATGTTTCCTTTCTTTTATTTTTAAGGGTGTGTGGGAAGGGGGGGAAGGTGTTTAGTAATTGGAGAGGATAGGCAACATTAACTGGGTAAAGAAACGGAGGCAGGTTCAGCTTCTGCTTAAACAAACATAATAGTCACAGGTTACCCTGGTCACTCTGGAAGCTAGCTTTCAAAGCTTCCCGGATGCGCAGCACGTCCCGCTGGGCTCTTCTAATCGCCCGGGTGTCTGGCTGCGCGTAATCAGCAGACAGGCGATTTGCCTCAACCTCCCACCCCGCCATAAACGTCTCCCCCTTGCTTTCACAGAGATTGTGGAGCACACAGCAAGCTGCAACCACAATGGGGATATTGGTTTCACTGAGATCAGAGTGAGTCAGTAAGCTTCTCCATCTCCCCTTCAGACGTCCAAAAGCACACTCCACCACCATTCTGCACTTGCTCAGACGGTAGTTGAAGAGCTCCTTTTCAGTGTCCAGGGCGCCTGTGTACGGCTTCATGAGCCAGGGCATTAGCGGGTAGGCTGGGTCCCTGAGGATCACTATAGGCATCTCCACATCCCCAACAGTTATTTTGTGCTCCGGGAAGTAAATACCTTCCTGTAGCCGTCTAAACAGACCAGAGTTCCTGAAAACGCGAGTGTCATGAACCTTGCCCGGCCACCCGACGTTGATGTTGGTAAAACGTCCCTTATGGTCCACCAGTGCTTGCAGCACCATTGAAAAGTAGCCCTTTCGGTTAATGTACTGGCTGCCCTGGTGGCCCGGTCCCAGGATAGGGATGTGAGTCCCATCAATAGCCCCACCGCAGTTTGGGAATCCCATCGCAGCGAAGCCATCTATGATCACCTGCACGTTTCCCAGGGTCACTACCTTTGAGAGCAGCAGCTCAACGATTGCATTGGCTACTTGCATCACAGCAACCCCCACTGTAGATTTGCCCACTCCGAATTGATTCGCGACTGACCGGTAGCTGTCAGGCGTAGCAAGCTTCGAGAGGGCTATGGCCACTCGCTTCTGGATAGTCAGGGCTGCTCACATCCAGGTGTCCTGGTGCTTCAGGGCAGGGGACAGCAGCTCACAAAGTTCAAGGAAAGCGCCCTTACGCATCCGAAAGTTTCGCAGCCACTGGGATTCATCCCAGACCTGCAGCACTATGCGGTCCCACCAGTCCGTGCTTGTTTCCCGGGCCCAGAATCGCCATTCCACAGCATCAACATGACCCATTGCCACCATGATGTTCAGGATGCGGGGTCCCGTGCTTTGTGAGAGGTCTGTGCCCATCTCAGAGTCAGTGTCCTCACCGCGCTGCCGTAACCTCCTCGCCCGATTTCTCAGCATCTGCCTCTGAAAAAGGTGGACGATAAGGCGCGAGGTGTTGACAACGGCCATAACTGCAGTGATGATTGCAGAGGGCTCCATGCTCGCGGTGCTGTGGCGTCCGTGCTGTCAATCACTAGAAAAGGGCGCGAACTGATTGCCCGCCGGCGCTTTCACGGAGGGAGGGCCGGAGTGAGGGATGACTGACGACAGTTACCCAAAACCACCCACGACACATTTTTTGCCCCAGCAGGCATTGGAGGCTTGACCCAGAATTCCAATGGGCAGCGGGGACTGTGGGATAGCTACCTACAGTGCACCGCTTGCAATGTCGACGCTTGCCCCGTTAGTGTGGACTCACAAAGTCGAATTACTGTCCTTAGTGTGGATACACACGTTCGACTTTGTAATATCGGTTTTACAAATTCGGCTTAAGGAAAATCGATCTACTCTCGTTGTATAGACATACCCTTAGAGACTAACAAATTTATTTGGGCATAAGCTTTCGTGGGCTAGAACCCACTTAATCAGATGCATGGAGTGGAAAATACAGGAGCAGGTATAAATACATGAAAAGATGGGAGTTGCCTTACCAAGTGTGAGGTCAGTCTAACAAGACAATTCAGTTAACAGTAGGATACCATGGGAGGAAATTCTGCCATGTACAGTGGCCAAACCGGACAGTCTCTATGAAAAAGAAATGGACACAAATCTGACAACAGGAATTATAACATTCAAAAACCAGTAGGATAACACTTCAGTTGCCTTGGTCACTCAATAGCAGACCTAAAAGTGGCAATTCTTCAACAAAAAAACTTCAGAAACAGACTCCAACATGAAACTGCAGAGCTGGAATTAGTTTGCAGACTGGACACCATCAAATTAGGCCTGAATAAAGACTGGGCCTGGTTGGGTCATTGCAAAACCTTAACCTAATTTCCCCTACTGTTACACCTTCTTGTCAACTGTTTGAAATGGGCCCTCTCATTACCACTACAAAACTGATATTTCCTCCCTTGATATCCTACTCTTAATTGAATTGTCCGTTAGACTGACCTCACACTTGGTAAGGCAACTCCCATCTTTTCATGTATTTATACCTGCTCCTGTATTTTCCACTACATGCATCTGATTAAAAAGTGGGTTCTAGCCCACGAAAGCTTATGCCCAAATAAATGTGTTAGTCTCTACGGTGCCACAAGGATGCCTAGTTGTTTTTGCTGATACAGACTAGCATGGCTACCACTCTGAAACCTTTAGAATACATTGTATCTTGTCACCACTTTAGAAATAGCTTGTAAGTATATTCACCACCACCTCTATTTCAGCTGCTGCTCTGCTTCTTCATATTAATGCTGTATGTTATTATAATACCTCTGACGGTTCTTGAGTAAGTTGTGCTGTCAATAGTGTTACCCTAAAATTGCTTAATTTGTGTTCAGA
Organism: Macrochelys suwanniensis; assembly: GCA_033296515.1. Taxonomy (NCBI): domain Eukaryota; kingdom Metazoa; phylum Chordata; order Testudines; family Chelydridae; genus Macrochelys; species Macrochelys suwanniensis. The sequence goes on from CM065783.1 coordinate 42,832,545, forward strand.
CAAAAATAAAAGCAGGAGGAAACTTAAACTTGCTAAATATGTCGTCTGCTGTCAGCAAATAATAGTAATTGAAAAAATATGATTTCATAGAAAAAAACTAACAAATGTCTCAATAACTCTTTTTTATTGTGTTTCCAAGTTTTCTATGAAAGAGGAATCACACTGACACTCTTTTAGGAAGCTGAGAACTGGTTGTTACTGACATGTTTATTTAGCAATAGCAAAAAGTTCTAGGTTTATTACAGCTAATTTGATGTCTGAGCTTAATATCACAGCTTCTTTACCTTCTGCACAAATTGTTTTTACTAGGTAGTGTTCACGACACCTGGTGGAACATAGGGTATAGGGATTGGTACTTTGTGTCTTTCAGTGTTTCTCAACCAGGGGTACACATACCCCTAGGAATACACAGAGGTCTTCCAACGGGGACATCAGCTCATCTAGATATTTGCCTGGTTTTGCAACAAGCTACATAAGAAGCACTAGCAAAGTCAGTACAAACTAAAATTTCACACCAACAATGACTTGTTTATACTGCACTATATCCTATACACTGAAATGTAAATATAATATTTATATTCCAATCAATTTATTTTATAATTATATGGTAAAAATGAGAAAGTCAGCAATTTTTCATTAATAGTGTACTGTGACACTTTTGTATTTTTATGTCTGATTTTGTAAGCAAGTAGTTTTTTAGTGAAGTGAAACTTGGGGGGTAGGCAAGAAAAATCAGACTCCTGAAAGGGGTACAGTAGTCTGGAAAGGTTGAGAGCCACTGTTTCAGGTGACCGAGGGAAGCCTCTGAGCAGAAATACAGTGTTTTCATTGTGAAACAGAGTTGGCATTTTGCTGCTATAAAGAAAATAAGAAACACTTTGTTAAAAAGATAGATGAAAATTTTGGAATCTCTATAACGCTGCCCTTTGTATTCTGTTAGAATTTCAGGCAAACGTTTGTACTTTATCTGAACTAGTTAACAGCTCAGTTGTGTTCTGTCTCCAGCAGGGAATGGCAGTTACTGCTGGAGAAATGTTAGGCTAGATGTTTTGGTCCTTATTCTACTTGCAGAATATTCCCCCCATTAATTTTCTTGAAAGGTGCTTCTTAGTTAAGCACTCTTCCATAGTGAAGAGTTCTGGGTTTGTTTGTTTTTTCATTGTCTGTTCTGTGAAGGGCAGCCCACCAGTTATGCTGTGTCTTGCCTTCCCTTACCGTCTGAGAGCTGAAAGGTGCCTTATTTGAGCTCATCAGCCGACCAATGTATAATTCCTCTTGCAAATATGGCAATCACAGGAGGATTGTAGGTGCTCACAGTAGAGCTGTTCTGACTTCAGTTGGCTCAAGGAAAAAGGGTTATGTCAAACAAAAGAAAGGTCAGAGTCTGCCTTTCAATGTGTACCACGTGGTGAGGCCTCTCTTGGGACACTTATAGTAGGATGCCTCGATCTGATTTCTGTGGAAAAGGTTGCAGCACCCTTTTAACACGTTACTGTATTTGCTTCCAGGGTGTCATTTGACCCCACTGGGGATGACGAGGGCAGTGCTTTCCTTGTGAGACTCCCTCTCATCAGAGTTTAGCCCCCATTTCCTCTGACCAGTAGACATGACTAGCATCTCTTCTGTTGTTCCTGAGGGAGATTTCCTTCTGCCAGGAATCTCGTTAATCTGTGGTCCGGCTATTTAAGAGAGATGATCTGGCTGCACTTAGCTCAAGTAAGTTGATTTATAGAGTGAATTGTATTATAATAACATAGTTCACATCATAGGATGTACTATGTTTATGCATTTGTGTCAGTGCATCCATATAGAGATAATGTATTATCAAAGATTTTTTTACTGTATTATCTGATATGTTGGCCTTAAATGTAGGGCCAGATTCTCAGCTGAGGTAAATTGACATAGATGGTTTAAATGGATTTATACTGATTTACACCAGGTGAAGACTTGGCCAACATGGACATTTTGAATATAATGCTGTATAATTCAGCACAGACTTATGATGATCTGATTCTGGGCAAAGTCAGGAATGTGGCAGTACCTTGTAAACCTCTGCATTGTATGTCTTCATTGGGGATACACAATTAGATTTCATTCTCTACAGGCACCTGTGATTTAATCTTGAGAAACACAAATAGTCATTTCAGATCAAACCAGAAGGGAGTCCCTTGCAGATTATATAAACCATTCTGAGAGGTGTGATGGGTTGGAACCCCCTTCTGGGATGACAACTGGGATTTCACTGAGCCTCTCTTGCTCGACCAGCCTGGGTTCCCTTTCCCTGCTTTGCTGAATTAGGCTCTCCGGCCTCTTGTAGCACACACACACAGGTAGGACCACACCCCGCTGCAGACACAGACTGAAATCAGCTCTGTGTGAGAGGACTCTCCCAGAACTCACGTGCACACCCCTTTGGGGAGATAAACCCAAAATAATACATCTTGCACTGTATAGAAAAATCTGCACAGCGCAAACTCATAAAAATCCACCCTCTTTCTCAATGTGAAGAGAGATGTGCATGATGTCTTGGCCCTCTCCCCCAGTTAGAAATTACATAAACTGGGTTTAATGATAAACAAAATAAGTTTATTAACTACAAAAGGTAGATTTTAAGTGATTAAAGGGATAGCAAATAGAACACAGCAGATTACCTTAGTAAATAAACAAAAGCCACAAACTCAGTTTAACACACTAGATAGGTGGGATACAAATTAGCAAATTCTCAACCTGAGTGATAGACAGGCTGGCAGATTCTTAAGGCACAAGTTGCCTTGGCTTTCCCAGGTTTTCTTACACAGGCTAAAAATCCTTCTAGCCTGGGACCATCACTTCCCACAGTTGAGCCTTTGTTCCTCAGATGATTTCAGGTGTGGTGTTGTAGGGAGAGTGAGGTCCCCTCATGTTGTCATTGTCCCTCTTTTATATCTTCCTCCCACTTGCTGGAAAGCTTTTTTGCTGTGACCTGGGTCCAACAGTTTCCATTCTATAGAGCTATCTCTGAGAGGTTTCTATTGCGCACAGTTGCTGGAGTAATCCTTGTCCTTGTGTGCATTTATTCAATAAGCCACAAACACTGTTTGGCCTCATCCAGTGTAGCACATTTGAAATACAGAGACATGGTCAATACTCCCAGCTTCAGATACAAAAATGATGCATGCATACAAATTAGATAAACACATTCAGTAAATTATAAACTTTCCAATGATATCTTACAAGACCCATCTTGCATAAAGTATATCTTAGTTATATCATAACCATATTTCCATACAGAGGCATCACGAGGCATTTCCATATATCTATAGTTTTACAAAACAAGAAAAAGTACAGAGTGATAGTGTTGTTACAGTGACAATAATGTAATGAATGAGCAGTAGTTCTCATTATAAGCTCCACTAGGTGCAGTGTGTGTAGAGAGAGACATACATTCAGCTAAACCAATTTCAAAACTTGAAGGTGATAGCAAGTTGTAAAAAAGCAGATAACAATTAACATAGTAATATGCAGACAGTGAAAGTAATGCAAGTCAAGGAGTGAGCTAGCAAACCCTGATCCAAGTGCCGTTGCTTATCGCCTTCAGTTAGGTGTATTGTATAGCACTGAGCATGTTGCTGGTGCTTAATGAATAATTCCCACAAGAGTATTCTGGATGCCAGACCTAAAAAGCGGTGACAAGGTGCATCAAATTAGAGGCATCTCTGGACTGATCAGTGTAACATCAGTCTTGCCAGTGAAATAATTGCTTGTCTACCCTCATAACCAAATGCAAATCGGCATAGGCTTTGATGGCATCCACAATGTGTGGGTCTGTTTCACGCAGACAATTCAGCAAATATTGAAACTTTCGCTTCTAAATCACTTTTGGGTCAAATCCAGATCAGGTTCACAATGAGCCGTTATAAACTGTTAACTGTTTATGTGTGAAGTTGGTGGCTGCAGTCCACTTATCTGATTCACAGAAATCACAACTGCATTTGTCGCTAATTGGCACCCTTGTTGGAGGTCCCAAAGAGGCCAAGAAATGAACAACAGTGAAGACTCAACCATAAAGGTTTCATATTCAAATTAGTGTTTCTGAGACCACATGGGTAAGCTTTTACTGGTACTGTCCAGCTGCAGCTGTTCTGTCGATAAATACAGGAATTTAAGTCTCCATGTCTCATTGAAAGAGCTGCCAAAACAAGCCTCAGGGAAGGGGAAATATAAGTGTATTTTAATAACAGAAAACATCTTGCATGTAAATAAACTGCCCAACTTCCCAGTGGTGATCTCTGGGTCAAATCAATAAGGTATTAGTAACACAGGGCTCTAACCCCAGCATAATTGCAGGAAACCATCCTTAGTGTACTTATACTCTATCAGTAACAAGGAGCCTAAATTTAGAACCAGATTCTGTCTGAATTACTCACTTGTGAGGGGTACCTTACTCTTCAAGTGGGTCCATTGTTTTCCATGGACTAGATTGGAAACACTTTGCTCACATTGGTGGGCAGTTAGTACCATGACTAGTCCATTGAAGTTAATGGGACTGGTCACGTGGGTGTGGGATCACACATTTGATGGAGGGGTTCACAGTGTCTCACTGAAAGCAATGGACCTATTTGAGAACTAAGGTACATGAGTAAGTGTGGCAGAACCAGAGGCTTATCTATGTGGGGAATCATACCAGTGTAGTTAAACCACTATAGGTACACCGGTATAACTTCCTTGCGTGGGCACTTTTATTCTGGAATAAGAGTGCCTTTTTTCATTTTAACTTAAACCCCTTCCAAAGTCACAGAATCTAAACTGGGAAGAGGTACTGAATTAGGACTGTCCATGTGGGGAGCTATACTGACATAACCATAGTGGTTTAAATTCACACCTTTTATAGCAGTATAACTTTCCAAGCAGACAAGCCCTATGGGCATGGCTACATTTGCAGATGTAGAACGCTTTGAGTTAAACCAGCCTTCATAGAGTGCAGTAGGGAAAGCGCTGCAGTCTGTCCACACTGACAGCTGCAAGCGCACTGGCGTGGCCACGTTTGCGGCATTTGCAGCGGCATTGGGAGCGGTGCATTATGGGTAGCTATCCCACAGAGCACCTCTATCCATTCTGGCACTGTGGCTTGTGGGAAGGGGGCAGAGGGGCAGGGCATTCTGAGTCCTGTCCCAATGCCCCGTGATGCATCAGTTCGCATCCCAGCAATCCCTGTGCTTCCATCCACATTTGGCGCCATATTTAAATGTTTTTTGTACTGCGCATTCTGTCTTCCTTTTCGGTCTGCGGGAATGGATCCCGAGCTGCTGAGGAATATGCTGACGAGTCTCACCAGCATGTCACGTTTGGCAGTTGAGTTACTCCTTAAGATCCAAACGGACAGTAAGGACGCTGACGAAGATATCAATGCATAGGACAAGAGATTGCTTGTGGCATTCACGGACGTGCTCACCACCGTGGAACACTGCTTTTGGGCTCAGGAACCAAGCACTGAGTGGTGGGATTACATCGCCATGCAAGTCTGGGATGATGAGCAGTGGCTGCAGAACTTTCGGATGAGAAAAGCCACTTTCATGGGACAGTGCGCTGAGCTTGGCCCCAACCTGCGGCGCAAGGACATGAGATTGAGAGCTGCTCAGCCAGTGGAGAAGCAGGTGGCTATTGCTATCTGGAAGCTGGCAACTCCGGACAGCTACCGATTAGTCGTTAACCAGTTTGGAGTAGGAAAGTCGACCGTTGGAATCATGTTGATGCAAGTTTGCAGGGCCATTAATCGCATCCTGCTCAGAAGAACGGTGCCTTTGGGTAACATGCATGACATTGTGGATGGCTTTGCACAAATGGATTTCCCTACCTGTGGAGGGGCTATAGATGTGATGCATATTCCAGTTCTGGCACCAGCCCACCTATCCTCCGAGTACGTTAATCGGAAGGGGTATTTCTCTATGGTTCTCCAGGCGCTTGTGGATCACTGTGGGCGTTTCATTGACATTAAGGCAGGCTGGCCCGGAAAGGTGCATGACTCACGCATCTTTCGGAACGCTGGTCTGTTCAGGAAGCTGCAAGCTGGGACTTTTTTCCCAGACCAGAAGATCACCGTAGGAGAAGTCAAAATGCCCATTGTGATCCTTGGAGACCCCGCTTACCCTTTAATGCCATGGCTCATGAAACCCTACACAGGGAGCCTGGAAAGCAGCAAGGAGCAGTTCAACAACAGGCTGAGCCGGTGCAGAATGATTGTGGAGTGTGCTTTTGGTTAAAGGGCCGCTGGCACTCTCTGTATGGGAAGCTGGACCTGATTGATGACAACATCCCCATGGTTATATCCGCGTGCTGTACCCTCCATAACATTTGTGAAGGGAAGGGTGAAAGATTCACTCAGGCATGGAACTCGGAGGTTCAACACCTGGAGGCTGAATTTGAACAGCCAGAGAGCAGGGCTATTAGAGGGGCCCAGGACGGGGCTGCAAGGATTAGGGATGCCTTGAGGGAGCAATTTGAGGCTGAAAGCCACCAGTAATGTCTGGTGCCCTGCACGGGAGTGAAGTGCAGTGGTTCCAATGTTAGTAGGAATCTGTGTTTGCTACACTGACTTGCAGTGCCTGTTGCTTTCCTGGGCTAAGGTATCTTTTACTTTATGCAATAATAAAGAATGTTTTCAAAACCAAAAAATTCATTTATTGAAAAGAAACACAACTGCTTGGGAAACAGAAAGGGCAAGGGGGTGGGGTGGGGAACGGTACAATCACAGATTTGCGTATGTCCTGTTCTCATACTCAGCCTTCCTGTCTGGAGTGCTGTGCAATGAGTGCTGCACTTCAGGCTGGCTATAATGCATGGTGATGGGGGTTGAATGCAGTGGGTAAGGGTCGTAGTTTTCAGGGCTGGGTGGTGAAGCTACAGGTGTTGGAGGCAGCTGGTGGCGATATGAACCTGGATGTTGGGGAAATTGGGTTGGAGATGACATGGGGGCACAAGGGAGAGTTTTGGGACAAGGGCTGCAGGGAAGGGCGGGCGCGGTAGTGCTCTGCCTGGATCGATTCCGCTTGGCACTCCATGATGCTTATCAGCTGATCCGTGCTTTGCTGCCGGAGCGCTGCGCTTTTGTGCTGGCACTCCTCATTCTGCTGGCGGATCCTCCTTTCACTCTCCCTCCACTCCTGCGCTTTTAGATTCTTGTTAAGGGACTGCTGCATTACTTCATGCAGCATGTTGTCTTTCTTCTACATGGCTTCTTCCTAATTCTTTGGAGTCTTTCAGCCGGTGATAACACGGATGGCTGAGATCTCAAGGTTGCATCTGTAAATGCAAAATGCAACACTTAACAGAAGCAGCATTGTTCACACCAGACAGAGCAATGATTCCCCCATACTTAAGGGCAAAAACAGTCTACACAATTGCATAATTTGCCCGTTCCAAAGCGACCGCACATAACCCATGGGAGCCCCAAAATGGTGAGTAAGCACAGGGTCAAGGGGGACTGATTGTTTCATGGCCATACTGTCCTCTGGGTTTCTGTGCCTTGGGGAGAGCCAACAGCTGCAGGGGGGTCCTATAAAGAACACCGTGCCCCCATTTTCCACAGTTCATCCTGGAAGATATCTTGCTGCTGAGGGTGACCTGGGAAGCAAGGGAGGGTCTTCTACTGCAATGAGGCTTCCGCCCTGGCCCATATGCAGCTTGCCTGTGTGCAGCAATGGTCCCCCCGCCCCTCATGGCACAGTGGCGTGGACATGTTAGCCTGATTGGGACAAGGACCACAGAGGCTCTCCCAAGAAACCTGCGCAAATGCATTGCCCGACTTCTGGATGAGACCTTTGAAGAGATTACAGTTGCCAATTACCGCGATCTGAGAGAGCACATCAATGCCCTATTCTGCATCTAGGCATGCATGCAGCTCTAACCCTCCTCGCCCCAAGAGCCCGCACCAAATAACTTCCTTCCCAAAATAAAAGCTGCTTACCGGGAACCTCCTCTGGTATTTGTCCTTCCCCAAGAACTGGCCACCATGACTGGCTACCTTCCTCCTGGCTTGAGAAAAGCTCCTGGCTGCATGCATCTAGGGATTCCGTGGTGTCTTCCTCCTCCTCAGCACCCTCACTCCCACTTTCCTCCTCCTCCTTCTTCCTTGTTGAACGGGGCTCTGAAGTTTTCATGGTGGTCCTTGGAGTGGAGGTGGGGTCGCCCCCAAGTATCGCATCCAACTCTTCGTAAAAATGGCACGTCGCGGGGGCAGCACCGGAGCGGCTGTTTCCCCTGCGGGCTTTGCGGTAGGCATTCTGCAGCTCCTTCACTTTAACCCTGCACTGCAGTGCATCCCGGTCATGGTCCCTTTCCATCATGTCCCTTGATATCTGCCCGAAGGTATCATAATTCCTACGGCTGGACGCAGCTGGGACTGGACAGCTTCTTCCCCGCAAACACTGATGAGGTCCAGCACCTCGCCATTGCTCCATACTGGGGATCACCTGGCGCGTGGAGGCATGGTCACCTGGAAAAATTCGCTGAGAGCACTCCTAGCCTTGCTGAGCAAACAGGAAGGGGATTTTCAAAATTCTCAGAGAATTTAAAGGGCGTGTCTGATGGTTGGTCACCTGAGGGCAAGGCAGTAGAATTCAAAGTGATGATCAGAGTGGCTAGAATAGGCATTGTGGGACACTTCTAGAGGCCGATCAGAGCGCATTAACACACCAGGGCATCCACACTGGTGCTGCGGCACTCCAGCAGGGGAGCATCAAACGTTATTCCACTCGCCAAGGTGGATTACCAGGAGCGCTCTAGCCACGCAGTCAGAGCGCTCTACGTGCCTTGCCAGTGTGGACGCGTCATGAGTTAGAGCGCACGGGACTGCTTTAATGTGCTCTAACTCGCAAGTGTAGCCGTGCCTTCTGTGTACGTGCATGTGTTTCTGATGTTTAGTTTTAAAAAGTTTTGCAGTATGCATTTTATTTTTCTTGAGAGCATTTTACTCTAATAAAGTTACTAGACTGGCCTGTTGGAAGAACAAGCTTTTATGAATTTTTATCATATTAATATTTAAGTTTGGCATGCTAGGAGAAACTTCAGTAATATTTTTTAAAATATTTTCATTTCAGAATGAAAATGAATAATAAAAACACCATGTACCATTACATTTCTGGTTTAATGAAATTAATTTCAAAAGTGATAAAAGGAAATCAAATGAAACTGAAATCTTTTAATAGATTTCTTCTTATGTTAACTTTAGAGAATTATCTAATCTTTTGGAGAGCTTTTAAAGTGATTCACTTGGATTGATTCCCAATAGAATTCCCTTTCATTACTAGATTATTGTAATTAATTATAAAATTAGGTTTATCCTTTCCAGGTTGTCAATATCTAAGCACAATGTCACCACTAACAAGAACTGACTGTCAGAAATGATCAGCATGTGATGTTAGGTGTATTAGTAGGGAGAAATCAATCATTGTCCTCTTCTGGTACTGGTATATTGTTTTATTTTTATAATAGATAACTATTTATCAGTCAGTTAGGGTTACTGAATAGCAATGTTTTTTTTAAATCACTAAAGAAATGCTTAAAAGCTAACCAGTGAAGTGTGTACATTCAAATATCTTTTAAGTTGTTTGATACACTGGTCTATGTGCAATTTGAAAAGCAAATGAAGAAAAAAAGAATTGACTGTCAGATTACATGAAGTGCCATAAAAATATTTTTGTTTAGATGAATGTGCCTTTTACCAGCCCACAGTTTTGCTGTTGAAGAGGCAGATTAATATACAGCTGGTTTCTTAAATGTTCATATAAATAGGTGTCACAGTGACTTTACATGAAATTTCCAAAATATATGCTCCCGTCTAAGGCCCAATTCAGCAAACTATCCCTATTAAATGAAGAATACGAGTATGAATTTCACTTTCAGTATATGTTTAAATCCGAAATCAATGGGACTTTAGTTGCATTCAAGCATGTACTTAACTGCTTTCAAGCATGCACTTAACTGTTTTGCTTAAATCCTCTCCCAAATCACTATCGGGTAAAATTTGCATTCCTTATTTGAGCAAAATACCTGTGGAAGATGTTGGGAATTTTGCTAACGTATCATCTGCAGAATCCGACCCACTGTGTATGAAAGGGCAGCATGTCATGGAGCATGTATCTATTCTGCCATAGAAAAGACACGCAAAGGAAAACAATATATATTCACATAAGCCTAAAAAGCCCTAACAGGGCATTTACTTTTTAATAAGCAATTTCATGGCTGATTTGCAAACTACTCGCTTTGCTGTCATACTTTGAGAAGTGCTCATCTTTTCCAATAAATAGACTAGTTTGAAAGCTTGACCTTTGTGTTCAAAAAGGAAGATAGATTAAACCTTTTTGGATAGATGGACAGAGTCATTACATGATACTTTCCACAGAGATATCCAGAAACATAACTTGACCTCAAAGTGCATCAGGTTAAACTGTTTTTAAAATATATATATATACTGTAATAGAGTTCATTAAAGTTTTCACTTTTCATTAGAGTTCATTAAATAATTATTCACAGAGAAGTTCAAAATATTTGAAACCTGTCCCTTTGGAGTTTATGGAGCTTGTATTTCTTGTGCAAGGTTTCATATTCATGAATATTGCAACTAAACTGGGCACTGACTTTTACCCCCATTATCTGTATATCTGTAAACATTTCACTGCAGCTTTTTGCAAAACATTTTTGAGTTTCAAGATGGATTAGTTAGCGCTGGTCACAATGCTATTGGTTCTGAAACCCTGACTGGCTGAGCCTGTCTCATGCAGTTAGGAGCATCACTAGAGGTTATTTTGGTTCTGTTTTGCTAATGGAAAGGCAATAGTTAGTTTGCAGTTTGTGAACTTGAAATAATAATAAGATTTTGTCTTTTAATTTTTCCAATTCAAACAGTTTAGGAAATGCTCAATTATTGTTTGATAGGCTAGATTTGCCCAGTCTATTACTGGGTCCTACAACGCAGCTTCCTTCTTAATTTCTCTTCTCTTGAATCTGTGTAATTAATATTTTCCTAGCACGTCTGTCATAGGGTTGAGTTCTAACTAGTCACTGCTTTCTTGTAATCTTCCCATAACCTTAAAGGAAATGACTGCCTGAATTTACTGCCCCATATTTTAGCCAAGGAAGTTGTGCTTTCTTGATTTACTGATAATGTTCCAGTATTTTGAGATTGTAAATAACACACATTTATTATGATTTCATTTTATATATGGGACATAGTCCCCTGAGAGGAAGACAAGGAGCTTGGATTGTAAGCCTGGGGCATCTCTGTGACCCTAACAGCATCCCAGTGCAAGAGAGCAAGGGGCTCACTGGCATCTGCTAGTGAGTTTCAGCTGACCTGACCAGTTCAGTGTACCCCAATTCATTAATGTCACACACTGTATCAGATATGTATCATCTATCATTGGAAAACTAATAACACACTGATGATTAATATTCTTCCATGGCGTGTGTATGATAAATGCCCAAGGGACCATACAAATATGAAGGAAATGCAGAACTAAAATGTGTTTACCAAACAAGCCTGGGTAGTGGGTAAACAGGTTTCTCCCAGACAAAGGACAAGCCAGTGCCTCCCACCACATGTCATCAGAGTTGATTAGCAATCACATATCAAGTGGTAATTCATTTATATTGGAGAGGGCAGGAACAGATCAATTGGCATTCAGCAAACCCCAGGGAAAAAGAAACCATCAAGGAACTTCCTTCACCGCCAGACTCCATGTCTCCTTCTTCACAGCTTGAATTAACTTTATTTTGTGGGGGGGGGGTAAATTTCAGAAGAATTCATTTTAAAGGTTCATTGGACTATAGAATAGAGGGACAAAGAATCCCTAATTTTCTTTGACCTAGGAAGAAAAGGAGAACCAGCACCTTGTACTAAGGTGATAGCTCCTGACTGAGAGACAATTGGCCATGCTGTGCAAAGTTTGATTGATAAGAGAAACCCCCTTAAAGGCTTGTACCTTGCTAGATTATTTTTTGGACTTTTAGATGCATGTTTTCACTTTTATTTGCTTGCAGCCATCTCCACCTTTATTTCTTTTACTTGACATCACTTAGCCTAGTTCCTGTTATTAATAAATTTGTTTTATTTTAATCTAAACCAAGCCAGTGCTGTGTTTGAATCGAAGTGATTGTTTACTCCAGTTAATGTGGCAAGCTGCTGGGTGCTGACTCTTTAAAGGAGCAAATGAACCTTATTATTCCTCTGAATGGCCCAGGAAAAGGCTGCACATTTCAGAGATCATGGGGCAATTTGGGACCGGGAGTGTGTTGGGGTCACTTGGCTAGTAGTAACCAAGGCTGGTGAGTACCAGAGTGTGGCTGGGGTGTAACAAGCTACCTGCTGGCTCAAGGCTGTGAGCCACAGCAGCAAAGCACTGAAAGCAGTCAGGGTTACAGAGCACGTAATGACATAGTCCCTCACTGGTCTGGATTGCATTCCGGAATGTGACAGCCTCCCAAGACATTTTGCCTTCACACCTTAGACACCTGACACCCAAAAGCTTACAGTAGATCTCACTTGCCAAACATTAGTGAGAGGACTGAAGACCAAACAGGGAGCTAGAGCCTGAGGCAAAGGTTTCCCTGAGCAGCAAGGTACTGACAGAAGAGCAATCACCCAGTGTGTTAGCAGTGAGGAGGAGACTTTGAGTGATGGGAAAAGTACCTTATGCCTCTGGATTTTCTCAGGGTCAGTGGTTCTGTTGCTCTGAGTACAGAGCAGTAGCGTCATAAGCACCAAAATATTGCTGTCACCCATACAGGCCCTTTTCAGTGAATGGGGTCCAATGAGTATGAGTCAGGGGAGGATTTCGCATCAAATAATCCAATTATTTCGAGGTTTAAAACAGCCTCTGGTTGGTGTTAGCACTCTCAGTAATATGGCATTTTGTTGTTGTTTGCTAGGAAGGAAGGGAAATTAATAGAGTATCATGTACAAAGGACTGTTTCAAAAGTATAATCATCTCTTTTGTCTTGATTTCCCCCTTGATTTCTGTTTATTGTACCCGCCAGTTATCTCTTCTCTTAAAATTAGATTGTAAGCTTTTTGGTGGAGGGACTTTGTTGTTTGCTTGTACGGCACCTAGCGCAATGGGGCTCCGATCCCTGACTGCAGCCTCTAGACACTACTACAATGCAAACAATTAACAATTAAAGTAATCCCACAGTTAACATATACATTAACAGCCAAATTCTCCCCTGTAAAATTTATAGATATGCTTCCCCCCCCAAAAAAACGGACTGATTGTTTTTAATGGCTTGTTTATAATGGATCAAATTTAAAGGGCACATTTGCTCTGTAGAATTTTAAATGTCTGCTTCTGTGCTGTTTAAATCTTTGCAAAATAGAAAAAAACTAGATGATAGGGAAAAAGTAGTTTTCATTTTTACTTCAGTTTTTTTCCACAGTGAAACTCGGGATGAAAAAATGTTAAGAACTTTGTTATAGTTGTTACTATTATGTATTTATATTACAAATAGCACTCATAGGTCCCAACAGAGGTTTTGCGAGGCATTGCACAGACACATAGTAAGAGGATGTCTCTGCCCCCAAAGAGTTTACACGCTAAATAAACAAGGCAGAGAGATTGACTTGCCCAACGTCACATAATTGGTCAGTAGCACAGGTGGGAATAGAACCGAGATCTTCTCGCTCCCAGCCCATTGCCATACCTATGGGACCTTGCTGCCTCCTGAGAGATATAATAACAACAATTACATTATTACCTTCAGATCAGCAGTTAACCTTCAGGGGAGCTAGCAGTTCCTTTACTGAATGAGCGTTTGTATAGAAGTGCAGTCATTTAATTTAATTAAAATAATTTCCTCATACAAACTGTGGACTAACTCCTGTTGTCCTTACTCCGGCAAAATTCCCATAGAGGTGAATGACCATATTGCATAGGAACATAGGAATTGCCATAGTTGATCAGACCTGTGATCCATCTAGTCCAATACCCTAGTGGCCAGTACCAGATGTTACAAAAAAAGTGCAAGAAACTCTATAGTGGACTATTATGGAATAATTTTCCAGAGGGGAAGTTGCTTCTGCTGGTTTATGCCTTGGAGAATATAGGTTTGTATCCCTTATTTTTTAAAAAATCCTGTATAATATAACAGCAGATGTTCTCATTATCCATATAAATGTATAATGCTCTTTAGTACTAAGCTCTTGACCTGAATGATATCTAGTGGCAATGAGTTCCACAATTAAATTATGCATTTCGTTACGACATGTCACCGCTCCCCTCTGCCTCAGTTTTCCCATCTGTAAAATGAGGATAATGATACCAACCTCCTTTGTCAAGTGCTTTGAGATTTACTTATGAAAAACATTATTTAAGAGGTAGGTGTTATCATTATTATTGCATAAAAATACATTTCCTTTTATAAGTTTTAAATGTTACTTTCAGTTTCATTGTATGTCTTCCTGTTCTTGTATTAGGAGAAAAGGTTCTGTGAAGCACTGGCTCATCTGTCTCTTCCTATTCATCTTCTCTGTAGACTAAACAGCTGCAATATTTTCAATCTCTCTTCATCTGGAAGTCTTTTTTTGTACCTCTAATATCTTTTGTCACTCATTTCAGAACTCCCCTCTGTTTTTGCCAATATCCTTAATTAAAACTAGGCCTTAATTTTTTTGGTTCCCCAACTTAGATGCTCTAAAAGGCCCCGATTGTCAGAGAGTTCTGAACAACCACCCTGTGAAACTCACGCTGCTTTAAGGTGCCTCAAATTCAGCATGAAAAAATTTGAAGTACTGAAAATCACGATTCATATTTGCAAATCTTGGCTAGTGGGATCAGAACCAATTACAGTATTCCAGATGAGGGCATACCAATAATTTATATAAACCATTGTAATTTTCAATATTATTTTCTATCCCATTCTTTATCCACCCTACCTTTGTTTGCTTTTTAATTTTTTAATGATCTCTGCTTCACATTGAGTGGTGGTTTTCATTAGCTGAGCTGTCCACAATGTCCTGTTCCTGAGAAATCATAATGAGTAAAGACTTGCAGGATTTGGCTCTAGCTTACCTAACATCAAAATTGATCTCACACATCACTTTCGAAGGGAGAATAATATTTTAACCTGCAATTTAGCTAAAGCTGAATGTCTTTATGAATTGTTAGCACATGGGGGTGGGGCACTCCCTGTTGTTTCTGAGACAAGTTTAGGATTCTGTGTCAGGCACCATTGGAGTAGCGCAGAGAGAGAGATAGTGATTGGGTGTGGGCAAGACAAGCAAGGCAAGTTTTAGGTGGAAAAAAAACAACGGAATGGTCTTGAGCCAATCAATGACCTCTGAGTCAGCTTGGGAAGAGGTGGTGGAATCTCCATTCTTAGAGACTTTTAAGGCCCAGCTTGACAAAGTCTTGGCTGGGATGATTTAGTTGGTGTTGGTCCTGCTTTGAGCAAAGGATTGGAATAGATTACCCTGAGGTCTCTTCCAACCCTAATATTCTATGATTCTATGACCTCTGGGGAGCCCAACATGAAAAGAGCAATTCTACCCTTATTTTACCCATGTGACCATAGTAGTCAAAACTTGTTTACACCTGGGTAACCCCCTGGAAGTCACCAGGATTTTGAAGTTTGTCAGGGTAGATGTTGGACTTGATTTTGCTGGGACTGCGTGGCTACAGCTAAAGGCAGAAAGCTGTTTGAAGGGATACAAGGGCTTTAATAGTAACTCCAATACTAACCACACGTCAACCTTGTATTTTAAAATTTCAAAGCTTCCCTCCGTAGAATCAGAGAACATTTTGTGTTCTGAAATGGGGAAAAGGTCTCCCAATTTAGGGAAATAATATTCCCTCCAAGTCTAGAAGGGCATGACATTTTCTCCTTGTTTGATTATATAAAGTATATTAAATATGACCTAAATTTTTAAGGTTGCTCAAGCTGAGAGAGTTCAAAGGATTTTGAATGACATTTTTTCAATTTATTTTTGTTAAGCCTTTGCAATAATTGTAAATAATCACTCTTATAAAGGACAAATGTCAGGGGTCAAGTAATCCTTCATGTGCATTAGTGTATGTTTCTGTGCTAAGGAAAATGCATAAAAGAAAACACAAGAGAGACACTTAGATCAAAACATAGCTAACATTTATCAGATAAACTAGGATTTAACAGTCCTTGGCATTTAAACCAAAAAGCCGAAGAAAAATATATGGCATCATAAAAGGTTATTGATATTCAGGTGGCAACAACTTATCAGGAATACCAGCTTTTCAATGTACTTCCTCACCTTTAGAAAATAGGGTTTGGTTTTTATTTGTATTATTATTAAAATGAGACAATAGGAAGGGCTTAGCACTATCATAGGTGATAAAGAGACGTAACTTTTCATCTATTAGTAACTGAAGTTTGGCAGGCTTAATGCTGAGGCCTGGAAATTTAAAGAAGCAAATGTGAAAGACACGGTTGTTAATAGTCTGTGTTGACTATGAGATTATTTTAGAAATGTCTGAGGTAACTGAAAAATTAGTTATGCAAAATCCCAAACTTGCTTTATTCTCCAGCCTTAATGATGATTGATTTTTATTGTAAGTGTTGCCAACTCTTGCAATTTTATCCCATCCCACAAAATTAGATGTTTTCTTTAAAGATCCTGCTCCTAGAGTCAGGTGATTAGTGGGTTTTTTTTCTTTTTAAGCATACAAGCTGTCTCAACCCCCTCCATGTCTCTAGCCCTCATAGTGGAAGAGAAGATCTTGAAATTATGAAACCTAAAGTCTCAAAAATCAGAAAGCAAATATAAAGATTTTTTATTTGTTTTAGAATCTAATTTTTAAGCCAATCTCATTATATTTTATAAATTGAGGTTGGCAATACTGTTGTATGTTGTGAAAGTGACACCAGAGAATTAAGCTCTCAACTTTTTAAGCCTCTTTAACAGAAAAATCATCTCTAGAAGTAAATTTCAGATATCCTAAAACCTGAATATGTCTGTTTTTTTAATGTTTACATTTTTAAATATTTTAATTTTTTTAATTTTTTTTTTTAATTTTTAATTTATACTTGTTATTTTTATCTAGTTGGAGTTTTAGTGTTGTTCTGAAGGTGAACATCCTTAATCTTACTGCCAACCTCACTAGATTGTTTTTGTTTTGATGCCAAATTTGTATTGGTTGATAAATTTATTATTTTATATGAAACAATATGATTTTTTACTCCAAGGAGTCACATTTAATTTATTGGAGAAACAACTCAATAAAAACTAGATGTTGACTGCAGAAAAATGTCTCATCCAATGAGCATTAGACGTAGATGTAGAAATTAAATAATTAAAATCAGATTACTGGTCTGCTAATCCAAATGTTCCTAATACAGAGATGGCTAACAGGAATCATGGAAGGTCCTGGGGATAGAATTAGGGATACAGTAGGTCTAGTAGGGCACTAAACTGGGACTGAAGACCACGGTTTTCTTCTTGGTTCTGCCACTAACCGGCTGTGTGATCTTGAGCAAGTCACTCACCTTTTAGTGCCTGTTTCCTTTTGCCTATCTGATCTATTTAGGTGGCAAGCTCTTCAGGGCAGTGGCTGTCTCCCACTCTGTGTGTATTCAGTGTCTAGCACAATGGAGCCCAATCTTAGTTGAAGCCTCCAGGCACTACTGTTATACAAATAATAAATAATTATAATGCTCCTCCTCTTGTTCGTCTCACTTGGAGTCATGGTAAGAGCTGTGTAATATGCTGATTTATGTAACTTTCCTCCCCTTTGGTGCCAAAGTGGTGATGAGAGAGAGAGAGAATAACCCCTCTGCCCCCCAAGAACCAATAAACTATTAGTGAGATTTACCATCTCGCTGCACAACCTATCAACTCCTTAATAGAGTTGCTCAAAATATTTCATGGGAAAGTTCTCCTGCCGAAAAATACACTTTTGTCAAAGCCAGTTGTTGGGTTTTTTTGGCAAGAAAATATCGGTTTCAATGTGATGTTTTAAGTTTTTCCTCAGGAAATTTTGAAAAAAAGATGTCATAGATTTAAAAAGTCATTTTGATTTTTTGAAATGGAAATGTTTTAAGTAAAAAACAAGGTGAAATTTTTTGTTTTGTTTCTCGAAATTCACAAACAAGGTCTTGTATAGGTGTGAAACTTCTCAGAGGCAAACCAAAAAACCTCAAAGAAAGATTTTTTTTTTCAACTGAAATTTCACAGGAAAAATTTCAGTTTTCCCACAAATTCTGCTCATTAGGTAAGAACTGCCTTAAACTAATCCACAGTCAGAGACTTGATTTGGCAGGTCTAATTTTTAAAGGCAGTGTCTCCTAGCTCTTCTGATGTAGTATAGTTAGAGCAGTGTTTGCAGTAACTTGTACTGGGACATTGGAATTTTGCATTGTGTGAGACATATGAGGTGCAGAGCAAAGGATGCAAGAAACACTTTGCCAGAATGTGACT
The DNA here is from genome assembly GCA_033296515.1 of Macrochelys suwanniensis. NCBI lineage: Eukaryota > Metazoa > Chordata > Testudines > Chelydridae > Macrochelys > Macrochelys suwanniensis. The sequence goes on from CM065783.1 coordinate 42,850,960, forward strand.
CAGCTGCTTTTACACCCATCTGCCCAGTCTCCGATCGGTTTAAATGGGATTTTCGGTTTATGTTTCCAATTATGTGGTTTTAATTTTTTGCTCTCTCAAAGCTTTGGAAGAGACTGAAATAAAATATTCCATTCACAAAGCTCTGCCTTGAGCATATTTAAAGCTATGCCCCACATGCGGTGAGACCAAAGCATATGCCACTGCTGAGCCAGGTGCATGGCTCCACCTCCCGCTGCCGTGTGAAATGTTAGGATTAATCCAATGCATTTAAATCAGATTGCCGTAATATAAATTCACTGCAGTACGTTACACTAGACTAGGCAGTAACTCGTATTCCTAGCACTGTTGGTCAGCATCTTGCATGCGGCCTCCCAAGTGTTCATTTTCAATATCTACAGTGTGCCTACTTCTCAATTGAAAGTGTCCCTTTGGTTTACATAGCAGTAACTTTCCTGGAGTGAGCAAATGGAGGTGGATTTATCTGTACTGCACCTGTGCTAAGGCGAGAGAGACATAGCTCACTGGTGTGAAGAGATGGAAGAGGGAATATTTGAAGTCATCCATGTTCAGGAATGCTCAGCAAGTGGCATAGAGAAAGACACGGCTCAGTAGGGTTTTTATAAGGGCATTGTAATTCACAGTACAGCAAAAATCCATATAATCAAATGGCATAAGCAAGGAGACAGAGGCACTGGCTCCCAATACCAAATACTATGCTGGATGATGGATTTTTTTGTATTGCTTTTCATGTATTTTTAAAGTTTTTAATGTAGAAATAAATATTGAAATATGCTAATTTTCACCTTATAAAGTGAGGGCTGTTGCCCTATTATTAATAGTTACCTGTACTACAGTATTGAAGTGTATTAGTGTGATAACATGTAGGGGCAGTACCTGGACCCCAGTAGACAAGGAGTTAACACCAACTTCCCCTCTTGGAAAATCCTTCTGGGAAGGGCTGCTGGAAAAAGAGCAGAGGTGAATGTTTATGGGTCGGCCTGGGAGCTGAGCGATTCCCCAAGGTTATTTTGCTTATGGAAATGTGCACTGATTTTTATCGACAAAGATTTTCTCCTGCTGATTCCTACTTGTTTAGTCCTGCGGTGACACCCCCAGCATACATTAGTGTTCTGTTCACAGCATATACACAGAGAAGTTGGTTAAAAAACAGAAATATTCTTGCTGGAAGGCTGCAATGTAACACTGCTTTTTTCCTTAGAAATCAGAACACTAATACACAAGAACCCCAAAAGAGAGGGAGAAAACAGGCTGCTCCCTAAGGCAGAGAGACACAACTCACCCCACCTTGCTTTAATTGGCTCTCTTCAGACTGACTGCTTGTATGCACCATGCTTTGCAAGCAGGACTAATATCTGCCCCTGCTTCCCTTTCCACACTCTTAAAGTGATAGCTTCCAATTCCTTCCTGGAAGAAGCTAGTTTATAATAAGCAGTTTAATTTGGGTCAAATTCAGATGTTGGCTATTTTAATTCGGAGGGAATAATTGAGGGACAAAAAAATGTATACAGACTAAATCTTTGAAACTTGAGTGCCCAATAGAGCCTAGGCACTGAACTGAGAACCCGTGGCAGCTGTCAGGGTTCACTAAAAGTCAGGCTGCCTTTACTTAAGTCTCTAAATGTGCATTTAGGTGTCTAAATTTAGGTACCCAAATTTGGAAATTTGTCCATAAATCCCAGACAAACCTTAGCTAAGACTGAGTTACTATTGGAAATATCGCTCTTAAAAATTATGTTAACAGAACACTGTGCAGCAGTTAAAAGAAACAAAATGTTTAAAAGTCAGGAGATTCAGTGAAGGTTCATTGCCACCCTTAACTCTGACCCCTGTATCTCACCCTATTCCAGTTGCATTTTCTTTGTGGGACACAGGCATCGCTAGACCCACCTACTTCCTGTGTCTTGACTGGTAAACAACACCCGTGTATGGACTAGATGCTCAATCCTCCACCAGTTCAACCAGCAGTTCTGAACACAGACACTAACATCTCACTTCTTACTATCTCATACAGGCCAGAGGCAAACCCTCCCTCCACCCATCCTTCTGCTACAGACTAGAGCCTACATAATTTTCCATCTTAAGTTTTAAAGCCCAGTAAGGTCTGAAGATCCCAATTTTACCCCATCCACCCTCCTGATACAGGTTAGAAAAGCTTCTGTAACTAGCCTGTTCACCCTCCAAATAGGGGTCTGAGCCTCCAGATACAGGCCAGAGATCCACCTTACTCCATACACCCAATGTGTAGTTCCTGCTAGGCAGCTTCCTTATGCCTGCTGTCCACACACATTGCACTCCAGGTTGGTCACCAAGTCAAGTGAAATTGTGATGTGGGAAGAGGGGATTGAGGCTCACTCTTGGAGTCCATAAATGGAGATATGCCAATCTCCTAGAACTGGAATGACCTGAAAAGTCAAGTCCAGTCCCCTGCCTTCACTAGCAGGACCAAGTACTGTCCCCTGACAGATTTTTGCCCCAGATCCCTAAATGGCCCCCTCAAGGATTGAACTCACAACCCTGGGTTTAGCAGGCCAATGCTCAAACCACTGAGCTATCCCTCCCCCTCCATCTCCAGATGTGGCACAGTTGGGACACTGCATGATGTCCTAGTAGCTGGTAAATTGTCAGTAGCAATCACCTATGCCATGCCTGTTGACATTAACAGTCTAGTGCAGGGGTTTGATCCCAAGAAAACAAGGATCCATCCTTACTCTGCCCTGGACAGCCTCTTGTGGTGTGGTGCGGTGCAGAGATTCCCTCATACGCCACGTGAGCCAAAAGGGACAAACTTGCTTCTGTGCTATTTATAATCTGCTTTTTACTTCAAACAACACAATTACATTTGTTTTTCCCCCTCCTTCTTTGTTACAGGTTGACAAAGTGTGTGGACAGCCCCAAGAAAGAGAAGCAAAACCTTCACCAGATAATATAGTGCAAGCAAAGAATGTGTCTGAAACCCAGGCTCTCACGATGGCTCACTCTGCTAATCTAAACAATAAAAGGAGGTAACCCTACGTGAAACATATCTCTAAGTGCATTGAAATAAACCTTATTCCTCATAGTTTGCATTAATTGTTTCTCATGCGGGAGTGTTTAAACACAATTATGTCCTCTGATATCCACCCACAACAGCCCTAGGCTTTCCTCAGAGGTGGTGCTAGTCCATTGGGGGCCCTAAACAGGAATCTTTTTGGGACTCCCCCCCCACAACACATAATAAAAAGCAAATAAGGGGGCCCCTTGAGTTGCTCGGGGGCCTAAGCAATTGCTTAGTCTGCTTAGGCCCAGCGCTGGCTCTAGCTTTCCTGGTAGTTGCGTAGATGTATTTGAGGGAATAATTGGTCCCTGTAGTGCTTTCCAGTTGAAGCCTGACAGTATTTCTTGCAGGCCAGTCCTGATGTCATTACTCAGCATTGACTCAGTCTTTAATTTGGCAAACTCTTACTGTAAACAATGGGAGCTTTGCCAGAGTAAAAACTGGGTGACTTCAGGACATTGCCCTATAGGAGTCCATTTGCTCCGGGCCTTTAAGGACTATTGATATTGGGATGGATCATCCATGGGATAGGCTGCATGGGTGTAGGGGGGGAATTTCCATGATGCAATTATTCCCCTTTTCTGTAGTGGAGGACAGAATTTGGCATACACATTCTTTCCCCGGAGGATTAGGCAGTGGGCTTCTGGTGAATTTTCAGGGATTAGAGCAAGGCCAGGTCCATCTGCGCATAGGCCCTGTGCCTCCATGTTGGCTCCAGCCTTCCAGCCATCTGTCAGTGCAGCTACAAAGGAGCCGTGCTACCAAGGTGTGTCTCTGCCATGGTTCTCGTGTGCCTAGCTTATGTGGTGCGGAGAGGGAGTTTTGTGATGTGCATCCTCTCTGGCCCCTCCCCGGCCTACACACTCCTGCCCCCCAGTTGCCTGGTCTTCACCCCCTCCCCCACGTGATTAGGGTTTGGGTGGGGAAGGAGGATGTGCCACAGAAGGGAGCGTGTCTCTCTTTGGAGTTTATCTTCCATGTGTGGCTTAGGGAAGCTGATCCTACCCAGGGCACATTTAAGTGAATTTCAGAATTGCTTATTACTGGCTAAATTAAATCCTGGCTATGTCAGTATAAATCTGGAATAACTTCACTGAAGTTAGTGGAGATGGCTCTGGGTTTACACTGGTGTGACTGAAAGCAGAGTTTGGCTTTATTCCACCTGGGTGCTTGCATAGATGAGTTCAGGCTGTAAGATTTGCACCCACATCTATTTTGATTCTTGTCCAAACCTACATGCATTCTGAAAACCAAATACACTGTCTTAAAAAAAAAAAGTTGTGACTTCAGTGTACGTATCTATCACATTCTTCTGCAGTTTGAAACCAAAGCACAACAACTTGTGCTGGTGTTTGGGGCTAACTGATTGTACAAGCTGCGTGAGATGTAAAAAAGCAAGCAGCATGGCTGGCAAAAAATAAATTAGATTTTAAAAATTCCATGGTAATAATCTGAAGTATAAACTGAAATACAGTTAACAGAATTTGTTTTTTTAAATGTACAGGTCCGGTTCTTTCCCTGATGAGATCTATCTCACTATCTTCACTCAGAATTGCATTTTAGCAGAATTGGCCTATGAGCCAGATCCTGAGCTGATGTAAATGAGCAATGGAGTCACACCAATTTATACAGCTGAGGATCTGGCCCTGGGACTTTTAATTACCAGAGAGCAGCCCTTTGATGTTTATTACTATAGATAACAAAGAAAATATAATAAAACTAATATGCCACTAATTATAAAATGTTGCCAAAAGCTGGTGTATGCATCGTAACATCAACTGAGCTGAGCACATTCTTACATTTCACTGGTTAGTGTGATGTGTTATGGAAGTGTAGTGAGAAAGGTGTGATGAAGAACCAGCATACTAGGAGTTAATGTGTGAACTGGTGTTGGTAAATATCTGGGGGATGGACTTCATCTTTCTAAGACCTGTGGGGAAACAGGTTGCGTAAAGTTTGTGCTTTGCTTTGCTTCTGGAAATAACTGGAGAGCTATAAATATTGAGAAATATACAGTGATGGACTTACTATTCTTCATATGTCATTTAATCGCATATGTTATAAATAAAAAGCAATTTTAGCTAATATAAAATTTTATAACATGTATGAAATCCAAAGTGCAGTGAGTTATGTTAAAATATATTTAGACAGGCGGATATCTTAACTGTTATGGAGAATCTAGATTATGGGATTCATTAATCATAATGCTATGTGGTGCCATGACTTCTGGGAATTTAAAATACAAGGAGCAAGATTTTCAGTTGTGTATCTAGGTACTAACATGGCCCCCATAGTAGGCCACAGTAACTAGTGGATTTTATCAAGACCCTGGGAGGTAGGGAAGTATTAGCCCCACTTTACAGAAAGGAAACTGAAGAACCGGGTAGATATAGTGAATTGCTGAGCCAGGAATAGGACCCAGGTTTCCCAAGTCCCAGTCTATTGCTCCGCAAATGAGACTATCCTTCCTACTCATCCTGAATTCAGTGGAGATATACCAGTGTACATCAGCTGTAGATCAGGCCCATAATCTTTGCAGAATGATCTCGAGTTCAAAGAGAAGAATTAGTGTAGTTTACCATGTTTCTTTTCCCAGTACACTGAGGGGAATCACAGTGATCTGTGGTACAGCTCCTAATCAGACAGCCTGTAGGAAGCTCCACACGGGCACAGGGCTCCATCTACGCAGAGCCATATAAAGGATCATGGCCTGAATCATGAACATCTTGATTTTCAAAAGATGCTGTGCAGCTGCACTGCCCACTCACTTCAGTGGGAGCTGAGGGTGCTCAGCACCTTTGAAAATCAGGCCATAAAATGATAAATGACTAACGGATTGAGTGAACCTTTTTCCCCCTCTGTGTTCCTCTGAGACAATTACTTATCAGCCTTTCCACCTTTTTATGGGTATCTCAAGCTCTTTCCACCTTTCCATAGGTGGAAAGAGCTTGAGATGAGACTAAGGTTAAAGGCCACCGTAGATGATCAGCACCAAAAGAAGATTGCATCAGAGTCTCTTTACTGGCAAAATGTTCTGAAAAGGCTCATTGCCATTGTGAGAATGCTTGCTACCCAAAACCTAGCACTGCGTGGCACTTCAGATCAGCTGTATGTGCCAAACAATGGAAACGTCCTTAAAATTGTGGAGCTGATGACTGAGTTTGATGCTGTACTTCAGGAGCATCTAAGAAGAGTCACCCCCAAGAAATGTACACACACCACTACCTTGGAAAAACAGTTCAAATACAGTTACTGGCAACAAAAGTCAAACAGAAGATTGTGGCAGATCTGAAGTCAGCAAGATATTGCTCTGTTATTCTGGACTGCACACCTGACATCAGCCATACGGAACAAATTAATTTAATGGTGCGTTTTGTAACAACAAGAGAACCTAGTGAAAATGTCCCTGCAATGGTAACTGTCAGAGAGCATTTTATAGAATTTATTGACATTGATGATATTACAGGAGCTAGTATGACAAATGTGCTTCTTAAAAAGCTGGAAGATATGGGAATTGCGATAGCTGATATGAGAGGTCAGGGCTACGATAATGGAGCCAACATGAGAGGAAAGAACAGAGGAGTGCAGACACGGATCCGAGAGTTAAACCCTCGAGCTTTTTTTGTCCCATGCAGTTCTCATTCATTGAACTTGGTGGTCAGTGATGCAGCATCTGCTTCTAGTGAGGCTGCTGAATTTTTTAATGTAATTCAAAGCATCTATGTATTTTTGTCTGCATCAACTCATCAATGGCAAATTTTGAAGCAACATCTGGGAACATCTTCTCTGACACTGAAACCACTGAGTGCCACACGATGGGAAAGTTGAGTGGAGGCGATAAAGCCTATCAAACACCAAATTGGGAAGATAGATGATGCCACAGTTGCCATTATGGAGGATAATGCTATGACAGGAGCTGTTCATGGGAGAACAGTGGCAGAGGGAAATGGAATCACCAGAAACATACATAACTTCAAATTTCTGTGTGGCTTCTCCAAGCTGAAGTTAATAAAAACACATCTACGCTCCACAATGACACAGGAGAGGCTGGTCGGCCTTGCAACCATCTCAATAGAGCATGAGCTGGCCCAGACTGTGGACCTTCAGGAAACAGTTCAAATCTTTGCAACCAAGAAGGCACAGAAAGCACCACTTTGATTATTCAAACATATAAAAATGCCAGTGTTTACTATGCAGAGAAGAAAAGTTACATTTGGTGTTCAGGCGTTTGAAAGTTAAGTGTTACTTAAAGTTTGTGAACAAGGCATTTTAAGTTGTTAGTTCTCCTTTATTGGGGTAGGTAGCAGAACAGTACCATGAGAGGAGTAGAACAGGAAGAAGGCAGAATTGAGACCTTTCAGAATTTTGGCTCAAGTGAGGGGGCATGGGGGCATCATTTGAGCTCCCCGCCTCAGGTGCCAAAATGTTGTGGGCCAGCCCTGCATGACAGGTTGCTTATTGGTTGTCCCCATAACTTGCTCATGTCGAGAGACGAGGGTCAGTGGGGATTCTGTACTGCCATGGCTCTCTTAATTCAAACACATGCTGTTCCATGATTCTTCCCTCTCTCCACCCCAGCCCAGGGGCTGTTCCTGCTCTCTCCCTCCCACTGGGACCAATTCTGTGTATCCTGTAACCTGCACACATCCTCTGTACTGATTATTTTGCTTTCAATCCCCCCATGACCTAAGCCTCAGCATGCAGACACACACACAGCCTCTTCCTCTTCCTTGGGATTTCCCTATGACCAGTAAAGCAAACTACATTACATCAGATACCACAGTATGACACCTCTGGCTAAACAGTACCTTTTAATAGGGGCCACACCACTTACGCTATGTCCAGGTGAAAATAGCGAGTTTTATTGATACGGGTTTGACTTCATGTTCCAAAGAGAGGTTTTCCAATAGAGTATCTACTGAAACTGCTTCAGATGCATGGAAAGTCCTGAAGACAAATATGTATGGCACATAGGTAGACAAGTATGGCACTCAAGAGCTTTGGAAAGAATACTAAAAAAAGTGAACTGGTTTGTAGACTGTTTGGAGATACTGCTGCCACTCGTTGAGAGGAAAAGATCTGCCCTGATCACCTACAAGTCTACTCCTACTACTGATTCGCTCAACAAGCTAAAAGAAGCTCGTAAGGTTGTTAAAATAGTTTCCAGGAGGTGTGCTCAAGAATTTTGGCTGGTCTCTGTGACAGCATCCAACAGCTGTCACAGGTGACAGTAGATGGTTATATGAGGGCATTAGAAAGGCCATTAGTCTGATAAAGAACAAGACAGCTCTGCTGAAAGATCTGGATGGCAATATCATAGCTGATAAAGGGAAGCAACTGGATAGGTGGATTGATATACACAAGGGAATCTGTAGTAGACCAACATGTGTTAGCAGAATTGCTTGGGTTTGCAGTCATGACTTTGCTGGATGCCAAACCTACTCTAGAGGAACTTGAAAAAAGCATCAAAAAGATTCCCAACCACAAAGCTTCAGGATCTGACTGTTTACCTGCTGAAATCTATAAATGTGCAAACAAAGACTTGCTGCAAAGATTGCACAAGGTACTGCTACTCTATTGGAAGGAAGAAACTGTTCTGCAAGATTTTAAGGATGCTCGCTTCATCCAACTCTATAAAATTAAAGGAGCCAGAAATGATTGTAATAACCACAGAGGTATATCTCTTCTTAACATTGTGGGAAAATCTTAAGCTGTATTCTTTTACCTAGACTTCAAACTTTAGCTGAGAGAATCTCTCCTGAAAGCCATTGTGGCTTCAGTTTGGGAAGGTTCACCATAGACATGGTCTTCTCTGTAAGACAACTGCAAGAAAAGTGCAGAGAGAAGCATATTCCACTCTAGATGGCTTTTATAGATTTAACAAAAGCCTTTGACATGGTTAGTTGGTTAGGGCTTTACAGTGTTCTGAAGAAGCTTACATAATGAAATCCTTACACAGTGGCATGAAGTCAACTGTAATGCATGAAAACCAAAAGTCTGACTCGTTTAACATCAATAATGGAGTGAAGGAGGGTAGAATACGAACGTCTACATTGTTTAATATTTACTTTTCTTTCCTGCTTCCACATGCATTCCGTGATGTTCAAGAGGGTGTCTATCTTAGCACTAGACACGGTGGAGGTTTGTTTAACATTGCAAGGTTCAGCGCTAAGATGAAGGTGAAGGAGATCATCATAAGGGACCTGTTTGCAGATAATGCCACCCTTGTGGCTCACAGTGTTTATGCCCTACAACATCTTATTACCAAGTTCTCTAATTCATGCAAAATCTTTGGGCTAGCAATAAGCTTGAAGAAGGCTATCATGCAACAAAGCTCTTCAGAACCAGTTCCCGATATCACCTTAGATGGTATTCATCTGGATGTTATTTACCAGTTTTGCTACTTTGGCTCTACTGTTACCATCAGTGTAGATCTTGATGCTGACCTCACTAGTAGAATCAGCAAAGCATCCAAGAACTTTGATCTTTTGCAAGACAGAGCCTAGAACAATAACAAATTGTCAACTAAAGTGAAAATCTGTATTTATGACCGATGCCAAATATGCCATAAGACTAAACAACTTTCATATAGATGCTTGCATGAAATTCTTTGAATAAGATGGCAAGACAGGGTGACAAATGTGGACGTGTTAAATTGTGCTGGTATATCATTCATGGGAACATTGATTTGTAAGAAAAGACTCAAGAAGCTTGGACGTGTCAAGTGAATGCTGGTTTACTGGATCCCAAAGAGTGTGCTGTCCTCTGAAGCTCACAAAGGGACTAGAAAGAGAGGCAGACTGCTGCACAGATTTTGAGATGCTTGAAAAGATCACTTAGTATCTGCAGATGATTGGAAAAGGAGTGCAGAATGCTGCTCTGTTTGCTGGAGTCAGCTTGTAGATGGAGCGAGGCATTGTGAGGTGGACTGGATCACGCTTTTGTGATGACCAGGGACAGAGGAGGAAAGAATCTGCTGTTCAGATTCAGATCATTGCTAGCGCATGGGTGTGCCCAACCTGTGGACGGGATGCATCGGACTCAGCAGTCATCAAAGAACTCATCAGCACATACACCATGCTCTGTAAAGAGTGACAGTGCCATTGAGCTACTGAGGGATGCCAGTATACTGTAAAATAGAGTAGATATTACTCAGTAAACTAATTCTAAATGCTGATACTCCATCCTTGATCTGGCAACCCACTCAAGTACATACTTAAGTTCAGCACAGGACTTCAGCAGGTGCCTAGCTATAAGCACGTGCTTTAATCCCTTTGAGTGCAATGGGATTTAAAGATGTGTTTCAAGTTCAGCACATGTCTAAGTCCTGTGCTGAATAGGGATGGACTGCTGAATTAAATCTTTAATCACATGCTCAGCTCTGGGACTACTCATGTACTTAAAATTAAGCTCGTGTGTTAAGTGCTCTTCTGATATAACATGTTTGTATTTTGCTAAACATTTTCTCTCACTAAAATAGATTCCCTAATTCATCTCCATCTAAATTCAGTTCCTGCACCTTTTTTTCTTAATTCCGCTAAATCTGTCTCCTTTGGGACAATGCACGATGACTGAAATTTGTACAAATACTGCATGGTCTTAGTAAATTTCTAACTCTGAATGTATTTACAACAGTACAGCATGATGAAGATTTATAGATTTAATTACCTTTTTTTTAATTGCACAACACTCTTCAGAGATTAACTGAAACTGTCAACATTGCTGCTGTAGTCATTTTTTAACCTGGAGGTTACTGTAATGTATAGCAGGGATGTCAGGAAAAGTGAAGCTACATGATGATGTAGGAATGCACACAGCATATATCTCAATCAGTAAATTGGGATTTTATTGCTGATTTCAGCACAAAACACTCTTCAGGCTTGGATCAGAACACTTGGCAAAGCCAAAATACCCTCCTTTAATATCTGTTCTGTATTTAATATATTTTTCACTCCACTAAACACAGACTGAATACAGATCTACCTACGAATATGGAAATATATTCTGCTTAGCAAAGAAATAAAACATGGCATTTGGTCTCTGATTAGAGAAGGCAGCAGTTGCAATCTTACTATGTGAGGGTTTCATTGTTATTTTGTGACCCGGGAGGCTTTTATTCTTATTAAAATAACTAATTTTTAGTTTCTTAAGAAATGTATGAAATCAATTCCACCTATTTGATTTGAATTGAATGTATCTGTTGGATCCAACTGTAGGTGTGTTTAATGCTCGAATTTTATCAAAGAGGAAGTAGAAAACACATTGTTAATGCCAACTGCAAATCAAATGGCTATGGAGAAGATGAAAACATTTCAGACTAAGTGTTGGTAGTCTGACCCATGCACATAGTGCCCATTGGCCATTGTTTTCCCCCAGCATAAGGGCTGCTTTGCGTTTAACTGGCCCTCTAGGAGCACCACCCCAGGGCAGGGGGGACCCTCTAGTGGCACAGCATGGAACTGGTGTAGCAGCACTCTCATGCCACCATCCCTCCATGTGGTCAGTATGGGGGCATGCTGGGTTAACGAGAAAGTGGTCAGGGCATCTCCGCATGCTGACAATCCATGGGTGTTATAATGGCTTATCTGGGCCATTAGCAGCCTTAGTAATTTAGAACAGCCTTCCTTTGCCACCTTATCCCCCAACTCTCTGACTTCCACTTTGTGCTGATCAGTGCTGTTGAAAATATAGTCCATTTTCTTCAGTAAATCTTCACTGGGTATCTAAGGTGCACAAGGGTCTGTGTTGCCTTTTACATGCATGTATATGTAAAAGCCATTGCATTATGCAGAAGTATTGAGGGGAGATTAGACATCCAGAGCCTGATCTCACACTGACTACTCCTGATTTATTCTGGTCTAAATGAGAGCATAATCAGGCTCCCCACCATACGTGAAATATTTAATCCAAATATTTCTATACAGCTCAGGATGGCAGAACCACAAAACACACATGTATGCTTGAATCTGGACTGCTAAAAGAGCCATTATATTGTGGAAATTGGGGCTTTCCTAGAGAGATCCATTTGAGCTGTTTCCTCTGGCATGACCCTGTGAACTGGCTTTTCTACTTTGGAAGGTGGTTCTTATGCACATGAAGCCCTGTCTCATTCAATGCTATCAGTTGTTGAGTCCCAGAACTGAACAGCACAAAAATCTGTACTTAGAGTCATAGAATATCAGGGTTGTATGAAAAGATTAAACAAATTGCTCATTACCCTGAAAAACAAAGGGTTTCCATTTGTACTCCCTTTTGTGTGGTGCGCATTCAAAGCCATTTTTTCCTATTGTTTTCTCATATACATAATAGCTGACCTGTATTTACAGCTCATTCATTCCGTATATGGATATGGTAGATTTCAAGTCCATAGAATTTATTTTTAGCATGTTGTATTTGCTGCATTTGTAATTATAATTTTTGTTTGAAGCTAGCTTAGGAAAAGGCTCTTCAACCACCAGCGTGTGATGTTTTTCAGTAATGCATTGACATATTTTTAATTGTATCTATACTTTGGAAAATCTCATGATAGTTTTCCTCATTTGTTTTCTGAGATAATCCTATGCATGTGCTTGATGACCTTTTCTTTCAAATAATTTTTACTTTTTTCTTTGTTTCTCATTTCTTTTCCTCATTTGCCTGAATTCCTGCTTTTCCCCCAACCCCAACCTCTTCTGACTGATGCTTATTCTCCCCGGCCTATTCCAGTTCTCTGCCTCTGAAAGCTTCAAAGAATGACAAATCCAGAAGTTTGAAAAAAATCTCTCGGTAAGAATGAAAACAAGGTGACATATTTTGTTGTCTCTTTGTGTAGTTCATCCAAATTATAAGGCTCTTGGTTGCATTACCAACTCTGATCTAGGAAAGACTGACATCTGAATACAGCTACTTTATAAATCTATAATGGTTTATTACCATGTGAACTGTTTAGAAAATACATTTTTCCTATTAACATTTAAATAGTTTGCCTTTGTAAGAAATGAAAACAGTAGAAATCAACACATAATTTTACATTTGCGAATATATTATTTTGAGACTTTGTATTTATGTATGTACAACATAACTGAGATCTTTCAAGAATACCAAAGGACTTTACAGCTTTAGGAAAACAGTGTAAGATGAACAGCACACTCTTAGAAGAGTGCACTTTGAGGGAACAGTGTGTTTGGTAGACTGACCAGCCTTAAAGCTAGGCATCTCTGCAGCCTTCATACAATGGATAGCCCTTAAGGTGATCCCATTGGGGCTGGTAGTGATGTATCTAAATCACAGATTTACTACTTAATTAATTACTGCACCAAGCAGAGAGAAAATTTGAGAGGGGGAGGAAAGGGAGAGGGAATGGTGCTCATTCCATGCATGTGAACCCAGAGTGACTGCACAGTTCTGCTAAAATTACATGAATGGGCTCAGATCATACCTTTCTTAGGACCAAATGATTGCCCTCATGTTAAAACTACAACAGCTGTGTCCACACTACGATTTAACCATGTGTTAGTTACCACATAGTAGCTAAATCTTGGTGGTAAAACCCCTTGTTACCTAGTGAAAACAAGGCCTAAGAAAGGCTAAAGGAAAAGGAATCCATCCCCCAAACCCATGGTTTGGCAGGAGTGGGTGACTAGCAGCTCTGCTGTGTTTGCTACATCCTGGGGAGTTGAGTATTGCTAAGGCCCCCTTTGTCCCCAACATAGTAACTAACCTTGATAACTCTCCTGCAGCGCGCCCCGCCATATCACCAAACCCCTCATCCATGGAATGTCCCCCTATACAGCCTGTCCCCTGGAAGCAATTGAACCAGAATGCTTCCATTTCCTTTCCATACTGCAGTGTTGATGGCATGGGAGAGCAGGAATAGCAACAACTGACCTTTAGAGCTCTAGTTTCAGTCTTTGTGCATGGCTTTGCTTCATGTCCAGAATAGTGTCTTCATAGCACTAAGGCTTAGACATCAAGGGTACCAGTTAGGAGTACCTGAGGTTACAGAAATACTCCCCATAATCTCACTCCTTGGTATTCTAAATACAGAGAAGTACTCTGGTATCTGAGGTAAAGCTGTGGTCATGTTGGTAAATATTTATTTTATATGGTTACCTCAGTAAGACAGGTATAATCATGTATTAGGACATCAGCTGGTTGCCCCTGGGAAGGAGCAACATCAGACAACAGGCTATTTGCACTGTCCAGACTTTTTGTTTTTCCTTCAAAACATGAAGCAGAGGCCATTACTACTGGCAAGGTGCCAGACTTGATAAGAGGGAGCATCCTATTTAAGACAAACCTGACATTGATAGTGATGGTGGGGTGGTGCTAACCAACTCTCAACTCAAGGAGGTTGGCTTTTCTGCACTCGAATTGTTTGCTCAAGTCACCTAATGGAGAATTGCATGGTTGGTTATAGGTAGCCGTTTCCATCCAGTAATAGCACTGACAGCATCTTAATTAATCCCCCCCTGGCTTGGGGGGAAGGTAAAAATATTGACTTTTAGTTATAGACAGAACACATCCATTTAACAGAAAACAAATAATGTTTTCTCTGTTGATACAAAAGCTTTAAATGAAGAATTTTTCAATCCACGTGGGATGCACTAATGCTGTTTGTTAACACGGTCTTTTAAACACAATGTAATCTATTAATGCTGTGGTAAATAGGGATGGAGGATACATCAACAACAGGAATACACTTTAAACAAGAGCAAATTAACTTTGCTAGATTTTTTCTTTTTGAAAGGGATGCAAACTTTTAATTTTACAGAACCATGAACCAAAGATTTAACTTACCCCAGGAATTCACTGATCTGCTATTAATTTCTTCTCTTCCTAATTTGTAGAGAGTTCATCAGCTACATGAAACGATCCCGAACCTTTTATGCCTCTGTAGCAGAAAGGCTGTGTGATGGGGACCTGGTGATGCGGGACAGCTCGACTTGCTGGAATGGAGAGGATGTTGTGGAAAGGTAATTGTGAAAGTCAAATTTTGTACTGAAGATGGACATATTTGAGTACATAAAACTGGCTTTCCAGATTCTCCTCATGCTTCAAAAAGTGCTGTATTAGATATGATGCATTGTCTTGAAATGACATATTACTTTATATACTATAAACAGTTTAATGACCTTCATGATCCTTAAATATCTGATCATTTTATTAACCCATGAGATTGCACTAATGGGGTCTCTTCAAGTAGTGTTGTATAATCTCTATGAGGAAAAAAAAACATTTTGAATTATAATGAATTATACAGTGAACTGAAACACTTTCCAAAGAAGACTGAGTAACACTGATTTTGGGCCCACTTTTCACACACTGAAGCCCTACAATAACTCGCTGACCCAGTTGCAGATCCTCCTTGCTGGGAGAATAAGGGTCATGCTTTTAACAGTGTAGGGGAAGAGGGGGCCAATCTAGGTCCAGAAATACCAGATCATGCTGTCTTGATGTTTTTTTTAACCTGCATATCAGTAAAGTTTTTCAATAAGGTTAAGTTGGTTGCTTTGAGTTTTGAAAGTAAGAAGAAAGAAGGAAATGGTGCAGCTGTGGTATGTAGGTCATTCTGAGTGTTCAGACTCCTTTGTTTTATAAGCAAAATGGGAGGGCAAAGAGCTTGTACCACAATTGTTAATTAGACTCCTAAAGTATGTCTACACTGCAATAAAACACCCGCAGCTGGCTCAGGTCAGGTGTCTAGCACTCACAGGACTCAGGCTGCAGAGCTGTAAAATTGCAGTGAAATGTTTAGGCTTGGGGTGGACCCTGACTTCTGGGACCCTCTGCCTTCATAGGATCCCAGGGTTCCAGAACATCTACACCATCATTTTATAGCCCCACAGCCCAAGCCCTACAAGCCTTAGTCCACTGACATGGGCCAGCTGTGGGTGTTTCATTGCAGTGTAGACATATCCCTAGAGTTTAATGAAGTTGGTAGGGTAGGAATGGAACTTTCAGTTGGATGCTCTATTTCTCACCTTGGATCCTTTCATACCCAATCTGCCCCCTTCTGGTGACTAAGTATGTGCTGCTTTGACCTCTTAAACACTATGGACCCATGTGTTTGTGTAAAACAAAACAAAACAAAACAAAACCCTTGTCAGCAGACAACAATATTCATTTCGTAGGCACAATAATTGTTATTATTGCTGAAGTCTGCACTGGCTTCTAGGAAATTGTGGATCCAAGACTTTTGTTCACACTACAGAGAGGCCATGAACATTTTTAGAGCTAATGAGGGTCCAGGTGGAGGCCCCAACCCTGCAATATGTTGCGCCTAGTCAGATTGCTGCACCCCTGCCCACCATGTTGAAGCCGGTCATAAAAGTCAACTCATCCATGTGCTTCACATTACAGGATTGGGGTTCACAGGCTCTATTGTGCCCCTGTGCTGGGGAGGTAGTGCAGTTCCAGGTGAGATGCAGCTCCAAGAGTCAGTGTTCCTGAAGCAGTCAGTGTTAATTGGAGCTTCCAAGGAATGCAGAGGGAAGAGCAGCTGCTTCATCACCCATGAAGAGAGTGCAGGTGTCTTCTCCTCTTTGTGCTTGGCTAGTGCTACTGGTCGGTGGGTGGGTGGTGGGAGAAGGGGACAGTACATGGTCACTCTGGGCTGGCTTCAGCACTAGCTCTGTGTAGTCGTTGAGGTCAGGAGTGTGAAAGGACCATACTTTGCCAATTGCTGCATGCGTACACAAAGCAGAGGCCCTGTGCTCCATCTTCACTCTGCCCCTTCCAGTCCATGCAGGGCTGGGTGTAAACTTGCCCTCACATTTTGTGAAAAAACTCCCGAACTGATGAAAGCAAATAACCTGACCATTACAGAGATTGGTTGATTGAAAGCATAAAACCAGTTTCATTTTGTGTACTCTCTGAGCAACTGTGGAACTACGGTAAGATGAGGCCATGCTGTGTTTCAGATGAAGCTGAGATACTGGTATCAGCAGCTACCATCAGGGGACAGGCAGACTAATGTAGATGGATTATTTGTTTCTTTGGAGTATTTGACATTGCATGAAATGGTTTGGTTTTAATCTGAAATATGAGTGGTCCAACCCGCAACATGACAAATGTGACAAATTCAGTTATAGAAATCTAACAAGCACCTCCCACTGAAAAAAATGACTTGCTATGGTTGTAAAGCGCTTTTCTGTGCTGCGCTCTGATGGCATTACAGTACACACACAAATTCAGCATGTTGATATGCGGCACCTTAAAGACGTGTTTTCTTGCCGCTTGTTCTGTTGTTTAGAGCTTTCTTGAATTCTTTGCTGACATTGTTAGTCAGAGTCCTGCTAGAGGAGCACCCCTAGAGCAAGGCCTTTGAAAGCATTATGGATGGAGTCAAGGAGCAGGAATGATGCCTTGGATTGCTGAAGGGAATGCCCTCTACTGCAAGAGTAGCTTGTACTCCACCAGGTTTGCTCTGATGCTAGGCTACTGTTCAGAGATGGGGAGGGGGCAGGGCTCTGGCCTCAGAAACATTTTGGCCTGGCTTGTCCTCTTGGACCCTGAAGTGTCGTGATGTGTACAAGATGGTCCCCTGCTTTCCAGTGCTCATGGAGAACTAGCAACAAAACTATGTTTCTCTCCTTTTTAGAAGCCTAATCCTGCCCTCAACTTTTGCTGGAGGGGCATGTAGCGTAGGTAAAGAGATGCAGAGAGCACTCGGCAGGCAGTGTGGCATCAACAAGAGAGCAGCCTAAAACATATTCTAAATTATGCCAGCTACCAACAGCCCTGACAGGTCTTAATGGGAGCCAGTGGACAGGAAAGCATAGGGAAGCTCTGCTAATGCCTGTTCACCCCAGACATCCCCTCTATTCCAGCAGCAGGGAGAGGGTGAGTGCTGGGAAGACTGTCTCCTATGCCACTGGATGATCCCTATGAACCAGAACTGCTGGGCTCTGCCTGCAATGGGAGATGCTAAGGGTGCAGCACCAACTTTAGGCTCCTATTTTTAAAAACCTTGGCCTCGATCTCAAGTGAAATACTTTGGGTGAGAAAAATACTTTGGGAATTTGTAGTTCTTTAATATTCTTCATTTGTTCCTTAGGTAATATGAACCAGTTGAAGTCTTTGTACTGAAATTTTGAGTTGGAGATTTAGTTGAATACTGAGGCAGGCTGTATAGAATGAAGACAGTTTGGACATGTCATACTTTCTCATTCCCCAGCATTCTGCACTATAAAGTAGTGTTGAAAGTACACAGCTTTGATAAATCTTGAGTTTGTTTTTGGTGTTGTATTTTGATGATTCCAGACTCTATATAAGCTCCTGAAGGTGTTCCTAGCTTTATTGATTTTGTTTCGGATGTCCTGGCTTGTTCCACCGTCCTGGCTGATGGTGCTGACCAAGTACGTGAATGTTTCTACATTGGTGAGAACATAATCCTCTATCCGTACTGGTGATGGTGAGGTAATATTAAGGGCCATGATATCTGTCTTATTGCAGTTGATTTTCAATCCAATTTTCTGGCTGAATGCATTGAGTCGAGTTGTTTTTTCTTGTATATGGTGTTGGGTATGTGATAGGAGAGTGACATCATCTGCAAAGTCCAGGTCTTCAAGGGATGAGAAGAGTGTCCATTTAATACCTCTTGTCATGTCTTCTATTGTACACCACATTACCCAGTCGATGGCAGTGTTGAAGAGGATTCCAGACATGATGCATCCCTGACTTACTCCTGTTTTGACTTCAAAACTGATCTCACTGTGATCAACACTGCATGTAAAGTTGAAATAGAAGCTTTGATGACGTTGATTATATGGAAAGGAATTCCATATGCCTGCAGAATGTGCCATAGGTTGGTCCTGTGAATTTTATCAAAAGTCTTTGAAATTTATGTAGAGTTGCTGTTGCCATTCCAAGCACCGTTCTATTACGTTTTGTAGAGTGAAGATCTGGTCTGTGCATCCACACCCTTTCCGAAAACCTTGCCCTTTTCTGAGAATGCTATCAAATAAGGAGATGTTATTTATTCCTTCTCATAACACAAGAACTAGGGGTCACCAAATGAAATTAATAGGCAACAGGTTTAAAGCAAACAAAAGGAAGTATTTCTTCACACAACACACACTCAACCTGTGGAACTCTTTGCCAGAGGATGTTGTGAAGGCCAAGACTATAACAGGGTTTAAAAAAGAGCTAGATAAATTCATGGAGAATAGGTCCATCAAGGGCTATTAGCCAGGATGGGCAGGGATGGTGTCCCTAGCCTCTGTTTGCCAGAAGCTGGGAATGGGCAATGGGGGAAAGGATCACTTGATGATTACCCATTCTGTTCATTCCCTCTGAGGCACTTGGCACTGGCCACTGTCGGAAGACAGGATACTGGGATAGATGGACCTTTGGTCTGACCCAGTGTGGCCGTTCTTATGTTCTTGTTTGGTTTTTGCACTGCTCAACCATTACTATAAATATGTGAGTCTGCACACAAAAGTGTTGTAAAAGTAAAGTGATCGGGATACAGTTTTTAAAGGAGCTCATGCGAGCACTTTTTAATTCCAGAAAAAAAGAATCAGGGGAGCCCATATAAATATATCATCCGCCATGGAAATAGGCAGAGAGCTACGTCATATGATTGTATATTTACTTTTGTTAACTGACAAAAAGATGAAAAAAAATAGTTATTCTAGTCTCTCCCATCTCGTCCCAGCCAAGTGAAATCAATACTGTAGAATGTGCTTCACTCTCTCTGTGGGACTCTTTCCAATGTCATTTCTGGTGCTCTGCATATGAAGTATTTTACAGTATAAGTCTTATAAGATAACATCTACTCTAGGGACAGAAGAGGGTCTTAGAGTCTAGCCGTGTCCAATACTGTTATTGACAAAATGTGTTTCACTGCATTAGAACTCAAGCAGATTGGAAATTTTCCAGATGAATGTTTCTTCCGTCGGAAAATGCCAGTCCACTGAAATCAAAACATTCAGTGGCAATGTGTAGATTTTGACGAAATTATCTTTTGAGCTGTGTTTTATTTTATATTATATCATAGATTACAGTGATATATTGTTCCAAAATGTTTTATCAAAACAATACAATTCAGTTAATCTGCAACAATTTTTTGTGTGGACATTTAATTTCACTGGAAATTTCAAAATGAGATATTTTTGGTCCCATCTGGAACAAAAACAAATTTTGAAAGCACCACATTTCCCATAAAATAGACATTCCAGGTCCCCAGTAGCTCTGTTTATAACACTATGTGTAAATAGCTTCGACGTAATTGAATAAAAGACTATGGTATGTGGAGATAACTTGAAAATTTAATATTTAAAGAGCTACCTGTATGACAAATGATTTGCATGCAGGCTAATTTTGGAGATGTCAGCAACAGTGTAATATTCTAAACTTAAGAGTAGTTTTTAATGGTATAAAAAGAGTCAGGCCCGTCTCTGATTAGCAGTGGTAGGGTTATAGAAAAAGAAATGTAGGGCTGAAGGAGAGCTCAAGAAGTCAACAACTCGAGACAGTCTATCCGTCTGTGATTCTGGTCAGTGCTTCTGTTCCAGGATCCTGCCGTGCAAGAGGCATACTGCAGGGTGCACATTAAGTGCTTGTCAAAATTTTTCAAATAAAATAATTTTCTGCCCCCAAAGTGAGGCCTCATAGAAAATTATTACAGGAAAACTTTTTGTGTTCAGTGAATTTTTTTCAATTTTTTAGTGGCAGGCTTCTAAAATAAATTAATTGTTTTGTTTGATTTCAAATCTGAATTTTTCCTTTGGTTTTTGATAACTCCCAAAATATTCCAAATACTGGAAGCTAAGAACATTTGGAAAAGTTATATGGTGGTAAAGTTGCAGTGATTCATTTTTCCTCTTGCCTATCTGTAAGTTTTGAAAAGTTGAAAGAGGGGGAGGGAGAGAAGAAGAGGAATAAGTGCGGGTTGAAAGGGGAAAAGAAAAATCTGAAATGTTGAAAAAAATTTCCTTTTCCAAACCCAAGTACAATGGAAATTTTGATTCATATCTAAAATGTCCACTCCAAAATGGAAAAAATTTCAAATGAAAATTGTTCATTCGAAATTTTTGGCAGGAAAAAAACGTGTTTTTCAACCAGCCCTGTGCACACGGCTGTAAAGGAAGAGAATGTACCCCAGGTAATGTGTGCTGCTGATAATGCTACATGTAATAGCTGGTTGTGGGGTTGATGTGCCCCTGGCTGGCAAATATAGCTTCTTTCAGAACCTGTTTAACAGGCCGGCATAATAGCCAGTTCTTCCTCCTCGTGCCCTCTTCAGCCATGAATAGAAATATTGCCTTGCTACTTGCCTGAAGATTCATTTCGCTAATGCTCTTTCTCCCTTCCCAGTACACCAGAACTGCCAGGGTAAGATTTCTTCGACCATAAATAAAGATCCCAAAATATAGACTTACTGCTGTATCAGAAAATAGAGCTCCAGTATTAATATGGTGGGATCTCTTTTGAACCTTAGCTTGAGGTTACTCAGCCTATGAAATTGGCAGCCATCCCAGTTTTTATTTCCTTGTCCCTTCTTGTATTTCATATGGATATCTGGAAACTGAGCAATATTTATTTATGGCATACACTAATTGACATTCAGGCTCTTTAGGAAAAACAAATACAACGCTTACATTATTTATAACACACAAATGCAACATAAAACACCATGAGACGGTCTTCAAAAATGGGCTTGTACATCAGTCAGCAGATATAGCTGATTGTTAAGTTCTGCCAAATGATCTGGTGTACAACATTCGCACTAATGTAGGATGACCAGATGTCCCAATTTTATAGGGACAGTCCCAATTTTGGGGTCTTTTTCTTATATAGGCTCCTATTACCCCCCACCTCTTGTCCCGATTTTTCACACTTGCTATCTGTAATGTGTCATTCTATTGTAGCTTTCTAGATCATGTCTGAGACTTGAAATGACCATATCATGATGTAATACGATGGCAATGTAAAAAAGTTGGCATTGTGTCAATATTTTATTTTATGAATTTCTATGAAGAAAAAATGTTTGAGACTGAGTGGTTTGTGCAGATTTGTGACTAGGCAAGGGCATGCTGTTCAGATGAGCAACAAAAGACAGCCCCACCAATGACCTCCAAGCCAATGCACTAGGCCTTCATGGGTTATGGAATGATACCAGTAGGAATAAGCTTTCTCGCCCCCACTTGCCACTAACACTATCGTGCCTGTGAACAGAGGTGTTTCTTGTGGGAAGGAAGGTTTCACTATTATTTCATGAAACCTTGTGGAAAAAAGTCTATAATAATCATGGGGTATTTGTATGCCCCCTGACCCTTAGTGTCGTACCTCACAACACCCCATGATGATTTGCAAATACTTCTTCCTTGCTGCTGTTTGAAACACAATCCCTTTATTCTTTTTAGGTAGGGCCTCTCATCAGTCACTAGAGGATTCTGCCTCTCTTTGCCCCACTTACCAACCAGCAGGGTAAAAAGTCTCAATACATTTTGAAATGGACTGTAAGGGCCCAGTCCTGCAAGGGGTTGGCTTCATTGGGATCTGAGGGAGTAGATTATCAGGCTGTGTTTATAGGCCTTGTTATTGTTAGTGAAGAGAGGGATCAGAGAGTTGGGTGATGATTTTCAGCACTGGATGCCTAAAGTTCAGCTCTTGAGTCCATGTGCATTCAGAGGAAACTACCCTGTGCTCATCTGGTATGAAAATTGTACTTATGTAGGTCCCTAAGGGCCTTATCCAAAGCCTCAGTGTGAGGTTTTCCATTGACCCCAATGGGATTTGAATCAAATCCCAAAAGAAAAACATAGGAAACTAACTTTCTATGGTCTTGATATGTACTAGAACAATCTTTTCTGATGCAGTCCTCTTTCTGTGGCTGGAGAAAGGAAAAGTAGTCCAGCTGGTACGCTCTTGGTCCAGGTGCACTGTAGAGATTCTCTGGTGATACTCGCTGAGGAATTCAGCATTTTAGCAGGCGACGTACAGGTACTTAGAAAAGTACACTATACTGAAATTAGACAGTCTGTAACCTGATCTTAGATTATGTATTAATTATATTGATTACTTAAGAATCTCCAGTTATCAGTTTGAGGGTTGCCAGGTACTTGCCCCAAGATCAGATCCAGTATTATTTACATTATTATATAGTCGGGAACCCTGATGTGCACAGTTGCAACACTCACAATATAGGAACTCTTTTATATTTACAAATATAGTTTATGAATACATTTAGCACAGTCACAAACACCCCAACTTAGTAAAATAGATAGAGATACTACCCACCCATATACTCATGCCATCCCTTGTAGAACAACCTGAAATATTAGCCATCATCTTCCTCATCACCTTCCCCATCATCACCAGTGGCCATCATTCTGGCACCTCCCATGGACTACATCTCTCTCTCCTACTGCCCCTTTCTGGGATGCCACTTTTATAATATGTTACGCTGACACCGTGATGTTCAATGCATATTCAGTAGGGGATTTTTCCTATAGGTTAGTATTTCAATGATCTCAACTTATTATATACATCAATTCGTTACCATAGCCCTTTTGTGGTTAGACATCACATTTGTTATTTCTGTCCTAACTGGTTCTTTCAGTTCTTTCCAAGTTCTAAGTTGTGGCGTACCTGTTAAGTTTAAAAGGGTATGAATTTAGGAAAGTCTCTATGCCAATCTCCTTTAACACATCCTCTATGTTAAAGGTCGCAGTCATACATGCTTTAGTTCCATTTATCTAGGTGAAAGGCCCCAGACATATGTATGCTAACTTGCTGAAGCTAATCTCTTACAGGATACAGGCCTGTAGGTTTCTTGCATTACTGCTGAATATAATGCAAAGCAGAATATAATGCAAAGCAGTAAATATAATGAAGGCAAGCTAGCCCACTGGGCTACAGTAGCAGTGAATATAATAAAGCAACTAGCCCACTGAGCTACAAGTCATTTTAGCACTGTGTGTGCAATTTCCATTTCAAGGCAGATGAAGCAGTAATAAATATTAATCAAACACAATTAATCTAAATCTAGAGCAATTGAACAATAGTGAATAAATTTGGTGTTCATTAAAGCGAGGCACTAATGCAGCTGACTGAGCCAAGCATAATACAGACAGGCATTATGCACATTTCCCCATGTCTCTGTGCCAGCGGGCCTCAAAATCCCTCTGATTCTAGAGCCAGACCTATCTAGAATAATGAATCATGCAACGTTGTAACTAATCATGCCATTTCTTTGTAGTATGGATGAATAGCTCCTAGGACAGCGGTGTCCAATAGAAATTCCATGCTAGCCACACTGCTAGCCACAGTTGTGGTTTTGAATTTTTCTTATTAGCCACATTATAAAAAGCCACATGCATTAGCCACCGTTCAATAGCCTATTAGCCACATGTGGCTAGTGGTGAACGTATTGGACACCGCTGTCCTAGGAGAACACAACCTCCCTCTTTTTCACATGTGATCTAAACTGGTTAATACACTGTGGATATGCATTGTTATTACTTAAATATTGCAGTCTTGTGGATTCAAATGCAGAATTTGGCAGAAACCAGTGAGAACTGTGAAATTACTGCTGACACATTGAATCTGCTGCTTTTACCGAACGAGTCCTCGTGGCTGCTTTTACAATTAAAAAACCCACCACATAAATACCATTTCCTTATAGTGACATTGCAATAAGCTAAAGAGCAGTGTTATTGTTCCTATGCAGAGAGAAAACAGGAGTAGGAAAAAACCTAATGCAATTGGCTTCAATGGGAGCTGAAGATACTCAGCACTTCTGAAAATTAGGCCACTTGTATTTAGGTGCCTAAATTGCCTTTAAATCCCTAACTTAGGCACCCACATTTGAAAATTTTGGCTTTAAGTGCTTCATGCTTCAGATACAGATCCCGCAAGGGTGTTGTGAAGCTATAATTAGTGTTTGCAAGGCATACAGAAATCCTGTATCAGATGCTGTGTAAATTAGTTCGTATTATACCCTGGTAGAACTCCAGCAGCACAGTGCCCTCTAACACCATGCTTGTGCAATGGGTCCATGGCACGCTGCCTCTGAGAAGAGCAAGGCAGCATGAACAGCCCTCCCGGCAGCCCCTAAGTACTCCCTGGAAATCTCCCATCCCAGGATTGATGCATCTTGACACTGCTCCATTTGTGAGCTCTAGTGGGATCACAGCATATATTGGCATGGCTGCAGGTGGTAACCCAAATCTAGACTACCTCTGTGGCTGCTTTTGAAGCTACTTTTTCAGTTACAAAAGCTTATTTGAACATAGTCAATCTTCAGATAGGTCTGGGTAGTGGAAATGAAAGCTTTCAAGTTCTACAGGGAATTGTTCCTCAGAAGAAGAAAATCCATAATCATGGGCATGATGTGGCGTCGGTTTGTATGGCCTTTACTGATCAAAGTGATGTGGTATTTCTGTGTCAAACTCACTTTTAAGCTAATGTCCCAGTAGGAGAGTCATAACTGTTAAGGTGGATGAGATTAAAATTCAAAATGATCTGGACAAACTGGAGAAATGGTCTGAAGTGAATAGGATGAAATTCAATAAGGACAAATGCAAAGTACTCCACTTAGGAAGGAACAATCAGTTGCACACATACAAAATGGGAAATGGCTGCCTAGGAAGGAGTACTGCGGAAAGGGATCTGGGGCTCAGTGGATCACAAGCTAAATATGAGTGAAAAATATAACACTGTTGCAAAAAAAGTGAACATCATTCTGAGATGTATTAGCAGGAGTGTTGTAAGCAAGACACTGACATTTTGCAAAAGCCTCAAGCAGTCTAAGACCATTCATTCCATCATAACATTTCAGTAGTGCTAAGATGAGTACTTTAGTTTACTGGGGACATAATGAGCTTTGGTGGAGTGAATCTCTACAGAGAAGGAAAGCAACTGAAGTGGTTATTGTGGTGCATTGAACTACAGTATGTATTAGAAATGACTAATCTAAGGGAGTGAAAAAACAGTAGACTGCATCAAGAAGAACTGAATGTTACTTAGATTTTTCTGGTTTTCCACAGTCATCTAAATATTTCCAAAGTAAATGAAATGCTGCCCTAAAATCCGGATGATTATTCAGCATTTCACAGTGCTCCCTTCTGGCCAGTCCATCCAAAAATATTTTCAAACTTTTATTTGTGGTTCAAAACCTAATATCTTGGGCCTGCCATCTTGCTTCCATTTAAATAAATCAGAATTTTCCCATAGGAACAAGAGCAGGACACGAATTACATAAAATAAAAAGCAGTGCTTAATTTAGGACTAAAAATGAAAGCATTCATAGTATTAATTGAATTACACTTAAATTAGAAATTACTAGTAAAAATCCTCTAAAACATGACTCTAAAACATTAATATTTGACTTTGAGGTAATTTTTGTTGGTTTTATCTTCCCAGAAAG
The DNA here is from genome assembly GCA_033296515.1 of Macrochelys suwanniensis. Classification (NCBI taxonomy): domain Eukaryota; kingdom Metazoa; phylum Chordata; order Testudines; family Chelydridae; genus Macrochelys; species Macrochelys suwanniensis. Next base: position 42,877,371 of record CM065783.1, read on the forward strand.
ACATCCTGCTCTGTTTGGAGTTTTTGCTACCCTGGATAGGGATTAGGCTCTAAGCACCCAGTCCAGAGGTATCTGCCTGCACTCTGTGCTAGTGGCTCCAGCAGCAGGATCCAGGCCATAATCCAACTTGGGATATAAAGTCCCGCTACCTCTGAATCATGGCAAAACGCCCATTAATTTCAATAGGAGTAGGCATAGCCTTCATTTAGGAAAATGTGCTGTTTAGCTTGTTGAACCCTTCTGATGATGTCAGATCTTGTTTAAATTAGTGAGAAATGAAACTTAAAAGATCCCAGCAACTTGATTCAATTTGCTTCCTTTTTTTTTTGTCTGGAAATTGGGTTGGAAAAAAACAGGTTCACTGAAGATTTTTCAGGGCTTCCAGGTTTCAACAAGGTCAGAAATACCCAGAGAATCACCTTTCAATATTTTCATGTGTCTGCCTCTAGGTCCAGAAAAGACAAGGAAGTGCAGAGGTGTTTTGTTTTGTGTTTTTTTAATGATAAATTACTGAGTTTCTTTATATCAGCTTTACATATGGTTTGATTTTGGACAAAACTTAGGCCAGTTCTCTCTTAATTTGAACCAGTTTGCCCACATCATGGGTATATGAACCCCACACGGGCAGTGACAGGGTAAAGGGGAGCCGAAGAGCCATTCTGTGAAGGCACCTGGAAGGGAGGGAGACAAGTAAGTAAGGATTAGACCCAGCTGGGGAGAAACAGACTGGGTGGTTCGTACAAAGGAAGTGTGGCAGGTCCAATAAGGGAAGACTGAGAGCAGAGAGACCTTGCAATATAAGCTCATACTGGTTCCAGGTGCTGGCCCAGAGGGCCAGAGTCATCCTGAGAAAGCTCCTCAGCAACAAACTGAGACAAAGGGCACAGAAAGACAAAACTACAGGGAGGGGAAGGTAGGAGAGCACAGTTCCCTGACAGATGCGGCATACAGGCAAAAGAAAGAAACAGCCATGGGAAGGATCATAAGAAACAGATCCTATGTGCTTATCACAAGGGCCTCAGGCTGGAACCCAAGGAGAAGGCGGGCCTGGGTTCCCCTTTTGACCCTCCTAACGATGGGTGGTATAGCCTCTGGAGTAACGGGACAAGGACTATGGAGCCCAGATCAGGGCTGAAGCCCTGTACCAGGACTAAGATATCTTGCTCCGTTTGAAGTTTCTGCTACCCTGGATAGGGATGAGGCTCTAAGCACCCAGTCCAGAGGGCTGTCTGTCGTAAGAAGGAACAGAGTAGCTGCCAGCAGGGGCGACAGACCAGAAGGGCTGCTACACGGTGCCTAGCCAAGAGAGGGCATGCTATCTAGTGAGTGAACTGTCTACAGTCCATCTCTAATTTAGAGGGACACAGTCAACTTGACATGTAGTCAATTAAAGAGAGCATTTAAAGCATACTATTTTCTAGGTAGTACACCCGCCTTCCCTGCAGTCTCCTTGCCAATCATATTTTCCTAATATTTTTTTAAATTCTCTCTCCTGTTGCTGTGTGAAAGACAGACACCAGCAAGACAAACAGCTAAACCGACTATATTCAAAGGGTGGTCAAATACACAAAGAGAACCAAATGAAAATGTGAAGAATATGTCATGTGGCAAATTGCTGGCACTACTATGAGGGTCCCGCACTTTCTCTTCTTGTGGGGGGTTTTCAGGGCACCATTTCTTGCCCCTGAACTGGGGTATCAGCTGTCCCACTAGTATCCCAGAGAAGGGGAATGGAGAGGGAGGGACCCGGGCCCACCCTCTACTCCGGGTCCCAGCCCAGGGGCCCTAGGTTAGCAGGTAAACCACTTGTACTAGTGATACTTTCCCCTGGGCTCCTTCCCCCTCCTTCTTGTGGGGCTTCCTGCCTTCCCTCTGCACAAGCCAGGTGTCCCTTTACCTAGGGTCTTGGTCTTCTTAGCCCGCCACAGCACTTCTCCAAACTCTCCTCTGCTCTGCTTTCCTCCAAACTGCTCTCTGCTCCACCACCAATCCACTCTGCTTCAACTCCTTCCTCCTCCTCTGTCTGCCTGAAGCAGGGGGTTTTATTAGGTTCCTGAGAGGGCCTTAATTGACTGCAGGTGCTCCAATTAACCTGTAGCCACCCTCCCTAGTCTCCAGGGAACCACGCCTTAATTAGCCTAGGGCTTATATATTTCCCCTCTCACACTCTACTACTGCTGCTCCCTGGCCCTCCTGTATCACAGTGGGTATTTCTCTCACCCCCCCATTCCCTGCCCCATCCCCCAGTAATGTCTTTCTGTTCTAGGGATCTTAAGTGTTACTCATAACAATAGCAGGTAAAATCCTTTCAGACATATGATTTTTGAGTTGCCCATTTCCAGTTAAATCCACCAGGAACCACTAGCTTCATTACTATTTTTATCCTGAGATCAGTTCATGTATATGCTACAGAGCTAAATGTGCCTAAGTTATAAATAACCTTTGTAAAAATGCTTAAAGCTTGTAATTTTTTGGTTGTTTTTCTGTCTAGTTCTCCAGGCTCCTTTCATCTGCCAGGCTCAACAGAAGTTTTAAGTTGAAGCATCCGTTTAAATTAGGAGTTTAAAGTTTGGCTCTACTCGGAAAAGTGATTATTGAATAATGGCTTGGGGGTGGGGGAGATCCACATTTGTTGCCTCTCAGTGATTTCAAGGTGAAATTTCCTGAGTTCATAGTTTAAGTGATGTCTTTTCTAACAGCCAGGCCCATGCACACTTAGCCTGGAATCTAAAAGTTAAGTTGAGTTCTTACTAAATTATGTATCATCTCCAGTCATAGAGATTTTGCCGGCCAAATTCTGTGTTGACTTAAAACGTATGTCAATGCAACTATGTCTCATAAGTATGAGAGACATACTGATGCCAACCTAAGACCCAGTGTAAACACTGCTAGGTAGATGGAAGAATTCTTTTGTCAACCTAGCTACTACCTCTTGAGGGGGTGGATTTACTACAGCGACTGAGAAACTCCCTCCGTCACTGTAACAAGTGTCTACCCTACAGCGGTGTAGCTGCAGCCCTTGTAGTGAAGAAATGCTCTTAGTTACACCTGTGCAACCCTATTGCCTTCAGTGAGATTATGCAGATGTAGTGCCCCTGTCACTGGAACTTAGTTAACAACGTACAAGCCAGGCTAGTATCCTGCTTCTCACTCTTCCATCTCTATATTGGCTCTGTAGTGCGATCAGGAGTAAAAAGTAGTAAAAATGTATTTATCACTTCAGTCAGCAGTTTTGACTTTGAATACCTCTGAGTTGTAGGCAGAAAAAAAGGTTATTTCTACAAAGCCACTTTTCAGAGTAGACCCACCTTCAATGTGCACCAGCTGTAACCATTAGAATAAAAATTCACAGAAAAATAGCCATGCTGCCCAGTCAGTGGTGATAAATGGAGGGAATCAATATACTATCATGATGGCTTCTGCAGCTCTCCTTCCTTTTCACATACTCTCTCCCCCCACTTTAGTACCTCTCTTTGGAATTTTGTATGTCATGGAGCCCTTGAGGTGCTCCTGATTCTAGCTGTCTATGGATCACTGCATGGGTCATTAGAACCCCTGTGGGGGAAGAGGGCATGATGCATGCTGGAGAAGGAACTGACAAATCAGGGTGACTTTCTTTTCAAAGACTCTGCTTTTAAAAATGCTGTGATTTTTTTTTATGATATGAGAACTTCCCTTGTCCCTTCTGTAACCTTTATACTAATCCTTCCATAGAGATAAACAAGGAGCTGGAGAAAATGTATGCACTTTATTTGAAATAGCCAAAACTGGATGGGAGCTGTAGTATACCATGGTTTAACCACATTTTCAGTGTAGTTAGGGGACATCACAGTTTCTCCACTCCCATTTTATCAGCCTTTAAGAGGCAAATCCTCAACTGGTGTAAATCAGTGGACTTCCATTGGCGACAATGGACCTGAACCAGTTTACATTAACTGAGGATCTGGCCCTGAAATTCCAAAGAAACTGAAGAGAATGGCTAATAGTATTTTGTGCTACTGTGCTTGTCTTTAACCAGTATGGTGCAGAGCAAGGCTGGGACCAGGGCAGGAACTGTTACTGAATTGCAGTTTGTTCTCTGGCCTGCTCCTGGGGTAGTGGAACTGTGCGCTGCCCCTGAATCAGGGCAGATGATACAGTTACAATCTAGCCCTTTATGTGTATGATTGTACCCTTTAAAATGTACAGTCAGTCCCAATTGGGTTATGCTGAATAATTAATACAGTTTCCGTGAATATGACAACCTCTGACTTATTACAGCTTATTAAAAATAGCTTTGTATTGTCTTTGGGCAAGCCAAATTCAGACCTGATGCTAGTGAGAGGAACTCCAGTGAAGTCAAACCCGCTAATGCCAGATCTGAATTGGACCCTGTTTCCCTCTCCCGCCCTCCATTCTGTTAAAAATGAATCTTCCTTGACTGGGTTTTAAATATGTAATTTATATGTATATAAAGAAGTTTTTAGTCATGGGCACTTATATTATTTGAAGAGAGAATGTGATAATTTGCTCTTGGCAAAGCTGATCTTTTGGAATAAGGGATCAGATGCTGCGTGTCTTGGCTCTGGAGGGCAGCTTGTCAGCAAAGGCATATTAGAATTGTCAGGGCCACTTAATTATCTAGAGAATACTGCTTTCTCTTCTGCCTGAACTGATTTTTTCACTGATCAAAAGACAACACAGGGCTCTGTTCTTTCTTTCTCTGCATAAGTAATGAATGAATACAGGATTTCACTTATAATTTGATTGTATTTTCTGTTTTTAAGTGTTAATATTTGTTCTGTGATTGTACAGCGCCTAGCACAATGTGGTCCTGCTCCATGACTGGGGCTGCTAGATGCTACCACAATGCAAATAATTAACAATCATAATAATAAAAATAAATAATTATCTTATCAATTTGAATGGGAATTGCTTTACAAAAAATATTGGAGCTTTCAGGTGGCCTATTTGTTGTCAAAATATAACTTTAAAAATTAAGAGCCGGGTACTAAAGATTGTCCCGCTGAGATTTTCAGGCAAGTGTATATGTGGGAATGTACCGCCTGCACTATAGTTCAATCTGTTTGGCCCTCTACTCCCTGCAGGGATGTGTGTCCTTAAGGGCACATGGAGAGAGCACAAGGACTGCAATTGCCCCTGGTCCTTGCTTGGGATGCACTAAAGGTAGTCGTGGAAAGCTCCTTGTGGCCTGTCCCCCTTTGCAACTGCATAAGAGAAAGGGAGAATCTGACCCCAAATTAGCCAGATACATCATGGCTACATTGGAAAGTTGCACCAGTTTAACTTGAATTGGTTTTTAAATCAATATAATGAAACCAGGGCAAACCACTATGTGGACAGTATTATTCCAGTTTGAGAGGCTTTGTTTTTCAGTTTAGTTTAAACCTGTCCCCAATTGACTCAAGCTGTGTTGAAAAATCTCATTCATAAACCAAAAGTAGAGCATCCACACAGGGGTTTGCACCGCTTTATCTAAATGGGTTTAAATTCACACCTAAGGCTATACCGGCAAACTTTCCCATGAAGACAAGACCCTTCAATATGAAGAAAACAGAAAAAGGAACAGGGTTGAGAAGACAGTTTTAAAACAAATATAAAGAATGTGTCATATTACACAGGGAAGAAACCTCCTAAGTTGTTGTATGTGCACATGGAGACTGAGGTAAGGCAAGAGGAACTGGGAATCCGTACAGGGATGGAAGCTATTGGTGGAAAACAAACCATTAAGGTGGGTTTTGAGGTAGTCTTGAGCAGTGCATGCTGAGATACCATATACTGGGAGCCAGCTCATCTGGGCACAAGAGGCCAAATTCTGATGTCAGTTACACTGGGGGTAAATCCACAGTTACTCCAGTGAAATTACTCTGGATTTACACTGGTATAACAGATCAGAAATCCAGATTGGGGAGTCTAGGACCATTTTGACAAGATGGCAAGGGTTAAATTAAGGATATGTTGAATGTCCTTCTTACAATCATTATGTCGGGCATTTGGCAAATTATTCCAAAATGGCATGCTTTAAAATGATATATATTTTCTGGTGACCTTTAAGCTTTTGAGGATCATGCTACCAGCAAGCTAACAAGTTTCAGTGCATAGCTGAATTACTTAATAGCTGTCAGATGCACTGGAAAAAGTAGAAGCCGGCATTATATTCCATTTTTACAAGGCAAGAGACTTCACTGATGCCAGAAAGGGACAATTACATTTTAAACCCAGAGCTTTATGCACAGTATGGGATTAGACCTGTTCCTTACTTTGGATTAATAAACTACCGTACTTTCATTAAAATACATGTGGTATAAATAGTACCTTCATGGAGTGCTGTTTTAATTTGCATCTACTTTTAAAAGAAGATACTTACAAAGTCAGCACTCATCTAAAATATAGCATTTCCAAATAATTGTATCAACACCAGGAAATAGATATGTGGACAGTATGATATATTTGTCTGTACTTTTTTCCAATATAATAGAACATGCCAAGTCCAAACCGAAACAGGATTTAATAAAAAGGCATGTTGCAGCTTCAGGTTAGGAACAGAAAGTATGGTCCAAAATGTTATTTTAAAGTCACAAGAAAGAAACTGTTCCTATCCATTTCACTTATACAAACATAAAAAGAAAACAATCAATTAGCAGAGGATATTTATATATAGCACCTACAGTAAATAAGGTCTTATAAAAAGAAAGCACACTGACTTCAACTAATGAACCACATTCAACATACAAGTTATTAAAAATCGATATACTGACTCCAAAGCTCAGAAAGACAAATACAACAGACTGATGTAAACTGAAGGATTTAGGTACTTACGCTTAAAAGAGAGTATACTGAGAAATGGGGTTTGAAATCTCCCAGAGGATTAGACTGACCTTTGGTCAACTATGTAAGGTGAAAGGTCTTCTCTGGTTTTTTGAGCTTTGTGTCAAGGTAGGGATCTGTGATATTTGCTTATAGGAATAAATAGATTTATTAGGACACTGCAAGTAACAACTCCAGTACACGGGAATTTTTTTCCTAGCTCCCCTGCCTCAGCCAAGACAACAACACAGTATCAAAACAAAGCAATCGCTTAACACTCACTAAAATAAAGATACAGCACCACCTATTGGTGGATGCACTGCCTGCTTTGATTACTACAGATCCTCACTTTAACTATGTTTTGAGTGCTCTGTTGCCTGTAGTTAAAAGCCTTTAAAATGAATAAAACCATGTGTAACTATTGTAAGAAATTTTGTGTGGTTTTGACATTTGACGACTGAGTTTTGCTACAAGAGTTTAGGTTCATTTGAACTCCAAATCATAAGAAAACGTGGGGGACATAACTCCGTAAGCACCCAAGAAGAAAAAATGCTTAAATGAAACCTTTGATAATCATAAGCCATTGAGTTTTGTGCAAGTCTAATTAACAGCCACAGCAACTCCTTTTGGCCGGATCGGGCTTGCAAATATTATTTCAGGCTGGTATCTTAAGACTAGACAAATATATGAAGGAAAGGGATTAGGGTGGGGAGTTATGTCAGTATGAATTAATACAAAAAGATGTTGCAGACATTGGCAAGAATACTCCAGAAAAATATGCCCTAAGATCTGTACTGGTTTCTTTTGAGTTCTCCTTTTGAAGTTCTGATTTACATTTAAGACCAGATGTTCCAAAGTGCACCCACAATTGGGGCCAGATTTTCAGAAGAGCTCAACCCATTGGGTTGCAGTGGGAGCTGCTCAGTACTGAGTGCTTTTGCAAATCTAGTCCTGAGCTCTGTTAAAAATCTGTCCCTCATTGGTAAGAATGTGTGTCTAAATCATGCTCTGTATTTGTTCCTCGTGTTTCATTTAAAATCGCTTTTCCTTCATCTTTATCATTATTTTATTTCATTTGTTTATTTGCCGTTTAACATATTTATAATACTGAGCGTGCCACAGAGATTCACTGTGGGAGTGGGAAAGACATTTGCAGCTAGGTCCTCTGCTGAAAAGCAACTGCTGTGCACCAAACACAACCACCCTCTGCTTCTAGCCCTAAAGCTGGCACCTCTAGCACTGGTAAGATCATTCCAGTACAAGGGGACACAATGCCAGTATAGAGGTTCCTATGTCACTATCACCCAACTTGCTGTGGGCATAAGTGAATGGCCAGATGGGGCATTGCAGAGCATGTGCTTCTCAGTACATCAGTTCTCCTGGCAGGAGGAGGGTGGGATAACAACAGGTTTGGCTTGTTGGGCTGTTAGCAGACACCATCATCCAGAGTAGCCCTTAGCCTGCTCTACCTTACAGTGAGGATGCAGTCAGCTCTACATGCAATAGCCTCAGGATCAGGTGAGTGCAAAGGAGGTGGAGGGGGGGCTTTACCCTGGCTTTGCGCCCTGTCCCCTGATCTGTGTTGGGTGCGGTTTGAAACTGACCCAAGGAACTTTACCCTTTAACCCTTAAGCCTTCAGAAAATTAAGTTTCTATGAACTGCATGAAAGTAATCGGAAGGTTCAAGATATAACCAACTTTCAATCCAAGTAGAGACAGCATTAGACATATAAGGAGCATTTATCATTTTGTTTAAACTTCTGAGTTGAAGGAAGCAGGTTCTCTTTGAAGAATGTTATTCTTCCAAGAAATGTGCTTCATCCAGACATCTATAGCTACAGACTCCCCATAACTACTTCCTAGCCAACATCTGCTCCTGATCAAAAGAGTGTACAGGTTCACAGTATATGCTCCTGGCCACGGGCATGCATAAGATTACTTGAGATCTAGTTTCCTCCTCTCACAGAGGCAACAGTTTTCATGAGCAGAATGTCTACATGGTCATTGCAATTGAGATCCAGAAACTTACTGTAATAACATTGTCATTTACTGCCTGCCTCATTTACTGCCTGCCTGTACTTGAGCTAACTGAAATGAAAGCAAAGGCTTGACATTCTAGCACAAGGGTGCATTGAGCCAGTGTGCTAGTCTGCCTATACGGCTTTCATTGTTTAGTTTTGGGCTAGGAACAAGCTGTGCCCCAAAGTCAAACCTAGTGGAGGGCACTATTGTACATTCAAGAAGAATGATCAGCAAAGTTAAAACAGGACTATTTGTTATAGTTTTGGACTAGATGATTCTTTCCTTTGTTTGGTAATGAATTGGGGAGGGAAATCTGAGGTGTTGCAAGGCTGGAAACTGTAGATAGAACAGAATTATCTTCTGTGAACGGGATTTTTATTTTGTTAACCAGAATTTCTTGCCAATACTTGAGAGAGAAGAGCTAGCGGAGAGAAGGAGTGAAATGCGTAATTACCCTTTGTCAGGTGTAAGGTGGCACTAGCAGGAGAGGGTGCAGTTTGTATGATGTGTCATTCAGAAGGTTTGCAAACAATACCAGAGGTCTTATTCTGCAAACACTTAAGCACATCAGTAACTTTACCCAACTGAATAGTGCTGCTGAGGTGAGGTGAGCAGAATTATGGGTGGGCACAAATATTTGCAGGATCAGGCCACAAGAAGGTGCAAGGGAGTAGGTTGTTGCCTTGGGCATTGAGGGAGAGAGATGGCACTGTGACGGTGTCCCCATAAGACTTTATGGTGAGATGATTATAAATGTATATATGATGTAACTGGAATATATTTTATGCTACATGTGCCATGTAACATATCTCTGTAAAAGTTATGATCTACTGAATCTATTCCTCCTGTTTGTATGCATGTATCATTGTTGTAGTTGAAGTTATGAATATTGGTTGTATATTTGCTGGTTTTATACATAGCCTTTGCAAGAGCATGGGATCATGCCTTGAGAAAGGAATGTGCAGGTAAAGAGCCCAATCAAGAAACTCTTAAACGGACAAAAGAAGTTGCAGACACCAATCCACATCTGAGCTTGGCCAAGAATGTCACTGGGCTAGTTACTGAATTGTGCATGAACATGTGACTTGCCCATGTGATCCCAAAACTCCAGGGTAACATGACGCTACACAGGGAGTGGGGAGGAGCATCTATCCAGGGGAGAAAGTCTATTTAAACCCCTGGGAGACCCCTCCATTTTGTCTTCAGCTGGCTAAAGAGAGAGTCTCTCCACCCCCCAAGGACATACCTGAAAGAGACTGAACAAAGGACAAAGATAATAGGGGGTGTGAGCAATTGCTGGACCCAGGCTAGGAGGACTATAGCCTATAAAGGGAAGTTTGCTGGAACTGGTGAGGTTTTTATCTGTATACAGTGTGATTAGACATAGACTTGCGTGTTTTATTTTATTTTTCTTAGTAATTCACTTTGTTCTGTCTGTTACTACTTGGAATCACTTAAATCCTACTTTCTGTACTTATTAAAATCACTTTTTACTTATTAAGTTACCTGGAGTACGTGTTAGTACCTGGAGGGGGCAAACAACTGTGCATATCTTTCTATCTTTGAAATAGAGGGCAAACTATTTGAGTTTACCCTGTATACGCTTTATACAGGGTAAAACGGATTTATTCAGGGTTTGAACCCCATTGGGAGTTGGGCACCTGGGTGTCAAAGGCAAGAGCACTTCCTGAGCTGCTTCCAGGCAGGCCTACAGCTGTTAGGGGACGTGGTTCAGACCTGGGTCTGGGTTTGCAGCAGATCAGCGGGTCTGGCACAAACCAGACAGGATTCTGGAGTCCCAAGCTGGAAAGGGCAGGGAAGCAGGGGCAGAAATAGTCTTGGCACACCAGGTGGCAACACAAGGGGGTTTCTGTGATCCCAACCCGTCACAGTGGCGTAGTCGAGCAGGATCTGTGCACAGCTGATTGCTTTGAGATACTGGTTGTGATTTTAAGTGAGTTTTAAGTGTGGTGGCTGGAAAACAGTCAAAGTGGTTACTGGTTTGTTATTTTCTGTTTGCTTTTTTGGGGTAAGGCCCAGCACTAGACAGCAGGGAAATGTCTGCCAGTGAGACAACTGCCAAACTAGATCTTACTAGACTGGAAGCAACAGAGAAAGAAAATGAACATAAGAGACGAATAGAATTACGTCAATTGGAAATTAGTGCGGAGGAGGGGGCCCACAAGAGAGCTGTTGAGGCACAGGAGACTGCGCACAAGAGAGCTGTTGAAGCAGAGGAGTTGGCCCACAAGAGAGCTATTGAGGCCCAGAGGCAGGCCCAGAAGCATGAACTGGCTGTTGCAGAGTTGAAGAGACAAAACCCTTCAGCTGCTGGCTCCACTTCCCCAAAAATCCACAAATAGGAGCGACTATGCCGAATATTTACTCACCTTTGAGAGACTGTGCACCCTCCATGCGATCCCTGAAGATCAAAAGATGACCACATTGATAGCAAAATTGACTGGAAGAGCTCTGGACATATTCAATAAGATGCCCATTGGTGATGCCTCCAGTTATGGTAAATTTAAGGAACTGGTTTTGAAACAGTTTCAGTTTACACCTGAAACCTACAGGGTTAAATTCAGGAGTCTAAAGAGGGGATCTGGATTAAGTAATGTGGCTTATGCAAATGAAATGAGCGATTTGGTAGATAAGTGGGTATGGGGAAAAGACATTACAAGCTTTGAAGGAATGTGTGATTTGGTTGCTCAGGAACAATTCCTGAATATGTGCAATGATGATGTAAAACAGTATTTGTGGGACAAAAAGGTAAATGCAGTGGGTGAATTAGCTGGGTATGCAGACTCTTATGAGCAGGCACAAGCTGCAATTAAGCACAAACCACTGGCAGAGGGGTACAGGGTTGGGGGAAAGCAGAATCACCATTTTGCCGCTGGGATAAAGGAAGCTGGGCGTTCACCTCCCCATTCCCCTGTTACTCGTCCCAAATTTCCTGCGCAAGCAGGGGATCCCAGAAGGTGCTTTCACTGCAATTCCCCAGGGCACCTGAGAAGTAGCTGTCCCACATTAAAGGTGAGTACACCTCCCTCGTCCCATGGTAGCTCGGTTGCCCTAAATGCTGAGGCCCCAGAGGGTACCCCTACCTCTTACCACACCAGCTTGGTGGACATGGGGCCTAATGAAGCGGATCGGGAGCACATCAAGGTTGTCAAGATTGATGGCATGGAGTGTCTGGGGTGGAGGGATACAGCGGCTAAGTTCTCTCTGGTCCAACCGAGTGTGGTTCCAGATGCTAGTGTTCTGACAGGGCAGACAACCCACATTAAGGGGGTGGGGCCACAGAGGTTCCCTGTGCCCTTGGCTAAGGTTCATGTGGAGTGGGAAGGGATGGAAAGTAATTTACTGGTGGGGATGCTCGAGGACATCCCCGCGGACATGTTGCTGGGGAATGATTTTTTCAGCAAAACTAGGGCTGTTAGTGTGGTAACTCGCAGCATGAAGAAAGGCTGTGAGGGGCTCCTAGAGGGGGAGGCCGTTCCAGCTAATGGCTGTAGGTCTGATGCACCTGAACAGCCAACACATCCTGCCCCAGGGAACACGGGGGTTGGTGACTTGAAGAGAGTTCCCAGGGATGGAGTGGGGACCTTAGAACCCACAGAGGAGTTGGGGGAGGGTCCCACTGACAGGAAAGTGCATGGAGGCGGGGTACTTCTGAATATGGGAGAGGTAGAGCCAGGCCTCTGCCCGGCTGAAGACAACAGGTTCCCAGGGGCGGGGGCAGGGATGATGCAGTCAGTGCCCAGGGACGGGGACGCTATCTCAAGGAATTTGTCTGTCAGGAATTTGCAGCTAACCAAAGGGCAGACCCCTCCCTTGAGAACATAAGGAAGTGTATCTCGGAGGGAACTCCAGGAAGAGCGGGGGGGGAGAAGTTTTTTGAAGAGGACGGGAAACTGTACAGGGAGGCCCCTGTGGGAAAAAAACAGGGTCAACCCTATAAGCAATTGGTTGTACCCAGCCAACACCGGGGGGAATTAGTGCTGGTAGCGCACAACAGTCCCTTTGCTGGTCACTTGTGGTACAGAGGACATATGACAGGCTGAGGAAGAATTTCTACTGGCCAGGGATACAGAATGACGTGAGGGATTACTGTAGAACTTGTGTGGTGTGTCAGAAGAGGAAGAGGCCTGGGGGACCCCATAAGGCTCCGCTGCGCCCCTTGCCCATCATCCAGGAAGCGTTCCAAAGGGTGGCAATAGACATAGTGGGTCCTATGCCACGCCCCACTCGGAGGGGGAACAAGTATATCTTGGTGGTAGTAGACTTCGCCACTTGGTACCCTGAGGCAATTGCGTTGTCTAACATAGAAGCCGAGACAGTGGCAAGAGCCTTGCTCACCATATTCAGCAGAGTGGGCTTCCCTAAGGAGATTTTGTCTGATCAGGGGGCAAACTTTATGTCGCAGTTGTTCACTGAGCTATGGAAGGTGTGTGGAAGTAAACAGCTTAAAACGGTCCCCTACTACCCCCAGGCCAATGGGCTGGTGGAAAGATTCAATGGGACCCTGAAATCCAGGCTGGGGATGTATACCAAGAAAAGGGGCCAGAGCTGGGACGAACTATTACCATTCCTGCTGTATGCCTACAGGGAGGTACTCCAAGAGTCCATGAGATTTTCCCCTTTGACCTTCTGTATGGGAGGAAGGTGAGGGGACCTCTTGACCTCATCAGGGATACCTGGGAAGGGTGCAACACGGTAAGGGGGGAACCCGAGACTGAATATGTCCAGAGGTTCAGAAGGGAGTTGAAATACATGATGGAAATTGTCCAAACAACCTCCAGAGTAGTCAGGCCAAGCAAAAGGAGTGGTACGATAGAAATACCTGTAAGCGCACTTTTGACATAGGGGATTTAGCCCTGCCAAAAAGTTCAAGATGCAAAACTCCTGGGAGGGGCCCTTTGAAGCGGTGGAAGTGGTGAAGGAGGACACTTATACAGTTAAAAAGCCCCTGGATGGTGCTGTGCCCCAACTGGTACATGTAAACAGACTCAAGACCTATCACAGTAGAGTGGCTGGGGTAAACATGCTCTTTTGTGTCGAAGAGGAAACTGAGGCACACCCACTCCCTGATCTGATGGCTGAATGCCAAGATGGGTCAACCCTGGGAAGTATAGAAATCTGTAGTCAGCTGACACCAGTCGAACGGAAGGAAGCATTGTCAACGCTGTGGAAGTACAGCGAGGTATTTTCCAACAAACCAGGGAGGATGCACTTGCTGTCCCATAGAATCCTTACGAAAGGGGCATAGCCTCCTCCTTCCAGGCCGTACCGGGCCACCGGCCAGGTGAAGGAGCAAATTCAGGCTGAGATACAAAGCATGTTGGACTTGGGGGTGATTAAGGATTCGGACAGTGCATGGGCTTCACCTGTGCTCTTGGTCCCCAAGAGAGATGGCACCGTTAGATTTTGCGTAGTCTATAGAAGACTCAATGCTGTCACTGTAACAGATGCATACCCCATGCCAAGAATTGATGACATGCTGGATGTGCTGAGCCAAGCCAAGTACCTTAGTACCTTTGATCTGACCAAAGGTTACTGGCAGATCCCTCTGGAGGGAGAGGCCCAACAAAAATCAGCTTTTATCACTGATATAGGGCTCTATGAATTTACAGTGTTACCGTTTGGGTTGGTAAATGCGGGTGCAAACTTCCAGAGACTGCTCAACCAAGTGTTAAATGGTTTGCAGAATTATGCTAGAGCCTACATAGATGACATTGGTGTGTTCAGCAACACCTGGGGTGACCACAAAGAGCACCTGCAAGTTGTGCTGTCTAAGCTCAAAGAGGCTGGGCTAACTGTAAAGCCCTCTAAGTGCAAGGTAGGGGCAGCCAGAGTCCCTTATCTGGGACACTGGGTTGGGTGGGGGAGGAAATATCCCGCAACCCTCTTAAGGTGGAAGCCATCATGAAATGATGGAGGGGGAGGGATAGCTCAGTGGTTTGAGCATTGGCCTGCTAAACCCAGGGTTGTGAGTTCAATCTTTGAGGGCGCTATCTGGGGCAAAAATTAGGGATTGGTCCTGCTTTGAGCAGGGGTTGGACTAGATGACCTTCTAAGGTCCCTTCCAACCCTGATATTCTATTTTCTATTCTAAATGGCCTGTACCCCAAACTAAAAGGCAAGTTCAATCCTTCATAGGCTTGGCAAACTATTACAGGAGGTTTGTGGAAGGGTTCAGTGACATTGTATCCCCAATCACGGACTTATGTAAAAAGCATCAGCCTAATAAGGTAATTTGGTCAAAGGCATGCCAGCCAGGCTTTGACAAGGTAAAAGCACTCCTGTCTGTGGAGCCTGTGCTGGCCAGCCCGGACTTCGATAAGCCTTTTGAATTGTGCACCGATGCATGAGACAGAGGGTTGGGTGCTGTACTGATGCAAACCCGTCACAGGCACCTGCTACTCTATTCATTATGTGCATGATCCCTGCATGAGTGACCGACCGCCGCACGCCTCAGTCTGGTATTGGATCACTTGAGGAAATGGCTTGGCAGGCTCACCAAGCCACTTGGATCTCATGTTCTGCAGGCAGTAGGGCAGCCACCTCCCAAGGTTTAATAATCCCACCAATGGGTCTTTCTCATCCGCCGCTTTAGGATTTAAAAGTGTGATGTAGCTTACACTGCACAATGCAATGTAAAATGATGAAATTCATCCTTGCACATTAGTTGGGGGTGCTATGTACGGACAGTTGAGCTACGATCCACTATTAAGGAGTGCTCCATTCTTTTACTAAAAATAGTCTAGCTGTTGACAGCAGGGCCATTCTTTTGTGGAAACACATCTATCATTCATATAGTGCTGTAGAAAGCTTTTATCCTGCTTTATGAATATTACTATCATGAGATGCCTACATAGTATATGCTGATGGCACAAATCAATAATTATAATGTGTGTTCTTCCTCCTAACTCCAAATCATGCTTCAAGTAGCAAAGGCCTCCTTAAGACATTTTTTGAATACATCAGTGCTTGCCATTTTTATGAAGTTGTGAGGATTCACTAAGCCATGGGATGGGATTTGAAAACAGTGTGGAGAAAAGTAAACCTATATGAGCAAATCTCAAATCCACTAAGTCAATAGAATGGCTCCCATTGATTTCAGTGTTGTGTGGGTCAGGTCCATCCTGAACAGAATGTATGACAGAATAAGTCTTGCTGTACAATCCTGTACATAGCTGCAGTGCAGGAATATAATGTAGATGCAACTGTAATAGGTGCTATTTTGATATCGCTGTGTGGTACATTTTGTTCTGGCAACTTCAGGGCCATCTCTACTGAAGAGTGGTGAAGAGGAATGACTAGCAGGTTTGTTTTATTTTATATAACATTTTTCCTACACATTCTTTTGTTCAGAAGAAATAAAGAACAGCCCTTGTTTTGTCAGAAAAATGAAACTTCCCAATTAAAATAATGCAGTAATAATATAGCAATGTTCCAGTCATTGAAACTCCTCTAAGAAAAACAACATAGGCATGGCTAAAGTCAACATTTTATTTTTCAGTGGAAAACATTCAAGCTAAAGTTTATTTTCTTGCTCTTAATCCAACATAATGACTTTCCACTCATTCCCATTAGAAAGGTCAAAATCAAATTTCCATTAGAAAGGTGCATGGAAAGGGAGAGCAGTATTTGATTTCTTAGGCTGTCTAGTATATTTGCTTTCTTAATCAATAGCTTTTCCAGACAGGAGATTTAATTTTATTTTCATTTATTTGCAATAGCTATGTGCATTTGGTGGCATCAACAAGAAAAGGCAAATCTTATTTTAATCCAGGGTTGTGGAGTTGAAAACGCATAAAATCAGCAGCATATCAGTCAAGTTAAACAAGCATATTAAAATCAGGTTTAATATTCTACCTAATTCTCATACCTAATTCACCAGTCTACTCTAGTTTGCCAATTAAAATGGGTTTACTGCTGCTCTGCATCACCTGAAAGGTCCAAAGCACCTGAAACATGCAGATGAATCAGTCACATGATTTTATCATGCAATTGAAATGGCAAGAATATCTCTAGACACTTTAGAATAATTCCTATGATGACTTTGTTCTAAGTGAAGAAACCATGAATTAGAATCCTGGTTAAACAATGCAAATTTGACAAATTAGAATGAGTCCTTACCTCTTTGGGTGATAGCTGGATACTATGCCCAGAGATGCAACCTGTGTTGCCAGCCATACTACCTCAGGGTGAAATTCCATCAGATTCTCAAAAATGTGTGACATTCCCAACTGATGACCCAGAGTGGTGTTAGGTGCACCTGTACCTTTGAAGAGGCTCTGATGGCAGATGTAACTGTGGTATCTGCCTACACAGGGGAATAGAATTTCCAGTTTTATGCACACATCTGCTAGGAACAAATATCGGAAGAGTGAATGTAGGATGTAGGACCAGGAATGTATGTTAAGTAACTTTCAGATGGGTTCCCTTTCTTGGGAAGCCACATCTTTGTTCTAGTCTGATTAGGGTGTCTTTATATTTTCAGCTTTGCATCAAGATATAACCTAAACTAAAGCAATTTAACTCAATCTCTGTGTGTGTAAAAACAGAACTGAATATGCACTTGCCTATAATATTATACTTGAGTTTGCCACAGTTGGGAAAAGTTGCTTGGAAGGAAGGAAAAGCAGGGGATGTTTATTAAAGTTTTGCTGTAGCAATGGGAGGTATTAAGACAATGAGAAAAAAATCACCAAGTAAGTGAAAGAAGCTGTGTCTTCAGCCATGTTTTAAAAACAAAAGCAGCAAGTATACAAGTGTCGTTTCATAGAAAGAAATAAGTTCTTGGAAGAGTGTGCTCATGCTCTCTCTTTTTCAAAAATATGATTGAAAAAACATCTGGGCCCAGATCCTAGAAGTATGTAGCCACCTAACTCCCAATACCTTTGAGGGTCTGGGCCTCAGCCCATTCAGGTCAATGAAAAGGTGTTCATTGGGCTTTGGGTCAGGACCTTAGAGAGCATCCAGGCAACATTTTAGTATGACCTGCCAAGTAAAATCAAAGATAATCAGTTTGACATTTTTCAAAATAAGGAAAGATATCGTCCAACAGAAGACCTGTTGGGCCAAGTTTCATTTCAATGGAAATTAAATATCATTATTTATAAATGTGTAAATAAAGTCATGTTAATAGAAATGCCAGTACTCTCACTAATCACTAAGCCCGCAAATGTTACCTAAAACATTTCCATTGATTTTATGAATTGTAATTATGTTCTTGACAGTCTCATCTTGGTGCTCGGCTCAGGTAGTCAGTTCCACGTTTGTCACAGCATACTGAGCTGGTTTCCATTCAATCTCCTCCAAAACACGCAGTATAAAGCAGCATGTGCTACTTGCTATGTAAGATCTGATTCAACAACCTGCTTGAGCATGTGCCTGACTTTAAGAACATGAGTAGTCCCATTGAAGTCAGTAGAACTGCTCATGTGCCCTGAAGTTAGGCACATCCAGTGACTCTTCCTAGGGGTACCCAAGGTGGTGAGCACATGGCTACCACCTGCCTTTAGAATGAGGAAGCCTTGTCTGTGCCTGCCCTGGGTAGGGTGACCAGATAGCAAGTGTGAAAAATCGGGACAGGGAAAGAGGGGTTATAAGTGCCTAAATAAGAAAAAGCCCCAAATATCAGGACTGTCCCTATAAAATCAGGACATCTGGTCACCCTAACCCTGGGTCAGCTCCCCATCTCCACCATGAGGCCTACGTGGACCCCACTTTCTCTCTACAGGTCAGCCAGTAGCACCCTGCAACCCCTTAACCCTCCAAACATATTCTGGAACATCCAGCCCCTATTCCACTGGACACTTGCAGTATTTATAGATTCACTGCTGCCAAAGAAGTGTTAATTACCAGTTTACCAGTTCTCCCTCAGATCACCGCTCTGCTCAACATGCCCCACATTGATAAGGTTATGATGAAAGCAAGTAAAAGTTTATTTAACAAATAATAGAGATTCCAATGATAGCAAGTAGAAGTATTGGAAAGAAATGGGAGCAACATAAAATTCTAGCACCTAGTCTTAATTAGCAATGATCTACCCCATTTGATATTTAGCTGTTACACTCTGGTTACCCTTACCAGACCCGAAAAAGAGTTCGGCGAAGCTTGAAAGCTTGTCTCTTCCACCAACAGAAGTTGGTCCAATAAATGATATTACCTCACCCACCTTGTCTCTCTCAGATCCTGGGACCAATATGGCTACAACAACACCTCAAACAAGATACTCTCATGTCCAGTGCTTTCCAGCCAAGGATGCTGGGATCCCTTTTTCAGGAGACAAGATGTATTGTCAGCACCTCTGCTAGGTGAAGGATACAGAGTGTACCTCTGCACCCCCAGATATACCTGTACAATCCCATATCTTTACTTATAAACAGGATCCCCTCTTGCTGTTCATTTCTTCCTGTACATTTCCTCTCTTGGAGATTTCACAATCTTTCGACTGGTATCAGGCTCAGTATGCAAACAGGCATCCATTGCAAGACATATCATTCCTAATACACACATGAACAGAGAGAAATAAGCGTCTGTAACCTTCTGCTTGAAAGGAACCTGTCTAGGACATGTCACCTCCTGGTGACCTGCCTTAACTCCAAGGCTTTGAGAACATAATTTCTAGGATAGATATATAGCTCCTTAAATATTACCCGTACATACATTTTGAAATTATTATGATGGCCAGTGGTCTACTGGCTTTTGATTGACATTTCACATGCCATCCTTTGGTGAACTATTATGTACATATCTGAACCAGGGGATCCCCTGTAAAACTTTATATACTCCCTGTGCCCTCTGTCAGTTGGCACTAAGAGGACCCTGGAGCATATGTGCATAAGTAGATTGCTGAATTAGGGTCAAAATGATTAGAAAGAGGCCTCTTGATATTCAAATATCCTCAGTCAGTTTGACCCAAGCCCTACTGCCTCAGAAATCTGATAGAGGGAATATTATTTTGCTGTAAAGTATACCCATTATACAGCTTCATCGGGCATTCACACGGCTTTGATTTGTTTATCAGGTATTGTAGTTTCCAGGGTAGGCTGGAAATCTGTCTCTCATATTTTCCAATCTAGAGGGCCAAAATATAGTGGGTTTTTTTTTCTTATTTTGCTGCTTCGTTCCCTCTGTACATTTATTTTCATGCCATGGCAGTGGCTTTACATGAAAAGCTTGCTTTGATGGACGTTGTTCACAAAACTCGGCATCACTGTATCTGAGGCTGAACCATGGAAGATTAAAGCATTTTATTCATTCATTTTCTGTTGTCAACCTTGAATCCTGTCAGGTGAAAGGTTCAAGAGGCGTAAGTACTATTTGAATCCTAGTGGTAATTTAGCAAAGTGGCTATATTGATGGCACTGGGCAATTATTTCACTGCACAATTGTGGGCAGATGCATGTATTTTTGTTTACTCTAATGAATCTGTGGTTGCATCACAGTCGTGAGCTAAATTGAACATTTGCAACATCAAGGATAGAACCCAGGCTATTCAGTTCCAAATATACAGTCCTCTTTCACTTGAGCTAAAGAGAATTCCTGTTAGCTGTCATAGTATTCCTTCTCTATAGCTCAGCCATTAGAAAATGACGCACCCACACACAGATAAGTGGGTCTGACTTTCCATCCACTAGAAGGCAGGGGTGACACAATGCTGGACCAGCAAGTACATTAAACATCAGTAAAAGAAACTTAAGCTATATGTTGTTTATTCTACAACCTCAGTAAACTACTGCTGTACAAATATCTTGTTTTAACTTTGCGTATCTGCTGTGTACTTTTACTGACCTCTTTTTTCTTTGATTTTTTTTTAAAAAAAAACAACAGATCTGTTTTGTTCTGGAACCACTCAGTTTGAAATGCAAACATTTTAATATAGCTACTTAAAGTACCATATGGATTCCCAATGAAAACCTGAACTCTGATGTTAAAGGGGTGAGAAAATGCAAAATATGTTTTTATTTTCAGTTCTATGGAATTAAGCCAATGCCTCCAACGAACTGATGTGAAATATTATGTGAATATGCTATATTCCATAGTACTTCAAGATTGCACAACAGATTCTCCCCTCCCCCCACTTTGCATTGCACAAGTGGTGAAAAAGGGCTTGAATCTGGTCTTGACGGCCCATCTGAGAACACCCCTGCCATGGTGGGAGTTCTCAGCTCTCATGTAGCTGGCAAACTCTGGGCAAAGTGTCATGGGTGGGAGGAAGTGAATTGAGGAGAAGGCAGGGTACCGCTGCCCTTGTGTATGATCCCTTGGATTTGACTGGCAGACTGATTTAACTTTGTCGGAGGTCTTTGATCCAATTTCACTGGAGGAGACCAAGTTTTGGTGACTTACATAGAGTTGCAACTGTGTGAGCCCCGATGGGTTTGTCCCTCTATCTCTTAAAAAGGTGTAATAATGGGCTTTTATCTTCTTAGTAACTCTTTATTTAGGGAGGGATAATAGCTGCGGGTATATCCAGAAAGGCATGCATGTCTGTGTGTAGCTAAAGCTGGACTGAGCTTCAAAGTGAACGCTTAGTTGCTACTGGAGAGAAGGCCGTTCAAGTATGTCTACACTGTAGAGGGAGAAAAGTCTTTGTGTGAGCTTCTCCAGAGGGCAATTGCTGTGTTTATATATAGAACTTCATAAATGCTTTTCTCTTCATTATAAAGGAAAAGGCTGAGTAATAACTCAAGGGGAAGAGAGGAAGATATAGGGCTTTTTATAGGTTTTTTTTTCTCATTCCATTTAAATATCCCATATAATAATGACCTTCCTGCCTCATAATGAGGTTTGTTTACCCACCTGTGTTTTTATCGTCTTATCTTTGTAGTACTTCTTAGAGATGCAAAAACAGCAGGGAACATTATTCCCGAGTAGCCATGACTGCTGGCTATTGTACCAAACATGATCACTTCAGTTCTACCTTGTCATCCCCGTTTCCTTGTTTGTTATACTCCACATGTTGCATTTGATCATATCTTTAGATTGTAAGCACTTTGGTGGAGGGGACTATCTTCTGTATTATATGTGAATGCAATGACTAGCCCAATGGGGTCCCGAGCTGAGCCCCTCTCTGTGCTATCGCAATATAAATAATAATAATAATTAATAAAAATAACACCACCGACATCATCATTTGGGGTAATTAGAGGATACGTTGGGGATAGAGCATACATACAAAGCGAATAAAAATGATGAACATTACCCAAAACAACTAAAACATGGCACTAACAAGTGGCAGTCATCACTCCGATTATTCTGCTTGTGTGTTGAATCCTGTTCCCCACTCTTTATAGAAATGTGTCTTCTAGATTGTACTTTATTCCGCTCAGGGGCTACATTTTTCTGTGTGTCTGTACAGTCCTGGGATGGGTCTGGGACTGGCGGAGAGAGGACAGGATTCCCCAGCTAGCACTTGTTAGAACCCTGCAGAGAGCTTCTGATTATTGCTAACTCACGGGAGCAGATGTGGCTCCTCAGACTCCATCCTGAATATAAGGGAAGTGGGAGTAGCCTTCTGGAGAGAGGGCTCTGGGACAGATAAGTCCATAGAGAAAGGAACCCTAGGAACAACCAAGCACAAGGGAAAAGATTTATGCTGCAAGCTCTTAGGAGAAGCCAGGCATGGAGAAAAGAACCTTCAGGGTAGCCACACCTGGGGACAAGACCCAGGCCAGGATTTATGTTTATTCACGTGGAATTACCCTTTTTCATCAGTAAAATGAAGCCCAAGAAGAGGGTGACTTTTTGACCAACTCTTTACAAGAAGTGCCTAGTTTGCTGGAATTACCTGGGGGCTCCTGTCAGATGACAAGCATGCTGCCCATTTTGGCCAGGTCTTAACAGAAATAAATCAGAGTAATCAAACTTATTGCTGGCCAGGAGCTGGCAGGCCGTTTGTAACTGAATAAAGTAGTCAGGTTATGGGAGGGTGGGAGCTGTAGGCTTCCTGCCTTAGGTATTCAGTTTGTCCAAAGACGATTTATCTTCCTTTGCAGCACATCTCCCTTGGCGGCTATTAGTCGAAATGCTCAAAGCAACAATGAAGCTGTTAGTGGTGACCCAGTTAAGACTGCCCCCCCAACATCTACACGGGACTTTTTGCACAGCCGTTTCTCCAGCCACTGCCACCTCTCTTGTTGATTGTCGATGCTGATGTCCAGCAAAATCTGTTACAAATACACCAGTGCTTCATTAGCTCAACAGAGCGATGCTCTCCAAGATGTTCCCCAATCCCCTGCCCAGCGTGCTGACAAAGGGCTTTCTTTAGAAGGAAACTTAATCATGTTCAGTCATGATTTTTAACAGTCGAGTTAGCTGACACAGTGATGATTGCTCAGTGTTGTCAAGGACAGGGCATGTCAGCTAACTGATTAAACCTTGTTCTCGGTGGGTTTGCTCCATGACTGCCTGGCCTGATGTTGAACATGACCTGTCTATGGCCTGATGTTGAACATGACCAGTCAGCATCATGTCAGCTAACTCAATTGTTAAAAATGGAACCGAAAAATGATTACATTTCCTGGTGAAGACAAAGCTTTAGAGGCTACAAGAAACATTTAACATATAACAAACAGAACCTCTAAGGGCCAAATTTTTGAAGGTACAGGCGAGTCTTATCTTATGCTGGGGTTACGTTCCGCAGTCAGCGCGTAAAATGAAAATCGCATATAGTCAAATTACATTGAGTGTAATGGCGGGCAAAATTGCCCGCACTACAAGTAAAGTATTTAAATTGTTATTTTTCTCTTTTGGGGGTTTTTTTGTTTTGTTTTTGCCGACCGCACAAAGCTGAATCCGCACATGTTAAAAGCGCGTAAGATGAGACTCGCCTGTATTTAGGTTTTGCTGCGCATAGCATTGCAATACCTAAATCCTTATTTTCAAAAGGGATCTAGGTGCTTAGGAGCCAAAATCCCACTGGTAGTCCTTACATGCCTAAATCACTTTTGAAAATGATTCTTAGGCTCCTAAATCACTTAGGTAATGCAGTGCTGAGCGCAGCAACACCTAAATACCTTCAAAAATCTGGGCCTTATAGAGCAATTCATGAACAGAAAAAGAGTCTCATTTGTCAACTTGCTTACTGCAAGTAGTTCACCTGTTCTAGCAATCATCCAGTTCACATACTAATGTTGACCATTTCAATATATATGGGTTTCAAGTGTTTTGAATGTATGCTAAAAACGTCTAGATATGTAAGTGCTCTGATCCTTTTTATTGGCCATATTCAGTCTTTTATCTGACTTGAATGCTACTAAAGAGTTTATTAAATCTTTTTTTTTTTGCATTTTTTGATTAAATTTGTTTCCTTTTGACATAGATTTGTATTTATTTTTAAGCATAATTGCAAAGCTCAATTTAGAATAGATTCAATTTTGTGAGGTATTCTTGACAGCCCTTCCAATTTCAGTGTGTGAGAATTATAATTAGATCAGGAAAAGGGGACCTTGAGCTTACAAATGTCCCAGAACTTATTCTCTTGGCAGCTGTGGGTGCAGTAGCAGTTGAAACACTGTTGAAAGCTGTTCCAGTGCTGGAAAAAAGTCTAGTGCAGGAACAAAATTTACTGAACAGAAATTCCATCCCATGTGGTTGTCTGATACTAGAGCTGGATTTAAAAACAATAAAACAGACAAACAAAAAAAGGTAGCTTCCTTTCCAAGCTACAGTAGCTGGACATCCACATTTTGGAATACGACCCAGAGACATCTTGGTGCTGTTCATAAAATCATTTCACTCTTTGGTTAGAATGATGTGAAGTAATGTTTATGTTTTTTTTAATTAAGGGATAATGTTTATGTCATGAGAATGTACAAAGTAGTAAACAGCCTTTTGGGATGATTAAACACTGAAGTGAAACTTTGAAACTGCAAAAGCCATTCAAGGCAAGTATTTTCCAATGCTTTGAACATTAGTCATATGTTATACAAGACTTATGATGATCCAACAAACTGCAGTAATTGAATATATATATACATATATATAGCCATTAGATCAGATCTATTATTATCTCTGCTGTATTTTCTCTCACATTCTATCGGTGCTTTTTAAGACATAGTTTAGTTGAATAATTTGTGTTTGAGGATTGATCTAAAAAGTGAGTGACTGATAGAGGCCCTGTATAGAAAAGGAAGTGATGCTTTTGGATTTAGACATGGAGGGGATGTAACCTGACAGTAGTATAGACCAGTAGCTGATCACTTTCCTCTTGGAGCATTAATAATAAAAATCCTACATGTGATTTTAAAGTTCCATTTCTGAGAATACTTGTACATACAATGTTGATACTCACTTTTGCTGGAACATTTTGGTCAGTAAAAGTTGATTGCATGAGTGTTTGTGGGACGTCAACACAAAGGGGGCAAGAAGCATATTCTTTTTTTTTTAAGTGAGTGACTATCCCTATAAATAGTGTGTACTATGCATCCAGTCCAGTGGGATTCTCAAACGACATGCATTCAGCTGCAAGGAAATAGCAAGACATTTAATAAGTTAACATAACACTGGGCTGAATTCAGCTTTGACTTGCACTGTCAGAAACTCCATTGACTGCATGTAGAATTTGGCCCAGTGAATTTCAGACACTGGAAGAAATATACAGGTTGTCTTGATTTCTCAGAATACATACAGTAGATCAGCAGTCCCAGGGTAAGAAAACACACTTAAAACATTTTCTGTACACTGTCATTTTAAAGACTTGTTCTCATATTGAGAGTGCACAAGTAAACTCAGCTTCACTAAGAAAAGCCAACACTCTCTGTAGTGTCTTAAATACCTGACGTTTATTTGTGATGGTAAAGTTCTCATTAGCTAATTTGAAAGTGCCCAAGGTAAAGCAAGATAATAAATGATTTGCTGCTGCAACAGCACCTGAGGCCAGAATAAACAATACTGCAGTTACATTTTAAGCTGTAGCAGAGGCTAGAAGAGCCAAGCACAATTAGGGTAGCAAAGCTGGCATATCCTGGTGATGTCTAGAGTTATTTTCTCTTCTTGGCCAGCAACGCTCTCTCAAATATTATAAGAGAAGACAATGGGGTGTCTTTATATAGAGTCAAACATAAGAGAAGTTGGCAAAGGGATGTGTTATCGTTTCAGGTGTCCTGAAACATGAAATGCTAAACTGCAAGTGTGGGCTCGATCCTGAGCTGCTGTCAATTGGCCTCGTTCCAATGATGACACCAACTGAAGATCTGGTCCTTAATGTTTATTATTTGCCATAGCCTTGTTCTCAAGAGAGGGAGTGTTAGCAGGAAAGGCTCGTGGTGTGGCAAAACTACAAGAGAGTCAGAGGACATGTTAATAACAAGTAGGAAAATACAGATCATTCGAGAGTGTTATTTATGGTAGAGTTAATTTTGGGAAAGGTATTTTGTAGAATATGAGACAGTGAAGAATGCCTCTGCCAGGGCAGAACCTATTCCTTATGGAACATTCTCAAGTGCTCTGGCCAGTGTAATTTTAAATGACTCAAATGGTGGTGGTGGTGTTTTTGTTTGTGTCCAGAATAGTAGGAACAAGATCTGGGGGTGTTTTAGTGCTGTTTCACTCTGTGTATATAAATGGTAGGCGACTTGTGGGTGTCACAAACATAGAAACAAAAATGTTTAATGGGCACAAGGTGTTAACCACAAATGAATTCCACAAACGGAGAGAGAATAAAAGGGAAGGTTGCTGTTTTGCAATTTCTCTATGTAGTAAATGAAGAGATAATGGATTCCTGCAAATCCTGTGTATGCTGTAGTGCAATGCCACCTAGCAGCATCTGAGCATTCACACCTCTCCACAGCTTGATCAGCTGAAGACTCAGTGGAATGGAAACCTGCAGTAATATACAAAGGTCCTTTGTATAATCATTAGGGGCAAATTCTGCCTTCAGATGCACAAGTTCAGCTCAGATTGAGGTCAACATCACTTGTATACATGCAGCTGAGGGCAGAAGGTGGCCCTCACCCAGGACAAGCTAATGAAAGTACTGGTACCATACTGTTGCTGCTGGAGCTCAGTGTTCAGCTCTTACTGCCAGAAAGTAGGGTGACCAGATGTCCTGATTTTATAGGGACAGTCCTGATTTTTGGGTCTTTTTCTTATATAGGCTCCTATTACCCTGCACCCCCTGTCCCGACTTTTCACATTTGCTGTCTGGTCACCCTACCAGAAAGTCTGCTGAGAGTAGTTGGGAATTTCAGAGGGCTATTGGGGAACATGGAACCAGTCTTAGAAGAAGGGGAGAAGAGTTGTGGGGGTGTTGTTTGTGCCTGCAGGACACATCCAGTTGCTGGCATTCTCTTGGAATTAGGAATCAAACATCCTTTCCTGCTCCAGAGAATGTCAAGGTTGCCTGGACCCTCAGAGAAATAGTGTCTTTGAAGCAGTCTTATATTGGTCCCAGAGGTAAATTGTAGCAAAACAGACCATTTCTGCTAGTGTTTTCTAACATACAAATACGATTTAACTTTAGGGACTTTTGAGGTCCAGCACCATCATGCCAGAACCACTGGTCTCCTGACACAATGAGGGTTAGAAAAATTACCGCCCTAAATACAGCAGAGCATCTTCTTACTTGAAGAAAGTGTTCTATTAATGCAAACCTTTAAAGTCAGTAGTCTTTTTAAGCTTAAGAGTAAGCTCTGTTCAGTATTATGTTGGTACCAGTAGCCTCTGACTGCCTCTGAGAAGGAAGCTGCATCCCATCCCATCTTGGAAGCATTAATATTTCAAGGAAAGGCTGTCACTTTCCTTTGGGAAACCACCATGTTTTAACTTGTTCCAACTCCAACCCACTCTGACCCCTTCTATTTGAAGCTGCATTCCATAGAGTTGGGTAGTAGGTGGGATATTTATGCCTGGAGGGTCCCTCGTGCAGTGGATCACAAAATGATGTAGGCCTGGTTTGATGTGAGTAATTGAATAAGGGTGAGGCCTCATTTCTTGGAAGGTTTAGAGAGGTAAATGGATCATCAAGCAGGAAACAATCTCTGTACTAGCTAAGATAAGGGGGATCACCCAGGAAACCGTTTACAATGGACAAGCTAACAATGGATAAGATAAGCCTGGAACATAAGATGAGGTAAAGAGTAAGGGCTTGTCTTCTGTAGCACTTTAGTAAAGATGTTTCTGTGCCAACGGGAGAGCTTCTCTACCACATCTCGGGGAGGTGGATTAACTATAACAGCACATGCTGTAGAGGGATTGGTTCCTACAAAGTGACCAAGCCAACCCCAAATGTGTGATGCAATATATAGTCAATGTATATAAAGAAGACATTTGCTGTATGACTTTGGGTGTGTGGTACGCCCTATACACACCTCCTATGTTTGAGTCTGATCAATTTAGCATAGCTTTGTTGTATGCCAAATAAAGGAGCCTGAGTGGCGACACTGGAGTTGGAGTGAGTTCTTGGGAAACCAAATGAAAGAGGTTCGGAGAAACCCCAATGTAGTTGTGCCATGACATAGATCCGCTCATCTGGAGCAGGTAATATATAGAATCGTAGGGTTAGAAGGGACCACAAGGGTAATCTAGTCTAACCCCCTGTCAAGGTGCAGGATTTGTTGTGTCTAAACCATCCAAGACAAATGGCTATCCAGCCTCCTTTTGAAAACCTTCAGTGAAGGAGCTTCCACAAGCCAGTAGGCAGTCTGGTCCATTGTCCTACTGTTCTTACAGTTAGGAAGTTTTTCCTGAGATTTAACCTAAATCTGCTGGGCTGTAGTTTGAACCCATTGCCTCTTGTCCTGCCCTCTGTGGCAAGAGAGATTATTTCTCCATCTTTTTTTATGGCAGCCTTTCAAGTATTTGAACACCGCTATCATGTCCCCCCCTCAATCTCCTCTTTCCCAAGCTAAACATATCCAGTGCCTTCAGCCTTTGCTCATATGGCTTGGATTCCATCCCTTTGATCATCTTTGTCACTTGCCTCTGGATCCTTTCCAGTTTCCCCACATCCTTTCTATATATTGGTGACCAAAACTGGACAGAGAACTCCAGCTGAGGCCTAACCAGCACCAAGTAGAGTGGTAATGTCACCTCCCATCACGGGCATGCTATGCCTCTGTTATTACAACCCAAAATTGCCTTTGCTTTTTTTGCAACAGCATCACATTGCTGACTCATGTTGAAATTGTGATCCACAACTCCCAGTTCCTTTTCAGCAATGCTGCTGCCAAGCCAGCTATACTCCATTCTGTATTTGTGCATTTGGTTTATCTTCATTAAGTGTAGCACTTTACATTTGTCTTCATTACATTTTATTTTGTTGACTTTAGCCCAGTTCTCCAATTTATCAAGTTCCCACTGAATTTTAGCTCTATCCTCCAAAGTGTTGGCAGGCCTCTTTAGCTTTGTGTCATCTGCAAATTTGATCACTATGCTCTCTATTCCTACATCTGGGTCTTTAATAAAGATGTTAAACAGCACTGGACCCAGAATAGATCCCTGTGGAACCCCACTTGAGACCTCCCTCCAATCTGACATTGTTCCATTAATAGTTACAGTACTCTTTGTTTGTGGTTGTTTAATGGTTTCTGTATCCACCTAATGGTAGTTCTGCTGAGGCAGCATTTCTCCAGTTTACTTATCAGAATATACACCCCTTAGTGCAAGGGTCGCAACCTAGCATTAAGAGAAATGGCATTGGAAGGATTTAAGAGTTTAATTAGGAGGAATTTAGTACCATGTTGGAGAAGTGGGCTAAATCTAAGGGCGGACCCTATGGACTCCCCAGAGAAGTATTAGGTGGATTCTGAGGTCAGGTGAAAAAGGAACTCCACAAAGTAGTATTCGATTTTTTTTTAAATCCCCGATTACTACCCCCCTCACCTCTTCAATCAAAACCAAAGAATTCTTGGCAGAGCACAGCAAGGTCCATTGAATGCCATAAATAGATAGTGTTGACAGAACACAGCAAAAGTCTTTTAAATGCCACTGAAATTTTCAAAAAATAGGACACATTGTCAGCCATGGAAAAAATAGTATCTAGTAGTTTTTATCCTAAGGTAAAAAAAGCTCAGATCAAAGCAGCGGTTTTACAAGGATTGTTTCTGAGAGCTAAAACTTTACAAACAAAATGTGCCACCTTAAGAAATGAATTTAAAAAAACCATAAAAAGTAAATCAGAGTTGTAGAGGAGAAAAGAGACTAAATAGAAAAGATTCCTGAAAGATCAGGGAGAACAAAATATCTGTTACCTATTTACATAAATCAAAAGTAAAAAACCAGACATCAAGGACTCTACTTAGTGCGGCTTTGCAAGCAAAGTGTACTAAGTTAAAAAAAATAAGTGCAAAAAACAAGTTAGAGACGCCAAAAAAATTGGCTAAAAATGTGTTACTCTCAAAAAATAAAATAAGAGTTACGGTACTAGAATATAGTAGCTTGTGAGGTCTTTAAAAAGTGTCTTATTAAACAATGAAAAACTAAAGTAAGTGATTTAAGAAAAAGGCTTGTGCGGTTAAAAAGAGCTTTTGCACGGCAAAGCTCAAAAAAACCTAAAAATTCAAAAGTAGTAAGTAAAATGTTAAAAAGTTAAAATATTAAAAAAGAACATCAAAGTATCTAAAAGAATAAAGAATGCTTAGTTTCATAAAAAGACTCAGTTATAGCAGTATCGTTCTGCTGTCGTACCTACTGAAATCCTTAGTAATTAAACAAATTATGCAAAAAAAAGGTGGCCTTAACAGCCATTCTGGAAAAAACTGGCTTGTCACAATAAATGTCGTTGTAAATAATTGTGCTCGCTGCTGCAAGTACAAAAACTATCTAATTTAAGTTAACTATAAATAATTTAATTTAAATCACTTTAAAAACTTCTATATAGATTAACTGCTTCTGATTATACTAGCAAAAATATAATCTAAACACACACAAATAATAAATTATAATGGTAAATTACAAAAAATAAACAGTGAAAACTGCCAATCAAAAAAAAAAGTGCAACAGTAAGTTGACTAAAGTCTCAAATAGCTAAAATACAAAACAAAAAAATTGGAAAAAAAAATACAACAGCAAAACAAAATGTTACTAAAATACAACAATTATCAGCACCCAGGGCAAAAAAGTTCTCTCTCCTATAAAAAAAAAACTTATTCAAAGCTTAAATATAAAAATTAAAAATTGCAGTTTAAAAATGTAAACATTTGAAATATGTCATCTGCTCATAACTTGCACTCCCCCCCCCCCCCCAAATCACTTCAAAAGTTTAAATGCCAAGGTGGGAGCCATCGATACGAAAAGAAGCTTAATAGAATCGGCACAAAAACTACACTACTGCAACCCCTGTGGTGTGGAAGAAGTTTGTTTTCCCTCCTCAAATACTGTTGCAAGAGAATGTAAGGTCTGGAAAGCCCCGGACATTGCTGTTCGCACCTGGCCTGAGGGACACTTACACGTGCAGGTGCAACGTGTTACAGACAGAATTGCCGGCATGTGGATTAACTGTCGGGTAACAGTATCCAAATTGCATGGTATGGTTGAGACCCTGGGACATTGGTAAAGTAAAAACTGCCTATGCTGGTGATAAGTATGGTGTGGTGGCTGAAAAGGACTACTTCTGGTATGGACCCAGGAAATGTTATTTTAACTGGCCTATGTTCTGTTTCAGACTTAAATTTCCTGTGGTGATAAATGGGAAGATTTTTATATTTTCTGCCAGTTTTTTTATAATGTAACTAAAATAAAAGCAAAGTTAAAATTGCTGACATGCTTTAAGGCAGAGCAAGTTTATAATGTGGAATTACACCCTGGTGAGCTATATCAGAGGAGGTGAGTTTGCACCCCGTGGTTTGTACTTTGAGCCTAATATTAATGGTGGTTCAAATGATTACAGCTACTGTGGTCTTGGGACTGTGTTGCTCAGTAGCATTTAAAAAAAAAAAAAAAAAGCACAGAAAGACAGGAATATAATCCCAATGAAATGAATGCTAAAAGAAAAAAGAAAAACAAAAGCAGTAGCATGTAGGCCTGGCTTGACATGATTTAAGTGGACATGGGTGAGGCCTTACTTCTTGGGAGACTAGATTATGGAGGTAAATGGATCAGCACTAGAAACAAAATGTCTGTACTAGATAAAATAAGGGGAGACTCCCAGGGAACCATTTATGATGGACAAGATAACAATGTTGAAGATAAGACTGGAACACAGGATGAAAGAAAGAGTAAGCTGTGCACAGACAGTGAGTGCAGTACAGGGATTGGTCCCTACAAAGTGACTAAGCCAATTCCAAAACATGTAATGCCACGTATAGTAAATGCAATGTAATGTGTAAATGTATATAAAGGAAGAGTTTTCTATGTAACTTTGTATGTGCGGTACACCCTAGACACACCCTCTATGCTTGAGTCTGATCAATTCAGCATAGCATTGCTGTATGCCAAATAAAGGAACCTGAGCAACAAGGCTGGACTCAGACTGAGTTCTTAGGGAACCGAGTGGAAGAGGTCTCTGGGGAACCCCAAAAGGTGGCATTCCCAGACCCCTTCGGGTCCACTGTAGGTTATGCATGAGTCTGTCCCTCGAACCAGGGCCAGAACAGCCTTCTGGCGCTTTCGCTACATGGAGGACACCATTTTGTTCTCAATACTTAATGTGCGTAGTGCACTCTATGCGAGAGGTCTTGCTGGCCAGGGTAATCCCATGCTGGAGAGAGTGTTCCTGTAGTACTGGAAATGAAAGGAGTCCGGGACGTCTAGTCAGATGCCAAAGGAGACCTTGGGGAAAAAAGTTTGAGAACCAGTGCCCTATTGTATCATCTTGGCCTGTGGGATCTCCAATACCCACTGCACAGTAACGGTTGGCAAATGCTGCCTTTTAATTGTTAGCAATGTATCTAGCGTTTATGAGACCACAGAGCTGTCTTCATGGTAATATCTTTTTAAAAATGTGTCTGCTCTACTAATTCAAACTAGATGTGGAACTCCTATAACTTTGTTTGATCAAAAGCATTGAAAAAATCTTTGTTCCCGGCTTGGTACAGCTATACTTATAAGAAGACCGTCTCATATTTTTCAACATGAAGATAAAGGAATGTTCAAGCGATTTTTCAGTTTTGATAAGCAGGCTTTTGCAAGTAAGAATTCAAGTTTAATTACGAACTACACTGGGCTATATCCATGCTTTAATCCCTTCATTTTTAATTCTGGGGACTTCATTAAATTGTGTAGTCTCCTGGGTTCCTTTGTTACTTTTTTTCCTCAGCAATAAGTAATGTGCATAAATCCTTTCAAATAGGATTCAAAATAATATGCAGTGTGCTTCCAAAATGCAAAGTGAGGGGGCTGTATAATGAATGAACTCCTCAAAATCCCCAAGATTTTGGAAGCTGGCATGATGGTGTTAGCCACATAGCAAAATTTAAAAGGAAGCTGCTCTTTGATTAAATATTCTGTAACTCTAAGGAACTTGAACATCAGTAACCTTTTTAGATAAATGCAAAATAGCACACAATCAATGGATACATTTTAGTTAAGTGATGGTTTTCTATTTTCCCTGTATCTTTTGCATTTGTTAAGATTGGGATTTCTAAAGGAGCCTAAGGGAGTTAGGTGCTCTGATCTCATTTCAATTCAATGGGAGTTGGGTGCCAAAATGCCAACCTAAATTAAATGTTGTTCATATGATTATGATGTATTATTTGTATCACGGTAGTACATAGATCTCCCCCACTGCATTTGATGCTCCATTGTGCTAGTGGCTGTACAAACACTGAGCAAGGCACAGCCCCTACCCTAAAAAGCTGAAATTTAAGATAGACAAGACAGGCAAAGTATTATGCCATAGAAACTGAGGAACGGAGAGATTAGCAGAGTTGGGAGCTGAATCTAGATCACCTCAGTGCCAGCCCTTTGCTTTAACTACAGTATCAACCTTCTTCATCCATTAATGTGATGAGAAGCTGAATGTTATCTGAAATTCAGTATACTTTATCTTCAGTTTTGTTAAGTGCATTGAATGCTGCTGAGCTGGGGGCAGGAGGGCTGGCAGTGTTTTCCTCCAAACGGGTGTTATGCACAGGGGCCTGGATTGGGTGTGTGAGGAGTCAGAGATGCGTAGAATGTGGAGAACACAACCAGGCGGAGGAATGGGAGAGTTTTGTGGGTTTCTTCTTTCCCCTACCAGCACCCTCCCAGGTCCACCCTATGAGCTAGGGGTCCGATTCCCATGCTCGTGTACACATAGTTGTGCCAGCTCTCATCGAGCTGGGGTGAGCATAAATAGCAGTGTAGCTGCAGTACTCAAGATAGGGGCGGCGGAGGCATGGATGAGCTGCCTCGAGGACATAGTCACTGGTTTCAGATGGGTTTGTCCTCAGTACGGGTCAGCGGTGCCTTTGCTGCCGCCTCCAGTGCTACCCCAGTTACTCTGCTATTTTATACGTGTTGGCTCAATGAGAGCTAGGGTGAGTGTGTGTACACGGGCACGGAATCACACACACACACCCCGGCTAGTAGTGTAGACATAGCCTTAGCGTGTCTAGTACTGCTGAGAGTGCCAGCGCTCCCTTCTTGTACAAGGTCCAGGACTGTAAGAATCAGGGGTTTTCCCACCCCTCTGTGCAGGCAGGGCCAGTCCTAGACCAAATGCACCCAGACAAGGAGCATCCTCGGCACCCCTGCTCCATTTGTTAAACTTTTGAATACCTTACAGCACCCCGCGCCCAGTGCCCCCAGTCCCAGCACTGCAGGCAGTTGCCTGGGTCACCTGCTCCTAAAACCGACCCGGTGTGCAGGTGCACCAAAGAGGTAAGGAAAAGGGCTTTCAAAGCCTTAACAGTCAGCAAAGTAAACTGGCTAGTATTTGCAATAGATTCCATATGAACTGAGCTGAGTGCCAAAAGCTACTGACTGAGCCTGATCAGTTTAGCCCTGCAGCATGGGCAGAATGGACGTAATTAGACGTTAGATTCTTAGGGCCTGTCTACATTGGAGATTTCTGTACTGGTCTAGCTGCATCAGTGTAGCTACCCTAGTCCAAACCCCCTGAGCATAAGTACTGCACCAGTGTAAAGGGGGGTTGCACAAGTGCTGTTTTCCCCAGCCAGTTCAACCTCCACTTTACGCCACTGAGGTACATCTGCAAAGAGGGGTTGGGATGGTTCTTGCTACGCTATCAAGCCTTTCATTTACAGTTTAATTGATTTTTTAATTGAAAATTTCCCAGGTTTTACAAAAGCTGCTATTTGTTTTTTGCTGATTTTTTTCATCTGAATTTTGAACCACTCAAGTACATGAAAATACTGATTATGTTAAGAAAGTCCAATACGTTTTATTAGGTAGGTTTGTTTGTGTTGATAACAAATTAGTCTAATATAAATACAAGGCTGTCTAGTAAAGAAAGGCAATGCAGTAGAAGATAGACACATATGTATGTGTGTGCATGTGTGTACCTACTGTTTATGTACAGTGTGACGGGATCCCCGGGGAGCAGCCTGGGACTGTGGGACCGCTGTGCTCCTCAGAACGCTCCCCAGCCTGGGCTATCTCTCACAATGCCTTGCTAGTGACAAGCAGCAAACCCCTCCAGGCGCTGTGATCACTCAGCACAACCACATGTGGAGCCCCACATCCAGCTAGATTGCGTGAATGCTCCCAGAGCCACTCATGAATCGCACAGAGAAAGGCACCAGCCAAATCCACCCCCAGCTCCCAGCCTTGTACCTCGGGAATATACCGTCCTGCACTGCTCAAGACGAGCAGTGCAAATGTATTAATTGGTTCACCACTTCATCAGTGGAAAGTAGATATACACCAGCCTTTGCAAACCTGAGCAGATTTATCACACGCTTCAGGCAAACTCACTGGTAAAGATAAACAGTTAAATATATTTATTGACTACAAAAGATAGATTTTAAGTGTTAGGCAAAAAGTCAGTGTTTGTTACCAAAATAAAATAAAATGTAAGCACGCAGTCTAAACTCTCAACCCTATTAGACTGGGCAACAACTAGACTAAGCAGTTTTTCTCACCCCACTGGATATTGCAGTTCATAGTACACAGATTTCACCCTTAAAATCTGGGAAAGTCCCATCAGTTGGAGTCTTCAGAGTGTCCTTGTTACTTGTAGCATAGGTGGGTGAAGGAGAAAAGACCAGCATGTGGCTACTGTCTGTTTTATACCCTGAGTCCTATGTGCTTGGGGAGCACAAGTCCAGGCATGTCTGGGGGGCATTGCTGAGTCCCCAGGCAAGGTTGAGCAATTCCCCTGGTGTGGCCTCATGCAGGTGAGTCATTGAATTGTAGCTCCCTTGCTGGACAATGGTTGTTGATGGGTTGTTTGAAACCCCTCCCGGGTATTGGTTACATTCCTGGCTGTTGCCTCTGGGGAGCTAATATCTGGCTGATTCCGGCAACGTACAGCATGTTTTAGTGACAACCATACAACACAATTCTCATAACTTCATATGCATTAATGTTATACATATATGGATAGAGAAATAACTTTCAGCAGATCATAACCTTTCCCCTGATACCTTACATGGCATGCTTTATATGTAAGATCACAATTATAAGAAAATGAGGAATATGGGGGTTACAGTATGCTCCTCCAAGGTATAAAATGTCACATACAGTTCCTGCAATAAACCACAGCATTTAACTGCTTTTTCTTTCACTACTCTTATTTTTCTCTATTTGCTGTTTTTTTCTGTCCTCTCACCTTCCAGTATTAACCCCAATATATATCCAGGAAACTGTTAATTTTTTTTTGCACCGATTTTAAGATAATTTTAATTTTTTGTAATAAACACTGATAGATTAATGGGAAATTTTAAACAAAAGAACTGAAAAAGAAGGGTCCTACTACGTTGGTACAATAATTCCTAGTCTACACAACCCCCAGAGTATGTTTTTCTGGAGGCTGTATTCTTTGTATATTTTAAAATTCATCTGGTGCTGACCCCATACAGACTATGAAAGAAAAGTAGGATGTGCAAAAAAAAACCCCACCCCAAATGGCACAAACAGTAAAAATAGCTAAAAATACAACAACTGCAAAAAAAGAGAAAAAGAAAAGAGAGGAAAAATAGCAAAAGAAGAAGCAGGCAGGAAAAGAGATTTAAAAGGAGATCAAAAGAAGAAAAGTGCAAAGAAGGGAAGAAACACTGAAACAATGATGGAGGAGCAGGAAAGACAAACTCAGATTCACTCCAGAATCCTTTTTGCTGGCTGCAGTGGCACACCCTGGCCATTGTGTAGTGTGTTTGGGTAAGGGGACACAAAATCCTGTTTTCACCGAGGGCACCAGCAACCATGTTTGTGAAAGGTGCAGGACTGGTAGTTACAGAACCCAAAGTACTCTGCTGTTCCACTGGACAGGTACGGCGAGCTTCTTGGAGTGCAAGCTTCCACGGACTACTCACCAGTGTGCCTCAGCCTCGGGCCCCTTACTTCATTCTCCATAGCCATCCAGTCCTTTGCTTGTCTGCGGTTGACTACAATGCCCATTGTGATGAGGTCCAGTCCACTAGGAGCTGGATGGAGAAGACATCAAGTGCTGCTCAGGTGCTGAAAAACAGTTTTTTGAATTGAACCCGTGTTGATTCACTCTTTGTGAACCTGCATTCAAAGAGGCTTGTGTCTGTATGAACGTTTGGGGAATGGCTGTTTTAACTAAGACGTATTCACATACAAAAACATACATAGGTGCTGGGGGTGCGGCAGCACCCCCTGGCTTGAAGTGGTTTCCATCGTATTCAGGGTTTACCGTTTGATTCAATGGCTCTCAGCACCCCTGAAAAAGTATATTTGTTTGTGAACATCCATGTTTCTTATTCACTATTTGTTATACACCTCTACCTCGATATAACGTGATCCGATATAACATGAATTCGGATATAATGCGGTAAAGCAGTGCTCTGGGGGGTGGGGCTGCGCACTCCAGCGGGTCAGCGTGTCTGGCTCTGACACGCTGCTCTGAGTGGCATGTTAAGGGTGCCGGGCTGGGGCCGAGGGGTTGGATAAGGGGCAGAGGGTCTCGGGGGGCGGTCAGGGGACAGGGAGCGGGGGGGATGGATGGTTCAGAGGTTCTGGGGGTGGGGTGGTCAGGGGACGGGGAACAGGGGCGTTGGATAGGGCATGGGAGTCCCGGGGGGCCTGTCAGGGGGCGGGGGTGTGGATAGGGGGTGGGGCAGTCAGGGGACAGGGAGCAGGGGGGTAGGGGGTGGAGTCCTGGGGATTATTAGAGATGGGGGGTCTCTGGAGGGGTTAGTCAGGGGACAAGGACCTGACTATTAATAATGGAAATGCTCGCGGCCAAAGCAAGTTCGATATAACGCGTTTTCACCTATAACACGGTAAGATTTTTTGGCTCCTGAAGACCGCATTATATTGGGGGAGAGGTGTACTTGTATTTGAAAAGTTTCAGGGAGCAGAAGCAAAACAATGTAACTTACGTGGCTACTCACACATCCCAAGTAGAAAATTGTCTGTGAACACTCCGCAAATTCTTTGATCAAAATGTTTGATAGTTACTTACAGCTGCCAACTACATTCACAGAAATCCAGGTCAGTTTGCAAACAATTCCTAGATGAAAAAAACACTACATTTGTCAGGCAATCACAGAAAGTAACTTGACTAGCATTGTTTTTCTCATAAACCACCTATCAGCCTTCAGATAATAACTTTTAGCCATTTCCAGGTTGTACTAGTTTTGAACCAGAGATTTAATTATTTTATGCAGGTAGTTTCCTTTCATAACTGGTGATGTAATTAACACTGAGAAAAATTGTCTCTTAGGAGTTAAATGTGAATTGAATGAAATTAAATAAAATCTATAATCCAAGAGAAATGTAAATTAATGTGACAGGTTTGGGGGTTTTTTAACTTTGTTTCCTTATCCAACAAGTTCCTTGGAAAACGAGGCATCTTGTGAATTCCAAGTGCATTGAATTAGTCAGTTTAATCCACTGGCCACACATTGAGATTTGGCAAAGGATGCTAAGCCTTGTGCCTACAGAGGACTGCTGATTGTAAACAGACTTAGAACATAAAAAGGATTCCTTTCTAATACGAAGAATTTTTTTCAGTCACATCCTCACAGACTGACATGAACTGTTTACAAAGCCTATATATCCTATACATACAAGGACTTGCATCAATAAGAGGCACTCATCCAGCTTAAAAATAAAAGCATCCCCCCCAATTTCTATACTACAGAAACCTTGGCATTTTGTGTGTGTGGTTTCTACAGATTTACAAAGGGGTCTACAATATCTAAATCAAAATTGTAAATTAATTGAATTTTTCCCTTTGTATTTGCAGACTGTTTTTACAATGCTACTGTAAATACTGCATGGTATTTTTTGTTAAGTTACAAGAACAATTAGCAATAAAATATGCATCAGATATGGATTTTCTATGATTTTTCCCTCTAGATAGTAGTATTTGTGTCAGTAATAAAAGAGAAGAGAATTTTGGGTGGGGGAAGGAGCTCAGTTCTGGGAATAAGCAATGCCACATTTGAGCAGAACACCCACAGGGATAAAAAGGTTTAAGTACTTCAGGTGCTTCATACTGACTGGCCGTAACACAAAGTGGGAGTGTAAAATTTCATTGTTCAATTGTGGCAATGGAAAATTGAACTTCTATTATGCTATACCAAAAATAAATACCATGCTATTTAAATGCCATGACTTGGGTGTGAGTTTTGATGTACTAATTAACTCCCAAGTTGTTGACATGTATGAGGTTGCACACTACCATTTAGAACATTGTATGATCCAGGACACCAACTGGCTAGTGATGATTTAGGCCACAATTTAGTAAGGTACTTAAGCATGTGCTGAACTTCAAGCTACTACTTAAAGGGATAAATCATGTGCTTAAAGTTAGACACATGCTTAAGTGTCTTTACAAGCCTTAGTGACTTGTAATATTTGTAAATATCTGGGGGAAATTACCATTTATATAACCAGCCAATTAGAATTTGTCAAAAGCAGGCTTAGGGTTTGTCTTCACATGCAGTTATTCAGGAATAGCTGTTTGTGTAGATTAAGCTACACAGGGACTAAGCACTGTCATTCCAGAATAATAAGAGTGCCTACATGTAGAATGGCTATTGTGCTTTTAATATCCACCATACCTTCATCTGAATCTTAATCTGAAAAATAGAAAACTCAGTAATAATGAGGGATTTCAACTATGCCCATATTGATTTACGTACAGGTCACCTCAGGACAGGGTGCAGAGATAAAATTTCTAGATACCATTTATGACTGCTTCTTGGTGTAGCTAGTCCTGGAACCCACAAAGGAACAGGCAATTCTTGATTTAGTACTAAGTGGTACACAGTATCTGGTCCAAGAGGTGAATATAACTGAACTGCTTGGTAATAGCGACCATAATATAATTAAATTTAACATCCTTGTATGGGGGAAATACCAAAGAAGCCCACCACAGTAGCATCTAATTTCCAAAAGGGGAACTACACAAAAATGAAGATGTTAGTTAAACAGAAATTAAAAGGAACCGTCACAAGAGTGAAATGCCTACAAGCTGTATGAAAAATATTTTTAAACATCTTAAT
This sequence comes from Macrochelys suwanniensis, assembly GCA_033296515.1. NCBI lineage: Eukaryota > Metazoa > Chordata > Testudines > Chelydridae > Macrochelys > Macrochelys suwanniensis. The sequence goes on from CM065783.1 coordinate 42,917,735, forward strand.
AGAAACTCAAAGTAAATGTATACCACAAATAAAAAAACACTAAGAGGACCAAAAAAATGCCACCATAGCTAAATAAGAGAGTAAAAGAGGCATTTAGAGGCAAAAAAGCATCTTTTAAAAATTTGAAGTTAAATCCTAGTGATGAAAATAGAAAGGAGCATAAACTCTGGCAAGTCAAGTGTAACATATAATTAGGCAGGCCACAAAAGAATTTGAAGAGCAACTAGCAAAAGACACACTAAGAGCAAAAAAAAAAAAAATGTAAGTACATGAGAAGCAAGAAGCCTGCCAAAACATCAGTGGGACCACTGGACAATCAATGGGCTAAATGGGCATTCAAGGAAGACAAGATCATTGTGGAGAAGCTAAATAAATTCTTTGCGTTGTCTTCACTACAAAGAATGTGAGGGAGATTCCCACACCTGAGCCATTCTTTTTAGGTGAGAAATCTCAGGAACTGTCCCAGATTAAGATGTCGATAGAGGAGGTTTTTGGAAAAAATCAATAAATAAAACAACAAGAAGTCACCAGGACCAGAAGGTATTCACACAGGAGTTCTGAAGGAAATGAGATATGAAATTGAAGAACTACTAACTGTGGTATGTAACCTATCACTTAAATCGGCCTCTGTACCAGATGACTGGAGGATAGCTAATGTAATACCGATTTTTTTAAAAGGCTTCCAAGGCTATCTTGGCAGTTACAGGCCGGTAAGCCTAACTTCAGGACCAGGCAAATTGGTTGAAACTGAAGTAAAAAAACAGAATTATCAGACACATAGATGAGCACTATTTGTTGAGGAAGAGTCAACACAGCTTTTGTAAAGGGAAATCATGTCTCACCAATCTATTAGAATCCTTTGAGGTGGGTTAACAACCACATGGATAAGGGTCAACCTGTGGATATGGTGTGCTTGGGCTTTCAGAAAGCCTTTGACAAGGTCCCTCACCAATGGCTCTTAAACAAAGTAAGCAGTCATGGGATAGGAAGAAAGGATCTCTGATGGATCAGTAACTGGTTAAAAGATAGGAAACGAAGGGTAGGAATAAATGGTAAATTGTACATTGCAAAGAAATAAATAGTGGGGTCCCCCATGGTTCTGTACTGGGACCAGTGATGTTCAACATATTCATAAATGAAATGGAATAGGGTATGATCAGCGAGGTGGCAAAATCTGCAGATGATACAACATTAGTTAAGTCCAAAGCTGACTGCAAAGTATCTCACAAAACTGGGTGACTGGGCAATAAAATGGCAGATGAAATTCAATGTTGTTAAGTGCAAAGTAATGCACATTGGAAAACATCATCCCTACTATACATACAAAATGATCTAAATTAACTGTTACCACTCAAGAAAGAGATCTTGGAGTCATTGTGGATAGTTCTCTGAAAACATCTGCTCAATGTGTCGTGGCAGTCAAAAACGTTAACCTAATGATTGGTACCATTAGGAAAGGGATAGATAATAAGACAGTAAATATAATAGCACTATATAAATCCATGGTACCAACACACCTTGAGTACTGTGTGCCGTTCTAGTCGCCCCATCTCAAAAAAGATGCATTAGAATTGAGTATAGGGAAGGGCAACAAAAATGATTAAGGTTAAGGAACAGCTTCCAGATGAGAAGAGATTTAAAAGACTGGGATTGTTCAGCTTGAAAAGAGACGACTAAGGGGGGATATGATAGAGGTCTAAAAAATCATGAATAGTGTGGAGAAAATGAATAAGGAAGTGTTATTTACCCCTTTGCGTAACACAAGACACAGGGGTCACCTGATTAAATTAATAGGCAGCATGTTTAAAACAAACAAAAGGAAGTACTTCTTCACATGACACACAGTCAACCTGTGGAACTCATTGCTACGGGGTGATGTGAAGGCCAAAAAGTATAATGGGGTTCAAAATTAAAATTAGATAAATTCATGGAGGATAGGTCCATCAAGGGCTATTAGCCAAGATGGTCAGGGATGCAAAACCATGCTCTTGGTATCACTAGGCCTCTGACTGCCAGAAGCTGGGAGTGAATGACAGTGCATGGATCACCCAGTAATTGCCCTATTCTGTTCCTTCCCTCTGAAGCAGCTGGCAATTGCTATACAGGGCTATATGAACTATTAGTCTGACCCAGTATGGTCATTGTTATGTTCTTAACTTACAAGTGTAGGCAAGCCCTGAAACAAGGCTAGCACCTCTGAATTCTGGAGTGTCTGTGCTTGCCCATTGAAACGAAATCATATTGTTGGGATAAGGATGCTATTTTAGACTTGCCTAGTTCAATCATTACTTTTGTGGAAAAATTAAAATGTCGGCATTTATTAAAGACGTTGGTGACATTGCTTCTGTACTCAGTCATTCACAGTAAACAGTTTTTGTAACCACAGGGTTTCTGAATACATACGTGGCATAACTGTGTATGGCAGGAGTTTCATCTCATTTTATTATAAAGAGTTTAAAGGCACTTGTTTGAGATACAGCTTTGTACTACGTAGTGGAACATATTTACTATGATAAGAAACTCAGTTTGGTAAAGCTAATAGGCACAGCTCCCTTAAGGATAGCAGAATTCCCAGGGTTAGTTATCTTCCTTGCAGCAACATCTAAGCAGCATGAAACTGACAGGTCATATTCCACTGTAAAAATATCTTCTTTTGCCAGAAGACCTCAAAGAAATTAATTTCTCGTTCTCAAACACCGAGGCGTGTGCTGGCCGCCGCTCCCTGTAGACCCCATTGGCCAAACCAAAAGCTTTTCTTCAAATGCAGCTCATTCTTGGTGGTCCTTTCCAACTCCCCCATAAATCTCTGTTGTATGCTATTTGGAGTCATCCTCTGAATGTTTCCAGGTTACCTGCCTCTGTTCTTAAACCTTACAGTGAAGCTACAAAAAGTAGCAGTCTGGTGAATGGCTTTTAATTTCTTGTCTCTAGACACCACCAAACCATACATAGTAAACTTTGAGAAGTTTTTGGTTAAGTCACACACAATGTAAACTCATGGTTAGATTTGTGAAGCAGTTTGTTGGGAAGTATAAACATAGCTGAAATGGTGCTATTATCCTAACTTCAGTGGTACCAATTAAACTTCTCAAAATGTTTTTTAAAGAAGTGAAACAAAGTCAAAGTCTGCATCAATTTATCTAAACCGTAAAATGGCCCAGCGTATGATGGAAACATTATGTGACAGAGGAGGGGGGCTTATTTTTCATAACCTCAAGTTGTATCTTTGGGCTGCCCCACTTTGAAAGGAATACCGTACTGTCACAGCATACCCTTCTCACCAAGCACACAGGGCAGCAATGGAAGAAAAGTGGCTTGAAGTGTCACCAATGAATAATGCATAGCTGAATGATTCAGTGAAGCCCTGATAGATAACAACTGGCTCACAATGCAGTGATACTTTGAAATAAAATTTGCCAGAAAGGGGATATATGAGGCCTATTATTTGCACCGTCCCCTCCCCTCACCCTTGCCCAGTCTTGGACTTCAGTGAAGGAGGGCTACTGTCTAAAGGGGAGCAGCTCCTTCTCCCTGTCTCCTGCAGTTTGAGTGGCTGATGCAAAGTTGCTGGATCCTGCAGCCCAAACGGGGACCTGGGTGCCATCAATCAGTCTTACTGCTTCATGCTGACAGCTTTGCTGTGATTGAGGTATTAGGGTTTTAAAATAGCGGCAGGAGCCAATGACTGGATTCCCTCCTGCAGAGATCTCATACGTTAGGATGAGCTTGGGAGTGCCTTGTGGGGGAGAATGTCGGGCTATGCAATAGTCTCAGAGAGGATGGGAAAGCTTGCTTCTCAAAGACTTTCACAAATACCAAAATAATTATGATTGTGACACTTGCTGGATAAAACCTTTTCTATAAGCGTTTGCAGCAAGAGTCCACTGGCGTAGTCAGTCTTTAATATTACTTTTCAGCGCTGAGAGTCACCTTCTTTAATCTCCTATCAGGGTCTCACAGTTATTTACCTGGCTAACATTTCTGGGTCTAACTATAGACATTGTCCTCTAAAACAATGGTTGGTTTGACTTATTTTTGCTTCGCTATATTTTACCTGCATTGTACTCTGTCAGAATTATGTAAACCTGTCTTTTTCATTGTCCCTTCTTTCCTTGCTACCGGATTCATGATGAAATCTATGTGTACTCTTTCTCTAAAAATCGCTTTGTTGTCAGAGAAACCCAAAAGCTCATTCTGTAGCGCACACAACAAATGTTTTAATGCTTAATTTACAAATTGTTAATTGGTGCCTATTCCCTTATGGTCATTTCTGTGATTGCAGCAATAATGCTCAGCCATACATTGATCAAAGAGGGAGCTAGTCACATTTAGTGTCTGGGGTACAGACTCTAAGATCTGAAGTTAACATTGGCTGATTGGGATTTCCTAGATTTAAAACCCTGTGCCTCAATATAGACCATACTGACTTCCCTGGGCCCTCTTTACAATGGTGTTCAGAAACCAGTATTACCCAATTACAGTGTTCAGGATACGTTGTGTGTGTGGCATTTTTAATGTTTGCAGTGCTGTGATCATTCCAAACAGAGACATGGCAACCCCTGCCTGTGGGGACCTTACAGTCTAAAGATAGACACAAACATTGTCAGCCAGTGAGACTGTGTGACAGAGATGGCTCCTTGGAAGGGATCTGAATGTGAAGAGGGCTGAGAGCTTGTAGGTGAACTCAGAAAGAACATCTCCTGGCTAAGGGAACAGCATGGAAGAAAGCAACAGAGAAGTTTGTGTGAGAAGCTGATGGACGAGGCTGGAATCAATGAAGTACCAGAGCCAGTGGAGGTCGATGCAGAGGGGTGGGGAGTACAGTTGTGCAGAGCTGTGAGGCTGTGCACAATGTTCTTAGAGGAAGGAGAGCCAGTGGAAGAACTCCAGTGTGGGAGGGGCAACATGGCCAAAATAAGGGCATGGGCAAGGAAGATTATCTTAATGGTAGTTTTCTGTATGAACTGGAGGGGGGCATGTGGGTGTCAGGGAGGCCAGAGAGGAAGAAGTTGCAGCTGTCAATTGACTTGGGAGAAAGCTTCCACGGGATGGAGAGAAAAAATCAGATCCTAGAACTGTTGAGATGGAAGAAAATACAGGATTTGGATGTGCTGTGTGTCCTGGGGTAAGGGGGAGAGAGAGGAATCTAAGATGACCCCCACATTACAGGCCTGGGGACTGGGGAGGATGTTGGTGGTGTTGAGGGTGAGGGCTTGAGAAAGATCAGGAACTTAGTTTTGGCCATGTTGAGTTCAAGCTAGCGGTGAGACATCCAGGAGGAAATATCAGTGTCTCCAAGAGACAGGCCAGGATATGGGATTGGATATATGGAAACAAGACAGGAGTACAGAGATTTGTAAGTCATTGTAGACATGATAGTTGGAACCAGGAAAGTATATTAAATCATCCAAATAAAGTGTGTAGAATGGTAGAAAAAGGGAGCCAGGGTAGAGCAGTTTGGGACATCGATGGGCATTGCCAGAAAAAAAGGATTTTCAGACCCTCCTAAATGCACTTATCTTATGTCCTATTCATTTTTTCCTGTCATCTGTAAAGCATCCACATATACCTAGTTTAGTGTCAACAGTGACAATGTTATTTTTAACAATGAGATTTTGGAGTGTTTGATTTTCATTTATAAGATGACAGCTGCATAGCAGTCTTCACAAGAACTCCTAGCTGTGACTATGCTATGCTAAAGTTTATTCTGTGTTTGTTACAACTTCAGCAACTCCATGTAGGTAATTGGCCCCCACAGTCATTGATTTTCACTTGCTCAAATATCAGGGAAGCTGAACATTGTTGTAGGTTCTTGCACTGCATGAAATCTATAGCTGCTTCTATCTAGCATTTCCTACCCCAGCAAGGGCCCCTAAATCTCATCCTTTGCTGGCAACCCTTGCCCTGTACTCCTCGAAAAGAAACTATTGAAAAAGATACATTTCCTCCCTCCCCCCACAGCACAGATTTACTTCCTATGGGAACTACTGACTGTAGATCGTGAATAGCTGGTTAAAATGATCAATGGTTTCCTTCATTGAAATGAAAATCTAGTTATAGGATGAAGTGTATTATTGTTAGATTTACTATGGTGATAACCCACAGAAATGTTTAAGAGATTGTTACACCAATTCATTTTCCTTTAAAGCACAACCTTGTGTAAGTTGACGGTTACCATGGCTTCACATTGCTCAACATTAGTTCCCCTGGAAAAAAAATACTTGTCTTGTTTTTTTCACTCTGAAAGAAGTATTGTTGTGTAAATTGAAATCTACACAGACAAAGGAATTTGAATTTAAAAGGAATTTCAATAAAAGCATTAAAAACCCCAAGAAGGAAGAAAACATGTCAATTTGTAGAAACAAACTAACTCTGAGGGAACTGAGAAATCTGAACGTCAATAAATTCCTCAGAGTAGCGCAGATGTGTTTACAATGATGGGGCTTTCCCACCCACTAGATGTCAGGTTTGAGAGAGCTTCTGACTGAGGTATGACATTCGAGGGGAAATTAGTGCTAAGAGGAATTTCTTGATTGAAAAGACTACAGCGTGTTTGATGTCTTCATTGGATGTCTTCCATAAGAGAATAGATGTTCTACCACATGTAGATATGTTGTAATTTATATACTTTTTATCCTTACCAAAAAAAAAACCTACTCATAGAGAAAGTGCTTTACTATGTGTGGGGTCCATTACCTGGCTAGCCAGTACTTTATGCAGCTGGTTTGTTGCTGTTTGTCTTGTATCATCTGATCTAGAAGTCTCAGAGCCTGTCCTGTAATTTCATAGAGAGATGTGGGTGCCCACCACTGTATTGAATAATGCCCTTCATAAGTTTATAAGGTTCAGATCTGCTGAGAAAGAAACATGCCTTCCTCTGTTTTATCCAGCACTGAACATGTTGATAGCTGGCAGGGAGTGGATGAGGCCTTGGCTCCGTTCCCAGTGCACACATATGTCAGGGTGGAGAGGAGTTAGTAACCTGCTACTGGCAATGGTCAAGTTTTCCTTGTACTGATGTCCTTGATAAATACAGTTTAGCACTTGGGGCAAGAGGTAGCTCTACTAATACAATTCCTGATTGGGCTCACTCAGGGAGATGGGTGATATGTGCAGTGTTCTAATGAGGTCACTAATGGCTCAGCCAGAGGGATTGAAATGCACCCCCACCTTAAAGAATCACCTGTTTACCCCCCCTCCCCCTCTTAGACATTGCTTTCTTTACAGGCTATACCTCACAGAACTTTATCATTTGACAGCAGGTTTTTGCTGTCAAATGATAAAGTTGGACTGACAAGAATGTCTCATAATCCATCCGCCATGATGAACAGCCCGATTCCCCTTCCCAGCCTTATTTAAAATATTATATTAAATACAGTTTAATGTGCATCTAAATCTAGTATATAAATGAAAATAATGTTAAAGGCCTGATTTTTCTGTGGACAGGTATATGTGGGCATTGTTTTGATGCCATTTACACATAACTGTGACTGCACATTAGGTAGTTAAAAGTCTAAATGACATCAGATGTGCTTGTATACAGTGTAGTTGTAGCTGTGTTGGTCCCAGGATATTAATGAGACAAGATGGGTGAAATAATATCTTTTGTTGAACCAACTTCTCTTGGTGAGGGAGACAAACTTGTCTTATTCGTACTGGTCTCCTTATTCACCTTCACTGCATTAATAAAAGATATTATCTCACCCAACTCGTCTATTAAATATGCTTGTAATTATGGGAGGGCAGGGGAAGCGCCTTTCAAAATCAGGCCTCTGGTCTATTTATTGAGTCATTCATTCAGATGGTTTTTAGTATACACTTCCTTAACATAGGTAGCTAATTCAGTTTAATTTTTTGACTAAATTACAGTGTGTATAGGTTCTATTTTTTTATCTGTGCTAGTTTTTCAAAGGGATTTTAAAATCCATTTATTTATTTTAAAGGAGCAAGGGTAGATAGATACACAAGTTAGTTTATGTGTAGCTAGGTAGGTCAATGTAAAAGTCCATTCTGGGTACTGATTTGTTAAATATCAGTTGGTTCACGACGACAGTAGTAGGTAGTAGAATTTGTAATTGATACAGCAATATCATTTGCAAGCATATGTGCAGTTATTGATGTACCACTATACATGGCTCTAGGTGGCTTAGGGTTGGTATATGTTTGATGTAGCATGGTCATGCGTGAGTAGAATGGTTTATGTATGGATTCATGTTCATTTGTATAGGTATAAGTAGTTGGCAAAGCAGGATACAGTAACAGATACACGTGTGTGTATGCAGTGTGATTCCCATTTACAGTTAAGTCCCTAGTTGCTGCAATTGTTTTATAGGAGTGTTCTAGTTCAGACCTGAAATTATTTGGTTTCTTTTTCACATATTATCAGTGTCTTCAGGCCCATGTTTAATGCCTCAGGAAGCAGTATTTGAGACTGAAGTAATACAGTATTTCAGCTCCTAGTGAGTAGAAATAGCTTCTGAAAAAAAAGCTCTTACATTATTTCAGTCCCATAAAGTGTTCCGGAAAGCCAAAAAGCCCATAAGAAATAAAAACACAAATATAGACACATATTGTGGTATTTACATATCCTTGAATAGGGGTTGTTCAAGTTCTCATAGCCCAGTCCTAAGGCTAATTTCAATTTAGAGGACAACTAGTTTGTCTTGATAATCTTTGTAAAAACATAGGCTGAAAATGTGCTGACTTTACTCATTACTACCCATATCATCTCAGTGCAACAGTAGAACAGGGATTGCACATACGTATATTGTAAATGTAAAATAACTAAAATAATTTACTGTGTCTGTGTCCTCTCATTTCTCTCCAAAAAAGAATAAGTTCATTTCTTGGTTAAGCACATGCTTAAATGCTGTTCTGAACAAAAATGATGTACTGAGTCAGGGCCTCTGTCAGTATGAACAGATTCTGAGAAAGAAGTTCTCTCTTTCTCAGGAACACTCTTCTATGAAACTAACCAGCTCTTGTCCAATTATGAAGGCTGTGCTGTTCCCCCAGATGGTTACAAAAGGGGTCTGTTTGTCAATATTTTAAATCTACGTTCAGGATCAGGATACAAGCTGGATGACTAAATGCTGCCAAGGTACAAGTGACTGATCACATATTTTGAAGGCCATCCAGCATCCATCCTTGGGCTCTTAAATCAGTCTGGAAAAATTCCTCTCACCTGGCAGGAGTTTTATTGTTTGTTGTTTTGCTGGTGAGTACAATATTATTAGGGTTTTTTTAAAAAAAATTCACTTTTTAAATGTATCTGGGATGGTAAACTTTGATAATCATTTTACAAGACTGGTTAAACTAAAAGCTAGAAGAGAGTTTTGACAGTTTTCTACTGCAGACAGATGACATCCACAAGACACCCACATAAGCATTTGTTCTGCAAGTCTATTTGCAAATTTTTTCAGGTTCTTTACTTCTTTTAATCCTTGTTATGCCGATTCTGTCTTTTTCTGTCCCGCTGGGAGCCGGTTATTGACGGTTTTGTTGGTTTACTTTGTTGGCTTTAACTGATGCCATGTAGATCCAGATTTCCACTCCAGTGTTTTATTTATGTAAACACACACATGGACGCACACTTCTGCCCGAAGCGGTCCTAATCGTACATGCATATGGGACAACCAACAGGTTCTCTCATTAAAGTTCTGGTCCTCCCTTGGATAATGCAATGCCTAAACGCAGCCTCTCCCACTATGCATTCAACTTGCTTGCTCCATCCCAATGTTAGAGTTGCTACATCCATGCTAGATTGCAATGTCTGCCTTGTATAGATTGTAAATTCTCTGAGGCAGGGGCTGTATTATTATGTGTGTGTACAGGGCCTAGAACAATGAGGCCCTGATCCCAACTTGCAGTCTTTAGGTGCTATAATAGTATAAATGTCAATCTCGGACATACAGTTAGCTGTGTTCCTTTCCTTTCTTCTTAAGACTAAATATTGAATTAATGTTTCAAACTGTGTGACTATAATACTCTGGAGAATATGATAACAGTATTAAAAATCTAAAGTCTGTTATCAACTGTAGCATATTTACACAGTGAAAATGTATGCAAACAAACACAGCTGAGTATAAAATTGATGAATTTGAAGTAATATGTTTTATTGACCCTATGCACTTTGAAAGTAGGCATGCATTTTCCTCTCTTTATTTTCCTTGGGGAGAACTGTAAAATATAGTACTCAGTGTTTCCAAGGCTGACTTCTCTTAAAATTTAATTGAGGAAACAGTGATCCTGTAAAAGAATTTCCCATCTTAGTCGGTCATTAAAACTAAATTTTATACATCTGGAGAGTACTATTCAGTTTTTGTGTTCCACAAAATTAACACATCATCTTGTTGGAAAAGAAAACAAGGGGTGACACATTCTGTCAATCGTATTTTTATTTTACTACTTGTATCAAATATAAGGAAAATAACTTGTATGAATATGACAAATGCAAAAGTAATAGACCATTAAATCTACTCTAACTGCATTCATTGCTGGAATCTGTTCTGGAAAATATCAGATTTCCCAGCGAAAAGGTATTCCCTTGCTGCCTCACATTCCTTCAGAAGTTATGGCTATTTGTGTGTAAATCTTTTCACATGTCCCACCCAACAGGTGCGTGTTGTAGTGGAGGCATTTATAACATGATTTCCATTAAGTGAGCATCATCTGCGTGTGTTGCCTATTGTTTATTTTAATTCAGTGAAGCTGAATAAGGAGACCAGTATGAATAAGCCCGGCATGAGAATTACTCAGCACAATCCCAGCATCTGCAATTCGTGTTATATTGTTAAAAAGGGAGGGCAATTTTTTCATCTAGCTAATTCCATATAGATAATTTAAAATAATTAAGCCAGACCCTCAGCTAGTGCAAATTAGTTTCAATTAAGTGATGCCAGTTTACACTAGCTGAAATTTTGTGCCACATGTGTGTAAAATATCGTAAAATTGAAGTCACATTCCTATAACTTAGGGGGTAAGTTAGACTTTAGTGGGTGGTGGGCACAGCTCACCAGGGGCTTTCATCTTTGTGCCTCTGTGCAAAAGCCAACTGCATCTTGGTCCATGGGCTCTTGGGGCACTCAGACTCTGACAGCAGTGATAGAAACCTCATGCAGAGCAGTTGCTGGCCTTGCATATGCTCCCCCATTGCTCCTAGAGGCCTCAGGCACACCACCTCCTGGAGCTGGAGTTAGCATATAGCTGCTTCTTACCCAACTTCCGCATGGGTAGTGGCATACAGAATGCCAAAGTCTAGCAATGTACTTTGAAGCAGGGGTTTAAAACGAATGTGGTTTCTCTAGAGAGGAGAAAACAAAACAAAAGAATGATTGAGCAATTGGTTCTGTTGGGTTCTGCAGTTCCTAAATCTAATTGCACTATGAGCAGTGGTGGAGTCAGGCTAAATGAGTTTCCAATCCAATGAACTTTACTGGGGGCCTTCCTGCAAAAGTGCTCTTGATGCTTCTGCCAAAACTACTAGACTTGGGAGACCTGGCTTTCTATTTGGACAAATTGGTCACCTTTGGGCCTCTTTCCCTCCCAATCTTTGTCTATATAAATTGTAAGCTTTTCCAAGAAGTAAGTGTGTGTGTGTGTGTGCCTAGCACAATTAGGGGTTCGAGCCTCTTGGCACTGCCATAGTTCAAATACTATTGCTGTTAGTACTTCTAATAATAGTGTTGCATGATCACAGAAGTTTAGCTATTTTTCCATCCTCGCTTCTAAATTAGAAACTGCAAAAATGTCAGTCAGCTGCTTAAATGAATGTTTCCTACTCCTGTGATGAATAGTAATTTCAAAGTTATCAAAGAAATTATCACAAACCTGCATCAGAAGGTTTCAATATAAATCTCTCAAGATGCCACGAGGTAAATGCTATTGCTATGACAGTATGACATCCCTGTATTTGCAGCAGTGATATTTCAAAGGAAAAAAATTATACAGAAGAGAAGTACTTAATTTTCTATTAAAGTTGTTGAATTTCAAAGGAATGAAATAGGAGCTTTAAGAATTGGTAATGGTGTTTAATATCTCATGTTTTACTGTAACATAATATGACAGAGCTTGAGGGTGGAATTTAATAAAATATTGTAGGTATCAGTCTTTCATTCAAATTTGTGATTGCCCTGAAGAAAAGAAATGTGTCCTACTTTGTGACACTTCACCCCATATCTGAAAACACCCTTTGTGTCAACAGATGAGAAAAACATAATTATATTGGTGGAATTGTTGTGTAACAGAATAGGCTTCTCAAAGGATGGGGTGTTCTGAGTTCCAGCAGGGATTCTGCTGAGTGATTTTAGGGACCCTGCTGGTCCTTTGCTACTCAACAAATGCTGACAGTGAGAAGGGAGGCAGCATGGCGTAATTAAAAGACTTCTCAAAGTCCTTTAGCAAAAGCTGAGAATACTAGACTTACTGTAACACAAGAACAGTGCAGAAAGATGTTTGCCGTTCTGTTGCACTTCAGCTGTGTCAATTTGTAAGAGATTAGCTTTATTTAACACAGAGAGGCCTCATGAATGTTTCTATTATTTTTTTCATTTTATAGGAGCACCTGCAAGGGAGGCATAATTTATAATGCAATCCATAATGAAATGTAAGAATGAATGCCTCGGAACGTTTGGCAGGAAATGTTTGAACTAATATCTTATCATATACATTATGCTAAGAGTTTACGCTCTTGCTCTCTCTCTCCACCCCCCACTTTGTTCCTTACCACTAGTGTAGTTTCTCCTGTATCAGTCTAATCCCAGTTGAGGAAAGAGGATATTGAAATGACAGAGTAAACCCAGTTCATCTTTTAAAGGCAGTATGCTCTTGTCCTGTAGCTAAGGCTAAGGTACTTTAATTCAGTGTCTGGCATCGTGTTCCTCAGAGACCAAGCAGGTCACTCCTATGTCTACCTACGAGTTACGGGGCATGAACCTCTGCTGTCACACTACCAACCCAACAAAAACGGGTCAAACAGATGAGAGCATTTCAGCAAAAGAGAAGATGTATTAGTTGTTGTTCTTATGTCAGTCAAATCCCCATGTATATAAAAAGTAGTGCTATTATAATGAGAGAGTGGGGCAAAATGCCACAAAAGCCAAGAAATGTGGAATTAAGGTATATCTGACAGTATTGTCTAGTATAGATATAGTGCTGATTAAATGTTATCACTGAGGCATTATTCATTGGGGAAAATAATTTTTAATTAAATTTGCTTGTTTCCGAGCCTATGAAATGTCTGTAAAATGCAGCATCTTTGCAAAATATTTTGCATTTACAATTTTTGTTTTCAGTAAAATAGTTTTCCAGTGTCTGGATGTTTCTGAAATGACAAAAGTTCCTTTGGCTCAAAAAAACACACTTAGGGTGGGCCTACATAGCTACTGGGAGTGAGTTTCACAGCCAGGTCGAGAGACTTGTGCTAGCGCACTAAAAATAGCAATGTGGATGTTCCAGCTTGGAGGTTTGAAGCCTAGGCAATGGGGTGGGCTTCAGAACTTGAGCTCCAGCCTAAGCCCAAACATCAAAGCAATGTCTACAGAGCTATCTTTAGCTCGCTAGTGTGCGCTCCATTAGCATAAGGCTGTGAGACTTGCTCCCTGTAGCTGTGTAGACATACCCTATAAGTAAGTGTGTGTGAGTACCTGGTGTGTCCTCAGCAGGAAATCTGTCCCCTCTCTTGCACCTGTGCACCTGACTAGCCTTTTAATACTTAGCACTTTATAAATTTTAGGAATGCACCTCTAGAGTCCTATGAGTTGAATTAACTATAATTTGCCCCCATTTTATAGATGGGAAAACTGAGGCTTAGAGATGTGTGTATTAAGGACTGTTGTCTAGTAGTATGCCTTGGTCTAATCCTATTTCCAGCAATTATTTTTACATGGCCCTGCTGAGTCTGTTTCCCTATAAACTCAGTTAATTATGTTTACCTACCTCATGGATGTGTTGTGAAGCATAATTAAATAGTCTCAATGCAAAGCTAATTAAGGGCAAAATGTTAAGAACAGTCATGGGACTAGAATTCAGAAATGCCTGGCCCACAATTTAATCCTCTAGAATTCATTTCCACTCTGGGGATGTCTCCACCACCGAAAAGGATTGCTTTCACTTCAGGTGTTTAAACACAACCAGCAAAACTGGTGTGAAAAAAAATCCTATTCTCTTGAAATTTCATGAAAAATAGAAACTTCCTGGATGCAAAAATCTGGTAATATGAACTGGCGAAAACGTGTGCAAATTTTTTCTTCAGTTTCATACAGCTAATGAACAAATACTGTTCTTCAATTTCATGATCGGTCTGGGATGGGTTCACGTGAACTACAACTTCCACCAGCCACTAATGCTGTCCTTACCCAGGAGTACTTCTCAAACCAACCAGAAAATATTTGGCCTCTGAAAGGACAAGATAAAATTAGTTAGTATAACTCTGCATTAGTTTTAAAGACACAGGAAAGACTTGAATATTTTATTTTTTCATTATAGCTTGGTGTTTTATCAATACATGTGACTACTGTAGGGTTAAGCCTTTTTAATAAAAGTATGCTTCGGGCAATATATTTGATCAGAAATCTTTTAGGCATGATATGGGTGCTAATAATGTGCTAAGTTCAACAAGGAAAAAACTGAACTTGGACTGCAGGAGTTGGGTGAGATCTGCCAGAGAAAAGACTGACAGTTTATTTGTTGCTAATGAGAAGTCCCTTGAGATATCCTAATCAAAATAGTGGAGCGAAGTTTTGAAATTGTAGCTATGCAAACTTTGCATCTAATTATCAACCTGAAGTTGCAATGGTTAGTTAACATGCAGAAGAGCTGGAAAGCCCAGCAATACAACCCTGCTGCAGCTTGTCAAATTCCCACAGTAGAAAAGAAAAAGGTTAGCTTAAGCTCTCTTCCAGCAAGCACCAATTTATTTGCTTCCTCCTCTCCTATGGGCTCTACTCAGTGGATCTTCTGGCAACCTTTCCTTCTCAACTGCACCTTCACGGGGTTGGGGCTTGCACTGCAAAAAAAAAAAGTAGTGCTACTACTACATTGGGGTCATTAGTTAATCCTTTTTGCTTGTTAGCAACACCGTCTTCCCATTTTCATTCTCAATTAAATACACTTTTTATTTTGAGCAACGTGCACTACATGTTTCTGTGCTAAAGCTCTGAATAAGAAATCCCGTCACTGTCAAAGCTCAGCTCCTTCCTTACGAACAACAGTTCCAAGAATTCTACTCTCGCTTGTAAATGCCGAGTAACTCCACTGGCTTCAGCTACTTTGATTAATATCAGTGACATTTGATGTGGCTCTACACCACCGTAAGCTGGAGCAGAATTTTGAACTGTTGGGGACATTAACACTTGATTTGTTGACCATCTTACTGATTCTTTTTTTCTCAATGAAGATTTTGATTCAGGGTATCCTTTGATCATTTCTGTGCTGAATGGTGTACTGGGTACAGCTATCAAGTGTGCTTGTCCAGGGCTGCTGGTGATAAGTAGTACATCCTGCTGTCCTCTTCATTTGAATAGATGCTCAATTTAAGACTTAAAATGTATTTTTCAGTGGCAGTGAAAAGGTTAAATGACACAATTATGTCTCATGTGAGGTAGGATTTGCTATGTGAAAGGCAAATGTTTTTCTTGATCTAGGGATATACACAGGTACTAATAGACATACAGACTTATTTCACCATTCACTATTCTCCATTATCAGCTACCTCTTGCAACTTCGAGGGACAGTGACTGGCTAGTGCCAAAGATAGTTCCTTGAACTTCTTACTCATTTAATCCTCATCTGAAAACTTTGGAAGTTGGCCATAAGAACATAAGAATGACTATCCTGGGTCAGACCAAAGGCCAGTCTAGCCCAGTATCCTGTCTTCTGACAGTGGCCAATGCCAGGTGCCCCAGAGGGAATGACCAGAACAGGTAATCATCAAGTGATCCATCCCCTGTTGCCCATTCCCAGCTTCTGGCAAACAGAGGCTAGTGACACCATTTGGCTACCACGGCTACCACTCTGAAAGCTGTAATTAACCATCCTCCAACAATTGAGATGAATTTTACAGACATTTTAGAAGGCCCTGCTGTGATATAACATTCTCCAGGTCAGCTTCTACACATCACACATGAGCAATAAGGTCCTTATCCAGGACTGAGTGGACCTTCTCTTCTAATTATTAGTTAGATATTACTTATAAGTACTCTGGATATGAAAAACCATTATATATGTAGCCCACTGTAATGCAGTGTGGCTATCTGGCCCTCAGAATGCCACATGTGCACAGATCCAATAGAAATTCAATCTTGTATATTCACCAGACCACCAAAGGCCACATCTGGTGTCTAGGGACTCTGCTCAGTTATACAGCTGTAAACGCAGAGTAATCAGTTCAAGTCAATGGTGTTACTCTGAATTTACACTGATGTAATTGGTTGCGGAATGTAGCACACTCTGCGCCAGATTTCCAGTTTCTGCAACCTTCCACTGAACCACTAAAGATCTTAATTAAAAAGTTGCAAAAAATAGTTAATAGTATATATGTGTTAGAGAGTTGGACCAATTTTTCTTATGCTTTCCAAAAATATAAGCTTTTAGGCTGACATCCCCTGGGCAAAATTTTAGCCTTCAAGATAATATTTGAGAAAATCCGAAGCCACTGAAAAGGGCCCTTTAAAATGGAAATACTTGTGCAACTTCAACTCTCTCTGCATTTATTAAGTTGCAACCCACTGACCAACATTCTGAAACAGAGTAATTTCTTATGAGCCAAGGAATGTATCTGACATTCATAAATCTGTAGTGCAGCATTTCTAGTAAAGGAGGTTTTACAAGAGCCATGAATTTTTGGGGGTCTTTAGTTTCAACGTAGTAGCCGTGTTAGTCTGTGTCAGCAAAAAGAAAATAAGAAAGAAAGAAATACTTGTGGCACCTTAGAGACTAACAAATTTATTTCAGCATAAGCTTTCGTGGGTTAGAACCCACTTCATCGGATGCATGGAATGAAACATACAGTAGACAGATATTTATACAGTCAGAGAAACATGATAAGGTGGAAGTGCGTATACCAACCCTAAGAGGCTAATTAATTGAGAGGAACCATAACAGCAGGGGAAGAAAAACCTTTGAAGTGATAAACAAGATGGCCATAATGGACAGTTGACACACAGGTGTGAATGAGGATCGTTACCTTAAGGGAAATAGATTCAATTAACGTAATGGCCAAGCCATTCCAAGTCTCTATTTAATCCTGAGTTGATGGTATCTAGTTTGCATATCACTTCAAGTTCAACAGCTTCTCGTTGTAGTCTATTTTTGGAGTTTATTTGTTGCAAAGTTACGACCCTCAAGTCTGTCACTGAGTGGTTAGGGAGGTTGAAATGTTCTCCTACTGGTTTTTGAATGTTATGATGCCTGATGTCAGATTTATGTCCGTTTATTCTTTTGCGTAGAGACTGTCCGGTTTGGCCAATGTACATGGCAGAGGGGCATTGCTGGCACATGATGGCATATATCACATTGGTAGATGTGCAGGTGAATGATCCCCTGATGGTGTGGCTGATGTTATTAGGTCCTATGATGGTGTCACTTGAATCGATATGTGGACAGAGTTGGCATCGGGCTTTGTTGCAAGGATAGGTTCCTGGGTTAGTGTTTTTGTAGAAGCCCTCTACACTAACATTCCACACAACGATGGACTACAAGCTGTCAGGAACAGTATCCCCGATACTGCCACCCACAGATAACCTGGTGGCTGAACTTTGTGATTTTGTCCTCACCCACAACTATTTCACATTTGGGGACAATATATATCTTCAAGTCAGTGGCACTGCTATGGGTACCCGCATGGCCCCACAGTATGCCAACATTTTTATGGCTGACTTAGAACAATGCTTCCTCAGCTCTCGTCGCCTAACACCCCTACTCTACTTGCGCTCCATTGATGATATCTTCATCATTTGGACCCATGGAAAAGAAGCGCTTGAGGAATTCCACCATGATTTCAACAATTTCCATCCCACCATCAACCTCAGCCTAGACCAGTCCACACAAGCGGTCCATTTCCTAGACACTACTGTGCTAATAAGCGATGGTCACATAAACACCACCCTATACCGGAAACCTACTGACCGCTATACTTACCTACATGCCTCCAGCTTCCATCCAGGACACACCACATGATCCATTGTTTACAGCCAAGCTCTAAGATACAACCGCATTTGCTCCAATCCCTCAGACAGAGACAAACACCTACAAGATCTCTATCAAGCATTCTTAAAACTACAGTACCCACCTGCTGAATTAAAAAAACAGATTGACAGAGCCAAAAGAGTACCCAGGAGTCACCTACTACAGGACAGGCCCAAAAAAGAAAATAACAGAACGCCACTAGCCGTCACCTTTAGCCCCCAACTAAAACCTCTCCAGCGCATCATCAAAGATCTACAACCTATCCTAAAAGATGATCCCTCACTCTCACAGATCTTGGGGGACAGACCAATCCTCGCTTACAGACAGCCCCCCAACCTGAAGCAAATACTCACCAGCAACCACACACCATACAACAAAAACACTAACCCAGGAACCTATCCTTGCAACAAAGCCCGATGCCAACTCTGTCCACATATCGATTCAAGTGACACCATCATAGGACCTAATAACATCAGCCACACCATCAGGGGATCATTCACCTGCACATCTACCAATGTGATATATGCCATCATGTGCCAGCAATGCCCCTCTGCCATGTACATTGGCCAAACTGGACAGTCTCTACGCAAAAGAATAAACGGACATAAATCTGACATCAGGCATCATAACATTCAAAAACCAGTAGGAGAACATTTCAACCTCCCTAACCACTCAGTGACAGACTTGAGGGTCGTAACTTTGCAACAAATAAACTCCAAAAATAGACTACAACGAGAAGCTGTTGAACTTGAAGTGATATGCAAACTAGATACCATCAACTCAGGATTAAATAGAGACTTGGAATGGCTTGGCCATTACGTTAATTGAATCTATTTCCCTTAAGTTAACGATCCTCATTCACACCTGTGTGTCAACTGTCCATTATGGCCATCTTGTTTATCACTTCAAAGGTTTTTCTTCCCCTGCTGTTATGGTTCCTCTCAATTAATTAGCCTCTTAGGGTTGGTATACGCACTTCCACCTTATCATGTTTCTCTGACTGTATAAATATCTGTCTACTGTATGTTTCATTCCATGCATCCGATGAAGTGGGTTCTAACCCACGAAAGCTTATGCTGAAATAAATTTGTTAGTCTCTAAGGTGCCACAAGTATTTCTTTCTTTCTTATTTTCTTTTAGTTTCAACGGTGCCCAACTTGTTCAACATGATAGACCACACAATTGCCTTGCAATTACACTGAAACACTGTATTGTGGAACACAAGAACGGAGCAAATGCAACATGGTTTGATTTCTTTAGAACTTGTTCTCCACCTTTGTCTGCCAGCATCCACTCTTGACTCTCTCTGAAAGGGGTGAGGTGGTTAAAAGAAAGGCCCTTGAATCTTTTCCACCCTTCTACACCTGGTATTTCCCCCTGAAGGCTGGATTATTGTTAATGTGCCATATATTAGCTCCCTGGCTCTCATTGGTACCTACAGGAACATTTTATTGTAATAGCTATATAAACAAACAAAAACATACTGATGACAGAAATCAGCTTATTTAAAAAGCTCCAAAGGGATCTTCAAAACACATAACTGGCCCGAATGTGATTTTTTTTTATTACTGGCACTTTCACATGCTTTCAAGTGTCTTCTGAGTGTGTAATGCAATCGGACTGTCATATTACCATTTACAGTTTTCTTGTGTATTTGGAAAACAAATCAATGTCTTGTTCACGGTTTTTGTTTTCTTATAACCTTTAAACGCATTATCTTTAGATTTTCTTCACCTCCTTTTTCGCATCACCTCATCTTAATTCCCTTCCCTTCATCAGATTCTGTTATGCTCTTTATTTCATCACATATTAAAAAGACACTATTCATTTAAAAGGCATAGTATATATTTATTAAACCATAGTCTTTTTTTCTGTTATTAGCAAGATCCAGTTTTTTAAAAGTGATAATTAAATCTTAAATATACTTTATTGTATATATTTACATTTTCCAATTTACTCCGGTTTGACAATGAGGAATGGAGCTGGCAAATACCACAAAAGTGTTATGTTGAATATCCACTCAAATTTTAAAATTTGCTTTAACCATGTGCTTTGCCTCTTTTGTGAGCATTCTCTTAGAAGAGATTTACTGACACAATGGTGCAGAAAGCAAATGTGAAAGTGTCATATGCTTCTGGAAACCAAACTTTAGATGCTTCATTCATACTTATCCAGTCAGGGAACAGAAACCTACCATATGACACATCTGACCAATCACAAGTAACTTATGCAGCACAGTTGCCAACTTTCACGTGGTAAATAAGCACCCCGACTTTCACAATAAGCCAAAAATCAAGCTAATACTATTTCAAAACAAGGCCAAAATAAGCTAATTCCTCAGAACCCCAACACTCTATGTGTCCTGGTGTGCAGTCTGGGTCTGTGGTGGGCCCGCTGTGCACCCCTGACTCTCCCCCCCCCCCCATTTGCCCCTGCTTGCCCCTTGGCCCTGCTTGCCAGGAGCCAATCAAAAACAAGAAGCAACAAGCTACAAGCAAAAAACTAGCCAACAAGCTACTCACAAGCCAATTAAGCCAAAAACAAGCCCAATTTCTGCGTTTTTTCCACAGGTTTGGCATGTCTGTTATGCAGTGAGAAGACGAACACCCACAGAGAATTATTATTCTCAGTTAATCCATGGAGTTTTTTTTTTTATGTAAAATAGTTCTCTGTTGTACTGAATAAGTTTGAGAAAGCTGTGATTTGCTGGTGGATATTCCACAAAATAGAAGAAGCTCAATTCATCAAATTATTAGTTGTTAATTATTTGGTCAGCTCCATGAAAAGAGATTATTCCAATTTACTTTCATCACTGTCAGTTGTACTTGATGGTTTTCATGCACTAGGACAGTGTTGCAATGTTGAATTGCAAACCACAGAGGAATGTTTAATTCTGAATCAAAAACTCTTTTCATTCATTTAAAAAATAATGTTTACAACAAAATTTCTATGGTTATTGCATAATAGAGGAAGGATGGTGCAGTGGTTATGGCTCTATCCTAAGACTTGGAAGATCTGGGTTCAATTCCCTACTCTGATGCAGATTTCCTGTGTGAGCTTAGGCAAGTCACTTAGCCTTTCTGTGTCTCAGTCCACCATCTATAAAACAAAGATCATAGCATGACAATACCCCACGCTGGTTTTGGGAGGTTAAATACATTAAAGATTGAGAAGCGCTTTGAGATGTACTCATGAAATGTGCTTTGTAATAGCTAGGAATTTTCATTTATTAGGTTTTATTACCTGTTACGTTTTCCATTCACAAATTGAAAACATATCCTTCAGAGTCAATTACTTTTAGTTTAGGGAAAAGATGGCAAAACAGGAACAACAAGCATAAATGTTCTTTGGTAACGTTGAATCAGATCTAGCTTACAAAATGGCAACTGCAGCTGTCGATTGGAGACTCCATCGAAATGTGAAGGCACAGTGCACGTAAAGCAAAATGTTTAGATGCAGCACACCTGCACATTATTTTAAAGTCAGCATCTACAGTTTGCTACCTGAAAGCAAACATTTAACAGTACCCAAACTTAAAAACTCCCCATGACCACCTGTGCTGATTTTATACTCCTCAGTTTGAACACCTTTTGCTGCTGTCAGGGTGTATTGGCTTTAGTCTTCCTGCTTCTGCAAAATATCATGGTCATGTGCATGATGGAGACGACTGAACTCCATGACCCAGAAGGTCCCTTCCACTCCTATGCTCTTATTTGTTAAACTCCCCCTAAAGAAATGTTTTGGGGGATTTTGAGGAAGAGGAACTTG
Organism: Macrochelys suwanniensis; assembly: GCA_033296515.1. Lineage (NCBI taxonomy): Eukaryota > Metazoa > Chordata > Testudines > Chelydridae > Macrochelys > Macrochelys suwanniensis. Next base: position 42,939,686 of record CM065783.1, read on the forward strand.
GGCAGGTTAGACATCAATGACTGCAGTCAGCAATGGGAGAAATAACCATGTAAAGCTGTAGGTATACTATCAGCAATTAACATAGCACATTTCTCTGTTCCAGAAATGGGACAGATTTTCAGAAACACACAGAAGAAGCTTGAATGGAAGCATTCAGTTCTCTTTTGTCTTTCAACCTTATTTTCTTTCTGTTCAGTTCAATTCCCATAAGTGTGGTAGGGAGAGAAATAGATAGTTCTTTACAGCACCAAATCAAGGTGTTCAGAGGAAAAAAGTGCTAAGGCATCAGCTTGTCCAAAATACTATTTAACAGACTAAAAAGAAAGTTATAAATTTAATACAGTATTTATCGTGTTTTACTGAGTTTTCCATTGAAAATATGAATAGAGGCAAAGACTTTTTAAATAAGAGAATATGAAAGTAGGTTCTTGTTTTAGTTTACACAGTATATGCTAATTCTGCAAAAGATGCAAAATTGTCATTTTCTACATGTGTATAGTATGAAGTTATCATCTGGTTTAAAGATTTTTATCAACAGAGTTTGAGATGATTGCATTATTCAATGGTGGAGAAGCCAAAGGAGTGTTGAATAAACCTTTCTGCCACACCACTATTTGCCTCCTGCAAAAAACAAAATAAAACAGTGTTTCAGAGAATTCTAATGAGGCTGTATCTTGTACTGCCTTTAAAGCCTTATGCTTTAGTTTTCCTAGACCAGATCCTGAGCTGGTGTAAATTAGCATAGCTCTACTGACTGCAAGCTGAGAACCTTCCCAGTTAGCCCAATTAGGCAGAGAGCAGGTGCAGCTAGAAATGAAAATTAAGTCTATATCACTTTTAAATGACATTAAACAACTTTTCTATCTATGAAAATGATATGACATTTTTCAAACTCTAATATCATGGGCCCTTCCAGGGCTGGGAGTCCATTCTGGGTTCCAGTAGGAAGTCAAGGAATCACCTTTCCTGACAGAATCAAACTCAGATTTCTAACCATGCAGGGCCATGGGGTTTTGGACTCCAAGGTCTTGATATTTTTCTAGATAAGCTGGCAGTGGGCTTGGACTAAATATTTTCCCTTGACTGAAGCCCAGGATGGAAATTTGGGGAGAAATCCCACATTTTTGCTGGGGAAAGGCAGACATTTATTTGGCAGGTTAGTTACTTTTAGGAAAAAACGTTGGCTATTTAAAGCTACCCCAGGGTTTGGAAATGTTGGAATGAATCAGTGGGAGATGGATTAATGGGCATGTGATGCAGTCATAGGCATGTGATAAATTACCTGTGCAATTTATCACATGATTATCACCTCCAGATATGACGTGTATGTACAGAATATATTACTGATGCTTGCTAATCACTCTGTAGGTATGGTTACATTGATCCTGATCACAGGACTGAAGCTCTACTCCTCCTTTGGAACACTCAAGCTTCATGGTATCAGAGCTGCAGAAAAGCTTTGCATTGAAGCTCTGCAGTCCTCTGTTTTCCAGAGGTGGCCAACCTTGGTGAAGCCCCACCTAGCTGGCACTGCCACCAGAAAGCTCTTCAGAAGTAAAACTGCAGTCACACTCCTACCCTATGGTTTGTAAAGTGACTTGAGTTTTACCTCCCACTACATGTACAAGAACAGAATGCAAATGATTTAACCATCATGTGAGGGAAAGGGGCAGAATGTTATGGTTTGCGTGTCGAAGAAAAGCAAAACAACTGTCGTGTTTTTTGGCTTCTAGCATGACAAAAAGCAAATGTGTGACACGCCTTTTCCTTCACTGACACGTATGCCAAATGAGGCAAAATTCTAAAATCTTTACCAATTTCTGTTATATTTAAACTCTTCCTGAGTAAATGGAATGTGACAGTGAATCCATTCGCGGGGGTTGCATGCTCCGATTTCTTTTGTCACTTTTTAGAAGGTAATTAATTTACATTTATTTGGGGGGAGGGGTTAATCCATTTTGGAACAAGCTTTCAGATACTCTTCCATGATAAGGGTGGGAAAACTACGGCCCGTGGGCCGTTTTTATCCAGCCACAAGCTCCAGCCGGGGTAGCGGTGCTGCGGGCTCGCCACACTCCGGCTGTGGGAGCGGGGCTGCGGGCTTGAATTGTTAATTTTGTGAGCGTTCATGGCTTGCCATGAGGCAGTCAGGGGGTGGGGAGGGGCCAAGCTGTTTGGGGAGGCACAGCCTTCCCTACCCAGCCCTCCATACAGTTTCACAACGCGGATGTGGCCCTCGGGCCAAAAAGTTTGCCCACTCCTGTTCTATGATCTTAGGTCTTCCAACAGAAGCACAAATGTACTTCAAGTAACGTTAGTCTGACTATGAAAGTATTATGTATAAATTTAGGTAGGAAAATAATAACAACTCTGCTCTGTGTTGAGCAGCAAGACATGGTTTAACTTAACAATGCAAGAATAAAGCTCAGTGAAATCTCTTGTAGAAATTAGTCACAGGGCCATGCTTGGATTTAGATTTAAATATGGCTACTTGGAAACAGTCAAATTGTCATATCTGGATCACACCAGTGGTCCACCCAATCCACTGTTCTCACAGTGATAGTGGAAGATGCAGGAAGCAATCATGGGGGAGACCCTAAAACTCCTAAGTACAGTAGCAAACATTCTGAGGTGTAGACAATTTTGCAGTGCTCATGAAGAGACCTTCACTTTAACCATGTAAAGCTTGGTAATTAACTTTCTAATAATTGTTCTCAATGCTAGAGGAGACTTCTGTTGTGTGCTAGTTAAACAACAGGCATTTGATTTTAAAATATCCAAAACAGACTTGTAAAATGGTTATACAATTGCAGAGCATAGTCTAAGCCTAAACCATGCTTCCTATTAACATGGTCTTTGCATACACAATATGTATAACCACCACACCCTGATGTGCATCTAATTGTATTGGGTAGAAAAAGAGGGGTGCAATTCCAGGCTGGTGGTGTTTTGTTGTTGTTTCCATGATTGTTTCCAATTTAAAAAAATATATTGTAAAAGTGGATCGATGTGAAAGTCTTGAACTCTTATTTAGGAGCCTAACTTCACACACTGAGGTTTGAAAGTTGTAGCATGCAAGTATTTGTGTAAGTGCAGTAAAGTAATTGTGTTGAAACCAGGAGGAAAGGGAATATTGCTAAGGTCCAGTTTGTAGCTGTCACAGTTTAAATGTCCAGAAAGTGAAAGGGTACCTGGGTCCTCTTCTTCCCTCACCCTTCCTCCCTGTGATCCCCCACCAGTGACAGCAATAAATCAGGGAAGTTCTATCGCCTGTGTTATATGGAAGGTCAAACCAGATGATCATAATGGTCCTTTCTGGCCTCATAATCTATGGATCTCAAGCAAGGGAGGCTACTGACATTGCTTAATACCCAAGAAGGGGCGTATCTGCGTGGATGGGTAGGGGGAAGCAAAATCCACATTGGTCCAAAGGTATAATAGGGCTGTTGCTGCATATGATCTTCTAAGCACACCTGGAAGCATGATGTCTATTCTTGGTCTCTAGCCAATGCTGTGCACATCCTCCTAACCTGCTGGCATAACTCTGGCTCTGGCCCTTAACATATGTTAGATGTTCTTGGAGTTCATTTTTAGTAAGATTTGCATTTTCTGGATTTTCTCTAAACCAGGGATGGCCAAACTTACTGGCCCGCTGAGCAGCATACTACAATCTACGGATTTGAGAGTCGGGGTGCACCTTGCCAGGAGTCACTTGCCGGGGCTCGGTGTTTCAGCCCTGCCACTGCTGAAGCCCCAAGCCCTGGCAGGTGCACCCTGTGGGGCTGAAGCCCTGATACCCTGCTCCCTGCTTGGCAGAAGCCCCTACTCCACCGCACGGCAGAGGTCCTGAGTTCCTCCCCCTCAGTCTGGTAGGTGGAGAATAGGGGACGGGGGAATGGGTGCTGCAAGAGCTGCACTTTAACTGTTTAACAGTTTGGCCACCTCTGCTATAAACTATAAAGACAGAATTTAAATTGGGAGCATTGCTTTAAGCAAAATAAAGCAACTTGAGGTACTATAGTAGTGTTCCAAAGTGTCTCTTTCTATGTATTATAGCCAGGCTATAGCCATTGCATAAGTGAGGTTGATGCTGGCTTCCCATGATAAATCAAATTTTCAATTGCTTTATAACTCCTCTTTCCACCCAACCCCGCCGCTTCCCAGAAAATAACGAATTCCCCAGAAACTTCAAATGTCACATTTTATCCCAGAGCAAACTTTTTTGGGGGATGTTTAGGAGGAAATCAGAAAAGTTTTTGTTATGATGTTAAAAAAATCCTTTCATAAAATTCATGCAGTGTTGTTGTAGTAGCTGTATTGGTTCCAAGTAAGAGGAGCCCTGTGTAAGCTCAAAAGCTTGTCTCTCTCACAAACAGAAGCTGCTCCAGTAACAGATATTACCTCACCCACCTTGTCACTCTAATATAAAGTTGAATCATTTCAGTTGTATTCATAAAAATAGTCCTGTGCTCCACCAACACCTATACACGATGAGAAAATACATGGAACGCAGACTTAACTTGATGTACCCTTGCAGTATGTACCTTTGAAGTCTAACCTACACGTTTCATAAACAATACCTAAAATCAACAGTTGCACCCAGCTATATATTTTCATTACAGAATAGAACAAGGAGGCAAATTTAAGGTTGGCCCAGTGGTATAATTTGATTGGGGTGATAGTGAGTGACTGGCAGGATCCCTTAGTTGTTCCAGTCCAGACTTTGAAATATTTATGTTTGTTTTGGTTAAGGTACAGACTTTTTGTAAAGAGAGTGTAGATTTTCTGAAAACGTTAGTGCAGTGGTCACTACCCGGTAGATTGTAATTGACTGGTCGATTCTGGCGCCTCTGACAGTCGAGCACGATGTCCAGCGGCTAAAAGTCTGGCAGGTGCAGTGGGTCTAAGGCAGACTGCCTGCCTGCCCTGGCCCCATGCCACTCCGGAAATGGCCAGAATGCCCCTGCGGCCCCTGGGGGTGGGGTCTCTGCCCACTGCTCCTGCCTGCAAAGCACCACCCCCGCAGCTCCCTTTGGCCAGGAACGGGGAACTGTGGCCAATGGGAGCTGAGGGGATGGTGCTTGCAGGCAGGAGCAGCATGCAGAGCCATGTGCCCTTCCCCAGGGGCTGCAGGGCCATGCTGGCCACTTCCGGGAGAGGCGTGGGGCCGAGGAAGGCAGGGAGCCTGCCTTAACCCCACTGTACCACCGACTGGGAGCTGCCCAAGGTAAGTGCCACCCGGCAGGACCCTGCACCCCAACCACCTGCCCCAGCCCTGTGCCCTCTCCTGGAGCCAGCACCCTGGACCTCCTCATGCACCCCAAAACTCTGCCCCAGCCTGGAGCCCCCTCCTGCACCCAAACTCCCTCCCAGAGCCCACATTCCATACCCCCTCCTGCACCAACCCCCTGACCCAGGCTCAGCCCGGAGCCCCTCCCACACTCCAAACTCCTTGGCCCCAGCCCAGAGCCTGCACCCCCTCCCAAACCCCAAACCCCTGCCCCAGTGAAAGTGAGTGAGGGTGGGGGAAAGCAAGCGATGGAGGGAGGGGAGATGGAGTGAGCAGGGCGGGGCCTCAGGGAAGGGGCGGGGTAGATCCTGGGTTGCACTTAAATTCAAAAAGTGATCTTGTGCATAAAAAAGTTTGGAGACCACTGTTCTAGTGTATTCCGCTGACACACTTGAGTCCTGGTTAAAAAAAAAAAATTGTTTCGGAATAACAGCTTAAAAGTGATATACTAAGCAGTTGTTTAAATTGAGGGCAAGTTAGGATTTGAGCTACGTTCCTTGCAGAAATGTTAATCAGGATTTCCTATTCCTAGTTCTAACACAGAAACAGAGAAAATACAGCTTTTCTTTTTGAGAAACCCAGAAGAAGAACTGCCTGCAAACTCCCACAGGAAAGAAAAAGATTACATATTAGTCCTGTGCTTATTGCCTCTGTAGCAACTTGACAATTCCACCAGGACTGCTAGGTATGAAAATGATATGGAAATTAGGCAGCCAGCAATATTTCACAGAGATGTTAGGCACTAGTTTAACAGTAAGTATTCAGACCTGAATTGTGTGAATGGGCCATCTCAAATCAAGTAAGCTGTTTCTGAAGTGTCAGTGTGGAAGATGTTTAGAGGGGTTAATTTAACATTCTGCAGCAGTTTTTTCCCCCATTTTACTCCCTCCAGTAAGCTTGCCATTTGGTATTAGCGGTGTTGCTTCTTGCCAAGGGAATACACAAATGAGGACAGACCATCTGAAGTTTCAAATATCAATTGGAAAAAATTCCCAACTCTGTTGACCAAAAGAATGGTCTCTAAAGAGTCATGGGAGATGTTGCAGGCAGGGAGGTGATGGCCTGCCCCTTTAATTGTCACATCCTTGATGCTTTTTCCATACCAGTGATCGGTCCCCTAGGCCGCATGGGGCTCAGTTAATTGAAGTTCATGGTTGACGATGGTGCTGCATGCCTGACAAAAATGCCCATCATCCATAGTCCAGGTGCTATCAAGGTTTGAATATGGAACAACAGTCCGGGTGCCAGATGTTACACCAGCATATCACTTTCACATGTAGCCTGGTTTATGGATTGGGCAGCAGCACTTCTTACTAGTCCCTCATCCTGATAAGGCTGTGTGGAATTGCCTTGCAAAAAGGCTGGGAGAACACCATGACTACCTGAAAGCTGTATGACTCTTTCTTCAGAACCCCTGCAAGCCACCAGCTTGAAGGCTGAAGAAAATTCTATTAAATTTTCTTGTGCTTTGTTGGGAAAATGACTGTGTATTTAAACAGAAATCATAGTGCTGCAGTGCATCTCCCTATGGCCTCTTTGAACATTGCAATGTAAATCTGAAGACAGTATTTCCTTCTATCAAGTGCTCCAAAGAATGAAAATACACAGCAGGCATATAACAATGGCAAAGAATGGCAATGGAAATAATTTCTGAATAGCCTCTATGTTATTTTTCTTTTCAGTAATTTACAATTAATACTTTTGGCAGACTGACTTAATATGCTTTTTTTTTTCTTTTTTTTTTGGTAAATGGATGTTAGGTTGCACCAATGGATCTTTCATCCATGATGCACAGTTAAGGTTTTCATAAGAGCTCAGTATCCAGCTTCAGTTGGTTGCATTGCAGAGCTCTCCTTTCTGTTTCATTTCCAGGTTTCTGCCTATCTGTGAAAAGCTTAGGCCAGGATTTAAGAGCCACTATTCAGTTGTGGTGGGAGGTACAGATCCCACACCAAGCAAGACGGGGTTAAAGAGCAGATTTGGGCTCAAGCAGCCCCACCCACCACACTTGTGAGCTGTGCCAGTCTTGGAAGGGGAACCTTAAAAAAGGAAGAAGCTCCGTTCAGAAGGCTCCAGCCTGGGGAGGTGGACAGACCTCTCATCCTCAGCTCCCAGAGAGGAGCATAGCAGAGAGCCAAGCTACCTTCAGATGCCTGTGAGCACAGAGCAGTAGGACAGACAGCTGGAGGATCCTGCTAGGAACAAGAAGTTTGTGCCAATCTTAGTTTGTGCCAATCTTTATTTCTCTTAATTCCCTTTCCTTTGTTATGTTGAGAACTGGAATAAGGGACTTGACCCTAGGGCAGAACCATGCTGAGAATATGAGCCCCCTGAGGAGGAGATCGACCAATATAGGAAGTAATCCAAGGAAGAAAACAAGCCGTCCGACCACAGACCTTAACCACTTGGGTTTAAGCCCAGGGACTCTTGGTATGACAGGAACTACAACATCAAGACGTTAGAACTCAAGGCAGTCCCCAGAGCCCTGTTAGTTTTCACAGATCAAATTTCCAGCCTTGTAATCTGAACAGACCATTCTGCAGTCGTGATCTACATCAACAAACAGGGAAGGACACAGAGCAAGAGCCTGGCATGGGAAAACAATGAAACAGGTCTTTCTCATGCATCCGAACATCTTATTTGCTTTTCTGACCACAACTGCACACTGAGCAGAGGACTTCACTGAGTCTATCTACAGCAATGCCCAGCAATGTCTCTTTCCAATCAATACAGTTAATATAGAACTCTGCCAGGTACATGAGCAGTTCAGTTGTTCCCCTTCAGTGTGCATGACTTTGCATTTATCATGATTCAACCTCATCTGCCATTATATTGCCCATTCACCTAGCCGGTGCACTTCCTTACATTCTTCCTGGGCTGAATAGGAATTTGCTTCAGTTCTAAAACCTTACCAGAAGCACATGTGAAATTCAGTTCCTATTTTCTCATGCCGCTATAAGTGCCTCCTCCGACACTGCTTTCTGTCAAAGGATTTAGCGTGCTGTGGTCTGTTGCAAATGAAATTAAGGGTGTTTAGCTAGTTGTCATGGGCCTGTCCTGTGTTGCTAGACAGTTCATTAGTTCTAGATTAGGGCATCTTTCCCAGAAACGGAAATGTTGTTCCTTGCTATTGTTTTAACAATATCTCAAAATACCCAGGCCACCACATTTCCTGTCCTCCATGCCGGTAACAATACCTCAAAATGCTACACTCCTCCATGAAAAAAGTAAGAACACTTGGTTCTTACCCTTATCTGCAAGAGGCTGGAACATACTATTTGGCTGATCAGCAAGAAAATCTGTCCGAACAGTTAAGATGTATCCAGTTACTATGGTTTTTTTAGAGGGTCATTTTATTTTAAGTTTAGTAAGAAAAAGTCATTTGTTGCTCTGAAGTAGTGGTTCTCAACTGCAGGACAGTTGCGGCCCAATCAGCACATGTCTGCAGCCCATGTGACATCCTCAGGGCCATATGGGTAGTATATGTATTGTGTGGATGTGGCCCACATAATACCCAGAGAGCTGCATATGCAGCCCACAATGTTAAATGGGTTGAGAACCACTGGTCTGAAGGGTGAACTGCTCCCAGTGTGGATGATTCAGCCACCAAATCCTTCTCTCTGGAGGGCTCCAGCTAACTTTAGAGGGCAGAGAAAAAACAGCCATTAATTTTGCACACTTGAAGTCTCTTGCATGAATCTAAGGAACTCCATCTTTTTCTTTGACTATATCCTTTTTCATGTAAAATATAATGGGTAGGTGTCATACACAGCATCCTACCTCACAAACAAGCAAACTAGATAAATATGCAGCCTAAGCTATTGGTAGCTATTTATACAGCAATATAAATGACACATACAGGAATTCTGGACAGTTTTAACACTTTTTTAAAGCAATTTATATTGGTAGTTTGCAGTTCTCGCTTTAGATATGAATTGCTTCAGACATCTAACACCACTGTTAATGTGAAGGCTCCAGTATTTCATCACTGTGAGTGTCTTTGAATGGTCATTGAATAAATGAAACCAACTGCCCATCTCTCATGTGAAAAATTCATGTCCCACACTCTTCAACTGTTCCTTGAAATGACGACTACACTCTTGCCATTTATATATAGTCTTCTCCCCTAGCTTCTCCCCTGTCTTTCCCTGATGTACAGCAAAAATGCAGTGTAGAAACCATTCCACTAGGGTTTGTAACTCTTGTTGCACTAAATTAATTAAGTATTCCAAAACAGCAACTCATTTCAAAACCCATAGACTCCATCTGACGCTTGGCTGTCCAGGTCATTAGGTTACTGCTGAATCAGAAATTCCATATGACTGTTATGGTAGGAAATTCAGAAATCCCTGAGCAGGGCTTTGGTCTGAGAAATTGGCAAACAGCCTGCTGTTTTTACTTCTTGAGATACATTCCACTCCCCTCTCAGAGGAATGGGAGCCCAATATCTTGTCAGTGATTTGATTTATGATTAATTGTTAAAGGACCAAATTTTCTGCAATAACATAAAACTTGGGAGTGGAGTTATAAACTGCTGTATTTTTCTTTGACAGAAATAGCTGCTGTGACTTCAGAGAGTTATATCTCGCAGTGTTTTACGCCTTTTAATGATACCAGCAAGTATTTTTTTTTCTTCAAAAGAATTATTATTTTCTCAATGATGTAAAAGATGACAAAAGTATTAAAGGAAAAGAAAACCTCACTTCTGTTTTCATTGGGGCTTCAAGCATTATTTCAAACAATACTCTGGAAGACTGCATTGAGGAGTTGTAAAAGCTGATGCCGCTGTTGCAGTTTTACACGCAAACTACTATGATAACAGTTTTTAATTACTTCCATTTTAAAGATTAGCATCCTCTAATTGACAGTGATTTCGTGTTTAACTTATGCACCCAAATGGGGGGAAATGCACAGTGAAATGGTACATTGGCTAGATGGGGAAATTGCTACAAGATTCTCTTTCTCACGCTGAGTAGCATCTTACTCAGCAAGTAGTGAATAGAATAAGGTCCTACTCAGAAGGGTATCAGAATCAGCCCTCAAATAAGAATTGACCCAGACTTCTTTTGACATTCAAAAAAATGAATATAAATGTTTTGCACCCTTCTTGGGATCTTTCAGTTATTTCAATGGATGCAGTATTTGAGCCTCTACTATGTATTTTAACTTATAATAATTGCATATGAGATACTTTTGCAGTGTCAACAGTAGGAACCATGATTGTTAATATTAAGAAGGCTTCATTTTGAAGAAAGCCTGGAAGGCCGTGCTGAAGGGCATGTCCAGATACATAATGGAAAGTGCTATTGACAGAGCTAAATTACTGTTTGTGCCTGTTTTTGGCATCTCTCGCTATTTGACATCATCTTAAGGAATTTTGTTCAGCTTCATGCATTGAAGAATTATTAATAATTGTCCTCTATGGAAAGTGTCAGAATGTAGCAAAATTCAGTGCCTTCTGCATGTGCCATGAGTAAAAATGTGAGGAGGAAAATTTACCAAATGCAAGGATTAAGCCGATTCATTCTACCTGATGAAACAGGATCATTTTAATAAACTAATCAGGAGTGACAGACTTCTTCCTCCGGGATATTCATAATCCAAGTCCTGTATAACTTCTTTGAAACAATCCCAGAAAATGTTTGGCTGTCGGCTTCATCATACTTCCTGGCAATCAGCAGATTTCATTCCAATACATTAATTCCAAACACTCCTCATTGGCTAGGCTGTTCTCTTTGAAGCATGAAGCTAAGATCAGTATTTGAATTTTAAGATGCTTTCAAATGTGCAACTCTCTGTTCAGCATGGACAGATGTGCTGGATTTTAAATTTATTTGGATGTGTTTGAGTTCATTCACGTTTCTTTTTAAGATAAACTTTCTTTATCATATTTGTAAACTGCTGACCATTTTAAAACTTAAGGATGCTTACTTAGATGCTCTTTCATGACCAAATATTACTCCACTATAATGTGAAATTTAGTTTCTTTTCCATGTGTTAATGGATAGAGAACGAACAACTCCCAGCAAACTAAAATGTCCTTAGAACACTCAAAGGAAAGATGGGATGAGTTTTTATCATCTTCTGTTAAATATTTAGTTACTTCCTCACATAATGATATCTTCAGTTTTATGTGGCCCAGAACATGGATTTAAACAGAATTCCACATTTAGCCAAAGAAATCAGTTTTACATACTTAAGGGGAAATTGGCCTAGTTTAGATGCTTTGTTCAGACTAGTGAAGAGAGCACTTCGAAAAGTTACCATTATGATGTGCCATAGGCGTAGGTAGTCTTTCCACCACCAATGCTCAACTTCTCATGCTGCATCCATTTTCTATCACAGGCTGTCAAAGAACCCTAACAATTTGTGTGGGCAATGGCATTGGATGATTAGATACTTGAGTCACATGTCTCTACAGCAGTTATAAGGGAGAGGTCATGATGCTTCATTAATTCTTCTCCTTTACCTACTGGTTGGGTACAATTTGCTGTAAGTAATTTTTGGATTTTGGCAGGGCATAAGGTTTTATGTCTAGTTGGAGGGAGAAAGTGGTCTGACCAGGATTGGAGGTATATGACTAGCTCTGTGTGTGAGTCCAGAAATTACCTATGGGGAACCTAAAATGGAGAGTTCATATTTTGGGCTATCATATCACAGCAGTCATTCATGTATGACCTCATATCAGACCGTGTCTCACTCAGTTACTCTGAGAAGACTTTGATGTCCATGGTTTTATGGATTAGCAGGGCAGGAAGGATGAGCTAGTGCACTACTTCTCAACTGGTGGATTACAAAAGGCAATCGGGGGTTGTGAGGAATTGAAAATGTTATTACAGCCTAAAGCAAAGAAAATGTTGCTCCTGTGCACACACATGCCCTTCAAGGTCAGGCATTCTCTCAACCTTTCACAGTACACACACCAAAAATTATATAGACTTACCACTGATATTGTAAAAGTAAGAGTAAGAACAGGGGGCCACCAAAAAGTTTGTCTTTTAATAAGGGATCACCGAGCTGAAAAGGTTGAGAAACACTGGTGTAGTGGACAGGGCACTGGGCTTACAATCTGGAGAGCTGTGTTCAGCTCCTGGCTCAGTCACAAGCTTCATGTGTGACTTTGGGCAAGTGACTTGACCTGGCCTGTGCCTCGGCTTCCCCTTTGTAACATGGTGATAATAGTTCCCTACCTCACAGGGTTTTTGTGATGATCAAATCCATTAACCGTTCAGAAGAGCTCAGATGCCAGGTTGCTCTTCCCTCTTCCCTCTGTTTTCAGCTCAGTTAGGTAACCTTACCTTTACACAAAGTATTTTATACTAATTGCCTTCTAGGCTTTTGACATTTAAATTACGTTGAATTATGTTTTTCTTTCTAGATGATAGTAACTATCCATTCCTTTGAATGTTACAGATTCGCTTAACATCGTTTCACTTAAAGTCGCATTTTTCAGGAACATAACTACAACGTTAAGCGAGGAGTTACTGTTTTTTAGAATTAGAAAAAGCACAGAGAAGGGCAACAAAAATGATTAGGTATATGGAACAGCTTCCATACAGAAGAGATTAAAAAAGACTGGGACTGTTCATTTTAGAAAAGAGACGATGAAGGGGGAATATGATAGAGGTTTATAAAATCATGCATACTGTGGAGAAAGTGAATAAGGAAATGTTATTTACCCCTTCACATAACACAAGAACCAGGGGTCACCCAATTAAATTAATAGGAGGCAGGTTTCAAACAAAAGGAAGTACTTCTGCACAGATCTCATAGTCAACCTGTAGAACTCATTGCCAGGGAATGCTGTGAAGACCAAAAAGTATAACTGGGTTCCAGAAAGAATGAGATAAGTTCATGGAGGATAGGTCCATCAATGGCTATTATCCAAGATGGTCAGGGATGCAATCCCATGCTCTGGGTGTCCCTAAACCTCCAAATGCCAGAAGCTGGGACTGGACAACAGGAGATGGATCACTCAATAATTTCCCTGTTCTGCTCATTCCCTCTAAAGCATATGGCACCAGCCACTTTCAGAAGACAGGCCCCGGGCTAGATGGACCATTGGTATGACCCAGTATGGCCGTTCTTATGTTATCACTGTATCATATCTGTTTGTAACCGTTGGCTTCTTAATGGCAAACCCTGTGCATTAGCTACTTTTAGTTCATCCCTACCCCAGAATATTTCAGCATAAATATTCAAAAAGCAGAGTGTTACCTGATAACAGGTTATCTGCACTTAAATAATTATATGAATCAGCACATACTTGCTACACATTTTATAGTTTAATCCCAGGAGCAAAGATTTTTTTTTTAAAGGGAATTTCCCCTTGAAGCCAGTAAATTTGTTTTGCTTAGTTGCAAATGTGGACAGTTTTTGCGGTTGATAACATAGTACTATTTATACTCCATGAAGGTTAATTTATCATCATTTTTTGTCCCCTAATATAGAAGTAAAGACACAGTATATTTTTGGATAGACAGATTTTGAAATTATGATGTTTGAAATCTAAGGTCTGTAAAAAATTATAGTGATGCTGCCTTCTGGAACAAGCAGTAGAGAAATAAATGGTGCCTGATAATGACCTGTAACTTTGATCCTATTAAATATCTACAGGGCAGAGGAGCAAGAGAACCAAAACTCTTACGAGGTTGCCTTACAGGCAATAGTTCTGTCCCCAGCTCTGTGTATCCCTGGGAGTCCACAAAAATATCAAAACCATGTGGGCCTTGTGCTTCTGTACCAATTCTAGCCCCCCGCCCCCTTGCAGGCAGCATGATTCTATCAAATCCAGGTGTCAGAGGCTCTCAAGTCAGGAGCTCATGCTGCCAGAGATGCTCGAGCTGGCACTGGCCCCCAAACCACCCCATACGTGGGTGTCCAAAAGCAGAGGGGGCACGTTACTAAAGGAATACACCGGGAAACTGTACATTCTGTGGTGTGCATTCCCCACAAGGCTGCAGGCAGGGCCGGCTCTAGGCACCAGCGAAACAAGCTGGTGCTTGGGGCGGCACATTTCTAGGGGCGGCAGTATGCCCCAGCCGCCCCAGCTCACCTCCGCCGCCGCTCAGCTTTCGTGCGCCGCCGCTTTTCGGCTTTTCCCCCTCCCTCCCAGGCTTAAGAGCTTAAGAGCCTGGGAGGGAGGGGGAGAAGCCGAGCGGCGGTGGCGCGCGAAACAGCTGATTCGCGTGCCGCTTCTCCCCCTCCCTCCCAGGCTCTCAAGCCTGGGAGGAAGGGGGAGAACCCGAGCCTGGGAGTAACTTTACACATGAAGAACTCCCACAAACAGCTTGAAATTTGCCCTGTGGATTTCTGGAAACTATCATGCCACAGCATGTACCTCTATAAGTTCAACCTGCTATCTGCTGCTGCTTATGTACCCTGTAACAATGTGAGGTAATACGTCCTAGGACCGGAGTAGCTGAATTAAGACACCATGGTGGACATGTTCCCCATGATGTATCACTATATGAACCACAGACATTCTACAAGTAATTGCAGACTGTTTCAAAGGTCCCTCCATGATCATAATTGTTTACGTCTTATGAGTTCGGTGGTGTAGTTCTAATGAAATGTTCTATACATACTTCAGGATCCAGAGGAAACCACTTCTTGGTTCAGATTCTATGATACTAGATGTCTCTTCCCTAAATTAAATATTGTGAACAGCACGTTGCTAAGAATGAAGGGCATGAACAAGAAATTCACATGAGGTTTCTTCAATCAGTTTAAAAAGTTCAAAGCTGGACATTCCAAGCCATACACTGGAGGAAAGATTATGGGACGACCTTGTCCCAAGAAATCGATTGCCCTGCTTGTTTGTTGCAAAACCCAGCACCCAGTTGCTTTAAAATAAACAAGTGATTCATTCAGAGACAAAAAATGAGGGGTATGTTGTGAAAATCACTGGTGGGTTACTTAAGGCTTGAGAGCCTGGGAGAGAGGGGGAGAACCCGAGCGGCGGCAGCAGAGCGGAGGTGAGCTAGGTCAGGGGGTTGCGGTGGGGGCACAGGAAGCAACGGGGTGGGGGAAATGTAGCACCTGTGGGGGAGGAGGCGGGGCTGGGGATTTGGGGAAGGGGTGGAGTTGAGGTGGGGCCGGGGGTGGGGCAAGAAAAAAATGGGGCGAGGGGGGCAGCCAAAATGTTTTTTGCTTCGGGCTGCAAAAATCCTAGAGCCGGCCCTGGCTGCAGGGAAGAGGATATGATGCACTTCACCAGCCCCTCTCAGCCGTTGGTCCTCTCCAGCTGTGCTCTGCACGTGCAGCACTTGTGCACTTCATTGAAGGCTTTCCTTGAGGTGCTGACAGGGTAATGTTGAGAGGGTGGCTGATCCACCTCTACTTCCTTAAGTGATTGCCTAAGCTATGTGCATTGGGTCCCCTCCAAACATGGATCAGAGGAGCTTCCATGTGTGGTTTACTTTAACGAAGAGAGCTGGCATAGAAGAGTAAAGGAAAGATAATGTCAGAGTATAAACTGAAGGGAGGACAAGAAATAATGGGTTTAAGCTGCAGCGAGGGAGATTTAGATTTGATATTAGAAAAAAATTATAACTGTAAGGATAGTTAAGCACTGGAATAGGCTAAGAGAGATTGTGGAATCCCCATCATTGGAGGTTTTTAAGAATAGGTTAGATCAACACCTGTCAGGTAGGGTCTAAGTATACTTGGTCCTGCCTCAGTGCAGGGAGCTGGACTAAATGACCTCTCAAAGTTCCTTCCAGCCCATCTCTTCCATGATTTATTGCTCCCTCCAAGGACCTGAGAGACCAGTGCTGCTTTTATGAAGTTAGGTGGAAATTTCAGCCGCACACATGGAAAATATTATTCATGTGGTTTAGAGAATAACAGAACATGAAAATAACTGATTCTTCTTGCAAAACCAGCTCACGTGTGGTTACACACACTTATCTTCATGGGCTGGTTTGCAGTTGTTTTATGACGATGTCTAAACACTGCCCTTTTGTCAAACTTAACAGGTAAAAGCAATAGCCCATTAATAATCTGCCATTTATCAGCTGTTTAAAGTACTAACACATGTCACTTTTCCTCAGCCTGATCTGCATCTTTGTGCTGAACATTTAGTTTAAAACGAATGCTCCCATAGGAAAATATGGGCTCTCCACAACCCCTTGAAAACGGATATGAGAACATTTCCCAAAACTCCTCTTAATGAGTTGTAAAAATGTTTTTTATTTACCAAATCCCAGCAACCTAGCCACAGTTTGAACAATGTAACCAACTCCCTTCTCTCTGGAGCTTTGATGTTTGCACTGAATATAGGAAACAGGTTCTTCAGAGAGAACTTTTTGCCCTCTGCTCACTCAGGGCTAAACCTTTCTCCTGCCCCTCATGCTATGCAACCCAACTATCTGGGCTTTAGTGCAGAGGGGCTCTGTAGGGTTGGAAGAGGGAGAATGTGTTACCTTGGTCATTGAGCAGTAGCGGATCTGTTGTGCGGTTGCTACTTTGACCCTGAGCCAAGACATTTAACTGAGCTAACCGAGTTGATCCCTCACTTTGATTCCAAGCTCCTACTTGCAGCTTTAGGAAGAAATTTGCAACAAATTGTGCCTTGATATACACCTGTGTCTCATGAAAGTTGCATGACTGTAAGTCACGATGGAATTGAACCCTTGTCTCTGTCTTAACTTGGCCGTTTACATGAGCAGCTCTTTCTTAATGCCACTCTTTTGGAGTTTACGATTATCCCCTGCTCTGCTTCTTGTGTAGTCACTTAAACCTGTGTAAAATGAGTGTGGACGATTACCCACTTCATACCAGTGTTAATGACCCTAAGGCAGTGGAGAAGCAGACCCATCACCTTGATGTATCAGAACTGTTCTGTTTCTAACTTGGCTATATATTTTTACACATGAAATGTTTTATCAGACACTTCAGGGTCTGGTGCTTCTTCATAAAGATGCTGTATAAATACATGGTGTTACTTTTATGGCTCATGAAGGTTGCTCTGCTGGTGAGATGTGTGTGCCAGATGCAAATATGTTTTCTTTCTTCTCAAAACATAAATGATCTTCTAGTTCTCACAAGTCTACTTGAAATTCAAGATACCTTCTTTCCCCGCCCCTCCCTGCACCCAGCATCTCTTGAAGAGAGGGCTCTTGTCTGATTTGAACTGTTTATTTAATACAGTCTCCAAACTATAATGCTGAAAACAAATTATTTTTCAGTGAAGCAATACGGCTGAGAAAGCTTGCAGCTCTTATGGCTCTGATCAGTCTAGGGGGGAAAAGTCCCATTGTTAAGCTGGAAAGAGTTCAATTTATAATGAAGTATAAAAGGGTTTAGACTTAAAAGGCTCTTTAATACAATTGTGCTTGTGATGTTCACAGTTGCTCACCTGCTTTTGGCTTTAGTTCATAATGTGCAACTGCCTATGAATTGCTAAACTTCTATGAATGACGATTCATTTGTATCCATTGACACCTTCTTCCTCACGCCCTCTGCCCAACAATCTGCTTGAAATGGTTATGACAAGCTGTCACTGTGAGGCTGATGGCAGCACTAGGGAGCATGTACAAGCGGGAAGCAGAGAGAGGAGGTGAGGGAAAACTGTTCTGCATATGTGGCTTGGCATGGGTAAAGATGGGGAAGCAGTGGTAGAAAGCTGCATTCCTGTGGCAAAGTCCTTCCCTAGAGGCACAGAACAAAACAAAAAGGGGTGGGGGCTTTTTTTTCCCCTTCCTCCTCTTTGTTTTTAATTCGAATGAAAGAAAACCTAGGCTGGCCAGCAGTCCAGGCTGAATGTAAAGATGGGCCAATCCCTGCCAGCACCGCCTGAGTTTTCAGACCCTTTAAATGTCACAGGTAATCTTTGAGGTATCTGACCTCACTTGCAGCAGTCATTTTAAATCAGTACTCAGAAAGCATGGGACCACACTACAGGCAAGAGAAAGGAGGGCCTTGTGGTAAAGGTACTAGGCCAGGTTTTAGGAGATCTGGGTTCAGTTGCTAGCTCTTCTACAAACGCAGGAAGGGAAAAAAGGCCCCCACCCCTTTTTGTTTTGTTCTATGCCTCAAGGGAAGGACTTTGCCACAGGAATGCAGCTTTCTACCACTGCTTCCCCATCTTTACCCATGCCAAGCCACATATGCAAACCAGTTCACTTAGTCTCTCTCTGCCCCACTTCCACATCTGTGAAATGGGGAAAATAATCCTTCCTCTGTCTTATCTTTTTCGATTTTAAGGTCTTTGAAACAGGAACTGTCCCTTACTATTTGTACAGTGCCTAGCACAACAAGGTCCTTATTTCATTTGGGTCCCCTAAGTGCCACTGATACACATACAGAGAGAGAGTTGCATACATATCTAAAGGAGTTAGGCACCCAACTCTACTAGAATTTAATTGGGAGTCGGGCACCTAATTCTCTTAAATCCTTTTTAAAATCCTACCCATAATAACTATAATAATCCCACTGAAATTAGTTGTGTCACATCAATGTAAAACCTGTGGGAGGTCAGAATCTGGCCTTTTTCATTAAGGAGGGGTTAGGGGAGAGAAATGGAAATATGGGTATAACAAACAGAATAAAAGAAACCAAAAGGGAGGAGTCAGCATAACATTGAAGAGATCAAGGGGGATGAATAAAATAACAGGAGGTGATGAGCTTAGAGACAACTGAGATGAAAGCTGTAGGAAAAACAAAACTAGCTAGATGGACGGACAGATGGAAACAGGCGCTGACTTCTGTTTTTGCCAGTGGGCGTTCTCTGCCCACTCCCTCCCCTGCCCCTTCGTGCAAGCGGCAGGCGGGGCCTCAGAGGGAAGAGACTGAGCAGAGGCAGGGCCTTGGGGCAGAGCATGGGTGAAGCCACAATCTGAGCACTGGGGCCCACAAAAGATTAATTTGGCCCTGCAAGTGCTGAGCACCCCCTATTTTTTTTAGTGGGTGCTTGAGCCCTGGAGCTCCCATGAAGTCAGGGCCTATGGATGGAAACTTTAGAGAGGGAACAAAAGGCAGCCAACCCAGAAACTTCTCTTTAGCTGTTTTCTTTGTTTGCAAAGCCTCCCCAGACACTTCTGGTTCCTGAGTCCTAAAAGAGCCTCAGTTCGGTGCTGCCAGCCCTGAGAGCTGTGTATTTTTTTTCCCGACACAGGAATACATTTCTGGAGTAAAACTATCCCTGCTGTCTGAGCCATTACACAGCACACATTAGTCAGTAGACTTGCTCCAGCAATTCACACTTCTTTTGAATTGCTCTAAATGACTCTGTTCATCATTTAAGGGATTTTTTCTCGGAACTAACAGATGGCCTCTTCCTAATTTAGTAGAGTGCTGAATTAGCGGCTCTGAGCTTTGCTGTAGTAGGGTGGGGGTTTCTTTCTTTCTTTCTTTCTTTCTTTTTCTTTCTCTGAGTCTTGCCATCAGTTAATTTTTTTCCTATGCATTTGAGTAGGTTGAACTGCTCACTCTTTCTGGTGTGAACTATGCCAACATAATCAACAAATGTTTTCAAACACTCACTCCTGCACCCTCACTTTGGAAAAGAGCCACAGTGTGATCCACTTAAGAGAGTAGAGTACCCCAGGGTGTACACACTCCCTTCATGCCAGCCGTTCATCTGTGCTTGAGCAAGAGACTGTGAAATATTTGCATTTGGATGACTGATCTTGCCTGTCTCTGACTGTGGAGACAGTTTTTTTCAAGGAGAAACAGGATATTAAAGTTCTGAGAATAAGAGCTAGTTCTAGAGTCTAGGGGCCAAATTCCTTTTCTCTCCGGTGCCGTTTCAAAACAAAGATGTTGACATCTGGAGGGCTTGATTCTCTGTTGTAATACAGTCATTTCTGCCAGTGCAATGTGGGTGTAAGGTGCTGCTAAGTGAGGAAAAGAATAGATGAAGAGAATGGGGAATGGGTAGAGCCAAGGCTCCATACTCCTTTTGCACTGACCAGAAGTGCTTGATAGACATACAGGGTTAGAAGCTGCACCTTGCAAAAGGGCACTGCAAATTACCCCCTTTTCCACCTCATAACAGGAGATTCCTGGAAGGAATTGGATCTCTTTTGTCATGATGCTTTCTGGTGCACCTTCTTGGCAGGAGGCTCTATTCATCACCGCCTACTGAGGCCTGTGCCCAATGGCCTCATCTGGTTCTCAGTTTGGAACAGGATCTGCCACCTTTCCTCATATCGAGTCGCACCCTATTGCGCAAGTCCTTGCAGAGTAACCTTTTCCTATTTTCTAAATCAAAGTACCTCCTGGTTGCGTTGGAACAAAACGGTCTGATACTTCATAAAATCTAGAAAAGAGAAGATGTTTCAATCAGTACTAAGTAGCAGCTGCCTGTAACAATTTTAAAAATAATAGACTATTTCAGCTATTATAAAATGTCACATCATGACATGTCCGGAGAAGTGTATATTATGCACCACATGTCATGAATAAGAGGAAAACAAACAAACAAAAATTAAATAAAATTTAAAGGGAATTTGAAAACACAATTTAAAAAATTTCAAAATCAATTTTTTTCCAAAACATACATTTTTTCCTCTGTGAAATATTTTTTTGCCATGGGAATTTTGGTCAAAGCAGACATGTTTTTCAAAACATTTCAATTTAGACAAAACTTTTTCATTGAGAAAGGGTTTAGATGAAAAATTTCCAAACAGCAATATTAGCAGTGACAATAACCGTATATTTATACTGATAAATCTTACCCCCAAATGTATATTGCCCTCTTATTTGTAACTGCAGCTCTCATGATCCAAGACATTTGGGTCAGCTTGCATCTGGACAGAAAGACATTCTTTATTAATGCCTCTCTAGTTCTGGGGAAAACCATTCAGTCTTCATGGTCCTTCTCTGTGGACCTATGTAGCAGGACAGCAGACATGCTCAACTTGGGAAAGGAGCTGTATTTTATTTTGCTGTTTATTTATGAAGTGTTTCCCTCGGCCAAGGGACGATACAGCATAATCAAAACATCATTAAAAAAACAACCACTTAAAATGCAAAGGAAAGGGACTTGGGGAAGATGATAAATACAGGGTCAGCCAACAATGTTCATGAGTTACAAAAAATAAAACTTTGAAAAAATAAAGTCATAGGCTAAGATTTTCAGTGCTGCATAAAGTATTTGGATGCTCAGTTCCCGTAAAATTAGCAAAAAATGGGTGTCCAATATTCATAGGTGGCTTTGAAAATCCTACACAGAAAGTATTTGAAGAGGGGAGATGGACACGGGAGCAAGGTCCACATTCAAGAGGCCATCACAGAAAAAAATACATACAAGGCCCTCAGTTTAATTGGATTTGATTAAAAGAGTGAACTAGAATTTTATTACTTAGCCAGCTGCTTCTATGGAGAGATGGCTTTAAATTGCATGGAGTTGTCAACTGAATATCTAATCAATAACTTTTAATAGGATGTTCCTGTGGAGACAGTTAAGTATAGAATTCCTGTCAATCAAAAATTCATAGATTCTGTATAGTTCTGCAGAGAGCCAAGGAAAACCTACATTCACAAAGCATTATTTTCTGACCACAGCAGGTTATAGTGCAGTGCACGTTGCTACATTATGTTCTCCAGGAAGAAGCAGGTCAGCAGATGTTCTGACTGGATCCAGCCAGCACCAGAGTAGTGCAGGATTCTTGGTGCTGTTATAATTTCCTGTAGCATCCTTAATCATTCAAGACAAATATATAGGGAGCCAAATTTTGCTCTCTTTAACACCCTTGGAATGCCATTGATTTCACTGGCGGGGCAGGTATAAACAAGAGCAGAATTGAGCCCAGAATACCAAATGGAAATGCTGCTATTTTTTCCATTTGCCAGAACCAAGCTCAACACAGGGTTATATTTACACACCCAAAGAAATGGGATTACCATTGTTGTTTTTATTGTGTTATTCTCTGAGGCTGCAGTCAGATAGCGATGCTAAGAGCCGTCATAATAAAGTGTAGGTCAGTTGCTTGATGTTTGACATTTGAGGGGTCAGCATTGCAGTCCTTCCTCAGGCAGAACTCCTGTTGACTTCAGTGGGAGTTTTGCCTGAACAACAACTTCAGAACCTGGCCCTAGGACAATACAACTGGAAAAACATCTGAAAGAAAATGTGTAATCTCCTCTTTTAAAATTCCTATACGTTACATAAGATCGCCTTTATTTCCTTTATCAGGGGTTAGTGCCTGAAGGGTCAAATCCATTCATACTGCACAGGCTGAGTTTGGCCCTGAGTTGTTACCCTCTGACCCTAAAATACTCCCAGTCACATAACTAGGTTGCAAGCCAAGTTCCCAGGTGGCTGTCTCCTCCTTTCTGGAACAAAAGACTTCCTTTGATTCATCAGGGATCTCCCACATAGTTTTTTTATTTTTCAACCTCGTTCCTTCTGACTGGCTTTTGACCATAGCTAAGCAAGCGCCTCTTGAAGCGAATGAAACAATTTTCTATGTGTAATCAAGATTCGTACATTTCGTGATTATTTTTTCCTGTGTATCATGCCCTACAGAAATATTTTTCCCCAGAAGGGATCTTTCCCTTTTAATAGCGCAAAGGTTTTTTAGATTAGTTTTAAGGCTTCACAGATCACATCAGTAAAAGACAGGAGTATTGTTTTTGGTTCCCAGGGTGCCTTAGTGAAAACCTTTTTTCGAAGTACTTGAAGGCTCCTTGTGTAAAACTTGTAGGTCTTAAAGACACAGGAAAGACTCCTTTAAAGGCTCCTTATTGAGGTTGCAGGAACAAACCATCCCGAGGTGTAGAAAGAAAAGTAAATATGGCAGGCGACCAGCTTGGCTTAACAGTGAAATCCTTGCTCGTCTTAAACACAAAAAAGCAGCTTACAAGAAGTGGAAGATTGGACAAATGACCAGGGAGGAGTATATAAATATTGTTCAGGCATGCAGGAGTGAAATTAGGAAGGCCAAATCACACTTGGAGTTGCAGCTAGCCGGAGATGTTAGGAGTAACAAGAAGGGTTTCTTCAGGTATGTGAGCAACAAGAAGAAAGTCAAGGAAAGTGTGGGCCCCTTGCTGAATGAGGGAGGGAACCTAGTGACAGAGGATGTGGAGAAAGCTAGTGTACTCAATGCTTTTTTTGCCTCTGTCTTCACAGACAAGGTCAGCTCCCAGGCGGCTGCACTCCGCAGCACGGTATGGGGAGGAGGTGACCAGCCCTCTGTGGAGAAAGAAGTAGTTCGGGACTATTTAGAAAAGCTGGACGAACACAAGTCCATGGGGCCGGATGCACTGCATCCGAGGGTGCTAAAGGAGTTGGCCAATGTGATTGCAGAGCCATTGGCCATGATCTTTGACAAATCATGGCAATCGGGGGAGGTCCCGGATGACTGGGAAAAAGCTAATGTAGTGCCCATCTTTAAAAAAGGGAAGAAGGAAGATCCGGGGAACTACAGGCCAGTCAGTCTCACCTCAGTCCCTGGAAAAATCATGGAACAGGTCCTCAAGGAATCAATTCTGAACCACTTAAAGGAGGGGAAAGTGATCAGGAACAGTCAGCATGGATTCACCAAGGGCAAGTCATGCCTGACTAAACTAATTGCCTTCTATGATGAGATAACTGGCTCTGTGGATGAGGGGAAAGCAGTGGATGTGCTATTTCTTGACTTTAGCAAAGCTTTTGATACAGTCTCCCACAGTGTTCTTGCCAGCAAGTTAAGGAAGTATGGGCTGGATGAATGGACGGTAAGGTGGATAGAAAACTGGCTGGATGGTCGTGCTCAACGGGTAGTGATCAATGGCTCCATGTCTAGTTGGCAGCCGGTATCAAGTGGAGTGCCCCAAGGGTCGGTGCTGGGGCCGGTTTTGTTCAATATCTTCATCAACGATCTGGAGGATGGTGTGGACTGCACCCTTAGCAAGTTTGCAGATGACACTAAACTGGGAGGAGTGGTTGATACGCTGGAGGGTAGGGACAGGATACAGAGGGACCTAGACAAATTAGAGGATTGGGCCAAAAGAAATCTGATGAGGTTCAACAAGGACAAGTGCAGAGTCCTGCACTTAGGACGGAAGAATCCCATGCACTGCTACAGACTAGGGACCGAATGGCTGGGCAGCAGTTCTGCAGAAAAGGACCTAGGGGTTACGGTGGACGAAAAGCTGAATATGAGTCAACAGTGTGCCCTTGTTGCCAAGAAGGCTAACGGCATTTTGGGCTGTATAAGTAGGGGCATTTCCAGCAGATCGAGGGACGTGATTATTCCCCTCTATTCGGCACTGGTGAGGCCTCATTTGGAGTACTGTGTCCAGTTTTGGGCCCCACGCTACAAGAAGGATGTGGATAAATTGGAAAGAGTCCAACGGAGGGCAACAAAAATGATTAGGGGGCTGGAGCACATGACTTATGAGGAGAGGCTGAGGGAACTGGGATTGTTTAGCCTGCAGAAGAGAAGAATGGGGGGGGATTTGATAGCTGCTTTCAACTACCTGAAAGGGGGTTCCAAAGAGGATGGATCTAGACTGTTCTCAGTGGTAGAAGATGACAGAACAAGGAGTAATGGTCTCAAGTTGCAGAGGGGGAGGTTTAGGTTGGATATTAGGAAAAACTTTTTCACTAGTAGGGTGGTGAAGCACTGGAATGGGTTACCTAGGGAGGTGGTGGAATCTCCTTCCTTAAAGGTTTTTAAGGTCAGGCTTGACAAAGCCCTGGCTGGGATGATCTAATTGGGTTTGGTCCTGCTTTGAGCAGGGGGTTGGACTAGATGACCTCCTGAGGTCCCTTCCAACCCTGAGATTCTATGATTCTATGAAAGAAATGAAAACACAAGTAGCCATGAGAAAAGTCTTCTACAGAAACAAAAATATATTATTGAACGCTATTATGTGCAACTATTTTGAGTGACAGGTTTTTTTCTTCTTTTACTGGTAGGTAGACAGATGTATTATAAAGAGAGAAGGAAGAGCATAACTAACCATCACAGTGAGTTTAATTGTGCTAAAGTATAAGCAGGATGTCCCAGTGTGTGAGAATCTATTAGTAAAATGAGAGACTCCAGATAATGCCTCCATGCCCAGAAGTTTTCCTATAACACCAGGTTTGCTGGCATTCCCTTCGTAGTTGCGTAAATATAATAGGTCAAATCCTGAGAGCCTCACTCAACTTTTATTTAGCCTTTTCTCAGACAAATTCCACGAGGACCTGATCTACACATGGAGGGGATCCTTTGTGACAATGTTCCCCAAGACTCCATAGAAGGATCTTGTGGGTCCTAGGGCTCTTAAGTTCTTTATGTGATAATGGGAGGAGCCCCCATTGGCCCTGTGGACATTTCTCCTGAAAGTAACACTACCAAGTTTTTTGTTAAATTTCTGCCTTCTCCTCCTCCTCACACATGGTGGGTTTCCTCTTTAGGAAGAGTCCTGGGTTCGGATGCCCAATACAGAAGCCAGTGAATGGGGAGGGAAGGTTCCTGCTGAAGGTACAGATATGAGGCACAGCACTTGTCTCCATTTATCTCCTGGCACGCTGATCCTCCCCCAACAGAATAATTGGTGAGATTAAACCCAGAGTACAGTGCTAGGATTTGGTCATTACTTCTAAGGAGGTTGAATGAGATAGGCTATGTTACTACAGTGCTTGTACTTTAGGGTTTCTTTGGTAACATATAAAGTAAGTTAACATAATTGAAATGGTATTGTTTGATAGAAGAGCTACTAAGATATTTTCCTATCTTATTTTCAAAACTGCCATCTTCCCCACCAGCTCTCCTCTGCCTGTCCTAAGTGCACTAAGTCTATGTAAACAGTCAGAAAGTGTCCATTAAAGCTGCCACTTCTGTGCCTCGTTTCTAATGATAAACATATTGAATTTAATTTATTTGGTTGGAACATCTCTTTTTTTTCCTTCTATAACCAAATCTTTGTACTAACCATGTCTTGTCTAAGCAAAGTTCACTCTATTTATGTGACTAGGGCAATTTTGCCCTGTTCCTAAGATTTTCAGCAGTTTGTTCATTTTTGAGCAAAAATGCTCAAAATACTTTTGTTGACATTTATGTGGGAATGGCTTTTGTTTAGGATACCTTGAGAGATATTATGAGATTGTAAACCCAGGCTTGTGTTTTAAAACAGGCCAGACTCATTCTTTGGCAGCCTCCTTTAGTTACAGATCTGGACTGAAATCAAATTTATTCTCATTAGAGAATTATTTCTTGAAACGTTGCTGAAACCAACAGTTAAAGAATGAATAGATCTCAAAGGGGTGGTCATTTATATTATGAGACTAGGCCTGTGGTATTCCTGTAGAGACCTCAGTTCTCATGACCTCCAATGTTTTCACTCATTTTGCAGATTCCAGAAAAATCATTGGTGTTCTGTATAATGTAAGGCAACTTCACATGGCAGGCAGGTATTAATACACCTTCCCTAGAATGAGTTATCTTGAATAACAACACTGCAGCGTGTTTTCCCATCCCTCAGATATCCTAGTCACTAGATTTTAGTGTAGCATTGCTGCTGACCTGTAATTCTAATGAATGCAATAATATAGCACTAGCAGGCATCCAAACTGCATAAACCAGCTAGTATCTCTTTATAAATAATATTAATATTTTGAAATACTGCCATCTTCTGTCTGTTAGGGGAGAGAATATTCAGACCTTATTCTTGGTGAGAGCCATTATTAGAGATCTGTGGTATGAAAAAGACCACTCTTGCAAGTTAACTTTGAAATTCACTTTCAAGTCCTTGTCTACAGGGACTTTGAGTTCAAAGAATCAAAGCTACAGGTTCCTAGCCATGTGTTCACATCACAGAATATTTGTTTTGTGCTGGCTCCATTTCATTTTCCAGCTTTCCACCCAAGTCATTTGGTTTAACAGCTGCCCTGAGTTCTCACCAGTTTAATTTGGAAGGTATCTCCTCCTGTCCAATGCTATAAAGACAGATATCATGCATGTATATAATCTTTTAAATGTAGCCTGAGCTCCAATATTGGCAGTTATAACTCCTTTCCAATTACACCAGTCTATCAACTTGAATTAAGTAACAATATAGTCATCCATTGGTTTAAATCCTAAAATCGTCCCTGAGACATGTTTCCAGTTGTTAGATGTCTTAAAGGTGCAGACTGACTGGCCTTTGCACAGGGATGCAATGAAGTAAGGGGCGAGGATTCAGTGTTAATGTCTCCTCCTCATTCTTCTGCAACCAAATGCAAGTACTTGGTCCAACTTGTTACTCCCTAAAGGGGGTCTGTTGCCTTACGAGTGCTAGCTGCCCCAAAGTGGGTTGAAAGGAGGTGGAGCCATAGCTCTCTTCCCCCCATCCCAGGGGCCAGTTAGAACATGCTGCACTTCCTGAATAGGAGTGGCAGTGTTTGCACTTCCCATGCACTGGCAAGCTCTGGGGTAGATTGCACTTTGCATTGCCCCAATACAGGGTAGAGGCTACTGGCACAATTGAACCGTTAATTTTTATTTTATACTTAACGTTTTTCTTGGCTTACAAACCTACAGTTAAGGAAAAGGATAAGATTTCTCTATCTCGGGTCTACAGCAACATTCTGAGGTTCATTCGTGTGGTTAGGTTGGTGACCTTTCACTAGATATACAGTAAATAACCAGAGCTGGCTGAAAATGTTTAAATTTGATGCAATAACTAAACAAACATTTTAGCAAAAGTTCCTCTTTTTTGTGTGTGACCAGAACAGCTCTATAAATAAAACACTTCCATGCTCTTTGGATCAAAGTTCATACTCTAATGAAGGATTATTTTGGAGGAAAGCTAACACAAAAACTCTCTGTATCTCAGTGTATCATAGTAATATTAATATTTAGTCCTAAATAGCTACTTTTTCTCCACAGAGCTCAAAGTGCATCATTATCCCAATTCACAACAAGGAACCTGAGATAAATAGAAGTTAAGTAACATGCCCTAGGTCATATAGAAAGTCCCTGGCAGAGGTGACAATAAAAAAGGTGTTCTGACTCCCAGCCTGGCACTCTATACACTGTGCCATATGGTCTCTGTGTAGTTTAGTATTAGTTCAGTACAGTAATAATATGTCTGCTCAAAACATGGTGGTATCTTGTTTTATTGTATTTTAATAAAATATGGAAGCATCCGTACATAGAATGCACAGTTACATTCCTAACTATTTAAATACAGAGATTTTTCTAATTCTGAAAGATTGTGCAACATTTTAACATTAATTGGACAGGAGAATTTGCCTACACACTTGAACATGAATGTTTACTGTGTAGCAGTCTGCTGCATTTTAATAATCTTGCTGTCATCATCTCCACATAATAATATATCCACTGAATTAATAAAATTTGGATGATTAAGTTAACTTTCAATGCTGTTTAGGCATCTTATCAAAGATGTTTAATATTTTCTCAGAGAGAGATTGAGTAATGACATTTGGATGCTGTAAATGTGCTGATTCTGTAAAAGGTGCAGGTCCCTACATGGATAATTAACAGCTAAAGAAAAAGACATACAGTAGGAAACTAATTATCTTTATTCTTCTCTGACAATGATTAATTCATAGTTGTACACATGCTATTCAACATTAAACTGTAATAAATTCTGTCTTGAGCTGAGGGCCAGCAACTGACGGAGACAGATACAATATGAGTCCAAGTAAAAAAGGAGTTTGGTCTCTTAAAATCCAGTGGCTGTGAATTTGTGAGAGTCACAGGTCAAGCAAGCTGAGATTCAGCACTAGACAGAAACCCAGAAATGTGGCTCCATGAGCTGGTTCAAATACACAAAAAACAGGGCTTATTTTATCCAAAAGGCCAAATTCTGCCCTGACTTACACTGGTGTAACTTCTGAGTAATTCCATGTGCAGATGCTGAATTTACACCAGTGGGAACAAGAGCAAAATCATTCCCACCATCTCTCCTTATCCCAGAATCAGTCTAGTCCCTAGATGCTTCCAAACCCCCAAAAGAAGAGAGAGAGTGAATTACAAACACATTCCCTCTTTGTAGTTCCTGGTTTTCCTTCCCTTCTTAATCGAGCAGTTAGCCCCAGTTGAACACAGACACATACAGCAATCAGTGCTCATAGGTTTTGATTTTGTTTTGAATAGATTTTTTTTCATTCAGACTCTGGCCACAATTCAACAAAATACTTAAGCATGTGCCTAACTTTTAGCACATTAATAGTCTCACTGAAGTCAATGCAACTATTCACAGGCATATGATGTGTCTTGCTGAAATGGGGTCTGTCAGAACAGTTCGAATGAACAATTTAAATGAGACTCGCTGTACTGTGCACATGGGTGAGTTCTGAATTAGTTATAATTTCCCCCAAACCAGGTCTTGTGAGTAGCTATTAGTATTTAGTTGAGGTTGTTTACATAGCACTACACATTTACAATGTGTCTTGTTCTGTTTGCAAAAGCACATTCTTTGGGTGAAGGATCAGACAAGCCAACACAAGAGGAGAAAGAAGGTGGGTAAGGCAAGGGAGAGGTTATTGTTGAGGGGTGTGAGGTAGGAAGAGATGGCTAAAGCTGAGGTAAGAGCTGCAGAGAGAGCCAGAGGAATAAGAATGGTAATGCTCTTGTGTGCTGAGCAGAGCAAATGTAGCCATAGTCAAAGTGGACACCAGGACCACAATCAGGTACTCATTGGTTTCCATAGAATTTGTCTCTGAGTGAGGATTTGACCTCAGGGATATCTCACTTGCAAGCAGGGTCCTCCCTAATTTTTCTTATTGCAGCTGTGCAGGTGTTTTGAAACACCGTCGAACAAGAACAAATCGGTGAGCAGCATCTGCCATCCCTGCTCTGAACCCAGGCCCCATCAGAGTGAAAGATTCCTTCTGAAGGTGACTGAGGAGAGCCAGGGAAGAGAGTAAAACAGACCTGGACCCTCTCTGTGTGGGTAGAATAGGTTATAAATGGGGTTTTGTGAATGGGTTCAATATCTCAAGAACAACAGATTTCCAGAAAGAAAAGCATCCTGTCATGCACATGTAGTGGAAACATGAGATATTGTATGCACAGCCCTCAGTTGAGCATCCCCTTCATTTGTAAATCCACTGTTCACTGCTGCCCTGTTACATCAGATTTGTTTATATAGAGTGACCAGAAAAGAGAGGTCAGGAGCACATGGTTTTTCAGTACTGAAATGGAAACAAAAATCTAATGGTAAAAAAAAAACTCTTGAGAACAAAATCTGTCTGAAACCCCCTCCTCCTTTTTTAATAAAACTCTGACTCTGCCCTTGGGACAAAGGGGAAGGCTTATTCTTCTTTTGATAGATTGACTTTTAGGGATTGTCCATAAGTGAGATTGCATTATTGAGCCAACATACCAGTTGCTAGCAGGACTCTACTTTATCACTGCCTGCAATTATCAACAGATATCACTGAAAGCAACAGTAGAGAGGAGCTCAGAAAAGGGAGAGAGATAGGCAAGAACAATACAGGAGAAGGCCTAAAGAAGATGAATAAATCATGGCAAAAATATTTTATTTTAAGTTTGAGTTTTTCAGTTATTAATTTCCTGGTGGACTTTTGTCCTTTTTATCTGCTGTTCCCGTAACTTCTTTGTCACATACTAAAACTATTTATAGTACTGCCTAGCATAGAACAACAGGACATCATGTAAAGAGTCATAAAAACCTTAGACTCCACACTCTCCATTCATTCATTATTAAAGTGTACACCTTAGAGATTCAGTTCAAACTTCTCTCTCTATTTTCCATTTATTTTCACTGTAGACGCTGGCTTTGCTTAGACAAACTATGTAGGATTAGCTACCCAAGAGTAAGCATTCTGAGCACTTGCAGTTTAAACTGATCAATAATTGTTTTCTGAGACAGTGAGCATCTAATAAATTCAGACATTCACCAGCTGCAGTAGATTTAATGTAGAATTGGTGGTATTTTCCCTTTTGAAGTATAAGGAACACTGATAAAAGGTGAAAGTATCATAGAGCAGTAAAAAAAACATGTTTTAGTAGCACCTGCTGAATTACTGCATGTTAAAAAAAACAAAAACCCTATCACAATCTCAGCTACGAAATGTAAAATATGTAAACAATTAGAGCTGATCCAGAAATGGTAGGAATTGTCTCATAATTCCACACATAAATCAAAATTTTCATTCTGCCAGTTTCAAAAAGGAACATTTTTTTGTTTATTTGGCATTTTCTGGAAAAATAAATTGAATTTTTTTTGTTTTTTCCCTTTCCTTCCCCTTTCCCAATTTAGTTCTTTTTCTCCCTTGTTTCCTTTTCCATTTTGCCATTTTCTGTTTGTTTGTTTTCAAGGTTTTGTCTCCCAAATCTTTGGCTAGCTTGATACAGTCTCAAAACACTGATTCTCAATCAATATATTCCCAGTTACAAAAAGCAAAAGCAAGCTTTAAAAAACAATATTAACAAACATAAGGATGACACTATCACAATATAATATTCTCATCTCTGTATTTACTCTAATATAAAGATAAAATCACAGTCCTGTGAATGTAGTTTAGATTCACTTTGGCCTTGGTAGACTAGATCCCTCCCACTGTTCCTCTTGGAGAGGTTCAGCTCCGCCACTGGTAGCAACAACAGAAATGCTAGTGGGCTCAGAGCACAGGGCTCCTGACTTCTTGTTGTTTTTGCCCCATTCCCCTGCTCTGATGCCTGATTCTCTTAGATGACTGAAGCAGGGTAGAGCTGCCCTGAACCAGCTGTGTCTGCCCCAGTGGGAGAAGTACTGAAAATTGCCAGTGTACACATAAACTACAAGAATTTTGGCTCCAGTCTTCTCCTCCCATCTTACACTGTCCATCCCAACTGACTACTTCCCTGGCTATCAGAACTTCTCTTTCCTCCCGCTTTACTACTACTGTTTCTCCAATACGTCTAGCTTTCCAGAAACAGAACATGAGATCTGGGTTCTGGCTGGCTAAGGAAGAAGGGAAAGGGTTTCTTGGACCAAGAGAACTAGTGCTGGAGGGAGAAGAAGGAGACTCTTTGGCAGAGGAAGCTGGGACTAGAAGAAGAGAAGAGTGCTTGTCTCTGGAGAGGGGGAGGAAGAGGTAAGTAGGCTGAAGCGAGAGATGGAAGGCCATGCTAAGATGAGTGGGGTTGGGAACTCAGGAGATGTAGCGAGGAAAGGGACACCCAGGAAGGACATTGGTACTTAAGAAGAGAAAAGAGGAACTAAAGGATCGAGGGGAGGGTGGAAGAGGAGGAATTGCCTGCAAGAGGGAAAAGGAGAACAGATGAGAATTGAACACAAGGAGGAGAGAAAGAGCAGGAAGGTACAAACCAGCAAGAGAGAGAGGATAACAGGAAAAAACAGGAGGAAAAAAAGAGAAATGAGAAAACAAGGAGATAAAAACAGATGAAACATGGTAGGAATTTTTCAATTTATTTAAAATATTTTGGACAATTCCCTAAAACCCTGTTATTCCTCTTTTATTCTTGCCATCTGTACCTTCTGGCTTGCTGTTGCTTCTTTTCATCTCCATTTCTGTTCCTTTGGAGGTGAAAGAGTGCAGGGCTGTGTGACTGTGGCCCATTGGTCAGGCTTACTTTCTCATTTACAGATACGTACAGCAGGGTCAAGGGGTCCTTAAATCTGCACCATGATTCAGATGGATCCCAGATTAATCATGTTTTGTTTTAAAAATTCTGTCAACATGTTTGACAAGAGCTTCTCCCCAAAGTATCACCCCTCTTAAGGTGTGTTTGTCCATTTTGAGATGTTGGTAAATTCATGTACACTGAGGACCATATTACCTTTATGGTTCCTAGGGACTCCAGGTGAGAGAGAAGCTGCATTGTGGTAGGCACTGTACAAACATGGAATAAGAGACAACCCTGTTCCAAAACAATTGTTTGGGTTATTTTTATGTTTTGGATGGAATTGTGTTGGGAGGGGAGGAGCTAAACAGAGGGAGGGAGAGGAGACAGTGAAGGAAGGGGCTAAGGGTAAAGGAGAGACATGAGGGGAGATGGGGCAGGTGGAGTAAGGGCGAAGTGAGGAGACTGCTAGGGAGAGGGCAGGAAGGAACAGCAGGGGAGACAATGTCCAGGATAAAGAATTGTAGAAAGTCACGGGGAACTGATGACATAATCAGAGGCTGAAGGTCCCTGCTGCAGCTACTACTCTCTGCTCGAACTGGCTGAGTTTCTGGCTGGCTGCTCCCAGGAGTTTTTCTTCCTCTTCTTATGTGGCTGGGAACAGGGCTGAGGCCACATGAACTCTGGTGCCCCGAGGGGGGAACTCTCCCCTGCAAGGTTCTTGGCCCAGCGGACAGAGAACTCTGGCTGGGTTTCAGTTTCCCCTTTCCCTTGAAATACCTAGTTAGCTGTTGCAAGCCCGTATTGATGGTTGGGTCTATTGGTCATGTGTATCAACAGAATTGGTTTCTGAATTTCCCAATCAATTACATCTGTGTGAACCCACTGAACACAGTGGGGGTTGTACAGGGCCCAGGGTCACTGAGGGCCTAATTTAGCTTCCAAAACCTTTATTACTGGTAAAGATGTGTGAGAAGGAATGAATTCAGCTCTGCTTATAGATCCCAGTCATATTTTCAGGGCTTGCCAGTTCAAACATCACTTTTTTACTTGCAAATGGAATGCATTTACTAGAGAAATCATGAGCAAGACAGTAAACATGAAACCCCAAGATGCCAGTTTTAGAGAGTCACTTTTCAGAGTAGAACTGAATGTAAGGTATTAAGGAATGTCATGACAGTTTTTAATGACATGTTTTATTATAAATACAATTTAGAAAAAAATTAAAGGGGCTTATCCCATTAATGGATCTTCCAAAATGCCTGCACCTTTAACATATGTGATACATGCCCGTTTGTCATGCTATATCTTAGATGCTGCATCTTAAAACACTTATGCATATTGCTGCGATTCTGTGGAGGGGTATAAACATTTGGTCCTATCCTGCTCTCATTGAGGTCAAATCTCTCATTGGCTTCAGTAGGAGCAGTACTGGGCACAAGATAGCTTATGTCTGTATGCAGGAGTGATTACCAATACATTTTGTGGGATTTTGTCATGACATTTTGTGCACACATTCATTTGATTTCAAAGAGGTCATTTTTAGTAGGCTTTTATTTGCATATGAGCAAAATTCAGTTACCAGTGTAGATTTTCTCCATGAGAATTTTGTCTTCCTTTCTCCAGGGGAGATTTTATTTATTTTTCAGAAATATTTGTTTCTCTGTTAACTAAATAGAAAGCTGCCATTTCTGCAATGCTCACCTGTCCATTTTAATAGACCCCTGTATTCTAGTCACAGTACTGACCAAATTCCTTTATTGAGACTTTACATGTGGGCTAGTATGACAGGATCAAGTACACAGAAATGCCTGCTATTTTGGTATGGAAGGGGAAGGCCTGAAAGATGGAGTACAATAGTTGAAATGAAACACACTCCTTAGAACTTGCTTAGCTTAGTGACCAGAAAATTTGGTCTGCCGTTTTTGCTGCATGTAAAGCATGCAATATATATTCTGATTTTCAGAGCCAATTATCACTTTGGGACTGCACCAGCAGATTATGTTGCATTTCCATCTTTGTGAGGAAATTTTTTTTTAAATGGTACCTACCAATATAAATCAAACCAGGAAGATGTTGAGGTCTTGATCCTACAACTCTGTGTGGAATGTGCAGTATGAACCCCAAGGACAATCTGTTCTAATGGAAGTGTGAATGATAGATTCACAAGAGGGCCAATAAAGTTGATCTCTAGTTAAAATCCATACTGAACATAAGGAAAACCCCATGTGCTCCAGTTGCCTTAATCTCAAGAACAAAAGGGAAAAATGGGACAAGTGCAGGCATGTCTAAAGAGACAGAGATTTGATTCATTCTTCAGCGTGTGAATGAAGACAGTGTGGCCAACTCTTGCAGTTTTATTGAAAGTCTCACGGTATTTGATGTTTTCTTATAGCCCCAGCTTCTGGATTATATTAGGATCTCAGCTTTTGTTTTTAAAAAAGTAAGTTTCTAGCCCTCATAGGTGCAGAGAAAAGCCTGAAAACATTAATCCTAAAGTCTCAGATATCAGAAGGCAAAGAAAAAGAAAACAATATATTATTTATAACAAATCTCATGATTTTAAGGCAAACCCATATGGTATTTTGTTTGGGGGAGGGGAGCTGCTAATTCATTGTTTTTGAATGCTTGGGTTTAGCAATACTATGCATCAATTAGTTACATGCTCCCCCCTTTGGTCTGATTTCTGCTTTTATATGGGAGTAACATTGGGCCACACAGCAGGGGTCTAATTAATGCAGTTTGGTCCCTTTGTGTTTCCTATTTGGCTTATCAATTTTTCTTTGTACTGACACGCACAATGCTCCACAGTTGCACTGGTTAGACCCAGCTACCGAAATGAATGCTTGCATTGACAGACTGTCGGAAAATCCAGTAAACTTATTGGTAATTAGGTTATTGGACACAAGGGGGAGCTCGAGCTTCAAAAAGTTGCTAAATACTCATTGCAATAGTTTATTTGCCAAACTCAGTTTTGTAAACCGTTTAGTGCATTAGACTCCACTGTAAATGAAGATTTTCCTAGAATCAGCTACTTGAAATATTATAGGTTAATGTTATTGAGTGTAACTATAAGACTACTTTGTTCTTTCAACATAAATGGCACTAAAATAGGCTTTTCAATCATGTGTTCTGTAGTTATATATACATTATTCGTATGCACGTGTAACAATTGTGACATCAAAACAGAGTTACTAACCACCCTATAATATCTACATTACAGTATCCTTTGAGAATCAGTAGAGCACCCGTAGGAGCTCTGTAATACAAGTGAGCTGATACAGTGCTTCTTCTGTGGCAGCAGTTCTGAATTGCACCACTAATTTTTCATGGTAACTTGGCAGTAATTGTGCTTTTGCAATGGATGTGCCATTATCCTCAATTATATTAAAATTGAAGCACAGTTCTTACAGGATCATTTCTGTGACTGGAGAGTCCTATCAGCACATTGAAATGATAGAAAATAACTGCACATTCTTTTAAATTAGAAATGAAAATTCTTAAGCTCATTTTCTTCAGAAAGTCAGAATTTAATAAAAATATAATCAAGACCTACACTGATCTCAGCGTGTTAAAATAACATCCCCACACTTGCAGTAACTCAGATACCATGGTGATGGGCGCAGTATAAGAACCTAATAAGACAGAATCATGGACCCACATATTCAAAGTTCTGTCTGTGCAGTCAGGGCCCGCTCCAGGCACCAGCTGACCAAGCACATGCTTGGGGCAGCACTTTCTAAGGGGTGACCAATCTTGGGGCAGCGGGGTGGTGCTCGGGGTTTGTTTTTGTTTTGTTTTTTACTTCAGCGGGGCGGCGCTCAGGATTTTTTTTTGTTTCAGCGGGGCGGTGCTCGGGGGGTGGGGGGTTGTTTCGGCGGGACGGTGCTCTTTTATTTTTGCTTTGCTTGTGGGGGCGGTGCTCGGGTTTGTTTGTGTTTCGGCAGGGCAGCGCTCAGGGTTTTTTTGGGTTTTTTTTTTGTCTTGGGGCGGGGCAGCGCTTGGTTTTTTGTTTGTTTTTTTGCTTGGGGCGGCAAAAAAAGTTAGAGCCGGCCCTGCGTGCAGTTTTCAAAATTATGATGATACCCTGCCAAAACTTGCTAGAGGTGGCTGTGCCTTTTATTTCAAATGCTTGCCAAATTTCCTCATTGATTTGTGATACTCAGAAACAGGAATGAACAAGCTTTTATCTTCCTA
The DNA here is from genome assembly GCA_033296515.1 of Macrochelys suwanniensis. Classification (NCBI taxonomy): domain Eukaryota; kingdom Metazoa; phylum Chordata; order Testudines; family Chelydridae; genus Macrochelys; species Macrochelys suwanniensis. The sequence continues at coordinate 42,976,637 of CM065783.1, forward strand.
TACTAAAAATAAAAATACAATACACACTTAAGGAATAAAAAAGGTTGACGTCAAGTCTTCAGTAGATAATGACAGTGCTATGTACAACTTTAGGTAGACATTCTATGCCTCTGCTTTGAGTCTATGCATGGCTCCAGTAACTCCTGGGGTGAAATCCTGGCCCCAGTGAAGTCAATGGAATGATCAGAGGATTTCACCCCAGTTCTGATTTGGGTAATTCTCTCTTCCTTTTATAGGGTAAGTGGTTGCCTTCCCCTCTTGGAGTAAAAATATGTTTGTGGGAGTGGGATGGGATAAGAAATCCTCCTTTACAAATAAATCTTAGATGATGATAGGCCCCTTGGAGGAAAGGCATAAAGATGCAAACTAAAATAATCTCATGCTTGAGGCTACAGGTTGGTAACTGTGATTGAGGACAGCACCTTTTGCTTTTCTTTATTTATTTTGCTTTCCTGTGAAGCATCTAGTATTGGCTTGCTGCAGAGGCGGGAATCCAGAATAACTGCTCTGGTGAGCTATGGCAATTCTTATGTGCCTCCTGCAATTGTAGAAACTGGAAATGAGGCAGGTAGAGCTGCAGGAGACCAGCACTGAAAAATTGCAAGAACAAGTTAGGCAGTTAAAACCTCACACATTTTGTATGTAAGAGACTGCTTTCTCCCTGTGTTATAGAGACACTGCTATGCCATTGCATTTTCAGCTTCCTATTCATTTGGGGTCTGATTTAACAGATTTTAAGACAGCTGTAGGAAAAGCAATGAATTTGCCTCCTATTCGTAAAATAAAAATTGGGGGCAGTTATGTCACACTCGGGCCTAATTATCATTAAACAATGAGGATGCCAGTAAAAGGCTTTTCATTTCCGCTCCCGCTAGTGTACAGCTGTGAGATTAATTACTCCTCTTATTGAACATACAGCACTCTTAGTCCTGAGGTCCTCCATGGGAACAATGGAATGAAAGCAAGCACTGATATTCACTGTGGGGGAAATTCACGCTGCCACAGAGAGCCTACATGCAGACACATAACCCTTGTGTTTGTCCTGCAGAAGATGGTCTTGGCCAAGCAGCCACCATTGGGTGTTTTTGTACCACTTACCTGCCAGAGTGGGTGGGCTCTGCACCAGTGGCGTAGCCAGGTTTAGAGTACAGGGGGAGCGGAGCTAAAAAAAGGCGCCGGGAGCAAAAAGCGTCAGGAGCAAAAAAAAGCGCCAGGAGCACAAAAAAATGCTCCGCTCCGGCTGCAGCGCAGGAGCAAAAGGCGTCGGAGCACAAAAAAGGCGCCGCTTCTGCTCAGTGGGGGAGCGGCCGCTGCCCCTGTCCCCCCCCGGCTACGCTACTGCTCTGCACTGCCCCAAACAAGTGGAACTAGAAAAGGGTAGGGGATATTGGGCCTGCCTTTCTGTGGCGCTATCGGCCTCAACAGCCTACACAAATAGAGCAGAGAGGCTGTGGCCACTATTCCAGCTAGGATGCTGGAGTAGCAGACACAGAAGGGGGTTATATTGGTACAGCTGGGGGTGGATTGTTTTAATACAAAGCATAAGTTTTTCCACAAAGGAGAATTGAACTGCACAGCTGCTAATATCTCCTTGCAAAAATGCCACCCCCAACACACACACCTTAGCGCCATTGTTAGCACTGCCCCACAAAAGGAAATAATATAGGAAGGCAGTGATCATTGCATTACTTGGGATGCACTTCCATCTGAGGTTTAGAAAAAAAATCCGATTTCTAGGGTGAGATTCTCATGTCTACTCCGGCCTCTGTATGTTGGGTAAAGGGACAGGAGCAGCATAAAGGGGCGATAAATGCACCAATTCTTTCTGGAGAAGCTGTCCCCACCCACAGGAAATGAGAGAGGTAGCGGCAGGCCATCCGCCACGGGCCCCTTTATGTAGGGGCATGCCAGGGGCTGGGCTGGTGGTGGAAGAGGTTGGAACTGCAGCACATTGAGCTATGGAGATTCTGGGAAATGCAGCTGCCCCAAGGCAGCTGGAGACAGGCTGCTGTAACTTTGGAAATAATCCAGGGCTGTCTACATTATGCCTGCAGCATCCCAGAAGTGGCAGGTGGTGCTTCTCACAGGCACAGCACAGAACCTCAGCAGCTTGGCTGCTTATTAACATGGACCATGAGCTGAAAGTCTGTGCTTTATAATAAAGTCTGATAATTTCTGATCACTATGTATTCATCAATAGCATTTACTGGATTACTGTGCTAATGGATTTTATGTAACTCCGACTGCTTGCTAACTAAGATTCCAATCTTGCAAACACTTATGTATGTGCAACTTTAAACACATGAGTAGCCTCATTGATTTATGTAGTCCCAAGCATAATTGTTTGCAGGATTGGGGCCTAAGGCATCCTCTAGTATGGACACCTGCATCTGTGTGGAGCCCCAAAACTGAACCGCAGGGCTCTCCCGGGAACCACTGCGGCGAAAGGAGCAGAACGTGAGGCTGCTGTCCCAGGTGGCAGCTCCTCCGGTGGGGCTGTACAGACCCCATCCCAGACAGGAGATGCAGCTGCATGGAAGGGCTGGGGGTGGTACCACTGCGCCGGAGAAGCTGCTGGCATGGGGCTGCTCAGTGGCCGCATGCTCTTCTCCTTTCGCCGCTGCGTTTCTCATGCAGCAGGAGGACAGAATACCCCTCACTCTCCGGTAATGTGGGATGGGGAGAGCGCAGGGCCCCTGGGCGAGGGGCAGGATGGGGAGGAGTCACATGGAGGAGTCACATGGGCGGGGTCATGTGGAGAGGTCATGTGTCCCCCTTTAGCTGGTGCCCCCCTTTGTGTCCCTCCCATGAGTCGCCCACGTGGGCTAGTGATTCTGATTGCAGGATTAGAACCTGAATACGTTCTGATAAATGGGCTGACTTGAATACATGGGTGCATGCAGTTAAGGAAATATGATCGGCTTTAATTCTTGGTGAAAAATGTAAAGTTTGGATGCAGTTATAGTTTTTGTGCAAGACTTGTATGGACTTGTTCTCACTGCTCTGCAAAAGGAGCACAGACATTCAGCCACGTAGCTTTGATCATCTAGCCTGCTGAAGTTTTGTACTGGGTATAAGTAATCATCCAGTAATTTCTTCTATTTCTGTACCTTTCCTTTTGATGTGGGTACTGTATTGCTCCTTTCAGAATGAAAACTAATAAAAAATTGATTACATGTTTTTTTCCACAAGCAATTCCCTCTGCTTGCACTATATGCCTAAGGAGAGCTGTCATGAAGGTTTTCAGCAATACTTTGGAGGAATGTTTTTAGAGATCATTATTGCTGACCATAAGTGTCTACATGGAGGCTATTAATTTTTGATAATAATTACTCTCATGCAGGGCAAGATCCAACTGAGGAGTTTCTAATGTACCTATAGCTATATGGATGCAAATGTGCTGACCTCAAAATTAATTATGCAAACTCTGCATTCTGTGCATTTTTTAAAATATCTGGATCCCAATGGTTGGATTTAAAAGCTGAGTTCCTAATGCTTAGGCATCGGTGTAAAAGTTATTTTTCTGTCCTGATTAAGCTCAGGAGCTTTTGGAAGCCTGGCAGCACAACCTGAAGGCCGCATGTAAAATTTTCAAAAATACTTAATTAACATGGGCTCCTCATTGACTTTCAGTGGGACTTAGGTTCCTAAATCACTAACATGCTTTTGAATATTTTACAAAGTCCCAAATGGAATAGGAACAATCAAGGACAAAAAGTATTTCTTCTCTCTTCTTTAAGCAGAGCCGACTGGCTAGGAGTTTAAAGAAGAGATATTCCAATAGTAATACCACTTGTATTTTCATTTTAACAACACCTAAGATAAAAGGCAGCACAACATGAAGTGGGGCCATATTTTGCTCCCGGAAACACTTCATGAAATCTGAAGTAGCTTATTTGACTTTAGTGGAGTGAATTTAAGCCAGTGTAACTGAGAGCAGAAATTAGCCCAATATAATGTATAGATTTCCTACCTTCTTTTTCCTTGCCATTTAAGTGAAAGGACTATTGAGGACTGTCACCAAAGCTGATAAACAGCATGCTGGTCCTTCCCTGCCCCCTCTTCTTATTTCTGCATAGCTGCGCAGGTAGTGGGACTGGTGTGTCGAGATTTTTTTCTCCCCATGAATCAGAGCAAACCAGCTTCAGAAATCATTTCCTGGCCATATCTCCAGAGAAGAGTCCTCAACCAGGGAAAATATGTTAGTAATGGCAACAACCCTATTAGACTCCTCAATTTCAGCTGCCTGCTGAAGAAAATATCATTGGCTGTGCTACTGCCATACGCCATTTGGAGGCCCTTTGCTGTCAGCTTTGGCAGGAAAACCATAGTGCTTAAGGTGGGTTCCCCCCCCCCCCCCAGCCAAATGTCATTCAAATAAGAATAGTGATTCACGATACAGAGGCCACTTAAAAAATTGCCAATTTGCCTTAGATAACTAAATAATGTTGCCACAGTATGTAGAGTATTCCCCATAGTAAATATATGGAAGCACAGGCCATGTCTACACTACTGGCTAAATCAGCACCACTGTGATTGATGCAGAGGTGTTGATTTAGCAGGTCCGGTGAAGACACGCTAAGTCGATGGGAGAGCGCTCTCCCATCAACATAGCGCAGTGTAGACACCACTGTAAATTGACCTAAGTTATGTCTACTTCAGTTACGTAACTTACATAACTGAACAAGCGTAACTTAGATCGACTTACAACATTAGTGTAGACCAGTCCATAGATATTAAATGGAACTTGATTCAAAGCCTACTGAAGTCAGTGAAAAGATTCCCACTGACTTCAGTGAGCTTGGGGTCAGGCCATTATTGAGTTAACTTTATTTATCTAAGGTGGTGATGATGGACTGGGGAAGCAGCCGGAGGAGAGGGCAGGGGTAATGTCAGTCTCCTTGATGCAGGGAGCACGTCTCTTAGTTACCAAGGTTTGCTATGTAGGGGTGATTCTAGACCCCCAGAAATGCGGGGTCAATCATATTACAGCAATGACCAGTCAGTTAGTTACCATCTGAACTTGACCAGAAGATTGCAACCTTTTCTCCTGGTCATTGTTATCCATGCCTGTGTCACCTACGGTATGTCTACATGGTACAAGCTCTCAAGGGATATCCTATCCAAGCTAGCTTGAAGCCAGCTAGCGTGGGTAACAGTAGCAGTGAAGACAGCAAAATCAGGCTTCTAAGTGAACCTGAAAACTGAGTATGTACCCAGGGTCTGTGCCAGGCTTATGCTATCTTGTGCTGCACTGCCTTCACTGCTATTGTTACCCATGTTAGCTGGATTCAAACTAGCCCAGGTAGGCTAGGCCATGCACAGCTTTTGCTGTGTAGACAGCACATACCCTAAAACTACTGCAGTGTGATCTACATGGAGCTCCACTTTAAGGCCATTCAGAGACTGAAACAGGTGCTGAATGCAATAGCTTGCTTACTGAGTGGGGCATCTCACTGGTAGCACATGACACCAGTGCTCTAGAATCTGGACTAGCTTCCTATTGGTCTCTTGGTTGTGACCTATAGAGCCCCAAACATCCTGGGATTGGCTTACCTGAGGAATGGTCTCTCTCCCTGTGCCATACTGCCATAGCTGCAGTCAGAGGGGGCTGCTGGCAGGGCATTCTCTCTGAGCGTATGTCTACACTACAATTAAAAACCTGTGGCTGGCCCATGTCAGCTGACTCAGGCTTGGGCTAAGGAGCCATTTAATTGTGGTGTAGATGTTCAGGCTTGGGCTGCAGCCTGAGCTCTGGGACCCTCCCACCTTGCAAGGTCCTGGAGCCCACGCTCCAGCCCACGCCCAAACGTCTACACCACAATTAAACAGTCCCCTTAGGCTGAGCCCCATAAGCCTGAGTCAACTGGCATGGGCCAGTCGCGGGTTTTTAATTGTAGTGTGGACATACCCTGAGAGCTCCAGGACCCTGGAGCTTGCTTTGCCCAATATAGTCCAAAATAGCCCATTTGTCTGATGGTTTTTGCAGAGGAGTCTTTTTGGCTGGCCGGCCAAGTTGAGTTATTTGTTCCTTTTGGGAGGTTTGTTTTTAATGTTGCTGCAAGTGTTTTATGATTGCGACACCGAGTGAATGTCAGGGCGCCTACTGCTCTTGGATAGGTGTTGTTTTTACTGTTTACATCTAAATTAATAAATAAGGTAAAACCAGCACATTTTGCGGATGACCAGTGTAGGCTTCAATAAGATAATTTCACCATTTAACACAAGGCAGTTTACTACATTTAGGCTTATGACTTTTATCATATAAGAATAATGTGAATCCATAACGTTATCAGTGGGTCAGCAAAGGAAGCGTCATTGATGCCTGTCACTGCTATTACCTGAATTGTTGCTGCTGGCCACGTCTCTCTCTCAGAACAAGATGCGGAGCTGGTAGCACTTTTACCTCAGAGCCAGAAAGGGATGGGTTCAAATACCACATCACATCCAAACTACTTACATCCACTGCTGACAGAGTACAGCACGCATAGCTGCTGCTCTGTCAGAGATACCGTCCTTTGAACAATAGTTCTTTGTCTCTCAATAGCTGCCATTTAAGTTTATTTTTAAATTAATTTAGTTTCCTGAAGGAAACAATAGTGCTCTGTTTGTCTGTCAAAAGTTACAAACTTCCCCACAGAACTGCATCACTGCCCTACCAGGCTGCTCGAGCAATGGTGAGGCAGCTCACTGACCATGCGCATTCAGTCACTAGGCTTTTAGCTATGGCTACCAATAGGCATACCACTTATGGACAGGGCCTAAATCTTCAAAAGTGACTCGTGATTTTGACTGCCTCAATGTTTGGCTGCTGCGATGGGGTGTCTATCCCACACAAGGCCTGAATGGGTTGAAAGGGCCAATTAACCCTGTGACAGATTGCACCTGGAGGAGAATCAGGGCTGCTAAGCTCTAATTGATGATGATGCGCAGCTGAGCAGGTAGAAAACCAGGAAGTGGTGAGGAAGAAGGGGCAGTAGAAAGGAAGGCTGCAGTCATTCCCTGGAGAGGAGGGGCCTGAGCAAGAGGTGAAGAGGAGTCATCCTAGGGAGTAAACTCTCTGGCAGGAACCCAAGAGAGGGTGAAATAGCCACAGGGAATGAAGGATGTTCCAGTGGTAACCCAGAAGTGGGCCAGAAGACAGAGAAAGGAAGGCAGGAAAGACCCCAGGAAAACAGTGACAGTGTATGGGATTCCTTAGATTATATTGTCTGGACATATTGTCCCTGGGCTGGAATTCGAAGTAGAGGGCAGGTCCGGGTTTCCCTGCTAGCCATTGGGGAAGTGGCATAGTCTGGACAGTGGTATGGCAGACTGCCGGAGACAGTTTGTCCAGTGGGACTTTGATACTGCAGAAGGGGAAAACTACAGTGACCTGGTTGGAGGGCCAAGCCATGATAAGGGAGCACCTTGAGTTACAAAGAGAGAGCAGTCAAGTCCAGAGAGGGGGAGAGGCAGGGTGAGAAACCAAAGGAGAAGGCACCAGATTGTTCAAGAGCTAATCCCCAGACATGGCCACAAGGTGGTTTCTTAGCCGTGAGTAGCAAACCCCATTACAGGTGCCCAACTTGAGACATCTTAAAGAGTCTTGATATTTAGAAAGTGCCTCTTTCAGATGTCTCCAGTTGGGCACCCAAAAAATGGGACTCCTAAAATCACTAGTCTGTTTTGAAAAGTTTAACCCAAGACGTCCACAAGGAAATGAAACCTTTAACATGGACTGCTGAATAACCATTGAGCAGTGTCAGAACTCTAACATTGATATAGGAAAATGTGAACCAATGACTTCAAAGAGAATGGTAGCCTATTCCCAACTTCCTTGTACCATCCAGTCACACTTGTTCAAGGTGGCAATTAAAGCTCCTCTGGTACCTTTGGGAGGAATTATGTGATAGCTGCAAAACATGCAAGTTTTTTTCTTTATATTGAAAACAGATTCTAATGTCTTTGGCTGTTTGTGGGCAGCTCCTTCGGGAACAGTGGTTGCTGCAGCAGAATGTGCAGTCACTGCACTACCAGACTTCAACACATTGCTTTGTAAAGCTCTTCAAGATCTCTCCAAGATGAATGATGCTATAGAAAACCAACGTCAGTTCAAATCCTATTGTAAATGTTGAAATGTCACAAGTTTTCTATTTTTGTTTTAGTGTCTCTACATCATTCATTCTCTCATCTATTATTTCGTTTTTCCTTCTTCCTCAACATTAATCATAAATTGTTGTTTTGTGAGTGGATAACAAATGCTGCTTTGTAGCTGACTACTATGGCACAACAAACTGCCTGCTATTCTTTCATTCCTTTTGTCTTGTGTTTGGAAAGATTTCAGCTCGCTGTGTTCATTTATTATCACACGCATTAAAAATCTGACTTCCTGTCAGTGTCAAAGTGGCCTCTTTTTTGCTGGTTTGAGCAGAAAACCAGATTGGCTCCTCCACTTGGTTTCTTTTCTTTCTGATGTTTACAGACCTTTCCTTACAGCTGAGTGCAGCCACATACATGTTCACTGTCCTGAGTCACATGGCCTCCAGTGTGTGTTTTGGTGTCAACAATTCTCCGAATCTCTAGAAAGGCTTGGAACAATCCTCTCTGTGGATTGCCACGGGCACGCAGGGGCGAAAGAAAATGCAGGCCTGTTATTTACTAGGCTGCACGTGGCAATAGACTAAATTGGTAAGGGATGCAAGGAGAGTATGGGTCACGATGCAAACTGCAGACACGCACACACACACACACAACTAAAATTAATCAATTTAAAGTTTTATTGGGGATAATTACAAGGGGTAAGGGAGCAGCGTTAGATTAACTAATAGAGTTAATGAAACTTAAAACACACAATGACTAAAATATGTACTAACAATACTTATAAACAAAGATGCAGCATTTAGTAATAACTGATACTCACAAATACAAACCAACGCATAACGACCGGCAAACGTAGAAACTCTGTTTGAAACACGTGAGCTGAGAGAGAGGCTTCGAGGTGATCAGGCTCGGTTACGGGTGTACACAGGATACACAGGATTCGTTTTTCTTTCTCCTCTTCCTGCCTGCACATGGCAGGCAGGCCCATAAAGTACCAACTATGACATCATAGAAGTGTCATAGGGGACGGGGCCCAAAACCTGTTTGTGTTCGTTTCTGATTGGCACAAGCAAAGTTTACACCAAGTAGGGGAGCAGGTGCCTCAAAGTCTGGCTTCGCCCCCAAAAGGTGAGGAAAAGCATATTGCTTTAGAATGCGTGCAACACTGAATGACAAAAGAAGAGGCCAGGGCAAGACCGGTATGGGCAAGTTTTACAGGAAGCAGACAGGAACTCATCTCAACACTCTCCCTCCAAATAGCAGCTGTGATCTATGAAAGGTTCCTGTTGCCCCCTAGAGCATCAGAGAATCTTAAAACTGCCAGTTCCTTTTTGATGTACATGGCCATCTTCAATGTGTGAAATACTCTGGATTGCACCTTAAAATTAAATATCCAACAATGAGATATTACTTGATAGTTTCAGGCAAGATTATGGTCTAAAGCTACCACTCACGTTGGAGAAAGGCAGCCAGGGCTAAACTCCTAAGTACACCCCCATTTCTGCGTGGAGTGCAGGAAAGCCCTGTGCTGCACTCTAACAGGTTATTGTGGGCATTGTTTGCCCATTCAGCTCTGCTCCCTACCAGAAGGGCATGCTCTGTTTGGGCAACCTATCGCTACTACCCGTAGCCTTGTGTGCTGGGAGTGTGCAGACAGAGGATTTTCCTGGCACCTGCACAAGGGTGTAAATGTCGAGGGAAGGAAGCTTGAATCTGAGCCTATTCCCGTGGAAGTGAATAACAAAAATTCCATTGACTTCAGTGGAGGCAGGAAGGTAGGCCTTTTGTGCCTGCTCCCCTGGGGTGAAATTGTGGCGCCATTGACATGAATGGGAATTTTGTCATTGACTTTAAACAGGGCCAGGATTTCACTCTTAATGTTCACTCATGCAGGGCTATCCACCAAGTAGCTCCATATATTTGAGAACACTTTTCCTTTCTAATTGCTGTCTTTATTCCGTTTAGTGGTATTTCTTGCTAGGGTTTTTTCTTTTCTCCTATTGCATTGTTCAGGTTGTTTTCCCATCTGCTTCCAGATGTGTTTTCTGGGGGCAGAGTCTGTATGCATGTGCTGTAAGAAGTTCATTTTAGTTTATCTATTTTTTGTTGAGACAGTTGAGCTGCTTGGTAGCTTATTTACTTGTCAGTACTTAAGGATTGTTGGCAGAGCATTTTGACTATATCTGAAATGAAACTGACAAAGATCTTAATGCCCTTATGATGGGCACAAAGAAGTCGATTAAAAAACTGGAGAAACACTATACATTGGAAGTCAGGGCTATGAGAAAATGTACCATAAGGGTTAACACTATATGTGATTATAAACTGAGGCTATCAAGGAACCAGCAAGTAAAGCCTGTGAACACCAGAAGACATCAATGGGTGATAGCAGTCCAACCCAACGATATTCTGGTCAGAAATACCAGTTAAGAACCACATTCTGCCAGTCCTGTTCATGTTGAATAGGATCTTCTTCACTGAGTAAGGGTGGCGGAAATTAGCCCTAAACTACATGAATCTTAAAGAGGGTTTTCATAGTGAAAAAACTAGCCTTCGTTATACTTAAATCCATTTTCTTCTATGTGTTTTTCTTAATTTTTCCTGTAAATATGTTAACGATTGATGGCATTGTGTTTAAATAAGAGTTTTCTCCCTAGCAATCCAAACCTTACCCTACTTAATCCTGCAATGAAATTATAGTGTTGAATTTGTGACACCAATCATGTTGTGCCAGCAGACTGTGAAATCATAAACCCAGGATTATAACTTTACTTCAGGTAGAAGTAGAAGCTGAATTGTGAGGGAAAACAAACTTAATCAGACATAAATCTTCAGCAATATCAGCAGAAGAACTGAAAAATACAGGCCAAGTAAATTCACGTGGCCTGTATTTTTCAGTATAAATGTTCTCACTTTCAAATTTGTCATAGCACAAAAGTCACTTTGTCAGACCTCTCTTTTTTTTCAGTAAATTTAGTGCTTGTGAATGAAGTGCTTTATTTACACAAAACAGCTGCAGCATGGTCAGGGCAAGCGTCCTCTAAAGCAGTGATACTCAGACTGAGGCTTGCAAGTTGCAAGTGGCTCTTTAATATGTCTCCTCCTCTTTGCAGCACATGATATTAAAACACTGTGTGATTTAATTATTAACCAATCATGATGCTTTTACTAAGTTATTAACCAATTGTAGTTGATAAAATAATAATACTGGGTCAGTCATTTTGCTATGAGAATAGTATATATATAAAACTCGTAACTGAAACAATGAATTCACACTACTGTGGCTCTTTTGGGTAATGTTGATTACTAATTTAGCTCCTGAACCACTGAGGTCAGTATCACTGCTCTGAAGTATTTCAACTGTGAACTGGATGGTCACCCATTTTAGAGAGAAGAGTCACTATATACTTACATAATCCTTACCTTACACTGAGATTGCTAAAAGGAGATAAGAACAACCTTTTCCTAGATGCTAGACAGAGGATAGTTTATTTCATGTAGGATATCAGACATCACCCGCCTACAAATTTCAGTCATGGCCAGGGCTGGCTCTAGGCACCAGCAAAACAAGCATTTGCTGGGGGCAGCAAATTTGCAGGGGTGGCAGGGATCCAGCATGGAAGCTGAGAACCAACAGGGGGCCCTGGGAGCTGTAGTTCCTTGTTTAGCTCCCTGCCTATAGAGCCAGCCCTGGAGCAGGGAAAGAACCACATTTCCCAGCATTCCCTTGGCAGCTATCAACAGGAAAGGGAGGGGGAGCAAGTGACATAGCTGAGACATGCTGTAACTTGCTGTGAATGGAAAGCCGGCCGCTGTGAATGATAGGGATACCATATTTTAACATTTAAAAAAAAGAGGACACTCCATTGGTGTGACCTCACCTTGCAGCCCCCAAAGAAAGAATTGGGCGGACTAAATGCACAGTGCACCTCTCTATCTGAAGCCTAGCAAGGGAGGTACGTGGATCCCACTAGAATTTAAAATGAAAAGTAAGGGAGGGGAGGCTCTACTAGAGGACCTGGGCAGCTTTAGATACTGTACCAGGCATGTAGGAGGATTTCCACTTCTGAGCCATGGATGCAGAAATTGACTATTCCTTTCCAGATTTAGCTAATATTCAGAAAGGGAATCTAGCACCTGCATTTCAGATTTGAACACCCTCAAAATTCAGGAGTGCTCAAGCTCAATTTGGGCAGCTGTTACTTCATTTCTCCCAAATCAAATATACTGATCCACTGTAACTTGCTGTAGAAAAAGTAGGATAAAATTGAGCAAGAAATGCTTCCCAGTGGTTATTAGGACTGGAATTGCTATTTTCAACAGCCATTTATTTTTTTTTTAGTTTTATTTGTTTAAAAGGAAGACAGTGATATTGCATTGGCAAACTCCCCATAGAAACAAAGAGTGGAACAAAAGAATAATAAAGGCACCTCAACTTTTCCTCATTAATGTAGGACAGTCTTATAATATGCATCCAGATATCCTTCAATCACACAAGCTGAAAATTGTTCCACTTTACTGCAGTTCTGTAACCATATGGGAACCAATCCTGTCTGTGTTCTGTGCACGTCCAAAATTACTACTGAATGACCTACCCTGGGACCAAGTTACCAGTGACCCAGTGCTGGGGTGGCAGGGGGGTGCGGGTGAGGGGGGAGAGCCCAGGGCTGGGGCAAAAGGGGCTGAGGAGGAGACCAGGGCTAGGGCGCGGGGGGGCGAGGGGGAAGACCAGGGCTGGGGTTGGGGGCAGCCAAATTTTTTTTTGCTTGGGGCGGCAAAAAACCTAGGTTACCATGGCTTACCTGAGCTGGACCTAAACCTTTAAACTAATCCTGAAAGTATCCATATTCAGTCCCTCTGAGCTTGTTATGGTAAAAAGGATTGGGATGTCTGTAAGGAATTCTAGCAACACAGGGTGCCTACGGGACTATTCTAATTGCCATGGGCCTGATCCAAAGCCCATTGAAACCAACCAAAGATGGTTGAGTACCATAACTGAATTTTTCCTGTTTGTGATCTACTATTTGAGGGATCAACAAATGCTGATTTTTTTCCTGATCTATGCCCAGTAAAAGAAGGAATCATGTATTCTACAAAAGAAGTGAATAGATTGCCACTTCTGCTTTCCCAGCAAAGTGTCACTTTCTCTACATTGATAGAACTTCATTGCTTTAGGGTGATGTTGCTCAATGTCTGTTGAAAAAGTTTTAGGAAGAGTAAGAGGTTGAAGAACTGTAACTCAGGAGATTTCAAAGTTAGCATGTCTGATCTTTTTTTTTTGGTTTTTGGATAACCTTTAGTTGTCTTTTTGCTTTCTTTTTGCTTATTATAAAAGTGTGTGACACAGTCTTGATAAGAATACATTTGACCAAAATATAATGAATTTTCAGGTTAAATATGGAAAATACACACCAGTTTTGAATACAAATGCTCTTCTTAATTAACTTGCTTTAAGCTTTTGTTGATATGAATGAAAAGACTATACATTTTTGATTCAGGCCTTTATCATTATTATAATAGCTATGCTGTTGTATAACCAAATGGCTTCCCTCTAATGTTATAGCTGGTCCTGTCAGACTTCCAGTATTTGGAATTTTTTTTTAATGTATTTCTTCAAATTTGTTACAAAATGCGGGAAAATATAAAAAAGATAAAGATTATAGTCAGAACCTTAACTAATACTTTAAGTCTAAAAGGTCCATCTTGGTAAAAGTAGTAGTAATAATTAAGGTTCCTTTCACAGTTAGTGAACTAGTTCATAGAGTGGTAAATATAAAACCTCCACTGTCCATGGCTGTTTGTCATTAGATAACTCATGTCATATGGCCTTAGTTTCATTGGTAGATCTGTAATCTGAGTGATGGGAAAATATATTAATTCAGAGAGATTATTTTATAAGTCTCATGTGTACTAATGTCTTGTTAAACTTCTCTCATCATTTAAATATGGTGAACACTTGCCTTGTAACTCCACAGAAGTCTCTTACTTTTAGCTATTCTAAAGGGCTGATCCTGTGAAGGTACCTATCACAATGAGTTCACTGTTTAAGTCAAGCAATGCAGGTGGATGAAGAAAAAGGATAAAACATAAAATTGTTTTCCTCTAATAAGTATCAACTATTCCCATCGACTCATCACAAACCATTATTAGTTGGCAGTTTTGTCTGGACATCATAATAGAGGAAGGTCTTCTGAGTGATCTGGAGAAAGCGGTCATGACTGATCTCAGCGACTAGGCCAGGGAGGGTATTTTGTGAGTGTGAGATGAAGTGGAAGAAAGCAAGGAGGTGTCTGTGAGAGAAGTAGACAGAAGCACAGCTGAGGGCATAAATGGCAGAGTGGAGGGGGTGACACAGCAAGAGAGCAAAGCAGAAAAGTAGGGTTGGTCACAGTTGTGAAGAGCCTAGAAGAGGAGAACAAGAAGGTTGAACTTGATGCAGCAGAGGGATTTTAGGCCTTGATCCTACCCCATTTAGAATAGTGGGAGATTTGACTGCAATGAGCAGAGGATCAATCCCAAAGTGAGGGTGGCACGACATGAGCCAATGGGCAAGAAAGATAATCATCTGTGTTTGTGTTGGTTAGAGGGAGATGGGGATGATGTGAGAGTGGTGGAGGCTAGAGCATGCATGAAGGGCCCGATCCAAAGCCCACTGAAGTCACTGGGATCAATCCCTGAGTGCATATAATATTGCAGTTCATATATTCCTTGTTAATAGTTGTTCATTAATTCCAAAAGTTTAACTGTGTCTGTTCTGGGCAACTGACTTCTGGAAAAAGCAGGTGTTTTGACCTTTCAAAATAAATGTCTGTTTTTGTTTTGTTTTGTTTCTGTATGAAGTGTAGCCAATATCCTATCCCTACAACATATGTCTGATAATATAAACATTATGATGGTCCCCATTATGCTTCCTAACAGATTCTGCATTGGGATTATAAAATATCTTTCTGTACATCATGGGTCACCTTTAAAGCCTATTTTTAAAATTTCTGCAGCTAGAGATTTCTATAAAGGGAGTTGGATACCTGCCCTCGATCTTTGCCAAAAGTCCTATCAGCCAAGTATTATACAATCTCGCTTGATTTTTCAGTATGTCTCCACTGCTGTGAAGTTTATTCCTATTTTGTTTTTATTTTCAGAGAGTTCAAGAACTCTAGTCTCCTGAGATTGTATCTTCTTTTATAGTGAGTCAATCCTGTTTTCTACCAGTCATCCAGCTGCCCAAGTTAAAAAGTTAGGCTGTCAGGTGTTCCAGTTTGTGTCCAGCATTCCACATTTTTGTCTGCAACTGTTGAGAAGGTTTACATGATGTCAGGCTTCAAGAGTCTCCTGGAGATTTTGAATAGAATTCTGTGTCTAGTTTTAGTTCTTTTGTGATCTCACTTGTGCTTGTATGTGAAGAATCTCGTGGTCTAGGAAGCCAGTGGGGTCTTTGAGAAAAAGGGATTCCTTATCTGTTTTGCACTGCCCCTTAGGCATTGCCGCAAATGTTTCCTTGACAGATGTTTGCTGTGTGTGTTTGTTTGTTTGTCCTGTTTCCTGACTTATTTTTCAATAATCTTTTAAAAGGGAAGCTGGTCTGAGCCAGATCTCCAAGTCAGTGCATCATCCTTCCATTTTGTATCACACTAGTATCCTCACCTCATTATTTTGGCTTTGATGCCTTAAATGTGTATATGAAAGTATCAGAAATCATTTTCAGTCCCCTTGAAAAGATCATATAACTTTAAATGGAAGATGCATTCCAATTGATGTTATTCTAAGCAAATACATTCCTTCACTCAACACAATACAACCTGCTTGGTTGACATCTACAATTCTCTTTTGCAATCTACCTGGCAGCAGTTTTTCACATACCTAGAAGAAGGTAAGCCAGTATTTTCAGTCTCAATTAGCATTATTAAGGGCACATCTCAAGCATTTTTCAAATGCATTTCATAGCTCAGATCAATGCACTATCAGTATGCTCCTAGTAAAACCAATGAATTGATTTGGCAGATGGTAGAATACTTGGTGGATGGTAGAATACTTGGTGGATGGTAGAATACTTGGTTTGCTTTAATCAGTCTGTGCTTCCAGAATGTCTTTAGAAGGTGGTGTCATCAAACTACTCGAGTCTGTCTGCCAACCTGCCCTTATGCCAATATTTGGGAGGCCTTCCATTATAATCTAGACTGTAAAAGGTCCCTTGAGATCTCCACAAAGCGGACAAAAATAATTAAAAAGGATATTTAGTTTTGTGTTCCTTTTGACACCATCAACTTAGCCCTGTCGAAGAACATTAGCAAACTGTATTTCTCCCTGCATTTCCCATTGTTATGATTGGGTAAGGCTATTTTGTGAAAGTCAAAGCCTATTATAGCAGTTCTGCCCAGAGACAGTATCCACCTCAAGTCATTTCTGCCTCATGAGATCTGTAGAACAACCGCATGTGCCTCACTCACTTTTATTTTCATTTACTAGATGTGGTTCCCTAGACATTGCATTATGAACTGAATCTAGAATTGGGCTCTCTAGGCTGCAGTCTCTCAGGCATATCACTTAAATTTGCATTCATTATCACTTGTCCTATGTTTTCTTTTTAAAATGGTTATTTAATATATATTGCTCTTAAAGAATATTTTTAAGGGTTTGTGCCTAGTTGTGTTAAATATTTAGCCCATGTTAAGATTTCCTTTGGTGCCCAATGTTCTGAATGTCTTATCACACACCCTGCTTTTACCCCCAGTGTAACTCCACTGATTTCAGTGGAATTCTGACTGATTTACAAGTGTATAAAAGAGAGAATTGGGGCCAGAGGACTTGGTCTTCTATATACTCCTCTCGCTCTAATGTCAGGGATGATATTATAGTCCTTTTCCTCTAGAGAAAGTGTAAATTATGTGTAAATACCTAATTAGAGTATCCACCATTATTTTTATTTTATATTTCATTATTTTGCAGGTACCCAGCAAAGTACTAGGTACAAATTATTTTTCTTGCCAAACAAATGGAAAAAATACATTCCCTGCCCTGAACAGTGCTGCCTAGACTCAACACAACCCAGTGAAAGTCATAAACAGACAACAAATGTGTCCACACTAGGCTGACAGATGGTAATGAATACATAGTCAAATCCTAGCATGGACAAGGCAGTTGTAGTTTTAATATGTTAACGGGTAACACCTTTTTTCTTGGTCAAGTCTCCCAAAGGGGAGGTAGGGAAGGACAGAGTAGGAGAAACTGCAACTCTTGCAAGATCACACATTTTATCTGTAGCGTGAGTACAAATCCTGAAGTTACCATTAAGTTTTACTGTGTTACCACCTTTCCTTACCTATTAATTCTCTCAGTCAGGATGGCAAATGTGAGCTTTAAAGAAGGGATTTGAACACACTGAGAGAGGCAGCTCTGCAGAAAGGTTTAGGGAAGGCCATCCTAACAGTAAAAAGCATAAGTTTTTTTTGACATGAAGGCATAAATAGGGTATGAGGCTTGCATCATTACCACAGCAGAGAGGGCTGGATTGCACCCTGCTTTGAGATGCAACTGGGCTGCATGATGTAGGGCCTTGAAAAAAAGAACGGGGCTTTTTGAGCTTGCAGTGCAGTGGAGAGACAATGAAATGGCTTGAAGGTGGAGGTGCCATGCACAGATCCACACCCACTCACTTGAGAACTGAGGCATGTTAGGCTAGCTCACTTCGTACCATAAGCCAAAAGGAGGCTGTAGAATGTGGTTTATTCCTTTCCATGCACACACAATGGCTTCTGTGACATTCTGAAAATGTCTGGAACTTTTCAGCCTTCAAAGTGCCATGTACCTGTATGTGCACAAACCAAGCATGGCCGGTGCAAGGATATTTTGCACCCTAGGAGAAACTTCCACCTTGTGCCCCACCCACCCACCCCCCCACCCCCACCCAATGTCCAGCCCCCACCTTCCTACGGCCAAGTTCCCCCCAGGGGCCCAGATGTTCACAAAGTGCAGGGGATATGGGGAGCTGCAAAGAGGGGGGGGTCGTATGGGGGTTCTTCCAGGGGGTGAAGGTGGCAGAGAGGGGGTGCATGGGATTGTTGCAGGGGGTGAAGGTGGCCAAGAGGTGGAGGGGGCGGGCGTGTAGTGGCAGGGAAGAGATTACATAGAGGCAAAAGGAGCTCGTTGTAGGAGGTGCAGTGGCAGGGAGGGTATGGCACAAGGGAGAAGTGGGCAGGAGGGGGTTGTTGCAAGGGGCTGGCAGGCGGGGGTGTGTATGTGCCTGGGGTTGTTGCAGGGGGGTGAAGGTGGCAGGGAGGAGTTTACACAAGGGAGGAGTGGGCAGGAGGAAGATGGCAGGCGGGGGAAGGGGGGGTCCCAAGGTTGATGCAGGGGTGAAGGTGACCATGGCTGGCTGGGGGTGGGGTTGCCGGGTGGAGGTTGCCCAGAGGCAAAAGTGGCAAGACAGGGTGGGCTGTTGGGGCAGGGGGTGCACAGTGGAGAAGGTAGCTGGTCGGTGGGTGTTGGAGGGGTGGCACTAGCTGGGGGAGGGGTGCCCGGGTTGTTCCCACATACACCATTCCCCAGGCACTCCGTGGGCCCGTGCAGCTCCCCGCGACCTGGCTAGATACCTTGCAGGCGGAGTAGTAGCTTGCACCCAGCTTCTCTGTCCGAAGACCAGAGCGCAGCTGCACCTTCTTTCCCCCGCCGTGGGCTGAGATGGGCTCCCCGCAGGGCTCTCAGCGGTGGCGCAGACAGCCGGCCCCCACGGGCCAAGCCGGGCTCTCAGCAGCAGCGGCGACATGGCGCAGGCAGCCGGCCCCCCCACGCCACGGGATGAGCCGGGCTCCCCACTGCCCGCGGGGCTCTCAGCAGCAGCGGCGGGGCACCAGCAGCCGGCCCTCCCCACGCCGCGGGCCAAGCTGTGCTCCCCGCTGGGCTCTCAGCAGCGGCGGTGGCACAGGCAGCCGGCCCCCCCATGCCACGGGCCGAGCTGGGCTCCCCGTGGGGCTCTCAGTGGCGGCGCAGTGCAGGCAGCCGCCCCCCCCCCACCCTGTGGGCCGAGCCGGGCTCCCCGCTGCCCGCGGGGCTCTCAGCAGCGTCCGCGGTGGTGGTGCAGCGCAGGCAGCCGCCCCCCCATGCCGCGGGCCGAGCCGGGCTCCCCACCTCCCCCAGGGCTCTTACTGTCGGTGGCGGTAGCTGCTGCTGAGAGCCTCAGGGGCGGGGGGGAGCCCGGCTCGGCCCGCGGCGCAGGGAAGAAGGCACAGCTGCTAGCGCTAGACCCTCCCCTTCCCAGCTCCCCCTGGGGGAGGGACTGGCCACATCGTGGGTGGCCCCTCTGGAGCCGGAAGGTGTGGAACAGTGGCAGTCTTGTGATCCGCTGTGTAAAAAAAACCCAAAAGAATGCTTTTTGGCGCCCCCAAACACTTGGCACCCTAGGCAGCCGCCTAGTCCGCCTAGTGGTTGCACCGGCCCTGAAACCAAGACCATGAATCTTTTCAGGAATATTCCTCTAGAGAACAACTTTGCCAGCTAATTATTGGAATTTGACTCGTCTCATTGCAAGTTTCGTATTACAAATGTAGAGTTTGGGTGTCCTTTCATTTTTACACTGGCATAGATCGGGTATATATTAATTAAGTCAGTGAAGTTACACTGGTGTAAGTGAGAGGAGAATCAGGCCCAACTAATAAAATGTAGTCTGAAAATCTAAAAAAAATTTACTTTAGCAAGCATTTGTATCATGAGAAGTGTTAGAGTTTGGCAAAAGAGAATAGGTTTGTTAAATAAATATGAACTGGTGCATTATTTTATATCTCAGTTTGCTGGACCTCAGACAACAAATTTATCAAGATGTATTTCTTGGTTTTTATTAATTAGTTTTGAATAATTTTTATTGAACATTGCATCTTAATGAAAGGTGATACAGCTACTTGCTAAGTGTCAGTAGATTAATCATTCCTCTCTTGAAGACCTCTAAGTTGCCTTGCACAATGACTCAGTAATCCAGATAATAAAGATCTTTGCACAAATAAAAAAATATAACACAAGGGAAAAAGAGTGCATAATAGGTTTCACTGGATAATGTTATTGATGGAATTGCTATTGGATGAAGCACAGTTCTGTCAGTCACAGTCATGAATTTGTCATTCCAAAGGAATCACTGGGGGGCCACCAGTTGGTAGTGTCATCCTGTCGGTCAGTAGATGGTCGCCAAGGAATTGGTGTTTTAGAAATTGATACAACATTAAGCAAAAGGTCTTCACTGTGACTCCATGAAGTTGGTTGGTGAGCAGCCAGTAGGATACCATGATTGCCATCCAGGTGGTATAAAACTCCTCTCCATTTGGTATTCATGCCCATTTTTCAAAGGCAAGTATTCAGGGTTGTTAAGACATAAGTTGATAAGGCTGAAGGCTTATTTCAATCCACTCTTTAGCAATACAGTTTTCTTGCTATTGTGCATATTGTACTGTGTACCAACTATGACATCTGCCTGGGAAAAAATTATACTGCCCTCTGGGTCATTAGGCCAGATGTGCAGAGATTTGCATTGATAAAACACAGAAGAGATGGTTAAAATGGTGAATTTGGGGCATAACATAATGGTGTGGGTTAATGGTTAAGGGTAATTGGATTTTAGGCTAGTCATAGGAGCAACGATAGGGAAATGAGTGAGGGAATTTGCTCAGCATATAAGCTGTCTATATTCAAATTGAAGGAGTATGGGGAATAAACAGGAAGAACTGGAAGTATTAGTACACAAGCTAAATTATAAGTTAATTTGCATCACAGAGACTTGGTGGGATAAGTTTAATGAGTGGAATATTGTTATAGATGGGTATAGCTTGTTCAGGAAGGACAGGGTAAAAAGGGAGGAGGGGTGCATTATAAATCAAGAATATATACACTTGTTCTGAGGGCCAGAAAAAGGTAGGAGGCGGACCAGCTGGGAGACTCTGGGTAAAGGTAAAACGGGTAAAAGTTAGGAGTGATGTAGGAGAGGGTCTATTATAGACCATGACATCGGGAAGAGGAGACGGACGAGGTATTTCTAGAACAAATGACAGACATATTCAAAACACAAGACCTGATAGTAATGAGGAACTTCAATTACTCAGACATCTGCTGGACAATTAATATGGTAAAACACAACATTTCCAATACATTCTTGGAACATATAGGAGACAATGTTTTGTTCCAGAAAGTGGAAGAAATAACCAGCCATTTTAGACCTGATTCTTACCATGAGGAAGGAATTGGTAATGAATCTGAAGGTGGAAGGCAATTGGGGTGAAAGTGATCATGAAATGATAGATTTCATGATTCTAAGGAAAGGAAGGAGTTAGAGCAGTAGAAGAACAATAGACTTAAAAAGCACAGACTTTAACACACTCAGACAACTGCTAAGTAAGGTCCCATGGGAAGAAAATCTAAGGGAAAAAGGAGTTAAGGAGAGATGGCAGTTTCTCAAAGATATGCTATTAAAGGCACACCTGAAAATTATTCCGATGCAAAAGAAAGAAAGACTAGTAAGAGGTCAAGATGGCTCCATCAGGACCTGAAAATCAAAAAGGAATCCTATAAAAAAGTGGAGACATGGACAAATTTCCAAGAAGAGTACAAAAGAATAGCACAAGCATGCAGGAACAAAATCTGAAAGGCTAATGCACAAAATGAATTACTCCTAGCAAGGGATATAAAAGGCAAGAAGAAAAGGTCCCTTAAATAAATTAGGAGCAAGAGAAAGGTGAAGGAACATGTAGGTCTTCTACTTAGTGCATAAGACAATAACTGATGGCATCAAGAAAGCTGAACTGTTTAATGTCTAGTTTGGTTCAGTCTTCACTAAGGGTACGTCTATACTTACCTCCGGGTTCGGCAGTAAGCAATCGATCTTCTGGGATCGATTTATCGCGTCTTGTCTAGATGCGATAAATTGATCCCGGAAGTGCTCGCCGTCAACACCGGTACTCCTGCTCCGCGAGAGGAGTACATGGAGTCAACGGGGGAGCCTGCCTGCCGTGTGTGGACCCACGGTAAGTACCTTGTAGTTCGAACTAAGATACTTTGACTTCAGCTACATTATTCACGTAGCTGAAGTTGCATATCTTAGTTCGAACTGGCGGGTTAGTGTGGACCAGCCCTAAGAAAGTTAATGGTGACTAGATAGGTGACTAGATACTTAATATTAACAACAAGGGGGAAGGAATGCAAGCCAAAGTAGGGAAATATCAGGTTAAACAATATTTAGATAAGTTAGGTATATATTCAAGTCAGCAGAGTCTTATGAAATTCATCATAGGATATTTAAGGAACTAGCTGAAGCAATCTTGAAAATTTTGCTATTAGCTTTGAGAACTCTTGGAGGATGGGTGAAGTCCCAGAAGACTAGAGAACAGCAAACATAGTACCTATTTTTAAAAGGGAACAAAGAGACTCATGGAATTATAGACCACTCAGCCTAACTTCAATAATGGGAAAGATACTGGAACAAATTATTAAACAATCAATTTGTAAGTAGCTGGAGGACGAAAAGGTTATAGGGAATAGCCAGCTTTTATTTGTCAGGAACAAATCATGCCAAATCAACCTACATTCCTTTTTCGACAGGTTTACAGGCCTGGTGGTTAGGGGGAAGCAGTAGATGTGATGTATCTTGATTTTAGTAAGGCTTTTGACACACTCCCACATGACGTTCTCATAAGCAAACTAGGGTAATGTGATCAAGGTGAAATTACTATAAGGTGGGTGCATGATTGATTGAAAGACCAAACTCAAAGAGTAGTTATCAATGGTTTGCTATCAAACCGGGGGTGTGGGGGCGTGTATCTAGTACAGTCCCACAGGGTCAGTCCTGGGCCCAGTACTGTTCAATATTTTCATTAATGACTTGGATAATGGAGTGGGGAGTATGCTTATAAATTTGCAGGTGACACCTGGCTGGGAGAGGTTGCAAGCACTTTGGAGGACAAGCTTAGAGTTCAGTTGACAAATTGGAGAAGTCAATAAAGGCAAGTGCAAAGTACTTCACTTACTAAGGAAAAATCAAATGCCCAACTGCAGAACTACTTTTGAGAAGAAAATGAGGGCTCAGATTTTCAAAGTGGCCTAAAGCAGTGGTCCTCTGGGGTTATGTAGAGGTCTTCCAGGGGGTACATCAACTCATCTAGATATTTGCCTAGTTTTATAACAGGCTACATAAAATGCACTACTGAAGTCAGTACAAACTAAAATTTCATACAATGACTTGTTTATATTGCTCTATATACTATACACTGAAATGTAAGTACAATATTTATCTTCCAATTGATTTATTGTATAATTATGTGATAAAAATGAGAGTAAGCCATTTTTCAGTAATAGTGTGCTGTGACACTTTTGTATTTTTATGTCTGGTTTTGTAAGCAAGTAGTTTTTAAGTGAGGTGAAACTTGGGCGTATGCAAGACAAATCAGACTCCTGAAAGGGGTACAGTAGTCTGGAAAGGTTGAAAGCCACTGGCCTAAAGAATGTAGATATCCAATTTCCACTATAAATTATTAAGAATTGGGCCCCTGAATCCTATTAGCAGCTTTGAAAGCCCTAACATAGATAGTTTACATCAACCTCTGAGGTTTAGATATATTCAACCAGATCCTCAGATGGAGTAAAATAGGACTAAAGTCAACAGAACTACACTGATTTACACCAGATGAGTTCAGTGTATTCCTTGAAAAGACCTTGCTATATTATCAAGTATGCAGTACACTAATATTATTTTAAAAAGAAATTGAGAAATTCAATGTACAAGACCGTGTACATGAATTTTGGTAGGGTTTCCATGTTGCTCTCTAATCCCCACTTTGAGTGTATGCGGAAGTTGATTTCCTTATTCAGACTGAGTTCATTCAGGCTGGTCATCTGAGTTCAGAGTTCCTTTTTGATCCTGGGAAGAGCATAGACCATTAGTCACCACAGATCAGAGCACTGGGGTGCTTAATGGCATATAGTGGCCTGCTCAGAGTAATAGCATCCTGAGGGAAATGGAGCAATGGAAATGGTCTCCCAGCTGGACACTGATCAATAATACATGGAACTGCTGCCTATAAAAGCTTTGATCAGATGCTTGTAACCAAACTGGTAGTCTCATGTAGGGAACAGGGAAGGGAATAGTGTGATAATGCCACCCCCATTTCCCAGTCTCATGTGGCTAAATATCATTACTACTGTATCTAATGCAGCTCCTGCAGCTGTCTGTCTGGAATCTTTCAGCTTTAAGGTTTGTTCTCTGAACTCTTTAGCTATCTAAAGAGCCAGTGGAAACACTGGGTTAATTTTGGACATTGTATAGGCAGCACCTTTCAGCTCCCTTTTTCTTCAGTTGTTTGGGAGCATCTTATATTTTGTCCCCTTTCAGATTACAAATGAAAAATAATACAGTGTTTTAAAATAACTTATATAGTTCTGACTTTGAAAAGAACTTCTAAAGCCAAAATATTTTTAAAAAATAAGGAAAGAAATGTATATTTATATTCAAAATATTATTTATGCCAGTGTCTAGGCAACAGTTTGCTTCTGACCCATTTCAAGCTTAGGATAATTGTGTGAGCTAAAAATCATCTAAACTGTACTTCTGGAAAGCTATTAAGATTTTTTTAAATAACATTTTTAGCTTTTCCCAGTAGATCAGTAGAATAATGTTACTATTAAACCCACAGTTTTGAAACCGATTAGTAATTCTTCCTGTATTTGCTATTCATTGCATGCTAGCAGAATGGTTAGTTCAGAATTGCTGCATATAGATGATGTTTTTATACACATCTCCTGGTCTCTTTAACCTGTAGGTTGTTGATACAGACATTTCAGGGTCTAGTATGAATAAAGTACTGCCGGAAATAGGGTGTAATTTTTTAATAATTAGAGTAATTAACCGTTGGAGCAATTTACCAAGAGTCATGGTGGATTCTCCATCACTGACCATTTTTAAATCAAGATTGGATATTTTTCTAAAAGATCTGCTCTAGGAATTATTTTTGAGTAAGTTCTTTGGTCTTTATTACACAGGAGGTCAGACTAGATGATCACAGTGGTCCCTTCTGGCCTTGGAATCTATGAATCACTGGCGTTAACAATTCTCTACTGCTATTTTTAAGTTAAATTACAGATTATTAGATAAAGTCAGCCAATTTCTGACTGTTCTTAATGTACATTCTCAGTAATTCAGGATCTGTTGTCAGCACACAAAAAAATGTGTTACATAGTGCAAAGAAGTAAACGAATCAAATTACCTTTCAGGAAATGTATGTTGTTTATTCTAAAGTATATCAGACCAGATACAGAGCCAGCAGGTTAATTCTGTGCTTACAGGATAGGAGTTCAAGTCAGATAGATGTGTAGCTGCCTCCTGGAACAATCCTGAACTCCAGTTGTGGCAGCCTGCACATAGTCCTCCCTCCTCAGTGCCTCTGTGACTCACCTTGGGGTGTTAGTGTGCCTTCTCTCCGTTATGTTTGACAGCATACACAGAGAAGTTAGATAAAAATACACAATACTCTTGCTGGAAGGTTGCAATGTAACACTGTGTCTTAGAATTGAGAACAATAGTGCACAAGACCCGAGAGAGAGACAGCAAGTTGCTCCTTAAAACAGAGGCACAATTCAACCCGCAGTACTCCAGGCTGGTGCTCTGCACTCTGACTCTGATCACACACATCCCTACTTATCCTCTCCACCTGCAAGCAGGTCCAGGAAACCCCTTACAAATTCAAGTGATAGTTTATCATGTTAACATGGTTTTCAATACCCCTCATTTTCCTTCCACTCAAGCGCAACCGAGGGGCCATATCTCCTCTTATTGCTGGAACCCATCTCCCTACAGCCAATGGACTGGACTCAGTTCATTCTGTCTGGACTGAGTCTCTCTGGACTCAGTGTTGTTGGAAACATGTCAGTCCCAGGATATTAGAGAAAGAATGTGGGTGAAAAAATATCTTTTACTGGACCAACTTCTGTGGGTGAGACACAAGAATTCACAGCTCTTCTTCAGGTCAGCTGTGTATAAGCTTGAAAACCTGTCTCTCTCAGCAACAGAAGTTGGCCCAATAAAATGTATTCCCTCACCCACCTTGTCTCTCTGGACTCAGTTTGTTAGAGAAGTGTTCTATATGTAAATAGTTAATGGATAAGGTGCCAGTAAGTGGCACCCAAGAAGATGGCCTAAAGTTCTTGGGTTTTGTAGGACCAGTAATTGTTGTGCTCTGCAAATGGCTTCCTCTGGCTGCATTTAACATCAGCTCCTGTCACAGTTCATATGTCTGGGCAGTCCCAGGCACATCCAGGGCCTGCAGTTGGCTGCTCAGGCATGTCAGTCATGCTATTTGTACGGCTCCTATAGAGAGGGGACATGATAACCGTTTTCAAGTACATAAAAGGTTGTTACAAGGAGGAGGGAAAATAATTGTTCCTGTTAACCTCCGAGGATATGAGAAGAGGCAATGGGCTTAAATTGCAGCAAGGGTGGTTAAGGTTTCACATTAGGAAAAACTTCCTAACTGTCACAGTGGTTAAGCACTGGAATAAATTGCCTAGGGAGGTTGTGGAATCTCCATCATTGGGGATTTTTAAGAGCAGGTTGGACAAACACCTGTCAGGGATGGTCTAGATCAGTGATTCCCAAATTTGGTCCACGGCTTGCTCAGGGTAAGCCCCTGGCGCACCGGGCCAGTTTGTTTACCTGCCGCCTCCGCAGGTACGGCCGCTCACAGCTCCCACTGGCCGCGGTTTGCCTTTCCTGGCCAATGGGAGCTGCGGGAAGCAGAGCGGGCCGGCTTACCCTGAGCAAGCCACGGACCGGGTTTGGGAACCACTGGTCTACATAATATATAGTCCTGCCTTGAGTGCAGGGGACTGGACTAGATGACCTCTCGAGGTCCCTTCCAGTTCTATGATTCTATGATATCTAAATATCAAACACTAACAGTGACTTGGGCAGCAGACTGATTTGAACATTGTCTTGGAGTCCAGGGCCTCAGTCCTGCAAACACTTACATACATGCTTATATTTAAGCACACAAATAGCCCCACTGATCTGAATGGACCTTGGACTCAACCAAGTATAGATAATGAAAGTTATGCCATTTTTCTTGATTTAAATTAAGTAAAAGAGGGTGCCCAAATAGCAACAAGCAGTACAAAACATTTGGTGAGATTTGTACCTCCAGGCATAGGAATCCCTCAGGGGATCATTGGCATGGAAAATGAATGCGGCTCACTGGATGGGGTAGCTAAAGGCATTGCTTCTGGTTGGATCATATTTACACAAAATCTGTATAATGCTATATACCTTTAATTCTGCTGAAAAGCATTGAATGGAGGCTTGTGATTTGCAGAGTTAAAGCAATATCATTTGCAGGTGGGAAAAAAAGCTTTTTTACATTCTTTATCATTGTGATGCCCTGAATATCTGGAGAAACTCTGATAGCTATAGCAAGTGATAAAAAGCATAGAGCAATGAGGATAGGTAGCAAAGCATTCCCCTTGCCTTGTGCTGCTGTTTATGGATATAGTTTGTGATGGGAAGATGTTCAGACAAAGGAATGCATGTGGAGAATTGTAGAAAAGTTTGATGGAGGCTATAAATTGATGTACATAACTAAATTCCTCCTGTACTGCAACAGGATGATCCCAAAGAGCTGCATCAGATACCTTCTCTGCGTCTAATACTAGGAGATAGGCTGCTATTGGTTGTGTATTTTAACACAATGAATTTTTAAAAAAAATCCATTGTTTTGAACTTTTTATTCTTCCCTGCTCTCATTCATGCTTGTAATCTTTCCTTTCTCTGCGTGGTTAAAACCATTGATAATTTTCCTTAAAAACTGACCATGCCACCTCCTCTAGTCTTCACCAGAATTTCAAGCATACCCTTGAACTCGAATGTTAAACGGCAGCATGTAATGTTTTTACTGTCAGGTTTACTTGAAGTCTAACTTTATTCATCTTGTTTGGTTTTAATTAAGACAGGACAAACATCCTAGTAAAAGTCCAATTATAATTTGCAATTCTGTTACTCACTGAGAGAAGAGATAATTTATGCTGGCATTTTCAAAGAGTATTAGGTGCCCGACTCTAATTGAAAGCCAATACAAGTTGAATGCCTAATTCCCTTAGCCCCCTGTGAAAGCCCCATCCTTAGTTTTCCAGTCTTAAAAAGCTATCGGGAAGATTGCTAACAGACTGAAAGAACATCTGAGTTATCATGCAGAGACTGTAGCTGTGGCTAAAGAGAAAATTGTAACAGGACCTTTCTCTTTGAGTTCCAATTCAGAAGAATACAACCTCCTTCTGCTTGAGTTCACAAAGGTGTACATTTGGCATGATGATTCACAGTTTCCAAGCAGATATGGATACAAAGGGGAAGCCAATTGTTGAGTGACCTTCCCCATCAGTCCCACTGCCTAACTGGGCCATGAATACCTCCTTGTCCAGTTTTGCTGCAGAGGAGGTGCAGGAAAATCAGAGTAGTTTGCACAGGATCCCCAGAAGCATGAAGGTTGCAAAACAAGTAGAACTAACAATATCTTGGTGCTGAAACAGAACTACAGCAATGACTGAATGATTAGTCGGTCTGTGTCTATAAGTTTGTCCATGGTGATAGGATGAGGATGCTGATAGAGGCAGGCATTTACTGGGTGAGAACAGCTGATGTTTTTCAGATCCAAAGGTCTAAGGTGAGATTGGCTAGAGCCGGGCTCTACGGATGTATATATCTGAACTTCTCCTAACAAAGTCATAATGATAAAGATAATGCATGACTGAGATGAAGACCGCTGATGTATCAGATTGTGCTGCTTGAAGGAGTTCTTACAGTACGTCTAAGGCTGAAGCCCAGCAGGCAATCTCATCAACTGAATTGCTGACCTCTCCTGAAAAGCCTCATTTCACTGAGTGCAACATTTCCCCTGCTGATTGAGAAATCGTACAGCGTTGCCAACTCTTACGATTTTACTGCAAGTCTCGTGATATTTGGTGTCTTCCTTAAAGCCCCTGGATTCCAGTGATTATGTGAGAATCTCAAATTTTGATTTTTAAAGCAAGTTTCCAGCCCTTAGAGTTGTGCAGAAAAGCTTGAAACATAAACCTGAAAGGTTCAAACACCAAAATACAAATAAGAAACCTGAAATGTTTTTTTTTAAAATCTCTCATGATCTTTTTGGGGACTGACTTGTGATATTAGAATGGTTGGAGTTAATAATACTGCAATAAATCATGTCATTTTATGCAGATTTGGGGTGATGAAAGATTTGGTTGCACTAATTACGCTATTTACAACCATGTTTGCTTTGTAATATGTTTATTGACCCTGATGCATTAAGGAAAATTTGTGTATGTTCATTATTCTAATGAAAATAGCCTGTAAAATGTTACCCTCTCATTTTAATGTAAATATTTTCTCTCTGATTGATCTTTTGTTCCTTTTTTTTTAGTTACACCAGCAGAGTTGTTTCCAATGGACTGAAGGCACAAATTAATAACCCAGAATTGAAAGTCAAAGGATTAGACCCTCTCATCAGTCATTTAATTGACAAACTTCATCATTTTAACCAGGTAAGTAAGTCTCACAATTAAAAACTTTTCCACGTTGAGTCTTAGAAGGGATCTGAAGGTAGAAACACTGGGGTATATTGTATGCTATACTGAAGCACAGAACCAAAAGAACAGTGCAGTGGGATGGTGGCAAGCTGGGCTATAAACTACTTTTGTGCCTTGGGAGCTGGTCTAATTTATGGCAGCCTTCCCACAACTGTTAGTGGGCTACTCTGCAATCCAGAATCCCTGTAGCGCTGAGGGCTGGGGAGATGCCTCCTTATCCGCAACCCCATTCATTACACAGGGGCCTGTGACAAGTGTGAAGCTGCCTGTGCCATCCTATGATGTTCCTAGGCTGGTGGAATTTTCCTCCAGCCTGGAGCAGACTTGTTTGCTGCCAGAGTGGATCCCCAAATCTGTGGTGACTGAATTCCATAGACTACCATAGTCAGGATACAGAGTTTGACTAGGTCAATTAACCTCGTGCGCAACTTTCAAAATGTTTCCTTGCCTGAGTGTGATTTCTAATCTTTCCAGCCATGAAAGAAAAGATGATCTCCCAATAGGTTTTCCAGAAACATGATTAACCTGGTGTGCATAAACTCTCAGCTCATGCTCCCTTGGTTGTGCTGGCTGAACTGCTGTGTTTCAGTGCTGAATCCATCCTGATTGTATTGTACTATTGCTTCAGCACAACTCTGCAAGTTGCAGAAATAGCGTCAGTCTAAATTAGCTAGAGCTAACAGATTTAACAGCCATTGATTTTCATTTAAAGTAGACATGTTTTCTTGTCCAGTTGAAAGAATATTTACAGCTTGTGTCTTCAAAGTCTGCAGTGTTTATACATGAACTCATCCCTAATTTTTCACCATAAGAGAGTGGTATAGCACAAGACTGACAATAGGCAGTTTATAGGCAATGGTTATTGGACCTAACCTCATCTGTTCTGCAAGGTATGGAGGAGAAAGTAATCTGCACCAGATAATGTGCTAGGGTGAATTATTTTCTTCCTTGGTCTGGGAGGAAGCAAGGAACTGAGTAGCTATGACTCTGTGTCACAAGTTGGTCCTGGAGAAGCACAACTTTGTACTACTCCTTACCCAGGGCTTTTGGCAAATCCACAATCTAGCTATCAATTAGTACTGCTATTAAATTTAAGCTGGTTCTAATATTTCTCTAGGCTGAAGATTTAGGGATTCTTTGTATTATGCTGTTTGATTTAACTTGCCATTGGGAATTATAACTTCCAGTAGGATGTGGTATTTAATATTGCAGTGAAATAAGTATTATTAAGCCAGATTGGGTAAAGTGATTATTCATTATTTATTGGCTTTTGCATGTTATCAAATAGTGTTAATTTACTTTATAAATAGTAATTATAATTGATCTGTGTAATAGTTTTCTATTAACTCTGACAATTAAATGTAATTAGAAATAGATTGTCTGAGTGTCTGTGTATAACCACAATGCTGGTCACGCAGCTCTGACCCCAACAGCCTGTCAGCAAACACCAGCCATGCTCTGGCTTCCAGCAGCCTTGGTTACTACTTGCAGAGCAATCCCAATACACCGCCAGGCCTGGATTTCCCCCCACCCCAAAAAACAGGTGCTCTGCAGTGTCCAGCTCTTTTAAGTCCATTGCCCCTTTAAGGAAATCAACATAGAAACATAGAATTGTAGGACTGAAAGGGACCTGGAGAGGTCATCTAGTCCAGTCCCCTGCACTCATGACAGGAGTATTATCTGCACCATCCCTGACAGGTGTTTGTCTAACCTGCTCTTTAAAATCTCCAATGATGGAGATTCTACAACCTCCCTTGGCAATTTATGCCGGGGCATAACCACCCTGACAGTTGGGACGTTTTCCCTAATGGCCAACTTAAACCGCCCTGCTGCAAGTTAAGCCCATTACTTCTTGCCCTATCCTCAGAGGTTAAGGAGAACAATTTTTCTCCCTCCTCCTTGTAACAGCCTTTTATGTACTTGAAAACTGTTATCATGTCCCCCCTCAGTCTTTTCTTCTCCAGACTAAACAAACCCAGTTTTTTCAATCTTCCCTCATGGGTCAAGTTTTCTAGACCTTTAATCATTTTGTCTCTCTTTTCTGGACTCTCTCAAATTTGTCTGCATCTTTCCTGAAATGTGGCACCCAGAACTGGACTCAATACTCCAGTTGAGACCTAATCAGTGCAGAGTAGAGCAGAAGAATTACTTCTTGTGTCTTGCTTACAACACTCCTGCTAATAATACATCCCAGAATTATGTTTGCTTTTTTTTTTTGCAACAGTGTTACATTGTTGACTCATATTTAGCATGTGATTCACTCTGACCCCCAGATCCTTTTCCGCAGTACTTTCCTAGGGAGTCATTTCCCATTTTGTATGTGTGCAATTGATTTTTCCTTCCTAAGAGGGTTACTTTGCATTTGTCCCGATTGAATTTCATCCTATTTACTTCAGACCAGTTCTCCAGTTTGTCCAGATGATTTTGAATTGTAATCCACCAAAGCACTTGCAACCCCTCCCAGCGTGGTATTGTCTGCAAACTTTATAACTATGCCATTATCTAATTCATTGATGAAGATATTGACCAGAACCAGACCCAGAACTGATCCCTGCAGGACCTCACTCATTATGCCCTTCCAGCTTGACTGTGAACCACTGATAACTACTCTCTGGAAATGGTTTTCCAACCAGTTATGCACCCACCTTATAGTTATGCATCCACCTTATAATAGCTCAATCAAGGTTGTATTTTCCTAGTTGGTTTATGAGATAGTCGTGCAAGACAATATCAAAAGCCTTACAAAATTCAAGATATATCACATTTAATCCACCCCCATCCCCAGCCACAAGGCTTGTTACCCTGTCAAAGAGAGCTAAAATTGGTTTGACACGATTTCTTGGCAAATCCGTGCTGATTGTCACTTATCATCTTATCGTCTTCCAGGTGTTTGCAAATTGATTGCTTAATTATTTGCTCCTTTATCTTTCTGGGTACTGAAGTTAAGATGACTGGTCTGTAATTCCCCAGGTTGTCCTTATTTTCCTTTTTATAGATTGCCACAATATTTGCCCTTTTCCAGTCCTCTGGAATCTCTCCCATCTTCCATGACTTCTCAAAGATAATGACTAATGGCTCAGATATCTCCTCAGTCAGCAGCTTGAGTATTATAGAATGTATTTCAGGCCCTGGTGACTTGAAGACATTAAACTTGTCTAAGTCATTTTTAACTTGTTCTTTCCCTATTTTAGCCTTTGATCTTTCCTCATTTTCACTGGCATTCACTGTTAGATGTCCAATTGCACTAACCTTTTTTGTGAAAACAGAGAAAAAAATCATTTAGCTCTTCTGCCATTTCCACATTTTCTGTTATTGTGCCCCTCCCCCTTATTGACTAATGGGCCTACCCTGTCCTTGGTCTGCCTCTTGCTTCTAATGTATTTGTAGAATGTTTTCTTGTTACCCTTTATGTCTCTAACTAGTTTAATCTCATTTTGTGCCCTGGCCTTTATAATTTTATCCTTACATACTTGTGTTATTTGTTTATATTCATCCTTTGTAATTTGACCTAGTTTCCACTTTTTGTAGGACTCCTTTTTGAGTTTCAGATCATTGAAGATCTCCTGGTTAAGCCAGGGTGGTCTCTTGCCATTCTTCCGATCTTTCCTATGCATTGGGATAGTTTGCTCTTGTGCCCTTAATAATGTCTCTTTGAAAAACTTGCCAACTCTCTTGAACTGTTTTCTCCTTAGACTTACTTCCCATGGATCTTACCTACCAACTCCCTCAAATCCCTGAGCCTGCTTGAAATCCAGTATCTTTATTGTGCTGTTTTCCCTCCTACCACTCCTTAGAATCATGAACTCTACCATTTCATGATCACTTTCACCTAAGCTGCCTTTCACTTTCAAATTCTCAACCGGTTCCTCCCTATTTGGCAAAATCAAATCTACATCAGCCTGTCCACCTTCTGAAATAAGGTGCCTTAAATGGAGTTACCCAAACAATTCACAGCTCTGGATTAGTTTTCATTAAAGAACAAAATAAGTGTATTTAACTCCAAAGAGTGATGTTAAGTGAATACAAGTAATGAGGCATTAATGTCAGAAATGGTTACAAAGGAAATAAAGATAAAACATTTTCTAAACGTAACAAGCTAGATTTGCTTCAAGGTGAAGTTCTTACCACAGTTTCCCAGCATCATTGCTAACCAAGTTTCAGGTCAGGATCTGCTCCCAAAGTCCACAGGCTGTTTCTTTTCTCTTCTTAGGTGTAAAAAGAGAGAGATGGATAGGGAGAGATACTTGAGGTCCTACTTGAATAGTTCAGTCACCTTTAAAATATATTTTCCTGAGAGTTACCCCTAAATAAAGTGCCTTCCAGCTGGAGACATGAGATTGTGAAAGAGATTTCATGCTGTTTGCTCGAATGTGGATTTTTTTCTTGTCTCCTGCCTTCCCTCTTGTTTCAGGACCTGTTTACAACTTATATGTGAATTGAGGCAAACATACATTCCTTTGTTTAGGAGCTGCTTGACCAGTCCTGCCTAATCAGGGCTACATGGGTTTGAACATGTGTCACCAACATCATTCAGGACAAATTCATAACTTCACATATAACATTTTCCCATGATATTACTGACCAGGAAGTTACTCGTTTGCAAATGATGCCTCACAAGGCATATTTTGTACAAAGATTATTACAATGGTGTGTAGGGTGTGAATACAGGGGTGGCTTCAGTCACACAAGTGAATTGAATTTAAAGAATAATAATTCTTTTATTTTCCCCCCAGACAATATAAAGGATGGAATTTAAAATATGTGACAAATAATGTGTTATCTTTGTTTTATTCTTAACTATATGAAATTTGTTACCTTGCTGTGTGTGTAGAAACTTCAGGTTTTCTTTACAGAAGGGATTCTCGAGAAGGAGGGGGTTTGGAGGGTAAAGGGGTAAGGCGGAATGTGTTTTGTCATGAGTGATTTGAAACAATGACACTAGTAAGCGAGCACCTCTTTAATTGATATTGCTTAACTGTAGAAACACAAGTCCCTCCCTGGAAGAGAGAGAAACATGGATTTTAAGAGTGCCAAAGAAGCTGGCTGTGAGTCTGAAGGATCAGTTAGGGATGTAGGGGAGAGAGAATAAGCTCTGATATGTAAGACCTAAATTGGGCAATGAAGGAGATTTTTACCCTCTATAGAGGAAGAGAAAGTAGATGGAGTCTGCTGACCAAGTGATGCCCACGGTCACCAATGGAGTTGAGGGGCTAAAGCAGCGTTCCCCAAACTTGGGCCGCCGCTTGTGCAGGGAAAGCCCCCCAGCCTCCATTGGCCAGGCACAGCGAACCACGGCCAGTGGGAGCCACAATCGGCCGAACCTGCAGACACAGCAGGTAAACATACCGGACGGGCTCGCCAGGGGCTTTCCCTGCACAAGCGGCGGCCCAAGTTTGGGGAACGCTGGGCTAAAGTCCCTGACCTAAACAGCATCACATAGAGGTTTGCATTGGTGCTCTATCACAACAAATCCATGTTCAGGCAGAATGTCTGGATGTCTATAACTCTCTGACTCGCTGATTCTACTCTGTTAAGGTGCAAATTTTTAACAGTGAGGGTAATCAACCATTGGAATAACTACCCAAGAATTGTGGTGGGATTTTTCATAAGTGGAAATATTTAAATCAAGAGGATGTTTTTTGGAAAAGATACGGTCTAGTTGAAATAAGAATTAATTCAGGGAAGTTCTGTGGGCTGTGTTATATAGCAGGGTCCAGGGTGGCGGGGGAGGGAGGGATCACAGATTATCAAAGTGGTCTCTTATGGTCTTAAATTCTCCCACTCTGAACAGCTGAGGATCTTTGGTGGAAAGTAGTTATTCCTTTGTGTAACTCCTTGGGGGGTGATTTTACCTCCAAATCTAAAGAGGAGGTGAGTGTTAATATCCTCTTGGTTCCTAAACCCTTCATGTTTGGTATCAGTTTCAGAAATAGAAGCTGGGCTCATTGTAAAACTGCTGTGGCTGCTATTTCACAAACAACTTGTACTGTACAACTTGTTCACTTGTAACATGCATGTAGGGTGAAATCCTGTCCCCACTGAAGTCAAAGGAAGCTTGTCCATTGTCTTCAGGTGGAGCCAGTATTTCACCCCTAATATTTTTGAATAGCAAATAGATTTGCAAATAAAACTGGCCCACGAATGCTTCTCAGAGCCAAAATTAACTAATTTTTGCATTCAGTTAATACTGTTCGGCACATTCTATTGTTTGCATCACTGACGTATATATTGTAATACTCTTTACTCCAGTTATAGAAGCAGCCTCACATATCAACAGATTTATTAATTGAGTTACAATTGCAAAATCCTTATTACTCTTGATAATGCACAAGCATCAGATCAGATGAAATCTCAGGTTGATTTTGAAGAAATAGCAGTGAGAAATAACGTGTTTTCCACTCTCTTGTAAACAAAGCTGATGTGATCTGGGATTCACTGAGAAATGATAAACATGAAATCCCACACTGCCTCTTTTTAGAGGCACTTTTCAGCCAATAGCCATACGTAGGTATTTTTAATGTATTTTTTCATGTATTTGCCAAGTTCAAACATGACAGACTTTGAGACTGAGGTTAGAAATCCTAAAGGATCAATTACATTGGAAAGTTGATGAGAATGTTAGGAAACTGACAAAGCGTTTACTGTAGGCATTCTCTAGATTATATGTTCTCCAATTAAACTCTCCACTCTTTTTGTCACACTTCTCCTGTGTAATAAAACATAACCTAAGTCCTCTGACATTTCTGAGACTACAAAGATTGTAAGTGTTGCCAGGAAAAGATGATGAATATTCAAACGTCTTATCCCAATTCAGCAAGGCAATGGGACTTAGATGCACAGGTTAACTAAGAAATGCATAGACTGTAAATGAGACAATTTTAGCAAAGATTGAAGTAATGGCACTGAAAGATTTGTTAGAAGTAGTGTGAGCCAGCAATAGTTGAATCTTCAAAATGAATTAAATCAGGTTAAGTACAGAACAATTTAGTAAATTAGCTTACCTAATGCTTAACTGAAATGTAGGTACTTTATATTGCAACATTTTCAGGCTCATATAAAATTGGCCACTTCAGCATATGTGTTCTGAGACTTTTTCTATTACATATAAGTGTAGAATTGCATGGCAGGCTGAAGATTGTGGAATTTACTCCTATAGAAACTAAGGATGACATAACAAATCTCATCACTTTCAGATCCAAATATAAACTATAGAGGAAATGATATACAGAAATTATATGCATGCAAATCTCACTAGTAGTTTCATAAATACTAGCAGGAAATGTACATTGCCAGTGAGAGCTAAAGACAGACTTAATGAAATCTAACATCTATTCTTTAAAGTTCTCATAACATCAGGAAGCTTGAGAGAGATTATGTGACTTTTTCTTGTTTATTCTTTTTATGCTAATTTCCACTACCACCATAGGGGGTAGTGATGGCTGATCTCTCACTCCAGCAAAACCAATAGGTGGGTTACCAAATTACCTAATCAATTTTGCATACTCGTTCCCCTCCCCTTCTTCTCCCCTCCTTCTTCTGTTTTGTTTTTATAGTGTGCATCTTAATTATAAGTATAGACAGTTTCTCCCCACCTCCCATGCTGGGAGTCAGACATATCTCTGTTTATGGGATGGAAACTTAATGCTTCCAGCCCTGAGATAATATATGGCCCTTTTTCATAACCCACTTGAAATGAAGAGATTCATCTCAACACTTAACACAGTCCAGCCCCCTTAGAGACAAAGACCCCAGGCTCACATGTAATTTTCAGTTTCTCAAGACATATACATGCACAAGTATAATTAATATTTCATAACATGTAGTTGAGGAATCAGATCTTGTCATGTCTGTCACAGAAAAGATGCCACCATCGGTTTGACCCCAGTATAAAAAAAGTCTAGCTGTAATTTAGCACTCTTGCGTTTCTTTGTGAACGCAAGCACGTTTCTGTCATATACAGTTCTCAGTGAGGCATCTTTGTTTTCATTGCTTTTGGCTTTTCTAATGTATTGTTACATTTCCCTGTCAATCAAAGCTGAGACAAAGTGCCCTGCATTCTGTTGTTGGACACCTTTGACTACCCCAAAGGAATTTTTTTTAAACACTCTTTCTCTGTTAAGCAGTGCATTGTATAGCGGTGCTGCCTTGAAGTGGCAGACTTGAAGGTAAATGGTGGCACTTCACTGTAAAATACTGTCCATATATGAGCAGTAATGCCCGTAGATTTCAGATGAGAATACTCACTGTTTAGCTAACAGTTTTACTTAAGACCTTATATTTAACTGGAGTGCTCCAGTTGGAAGAGAAAATAAAATCACAGGAAACCTGCTGCATACATTGCATTGGGGCCACATAGGGACCTCTCCATACAACGTAGTCATGTTCCTCTCTCAGGGCATTGTAAGCTACAGCTGCCCTGAGAAGAGTAATTCACTAGGAAAATTTGGAGCATCTGTTTTTACAACTTATGAATTATGCTCCGACTCCACAGGCTTAAAACTAGAGCTGAGCAAATTATTAATTTTTTGATTCAGTGGCCAAACCAAAAAAACACTCCAAAAATGTGATTAGTTTCAAACCAAAACTGATTTTTTTTATCCCGTTTTTCCTCACAGAAATAAGAAACTGAAAAAAAATATTTTGGGTGAAACAAAACAGATTCTAAAACATTTTCTAATAAAAATATTGATTCAAAGGGACATTTTCTAGATGAAATCTTGATTTGAAATGTCATTTTGAATCAACATTTCATTTTGAAATGACACGGTTAATTTAGAGACCAAATGTTGACATTCCCCAGCTGGGATTTTTCCATACCTCAGGTAGCATATGCATGGGCTACAGGTGGGAGGACCCACCAATGGTAGGTTACTGGGGTCCTGCAATGGAGGGAACATGGAGAGATTTAGATCATCAGGAATGAGGAACTGGCCCCAGGCCTCCTGCAGATCTCTGCCTTCCATAAGAACTGGTGGTCCTGACCATTGTTCTCTGCTACACGTCCAGCCCGCCTCAGAGGTAGAGCAGCAGCTGACCATGAGTTGCATTCCTCCTTTCGTGAGTCCTCCTTTTTGTGGCTTTTAATGTCAGAAGGGGGTGTCTTTATTCTCGACAGGTGAACCCAACTTGTCAATTTTTTAATCACTGAGATATTTATGATTTCTGCTGCTATATATCTCTCCTGACCCTTACAGCTACTTTAAATAATTGAGCTATGCTGTATGAAAATGACCTATCTTCATTTTATTGTTAATGAATTTCAACAAAAAGTATTATCTGTGACCCTCCTTTCCTGGAGTCATTGAATGTAGTCATTAGCAATACAGAAAGCCAGCAGCTTTGTTCAGCAAAAAATATCTGGTCTCCTTTGAAATGAACAAAAAATGATTATGTAGATTTAGAAATATATTGTTACAGATTGTTATGCAATTTCAATGCACTGTGTACCAGGAAGAAGGAAACTATAAGAATGAATTTTTATATAAAAGAAGGATGGTATGTCCCATAACTGCTATTTCAACACTGTATATGGGACTCAGTCTACCCCCGTTGAAGTTAATGGGTGTCTTTCCACTGGTTCATTAGGACTTAGATTGATCCATAATCATGGTTTGTAAAAACTGACAGCTCTACATCAAAACCATAGGTTTCCATATAGCTCTCTGGAGATGTAACAGTAGGAGGTTTTAGTGATAGTCAGGTGTGCTGATCCCTTTTGCTGATATTATTGTATTACTAAAACTCTTTATTTGAAGCCCATCATCATGGTATCTGGATGCCTTGAAAGTTTTAAGTTGAGACAATCAGCATCTCACTAATAGAGACTATCCTGCCTTCTGCTTTACCAGTCAGGTAGGAAACCAGGAGTTAATCGATTGAGAAGACATGTGCAATCGAGGTGCTTCTGGTGACTAGGTTTAATAGTGACTGACTAGGTTTGCACTTAGTTTGTAGTCCCGCAGAGAGGAAATTCTAAGTACGTATATTGCTTTTAACTTCCTTTCTATGTAACTAAAGTTTAGGGCCACTGAAGGGAAATTCCCATTGTGTTCATTCTCATGCATTTATGAGAGAACTTTTATTTTCCTTTTTCCCCACGAGTCCATAAAAAAGGAGGGGGTATTTGTTTAATGCATATTGAATTGAGTTTTGATGGTTTTGTTTGAGTAATTTAATTATTGATGCCCTTTAAAAGACGGTAATCTCTCCAGATGAGAGGCAAAGAACTGGGAATGTGGCAGCCTATGTATTCGTCAAAGGCATTGTCAAGGCTTGTGTCTTTTCCGTTTGGGCACAGCGGGAAACAATTTTAAAAGTACAAGCCACAGTGGCTTTTAAAGAAGTCCAAATTAGTTAGAATAAGTTAGAAATGTTGCTGGTTTTAAATGTATTAAGATTGCTGTATGTACAGTATTTTGGTATAACCAACAGTCTCTGTTGGTCACCACTCCCACTACAAAACCTACGCAGGGGGTCAAGAAGGGAGGAAAACTCCATGAGAAGTAACCCAGAAGTAATCCAAAAGTAAAACCCCAGCAAAAGTGGTCAGTGTACATGACTATCACTGAAACCTTCTAATGTTGTGTCTCCAGGGGTCCATCAAGGAGGCACTTTAGAAATGTTAGCAGTTTTCCCTCCAAATCCAGATTTCTCACATTCCCTTTGAATCTTGATCAATCTTCTAGGGACAGAGAGCTGTTCACGTGGGTGTGCACAGATACTGGAGGAATAGTATCCAAATTCACCAAGAAGCTGTAAAAGTGACATAACTTAATTAATTAGACCAATGTAAACCCCTATGCAGGCACAGAATGTGACTTCTACTGGTGTAGCTAAATTTAGAATGTACAAAAATAAGCTACACCAGTGCAGCTGATCCCATCAATGGAGTGAAACCGGTGCAAATTTCCTTAAAGTAAACAGACCTCAGAAATCATGAGTAGTAAAAACACAGTTGAATTGAGTGGAGATTTATTTAATCTCTTTTTCATGTCCCACTGGTGCAATTATAATTGGTTACTTTTTTAGCTTTTTCTAAACATTTTCAAAGGTTGTCCAGCTTTTCCCCCCAGAGATTTGCTCAGTTGCAAGAACAATCCCGGAGCAAAATTTTAGGGAGAGTATCTGATAACATCATAATTTACTGTTCATTTAGGACCTGAGCCAACAGGTATTCACAGCTTCCACTGAAGTCAATGGAGTTTTGTTTAGTTAAGGACTGCAGCTTCAAGGCCACTGTTTTTTGTAAAATGCATTGACTTGAGATATAATTAAGCAGGTAATTATGAATTGGGAACGTTCTTCAGAATTAAAATAGCATAAAGATTTACCAGAGATAGAGATCATGTAAAATGCTTACTCAATTAAACACAAATAAAGCAGGTTTAAATAAAACAACTCTGAATCTCTACTAAATCCTATATATCTTATGTGCTGGCAAATATATAATGCTAAAATGGCCATTTATTATTCATGGGTTGTGTCTTAAAGTATAGTATACCATTTGTCTCACAAGTATTGTCAAGAAATTATTTGCCCAGATTGGTCATTGTGTATGTTTTGTTTTGTTCATTATGGAAAATTAATTGTAAATCAAAATCACATACTGACTTATTGCAGTGATTTGAACCAAATGAGGAAAAAAATACTACTGTTTCCATCTATAACTGAGCTGAAACATTTTACATGCATGAAAAACACAGAAAAGGAATATCTCATCCTTGTAAAGAGACAGTCTGCCCTAGGATGTGCATGTGTGGCACTAGTCAACACTAATTAGCTGGATCCTGAGCTGGTGTTAGTTGACATAGCCCCATTGAAATGAATTGTGTATCTTGTTGTGTGATGAGCAGAAGTGGAGAAGGGAGGGGCAGGTTTCAGAAGGGATCTAATTTGTTGTGACACCAGCTGCCCAGGTTTGCAAAACAGGCCTGGGCTGGTATCTCTGGAGCTCTAGGACCTTATATGTAACACTGGGGCCACTCAGGATGGTTACTAATGATTGCTTTCCTATAAATCTGCCTTCCACTTTGCTTATAGACAAAGAAACAGATCTGGGCTGCAGAGAGCTGTGCAGAAGCATTCTGGGGCAGAATTTGTCATACCGATGTCATTTGTATTAAAACATCTATGTTAAGAAAGGGTTAGAAATGCACTCATTGAGTTAAGCAAGGCCTACAATTAGGGACAATTCTTTAAGGAGCTCATAAACCTGCACTTGGGAGCTCTGAATTAAGTCAGACTAAGTCCAGGGAGTGGAACAGGTAATTGAGTTCACTCTAATTGACACTGACCATGTAATTTCTAACCTTCTTCTAGTATGTCTGCTCTTACGGGTATCACATTTGTGTAAAGAATCAGCATTCACTTTCTAAAGGGTGCTTTAACTTGTGAGCTATTTTCAGTAAAATCTGTATGGCCAGTACTGGCTTTTTCCTTTCCTTTGATGCTGCTGCTGTTCTGCTCCTGCAGCCGCACAATACTCCCTCTGTCTCCAGGAGTGGGCCCAGAAGTGAAGACACAACCTTTTTGAGGCAATGAAAGGAATGTGGCCCTGCTCTCTCTGCCCCAACTTATTACCACCTTGCTGTTGACTCCTTCAAACCAGATGTTTGCATTTGCACTCCTGTTTTATTTCCAAAAATGGTTTATGTGGCTGCATTTCTGACTCAGAGCTCTGGTCCTGTCTACCAAAGGATGCTATTTGCTACTATGGAAGAATGGGCAGAGGCAGGAGCCAGGAGGGAGGAAACTGCTGTAGGATGAGTGAGTAATGGAGACCAGAGGTTGCCCTGTGGATAAGGGGGAAGGGAACTTGTTGTGGAAAACCTGACTGTGGGTATCAGAGGAAAGCTGGCTCTGTGTGTTGAGGGGAACTGTCTGTGTGAGGAGGAAAGAGCTAGGGAGAACCTTCATTCACTAAGGTCCAGATTGTGACACCTTTCCCGCACTGACTATTACTCCATAAGCAGTCCTTTGTGATGTAAGGTACTATCCAGTCTGTGTTAAGGGGTGTCAAACTGGACTTGTCAGAGGACATAATTGTCCTTGACCAGAAATGTCACATGAGGTGAGAAAGAAGTGCATATCTTTGACAGAGGTATTAGTTTATTTTTAATTGTAATTAATGATTTTTTATTTTGATTTTTAATATGTAGAGTATGGAACAATTATAATTTACATAGGGACATGTGGAGGTTTATTTAAAGTTACAAAGTATTTCATTATTTTTATTTCATGGTTGAAATTATTGCATTAACCCAGGGTAATGTTCTCATCACTTTAGCACATGACAGTGGTATGTGACATATTGGAATATTGCCACTTCTTGGGTGGTTGTAGCAGCCAGTGTTTGATCTCATTCTGAGCAATGCATCCGAGGTATGGCCATATGTTTATTTTGGGAGTTGACTTAGATCAGGGTATTAGCATGGAAAAGGGGAAGGGAGAATTTTGTAGAAGATCATGGTTCATTTGGGGCAGAGAAAGGGCCATCAAACTGTTCATGGTCCAAATGTGGGGTTGGGGCAAGGCTACCAATTTCCTTGTTCCCAGTTCAAGCACTGAATGAAGAGGATAGATAACCCCCCTCCATAAGCACCACCCAAGTATTTGGTTATTTCATACACTTTCAGAAAAGATGTTCTAAGCAAACAATTTAAAACACATTTTAATGAAAACAAATCTACAAGTTATTTAGAGCCCAACATTTTAGTGTCCAAAGCTCAAACCATTAGGTATTAGCTATGTATAGTGAATGGATTATCATTATTTCTCATTTGTGTTCCAGTAGCATCTGGAGACTCCAGTTGAGATTAAGACCTCCTTATGAAAAATGCTGCACACATATAGAGTGAGAGATGGTCCCTTCCCAGAAAGGCTTACAAACTAAAGCCCTAATCCTGCAAACTGTAATGGTCTGCTTGTGCAGCATCCCATTGAAGCCAGTTACAGGCATTACAACTTGCAGGATCACCACCTAAATAGATAAAACTGACATCGTGTGACAGAAAGGGATGTACCATACAAACAGAGCAGTGGTTTGCAAGACTCAGGGCAGTTCCATGATAATCTTTGGGTGATTTTTATTTTAGTGTATTTGTATTTATTAATTATACATTAAATGTATTACAGGGCAGAGTGGGTGAGGAGAGGGAATGATAGAGAGGACCATGGGGGTCATTGTACTTTACAAGACTCGAATACAAATAATTATTATCTGGATAAACCTAGCTGCATCGCAATGAGTACTTGTCACTTTTTACTATTTCTGATCCAGGAGTGTAACTAGAAACTGAGCACCAGATCTGATACTCTTATTTTCACAGCCTTATCCCACAATAGTCCCATTGATATCAGTGTGACTACTCTTTAAGTAAGATGCTACTGAACATGAGCAAGGGTGTCTGAATCTGGCTGTGAATGAGTGAATTTCAGGAGGCTTATATGTGCCAGGATTGCAGGATCCAGCCTCAAACTGGCATTGATACTGGCAGATTGAGGAAGTGATGGTGCCATTTAGCAGAGACTCCTCTATGACAATATAATATAAAATAAGTCAGAGTTCCCTACCTACCCAAATATCCTTTTTAAATGTCTCCTAACCGTAGCT
The DNA here is from genome assembly GCA_033296515.1 of Macrochelys suwanniensis. Classification (NCBI taxonomy): domain Eukaryota; kingdom Metazoa; phylum Chordata; order Testudines; family Chelydridae; genus Macrochelys; species Macrochelys suwanniensis. Next base: position 43,020,918 of record CM065783.1, read on the forward strand.
AGAGGATGTAGAGAAGCGAAAAGCTGTGAATCAGTTTCATGCAATTTGTATTTGGGTAATAAATCATGTATTCCTTTTAAAAAAAGCATATGATGTAGGTGCAAGAAAAGGTAAAGGTCAGACAGACATCCTGATATCATAGTTTAAAATCTCTAAAGGAGAAACTGAGGTCCAAGAGCAGGCATCAGAGGAGTGCTTGATCTCAAACTAGCTACAGGAATAAAGGGAAACAAGAAAACTTTTTATCAATACATTAGAGGCAAGAGGAATACCAAGGACAGGGTAGGCCCACTACTCAGTGAGGAGGGAGAAACAGTAACAGGAAACTTGGAAATGGCAGAGATGCTTAATGACTTCTTTGTTTCGGTCTTCACCGAGAAGTCTGAGGGAATGCCTAACATAGTGAATGCAAATGGGAAGGGGGAAGGTTTAGAAGATAAAATAAAAAAAGAACAAGTTAAAAATCACTTAGATAAGTTAGATGCCTGCAAGTCACCAGGACCTGATGAAATGCATCCTAGAATACTCAAGGAGCTAATAGAGGAGGTATCTGAGCCTCTAGCTATTATCTTTGGTAAATCATGGGAGACAGGAGAGATTCCAGAAGACTGGAAAAGGGCAAATATAGTGCCCATCTATAAAAAGGGAAATAAAAACAACCCAGGAAACTACAGACCAGTTAGTTTAACTTCTGTGCCAGGGAAAATAATGGAGCAAGTAATTAAGGAAATCATCTGCAAACACTTGGAAGGTGGTAAGGTGATAGGGAATAACCAGCATGGATTTGTAAAGAACAAATCATGTCAAACCAATCTGATAGCTTTTTTTTGATAGGATAACGAGTCTTGTGGATAAGGGAGAAGCAGTGGATGTGGTATACCTAGACTTTAGTAAGGCATTTGATACGGTCTCGCATGATATTCTTATCAATAAACTAGGGAAATACAACTTAGATGGGGCTACTATAAGGTGGGTGCGCAACTGGCTGGATAACCGTACTCAGAGAATAGTTATTAATGGTTCCCAATCCTGCTGGAAAGGTATAACGAGTGGGGTTCCGCAAGGGTCTGTTTTGGGACCGGCTCTGTTCAATATCTTCATCAACGACTTGGATATTGGCATAGAAAGTACACTTATTAAGTTTGCAGATGATACCAAACTGGGAGGGATTGCAACTGCTTTGGAGGATAGGGTCAGAATTCAAAATGATCTGGACAAATTGGAGAAATGGTCAGAGGTAAACAGGATGAAGTTTAATAAGGACAAATGCAAAGTGCTCCACTTAGGTAGGAATAATCAGTTTCACACATACAGAATGGGAGGAGACTGTCTAGGAAGGAGTACGGCAGAAAGGGATCTAGGGGTTATAGTGCACCACAAGCTAAACATGAGTCAACAGTGTGATGCTGTTGCAAAAAAAGCAAACTTGATTCTGGGCTGCATTAACAGGTGTGTTGTGAGCAAGACATGAGAAGTCATTCTTCCGCTCTACTCTGCGCTGGTTAGGCCTCAGCTGGAGTATTGTGTCCAGTTCTGGGCACCGCATTTCAAGAAAGATGTGGAGAAACTGGAGAGGGTCCAGAGAAGAGCAACAAGAATGATTAAGGGTCTAGAGAACATGACCTATGAAGGAAGGCTGAAGGAATTGGGTTTGTTTAGTTTGGAAAAGAGAAGACTGAGAGGGGACATGATAGCGGTCTTCAGGTATCTAAAAGGGTGTCATAAGGAGGAGGGAGAAAACTTGTTCATCTTAGCCTCTGAGGATAGAACAAGAAGCAATGGGCTTAAACTGCGGCAAGGGAGGTTTAGGTTGGACATTAGGAAAAAGTTCCTAACTGTCAGGGTGGTTAAACACTGGAATAAACTGCCCAGGAAGGTTGTGGAATCTCCATCTCTGGAGATATTTAAGAGTAGGTTAGATAAATGTCTATCAGGGATGGTCTAGACAGTATTTGGTCCTGCCATGAGGGCAGGGGGCTGGACTCGATAACCTCTTGAGGTCCCTTCCACCCCTAGAATCTATGAATCTATGAATCTGCATGCTTTTTATCAAAGTTGCTTATCTTTGGATTTCAAAAAGAAAAGCCTGATTTTGAAGAGAAGTAGTACCTGGAACAAACCTTGCAGTCTTTCATTTCCACTTCAGGGAATAGTCACGTTATTCTTATATGGTAGGAGCAATTCCTCTTGTTTATTAGAGACAGAATCACTCCAGTGCACTTGCACCATTTGTCAGTTCAGCAAATATCATCCTGTAAGAGAGAGACATTAGTTTCTGACCATATTTTGCTCCTCTACAATATTGTTCATGTGCTAAGTGCAAAGCACTTTACATATTACTTATGTCTCACAGCCATCCTGACTGAGTAAACTTAAAAACAAAGACTTGCCTAAAACCATGCAGTGAGTCAGTAGTAGAACCAGAAATGGATCTCAAGACTCCTTACTTTCATTCTGTGCTCTAACCATTAGTTCTTCTGCCAAACTGGATTCAGGTAAGAAGAATATATGTAGCTGTATTAATCTCATTAGTAATAATTACCCAAATTGGTGTTCTGAAAATTGTGGTTAAAACTCCTAATTTTATGAAAGCATCATGGGATCCTTTATGACCACAAATGGTCATGACATCAGTTTTATATCTTATCCAAGAGATAGTGGATGCTGGAGCATTTGATTAGCACTGACTCAGTGTACCTACTACCTATTTAATCTCCCTTCCTCTTCCCTGCTTTCTCTCTCTCTCCTCAAAAGCCTCCCAGATCCTGGAACAGAGCCCCCTTCACCTGATTCCAAACTTTTAAATACATCCATTAAGCTGGGAACTGATCTGTGTTAATAGGGTTAATATGCTAAAGTGCTGTTTTCTCCTTAATCTCTTGTCAGAATTTCCCACAATAAACTTGCAGTAAGCAGTGAGTGACTGACTTTGCTTCCTATGTATTTCCTACTATTGATTACAAATCAACTCTGAAGTAGGAAAAAAAGAACATCTGTTTTTAGTTATAGTTATATTAATTATTTTCTCCTCTTGCTTCAATATCAAGGCCTAGCGATATATTGACAATGTGAGTTCAACTCTCACGCTAATGCCAGAAGATTGAGTGGAAATTTTACAAACCTCCTTGCTTTAATCTTAACTGTTACTTTTTACTTGCATTTGGCTGTTTAATTTTTTTAAAAATACTTTATTTACTGTTCTTTCTTACCCAAATTAAAATATTTAGTTTCCAGCTATAAGCCTATCTGAAGCCCATTTTGAGTATTTAAAGGCACCATAAAAGCTCTTTGACCAATGGCAGCTGATTTCACCATGTACCACACAGTCTATGCAGTTTGCTTCTAATTCAATTCACCTTTGTGAAGGTATGAGGTCAGCATGCAGCCTTGTAAGAAAAAACATAATAGGGAATGGAAAAGAAAACTTTAACTTGGTGTTATGGGACCAGCACACAGATTCCCATAAGCATCATCCAGTTTGTCTTACTGGGAGACAGTGCTAAAATGACTAACAGATTAAATGGACCAGCATTTGGTGTTGGTGGTTTGAACAGCAAGAGTATGTGCATATCAGACTGTACACCATGGTTCTTGTGCATTTACAAGTATGGCCAGCTTCTAAGCATACAGGAAACACCTGCCACATTTATCTGTGACTGAATGCATGAAAGTGCCCAGTGAGATATAGTGTGAGGTGATTAACACAAAGAGCCAGGCTTTCGGGCGCAATTACATAACTCTCTAACCAGGAAGTTCCTACGTTTATTAAGCTCCCCGCTGCAACACATCATGGCCCTTCTGGTAACCATGAAACTCTATAGCCACTCCTCATCTGCCTTTCTTTATAATAAAAGATTAAAACTTAAATTAGAGATCAAAGTACATACACACAACAATTCAAAACAAACTTCAGATTCCTTGAAACTATTTACACTAATCTGTCCCCTTATCATTTAAATAGTCCCAAGCAGTGTTCTAACGATCAAGAGTGATCAGTCTTCCAGACCATGTTCTCACTTCTGTTGAGTTTGTGTGTGGAGCTTCCTGTGGAGAGGGGCCTCACTTCCTGACAGCGTATCTGCAGGTTCCAGATCCTCTCTTTGTTGTATTGGGAAATAATGAAAATAAACCGAGTTCCAGAGAAGTCCATTTGTAGTCTCCACTAGGTAGGATCTGGGAGTTGCTGCCAAGTTTCGAACTGTTCCAAATGGCTGGAAACGTTTGAGCTAAACTTTGTTTCCTGGTCTCAGTTCAGGTAGTGCTTTTGTTTGGTGCTGAACATGGAGATTTTATTCCAGATGAATTTTCTAAACACTTTCAGGTCGGGCCACTTAGGGTTAAGCTGTATAGGTACCACAGGTAAAGATGTCCTTAGTCATCTTCCCATCAGAAGTTTTGCTAGAGATAGTCCAGATGCAAGCAGTGTTGGACTATATGACAGGAGTTCTTTATGTGGGTCCACTGATGTTTTGCAGAAGTCTTTTTAACTCTGAATTGCTCTCTCTACCCCTCTGGGGGTAATGTAGATTACTACTATGATGTTCAAAATCAAAGTCCTTTGCAACTAGAAATGTTTCAGAGGTAAATTGAGACTCATTTTCAGATATAAGGACTTCAGAAACTCCATGTCTTGCAAATGCTGTCATTAGTTTCTGGATGACCTTTGCCAGCAAAGTGTGTGTACATATAGCAAAGTCAATATATTTGGAGAAATAATGGACTACGATAATGTATGTATGTCCTTTCCAGAAAAAGAAATCTGTGGCTACTCACTGTCAGGATCTGTCAGGTAGCTTTGTAGAGAGTAATGCCCTGGTGATTGTTTTTCCCTTGTTACATATCTTGCAGCCTATTAAGGTCTGAATTTGCCTACTCTGACCAGACCACCATACGGTTTGTTGGGCTCATGCCCTGCATTTGTTTATACCTTCGTGTCCCTCATGGATTTTGGAGACCATCTCTTTCTGAAGAACTGCAGGGATAAGAATGCGTCATCCTTTCAGAATTAGGCCATCAGGCATATGAAGGTAATTTTGGTCCTGCCAATATGGTAGCACATCTGTTGGAAGTTGACTCCTTTGACTCCACCCTCTCTGGCAAAGCTGAGTTAGTTTCTGGCAAGTCTCATCCTTTAGTTGTTTGTCTCTAATTTGCTGAAGTCAGCTGGCAGATTCTGGAATTGCTGCCAGAACTAGGTCGTTGTAGATTTGACATCTTTCTCTAAAATATTTTCTTCTTAGATTGGTGGCTGCTCAACTGGGGCTCTAGACAGAGTATCTGTTGCTATAGGTGCTTTCCCTAGTATGCATTCAGTGTTGAAAGAAAATCACATCAGCTGTTGTCTAAATCTTAGGTCATCCTGTGGTTTTGAACCCAGTAGTGCCACTAAGGCCTTGTGTCCTGTTTCTGTATTAGAATTCAAGCCAAACAGGTATGCACTGAGCCATTCACAGACCCAAGTGACTCCTAGAGCTTGATTTTCCACTTGAGCATACCACTGTTTAGTTTCTACGAGACCTCTTGATGTGAATGCAATAGATCTCTGGTCTCCTTCTGGCTACTTTTATGTGAACACTGCTCCCGAACCATATGAAGATGCATCTGCTGATACTGTTGTTGGATAAGCGACAAAGGGTCTTGTGGCACCTTATAGACTAACAGAGGTATTGGAGCATAAGCTTTCGTGGGTGAATACCCACTTCTTCGGATGCAAGCAGTGGAAGGTGCCACAAGACCCTTTGTCGCTTCTACAAATCCAGACTAACACGGCTACCCCTCTGATACTTGTTGTTGGATAGTTTACTGAAGAGTGTTTCAAAGGTGGAGATGTCAGTAGTTCTTTTATTAAATGTGTGTTGTTGTGAGCTACGCCGGATCCATATATTGTGACCACTAAGGAAATCTCATAAGGGTTTTTTTAGATGAGCTAATTTTCATAAAATTTCCCAAAATGGTTTGTTATGCCCAGGAATCTTTTTACAGCAGAAACATCTACGGGTTTCTGTAAAGTGAGTAATGCCTTGAGTTTGTCTGCATCCAGCTGAATTCCTTGTTTGCTAATTATGTATCCTACAGATTTTATCTGCTCCTTTCCAAATTCACATTTCTCTTTCAGAGTGAGGCCAGTCTGTTGGAAGCATATCTAAACTGCATGTGGTCATTCATCATATTCATTTGTATTTCTACCAGATACCAACACAGCATCTGCATGGCAAAGGATGCCAGCAAATCTGACATGATCTGAGAGATTCTCTTTTGAAAATGTTCTGGTGCTGAAGATGTATTGAATAGAAGTCGACTGTAACAGTACCTTCCAAATGGTGTGATGACGGTAGTTAATAGTATAGCTTCTTTAGCAAGGAGGGTTTCCTAGAAGCCTGCTGTAACTTTAGCTCAATTATCAGAAGCCAAAGACTACTTAATGTGTCAGCTGCTGGAAGTATGTGTCTTTCTCTGCACACACTTTTATTAAGTTGTGTCAGGTCCACACAAATTCAGAGCAGGGGCTGTGAGAGCAAAGAGGGTCACTGATGGCACCAATTTTATTTTGTATTCCCCTGACAGCTCTTCTAGCCCTGTGAAGACATGGTGATATATCACATGAATAGTTTGGTTTTTGCTATTAATGCATTCCAGTCACTCAAGTAGGTGCAGTCCTTATATTACTGGCCACTCTACTAGGGGAGTTGTCAGTCCTTGTATTACATATATTATTGGTTGAAGAACTTTCCATCCTTTCTCCAGTTTCCCAAGGAACTGGTCACAAACATCCAATATATTGTTACTAGCTTCATGTAGAAATTTATTAGGTCTTTGCAGATCTTACCGTCTTTTTTTGGAGTTTCAGTGATTGCTGCCTCAATATCAGTTTTAAATATAATGTGTTTTGACTGTTTAGATTCATGCTTGTGTACCAAGGTGTTGTCTGTTCTGTTGAGGTTAACATCCCTAGACGTATGGACTTATTGTTATCTGATGATAACACTCCCTCTTGGATTGTTTCCACTACTCTTGGTGACCTGCACGCTGTTGCAAAATATCCCATTTTTTGGCGTTTTCTACATTCTGCTTCTTCATTGGTGCCAGCTGTGGCTTGGTGTCTTGCTACGTCTTCCACAGCTTTTCCAAGCTTCCCTCCTTTTAAGGTTTTTTGGTCTCCCGCTCTCCAGTTGTGCACTGCTCTTATGTTGGAAACGTTGTCTGACTGCTTCTGTCACATTTGTGTCTTTTCACTGTGTCGGTATCATCTGATGCAGTCTCCCTTATTCTGCTAGCATGTAAGTCACACTGTTGTTGCCTTATGGTTGCTTGCATTCTTACTTTTCCTATAGTTTTTGTTACTGTGAGATCTGGGTCTAACTGATGCTGTGCTGATAAATTGGTGTCTCTTATGCCAACAACTGTCCTCTCTCTTATTAGTTCTTCTTTTAGCGATCCATATTTGTAATGTTCAGCAAAACCGTGAATTCCAGTAATAAAAGTCTCAGTGGTTTCCCCTTGTTCCTGTACCTCCTATTAAGTTTGGTCCTTTTATATATAATATTCTGTCTGCCTATTAAGAGGATCAAAAGCCTCTTTCACTTTGGAGTATTCTGTCTTTTCCTCAGTAGTGTGGAGTTATGGTACATAGGATGTCAGCAGCAGCATCACTCATGGCACGTATCAAGGCGTGTATCTGGTATTCTTGTGCTTTCTCTGTTAAATCAGAAGGCATCCAGAATCCTCAAATCTATGGATCCAGCAAGGCCAGCTGCCTGAGTTTAACAAAATCAAACTTCTTTAACAGAGACATTGGTGCTATGGGCTCCGTTGCTGCACTGAGACAGGGCTCTGCCTGCTGCATCTTTCACTGGTCTCCTTCCTGATTTTCCCCACTCACTCACCACTCTGGCAGTCTGGGGGTCTCTCTTCTTTCCTTCACTCTTTATTTAGAAAGAGGGATCCACTCACTTCTGACCCCTTGTAGTGTGAGGACATAAACACAAAGAACCATGCATGCCTTAAGCAGTAATTAGAGATCGCCCAGTCCCTATCCAGGAGGTTCCTATATTTATTGTATCCCGGTTATCTCTGGTGTCTGTGGAGAACCAAGAATGCACTCCACATGAGGGCTTGGGATCTGTCTCCATGGAAACACCTAGGCCCTAGCCTCATGCTTCCAAAACACCTCTGTGGTTATTATAGTTGATGGTTCCTTCCTGTTGCCAGCACTGCAAATACCACGTGTTTACAATGGACTGTTTAGTGATACCTACAATCCACTCTGCATCCTGGGGTTGCATGCATGTAAATAAGATGTTGCTGCATTTATTTGTCTTGCCCTTTCATATGCATCTGAAGTCAAAGGCTCCCTCAATGCGGTCGTCTGGGGAAGGGGGACTATTTGGGTTTGAGTGCACAGGGATCCAGAAACAAAGGGTGCCCTTTAAATTATGCAGAACATAATTTTGCCCAGAAACTAATAGATTTTGCATTACATCAAAACTAATAGCTAAAGTGAAAAAATGAGAGGTAGTCAGTAACTACAGAGCTGCTTCAGCTACAGAAATTTTAGATTTTCGTTGCAGTTTTCCCTACTTCACCTTAGAATTGTGCAAAAATGCCAATGTTCACACAGGATGAAAGTCAGCTCAGTGCTATGGATTTATGCACCATTTAAGTCCCACTAACATCCCTTAAGTGCTGACCCTCTGTACAGGATGAATTTCACCCAATATCAATAGTTATATGTGATATCTGAGCTTTTCACAAGTTGTTGCAGATGGAATTTCACTATTGTGTAATTTTAACATTTCTTCAGAAAGGAGATTTTTGTTAGGAAAGTGATCAAAACTGTTTTTTGTCTCCTCCAAAAATCCAAACAGTTCCCACAAAACTATTTATATATTCACAGAAACATAATCTCTTCCCCTATTTCGTTCTGACCAAGGCCTTGCTTCAGCAAGATATTAAACATGTGCCTAACCACAAGCATGTGAGTAGCCAATGAGACTATTTGTGTATTTAAAATTATGCGCATACTTATGTGCATTGCTGATTCTGGGTGCACACACACAATAGAATTCAATATCAAAGCAACCACAATCACACACAAAACACTTTCATATACCACAGTGGCATCCGAGAGGGTGAATTTTGGGGGGTATCTTCAAATCTTTTGTATGTTAAATTTAAAAATAGCAAATCAAATGCTAATGAACACATTCAATTATTTCCACCTTTTAAAAAACTGTTTCCCAGATCTCATCTGAGGCGGTGGACACTTCTCTTTACAATCAGCATTCTTCTAATAACTAATTCAAATGGATTAAGTTTAAATGCAGCTTTTTAATGGCCAGAAGTAAATAGATTCCAGTATAGACTTTTGATAGGTATCATATCATGTTTCAGGTACAGCCATATGTCCCATTCCATCTCAGAGTTGCAGACATGACCAAAGGGTATTCAATGTCATTTCAGTAGTCTGTGCCTTGCTTTGTTGGTTCCTCCTGGTATCTCTTAGACGAGCCTCTCTCGGTAGAGTTTTTCAAAATGACATGTTTATGGGAGTGAACTGGCAGACAAACAATGTACTGATTGGATAATATAACAAAATATGATTTGTGTTTCACTGCAGTAAAATGATGCAGGACCATATTTGATGTGGCATTTGAAATAGGAGAATCTAATCATATAAAATGGATTTCAGAATGGTAATTGGAAAGTTTTAGAGTTGGCTTTCTTAGACGATATAATTGGGCCTGGATGAAGTCATAAAGTGAGGGCTCAGTGCCTTGTGGAGTTGAAGTCTCTTTGAAATTCTCTATAAAAATGACCATTTGTGCCAGGGACTTGAATAAAACTTTAATATTAAGGCGCTTTGTTGCATGAAGTTTTAGTCTCAAAGGTAATGTTGAGTCATGAAGCATGATAAAGGAATGTTAACTGAGGTGCTTAAAAATGAAGCTCTTTAAGTATAAAAATCCAATTTTGAACTTCATTTAGAATGTTTATGAACCATACAAAATGATATTATACTTTCTTATCATAAGGAGTATCTCAATTATTTGTTAGAACACTTTTTTTAAAGGATTTTTTTCCATTCAGTTTTACTAATCACTTCCAATTACTTAGGGTACGTCTATACTTACCCGCTGCTTCGGTGGCAAGCAATCAATCTTCTGGGATCGCTTTATCGTGTCTTGTGTAGACGCGATAAATCGAACCTGGAAGTGCTCGCCGTCAACACCGGTAATCCTACTCCGCGAACGGAGTAGGCGGAGTTGACGGGGGAGCCTGCCTGCCCGTGTGGACCCGCGGTAAGTACCTTTTAGTTCGAACTAAGATACTTCGACTTCAGCTACGTTATTCACGTAGCTGAAGTTGCATATCTTAGTTCGAATTGGGGGGTTAGTGTAGACCAGCCCTTAGTATACTGAAAAATTACAGAATGTCTACCACATGTGGAATTTACCTTTGGCCTAGTAATTTGATATGTTACTGAATAATCCAAGTGAAAGCTGACAAATGGCTATTCAGTTCTGACGTACTCAAGCACAGCTAATATATTAAGTTTATTTTGGAAAACTGAATAATTACAGTTTGCAATAAGAGGTCTTAATTTAGCACTGCAATGTTCCAATAATTTAAGATACAAACTAAGTTTGAAAGCCCAGAATTGGAACTATAATACACCAAAATAACTATAATTTGATACGGAAAAGTCCCTTTGGATTTTGAATATCTAACTGATGCCTTTAAAAAGCTGCTTCTTATTTTTGTACGACCTATAACTTTTTATTTTATGCTCTTCTTACTTCTCATCATCTAGTGGCACTTCCAATGCTGTGCTAAGAACAATGATGTCGGTGCATTCATAATTTTTTTTGTGTGCAAATTGGTGCAACTATAATTGAAATAATTTAATGATCAATAGAAAGCTAACTTCAATATTGTACAAAATGTCACACTTTGCACAAGAGTAAGGTACTGTCAATCTCATAAGAGGATATGAGAGAATCAAACAACCTGTCTCTCAGAAGGCAGGTTCAGGTTCCTGGTGCAACCCACTAGTTGTGTGAGTGTGTGTGTTAGCTAGACATCTCCTGTAACCCACTGGTGTGTGTGTGTGTGTGTGTGTGTGTGAGTGTGTGAGTGACTGATCCACAGGGGATATGAATCTGTTACATCCGCAGCTAGAGAATTTTGCCTCTTTAGTTCAAGCTGTAGCAGCTTATGCTTTTAGCTCTGGAGCTGCTGGGCTCTTTCTGCGCCTTCCTCCCCTCTTGTGAAAATAATATTGATCGCTTCCTCTCCCCCATCCTCACCTACAATTTCTCTGGCTTTTGAGGAAAGGCGGAAGAGCCAGGACTGATTCCTTCAGCAACCTTGATGGGCTGCTTTTCTCCAGGTGACACATAGGAAAGACAGCCAATCAGAAAGGGGTTTCCCCTGGGCAAGGCTAATAACCATGTGCCATCTCCAGCAGAGCTGAGTTGGCAGCACTGGTTCCATCCATGTTATGGCCACTTCCCCGGGCTGCCTATGGGCCAGAGCACTGTATGGAACCTCTGCAGCATGTGAACCATGGCCCACTCCATCTCTGCCCCTCCTGATCCCAGTCCTGTTTCCTGCCTGTCCCCTCCCACCAGGTTTGCAAAGAGGTCCTTGGGAGCTAGCATAGTATTCCACCATGTCTGTGCTGGGGAGATCTTCCCCCAGTTGGATATGGGGCTTTTAGGGCCCTTTTACATGGTGAAAATAGCTGGATTTGGGGTAAGGATCTCATCCCTAGTGATTTACATAGGCTGCACAGCCTTCACATGGATGGGCACAGATTAAGGGCTACATGTACTCTGCTTTTGCACATTGAGGGGAGCTGAAACCTATGGGTCTGTTGGGGGAGAAGCAGGGTGAGCTGGATAATGCACACTTAGCCCCTTACTCCAATCCAAACTCAGTCTCTTCAGGGATTGTGATCCATGAGTAGAGCTGGCTATGCTTTGACAGACACTCAACTCATCTCCCTGTGCAAATCAGTGTATGTTACTGCAGTGACTCACGTTTCCTCCACCGAACCATGAGCACCCCAGAGATGAGCTGCAGGAGAGATGGCAGCTGATAGGGGAGGTCTCTTGTCAGGGTGGCTCCTGTGGGGGAAAATGCCGTCAAGGCCAAGAGGGAGGCAGACGACAGTGATTCTCCAATGAAGAGGAAATGTGGTGGGTTTAAACTCTCTGCATTTCCACTTCTCAACACGAGAATAACCAGTGAGCAATAGCATAGGGCACAAGGGACAGTGAGCTGAGGAATAAGGGGTTCGGTGAACTCATGTTCATGAACTCTCTGCCACCCCCATCTCCAAGTAGCTCTGCAGTATCGGTGCACACAGGGCTCTGTTGTTGCAGTTTGGCTTCTCGGTGTGAGGTTTCTCAAGTTGTTTGGCCTGCATATGCTGTTCTGAGTATGGCTTAAAGAGCAAAATAATATTACAAAATGACTTGAGAGTGTGCTTTTAATAACTGTGATTCCCACTTAATCTAAATTTTAGTGTCCTTCAGAAAACTTATCAACTGAAGCTCTGTGTCGGAGTGGGGGAGGGGTTGGGTGGCTAATTACCATCATTACCATTTGCACATAATGCTTCTGTAGACATCAGGTTCAAAGGCTGTGAATCTGTCAGAGATAACCATCTGCCTCTCTCAGCTATTTCAATTGATTATTCTGCTGTGCTTGTCATATTAGGACTTGTTCCCCCCCTCCCCATCTGTCATGATGGACTGACATTTTGGTGGTCATCCATAAAATGAAAATCTCCTGATCCTCCTCATTACCAATGGCATCAGCTTCCTACATGGAGGATTTACTCCTGACAGCAGCATTTTCATCATGAATTTTAAGGGACAGATGGACTCTCTGAACAAGTAAAGGATTCCTCCTATGGATGAGGCCTGTCTAATCGATTATCATTCCCCAGGTTCAGACTAGCAATGCCCTTCTCTTCAAACTTTGAATGGAACATTCTCTCTGGCATGGAAGAGCTCACCCAGATGTTTTCACTGGATACCAGTTTTGGAGCGGCAGGGTTGGCATTCAGGGATAAGGAGCTGTGACTAATGTCTTTCCCTGTGTCCATTACCAGTCAGACTGCAGATGAGGGCCTTGTCCTGTCTCTTACTCTAAAACAGCGGCAAGATTGTCAGTCTGAGGTTTGGATTGAATCATAATTGGCCTAGTGGTATTGTATACAATATTTGATGATGCTTACTGTCTGTCTGCAGGCAGGGAGTCTGAGTACTCTGTATTTGTGTTGCTCTACATTTCCAGGTTGAGGGTTTCTAAATTCACCTATTCCTTCAATTTGTCCTTGGTTCAGGATAACCATTTCAGGGAGGCAGATGTGAAAGGGTTTTGTGTCCTTGAGGTTTAGTTGCTTCATGTCTCTGAGAAGTTTTTAGACACCTAAGTTTTTTGTGGGGGGAGGGGGTAAAGCATAGAAGGACCATTATTCTTTGTTGGCTTACTCTTTTCACTGTTTATTCCGTAATAGGATTGCACTCTTTAAATTTTGTTTTATACTGTGTCCTTCAAGTTTTCCCCTCTCCAAAAGCAGACATCTTGGGAGTGGGGAGGTATCTAAATAATGTCCATCTTGTCATTTATCTTTTTTGAAGTCTCCATGCACAGGATTCCCACCCACCTCCCTTCAGAAGTTAAGGTACTATCTTTTGCTGTGTGTTGTTTTCAGAGTTGTGGGGAGAGTTCCTCACACCATTGGAGAATACCTGGAGATTTTGTGGATTTTGGAAAATTGACAGTTGGGGTTGTTAGGGGAGCTCTTGCTTTCTGCACATTCAGGAACTGACTGAGAAGGTTCTAAAAGGAGCTGAGGTAGAGGCATTTGGATTGAAAGATGGGGGAAGGACTTTTTTTTTTTCAACTGCTAATCCCTCAAGGGACCAAAAAATTCTAAGAGTTTTGGGTAGTTCTTATGTGTTTTATGCTCGATAGATGAAATTCAGGAGTGGAAATCCTACATACTGATACCTTCAATGAAGCAGATTTACAGATGATTTTCCAACCTTTCCTCCATAAGGTTTTGCAATTAATTTGAATAAATGTGTTGTTTCCATATATTGTCACGTGAAGGATAATTACAGGCCCTGTGCTCCCTCATTTCTAGTAGCAGGGCTCTGTCTGCTTTTCCTGTCTAAAGTGGATATCAGATTGTCACTGTAATGATGTAGGCACCTCTGATTGGTGATACCTGAACTCCACACTTGTCTAGCTGCTTTTGGGGCTACCAGGATTTTAGTCTCATTCCTGGAAGTTCTGCCTCTCAAGGCCAAGTGCCTTGAAGAATGGCATCTGGTCACAGGTTGTGCACTACACAGTTAGTACCAGCGTTGAAACACACAGATGTGAATACAAGGTAGTACAATGATAGCCAGCTCAGCTGTCAGTAATGAAACAAGTTAATCAATGAGTTGATACATTTTAACATGCTCATCTTAAATGGCTTACGATGTATCTGGTTTTAATATGTGCTGTAATAATAGTGCTGTAATCCACAGTAAATACTAATATTAAGGCTGCTGTGCTGTAAGGCATGAAGTGGAGCAAAACCAAGCAATATATGGTTGAGAGGCCCTGAATCCATGGAAGGGGGGACCTGGGGAGCAGAGCCAACATAGTAAGTTCCGCCTTTCTGGGGCCTGCAGAGGTGGGTGAGGCATGGCATGGCTAAGAGGTGGCCCAGGGAGGAAGAACAGCCATTTTATGCTGCAGGCTCACCACAGGACCCAACAGAAATACCACCAGGGGAACACAGAATAGTCTCCAGCGTCTTCTCAGTAGACTTCTGCCCTGTAGATTGGCCACAGCGCAGGAGGACAGAGGCGACATTCATCTCCTAGCACTCCCAGGGACCACCTTTGTCCTTCTATTTTTTCCCGCCTTCCTTTTTTCACCTCTGTTCACTTTGCATTTATTTTTACTATGTATTCTGTTTTGTTTTCCCACCCCCAGCATCTCCCTATTCCTATTGGGTTGGTCCTTGGGAGAGTAGGTCATACTGAAGTCCAAAGGATGGAAGATAAAATTAAACTTATATTTTTAGGACATTTGCATAATCAGCAAACATAATTATGAGCGAGAATCAGGATAGATTGAAGACCATGGTTTTATTTTAAAGAAAAGAGAGGATGAGCATGAACACACTCCAGTTCTCCTCCACCTCATCACCCCGAGAAGAAAGAGCAGAATTTAAGCTAGGTTCATGCACAGTACACAGCGGGCAGTATGTGATCTCAGCTCTGTGCTGTGGTTAATAACTAGTTGCTGAAAGATAGTGCCATTTTAGATGGGCCTTGCTGTGCTAAGAACTCCAAATACCCCATGCTTCCAGAGAGTATAAATTAAGCGCTCAGGAGTGACATTTATACTGGATGTCACCATTAAGTTTCAGAGTTAATTTCATCTTGGATGTTCACTTTATTATTGAACACTTCATTGAATCATAAACAATTAAACTGTATAATTGAGGGGTAAATCACAGAGTTGACAGCTGTCAATCACATGATGTGTGTTTGGACTGAATAACTCCAAATAAATGTCACACACATGAAGGAGCTTTGTTTTTTAAAAAAATTAAAATCTCTTATAACTGCTATATCTGGAACAGGTCAACAGTGTGACCATGACTAACTATGCCTAATTGCTACTATAGCTACTTAAGTAAGACTTACAAAGCAGCTGCTGAGTAATTGCAGGATTGTAATAAACCAGAGCCAACGTGTTTAGAAGGGAAAAAATGTCTCTAGTTAAAGCATGCTATTGAAAACATCGTGTAGCTAAATAAGCCCAGACACTGACCTGAGCTTCTGCTCCAGGAGTCAATTATTATGGTTCCCTGATTCTCAGGCTAGATTAGCACTACAGCGAGCCACAACAAATTTAGAGCAGCCTGGGGGCTGCTCTATCTTCTGCCATCTGGCTATGGTCACCAAGAGGCCATATACCAGCTGAGCATGGCTAGCGTGCAAAGTGTTTCAGCTACATCCTTGCTCTGACATGCCTCTTGCAACAACCCCAAGTAGGGAGATGGTACACAGGCTAGCTATATTGACTCTGTGCCAACTGAGAGCTCCCCCATGCTGAACAAATTCTCAGCCAGGCAGATCTGGCTGCTTTTCAGCCCTTTTTGTGCCATTCAGGCTGCACAAAGGGGCCAGAATTTAAATGGGAATCTGGCCTATATATTTGAAAGAGAGGACACAAATCTCTGCTCCCAACTTTTGTCTGTTATACCTACTTTGCCAGAGGAAGTAGCAAGTACAGTGAGACTGAGTTACAGGCACAGATGGAGGGTGACTATATTTTAAGCAAATCTCAAAAACCAAGCAGACACTTTTATAGTTGGGCTTTCCAATCATTTTTGCAACTGGAAACACAAATATTTGTTTTTATAAGTTTAACAGGTAGCTGAAGATAGTCCTCTAAGATATTAATTTAAGTATAGATTTCCCTGCACAGTAATAAGTCATTGCTTCTGTTAGTAAGATCATCATGGAGCTTTCCTCTCCGCAAAGGTGCTGAGATAGGTAATGAGCGCCATATACATATTGTGATGGGACAAGGCCAGATGGCTATAGTAAAGTAGTGGGAGACAGATATATTAGACACAGGCTAAACAAATCCCTGTTACCAGGATAAGCAAATGGCAGCAGCTCCAGGTCAATTAAGACACCTGGGGCCAATTAAGATCTTCCCAGAAGGCAGGGAAGACAGCTAGGTTGTTTGGTACATCTGAAGCCAATCAGGGGCTTGCTGAAACTAGTTAAAAGCCTCCCAGGTAGTCAGGTGGGCGTGCGTATCAGAAGCTGTAGGAGGAAGCTGTGCTGTTGGAGAGACTGAGAAGTACAACCCATATCAGACATAAGGAAGGAGGCCCTGAGGTAAGGGTGAAGTAGATATTGAGGAAGTGGGGGGCGCTGTAGGGAAGTGGCCCAGGGAATTGTACACATCCTGTTTCTAAAAAGTCAGCTACCATAGCTGATACTGTTAGTGTTCCTGGGCTGGAGCCCGGAGTAGAGGGTGGGCCCGGGCTCCCCCCTTTGTCCCCCGATTAATCACTGAGACTGGGAGACAATAGAGACTGTGCAAGGGAGGGTAGCTTCTCCTCACCTCCCTTGCTGGCTGATGATGACAATGGCTCAGTAGGCTGTGACCCTTTCCTCCAGAGAGAGAAGGGATACGTGGAGGGTCACAGTGAGCCTCTGAGGCTAGCGAAATCCACCAGAAAACACGGGACCCACGGAGACAAGGTCAGAGCTTTGTCACGATATCTAGCTATTTGGGTAGCGGCATCACTCTCACTGACATGCTAGTTCTTCCATTGCTCACTGAGAGTCCAATTTCAAACTAGTGTGAGTATTGCCTAAGTAAGGATGGATGGTTCAGTCCCTGTATATTTGATTTGGGAAGCCTGTTGTACTTTTGGCCTGTGAAATCAGGGTATGTATAAATCAGCGTTAAATGCAGCATAGTGGAATTTCATCAGTTAAATATCATTTTGACTGTGGTAACTAACACTTGCTTTCACAGGCCCCAGTCCTGCATGTGACTGTGCCCGCAGATGGATGCCTGTTGAAGTCAGCAGAGCTCAGCACAAGACACCCAGGCAGACACCCAGGCAGACTCACTTGCAGCCTGGGGGCTGAGAGAGCAATCGGGGCTGCAATCAATATACTAACATAGCTTAAATATCCTGTTTGGTTTTCAGTTAATGTATATGGAATATGGTATAAATATACCATATTCATCACATTTGTATATAGTTTACCTTATCATGGGATGTTATTTCAGAGTTATGGCATATTGAAAAGCTTGCAATTCACAAGTATGATCTCATGGCTGTGCCTTATAGTTTTACTGAATGTGCTTCTAATTCATCTTCGAGTGCTGGTCCCCATGTGTATTCCACGTGTGGGTGTGCCTGCACGCCATGCTCCCGAGTCTGGAAATTCTGAGCAGTGTCCCTCAGCCCTCATGCACAGTAGTTCTCATGCTCCAGACCAAGGGCATAAGAGGCAGCTCAAGCCAGCCTCTCTCCAGTTCCTTCTTACTGCCACATGGCTGAGTCGGAATCCGCGTATCCACTGATTTCTCTTTGATAGCCTATAACGAGGTATTGTACATATTTTTATAACTATTATATTAATGTAGTTACAGCTTTGTCTTTCCCCATAGCAGGGATTCCCTCTGCAAAGTCTGGGACTACGCCCAGAATCCCGGGATTCAAGAACTGTATCTCCTGCCCTCACTCCTTTTTTGTGAGCAACAATCACCAATGCTCTCTCTACTGTTTCGGTGAGATGCATATTTCTGCAAAGTGCAGCATCGGCCGCTTGTTTCCACCCAGAATACACAAACCTCATGAGCTTTGATTCAGGAAACACCTTATGGAGAAGGTTATGAGGTCTCACTCTGATCCTGGCCAGGGAGATCCCCCTGTACATCAGTCCCATCGGATAAGCAGCACCTCTGCAAGCATGATCTTAAGAGCAGAGCACACAGCTGCTAAGCCTTTTCCCAGGCTTCCCATGAGAGAAGGGGGCACTCTAATTGTCGCAAGGGCAGATCCCCATCCAGATCTGCCCATAAAAGAAGAGATCCTTCCTGAGCCCAGCCAGGCCAGGTGAGCCTTTGTGTTTGGATCCTATTGGTGCAGGACCACTAAAAAAAAACATGCTGGAGGGTAAAGTGTGCAAGAAAAAGGATCTGTTGGTTCCATTGGTGGTGCCCCAAATGAGAAATCAGGGCTACACAGTTTTCCCATATCTTGACGATTGGCTCCCAGAAGGAGGTTAGATCGGTGACTTTGTTCTTGCTCCCTCTTCTAGCAGTGCTTGATGTTTGCATGAACAAAGAAAAGTCCATTTTAACACCCACACAGATTATAAACTTTATCAGAACAGCACTGGACTCCCTTTCAGCAAGAGCTTTCCTCCCCAGGGAAAGATTTCAGATAATGAGCAATCTGATAACACAGGTTACTCACAAACCAAGAACTATGGTCAAGGTGTGCCTTTCTTTTCTAGGTCACATGGCTTCATGCACTGATGTGACACCATTCACCACTGCTTACAAGCCTGGCTCTGGTCCAACTACTCACCAGACAAGGATCACATCAACACCAGAGTGACCAGGTGGTTGAACCCAGATCGAGTAAGAGTTGGTGTCCCCTTCATTACTCCCACCCTCAGTACCACCATTATAACAGATTGATCCCTAATGGGCCGGGGTGCTCACCTGAACTTCCATACCAAAGAAGCTACCTGGACCTCACGGAAGGCCAGACTGCACATCAATATACTAGAACTAAGGGCTGTCCTCCGGGCATGCAGGGCTTTTCTCCCACTCATTCATTCTCTCCATGTCCAACTGATGTCAGAAAATATCACCAATGGTCTTTTACATAAACAAACAGAGGGAAACAAGATCTCTTCCCCTATGCCTAGAATCAGTCAGGCTTTGGAACTGGTGCATCAGAAACTGTATCACCGTCTAAGCCGCAACTTTCCAGGTGCTCAAAACTCTTTAGCAGACAACGTGAGAAAACACTTCTCTGGGCTCAGCATCATCAGCCTTCTGCAGGTATCATGATGCTGAGCCCAGGAAGAGAAGCATCTCCATTTAGGGAGGTTGCCAGGACTAACTGAGTCTTTCCTACTTTGAGTAGGAGTAGCTTGGACATGTGCTGAACAAGAACATTCTAGTTCTGAATCTCATCCAAACACCATGCCATGAGATTATCTCCTGTTTTTAAAAAACTCACGTCTTTTCGTTAGCTCACTGCAGGTCCATCTTGCAGCAATCAAGGCCTTCCTTCTTCCAATAGAAGGATGTTCCATTTTCACTCACCCTACGACAGTGAAATTCATGAAAAGCCTAGCCAGGACTTCTCCACAAGTGATCAAACCTACAGCCCAATGGGACCTCAGTCTTGTCCTGTCAACGCTCACCAGACTACCATTTAAATGCTTGTCAAAATGCCCCGTGTCCTACCTATCCATGAAAGTTCCATTTTTAGTTGCTGTCACCTCAGCCAGAATGGTGAGCAACATGGGAACCTTCGTGGCAGACCCACCGTATACCATTTTTCATGAGGGAAAGCTCTCCCTTCACCTCCATCCTAAATTCCTCCCTAAGGATTATTTCTGAATTCCACTATCCACTTACCTGTTTTCTTCCTGAAATACCATGGCTCTGCTGAAAAGAGGAGACTTAATTCCCTCAATATCAGATGTGCCTTGGCATTTTAACTGCAGAGGACCAAACCTATCAGAATGTCCCAGGCTATTTCTTGTCATAGCAGAAAGGTTGCAAGGATAAGCCATATTTTCTCAGAGAATTTCTAAATAGATTTCTGGGTGGGTCATTATGTGCTACCACTTAGTGCCTATCCCTTCACCGGACAGCGTAAGGGCATATTCCCCCAGAGCACAAGCTGCCTCTACAGCATCTCTGCAGGAAGTACCGATACTGTACACATACCGAACAGCTATCTTGAGTTCCATTCACACAATCACAAACTATTGTGCACTAGGTCAGGATGCAGCAGTGGGAACCGCAGTACTTCAAGCATCTTTGCTGCCAGCATCCTCACACCCCACTGCAATCTGAATACTGCTTGTCAATCACCTCCCTGTGGAATATACATAAGGACCAGTACTCGAAGAAGACCTGGAGGTTACTTACCTGTAACTGCCAGTTTTTTTAAATGTGTGTATTCTGTATTCCTATCTGTATTCCATTACACACCCTGCATCCCCTCTGCTTCAAGCCTACTGGATATATGGTAAGAAGAGGAACTGGAGAGGCATTGGGCCACACTGCCTCTTATGCCCTGCAACACAAGGACAACTACTGCACATGTGCACACCAGCGGACACTACTTGCTAGAATTCCCAGACTTGATTGCATGCTACACATGTGCAGCCACCTGTGGAATACAGATAGGGACCACACATCTCAAAGAACTGCCAGTTACTGGTGTGTAAGCTGCATTTATTAAACCTGGCATGCAATAGCTGAGACAAAGGTGAGAGGATTATTCCAGGAGTGGGTGGGTGAGATTCTGTGGCCTGCATTGTGCAGGAGGTCAGACTAGATAATCATAATGGTCCCTTCTGACCTTAACGTCTGTGAGTCTATGAGACTGACTGTAGGAGTTAGAAGACACTACAAAAAGCAGAATGCTGACCGTTCAACTGTTTTTAGGTTTAAATTATATTTATTTCTAAAATAAATGTTTTCAATCAAGCTGGAAGTCAGAGCCCTGTATTCCATGAAATAAAATAAAATTTAAAAAGGAAAACTGAACTCGGCTATAATTACATTTTAGGGTGCCTGGCATTTAACAAGGTTGCCTACCAGCGCCTAATGGCAAAGATAAAGAGTCATAGAATTAGAACATAGATGAAATAGGGATAGAAAACTGGCTTAGAAGTAAGAGGCAAAAGATTACCCTTTTTTTTTAAAAAAAGCAAGCTTTTTCATGTTGGGGGGGTAGAGTTCTGAGTTCTGAAGAATGAAAATTTCAGGAGTTCAGTTAACATACACTCGCAAAATGGGAATGTTTATCTAAGGTTTCTAACCCTTTTGAATCTAAAAGATTGCATTAGAAATCTTGCAAGAATAGATTTCTTTGTGGTTCTGCCAGCACTAGGAATTGTGAGGCATGTAATGATGATATATGTATATATTCATACATTTTTAACTTTTAAGAAAAGTTTTTACTGTGGTTTGGCCTGAGTTTTAGGTGGCTTTGGTCTGCCTTTAAAAAAAACAATCTGGCTCTGTTTGCCCATCTTTTGTTCTGAATGGTATAGGGATCAATTTTAGGACCAACATTTCTGAAACCTTATAACTGAATCTGGCCCACAGGAGACATTCTTCTTACATTGAGTAGTATTTTTAAAGGAGGGGGTAAGGAGGTCCCCCATTTCTTTCCCAGGTCATTACTACTTAAAGTGTGAATCCAGCCATGGTGTGGAGCACAGGGGACTACTTGCCAGATAAGTCCCCCAGGGGGAATAGGTTAGGGGGTAGGAAGGACCCAGCTCTGCTTTCCCTTACTGACAGTCAGCACAAGGGAGAGTGAGCTTCTATGATGGGATATGCCCCATCCCACTGATAAGAAGGCTAATGAGTGTTCTGACACTCAAGCATTGCCAATTAGCTGCACCTGCAGAACAGGCTCCACCTGGAGAAGGGGATCTTGAAAAGGTGATGCTGGCTGCCCAAAAGGGTGAGGAGGTTGCTAGGGACTGCCAGTGAGCTTCAGCAGCAAGGGGAGCCCAGCCCTTGGGTAGTGGTTTGCGTTTCCTCCCCGCCCTTGTTTGCGGGGCAGACTGACACTGCAGCCTGATATGGGTGAGGGGCCATGGAGGGATACTCCTAACCAACAACCGGTGGCAAGACCTGGAGAATGCCACCAGGGAGTAGAAGCAATTGGACTCAAAAGGGATCCCCTGGAGTGATCTGAATCCCTGCCAGGAATAGTGAGATTCACCAGGCTCAGGAGACTGAAAGAGACCAATGGTGCTGGAACAATTTGTGTAGTGGGGGTGCTGAGAGAGCCATTGAACCAAAATATAAACCCTGTATATAATGGAAATCACTTCAAGACAGGGGGTGTGGCAGCACCCAGTTCCTGTCTAATCTTGGGCAAGTGACTTAATCTACTCTGTGCCTCAGCTCCAGTCTGTGAAATGAGGATAATACTTCCCTATCTCACAGGGTGTTGTGAGGATAAATTTGTCACTGAGTGTGAGGTCCTCAGACACTACCACCATGTAAGTAGATTCATGGCTATTTTCCCCTGGCCACAGAAGGGCAGGAAAGTCACTAATGGCTGGAGTAACCACTGTAGAAAAAGACCCCATGATCCATGTGCTGATCTCATGCCTCCAGCACATAGAATTTAGAGCGTCCCTGTTGTGCTGAGCTCTACACTGTGCTGAGTGCATGTCCCTGTGTTGCCTCCCCCAAATCACTTGTCACATGCACAACAGAACCATGCCGGCATTGCTGCAGAAAGGCCCTCTGCACCACAGAGAAAGGGAGCACTAATTCAAAAAATTCACCTGTTTCCAATGTGTCTCCCAGTCATTAGTGTAAATTAATGAAGCTCTGTTGTCATCTAGGAGCAAGGGATAGCTGGCATCAGTATGACTCCGTCTGGAATATTGAGTGCAAGTCTATTTACCATTCGATGGGAAAGGTGCTTTTGCAACAAAACAATACAAGGTTTAAGGGCTAAATCCTGAGGAACGCTGAACACTGGCCTCATGGGAATTAGTTTCTCAGCAACCTCAATTGTGAGGTCAAAGCTGTTTTTTCACTGGAAAAGTTTGAGGTGGCAAAATAGAACTTTACAGGTGGCCAATGAAATAAATACGTTTGTTCTACTAACGTGGGTAAAATCTATAGATGATGAAACTGGGAGTAAATAGAGAATTAAGGGTTGCATTCTTCACACTTAGGACATATGGAATAAGTGTGGAAAAGCACAGCATTTTAGCTTTTTATTTAAAAGCAGACAATGAATATAGAATCATAGAAATATAAGGCTGGAGAAGGGATCTGGAGAGGGCATCTAGTCCGTCCCTTGCACTGAGGCAGTACCAAGTTACGCCTAGATAACCCCGACAAGTGTTTGTCTAAGCTGTTCTTAAAAACCTTCAATGACACAGTTTCCACAACTGCTCTTGGAGGCCTATTCCAGTGCTTAACTATCCTTATAGTTAAAAAGTATTTCCTAATATCTAACCTAAATCTCCCTTGCTGAAGATTAAGCCCATTATTTCTTGTCCTTCAGTAGACATGGAGAACAATTGATCACAGTCCTCTTTACCACAGTCTTTATATTTGAAGACTGTTATCAGTCTTCTTTTCTCGAGACTAAACAAATCCAGTTTTTTTAACCATTCCTCATAGGTCATATTTTTGTTGCTCTCCTCTGGACTCTCTCCAGTTTGTCCAAATCTTTCTTAAAGTGTGGCACCCAGAACTGGACACAGTATTCCAGCTGAGGCCTCACCAGTGTTGAGTAAAGAGGGGAAATTACCTCACATTTATTATGTACAACACTCCTATTAATACACCCCAAAATCATATTAGCCTTTTTTACAACTGCATTGTGCTGTTGGCTCATTCAATTTGTAATCCATTATAACCCCCAGATCCTTTTCAGCAGTACTGCTGCCTAGACAGTTATTCACAATTTTGTAGTTGTGCATTTGAGTTTTCCTTCCTATCTGTAGCACTTTGCACTTGTCTTTATTAAATTTTATCTTGTTGATTTCAAACCAATTCTCCAGTTTGTCAAGGCCATTTTGAATGCTAAGCCTGTCCTCCAAAGTGCTTTCAACCCTTCCAGCTTGATGTCATCTTCAAATTTTATAAGCATACTCCACCCCCTTATCTAAGTCATTAATGACAATAGTGAATAGTCCCAGGCCTATGACTGACTCCTGCGGGACCCCACTAGATACGTCCTCCCAGCTTGACAGCAAACCATTGGTAACTACTATTTGAGGACAATCTTTCAACCAATTGTGCACCCAACTTATAGAAATTTCATCAAGACTACATTTTACTAGTTTGCCTATTCGAATGTCATGTGGGAGTGTGTCAAACGCCTTATTATAATCAAGATACATCACATTGGCTGCTTCCCCTAACCACAAGGCCAGTAACCCTGTCAAAGAAGGAAATTAGGTTGGTTAGGCATGATTTGTTCTTGACATGTCCATGTTGGTTATTACTTATTAGCCTATTAATCTCTAGGGGCTTACAAATTGATTGTTTAATCACTTGTCCCAATATTTTTGCAGGTATTAAAATTAGGCTGACTGATATATAATTCCCTGGGTCCTCTTTGTTCCCCATTTTTAAAGATAGGTGCTAAGTTTGCTCTTCTCCAGGCCTCTGGGACCTCACCCATGGTCCTCCATGAGTTCTGAACTTTTACTTGTAATTTTAGTACAAGAAAAAAAATTAAACTAAAGGGTATCTCTCAGCATGGTCTAATATAGAAAACAGACAGAGTTGATGAAAATGATTGCTTTTTTACAAGAAATTGTAAGATGAATTTTAAAGTAAAACCTTTTGATATTTTTCTGTTATAGGCAGAAAGGGACTGTTGCTAAATAGTGACGTCTTTGAACCCACCATTCAAAGCCACTTGTCTTTGTAAAATGTGCTGTGTATCAGCAAAAAACCAGTTAGATATCTGGACTGTGAGAATATAAGTTAGCAAATACATTTTGTTAGTGAAAAAAATCTTATTCAGCCAAAACACCTGAGCTTTGATAATGTTAACTGAGGACACTAGTTACAATATTTTTGTCTATCTTAAAATTTTCTCCTGATTTACTTTTTCTCAATCAGCCTTATCCATGGTGGTGATAATAATATTTAGCATTTATATAGCGCTTTTCATGTTCAAAGCACTTCATATAGGCAAATATTATAGTCTTCACAACAGCCTGGTAAGGTATCTATTCTTCCTCGGTGCTACGGCAATCATCCTCTTCAGAAAACATTTGATTTAAATAGGCAGTGCATAAAAGATTCTGATTAGTTCTCTCAAAAGTGTTGTCGTAGATGACTTAGGGCCTCATCCAAAGCCCACTGAAGGCAGTCAATAGGAATCTTTCCATTTACTTCAGGGAGCTTTGGATCAGGCTCTTGCAGAGAATTCACCCTTTGGTTGGGAATGAATTAAATTTGTCAGCTATTCCAGCATCATAGGGTAATCCCATTTGACATTCATGTGCTCCTCCAGACAGTATAATTGTAGCTGAGAAACTGGAGCTATCTCACATTGCTTTCTTTAATCAAGACCAGTTTCTTCATAATTGTTCCTGTAGTAGGCAGCTTAATTCTATGAGATTTTTTCCCTGATGGACTGATCCTGCTTCTACTGAAAGCAGTGGCAAAGCTCTCACTGACTTCGGTGGTGGAGGATCAGGGCCTGAAACCACATATCTTTTTAAATCAACCATGCTGTGATTGATAATACCAGCTGAGGAAGTTTTGGCTGACAGGCTTGATTGAAATGTGCATCAGAATATGTGGTGCTTGCCCTTCAGTCTAATCTATTACAGCAGCGCCCAGTCAGTCACCTTGGAGTCAAAATGCTAAATGTAATGGCATTCACATTAAAAAAGTCAGGGCCATTACAGTGTTATCTGGACATAGTCAACATTTTTCTGGATCAAGGGATCTTAATTACGTATAGTTAGTAGAATTAGAAGGAACATAAATTTATTTATTTTATTCTAATATGTATATTATATATTATATATATAGTGGCACCCACAGGTAGAGATGGGCAAAAAAAAATGAATGCAGATTCAGGTAGACCAAAATGTTTTGCAAATTTGTATCAAATTTGCTGAATTGTTATTGTGGGAAGGGGGAAGGGACAATAATTGGGGGGGCGTGTCAAAACATTTTCAAAATGAACTGTTTCAATTTTTTTATTCAGAATGACTTTTTGTTTTGAATTTTACTTCAATTTTATTTTTAAAAGGTTAAAAACCCTGGGAAACTAAGCATGTGGTTTCTGGTCAAACAAATCATTTTATTTCACCTGAAATGAAATGTATTGATATTTTTGGTTTGCAAAAAAAATAGAAAAAAAAATAGGTTTCAGTGTAGTAGCTGTGTTAGTCTGTGTCAGCAAAATGAAAATAAGAAAGAAAAACTTGTAGCACCTTAGAGACTAACAAATTTATTTCAGCATAAGCTTTCGTGGGTTAATACCCACTTCATCGGATGTGCATCCGATGAAGTGGGTATTAACCCACGAAAGCTTATGCTGAAATAAATTTGTTAGTCTCTAAGGTGCTACAAGTTTTTCTTTCTTATTTTCGTTTTAGAAAAAAAAATGTTTCAGGTTCACCCCCAAGCCACCCATTTTTTGGTTTGGTCAGCAAACTGAAAAATAAGCTGTTCACACAACTCTAACTACAGTTCCTTATAAGGATCGGGACTCCATTTTGGAAGCTGCCTTTTAAACAGTCATGAAGATGTAGTCCTTGAAATGATGAAATTGAAAACAATTTTGATGGTGTGTTTTTATTTTTCATCCATACATGCTTGTGTTCTTAAAAATATTAAATTTAAGATCATCACATACCAACATAATTAGAGGTAGATTTGCCATGTTTCAGGTTCCCAAAAAGAGGACACTGCCAGAGGGTGGGGAGCTGGAGTGTGCGTACAGTTGGTGGGGTGCTGAAGGGGTGTGTATAAACTGGTGGGTATTTGGGGAGTGCTAAAGGGGATACCTGGGGGTGCTGGAGAGGTGTGTGTACTGGAGGGGGTACCTGGGAGTGCTGGAGGTATGTGTGTACTGGAAGGGAGTTTGAGAAGGTATTTAGGGGGTACTGAAGAGGTTTGTGTGTACTGGGAGGGGTACCTGGGGGGCACTCTCAAGGTGTTGGGGGGGGGCAGTTTTGCTCCCTGTCCCGGTAGCAGGTGGCTGACACAGACCCGGGGATGCAGCACCAGCGTCAGTCAGCGCCTCCATGCAGGGTTCTCTCACTCCCCGGGGCTGAGAGCTGGGACCTGGATGGGTGGGATCCCGCAGTTGTGAGAGACTGATCAGATGGGGATACAGGGGAGGGACTGATCGGGGCTCTTTCTGAGCTACAACATCTGCTAAGCAAAAACCCGGACATTGCCTTTTATTTGAAAAATCTGCCCGGACAGAGGATAAAAAAATAGGCAATGTCTGGGAAAACCTGGACGTATGATAACCCTAATTAGAGGTAGAGCCTGGAAATAAAGCACTCAGAGAAATTCTACCAATAAGATAATAAAACCATTGGTTGAGTATTTTCTGGGGCCCTGATTTAGTGAACACATGCTTAAGTCCATTCTTAGCCAGCAAAACAGTTAAGCACACACTTAAATTTAACCACATGCATAAGTGCTTTGCTGAATAGAGGCAGACTTAAGCATGTGCTTAAAAGTTAAACAGATGGCTAGGTGCTTTTCTGAATTGCAGCTGTTTACTAGCAGCCTCATATGAAATGCATTGAAGTCAATGGAAAAATATTGACTTCAAAGGGCTTTGAATCATGTACTTTACCTGCAAAGATGAAAGTGAACCTAACGTCAAATGCATAAACCAGATTGGTGAATATAGTGAATGGAAGAAAAAATATTTAAGTTTGAAGCTCTGCATAATATTTTAGAATTTAAATTTTAATTGATATTTAAGGATCTAATGTAATTAAAAATGTTTCCTAACTCAAAAAATTGACTAATCTTTTAAAGTTCTTAACAAAACATAAATGTAGCCTAAGAGCAAACAATTTACCTCTGTTATAAACCTAGTTTGTTAGCTAATACTTTCTATCACATTCCATGCTATCAGTCTTACAAGTTGCCTGCACTTGACCCGAAAGGAAGTTACTTCTCTGTTCAACTTCCTGAATGACTTGTCTGTGTCTTAAAAAACAAAAAAAAGTCAAAGTCTGTAAAGATTTCATGTTTCAAATAATTTAGGAAAACAGCTCTAATATCTTTCAGGGATATTCTCTTTATCTCAGTTACCATCAGTCATGGTTTGCATCACTTTAAACTGTTACCTTGATAAAATTGAAGCATTTATCATTCTTCTGTCAGGTTCAAGTTTATTTTTCATATAGCGGTTTTAGTTACCTTAAATGCTAATATTTGTTACATCCAGTTTCATTCTTCCCATCCAGAAAATGGGAATAATATTTACTTACAGTGCCTACCTCACAGGGATAGTTTTTGGATTAATTAATTAATATTTGTAAAACACTTAAACAGATAGGGCCTAATTCAATTTTCAGCTTTTATTGTATTGGTGTAAACTGGGGAAGAAACAGACCATAAGAATGTAACATAAGAACGGCCATACTGGGTCAAAACAATAGTCCATCTAGCCCAGTATCTTGTCTTCTGATAGTAGCAAATGCCACATGCTTCAGAGGGAATGAACAGAATAGGCAATTGGCTAGTGATCCATTCCCTGTCATCCATTCCCAGATTCAGACAGTCAGAGTCTAGAGACAGCAAGAGCATGTGGTTGCATCCCTGAACATCTTGGCTAATGGCCTCCATGAACTTATGTAGTTCTTATGACCTATCTTATGACCTATCCTCCATGAACTTATGTGGTTCTTCTTGGAACTCAGTTATACTTTTGGCCTTCACAACATCCTCTGGCAATGAATTCCACAGGTTGAATGTGTTGTATGAAGTACTTCCTTCTGTTAGTTTTAAACATGCTGTCTATTAATTTCATTGGGTGACCCCTAGATCTTGTGTTATGTGAAGGAGTAAATAACACTTCCTTATTCACTTCCTCCGTACCAGTCATGATTTTATAGACCTCTGTCATATCCCCCCTTAGTCGTCTCTTTTCCAAGCTGAAAAGTCCCAGTCTTTTTAATCTCTCTTAATATGGAAGCTGTTCCATACCCTTAATCATTTTTGTTGCCCTTCTCATACCTTTTCCAATTCTAACATCTTTTTTGAGATGGGGCCACCACAACACAGCATGCAGTATTCAAGGTGTGGGTGTACCATGGATTTAGATAGTGGTGTTATGATATCTTCTGTCTTATTTATCTCTTTCATAAGGGTTCCTAAATTCTGTTAGCTTTTTTGATTGCTGCTGCAAATTGAGTGATTGTTTTCAGAGAACTATCCACAATGACTTCAAGATCTCTTTCTTGAGTGGTAGCAGCAAATTTAGATCCTATCATTTTGTAGGTATAGTTGGGATTATGTTTTCCAATGTGCTTTACTTTGCATTTATCAACATTGAATTTCATCTGCCATTTTGTTGCCCAGTCACCCAAATCCCTTTGTAATTCTTTGTAGTCTGCGTTGGACTTAACTATCTTGAGTAATTTTGTATCATCTGCAAATTTTTCCACCTCACTATTCACTCCTTTTTTCCAGATCATTTTTGAACAGAACCAATCCTAGTACAGATCCCTGAGTTACACCCCTATTTACCTCTGTCCATTCTGAAAACTGACCATTTATTCCTGTCTTTCAACCAGTTACTGATCCATAAGAGAGCCTCCCTCTTATCTCAATGTGGCCTAGTAGCTAGAGTGCTGGCCTGGCACTTAGGAGATCTGGGTTCTGTTCCCAACTCTACCACCGGCTTGTTGGGTGACCTTGGGCAAGTCATTTCCCCACTCTGTACCTCAGTCTCTGTCTGTAAAATTACCTCCTTTGTAAAGCACTTTGAGATATTCAGATAAAAAGTGCTGCATAATAGCTAGGTGGTATTAATATTATTATTTAGATGTGTTTGTACAGCACCTAACACAATGGGTCCTGATCCTGACTGAGGCCTCTGGGCATTTCAACAATGCAAAATATTTATAATGTTCAGAAATTGGGGGCCGGGGGGAACAAAATCAGAAAACCCTAGGATGGGTTCTTTTCCTGAAAAAAAACCCCAATTTATTTTTCTTAACCCATTGGGGAAGCTTCATTAATTAGAATGTGCTAAAACCAGACTCGAGAAACTTGAGGAAGAGATGGATTATGTGAGCGAATAAAGGCATTCAGAATGCAGATTACCAAAAAAAAAAAAAAAAAAAAAGTAAGGGCAAAGCCACATCTGTGTCACATAGTATTTAAAGGGAAACAATATTTCTGCAGAATGCTGAGTAGTGTTCTGATTCCTACAAGTGTGTGATAATTAATTGATTTCCTTGGGACTCCTCCAGGAATAAGACACCACTCAGCATGTGCAGAATTTGGCCCTAACTGATTTGGGGCATTTATCCTACAACAGAGCAGTTTTAAAATGTAATTTTAGTGTTATAAAACTACCATGATGCTTTCCAACTGCAGAAGCATGAAAAGGTATCTTGTAGGAGTTATTTAGAAACAGTTCATTTGGCTATATAAAAGCTGGGTATTATTATTGTATTATAAATTATGTTTACAATACGTTGTCTAGTGACACTCGACATTCACTGAAATTATATGGTGTCAGTCTTCCGTTCAACGAAATAAAATACACTTCTTGTAGAGCAAATAAATTGGGAGCCTAATTTTCAAACTAACGAAAGTCTATATTCCACTTTTGACCGTTAGATACAGAAATGCCCATTTATGTGCCTGAATTTTGATATGAGCAACCAGAAGTCCTATCTGGGCGCCAGTTATTTCAAATTGGGCCTTAAAATTGAGATTCTGCTTAATTCAATAATCAAAGTGTATTTAAATCTTTGTATTGTACACTCAGTCCTATGCAATTTGCCTCTTATTTCAGTGGGGCCAGGATTGCACCCATAATAGCTTATTTTTCATCTTGTGACTCTTGGACTCAAATACTGATAGGCAATAACTGAAAACTAGCCAAATGGGCTCATTGTAGTCTGTAATGGACATTTGTTCCCATCACAGAACTTCCATACAATTTGACACAATTGCTGGTGTCATCTAAAGAGAGGATCGGGATGGAGATACATTGGCAGAACAGTGTGGGAAAGTTTGTACAATGCCTACCCCATGATATGTTTAGGTCTAGCCAGTGCTATTAATTCTTGAGGTTCAGGAGCTGAAACTACAGAAAACTTGAAAAATTAATAATTTCGTTTATGAGAACAGACTTCCATAACTTTCTCACGGTTCTAGATTGGAATTAGGAAGCATTTACTTTGGAGATTGGATTACCTCAACATATCAAAAATGCGCCCTCTCTGTTTTTCTTTCTTTCTCTGTCAAGATCCTGATGCTGAATTGTCAAGTTTTTTTTCTTCCCTCCAAGGGCTGCATGCATTTAAAAAAAAATACTGAACACCAATTAATTTGTCTAATTTACATGAAAGAGTGCAGAAGATGTCTTTTTCCATAATTAACTATATTTTGCAATTCATTAAAATTCTGCAGCCCTTCACATAATAGAGCCCTATTCACTACATGGGAGATAAGTACTTAATTCCAAAAGGGGCAGACGGAGAAGGCAGAAAGGAAATGGAGGAGGGCAAGATTAGCATTTTATACATTAGTTATGCATATTCATGAGAGAAAATGAAGCAGTGCCAATT
The DNA here is from genome assembly GCA_033296515.1 of Macrochelys suwanniensis. Lineage (NCBI taxonomy): Eukaryota > Metazoa > Chordata > Testudines > Chelydridae > Macrochelys > Macrochelys suwanniensis. Next base: position 43,053,032 of record CM065783.1, read on the forward strand.
CATGTTGGTTTTCAGGTTATTTCACAGTAATTCACAACAGTTACCTCAGCAAATGGTTTATATGGACCTTTGCTATTTTAATCGAGCAGGAACAGGGTCCTTAACAGATCAAGAGCACAGAGAAAAGGCTGAAGTTCCATATCAAGGCTTGGACTGCTCCCCGGTGCTGAAGCCACAGTTCTGTACCAGAGTGATGCTTCACTCTTACATGTGCCATCAGACAGATGAACCCTACAAAGCAATTTGGTAGAATGCCACATGCAGATAAAGACCAACCATTTTCTGGAAATACATTCTGTCAGATTAGCAGTGGCTTTAACATGTGCTTTTGCAGCTCCTTTACAATGTACTACAAGCAAAATTTAAATAGGCATAGATCCTATTTTTTTCCTCACAAAACTGTCAGATAAGTATTTCCTTTTTTCTGGGGAAAGTGATCTTGATTTATCTAAGAATCTACAACCTATGCAAAACGAAATACCTATTGGTTCCACCTCTAAGGTTTGTGTGTTCCCAGAAAAGGTAGAGAAGCCAACAGATAATTCATGTGACCTGTTTGATTAATAAAATATACAAATTCCAGGGAAAATATGTATCACTACATTTAAAGGAAGATGCATATGGTAAAATTTGAACAATATTAAAGACACATGTCATTTGTTTTAATCATAGGATCAGTAACAGTAACATGTTTGCATTAACATATACCCATTTCACGCAAGTCAAGATAGTATCTAATGTCTCATACAGGAGTTCCCAAACTTTTTCCTTGTGTGGGCCACATCTTAGATAGATAGACTGTCTCATGAACCACCCATGCTATGGGAGGAGGGGGGGTCAATCAATAATGCAACCAGTTGTTGATGAATTTGCAAAATTCAGAAAATTTTAACCAACAAATCAGATTTTTTTTATTTAATTTTTGCCCAAAAACAATCCTTTTTTTGGTGGGGGTGGGCGTGAGAGAGAATGGGTGAAGGTGTAAATAAAACCCTGTGTTTCTATGATTCTATTAGTCTAAATGGCAAAGTATTTGTCCTTTTAGCTGGTTTTGGTGCAAAAAAAGTCTTGTTGTGTTTGAAAAAGTTAGTCACGCCATCTATTTCAGCTGTTCCTTTCACATCTGTTCTGTTTTTTCATTTGGAAACCAAGAGGAGAGCCAGTACTATGGACACCAGTTTGGGAACTGCAGATATAATTGATCTATATTAGTTATTTGTTTTGTTTCCAGAACCAGAGTTTCTACATTCCAATATCAAAGTGTTAATATAAAAGAGAGTCCAATATAAAACAGTTCTGATTATCTTCAAAACATAAAACTTGGATTATAGAAGTTCATACTTTGACCTTACAAGGAATCATAAAGCCACATCTGCACACTGCACATCCACCCTATAACATCTGCAGGCATGATCGCATGTGGCACTGAATGCATAGTTCTTTGTCATTAACACAAATACTTAAAAGCTGTAATTAAAAAATTCTCCCTCAAGACACCCATGTTCAGAAGGGTCAATATGTAAATAGAGATGTGCCTGAGCTACAAAGTTCTGCTCTAGAAATGAAAGTTTCCTGTGTTTGGGGTTGTATGGAGCCAGGGTTTTGGTTCAGGGCGATTTCTAATGGAAAACAAGACATCACAAACACAGTAATTAGAAACCATAGGTTAAATCCTGAGTCCCACTTAGAGCAGTGGAAAGGAGCTAGAAAGTTTCCCAGCTGGAGTTTGCCTCGTATGAGGGAGTCTGGATGGTGCAGAACCGGCATAGCCAGCTTCTAAGCCACCCTTTTCTCAGCATACAATAGAGGGTGTTTGCTGGGACCATTCCCATTGGGAGGGTGCACGCATGGTCAGAGCACTGCTTCACTCTGGTTGTCCCCAGCTAGCAGACAGAACCTTGGGAGCATTAGTCAATCAGGCATAGTTTAGAGGAGCCTTGAGGCTGCTCTAAATTACATTGGGGTTGAGCTGGTTCCCAGTTGGCCCCAAGATTGAGAAGCTGTGAATATCTGCTTTGCGACTCCCCCCATCTTGGCTGCAACCCAGCAGATACCTGGACCTGCTGAGGACAAAGCCCAGTGTCAATCACTCTTATGTAGTTCTTTTGTCCCAGTGTTCCTTGTTCCCTCTTAGAACCTTGAAAGTAATGTTGACTTCCCTGTGTGTTTGTCCCGTCTGCATAGCCAACAATCATTTTTCCCCACCTCTGTTTCTTATGGAGCACAAACCAGCAAGCCTGTGTGTTTACCTCCTTCTTTTTGTAAAGAGCAGGGATGTAATTAATAGTGCTAGTACAGTCCTGGCCATAGGGTTTCTTCTTTAACTTGTGCTCACTCCATTGGTGAGGTGGTAGAATTTCCTATATGGCTCACTGAAGTGCCAGAGGTCAAACATACGTACATTTACACAGTCAGCTGCAAGTACAAAATGACAAGCACTTAAGTCTTTAAAGTTTGATTGAGCTGATTTGGGCCCCGATCCTGTAACCATTTCCACACATGGGTACCCAGGCATACACAAACAATCCCTCTTGGTCCCTGAAACTACTCCCAGGCACTGGCAATTGCTTACAGGCAAAGTTGCAACTCTCTTAGTAAACATGTGATCTAAAATTGATTTTAGTTAAATCAGTGCAATTACACCTCTCATATCAATTTAGCTCAAGTCAATTAGGAACTAATTTAAGCTAAACCCAAATGAGACACTCCTTAGCCAAAATAAAGAGTGTCTGTGCAGGGTTAGGCACTGATTTAACTAAGTGGGCTTTGAAATAGATTTAAATTAAACCAGTGTAACTTGTATGTGTAGTCAAGGCCTGAATGTTTGTGGAAAGGTGGCTTTATGTAGCAACATGCACATTTAATCTGTGCCCAAAGTGGGTGTCTGCTGCAAAATTGTGTGTGTGGGGGGGGGAATTAAAGAACCCTCCAAAAATGTGGCAGTCAGTGTTGCTCAAGATATCCACTGCAAGAGAAACAGTTTATTCATGGAAAGTTACTAACCTCTTATAATTTCACTGTTCGTTTTACTATATATTTTGCAATACAATCAAAGTAAATTAAAAAAAAATAAAATTGCAAGCCCAGGGACTGACTTAGGAAAGTGTTAACTACTGAAAAGGCTGGCTGCCATTTTTTTTTAAAAGGCAGCTACTGTTCTGTATTAGTTGGAGCGGATGGATGACACCGTAGGGAGTCCTGCATAAATTAACTGCAATAATGAAATCACATGACAAAGGGACCCACCAGTATGTCCTGTCAAACAGTGTTCTCGGTCTAGCCAATTACTCAGAGGGTGGTCCAGAGGTCAGGACACAAGCCTATGACTTGGCAGACCTGGCTTCAATTCTCTGCTTTGCTGCAGACTTTCTGTGTGAAACCGGGCAAGTGACTTAAACTCAGAGCCTCACATTTTGGCACCTAATTCCCATTGATTTCAGTGGAAGTTAACACACTAAGTACCTCTGAGTATCTGGGCCCATAGGCGCCAACTTCTGCTGGTACTGGTGGGTGCTCAAAACCCCTCTGCCCCCTGCCCTGCCCCGACTCTACCCCTGCCCTGTCCCCTCCCGCCCCACCCCCATTCCAACCCCTGCCAAACACCCACTAATTTTTCCCCATGAGCGCTCCAGCCCCGGAGCACCCACAGAGTCAGCGCCTATGTCTGGGCCTCAATTTCCCATCTGTAAAAGGGGGATAATAGCACTTCCCTACATCACAGGCATGTTGTGAGGATAAATACATTAAAAACTTGGTAGTGCTCAGCTGCTACAGAAGTGGAGGACATATAAGCACCTAAGGCTTGGTCCACACTAACCCCCCAGTTCGAACTAAGATATGCAACTTCAGCTACGTGAATAACGTAGCTGAAGTCAAAGTATCTTAGTTCGAACTAAAAGGTACTTACCGCGGGTCCAGACGCGGCAGGCAAGCTCCCCCGTCGACTCCGCCTACTCCTCTCGCGGAGCAGGATTACCGGCGTTGACGGCGAGCACTTCCGGGACCGATTTATCGCGTCTAGACAAGACGCGATAAATCGATCCCAGAAGATCGATTGCGTGCCGCCGAACCAGCCAGTAAGGATGGACGTACCCTGAGATAGGTAGAGTTGTGACTTCAAGCACATCCTTAAACCACACAACAAGAGTGGCCCAGGAGGTAACTCTGAGACACAGTTCCCCTTGCTTGGAGGAGGAATACCGGGAAGAGTTACTTCACCTCCTTTTATGGAACAGCGTACTTCTCCCTCTGGACCCAGCCAGCTGCTCTCGCTAGCAGGTGAGGAGGGAGCAGGGGAGATGTGGAGCAAAGGTTGTTCCTCCTCCCACCCCCTCACAGTAGGAAATACCAGACAAGTAATTCCTGCTTTCTCTACTGTAACCGGAGGGCCATACACCCTCTTACTCCCCTGCACAGGCAAGTAAAGGCTGTGACAATTTAGCCCTATGTGACTAAAATCTGTGATTATATTATACAGGGATGATCGTCGGAAAAGTGATCTGACTTAAAAAAGACAGCAAGATTTCTAATAACCTGGACAGATATGACTAGTATCAAGAGACATGTGGATTGAACCAACAGCACATGCATAGCATTAGGTTACAGTCTCAGGCTGAATGTCTGAGGCACTCAAACAAAAGAAAGACTGCACATTAATATTTGGTAAGAAGAGTCTGGCAGGCCTGGGTATCGATCACCTGCTTATCAGTGAAAACACAGGCCGTTCTGACCTAAAGTGATTCCAAATGGCAGCATGTAGACACAACAAGATAAATGGAAATAAAATGTTAACCTGTACCATTACCCAGAACAAACTATGGGGAAATCAAAATGTTCTCTCAGAGATCTGTACAGAGCATTTGGATTACCCGTGTTCATTTCCCACAGCATAAGGAAGCAGATTTATTTGGTGCTCTCTGGTTAGCTCCATCATGAAATATTAACCAGATATTGACTTGCATTGAGGAGAACATCAAGACATATTGACCCAAGAATTAAATACTGACTGAGACGAAAGCAAGTTCAATATTTACGACATGGGGCAGTGTTTTGACCACTATAATATTTTAATTTGGTGCATGTATTGTGGCCTACATTCTGAATATCTTCTGAATTAAATATCTCAAGAGCTCTCCACTACAGCCAGCAATTTAAAGGTATTTAAAAAGCACTGCCACGCCCACACATAGAGTAGCATTGGTGCTGGGGGTGCTGCTGCATCTCCTGCCCTGAAGTGATTTACAGTTTGGTTTAATGGCTCTCAGCACCCCACTCCACCCCCGCTATACAAATTGTTCCAGAACCCCTGCAGTCTAGGGTAAGATGACATTGATGGTTTTGAAAAAAATCTACTGTTCCATAAACATAAGGGCACAAGAAGAAAAATAGTGGATCCATAATATGAAGATGTCTCTGGAATTTTTGCTTTGTTCTGAAATGATACATTCTAAACTGCTCATTTTAAAAAAATAGCAGTTTTTTAAATAAAAAAAAATTTTCATTGAGAAGGTATAGCTGATGTATTGGTTGCTTCTGAGGCCAGAAAGGGGTCATTATAGTCATCTAGTCTGACCTCCTATATAACACAAACCAAAGAACTTCAGTCAGTGAATCCTGAATCAAGTCCATAACTTCTGGGTGAGCTAGAGCATCTTGCTTATAAAGGCATTAAGTCGTGATTAAAGACGTCAAGAGATGGACAATCCACTACAGCCCTTGAGATATCCCAGCTGTCCCAATGCATTGTGAAGGGAAGAATGGGGACCAGGATCTATGGGGCAAGGCAAGGGGAGAGAGAACAAGGATCTCATACAAAGTTGTTAAGCTCCTCTGGTTCTTTCTGCACCAGCCGGGGTGACCTTGGTGAAAGCAGAAATAGAACAGGAAGAAGCTAATGTACCACTGTCTCCCACGTAACGTGGACCCAAAGTTTGATCTCAGGTAATAGAATTGGTAACTATTAAGGAAATGATAATGTGTGCGAGCTTTTAGCATTGCCACAACCCCTGGCAAATACATTTTAAAAAATACAGTATTTGAAATGGCAATGTGTATTTTTTAAATGTGCATTTGCTTTCCATGGACTCAATAGCACAATAAGACCAAGTACAGCAAAGCTTCACATAAGGCAAGTCATTTTACAGCTACATCATGAGCATTAATGAAACATTGTAAAGGAAGACCCTATTTTGTAAGTACTATGAAGTTTGTGGATTCTTTGTTCACAATGGCTCTTTGTAACTCAGTTTTCTAGAAACTGAATTCAAAGGAGTTCCATCGCAGTTATTTAAATGGCCTTGTGACTTACATTTGGTTATTTTCTCTCTGGTATAGCCTTCTTTATGTTTTAGTTCAGGCCAGAATGGTCGGTAGAATCTTTGTCTCTAGGTATTTGTCACAGGGCAGCACAGGTTTCCTTCCCCTCATCCCTGCGCCCCGTCCTTAGGCTGGCAAAAGAAAGGGTCTCAGACACCCCTTGCAGGTACTTTACCTGTGCTCTTTTATTTACAGTACAGTCCCAACAGTAGCGTAGGCAGGTCCGGAGCACAGGGGGAGCGGCGCTATAAAAGGGCGCCTCCCCAGGCTCCCCCTGTACTCACCCGGCGGCGCTCTGGGTCTTCGGCGGTGGGTCCTCACTCGCTCCGGGTCTTCGGTGGTACCCGACTCACCCGGTAAGCACCGCCGGGTGAGTGCAAGAAGCGGAGCTTAAAAAGAAGCTCTGCTAAAAAAAAGCGCCGCTTCCTTTTTAAGGCGCTGCTTCTGCTCACAGGGGGAGCGGCCGCTCCCCCTGCTCCCCCCCCAGCTACGCTACTGAGTCCCAATTTCCACAAACTGGTCCCCGCCCTGATCCCTCAGTGGGTCTTCCAGCCTTTGAGGCTTGTGGCAGCTACCAGAGCTTCCGCCTGGCCTGGCCTGGCCTGGCCTGGCCTGGCCTGGCCTGGCCTGGCCTGGCCTGGCCTGGCCTGGCCTGGCCTGGCCTGGCCTGGCCTGGCCTGGCCTGGCCTGGCCTGGCCTGGCCTGGCCTGGCCTGGCCTGGCCTGGCCTGGCCTGGCTCTCCCCCTCCCCCTTCCTCTGCTCTCCTCAGGGGGTTATATTCCTTCCCAGTCCTCAATCCAGCTGGTCCCACTTGGCTCAGTAGATTACACTGAGCTTGCCCTCATTAGGGCTTTCCGCTGGGCTCCCTGCTGAGAGTCCTGGCCCATTCACCCAGTCACACTGCAGGGAAGAAGGGTCTTTAGCAGGGCATCAGAGGGTTTGATGCCTCTGCCCTGTGACAGTATTAATACATATTTCGTTTTGCTAAGGAATGAGCCACATTTACAATGTACTAATGTAGATATCCGTTTTGCTATGTTTTACACGTTACACATGATCTTGTGCTTTATCATCTGAGATGTACGGTATGCATTAACATCTCAAGCCAGCATCCTGTGAATTTTGAACATGCTCAGAGCACATCCAAAAGTTCTTTCTGTGTGACATCTGTAGCACTGATAAATGTGGCTTGTATTTGTGATGACAAATTACTTTCCATTCGGCTTGCCCTGAAAACGAGAAGTAGCAGTGCCTTTTCCATTTGGAACTTCCTGCTCCAAGTGGTTTACAATTCAACTGTAAAATCTCGCTCAAAGCAGAAACTAAAGATACCAGGTGTTAACAAAATCTGAAGTGGTTATTTTTCTCATCAGCAATCCTACTTCTTAAGTGGAGAAACTTTCCCTTGGAATATGGCTTTCATTTCCACAAATTCTGAGACACTGCTTAAAACCCCCAACCTTTGTTACCTTAAAGGCACATCCTCTAGTCTCCTAGATTAATGCAAAATGATACTGTATTTGCCCTATTCTAACCCTTCATGTTTATTCTTTGTCTTCATTTAGGGTTACATTCAGACTAACCCTTATATGGCTGCATTAGGGCTGCCCGGATCATCACTTCCCTCAGCACCCAGAACTAAAAAGCTCCTCCCAGATGCTCCCTACAGGGAGAAATTTAGCAAGGAGTAGGTGGAATCTTGGCTGCATGCCCCCTTGGCCAAGGGTGCCAATTGGGGGGGGGCAGGGGAGGGCAGAAGCTCCCCCCTTCCCCTGAGTTTATATAGGAGGTGTGCAAGCTTCCCAGGTGGAACTCTTAACTACAGTACAGCATTAGTGTGAAATGTAAGTTCTGCAGAGGAGAGGTACCCCTGGGGCAGGGAGTCCATATTTTGTTTACAAATAGAGGCAGGGTGATTAAGATAAGAAAAGGCTGTTGTTTAAATTGAGGATATGGAATTTTAGCCTGTAAAAGAGGAATCCCTCTGTGGAGGTGGGGGAGAGAGGAGGGGTTGATTTAGAGAGAACACACAGGGGACTCAGAAATAATAAAGCAAAGCACTGAGCCTATGTTATTTTCAGAAAAGGGGGAGATTTGGGGGCATAGGTGAAAAGAAGGGGTTAAACCCAGGGAAGGGCTAACAGTGTATAGAGAAGTTCCCACTCTACCTGTGGTACTTATGTGGCCCCATCACCATGGTATCTGAGACTGTGCCTCACAATGTCTAACCTATTTCTCCTCCCAGGCCCTCGGTGAGGTAGAGCAATGCTGTTATCCCCATTGTACAGATGGGGCACTGAGGCACACACAGACTAAAGGCCAGATTTTCAATGGTATTTAGGCACCGTGACGGGGCAAGGCCAGAGGGCTATAGGAAAGTGGTAAGGAACCAGTATGTTAGCCCCAGGCTAAACAAATCCCTGATACCTTATGGCAGTTACTCCAGGTTAATCAAGACACCTGGGGCCAATCAAGAACTTTCCAGAAGGCAGGGAGGTTGATTGGGACACCTGAAGCCAATCAAGGACTGGCTGGAACTAGTTAAAAGCCTCCCAGTTAGTCAGTGAGAGGGAAGGAGCTGTGGAAGGAGGTTGCGTGTGAGAGGCTGGGAGCAAGAGGCACTAGGAGCTGAGAGTAAGAGGGCGTACTGCTGGAAGATCCCGTGGTGAGGATAAAGAAGGTGTTGGGAGGAGTCCATGGGGAAGTAGGCCAGGGAGTTGTAGCTGTCGTGCAGTTGTTCCAGGAGGCACTCTAAACAGCTGCAATCCACAGGGCCCTGGGCTGGAACCTGGAGTAGAGGGCGGGCCCGGGTTCCCCCCAAAACTCCCAACTCCTTATCAGACACAGGAGGAGTTGATCTGGACTGTGGGTTCTACCAGAGGGGAAGATCTCTGAGGCAAACAAAAATCCGCCAATAAGCGCAGGACCCACCTAGGTAGAGGAGGAACTTTGTCACAGCACCTAGTGAGATTTCAAATGCACTTAGGTTTGGTGCTTTGTAAACCCCACTAGATATCTAGTTGCATCTTTGGGTGCCTAAAAACCTTTAAAATTCTGTCCTTAAAGCACTGGCCTAGGGTCAAACTGGAAATCCATGGGGGGAGTAGAACCCAGGTCTTTCAGGGATTGCTCCCTATCCAGCAGACCAGTCTCTCTCTCTCTCTCTCTCTCTCTGCTGCATGCTGCAAAAAATGGGGATTCTGATAGATGGGAGCAAATCAAGGGAGCCAGTTCTCTGAGACTCCAGCAAATGGTCCCAGCATGGAAGTCATGGTTGACAGCATGAAAAGCAGCACAGAGATTAGGAGGGATGGAGAATGAGAGTCAGATGAGAGGAGATTATTGTCATGATTTGCATTATTCACTGAGCACCATCTGTGTGCTCAGCACTGTTCAGAATATGCCAGAAAATCCAGTCCCTGAGCCAATGAATATAAGATGTGTAACTCTGGATAAGATGGCAGAGATATTTAAGTATGAAGTGTATAGTTATTGACCACACGTTATCACATGTTCACTGTGATGTTTATATCTATGAGTGGAGGCACTGATGGCAATAGAAGTTTTAGTTGACTAAGGACTAGAAGATTTGACCCTCCAACTTCCTTTCTAAAGGAAGAGATGCCCAGAGCTCTTGTGCCTGTTAATTTTCCTTTCCTGCCTGCAGTGGCCCTGATATATCTCAGAAGTCTCAGTTTTTTTCACAAATTTAAAATACAGAATTTTCTTGGTGTTTGGTTTTAAATATTCTCCTGTGAGAACTGCAACTCAATCAATGTAGTGTTGTGTTTTAGAGCCTTTAAACAGTAACTAGCCTTTAAACAGAAGTTAAAGCGGTGTTGCCAGCTCTCCTGATTTTGTCGTGAGTCTTGTGATAATTGTTTTCCTTTCCTGGAGTCAAGTGGAAATGTGATGATTTCAGCCTTCAGTCTTAAAGAAAAATGAAGTTTCTAGTCTTTGTGGCTGTGGAGAAGGCTTCAAAATGTGACCCCAGTGCACCCTAAAGGCTCAAAAAGCAGAAGGCAAATAAAAAGAACCCCAAATGTGTTGTTTTTACATAATCTCATGATTTTTGGTGAGCCTGAATCATGATTTTTGAACATTTGGGATTGGCAATACTGTGAAAGTGACGTGAAAGTATCAGTTTCACTCCTGTTCAATAACTTTTCTAGTCTATTAGTTGTAGTGAGGTAACACCTCTAGAGCCACACGCAGGTGCAGTATAAACTCATGGGGCCTTGCCACAGTAGGATGTTTCCAAATTTAAATCATCTGTTCCAAGATTGATGAACTGCAAAAAAGTGATAGAAAGTAATCTAGATTTTTCTACAATTGTTTGTTGTGGTAATCAAGCGTTAGTAACAAAGAACATACATTAAAATCTTAAACCTAACCAGTGTTCCTTAAGTGACTTGACACAAGATGTGAGAACATGTTAGTATTAGAGCTGCGTGGGTCTAATATTTATTAAATCCTCTTTTTTTATACAGGAACAGGGTGAAAGTAACTTAAAGGACTTGCCGGTACTGAGGAGGGGGCATGGCCTCAACTGGAAGAGGCTGGGCCTTTAAATCCCCAGGCCCTTTAAATCAGGATTTAAAGGGCCCGGGACTAGGTCTGTGGTAGCAGCACCTGGGAGCCCCAGGCCCTTTAAATCACCCCCTGAGCTCCCAGCTGCAGAGATGGCTGGGAGCTCTGGGGTCCAGGGGCGATTTAAAGGGCCCAGGGCTCTAGCTGCTGCTACCGCAGCAAAGCTGCGGGCTCTTTAAATTGCCGACAGGGTCCCGGCTGCCACCGCGACCCTTGGGGCTGTAGCAGCAGGGCCCGGGGCTCTGGCTGCCGCTACCCTCCAGGGCCTTTTAAATCATCGCCGGAGCCCTGGGGTAGCAGTGGCGGGGATCCGACGGCTATTTAAAGGGCCCAGGGTGGTAGAAGCAGAGGGAGCCCTGGACCCTTTAAATAGCTGGCGGAGCCCTGCCGCCACTACCCCAGGGCTCCGGCAGCGGGGCTCTGGCAGCAATTTAAAGGGCCCGGGACGGAGCCCCAGGCCCTTTAAATTGATGCCTGGGGAAGCCGGTCTGCCCCGGTACGGTGCACTGGCTCTTGCTGGCAGGGGTGGCAGGTTTGTAGAAATGTTGATGGTGCCCAGAACCCACCCCTGTCCAAATTCTGCCCCCCAAAACTCTGCCCCCCCCACCTGCCCAAAGTTCTGGGAAGGAGTTTGCGGATGGGAGGGGGTGCGGAGGGAGGGGGTTCAGGGGTGAGGGCTGTAGGGTGAGGCTGGGGATGGGTTTGGAGTGTGGGAGGGGGCTCAGGGCTGAGGCAGAGGGTTAGGATGCAGGGGGGTGAGGGCTCTGTCTGGGGCTGGGATTGAGGGGATTGAGGTGTGGGAGGGGGCTAAGGCTAGGGCAGAGGGTTGGGGTGCGGGGGGATGAGGGCTCTGGCTGGGGGTGTGGGCTCTGGGGTGAGGCAGGGCTAGGGATGAGTTTGGGGTACAGGCAGGCTGCCCCGGGACTGGAGCCAGAGAAGAGGATTCCCCCCAGCCCTCTACCCATGGCAGCAGCAAGCTCTGGGGTAGGGACCCCCCTCTCCCCCCAGGCAGCACACTGACCCCCACCACTGTCACGGCACGTGCTCCTAGGCCCCCTCTCAGGTCCAAGAATCTCCCTCGCCTCCCCTGTGGTGGGTGCCGTGGGGGGAGGGGCTGCATGCTTCTCCTCCCCTGCTGCTGCCCCTCACTGTAGCCTCATTGGGGGTAGGGGATGGGGCTGCCCTTGCCCAGCGTGGGGCAGGAGCAGTGACTGCCGGCACGGGGGGCAGCTGTATGGGTGGAGGGTCCTGCCAGAAAATGAAAGGGTCTGAGGTGGAAGGGCAGGGGAAGGGCAGCCTGCCCTGCCACTAGTGGATAGGGGGCACTAGGACCCTGCGGCGGTAGTTGATGCAGGAAGGCAGCATGGAGCTGCAGGGGAGAGATGCTCTTCTCCAGGACTCAGGGAGGTGTGCGGGGGCAGCAAGGAGAGGCCAGAGGACACTCGGTGGAGGTGCGGGGGGGCAGCAAGTGGGGCCAGGGGGGAGACCCAGCCCCAAATATTGGTGGAGCCGGGCCACCGAGCCCTCAATATTGCTGGAGCCACGAGCCCCTATAACTCACCTCTGCTGCTTGCCGGTACACCATACCGGGGCATACCGGCTTACTTTCACCTCAGTATAGGAATTAGATACAGTGCTCCTGTCAGCTAATTTCTAAGTTATCTGCAAAAAAACCCCCAAGAGTTTTCAGGTGCCTAAGTAGCCCTTGGAATCTGTTAAAGTTGTAGCCCCCTACCAAGATCTGAAATGGCGCCCGGTTCTTTACCCTCCTCCCCTGTGCACAAGGGAATAAACTTCAGCCGGAAAAGGACAGTAGTAAGGTATTGTCTTCCCTAGTGTACTCAGAGTGTCTCAGCCTCATTAGGCTTCTCTAAAGCCCAATGCCTCCTGGGGTGGTGCAGCTATGCAATGCCCCTGACTCAGGGCTGTGCAATCACTTAAGCATATGTTTTGACTTCAGTAGAACTACTCACTTGCTTAAAATGAAGCGCACATGGACTTTGCTGGAACAGAGCTAAAATACACAATCTCACCCTTATTACGCACAGTCTTTGGGACAGGAAATCCAGATTTGTTTATTATGCATATTTATGGCACTATAAAAATAAATAATAATAGGAACCATCCTTGCTCCATTTGAAAATGTTGTTACTATGACCATTGTAACCAGAGGCTGGAAAATTCCTGTTTAGAGCATGGAAGTAACCAGAGAAGCTATATTGTTTGCTCAAACAGAGGTAATTCATCCTTTCTGATGCTTTTTTTTTATATGCTCCATAGATCTGATTGGAAGATTTTACACTGAGAGAAATCACTGTTAATATAATTAAAATTGAATTATATTTTAAAAAGTTACCCAATGATATGTATACATAACAGTATCATGCGATAGCAGCATAAACCCTGCAGAAGGCCCAAAAGAGCGAGTTGAAAAGAAACCCTACACATCAGAAAGGAAAAACTCGCTTAATGTCCCCGTGAATAGGTTCCATCTTACCTGAGCTATAGTATATGGATAATTCTCATGATAATTCTAAATAGATGCAGTCAGCTTTGAGGCTTATAGATGCTCCCACCAATCGAAAATTACACCATTATTTCTCAGCACAATGAAATCTTAAATCTGGATGTATCCTGCATGCCAAACGTTCCCTGCTATAAACCTCCTTTCCCCATTCATAACACTCACGCTGCTGAGCATGTGAACATAGATATCCAGCTAGTACATTAGTTTCTACCATATTAGAATATAAGTGAAGGCCCACTCAGTGATGTTCACCCAGAAGGGTGCTTACAGGAAATTTTCACTCTGCCTTGATGATGTATTCTGCACTCAGGATTCTTTTCATGCACTCTGATTTAGAATTTCCTCCCACTTTGTTACAGCTTACTGCGTAAATCAGATGGGTGGTCCCACAAATACAGATTAAAATGAGATTTGGGGGAGAAACTGAAAAGCAACAAAATCTCACACTTGTTTTTAACAATCAGCTGTATTCCAATGAGGTCCAGTGGGGGAAAAAATGTGTATGGTTAAGATTTAGCCACTCAGCAACTGGGAAAGGCAACTCTTTAAATATTTAATGCTTACAGCTGTACTGCAGCTGGCAAAGCATCTAGTTGTAAAATATATTTAATATTTAGAGTCACTCAGCAACTTGTTAAGTAATTTCACATTAGAGCCCTGAGAACCTTGAAATACCTTCTTTGGTGAGCATGTTCTTCCTACTTAGAAAAAGAATCCTGCAGGCTCACAAGCCTAGGACAGTTTAAAAGAACACTCAAGGCTTTCAGGCCCAAATGTTGTACTCCGTCATGGAAAAATCCTATAGAATATAATAGGGATGAAATTTACAGGGTGCTTTGGTATAGGAGTCTATAGGAATTGTTCTGAGCAAACTGTATAACTCAGGAGAGAATTATAACCAGCTTCAGAGCTGGGCGGCCAGAGAGCCACTCTTACGTCTGCGTAACGTTTGATCTTTGCGCTAGGAGGGTTGTCAACAGGGGGTGCTAAGGCAAATTTTGGGGTGGCTGTAGCCCCTGCAATTCCTCCCTTAGTACCACCCCTGCCTGTGTCTGACTGTTAAATTATAAATTACCCTTTTTTGTGTGTGCTGATCTCAGTGTTCAGGTTGGTCTGCGGTTTAATGCAGCTCTTCAGCTGCTGAGCAATCAAGCCCTCTAATGTTGTCTCAGTCCTAGGGCCAGCCTTAGGGAAAATGGCACCTTGGGCAAGCTTCTTTTTTGGCAGCCTTTCTTTGGAGGCAAAGTGGGCTGGATGAGCTCAGGGTGCCAGCCCCGCTAGGCACAGAGCCCTGCCATTCGCGGGGCTGACAGCTCACGACCCCCACATAATAACCTCACGATCTCCTCAGTTGATCGTAGACCAAATTAAAACCTGTTCCACAGCAATTTTCAAAGTGGCAAAACTATTTGCAGCATATTGTTTGCCAGTAGTGAAATTCTATATGCTTCCTCACTCTCTAATTTACCAAACTGCCTCTTCAATCTTCAAATAAATGACGATGATAAAAAAAAACCTAAAGCTGATCCTGAAACACTAAATGATCCTTTCAACCCTACAAAAGCTTGAAAGTGCTGGCATTTTTTTCCCCTAAAAGAGCTAGACACTAAGTTTATGAGCAAATCATTTTGACCAACGAATGTGTGCTTCAAACACAGCTGCAAACACCCAGGAAAGTGTCGTATCTTCAAACGATGTAACCAGCATGAAGTGAATGATGAGAATCTGTCTACCAGCCTGCACAAATTTACATGACCGCTTACTCTCTCATCCAGGCATTTCCTGCACTACTATTTTTTTTTAATGGGAACCATCAAGGGTTACTAATGGACAGTGTCAGTTGCACTCAGCTCATAGCTGCATGCTCCCTAAGAAGTCATTAGCATATCTAAGGAATCCCTTTCACTGGTGCTCTCAGAGCATGCTCACAGTGTCCTGTGCAGGGTTCTTTGTAAGATCATACGTGGAGTTATTTATATGTAATGAATTTACAGAACTGTGGGGGGGGGGTGTTGTTTTTCCCCCATTATGATTGCTCATGGCGCTATTATTCACACATTCAGAGAATGACATTTAAAATCACAGCATTTTACTCTTAAATGATTGTCTTATCTGGACATGTTTATCCTTTTGGGGTTGAGCAAGTTATCTAAGAACTCACTCTGCAGCTCCTAGGACTCATAGCGTATTACCATGTCCTCTGAAATCCACCCAGGGAGGATGTGGTATTGCAAGTATAAATCAAAAGATGCTACTGGTTTTCCTTGGAAGCTGATGTCGTGTTGAATAAGCTTCCTACCTGGAAAGTTATGTATTATGTGACTTTTTTTCCCTCCCCAGGTGCAGATAATATGTCTCCTGTGTGTTTTACAGTTCTAGTCACTTACAGCGTTCTGAACTGGGTTTTGTGTTGTACACTTTGGGCCAGATCCTAGGCTTTATGAAGGTCACATTGCACTACTGGAAAGTGATCTTAAAGGTGCCATACAGGGGCTTCCGAGGGGAGGGACAGTATGGGGGGGAGGGATAGCTCAGTGGTTTGAGCATTGGCCTGCTAAACCCAGGGTTGTGAGTTCAATCCTTGAGGGGGCCATTTAGGGATCTGGGGCAAAAAATGGGGATTGGTCCTGCTTTGAGCAGGGGGTTGGACTAGATGACCTCCTAAGGTCCCTTCCAACCCTGATATTCTATGATTCTATGATTACAGGGGCTGGAGAGGGTGGTGGTCGAGCAAAATGTTATCTGCTGAAACCTGACTGGTGGACCAGTCCATAGGGAGCTGGTCTAGACAGAGTAAGCTAGAGCAGCACCCTGGCTACGGGGAAGGAGAAGGGAGAAGAGAACACAGAGGAGAGGTGTGATAAATTTATTTGGGTGGTTTATCAGATTTTCTGAGAAAGAACAACTAAACCTCTTGGCCCTGCCAGAGCCATTCTGTATGGCAGTGCAAAATGTTACATAAGTAAATGGTTTATCGTGGTTAGACTTTGAAATTGTCAGACGCTGATGACAGGAATAGAGGCCAATGGTGTTCTACAGTACATTAGTTCCTCTCAGAATTATATAAAATATTTAATCTTATTAAGTCTTGTATCAAAAGTGCAAAGATTAATTTTGTAATGAGGGACCAAGTACTTGTAAAGGTAATTCATTGAACAGCAATGCATCTTTTGTATTATAGTAGAGTCCCCTAAGAGTGGTTCTTTCCTAATAGTCCTCCTTGGTTGCCTTATTAAATCTTTCTTACCAATTTATGATCTATAAATATAGAACATATTTTAAAATGAAATGTTGAGTTTTTCAGAATTGTCTCATAAGCTTGACTAACGTCTTGCATAAGTGTATACTGTCAGCAAAATACCAGTGCTCTGAAATCACAAATAAAAATAAATACTGTTACATATATGTTTCATTGGAAGATTATGGCTGTAAATTATAGAGTAAAGGAGTCTTTGTTTCTTTTTAATAGAGATCCTACTAACCCACTCTCTAATTGTGACATGCTACACAAAACTGTTCATTCACTGGGACATTCTAGAACTTCTGGGTTGGTATAACCCAGTTTATTCACTAAGACTTGCAAAAGTATCAGTGGTTACTAAGATCTCTTTAAATCAGGGCATTGAGACTTGATAGTAGGATGCATTACTACTGTGGGAGTGTTATTGATTGTCAGCCATACTTAAAGAGTCCCACTGGCTTCTAAGTTGGTTTCTGTAACCATAATATCTTTATCAGAGACACCGATGCCTGCCGATAGTGTGGGCAGCCGGCTTCAGCAGTGTTACTGGGCATGTCCGTGCGAGCATGCTCAGTACAAGCCAAGCAGCAAATCAGGGGGCATCTCACATCTCCCCCCCATGCATCGTCTCTGATCCTTGTATGTAACTAGCACCCTATTTACCCCAATCCCGCTTTATGGAATCCTGGCAGGAGAGTTGCAGAAGATAAAGTCTGGCAGGGCTGTTGCAGCACTAGCCACAGCGGTATCTATAACAAAGACTTAATATTCATATAACTCATTGAGGGCAAGTGTCTTTGATATGTTTGAAGATAAAGACCTGGACTCATTGGCGTCAATGGCCTATTGATTTCAATAAATGCAGGATTGAGCCCCAAATGGAGTGATTGAAAATGACATGCCGGCAACATACCATCCACCTAACGATGTTCAAGCCTTGCATATGTACTAGCTGACAATTATCTGGAACATGTAAATGACATATTGTATGTGGTTTTAACCAGTCTTACATTCTTGACTGATCAAAGGTTTAGAAATTTCATATGAAGAGTTTTCATTCGCATTGGAAATGTGTTATCCAAATGTCAAGTGTTAACAAGATCTCCATAATCAAATCAAGAGGGCCCATCTCTTTGTAGACAGCAAGTTGGGCTCCATGACATTTTTACAGATACGTCATTTTGCATATGTTTGTTACAGTCCATGGTGTAATTTATTCTGAAGAACTGCAGTTGGACGCCAGAAGGAAGCCATGCCTGAATGTGTTGCTGGAATATATGAATTGCTTTTGATGGGAAGAACAGAGTTAAATATAATGTGCAAAACTCTGAGAAACAAATCTGACATCTCAATAGAGGATTGAATGGTTCCTATTAAGCTTGTTAAATCTGTCTCTCTCAGAATACCCAACATAACCTCATGCACTTTTCATATTAACAGACTTTATATTCCATCCCAGCTCCGTAAATATAAAGCTAAAATATTTAAAATATTTAACAGATGTGGAACAGTAGAGAGACCTCTATTGCATGCAATATGGGATTGCTCCAAATTAAATACTGATCAGAGGTTTTTAAATATTAAACACAGATCTGGAAGGAGACCATTTTCCCTCATCCTGTATTGGGCATCCTGGCAATTCTATCAGAAACATAAAGATGAGGAATTCTTGACTAAAATAATTGCATATGCTCATACGTGGGAGTGGTATACAATTTATCTTCAGAGCACCCAATTCTCATCTTGCAAACAGTGGTTAATGCCACTGTATGAGATCAGAATCATGCTCCAAATATCAATAAATACCTGTGCAAATATCAGGCATACCTCCATTTTGAGGAGATTAGAAGGGGCACAAAATGCTTTCTTTTTTTCGTTTATATGGCAGAACAAAAGGACAGGGGACTTCTGGGTAATATAGCAATTAAACTGCAGTAGTGGAGGGTTTTCAGAGTGCCTGACCTAAGCAACCACCCATGATTGAGTTTGGGCAGGCTAAGGGATTTGTATGAGATCAGTCCAAGTAAGGATACCAACATCAGCCCCAGGAGATACAGGGGCAGGAAGAGATGTTAGGGGAAGAGATCTAGGGGAGGAGTCATTGGACATTACTGGGATATGGGAGTCAGCAGAATGAAGAAGAATCTGGGTGGGAAGAGATAGGGAGAAGTATGAGAGAGAGGAGAAGGAAGATTTCATAAAGGTTACATAAGCATTCTAATTATGAAGCTGCTGAATTTCACCCACCACTACTTACAAACAACAAAGAGTATAAAATAATAACTACTTGCTGATCTGGACTTGCCGCTTTATGTGATTATTGCTACTGCTATGAAAATAATAATAGATAATGTCATTAATAACAAAGTATAGTTTTCACAGTGGAGTTCTGTGCGCCAAAGATATTCACATCCATATGGAGAGATGATTGGTAATTTTCAGTAGTGGATTTTAAAAGAATAGAATAGCTACATTTGGAAAGAAAATCAAAGAGAGTAGACCATTATTACTGAACATCCTACTGTATTTACAACATGTAGAGAAATGTTAGGAAAGGGCCACTAATATAAGACATCTATTGCAGAGCTAAAGAATATACCTATCTATATCTAGAGAGAGTTAAAAATAACACACATGCATGTGTGCACACACGCATACACACAGCACAGTTTACTTGGCTGCTGTCATAAACTGATTTTATCCTTGAAAACTGTTATACTGATAATTCCTAAAAGACAAATTCCTGAATCCCCGTTATTGTAAGGAAAAGAGTTAAAAAAAAGAATGCAACATCACATATTATCACATCTAACAGCCACTGTCTCATCCGCTTTTCTTCTTTTGTTAGTATTCAGACTTCTTCCTTTCATGTCCCATTCTTAAACATTTAAATATCAGCAACTCTACCATCTGACACAAGACAAAACATTTCTGCATTAGAAGACATAGAAAAGCTCATCAGGAAAACGCCTACCATGCCGAACACCTTCACAAATAGCTCTAAGAGGCACAACAGATTGTGGCAATTAAAAGAGTCTCTCAAGCACTTCAAAACACAGATACCTCAGCTGTGTTTCATGTTAATTCAAGCCTCCTAGAAGATAAATTTGACAAGGAGATCCTTTATTATGGTTCCATATTACCATCTCTCCTAACAAAAAACACCTGAAGCAAATGAGAATTAGTGGGTAGCTATATTTAAATATTCATGATAAGATTCTCAGCATGTATAGTCATGATGTAACTCTTCTGGAGTAAAACCTGTCAAATTAGAAGGAGTAAGAGGAGGCTTGACCGTAAAATGGGCAGAATTTTAAGCATTGTTCCCTTGTGAAAATAGAGTGATTCGTTAACTGCTGTATATACACTGTAATGTAGAAGTGGTTAGATCAGACTTTTAAAATAAAACTCTACCATCTGTACTATATGGAAAGAACAAAAAGGAAGGGAGATTAATAATAATAAAAATAATCATATTTATTACAGTAGGACCTAGGGACTGACCCAGAACAGGACCCCATTGTACTAGGCATTGCAGGTTATGTCTATACTGCAATCAAATGTGGCAGTGTGGGCTATACAAGTGCACCTGAACCTTTGGTAGGTACTCATTCCTAGCCCATGCTGGGATCTGGGCAGCCTTGTCTTCACTGCTATTTTTAGGGGCACTAGCTAAATTAAAGCTAGTGTGTGTGTGCCTAGCCGAGTGCAAATCGCACCTCCAATTGCAGTGCAGACATCCCCACAGAGTACTAGATAGTCTCTGCCTCAGAGAGTTTAAAATCTAAATGGACATAGCCATACAAAGGGTAGGGGAAAGGGATATAACACACAAGCAGTGAGGTCAATGTAATGGTGGTAAAACTCATGTTAGTACCACAATTTTTTTTTAAAGGTACTCTGGACTGTGCATTGGGTGGACAGTCCACATTTCAGATTTGGATGGGAGTGAGGAAGTTAAGACATAACTTACTCTATTCCTATGACTTCAACAAGCATCAGTACTCTACCCCCATCTCCAAGAAATCCAGATTTCCCTGTCATTAAGAAGACTTTATCATGTGTCTTTATTGGGCCAGGGCTAATCTATTCCAATAACACATTTCTGAAATTTCCCAGTGAGATGCATAATTCATTTTGTGGGGGCTTCATAAGGAAATCCCACAGTAGCCCATTGGTAGTCCCAGGCAGAAGACCTAGCGCTGAAGTCCTGACCATACTAAAGTGAATGGCAAAACTCCCATTAACTGTGGTAGTGTCAGTATTTCACCCCAGATGTTTAACATGGAAGCCATTGACCGCAACAGCTGAATAATCTGAACGAGTTGGCAACAGCCTATCACCTAGGGGCCATTAGAGGGGAAATAAGGAAGCTAAACGTTAGCATTCTTGATCCTTGCTGCTATCTTAGTTTTCCCCTGGTGAACGTGATGCTGCTGTAGTAGCTGTAATCACAGAAATGTCTCTTCCATTACCAAAACTGTGCTGAAATCTTGATTGCGAGAGAGAGGCTATGCTACCCTGGCTGTTATCCTGAAGACTGATTACTTCTTTTCATAGGTTAATATACAATTAGTGTCAGATGACAATACCTGAGGGCAGTGTTATTGCTGTTGATCATGTTATGCTACAGCTGTAGTACCTCAAGAATTCCTAAAAACAGATGTAGCAATCATGCTAATGGTTCTTTAAGAGACCTCAGCACCTTCCATTTCTAGGATAGTCAGAGCTTCTATGTTTGGCTACAGTGAGAATGGAGTCTCACTCATGGGTGCCAGGTTTGAATAACTTTTGGTGGTGCTCAGAATGGGTCCAAGCAGAGCTGTCCCATCCATAGGATGGACCGTGACAACCGCTCCAGGCCCCGCACTTTGGGGGGCCCCGTGCTTCAGGGGGACGCAGGGTCCAGGCAGAGCTGTCCCGGCCATAGGATGGACCAGGGCAACTGCCTAGGCCCCATGCTTTGGGGTGCCCTGTACTTCAGGGGGACGCGGGGTCCAGGGCAGCCTGGGGGGCTAGTGGGGGACCTGGCACCAGCAGCAGCAAGTGACCTGGCCCCAGCCTGTCCCTGCTCTGCCCCCTCCCCACCCCCATTCCATCCCTTCCCCCAAGCCCCCATCACCACCCCGCCTCTTTCCGGCTTCCACCCCCTCCCCCAAGCGACCCTCCCGCCCTGGACCCCGCATCCCCCTGAAGCATGGGGCCCCTCAAAGCATGGTAAACTCAAACATTGGTAGAACCGGGCCCACGTTCCTAAATATTGGTGGAGCACGAGCACCATGGACCCATATAACTCACAACCTATGGTCTCACTCAGGACTCAGCAGGATAAGAACTTAAGCTATGGGAGAGAAAAGATGTACATTAGAAATTTAAACCCAACTTTTATTTTAATCATAATCTCCATGTGCCATTTCTTCCTTGTTATTTAGTGACTAATGTGAGGAAAGTGCCCAAGCCAAAATCAAAGCTGCCTCATGTAGTGATAGGTCATTAATAATACTGACAAGTCAACTGCATTGGAGCCCACGGTTTTTTCCTCCTTAAATTATTCGTTGTTATAACGCCCAGTAATCCATGTAGAGCATGAGATGCATATTTGAAGAGTTAGATACTCATTTAGAAATAACTCTGTGCAGAAGTATGTAAAAGAGATTGGCCAAATCATGTAGTTCTTAATTTCAGTGGTAGCTTTGCCTGAGTCAGAGCTGCTGATTTTGTTTGTTGGTTTGTTTTTTTCCAAAAAAATAGCATCTGCATTTGTATCTTCACCTCATGTTGAACTTAATGCCAGCACAGAGAGAGAGAGAGAAATTTCTGGTGCCTGCTGCAGTTTTAGGCAATGATTAAGCAGTAACAAAGAAAAAGACATTTGTACAAAACCTTAGCAATTTCTCCTAATCCTCCCCCTCCTACTATCCCAAAAAACCTGTAGTCATCACCATGCCAGATTCTAGCAATCTAACATGGGCCAGTTTAGAGCCAGAGAGTGAGTTCTCCCTGTATAATGAACCCCTCAAAGGAAATATCAGTGCCCCATAGGTCATATTTCTTGCCTACAACAGTATGATATTGAGTAGCCCAGGAACTGACAAACTGTGATCCATGAAGCACTTGCTAATGGACCATGGAGAGCTGGCTGGTCTCATGGTGCTTGCTGCTCCTCCTTGTTTCCAGGTGCCTGCCCAAGCTACTCAGTATAAAGGAGAGGCTAGCAGTGTGTGAAAGCAGCTACAAACAAGGAGGGGGAAATAGCTGAGTTTCCTTTGTTAGAGGCCTCACCTGTATAAGAGAACTGAGTGAAATTCCGTGACCTGTATTGTGCAGGTCAGACTAGATGATCATAATCGTGTCTTCTCACTTTAAAAACTATTATCTATGAAAGAATGAGTGGAGTCACCCTAAGGCCTGGCCCACAAGTGGTACTGGTACTGCCAGCCACCAACAGAAGAGGAACATTCACAAGTAATAGCTAACTGTCCGGGGGAGCAGGGGAAGGAGAAGATCAGGTGGCTGTGCAACATGTCCAGGGGTGTAGAGGACCAGGGAACTGTGTTCAGGAGGGGAACAGGGTGGAGCAACAGAAGCATGAGGCAGGTCACAGAGGAGCAGGATGGGAGAAACAGACAGAGGGGAGGGAAGATTAAATGAAGAGCAAAAGTATCTTGCTGAGAAGAGGAAAAAATTGAATATCAATCGAATATTTTCTATCTAAATTGAGTATTTCTCAGTATTAGTATCAGAGCACTTGTGCTGGGAACACTTGCAATCGTTGTCATTCGCCCATTCCAAACTAAAGCTCATTACCCTAACAGAAGGTATCTCAGATAGGAATCTCTCTCCTGTTACTAATAGAATTGACCCCGCTATTTCTGATGTTCTCCAGCATTGCTTGTAACTTAGTAAAAATTTGCAACACTATCATAGGAGCCGACTTCCGTCAGCTCCGCTGGGTGCGTCGGGGGCAGGGCCCCACAATGTCGGCCGGGGGCGGGGCCCTGCAACGTCGCCTGGCGTCGGGGGCGGGGCCCCGCAATGTCGGCCGGCATCAGGGGCGGAGCCCCGCAACGTCACCCGGCGTCCGGGGCAAAGTTAAGTGCTCCGGTACTGGGCGCGGGGCTGGCGGGGAGCTGCCGGTGGGTGCTGAGCACCCACCAATTTTTCCCTGTGGGTGCTCCAGCCCCAGAGCACCCACGGAGTCGGCGCCTATGAACACTATTCAAGAGTGGAATCTACCTTAGACCCATCATCAGAGAGGGGAGGGGATTTGTTTTAAATGTTGTGATGACAAGTAAAAATACAGAAATGGAGAAAACTTCAGAAGTCTCAATAAGCATGTTTCAGTGAAGGTGTTAATTTATTTAATGGGAACTTTAACTGTAGAGCAAATGATCCAAAATAAAATATACAGCAGTAGACAAAACAGCAGAACAAATGAATGTTGCATATATACACTAAGGCTGCTTGAATGAGTTCCCTGTGCTAAAGTGCTGGTAGTGCAGCCAGTGCACTATACTGGAGGTTTCAGTCCTCTTCTTTAGTACAATAGCTCAGTTAAGTAGCCTGAATGAGATACAAAGACAGTAACTGTTGGCTTTCAAAACATTTTATATATATTGCAATTTGGGCCAATTTCCATCTACTGCTGTATAGTCACATTCTGCCTTGTATAGTATATGCCTCTCATTGTTCTCGAGTACATCATCTGACAGCTTTCGATCTTTGTGACCAGATAATCTTGTTAGTGGTTTTCTGAAAAAGTAATAGGATAGGATGATAGTCTGTGTGCAAAAAGAAAGATTGAAGCATCAGAGCTCATTTCACATACTGTGCTTGTTTTAGGCAAGAAAATCTTTGATGTGAAATGCAAAGGTGGTAACTAGTTGAACACATACTCTTGCTCTCTATATTGATCTATTATGGGAGTGTGTGGTTGTGCCCTCAACCTGCCTGTTCTCTCTCCAGACCCACACACACGTGTATTATTTTAATGAAACTGATTTTTCAGATAAATTCTTCGGAATGTGTCCTGGAGAATTAGAATGCAGTCATGATGGTACAACACAGAGGAAATAAGTGTTTTTTTAATATATCAAGCCCATACTAAATTAGAGAGACTTCTCTGTTGTACCAAATCCTCTGTGATTTAGTCTACTAAATATTCTGGGCACGATCTTCAACTGGTGACAATTGGAGTAGCTCCATTGAAGACAATATGCTGATTTACATCACTGGAGGATTGGGCCTTCTGATCTGACATACTGGTATGATGGAATCATAGAAGGATGGGTTGAAAGGGACCTCGAGAATTCATCAAGTCCAGCCCCCTGCACTGAGGCAGGACTATGTAAACCTAGATCATCTTTGACAGGTGTTTAGTCAACCTGATCTTAAAAACCTCTAATGACCGGGGTTCCACAGACTCCATTAGAAGCATATTCCAGAATGTAACTACCCTTATAGTTAGACAGTGTTTCCTAATATCTAACCTAAATCTCCCTTGCTGCAGATTAAGCCCATTACTTTTTGTCCTACCTTTGGTGGACATGGAGAATAATAGCTCACCATTCTCTTTGTAGCAGCGCTTACCATATTTGAAGATGTATCGGATCCACTCTCGGTTTTTTCTCAAGACTAAATAGGAATAGCTTTTTTAACCTTTCCTGAAAGGTCATGTTTTCTAAAACACTTGCCATTTTTGTTGCTTTCCTCTGGACTCTCTCCAATTTATCCACATCTTTCCTAAAGTGTGGTACCCAGAATTGAACATGATATTCCAGCTAAGGCCTCACCAGTGGTGAGAAGAGCAGAACAATTATCTACCCTCCTCTCCACATCTTATATACAACACTCCTGTTGATGCACCCCAGAATGATAATCTTTTTCACAACTGTATCACATTGTTGACTCGTTCAATTTGTCATCCACTATACACACCACCCTCCTGCCCTCCGATTCTTTTCAGCAGTACCACTGCCTAGCCAGTCATTCCCCATTTTGTAGTTGTGTAATTGATTTTGTCCTTCCTATGTGTAGTACTTTGCACTTGTCTTTATTTCATTTAATCATGTTGATTTCAGACCAATTCTCTAATTTGTCAATGTTGTTTTGAATTCTAACCCTATCCTCCCAAAGTGCTTGCAGCCCCTCGCAGCTTGGTGTATATTCTAATTTTATAAGTATACTCTCCACTCCATTATCCAAATCATTAATGAAAATATTGAATAGTACCAGACCCAGGATTGACCCTTGATTGAAGGAGCCCACTAGATATGCCCTCCCATTTGACAATGAACCATTGATAACTATTCTTTGAATACAGATTTTCAACCAGTTGTGCAACCACTAATAATTTCATGGAAACCACATTTCCCTAGTTTGCTTATAAGAATGTCACTGGGGACTGTGGTAAATCCCATAGTGGATTTATGCACTATAGAACTTATTTGTAAACCTTTTTCTTTAGCTGCCTTAGCAGCCAAGTGGCATAGGGATGTCATGATTGATTTTAGGTTTTTCCTTAACCGCAATTGTAATGCCGACAGACCCCAGTCATCGGTGGGCAGGATCGAACCTGGGGCCTCTGGAGCTTAGTGCATGAGCCTCTACGGCCGGTGTCGGCAACCTTTCAGAAGGGGTGTGCCAAGTCTTCACTTATTCACTCTAGTTTAAGGTTTCGCGTGCCAGTAATACATTTTAATCTCTTTCTATAAATCTATAATATATAACTAAACTATTGTTGTATGTAAAGTAAATAAGGTTTTTAAAATGTTTAAGAAGCTTCATTTAAAATTAAATTAAAATGCAGTTCTTACCAGTTTAAAGTGATCCTAGCCCTTGCTTTTCCTTGCTGAGTTTTCCAATGTCTGGCATGTATTTGAATACTTTAAGCTGCACACTGGCTTCTGAGTGATCAGTTGTTAACCGGCTCTGAGAGGGACAGAGGACAGATTTCATGTGTGAAAATACCTGTTCACACAGGTATGTGGATCCAAATGCTGAAAGCATTGCAAACGCAATTTTCTTCAAACAGGGACATCCAGCAGGTCAGAATAGAGGCCCCATGATCTCTCTCGGTAGCTTCAAGTTCACTCCACAGCTCTCCAAACTTTGATGCCCACAATTCTGAGCTTTTTAACTGAATGAGCTGCATTTCGAAATCTTCAACATCCACTGAAATACAGACAAATCCAAGTCGCTTTCGTTGAACTTTTCAGGTTTAATTAGAAAAGAAAGCATTGGGCCAAATTATTGGAAATCTTGAAATCCGTCAGAAAATTCTGATTCCAGTTCTTGCATGTACATTCTAATCTCAACGTCAAATGCAGTGCGCTGTTCCACGTGATGTGATAGTGATGTAAGCAGCAAATCAGGACTTTAAAATATCCCAGTACAGTGGCGCTGGAACTATTTTTAAGGTGGAAGTGCTGAGCTGTGCCCCCTCTTGCCCCTGTCTGCACCCCTCACTGCTCCAGGCTGGGGCCAGTGGGCCACAGCGGGGGGGTGGCTGCAGAGCCCCGGGCCGGCGGCCGGGACCCCAGGCTGGCAGCAGAGCCCCCGGACCGGTGGCCGGGACCCAGGGCCGGCAGCGGTCTGAGCCGGGCCGACGGACAGAACCCCAGCTGGCAGGGGGCCGGTGGCCGGTACCGCAGGCCAGCAGCAGAGCCCCCGGGACCCGTGGCCAGGACTCGGGCAGTGTGAGTGCCACTGAAAATCAGCTCACGTGCAGCCTTTGGCACGTGTGCCATAGGTTGCCCACATCTGCTCTACAGCATGAGCGAAAAGCCAGCTGGCCATTAGCTAAGGCTGTAGAGGAGACTCATTAATTGCTCTCTCTAAGTTGTCTCGGTGCCACTAGATGGGAAACAACACCACACCCAGAAGGTGTGTGGGTTACATACTTCCCTTAGCTGAGAAAGCGCATCCCAAGCTTCAGAGACTTCTCAGTTGAAATCCCGGACAAGCCCACACTTGGAACGTCGACAGACCCCGGGCATCGGCAGGTGGGATCGAACTGGGGATCTCTGTAGCTTAATGCATAAGCCTCTACAGCATGAGCTAAAAATCAGCTGGCTCTTAGCTAAGGCTGTAGAGCAGAGTCATTTTATATCTCTCTCTAAGTGGTTTCGGTGCCACTAGATGGGACAGAACACCACACCCAGAAGATGTGTGGGTTACACAATGCTAACTTTTTGTACTTCACTTGAAGTGAGTGCTACCTGTGTTACAGCTAGTTAGCTTGGCTAATTAATACATACAGTTGTTTATGTTAAAAAACCACAAACATATTTCTTACTGCTATTTTTTCCACATTCATATCCATAGAATGAGATGAATATTGCAACTGAAGAGCTCAGCTGATGGCATTTATTTTGAGGAAGCTAAACAGAGCCCTATGTATGTTTTAACATTTGAGACATCACATTCAAAACCTGAGCACAGTGAATGGCACCTTGTAGTGAGATGTTTGGATTGTTCTCTAGTCTTCCCATTGAAACGTCCAGCTTTTCATACTGTGATGAAAATGATCTTCACTAACAGAGAGCTTGAAAACAGATAATTATCCAAGAACATGAAACAGAATTAACATGCAGTGGAGCATGGCATGAACATTTCCTTCAGCAAATAAAAAAGGTAATTGCTGTCTGTGTACAAAGCAACAAGAAAGGTTTGGCTCAGTTCCTTCAGCCAATTTAGAGAGGCCACTGTTTACTTACTTAACCCATAAAAGCATGCAGCTTATCAAAAGGGTGCCATTCAAGGACTGATGGAGTGCAACCAGCCTGCTGATTGCAGGCACTTCTCATTTCACACTTCCTAAGTCTGATCAAATAGAATGTTCTTGTCCTATTATTAGAACTCTAAAACCTAACAAGTCTGAGCTTTTAGTTAAACAGGGCAGCCATATCCCAGGTTAAATGTGAACAATAATTAATAAACGCTGAGTCAAATTCTCCCCTCGTGTGAAACCCCACTCATTGCAATAGGATTACACAGATGTAACTGTGGACATAATTTGGTCCTGCCCATGCAGAAATTAGGCAGTCTTAAAAATAGCGTTCCAGTAGATTAAGCTAATCTGAGTCGTTCTGGTTTGTGATTTTAGAGGTTAAAAACAGTTGCAGAATAATACAATCTAGCAAAATATGAAGCAGATGTTAAAGAAAATGAAAATTGTAAAACAAACATAAAAAACCAGTTCAGTCAGGAACAAGGAATTGGCAAGTGTCACTTTCCAGGATGACATAAAATAATACACTACACCTGTCCCTGTACTGAAGTCCTCAGTTTACAATTTTATCACAAATGTTACCTGAACATAACAGCTGATACCCAGCTGCAGTGAGTTCTTGCAGTTTTCTCTCAATCAATGTAGGGTAGAGTGTCTCTGTGCCCCAATCATCCAACATGACACGCTGATCTGGCATTCTCTGGGGTGCCTGATTAGGGTTGCCAGATGTCCAGTTTTCAACCGAACATTCCAGTCAAAAAGGGGACCTGTAAGGTGTCTGGTCAGAAGTACTGACCGGACATCAAAAGTCCAGTTGCTGCCTGGAGGGGCACTAGAATGGGGGTTGCTGCCTGCAAACGCCACCACCCCCTGCCAGCCTGGCCCAGGGCGTGGGGACTGGGAAGCGCCAGGGCAGGAGGCAGAGCAGCATGAGGCAGAGCACCGGAACCCTTCTCAGCAAAAGCTACTTCCCACCCGCATCTCGTGGGCATGCAGGTTCCGCTTCAGCTCCAAGCCCAGCTCTGAAGGCGACAGGTGAGTCCTGAGGGAGTGGGGAGCGGGCAACCGGCTGGGGCAGCGTGGAGGGGGAGCTGTAGTGTTCAGTTTTAAGAAATTGGAAATTTGGCAACCTTATGCCTCACACTTGTACCCAGGAATAATAGCTACCTCGGCCAGTTTCCTATCTTTTAACCATCCATGAGGGAACCTTCCCTCTTATCCCATGACTGCTTACTTTGCTTAAGAGCCTTCGGTGACGGACTTTGTCAAAAGCTTTCTGAAAACCTAAATCTAAAAATGCTTGAATAGATAAAGAATTGGGTTGTTTATTGAAGACTCAGGTCAACTTGTAAATGGAGCAATTCAGGGTGAATTGAGGTGGATAATGGAGTCCACAAAAATCAGCACTAGAACCAATTTTGTTCACATTTATCATCCTAAATTGCCTAAAAGAGGGAACATTTGATGAAATTTGCTGATGAAACAAAACTAGTGGGAAAAAAGTTAAGTAGAAAGGAAAAGGCATCCAAATGCAAAATTACTTGCATGAACTAGGAACACTGGCAGAGAAGTGACTTACAAAATTCGCCATAAACAAATGAAGGTGATTAGAATGGGATAAAACTTGACTTTCGCAAAGCTTTTGATACGGTCTCCCACAGTATTCCTGCCAGCAAGTTAAAAAAGTATGGATTGGATGAATGGACTATAATGTGGATAGAAAGCTGGCTAGATTGTCGGGCTCAATGGGTAGTGATCAACAGCTTGATGTCTAGTTGGCAGCTGGTATCAAGTGGAGTGCCCCAGGGGTCAGTCCTGGGGCTGGTTTTGTTCAAAATTTTTATTAATTATCTGGATGATGGGACGGATTGCACCCTCAGTAAGTTTGCAGATGACACTAAGCTGCAGGGGAGAGGTAGATACGATGGAGGGTAGGAATAGCGTCTGGAGTGACCTAGACAAATTGGAGGATTGGGCCAAAAGAAATCTGATGAGGTTCAACAAGGACAAATGCAGAGTTCGGCACTTAGGAAGGAAGAATCCCATGCACCGTTACAGGCTGGGGCCTGACTGGCTAAGCAGCAGTTATGCAGAAAAGGACCTGGGGATTACAGTAGATGACAAGCTGGATATGAGGCAGCAGTGTGCCCTTGTTGCCAAGAAGGCCAATGGCATATTGGGCTGTATTAGTAGGAGCATTGCCAGCAGACAAGGGAAGTGATTATTCCCCTCTATTCAGCACTGTTGAAGTCACACCTGGAGTATTGCGTCCAGTTTTGGTCCCCCCACTACAGAAAGGATGTGGACAATTTGGAGAGAGTCCAACGGAGGGCAACGACAATGATTAGGGGGCTGGGGCACATGACTTATGAGGAGAGGCTGAAGGAACTGGGGTTATTTAGTCTGCAGAAGAGTGGGGGGATTTGATAGCAGCCTTCAATTACCTGAACGGGGGGGGGGGGGGGTCCAAAGAGGATGGAGCTAGGCTGTTCTCAATGGTGGCAGATGACAGAACAAGAAGCAATGGTCTCAAGTTGCAGTGGGGGAGGTCTAGGTTGGATATTAGGAAATGCTATTTCACTTGGAGGGTTATGAAGCATTGGAATGGGTTACCTAGGGAGGTGGCGGAATCTCCATCCTTAGAGGTTTTTAAGGCCCGGCTTGACAAAGCCTTGGCTGGGATGATTTAGTTGGTGTTGGTCCTGCTTTGAGCAGGGGGTTGGACTAGATGACCTACTGAGGTCTCTTCCAATCCTAATATTCTATTATTCTAAAACCTAAGAAAAGTATATCTACCCACAGTGGTCAAAACACTAAGCAGAAGGGCTTTGTGGGGAGTGGGGAGAAGACATGAATGAAATTCTATAAGCATTGAAAGTGCTCAACCAAATTTAATGAAGTATGCGTAACAATTTGATTAGATTATTTTAGTGTCATATAGGTGAAACCAGATTTGTTATGCCAGGGTTATTGTAAGGAATTGGGTAAATAGAGCAGATGGAAATCAGAATGATACCTAGGACTCTCCGTTGTTCAAAAGGTTATATATTTTTATTCTTTAGGTAAAAATTAACATAAGAGGGCCCCTTATTGAGGTATTCTCATCTTGGAAGGAACTAGAGAAGGGAAGTGCAACAAGCCTTTTGGAGTTAGTGTGAAATACAAGCATGAGGGAGAGCAGACTGAAGAAAATGCCTGACAAGAGATTGAAGGAAAAGAAGAGTTTTGCTTCTTTATGCCAAAAGAAAGAAAAGAACTGTACGGAGTAAATGTGAAGGGCAGAAACAAAAGCAAAACAGTTTTAAGAGGGGATTAAGTGCACATATGGAGGGAAATTGACTATAAATGTCATCTCAAAGGAGAGTATGCACTTAGAATAAGTATATGTGGCTCTTATGTCCTAAAATTTCTTATGTTCCTAGTGTTTTGTGAATTGACAGAGCATCTACTCAGTCACCAGTAAAATCCAGCCCTTTATGTACAGTGCTAATTTTATCAGTTCTTATGAAAAAATACAGACAATTGGCTAAGAAAGCAGAGTATTGTTTCATTCTGCTGTAGTCATTTCTGACCTAATAAGCGTTTAGAAAGGACTTTTTTTAATGAAACACTGAGCAGATTGAGAAAAAATACTTATATTCTAACAGGAAGGATTGAGTCATTTGTGACTTTATTTTCCAGAGTAGGCTTTTTTACATTGTTCGTGCAAAATTCATTGTCTCTGAAGATAATGATATGTATTTCATCAGAGCAGTTTTGAAAGAAAATTGTTTGTCAGCCACTTTAGAAAGGATCATGTTTTGCCTTCAGTTACTAAATGATGCATATCTTATGTCTGTCTTGATGTCTATGAAAACATCGCAAGTGACAGATGTCTTGACTCATACTCTTTGTAATTGACTAACAGGTGGACTACTGTCAAGTTTATTCAGTTCATAGCAATGGCCATCTTTTTGGAATATAAAAATATTCATACTGAAATACATCATAGAGGAAATAGACCACCTGGGAAACAATTAACATATAGGAGTCAACTTTGACTATTCCAAGCACTCACCTTTAGGAGACTTTATCCTATGGTATCCTCATAGCTTTTCCATTGCCATGTTCACTGATCTGATAAACTTGAAAGTATGGTGCAAAATACAATTTAAAAAAAAACCCTATTTTCTGATTAAATGAGCCCTTGTTATTCTATTTTGCTGAATTCTTACCTCAGATATAAGTACAATAGTTGCACTTTTACAGAGTAGCGTCTCAAGGAGCTATACAGCTATTAATTAATTAATCTGGAGAGGCATTCACAAAATTGATTCTCAGCTGGGAATGCTGCCATTGTACAAAAAGTGTTTGAGAATAAATTTGTATTTGACTGTGCCCTATGGTCAAAGATCGAGAATTAATTAAGGTTTGGCCTATAGTGGGAGATTTGGACCCTATGTGTCACATAGAATTTGGAATAAGCATGGTGAACCACATTTCCTGCATCTAATATACCCCAGACTTTTGTTGGAACAAACAATATGCATGCACCTTGTCAGCGGTGTATTTAATTCAGAGTTGTCTGGTTACATGTGATTTTACACACATTTCAGCTAAATCAAATGCAAAGCAATCCATTCAGGAATATTGTGTAGGTTCTCAACACTCTTTAGAGCAGGGTTTCTCCAACTGGGGGTTGGGACCCCTCAGGGGGTCACTAGGTTATTCATGGGGGGTCGCGAGCTGTCAGCTTCCGCCCCAAACCCCGCTTTGCCTCCAGTATTTATAATGGTGTTAAATATATAAACAAGTGTTTTTAATTTATAAGGGGGGGGGGTCACACTCAGAGGCTTGCTATGTGAAAGGGGTCACCAGTACAATGTTTGAGAAACATGGCTTTAGAGGAGTATGGGCTTGATCCAAAGCCTTCTGCAGTCAGTGGAAAGACTCCCATTAACATCAAGGGGTTTTAGATTAGTCCTTATTCATGTTGCTTTTAATGAGCAAAAGATATAATATGGATATTTCATACCCACCCACTGGTTGTCAGCTGTCAGTTCTCATAAAGCAAGCAGGACTGGAGCTGTTCATTACAGGTTTGGTCTTTTAATTAAGTCAGTACCGAACCAGTGGCCCAGAATAGCATTAGAGAGCACTATGCTTTTGGAAGTGCTATCTTTTGGATGAAAAAATTGAAGTCCTAAAGTCTATGTTCCTGTCAAAACTCCAATGATGTTTTCTACAAGGGTAGAGATATTAGCTCCAGTGCCCAGGCTCAAATCCAAAGGGGTTCTTGCATTTCTTCTACCAAAAAATCCAGTTCTGCTGTTTCAGTTGGATAAGCTACTGCATTCTTCACTTCTGGTCCTGAACTACTGTGCAGCGCTCCTGTTCACTGTTTAAGCGGCCAGAGGTGGCAGTGGTTGGGTTTCAGTGATGGATGAATTGATCTGCATGTGTATTGATAGATAGCTAGTACGGTCAGTAAAGTTATACCACATTGAACTTTTTTGTTGTAAGTGTGAAATAAATGCCAGTTATTGATCCAGATCAGTCTCTTCCATGGTAACATATGGGGAGGAGACTATAGCAGAGAATCCATTTGGAGAGGTTCTCTCTATGTTGGTCCATTAGGGAGTGGAATTTGTCCCTCCTCCACATCACAGAAAAGACCATGGGGATTGGTGCCTCCAAATTTGCAGGATTCCTCGGGCTCCATTGCATGTCAGGACCATCAGGGCAAAAGCCTTGGTCCTTCATATTAGCTCTAGCCCCTAGTGGAAGCTCCTCTCACAGCCTGGCAGCATGGCTCCATTGGAACAAAGCACAAGTGACCACCCCTGACCTGGCTGCCTCCAGGACCTACAAAAACACACAAAAAGATAATAAGGCTGTATAATCATTTTTGCATAAGATCCACAAGGAGGATAATGTCTATTGCCACCTCCATCCCAGCCTGCCAGTTCTCTCCCCAGACTCTGCCTCCTTCCGTTTCTCTTGGCATAGTCTCAAACCTCTGGAGGAGATGGGCTGGCACTGCAGAAGCAGTTAAGTCCACTTCTGTGCAGTAGGGGAGATCTGCATGCAGAAGAGGCCCCTACATGCATGAATCTGGGGGAGATTATCTGAGTCTTTATTATGCAATAAGTATTTCAGGAGTAATAAAGTTGCTACTGCTATACATGTTATATCTATTTTTAATTTTAGTTAACTGCACCAGTACACCAACTATAGTCCAGTAATATTCAATATTTTCATTAATGACTTGGATAATGGAGTGGGGAGAGTGTTTATAATATTTGTGGATGATATCAGGATGAGAGGGGTTGTAAGCACTTTGGAAGACAGACTTAGAATTCATGGGCAGCGTGTGGCTATGGCATTTGAGGAGGCTGGTGCAAACAATGGAAGCTCCCCCAGCATCTGGACTGTGGCCTCACCCCCTCTCGGCCTCCTCCCCCTGAGGTCCCACCTATGCTTTGCCCCAGACCCCACCTCCTCTCTACCCCAGGTCCCATTCCCACTCGGCCCCCTCCCCATTTAGCTCCCCCCCCCCCCTCCGCCCACTGCCATTGCTCGCTCCTCTCCTCTGCTGCAGATGGGGCCACGGGGGAAGAGTGTGGGTGGGGCCATGGCCTAGGCCTCCCCACCACGCTCTCAAAGGCAGTGGATCAGCAGCTGTTTGCGGAGGCTTAGCCTCCCCGGCCTATTATACCCATGAATTCAAGACAACCTTGATAAACTGGAGAATTGATCTGAAATCAACAAGATAAATATGGTACTTTGCATTTGTCTTTACTGGATTGTAGGAAACAAAAAACAATTGCTCAACCTCAACATGGGGAATAACTGGCTAGGGAGTTGTCAGAGTTCCCTCCCCACTCTGAACTCTAGGGTACAGACATAGGAGGTCTTTCATGTGAGTCCCCAAGCTTATGCTTACCAGCTTAGGTTAAAACCCCCAAGGTACAAAATCCCTGAGAAATGCTTCTCTCGCTGCCACCATCAAGTGGTTTAAACAGGAACCCAGGAAAGGAACCACTTGAAGTTCCCCTTCCCCCCCCCAAAATACCCTCTCAAGCCATACCCCCCTTTCCTGGGTAGCTTGAGAATAATTTTCTAACCAATTGGTTACACAGTGATCTAAAAACCCACCCCCGGGGTCTTAGAACCATAGAAACCAGTCAGCTTCTTAAAAGTAGGATTTTATTAAAACAAAGAAGGTAAATCATCTCTGTAAAATAAGGATGGTAACTATTTTACAGGGTACTTAATTTCCAAACTCAGAGGGATTCCCCCTCTGGACAAAACCTTAAAGTTACAGAAAAAACAGGAATAACCCCTCCCTGTAACACAGGGAAAGCTCCACAAGCAAAACAAACAAAACCTATTCGCAATGCTGACTAACTTACTTGAAATATGGAAGGTTTGATGAGGCTGGTTTTGGAGAAAATTGATTTTCTGCAGGTCCTTTTTGTCTCCCAAGATCACACTGACTCAGACAAAGAGGCACACACAAAACCTTCCCCCCTCCCAAGATTTGAAAGTATTTTGTCCCCTTATTGGTCAGATGCCAGCCCGGTCAGGTGTCAGCCTGGCTACCTGCCTTTCTTAACCCTTTACTGGTAAGAGGATTTTATAGCACTGCATCAGACCCTCTCCCCCTTCCTTTTATATTTATGACAGGAGTAGTCCTGTTGAAGAGTATCTGGGGTTATGGTGGATCACAAATTGAACGTGAGCCAACAATATGATGCAGTTGCACAAAAGGCTTGTCATTGTAGGGTGTATTAAGACAAGCATAATTGTTCCACTCCACTTGACACTGGTGACATAATTGTTCTGCTGTACTTGACACTGCTGAGGCCTCAGATGGAGTATAGTGTCCAGCTTTGTGTGCCACTCTTTAAGAAAGAGGTGGAAAAAATTGGAAAGAATCCAGAGAAGAGCCACACAAATGGTAAAAGGTTTGGAAAACCTGACGTGTGAGGAAAAATTAAAAAAACAACAACATGCATGTGTAGTCTTGAGAGAAGAAGACTGAGGGGAGACCTGATAACAGAGTGGCAGGGTTTGTACTCTGTCACCCCTCTGAGTCGCAGGGGGGCTAGGAGGTACCCCACCTGTCTAGTTCCCGGTCCATTTCCTATGCCACTCCTGGCAGCCCGTCCAGCAGGACTCAATGGCCAGAGTCCCCCTTAGTCTCTTCCCCTGAAGGGATAGCATGGCCTAGTGGCCTGAGTTACCTCAGCATGCCTTCTCAGTCAGGTAAGGCAGTCTTGAGTTCTGAGCTTGGGGCCCATCCCCCAAGGGTGGCAGCCCTCAGTAGGGGACCCAGGGCCCAACCCAGGGCCTTAACAGCAGGTAACACAGCCCACCAGGGTCAGCGGGGAATCCCACCGAAACACGCTGCCCTCACTGGGGTGGGAGGTACCACTCCCGCACTCCCCCTGGGTCACTTCCTACCGGCTCTTTTGATGCAGTAGTCCATGTGCTCTCTGAGTCTCCAGGCTCCTCAGTTTCCTGAACTTCCTGGGGTTCCAGTAGCGGCTGGCCTCCAGTCCCGGTCTTGGGCTCTTTAGCTCTCCCTGGTAAGGGCTGCCCTAGCTCCTGGGCTGGAGCCTCTGCTGGGCATCCTTCCTCCTCAACAGCCAGCCCTGACTAAGCAGCTCTGCAGGCTTTTATACCTGGCCCCCTGCTGGAGCATGCCCAGCAGGGCCTCAGGGGCGTGGCTTCCTCTGCCAGCAGAGAAGGGTTAACCCTCTCACGGCCAGTGCGGGGCCAGTCTGCCCCATCACAAACAGGCTTCAAATATGTTAAGGGCTGTTATACAGGGGTTGATGATCAATTGATCTCTGTGCCCACTGAAGGTAGGACAAGAAGTAATGGATTTAATTTGCAGCAAAGAGATTTAGGTTACATAGTATGAAAAAAATATGTATAAACTAGTTATGCTCTGGAATAGGCTTCTAAGGGAGTCTGTGGAATCCTCATCACTGGAGGTTTTTAAGAACCGGCTGGACAAACACCTGCCTGGGATGGTCTAGGTTCATATGGTCCTGCTTTAGGATTCGGGGCTGGACCAGATGACCTCTCAAAGTCCCTTCCAACCTTGTATTTCTATTATTTCTATGATTTCCCAAAGCACGGGACATGCAATTGATAGGTAGGGGCAAGGGACATGAAAATGTCCTGGGGTATATGCATGTTTCCTAGTACCCTGTTTCAAGGCGCTGGGTCAGGGGACCAAAAGTCACATGGCAACAGCCCAGAGGTGGGGCTTACTATAAGAGGGAGCCTTTTCAGCCAAGGGAGAAGGAGACTTGGCTGGGGTCCTTGCTACACCAGCTGGGAGATAGTGCAGGTGTAGAAGTCTCTGCTAGGAAAGACTTTAGGAAAGAGGAGGTTGGGGGGAGGAATTGTAGAATGTGGGGAGGAGGGCTAGTGGATGTGTATATAAGTTGCCATTTAGCTGTTTTCCTGAAGGAGAGGCAGGACATAGCGTTCAGCTGTCTGGGAAATGCTGCAGTGCACCCATGTTTGAACACAGAGCTCATTTCTCTGCCCTTTCCCAAGACAGCTGAACACACATCGTTCAGTTATTCACTCTTGAGTCATGAGTGCTGAATGAAATCAATTTGAAAAAGAGTTATTACCTTAACAGGCAGTAAACATTTCTGCCTTGACTGCAAACAGTCATTAAAAGCCTTTATCAAATTTTGCATCTGTTCTGTTCACCACTTAGCCATTTCTTTTCATTCTGAAGGATTATAACCAAGAATGAATGAGGCTCCTCCAAGACAGTCAGGACACAATAAATCTATGAAGTAACTGAAAAATCCTTTCCTCCACGTACACAGATTTATTTTTTACATTTGCTAAAAATATTTGCTCTCTTATTTCCCCATGACATCAGGCTTTCAGCCTGTGAATAATGGTGCTCAACATCAGGCAGCTTGTTAAAAAAAAAATCCAACAACAATTGGACAGTGTTCAATGCCTTTCCCAACTAAAATCCATATTCCTCTCCCTCACAAACTCATCTTCCCACTGCGGTGCAGTGATGTGTGCATCTTCAGAATAACCAAAACAGACAATTTCAGGTAAAGGGTAAATTAGCCAGGTTCTCTCCAGTACGAGGTAGCAACTATTGTTCACTAGAACAGGACCCTTAGGCACAATGAGACATGCATTTGTCATCTCCAGACTGCATTATTATGGAAGCTCACTGTATTTGAAGAGGAATGTGAAAACAATTCAAGAGTTCCTGGTGGTGCAAAATGCTGCTGCCTGCCATTTAGGTCTCCGTTAGTGTGTCAAGCCTGAGCTCCGGTTTTTCCTCTGGCTCCCACTCCATTTCCACTGCCAGATTGATCTGTCCTGATCCTCAAAGCTGTAAATATATCGGATCAGGTCCCAGCTATATTAGAGACCTCATTTCCATCTTCAAACTGCCAAAACCATGGCCCAAAATGATGTATGTGAGAGCTAAGGGGGAGAGTTGAGGGGACTCCACCGTGGAATTAACTAACTTCCAAGAGGAGATTAGAGAAATCCAGAGTGGCCAAATTTAGGAAACACTGCCAAACTTCCTTAATGTGAGAGCTTTTCCAGCATAACCAGAATGACATTCACAGCATCAGCTACAACCTTCTTCCCCTCTAACTACCAAAGAAAAAGCCCTACCCCAAACAGGGAGAAGAGCTGGCCACTTAGGCTGCCATTGAAAACAAGTTTTAATGGTGGTCTAGACCTTTGTGATGACACATTTGTGTTTCTTACATTGTAAAGTATGACAGCTCCCCATCAGCCACTGCTCACAAAAAATGGGGATGGCATATAAAGCTCAAAAAAGATTTGTTTTATAGCAAATACAGTACTTCAGCTAGCATGAGCTAATGTCGTGAATTCAGAGCAACTCCAGAAACAGCTTGTTCTTATTCTATAGTAATTCCAAGACATTTGTTTCAGTCAAATGTTTTGCTGATTCAAGTTAAAGTGAAATGCAGAACTTGCCGTCTGCATAGGCTTTGGACCTGATCTTGTCACCTGCTCAATGCCCTAAAATCCTACCTTAAGGCCCGATCCTGTAAGATACTAGGGCTCTCATGCATGAGAT
Organism: Macrochelys suwanniensis; assembly: GCA_033296515.1. Taxonomy (NCBI): domain Eukaryota; kingdom Metazoa; phylum Chordata; order Testudines; family Chelydridae; genus Macrochelys; species Macrochelys suwanniensis. The sequence goes on from CM065783.1 coordinate 43,092,537, forward strand.
ATTAAATACCTGCAACACCTCTGTGATGACCCCCCCCATCCAGGAAGCTTTACTGTTGACTTCATATGAAAATAACCAAAACATTGCACTAACCGTATGATGAAATATAACCTTTCGAACAGCAGACTCAGACCCACAGTATTTCAGAACCAAGGGTCCTCGGCCCCTTATAGAATCAGGCTCCTTGTCACTTGCATCTTGAATTGTGTGAAGACACTAAATTTCATTGTGACTTGTTTTCTTGTCTTTTAGCTGGATACAGAGAAGACAAAATTGAAGTTGGAACGATGGGCTTCCAGGGAAAGTGGCAGTGGGGATGGGAAAAGTGAAGCAATGGAATCAAGCGGGGACTGTGACGATGAGGATGGATGTCAAGGCTCTGGTGACAGAATTCACACAACAGGTAAATGCAGAGAAAATGTTCTCTGAATATTCATTCACATTTTAAAGCAGGTTTCAACTGAGTAGTGTTTTGGAGCCTTTCCATGAACATGGGTAAAGGAAAAAATGATGCTTGTGGAAAGTGAATTCAAACTTGTATCTCAAATATTTGCTGAAAGTGAATTTCAAAATTCCATATTGGATTGTAAATCTGAAATTTGCATTGTGTTGCTGACTTACATAATCAAGTTTTTAAAAAAAGAAGAGGCACTAGGCAACTAACCAAAACAACATAACTTGCAAAGTTGAAATACCGAATATTTGCAACTGCAGCAGGTTGAAAAAATGTCAACTTTTTTTCTGTGGAAATGGAAACCTTTAGCAGAAATGTATCGATTTTGACCAAAAAAAAAAAAAAGGGTTTTCATGCCTGGAGGGGAGAAGAGAGAGACCCCAGAACAGTCAATAGCCTAGCATTTAGGAAATTCACCTGAGATGTAAAAAACCCAGGTTCAAGTCCTTGCTCTGATGGGTTGGGTGTGGGTGTGGGTGTTTCTCTCATGCCTTTTCACAAAGAAATTTTAAAAGGTCTCATTTCTGTTTGTCAGATTGAAAATAAATTTCAAAACCTTGAAATTTTTCCTGATACAAAAATTGCTGCTTTTAGCCAGCCCTATTTCCAACAAATGTTTGGTGAGCTATTCAGATGTGGAGAAAAGTGTGTTTATGAAAATCAGAAATAATTTTGAATAACAAATAAATGTAGAGATTCTCCACATTCTTCTCACAAACATTTTATAAACAAAGGTTGGGAAACATAGATGAATATATTATCAATTACAAATTACTTTGCTCATCAATTAAAATGTTATTGTTTGTGTACTGTATCTGACTTGTGAAAAGACTTCTTCTAAATGCCCCAGACGCAGGAGATTATAGTGATGAAAGTTTTAAGTAATATGTTTTTTGTCTTCATGTGGTACATTATAAACAATAGCCAGGTGCTAAATCATTTTCAATTGATAATTAAACTATTTATATATTGTAGTACTGCCAAAATATACAATGGCTCTTTTGTAGTTAGATTTCAAAAATGAAAAAATAGAAACATTAGAAATGTGGTTTATTATTAACTTTAGTCATGTGAAATAAGGAAGCAACATAATGCCTCCTCCTTCCTTTTTGCAGTCGGTTGAAATAAAATTATTTATGATGAGATGGTTGTGGATTAAAAAGAATTACATTTGCATAATTAGCTCTTCCATTCATTTGGCTGGGATTATATCAGCTAAAAATATAATTACAATTCATTGACCAAATGCTTTGGATTCAGAACAGTAAGAGTAGCTATTCCTTCTTGTGAAAATTGTAATAGTGTTTTATAATTAATATATTGTATGCAGGTTACTAACAGTAAATTTGTTTGGCATATCTAGATGCAATTAAGAGATCAAATTAGATTAGTCTCTTTACAAAACGCCTTTGCTTTAGTAGAATGTTAAAATATAAAAACACTTCAATTTCATTTAATTTCCTCTTGGTATGTGTCTGTAAACTATGGTGCTTTTTAATTGCACAACTTGAGATCTACCAAGTTATATTACACAACTTGAGATCTACCAAGAGTGCTCTGATTATTGCTTTGTAGATATGCAATGCAAGAAATTTAGCTCACTTGAAGTGAGAACTTCTGAAACTAGTGGCTAAGCACTGAGTAGGAGTCTGATCCAAAGCCCACTGAACTCAATGGGAAGATCCCCATTGAGTTCAGTGGGCTTTGGATCAGGCCTTAAACGACAACTCTGGAGTATCAGTCTCAATGAATGCTGCTGCATGTGATTAAATGTAATAAAAAAGGCTTTCAAAGGGTAAACGTCTTTGGCAGAGCAATAATAATAATGATGATGCTTTTAACACCAGGACTATGCAGAAGTCTCCCTAAAGAGTCCATGTCTAAATATCTGACTCTGAAATGATGAAACCAGAATCCAGCACAGTACACTAAAATAGTCATAATTTATTTAAAATCAATATGAAAATAATTTACAAACATTGTGCTTATAGTCATGTTCTATAGATTGAGAAGCATTGCTTCTGTGAAGCATAGTGTATGGATTACTTACAAACATTTTTTGAAATATTATTGAACCATCCTTCCTACCTTCCTCCCAACAAAAACAATAAATCCCCAAAGCACATGGATTTCACCAGCATCTTGATTACCTGCTTCAACATATTCATCTGTAGGCCCATTAAAAGTCTCCCTGACCAAATGTCATTATCTTCCCCAGTTCCCACTTTCTCTAGAAGGAGAGTTAGAGACCAGATCCTGATCTGGTTTAAATTAGTATATTTATATTGATTTTGATTTACACTGTCTGAGGATCTGATCCCTTGCTTATATATTCCAATTCTACACTCAGATATTCATACACAGCTCCTCAAGCTTTTATCCACAACCAATATCAATGTATTTCACAGTTGTGTCTGCACTTTTCAAATCATGAAGTTTTGTTTGCCATTTTCCAGCTATCTAGAATCTTTTCTGAATATCAGTTACATTCACCAGTTCCCTTCATCTCTTCCATTAAGATTTGTACCTGAATACAATATTATGTAGTGCTCCTGTTTTGTTTTTGACAGTTGCAAATAAGCCTTTTATAGTCAGATCCATTATTAGCTCTAAAGACCACTACTTATACATTTATGCATACTATACTTAATTATATAGCCCGTCCCACATGTGTTTACTCAGATGATTTCATACCACTGAGATAAATAAGTTCTGAAGAATTATATATGGTTATGAAGGGAATCACTGACCACAGGTGCCGCCTAGTGGTCAGGCAGAGTGTGGCAGGTTCTCTCTTTCCTGTCAATGCATATTAACAGCTGCTTTGGTCCTACGGTGTCCTGCCTCTTATGTGACTCAGCAATCTGAGCAGGTCCCATGGTTATGTCCACCCCTTTCAGGGTATATAAAAAGTCCAGCAACAGGATAGCCCTTTGGGTTAGACAAGGGGTCTCTGGATCTCTGCCTAGATTGAGGTCTCAGGATCTTGAACCTTCTGTTTTCAGGACCGTATCTCCTCTAGACTCCCAGTGTCAGGGGTAGGCTTCTGCCTTTGGTACCTCCTAAGGGTTAGTAGGGGAACCCGGTCCCACCCTCTCCATTGGGTTCCAATCCACCAAAGTGCTGTACTGCTGCCTCCCTGGAGCACTTCCTACCAGACCCTCTTTCCCAGCAGGAAAAGTAAAGACATTAAATAGCTGGAATCAAAGAAAGTCTCAGACCTTCTGAGAATCACCAGTCTCTTCTCTGTGAGTTTGGCAACATCACGACAGCCAAGACTCTGGAGCTCAGGGTGCAGGTCAGTTCATCTCCATTGTCTGATGCCCTGCCATATTGGCCTGTTCTTCTTTTGAGCTCTTCCTCCAAGCCATGCATGCTTTGCAAGTGGGTGGGGTAGGGCTGCATGGGTCCAGAACAGCTGCTTAACCCCTTCCTTACTGGTGTGGGGTCACAATGATGAAAGCCATTAATAACATTTTCCGACCGTTGCCACTTACCACAGGTATCTCACGTTCCAAGTATAGGGGAATGCTGTGGAAATAGCACTGTGACTCAGGTAGCACCATATATAGTAATTGTTGGCATGTACTGACACTTTAAAGACAATGCCTATTGATCATTTGTGACCAAGGCTTTGCCAAGAAAGAATTAGAAAGAAGAAAGTAAGCCATGTAAATGTCTAATGGGGAGGAGAAAACTTACTGTCAGTCTGAGACCATTCAGATCATGTAGGTTTCTAGGTGTAGGTATGAACCAACATCCACCCAACAGATGTTCAGCACTCTGCCCCCAGTCCAGCAGCACAGTCAGGGATCTGCTTAGCTTTAAGCATGTGATTAGTCCTATCGATTTCAATGCAACTGCTCATAAGCTTATAGTTAGCACGTCTTTAAATGAGTTGCTGCATTGGGGAGAGTGCTTGGAAACTTGCAGAACTGAGCCACAAAGGTGCATAACAGAGGCTGGATTGGCCCCTGGCAATCCAGCCTGAGTAAGGGACTCAAGAGAGACTGTGAGTCGCAATCTGGTCCTTCTTTTCCCTTACTTTGGGGAGAAAGAAAGATGTGTCTGTCCTTGTGCTAGTGCAGCCGTGCTGGCCAGCACGTTCTGGGGTGCCAAGGCCCCACCTAGTCTCTGCACACCTGCATGGATGGGGAGTAACAGCTGGTGGTGGTTGCTCTCCCTGTGTGCAGGGTCTGGCAATGCAGGTAGCCCATGCAGGGCACTGAGGGGGCATAAGAAGAACCTCTTACTCCCCGAAACAGGAACATGATCAGGCTCACAATTGAGCCTTACAGGAGCATAGAAACTCTAGTCAGGGTATTCATCAGCTCATTACCCATGAAATAAGACACCTGTTCAGTACCTCCAGATTGGAGCCTTTGGGTCAGATTGGTCCCTGCATGTAAATAACCCACATCAGGACCTGGGAATGCCACTCCCAAACAGAACAAGCTAGGTGTTCACCTTCTGCCTCCCAAAAAGCTTTGAAACACTGGCTCTCAGAAATGAAGACACATTGTGCCTTTGCACTAGCTGTATGCACCCCACAGACCCTCTTCCAGAACTGTGCTTCCCCATCAGTTGCTACTTCTGGAGCTCCACCCCAAAAAGGAGGGGGGTCATGAAGTGCAGGGGGAGGAAGAGCCTGAATAATGTTGCCTCTTAGGAATGAGAAATGTTCATCAGTAAGCCAAAATTGTATCTGATACAGCAAGCATTGAACAAATGAGCGAATGCTGCAATACCTGGATGGTCAGCAGGCTTTCAACAGTGAATAGAGAATGTTCAATGAGTGTTTTCACCCAGCTGTCTATTCAGATACACAATTTTGACAAACGTGTATCAATACAATATTAACCATTTTCTTTCACAACTCTCTTACTAACTACTTGTGATACTGCTAAGCTTCTCTTCTTCGATAAGCCTTCTCCTGGTGGTATATCCTGCCTGTTGTCACATTTCTTCTTATCATCTTAAAGATACCTGGCATTTTACTTCATTATAGCATTCAGGCTGAGTTATTATCTTGGGACGTAATTCCAATCCTTGCTTCCTACATGACTGTTTAGATGGAGGCACCTTTCTCCTCTCCCTGCCCCCCTGTCTTCTCCAAGTATTATAACCAAGTAGTTTATCCGGTTATACATTTCCTCTTGAGAGCACATGAGCAGGTTTTCCCCCCTGAGAACATCCTTTCTTTTTAAATGCAGAGAAAAGAACTTGCTTTTTCTCTTGATAACTTCTGCCTGATTTGTATCAGATCTCAACAGCTGTTGAAGGTTAATGTATTTTTCTCATTGTTCATGAATTCTCTCATCATCAGATTTTCTTTTGCATATCAGGATCCTTTTGTCTTTTATGATGTCCTTATCCTCCTTGTTTCTCTGTCTTTTCTAAATATCGGTGTACTGTACAAATTGTCATCTTAATCATACTTCGTTCCCATTCACCATGTTATACTTGTATTTATCTAAATATGTAATTCTACAGCTGCTGATTTGTGTAATTATTATTATCATCTCAGAATATTGATGGAATATCTGCTGGCAGCCAGCCCACACATCAAATTCTCATCTCCACATGTCTTCAGTTCCATTGCTGATTATCCCAGATGGTATCAATATTGCATTTTCTCAGCTCTTCTGTTCTCCTGTCCCTTGAATCCTCTACATCACACACCATCCCTGTGTTACTGGCTTTTTTATCCATTTTAGGTATCCTTTATTACATGAGATATTGTGTTTCCTACTGAGTTTTTACTACACTCATTAATTCCTTTATTGTTATACCATTGTAAGTGGCTCATCCTGTTAAAAAAACTGCATAACAACAATTTAATTCTCTATTTAATATTTATTTTGAGGAAGGCTCACTGGTTTCAAACTTTTATTTTTGTCATCTTCATTTGTTGGTTGTGGCAAAGTACCTGCTTCTCCTCAGCAGTCTAAGTCCTTTTTAGCCTTGGAGACTCAGGTTTGGGCAAGGCAAACCCTTACCGGTAGCTTTCCTCCTTCTCCTTCTCCTTCTCCTTCTCCCTCTCTCTCTCTCTCTCTCTCACTCTCACTCTCAGTCTCAGTCTCTCTCACTCTCTCACAGGGGAGGGTTTTAAAATGTCTCCTGCAGTTGCAGCCAGCTGGACCTAATTAGCTCCCTAGCAACCTCTTTCCCAGCTGAACCTTATTGTTATCTCCCCTCCGTGGACAGGGAGAGGCTTTTTAACCCCCTGGGACTAGTTACTACCCCCCCCCCCGCTTGGTAGCTGTTTGTCCTGGCTTTGCCACATATCTTTCCCCCCACACACCCCGCTCAGCACTACAGGGTTGGGCTACTTGGGTCGGACAACAGTGCACACTCGAGAGCCCATCTGCATTGCCATGTTGGAGTCCAGACCTATGCCGTACCGTGAAGTAGAAGGGCTGGAGTGACAGGAACCATCTTGTTACTCTCGTGTTTCTGTCTTTGTTTTGGTGCATCCACTGCAGAGGGGCATGGTCCGTGACAAGAGTAAATCTCTGTCCCAGTAGATAGTAGCGGAGGCTTTCTATGGTCCATTTTACCACCAGGCACTCCTTTTCCACTACTGCGTACTTCCGTTCCCTAGGCAGGAGCTTTCTACTGAGGAAGAGGACGGGGTGTTTGTCATTTCTGACCATTTGTGAAAGCACTGCCCCCAACCCTACTTCAGAGGCATCAGTTTGTAGAATAAGCTCGTTTCCCCAGTCTGGGGCTACTAGTACAGGGTCTGTGCAGAGGGCCGTTCTCAAATCTGCAAAAGCATCTTCGGCCGCAGTAGACCATTTCACTATGTCCGGTCCCCTAGCTTTCGTTAAGCCCGTTAATGGGCATGCCCTGGTTGCGAAGTGGGGAATGAACCTTCTATAGTACCCCACTAGTCCCAGGAATGCTCTGACCTGCTTTTTCCGGAGAGGTCGGGGCCACTTCTGTATAGCCTCTAATTTGTTGAGTTGGGGCTTCATCACACTCCTCCCCACTATATATCCGAGGTACTTAGCCTCAGCTAACCCGATCGCACATTTGAAGGGATTCACAGTCAGCCCCGCCTTCCTCAGGGTGTCCAGGACCGCTTCCACCTTCTCCAAGTGTGTCTCCCAGTCTGGGCTATATATAATGACATCGTCGAGGTAGCCTGCCGCGGACTTGCCATGTGGTCGCAGCAGTTTGTCCATTAACCTTTGGAAAGTAGCGGGCACACCATGCAACCTGAAAGGGAGGAGACACAAGAAGATTTGTCCAATCTTCCACAAGAAGTGGAAGATTGGACAAATGACCAGGGAGGAGTATATAAATATTGTTCAGGCATGCAGGAGTGAAATTAGGAAGGCCAAATCACACTTGGAGTTGCAGCTAGCCGGAGATGTTAGGAGTAACAAGAAGGGTTTCTTCAGGTATGTGAGCAACAAGAAGAAAGTCAAGGAAAGTGTGGGCCCCTTGCTGAATGAGGGAGGGAACCTAGTGACAGAGGATGTGGAGAAAGCTAGTGTACTCAATGCTTTTTTTGCCTCTGTCTTCACAGACAAGGTCAGCTCCCAGGCGGCTGCACTCCGCAGCACGGTATGGGGAGGAGGTGACCAGCCCTCTGTGGAGAAAGAAGTAGTTCGGGACTATTTAGAAAAGCTGGACGAACACAAGTCCATGGGGCCGGATGCACTGCATCCGAGGGTGCTAAAGGAGTTGGCCAATGTGATTGCAGAGCCATTGGCCATGATCTTTGACAAATCATGGCAATCGGGGGAGGTCCCGGATGACTGGAAAAAAGCTAATGTAGTGCCCATCTTTAAAAAAGGGAAGAAGGAAGATCCGGGGAACTACAGGCCAGTCAGTCTCACCTCAGTCCCTGGAAAAATCATGGAACAGGTCCTCAAGGAATCAATTCTGAACCACTTAAAGGAGGGGAAAGTGATCAGGAACAGTCAGCATGGATTCACCAAGGGCAAGTTATGCCTGACTAACCTAATTGCCTTCTATGATGAGATAACTGGCTCTGTGGATGAGGGGAGAGCAGTGGATGTGCTATTTCTTGACTTTAGCAAAGCTTTTGATACAGTCTCCCACAGTGTTCTTGCCAGCAAGTTAAGGAAGTATGGGCTGGATGAATGGCCAGTAAGGTGGATAGAAAACTGGCTGGATGGTCGTGCTCAACGGGTAGTGATCAATGGCTCCATGTCTAGTTGGCAGCCGGTATCAAGTGGAGTGCCCCAAGGGTCGGTGCTGGGGCCGGTTTTGTTCAATATCTTCATCAACGATCTGGAGGATGGTGTGGACTGCACCCTTAGCAAGTTTGCAGATGACACTAAACTGGGAGGAGTGGTTGATACGCTGGAGGGTAGGGACAGGATACAGAGGGACCTAGACAAATTAGAGGATTGGGCCAAAAGAAATCTGATGAGGTTCAACAAGGACAAGTGCAGAGTCCTGCACTTAGGACGGAAGAATCCCATGCACTGCTACAGACTAGGGACCGAATGGCTGGGCAGCAGTTCTGCAGAAAAGGACCTAGGGGTTACGGTGGACGAAAAGCTGAATATGAGTCAACAGTGTGCCCTTGTTGCCAAGAAGGCTAACGGCATTTTGGGCTGTATAAGTAGGGGCATTTCCAGCAGATCGAGGGACGTGATTATTCCCCTCTATTCGGCACTGGTGAGGCCTCATTTGGAGTACTGTGTCCAGTTTTGGGCCCCACGCTACAAGAAGGATGTGGATAAATTGGAAAGAGTCCAACGGAGGGCAACAAAAATGATTAGGGGGCTGGAGCACATGACTTATGAGGAGAGGCTGAGGGAACTGGGATTGTTTAGCCTGCAGAAGAGAAGAATGAGGGGGGATTTGATAGCTGCTTTCAACTACCTGAAAGGGGGTTCCAAAGAGGATGGATCTAGACTGTTCTCAGTGGTAGAAGATGACAGAACAAGGAGTAATGGTCTCAAGTTGCAGAGGGGGAGGTTTAGGTTGGATATTAGGAAAAACTTTTTCACTAGTAGGGTGGTGAAGCACTGGAATGGGTTACCTAGGGAGGTGGTGGAATCTCCTTCCTTAGAGGTTTTTAAGGTCAGGCTTGACAAAGCCCTGGCTGGGATGATCTAATTGGGTTTGGTCCTGCTTTGAGCAGGGGGTTGGACTAGATGACCTCCTGAGGTTCCTTCCAACCCTGAGATTCTATGATTCTATGATTCTATGATTCTATGGTACAGGCCTTCAGGCGTTGCAAAGGCTGTCTTCTCTTTGTCAGCCTTGGCCAGGGGGATCTGCGAATAGCCCTTGGTCAGGTCAAGGGTCGACATAAACCGTGCCTTTCCTAGTCTGTCAATTAGCTCATCTATCCAGGGTATCGGGTACGCATCAAATTGCGATACCTCGTTCAGCTTACGGAAGTCGTTACAGAACCTTATACTGCCATCCGGCTTAGGCACTAGACCATGGGACTTGACCATTGGCTGTGAGACTCTTCAATGACTCCTAATGTCAACATTTTCCTGACCTCTGTCCTGATCTTTTCTCTTTTGGCCTCCAGTATCCGGTATGGCTTGATGTTCACTTTCACTCCAGGCTCTGTGAGGATGTGATGGTGAACCTCAGTACTCCTGCTGGGCTTTTCCGAGAACACGTCCTGGTTGCATTTGATCAGGCTGAGAACTTCCGATCGTTGTTCCAGAGTCAGCTCTGGGGATATCCTCACCTGGTCTGGTTGGTTGCTGTTAGGGAGGGGTGCCCCTAGTGCAACCACCGGAGCTTCTCTATCCTGCCAAGGTTTTGGCAGATTTATGTGGTAAATCTGCTCCAGCTTCCGGCGGCCCGGCTGTCGGACCTTATAGTCGACTTCTCCTATCGCTTCTATTATTTCGTATGGCCCCTGCCACCTGGCCAGGAGCTTGCTCTCCGCCGTGGGTATGAGCACCATTACCCGGTCCCCCACCTGGAACTTCCGGGTCACCGCTTGACGGTTGTAGTAGGTCTGTTGTGCCCCTTGGGCCTTCTCCATGTGTTCGCGCATGAGGGGGGCAACTTGGGCTATCCTGTCTTTCATCTGCAAGACATGTTCCACGACGTTTCTCCCTGGGTTTGGCTGTTCTTCCCAGCCTTCTTTAGCCAGGTCCAGTATGCCCCTGGGGTGACGACTATATAACAGCTCGAAGGGGGAGAATCCCATGGAAGCCTGATGTACCTCCCGTACAGCAAACAGCAAGTACGGCAGCAGGGTCCCAGTCTTTCCCGTCCCGACTAACCACTTTCCACAACATGCTCTTCAGTGTTCTATTAAAACGCTCGACAAGACCATCGGTCTGGGGATGATAGACCGACATCCTGAGGGACCGTATGTGGAGCAATGCACATAGGTCCTTCATCAGCTTAGCCACAAAGGGGGTCCCTTGGTCTGTCAGGATCTCCTTCGGTATCCCTACTCGGGAAGAAATTTAGACTAATTCTTTGGCTATGGTCTTGGACATGGCGTTCCGTAGGGGTACGGCCTCGGGGTATCGGATGGCATAATCTAGTACCACCAGAATGTACTGATTACCCCGGGCTGACTTCTCCAATGACCCTACTAGGTCCATAGCTATTCGCTCAAAGGGGGTCTCAATAATGGGCAGAGGTGTCAGGGGGGCCCTCAAGTGCGGTTGGGGCCCATGTATCTGGCATTCCGGACAGGATGTACAATATCGCCGGACCGCCGCATAAATGCCGGGCCAAAAAAACCTCCACAGGATCCAATCTAGAGTCTTGTCTACCCCTAGATGGCCCCCGAACAGATGGCTGTGGGCCAGATCCATCACGCCCCTCTGATGCTTCTGTGGGACCAAGAGTTGTTCTACGACTTGCCCCTGGACCTGAACTACTCTGTATAGCAGATCGTTCTTAATCACATAATATGGCCCTGGGCCTTTAACTCTCCCCTCCACGGGGACCCCATTTACCTCGCTTACTTTTTTGCATATATTGTTGTATAGGGGATCATTGGCTTGATCCCGACCAAAATTCCCGAGCGTGGTCCCCATTTGTTCAAACTCAGGGGGGTCCTCCTCCGACTCCCCCTCGGGGAAAACCCCTGGGGAACCCGGTCCGGCAGTAGGGTTGTTGATCGCCGGCCCCGACCCACTGTCGGTTTCCCCTACAAGCGTAGACTTCTGGTACTGGGTCAGGATCTTTGTCCCCCTCCTTTTATCCTCCCTCCGTTCCCTCCGAGTCTTCCGGGGCTTCCCCGGTGGGGAGAACAGAACCTGGCCAAATTCATTGAAGGCCGGGAGGGGGTCAACTATTGGGGCCACCCCCTGGGTCCCGGGGTCATTATTTTCTTCTACCCCCTCCCCGGGGAGTAGGCTATCAAATCCAGGGAAGTCTCGTCTGATAAGGACTGGGTAGGGGAGTTTCGGAACTGCGCCCACTGTCACCTTAGTGGGGTTTCTGAGAACTTCTATTTTTACGGGGATGGCTGGGTAATCGTTGACATCCCCGTGCACACAGGATATTCCTGAGCGCTTGGCAGTTGGTCCTGCCTGACCAGCTTCCCCGAGACCAATGTGATCGCACTTCCCGAATCTACTAATGCAGTGGTCTCTATACCATTCATTTTAACAGGCCTAGTGTATCTATGAGGGACTATCGCAACCCTGACTAGACCTATTAGTTCACATGGTCCCCCTATATCGCCCAATTCGCACTGCATGGGCTCGTCTAGGTTGGGGCATTGGGCCGCGATATGCCCCAATTCGCCACAGGCATAACATCGATACCCCGCTCGGGACAGCCCCCTATCTTTCGGGCTACTGGGCTTTATCCCCCGAGTCCTCCTTCCCCAGTCCTCAAGTCTCTCCGGGCCCACCGGCTGATCTTCCGCCTCCTTCCTTCCCTCCATTGCCCGGCCTGGCACTAGTGCAACCCGGGGTCTCGGTGCAGAGACTTGTCTCCAATTTTGGTGCCTTCCTTCCCCAGTGGTCTGAGAAAATTCTTGGGCCACTAAGTGTCTCTCGACCAGGGCAACTAGTTCATCATAGGAGGAGGGATCATTTTGGCAGACCCACCCTCGTATGTCCGGAGGCAACCCCCTCATGTACCTGTCCAACACCAGGATTTCTACTACGTTCCCTGGGCCATGGGTCTCAGGGCGGAGCCACTTCCGGGCGAGGTGGATTAGGTCAAATAGCTGGGACCTTGGCGCTTTGTTGTCCCGGTATCTCCACTCGTGGAAGCGCTGGGCCCTTATGGCCGGCGTCACGCCTGACCTTGCCAGGATTTCTGCCTTCAGCTGCGGGTAATCCATAGCTGCCTCTGTGGTCATGTCAAAATAGGCCTTCTGGGCCTCCCCTCACAGAAATGGAGCCAGGATACCTGCCCACTGGTCTTGGGGATAGGCCTCCCGCAGTGCCGTCCTCTCGAATGCAAGGAGATATGCCTCAGTATCATCGTCCACTGTCATCTTCTGTAAATAGTTGCTTGCCCCCAGCGGCCAGATCCCCTGGGGCCCGTGCGTCAGGGCCTTCAACTGGTTCACTACTTCAGTCAGGGTGGCTCGATCTTGGGCCGCCTGGTTCATCAGTAGCTGGTTTGTCTCCTGTTGGACACGTACTGACTTTTGCTGGGCCTCCATCTGTACCCTGGTAGCCTCTTGTTGGGCCGCAGTGGCCTGTATCAACACCTTCACTACATCCTCCATTTTTTTTAAATTTTTTTTTGTGATTTACCCTGCCCTGCGGTGGCTTGCCACAGAGCCTCACTCACTGTATCCCACTTCTGACACCACGTGTGGCAAATTACCTGCTTCTCCTCAGCAGTCTAAGTCCTTTTTAGCCTTGGAGACTCAGGTTTGGGCAAGGCAAACCCTTACCGGTAGCTTTCCTTTTCCTGCTTCTGCTCCTGCTTCTGTTTCTGCTTCTCCTTCTCTCAGTCTCTCTCACTCTCTCTCTCTTACGGGGGGGGGGGGGGTTAAAAGGTCCCCAGCAGTTGCAGCCAGCTAGACCTAATTAGCTCCCTAGCAACCCCTTTCCCAGCTGAACCTTATTGTTATCTCCCCTCCGTGGTCAGGGAGAGGCTTTTTAACCCCCTTGGACTAGTTACTCTCCCCCCCCACCCCCCACTTGGTAGCTGTTTGTCCTGGGTTTGCCACATGGTGAAGAGGATTAGCTGTTTCTAACTATAGCATAAGTAGGGCCCACCAGTTGGCCTTTAACACCATGGATTGAAACGTTTGTCTTAAGGTCAAACACAACTGAGTCTGTATTCTACTTAGGAAAGACTTGAGAGAAGCGGGAGGAACAAGAAGCGGCAGAGAAAAAAATGCATTAAAAATCAGTGTGAAAAAATGGAGCCAAGATGCAAATAAACAAATACAGAAGATCAGATTCTGATTCCAGTTACTTTAGACTGACACTGTTATAACTTCATTATCTCAGTGGTGTTCATCAGGAGATGTTCAGAGAGCAATTCAGAGAAAAGGAATGGAAAAGAGAAATGAAAAATTCTAATGAAAAATCATTTTGTTGTGAAATCTGTTAAAGTCTGCTAAGTTACAGTAAAGATCAGGGGTCGGCAACCTTTCAGAAGTGGTATGCCAAGTCTTCATTTATTCACTGTAATTTAAGGTTTTGCATGCCAATAATACATTTTAACGTTTTAGAAGGTCTTTCTCTATAAGTCTATATCATATAACTAAACTATTGTTCTATGTAAAGTAAATAAGGTTTTTAAAATGTTTAAAAAGCTTCATTTAAAATTAAATTAAAATGCAGATCTTATCAGTTTAGTGTGATCCTTGCCCTTGCTTTTCCTTGCTGAGTTTTCCCCTCTTGCCCCTATCTGTACCCCTCACTGCCCCAGGCTGGAACCAGTAGGCCACAGCTGGGGGCAGCTGCAGAGCACTGGGCAGAGGCCAGAAGCAGAGCCCCAGGCTGGCTGCCGGTACCCCAGGCCGGCAGCGGGCTGAGCGGGGCCAGCGGCTGGTATTCCAGGCTGGCAGCGGGCTGAGCGGGGCCGGCAGCTGGTATCCCAGGCTGGCAGTGGGCTGAGCGGGGCTGGCGGCTGAGACCCCGGATGGTAAGGGGCCGGTGGACGGAACCTCAGACTGGCAGCGAGCTGAGTGGGGCCAGCAAACGGAACACCAGACCGCCAGCGGGCTGAGTGGCTCAACCCGCTGCCGATCTGAGGTTCCATCCACCGGCTCCTGCCAGTCAGGGTCCCGGCCGCCCGCCTTGCTCAGCCCGCTGCTGGCCTGGGGTTCCGTTCATCTGGTCAGGCAGGGGGCTGAGCGGGGATGGCGGCCGGGACCCCAGCTGGCAGCAGAGTGCCACTAAAAATCAGTGCTGATCCCTGGTAAAGATAATGTGTTGTCATTAAGGAAACATTCATAGGAGCCTGATTTATACTGAAAAGCATGAGAATGGGGGTGATCATTCTTCATTCCTTTTCCTTTCTTAACATTCACATAACTAGGAATTTGGAGACATTGGGAAATGAAAGTAAGAGTGTCTGATTCACTTGCTTTGGATTTACAATGGTGTAACTGAGATCAGAGTTTGCCCCATAATAGTCACTTTCAGATCTGGACAAATAAGAGAGATGTGAATAGTTGCCAAGCCAAATAATTGAGTTACTGAGTTATTTAGATCCTCCTCTCCAATAATATCCCATGTTACACCTGATTGAGTGACCATGTCCTCTCATAGGAGTTTTCTCCTAACTTTAGTTATAACAGTGGGTAGAATGAGCTGAGCCAAAGAAGACTAAAGCTACTACTGTTAAATAACTTTGGCGTCATCTTTGTTCAAAAAGGCGCAAAGGTAATTCGTGAACTTTAATTATCCATATCATCACATGTATGTAAATTGCAGGAAATTTGTGCTCACTTTAGCTGGGCTTAGGAATAATTAAAAGGTAAGAACATTTCAGGTACTTATAGTGTAAACCTTCAAATGCACTGTAGAACAAGGGTGAAGTAAGCACAGGTGAGATCGAGGTCAGGACATTTGGGTTTGTCTATTTGGAATAAACCTATACAAACAAACAGTGATCAGAGACACTATGGTAGATCATTCTGAAGACTTTCTGTCTGAAAATAGTACCATTAATCCTGAGTCCATTGAAGACTTTGTATTGCAATACATTTTACTAACTTTAGCTTGTCACTGATATTTGATTACTTTACACAGAAATGATTATTTAAGTACATACATGTCGGGTTTGTTTTGTAAATAGCCCTATGTTGGAAGCTCCCCAAACTAATTTTCTGCTCAACTCCCTGTCAGACATTTTTTACAATGCTCTTTCAGAAATACTCATTTTTAAAAGAAAAGTCATCTTGACACTGAGCTATGAAGCTACTGATAGAAACGATGGAGCCAGAATGACAAGGCGCATGCACTTAGAAGATGTAGCCTGATGGTATGTGGTAGCTAGAGATGCATGGAAGCCAAACTCTATAGAAAACTAATCTTACTAAATATCAGAAGCTGTATTCTCTGCTTCAAGTCAATAGAGTCAGGTCAATAGAGAGTCTGACCCTAGTTATTGAGAGTGTCTACTCCCATGGAAGACATTTGCAAGTGACTTGAGTGGAGGAAGTACCAGCCCCAGAGTTTGAAAGGCAGAGTATGCAGGAGTGAAAATTCCTTGAATATTCTCTTCCTTGAATAACTCCAGTAAATTGTATATGATTTAGCTCCCTCTGACAATAGCTGTAATAGCTCAGTCATGCTGAGTAGCAATGGGATAAATGTGAAGGCTAAGACAATTTGCCTCCAAAAACACCATAAAGCCAAAATTAATTAGGAGGCGCTAACAATACAAGGGCCTTAGAATTACTCCCAAATAGATAACCATATAACTTAATGGAAGCTGAATCTAAAATGTTAATGGCATTGTGCTATACTGTATATGTAAAAAAACCCTGCTGGCTTAAGGAAAGTGTTTTCTGTTATGAATTAGGCCTGATTCCACACACAGGTATGCTGATCTGGTGAACAAGCAGGCAAGCAGCATCTTCGTGCTTGCTCCACGTGCTGTGCTCAGAGCCTGTGCACTCCTTCTTAGCCTTGTGAAGCCCTGCTTGCAGAGCAGGTAAAGAGGGCATGTTACAGGTAGAGGGAGATAGAGTTAGGACCAAACCAGAGTTAAGAGGCATGACATCTTGTCTTAGTAGAACCCAGAAGTCTAGCAATTGCTGCTGTTTAAACCCCGACCCCACCAGCCATTTGTAACTGCCTTGTGGAGGTCCCTGCAGCTGGGGGAGACAATGTATATGTACATGTACATATCTACAGTAGTCTGTCTCCCCCAACAGAAAGATGGCAAAAGAAGATCCAGAGACTATCAATTTGAGTTTCTCTGGGCAAACTGAGAGAGGCTCCTAAATGATAGGTGGCAGATGACCTTGGATTGACTCAAGTTCTGGGTGAAGTAATGTTCACAGCTAGACAGGATCACTAGGCAGATGGTATCACAGGGAGTCTATCTCCAGCTTGGCTTGGCACTGGGCATCCAAGAATTTGAAAAACAATTAGAACCACTGCTTGGAGTGCCCCATAAATAGAACTTACCTTACTCCCTTGTTACTATGCACTATGTTAGTCCTAAATTAGACCTAGCTGCAGAAAGAGCTTCTGTATGTACTTAAGGCTTCCTTGGCTCCATAGACAAACACTGAAAACAAATCAGATTTGTGACTTGAAGATGACAAAGGTTGTGAACTTCTTAATGTCCCTATTAAAACTTCCTACAGATCCTCTGGCATTCAAGAAGTGATAGCCATGCAGAGTGGAAGGTTGGTGGCAGAGGTAGAGTTGAGCTGACAATGAAAAAAACTGTGGCTTTTTTTTCTTGTTTTATGGTTTATAAAGATGGCCAAAAGGGTTTCTGTTGTTTTTAAAGCAGGGGAGGGAGGTTATCTTTGCTTATTCTCCCCACCCCACAAGAAATATCAGCAATGTCAATTCTAGCCTTTCCTGTTTTTATTGGAGAACTCACTGAAGGGCTCAGATGTGTGTTATGAGTTTTCATAGCCCTTAACTGGCCACAAATTTGTGCTACTCTGGCTGACCATCATAAAGCCAATAGACACGGTAACTGTCCTCTCCAGCTAAGGGGAGACCATTTAGGAACACAATGATATCCCAAAAGAAATCACATTTTGGTGATTTCTTATGGAAAACCAGCCTTCCACACAAACTTCTTCATGGCCTGACTTTGCAAAAACTAGACAAGCCATTTACAGCACAAACTTTGCTTCTTTACAAAAGAAAAAGGACACTAAACTATCTAAACTGCTGCATGCCACAAGGAACCACAACAGTAGTTCCCTTAACCCACCCAACAATATTGTTAATCTTTCCAGCTATACTCTCAGCCCAGCAGAAGAATCTGTCCTATCTCGGGGCCTCTCCTTTTGTCCCTCCAGACCCACGAACATGATACAGTTCTGCGGTGACCTAGAATCCTACTTTTGACGTCTCCGACTCAAAGAATACTTCCAACAGACCTCTGTACAACATACTAACCCACAGAATCCTTCCTACCAAAACTACAAAAAGAAGGATTCTGCGTGGACTCCTCCTGAAGGTCGAAACAACAGATTGGACTTCTACATAGATTGCTTCTGTCGACGTGCACGGGCTGAAATTGTAGAAAAGCAGCATCACTTGCCCCATAACCTCAGCCGTGCTGAACACAATGCCATCAACAGCCTCAGGAACAACTCTAACATCATAATCAAAAAGGCTGACAAAGGAGGTGCTGTCGTCATCATGAATAAGTTGGAATATGAACAAGAAGCAGCCAGGCAGCTCTGTAACTCCACATTCTACAGTCCGTTATCCTCTGACCCCACTGAGGAGTACCAAAAGAAACTACACCATCTGCTCCAGAAACTCCCTGGAAAAGCACAAGAACAAATTTCTACAGACACGTGCCTAAAACCCCGACCAGGGGTATTCTATTTGCTACCCAAGATCCATAAACCTGGAAATCCTGGATGCCCCATCATCTCAGGCATTGGCACCCTAACAGCAGGATTGTCTGGCTATGTGGCCTCTCTCCTCAGGCCCTATGCTACCAGCACTCCCAGCTATCTTCACGACACCACTGACTTCCTGAGGAAACTACAATCCATCGGTGATCTTCCAGACAACACCATCCTGGCCACTATGGATGTAGAAGCCCTCTACACTAACATTCCACACAACGATGGACTACAAGCTGTCAGGAACAGTATCCCCGATACTGCCACGGCTAACCTGGTGGCTGAACTTTGTGATTTTGTCCTCACCCACAACTATTTCACATTTGGGGACAATATATACCTTCAAGTCAGTGGCACTGCTATGGGTACCCGCATGGCCCCACAGTATGCCAACATTTTTATGGCTGACTTAGAACAACGCTTCCTCAGCTCTCGCCCCCTAACACCCCTACTCTACTTGCGCTACATTGATGATATCTTCATCATTTGGACCCATGGAAAAGGAGCCCTTGAGGAATTCCACCATGATTTCAACAATTTCCATCCCACCATCAACCTCAGCCTAGACCAGTCCACACAAGCGGTCCATTTCCTAGACACTACTGTGCTAATAAGAGATGGTCACATAAACACCACCCTATACCGGAAACCTACTGACCACTATACTTACCTACATGCCTCCAGCTTCCATCCAGGACACACCACACGATCCATTGTTTACAGCCAAGCTCTAAGATACAACTGCATTTGCGCCAATCCCTCAGACAGAGACAAACACCTACAAGATCTCTATCAAGCATTCTTAAAACTACAATACCCACCTGCTGAAGTAAAAAAACAGATTGACAGAGCCAAAAGAGTACCCAGGAGTCACCTACTACAGGACAGGCCCAAAAAAGAAAATAACAGAACTCCGCTAGCCGTCACCTTTAGCCCCCAACTAAAACCTCTCCAGCGCATCATCAAAGATCTACAACCTATCCTAAAAGATGATCCCTCACTCTCACAGATCTTGGGAGACAGACCAGTCCTTGCTTACAGACAACCCCCCAACCTGAAGCAAATACTCACCAGCAACCACACACCATACAAAAACACTAACCCAGGAACCTATCCTTGCAACAAAGCCCGATGCCAACTCTGTCCACATATCGATTCAAGTGATACCATCATAGGACCTAATCACATCCGCCACGCCATCAGGGGCTTGTTCACCTGCACATCTACCAATGTGATTTATGCCATCATGTGCCAGCAATGCCCCTCTGCCATGTAGATTGGCCAAACCGGACCGTCTCTACGCAAAAGAATAAACGGACACAATTCTGACATCAGGAATCATAACATTCAAAAACCAGTAGGAGAACATTTCAACCTCCCTAATCACTCAGTGACAGACTTAAAGGTCGCAATTTTGCAACAGATAAACTTCAAAAACAGGCTACAACGAGAAGCTGTTGAACTTGAATTGATATGCAAACTAGATACCATCAACTCAGGATTAAACAGAGACTTGGAATGGCTTGGCCATTACGTTAATTGAATCTATTTCCCTTAAGTTAACGACCCTCATTCACACCTGTGTGTCAACTGTCCGCAATGGCCATTTTGTTTATCACTTCAAAGGTTTTTTTTCCCCTGCTGTTATGGTTCCTCTCAATTAATTAGCCTCTTAAGGTTGGTATAGGCACTTCCACTTTATCATGTTTCTCTGACTGTATAAATATCTGTCCACTGTATGTTCCATTCCATGCATCCGATGAAGTGGGTTCTAACCCACGAAAGCTTATGCTGAAATAAATTTGTTAGTCTCTAAGGTGCCACAAGTATTTCTTTCTTTCTTTCTTATTTTCTTTTTGCTGACACAGACTAACACGGCTACTACACTGTAACCTAACATTTGGTTTGACAGTTTTCCTGTGGAACTAATGTATTACTTATATACTGTATTTTCTGGTCACCTGGGAAGAACAGAGACTGAGGCACGCAACTTAATGACGGTGAGCATAATCTTACTGGGTCAGATCCACTTGTGTCAATCATCATAGGTCAATTGAGATCAATGTACTTATGACAGCTTAAACCAGCTGAGAGTCTAACCCGCTGTTGGGTACCTTTCCTGCAAGGAAGTCAGAGATAGGGTATTTTTTTTCCCAAAAAAGAAGATTTTTACATCATAGTTCTGATTTGATCCACAATGTCCCTGTGTGCCTTATTTTAAAACTGCTTACTTGCCTTCCTCCATCTTGAAAGAAGGAGTTAAATAATAATTTCCTGCAAATATGTATTTTGGAAAGATTCTCTGACAGCAGATCCTCCAATGCAAAGCTGTATTTTTGCTGCCATCTTCCAGTCTTTGCCCAGATTCCCAAGGACTATGAAGGAGTTTTTTTAGAAGCAAAACTCTAGTGTAGATTTCTCATAAAAAGATTCGGGGCATATTTACACCTGTCCACCATAATTTATGACAGCGCTACTTAAGTATTAGGAGAGCGGAAAACAGGTAAAGAAACTGAACCGCAAGGTTCCTTAATCAGAAATTCTGCAGCAGCTTCATTTATGATGAAAAATGGAGGGTTTAATTAATAAAATACAGAAATGAATAATGCAATTGGAACAGTAGCCCCTGGATTATTTATTTTGATGCTAAATTCAGTTTATTTTAGGCTGTCCCCACATTTTCTTTTTTTATTTTCTTTTTTTTTAATATGCTGCAGATGTGTTGAGAATGCAGAATTGCATTGGAGCAGTTGTTCGGGGAAGCTGGAAGTTTTGACAGCTGAGTAGGAGGTGGCTAGGAGTTTTGGCCCCTGAGAAGGCATGGGGAGGCATGGGAAAATTGCAGGATAAGCACGTTATCTGGATATTTCTGCTAAAATTATCATCAATGAAATAATTAACAATGTGGGCATTTAAATTTCCATCATTAGGTTTCAGACTGAGCATGTTATTGAGATAAATGGGGCAGTTCACATCTATCAGAACTGTTATTTCAGGCTGTGTGCAGACTCAGGAAGGCAACAGTGCATCTGTTTACATGCCGTTCATGTTTTCAAGGTTCTCTTTGAACCATGAGAGATAAAAGTGTAGTATTTATATAAAAACTGGGATTCTGGAATATAATTCCATGGACGGTGGTGAATTCCATGGCCACAGAATTATGGGACACATAGTGTCTTAATCATAGTCATTAAGGATGGAAAAGAGCTGTTGGATCATTCGGTCTGGATGCAGGATTACTTCTTATGGTACCTCTCCTACTGTCCTCTAGTCTAGTTTTACAATGCTCAAAAGATTGGGTTTCTACCACTTCCAGCGGGAGATTGTTCCATGGATCACCTGGAAGGCTGCTAGGTAGGGTCCATGGCTTCTAGGGTCCATGGCTGTGGAGCAGGTCCGCCAGCCAGACTGCCCTCGGCTGGGGATCCCAGGCCTTCTCTGCTGGAGAGCCAGGAGCCTAGAAACCCTGGGGTTTCTCAGAGTATCTAGGTTCTCTGCTGCTGATTTGGGGTCATAGAAGTTCTTGGGCTCCTGGCTCAGTTTCATTTTGAAGCTTCTGAAACAAAATGGTTTGATTATTTCCAAAATTAACTTTTCTGGATTTTCCCTTCCATGAGAAATTTTGAAATTTCTATTCTTTGTTCCGAAACTGAATGAATTTTCAGAATTTCAGAATATCCCACGGAATGGAAATTCTGATGTTTGATTAACTCTATATCTTACATGAAATACTTTTTTCCATCGTTTAGACTCTCAGTATGGTCCCCCACCCCTTAGTCATTTTAACTTAGTCTTTCCTCTCAAGTAAATTCCTCCAATCCCTGATTAGTTTCTTGTGCTTTTCTGAACTCTGAACAGTTAGTAGACCCATATGGGAACTGAAAAATGTTGAACTTGATTAAATTACTCCACAACATCAAGATAAATCCTGTTTTATTATGTCCAAGTGTACTATGTGAATTTAAAGTTTGTTCATCTCCCAAATGAACATCTCTCTAAAGGTTTACAAGCTGGTCTTCATTTTGGGTAAATGAATAGCTGCTTCCCATTTGTATATGTGTTCTGAGAACACAACACATTTTCTTTATCCACAGTGTTTTTACTAGCAAATATTACCTGGTTAGCATTCCTGCACAGTAGTAAGATCTAGTTCTATTTTAAAAAGAATAAATATATAGTTAGCAAGAGGTGAGAGCAATAAATGTAATTCTGGTGAAAGAACTTCAGGTTCTGAACAAGCGTATAGTAGGATTTCTGGCAGCACTCAGATCATAAGCTCTTATGAGAAATAAAGTCAAGATGTCAGCAGTGATAAAACAAGCCTTGAAGCATGAATGTTAAACAGTGATGATCTAGAAAGCATACAAGGATAATAACTAGTCTTTCCCTTTATTCAATGTACTTGTAAAAATCATTAAACATTCTCAAAAAGGAAGTTTTAGCCCATTTTCTAGTGATTTGTTGTCCACAGCTGGCAGTTCATTCAAAAAGATGAGCAGGATTAGATCTGCATGGGGATTGAAAAAATCCTTTGAATCACTAAAAAGTAGATAGATTGAAGTGAACTGATTAAGGAGAGAAATTCTGCATTGTGCTTGCCAATAAGTTATCCATTCTTTGCATAGAGAACTTCAACATTTCTTACCTTTCAAACCCATTTTCTGCTTATCCCAAATTAAAGAGACATGAGTTAGCCATTGCAGTGTAGAAATTGCCAGGTAATAAATCATCATCTGGTATTTCTAGACCAAAAATAAGTTTAGTGACTCAGACATGCTACTGACCATTCCATAGTGAAGTTCTAATCATCCGATCCGTGGCAATGTGGAAGGGAAAAGCTTGCTGAAGTGAAGTCAGACAAGTAATTTCCTATTTAAAATTTCATTAGATAAAAATCTTTTGAAAGATGCTTGTAAAGGAACAGACTTTAAATATGTATACTGCTGCAGTACATACTGTATAATGCTATAGATTATAACCAGGGCAGAGAATCAATTTACGTATTGACAATGTTATGGGATCTGACTCTCTCAGGGTTAAAACAATACCAACATGAGTCTGTAATGCAATAAAATCATTAGAGCTGGTCAAGAAATAGTCTATGCCCTGTGAAAAGTTTCAGTGTCAATGAAAATGTATCATTTTCCTTTAAAAAAAATAAAAAATCAGAAGAATTGAAGAATTTCAGTTTGTTTTCCATTTTTTTATGAAAACCTAAAAACATTAGATGAAACTAGTAATTCTCAAGCTCTATCCAAAAGACACTTTTTGTCAGGTAAAATGCCCAGCTAGTTCCAATAAGAATGATATATCCATGCACAAGCGATTCTCTATTTAATAACAATTCTGTAATAGTATATGAAATAAGTATGTGAAAAATCATTCATGCCCCTGAGGACTGAGACAGGTTTGAAAGGGAGTTTAAGAGTTAAATTCTGGCCCCATTAACATTGATGGTTTTGCCTTTGACTGCAGTGGGAAGACAATTTGGCTCAACAAATTAAAGGTCAGATTCTGTCTCCCCTTACTCATTCTGAGAAGGACCTCACTCAGTAATTAGTTGTGTTGATGTCAAGAAAGCTACTTGCAAAGTAAGGTATGACTCAGCATAAGTAATAATGATGGAATCTGGCCCCGATATAACAGTGATATTGTTTGTTCCATGTTAAAGAATAGTAAAGACATGATACTGTATGTATGTATCACATTATTATTTATAAATATATTGAGCTGGTGACAGAGTTTCAAGATTAGCTGTTGGCGATAGAATAAGTGTACAGTCAAGACTGAAATATTGTCCCATCCCATGGAAAACTATAAAACCCCATTACAACAATATAGTATTATGTCAGCCGAGTTGGAACATTTTTATCACTCATCATAAAAAGGACTTGCATAGTACATCTGGAGACTGAAAAATTCTTCTTATGTTCACACACCATTTTTATTATTTCTCTGGAAAGTGCCCAAGTATCCAGGTTCATTGGCAGTAGTCTGTCTTTCTTTCACCTCTTCAGTTATATTAAGATACCAGGGCTAAATTTTAGGGAGACCAAGGCTTGAAAAATGTAGTCTATCTTCTAGCCTCTTGCCAGTAGTTGGCTGATAAATCTGAAGCCCCCACCCCAGATCTTGGAAAAGGAACACTCTGTTTTAGTTTTTAGTTTTTTTCTTTTTAAATAAAGTTGATTCCTCAGAAATTGACATCACTTCCCTGGGAAAACTTTGCACCCAACAAGTTTTCAGGAAACTTATTGTCCTCTAAACATACCCATTGCATACCTAGAGTGGGTGATAGTGCATCTGAAGAACCTACTTACCCACAGCAATGCAGGTTGGGTGGATGCCGTTTAAATTGTCCTAAATGTGGCCCTATATTATCTTGAGTTTGAGGCTTTGTCATGTGGCAGCTGAGTACAATGAGAACATTTCCTGTTACTGTAAGGATGGGATTCCCAGCCTGTGGGGTGCATGCCAGACTCCTCTGGGAATAGGGTGTCATGTTCTATGTTAACGGGGCTTTGGGGGAAGGGGGGAAGCAGCAGGGTTATCACTGGCATGTATTCTCTCAGCATTCTGTTTGGTAAAAGGCAGCTTGCACTGTGTAAAGCTGACAGTGAGAGGAGGTTGCACAAGAACATACAGTAACAGTAATGGCCGCAACAGAGGAAGGACATAAATTGGTGAGATGTGAGGGAAAGAACAGTATGTTGTGAGACACTGGGATGGGAGATCTGGGAAAAGTGTAGGGAGGGAGAACTAGAATGTAGAGCAGAAGAGGAGGAAAAATAAAGACACCTATAAACATACACCAAAACAAGAAAAAAACTAGAAAGCAGAAACAAGGGAAAGATCCTGGACATGAAAAACAAACAAGAAATCAAAGCTTGGCAAGCTCACCAAGGCATGGGCACAGGTGACAGTATTGCGTTGAGTTTTGGGGCCCCCCACTACAGAAGGGATGTGGACAAATTGAAGAGAGTCCAGCGGAGGGCAACGAAAATGATTAGGGGGCTGGGGCACATGACTTATGAGGAGAGGCTGAGGGAACTGGTCTTATTTAGTCTGCAGAAGAGAAGAATGAGGGGGGATTTGATAGCAGACTTCAACTACCTGAAGGGGGGTTCCAAAGAGGATGGAGCTAGGCTGTTCTCAGTAGTGGCAGATGACAGAACAAGGAACAAGGTCTCAAGTTGCAGTGGGGGAGGTCTAGGTTGGATATTAGGAAACACTATTTCACTAGGAGGGTGGAGAAGCACTGGAATGGGTTACTTCGGGAGGTGGTGGAATCTCCTTCCTTAGAGGTTTTTGAGGCCCGGCTTGACAAAGCCTTGGCTGGGATTATTTAGTTGGGGTTGGTCCTGCTTTGAGCAGGGGGTTGGACTAGATGACCTCCTGAGGTCTCTTCCAACCCTAATCTTCTATGATTCTATGAAAGGGACTGGTACAAATGCAGTTGGAAAGGGCATGTCTCCTACCAGAAAAGGTTGGAAGACTCTAGTATGAAGGGAAAAGAAGTTTGCAAGAAGAACATACATATAGAAGGATCCTGTGGTGGCTCATGCTGGCAAATATGTGACAGCATGGCTGGATTTCTGTTCTGAATTGTAGTTGGTATTGGTACCAGGTACATCCAAGTCATTTGGCAATAAATTAGTGTGAATTGATCCAGTTTACAGGTATCCTGGTGTATATGCAGCTCTATCTAATTGATTAGGAAAGTACAGACTGTTCTAAGATCTTTGACTCTCTCTCACCTGATATCAACTCTGGTGGTGTATTAAGATAGGGCAGGGTTTAATCAAAAAACCTCTTTTATCATATTCCATGATCTTGTGACATCTCAACGGGCCCTTGACAGGCTGTCAGTAAATTATAAAGATGCATGACAGTAATGGGGACATACTGTGGTTCAGCAGCATCATACCCAAATATATCACCAAGAAATGCCCAGTGGGAATCTCCTTAATAGTCCCTAACAAAGAGTTATCAATGCTTATACATAGGAATTTAAAAAATCAGAATTCCTTTGATTTAATACACAGAACTAGATACAGTCAGCTAAACTCTGTAGCTAAATTCCTACTTTATAATCAGCTTGCATATACTCTTTTGTCAAGACAATTTTCATAATCTGTGTCATAACAAAAATTGGAAGTACTTGGTACTCAAGAAGATTTTAAATTAATTTTATAAATTGTAGATAGAGCAAACTTATTCTGCAAAATATATGAAAATATATTGCCAACTAGGAAGAAGTCTGTGCTGCAAAAGAGTAAATATGCAACCAACAATAAATATTTATTTACACACACACACACATATATATACACACACACAGAGAAAAGCCATCAATCTACAGAATGTCAAATGAAGGTTTTGTAAGAGAGATGCAAATTATAAATTGCTAGAACAACAATTTTCTCCAAAAGATTATGCAAACATCATGCATATGGCTTGAGTGCAGTTGCATTTTTAATAAAATGCAACTTTTGATAAAAGGAGAAAAAATGAATTGAACTAGCACAAGTGTACTCAATATGCATGAAATTTCTACTTAGTCTGTAAAATGCAGAACAGATAGATAATAACCATTTGCTGGAATTGTAATTACTGTGTCACCATTTGTAAAGCATTTATGTAAAGTACTACACTATTGACTAGCCATGTGCGAACTCTCTGCATCTTGTTAAAAATCAAATCATCAATTTTAAATTCTTCACACAGTGCTAGTCATGAAGGATACCTTAACCCATTACTGCATCTTATTTGTGTTTGTTCTTCTTGCATAGATTTGTATCAAATGTATACTACCTAGATTTTGCAGTTTCCTTAAAGATGATCTGCAAATAATTTTTTATTAGAATTTTGCTTATTTTTGTTTCTTTATGACTTAAAGGAGGCCTCAAACGTGTAGTGTGTTTGTTTGCTTAACGTGTTCTTTCTGCTTAGAAGTATCAGTGATGTAAAGTCTGTGCTCCTCTGGATATCTTTCTAGATGTTTATTGAGCACTCGCAAATGAGCCAGGGTGTTGGATTTTAACAAAGAAGTCCCTTATCCAAAATGTTCATTAGTTATTGAAGTTAGGTAGGTGTTAACAAAAACCAGAATCCTTTCCTCTCCCAATGATCTTTCAGTCTCTGCCCTTGTCTTGCCATGTCTCCCTTCAGTGGTACAGGATCTGGCCCTCAAAGAATTTCTAAGGCATAGGGCCCTGTTCTGCAAACCATCACTATGTGAGTGGTCCCATTGGTTTGCAGGATCAGGCCATTAGTTTGGTTGGGAAGGTTTACTTTGTTTCTCTATATTTATAACAATCTGCAGTTCTCAGCGCAGATGCTGCAGGCAGGCCTTGGTGTCCACACAGAGCCTCAGTGAAGTCAATGAGACATGCTGTAAGGAGTAGCTCAAAGGCTCACGGCAAAATACACATTAATGGTAATTCCCACATCACTTCTCAAATGTATAAAAGTGTTTTCTCTTGGGGTCGTGTACAATATGCAGTAACAATAGATGTGTTACATGTAGAGTATGTTAACATTAAAGTTTCATGATGTAAGGTCTTTATTCTTGCAAAGTTTTAAGATATTGTGCGCTTAAGGAGATTTGTACTGAAAAGAAATTAGAGAAAATTGTCAGTGCTAATGCCTTTAAATGCCTGTCATCTGCATGACTGCTAAATTCTCAAGTAATATAAGGCAAGGGAAAGTAATAATTGATGAACCAGTAGAGAGCCCACACCTTTTTTCTAAAATTATCTTTTAATTTTATTAATACATATATAGATATAGATATAAATATATATTGCTTCAGTATCCTGTGATAATGCGTGCATGTTATACACTGCTAAGCAAAACTCATTTCCATACCTTACATATATGCTAAGTATGATTTTAAGTATTATGTTAATTTATTATCTTTTGATACAGAAACAAACATTCAAATTAAATGACTGCAAGCTAATATGCAGCACCAAAAATATTTTTGTTGAGCTTTTTTTTGCTTATATTTATCATTTTATGATATAAATAAGTAGCTGATCTAAACAAATGTATCACATCAAAACAAACAATAAGATTTCTTTTGCCAAAATCTTAATGATGTCTATAAACAAACAAAGCTCCAACATGAATAGAATCACAGTCAGATATCTTTCATATACTTTAGATGCTAAAACAATCTGCTGTATAGCTAATGGATTTCTTTATTACTTTCCAGTCTAAATATGGCCTGTGAAGTTCCTCTGGGCAAAATCCTAAAAACTGCAGAGGTGTGTTGTTTAAAGGGGCTCTTGGGGAACCTTGGATTAGGGAGTTTTATTTTCTCTGTAGGAAGAGCAGAATTTGGGATCTGTTGCTATTTTTCTTTTCCTTTATTGTATTGAGACCAACTGAACATTGAATATTTTCCTCAAGGCACTGAAAGCTCTTTGTATATCTTAAATTAAAATAAGTTCGCTCCCAGGAATTGCTTGTTAGTTCTCCATGGAAGTTGCAGATGCTAAGCATGCCTCAGGATTTGGTCCCAGGACCCAATTCTGATCCAGTGTCAAAATGGTCCCCCCATAGTCACAGGTTCAGACGGCCAGCACCAGCCATATACATAGTTCCTTAATGTATGATCCCTTCCCCCTATTCCCGCACAGCATCTGCCACAGAGGGCCTGTGGCGCAGCCTGTCTGTGGATTTTGGAGGGTGCTAGAATTAGGATGGAAAACTTCTCTGAGTGCTTCTCTTCTTCCTGCCAGAACACACTCCTATACATAGACGCCGACTCCATGGGTGCTCCGGGACTGGAGCATCCACGGGGAAAAATTGGTGGGTGCTGAGCACCCACTGGCAGCTCCCCACCAGCCTGCACGCACGCACACCGGCCCAACTCACCTTCCAGGTTCCGAGTTCACTGGCCGGAGGCGCCTCCCACCAAGGCGCTTTTTTTAGCTGCAACAGCCGCCTCTCAGCTGTGCGGCCAGGCGGGGAGGCGTGGGGCAGCGCCTCGGGTGGTGGGGGTGGGGCAGCAGCGTTCCCTGCTCCCGCAGTGTGGCTGCCCCACGCTGGGATTGGCCGTCCAGGCTGCCGCTCAGTTTCTCTCTGGGCCTGAGAGGCGGGGTTAGGACATGTGGAAAGGGATGTGGCCGGGCCTGGGGGCGGGGCCTGTGTCGGCGCTGCCTCCCGCCCCCCACCCCTCACGCCGTGGTCAGTCGGAATCGGGCGGCAGCAGGAGGCGGGTCTGCCGGGCTGAGGAGCGGACACAGCACGGGATCCTGGTGCGCAGCGGGCGGGCACTGTGCGGTGAGTGGGGCCTGAGGCAGTAGTGTAGCTGTGGGGGGAGCAGGGGGAGCAGCCGCTCCCCCTTGTGGCCGAAGCGGCGCCTTAAAAAGCGCTGCCCGAGCCCCGCTGCTGGAGCCGGGCTCGGGCGGGGATTTAAAAGGCCTGCGGCTCCTCGTGGCTGCAGGAGCCGCGGGCCTTTTAAATCCCCGTGAGGGGGATGGAGTGTGAGAGCAGGGTGCGCTGCTTCTTGTAGTTAGATGGTTAGAGGGAGCTGGGTGCGGGGAGTGTGGGGTGGGATGGGTACAGGGTGGGATAGAGGGAGCTGGGTGCCGGGTGGGGAAGAGGGGTCTGGGGGCAAGAGCTGGGTGGGGAAGAGGGAGCTGGGAGCAGTGCGGGAGCTGGGTGAAGGGTGGGGAAGAGGGAGCTGGGGACGGGAGCTGGGTGGAAGGTGAGTTGGGCGGGCGGGTGCGCATGGGTGGGGCTGGCGGGGAGCTGCTGGTGGGTGCTCAGCACCCACCAATTTTTCCCGGGGGGAGGGGGCGGGGATTTGGGGAAGGGCCGGGGGTGGAGTTGGGGCGGGGCGGGGCACCCACCGGCGCCAACAAAAGTCGGCACCTGTGCTCCTATACTGTGTATTGTCAATAAAAACAGAGTCCAAAACCTCAGCTGGTGTATAGCCACATAACTCCACAAAGTTCACCCATGTAAATTTACACCCGCAGAGTGCCTGCTCCTTAGTATTTACTTCATCTATTTCTTCTGCACATATATTACAAAGACTCACCATGTTAGATTGTGGACTTAGTACTGTAACTTAACAATAAAACTATTTACAGTGTGCAACTGAGAATCTCCCTTTTCTTTAAATGCTGTATTAAATTGAAAAAAAATGTTAACTCCAATTTTAAGGTAGGTTTGGCCATGAACAGAAAATAGTCTCCTGCCAAAAGAACAAGTGCGTTTTATGTTACAGATTATGTTTCAAACTATAACATATTTATTGATTATCAATTAACACTGCTAGATGGGGTTCTCCCGGTATCTCAGCTGTTTTGAGCTTAACAAATTGCATTGCATTCTCTGATTAAAATGTGAAACCTTCAGCCTTGCTGAAATTAAAATATAATTCTATTTCAAAAACTAGAGACAATTTAAACAGGCCTAATTTCTTTCATTGCTGAGGAAGTATATGGTAATATTTTCTACATTAAAATCTAACTTAAAAATAATTTTATTACCATAAAAGTTCAACTTTCAATGTCATTTCTCAGACTACATTGGGGTGGCCAACCTGAGCCTGAGAATGAGCCAGAATTTACCAATGTACATTGCCAAACAGCCACAGTAATACATCAGTAGCCCCGCATCAGCTCCCGCCCCCGCTCCCAACCTCTCACCCACCGGCAGACCCGCCAATCAGTGCCTCCCCTCCCAGCACCTCCCGATCAGCTGTTTCATGGTGTGCAGGAGGCTGGGGTGGGGGGGTGAGGAGCAAGGGCACGGGGGACTCAGGGGAGAGGGCGGAAAGGGGTGGAGTGGGGGCAGGGCCCACGGCAGAGCCAGGGGTTGAGCAGTGAGAACCCCCCGGCACATTGGAACGTTAGCACCTGTAGCTCCAGCCCCGGAGTCAGTGCCTAGACCAGAAGCCGCATATTAACTTCTGAAGAGCCTCATGTGGCCACAGGTTGGCCACCCCTGGACTACATGAATAAATGCAGTTATAGATTTGCTGTTCTCCCCACTGCTCTAGTCTGTTCATCTTCTCTCAAAATTAAGCTTTAGATAAATCTCACATTCTGTTTGTAATTAACTGATTTAAATGATCCTTTTTCACATTTTGTAGTAAACCCATCACCTGCACATTGTTCAGACCTATTTTATTGTTTCTTGCTACTTCATGCCACCTTGGGGTATGATCTTATCAGATCTTAAGAGCTAAGTAGCATCAAGCCCTGTTCCTCTTGTGTTAGAGACTCTGGGGAAAATGGGGGTGGTGCAGGGAGCACTGTTGGTGAATCAGTAGGTGCAATATTTTCTTTCCAGTCACCACTTGGCAAATGTTCTATTATGATATTGGCTCTAGCATTGCACTCAGTAAGAAGGACTCTCTTTTGGTTGGGAAATGTAAAATCAAAATCTCAATCCCTCTTGCTCATTGGAGATCCCATGGCACTTTTTTACAACACTAGATATGTTAATCTTAGTATCCTGGCCATATGTTAGAAGCCATGAGTCTCACATGTTTTCTGATGCTGTTGCATGCAGCAGGCAGGCAAACTATTGTCAATCAGGGCACAAAATGGGGAGGGGGTGGGGAAATGACTAGCATGCTCCTGTCCATCCTCACAAGCATGGAGAGATACTGTTGCCCCCAAACACACACACAACACACATACACATATCCTTATCCAGGCCATCATCAGCCTGGCAATTCTGCCCTTTCCCTTCCTGATTTCCCCAAAGTTCCTTTCAGCTTCCTTCTTTCTGCTCCGCTCCTGTTCAAAGTAGCTCTGCAGGTCACATGTCTTCTCCCTCGTTGCTCTGCCACACACATCCGCTGAACTTTCCCAGTGTCCGGAGAGTCTCCTGTGGTGGGATTCTGTCACTTTGGTTTGCTAAGAACCCTTTCATGGTTTAGACACTTTCTTGGCAATTTCTGCATGATCACAAATAGGACCATTTACAACTATAGCACAATTCTATTTAATCCTACATTTCAAGTGGCTATTTATATGCTTCTAGTCCTGATCAGAAATACCTTCCAAATGTCCTTAGTTTGAGAGACAGCAGCAATTTAAAAATGCCTAACATGTCATCAGCAAATCAAACCCTCCCATCAGCAACATCGCATTCCAACTCCACCATTTTCGACCAGGCTGGCTTGTTCTGAGGCTACTCCTGCCAAAGCTCAGTTGTAGAGAGCACTGTCAAAGAGATCGGACTAGTGTAGCAGGCTTAGATTGATACAGGTGTAATCCCTCTAACATAAATAGCATTGTGTCATTTTCTCATCATGACGGTAATATAAAATAAGAGTAATGGCAGCAAATTTGTGTGGGGAGAAGGTAAGGAGCCAGTCTTGCAATGGATGAGATGGATCAGAATAGCTCGGTGGGATGAAGTAATTCATGTGCGTAAGTGTTTATAGAATCCGAGCCTACATTTGGACATAAATGGGGGATGGCCTTCAAAGGCCTGACTCCAGGAAAACACTTAAGCATGTGCTTAATTACATTAGAGCAACTCATGTTTAAAGTTAAGCATGTGCTAAAGTGCTTTGCTGGAGCAGGACCATCATTAGGGATTATCCTCTTCTATTCTGGTCTTTCCCGGCTTTCAGATTTTCAAAACATCTCTCTTTCGTTCAATGAAAACAACCCAGGTTATTTTCTCCAGTTCCCACCTTCCTCCAGTCCCTGGCACTATGCCAGGTCTTCTAGAACATATTGTCCACCACAGACCTGATTCTTCTCTCAGTAACACTGGTTTAAATCAGGAATAAGGACCAGGGGGAGAGAGAGAAGTTATTTTATTCAAGATTTCGGAAGCACTCAGAATCATACAACTATAAATAGTCTCTTAGTCAGTGCCAATCTGGTGTGCATCCCTTATGGTCCACATATAAGACCAGAAATCAAATGATCCATGCAACCAACCTGTTTTTCTGACTTCTAGTGAAGCTGCTCCACTTTGGTGACTTCAGCTGCAGCTACAAGCTTCTTAGGTTGCAGCCCCACAACTCTGACTCTGCTCCCCCTTTTATTCAAAAACTTCTATTCCTAAGAAAATAAAATCCATCCCCCACTTATATTCAGTTTGGTGCCCCATTTGTCCATTTCTACCAACTATTCCCAGCTATGTCCTCCAGCTAATTCACCTTGTCTTTGCTTTCCTAAACTCACGCCATGCCCTGTGGCTTCTGTAACTTTAAAATAAAAGGTTACACTTGTTTTAGTTAAAGAAAGCTTCCAAACTCTAAACTTTAAGAGCCAGAAGTTCTTAAAAACTCCTTGACAACCAATCTCTATAGATGCAGTAATCTATATAAGAGAGTCACACCTCTTTTCTTTCCTCTTCTGTAAAAGCATCCAACAGTGACCAAGAGAAAAATTAGAAACAATAAGCCTGTGAGGGGGGAAAAAAGTCAGAGAAAAGCAGCGTTGACAAATATGTCAGCCTCCATAGGAGATGGCATAAAAAGTCATAAGTATAACTGTAAACCAGGTGGATATAAGTGCTGAGTGTCATATTTATTGCTCTGTCATATTTGAGACTATTATTAATATTGAGAAAGCTATCATAAAAGCCATTTCAGTACACAGCAACCAAGGTAAAATACTTAAACATGGCTATGAAAGTCAAAAATTGATTTTCCATAAAAGTTGATTCTCAGAGGAATTATGGCCCCTGTGAAAATGGAATACATTTCAGCATGCTAAAAGTGTATTACCTGGTAATGTGCTAATATCATATTTAGAATGCATTTACTTCAAGCAGTGGACAGAAGCCTTTAGGCAAGCAGGTATCAGATTGCCATATATAAGAAATATCCCTTGTGTAGCCTTCCGTAGAGGAGCACAAAATAGACTCACTTCACTAAATTCAATTTATCTGCTTATCCTAACACTGAAGTGGTAACAGGCATCCTTTGGACTCGAGAGAACATGGCTATGCGCCCCTGAGAGGTAAAGAATTTATTCAGTTGGTTTTAGGGCAGCCTCAGCTGTGGCTGAAGAGATCCATTTGAGAGAGACAATCTCTGTCGCATCTGTCACATTTAAAGATGGTGTTTCGACCCTTTGGGCCAGGGGTGGGCAAATGTTTTGGCCCGAGGGCCACATTGGGGTTGCAAAACTGTATGGAGGGCTGGGTAGGGAAGGCTGTGCCTCCCCAAACAGCCTGGCCCCGCCCCCTATCTGCCCCCTCCCACTTCCCGCCCCCTAACTGCCCCCCTCAGAATCCCCGACCCATCCAATGCCCCCCCCACTTCTTGTCCCCGACCGCCCCCTCCCAAGACCCCCCCGACCCTAATCACCCCCCAGGACTCCACCCCCTATCCAACCCCTCTGCTCCCTGTCCCCTAACTGCCCCGACCCCTATCCACACCCCCGGCCCATGTCCCCTCCCCCAGGACTCCCACGCTTATCCAACTGCCCCCCCCAGTTCCCTGTCCCCTGACTGCCCCCCCCCCGGGGCCCTCTGCTCCTTATCCAACCCCCTGGCCCCCTTACCACGCTGCTCAGAGCAGCATGTCTGGCAGCCATACGGGCTGGTCGGAGCGCGCAGCTCCGCTCCCCAGAGTGGTGCCCGAGCAGCAGCGTGGCTCCAGAGGAGGGAGGACAGCAGGGGAGGTGGGAGGGGCTAGGCTCCCCAGCCGGGAGCTCAGGGGCCAGACAGGACGGTCCCGCGGGCCGTAGTTTGCCCACCCCAGCTTTGGGCTCTGCCTTCTGCGAGCTCTTTTCTCCTCTGCTAAGCTGAACTGCTTCCTCTCATAACTCTGGAAACCTTTGTTAAGCTCTTGTTTCCAAAGCCTGCGGTCCTGAGTGTGATCTTCCCAGTTATCCATATCCAGGTCCATTTATTTGGGGTTGTGCTTGTACACATCCTTGAAATGCAATTTTGGGTGTCCTTTGGGTCTTTTTCCAGATGCCAATTCACCGCAGAGGATGTCCTTTGGGATCACCATCGCTCATTTGGCACATATGCCCAAGCCAGTAGAGAGGTCTCTGTTTGAGGAGTGTTTGCATGCTGGGTATGCTGGCCCACTTAGCACCTCAGTGTTGTTGACTCTGTCCCTTCAGGAAATTCCAAAAAATTGATGAAAGCAACGCATATGAAAGCTGTTGAGCCTCTTTTCCTGGTGAGAGTATAAGGTCTCACTCCCATACAAAAGTGTGCTGATAACACATGCACAATGCACACTGATCTTTGTGTGTTCTGTCAGTTTGTTGTTTTGCCATACCCTCTTGCTCAGTCTAGATATTGTTGTGGCGGCTTTTTGGATGTTGAGTTCCATTTCAAGTGAGAGGTTGACTGCAATAGTGGACCCCAGGTAGGTGAACTCATTCACCACTTCGAGTTTATAGTTGTTGATCTTGATGGAGGATGCTTCCTCAATTCCTTGGCATATTATGTTCTTCTTTTTTAGGCTTATGGTAAGTCTGAAGTCTTGAGAGGCTTTGGAAAAACTGTCCATTAGACTTTGGAAATGTGTTTCTGTGAGGGTTGTCACTGCTACATCATCAGCAAAGAGGAGGTGTTGGATAAGGGTCTCCCCAGTCTTGGTTTTAGATCTGAGTTTTACAACATTGATCTTGTGTGCAAATAGATTCCTTCAGTTGAGGAACCAAAAGTTTGTTTCAGTAGCAGGGAGAAGAAAATTCCAGACAGAGTAGGGGCAAGTACAAAGCCTTGCTTAACTCCGCTACAAATCTGGAAAGCCTCAGAGACTGAGCTGTTGTATTGAACTAGGCTGTACATGCTTTTATGGAAGGATAGAATCATGCTTAAGAGCGTGCGGGGCTCGGGGGACATCCAATCTTTTCTAGAAGCACATATAGTCCACTTCTACTGACAAGGTCAAAAGCCTTTGTGAGATTGATTAAGGCTATGCATTTTACCTGGGCAACTAATATTTCAACTTCTTTGTATCGGATTCATTACAACAGATGTCTAGCACTGGTACAGCATGAGGCAAGTTTGCGAGCGATTCCAGGACCCAGCACAGTAACTCACCATGTTTTTGTTAAAACGAAAATAAGAAAGAAAAACTTGTAGCACCTTAGAGACTAACAAATTTATTTCAGCATAAGCTTTCGTGGGTTAGAACCCACTTCATCGGATGCATGGAATGAAACATACAGTAGACAGATATTTATACAGTCAGAGAAACATGATAAGGTGGAGGTGCATAGACCAACCTTAAGAGGCTAATTAATTGAGAGGAACCATAACAGCAGGGGAAGAAAAACCTTTGAAGTGATAAACAAGATGGCCACACAGGTGTGAATGAGGATCGTTAACTTAAGGGAAATAGATTCAATTAACGTAATGGCCAAGCCATTCCAAGTCCCTATTTAATCCTGATGTGATGCAATCTAGTTTGCATATCAATTTGAGTTCAACAGCTTCTCTTTGTAGCCTGTTTTTGGAGTGAATCTGTTGCAACACTGCGACCCTCAAGTCTGTCACTGAGTGGTTAGGGAGGTTGAAGTGTTCTCCTACTGGTTTTTGAATGTTATGATTCCTGATGTCTCTCCTCATCTAAGTTGAGCAAGGGAAGAGACGGATGCTAAGAAAAAATAGTGGTAGTATTGCTGTAGGGGGGCAGGACCCCATTGTGTTAGGTACCATATAAAAAGTACATGGTAGCTCTGGGCATTACCTCTGTCACTATCCTGTAATTCATACACACTGTTAGTTGTGTCTTGAATAAGCTCTTGTTGGCTAAATATAAATTGACATTTAACCTTTTGTGTTAATTGGGCTTGGGATGCTGTAATTACAGTGAGAACCTGAAAAAAGAAATTTCTACACTGCTTAGATCAACCTGAAAAAATCATCCTCCTGTACTGGAAATTGCCTCATCTTATCCCTCTATCAATCTGGCAGGGGATGGCATTAGAGCTGCGCTCAGCAGCATTCCTGGCATACAAAAAATGACTCAAACCGGAGAAATACATAGCAATATGATCTGTCTCTAGTGACCTAACCTCTCGAGAAACCCATTTAAACAAATCCAATTCTTAGAGCTGTATACTCTCCTTGGTCTACAGCAGAAATCCCTCTGGTATCTACCAGAGTGTTGCCATTAGCTTAAATTCAAGTAGGATCAGGCTGATAGTTTGAATTCTTTTGGTTTGTCATTCAGTTAGCAAATACATTAGTATAGATTGCCATTGATGGGAATCACTGTCTCCTAATGTTATCAGTAGACAGGGCATGTTACTTCCGGCCTTTCCATTGCATGCTGCCTACTAACAAATATCCATCCCCCGTTACTCAATCATGCATGCATACTGGAGTTACAGCAGCATAAACCTGGTGTAACAAGAGTGAAGTATCAGGCTCCATGAGTGCAAACATAGGTTGATATCCTGATTCCATTGAAGTCAATGGTAAATGCTCCCAGTGATTTCAGTAGGGCCAGGATTTCATCCATGATGGTTTGAGGGTCATTGTGGGAAGGATGATTAAGGCACTGGCCTGGGACACAGGAACTCAGGGGTCAGTTGCTTGCTCTGCCACAGACTTCCCTGTGTGACCTTGGGCAAGTCACTTAATCTCTCTGAGCCTCATTCCCTGTTTTTAAAATGAGGATGATAAAACTTAACCACCTCACAGGAGTCTTGTGAGGATAAATCCATTAATGTTTGTGAAACTCAGATACTACGTTTATGGGTGCATATATGTAGAGGAGTATACATTGCTTCTTTAGCCCTTCTAACACTCTGAGAATTCCAGCTTCAGCTTAAACAAAATTTTCTTACAGTG
The DNA here is from genome assembly GCA_033296515.1 of Macrochelys suwanniensis. Classification (NCBI taxonomy): domain Eukaryota; kingdom Metazoa; phylum Chordata; order Testudines; family Chelydridae; genus Macrochelys; species Macrochelys suwanniensis. Next base: position 43,130,717 of record CM065783.1, read on the forward strand.
CTAGATGTTGTCCTGGAACTCTGCTCCTTGCTGTCCAGAAGCCAATAAAAACAATCCTCTAGGGAGCCAGGGGCTTGAGAATTTGGGTGAAATTCCAGCATATTTCTTCTCAAGACTCTGACTCCCTTACCACACCTAGAAAAAGGGTTATAGAATCATAGGACTGGAAGATTTCATTTCAATCCAGTTTAGGTCTTATATAATCTTCCCCCTCTCCCATTGGACAGAAAGGCAGATTTTTTCCCCCTGAAAAAACTGCATTTGTTTTCATGAACATAATTTGAGTCTTATTTGAAAACCCTTTGCATTTCACAAAGCTGCTGGAAGAGAAGGGGCTGGGTGAGAAATGGGAATTTGCTAAGTTTGCCAGTGGTATGATTTCCCCCCCTCCCCACCTCCTGCTGCTGTCAATTAGATAGTTATTATTACTGAAGTGTATTTATCATGCTAAAAGCATAATAGCCTTAAAAGCAAAACGTTTTGGTTCTCTTAAAAAGGCTGTTTCAACATAATGATGACAGCAGTGGAGTTTTAGTGCACTTGAGAAACAAGGAAATGCAGTACTCGTTTTCTGATTTTGTAGACAATGGGAGATTTTCCTTTGTAAAGTCGCAGAATGTGACCTAGCCCTGAAAAGGAATCCTGCATCTGAGATGCACTGAATCAAAAAAACCCAACATAATTTAAAGAGCTCTTTGGCAGAAGAGAACATGTTGATCTATTTAGTAGAGCGGACTGGAAATCTGTTTTCCTAACTTGTGAAGCATTTTGAGATATCAAAAAAGTTTCCTGAATTGATATGGAAAGTCAAAATTTCAAAAATGTTCTCCAATCAAAAATCTGAAAGTAAACTTGGTTTAGATCAATAAAAATATTTTGTTTTGATTTCAACCATTTTTTCCTTTTCCTTTTTGTTTTTACTATTATAAGTTAAAATTTCTAAAAGAAAAGTTATTCTGAACTGGAAAACTGGATTTTTTTGTTGTGAAAATGGCAAAATGAAAGATCAACTTAAAAGAAATCGAGTGACCCTTTTAGTTTTGACAGATCAGCTTTCTGATGGAGAAATATTTTGTTCAAGACTTCCCAGCTAGCTCTAGTATTTAACCATCTTTGTTTCTTTTTTTCTTTTTTGTTGCCATTGGTGATAGAGACCTAAGAAATAGTATAGTTCACCTCAAGCTACAATGCTTTCAGTCCTTGCAAGCTGTATCTGTCAGTGGCACATTCTTTCGTAAGAATGAATTTCAGGAGAGAGATGCACCTTGATTCCTGCAGGGTGTCCCATCAATCTAATAGTTTCTCCTGTTATAAACTAAACATGAGCCAAGTGCTGTAATGGACTGTATTTACGTAGCGTAGCTGACAGTAAACAATGACAGCCTCTCTTGTTGGCACCGAGAACCAGCAGTCACCTGCCAAGTTTTACCCCATTATATCTGAAAGAGTCTTTGATTCATATGCGTTTCAGAGCCATACTGCAGTAAAGAACCTAGCCAGCTTGCTTGATAAAATGTGTACAAAATGTTTGCAAGGGTGGTCCTTCCAACAATTTGATATGCTTCAGGATCTGAACACTGATGAAAATGGCCTCTCTAATTACCTTGCAAAACAGTACAACTCAGAAATATGTCACTGCCTTGCTATTAAAAATTGTTTAACAAACACAATGCTTGCACTTTCTAGCGAGTATGGCAATCATAAATAACCTGTATTTGTTGGTATAGCTATACATTTATAGATATAAAATACACAATGTGCTCCCTTATCAGGTTTCAAACTTTGCTCCCAGACGTTGTGGCATTTCTTTTCAAACCAGAACAACATCCTGATATCTCAACTGTCTGTCTGTCTAAGGTACTTATACAGCCCCCATTATGTAGTATCTGAGTGCCTCACAGTCTTCAATTTGTTTAGCCTCAAAACACTCCTGTCAGGTATGGCAGCGCTATTATCCCCATTTTACAGATGGGGAACTGAGGCAGGGAGACACTAACTGACGACGAAGGTCACACAAAGTCTGTGGCAGAAAAGGGAATTGACCCGAGGTGTCCAGAGTCGCACACTAACCACTGAAACATCCGGTGGATATGGTATACCTTGATGTCACACTGTGCTGTAAGGACACTTCTGTGCCAATTTGAGCTCACACTACAGCCCTTTTAAAGTTAACAGCACTGTTTGTATGTGTAACCAGTGTATTTTTAACCTAACTTCAGTAGCAATACTCATTCATATAAATGTGTAATCCTTTTTTAAAGTTACTAAATTGCTTGACTCAGTGAGTTCCATCGGTGAATCATATTACATAACAGTGTTCTTGTATCTGTTTTAAATTCATAGCTTTTTAATATAAATAGGTGCTATATTATTCCTAGATTAATTTATCAATTTATTTAATGGTTTTAACATTATATAAAGGTTTTACCTTTTCTGTATTATTACCTACCCCAGCGGTTCTCAAACTTCATTGCACCGCAACCCCCGTCTGACAACTAAAATGACTACACAATCCCAAGGGCGGGGGCGGGGGGGACCGAAGCCTGAGCCCAACCAAGCCCTGCCACCCCGGGCAGGGGAGGCCAAAGCCAAACCCTGAGCCCCACCACCCAGGGCTTTAGCTCGAGCCCCACCACCCCAGGCAGGGGGGGACAAACCAAAGCTCAAGCCCCACCATCCCGGGCAGAAGGTCCAAAACCAAAACCTGAGCCCCGCCACCCAGGGCTTTAGCTCTCAGGCTTCAGCTTCGGCCCTGGGCCCCAGCAAGTCCAGCCCTGGTGACTGGTCGCGACCCACTTTGGAGTCCCGACCCACAGTTTGAGAACCCCTGGCAACCCCTTTCTGACTACGCCTTTCTATTCTGTGTATTTTGTAACTACTGCTGGACACTGAGCATGTCTGTTCACTGAGCTCTTCAGTTATTTACTATTTGTATTACAGTTGCTTCTAGAGGCCCCATCCAAGATTGGGGCTTCTTTATCCTGGGCTTCATACAGTTGAGAGAGAATCCCTGCCCTGAAGAGCTTCCAGTCTAAACTGACAAGGGAGAAGATGGGAACCAGAGGCACAGAGAGGGGTCACCCAGCAGATCAGAACCTGAGTCACCAATAAAACCCATGTCACCTGACTTCCTGTACACTGTGCCCTGTCTATTAGACCATGATGCCTCCCCTAGGTACCTAGATTTTGGGGGGCGGGAGGGAGTGGGATAGAGGTTAAAGTTCGCAGAGGACAAGGGCATAACAGGGAGCCAGAGTGTGCCAACTCCTCAAGTCTGGGTAGGTTGTTAGGATTCCATGGCAGAGGAGAAGCTGGTCAGGAAGCGTGAATGTGGTAATTCAGTCTCATAGAACTCTGATTACAGGTGAGTAACCTCCATGTATGCTTGTGTAGGGCACAAGTACCTAAGCTACCTTGCTCTAGCCATGGCTGCCCAGTTTTAGATTTGTTATATTCTTTGGGAGTTCGTCACACAATCCTCCCTTGTTTTAACTAAGCCGAGTAAGCAATTTTGCCCATCTTGTTATTCAGCCTCCCTGATAAATTACTGATTCATGGGATTGTGTCTCAGCCAGTTGGGCTGTGTTTGGCAATCTAAAGCAGTAATAGATCTATTTTAAAAGTACATTTACACTGTACTGTAAATAAATATATATCAGTTTGAATTAACAGAAATAAATGTGAATACTAATACACATTTCACGCTAGGATTTCAACTGATGTAAACTGGCATGGCTCCACTGGAGTCAATGACCAATTGTGAATCTTGTCCATATACTGTAGCTGAAAGGTAATACTGTACAGTGTAAACATTGATTTAGGTGTACATACATACAGTAGATGTCAGGTTACATTGCACTACTTTTTCTGGATAACAGCCAACATATGGAGCACTCTGTGGCTTAGTGACCCTTACTTTAAACTTGGTATACCTGTTTTTGTGTTACGGGGGTTGATTTTGGTGTACATTTGGTGAGTGAGGGTTTAACTGCTAGGTAAAGATGCTGATGAACAGGTTGGTTTCCTCTATAGATTCTTTCTGTAAACCTTAGGTTCTGACCCCCAAAACAAAGAACCCTAACATAACTGCTTCATCTGTTTGGAGCAGGGGATAGGAGAGCAGTCTGAAGGATTTGAAACATGTGGTTATTAAGGATCTTTTAAAGAACAGACTAAACAAATCACGCTTCCCCTAAGACACTTCATGTCCCATCATTTTTCCCCCAACAACCACTGCTTTTTATATTTCCTCCTCTTCACAGTGTTTTAATAGGCTGTGGACTAACTTGTGGTATTAGCATGAGCCCTGTATATGGGGAACCATGTAACTGCACAGTCCCTGAGGTAGCTGTGAAGTCGATTATAACTGCTCCCGAGGTGAACTCTGCACCAGCCTGCCATGTGGCACTGCGTAGGTTCCCCAGCATGCAAGCACAGCTGGGCCAGCTGGTACATTGTGGAGGCAGAGCCAACTCTGTCCATTCTCCACCCACTTTGTGGGAAGGAATGTAGAGGTCCCACAGAGTCTATTCACCCCTCCAGGCAGGTACCCATTATGGCGGCATAATGAAGGAAAGGGGCATCTTATGCCCTTTTGCTGCCCTAGGTGGGTACATAGAATGAGCCAAATATTTTATTTGCAAAAGACAATTTCTCCAGCACAATTTTTTTTTTCCGGTGGTGGGTGTCACGCTGTCTGGAATAGCTCACAAGTGTGAGTGCCAGCCTCAGGGCAGACTGTTTAGATTAGAAGCAGGCCACAAACCCCAATTTGGCTGTGAGTTCTATACTTAGATTTCACCAACCAAGTAACAAATGTGAATGCCTCAGGCACTATAGCAGCCTAACCATGGAGTCACAGACAGTCCTCTTGGGCACTCTAGTCTATCTTACCACTACGGTTACCCCCTTTCAAATGCAGAAAAAACAGAACCCCTCCCCACACACACACAAGGCAAGCCCGTGGCAACTCCAACCACAAGGCAACTCCACAATCCCCCACTTCAACAGCCACTTACAATATCTAGAGAGATAACACATATAGATAAGATTGATAACATTGCACATCTCCTCACTCTCCCATGACTCAAACCCTCTCTCACACACGCATGTGGTCAGGACTGTCCCTAACAGGGTGTGGGGCCCGGGACATAGGCGCCGAGTTTCTAATCTGCCAGGGGGTGCTGCCCCCCTCTCTGCCCAGGCCCCCCCACCACTCCATCCATTCCCCCAAGGCCCCACCTCTTCCCACCCCTGCTCTAGAATCATAGAATATCAGGGTTGGAAGGGACCTTAGGAGGTCATCTAGTCCAACCCCCTGCTCAAAGCAGGACCAATCCCCAATTTTTGCCCCAGATCCCTAAATGGCCCCCTCAAGGATTGAACTCACAACCCTGGGTTTAGCAGGCCAATGCTCAAACCACTGAGCTATCCCTCCCTCTACCCCCGTCCCGTCTCTTCCCCATCCAGTTCTACCCCCTCCCCCGAGCGCACTGCACCCTTGCTCCTCACCCCTTCCCTATCCCCCACCCCCAGAGCCTCCTGATGCCGTGGGCAAAACATCTGATCTGCGGTAGGCGCTGAGAGGGTGGGGGGTGCTGATTGGCAGAGCTTCTGGTGGGAGGCTCCCCCCCCCCCGCCCATCTGCCGGCGTGCCACTCGCCTCTCTATTCGCCTCCTCACCCACTTGCCCTCCTGCTTCACCTCCCCACCCGCCTCCTGCGGGGGCCCCACAAAGTGCAGGGCTCAGGGTGGTTGCCCTGATTTGCTGTATCCTAGGGACGGCGCTGGGTTCAGTGCACTTGTGTGTTGGTGGGCACATAGCTGCTGTATTTGTAACAGTTTTGATCTGTTATCACTTAAACTGGTGAAGTGAGACCACCGCAGCATCTTTAGCTGGACACAGAAATTCTTAACATTAGATATCTCAGTGTATTGTGATAATAATGCAAATTTTAGACCCACGTAAAAAAAATGGTAGATTAATTTATTTTTCTTGCAACTGGAAAATCCATACAAAAAATGGCCAGGGCAGTAAAATACCGGCCAGGTGGTAACCTACTTGCCACCCAGGCAAACTTGCCTTTGTGACAGATGGTCACTTACACCAAAAATCACAACAATATTCAGATTACTTTCAGTCCCAAAGGATTAGTCACTTACCCCAGGTCAATTGCACCTTAGACTTCACGCCAAAGACAACACTTGTAGCCAATCCTATAAAAAACTAACTAAAGGTTTATTAACTAAGAAAAAGAAAAAAGAGAGTGATTTACAAGGTTAAAGCAGGTAAACATACATACACAAACGAGTTGCTGTCCTAGGTTCCAAAATGTAACAGTTTGCATATTGCAGCAGTTTTTTTCTTTGTCCTCTAGAGCTAAGCCAAGCAGCTTGGGAATCCCTTCTTTATGCTTGGAAATATTGCCCTCTCCAAATTTCAAGCAGCATAATGACATGGTTTCTTCTGGTCAGGGATTTTTATCCCCCTTCCCCAGAGTTCAAACTGATAGGATAAGTGTTTGTGTCCATCCCCTTTTCATGAGTGTATGGGAAAGGGGAAAGAAGGCGCAAATCAAAAATGTCTTTTGTCCTTTGATCTTTCACAATGGCTCATTTGGTTTCACTGGGTCTTCTTGTGTGCAGGACCAGTACTGTACATTAATGACTGAAGTATTCATTAATGTACAGTACTGGTCCTGCACACAAGAAGGCCCAGTGAAACCAAATGAGCCATTGTGAAAAGATCAAAGGACAAAAGACATTTTTGATTTGCGCCTTCTTTCCCCTTTCCCATACACTCATGAAAAGGGGATGGACACAAACACTTATCCTATCAGACACTTATCAAACACCTATCCTATCAAACACTTATCCTATCACTTATCCTTTCCTGTTTGAGTTACACAGTTACAGTGTCTTACGATGCACACACTCAATATAACTTTATACCATGGGAGACAGAGATTGTAAGTGAGATCAATACATGCAGCATCCTACAAGCATTTCATGAAGTCGAAACACATTTTTTATAAATGTAACATCTATTTTGACAATGCTAACACACAGGTAGCTATGCATTTGTCAGTGTCCAATAAGACCTAGGGGCTTTGGCATGAGCTGGCATCTGGTCTATCAGCATCACAGGGAGTGTCAAAATAATGTTTTCAAAAATGAAAATAGGGCATCAGGTTGTGGCAATTTATCATCACCATGAATGGCAGAAGTGTGTACCTGCCCCTTATTGCTTTATTTCTCTAGCCTGTGTCAGAGAAAGTGTGGAGAGATTCCTTAGCAATTATGAGATCTGAATAGACAAGGACCACCAATGCTTTGTAGACATAAGTGGAAAATGTTGCACTAGGTTAAAAGCTGCATTCATTTGCTTACCTGCAGCTCTTTGCTGACAGTTGAGTTGTGGAGGGTTAGTGAGGGTACCGTGTGAACTTTTGGTTTATTATAAATTAATACATGGGTTGTAGAACCCAGCAGGTATCTTTTTAATGTGCTGTTTTGTTCAGAACAGTTCTGTCTGGACTCAGCTGCTGTGAAGTAACAGCAGCACTAAAACTGTTATATATGTAAATATTTTCCAGATATCAAATAACCCCTGATGTCTGAGAGAAGGTGTTTTTCTTTTTTAAACGGACATCCTGGAGATAATGTGATAAAAGTGCATATCAGAGTCTTTTTTGTTGATGATGATCCACTAAAGCCATCCCTTTGAAACCAATTCCAAAATATTAACTGACCTAACCATTCAAGGCTCTTTTATCTAACAACTCTTAAATAATTCCTTTTATTGGATTTGAATAAAGTCTCAGCTGAACTGGACTGCAGTTAAAGATTAGTGTTGTGCAGAGGATCTTGCTAAAGCAGAAGTATCAGTTAATTTTAAGCAATATAGGGGAGGAGATTCACATTTATGTTTTCAAATGGCTTTTGATGCTACTTGTATTTGTTACTAATTGCTGGGCATTGAGTTATTTTAGCTGTGAATGTTATATTTTATTTTTGCATCTTTCTATGGTACATGCACCCACTTTCTTGGCTTGTGTTGCAGTTTTTCTGGGGATTTGTCAATACAGTAATTTAAGCTACTGTGTTTTGGATGCTATAGATGAGGATTGAACATGCAACCAGTCAGGACTGGAGTCCTTATCTCTGACTCAGACAATGAATGAGAGTACTTTTTCCATGCATCCACATGCTCAATTTGGCTATCAATCATTGACAACAAATGCAAAGTGCTGATGGGTTGCATGCTCAGTCTTAAGTTTAAATTTCTAGTCAGAGACAGAACTTTACTGACTCAGGAAAGAAAATACACACAAACAGCTTTAGAGAGAGCTTGGAGGAAAGAAACAGATTCAGAGTAAGCTGGAGAAGTAACTCCAAGCTAAGTTATAGCAACTGCTCAGTTAATTTCTGATTAATGTATAAACCTATATATAGTTACAGAGAGTGCCATTTAAAACTGAATGTTCACCCCCAGAAATAGTTTAAGTTGCTATAATATTTCCCATTCTACATATGGAGGAAATTGCAAATACCTCACTAAAGTTAAATACCACAGCGAGATGAATATGCATTTAGGCATTGAAGGCAAACTTCTCTCAGATCTCCAAAGCAGCACTCCTCTTTGGTATTCTGTTCTTCCTAGATATGCAGGTCACCCATTGACATAAAACAAAATCACTCACATGGAATATTCTCTTTTCCCTGTGGAGTGTTTCTAGTTGAGAGCTGTTGGGCAGGTCTGAGGGAAGAATCTTGCCCTATGTAATTTGAGCACTGGTAATTGGAATGTAATGAATAACTATATACAGAAGTTAGGTATCTGTTCTATATGTAGTACACTATATTCTACCCTACTTTATTCTCCATATCTGAGGTTTCCAAAGTGTGATCTGTGGTCCACAGAGCACTTATTAGTGGCCATAGAGAACTGGCTAGCCATGTGGTGCTGGCTCCAAGTTTCCAGCTCCTGAATTACATTTCGAGAAGCTAAAAATGCATTAGATAATTTAATATTCTTTGGCATGCTGAAGTTGCCAGAGGGATGTCATATGCCTGTTAGTGGGAAGGGAAGGAATTCATGCAGTTGTGAATCAGAGGGGTGAAGGTCTTCAAGATAACTTCTCTAGTGAAGCTGTGGTCCATCTTATGAGAACCAATGTGTGTGTTATACTTACATTAGGAAATTAGTCTTCAGCTGCAGTAATTCAGTACCCTGCCTACAGTGTGGATTGGAGAGAGCTCTGGTGTACCCAGGGGTGCTCTAATTTAGTGCTAAGCTCATATTCAGCCCTGCCAATATATCACTGTTTAAAGAAAAGGTCCTTGGTGGTTTTTAAAGTTGTAACTTTTATTGATTTCAATGGGAGGCATGATTCTGAGTACAGAATTGTGCCATTTGAAATCAGAGTACCAATAAAACAAGGGACTTTTAAGTGGGAGTTGAAGTCAAAATCCATGGTACCAGAAGCCAAAGTCCTGAAAGCCACAGCAGTAAGACAGATGCAGCCTCAGAAACCCAGGATCCTCTTGGGATTCAGATGGGAAAGGAAGAACAATTAGGGACAGGGGGTGTGATTTTCAAAAGCACTTGAGTGAGGTAGGAGCGAATGCAAGTCCCATTGCTTTGAGTTGGTGACTGAAAGAAGACAGTAGAAATGCATCATGTGATGCAACCATTGGGCAGATTCCTAACCAAACAAAATTAACAAACAATACTGTTATTAGCAAAAGTCATATATGTAAGGGGGGGGAGGAATTGCTGCAAGGGAACATGCATCATTTTTAAGCCAACGAGTAACAGCTTTGGAAGCAGACTATAGCGTGCTTTGAATACCAACTGTACATAGAAACATGGTTAATTTCGCACTGCTAAGATATTTTGAATGCTGGCAAAGGTCGCTCTGGAAATGGGCTATTTTTGCATAGTCTTCAGTACGATTTTCCTTATTTAGTCCTTTGTACTGAATAAGTTTGATTATTGCCCGAGGAAACATTTGGTCTTATTAGCTTAGGTCTGTTAGTTGAAATTATACATTATGATGCAGCTCAGTCCTAGTCCTGGTCTAAGGCATTAAGTTACATCTCATCTTTTAACCCATGAAGTGCTCTTTAGATGCACAATAAACATGACAGGAAAAAGGCGCTCATAACCAGGTGGGCTTAAAATATACAATGAAGGAGAGACTGGAACATGAAATAGCCACACAGATGTCTTATTGTGAATCTTACATCAGTGGAGAATATTGTTGCTGTGCAGCCTTGTCAGCTTGCCAGAGGGTGGGATTTTTGTAAGGATGCGAACAGGGTCAGATTAAGGGCATGTGCCTCAGGCCCCAGCTCATAGGGTGACCAGACGTCTCGATATTAGGGGCTTTGTCATATATATTAAACTATATCCACCCCTCCTCACCCACAAAAAAGTCCTGGTTTTTCACACTTTCCATCTGGTCACCCTACCAGTTCCTGGAATGAAGTGATGACCTCAAAATCTCAGCTTTCGTGGTTGTTTCTAGCTCTCCTGTTTGTGAAATTGACCTTGAAAACATAAATCAAGTATTGCAGTCAGATCCGCCTGAGTCTGCAGACATCTTGAAACAGTAACTGAGAGGTGTGAATGGTCCCATTCATCTCAGTGAGTTGTTAACTCTGAGATCCACTATTCTGATACGGTCTGCACCAAGACCACCCCAGCAGAGCACTCTGTGGGTGAATTCCTGGCACCATTGCAGTCAGTAGTAAAACTCCCCTTGACTTAAATGGGCTATGATTTCATCCTGGGTGTGGGTTTGTGCAGGGGACCTCTGCTTCCGCAGCTCCATTATGGCTCCGCTGCGGTGGTGCTGTAATGCCCCCTTCTCCCCCATACAGAGGCCTATGCTCAGTTGGGTGGGAGTAAGTCTTCTCTCCTGTGAGCAGATTCCAGCTTAGCTGAAAACAGTGATGGTCTAGGGAGGGGGTAGACCTATGTGTGCCCGAAAGGGAATGGTACTGGCTCCCAGAAGCAGCCGAGCAGGCAACTCTTCTGTGGATGGCCTCTGCCACTTCCACTTCAAGGACTGAGTGTGGAAGGGGAGAGACACCTTGGGGTCCCCATGTGTAGCGCTCCATACTTAAAGCAGTACAATCTCCCTAGTGTGGATGCAGTTATACCAGGATAAAGGCGCTTCTGTTAGGATCACTTATTCCAGCACAGGATGGGGAATAAGATAGAGCAGTCTAAGGCACTTTTATACCATATAACTGCATCCACACCAGAGCTGCAAAAGTGTAGATAGTTTGGTATAAACAAAATCACCCCAACTGACATAGTTATACCAGTACAAAAACCGTGTCAAGACCAGGCCTGAGAAACTCCCAAAGCCAATAAACAGAATCTTCCCTTCCTGATGCAATATGTGCACTGTGGGGTGGGGGGTGGGGGGAATCTCCATTCTGACACAATTACTGCATTTTACAATAATTTTAAAGCTTAAATTACTTACATGTGGAGCTAAAATCGCTCTAAGTGCATTTTTATTGCCTGACTCTGCAGCTGCCATTTACAGGTTAACAGCCCTAATGGTTTTACATAATAGGAGAAGGAGTATACGCACCACACACTGTTAGAAAAATTATATATGCCCTGTTATTTGGACACAAATAAAGCACTAAAAGCCCTGTTCTGTTTTGTACCTGAGGTTTTGTTTTGAAGTAGTTTTGTTGTTTTTTTAAGAAACAGCCTGTTGGTCGAGTCAGCATTAAAAGGCTGTCAATGTGTAAAAAGGCTGTCATTGAAATTTTATGATGAAGAAAATCTAGCTTGTTCCAAGTGGTTATATTTACAGTGGATTGGCAGGTGAGTATGGTGGACTATAATGTCCAGTGTCACAATTTGTACACAGTATTACTCTTCTCTATTGTCTTCCTCCCAGAAAATACCCAGCTGTTTTAGGATTTAAGTATGTATTGAAGCCCTGCAGTAAAATGTACACCTGACAAGGTGAACAGAAAGTGCTCTTTAGGGGATGTTCTAAAAGAGCATAGGTGGCAGAGTGACAGGAACAGGCTTTTCAGATCGTTGAGCAAATAGAGAGCAAAGTCATACCGGTGAAATCCATCCTCATATGAAGAAACAATGTCCTCTGTGAATAAGCTCATCCACAGTCCTTTCTACTCATAGATCTCAAAGTGCTTTAGAAAGAGGCTCACCCATCTTTCCTTAGAACTTTCCATCTGTATTTTTCAATTGCAAGCATTGCTTCATACCTAGCGTTGATCAGAAAAATCAGTGGGGAAGACGGGTTTCCATGGAAAGTTCTGATGAAGAATCACAAGTTGGAATATTTCTGCCAAACCCCAAGTTATTTCAGCCCAAAACTTTGTCTAAACCTGAACATTTTGATGTGGAAGGGTTTCTGTAGTGCCTCGTGGCTGTTGTAGCTTGATGGCCCACAGCATCCCAACACTGCCCTTCTATTGACTTGAGAGCATTTAGATGAGTTAGAGGGTCATCTGGCATCTTTACCCATTCAGTCCTTGCTGAGATTATCAGGTAGTGTGCCAGCAGTGGTAGAGAGTGGAATCATTTCTGTCCGATAGTGACTTTTGATTTCCAAACCATTTAGGAAAATGTAGTTACATGTCATAAGGGTACCCACAAACTCTAGCCCCCCCTAGTTGATGCCGGAATCCTTGTAGTTTGATATTATATTATTGTGGCACCAAGGGGCCTCAGTCAGACATAGGTCCCATTGCACTAGGTGCTTACTAATACATACGAAGATACAGATTCCAATTCTCCATTACATCTGAGCTGCACTTAGAGTGGTGGCCTCAGGCAACCAACAGGTACAGTTCCCTACTCTTCAGTCACCCAGCCCCATGGGACCTACTTTAACTTATGCTGAGAGCAACTGGGTGTATTAGAGCTTAGCTTCACCAAGTCCTCAGCCCCCTGCAAAGCCACTCCTCCCCCCCCGCCCCCCCCAACACTGTGGGAAATCTATGAATGCTTCAAATTGTGCTTTGCATACACATGCACTTGAGTCCATGTTCTCCCTTTTACTTTTAATTCTTTATTGGATACAGCTTTGTCAAACGTTGCTGCTTAGCAAGTACGCCAAGACTGAAACATATTTTCTCTCAACTGTAGGTTCTTTCTCAGTTTATAATAGATCAAATTTGAGACAATTCAGGGCCAAATATTCTACCCGCTTACATCCTTTGCAACCCGAATGGAGTCAGTGAGCTTAATCTGTTCCTGCTGATTTTGGTGGAGTCAATGAGATTGCACTAGGTGTAAGTCAGGAAATAATTTGACTCCTGGTGTTTAATATTTAATACCTATGAGCATTTCCTAGTATACTCAGAGAAAACGAGAGCACGCATACGCTCAAGCTAAAACTAACATTATGTGTGCAAACACTTTTGACCAAAGAAAGGAAAAGGCTTCCAAATCTTTGATTTTTTCCAGACCAGCTTCATACTATTCACAACACTGAAGATCAAAAGAATAGATACATTTAGCGAAAGTCTCAGCTCCCCAAAACAAATGGTATTTTCACTTTCTGAGGGGAAGAAGCAGTGGCAAATCAGGTATCACGGTTACCTGTAACAAACTATTTCAGTACAAACAGAAGTGTTTAGAAAGAGTCTTATTTCATCTCTACTCTCTTCACCCTGTGATCCACCCCCAACGTCTCTCTCTCTCTCTCACACACACACACACACACACACACACACACACACACACACACACACACACACACACACACACACACACACACACACGCCCTTAACCCTAGGAACTCATAAATATATTTCCCCACAACCCTGTGATGTACCACCAACATACCTCCAATTTCAGTATGGATATCAGGCATTTATGAGCAAATTCTTTATTGTTTTCAGACAAGAAAGTGATCTGAATCCAATTGTTAATTTCTCAAATGGTAAGCCACTGTGCAAGAATACACATTTGCATTTTACAGACTAGTACAGAGAGGATATGTGAAGGGCTAAATTAAGACATCATATTCATGCCTTAAGTGAACACAGATAAGAATTCACAAGGGGCAAAGCCCACACAGTGTATATTTTATTTATGCACTACCTATGCTGTGCTGAGCAGAACAGATTGGAATTCTATTCTCTACCTTGTACTTTTCAATCTTATTGCAGCCATTACTGTGCAATGAGGTAGTGTAGCAATCGCAGGCTGGGCCAAATTTATGTTGAATGTAAGCAGGTGCAATTTAGTTAGATTCAGTTAAGCTTCACCTGTTCATGCTTGAACTTGGTTTGTTTTCCATTAGATTTCTTCAATAACACCTGTTCTTTTCTGAGACACAATTTTTCAGGCCTTGACCCTTTCCCAAAGCCTATTTTTTTCTGGCCATCCTGCCTTCCACTCACTAGTCAGTATTTTAAAAATCCTTCCTTCCCTCCTCAGCTCTGTCTGTACTATGACCAATTAAGTTCAACAACCATTAAAAGCAGAGAGAGAATTTTGGCCTGCGTAGAGTGAACGGAATGCATGATAACATGGTTGAGCCACAATCATATTTCACAGCCACATTAAACTCAGTTTTTATAGTGCTGATGGGACCTTCAAGAACTGATTTCCATGGTTCCCCCTTAAGCAGCCAGGTTTTTTAGGTTCTCTTCAGCATTCCCCAGTCCCACTCCTGATAGGTGATTTCTGAAGATTCCTCCGCCATGGAATGCCAATTCCACAGCATTTTATTCTCCGCTCCTCTTTGTCTCCCCTGCTACTCACATAGATAACAACTCAGGCTCTCACCCATCACCTGCAACAGTCATTTCTGAACCTCACCATTGTCTGAATCAGGTAACTACTTCCTTTGCATGACACACCTTGCCCCAGTTTACATCTTCACAGATGGTAGAAGGAAACCTCCTATAAAACAATCCTCTTTTCATAGCTCAGGTTGTGGGCTGTTGCTTGTGTATGGAGGTCTTACTCTGGCAAAACATTGACTTCAGTTGGTAAGCTGTCTAAGTTAAAGGGAAGAATGTGGAGGAATTTAATGTTGGTTTATGAGCAGCAGCATTAAACAGCAGGAGGGGCACACACCTAGTTTACATGCATGTATTAAACACAAAATGAACTCTCATTCCAACAATCCCAAAGTTTTCATCTATACAAATGTAAACTCTCAGGTTGTTATAACACCCTGGAAAACAGACTGTAAAGTGGAAAGTGGAACAAACCTTTCTCTCAGTAGCACAGATCATATATGCTGTCAGTGATTTAAGACAGCAGGCTTTTTGTTTTCCAGTCTCGGTTAAATGTTACAAAAACAAATGCTGAATTTCCTTTACCTAGGGATTACCTGCAACTTTAGTTAATTCCATGTTCTGTTGTAATAAATATACAGTGTGGAATACCTTAGAAAATGTGCACTAAGTTTTGCACGGTGTTTTTAAAATTCCATAAAGAGCACAGTGATGGAGAGGCAATCCTTACTGTACCATATGCTATAAAAATGTAATCACAGGACTAATTACAAAGTAGTATTTGTAATGTGCAAAGATTTTCTTTTCAGTCCGCTTTTGAATGGAAAATGTTAGGATTATCTCCTGTTCTTCAGCAGAGCCGCAGACATTATATCCTCAGCCTAAAGCACCTTCCCCCACTTCCATAGGCTCTAATTCATTCAAGACTGTTGGTTCACAGAGCAGAAGAAAAAAGATTCACAAATACTCTGTAACCTTAGCACTCATTTTATTTGAGCTATTGTACAGGAAAGAAAATATTCTCACCACTTCACATCCTGTGGCCAAAACAGATTATGCAAATTGAGCTGAATATTTTCTGTTCTATAACTATATGGGTTTATAATGATATAAGAGTCTGCCCAGAAAAATTCATTCCAAGATCGAGGTCTTAATTTAGACTTCCAAGAGTTTAGCATTTGTTTCACTGTGGTCAGTAGCAGTTTTAGAAGAACCCCATGGAAGATTTAGATATCCATTGTTCAGTTAAGTTTCACACTGCTTCTTTCCCTTGTAACTGTTGCCTTGACACAGCAGGAAAGGATACTCAGGGTACTTGGCTGCAGGATCGAGCAGCAGGGTAGGAAGGCAGCAAAATGCTGCCTATTGCTCTCTGCGGCTGCAGCACACCTGAAGGTCTGGTCCACAGACCCTGATTCTTCTCTCACATGCAATGTGTAAATTAGACTAACTCCATTTAAACCAATGGAATTATACAGGTGTAAAACCACTGTTTAAAAAAACCACACACACACACACAGACCCACAGTATTTGAATGCAGCAGATTCAATGAGAAAAACAATCTATTCCCTCACAGGGTCTCATTTTTAATGTCTTCAGAATTCGTATGAGGGGGCAGTTTTTGGTGGCTGACATGAAGGCAGTGCTATGCACATCCTTGCAGCTAGTTTTTTTGTATTTTGGAAACTGAAGCGTTTGCAGAACGTAAGTGATATTGCACTTGAAAACTATCTCCAAAAAGCTTTCATTTCTGGAAACCCTATTTCATATGGAAAGCTCTATGTGTATTTCAGCAACTATCACTCTCAGAAATCCTGTAGTTCTTTCATATACACATTCAACTGTGGGCTTGTGAATACTCTGAAATAAAGGGTTCTGGGTAAATTGTTTCATCTTTGAAGTAGCTCACTACTGCTGAGCCCTCTGGGGAAAATGAACATATAATTTTCATGCTATTTTAAACCACATGAGGGCTAAGGAAGATAATGATTCATTTATTTTGCAATAAGTTGACTAACTAGCAATTAAAGTTTTATAGCATTTTCTCTTTTATGGAATAACACAGGCGAATTTAACCCTTTTACATTAGTTTATGCTTAGTGGGCCAAATTCATCCTTGGCATAGGCAGGTATAATACTGTTGAAGCGTAGAGTTGTACCTGCTTATGCCAGGGCTGAGTTTAGCCCAATTAGCTCAAAAATTGGATCTACATATATGTTGGAAAGTTGGAACAATTCAGAACAGCTGGCTCCATTACAGTCAATCCATTCAGAGTAGTAGGAAATTAAAAATTGGATAAAATTAAGTGTTAATTTCAAAGTATTTTACCAATATGTATTTAAATTATTGTGATCATGATAGCTGTGTATGACTTGCAGCAGAATCTGAAGGTAAATACTACAGTAAGCATTTGTTCAGGACAGGAGGATATTAGGTGAGTATAAACCTATGCAAAATGCCCTTAAATTGTTCCATATAAAAGAGTGGATGCATTTGAAAATGGACTTGGAACCATTTCATTTATCTGAAGTATATTTCCTTTTCAGTTTAGAAACTACCATAGCTCTATAAAATTGTATTGCTGAACTGCAAAATACCCTGAAGAAAAAGAGCCCATCATACCAATTAAATCATGAAGGAAACTATACTGGAGGAACTTGAAAAGCACTACAATACAGGTCACAAATGGGAGGTGCCTTATTTTTTCCCTCAGCATTTTATGTTTTGGGCCTGTACTGAGCTGCCATTCCACAAGGTACACGCGGGCTTATTTGTAACAGAATGTGGGGGTGTTTGAACCAGTACAGGAACTTCGCCCGCAACGCGAAGGTGAACACCATGTTTTCTACATTACAAATTTGATTTAATATGCCTAGGATATAATTGATGACTGCCCTGTGTTTGTAACTCTTTTAAGTTTACTAAACACATCTGCACACATGTATTTATTGTGACTAGCCTTGCATAGGTGCACAAAGTGGAGGAGAGTGAGCAAGATGTCTTTCCTCTCCCTTTCTGCAGCAGTTAGTTACAAACACATTGCAGTTGGATCTGATGGGCTCTTCTGCATGAGGGCATGTCTCCACAATAGCTCGGAGGTGTATTTCTCAGCTCGGGTAGACATACATTAGCTAGTTCTGCTCAAGCTAGTGGCTAACTATAGCAGAGTGGCCATGGCAGCATGGGCAGTGGCTCATGAGAGGATATGCAGTGGGTTCGCTGGGACTGTCCTCAGCTAACCCAAGCCACCACCTGTGCTGCTGAAGCCCTCGCCTTTAGGAGCTCGCTCTATGCTATGCTGCCTGTCTGAGCCCTCATAACCCTTTCTAACACCCAGGCGTTCCTTAACTCATTCACTGACAGGCAATTAATCATCCACAGTTGGCTCTGAGTTGGCTCATTCTCCTTAGTGGAGTATGTCAAACATAGCCTGGGTGCCTGACCTCCTCCTCAGGGGCCAGCTACCCTGTGGCAAACGATCTTGGTTAGTGCCCCAGCAGAATTACTGATATAGGATGGCTCTTTGCACCTCTGCACTTTCTTTCTCACCTGCCTGCAGCCGATGACGGCTCAGAAATTTTCCAGTGAAACACGTCAGAAAATTTATGTTGGAAAATGCTGATTCATCAAGCCCAAAATGTGTCACCTGAAACATCAGGGTTTAATGAACTTTGGGTGAATCCAAAGCAGGGTTCCTAGTGGGCTTCTGTGGATATTGGTGCTTCCAGGGTCTGCAGCTCAGGGGTAGAAAACCTGCCAGGGTTTCCAGACTCCCTGCTGTGGAGCTGGGACCTAGAAAAGCTGTGAGCCCTAACCCTACCTGGGGCTCAGCTCCTGGCTCTGCAGCAGGGAGTCTGGAAACCTTGCAAACCCTGACAGGAGGGCTCAGGCACCCAGGGTCTGCACCTCTGAGGGAGCCACACCATGCAGACTGCCCCAGGGCTGCTGCTGGGTAAAATTGGCTTTCTTCTGGTCTTCACCCAGCAGCTGCTCATCTCCAGGTAGCAAGTTTCATTTTGGAAACATCATGCCAAAACAAAGTTTGTGTTTTCAGATTTCTCATTTCAGCAAGAAAACCTGAAACATTTTAATTTTGGTTTGATCCTAAACTGATCCTAAGCACATTTTTGTTGTTGTTCACCCAGCTCCTGAACAAAACCACACCAATTATTCACTCATTCTGGCCCTATTCTGCATGTGCACAATTCACAGAATTTGCACAGAAAAGGGTGGATTCTAACTCCTGTTGACATGGTTCATGCCAACATATAGCTCAAGGTGCAAGTAGGCTAGCAGATATATTTAAACCTACTTGTTTATCTATACCAAACATTGGAGCACAGAATCTGGCCAGAAATATTACACTCTAGTACCAGATGCATGATGTTATTTTTACTAAGCAGAGAGTTGATTATAGGTCTTTAATACATTAATTTCTTTTGTGCCATCATTATTTTCATCTTTATTTCCATTCCATGTGAAGTATTAACTTGGCAGTGCAACATATACATTAGTTTAACATAACTTCTATAACGTAATATAACTGTTTAGGTACTTTTTCAATTCTGTTTAGGCGATAGGGCACCTACAGTTTAATTACTGTATGTCCCCACTTTATGTATCCACTACAACTTCTCACTTGTATTTTCTTTAATATGCATTCAGTTTCCTAGACGGAAGCTATGAGATGCAAGCTTAGTACAACTTCTATTGCTCTCACCAGAGGGAAAGTTTCTGGTTCAAAGATTGGCTGGGATGATGCGGATATATTAGCGGGAGTGTTGTAAGCAAGACATGAGAAGTAATTCTTCCACTCTATTCCATGCTGATTAGGCCTCAGCTGGAGTATTGTGTCCAGTTCTGGGCACCACATTTCAAGAAAGATGTGGATAAATTGGAGAAAGTCCAGAGAAGAGCAACAAAAATGATTAAAGGTCTAGAAAACATGACCTATGAGGGAAGATTGAAAAAAAATGGGTTTGTTTAGTCTGAAAAAGAGAAGACTGAGAGAGGACATGATGATAGTTTTCAAGTACATAAAGGTTATTAAAAGGAGGAGGGAGAAGAATTGTTCTTCTTAACCTCTGAGGAAGGACAAGAAGCAATGGGCTTAAATTGCAGCAAAGGAGGTTTAAATTAGACATTAGGAAAAAACTTTCTAACTGTCATAGAATCATAGAATATTAGGTTTGGAAGGGACCTCAGGAGGTCATCTAGTCCAATCCCCTGCTCAAAGCAGGACCAATCCCCAACTAAATCATCCCAGCCAGGGCTTTGTCAAGCCTGACCTTAAAAACCTCTAAGGAAGGAGATTCCACCACCTCCCTAGGTAACGCATTTCAGTGCTTCACCACCCTCCTATTGAAAAAGTTTTTCCTAATATCCAACTTAAACCTCCCTCACTGCAACTTGAGACCATTACTCCTTGTTCTATCATCTGCCACCACTGAGAACAGTCTAGATCCATCCTCTTTGGAACCCCCTTTCAGGTAGTTGAAAGCAGCTATCAAATCCCCCCTCATTCTTCTCTTGTGCAGACTAAACAATCCCAGTTCCCTCAGCCTCTCCTCATAAGTCATGTGCTTCAGCCCGCTAATCATCAGTCAGGGTGGTTAAGCACCGGAATAAATTGCCTACGGAGGTTGTGGAATCTCCATCATTGGCGATTTTTAAGATCAGATTAGACAAAGACCTGTCAGAGATGGTCTAGATAATACTTAGTCCTGACATGAGTGCAGAGGACTGGACTAGATGGCCTCTCAAGGTCCCTTCCAGTCCTATGATTCTATGAGTATTAATACTTTGTCTTTCAATAACATCTAGCACAGCACTTTATTTATGCAGTCTCCTAACAAAGTCTCTAACCATAATCTCTTTATAAACAAGTCTATTTAGAGTCTCTTTATAAACAAGTCTATATAAACAGGAGCTCTTACACCTATTTTACAGATGTGCAAGCTGAAAAACAATGTTAGTTGATTTTACTAAATGTACACAGCAAATCACCAGACAACCCAGGAATCTACTAATCTACTAATCCCCAGTCTTATTTGTAAACCACTAGGACACAGGTATGTTAGGTCTGGTCATTGGATGGGGAGTGCAAGGTGGGTAAATCTGTGCATACTTTGACCATTTCATGGAAGCTGAAACATGAAGTGGTCGAGATACACTAGTAGGAGCTAGGGAACCTGGCTTCTCTTTCTGCTTTGCCACTTCTGACATGATCTTGGGCAAGTCATTTAACACCTCTCTGCCTCTATTTCCATCACCATCCCCAATCAGTAAAATAGGATAATAGGTCCCTGTCTCCCAGATATGTTTTT
This sequence comes from Macrochelys suwanniensis, assembly GCA_033296515.1. Classification (NCBI taxonomy): domain Eukaryota; kingdom Metazoa; phylum Chordata; order Testudines; family Chelydridae; genus Macrochelys; species Macrochelys suwanniensis. The sequence goes on from CM065783.1 coordinate 43,151,802, forward strand.
GAGATGCTCAGATATTCCAGTGATGAGCACCACAGAAATGCATATGAATAAATAAAGGCCCGTTAAGAAAACACAATGCCAAACCATCAGCTCAAGCAATCTGCTTGTGAGGCCTCAAGAACAAAAAGTGGGCAAATCAGACTTTTGCTAAGCAAAATGGGAAATGTATGTTCTCACTGATATTTGTGCACTGCATTCTTTTTGCCAGTGTAGGGCCTGATTCAAAGCCTATTGAAGACTATCTTTCGACTGGTTTCAGTAGGCATTTGAATGAGCCACTTGGGAAGTCATCAGCAGTAATGTATGCTTGAAACTTGTGCTGCTCTTGTATTATTTCTATAAGAGGGAAAAAACCTTTAAAAATCTTTAAAACAGGAATTTGAAGCATTGTACAGTGTGCTACTGCAGTCCCATTGATTTAAAAAAAACATTTCTAAAGAGTTTCTTCATACTTCACAACCACAGAAATGTTTGAAATGCATGACTATGTCTACTGCCAACTGTGCTTGAGCCATCTATCAATGCAAAAATAGCCCCATCCCACAGAGGTCTAGACCCCTGAGTGGATCTTCCTGTTAGTAAGGGTATGTCTACACTGCAGCTGGGAGATTTGATTCCCAGTGGGTAGACAGACTCAGCTCAGGCTAGCACACTAAAAATAGCAGTGTGGTTATTACAGCACTGGCAGCAGCTCAGATTAGCTGCCCAATCTGCGACCCAGTGGGGCTTGGACTTGGGGGCCTAGCCCAAACTGACACCCATGCCACAATGTCCATGCTGCAATTTGTAGTGTTGTAGCTCAAGTCTGTCTACCTGCCCTGGGAATCATACATCCAAGTGGCTGTGTAGAGCTACCCTAAAGGACTAGACAGCCATTGTCTTCCACTTTCTCATAGTAGTTTCCAGATCAAGCACAGGTTATGAAACAGATGTCTTCTGGGAATGTTAGGTGTGCAAAAAATACTGGTGAAAATCTAAGGACACTGATGAGGCTAACGGCAATGCAAGCAAAAACTATAAGGATACCAGTACCATTTCTGAGGCTAGAAAGCAGACAGCCTTTATTCTTCAGAGGTACCGATCATACTTTGCAGATGTGTGACAATTTTTCATCCATAGTTTCAAAGCATTTTTACAGTGCAGGGGAAGTATTTTTAGCTGCATTTTAGAAGCAAGGTAACTGAGGCACAGGTAAGTTAAGCAATTTGCCTGAGATAGGCCTGCAAGTCAGTGGTGGAGTCTGAGAGCAAATCCAGGTTCTTTCCCCATGTTCAACCCCTACAATGACTGCAGCACAGAAAAAGCACTCTACTTGATTTGTTTAAATCATTCATTTGCTTTAATTATAAACTACACTACTCATCATTTGCACTGATCACCAGCACCCACACCCATTGTAATTCCTATTTATACTTAGTCATTAATTATTCACCTGCAGTGGTTTTATCCTCTCACAACTTCTCTGTAGCTTTTAACTAACTCCCTAGGGCTTTTACAACAGTAGGGGTAGGGAATGGTGGTACCATTATTACCGCAGGCCTTTTCTTGGCAGCCATGGGTTAGCTGGTAGATTTGCTACCATCTGATCCTGGGTGTAGCATTCTTCTGGGACAGTCAGGCAGCCCACTCACTCCTTTCCGCTGCAGTAGAGCTCTCACCATGCACCCTGAAAGCACTCTAGAGATGAAGTGCCCCAAAGTATATAAAATTCCTTGATGTTCTCCCCCGGCTTATGGAGGCCAAGGACAGCCTTGTTGAATCAGGGCCTGAGTGGAAACGTTACACCATTATAATAAATGAAGAAAGAATTTCAGCAAGTAGGAGAGCAAGATAATGGTTGCAGGAATGTCTCAAGATGGTTGGTTGGGCTTCTTCCTTTTGGTATCAGTAGTTAGCTGTTTGTATCTCTGAGTGCATTAGAACACACTATTTATTTTTCTAGGTTAGTAGGTAAGATCCCATGCAAATTGCACATGAGAATATGCATGCACTTCCCATCCAGGAACAGAGTGCTTTTTCATTTCTATATTTAGCTTTCTTACAAACCCAGGCAGTTCCTAAAACCCAGCATCTTTCTCTTTATACAGCCAGTGCTGCTGGTAAGGAGTCCAGAGAAAGCACTTTCATTTACCACAGCGTTTCTCTAGCCATAATATTTCTAGAGACATTTTTAAAGGCAAATGCTCAGAAAGCCGCAGCTACTTCAGACAGTCCCATTTTTAAAAAGATTCCATAATGTGAGTTCAAGAATGAATTTTACAATATACTACTTTTACTGTCACACCTAAAATGAACAATTGAACTGAGGACTATAATTTAAATCAAATATTGCAGGCATCATTTAGAAAAAGTTGGATGAAATTTAAATTAGAAATAAATCTAGATTAAAACTCTGAACCTTATGTTCCAATGCTAATTTTCAAAATAATGAACATATTTCATCTTGTTATGCATGTTACACAACATTAATCCCCAAGGCATAGTACATTGTCAGCACTGCTCTGCTAATTCTGACAAGGCTACCTCTTCTGTCATTTTTATAGATAATGGGCGCTTTTCCAATGCAGATTTCTGTGTGAATGTAATCTACCCTGTATGTATACATAATTAAATAGGCCTTTTCTCATATGCATAACTACCTGTGCAGTTAAGAGAGAGACTGGGACTCTGAGACTAGATCAACAAAATAATAAGACATGGGGAAAGAAGCTAGAATGTAGTTTGTATATCAATAATAACTGTGCAGAGGAACACTGGAGACAAAACATACAGCTGCTACCCAGAGTCAATCCCTATTTCTTACACAAAAAACAACACAGGAATGCTGATTGAATTATTGTTGAATTACGGCAAAAATAATCTTGTCACAGTGATTTGTCCCTGTTGGTGTGGTTCTCTGTGTGGCAGCAGATGCCATTTCCAGTCCTCCTTTGCTTGCCAAGAACATCTGAGTGGCCTGGATCTCTCTGGGAAGGATTTTCCAGTTTCACAATCACCTCACACATGACTGATGCCTGTAGCCAGCATCACAGCTGCTGTTAGACTGGAGTTTCTTCTTGATTTGAAGTGTCCTGTGGTGACTGGCAAATGCAGATGTCATGTCACTCACCCTAATGACCTGTTCACTGACTGTCACGTTTATGTTTGGTCAGGTAGACTTGAGCCACAAGAATTAACTGAAATATTGTTCTGCAGTGAATGATCCATGACAATGTTTTCCCAAGAATGTTCTGAATAACATCCATGCAAACAAATCATGTCACTCATCTGTTGGCCCCTCTGTCAAATCGTGTTTACTCTCACTTGGTTCCCAAAGAAAACAGTATGAAGTGCAGCATTTTGGATTGTGTTGCATATTCATGTGAGTGACATGTGAAGAATGTAATACATGGGATGTGTATTTGTGATTTGGCAACCAGCTGTAGTGTGCCCCGGGGAAGGGAGACTCACTCACCACAGGCACCTCCTAGTGGTCAGGCAAGGTTGTAGCAGGTTCTCCTTTTCAAGCATCTGCTGTTGACAGTTACTCCAGCCCTGAAGTGGTTTGCCCTTTCAGTGTCTCGGCCCTCCAGCCAGACCACAAATTGTGTCAACCCCTTTTGGTTATAGAGAGAGTAGCCTCACTGTCAGGCAAGGGGTTCCAGGCCTCACCAGGCCAAGGTTCCAGAGTCCTGGCCCCTGGTCTTCCTGGTCCAGGTTGCCCATATCAGGCATAGGTTTTCCACCTTCTGCCCCCATCTAGGAGCTGGTAGGGGAACACAGGTTCCAGTACAGGGACCTGTGGTAGGCAGCAAGTTTCTGCACCCCAAAGGTGCTGTGGAGCTGTTCCCATGGATTGTTTCCTATCAGCTTCGTTACATAAAAGGGCAAAGCAAAGACATAAATAAAATAAAGAATAAAGCCCAGACCGTGAAAGTGTCCAGACTCCTTTTTCTCTCAGCAGGTCAGGTAGGTTCTCAATAGTCAGGGGCCCCAGGCACCTAGACTTCCCAGAGCCCTCCCTCCAAAGAGCTAAGTGTTGTAGATCCATTCACCTTCACTGTCTGTCTGCTCCTCAGTTGCTCTCCTCTCCCTTTTAAAATCCTCCTCTAGCCCATGCAAGCTTTGCAGGTGTGGCAGGGTGGGGCTGACTGGGCCCAAAGTATGTCTTTAACCCCTTCCTTTCCAATGGATGGTACACTCCATCACAGTACCACAGGGTGACTATAACTTGGTGAGTGTAACAACTAGTTGAATGTGGAAGTCACAGATCAGTTATTTTTTCTTTCACTTCCCCATATACCTGCCGCATTTACCAGTAGTGTGTCAAGGAGTGGTCCCAGTTTGGATGAACTTTGAAATTAGGTGGTTTCCTTCACAGATAACTTTTGACCATGGTTATTGACAATGGAGATTTGGCTCATCATTGAAGCCTACATTTGTAAAGGATGAGAAGTCATTTCACTCTATGTTTCTAAGTCTCTTCACGCTGACAGAGGAGACTTAGATCTTTCCTGAGTTCTGCTTTGGGGAACAAGGGTATTATTTCCTATGGTTCTACATGACCTACGGCTTGTCTGCATGGGGAAATTGCTATAGCTGTGCTTGATTACTCCTCTTCGGAAATCACTTTTATTCCAGAATAGTGTGTCCACAGGGGGAGTTGTCTGGCATAGCTGTAGCTGAATAGATTATTCTGCTATAGCTATGCTGGTCAATTTCCCCATGTAGGAGAACCCTCAGGTGGGAGTACGTCACCTCTTCATAAGCATCACTCTGGTTTTTAGGGTAGCAGATCACATGTCTGCATGCAGATAGCATCCATGAGCAATCTGATATATTTGGATGGCTAATGTTAGCATTGTGGCTTTTACATTAACAGATTAACAGATGTGGATGCGCATATGTCCATCCATCTACTAATTGTCTTGTGTCTTAGGCTACTACTGTGATCAACCTAAGGGGTGGAATATTTTTTCAGCTTCATAAGTCAGAAGGGCTGCTGTCCTTGTGCTGTCTGGAACCTGTCAGAGACAGAGGTTATATAAAGGGTTGCCATGCTCTGTTCTGTGATTCCTTGGCTTGATTAAAAGAACAATGCTGATTTAGTTAGGATCAGTCTTGTCAGATGCTGTACAGGTTAAATTGTCAATAGTTCTCAGTTGCTGTTTTACAGAGGGTATTGGGCTGGCTCACGGAGGACTCAGCTTGGGAGCTCAATGCCTTGGCTAGAACTTGTGGCTCTCGCTCCCTTTAATTATGAAAGGGAAGGGGAAGGCAGAGGTAGAAGGAAAATGTTTCTTTCCTGGGTGACATGCTGGAAAAAGATAAGCTAACGATTACCGGATGGATTTTTAAGTACCCCTGATCATTGGGGGCTACACAGGAGGGTCTGATTTCTCATCAGAAAGTGCCGTGCCAGTGGGATTGGTATTTACAGAGAGCAGGAGAGGCTTGCTGGATTTCGAAATGCAAAAATAATGTTTGGTAAAAAGAGCCAAATTGAGGCCACCTTCTGCCGGGAGGGAACCAGGACACTCTTCCCCCGTGTATCCCTGCACAGCAGGGACACACAGTTGCAGCCCGTATGCTCCTCAGAGTGCAGGGATTACTCCATCTCTGCATCCTCCCCCAAGCGAGTGAGGAGGGAAAGGTTGGAACAGCCTGAAGTGGCAGAGCAGCTGGGGAGCTCAGGCAGAATTCCTCCCTGAGCTAGCTCTGCATCACCCCCAAATTCTGGACTGGGCCTTAAAGGCACAACTGTCCCCTCAATCAGTGCAAAGAGGGAAAGGGGTGACACGTCCTGGGACGCAAAAGGGATCAAGAATCCTGCAAAGTCTGACAAGTTGAGCCGCAAAAAACCCTGGCAAGTCGCCCAAGTGAAACAAACAAAGCAACTGTCCAAGCCAATGTGTGGGTTACGCCAGGGCCGGTGCAAGGAAGTTTCACGCCCTAGGCGAAATGTCCTTGCACCAGCCCTGCAGCCCCTCCCCCACCCCCGCCACGGCAGCCAGCTCCCCCCACCCGCAGCAGGCGGCTCCCCACTCCCCTGCCCACGGGCCACGGCAGCTCAGCCCCACGGCAGCCGGCTCCCCACTCCCCCATGGCAGCCAGCTCCCCACCCCCCCCCACGACGGCTAACCTCCCCACTCGCAGCAGCTAACCCTCCTGCTTGCGGGCTGCAGAAGCCTACCCCCCGCCTGCGGCGCCTCCCCAGCTCCACGCTCAGTGGCTGAGCGTGGAGCTGGAAGGCAGGAGCCAGCCGCAGTGAGCTGCCCCCTGCCTCCCGGGTCCACACTCAGCCGCAGAGCCGAGCGTGGAGCCAGGAGGCAAGAGGCAGCCGCGGTGAGCCACCCGTTTCATTCCTCGCAAAGCCCTGCTGAGCCCCAGCGGCACGGCAACAGCCCTCACCACAGCAGGGCTTCGCGAGGAAGCAGGCAGCTGCCTCCTGCCTCCTGGCTCGAGAGTGGAGCCGGGAGGCAGGAGGCAGCCACCCGCCGCCCCCCAAATCCTGGCGCCCTAGGCGACTGCCTAGGGTCGCCTAGTGAAAGCGCTGGCCCTGGGTCATGCCCTAACAGCACCATCTAATGGTAAATCAGAAGGGGGTGGCTACCATAACCCGCTAACAAAACACCACGCCTCTCAGTTTAACTTCAATGGAGGTTTTTAAAGTTGCCATATTGGCAGTGCTAAGTCCTTGTTTCACCTGCTAGTGTTGATGCAGCAGTTAGCCAGTTTTATTATGCAAAGCCCTGGATGGAAGTGTGAGTCCTACCTTCAAAATGAAAGCATATTTATTTTAGGGGGGAAATATATACGGAGAGATTAACCCTAAATAAGATGAGAGAAATCTGAAATTGGTAGGACGAGGCTCCCAAACAATAGACTTTAAAAAAAGGCTAAAATCTATTACTTTAATTTATCATTTAAAATGTATCCAAATCAAAAGCACATTTGTTTCCCTTGGGCTATGCAGCAGTATTATTAAAAGGGAAAGAAGGCTGGAACATGGCTAGGACAGAAAACTCGGCAACATCACAAAACCCCAGTAATTTCAAATATAAAGTCTCCCCTGTGGGAAAGATAACTAAGGATCCAAAAGAGATCAAACAGGCTTTCATGGACTTTGGTAAAAAGCTGTATGCCTCATCCTCTCCTTATAACCCATAGGTGATTAGGGAGTTCTTGTAAGATATCAAATTGCTGCACATGGATGATACAGAGAGACATGAAAAACCTAGTCCCAGAAGAATGTGAGCTTGCTCTAAAAGGCTGGTAAAGGCAGATCTGGAGATGATGGGTACAGGTATGAATTCTATTGCCAGGATCTGCAGCCAGACCCTATCTTCCTAAAACTCTTTAATTGTTCCCTGGAAACAAGATCCCTGCTGCAACAATTAATTCAGAAAGCTGCTAGAAGACTCAGAGACCTGTGGGGGTTAGACTGATGTCCTTGCTTAATGCTGACTGCAGGTGTGTGGCCACACTGCAGGCTAGCAGGGGAAGCTTCAGAAATCAGTTAACCCTGGCCATGTGAGCTTTGTCAAGGGGCTCCCATTAATGGACAACACAAGAACAATTCGAAATATGCCGTAATTCAATAAGTAACTCTGCGCGTCTCCAAGGGCTGCTTTTGTTCTCGATGCAGGAAATGTATTAGCTATGATTGAAGGCATTCTGCGTACTACAGATCTGAGGTGAATCAAAATTCATCCATCGGATTGATCAGATAGAAATGTCCCACGGCGGCTGTGTTTGTAAATGGTTCCTCCTAGGCAGCTTTTCAGTTGTGGAAGAAGATGTGGCAGAGCTGCCTGCCAGGCACTGTCTCTTTATGCTCTTATATTTTCTTTAGATATTGCTACATCGGAAAATTCAAGAGTGTAGAGGAACTCCAGGGATTCCGTGCAGGGATAAACCAATCGCTCATGGTATATAACCTGTACTGACCCATCCAATGTTTGTTAAAGAAATGATTGGGTTTAAGACCAACACTGAGATAGCTGAAGAGTTCAATGAAGTGCGGAAAGGTGTTGTCTTGAAAGCTGCAATTTAAAGTATCGAAACACTCCTTGGAATATTTGGGGGCTAATATAGATCATAATTTCAACAAATTGCCCTTCCCCCATGTTGCTCCTTTGGCCCTGGTTCAGCTGTCTATCTCTGGGCAGCAAAGCACTGGAATACATGCTTGATTCTCATTGTCTTCAGTGGGGGTTAAGCACATGCTGAATTGGAGTCTTGGTGAGAAATCTCAAAGGGGGATATAGACCCATATATCCTCTTCTCCACTTGATCTAATTGAAATGGCAGTTTTAGCAAAAATGTGATTGTTTCTGTGTGATTGTTACCCAGATTACCATCAAAACGGTTTGAAGATTGAGTGTGTTTCCACCCCACATTTAGGGTCTGGGGTTCCAGGGTGCTGTACACCCTCAACTACCAATTGAACTGAAAGTTAAAGGCACTTGGGGACAGATTTTTAAAGATATTTAGACACCTACAGATGCAGATAGGCATCTGGTGGTATTCCAGGTGCCTAATTCCCAACAGGAGTTAGGTGCCTACATGATTTTCAAAATCCCACTGGGTGCCTAAAAATCTGGCCTTTGGTACTTTGCAAGAGCAGGCCCTTATTTGATAATATGGAAAAAAAAGTTTGCTAAAGAGCTCTGGTAGAATGGAGAGGAGTAGTATTAAATTGTCAAACCAGGAACACTGTTACGTGGGATCCAGCTGGAAATTTCCCGTGGAGTTAGATCTTCAGTACTGATGCAGAGCTTTTCCCATGGTTGCTGTATCCTTCCATACTCCAAGTGTAACCACGCAGTTACGGTTTGAATGACTTGTATTTTAGATGAATGAAAAACAAGAAAGAAAAGAACAAAATCAGATCTCTGTGAGGTAGCACAGTCTGTGTCCCCCCTGTGGCAGGCTGCAGCCAGCAGAAAGCAAAATGGTTGCTTGCCTCTTTCGAGAGCAGATTGCTTAGAAATTTAAAGGCATCGTTGCTAGAGAGGTGGTAGGGAATATTCGGACAAATCATTTTTCATCAAGAAATGGTGATTTGTCATAAACAACACTGCTCATGAAACAAATTACCCAACTTGAAAACATGCAGAGAAAAAAAATGTTTTGAAATTGTAGAAACATTTCAGTTTGTCGCTTTTGAAAAGAAAAAAACTATTTTCTGGTTTGAAATGACTGTTTTGAAATTTTAGCGAATGAGACTGACAAAAGGTTAAAAAAAAGAAAAAGGTTGAAATTGAAACAAAACATTTCAAAATTACCAAAATGAAACATTTCAATTGACCCGAATGGGGAAAGAAAAAAAAGGGGTTTGGTTTGTTTTTGTTTTTATTCCAATTTGAGATGGGGAAAAATTCAAAAACTCTCAAAAATATTTGCAGGAAGGGAAAACCGTACAATGGTCTGAAATGGATAGGTATGTATTGACTGAGTAGTTAAATATTTCACAAGGGATATTTTAAAAAGCTTAAACACACTGTGCAAATTGAGAAACATAGAGACTGATTTTGAATTTTTTCAATGTTGTTAATAAAATAAGAACAAGCACCCTTCTGTGTTTATTATATTTTTTTACATAAAATTGTGATAATGGAACACAGCCCTTTTTATTCTATCTAACCTCAGGAGTATCATACAGTTTATAATCTTACACATGAAAATTAGGGAAACATTCATTTTTAAAACCATCAGCAAAGAAAGAGCTTGTTTTCTAATCAAGCTATTATATGTGCCTCTGAATTTACAGCTGCTAAAACAATTCCATTACCTTGCAGATTAGATTAGAATTGTAAAAATGAAATAAAATGTCCTCTAGGTAAATGATCCATTACCACAGGTATTGAAAAACAATCCTGAGCAAAAATGGGCTTGGCACCAAATAAATTAAATTACAATGATAGAGGAGAGTTTAATAAGGTGATACTTATGAGGCTGCTCTGTAGCTTGCAATTTAGAGTATTCACTGGCAGCGTTTTGAAGGATACGATTGATATGTAGGAGGTAAAATGTGACTTCCGCTGGGCTGCTGTCAGTAATCCATGTCAAATAGTGTCATTTGCTTTCTGTGATATACTGTATGAAGTCATCTGGTTTATCTGACTTTATTTACTTTATGATTTCCTTACAATCTGCAATCTTAGTTTTTGCAAACTGTCATCGTTGCTTGTGGGGGAGATAACATTGTAGGAGGTTTAATAGTAACTTGTTTTATCCTTCATCAACATTCAGATTTTAATATGTAGAAAGGCTCATGCTGGGAAATGAAAGCCTGATTCAGACTCTCATTTTGGGTGTCTGTGGAAGTTGGCAGATTGACAACTTTAGGGACTGATCCAAAGTCCACTGAAGGACTCAGTGGAAAGACTTAGTGGAAATTCCTGTATTTATCCCCAGAAACACTCCTGGTAAATTACCGGCATAGTCAGCATCCCACACTGAACCTTTAACTCTAAACTAGAGGATTTGGTGTAGAAGTAAGAGAGTAATCCAGTTATTGGCCTTGGGGCTGGGAAGGGTACCCTGCCAACAAGGGCCAACTGTGGTGACTGAAGTTTTGTGGTATGGATACTTATTCCCTAGAAATTCTAGAAATTGGGCTTAGACTAGAGCACCAATCCATTTTACACAAGGTACTGAATACCCATCAGATAATAATAGCCTTCAGACACTAGCAATCTGGGCCAAAATCAGACTGACAGTCTGGAAGAGAAAGATTCCCTGACCCACCAAAGGTCCCTGAACTGAGTTCTCTCCGGTTGCTTTATGAGACCACATGGCAGGGAAAATAAAGAGGCTTATTTTCAACACAGGAGATGTTGGTCATGTGATGATTTTCTATTGGAAAAAGGCCAAGATTTTCAAAAGTGATTAATGATTTGTGGTCCCTGACATTTATGTCCAAAGTATCACCTATAGTCATGGATGTTGGTTTGTGTGAATGGGTGAGAACATGATATAGCGGAGACAGTTGTGTTTGCGTGAATTAGTCATAACAGTGGCCTCAGGATTCACAAGTGGTTTTCAGATGATGGTGAGTTAGAGACGTCACAGCAGAGGCAGGTTTGTGTTTGTGAAACATGGCTTCACTGCTTTGTTTTACTTTTAGAGGAGAATTTCTCTGGGCTGACATATGGCTTTGCTTGATATGATTCTAATAGGCAGAAGCACACAGCCCTGAACATTAAGGCAAATGTTGCAAGCACCAAGAGCCCTCTGTAAGGTGATACAGTAATTATCACTGATTTTCATGAGGAATATTGACTCAAGTATTGAACGTATCACTAGGTATCTCAAACACACTGTTAAAATATATCAATACAGGTCTCAAATGCCAATATGTAATAGCAGCAGCTGCTGCTGCTATAATTTTGGGAATCTTTGTTATTTCTATTTAGCAAATCAGCCACCATCAGTGTTAATGTGTAATAGGTGAATTAGTGCATCCACCGTCAGTAAAAGGGGAGTGAGACAGCAAGGTACAAGTTCAGTAAATATGATCTAAATACCTTGAAGCCTGCAATTCAAAACATCCCATATGCTACTGGTTGATTACTATGGGTTTTTAATAAATATAAAATTGGGCCCTGACTTTTTAGAGGATGGGATGTAAAACGGGGAAATTCATAATGAAAAAAGTAAAAGGGATAGGAGTGGATGACAGCAGGGGAGACTATGGACAAACCTATGTTTCTCCTAATGCTGTAGTCCACCGAGATGCTACAGTGATGAATATTTTGGAAATATACATAGATTAGTTAAGCAGAAAATTCTAAATCATGAGCATGTGGTGGTAACACCTATGGATATTTTTGACTTTGGGCAAAAGTTTCAATATTTAATCACCTAAAGGGAATTTCAAAAGCACCTAAGTCCTATTTTAATAGTGACATAAGCAATGCCTCATTGTGCTCACCATGCTGGTGTTCAGAGATCATTAGCTCCTCTTTCAGGGTTTGCTCTAGTTGTTCCAGTTACTGCCATGAGACAGCAGTGGTGAGGGCCAACACCTGCTCCTGTTCAGTAGCAATAATTTCCTGCTGCTCTTCTCCCCAGTTCTGTTGCTAACACTCACATCAGTGGCTCAGCTTGGCCCACTGCCTTTCCAAGACTGCAGGATGCGGGATCTAGTGGATGTGGGAGAGGTACAAAGCGCTGCCGGTCCAAAAGTTGGGATGAGGCAGTGTCTTCCTTTCCTCGCATGGCTAGGATACCAAGTTCTCAGACACAGTCCCACTGCCATGGCTTCTCCAGGAAAGTGTTACCAGGCAAGAGGCCAGTTATAATTTTTTGCACTCCCCTGTACCTCTCTCTTCTGTGTTACAAGCCAAAACTACCAAAAAAGTCTGCCACAATGTTTCCACGTGACATCTGGCAAGTACAAGATTTCAGATTGGAAGTGGAATTGTCACACTAATAATTTGGGGAAAATATGAGCAAAAGGAATTGGCAAAAAATGAATGAACAATGTTGCATCTATTTTGCACAATTCTAAGATAATATATTCTTCTTCCCGTAAAACACAGCAGCAGGGATTGTTGAAGGTGATCAGAAAAGAAAAAACATGCCCAAAATGTTGTTGTTAAAAAGATTGATTATGCTTCTTTTGGCCTCTGTAGTATTCAGCTTCCCTTCTTCTCAAGCTTCATTTAAACTGGCCTCCTGAAATAGAACTCTATTATTACAGAAGTCTGGTAGCACAGGTGAAAATCCTGGTGTAGATTCTATGGCCCTGTCTACTCTAGGGACATTTCCTAAACTATTCCCTGCCATTTCTGACTGGCGGTGATGACGTTAGCTGCATTGAGAACCCTAGTGTAGCTGGAACACCAATGTTTGGAGCAGGTCAGTACGGTGTTAAAAATGGCTGCTGCAGCCTGTCAATGCTAGGGCTCACACCATTGCTAAAAGATCGGAGGATCTAAACCAGTGTAAGCAATGTGTAGACGGAGTTTATCTTATTGTGAGATTAAACAGTACCAAGGTATCTACTGAATGCTGCAGGTGAGAAAATGCAGATCCACATAAACTCCTTTGAAAACTCCAGCTTCAAGGCTTTGAGCTTCAGTCAATAAAACAGTTGTAACTATTAGCTCTGTGGTTAGACACTTTGAGTGTTTCCTCTAAAGTTGCTTGTTAACCGAAAGGTCAACAATTTTGAAGATACCCATTTGAGTGAAAAAACAAAACAAAACCCTCAATACAATGAAAGTTTCTCTGTCTGGTCTAGAGGTCATAATTACTAATATCTTGCCACTTGCGAGTGTCAACAATTTCCAAAAGCAAAACTTTGTTTGGATGAAAGCTGAAACACAGAAAATCTATAGTTTGTAAGAAGCTGCAATAATGTTTCCCTGAGTACTAACCCACCTTTTCTCATTGTTAATACTTGTTTTGCTTGCCTGGCACGTGTAGTGAATGCATGTAGATTTTTCCCATCTGTTAAAGTCACAGTACAGGGACTCTCACTCTTTCACCAAGATGTGGCTAGCACAGAGACAAGCATCATTTTGACTGAGTTTTGTCAAACATGCTTACTATATCACAGTATGACAGTGGGAAGCCAAGCAATTTACCAGACCTTTAGTCACTCACGAAGTAACCATCATTCAGTTTTCAGGCAGAGGTCAAGGGGCTTGCAAAACTTATTCTCGTACTCTGATGAAAGACTCAAAACATCTACCCTGTTATTACAGGCAATGTTTCTTTCTTTTTTTAAGAAGCACTGACATTTAAACCAAGCCATTTTGTTGAGCCACTGCATCATAGACCTATAGACTTTAAGGCCAGAAGGGGCTATCGTGATCATCTCGTCTGGCCTCCTGCACATTGCAGGTCACAGAACCTCACCCACCCACTTCTGTAATAAACCCATAACCTCTGTCTGAGTTACAGAAGTCCTCAAATTATGATTTAAGGACTTCAAGTTACATAAAATCCACCGTTTATTCAACTTAAAATTTGCATGTGACCCAGGCCCCACGCTGCAGAGGAAGGTGAAAAAACCCCAGGGTGCCAATCTGATCTGGGGAAAAAATTCCTTCCAGAGCCTAGATATGGTAATCAGTTGGACCCTGAGCATGAGGGCAAGACCCAACAGCCAGACACCTGGGAAAGAATTCTCAGTAGTAACTCAGAGCCCTCCCCATCTAGTGTCCCATCACTGACGGTTGGGGATATTTGCTACTAACAGTCGCAGAATGGCTACATGCCATTATAGGCAGTCTCCCCATACCATCCCCTCCATAAACTTATCAAGCTCAGTCTTGAAGCCAGTTAAGTTTTTTGCCCCAACTGCTCCGCTTGGAAGGCTGTCCAAAAACTTCACTCCTGTGATGGTTAGAAATCTTCGTCTAATTTCAAGCCTAAACTTGTCGATAGACAGTTTATATAAATTTGTTCTTGTGTCCAGGTTCCCACTTAATTTAAATAACTCCTCTCCCTCCCTGTTATTTGTCCCTCTGATGTTTTTATAAAAAGCAAACATATCTCCCCTCAGCATTCTTTTGGGTTAGGCTAAACAAGCCAATGTATTTGAGTCTCCTCACATAAGGTAGGTTTTCCATTCCTCTGATCACCCTAGTACGCCTTCTCTGCACCTGTCCCAGTTTCAATTCATCTGTCTTAAACATGCGAGGCCAGAATTGCACACAGTATTCCAGATGAGGGCTCACCTGTGCCTTGTACACTTCCCACTCTGTATGGAAATACCTCACCTGATGCATCCTAGGATTGCATTAGTCTTTTTCACAGCCACATCACATTGGCAGCTCATAGCATCAGTTCAATTGCAATGTGTACAGTATTCTGCATGTCTCTGAGCCATTTAGGTATGATGCACTCTACTATAGTTGCTGGCATCCTAATCTTTACCGTTCTCTCCCATAAAAAGACTGGCATAGCATAGGTTCTGTCACTTCCAAATTCAATAAACAGTGCTAAGAATAATTCAATGTATCTGTCTTTTTATGTTGTTTGAAAATAGCAGTGTGATATGTCCACTCTTTGGGCCTTCCTGCTACTGTTTCTATTATTTCTTTTAATGTAAGAGAAAATATATACATTGGCTGTAGGATGTCACTCAGTTTGCACAAACATATTTGTGCAAGAGGCTTGGTTGCAGTAAAAGGTGTCCCCCGGTCAAGAATTAAAGTATGTCCCAATCTTTTCCACACTTTGACCCCCTGTTACAATGGAAAAATATTTCAGGACCCTTCACCCTCCCCACATCTAACCATAAATAAAGGGAAGGTGGTCATGTCTTCCTCAAAATTGGTTGTGCCACACACGCACACCTGCCCCCAGGTTGAGAACCCAAGGCTCAAGTGGCCTTCTCTTCATCTTCAAATGGACCTCTCCATATTCCCATTAATGAAATATATGTCAGTGGTTGGTACATATCCCATTAATATAATGTGTACAGGCTCATCCCAAAGAAACTGGCTACTTATAAGTAACCTTCATCTACTCACCTTTAGCCCTACCCCAAAAAAAAGTATTTCAAAGAAATGGAGTGACATGCCATCTTTTCTTGCAAAGTAGTTGTTTATAGTCCTTTATATTGCAGCAGCATCACCAAAATTATTCGTACTAAATTAGAACCTTTAAGTACTTTAGCAAATGTATTTCCCCAAAGTGCTTGAAAAGATCATTGCATTGAACAGCCAAAGAAGTGCTAAAGGGTCTTATCATCATTGATTCATTTCCAAATATCCTGTTTCTAACAAAGCTTTTGAAGTGCAAACTCATCTGTATAATTATGTAAAACTCAGCTGAGAAAAAAAAACATTCCTTTCTTTTATTTAATTCTTCTTCAAGAAAAAGTGTAAGCATGGCCCTTGAGGCAAAATCATAGCATATTATATGGAAATGCTAGTTCAAGTGACATATTTTATACCAATAAACAATCCAGTTATAATTTTAATATGACCATCATGTTAATAAGTGTTTTGCTTCCAAAAATATCTGCTCAGTTAATTAAATTTAGACTCTTAAAATTCTCATAACAATTCAAGTATCTGTAGTTCTCTCTCTTTCTCCCCCTCCTCCATTCTGTTTGCCCAACCCAGTTGGCAGCCTTTCCTTGGTTCTCTGGTGACTAAACTTTCTGTAAGACTTACACTTACAGTGTAAGTGGTACAAAATGACTGTTGCTCTGTCTGTTTTCTTCTCATCCCTGAATGTTTGGAGGGACATCTCACATTGTGACTAAGTGACATTTACCACATCACGTATAATCCGTCTCAGCTTTCTGAGCTGGCATCACTAGAGACAAGAAATCCCCATTGTACAAAGTGTCTTTCCCACAACAACGTGCTACTTAGAAACATTGAATTGTGCTTCATTTAATATATCTGTTTTAAAATGACATTGTTAGTAAATGAGATTCTTGTTTGAATTGCAGGTTGTGTAAAAAGTCTTTGTCGGTTCTGCTCCATGGCACTGCAGATTTGTGTTACGGGTACTGCAGGAATAATGTTATTACTGGCAGCTCACACATCTCAAAGAAAATAGAGTGGGCTGTGCTCTCATGAGACCTTTAACAGTGCTTCCCACACCCTACAGGCACCAATCAATACCTACTTCTCTACTCTTGGTAGAGGATACTGCACAGGATATTGGCAGCTTCTCTTACAGCAGGTGCTCATTAAGGAGATATACAACCTTTTCCTAATCAGACTTCCTTTCACACAGCATATTGTGGTCTGATTAATTCCTCCTACTTAGCATTTTCTAGGAGGGAAAATAAGGTTGCAGTATCAGTCAGATGGACCTGTGTACTCACCAGTAAATTTACCCAGGAGACAACAGGTATCAACTAAACCCAACTCATATCACAAGTGATGTTTATGATTTATTATTCATATAGTGCATATGTGTAAACGTCCCTTTCCAGCTGGTAAAATATACAACAGAGAATGAAATGAAGCTCTTCTTCAAAGGTACAGCTAGGGCAGTACAAAATAATGGACTAGGTAGGGGTGGCATGTGTGGATTAGTGGGATTTCAGAAGTTATTTAGAGGAGAAGGAGATGGTAGAATCAAGCCCATCCTCTGTATCTCAAAACCTTTTGAGCCCTGTACTGCTCTCAGTTACACCAGTTTCAATCCAGTAAACTCCACTGAAGTCAACTGAGAGTAGCTTGTGACCTTCTACAGTGATAAACCATCCAGTTGGAGAGCTAAAATAATAATAGAAGGTATGAGTCTTCATTAGCTGCTAGAGCTAGAAATGGGTAGATCTTTGCTATCGAAGTGTCTATGTCCACTCTTAAGTGAGTTACCAATATTTTGGTGGACAGAATCAAGGAACTTTTCTTGACATTTACAATAAAGCCGTGTGCCGGCAGGAGATTCAGCATCAAGGACATGCCTGTTGCTGGGGTTGAACCTCTGATCAAGATGTCATCATGTGGCAGGACAAGATCAGCAATGAAGATATTTGTTGCCAAACCCACCAATAGCCTCCATCAGCACTGGTTCAAGTTTGGCGACTTTCTCTGTATGGACATATTAGCATGGAAGACCAATGAATTCTGAAGCATTTTTATCACATAATGCCACTACACAGCTGCACCAAAACTTCAGTGGTGTGATAAGTTCACCAAAGAGGGACGTAATCCGAATATCCAGTCAGACCATCTTACGGACCTCGCTAGAGATCGATCTGGGAGGTACTCGCTATGCAAGGAGGCTATGGAATTTGCCATGATGATGATGAAAAAGGAATAAAGAACTGTGCATGGGGGAAAAACACATTTTCAGTTAAAATTTTAATGAGGATGGAGAATCACTGAGGCCGACAAGGTTCTTCCATGTGGTTCAGAACCTCGCAGTCACAATGTGTAATTTAGCACAGTGCAGCTTTCTGTGACTTGTAATCCTAAAAATAAGATGGTGTGCTCTTGGTGTTAGAAGCTGGCATAATCCCTGAAGTTCAGAGATTTCTAAATGAGTAAGGAGCATGTAACGTTGGGATCAAGAGATATTAAAACATGTTCAAAGTCAGAGTACAAACTATTTTTCTGCAGCCCAGCATCTCCCACAATCCTGGAGGTCTGAGTTCTTCCCCTCATCTTGGCAGCTCATGGAGGTGGATCCAAGTCTTGATGCTGCAAGTTCTGGACTTCCCTCTGCTCCCACTTGCCACCAGTCTCTCTGCCTCCACAGCAGCATGTGGACAGGGATTCCGTTGCTTCCATCTGTTTTCTTCATTTCAACCAGTTATGGGCTATTTGCGGGGGAGCAGTTGTGAGCAGCGTTCACCCTCTCTAGCCCTTTATCCTCCCTGGATTGGTTTACAGGCAGGTGACTTAACCCATATGAGCCTCCGCTACAGAATCTCCCTGCTGACCTCTCTGCACCTCCCAAGCAAGGGACAGCAGCCTAAAAAGCGGCAAAGAAATTCTAAGCGGTGCTCCATCTGTGAGAGAACCCTCGCGTGCTCCACAGACAGTGAGTTGTGCCCAACCTGCACCCAGCCTTCTGTCCCTAGCTCTGTTAGGTACCGGGGCTATGAGTCAAACAGGCATGCGAGGTTCCCTACCCACTGCAGCAGCCATGACTCCAACATGGGAAACATGGACCAGGAGTCTCTGAGCAGCACAGAGGCTCTAAAGACAAGGAGGACCCCAGTCAGCCAATTCAGGGGGTAAATCCCAAGGAGTCCATGGAGAACAGAGACTTGTGGGGCCACAAATCCACCCCCACCATGTCTTATAGTGGGTCCTTGAGTGCCCTGGGTAAGGAAACAGGGCTCATAAACAGCCCACTTTCGTCCCAATTCAGCTATGAGTTCTCTGGAATCCTGTTGCCTTCCTCCCTCCCAGGAGGAGTGGTACCCATCCAGGGAGGACTCATAGAGAAATCTTCAAAGGGCTTCTGGTCCTAAGGAAGACTAGCCACACAAGCCCTTACCAAATTGGCAACAGAGCTCACACAATCTCAAAGCGTATAAAAAAATCAGAGAAAGGAAAAAAGCCGAAGAAAAAGCACAAAAGATCTAAGAGGTATGAGTCCTCCTCCTCCTCTCCCTCCTCCACTAAGGATGATGCATTGTTGGACTCTCAATCCATACAGGACTGGGAAAAACTCTGTAAAGCTTTGTTTCCCCTGAGAAATTTGAGACTATGTGCAGCAAGGTTGTCTCCACAATTCAGATTCAACACGAACAGACCCCTGAGAGTAAACCCTAGAGTAAATTCTTTCCCTTCAAATAATCCCCTGAGGTTGCAGTTCCCCTACACTCCTTCAAGTGGGCACACTTAGTGCCATCAGGAGAGAGTACAGACCAGCCTTCAGACATAGGCGCTCTTTTCGGCTTTCCTTTTTGCAAAGATACCAGCTAAGGAGCAGCAGACTCTCCAAAGGAAAGCCATGGAACAGAGGTTTGGCGGAGAAGTCCAGAGGGAACCCTGCCCCTCTCAAAGCCTCTTCCTGGCAAAGACCACATGGGCCTTCATCTAGAACTGAAGATAGGGGGCAGAATTTCCCATTTCCTGGAAGAGAGGGTTGCATTTTCCATGGATAAGTGGGTCAGGGAGATGGTGAGTCAGGGATACACCCTCAAATGACAGGCTCCGCCCTATCCATTCTTCATCTTATCCCCTGTCTCCAATGACCCTGTGAAGTGCAATCTGATCTAAAATGAAAGGATCTCATCTTTTAGATATGGGAGTAATAGAGAGAAGATTCTCAGGATTCCACTTCATCTTCTTCATTCTTCAGAAATGCAAGGGGTGAATCTGAACCATTCTCTACCTCAAAAGGTTCAACAAGTGGATGAAGAAAACAAAGTTTTAGATGGAGACCCTGGCCTCTATGGTGTTGTCCTTGTCCCAGGGGATTTTATGACATCAATGGATCTGGCAAATGCATACCTCCATATCCTCCTCATACCGTGCCATGGCAAATTTCTAAGGCTTGCATACAGCAGGAAGCAATATAGTACTGAACGTTCCCATTGGTTTGCCCTTGGCCCCCAGGGTCTTTAAAGAGACATTGGAGGTAATCACAGCCAGACTCAGGCAGAGGGTATCCACCTATATCCCTTCCTGGATGACATCTTGATCAGAGGTTCAACCCCGGCAACAGCCACATCCTTGATGCTGAATCACTTGCCGGCACATGGCTTTATTGTAAATGTAAAGAAAAATTCCTTGATTCTGTCCACCAAAATAACTCACTTAGGAGCAGACATAGACACTTCAATAGCAAAGATCTAGCAGACTTTGGGTCCCAAACAGCTCAAGACATCTGGAGCCCGGAGGAAAGGATTCACAGCATAAACCTCCTGGAGCTAAGAGTGGTCAAGCGGGTGCTGTGATGTTCCAGTCCAGTTTGGAGAGGAACCATGTGCTGATTCAATCAGACAACATGGAACAACCAAAGGTGAACAAGGAGCCCAGCACTGCACGTGAAGCAATAGAAATCATGCAGTGGACAGACCATTCTCCTATTCCTCAGAGTGATTCAAATAAAAGGAGACCTGAACCGAAACGTGAACTGGCTCAGCAGGCACAAGACCAGCAACAGCCTCTGAATGGTGCCTGAATCAACCAAACATTCAGCCTTCCTTCAACTGACCTATTCATGAACCATGAGAATGCAAAGAGACCAAAATACTTTCCAGGGAGGTAGACCCCGCATCTGTGGGGACAGATGCTCTATTGCACAGATGGCTGCAGGGTCTCCTCTGCACGTTTCCACTTTTCCCATTATGAAAGAACATAAAGTGAAAGCATGCAACAGTGATGCTGATAATTCCATATTGGTCAAGGAGACCCTATTTTTCACAACCCTATTCACTTTGAAAGCAACAGGACAGTCTCTTGTGTGGTACTCTTCATCATCTGGACCCAAACCAGCCAAATCTAACAGCCTGGCTACTGAAAGGGAAGCACTAGTATCTCTGGGTCTGTCCTCCAAAGTATCAAGACTTCTTTCATCTGAAAGAATATCAACACTAAAAGTGCACTCGTCTATCTGGACCAGGTTTTGTGACTGATGCCTGGAACACAAGGCAAATCCCAGGAAACCAGTGTTTCTGGCTATTTTGGACTTTCTCCTAGAAGGCTTTGACAAAGGTCTCCAACCCAGCACCATAGCACATCAGGTGTCTGCCTTTAGTGGTATGATGTTTGCAGAATCCTTGGGTTCCCTGGCAGAGAAACCCCAGGTAGCCAGATTTATTAGAGCAATCTGATTAGCCAAACTGGCAGCTAGTCCACTTTTTCCAAAATGGGACCCACTGCTCTCGTTGAGAGCCCTGACAAGTCATCCCTTTGAACCACTGATGTTAGTGTCAGCATTCTATTTTCCCACCTAAACTTACTTTCTGGTAGCCATCATATCTGCCAGGCGAATGTCGGAGCTGGCAGCCTTACTATACATGAGCATTAACAGTATGTTCCTTGAGGATAAGGTGGTGCTCAGAACTATTTATTCCTAAAGTGAACCCTTCCTCTCTTCTTCCTTCATTCTCTCCAAGGCTACAACACCCCACTAAGAAGAGCTGACACAACTTAGATATCATAAGAGCTGTGAAAATCTACCTCAAACATATAGAATCCATGAGAAGATTGGCACCTGTGGCAGAGCTCCGACCCTGTCCCGGTGGGTCCCGCGCTTCTAGGCGGTTTATGCTAGCCTCAGAGGCTCACTGCAATCCTCCACGTAGCCCTTCTCTCTCTAGGACCAGGGTTACAGTCTACTGAGCCCTTTTCATCATAAGCCCGCACAAGGTTGGTGAGAGAACTCCCACGGTCTCTGTTGTCTGTAGTGACAGGTTGCGGGGGGGGGGAACCCGGGCCTGCCCTCTACTCCGGGTTCTGGCCCAGGGACCCTAGTGGTAGCAGCTGTGGGCAGCCGACCTTTCACTGCCAGAGTTGCTATGTTTCCCTGGGCCACTTCCCCACAGCTCTCCCGCTTCTCACTTCTTCACCCTTACCTTAGGGCTCCCTTACTGATGGCTTGAGGGTGTCCTCATTTACTCAGTCCTTCAGTAGCCACAGCACTTCCTCTCCTCTGGCTCCCTGGCTCCCCTCAGCCTGACTGGAGTGAGTCCTTTTATATGCTCAGAAGAGCCTTAATTAGAGTCAGGTGTTCACATCACCTTAATGGCCTCACCTGACTCTTTTCAGGTTAATTAGAGTCAGGTGTCCTCATTAGCCTGGAGCAGTCCCTGCTCTGGTCAGTCAGGGAACAGAAAACTGGTAATCCAGTGGCCAGTATATCTGCATGCTACTACTTTGTTGTAATCAACTGGCCTGGGTATGTCACACACACTATTCATATCTTTTCACCCCAAATGACAAGGACTCAGAGCGTCCAGGTACACCATTGCTAGATGGATTAGGCTATGCATTGTGGCGGCGTACATGGTTTGGAAGATGCCGATACAAGAAGGCATCAAGGCACTCTCCCCAAGATCCTTGGACACCTTGTGGCCAGAAAGAGCAAATGCATCCACATCGGAAATTTTCACGGTGGCCACCAGGTCAACAGCTACTACCTTTATCAAGCACTATAAGGTGGCCTTCCTGTCTGTAGAGGCTTCCTTTGGCAAGAAGGTGCTCCAGGCATAGGCCCAGAAAGAATATTGTCCTTTGAGCAAATCTTATAAATGGGGAGAGGTACCATTTTTTTCTCTCTTTCTGACCTTTTCTATAATCTTCCCTACATCTGTTCATTGCTTGTAACTTCCCAGATGTTCAGAATTGTGGGAGATGCTGGGCAGCAGAATAGAAAATGTCTTACCGATAATTTCCTTTCTGCAAGCAGCATCTCCCACAGTTCTACCCATCCTGGCTGGGTTATGAGCCAAAAGGTCAGATGCTTAGTGGGGTCTTTACTATGTGACCATTTTGGGTCTACTCTACATAGTTAGTCTAATTACCATTGGGGTATTTGTTACTAATATTATTATACAAGTTTTTACAGCTTTGAAATAACTCATCTGGCAACAAGCACGCGGCCAGAGCACGTGTCACCAAGACTTTGATCGGCCTCCATAAACTGCCTAGAGGAGGGAAACAGCCCAGACATCCAGAATTGTGGGAGATGCTGCTAGCAGAAAGGAAATTATCAGGGAGAAATTTTCTGTT
Source organism: Macrochelys suwanniensis (assembly GCA_033296515.1). Taxonomy (NCBI): domain Eukaryota; kingdom Metazoa; phylum Chordata; order Testudines; family Chelydridae; genus Macrochelys; species Macrochelys suwanniensis. The sequence goes on from CM065783.1 coordinate 43,174,910, forward strand.
CCTACTCTCGTTCAGCTGGACTGGGGTCATGTAACTGACACATTTATAAGCTTTGCATCCAATGAAGTGGGTATTCACCCATGAAAGCTTATGCTCCAATACCTCTGTTAGTCTATAAGGTGCCACAGGACCCTTTGTCACTTCTACAGATCCAGACTAACACGGCTACCCCTCTGATATTTATAAGCTTGTTTCTGAAGTACATAGAAAGTTTTGCATCACACTCTGCTTAAATAGATTATCAGGACGGGTGGCAACCAATGCTTTCAAGTATGCCACCAAACCCAACTTTTCAGGAAAGTCGTAGATTTCTCAAGTCGCTGTGAACCCACTTCCTGTAGGATGTATATATAGTCCAAAATATACTTAAGATACTGTAGAACGCTTGTGTAGCAGCATTGTTCCTTTGCCCCCTGACAACGATCTAATTCAGTACATTGATCTTAAGCCATGATGAACTGGTAAAAAGGAAATTCCATTCACATTTTGTATTGAAAAAAGATATTCTCATTTGACAACGTGAATGTGTCTTCTTATTCTGCCTCTGTCATGGAATGTGAGATATCCCATATCAAAACTCAATGTGAACTTTTTCTGTTGTTCTTCCTAACTTTTTATTTCTTCCTTAGTGCTTATACATTATATTGATAACATATTTTAGCCTGTATTGTGCTTTTTGTACGCATCAAATATAAAGGCAGAACCAAATAGAGTGTATGAGAGAGAAGCCATGAGCACATTTTGAGCCATTAAGTATTTTAGCAGTACATGTTTTATAGTATCCTCAATGAGAGTAGTATCTCCAGACCCTAACACCAGACCCTGGTGTTCATGGCTTTCTCTGAGCTTCCACTACCCAGAAGATGGGTAGGATTTGCATTGATCTGGCCCTATGTACTGATGCACTGTAACAACTCAATGCACGTTCAATATCTTGAACAATTTCCTATATTACATTTGATCTGGGTGTGGGTTTAGTGGCTGTATATTGAGCTACCACACCTAGAGCCGCAGACACCTTAAGGACTTTTTTTTTAACACAGCCTGAAAAGTACACTTGCATTTATTTATAAATCAATATATATTTCTTTGGGTTTCCAACTTATGTTACTTCCACCCATGGTCCAAAATAGTCAGGGATTGTTGATCTTCAAGGTATGCTGCAAAGTCCATTTTTTTGTCCAACTGGCTGTAAAGGCTGAGGCTTTACAGGAGTGATTGTTTATGAAAGGTGGAGTTTGGTGGGGGAAGTCTGGCTTGTGTCAGGGGTGGAGTTTTGCTAGAATGTTTCCAAAGATTGGGGCTGCTGTCAGTTTTGTTTTGTTGTATTGTTCTTTTAAATATCTAGGGTTTCCAGCGTAGCAGAAGGTGCTGATTTATATGTTGTGTTACATTTCAAGGAACAAAAACAAAGTTATATATAGGGCCAAGTATAATTTGTAGATGCAAATATGAGACTAGATGGAAATCTTGAGCTGATTATTTCCACAGTGGGGCTCACCTGGGTTGTAAGCATGTTTAATATTGTCGCAGGGAATGAGGACATCATTTTAGGCTCTGACACATCTTCTTCCAGGTCCCCCAGCTTCAACTCATTTTTAGACCCGAATTCAAACTAGTACTTTTTTCTTCATCATTTTTTAACCCCTTTAATATTCAGGGTTCAGATATGAGCTGCAACTGCCTTATATATCTGCACAAGAGAGTAAGGGGGGGCGTAAGACCACTCCTTTTCTCTCTTGTCCAGCCTGCATCACGGGTAGCAGGGTTGCAGGGGTAGGAGAACACCCTTCTCAATGCTGCTACTCTCCTTCTTGCACCTTGGCTCATTCCCTCCCATCCCTGCCATAGTGTCAGCCTGCTGTTCTGTCCGGTGCCCCAGAGGATGCAATCTGCCCCAGGTAGAGGGCTGTTGCAGATTACTTCACCCTCCTCCAGGAGTGGGGGAAAACTAACATTAACATTTTGATCTGGAGACTTTGAACTCCTTCTTGGCACTCCGGTGTGAGCTCCTATAGAAGGAGCAAGGCACTGGAGAATCAAGGCCCACGATATTTAAGCAAGTGAACCTCCACACATGGAGTCTGATTCTATTGTCTTTCCATGAGCAGAACTCTATTCAGAATCAAGGGGATTCTCGTGTGGAATGTCCCCTAATTAAGTGTTATCAAGAGAGCCATCTGCAGATTGCCACAAGATATATAAAAGAATTTGGGAGCCCTTCTGAGAATAAGGGAATCCCACATTCCAGACATATAAACCCATACTCTTACACAAATAATCCCTACTCACAAGTTGAGTTCCACTGAAGTCACTATTATTCACCTCAATAAGGCATACTCCTATGAGATGAGGATTTTCAAGATCAGGCCCCTTATATGATTATGAAACACCTGAGTCAAAACTTTGAAAGTTATTACTAGGCTGGGCTACCTGAGAAAAGCAGGTGGTTCACTACCTACACATTTCTAATATTAGTCTAAGGTAGGTTTGTAAATCACAAACAAATCCTATGTAAAAAAAAAACAGTGTAAATAACAACTCTTCATACTTGCAAAACCAGTGGATTTTTTTTTGGTGTGATTTCCAAAAACCTCCAAACAATTTTTAATCTCATCTCAATTTTTTTTTCTTTGCTTGAGTTGGAGAAAACAGCCGGTAACTTCTGCAAGTGGAAATGTACCATTTTGTACACACAAAGGAAGTTTGTTTCACTGTGAAATGGTTCCTTTAATCTCTGAGGCAAATTTGTGATTAGCAACTTCCAGAACATACAGCTGTGTCCGGTGATGAAATGTGATCTTATATCAGTGGTTTTCAACCTGTGGTCCATGGACTCCAGGAGGTTTGCAGAAGGTGGTTGTTACCATAGATCAGTGGTTTTCAACCTGGTTCGCAGCTCCCTGGGGGTTGGCAGACTATTTAAGATTTCCAAAGAGGTCTGAACGTCTATTCAAATTTTTTAGGGGTCCGCACATGAAAAAAGGTTGAAAACCGCTGGCCTAGATCATTAGCAAAGTATTTAATTTTTCACATGTGCATACAGGCAAAACAAAAGATAGTTGGTTTGCACAGTTCTATTTCAAAACTTCCTCTATGTTCCCAAAGGTAGTATAGTGCAGTTAAGTGTCAAAGTATGGGACTAGACCTCTCATTATGTCTTATTCCTGCTGTTTTGTATTCTGACCTAGCAGTGGGTAACATGTTACTATGGTGTATTTCACACTTCATTGCTGACCATCTTACGATGTTTTTAATACTCTTTAATTCCTTAGTGAATACTAATGTATAGTATTCAACATTATCTATCCTTTTTCATTTACTTTCCCAGTTTTTCTCCTTGTAATTCAGCTGCTTCCCTTTGTCATGTGGTATTATAATCAGAGGCAAATCCAGTTGTTTTAATAATCAGTTTTTTATTCCTCCAGGCAAACTGCACTGCAGAGATATGTCATTTGAACCAAATATTAATATGTTTCTATAGCAATGATTAATTTAGCCTTTTTATAGATTGCAAGAATTAAAAACCTATAATAAATCAGCAGAGGTTTATTATACTGACTGATGTATGTAACCATTAGCTGCTTCAGTTTGTTTTATTTGTACAGTATTTGCCACCATTTCTTAAAGTCATTATTTATGGGCTTGATCCTAAATCAATGGATCAGTCCCATGAGTTGTATAACAGACCAGAGTGGATAAAAATTAATGGTTTTTAATGAAATTTTATTTAAACCAAATAATAATTATGTAATCCTTATTATAATTATTTAAAATTAAATTTGAAATTGATGATCTATGATAAGCCCTAAAATTATTATGATCTATTAAAATTATTTAAATACAAAAAATATTATTAAGCAGTATATATTTTCTTCCAAGTTTTAAAGAAAGTCAAACCACTGAACTGATGGAAGTTACTGGCTAAGTACCTGGAACTGGGGCTTGATGAAGTGCTAAGCCAGCTTCTGTCTGCAGTAGCCTCTTCTGCTGGTACAGAGAGAATTTTTTCTTCACTTCAGTTTATTTGGTGACCAGTTCATTCAAAGTTGAGAAACTGACTGGGAGTTGAAAAGCATGAAACCTTGTTTATAAATATTTATTTTCTTCTTCTAATCTGTGAATAAAAACTAGGTGTGAGAGGATGAGATCTACTAATTCTAAAATCATGGAGGATATGATGGGCAAAAACAATCAGTTCAATTCACTAAGTACGGATACTACTTCCTTTGTTTAATAAATAAGTTTGTTTTAAAGGCAAAGCTTTTTGATAAACTTTTTTTCTTATATATCCAGCACATTTAACGTATGTGTGTACTGACATAATACTCCCATTTCAAAACAGAGTTAAATCAGAGTGCACTAGGAAACTTTTAGTGCACAATAGCAAGGTCCACATGGATTGTGCATGACAGGCTAACGCAGTGTAGTTTACAGCCCAGCTTGCCACTCACTAACTGGACAAGCCCACATGGAACTACTAAACTCTTGAAACTGTGGCGTTGGGGAATAGTGTTAGCAGTGCTAAAAAAAATGGAGACCAGTACCTAGAAACAATGCACTTGGCAAATATATAGAATAGAGTTCTTATTTATGAGAAGGGGTGGGGCACAGTTATAAGCTGGGAGTGAGACAAGCCTCCGGAGCCAAAGGTCTTGCTCTGAAGTAATTAATCATATGGGACACACACAAATAGATGACTGCAACCCCCATAACTGGGACTAAACGCACACATGTGACTACTGAATTGTTGGTGACTGTCTGTGATTATAGCAAATAGTGACAGAAAATGGGAGACTGGAAAATCCAATAAAACACTTGGTAGATATATGAAAAATAGCAGTATAAGAGACACTTAAATGGCAGTAAGACAGTGTGTGTGAACCTGAACATGTGGGACCTCTCACAAACACAGCCAATACAATGAAACCAATAAGGGTATGTGATCACAGTCTTTGCAAATATTGTTGTGCACATACACATGACTGGTCATTTTGGTGAATGGTTAATGACAGTGTGATGTAAAATGAAGACCAGTGATCCCAGTTAATAAACTTAGCAGATGCATATAATAGCATGTATTGTATGTGAGATGGGAAAATACACAGCAGGTCCCTGAGTGCACCTTTGGCTTTGAAACTGAGCCAGATGAGGATCTGGTCCCAACTGTCTCAGTAGATGTTTTATAGTAGAGCAGGTGGGGAAAATGGAATTTCCAGTTTGCGAAAAATGTTGAGTTTTCAAAACAAAAATTCCAATCCTGAATCAGGATGAAAAATCAATTCCTGAAAATGATCAGGGGACTGAAATTCCAATATATTTCATATAAGAAATACTGAAACAAAATACGGTCCCCAGAATTCCTGGCATCCCAGTGGCCTACCTAGTGGGCTAACCTGCTGCCAGGCTCCCGGGGCTTCCTGATGCTCCCCAGACAGGTGGGGAGGCAGAAAGATGGAGAGCTGGGATGTCCAGGGAGAGGGGCAGACCAGGCAGGTAGAGGCAGGGAGGCAGAGAGCATATGGAACTAACTGAAAATTTTCCAACACACCACTTTTCCTTTGGAAAATGCTGATTCCACAGAATTGAAACATTCTGCAGGACTGTGTTGATTCCATCAAAAAATTTGATGGAAACTAGTCAGGGAGGTTGGCTAATGGGGCTGCCTGGTTTCCTGCCAGTCAGTGAGTGAGCTGCCTGGTTCCCCAGGCTCCCTGGCTTCCCAATTCTCCATCTGGTGAACTCCTGCTCCCCTTGGCTAACCAGCTGCCAGGCTTCCCAGGTTGCTCACCTGGCAGGCAGGTGGTTGGATTCTGTTGGTGCCCAGATTGCTGCCTGGCTGGCTTCCTGCCCAGAATTTTTTTTTTTTTAATCTGTTCAATGGAAAAATTCACATTTCTGACTCTTTGATCCAACTCAGAAAATAACAACCTTCCGAATTGTGAAATTTTCCACAGAATGGACATTCCAATTCATGTACAGCTCTATCAGTGTAGGACCAAGGACCACTCCCGGTGGGACCCCATAGTAATTATTCCCCAGTTTGTGATCTGTCAGTTAGCCAGTTTGTGATCCATTTAATTTGTGCCATACTGATTGTGACGTTGCATCCAATAATGCTTTATAGAAATATGCTTATAAGTGTAAATATGACATAACTGGAATATGTTTTATGCAAATATGCCATGTAACATATCTTTGCAAAGGTTATGTTCTACTGCATGTATTCGTATGCATGTATCATTTTTATATCTGAAGTTATGAGCGTTGGCTCTATGCTTGTATTTAAAGTGTTTGCTGTAGAAAGCACCTAAGGCAGATTTGGTCAACGTAGTGTGAAGGGGTTATTCAAGTAAATTGAAGTACTTGGATAACAATGGACCTTGATAGATGCCAATCCACATCTGAGCTTTCCTGGGAATGTTCGGGCTAACATGCGGGCAATGGCTTGGCCTGTAGAGAACTGAGTCATGCATGGACATGTGACTTGCCCATGTGACTCCAAAACTCCATCTTGTAGCTGTGATTCTACACAGGGGGAGAGAGGGGTTTCCACCCACAAAACAGAGACTATATAAGCCCCTGGAAACCCCTCCATTTTGTCTTCAGCTGGCACAAAAGATAGCCGCTCCACCCCAAAGAGATGCCTGAAAGAAACTGGAACAAAGGGCAGTAACTACAGGGGTGTGAGTGATTGCTGAACCCAGACTAGGAGGAAGTCTAGTCTGTAAAAGAGGCTTATTGGAACATCTCTGAGTGTGAGATTTGCCTGCATTTAGTTTCTTACTGTATTAGGCTGAGACTTGCATGTTTTATTTTATTTTGCTTGATAACTTACTTCGTTCTGTCTGTTATTACTTGGAACCACTTAAATCCTACTTTTCATATTTAATAAAATCACTTTTTACTTATTGATTAACCCAGAGTAAGTAAGTAATTCCTGGGGGAGCAAACAGCTGTGCATATCTCTCTATCAGTGTTATAAGGGGCGAACAATTTATGAGTTTACCCTGTATAAGCTTTATACAGAATAAAACGGATTTATTTGGGGTTTGGATCCCATTGGGAACTGGGTATCTGGGTGTTGGAGACAGGAGCACTTCTTAAGCTGTTTTCAGTTAAGCCTGCAGCTTTTGGGGGACATGGTTCAGACCTGGGTCTGTGTTTGTAGCAGACTAACGTGTCTGGCACAACCAGGCAGGGCACTCAAGTCCCAAGCTGCCAGGGAAAATGAGCTCAGAGGTAGTCCCAGCACATCAGGTTGCAGTTCCCAAGGAGGTTTCTGTGACCCAACCCGACATACTGATTTTATATTGTTCCAGTTTCTTTATCAAAATGTCATGCAGTATGTGATGGGGTCTGCTTACCCCGCACTAGCCCAGACAGGGTTGAGCCAATGGGATTGACAGGAGAAGTCCCGCCCCCCTGGCAAGACTGGGCATGCTCCAAGTGTTCTTGGTGTATAAAGGGAGGGAGCCCAGCTCATTCAGGGGGAGAGACCGCAGGGGAAGGACCTACCTGGGGAGCTTTTGCAGAGGTCCACTCACAGCCACGGACTGCAGCAGGGACCGAAGCCTTTCACGGCCTGCCTGGATCCCCACGCGGGGAGGAGCCCACGACGAGGGCCGGCCCTGCTGACCATGGAGGACCCGACACCTCGTGGGATACCCCAACACTGACTCTGGTAGGGAGTGGCCCAGGGAGGGCAGCGGAATGGTACCTCCCACCCCGGAGGAACTCAGCGTGTTTCGGTCGGACCCTCCCCGCTGAGTCAGTGGCGAGTTGCCGCGCTACTGCTCCAGCCACTAGGCCACGCTGCCCTGCACCGAAGGGGGTGCTAGAGACTCTGGCCACTAGGCCACGCTTCCCGGTACCGAACGGGGGCGTTACAGACTCCGGCCGCTAGGCCGCGCTGCCCTGCACCGAAGGGGGTGCTAGAGACTCTGGCCACTAGGCCACGCTACCCTGCACCCAAGGGAGGCGTTATAGACTCCGGCCGCTAGGCCGCGCTACCCTGCACTGAGGGGTAACATCAGAAACTGTGACTGGTAGGCCGCGCTGCCCTGACCCTAGGGGTGTGGACCATCACACAGTACCAAATTAATGCCATACAGAAGTCTATTACATCAACACTATTACCTTTATGAATCAAACTTGTAATCTCATAAAAATATTAAGTTAGTTTGATGGGATCTACTTTCCATAAACCCGTGTTATCTGGCATTAATTACACTGGTCTACAATTTTTGAGAAGTTGTCTGCTTCAGAGATAAAATGTGCTATTTAGTATGTATTTTGATGTGCTGAATTCAAATATGACAATTAAAACAACTGATTGGCTACTGTTTCTAAGATATTTAAGTTTTTACATTTTATGCCTATGTATATTGTGTAGATAGTAGAGTTTTAATCATAAATTGTAAACCTAGGTCTTTTCATGTGTTTATGGTTGCTTTACATGATACTATTTCACCTGTCCTGTTTATGTAACACTTTAAAAATCAGCAAAGGGGTTATATAAATAAAATGTATTATGAAACAAAAGGCAAAAAACTATTATGTCCATAGTTTAGTCCTATTCAGTGTCTACTCGGCGCTTCTTGGCTTGTCTCTTGTATTCATTAAATGGAGCATCTCTTGTCACTGTCCAGCAATAGTCTGCAAGCATTGATGGGCTCCATTTGCCCTGATAGCGTTTCTCCATTGTTGCAATGTCCTCGTGAAATCACTCGCCATGCTCGTCGCTCACTGCTCCGCAGTTCGGTGGAAGAAAATCTAGGTGAGAGTGCAAAAAATGTATCTTTAGTGACATGTTGCAACCAAGGCTTTTGTATGCCTTGAGGAGGTTTTCCACCAACAACCTGTAGTTGTCTGCCTTGTTGTTTCTGAGAAAATGTATTGCCACTAACTGGAAGGCTTTCCATGCCTTTTTTTCCTTGCCACGCAGTGCATGGTCAAATGCATCATCTCGAAGACGTTCACGAATCTGAGGACCAACAAAGACACCTTCCTTTATCTTAGCTTCACTTAACCTTGGACATTTTCCACGGAGGTACTTGAAAGCTGCTTGTGTTTTGTCAATGGCCTTGACAAAGTTCTTCATCAGGCCCAGCTTGATGTGTAAGGGTGGTAACAAAATCTTCCTTGATTCAACAAGTGGTGGATGCTGAACATTTTTCCTCCCAGGCTCCAATGACTGTCGAAGTGGCCAATCTTTCTTGATGTAGTGGGAATCTCTTGCACGACTATCCCATTTGCAGAGAAAACCACAGTACTTTGTGTATCCAGTCTGCAGACCAAGCAAGAGAGCAACAACCTTCAAATCGCCACAAAGCCGCCACTGATGTTGGTCATAGTTTATGCACCTCAAAAGTTGTTTCATGTTGTCATAGGTTTCCTTCATATGGACCGCATGACCAACTGGAATTGGTGGCAAAACATTGCCATTATGCAGTAAAACAGCTTTAAGACTCGTCTTCGATGAATCAATGAACAGTCTCCACTCATCTGGATCGTGAACGATGTTGAGGGCTGCCATCACACCATCGATGTTGTTGCAGGCTACAAGATCACCTTCCATGAAGAAGAATGGAACAACATCGTTTTAACGTTCACAGAACATGGAAACCCTAACATCACCTGCCAGGAGATTCCACTGCTGTAGTCTGGAGCCCAAAAGCTCTGCCTTACTCTTGGGTACTTCCAAATCCCTGACAAGGTCATTCAGTTCACCTTGTGTTATGAGGTGTGGTTCAGAGGAGGAGGATGGGAGAAAATGTGGGTCCTCTGACATTGATGGTTCAGGACCAGAAGTTTCATCCTCTTCCTCTTCCTCGTCTGACTCAAGTGAGAATGATTCTGGTGCATCAGGAACCAGCAGTCCTTCTCCATGGGGTATTGGGCGTATAGCTGATGGAATGTTTGGATAATGCACAGTCCACTTTTTCTTCTTTGACACACCTTTCCCAACTGGAGGCACCATGCAGAAGTAACAATTGCTGGTATGATCTGTTGGCTCTCTCCAAATCATTGGCACTGCAAAAGGCATAGATTTCCTTTTCCTGTTCAACCACTGGCGAAGATTTGTTGCACAAGTGTTGCAGCATATGTGTGGGGCCCACCTCTTGTCCTGATCTCCAATTTGGCAGCCAAAATAAAGGTGATAGGCTTTCTTAACCATAGTGGTTAGACTGCGCTTTTGTGATGCAAAAGTCACTTCACCACAAACATAGCAGAAGTTATCTGCACTGTTCACACAAGTATGAGGCATCTCTGCTCACTTTGGCTAAACAGAAATGTGTCCCTTTGCAAAATCAAACAGTGACAAATAAGAGAGCACGACACTGTATGATTTCTAGAGCTGATATAGGGCAATTTGTTCAGCAGAGTGATGTAAGCTTTGTTATGATTGCATCATCCATGACTTCTAGGAATAACATGATGCAATTCATATCACGTATGACGCAATACCAGCTTCAGATTGCATCATTCATTGTTTTGCCTAAAAAGCAAGTACTGTCCAAACCCAGTCATAGATTTATTCATAGATCCAGTCAAAGATGTATTTTAGTCATTTCTGGTTTAAATTGAGATCCCTTCCCTTTATAACTCACTTATCCTCCACCATTCCCAAGTCAAGGGTCGTATATACTGACCCAATAGCATGTCTTGAAAACTAGAGCCAATCAACAATTTTAAGCATCATTTTCGTTCTCAGTGACCCAGAATTAGTAAAGTTTGACTACATTTATTTCAGAAGCATTTTGGCTGTAGAGCAGTTATATTACCTTTTCTTAATTCTTTGTTAATGAAGCCCTGTATCAGCCATTCCTTTATTGTGCCCAGGATATCCATCAGGCTGATGGGCCTATAATTACTCTGGTCATCTCATTTATCCTTTTAAAATATTAGCACAACATTAGCTGTTTTCCAATCCTCAGGAACATCTCCAGTTTTTCATAACTTTTTAAACATCAACATTAATGATCCAGAGGGCTTCTTGGCCAGATCTTTTAAAACTCTGGGATGCAAGTTATCTGGACCCACTGATTTAGCAGTGTCTACCTTTAGTAGCTTGCATTTGACATCTGAGAGTTACTTTTAGAACATCATTGTATGTTATGAGTACATCATCTGGCTTTTTCCCAAATACAGAGCAGAAATATTTATGTAACACAGCTTCCTTTTCTGTATTGCTATTGAAAATTCTACCATTTCCATCTAATAATGGACATCTAGACATGTACATGCATGCACACAAGCACTTCGTGTGAATGAGACAAGAGAACACCAAATGTAAATTTTCCTAGACAGACAATAAGTATGACATTTCTCTCTCTCTCAAATAATTCAGCTATTTTCAAATCTGGGATTCACTTACGTGGGCAACTTAATATTCCTCTTTGTCCAAATGAGAATAGAAAAAGATGCTTAAGCCTGGTTATCATCTCCTATCTCGCTATCTCTCACCCAATTTCTCCTTTTCCCAGTCCCTGCTCTGTCTGAGAGAATCAAAGTCCCAATTACTTGTTCAGGCTCATTTCCTGTTTGAGACTTGGTTCTTCCAGCCTGGAATGAGAAACAATACCAAGTTACTTATGTGACTGGTCTCATATCTTGAATAGCAAATAATGATATGCTACTGTGCATATTCACAAACATACCATAGGATACATTTGTTCAAAGAAATGATTTGCTAATCAACTTCAGCTTTGGACAGATCATGACCTGAGCACAGATAATTTGCAAACAGAAAAAAGGACTAAATTTACCAAACACAGTAGTAGTGAATTGTTTTCCCATTTCTCAATATGTCAAAAAGACTGATTGTAAAAAGAATGCATTTTTTTTCTGAAATAATGGAGGCTTCTCTCTACCTCCAGTTTCTAAAGACTCATTTTATTTCATCTTTATATTAGTCTCAAGATGTCCAAAAGAGGCCAGGCAAGTGTAAAATATGCCCACATTAATAATTACTCTAAATTACATTGCCACAGATGTCACAGGAGTTCCTACTGGTTTGTTTAAAAATCCATTTCCCAGGTTCTTTACTGTGTTGGAAAAAAAGAAGGGGGGTTAGGTTTGTTTAGGGTTTTCTTCAGTTAGGGGTGCTGGGCGTGGGGAGGAGAGGGAGTTTGGTGTTTGAACAGTTAGGTTAAGAGGTAATTATGACAGTAACAGAATTAAAATCCTGAAACACATTGAACTGATTTCTAATACAAACAAGATCAGCATTAAAGGATTTAAAGGATTGCTATTATCATTTCAGGACCAAAATGTGATTTAAACTGTAATAGATATTGATTTCTATATTAGTGTTCTTGCTCCTTGTATTGTATTTCTGCTGCCATCTGCTAAAACAGGAATGGCATTTTTCATTTTATTGACTAACAATGACTTGAAATACTGTATTCCTACACTCTCTGGATCTTTGAAATTATTATAAGCTTCCAGGGGAAAGGAAGGTTCAGAACAATTTAGCTCTTGTGAGCTGTGTGTTTTTCAAATAATATATATCAATTATTAGACGTGTAGAATTATTTGGGGAAAAAGTAGGGGCTCTTGAACATGAAGCTCCGAAGTTATCTATGGCAGATAAAGTTTCACTAATTATGATGCAGGCATCCCAGGCTTCCTCAGAGGACACTCCTTGTTTTAAAAGAAAAAAAATATCTACAGTATTCTGCACTCATGGTCAAAACAGTACGAGTGGGATTTTCAGAAGTACACAGCATTGGTGTAACTCTGCCCCTACTGAAGTCAATGGGCGTTTTATTCTTTGCATCATCTCATCCACTAGCACAAATTCAGCTACACTCCCTGTACTGACTCACAGATCTATCTCTGTACTCCACACCTGTCTCATTCTGTCTAAACTAAAATTCTGGCCTGTCTCTCTGACGTCTCCTCGTGGATGTCACCTCAGCAGCTCAAGCTCAACATAGCTAAAACAGAGCTCTTAATCTTCCCCCCAAGGCCTCCCCACGCCACCCTTCCCAATCACTGTGGACACCACCACCATCCTGCCAGTCACTCAGGCCCGTAACCTGGGTATCACCTTCAACTCAGACTTCTCTCAAGGTCCTCACATCCAGGCTATGTCTAAATCTTGCAGATTCTTTCTGTATATTAACCCTAAGATATGGCCTTTCCTGTCCATCCATATAGCTAAAACTCTCATTCAGGCTGTCCTCATCTTTCCTCTTGATTATTATAATATCCTTCTCACGGGCCTTGACAAACACAAACTTGCCCTGCTCAGGACTACTCAGAATGCTGCTGCAAAGATCTATCTCCTAGCCCGTCACTTTGATCGTCAACTATCTCTTTCCAGCCCTCCACTGCTTGCCCCTTCTCTTATCAAACATAAGTTACTTCTCTTCACTTTCACAGTCTATCCGCCCCCCCCCCCGCCGCCTATCATCTCCCATTCACTACTGAAGTGCCAACTCCCACCTCCAGTTGACCCATGGTGCCAGCCTCCATTGCCCACTTGTTAAATTTTCAAGTAAGCACCGTCATGCTTTCTCCCATGCATAGGTGCTAGAAATAGGGGCGCTGGGGTGCAGTACTAGGTAGGGTTCCAGGTGTCCGCTTTTCGACCAGAACACCTGGTTACAAAGGGATCCTGGTGACTGACCGGGCCATTAAAAGTCCAGTTGGCACAGGGCTGGCAGGCTTCCTACTTGGCTCCACATGACTCCCTGGAAGTGGCAACATGTCCCTTGGCTTCTAGGCGGAGGGATGGCCGGGGGGCTCCATGTGCTGCCCCCGCACTGAGCACCAGCTCCGCAGCTCCCATTGACTGGGAACTGCAGCCAATGGAAGCGGAGGCAGTGAGTACGCACCTCACAGAGCTGCCAGGCCGCCCCTACGCCTAGGAGCCGAGGGACATGTTGCCCCTTCCGGGGAGCCCCCTGAGGTAAATGCCACCCGGAGTCTGCATCCTCTCTCATGCTCCAACCCCCTGCCCCAGCCCTGAGCCCCTTCCCACACACAAACCCCCTCCTGAAGCCTGCACCTTGCACCCCCACCCGCACCCCAACACCCTGCCCCAGCCTGGAGCCCCCTCCCACTCCCTGTATGCCTCTTTTCTGGCCCCACCCCAGAACCCACACCCCCAGTCCAAGCCCTCACCCACTCCTGCACCCCTACCCCAGCCCAGTGAAAAATGAGTAAGTGAGTGAAGGTTGGGGAGAGTGAGTGATGGATGGAGGGGATGGAGTGAGCAGGGGCAGTGGTGGGCCCCAGAGAAGGGGTGGGGCAGGGGCCGGGGCAAAGGTGTTCAGTTTCCTGCAATCAGAAAGTTGGGAACTCTATGCAGCAACACCCTCTGGCTTGAAGTGGTTTCCATCATAAATAGGGTCTACAGCAGGGGTGGGCAAACTACGGCCCGCAGGCCACCTCTGGCCAGTGGGACCTTCCTGCCCGGCCCCATAGCTTCCGACTGGGGAGACCAGCCCCGGCCCCTCCTCTGCTGTCTCCCCTCCCCCGCAGCCTCAGCGCACCACGCCGCCAGCGCTCTGGCCCACCGCTCCTGGGCAGCGCGGGCAGCGTGGCTGGCTCTGGTGGGGCCTGAGCTCCTGATGCTCTGAGCAGCATGGTAAGGGGGGCGGAGCTGCGAGCTCCTGCGTGGCAGCGTGTCTAGCTCCGGCGGGCCGTGCGGTTGCCAGACATGCTGCTCTGAGCGACCTGGTAAGGAAGCCGGTGCCCGGGGGTTGGATAAGGGGTGGGGATCAGGGGGCGGTTGGATGGGGCGGAGTTCTGTGGGGGCGGTCAGGGGACAGGGAACTGGGGGGGGGGGTAGGCGTGGGAGTCCCAGGGGTCTGGCAGGGGGCAGGGGTGTGGATAGGAGTCGGGGCAGTCAGAGGACAGGGAGCAGGGGGCGTTGGGTAAGAGGTGGGGTTCTGCGGGGGAAGTTAAGGTGGGGGGTCTCGGGAGGGGGCAGTCAGGGGACAAGGAGCGGGGGGTTGGATGGGTTGAAGGTTCTGAGGGGGGCAGTCGGGGCAGGAAGTGGGTGGGGGTCGGATAGGGGGCGGGGCCAGGCTCTTTGAGGAGGCACAGCCTTCCCTACCCAGCCCTCCATACAATTTTGCAACCCCAATGCATACCATACGCCATCTGTACTGTACATAAGATTAGATGAGAAACTCTAGTTCATATTGAATTAATTGACAAAGAATGTATAAAATATAAAGAGAGAGAACAATTTACAGCAAAAGCACAAAAAGGAAGAGTTAAGGTTGAGCTTTTCACCTTGACTCTGACTTCCCTGATTTTTGAGGATTTGATTTCTCAACATTAATTTTGCATTATTGCTATTTATTGCATGGAATTAATGATGAAGATGAAATGTGTCAGTGTTTTTCTTTAGTATTATGTGTAGTGAGCAGCGACGCTGACTTCCGTCAGCGTCGCTGGGTGGTGACGCCCGGCGTTGGGGGCGGGGTACCGCCCCCGACGCCGGGCCCCGCCCCTGATGCCAGGCGACATTGCAGTGCCCTGCCCCCGACGCCGGGCACCGCCCCCGATGCCAGGTGACGTCGCGGGGCCCCGACACTGACGCAACGTCGCCCGGCGTCGGGGCCAGGGCCCCGCAACATCGCCCGGTGCTGCGGTAAACTAGGCGCGGGCCCCGGGAATGGCGGGGAGCTGCTGGTGGGTGCAGAGCACCCACCAATTTTTCCCCGTGGGTGCTCCAGCCCCGGAGCACCCACGGAGTCGGCACCTATGGTAGTGAGATTGATTAATAAGATTTGTTCTTCATTGTTGAAGACTGGCTTTGAGGGTATTTTATTATTCACAGGTGGAATATAAACTAACAAGTTTGCCCCCGCATCTGAACTGTCCATACACACAGGGACATACGGTATATCACCTTGACATTATGCTCAATATGAGTTGTATAAATCCTGGCCACAGATGTTATGAAAGACAGTAACCAACAGGAAAACAAACAGATAACTGATTCAGCCTAAAATACAGAGCAAAGAGGTTCAAAGCAACAGGGCCGGTGCAAGGAAGTTTCGCGCCCTAGATGAAACTTCCTTGCACCAGCCCTGCACCGCCCCCCCCATGCCACCGCCCCCCGAGAGCTCAGCCTCCCTCCCACAATGCCAGCCCCCCCGCCAGCTTCCCCCACCCACGGGAGTTCAGCCAAGTGAGGCGCTGAGTGGCAGGGTGGCTCGCGGCAGCTGCCCCGCGGCTCCCAGCTCAGGCGCTGAGCAGGGGTCAGTGGGGCAGCTCGCAGCGGCTGCCCCATGGCTCCCCGCTCAGCGCCTGAGCGGGGGGGGCAGCGGGGCGGCTCGCAGCGGCTGCCCCGTGGCTCCCCGCTGAGTGCCTGAGCGGGGGGCGGCTCATGGCGACTGCCCCGTGGCTCCCCGCTGAGCGCCTGAGCGGGGGGGCGGCGGGGCGGCTCGCAGCGGCTTCCCCACGGCTCCCCACTCAGATGCTGAGCGGGGAGCCAGGAGGCAGCCGCCTGCCACCCCCCAAATCTTGGAGTCCTAGGCGACCGCCTAGGGTCGCCTAATGGGCGTGCCGGCCCTGCAAAGCAGTCATATTCCATGGCTAATGTTGCACCTGGCTCCAAGGAAATCCCCAAAGTAAGGGCCAGATTCTCAGCTGGTGTAAATTAGCATAACTTTTTAGAAATCAGTGGAGCTATGTCAATTTACAGCAACTCAGATTCTGGTCTAACGTTCAAAGTGGCTGGTTTTTTCTTTCTTCATTTCACAATCTGACATTAGGATTAATAAGGATTTAGTAGACAACAAAAGCTTCTTCACGTGAATTTCATTCTGCTAGATCACTAAAAGGTTGATTGTTACATTCCAGTGGAAGTCACAATAATCTATCGAATGGCAAAAAACTACATTAACACAGTCATCCCCTTGCAGAACATTGATTTGAGCAAAACTCAAACTTCTGAAAACTCCAAAATGTACAGTTAAGGTTGCATGGACAACCTTAATTCTGCCCTCTTTCACCAGTACCCCAATACACCCTGACCACACAAACCTTTACGCTGCCAACCCCACAGTTGCTGAAATATACAAATTCTTCACCTGCTTTTACAACCCATTCACTCTCACCCACTGTATTCCATCTTACACTATTAAAGGTAAAGTAACTTTCGATTGCCGTTACTTCCCCCCTCCTGTAACCTGACTTTCCATGCAGTGCCTAAAGCGAAAGGCAACTATGTTTCAGTGGAATAGTGTTGGGGTGCAGGATGGTTGGAGTACCTTGGCAGCGCTGGGGGGGTGTACAGTCGTTGGGGTGCCCTGGCAGAGCTGTGGATTGCATGAGGGTTGGGGTACAAGGTTGGGGTACTGTTGCAGTGCTGGGAGTGCAGAGGGGTTGGAGTACCCTGGCAGAGCTCAGCGTGCAGGTTTGGGTGTAGGAAGCTTGGGGAGCATTGGCAGAGCTTTGGAGTGTATGGGAGCTGGGATGCTCTGGCAGAGCGGAGGCTGCAGGGTGGTTGGGGTTCTCTGGCAGAGCTCAGTGTGCAGGGTTGGGTACAGGGTTGGGGTGCACTGGCAGAACTGTAGGGTGGAGGAAGGTTCTAGTGCAGGGGGTTGGGTTCAGGGTTGGGGGTACACTTTGAGAGCTGGGGTTGCCGGGGGGGTTGGGGAGCACTGGCAGTGCTGTGGAGTGTATGGGAGTTGGGATGCTCCAGCAGAGCTGAGGCTGAAGGGTGCTTGGGGTGCACTGGCAGAGGTAGGGGGTGCAATGCCTCCCTCACCTGAGCCCCCAACCTCTCTCTCGCCTCCCCTACTATCCATCTCTATTTATCCCCCTCCCCAAAACCCTCCTCCCCTCACTGCAGTCCCAACCCCCTTTTCCCCTCTTTGCCCCCTTCCTCCGTCCATAATACTCATCCTCTTCTATGAAATATTCATGTCTAATTTTCCCCCCAAAATACTTGGATTACATTCCCCCCAAAATAAAATTTCCCCCCATGACTCACAAATTGTAGCAACCTTCAGCTTCTCAGTCCAAAATCCTTCTGTTTTCGGTGGAGGATTGTGATGCTCTTATCCCTTGTTATGATAATTGAAGGGCGAGTTCACAGGCATCAATCTCAAGAAGGTCTGTGATTCATCCAGTCATTAGTACCTCTCAGTGTAACAATACAAAGCAGCAGAAGGAAACTGTTTTTGGAGGAGCTGTAACTTGGGAACTTCTTGGTCAAATGACCTCAAGTTGGATCACTTGTGCAATCCTGCACTCCCCATGAGGCATATCAAATTTCACAACAATCCAATTAATGGTTTGGATTTCAGAGCATAAGAACGGCCATACTGGAACAGACCAAAGGTCCATCTAGCCCAGTATCCTGTCTTCTGACAGTGGCCAATGCCAGGTGCCCCAGAGGAAATGAACAGAACAGGTAATCAAGTGATTCATCCCCTGTCGCCCATTCCCAGCATCTGGCAGACAGAAGCTAGGGACACTTCAGAGCACTTATATCAATCGTTCTTGAAAGCATGTAAAATGGCAGGAAGGAAAACTCTCTAGACATTTTTCTGTATTGGCACATGTGCAGTGTAAAAATGTACATTTTCTTTCATACTGTTCTCAGTTTGGGTCCCCAAATATTTAATGGGTGTCGTGCACAATCTTGGATAAAACTCGACAGATTGAGACCATTTTGACCCACACACATCAATAGTTTGATCTCTAGGTCTGCGCAAAAAAACCTCATAGAAACTTTTTTTTAAATTGCTATTTTTTTGGGCTTATGTCTCCAGAAGGCCTGGCTCAAGTGACTCCAGCTGCACCCTCTTGGGGCAAATTTCAAAGAAATCTCACTAAGCATGTTGATTTTAGAGGTCTTAGAAAAGTTGACTTGTAAACAGATGTCATGATGCAACCTTAATTATAATTGCAACCTAGGGTACTTACTAGGGTGACCAGATGTCCTGATAAAATCGGGACTTTCCCGATATTTAACCCTTTGTCCCGCGTCCCAATCAATGTACGATTGGGATGCCAATTGTCCCGATATTCAGGTAAGGAGGCAGCGAGCGGGAGGGAGGCGCCGACTCCGTGGGTGCTCCGGGGCTGCCAAGCACCCACCGGCAGCCAAGCTCCCCACTCCTCGCCTCCTTCTTTCCCCCCCCGACACATGCTGCATCCCCACTCCTCCCCCTCCCTCCCAGCACTTCCTGCTGCCTAACAGCTGTTTGGCACGGTTTGGACTTTCCGGGAGGGAAAGGGAGGAGTGGGGACATGGCACGCTCGGGGGAGGAGGTGGAGAAGAGGCAGGGCAGGGGTGGGGACTTGGGGGAAGGGAGTGGAATGGGGGCAGGGCAAGGGTGGTGCAAGGGTGGGCGAGCACCCATCCGGCAGAGGAGAAGTCGGCACCATAGGCAAGTGGCGGGGGGGGGGTGAAAAGGTGAGTGGCGGGCGGGGAGGGTGAAGAGGCGAGCGTTGGGTAGGGGACTGAGGAGGGATGCAGCAAGCCAGCAGCGGGCTGGGGGATGAGGAAGGGCACGGTGGCTTGGGGGCCGGGACCTGGGGCAGAGTGGGGGTGAAGCCTGGGGTGGACTGTGGGCGGGGCTGACGCCACCCCAATGTGTCCCGATATTTCAGTGTTGTGATCTGGTCACCCTAGTACTTACACACCAACCATTCATGTAGTATCTCTTTGCCTCATAATCTTTCAGTGTTTTTATTCTCACAGCACCCCTCTGAGGTAGGGCAGTACTGATGGCTCCATTGCACAGATGGGGAACAAGGCACAAAGTAGGATGACCAGATGTCCCGATTTTATAGGGACAGTCCTGATATTTGAGGCTTTTTCTTATGTAGAAGCCTAATACACCCCACCCCCTTGTCCTGATTTTTCGCACTTGCTGTCTGGTCACCCTAGCACAGAGAGACTAAGTGGTTTGCTATGCAGTGGAGCAGGGAATTGAACCCAGGATGCCTAAATCCCAGGCTAGCACAATAACCACCCTGGACCATCCTTCCTCATGGAAAGTAATCTTGTGTGTGCTGTTGTGAAAGAAACACAGTAAAAAAGAGGCTGTGTTGCTGCTGAACTGTATTTTTGTTTTTATGTAGATGCTTCTGCAATAGAATACATGGTTAGAATGTGCATCAGCCCACTCATAATGGAACCATTATTCTGTAGTCACAGTTCTGAATTGCAGCTAATAGATTTTCATTTTGTTTTCACCGTAAAGTCATATTTGATAAATGTGGAAATGTGCATATTTCAAGTAGATCATTTTTTAAATGTGTGATTTAAATAAGTTTTGCATGAGGACCTTTGAAAAAAAAGAGAAGACCATATAATCAACAGTTACTGGAGTTAGGTGGTGAACTAAAAGCATCCAAGTACATTAGTACACCTTTTAGGAATCTGCTTAATAATTAATTTTATATGATTTCAAAGAAATAAATTAAATGTTTCTTTATATGTATACATATGTGTGTGGATGTGTGTGTGTATATCTATGTATAGAACAGAGAGAACATTTTAAAGCTCGGGCTATTTAATTATTTTAATGTCTTCTGTGTTATTTTAAAGAATGGCTGAAATGAATCTATATTAAGCTTCTATTATTGCACCGAGGCAGAATCCTATTATAGAACTTGGATATCTAGGGCTCTTTGTGCATAAAGATTCATTTTATCTCTAATTTATTCTAATTTCCTTCTGTTTTAAGTTGAAAGAATGATATATTTATTGGTGCATGGACTAATAGTAGTGTAGATCATACAACTATTGCCTGGGTCATCCTTTGCAGCATAACACACATTTTTTCACACAATGCGGTAGGGGGGATGTCAGTGATTGTGTGACATTTTTAAGCTAAACCAACCTTTTTATAGTTAATATTTCAGGACTTTTAGGCGGATGTTTTCAAACTTGGATGCCTAAAGTAGGGCACCTAAATC
This sequence comes from Macrochelys suwanniensis, assembly GCA_033296515.1. Taxonomy (NCBI): domain Eukaryota; kingdom Metazoa; phylum Chordata; order Testudines; family Chelydridae; genus Macrochelys; species Macrochelys suwanniensis. The sequence continues at coordinate 43,195,820 of CM065783.1, forward strand.
GGGATTTATTGCCAGATTGTTAAAGGTGTTTAGATGACTAGTGGGATATTCAAATGCACCCAAGCATCTAAAGCATTTGTGCAATCCCACTACTATGTGCCTATCTGCATCTGTAGGCACCTAGGGTATGACTACACAGCAAAGAAAACCCCGCAGCTGGCCCGTGCCAGCCAACTCAGGCTTGTAGGGCTCAGACTGAGGGGCTGTTTCATTGCTGTGTAGACTTCTGGGCTTGGGCTGAAGCTCTGGGACCCTCCCACCTTGCAGGGTTCTAGAGCTCAGGCTCCATCCCAAGCTTGGAATTCTACACAGCAGTGAAACAGCCCCGCAGCCCAAGTTGGCTCGTGTGATACATGAAGGGCAAGGGGTAGCTCCCTTTTATGGACACCCAGCCACCCAGTTAGCTATAAAATCCCTCTTAGTAGCTGTTCTCTACTTGCTTTACCTGTAAAGGGTTAAAAAGTCTCACTGCAGCCATAGGTAAAAGGAAGTGAGTGGGCACCTGGCCAAAAGAGCCAATGGGAAGGTCTAGAACTTTTTAAAATTGAAACAAGACTCCCCTTTTGTCTGTCTGTGTTGTTCTCCAGGAGAGAAGGGACAGAGCAGCGATGCTGTAAGAAGCTTTGGACCAGGTATGAAAAATCATCAGATCATACTGTGACAGACCCAGACAAGTGGGGTACAGAAGTCTGATAGAAGGCAAATATACTGGCCATTGGATGAATAGTTTTCTGTTCCCTGAGTGACCAGAGCAGGGGCTGTACTAGAACAAGCAGGAACTTTCTGGAACCAATTTAAGGCAGGCAGGCTAATTAGGACACCTGGAGCCAATTAAGAAGAACCTTCTAGAATCAATTAAGACAGGCAGGCTAATCAGGGCACCTGGGTTTAAAAAGGAGCTCACTTCAGTTTGTGGTGGTGCGTGCGAGGAGCTGGGAGCAAGAGGCACACAAGGAGTTGAGAGTGAGAAGAGTTGAAGGACTGAGGAGTACAAGCATCAGCAGACCATCAGGAGGAAGGTCCTGCAGTAAGCATAAAGAAGGTGTTGGGCGGAGGCTGTGGGGAAGTAGCCCAGGAAGTTGTAGCTGTCACGCAGCTGTTACAAGAAACCCTATAGACAACTGCAATCCACAGGGCCCTGGGCTGGAACCCGGAGTAGAGGGTGGGCCCGGGTTCCCCCCAAACCTCCCAACTCCTGATCAGACACAGGAGGAATTTGACTGTGGGTTCTCCCAGAGGGGAAGATCTCTGAGGTGATCAAAATCCGCCAATAAGCGTAGGACTCACCAAAGTAGAGGAGGAACTTTGTCACAATACCTAGAAACTACTCATTTAAAACCCCAGATATGTAAGTAGATCAGGAAATGTCTAGGAAGATGTGATTAGGTTTATTTCTTTTATTTCTTTATGGCTTGTGGATTCCTCTGTGCTAACCCCAGGTGCTTTAGTTTTGCTTGTAACCTTTAAGCTGGACCTCAAGAAAGTTATTCTTGATGCTTAATCCTTGTAAGTGTTTTTTTTTTAAATCTAGCAATAGCCTGAGTTTCCAGATGTAATTTTCTTTCTTTCTCGGGCCGCAGCTCAGTCGCAGGCTGAAGAGCTCCCTCTACAAGGAGCAGATTCAGTTTCAGTTCCTGTTTTTTTCAGGGTCTGGCCTTCAGCTGCTGACAGAAGGTACACTTCTGTGGAATGTGGCCCTTGCTGAGGCAACAGACACAATGGGAATGCCTGTCCATTAGTGGAATGGCCTCCCTGCAAGAGAGGCACCTCTTAAACCCGGGAGAACCAGACATGGCCCTTACTGGAGGCAATCCCTAGAATAGGGGGAAAAGGGGTTAAAGACCCTTTTTAAAAAAAATAGGGCAGGAAAAAAGCAAAGGAATTTCTATGAGACTAATAAAAGAAGAAAAGCACTAAAAACAGCTAAGAACGCATTTCTAAAGAAGTGAAGTATCCATGAAGGGACTGCTAATCACTCTGTCTCTAGCCAGGGGCAGTTAAGAAGAAACTGAGAGTGGTTTGTTGGCCCAGCACTAATTAGCCTCAAGGCAGCGCATGAGGAGGGGAGAGCACATGTGTGGGCCAAACGGACACTACTACCAAAGATCTCTGATCAGAAGCACAGGGACGCATGTACACCTAAAATGGAGTACCCATAGGGACACTGCTCGAAGAAGAATCTCTGTGATCAGCCATAGGGCAGTTTGCATGGTGGTGCTACCCTGGAGCCATGGATCCTGGAAGTCCTAGGGTCTCCTACACAGTTCACATGTGAAGCTGACCCAAAGCCACAGACCCTGGAAGATCACGGAAACCTGCCTGTGGTTTGTTGAAAGTTTGTTGAACCAGGTATATTTTCATGAAAGATTTTCACAAAAATTCCTGACTGTGCCATTCCTGTGGACATCCCTTGGCAAACTGTGGACTCAGCCCTTTATGTTGTTGCAAGATAGAATCATCTGGTACCAGGTACTTGAGCAAGCTTCCTTTTCAGAAGGCCACCCCCTATTTACCTCATAGAATCATAGAAATGCCGGGTTGGGAGGGACCTTGAGAGGTCACCTAGCCAGCCCTCTACACTGAGGAAGGAGCACGTATACCTATCCTTATAGTTAGAAAGATTTTCCTAATATCAAACCTAAATCTCCCTTGCTGCAGATTAATCCCATTATTTCTTGTCCTACCTTCAGTGGACATGGAGAACACCGTCTTTGTAACAGCCCTTCACATATTTGAAAACTGTTATCAGGTCCCCGCCTCAGTTTTCTTTTCTCAAGGCTAAACATACACAGTTTTTTAAACCTTTCCTCATAGGTCAGGTTTTCTAAACCTTGTATCATTTTTGTTGCTCTCCTCTAGTTTGTCCACATCTTTAAGAAAGTGTGGCTCCTAAAACTGAACATAATTACCTCCTGTGTCTTACATACAACACTCCTGTTAATACACCTCAAATGATATTAGCCTTTTTGGCAACAAGATCACATTGTTGGCTCATGTTCAATTTGTGATCCACTATAACCCCCAGATCCTTTCCAGCAGTACTATCATCACCTAGCCAGTTATTCCCCATTTTATACTTATGCATTTGATTTTTCCTTCCAAAGTGCAGTACTTTGCACTTGTCTTTACTGAATTCCATCTTGTTGATTTCAGATCAATTCTACAATGCATCGAGGTTTCTAATCGTGTCCGCCAAAATGCTTGCAACCCCTCCCAGCTTGGTGTCATCTGCAAATTTTATAAGCATACTGTCCATTCCATTATCCAAGTCATTAATGAAAATATTGACTAGTACTGAACCCAGGACAGACCTCTGCAGGACCCCACTAGGTACATCCTCCCTGTTGGGCAGCAAATCACTGATAACTACTCTGAATATGGTTTTGTAATTCAAGCAAGAAATCCATAATTGCTTTCCACCTTCACTGCTGTACCCATGAAAGCAGCAAGGGACCCCGTTTTTGGAGGTGCATTTTGCACTTTTTTCTAATGGTCTGGGTAACTTTCACTTTGCACCTGTACCTGAGAAGTGAATAAACCTTTGCAGTTCTCAATGTAGTCAGTTGGAGTTGCAGGAACTTAGCATCTGTCCGGATCAGACCCCTTCTTTGTGAAATGTGGAATGCCCCTGAAACATCAGCAACATGTCACCTTTTTTTGTTGGTCTCTACTGACCCAGGAATCAGGAGTTCAAAGTTCACTCAGAAACCTGACAGAATAAGCAGATGCTGACTGACCTGTTTTACGAAATAGATACGTTTTTAAGCCCATGATAGCAATGGAGAAGAATCCATTTGGGCTAGAAGACAGAAGAGCTATTGTTGCTTATTTATGTAACCTATATTAAAATAGAAATGCAGCCTCAGTTGAAAAGAATCTACTAAAAACACCCACCACAATTTTTCTATCATTTATCTTCAGTCTAAATGTATTCTTCTGCATTCAGCTGCATTGCACAGTGTGAACTAATTTTCAGTTACTGCAGAAGCCTTCAGATAAGGAAAAGTTATCTCAGATTCATAGCACCGTCCTTGTCTTGGTATTTTGGAAATAACTATCTTGTGTACGTCTCACTGTAGTAAAATACTAGACAGAATGGCTTACTAAAGATTAATTGCATTCTTCTTGACAGCGGATTCTTCACCAAATGTGTTTTTCCCATCATTTTGTCTTGCTGAAATGACAGTATTCTGATAAACATACAGACTTTGTATAATTCATCAGAATTTTAAATAAACATTGTCTCAAACTTCTAATTCCCTCTTCTTAACTTCAGTGGCATGTTCCAAAATAATAACTTCTGGCATATGGAAACACAAGACCAAGTTTTGCTACACTAAGCTCTAATGAAGTCCCTCTGCACATTTATATACAAACTTTTAAACAGACACAGCGTATCTGAGTTTTCTAGTCTGAGGTCATATTACTCTAGGACCACAGCTCAGTTTACATAATCTGCTAGTTTGTTTATCAAAGTATGTGACAGTGACTAATTTTGTTTTACATGGCTGGGAGAAGCTGAGGTGGGGTGAAGTCAGCAGGAGAAGAAGGCATAGGGATGGGGATGCAGTCTATACTGGCAGTCAGGAGGTGGGGAGGGGAGATGGAGTAGCCTGGGAAAGGTGCAGCTCAAAAGCTTGGGAAAGGGGAAAGGCCAAATGGGGAAGACAGTCTGAAAGCAGGGTTGTGTGTGTGCGAGCGCACGCGTGGGCTGCGGCGTGCACATGCTACTACACAGTAGCATGAGCCTGGGGAGAGAGCTGGCTGCTGTGGAAAAGGAAGAGGAGCAGAGAGAGAGAGCCATGGGAAAGCACAAGGAGGCTGCACTGGAGACAGAGGAGGAGACCCAGAAGACAAAATGGGGGAGGAGCAAAAAAAAGACAATCAGCCATGTGAGGAGAGAAAGGGGCAGCTAACAATAAGGCAGCTATCATCAAAGAGTGACAGCAACACTTCAGCCTTTTGATCTAATAAGCAGCAAGGCAATCAAAGGAGTTTTAGGAGAGGTTTACTCTATGAGCTAGGGGTGTGATTCTCTGCTGTGTACACATACTCATGCTAGCTCTCATTGAGCTAGTGCAAGTACAAATGGCAGTGTAGTCGCTGGTAGATACACTCGATAAGAGCTAGCATGAGTATGTGTACACAAGCAGGAGAATCACAGCCCTAGCTCATAGCGCAGACCTAGCCTAAGAGAAACACAGTGAAACAGACAGAAATAGGCCAAGGGCTGGTACAGAAACACGGTGGTCTGTTTTTCAAATCTGCTGAGCATCTGCACTGAGAATGAAACTCAGCCCACTGCAGAGGGTCAGGAAAAGCCTCGGGCACCACTTATGTCTCACTTAAGCCCTGTTCTGAGGGCTTGAGTGGCGCACAGCCTTTGTGCTGGTCTCTGCACCCTTGCCCTACCAGAGGTCTCTTGTGGAGGGAGCTGCGGGTGCTTAGCACCTCTAGAAATCAGGCTGATTATTTAGGGCCAGATTTTTAAAGCTAACTAAGGGTATATTTACACAGCAACATAAAACTTGGGACTTGCCCATGTCAGCTATCAAGGCTGATTCCCCACTCTGGCACTTTGAGTGCAGAAGGTGGGGGCCCACAAGGATTCTAAATTACTACTGGCCACTCCAGTCTTATATTAAACTCCCAAGGTTACAGCTTCCTCTGACCTTGGATGGGGAGATGCTGCCACCACCCAAGTGCAAAACTCCTTTGAGAACTCAGGAAGGCACACTTGGGAATTCCTTCCTGTGGAGTATCCTCAAGCCCTTTCACCCCGCTCCAGGAAAGAGCTCAGAAAGAAAAACAAAGAAGATCAACTGTTGCCACCAGCTAATTAAACAACATGTGCACAAACCTCTTAGGACACAAAGACTCCAAGGTGACGTGAGTCATTTCCATGGCTTTCCACCTCCAAGGATGGTGAACTGAGGACGAAATCTTGGCATTCCCTATATAAGACCTCTAAGAAGAGAGCCCTCACAGTGAGCGCCGAACCAGCCACGTTTGGCCTCCTCAGTACCGATGGTACGAAGGTGTCTAAGCATGGTACCCACAGATTGCATGGGCCCTCTGCAGCAGACACCGCTGGTAAGCCTATGGACTCTATTGGCACAGGCACTGAAGCAGTGCTACTAGAGCTCAGGGACAGGAGCATAGACTGTACCACCTCTGGGCAGATGGCACTGGTATGGATGCCCCTGGCAAAATGTTGAAATTTTCCACCAACTGGAAATTCCATAAATCTTGAAATTTTCCACAAACCAGAAATTCCAACTATCCGCCAGTTCTAAACAGGAGTCCTTCCACTGACTTCAGGGGTCTTTGATCAGGCCCAAAGTGAATAAACGTTTTCCTCTCCAAATAAAAAAAATAGACTAACATTTGTAACAAATCTAAATGCCTTTTATTTTTGCGTAACAGGCACTTTGCGGAGTAAAATGTTTATTCCTATGTGTGCAAACAGTTGAGATTGAAGGATGTTAATACTGCCAGTCTCCTCCCCTTCTTGGAGACTGAACCTTTTGTGTGTGTCTATAGACACAATGGCCAATGCTTTCCACTTCTTTTTCTGTAATTTTTCCAGTTGAAGCACCTCTGTTTTAAAGGCCTGGCTATGCTGCAGGGTGTCCTATTAGAAATCTAGCAGTGACACAAGAGCCGATGTCTGCCAGTGTTTTCTCATCATTAACAAAACCAAAGTAAACTTTTATCTGAATTTAATATTTACTCAGATTTAATCAAACCTCATGTGCCTACAAAAAGTGTGTTGCCAATGGCTACCTGCATATGAATAACTGGGATAAACCATCAGGAGTTTCCAACGGGCTTGGTGACTGTTGTTCCCTCTCAAATATGGCCCCGATTCACCAAACCATCCCTATTTAGCAAAGCACTTGCGCATGTCCCATTGGCATTACAGTAGAATCTCAGAGTTACGGACACCTCAGGAATGTTCATAACTCTGAACAAGACATTATGGGATACTCAGAACGAGGACTTCAACGTCTTCACCTCCTACCTGTAAGTGGCTGCCCAGTGAGTGGGGGTGGTGATAGGCAGCTGTTTTAGCCCCCTGGCTGCAAGGGTAATGAGTGAGGCACCCTGGGGCTGTGGCCCTTTAAAGCTGAGCTGCTCCTCCAGAGCTCAGTGTGCAGGCAGGAGCTTGGGCTCTAGCTCCAGCATCAAATACTCCAGGCCAGATTCCAGTAGGAGCTCAGGAAGTTTCTTTCCCAGATGGAAAAGCATGCAAGCTTGTCCCCCTCCCGGACAAGGGGAAGGGTGGGAGGACTGTGCCTCTGGCTTACAGGAAATCAGCACAGACCCCAGCACTGTTCCTGCTCTCCCTGCTTGGGGGCTCACAGCTGTGCCTGTGAAACTAACTCAGTCTTCATCTCCTACCTGTAAGTTGCTGCCCCCCTGTGTGGCGAGTAGGGGGTGGGGATGGAGACAGGCAGCCCAGATGTGCCTACCTTTAAGATTCAATACAGGCACAGGACAGTATTTGCTGGTGGTGGTTGTTTTTTGTCTCTGCTGCTGCCTGATTGGTTACTTCCGATTCCACGTCGTGTCCGGTTGATTGGTCCGTCCGTAACTCTGGTGTTCATATCTTTGAGGTTCTACTGTAATAGACTTAAGTATGGGCTTGACACAAGGTTGTTTGGTGCAGTTTGGGTTTTTAATTAATCACTCTTTCTTCAGAGATACAGACCAGATAAAACTGAATTGTCAGACAACCTCAGTGGAGAAATGGAACTCACAATATTTATATATATTTGTCAGACTTTGCTTTAGTTTATTGTAGGTTTGACTGCTTATTATTTATTTATTTATTTTCTTTGCAGCAATGAAAGTGTGACAAATTTATTTTAGAACTGTTTTCTATTGCCTTAGCTTATTTATGCATGTTTATCACTGCTTTGAGGTCTGTAAAAAGTAATTATTCCATAGATAAGACTCTTTTAAGCTAGCAGGTCTACTTATTTGTACTAAATAGGCTGCCGCAATAATTTCCTGCATAATGTGAGGTTAGGTAGATCAAAAAAAGCTCTAAGGTACCACAGAATTTCCATGTTCCCTTGAAGTTCCTTAAATTGCTAGAAACTGGGTTGGTTTTTTTAATCTCGCAAGTTAGATACAGAGCTGAAAGACCACAGCATACATTTCCTCATACTTTAAAGTACTATGCCCATGGCATTAGCCTTGCATAAGAAAGATAAGTGAGTCAGTCATTCTCCCACTTTCTCCAGCCCAGGAATTGAGATACTGAACACTTTGATTGACTGATAACATAAAAACTTGTGAGCAGTGCAGGTGTTTCAATAAGAGACTTGTCTCATCAATGGTATTCAAAAAGCGTCTCACTATCTTTTCCTGTTTTTCTTGAAGGAGAGAAGGTTTCTTGGATGCATTTGTAATTTCTCTTTTCCATGGATGTGGGAATCTAGCTATCTATTTATACAAATAGCTATGGCCTCAGTCATAAATAGATGATGGTAAAACCCCTGTGAAGGAGGGAAGTACTATCCCCATTTTACTGATGGAGAATTTAGGCTTGGGGTAAATTAAACATGCCCACGGTCGCACAGGAAGCCTGTGGCTGAGCTGGGAGTTGAATCCAGGTCTCTTGAATCCCTGCGCACTAGAGCATTCTTCCTACCCTGCCTGGAAATTCCTGAACATGGTGAAACCAGTGTACTTCTATTAAATGGGAAGAGGTAAAGGGTGGAGAGATCACAGAGGATCTCTCTGTGCCCTATGTGTGCTGCAGAGGCCTCCACAGTCGGCCTCTGATGGAAGGGTGATGGGACTGAGCGGAGGGCATTGATGCAACCACTGGATCGACAGCTACATGGATTTTTGGGCCTAACTCCACATAGAGTGGGTGTGTAATGAGCCTGGGTTACTATTGCAGTCCTAAATCTCTAGTAGCATCGATAGAGGGAATGCCCAGATGCCCTGTACCTTCCCCATGTGATCGGGGGGAGGATTTCAAACACACAGTCATCTGCATGGTTTCCCCACACACAGCCCATGTGGTCTAGCTATATAAGAATGGCTCAGGATTTGGCCTTGAATTTCCAGTGATATTCCTTCAACTACAGCTAAACAGTACTATCTGTAATGCCTCAAATTACATCTCAGCAAGAACCCGTGAGTGCAGCCATAAAAGAATTATCAAAGTAACCTATCACTCTGTGATGAGCTGCTAACGGGAATTTAAGGTGCAAAAATCTATCTTTTCAGTGGGATTTTTAGATGAGTGTAACTTTTATGATGAAGATAGTGCTAATTTCATGCAGATTCAGATAAGCCAGGTACAAATGATCTCTGTAACCCATGACTTAGATGGTAGCCTGTCACTATGTGGAACAATTTCATATTACAGTGACTTATACATTGAAATGTGTTCCTTCTCATCACTATTACTATGCAGGCCATTTTAGAAATACATGGTATCTGTTGTGGTGGCCTGTTCTGCATGCTTGGAACATGAATGCCCCTTTGATGTGCACACGATTGAACGTTACCTTCTTCCATGAATCGGGCTGCAGGTTTGTGACACTGGTGAAAATGTCACTTTTCCGCCTGCCCGTGAGAGAGGGAGCATGGAGCTCTCACAGCAGCACCCTCCACCCTGGCACCACAAGCCTAATCCCAGCCATAGGAGCCGACTTCTGTCGGCTCCGCTGGGTGCGTCGCGGGCGGGGCCCCGCAACGTCGCCCGGCATCGGGGGCGGGGCCCCGCAACATCGGCCGGCGTCCGGGACGAAGGTAAGTGCTCCGGTAGCGGGCGCGGGGCTGGCGGGGAGCTGCCGGTGGGTGCTGAGCACCCACCAATTTTTCCCCGTCGGTGCTCCAGCCCCGGAGCACCCATGGAGTCAGCGCCTATGATCCCAGCCCAGTGAGGAGAGAAGGTTGAGGGAGGGGCTGGAAAGAGAGCCCACCTGGCTCTCACCCTGCAGTGGTGCCTCCTGTCCCCAAGGCTGGGCCTGTCTCCCTGCCCCACATGTGGCAACCTGTCGCATGGAGTTGCAGTGCCACTCAATTTTGGCCCGGCCATGCCCTCCATGGCAGAGGGGTAGCCAAGCCAAATCTGAGTGGTGCTGCAATGGAGGCAGAGAAGGATCCTGGCCTATGATTCTAAAGAGGTATCGTTGATTTTGTTTGTCAAGGCATTTTTTTTAATCAAAGATCACGAAGCAGGTTAAGGCACAGGTTTAAGGGGAAATGATGTGTAAAGCCGTGGATAAGGCCACACACCATCTCCCTCTAAATCTGTGACTTTTGTTAAATTTACTGTGCCTGCTCTGTGATTTTTGATAAAAAATCCCATGACAAATCCACACCCCTATATGTGAATAATAACACTAACTTTAATGGGATTATTTCTGGAGTACAATACTGTTTAATGTGAGTGAGCATTTGAAATTCTGGCCCTCGGAGATTTTTAAAGTCCATTTTTAAATATGTATTTTGCATTATTTCTTTGTTAGCATATTTGCTGTCAAATCAATGAGAGATACCAAAAAACTATTTAGAAAAAAATGCAGGCTCTATGATTTATTATGGAGGTGGTGCATAGACATCTTTGTAAAATCAGGAGTTGAGTCAGACCTTTTTGCTTTTGACAGCCTCACTCCCCTTAACGAGAAAGATAAATGCGTTTAAAGGGACATTTAAAAAGGGATGGGATTTTCATGCGTGTCTATGGTAATTAGGCATCCAACTCCTGCAGAAAGTGAATGAGAGTTGGACATCTAACTCCCTTAGGCTTGTTCTAAAATTTCACCCAATAATTTGGAATAGTTTTGCATTTATTTTACTGATCATGTACATCTTAAAGAGACTCTCTAATGTAAAGTAAACCAACAGAGAGGATCTGTGTCTCTTCCTGAGCCAGGCGGCCACAATTAGGATCAGCACAGACCCTTGAGGATCCAGGTGGACCATTTGCTGTGAGGGGCCTTTAGAAGCTCTTTTCCGCAGCTTTGGTCTGAAGTAGCGCAAACTACACAGCAAGGCCTGTCTATTAATTCAGGATCCAGGGATGGGAGGTGTGGTTGTTGGGGAGGGCAGTTCCGTTAGTGGGATGCTGTGTTCTGGTTTTGGAGGCTGAGTTTTGTAGGGAGTGCTGGTAGGTTCACTATTCTGATAGACCTTTGCCATGAGCCCAGTGACAAGAAGTGTGTAGTTGCATTGCCCTAGAAGCAGAGACCAGGTTGGGATGGTGGCTACCTTCCCAAGCATGCTGTTCTCATGGCTGCTGCATAAAGGTGGTAAAGCTTCTTGAAGTGAGGGTAAGTATAAAGCTTTCCTCCCTCCACTGGTCCTCTGCAATGCTTATTGCTTCTTCTTCCTGCTCTATCCCATCCCAAAGAGAGATAGGGGGTGGGTGTCTCCAAGTGCAGTTTCCCAGTCTTCTTTATGCAGCAAGAGCACCTTGTTGAGGGCCCCCTGAATACATGTGTCCTCAAACATGCCTGGGCAGGATAAATGGCCATGTTTCTATTGCAAATCAGGGCTTCTTTAATACCTATTCATGTCTTACATGAAACATTATTTTTCAAACATGGATCTTGGATGCCATAAATTCAGGGATCTTTAGCAGTCAACACTTCTGCCATTCCCAGATAAGATTAGTGAAAGCAAGTGTCAAGAGGTGCTGCTACCCAAATTTCTCTGAGAGCTCTCGCCTGTCCTCCTCTCCACCCACAGACAAGGGACCCAGAGTGCACCTCTTTGAACAAAATCAAATCATACTAATAATAGTAATAAATAATGAATGGCGCAGGGGGGCTCGGCTGCAGCCGTAGCCCTGTTATCTGTTTCATTTTCTCTATTGATGTTCATGTGGTATTGCTGTTAATACCATTTCCTGTTTATGGATCAAGCATGCACTTTTTTGCTAAGCAGCAATTAGCAATGTGCATCCCATGTTCTGCTACTGCAACATAAATCATGTCCCTTTAATCTCTGGGGCATGGTGACAGTACTGTGCAGAATGCCAATGTGAATCATACCGTATCAAATGAAAAGGTGCATTTGAACTGCCATGGAGGGAACAATTGGTGTCAGGTCGAAATGCTGATGAGTTCATTTCTAATGAATGCTACTCATCCAAACAAATTTGTGCTAGAGGGAAATGGCAGATCCAGGACAGATTATAATCCCTGCTATCAAACGGTAATTATTATAGCAAATACCTGTCCATACTCATTTTGAGTAACCATAGGGTGCAGAATAGGAAATATCACAATGCAGAATGTGCTCTAGGACATATTTGCTAATTCAGTACATGGCAGCCTCTTTACTTGGGGTGGGGATAAAAATGAGAGGTGATATTCTATTTTCTGTTGCAAAAATTGTTACATTTAAGCTAGGCCAGCTAGTGAGCACATCACAATTAATCAACATACCTGGTCAAGGCAGATAAGAAGTTAGCCATGGCACTTCTAAATATTTGCTTTCCCTGGGGGAGGGGAGTGGTTCAGTCAATTCGTGTTTTTAATAGATCAAAGCCAAACATAGGCCGGGGTATTCCTACAGAACAGTGGGAACGCACCCATTTTTGCCTGAGGACCAATGTTGGAGTATCACTAGCAGCTGTAGTCAGTGGCCCCTTCATGAGCTGTTTTCCCCTGTTCTCTCCCCAGTGTTTCTCCACTCTGGTGTTTCAAGTCATTTGCAAGGAGAGGTAGAGGGAGGAAAGCCCTTGTCGGGTGGTTTTGCAGGATTATTCCACCCCACAGTAACTATTGCATTTCAAGGGCAAAAAATATTCCCCTCAACATTATTTTTATGTAGTTATATTGCAGTAATGAATAGAGACCCCAATCAGGTATCCGGGCCCCATTGGTCTAGGCACTCTGTACATGGGTAATGAAAAGCCAGTCCCTGCCCCAAAGAACTTACAATTGAAATACAATAGCTTGACTAGAGAAGTAAGATGGTCTGGTGGATAGGGCACCAGAGATAAGGGATAAGAGCGGAGAGATCTGGGTACGGTTCCCAGCTGCGCTGCTGACCTGCTGTGACACCTTGGGCTAACCACTTTGCCTCAATTTCCCTCCAGACCATTTATCTTGTCCATTGTGATGGTAGATTGTTGTGACCATAATACTACTAATAGTAAGTAAATAGGATCTTGATAAGTCAGAAATATCCAGAGAGAATGAGGAGCTCCATCACAGGCAGGGAAATCTTTCCGACTGAACCCCTTGCTAGGTTCGAACACTGTACCCGCCGTTCTTCCCTTCTCTTGAGTTTGCCTCTTTGTCCCCAAAAGGGAAGAGGATTCTTTCCCCCTCCTGCCTGCAGGGAGGCCATGAGGTTGCCAGAGAAGTTCACTTTAGCTTCTGGTCTCTCTGTGGTTGTTGGACGGGAAAGAATGTTGGCCTGTTTGTAGCAGCACAAGTAGCCCTTGCAATGCCTGCGTCCAGTCAGAGACAGCACAGCTCACTTCACGAAAGCACAGGGGTGGTGTTGCTGTGATAGTACAGGTCATTAACCATGACTAACCCTGGAGCATAGCCTGGAGAAATGGAGAGAGGCACTTCCCCACTGTTCTGCAAACAATGGTTTGGAGATACTGGGTGCAGACCTGGCTCTACTGAAATCAATGGCAAAACTCTCCTTGACTTCAGTGGAACCAGGATTTTCACCCATTCTCCAGGACCCCCAGCCAGTGTAGCAGCCTGGGGCTGAGTGCTGTATGTTCACCGCCCCTTATCTTGGCTAGCCGGGTGTTCAGGACAGTGGACCCAGAGCTCCAGCCTTTCCCTCCCCCCACCTCCTTGGGAGTCAAACTCTAGCAGGGGTGCTAGTCTTGAGCACTCATTTACTCTGGAGAACCCAAACTACCACTGAGACTGAGCTCTGCACAGATATGCTCCTCACACACCCTCTTCATCTCCCAGCCCACACAGGGGTCAGCCACCATCAGGCCCTAAATCTTCCCCATTAATATTGCAGTCACAGATTTACAGGGCAGGATATTAATAATCTTACACGTGATAATAGTAAGAAGCCCAGTTACCAAAGAAGCCAGACCAAAAGAAACCGCAATAACGCAGCGCTTTGCCTATTTGATTTACATTAGAACAGGTTCATAATGACTGTCAATGATTAATGTTACAAGAGGTATATAAACAAGTAAACCTGAAATTACTGCTCTGCATGCCTGGGCACATTCCTAATGCTGTATTGATGTACGTACAAATGAATTCCCTTCACTTCCACTAGTCAATTAGAGCCATAAAGTGCCTGTGGCACTGAGGGGAAATGACAATCCCTCTTATAGTATTTGTGTATGGAGGAGCCCATTCCTTTCACTTATACGAAAAGTAGTTATTGATGCAAGGTTCCCGCTCCCTAAATCTTAACCACCTTTCCCCTGTTAAAACAGACGGTGCTTATTTTTTCTGCATAAATCAAGATCAGCCCACAAGTTCTCTCTTGTTTTGAATGCAAGACAGCCACAAAAGTATCAAATGGAAGCATTTCATTGAGACCCACCTCACAATTATACCTGCCTGCTTGGTTCATGTCAAGCTCTAATGTCCCTATGTCCTGTATAAACACACACTGAATTTTGTTATCATGATTCCATCCCAGTTTATCACTTGAATCGTGTCACTATATAGAGCAGGTCAGCGTCACACCATGTCCCCTCTATTGGGGAAAGTGGCTTTTCCCCTCAGGATGTGGCATATCCAGAAATGCTCTGAGGAAGCTAGTGCCAGGATTTTAGTAAGCAAGTAGGGAGTTGGAGGAGAAGCAGAGATGTGGGAAGAGAAAGCAGACTACCAACAGAAATATTCTGGAAAGTCAGTAGGTTTTCTTTCCATTTGCCTTTCATTTGAGGGTGGAGGAGGATTCCTACCTTCAACCTCTCATGGAAAATCTTCCATGATTTCATCTGCAGGAAAGATGAAACAGCTCCATCTGAACAGGAGCAAAATGAAGCAAGGCTAACAGTTCATTGCTAGACTGAGTCTGAGGCTTGAGAGGGGCCATACAGAGCCTTCTTCCTCCCTCCCCCTCACTGTATGGGGCTAGCACAACTTGCAGTCCCTATTTGTGCCTAGAGTCCAAGCCTCTCTACAGGGGCTGGGGAGAAGGTGACGTTCTATCATCTTAGGCTACATCTACACTGCACACCACGCGCGGCACTGTGTAGGATATGTGTAGAGCCTTGTAAATCCACAGATATCCGCTTCATATCCATGGACCATTTTGTGGACAGTGGATCGGATGCAGATACAACTGCGCAGGGCTCTACTCACTGGCGGCACCTGGCCCGTGGCGTCCAGCAGCCTGCGGGGCGTAGTGCACTCGGGGACAGCAGCCAGTGGCTGGAGCTGGGCAGCAGGTCGGAGTTGGGGCTGTCCAGCACCCACTCACCATGCCGCTTCCTGTCCAGCAGCTCGGGCCCCTCAAGCAGCACCAGCGTCCACACCATGGCCCAGCCTGGCAGCACTGGCTGCGCTCCCAGACCCAGGCCTGGCCCGCCAGCTCCTGGGCAGCAGGGTCCGCCCCCAGCTACAGGGATTGGAGTTGGTGGGGCCCCAGCGCCCCATCCCTCTGCCCCACTGTGAGGCAACATGCACTGCTGCTGCTGTGTGCTGTCGCTCACGAGCCCCTGGAAGTAGCATGTGATGCGATGCCCCTTCCTCCCAGCCCCCGCTTCCATGCCACCCCTGCTCCTCCAGACCCCGCCTCCACGCTGCACCTTACCCCCAGTCCCCACCCTCGCACTGCCTCTTCCCTGCAAGACCCCTTGCTCCCTCCACCCCCGTCGCTAGCCCTTGTGAGACGGTTTGCTGATGCAGATACAGGCGAAAGACGGCTAGCTGGTCGGATCACAGGTTGATCCTATCACATGCGAATCCACATTTTTGTATCCGCGCAGGGCTCTAGGTATGTGTAGCTACATGCCACAATGAAAAACAGGCTGTGCCCATGCTGCAGTGTGTGGCTGTACGTGTCAGTGAAAGACTCTGGCAGTGGGACCCTACACTGCTAAAAGAAGCAGTGTAGCCAGGGGAGGCACTCCTTGGGCATGTGGAGAGCTGGTTGTGGCATACACCTTAGGGTTCAGCAGTGTATTTACTGGACTCGCCTAAGCCAGACCTCACTGTCTATGCTGCTATTTAGACCCAGACTAGGGGTGTGTGCAGCATAGGTATGCTATACAGTGCGTAAGGAATATGCAGTGTAGATGTAGCCTTAAGTACTTATATGGCCCTTCACCTCAGTATCTCTGCACCTCACAATCCACTCCAAAAAAGACCTGTGGCATGGCTGGCCCAGGTCAGCTGACTCAGGATCGTGGGGCTTTGGCTGTGGGGCTAAAAATTGTAGGGTAGCTGTTCCGGCTTGGGCTGGAACCCAAGCTCTGAGATCCCGCAACAGGAGTGGGTCTTAGAGCCCAGCATCAGCCCAAGTATGAACATCTACACTTCTATTTTTAGCCCCACAGCCCAAGCCCCGCAAGACCAAGTCAACTGACCCAGGCTCTGTGACATACCTTTAGTGGCCCACCTAAGGTCATGCAGGCAGACTGTAGCAGAGCTGGGAATTTAATCCTTCTGAGACCACTAAGCAGAAAACCAGCCTTCCTCAGCAGCTCACAGGATCAGGACAATAATTATGGACCTAATTTCTATATTCATTGCTAACATGCTTTTCATAAGAATATATTTACTGGTTCTGAATGGCCTTTCACTTACACCAGGCTGACTTCATTTACTTTGATGGAATTACTCTGGATTTATGCTGATCTGAAAGGAGACAGTTCACTCTGTATTTCAGTGCAGAGCCACAACAAAAATGAATATTGAAAAATACAAGGGAGAAAAGTGCAAAGACAACAATAATAATGGATATGCGTCAAATGGTTTAAAAATGTGAATTACATTTCACACTTGACCAAGCATGCAGTTATCTTTCCATGGTAACTCATTATGTATCAGTAATGATATAATAATAAAGCAGGTCTATATTGATGGGCAAAAAGCAAGTTAGCCCCTATCAGCCTTTGAAAATCAGCTTCACGTTAATCTAAGAAGTAAGTTGTCATTGGGTAACTTCATTTCTTAGCAGGGAGGTGCTGTTGCCTGGCAACCTTTAATAAAGGTTGGGAATTTCCTAATGAACTGATAGCTGTCTGGAACAGGACTGTCAAACAATGCTCCAGGCAGCAATGTTATTTTATTACAAAAGAAAACTATAATTTTCTTCCCATCCAATTTAGTTTAACAAGTATCCAGGTAAAAAACCCCACAAAAGAGCATCCCATGTCTTACAATGGTGTCAAGTTTTGCTGCAGAAGAATGTAACAGAAGAGCCTAACACAAAACAATGAGTGCCTGCAATCACCACCAATAATGATATAATAGAACTTGGGATTCCACAGATATCGCCGCCATAAGTAGCAGCAACTGCTCAAGGACACTGCCACAGCTGCTGGCATTCCCTGACAACCGATCCCCTGTCAGTGTTGATGTGATCAGCTGGTAGCATTTGTTTCCATGGACTCCCAGGACTTGGGATAATAGGCGGAAGGGGTCAAATAAAATGATAAGGTCAGACCTCCCCAAACTCATGTCACCCTGTGGCGGACTTTGTACCTTGTCACCCCTTTGATTCCGGGGGGGGACGAGGTTAACCCCGCCTCCCTGCTCTTATGGCAGTTCTGCTACCTCCCCGGTAGTCAGAGCTGTATGGCCCAATGGTCAAAGTCCTTCTAAATCCCCTCCCCGGGGGATAGCGCGGCCTAGCGGCCGGTGTCCGTCTATCTCCTTCGAGGTACGAGAGGGGTTGGTGAACTACGTCCTCACAAATGATGGGATCTGGGTTCAAAGACCCCCGGTAGGGGAGCCCGGGCCCACCCGCTTTCACCGGGCTCCAACCCAGGGCCCTGTCTTTGACGGCATGATCCTCCATGGGTCAGCGGGGAATCCTACCGCAACACGCTGCCCTCAGAGTGGTGGGAGATACCACTCCCTTCCCTTCCCTGGGTCACTTCCTACCCCTTTTCCGGATGTAGCAGTCCCTGTGGCATCAGGGTCTTCAGGTTCCTCAGCCCCCAACGCTCCCTGGGGTTCCGACAGCTGCCAGTCTCCGGTCCCACTTCCCAGTCTCTCAGTTCCCTCCTGAACAAGGCACCGCTGCTCCTGGGCTGGAGCTTCCGCTGGGCTTCCTCCTCCCTCAGCTGCCCGCCCTGACTGAGCAGCTCTGCAGGCTTTTATATTTGGCTCCCTATTGGAACATGCCCAGGAGAGCCTCAGGGGCGTGGCTTCCTCTGCCAGCAGGGAAGGGTTAACCCTCTCAATGCCAGTGCGGGGCCAACCTGGCCAGTCACGGCCCAACACAAACGGGGTACGCCAATCTAGGGGCCACCCCCACTAAGCAGCGTGCCGCCTGTTGGGCGACCTCCAGTTGCACCCAGACGGTGGGGTAAGACTTCACGTCCCCGTGTATACATTGTAACTGTATCGGGGCCCCGGTGGGAAGGGAGTCCTCTACCAGTCCCGTGCGAATGACGGTCTGGCTGCACCCTGAGTCCACCAGTGCTAGGGATGGGGTCCCCTCCACTCGCACCGGGATTACCATCTTTGACGGCCCGTCCTTCCAGGCTCGTCGGTCCGCCATCAGGACCTCTCCATAATTACAGTCCATGTAGGGGCACTCCCTCCTGAAGTGCCCCCTTTGTCCACACTAGTAGCATCTATCGTGATTCCCCTCCATAGGTAGGGTGCCTTGCGGTAGGCTTGAGTCCCCAGCCGGTCCCTCTTGGTCCCGGGACAGGTGCACCCCCGAGGGGCCCAGGGTCTTGGGGTGTGACGGAGACCCCGACTGTCGGGCGGGCAAATGGGGACCTCCCCCACTGGTCGTATGCACTACTCCTTCTGGGGGTCGGTCCCCCCCTCCTGAAGTCCTTGTCTTAAGACCCACTCGCTCTTCTGCTTCCACTGCCATGAAGTCTTCGACGAGGGATGTGGCCTCTGCGAGGGTCTTCGGCCGATGTCGCTGTACCCACTCCTTCCCCCCGGTGGGCAGGATCCAGAGGAACTGTTCCAGCGCCACAGCCGCGGCCACCTGGCAACTAGTATGGCGCTCCGGCTCTAGCCACCGCCAGCAGAGGTCACGGACCTTCTGGGCTACTGCCCACGGCCTTGCTCCTGGCAGATATTTCTCCCGACGCAGCCTCTGTCGGTACATCTCCGGACTGATGCCCGTCTGATCTAGGATGGCGGCCTTACCCTTCTCATATTGCAGTGCCTCCTGGGGGTCAAGATTCTGGTAAGCGGCTTGCGCGGGTCCCGTTAGATACGGAGCGAGAATAGTGGCCCAATGCTCGAGGGGCCACTGAGTGGCCGTAGCTACCCGTTCAAAAGTTACTAGGAAGGCTTCATCCCCAGGCCCCATCTTTGTCAGCCGTATCGGTAGTCCCCCGCAGCCCTCCCCGGGCCCTCCTCCGGCGGGGTTGGGGGAAGGACTGACTGCTGTCTTCAACAAGGTCGCTACCTGTTGGAAGAGTCGATCTTGACTTACTTGCTGCTGGGCGGCTAACTCCCGCACTAGCTGTTGCTGGGCTTCTTGTTGCTGTGCAGCCTGTAGTTGCTGCTGTGCCGCCAGTTGCTGTAACAGCTGCATCTGCTGTTGTTGCTGTTGTGCAGCCTGTTGTTGCTGATTGTCCAGCAGCCATTTTAGGAGCTTGTCAGTCTCCATCTTGTACATGCGGGTCCTTCTAGCAGGCCCTGGTCAATGCCCACATTCTCCACCACTTGTGGCGGACTTTGTACCTTGTCACCCCTTTGATTCCAGAGGGAGACGAGGTTAACCCCACCTCCCTGCTCTTATGGCAGTTCTACTACCTCCCCGGTAGTCAGAGCTGTATGGCCCAATGGTCAAAGTCCTTCTAAATCCCCTCCCCGGGGGATAGCGCGGCCTAGCGGCCAGTGTCCGTCTATCTCCTTCGAGGTACAAGAGGGGTTGGTGAACTACGTCCTCACAAATGATGGGGTCTGGGGTTCAGAGACCCCTGGTAGGGGAGCCCGGGGCCCACCCGCCTTCACCGGGCTCCAACCCAGGGCCCTGTCTTTGATGGCATGATCCTCCACGGGTCAGCGGGGAATCCTACCTCAACACGCTGCCCTCAGAGTGGTGGGAGATACCACTCCCTTCCCTTCCCTTCCCTGGGTCACTTCCTACCCCTTTTCCGGATGTAGCAGTCCCTGTGGCATCAGGGTCTTCAGGTTCCTCAGCCCCCAACGCTCCCTGGGGTTCTGACAGCTGCCAGTCTCCGGTCCCACTTCCCAGTCTCTCAGTTCCCTCCTGAACAAGGCACCGCTGCTCCTGGGCTGGAGCTTCCGCTGGGCTTCCTCCTCCCTCAGCCGCCCACCCTGACTGAGCAGCTCTGCAGGCTTTTATACTTGGCTTCCTGTTGGAGCATGCCCAGGAGAGCCTCAGGGGCATGGCTTCCTCTGCCAGCAGGGAAGGGTTAACCCTCTCAATGCCAGTGCAGGGCCAGTCTGTCCCGTCACACACCCAAACATGAAACATTCGTGAGGTTGCATATTGTTTTGTTGTTCAATATACTTATTTCTAGGCCTTTGCGTTTGCTGATGTGGGTCAGGACTGTAAGATGAAATCTCATGATAAGGGGAGCTCTATTTTTTTGGCCAGGTCAAAACCAGGAAATCCCATGAGAGTTATTTATCACCAGATTTCTCAACCAGTTTCTGGCCCAGAGAGGTTCAGAAAAGCTTGAGATAATACTGATATGAATTGCACCAAGGGCCAAACCTGCCAACCTTATTGACATAAATAATCCCCTTGGCTTCATGTTTGCAAGATCAAGACAGAGCACCAAACCACCTAGGATTTCCCTGTCTCTAGATCACATTCTCTCCTGAAGCTGCAGTGCAATAGTAGGGGTTGCTTCACTTGAGGTGCTTCTCTCGAGGGAAGAAATTAAACTGTCTCTGTCTCTGTTTACTGTGCTGGTGGAAGCCAGTGCCAGGATGACAGTTCTCTAATAGGGGCAGGTCTTCACTACCCGCCGGATCGGCGGGTAGCAATCGATCTATCGGGGATCGATTTTTTGCGTCTCGTTAAGACGCGATTAATCGATCCCCGATTGCGCTCCCCGTCGGCGCCGGCAATCCACCTCATCGAGAGGCGGAAGCGGAGTCGACGGGGGAGCGGCAGCGATCGACTCGCCGCCGTCCTCATCGCCAGGTAAGTCGATTACGATACGCCGACTTCAGCTACGCTATTCACGTAGCTGAAGTTGCGTATCGTAGATCGACCCCCTCCCCTAGTGTAGCCCTGGGCTAAGAGTGGAATCCACCCCCGGGCAGAAGATGTCTACACCACTTAATCCACTCAAGTCCTGTTTTGCTATAAACTTAATCAAGTCAAAATAGAATTTGCAGGATTGGGGCAAAAAGCTGGAGCTGATCCTATAATATAATGGTTGCTACATTTATTTACGTCACTGCATTACCTATGAGTATCTTACACCTCGTTTTTGGGACGTTTTGGTAAGAGGGGCATCAAGGTGTACAAAATCAAAATCAAATTCTTTTCAACTTAGATTAAGCCTGTATGTATCCCAGAGATAATGGGTGTTTGTTCATCTGCTATTTTATGTCCTAATCTGTGGAGGGCTGGTACTGCTAAAATGAGAAGGGGGGTTGCTAACAAATTTAACAAAACTGCAATAATAAATAAAAGATTTTCCATAGACCATTTCAGTGGCTTGTAACATACACTTCTTACTAGATTTCTACCCTTGCCTGTAAAGATAAGAAAGTAGCATTTTATCCCGAGCCTCATTGTAACTTAATTTATAAATCATGAATTAATTTGCTATTGGACGGAGTTCCCCTGGAAATGAATGTGGATTAAATAGTGTTACATACAGTGCTAGCTTTGCATGCAAGAGGTAGTGGGGTCAATGCCCAAATTCTTTAAGCACGTGCCTGAGTGCTCCTGGTAAGCATGGTCAGTTGGTTGGCCAGCCTCCTCTTCACTCACCCACGCAAGTGAGCTGGCTGCATTTGCTGGTGGGACAGTCAGCAGGGATTTGATACAAGTAACCAGGGTTATTGAGTCTGAGGTTGTTTCCACAGCATTACATGCCATACAAAGTGTAATGGGTCACCCAGATCCAGGACGTTCCACTCAGGTGATTGCAGGAGAGGAGGGAGATGCTGAGAGCAAAGGATCAGGAAGGCTGGTCAACAATATGGCCCATTACAGAGGAACAGGTGCAGTGGTACATGCTGTTGTTGTTAACCCATCAACTGGAGTCCTCCACAATCTCGAATCACCTTTCTGCCATTACATTCATCAGTGGGCTAAATGGTTATCCAGATCCTTGCAGTGTTTTTTTAGTTCAAAGGTTTTTGGCAGAGTGGTTGCGTACCGGTGGCCCCAGCGAGGATTCCCGTCATCCCATCACAGTTTACATGTTCAGGAATCTCATGCAGATCCTTGGCTCTGAATGTCATAGTGGACAAGAGGTGGCCTCCTTCAGGGCAGCATTCTTGATAGCATTTTTTGGTGCTTTCAGGATCAGCGAGCTAATACCTGGGTCCATTAGGGACTCTACAGGAAGGGCTTTGGAACGGCGTGATATACAATGGCATGAGCATTCAGTGATATTACACTTGCAAAGGTCGAAGACAGATCAAGTCAGCCAGGGTGAATTTGTTATCCTCCGGGTGGGTGGTGAGCCTGGGGTCTGCCCCATTCAGGCTTTGAAGGCCTACATGGCAATACGAAAAAAGGGGGAAGGCCCCTTTTTTATGCACGATGATAGGAGTCCCCTTACAACATACCAATTTGTTACCATGTTGAGACGGGGACTGATGAGGTTGGGGCTGCCAGCCCATGCATTTGGTTCCACTCCTTCAGAATCAGGGCAGCAACGGCAGCAGCACAGATAGGTATGGGAGCAGAGGCTATTCAGGCAATCAGGAGTTGGCATTCGGACACGTACCGAACGTATGTAAGACCTCAGGCAGTAAGTCGGCATTAATTTGTTGTAATCTCATTACAGATGTTAGGCAACCGGCCATGCAGACAGTGGTGTGGATCTGCGGGCACAGTATTGCCTTTTGGGCGCATAGGCATGTGTCCAAGTAGCCTGAGGGTTTGCAGCTGGGCTTGTGGTGAAGCAGTACTCAGTTGGCATGCAGAGAGGGGCATGTTATAGCATCAACTGATACTGCTGCTGCATGCTGTGTGGGCCCATCAGCGGCCACCAGATATAATTGTGGTACACCTTGGGGAAAATGATTTGGGAATGCGTAAAGGGGTGGAACTAACATTCAGAGCAAGGAGGGACTTGAGGCTGATCCTTGAAATGTTTCCAGGAGTTAACATTGTCTGGTCAGACACGCTTCAGCGCAGGGTCTGGCAAGGAGCCATGAGTCCCCCGCCTCCTTAGGGTGGACAAGGCAACGAGGTATGTGAACAGGGAGGTGGCCAAATTCTTTGGGACCCTAGGAGGGGCAGTAATTTCACATCCTGGCATACTATATGGGGCACCAGAATTGTTTTGGGAGAATGTTTTTGACTGATATAAAAGAGGGCATTAGGAGATGTCTGAGAACTGGACTGGGTTTGGGGAGGAGGTAGCCAAGCTAATGGCTGACACCAACTTGTGGCGGATGTCCAGTGTAGGTACTCCATAGAAAAGGTATACAGTGACCAGATAAATGGCTTGGAAAAAGACTTAACAAGAGATGTTTGGTAAAGGAGTGAAGGGGGGGGGCGGTTGGGGACTTCTATGATTGGTACGTCAGGGAGCCAACCCCCATTATAGCCCACCTGAAGCCTCCTGCGAGGGGGAGGGTGGATGGTAAGGTCCCGCAATGGATTTGCTGGAGGGACCTGAATAGAAAAAGAGGGGGAGCTTGTAAAAGCCCCCCGGGTAATTATGGAATAAATGGGGTTACCTTCACTGTACACTTTTATCTGCTGGGTAGTCCCAGACATCTAATAATCAAGTTGTGGCCTGATTAAACCCATCTCAAATGTCTCCTGTCCTTCTTTCAGTAGAGCCAGACAACAAGAAGGGGGGTTGCTAACAAATTTAACAAAAGCTGCACTAATAATTAAGAGATTTTCCATAGACCATTTCAGTGGCTTGTAACATACGCTTCTTACTAGATTTCTACCCTTGCTTGTAAAGATAAGAAAGTAGCATTGTATCCTGAGCCCCATTGTAACTTCAGTTATAGATCATGAATTAATTAGCTATTGGATGGAGTTCCCCTGGAAATGAATGTGAATTAAATAGTGTTACATATGAGAACTGGGAAAGAAATTTCAGATGAGCCATGAGATATATTATCACTAGCCTTTTTAGAGTGGACTCTTTGGGAGTGGGGGTGTATATATACACATACATGCTGGGGCCTTTCACTGCAACAAGGAAAGGCTCTGGCAGAGGAGAGGCAGTGAGGAAAGGCTCCAGTAGTGGGGAAGTGCCGGAGCCTTTCCCCATGTAGAGTACAGACGTGGCACTGCCAAAACCTTTCACTGTGGTAGGGGAAAGGCTCTGACAGCAGGACACTCCACGGCTAAAAATAGCAGTGCTTGATCATATAGAGAGCCATGTCGAATATATACCCTGGGGGTTCAGTCATGTAGGGCACTCTACTCACCTGACCTATGCCTCACCATCTATATTACTGTTTATGCCTGTGCTAGCTGAGCGTGCCATGTCTGTACTCTACATGCTGCCATAACAGTAGATGTACTCTAAAGGTACCAGAACTACTCATCAAGGAGATTCTAATACCTACTATTTATTCCTGAACAAAGATACATTTTTGCAGTGTTCTCTTAAGGTGGCCAGGGTCAGGTCTAGATGGATTATGGGCTGGAGTTCCAGAGGTGACAAACCGCCACTAAGAATGTACTAAGGATCTGAAGAGAAGTCCTAGGGGTTTGAGTCACTTGAAGTCAGTGGGTTGTACCTTAATTGAGGGGTCTAAAGAGAAGAGTGATGAGCTTCTAACTACACAAGGCTCTGATATTGTCACTGTTCGGTCTATCAGCCTTCACAGAGAAAGCGCCGATCACAACACATCAGACGTGTTGTTCTAGCCAGTCCTCCAACTACCCGCTGGCCAAGCTGTCAGTAGCACCGGACACCCGATTGACATAGCGCACAGCAGCCTAGAACTCCTGAGCGATCCGCCAACCACAGCCTCCCAAGCAGCTGGGATTACAGGCACGCGCCACCACACCGGGCCCTGATATTGTACATTTGTATAATTAATCCTTTGTGCTCTTAGCCAAACCAGAATGCCTGCAGCAAATAACTAAGCAGAAGTCCATTCCTAATTAGAAATGGTCTGAAGTTAAAGTACAAGGTTAGAAGTCAAAGACATGGGCTGTGTTCTTGATACCATCACAGGCTTCTGTGTGAGCTTTGCCAAATCACTCTAACCTCTCTCTGCCTCAGTTTCTTCATGTGAAAAATGAGGAAAATATTTCACAATGGCGTTGTCAGATTCAGTATTTGTAAAGGCTTTTAGAGCCTTACATGGAAAATGCTATAGGAATGCAGTGTGATCAGTTCTTCCACTGGACATTTTGATTATTAGAGCAACGAGGAGTCCGGTGGCACCTTAAAGACTAACAGATTTATTAGGGCTTTCGTGGGTAAAAAACCCACTTCTTCAGCTGCACAGAACGCCCGGTCGAAAAGGGACCCTGGCGGCTCCAGTCAGCACCACTGACCGGGCCATTAAAAGTCCAATCGGTGACGCAGCGGGGCTAAGGCAGGCTCCCTGCCTGCATTGGCTCTGCGCGGATCCCAGAAGCAGCAGCATGTCCCTCCTCCGGCTCCTAGGCATAGAAGCAGCCATGGGGCTGCAGGCGCTACCCCCGCCCCAAGCACCAGTTCCACAGCTCCCATTGACCATGAGCCAATGGGAGCTGCGGGGGCAGTGCCTGTGAACAGGGCAGTGCACAGAACCGCCTGGCTGCGCCTCCGTGTAGGAGCCGGAGGGGAGACATGCTGCTGCTTCTGGGAGCTGCTTGAGGTAAGCGCTGCCCGGAGCCTGAACCCCTGACCCACTCCCCTGTCCCAGCCCTGATCCCCCTCCTGCCCTCGGAAGCCCTCGGTCCCAGCCCAGAGCACCTTCCTGCACCCCAAACCCCTCATCCCCAACCCCACCCCAGAGTCAGCCCCCCCAGCTGGAGTCCCCACACACGCCCGCAGCCCAAGCCCCTGCCCCAGCCCTGATCCTCCTCCCACCCTCCAAACCCCTCAGTCCCAGCCTGGAGTACCCTCCTGCACCCCAAACACCTCATCCCCAGCCCCACCCAAGAGCCCGCACACCAACTCCCTGAGCCAGCCTGATGAAAATGAGCAAATGAGTGAGGTTGGGGAAAGTGTGTGACAAAGGGAGGGGGGATGGAGTGAGCAGGGGCCTCGGAGAATGGGCCGGGCCTCAGAGGAGGGGCAGGAAGGGGCGGGGCAAGGCTGTTCAGTTTTGTGCGAGTAGAAAGTTGGCAACCCTATTCCAAGATAAGATCCAGGTAGTGCTAGAAACCAGTGGAAAGCAAAGAGAATGGTGGAGGCAATGTCTGTCCCCTGTACTGAAGGGTTTTGTTGTTCACGTTTGCAGTTCAGTGGTCCTGTTGGATTCTAAGATGCTTCTTCATGTTCAGTGATTAGTGTGTTTTTCTAATCTGCACTTGAGCAACATTCTTTCAGGCATTGGCTTTGACACAGTTAGTGATTTTTTTTTTTATCATCTCCATGTTGGATTACTAGAAAGTTCTAAACTTGAGGCTACACCTGAAATACCATTTGGAAACCAGTTAATGCAGAATGCAGCTGCATGCTTGATTTTCTGCTGTATCTTCTAGAGATGCTCTGA
This sequence comes from Macrochelys suwanniensis, assembly GCA_033296515.1. Classification (NCBI taxonomy): domain Eukaryota; kingdom Metazoa; phylum Chordata; order Testudines; family Chelydridae; genus Macrochelys; species Macrochelys suwanniensis. Next base: position 43,222,744 of record CM065783.1, read on the forward strand.
ATATCGTAATCATTTTGGCCCTCACATTTGAAAACGCTGGCCTTACATTTGAAACTAGATGTTGTCAATGATTTCTACTTTTGACCAGTGAAGAAACAAAGCTGAATAAAACTAAAATTTGAAACACCTATGTATATTTTATTATGTCTATTACAGTAATATCCACAGGCCCCAGTCAGATCAGCTGTGTATATAACTTTAAGGGGTTTGCTTTCTTATTTTAATATGGCCACAAATGAAATGTAAGTGAATTTCTGAGCAGCCACCTCTGCCTGGCCCTTGCTTTTCTTTACAGCAGATTCTCTTAAAAGAATAAGACTCCAAACTCTTGCTGATCTTCAGATGGGCACACTTTTGGTCAGGTTGGCAGCTTTTTGCCAAACCTGGCAATTTACCCCTACTGAAGCACAATGTAATCTCCCTGCCCCTCTACTAAATCAATCTTTATATGACTGCAGTGAGTCAAATTCAGCTCTCGGACATACTGGCATAAATCTAAAATAGTTCCAAAGAAGTTATTCCGTCTGCACACCAGAGCAGAATTTGACCTGGTGCTTAAATGATACATCGTTTCTGATTCAAAGTAAAAAAGGAGGGTGCTTAGCTATAACAGATGTTCTCCTTTTGAACAAATCTAGGCCCAATTAGAGTGCTCTGGCTTTTCTAAGCCATTTGGTTGTTTTTCAGTTAGAGGATTAAAGGGGAAGGCTTCCGTATAATTAAGTAGAAGGAAATAGGATATCTTGAGAAGAACAGTAAAGAGAAAACTAGCTAAATAACAGACTTCTGCGGAGGAACAGAAACAATTGTCCATGGCCTTGAGAATGCTGATGACTAATACGCCTGTTGCACATTAGAAATGTGTTGCTATGTACCCAATGTTCAGAAAGTAAAACTACAACAGAAGAGACTCCAAATGTCAGACGTTTAATGTGATAGTGACACATAGCACATCCACCCACAATCCCAGTTGTCCCATGCTAAGGAATGCTGGAGCTGGGCTGCTCAAATCTGACTCTTTAAAATTTCATTCAAGATTACTGAGGTTTTTAAAGGAATTATTGTCCTGAAACAGTTATGCCAGCTCACGATGACATTCCAAATCAGCCATCACTGAACCATTTTCACCATTATGGACTCTTGCATCACAGAAAATGCTCTCTTTACTAACTGAGCTGCTGGAATGGGTGCCTGATCATTAACAGGAACTTGGCCAGCCTGTGAGCTTCCTGCACAAGGACTCCTTAATAAGCACCCATGCCTCTGCACACAATGTCTATGTTTTCGTAATTTGCTTTCCTTCACATATCCCTCTTTGCATCAGACATATTGGATTTTTACACTATGCAGCAATTCCTCTCACTTGCTAACACCGCGCCATGTGTGGCTTTCTTCCATGCGGCTAGCTCTTCTGCAGCAGTGGCTCCCAATGTATATTCCACCTACAAGATGTTCACACTCAGTTTTTAGAGATTATTACAAATTCAGTCACACAAACTAATCAGATATTTCATTTTTCGTTTGCCTTTTCAGACTGCTAGTACATGGGGCGTGCACACGCATGCACATACGAGATAGCCAATTTTTCCCATTTCTCAGATTTAGAATCAGAAGAGTATTCAGGGTTTCAAATGTCCAGTTTTCTAATTAGAAACCCTAAAAAATTTGTGGATGAAATGGAAACCCTCTTCATCACCCAGCTGTAATACTGGACTGTTCCATTGTGATTACTCAGTAGTTACCCACACTCTGCATATGCTGCGTTATGGCTAAGTGGGTCTCCTGTCAGATGCCTGTTGCTTTGCCTGTGTAACCTGGGGCGTGGTGTGTGGTTGTATGTAATATATCCCACTCTGTGCTGCTTGTCAGCGAATATGAGTTGTTACAGCCCACAGAGAGGGAGTATTTGCTCTTTATGTCAAGCTGTCATAGCTCCTCTTTCAACTCTGGGGGTTTCCAGTTCAAGCCCTGGTGTATCAGTCAAAATGGCTGCTCACACATGTATGTGAGAATTATTTTTTCCTGTGGAGGTAAGTAGCCAGACCCACCCCTGTATGCTGCTGTCACAAAACAGGGAGTTTCTGGGTGGAATAGAGCTAGGGCGCTCTCACCATCCTCCCTCCCACTCCCCGACATAAGGGGAGGTCCCTAGTGAAATGGGTTATGAAGCCCAAATGAAAACTACAGGAGAGTTTACAAAGGAGGAAGCATAGAAGCCAGAGAGAGAAAAAGGTGGTCAGGAAGCAGGGAGAGCTGCCTGGTGTGCTGGGTGACTGGCTTGCTTTCTTGTTGGAAGGGTCCTTCCTGAGCTTAACCGATTTAAACTTCTGAAAAGCTGGGTCTAGGGAGAAGGCTCATGTTTAGATCAATCCCAATGTTATGAGCTAGTTCATTCTGTCAGTGTGTTGAATTTATACTGACTCCCATTACCATCATATCTGACCACCTTCCACATAAAATTAATAGCTAAGACCCAAGAGGGCTTCATGGAGTCTTGGGCACTTCTCCCTTTTCAGGTTCAAAACTCTGCTTGGGGTAGGGCATTTGATTTTTGTAAGGGTTTATTAATTTCCTCTCTCTCTCTCTCTTTTTTGGTAGAGGGTTTAGGTGTAGAAGGTGCTGTGGCAGTGTTGTGAGTGTCATGGTGGAAAAGTTTTCTCAAAGAGGAAGGTATTACAGCATTTCTTAGACTTCTGTCTCTACTAGAGGCTTCTTCCTATTGGAAATGCAAACTCGGAGCTATAGAGTTGCTTTTAAAGATACTGGCCTCACCGAGGCACATCCACCTCGTGATATTTGTCTCTGATGGTGGAGCTATACCCTCCCCTCTTGACCTCACTAAGGGACAGGATTCTGGCATGGGGAGATAAGGGTGAGATGGTCTCCCTATGTGCTCTTGCTCCTCCCAGGGGGAGCTAGAAGTAGGAACTTTGAGCGTTGCCATATCTCAGTTTTATTGCAAATCTCGTGATATTTGATATGTGATGTGTCAGAGCAGAAGACATTTACACTTCCATCATAGCAAGCTGTCCCATAATAGTGAGTGTTAACATCCTTGTAAACTCTGAAGATTTAGTAATCATATATTACGGAGTCTATAAAATTTGGGATTGTTGAGAGTTTATTGTCATATATTATTTTAGTGCATATTAATTATAATTCAGTTTAGATGCAGATTGGTTCAGCAAAATGAACAGCCCAATTGCATTTTATAATTATTTTGTAATTCTTTCATTTAAATTCATAATTAAATGGCAGCAGATTTATGGAGGCTTCTGGTTTGAGTTTTGATGCTAATGGATGGTTGATAATTGTGATGTGCACATCAGTTAATGGTTAGGTTGAAATGAAAGCAAAAATTGTGAATTTCACCTTTTTGCTCTTTTCTAATCCTTGCAGTACCTATCTTTGATTCATTATAATTATTTATATGACAGTGATGCCTCGCTGTCTCAATCAGGATGAGGGCCCCATTGTAGTAGGTGCTGTAAATCCCTGTAAATTACAGTCCCTGCCCTAAAAAGTTTAGAATCTGTACTGAAAAGGAAAGGCTGTAGGGTTCAGTGAAAGCAATACACTGTAACAGTAGAGAAATCAGAGTGGTGGTCTGCAAATGTCTTGCTGGTTCCATGATTTTTTGGGAGAGTGGTTCATTTGCCAGTTCACACATCCCAGCAAATGTACCAAGACTAGCGGTGGTTCGAACTGTTCCATTGTGCCCTGCACTACCTCTGTCCTTCTAGAAAATGATTACCTCTTCTTTGTAACACATCCATCTTTACTAACTTTTGTCTTAGATCTCCAATCTCTTCTCGAATTAAGTCGGGGTTGGGGGTTTTTTTTGATAACTTGGTATGCAGCTCCTTCACCGTAGGCTGGCTCCAATTAAGTGGTGCTCACATGCTTTCTCTGCATAAACGTTCTTTGAGGTTATAAAATGGAATTATGCCCTTGCTAACACTACTTTGATTCAATTGCTTCAAAAAAGAAGAGCACTATAGGGATATAAAGGTTAATTTCACCCATCTCAATTTAAGTTAAACAAGGATTTAATAAAGTTCAACAAATGCTGCTTTTACTACTCCTGAAAGACCAATTCTCCTGTATTCTTTACCAAGGTAGATTCTCTGGAATCTTTTATAGCAAACTATTGTAGTATTAGGACAAGATTTTCAAAAGAGCTCAGCACCCAGCAGTTCCCACTGAGAACAATGCAAGATGTTTGGTGCTTCAGAACTTGTGAAAACCTAGTCAGTTCAGCTAAATGTCTAAATGGGAGCTGAGCTGTTTTGAAAATCTGGCTCTTACATGATTACACAAGAAGCAAGTGCCAGTTAGAAATAGGGTACCAACATTTTTGTGTTTCTTAGATTCCCTACATCGGAAAAGTTGATATCTGGCTTTTTAGGAATCATCAGCTGAAACCCACCTCTGGTGGATCACTGTACAATCCAGCTTTCTCTTATACAATTAGCAATTAGCTTTAACCGAACTATGAACATGACACTTTCCCGGCTTCCATGTGTAATAATAGTAAAGTCATAAAGACTCAGTTGTTTCATTAAGACCTATTATTTCTCAGTTGCAAAAGCAACAGTTCATGTCTCAGAATCTTGCTGTATCTTGACTTTCCATGCTGATTTTTTTGGTCTTCAAGCCTAATCCTTCACATCTTTGTCTACCCATTATAGAGAGTTCTTCTGTGTCTTTGTCACTCTTAGATAGCGCTGGCCATTTATGCTGGTGTTAATAGCTTTCCTCACTCTTTTCTGCCTTGTCTTAAGCACACCTTTTTTTCCCCTTGAGCCTGATTCTCCTTTCACACCTATTTTACGTGGTGGACAAAAGTCATTTACATTTGATTTGTGGAGTGTAAAATTTGTTTTGCAAAAAATACTAAGTCTAGTCCTGGACCAGTGGTAGGCCAGATTTGACTTAGTGCAGGTTAAATGCTCTGTACCCCATTCCCAATCCCCTGCGCTTTATGGTGTAGCCACTATAGTCTAAAAAACTGTACATGGATCCAGTCTTTCCCATCTCCAAGGAATTTTGCCTTTGACTTCAGTGGCTATAAGGTTGGGCCCAATTTTTTAAAAATACCGTAATTACTGCACAGTAACTTTGGCTCTGAATCCCCCCACCCCCACAAATGTTTTGATGTTCCTAAAAATATGGGGGTTTAGTATTTAAAAAATTGAAATCTCAGCCCTAAATGAATGATTATCAGAGCTGCATATCTGAAGTCAAGACCAGGCCCTTAAAACACTGGTACAGCAGCTGAATTGAAGGAGCAGTTACAACCTAAAGTGTCAATGATATGTGTCTTCAGTAGGTCATGACATCATCGACTTTTACAGCATAAGTCTATGAAGGCAAGATTGAATCTGCATGTTGAGAAGGGTTTGTTAGGCCTTGACATCCAGAGACTGTAACGTAGCAATCCCTAAGTGCAGATTTACATGATAGACATCAATTGTCTCTAAATATCAGGTGAGCAATATGCATTTTTAAAAGTCCCTAAATAGGTATTTACATAATTCGTTTTACGAAATCTATTGATGCATATTTACATAATAGACCACAACAGTGCCAAAAGATCCATTGAAGCACGTTTTGTCAGCACTCATGAAATTCTAGCAGATTTTTCCTCCCGATTTAAGCTCTTATGAAAAAGAAAATTGGCAATAACAGATACATTTCAGAGATGAGGCTGAGCATATGTCAAAGCCTCTTTGCACTGACCAAAACATGCACAAATCAAGTACCGTACTTAGTCACTGAACTAACCACTTTGCATATGTACATGTCAGTTTTGCATACACAAACAAGCATTGCTGGTCTCCCATATTTTTAGAGAGCCTGCAAGGATCAGCTAGTAGATCAGCAGCTTCTTCAGTTTCCTGACCAGGAGACTCCAGCTGCTTTCTCCTTGCCTCCATTGAGGCTCCTGCTTTTCTCCATCCCTCCAGCTTCTTCCTATTTAAAAACAAAAACACTTTATGCTCTCAGCCCCAGGGCATCAGCCATTGGTGGGGTGATGCAGGTAAGGCTAGGTTGTGGGGAAGCACACAGTTTATATATCACTAAGACCACCTGTGCAAATACATAAACACACCTAGAGGCCTGCTGAAAGTTTGACCCACTGGGATTCTCAGTTTTGATTCTTAATGTGATGTTCATCTATCATAGGAGTTGTCAACATGGGAGTTACAACCCTCAGCTATTCACTAACAGGTCAAGGGGTGGGACCACCCTGCCCTTCCAATATTGCTGAATGGAGGGGTGGGCAGTCTTACACAGCCGCTGTCTAACCCAGAGTGAGGTTTAGGGGGGCTCCTGCTATGAAAAAGGAGGTCTCAGACAAGTTTGGAACCCATTGAGCTAATATCAGATGTGCCACAATACCTCAGCACAAGAGGAATGGCCAAATTCAACCCCTAGACGTGCCTGGGTGACTCCAGCCGAAGACATTGGTGCAAACTCCCAGAAGTGGAGTTGGGCCATTAGAATGCAGTATCTGCTTTGAATGTGAATTCCCTTCCTCTTGTTTGTTGCACAGCCATGTATTGCCTGCAGGTGATTTTCTAACATGCTAATATATTGCAAATGCACTTAATTTTATGAGACATTTTATTATAAAAGTTTACTTTTCATCCTTAGTTGTTTGTCTCCTTTACACTTACATTGGTTTGAATATTCATCCTGTTGAATGAGAAAAGGGTTCCGCAGTTTCACAGTATGCCATTAATACAATAGTGTTTCTAAACCTTTTGGTATTTCTACATGAAACATGTTTTTCTTGCTACTGATATTCAGTAGTGTGATGGCTCTAACCAACCTCTCCATCAATAACTGTCAGCTGTGATAGAACTGAGGTTCTGGTTGCCGGATAAGCCTATCAGTGTGAAATAGAGGGTATGCATGCTGAATATTGCCAGACTAGAGCATGAGAAAAGGATAATGTAAACTTTCCAGAGCAGAGGAGAAACCAGTTTAATACTATGATGTTTTGTCTTTGCTGCTTCTGTTAATATGTCTAAAATGTTTAGTTCAGAGTAATACCTTGCTATGGTTTCTTTTTATTTCACTTCCCACTGAAGGTGAACTGTATCAAAATTCAATGAACAAATATTTCCTATGAATTTATCTATGGACCTGAACTTTCCCTTGACATTATGACTAACCTCCATTGTCATCTAATTTAACAGGTGCAATAAAAAACTCAGTTAATGTCTACTTAAATGTGGTTCTGGTGTGTTTATTTTGTAACTGAACATAAATCGTGACTCCATCATACCAGGACTTAAAGTCTTTTTTTAATATGATGATTTATTTGCAATAAACCCCCAAAAAACAGAAATTCAGGAAACATTTTATTTCCTCATTGCTGTAATCACTAGTGTGGAGGAAACCTGGATTTTGGTGAACTGTAGAGCATGCTGCAAGAATCAGGCTTCTTAAATTTGGGGGGTGAGCTGATGGGAGCAATTGATTGAGGTTTGACTCTTTATTTGTGAGAGAATTTGGTTTACAGTTAGGCCCCAGTCCTACAAAGACTTACACGTGCTTTAAGCATGTGAGTAGTTGCATTTACTTCAGTGACACCACTGAAGTGCTCTAAGATAAGCACAAGGGACCAGATCCTTGCAGTAGGTTGGACTTCCTTACTGCTGGTGCAATATCATAAATACGGTCTGTTTTTAGCAAGATGGGACTTCATCTGCCTCAGAATTTGCCAAGCTTAATTAAAAATGGCATTTATAATTGCAGCTTTGTAAAAGCTATTAACTGTTTATAAATGGGCTGAAACAATTCTTACTATGTAAACTTTCGCGTGAAGTACATGCAGTTTCCCTTTAAGCAAATGATTACCCTCAATACAAGCTCTTTTTAGTCTGAAGAAAATGAGGAGTGTGTGGGGGAGAGGAATGAGATGACTTTAAATGGTTTTTCATTCCCCCATCCAAAATAAGTTTATAGTTTCCCTGTATTCAATTTAATTAAGTCTTTGGTTTGACCTTTGCATTGAGCAATAAAAGTTAGCTGGGAAAGATGGGGGTAGCATGAGAACACAAACAAAGCACACCCCATGTCAGCCAATTGAGAGTAGTTTCTTTAACTAAAATGAATGAGATCATCAGGATGAATGCGACAGCCAAAGCATTTTCAATTATTACTAATATTTTTCTTCCTTGAGTCTGTTTATGTTTTTTTTTAATTACAGCTTTTAGCTGTGGCATGACATTTAGCAGATGCCTTCAGTGCTTGGTGCTGTGATCGCGTCCACCCCCTAGACTGGCAGGAATACCTAACCTTTGAAGTTGGGAGCACGCATTTGTCTTTAGCCATAAAGGCAAATCCGGCATTCCTTGCATCCCCCAACTCCAATTAACTTTAATGGGAGTCTTGAGCTTGCAAAGCATGCAGGATCAGAGTCACTCTTAGGCTTTTGTAGGTTACTAGTGAAGTATGTACAGAATGTCTAGGCATAATTAATTAATGGTACCATACAGTGAAGTTGTCACAGAGCTTTTTAATGGCTTCTTTCATTAGAAGAAAAGTTACAACAAAAGATAAGCAGATATACCAGGAACATCATGTTTTACAGATACTGCCATATTATGTACCAGAATATAATGTCAGCCATGCTTCATACACTTGGGGTACCGGGCAAGCTAGTTAAGCCTAAAGATGAAACCATGATAAACACGTCTCTGCTACTGTAATAAAAACAGATGTTTCAAAGAAATGTAAAACATGCTTGGCACATTTTGAACACATGCTTTCAGCTTGTGTGCATTTGAATAGGTCCTATATTAATACACACAATGTTATGAAACCTTTTGTTGTGGATGACTGACTGATTACAGAACTACCACTGATACACCCAGGTTGGATGTTTTAGATGATTTCTTCCCAAGGAAAGGAATGAAGATTGGTCTATCTTGACATTTTTATCATTGTAGAGACTGAGGCAGTTATCTCTGTGGGTTTACTTTTTAGCTTTTGGAACTAATAGAATTTTATTGTGCCTCATGAAAATCATGCCTGGCTTACTGTAGCAGCTGTATATCAAAAGCAAAACAAATATAGGAACAGGCTTCCTTACTACTGTATGGCTCAGTCAATGGGATACTGAATATGTTGCTTGCACATAAGTTTATATAGAGTACAGATTGCTGGGAGTGGTGGAAGGAGGCTGCCATTACAGTTTAAGTATGACTTCTGTGTGCCAGACATCTCAACTTGTCCTAGAGTTATCCCACATTCTTGCCTTTCTCTCACACATTTTATTTTTATTACAGTAGGGCCTAGAAGCTCCTGCCATCTTTGGTGCCCCGAGATGCTAGTCACAGTCCCTGCCCTGAAGAGCTTACATTCAAAGTTCTCAAAGGGTGAGGAAAAGGAAGAAATGTTATCTCCATTGTACCCAGAATAAGTGATTTGCCCGCTGGCACACAGGAAGTCTGTTGAAGAATATGATTTAAACCCAGGTATTCTGAGCCCCCGTCCAATCCTGTACTTACAAGTTCATCCTTCCTCCCATCTAGTTTTTCAAGTACTTTTCCCTCACCTGAGGTCCCAAATGGAATAGATTCATAAATTCCAAAGCCAAAAGAGACCACTGTAATCATCTAGTCTGACCTCCTGTACAACACATGGCATAGAATTTCTCCCAAATAATTCCTAGAGCAGATCTTTTAGAAAAATATCCAATCTTAATTTAAAAATTGTCGGTGATAGAGAATCTGCCATGACTTTTGTTAAATTGTTCCAATGGTTAATAACCCTCTGCTAAAAATGTACACCTTATTTCCAGTCTGGATTTGCTTAGTTTCAGCTTCCAGCTATTAGATCATGTTATACCTCTCTCTTCTGGATTAAAGAGCCCCTTATCTAATATCTTTTCCCCCATGTGGATACTTATAGACTGTGATCAAGTCATCCCTTAACTTTCTCTTTGTTAAACTAAATAGATTGATTTCCTTGAGTCTATTGCTCTAAGGCATGTTTTCTAATCTTTAATGATTCTTCTGGCTCTTCTCTGAACCCTCTCCAGTTTATCAGCATCCTTCTTGAATTGTGGGCATCAGAACTGGTCATGGTATTCCAGCGGTGGTTGCACCAGTGCCAACTATAGAGGTCAGCTAGCCCTCACAACATATGTCTCCCAAGGTATCTTCCTCTCCCTGACCTAAACCCACTGAGATAACTATTTAAATGAGTAAATTGAGGCAAGTCAGATGTCATCTATATAGTTCTGGGTAGTCAAGGACTTCACACATCAAACTTTCCAGAATTGAAAGGAAGGTATCCTCAGAAACTTGTTTTGAAGTTTGCATTTGTGCATCTAGTATGTATTGTATTAACTCCAGAGGGCTTGCTTAGGATTTCTATAGCTCCTCGTTCACCACCACCTCAAGCCACCATCCTACAAGGAACTTTGTGTGGAAACAGCCTATCAGGTACACATTTCTCAAATTCATATGAATAATTTGATAGACTAAGAACATTACATAAATTCAGAGGCCAAAAAGGTATTACTTTTTATCTAATTCAGAGGTCGTTTTGGCTCCAAAGCTTGTGTACTAAACTTACCTCTTACTGCTTCAATAAACATCACATTATCTACCCCATCTTTTTTTTCTGCAGAAAAACCTACACTCAAAAACCCAACGTTTTTGGAATTGCAAATTATGAATTCTCCAATCTTGATGGGGAGGTTTTTTTGACAGTTGGAGAGTTCTCAAATTCCCCTCTAAGAGTGATAATCTTTCATTTCTCCCATTTGTCTGCTGCAGCTACATTTGAAAGTAATTAGTATTGGTCACGATGTCAGGATAATACATCATTTGGAGATTGTTGGTGCTGTTGAATAATTATGCATTTTAGGGATATTACATTGTTTTGAGATTTCAGGGCTCCTTCCTTGGGATATGTAAAAGTAATTTCAGCTTGTGCTCCTGAAGGTGATAAAAAGCTAATAATAATACTGCAGCACCTACTGTAATTTAAGAGCCTGTTCCAGCAGGTTGCACCTTGCTTTAATTTTCTCACTAAGATAGAAGTAAAACTCACCAAGTGACTGAGCACGAACGTCAAGAATGACTGCAGGTGTTTGGGAACTGGCTCAAGCTCCCTATTTCGTTTCATCCTAGCCTAGAGGTGTAGTAGTAGTAGCTGGTCCCTCCAGCTCTTTCCACAATGCACGAAGCCCATATAATTATGAGTAGACTGGCAAATATCTCTGCATTTGGTTTTATTCGAAACGAACTCTGTGACTCTCTTCAAAGCAAACCCCACAGGGGTTGCACGTTTGTGTAGCGCAATGATCCCGGGCTTCATATGTGCACACACTCCATGGCTGTCAGCTGATCACATGCAGGCTGCATGAGGAATAGTACTCATGAGCCGATGGCTCACTTCCCCTTCCACAAACATCACTGTTTTACCTCTTGCACTAAAGTAGAAACGGTTGCCTGTCAGTAAGATTCTCCTCACAGTGCAGCCACCAGATGGTGAGACTAAGAAGAGATGGACTTATCAATATCCAGTTCAAATGGTCATCTGAAGTTTATCCAAGTGCCCCATCCTTTGAGAAGATCACCCTTCTTACCTCTTATCTTTGCTGCCCCTCTTCATTGACAACAGCACCACTAGCAATCAAAGGGGACTTGGCTGTCTCTCCTTTGCCTCAGTGGAAGCATTATTTTGTCAGGGACTGAGGGAGGCTCAGCAAGCACAGCAGTTTCTGTGAGGGGAGGCACCACAGCACACTCCTTTTTTTGTAGCATCAGAGAAAGGTTCAAGCTCAGCTCACTCCGGCAGAAGAGCAAAAATTAATAGTTCTCATTTGAATTAAATTTGCTTGCCCATCCCTCAGAGCGTTGATAAAAAACCTTAACACACACTTAAGCAGGACTTCCTGGTTGTGTTCAGTAGAGGGCAGTAGTATTTGTACACACTAGTAAAGAATTTGATGATCTTTAATTGGCCATGTCAGGGCCAGGACCAGGGCAACACACTGCAGAACAATTACATGAAAGCTATGGGGACACAATACAAGGCCTCACATGTTCAACTTCCCCTAGCATGCTGGCTAGCCTCTCCAAAGGAATGTATTGATTGGTGTGAGTATTTACGAGACTCTCAGTCCCATCTGAGAGGCAGTTACATTACTGTATAGCAATCTGTGGTTAGATCGTTGAGGTGAAGATAACACTAAATGCTCTAAACATCAATGTCAAGTAATTTTCGTTAAGTGTTTTGTTTGTGTTGTCAAGATGATGCAAGATCAGTTAAACGGTGGCCCAGATCCTCTGGTCTAGATGAGCTGTACTCAGTGCAAAATGGCTTTATGGCTGCTTTGTGTCTCATGAGAGCAGAGTAGGGTCCAGGATCTGGCCCATCACAGCTGTGTGTTACTGTTTTACATAATAAACCCTAAATGTATTGACTCAGTTTTGAATTATATTTTCCACACTTTAAACATTCTTAACCACCCCAGTGAATTTGAATGTACCACCTTTGCTTGCTGTAGGCAGCAGCTAAGACCTAAGAATGGGGTTTAGGCTCTGTTGTTAGAATGGTCAGTTTCTAAAAGAAAAGCAGGCCATAGACTGTCTTCAAGATCTACCTCAAGTAAATTCAGAGAAACTAGCAAGAGCATCTGCAATAGCGTCATCTGGTGACTTCCCATAATGTTACATCCTCTGCTTACATAAGAAAAAAAATCTTATCAAGTTCACTGATGATTAGTACTAACAAGGACTTGAATTTATTCTCTGCCAAATATTTCATAACTTAATGTTTGAATATTCATAACAAATCAACGTTTCAGTCTCTCAGGCAGTTTTACAACACAGCCAGCATCATAAATATAATGATTGTCCCTGTCTTAGGGTTTCTCTGAGAATTTGGCAACAAATTACTAGGTTTGATCATCAGCACTGTTAGAAAATTGGCATCTGATCTGGAAATAGAGTTTTGCAATTAATCAGAATCACCCGACTGCAACTTGAGCAAAGGTCTATGGTTACATCTGAACATTCCTCCACTATTCATCTCTATCTTGGTTAGTGTAATTAGGCTTTGACAGTGCCAGGTTATCACTGATCATCCAGAATCTGTATACACACCACTCTGTTTCCTGGCAAAGAGGTGAGACTTTAACATTCCTGTTGTAATATCTGGACTTGTTTTAGCTGCAAGCTTTTCTTGAGCTGTAGTTCACCTGATGAGTTAGCTTTAACTGCTGATTTATGAAAGACAAAATCAAATGTAAACAATAACTCAATAGTAGGTGAGCACTATCACCTGTTAGTGTATTTCTGTTCTCCAGCATGAAACAGTAGGGGTCTACTCCACTGCGCTTAGCTTTTTACGAACAGGTGTTTCACAATCTGTTCTTTTTCTGTTGGCCACTGGGTTGCACATAGTGCAGGGTAGGTGTTATGTGAAGGAAAACATAGTTGTGTGATAATTGTTGAAATTCTTGTGACAAATCATGAACTTTTCTTTTTGTACCTACCCAAGGAAATCATAGAGCTTGTCTTCACTGGCAGAGATCATTTGAGTCCCAGAAACACACAAAAACCATTAATTGGAGTCCTTGTGGCACCTTAGAGACTAACAAATTTATTTGGGCATAAACTTTTGTGGGCTAGTGTGTTCTAGCCCATGAAAGCTTATGCCCAAATAAATGTGTTAGTCTCTAAGATGCCACAAGGACTCCTTGTTGTTTTTGCTGATACAGACTAACACGGCTACCACTCTGAAACCTTAATTGGAGTGTGGGGGTATAAGCTAAAGCTTACATGAGCACAACTGGTTGGCTGCTAACATGAGCACTCTGCAGTGGGGATGCAGGCTGTGCCTCTGCGTGCCACTAGTCCTCCAATGCCTTCCCATAATTCCCTTCATATGTCCAGAAAGGACAGACAAGTTCTCCCACAATTCACTGGGAAAGAAATTCTAGAGTAGCTCAACTTACTGCAGTGTAAATAATTATGGGATGGGCCCCCAGAAGTCTTAGTGCCTCTCATGAGTGAGTGCAGTGTCAATGTGAACACAGCATCTCAAGTGTCATTTCACAGTGTGACTGCTCTCACTCCAGTGAGGCTAAATTGAGAGGAGTAACTCAAGTGCAGATAACTTGAGTAAGTTCTGCAATGAAGACATAGCCATATGTTCTTGGCATGTGTCTTCCTTGCGAATGCTCTTTCAAATCTGTTATACCCAATAGTTGGATCAGATATAGGGATGACAGATTTTGGAAAGGCTATCTTTCTTAAAGGCACATATAGGAATATGAATGTACATCCATCTATTGTTTTGGGGGGTTTTTTTTAAACTTTTGAATGAAGTCTTTATTTGGATTGTATCTAACAACTGGTTATGTTTCAAAGTAGGCATTTAACATCCTTGGTACTATGTCAGTTGTCAGCCTTAAACCATGAGAGAATTATCTGATTAAAGTGTAGTGTGAGTGGATACAATGTTTGGAGGGGAAGGGGGACAAAGTGATACCAAATATCTCTGGAAACTGCTACCGTTTATAAAGGAATGATCAGATTTTATTTGGAATTCTTCAGATGCAAGTGTGACGTTATTGACAATAACTGGAAACGTATAGATCATTGTTGCAACCAAGGTCCTGTAGTGGCACCAAATCTTATATAAAGGGGGTGAAATGAGGTGTCTAAGACCAGGTTATGCTTGGCTGGTTATGATTATGCCATTTATATGTATGTATCAGTTTTGTAGTTGAAGTTATGAATATGGTGCTATACTGTCTGTATTTCAAACTTGGGCTGTGCTTCTGGGACCCCAGACAAGCTGGTATCAGCTCTGCCAGGCCTGCTTGATGGCCCATTAAGAACCATCAGTGATACAATGGACCCATTGAGAGAAGGCAGACACGCCTGTGACTCAGCAAGGTATGCAGGGACATGCCTATGAGCCGAACTCTAAGGTTTTTTCTTGCCATGTGCCCCAATGCTTGTCTTTGGAACAAAGAAAGAGAGGCCACATGATGAAAGGCTATAAAAGACTACTGCAGCTCCTCCATCTTGTCTTCTTTCCTGCTTCTTACCTCTGGAGGGACTTTGCTACAAATGGAAGCTCTGAACAAAGGACGGAATGACCCATCCCAGCTGTGGATGTATTCCAGAGACTTGATTTGAACTTGCAGTTTATTCCATCTGGGGTAAAACCAAAGTCTCCTCTGGCTGGCTGGTTTGGTTTGCCTTAGAGGTGGAAAAACCCCAGCCTTGGGCTGTAACTGCCCTGCTTGAAGCAATTTGTCCTGAATTGGCACTCTCAGTTGGGGCCCGCCAGAACCAGCATCGTTACAGCAAATATATGTAGAAGACATAAATTGAAAAAATTATATAATGCTTCCCTTCAATAAAATTAATTCAGTGAACTTTGGCAAAAAGGCAAAGAATCTGTAAACAGCTAACATGGATTGAACTTTAATATATTATTCTGATACATTTGGCCTTGTTTTATCAATAAATGTTTGAAAAAGTAGAAATAAATATACTTGCATACCTTAAAGATGTGCAGGGCAGCTGAGCTGGCTGAATGCTGGGAAATTGTTCACAAGTATTTTCACAAGATCAGAATTGGAATCTGACCATGCTCATAAACTTTCTTCCACCTTTCCACCAACTCTTGTGGAATCATTTATTGTTTGTGCAAATGTTTGGGGAGGAATTCTTCTTTGTGTAAATGCAGGAATGCATGCCCATCCACGCCTCCATTCTCCTAAAAAGTGTGTACAAATAAATGTATATTCCCTAGAATCCTATATTCATTCAAACACTCAATCAAAGTGTAAGGTGATCACCCAGCAATACTTTGTGTATTGACATGGTATGTTTGGGAGGAAGAAAGTAAGAGTGTTTTAAAACTCCTGGCTTTTTCCAACAAAATGAATAAATACAACTTTAAATTAGAGGGTAGACAGACACTCAGAGTCTCTCCACTCTTGGCTTTTGTCCCTCTTTCACCACAAAATCCATTTCACAAACATCCAACCCTGGCTTGCTCAGTTCCTAGTCCTATGACTGCACAATCTTCCTCCACTATAAATTAATTCTTCCTCCAGTTCTCCCATCTTCCTAGCCAAACAGCACTACTTTCCCACTCTCAGATCTCACACCACCCATCTCTCGCTGTGTAACATCTTGCTGACATCAAAGTGATTGCCAAAGTTCAACCATGATCTCCCATCTCCTCCTCTTCTCCTTCTATCACTTGTCACCTCCTCTGCCCTATAACCACCACCACCAAGTTTTCTCACTTGTCTCACCTCCAGTTCCTCCCTTTCCCTTGTTCTTTAAATGTATTCATTCTCTTTTGGCTATGACACTGAAACTATTCTTGCCAACATCTCCAATGATGACTTCCTAGCCATAGTTCAGGGCCACTACTCCATTCTCATCATCCTTGATTTGTCTGCTGTGCTTCATACCCTCATTCTGGAAATCTTGTTCTCCACTGTCCTTTTTTGTTCCTTCATTGTCTCTCTTGGCGGGTCTTCTCCTGAATGACCATTCACCATGGACAGCACACAAATAATCCGTGGGCTCAACTTTGTTCATAAAATAATAGTATTTGAGTGACAAATTGGTAAAAATATCATGATGTGTTCAGATAACTTACCAACAGAAAAGGGGGCATATCCGACTAACAAATCAGATTATTCACAACAAATAATTCTAAAATAAAGTAAAACACTGAAATTCACCATGCTATCCTAGTGCCGCTGTCAAAGCATTTAGTCCTCTGAAAATCACCTCATGAGAGCTGGAACTACTGAAATCCTCCTGTTTATGTGCAATGGTCACTTTTTAAAACTTTAAAATTTTGCCTTAGACAACATTAATTCAGCATTATTTGTATTGTGGTTGCACCTGGAGCCCCAGTCATGGACTAGAACCACATTGTGCTAGGTGCTGTACAAACACAGAACACAAAGATGGTCCTTCTCCAAAGAGCTTACAAACTACATTTCCTAATGCTGCACTTCACAGGTATTCCCTATATTAAATACAGTGACGTTACTAAAAATATATAATTAATTAACTGAAATATAATAAATAAAACATAATATAACATCAAGATCCAGTGTTGCCAATTCTCTCAATTTTATCACAAGTCTCGTGTTATTTGGAATCTTCTTAAAGCCCAAGCTCCTGGAGCCATGTGATTATGTGACTCTCAGCTTTCAATTTTTTAAAAGTCATCATTGTGGAGAAAAGCTTTAAAGCATGAACCCTTAAGTCTCAAAAAACCAGAAGAATAATATAAAAAGAATCCAAAGTTTATTTTGACAAGAAATATTATGACTTGTAGGGGCTTGACTCCTGTTTTTTGAAGGTTTGGGGTTGACAGTACTAGGACCGGGGGTTTTTTTAGCCAGTGGTAACATTGACACATGTTTAAGTACAACCACTATTCTTTCCTATGTGAATGTCAGTGCTAAACTGAACATAATCAGACCCAATTCTGAGATGATGAGAGACATGAGTAAGCAAACACCAAAACCAAAACACATGAATAAGCAATGGGAACGCCCATCAAAGTGCAATAAAATGTTAAATGCTTATAAGAGTTAAGTTTGTAGAATAAAAAGTAAATACATGTTTGAAAAAGAATTTAAACCACGGTAGGTCCTTTTAAAAACCATGCATCTTAAAATACCAGTTTTGCACAGTTAAACCCCAAATTAGAAATGCATCAGAGAATACCCTTGGCTATAAAGGCAGAGAGAGAGGATTAAAATGTTAGTCCTTCCCCTGGAAATGTTAAAGGCAGGATTTTCTAATGTATTATTTAGTACTTGTTATGTAGTGCATTAAGCACTCACTGCTGAGACAAAGGCTTTTAAAAACCAACAGCCTCCCTGATAGCATTAAATCTTACCTTAGATTTTTGGTTAAGTCAATATAAAAAAAAATAAATGAATTAATACAGTTCAGCCTGCTTGATTTATAGAGGCCAATCAAGTTACAATGCTGGGCATGGCCAAGTGAAAGAGGGGAATAGATTTACCTGAGTGAGGTCTTAATTTAATCAGCTGGCCCAAGAGAGCTGAAGTCAGCAGGCTGGGATGATATAAACCGCAGTAGAGAAATAGAAGTAGAGCTGCCTTTACCACAGTTGAAAAGGAGAATGACAGTGATGGAAGGGGAAGCGAAGCACTGTCAGAACACACCTATTTCAGTGATTTATTCTTAATTTACTTTAATGACCCTCTGAAGGTTGTCTGTTTTTCCTTGTGTTCTCAGAATATATATATTTTCTAAATGTTTACCACATGTTTTCCCCCCTCCTTCTATGAACTCCACCACAAAGTAGTTATTGAAGAGAAGCTATAGCTATATGCTCCATAGTGGAACTGTGAGAGCAGCTGGAGGGGCTAATCTGTTTCCACTGTGTATCTGCCAACATCCCTTCCCTGCATTCAACCTTGTTTCAGTTCTAGAAATTAGTAGTTCCTCCCAGATTAATGTTGATATTATGAGACAGATGAAGGAATGCCTTGAATTTATTTTACAGTTTAGATTGGCAAAAGAACAATGTGTATTTTCCAATACAATAGCTCATTTTTATTATGAAGTGAGTTTATTGATGGTTGATGAAAACTACTGACTTGCAGACAATGATCTCAGTTTGCATTTACATTTCTGAAATCCATTCCAAGAATTTGCTTCTGTAATTCGGAGTTACCTTAAAATCAGACTGTTGCTTAATCCATATTACAAATCTATTCATTTGCTCTCTGTGCAAATATACATTGCATTAATTGTTTTCACAAGGTATGGACATGAACAATGGCTGCTAATTAAGAAGCTATTTTGGTTTTTACCAGACACTTGGGTGTTTTCAAATGAATTGCACTCAGTATTGGATGAAATGGTAATTTTTCTAACAGCGCTAATAAAAAGACTCAAGGACAGTAGGATTTCAGTACTTCACACAAGTAGATGTCTTTATTTACTTGGACTTTCCAAAACTACCATCATTAGTCATCTCATTGTTTTAAAAGTCCACATTTTGTGTAGGAATCCACTAAGGAAATAATTTTTAACAAGTTCCATGCAAGAAGAAAATGGTTTCATATTGACTTCATTTGCACTTACCCTTAGACATGTTGGGACAGATTCAGCCTTGGTTTCCATCAGCCTCCATTGATGAATTGGATGTATTATGCCTCATGCTCCACTTGCGCATGCTTCAAAACTGAACACGCACACATGTTAATGTGCACCCGTTACAAATTAAGACTGGCACATCATCTAATACTTATTAATCCATGTACACTCATCTCCACACGGAGAGGCCAGGCAGCAAACATACTCCAACGCATGTTTGAATAATCCTAATGGAAACAAATAGGACAGCATGCAAGCAGCACAGTAGAGCTAATAAAAATGAAATATCAAAAACAACGCCCTAAGGCAAGATCTGCAGGAAGAAACAGAGCCACAGACTCTCACAAAGTAACTTCAGGAATGAAAAGGAATTAATGGGTTTGAGTCCTAATAGGAAATTTGTATGGGGAAAAATAACATCGCTAAATTGTTAATATTTCATCCTTTAAAAAAACAAACTGATTAATGGCCAGGAAAAGTAATTAAACAAAATGGGAACTGACCCTGCTAAACAAGCTACTTGCTTCAATATGGGAATATTTGTAGATTTATCTGATTGGTTTGAGGGGGAAAGATATTTCAAGTTTACCTTATGACTCATTTTTCTCATTGAGCCTGAATATGCACCCATAATGGGGAGCAAAGAGACATCACTTTATTGCCCGTGTCATCTACCCATTCAGTGGAGAGATGCATCAGGGAGAAAGCAGCTTATGTCAGGCTGCTACATCCCCACCCACTTCACATGGGCAGAAAGGTTGGGGATAGTAGAGCCTTGGCTCCACCTAATACCACACTGGTCAGCATAGCTATATTAGTATGTCAAAGGACACATTGCATTAGGTAAAGGGATGGTGCTAGGTACATTCCCAGGCCCCAGAGAGCAAGGGGAAACCAGGGAGCAGTCAGTGAGTCAGTCAGTCTGCTCCCAGGGCAGCCCATCAACACCGTGCCCCATACACAACCACACCTGACCCCTAACATTATGATTTAAAGCATGACTGACCTTACATAGTGCCATCAATTGCTAATCCAGTACCACAGGAGAAAAACATCATTGGCCTATGGCCAGATTCCAATGCACTTGACATTGTGAAGCTGGATGAGGGCACTAGAAGGAAACAAAGTTTTGGAACCTTCCACTAGAAGGTACTATACATTAGAGCTGGTTGTGAAGTGTTTTGTGGCATCAGTCTCAGTTTCAATGAACTTCCACTGAAACACAATTGTGTTGGAAGTGTGCCTCATTTCCTGCCAGCGAGCCCAGGCTCTTGGGGCTTCCAGGATCCTTGCTGTGCAAAGAGGAGGCTGGTAGCCCTGGAAGCCAGGGCAGGAGCAAGGGCTCTCAGGACCTCTAGGCTCTCAGCTCTGCAGCAGGGGACCCCACCTCCAGGGGGAGTTCCCGGGCTGCTCCTGAATTTCAACCAGCTCTGCTATACATACTTCTAGTCTTATTCCCCACATGCTCAGATGAGAGCACAAGTTGGGGTGCTTACTTCAGACGGTATTCTAGTAACAAACATTGTACTGAGGCTCCCCTTAACATGGGCAATTGACATCATGTTCTCTTTTCTTTTCTTTTTTCTGTCAGATGTACTCAAAGAAAAGAAGGCCTATTCAGAAGATAGGAATGAACCAAAACCAACTGTGAAAAAGATTGACACCACAGCCGCCACAACCACAACCAAGTCATCTTCTAAACACGATCTAGCCGGAAATGTGGGCAATCTAGCCTCAATTTCTTCACTTTTCATTGTAACGGCACTAGCGATTTTGTGGCACTGTCTGTCGTAGCTGCATTGTATTGCAACAACTGTCCAAGAATTTCTGTCTATTGTCATTTATACCTACAGCCTTACCCAATGGAAAACAAAGTTAAATGGCTCTCTAATATTATATGGTATGTTAGAATGAATGCTAAAAAAAAAAGGCTGATATTGGCTGATAGTGATTGTCAGCACTTATGCTGTGTCTGAAGAAGGTCCTTGATAGTATCTTATCCACTCAAGATATAAAGAGAATGATGACAGGGGATCTGAGTAGTTTAAGTTATTGGGGTAGAAATAATTAACATTAAAATTGTAAATTACTGTGTTGGCATTTTTCCCGTTTTACTCACTGGGTAATCTCACTGGTTGTTACTGTTTGTTAAATTCTTGCGATTAAGTTCAAAGGAACGATCATTCTTCTGGTGCAAGTTAATACATATGGTATTTCTCTAGTGAACAGCTAATAACCTATGTCTACAGTAGTGAACCATGTCAAGTAAAGTACTCTCTACTAGTTTCATAAAGTTCCTAAGTGGCCAAGAAGATAAGAGCATGTTTGACCCTTTTGTTTTCACTCTTACTGTTTAGATTTTAGGACACAATATAAAAAAAGCATATGGTACGTCTGTAATGTATCAGTATAGTTGCCTTTACCATTTAAATTTTTTTTAGAAACACTTAACGTTTTACCGAGGTATATAGACAATGAGTTTCCCTGCCGCACAAAACTTCATTACCATATGCTCAAAGCTTACTGGATGAATGTCTGACAAAGGGAAACATAAGTAAACATTATAATGTTTTAATCATCTGAATGCAGTTATATATGAAAAACGCTAATTTAGTTCAAACATATTTTACCTGGTTCCCGTTGGAGAGGACCTTGTTTCCATCTAAGTGTCAGAGATATAAAGTGTTTGGATTCCTCTTACCCAAAAAGTGGTCTCTATGAATTATAGACCACTATAGTACAATATGCTTCATAAATGGTGTATTATTTAATTATGTGTACTATTTTAAATTGTGCTATCACAGTAGAAGTAAATGTAAAACAATCTGAACTCTAAAACAACATTCTCAGTCATTTCTCACTTTGATTTTCTATACTAGACAGTGTCAAAATCTTCATTTTATTGTGATGATTTTTTATTTAAATCAAGGAAACACTGATGTGTTTTTAAACTATGATGGAAAGGTACTATGATGTAATTAGATTCATTGAGAACTAATGTGTATTTTCTGACAACTGTATTTATAGTGCCATTGGAAATATATACATACGATACAGTACGAGTACAGTGATCCATTATAAATATATGAAGTATTGGGATTATCACATTTACTTAATTTCATAATCATTTCCACCATTTAATGGCCATTTTCATGCTGCAGGCTATGATTATAATTATGATGTACTGTTTTATGAGATTTAATGTAAAGACATTTGCCTTTAATTTTTTTAATTTTTTTTTTGAGGGGAGGGGAAGTAAAACATCTCTTTCAGCACTTAGATTTATACAAGCACTGACATTGATTCAAGAGACAAACTGTATATCAGATCAACCAAGTTTTGGGTGTGACAGTGTAGAATAGGAGGGAAGGATGTCATTGTACTTGTGTGTGTTCATGTGGTGTTAGCAAACATTATTAATTAGCTGTATATATTTGCAGAGGGGATTTGACATTTTTGCATTTGGTCTTTAAAAATGCGTAAGTGCATAACTGTATAAGCAAAAGCATACACACGTAGAAACTGAAAGTGGTCAAGTCAAGCATAGTAGCATTCCAATTCTTTTAATGCTGGAAAAACAATCTGGCACCACCAAGACAAAAAAGAATAAGATGTTTAGAGCATTATCATGAAACATTTGGTGTTAGAATTCTGACTTTTCAACATGTTAATGAGTTAATACCATTAAGTAGGGAATTCACATTGTATTAATGAGAATGAATCTTGCAAACATAGTATGAAAGTTGCTGTCATACAGTTTTTCAGAGTTCACTGATACAGTAAGTGAACAGCACCAGCCTATGAAGGAATACAGTAAAATTGCCATTTATGCACATTTTTACAGCCCTTGAGTTCTTTTAGAAAAGTATACATTCACATGGACAGTTATGCAAGTTGTTCCTTTGTACCTTGAACTGATTTCCTAATTTTTTACAGTTTCACAGGATGGGATACCTGCCTTTAGACAGCTGTATCCATGATTAGGCACCTAAATATGAGCATTGGGTACCCCAATGCTGATTTAAACACCTAGGGCGAGATCCTCAGGTGGTGTAAATCAGAAAAGCTCCATTGAAGTCATTCACAGATGTACACCAGAAGAGGATCTGCCTGTTGTCAGTATTTTCATAGTTGGGAACCTAAAATCAATATTTAGGTGAGTATATAAGCACTTGAATATCTCAAATGTGTATTTAGGTGCCAAAATATGGATCTGGGTCTCTGTGTTTTGAAATTGGCTCTCCCAAATTCCAGATGTGCAACTTCTAGTTTGTGAGAGTTTGAACATCCATAGCGTACCAGAGTCTGCTTTTTGAGAATTGTGCTGTAAGAATCATTGTGCTACTGGATCAGATCACAGCGATCCATCTAGCCTAGTAACATATAACCAAGAGTGGCCGGTACCAGTACATCAGAGGAAGGTGCAAGAAGCCCTGCAGTAGGCAGTTATGAAATAACCTGCCCAAAGAGAAATTTTCTTCCTAATCCCTATTAGCTAGAGGTTGGTGTAGACCCTGAATCATGAATCTTTATTTAGGTTTATAAATTTCCACGTCTATTGTATTACACAAGACAATAGTTAATCCAGCCCCTTTCAAACTAACCAGACTAAAATAACACTGCACAAACTGTAGGGAGAGCGATTCATCAACTCACTTCATTGAATTCAACCCATATTTTAGTAAATACAAATGGGTACAGGGAAGGAAAGGGAGAAAAAGATACTATGGAGAGCTCAACATCAATACTTTTCATATTAACATAACTAGAACATCTCCTACTGCATTTAACACTTTAAAAAGAGTAAGGGCCAAACCAGCATGCAATATGTTCACAGTGTACATCAGAAATATGCTGTAGCTTTAAAGACATAATAGGATATTGTATCTAACACATTCTGAAGCATTTTTCTTCACAGGTGAGTTGGAGCTGAGTAGAGGAATATTCTTCATTAGGTATCAAATTCACATCCAAATAAGGCAAAAACAACTGACCATATCCAACAAGGGAAGAATATCTTTTCAGATGAAAAATGAGATGTAAACATAGTTTTGCCAAGCAATAACGAATTTTATTTAGCCAATGCTCTTTTATGTTTGTTGTTTTGATATAATCTATTTTTAGTATTTTGCAATAGACAGTGTTTGTGAATGCAAAGACTGGCACGTTGAGAACTTGCTCATTTGTGGGTTAAAATGAGTCCACTGAGGGTTTTGTTTGTTTTGTTGGCGTTTTTTTCCATAGTGATGTGTACTTCTTAACATAGAGAGTGAAATGTGGTGTCACCGCTTTGCACTGCACCACTAACCTATCCTGGGCCAGGGAGGGTCACCTGAATGTAAAAGTTTTGCTCCTGTTAGGGAGGATCATCCCTGTATAAGGGAGATGCTCCTGATAGCATTGAGCCAGCAGAGAGGTTTGTATGTCATTCTCCCTTCCAGGCAGGGAGAAAAGTGGGTGTGGTTGTTGGAGGAAATGGTGTGTGGCTCAGATGCCTTGCTGCTTTGCTGATCCCCAGTTGTGTTCTCAATCTCCCTGGGGCTATGGAAGCCCTGCTGAAGTGAGAGCAGCCTGAAGGTACAGGGAGAGTGCAGCAGGATTTGCAGATTGCAAATGTACATATTAAGGCAACTTTATGCTCATATGGCATTACTTGCACTCTGTGCAATTTACTGCAATCCCGCATCTGGCCTATAATTTCTAGCCTATATATTGCAACAGTGAGATCTATTTTCAAGTACATAAGCTATTGTGTCATTGCATAGAGAAATTTAGGACTTGAATTTAGTACGTATCTTTAGAGGTACAAACAGCATCAGTCTGAGCTCTATAGGCTGCACAGCAATAATTATCTACTGTCACATTTGTTTCAGAAGATCTGTGTATGGGGATTGGGTAAAATTTCCATCTCTCTCCATATGCTACATCTGGTCTGTTGTTAACACAAGTCTATTTTCCACATGCAACCTATTTTCACAATGTATTTTGATTTGATTCTCCAATCTAGAATGGGTTTCCTTGTCATTTCTCTTCTGAAAGTTTATAGAGCCTTATTTTAACTGTTACAAGCATTATAACCCTGGTTCAGCAAGCCATCCTTATTTAGTACAGCACATGCTTAACTTTAAGTAAGTCCCATTCATACCAATGGAACTTAAGCACGTGTTTAAGTACGGTAACTGAATAGGAATGGACAGCAATAAGCAAAGCTCAGCATTTGGCTGAAATTGGCTGAATTGCACATAACTAATATGTGGGTGAAATTTCACCCCTGTACAGAGAGCCCCCTATGCACTGTTCAAATAGCACTCAAGCTGTGCATAAGCCTTTGCTCATCCTCTCTGCACAGAGGCAGATTTCACTCTGAATAGGAAATACCATCTGCAGTATAGTATATTTGCCATCATCTCTCACAATATCATTGTTGAAATTTCAGATAACCTAGGACTAGTATATGCTTGAGCCACATAGTGTCTACTGCAACACTGTGCTCTTAGGATTACTGCTTTTAGTGGCACACGGCATGTCTATCAATGAGCCGTGAAAGGTGGATCAAAAATTGGCTTTTTTAGATGCGACATGCTCCCGTCAAAAGAGAAACAAACAAAAAACCCCACACCTGCCACAGTGATAATGTTAGATTAGCTATTCCATCTCCACAAAAGTCCAGAATTCTTCCCAATCATGCATTCTCCAGCATTTTCTGTCAATTTCTAATGATTAAACTTTAATTTGGATTAAATATTAAGACACTAAAAAAGTTTTAAAAAAATATTGCCCAAGATAAAAAGTGGGCACACTTAAAATTCATTCTGGTTTTAGAGAGTATAGATTTCGGAGTGGTTTCCTGGACTTCAAATGGGGAACACTGCTAAACTCACTAATATCGCTAGAACTGGACCAAATTTTTTAAATGCACCGAGAGTATACCACAACATAATGTGGTTGTGAGAGTCTAATTCGTTGGACTCAGAAAGAAGTATAGAAATAATGGGTGCATTAGATTTCTTACTTATGTAACCTAATATTTCTTCTGATCAAAGTGTGCCCCCTTTTTTGAATTTTAGGGCAGGTATTCACATCCAACTTGCTCAAATGTCTCTTGAAAGACAACCCTACCCCAATGCTGCTACAGTTCTGAGAGGAGACTCCAGGACACAGCAGATGAGCCACATTTTTGTGACTGAGATTAGTAACAAGTCCTTACAATGGCACAGTATTGAACATTCTGGGCTTTATTAACATATTAGATGTTATGTAACATAATGGCTGTTACTCTACAGCAGTATGATTTGCATTTATATATGGACATACACTAACTGAAATCTATTGGTGCTTTTTATGCAATACAGAAAGTACTTCATTAGATAGCAGGTGTCAACTGCTAATGTTCTCATATCTGTGCAAAATGCATTAGTATTGCCTTGCACAAGTTCTACGGTTTGCACTTTATCATAATAGTTAATCTTTAGTAAATTGCCCAATACTTTGTAATTATAATATTAGCATCTAATTTAGCACCATCTTTAAAAAATCATTTGTTGCATAATATAAGCAATTAACATTTATTCACTTTGTCTGTAACAGGGGGATACATAATTTACCCATAATGGCCTTTCTGTGCACCTAATTAGTACATAGTTGAATTATTCTACAAGCTATGGACATTTAATTTGACCAGTAATATACTTCTAGTTTTG
The DNA here is from genome assembly GCA_033296515.1 of Macrochelys suwanniensis. Taxonomy (NCBI): domain Eukaryota; kingdom Metazoa; phylum Chordata; order Testudines; family Chelydridae; genus Macrochelys; species Macrochelys suwanniensis. The sequence goes on from CM065783.1 coordinate 43,249,610, forward strand.
TAAATTCCTTGCAAATATACACTTGTAAAATTACTTTTCAGCTAAGTAGAAAACAATGTTTTCATATATCTTCTGGGTTTACATGGTAGGCTTTTAGGCTGCAATACCAAGAATAGGTACTGACATTTTTCATGCACTTTAAAAATGGAATTAGTCAGATACCTCTTTTCCATAATTCATTACAGTATATCAGATTTATAGCCTGCTTTATTCTGTAATGTAAAAGAAAGCAATGAGACATCAAGAACATATTTCCTAATGAAATTCTGTATCTGCATATGCATATGTTAGGAAGTTCTGCTGATCAGAGACTATATCATGCAATCCTGGAGGGTCAAGGATATGATGTTAAATTTGTGGAAATTGGATCAGACTGATTAAGTGACATAAGTAAGTTTTTAGCTAGCTATATTTTCTATTTAAATGTGCAGTAAATTGATCAAGCTCACTTGGTCTTTCAAGAAAGGAGATCTGAGACAAACTTTCCAGCAAGAATGCTAACATCAGACATTTGATTTACTTATTTCATAAATGTCGTGGTAGCAGAGGTTCTGAGGCTTTTCCACGTGTTTGTGAGGCCGACTGTTAGGAAAGGGCCAGATCCCTTCCACTGGCTTCAGTGCAGCTATGCCAGTTTACACTGGCAAAGGATCTGGCCCAAGAACATAAAATCCTTCCCAAAGAGCAGAATCTTATTTCAGGCACAATTCTGATCTTATATTATGGACATTCAGAGTAACTCCATTGACTAGAAGTCTGGCTGTTTTCGGGTTTTATACTGCCACCCATCACTAGAGTATATCAGCACCTTCCCCATAAAATCAATAGCAATAGCCACATAGGAATACTTAGAAAAATTAATCTGAATTATCTAACAGTGTGAATTTAAAATGGATTCAATTTTATTGCATTAAATCCCTATTTAGAACCTAAACCAAATTAAGGCCACTTTATTTCTGAACAGGAGTACCCACACAGGGGTTTAATGCAGTTTAACTAATCCAGTTTAAATTCACACCTTTAGTTAATTCAGATGAACTTTCCTGAGTGTCCTCTTGTAAACGAGTCCATAGAATCGCTGATTACTTCTCCTATCCCAAGCCGAGTTTTAATCCCAGAAAGGGAGAAGTGAGTATTCATATTGTGAGCGTCACTCATGGTGGAAAGGTTCTCTCAAAGAAGATTTTGCAGCATTTCCTAAAGACAGTCAGACTGGATTTGCTTGATCTCCTCTGGAAGATTGTTCCATAGCCAGATCTACTCGACAAAGAATGTTTTGTCCCCAGTGTTCATATGCTTCATCCTGGACTTTGTGACCTGCCTGCATTGTCCTATAGGAGCACGGTGGTCACAGATCCAAATCTGGTCTTTGATGTAGCTGGGGCTTGCTCTATTATTACTTTGAAAAGTAGGTCCAAGGCCTGATGTGCTCACAGCAGCCTTAACCATGGAGATGGTGGGCACCCGCATTCTGTACCAGTTGGAGCTTGCGTACCTTCATGTTCAACTTCAGATACAAGGAGTTACAGTTATCCAGCCTGGTTACAGTAATCCAGCCTCGAGGTAACAAATGCAGGGATCGCTGTGGCCAGCTCCTCATCTGGGAGGAAGAGACAAATTTTCCTAGCAAGCTGGAGGTGAAAAAAAAGGCATTTTTGGAAACTGATACTACCTGGTCCTCCAAGCTTAGTGAGGAGTCAAACAGGATGCTGGGGCAAGCACTACTTCGACATGGATTCCACTGGCTACGATGATTTACACTGGTACAACCTGAGATCAGAATCTGGCCTGAAAGAAGATTGTGCATTTTGGGAAGGGTTTCATTTTAATGCGAAACTGAGTCAAATTCTGCCCACAGGCGCCAACTTCCGGCGGCGCCGGTGGGGGCTGACGCCGGGCCCCGACGCCGGGCGACGTGGTGGGGCCCCGCCCCTGATGCCGGGCCCCGCCCCCGATGCCGGGCAACGTTGCGAGACCCCGCCCCCGACGCCAGGTGACGTTCCAGGGCCCCGACGCCGATGCAACATCACCCGGTGTCGGGGGCAGGACTCCGGAACATCTCCCGGTGGTGAGGTGAGCTGGGCGCGGGCCCCGGGGCTAGCGGGGAGCTGGGCGCGGGCCCTGGGGCTGGCGGGGAGCTGCCGGTGGGTGCTGAGCACCCACCAATTTTTCCCTGTGGGTGCTCCAGCCCTGGAGCACCCATGGAGTCGACGCCTATGATTTCTGCCCACTTGACAGGAAAGGGAATGACCATACATGGGCTATTTTCTGTTTTTGAAAAGAGTGATGAGACAGCTCATGCCTTATGGATGATGAAACATCTATGGGCAAAACACTTAGACAAATTTCATAAACAGTACCCAAGAGAAGCAGTAATAAGACTTCTCTTGTTGTTCTCTAGTTGGAAAATAAAAACATTCATTTGACTAGAGCTTTTGTAATTTCATGTTAGTGATGAAGAATGGATGGAATATGTTCCACTACTTTCCAAATGTTTACTGGAAAAGGCTGTTGTAGCAGCAATACTATATAAAACATTTATTGTACCTCATTTATTATATGGGACAGTACTAGAATAAAAAATAGAAACCAGTATACTAAACCTGCAATATACAACCATTTATTGTATTTACTATACTTTAATATATTAAAACTAATATAGTATGAATGTTTACAATACATCAGGAGTAGAAGTTACAATAAAAATTCCTGCTTTTGTTATTTAGGCCTTTAAAAAAATAGTTTATGGTTTCTTGGTCTTCTTTAGTTCACCTTCCTTTATGGAAACTAATAGGCCATTTACGTTTTTATTTTACATTAATTGTATTGTGTGTATTTTAAGCTCCAAAGTAGATTGTTTTGGCCCTGAGCTATATTCAAACCCTAATAACTATTCATATCAGCTGAACACTTGTTTTATTTTCAAAATTTTTGCTTGTATTTGAATGAATAAACGCATCAACTTTCTTCAGTTTGTTTTCGGTACTGAACCCGATAAAGAGTTTTTAAAAAGCAGTCCAGAATCATTGGCTTAATAATACTCAGCAAAGATACTTTGAGAAATTGTAATAAATGGTGTGATTTGTAAAGGACAGTGAACTGTGAATGGTAATAAAAATAAATAATCCACAACAGGATCTTGCGTCCTCTATTTGAATTGTTTGTAGCTTTTTTCTGGATATTTTTCATCATCTTTATTGTAAGTTACAGAACTGAAAATCTAAAATAAAAAGATTTTAACCTTTTTATATTGTGCTTTGAATGACGGATACAGAACTTTAGGATTGCTGAGGAAGCCCGTTGGGTCACACTTAGAGTATGTCTGGAGGCATGATTGCAGTCCATGTAGGCATACTTGAGTAAACTTTGATCAAGTTTGTTTGGGAATGCCTACAAGTGCTCTTCTGACTCCAGTGTACACATACCCATAGGTTAAGAAATGACCATTTTCTTTAGCATATAGCAGTTTTCTCACTTTCTTGCCATTTATACCACTGAAGAGATGTACAGCTGCCCATCTGCTATTCTGGGATTCTTTAACATAACACAAAACTGGCAGCAACCTCTCAGGAAAACTCCAGTAAATCTCTACCCCGGATGCAACCAATAGACAGGACTCTTTTCACCAAACCTCCATAAACAGTCACTCCCACCATGCCCCAACCACTTCATTCACCTCGGCAAAAAGACATGCCCTGGAATATCTGTGCCCTTTGCCAAATACTGAATTCAGGTTTCTGAAATGTAGTCCCCAAATATTCACTAGGACCAAGCCCTTGTCCTATCCTATCCTACTATTAGCCAGTGTATGTTCAGAGATTAGAAACATCCCACTTTTGGCTTAGTGTTGTCACCAGTAGGCATTATGGTGCTATCTCTCTGTGTTGGAAAATGAAACCAATCCTAGATTTTTCCCACCATGCGGCTGACTATTATTGATCTATCTCAGTCATTGCTTTGCCACGCAAGAGATGACAAAGGCAGACATTCCCATTTTGGAACACAGGTTTAAATTCCTTTAAAGTGCTTCTTTTTTACCTCTATGTCAGAACAGCCTCACTCTTCTTCTGTTAAAGTAGCTGGCTAGACATCAAATCTGTTTAATGTATTTACCTGTATTTTAGTATCTCCATGCTTCCTCTTGTCATAATTCTTAAATGGGTTGTGTGGCAGAACAAACCAAAGAGCCACAACACACTTTTGAGCCTAGTGCTCCTGTTACTGTATATAAATGACTCCTCCTCCTATCAGTCCTAGTCTTTTTGTTCTTATTCAGATTGTTTTCCCAGTCTAAGGTGCTTTGAGTGGTGCCTTTTAAAGCATCCCTTGTCTCCATGCATACTTGGTTAAAAATGCTTCCCATTCCAGGTCCTGCATTATAGGTAAAAGCCTCAGCTCATAGTCCACACAGCACAGTCTCTGCTAAACTGAAGGTTTTTGACCCACGTTCCCAGGCAATAGCAGCTTCTGCTCTGCTGAGGAAAGAAGCTTGCTTGCTCTTTGAAGCACTGGTTTCTAAAAGGCCTTTTAATTTGAAAGCTGTAACATTCATCCTCCACGTAAGCAGGTGCCTAAATCTGTGGAACTGCCTCATTCTGAAGTCCAGACTCACTTCAAAGGACTTTTTTCCTGGTTACATTAAAAATATGTTTCCTTTTACATTTCAAGATAGGAACGTTATTTTAAAAGCCTGATTCTCTTCTGAGTCAATATTCATTTCCCCCTGCAAGTGTGATCAGAAGGCTAATTCTTCTTAATGGTGGGTCCAAACTCTCCAATGCTACAGAGTAACATACCCTCCTGCTATTCTAGTGACAGAAATGATTGTAACACTATATGAACAGTGTGAGGCCTTTGTCAGCAGTCCTTGTAGGGGCCCAAAAAAGTCATTTTTAACAGAATGGCGACAAAAAGTGTCATTTTAGCCTCCTCACCCTGGAAATTCCACTGTGATACAACCCTCAATGCAGTGAAGGGCCTTACCAGAATTAAGGCAAGTAATAGAGGAGCAGTCTGGCGTCTTTTCTGTACAAAGATTTTCCTTCAAACTTTGCTTGCCAACTTCACATCTTGAAGGAAATAGTCACTTTGGAAAGAATGCTCATCACATCTAATGATCTGGAAACCAAAAATGATCTCCTGCCCTTCCCCCCAAGGACTAAACCAAAAGACTTTCTGCTTCCATGAGCAGAGACTGATTTTATTTACATTTATTGGCTCTCCAGTGAGATTCAAAGTTAACTTTAGAAGACACAAATAGGAAGGTTTTGAACTCCAATGGCAACAATAACCCACACACTAAATGTGCATTTAAAGCCACAAATTACCACTGTCACTTCTTGCAGCCCCATTTTGAAGACATGCCATCTCTATGAAAGGATTTATTTTTCCAAAGAAAGGAGGAGATTAACCTGGACAAGTGTAGCCTGTCCATTGCCCGTGGCTACTCAGTAACTATTTAAAGGCTTCTCCTACATGTCTTAGTCGGGCCCAGATCATATCCTGAAGGAGAAAATATTCACACAGGAGAGCGAAAGCAACTTCCCCCACACAAGGTTACCACTCAGTTGTTCCACTGGGGTTGCCCAGGATTGCTCTACCGTGGAAATGGCAGGGGTTCATCCAAGTGGCTGGAGTTTGGTTTCACAGATCTTGAGAAATCCCCGGGACCATGTAGCTGGTTTCCAAACCCTCTAGCTAGCCTTGCTGCTAGTGTTTTCCCAGTGACTGTGACCTGCACTGAGTATTGGGGAATGCCACATGGCACAATGCTGTTGCTGCCATGTGAGCCGCCATCCCCAAACCCTGCACTGGCACTAGTGTTCTATGGGATTAAGAGAAACAGAGATGCTGCTGCCATGGGACCTGCACTTCCCACACTACTGTTGAGTCCCCTGCTCCCAGAAGTGGATGGGATCTAGCTCCTTAGAGACTCCACAGCATTACAATACAGTAATCCTTTAAAAAAGGGGGGTCCTTTTTCAGACATCCCAGCACTTGGAGAGTTGAACGATATCCCCAGTTCTGAAGCAGCAAGATAAAGGGAGCAGACTCTGGAGTTATTTTGTTACACAAAATGCTAAGGAGTCTGCCTCCATTTCCCCAATCTGAAGTGGTCAGATTTTCCATGTTGAAAATTAACATTTTGTTATACAGCAGTTCGGATCTGCACAACCAGAAAGTGTCCTAGTCTTGTTGGATTTAAATGTGGATTTCTACTCACCTATCAATAACTAGCCGCCTGCTACAGCAACACTGTACATTGCTCTCTTTCACTGTATATCACCAAAGTTGATACAAGGTACTAGTAATAGTGATAGCAGTTCTGCCAAAGCACAAGGTCCTTCCCACCTGCTGGTTGCTCACAGCCTTTCCCTCCAGTGGATTCAGCTAGCAGTCAGTCATCTCAATTCTTTCAACTCTTGGTTCCATCTTAAATTGAATGTAAAGCTCTTGAGCCACTTTTAGTGCCTCAGTTACATTATGGCCTTTTTTAAAATACAAAGAAAGCTACAGTGGTGACACCACCTGTGGAAAAAGTAACCGGCTTCAGAGAAGCGACCACAGGTCATTGTTTGACTGGGAAAATGGATCTCAGAGAGTTGTACTCTCACCAAGGTCACATAAATTAGCGTCAGAACCGCAATCAGAACTTATGTCCAGCTTCTAGTCCAGTGCATAATTCACTAGAACACAATGTTCACAGACAAGTTCATTAACTTCTCTGAAACTTTGGTTTCCTGCTTGTAAAGTGGAAATCATATTTACCATAGTTACTATCTGAAAACAGACTAGGAATTAAAGAGACAGCATGTGCCAAATTACTATCTTGTGGTAGCTGACTACTTGTACTCCAAACAGGAAATCTCAGTGGTAACTGTGTTGGCAAATGTTGACTTTCTAATGTCATCTACATATTATGTCCACAGCCACAGATATGCAAGTAAGTTGTAATAGCCCCTTTTTTACAGAATAGAAAATGCATTTAAATGCAAAACAACCCTGGCACAGGCAGCAGTCAGAGATATATAATGGGAAAGTATTTGTTCATGTTCTCCTTGATGCTGCCATCCACCCCCCACCCTAGGGCAAAATTAGAATGTGAAATGTTTCATTCCTACCTAAATACCACCCAGCCACGCAGCCACAGGAACAAGGCAAACAATGCTTCCAAGCAATGCCCTTTTCACATACTCCATTTTCATCATGGCTTAGGCAAATCATTGCCACTTCTGCAGGAGCAAATTAAGGAACCCTTTTGCTGTTGAATAGGGAATATCAGACTTCAAATATGAGAGTATGTGGGGCAAGCTTCCTGCTCTAACCTAAATATGCAGGTATGGCTACTGTGAGCTCTGCTGAATGCCGAGACTACAGAATTGATGTAGAAGGGACAGGGTTCAAGAGTATTTTCTTAATAGGACAGGAACTATTTCTCATGAGGTTTAGGGTTTCTCTGTGAATCTAATTGGCATAGCAGGGGGACATGTAATTGGCCCAGACAATCAACTGAAATATGCCAAACACTTTTTCATGGCAATAACTGGTGATCAAATTTGCAGAGTTAAATAAATGAGTTATAACTACAGCAGAAAGCAAGAATACTCTTAGGAGATGGCTCTGACTGGGAAACCATCACTAGTATTGGCAAACATAGGAGAGGGTCTGGGATTCTATTCTGAGGGGATAAGCAAGTGGGAGACAATTTTTAAGGTATCCTCAAACCCCATAGTACTTAGTCCTGCCTCAGTGCAGGGAACTGGACTAGCTGACCTATGGATGTATATGGGGGCAAATATAGTACAGCTGTTGTTGGTTGGAGGCAATTCCTCCAAATAGGTCTAAACAAAGCAGACTCTACAGCATGTCGGAGTCACTACAAATTATCTATGTGCAGTATGTTAATGTTAAATATGAACATAAGGCAATAATGAGTGTTATTTCTATTGATGCGCACACATTTTCAAATTTTTGATAATACTAAAATAGCTGACAACTGGCATGTAGTTTACAAAATATTTTTGATCACACTGATTTTTCAGAAATTAGGGATAACACTGCACTACACATGCATCCAGAGCATTGTATTGTAACGTTTAACTTGTCAGCCTCTGGATGGAATACCAAATGGAGCTGGTGGAGCCCACTGAAAACATGCCTGTTTGGTTCATACCTCTGTTTCATGGATGCTAAGCGGAGGCATTCACAAGTTAAAAACAAAAACGCTTGACTCCCATTCAGGCAGAACGTTTCCTATATATACTTGCAGGTTTTTCCCCACTGGGAGAAATAAAGTAGGGTGATCAAGTTAGTTAAGAGGCCATTTAAGCACCTCTTCTGCTTAACTTCCAGGCAAGAACTTATTTTGGTTGCAAGTGAGAGCAGGATAGCAAGGGCTAGTAACAGACTATTGTCATTGGGAAGGATGTGTTGTTGTAGTGGTGTTGGTCCCAGGATATTAGAGACAAGGTGGGTGAGGTAATATCCTTTATTGGACCAACTTCTGTTGGTGAGAGACAAACTTTCGAGAAAGAAGGCAGGCAGACACAGAAAGTGAGAGACAGTAACAGTACTAAGGTGAACTCAAACAAGAGTAAGAGTAGAATTATGACCATCAGGCTAATCTTTCTGTTTAGCATAGGATACCACAGAAGATACCCAGCGCTTATCCCTGACCTTATACACTAAGTAATGGACTGCAGAGGAAATTGTTTTGTGACTGGAAGCAGCCAAAGATTAACACATTGTAGAAAAGCATCCAGCCAGGATGGGAGAGAAGAGGTTTCTTGGCCCAATATTAACGCTTCCCAGTTGTCTGCTTGTTGGCAAGACAGTGAATCCTGCCATCCAAGTCTGAGCAGAGCTTTGGGTAGGAGCCATGATTACAGTGGCCAATCTCTGCTGCTGTAATCAAAGTTTTATCATCTCAGGAAAGTCTCAAAATAAAAATCATTAGGACAATCTGAGCCCTTGAAGTTCCCAAGAACACAACTGCCATGTCTAGTGGTGCTGTGGGTGTGCGATGTAATGGGAATTCTGGAGGATGGGAGAAAGAATTGTCTGGTCGCTAAGGCACAGCTACTCTGGATTTACCCCCTGTGAAGTTAGAATCTGACTACTGATATTCACAAGCAAAAGTATCGAGAGAGAGCCCATTCTGCGAACAAAATGGAAGAGCATAAGACACTCATCAATACACAGAATGCTTGAAATATCAGAAGAGGAAGCCACTTTTCCTCTGAGATACCTTTAATTTATAGAAACAACCATTCAAACGTCAAGACTCCAAGGAAATCAAGGACAATTTCTCAGGAAATACTCTAGGGAAGAAGAAAATGACTTGCCAGGAAATTTCTTCAGTTGTGCTGAAGGGAAAACTGTGTCCTGAAGGATTTTATTTTCTACATTGAGTGCTTTATTTTCTTGCTGGACTATGAGCTCTGATTTCTTTTGTGCTTACTCCCCATCCCATTTTAATTTGGTTTTCTATTAGCAAAGGTGAAGAGTGTACATAATGGCTTTTTAAATTTTTTTAAGCCAAACTGCTCCTCACTTAAAGTTGCTCAATGAAAATGCATCTCTGTGCTTTGCAAGCAAGCTGCGCTCTCTGGTCCAAGGTGTGTGTTTTCAGAAAGGGCATTATAACTAGGGATGGGCAAACTTTGTGATGCATACCTGTGGTTTTGAGAACCTCAAAAGTTATTTTATGGGTTAAAAAAAATTCAGCGAACTGAAAAGTTAAAACAAATCATTTTGGGTCAAATAGTGTTTTCTCATTTTTGAGCTGTTTAAAAAATTAAAATAAAATTTAAGTATAGTTTGAAACAAAGTACTTTCAGATAAGAAATCAAACTTGTTTCTTTTAGAAAATGTCAAAGTGAAGAGTTTCAATTGTCAGAATTTTAGTGGTTTTGTTTTCAATGAACATTTTTGGTGAAAAAAGTTTTGGCTGAAATATTATATCCAGCTCTAGTGCCTAACTCTTATTGCAAACCTATAGAGCATTTAATTTCTATTCCCTTTTTAAAGGGCCTTTATGTTTTTTGGAGAGGGATTTTCAAGTATGCTTCTCCCACCAGTATCCATACTAATATATACATAGTTTTTCATTATTTTCTCTCCCTCGCCTCATTCTTTTCCTCATGGGCTCTCTATATTGTTCTTCATTCTGTCCAATCTCAGCTCTATTGTTCATCCTGTTGGATTTCTGCTCTCTGCCCATCTTCGCTCCTGCTTCATTGCCCTCTGCTCAGGAGGGGAGGTTAACTCAATATAGTGCTTAAATCTGAGCTGCACCCATGCTGACGCTGCCAAAGTGTCCAAAATGAAGGCAAACATTCTCATCTATCACAGTATTTACTTAACCTTCTGCTGTCTCTTTTCCTTTAGGTCTTAATACACTTAGGTTAAATTCCGCCCTATGGTGATTGCCAAAAAAAATCCATGTAGCCAGTTTTTACTAGCACATACAGTTGGATGAACATGGGAGATAGAATTCCAATGACACTCCATGTGTATATAGCTTACTTTTCTTTTTACTAGGTCTACAGAGAGCAACTAGCTTTGTCCAGTGGTCTGGCCCCAGAATTATCTCTAGTACATATTGCTAGGTATAGATGTCTCAGTAAAATATGGACACATGCTCTTCTTCTGAGTCTGGATTTCTTTTACTGTAAAGAAACATGGGGTAGTTTCACAGCTTCCTCAAAAACCTCAGCCACTCTGTACTGTGGTGGCAATTTTTCCTTCTCCAGTGCACTGAGTAACAAATTTGTTCCTTGGCACAGTTTGTGCTGGGCTGAATTTAGGAAAGAAAAGGGTAAAGCCCCAAAGCAGCCTTAAATGCCATAGTCAGTACTCCTATTAGACAATATTTTCCCTCAGCTAACATCAATTTGTCCATATTAATCAATATGGACAAAGAATCAAGCTTCTGTTCTTTGGGGTCTCATTATGTTTTCTTTAAGCGTTGTGAATTTCCCTGTGTAGGTAATATGAAATGTCAACAACAAAAGCAGAATCTTTCAGCTCCTCTCTGCATAGAAGAGGGATCTCCCTTCTGGCATCAGGTGATACCTCAGGTTTCCCTTCTTGCAGGTGGCAGTCTCGTGGGAGAAGACTGGGAAAGACATTTTGGATTGAGCTAAACTAACCATCCAGGCCAAACAAAAGAGTCTTTGCTCAGTTTAAGAGAAAGTTATCCTGTTGGGATATTCTCAAAATTGTTCTCTCCCTCTTTGTTCCCCAATCCCTCCTGCTTTCCTGGGGGATTTAACATAGCTAGGCCCCTGGACAATGAGACACATGAAATTCAGGGTAGAGCCAGATCATGTCCCTGAACTTTGTGCATTTCTCACCCCTCCAACACGGAATGAGGGAGTTCAGCCACTTCCACGGTCTTGTTTCTCCTTTCTCCAGACCCCACAGAGATCTCACCATAGAACACGGACTAAGTGGGTTGAGGAGCAAATCATGCTGTGCTGAGTGGGGGTGGGGCCAGTGGATGGTCATGTTTCCTCCACCTGATACATGGCAATTCTTTCCCACAGAGAACCCTCCACAGAGGGAATCTCCATTTAATTTGGGTCTTGGGATAGCTGTGGCCAAGGTGGTTGCTGTTAGGAGCAGGATGTTGACAGCACTGGAGGGTAGAGACTCTGCAACTGATTCCACAGAGATACAAACACCATGCCATCCAAAACTTAGGTGGGGGAAACTGAGAAAAGACCATTCCCCTAGCTCCTGCTGCCTATTAGAAGAAATAGTTTGGACTACTCCCATGTGTCGCTGGGTCCTACAGTAACTAACCACTCAGGAAACAGACCTGGGCATCATCAGTGTACAGAGCTAGTAAGAACCATTCAACTGTTAGCTAGCTCAACAAGTGGGATGAAAACTACTACTGAAGATATAATGCCAGGACAGAAATCAATAGGACACCTTCAACTGGATTGCAGTAATCATTCCTGGTCACCTCTTCTGAAAAATCTGTCCAGAGACTGGAGACAAAAATTTAATCAGAGGCATAGGATAGAGACTTTTGTGTTAGGAGAGACTGAAAAAAAAAATCAGGACATTTTCCTTTATATGATAGAAGTATAAAAATTAATGTATGGTGTGCAAAAGGTTAGTCAGGTACACCTGTTTCCCCTTTCTTTTAATACAAGAACAAGGGACTGTCCAGTGAAAGTGAAAGGCAACAAATTTAAATGTGATAAGAGTATTTCTGCCCTCCTCCCCAAACACACAATGCACAATTAACTTGTGGAACTTACTGTCACAAGATATCTTGGAGTCTAGGAATTTGGCAGGATTCAAAATAAGTGGACACTTTTATATGGCTAATCAGCACATTATTTACATTGAATATTTGAAAAAAGCCACACACAAACCACCTCATTCTTCAAGACTTAAAACAAGAACCAGCTCACAGGGGTAGAAAGAACCATACCCTATGTGTGGGTTATTCCACAAGTCTCCACTAATGAATTTATTCCACTTTCCTCCAAAACATCTGATGCTGGCCTACTGTCAGAGAGATGCCTTCAAGTAAAATAGATATATGGGTTTGGGTAGGACCCCTCTTGTTAGCCACTAGTAGGCTCTGCCAGTCATTCAGTAAAAGGAGGTGGAGATGGACCTACAGATAGAAACATAAGCAGAACCAAATCCGGTTAGTAGTTCCTTGAGTCTGAACTGCCAAATGAGCAGTTCAGGACAGAGACCATCCCTTGTTTACTGACAGACATTAGCTAGCTGTATTTTTAACTGTGAACTTAAATAAAAGACACCATTTGAAGTCTGGGGGTGCTGGGAACAGATTAATAGGAGTTTCACATCCCATGTGTTCAGGTCTGAGTAATGAACGATCAGATTAATGCCCATTTTAGCTGCAACTAGCTCATCTGCAATTGATCCAAGTGGCTTATATGCTATACATTGAACTCATCATCAGCAAGTCCTTGAAGTCGAAGATGATCTCTTTCACAGGTTTTATTTTTCATGGATCCTTTGGTGACTGAGGCGTCTGATCCTTGAGCCACGGGCTCATTGTCAGACATTGTGGGTGGTGTTGGAAAACAGGGTTGGGCCACGATTGCCGTGTGACCATTGTCTTTCCTTTCTTTTCTGACATTTTTCTGTGACCAGGGCAAGGCGATTTTCCTCAAAAGTGGACATTCCCTCTCTGACAAGCTTCACCAGTTAGCCCTGTCCTGGGCTGCTGTCTCCCAGTGTCTGGTGTCAATGCCACATCTCTTGATGTTTATCTTGAGGGGGTCTTTAAAGTGTTTCTTTTGGCCTCCCCATTTCCTTTCTCCTTTGGTGAGTTGGGCGTACAGCAGTTGTACAGCGTACAGTGCCCGCTCCACCTCAGCTGGTGCTGGATAAAGAGGGCCTCAACACTGAAGATGCCTCTGTGAGGACACTGACATTAGTGGTACGATCCTCCCACTTTATGTTGAGGATCTTCCGAAGAAAATGCTGGTTCTGGTGTTCCAGGTTTTTCAGGTGTTTCTATAGGTCACCCAAGTCTCACAGCTGTAGAGGAGAGTTGGGATTACCACCGCTTTATAAAATAAAATGGGATCTGATGTTGTGATTGTTGAACACCTGGTGACACAGTCTGCCAAAGGCAAGGCTGGTGCAGTGGATTCTGTGCTGAATCTTGATGTCTGTGTCTGCCCTCTGTGAGAGATGGCTGCCAAGATAGCAAAGTACTCTACATTTTTCAGTTCTTCTTTGTCAATGTAGCTCTTCCTTGCTGGGTCTGATGATTGACCAGGGACTGGTTGATGGAGAACTTTTGTTTTGCCGATGTTCAGAGTTAGGCCTAGGCTTTTGTAAGCTTCAGAGAAGCAATTAAGGGCTGTTTGTAGATCCTCCTTTGAGTGTGCAACTACAGCACAATCATCTGCGTACTGGAGTTCGGTTATTGTTGCCGATATTACTTTAGTTCTGGCACAGAGATGAAAAGGGTTGAAGAGCTTGCTGTCAGTCCGATATTGGATGCCAATGCCCTGTGGTAGACGGTCTTGGGTTAATGTTTTAATAGCTGCTAAGAAAATGGAGAAAAGCGAGGGTACCCGGACACAGCCTTGTTTTACACCAGTTTGGATGACAAAGGTCTCAGAGGTAAAACCACTGCACAGGTAGAGGCAGTCATCTGGTGGTGAAGGAGTCTTACAATGGTGATAAATTGGCTTGGTCAGCCAAACTTTGACATGATTTTCCACAGAGTCTCACAGTTGACAGAGTCGAAGGCTTTGGTCAGATCGATAAAGGCCATATACAGCTCCTGGTGTAGTTCTTGACATTTTTCCTGGATCTGCCTGGCTGTTAAAATCACATCGGTTGTGCCTCGTGATGGCCTGAAGCCACACTGGGACTCTGGAAGTATTTCCTCTGCAAGAGTGTGAAAGTCATAAGGTACAATGAACCCCCCTTAACAACCAGCAGCTATGGCAACCAGAGGCCACTAGGGGGAAGTAGATGCCTCGCCTACGCAAGGCCCTGAATTTTTACAGTCGCCCTTCGCTTACACAAGAAGAGCTGTCCCAGCAGAAAATTACTGTCCCAGACCAAAACGAAAATAAGAAAGAAAAACTTGTAGCACCTTAGAGACTAACAAATTTATTTCAGCATAAGCTTTCGTGGGTTGTTACCCACTTCATCGGATGCATGGAATGAAACATACAGTACACAGATATTTATACAGTCAGAGAAACATGATAAGGTCGAGGTGCATAGACCAACCTTAAGAGGCGAATTAGTTGAGAGGAACCATAACAGCAGGGGAAGAAAAACCTTTGAAGTGATAAACATGATGGTCACACAGGTGTGAATGAGGATCGTTAACTTAAGGGAAATAGATTCAATTAACGTAATGGCTGAGCCATTCCAAATCTCTATTTAATCCGGACGCAATGCAACCTAGTTTGCATATCAATTCAAGTTCAATAGTTTCTCTTTGAAGTCTGCTTTTGGAGTTAATCTGTCGCAACACTGCTACTGACCAGATAGCAGACATCCGAGGTCTGGCAACCACCAATCAGATGTTAACATGACCACGGCTTTGTCTAAGTGTGTATAAAAGACCTGTAATTTCTGTGTAAATTAGAGTTCTGCACCAAGGTACAGGCTCTCCTTTTTTCTGCAGAATAAAGTAACCTCTTTCCTTATCCCTGTCTGGCTGTTATTGGCTCTCAGCTAGGTGGACCTGATATTTTGGTAACAGTTTTTGGCGACCCAGATGGGACCTCCTAGCTCTGACATTGGACTCCGGACGGCTGCGGCGAACTAGGAATGGTGCCAACGGGGTGCTTAGCCCCTCTTTCTGACTTCACCGCAACCCCTGGGGTTCGTGCTCCGATAAGGTGAGTCTTAATAGGATAAGGAAACACTATCTGTTCTGGTTCTGGTTCTGTTTTGGTTAACTGGTTAATATTTTCTGTCTCATACACTTGGGTGTTGGGTGTGTGGGCGGGACTGAGCCTCTCGTTCATAATTCGTCAGAGTGGAAGCCATAGCATGCGATGAAGCGCTGAGGTGGAATTGAGATCCTTCTGTCCCGTCCCCTGTAGCAGTCAGTGTGAGTAGGGAAAATCTGTACTAGTTTGGTTTTTTTTTTAGACCGTAATTCCCTCTGTTTTCTGTTTAATTCTCTGTTTGAGTGTCAAGAGAAAGATGGGTGGATCTCAGAGCAAACCCTCTAAGGATAGTCCTTTGAATTATATGTTAACTAAATGGCCACTTCCAGGTGTTCAAAGAGGAATGTTAAGGAAACGCTTTTTACAACTTTGCACTCAGGGTTGGCCAGCCCTGGGTACTGATTGGCTGAGTACGGCTCCTTTGACATTCCAACTTACTAAACTCCATTGCGCCTGGTATATTAAATAATAAGACTAAAATGCTGTATAATGGATAATGTATATGTGTTTATTTTTTTTGGACAAAGGTGTGAGTGGAGAGTGAAGATTTCCTTTGTAGGTTAAAAGAAGCCGAGAAGGGGGAAAAAAAAGAACAGAATGAGTTAATTGTAACTAGAAAGCTCAGTCCAAAAAAGAAGAAGATAAGACTCTGGCCTCGCCCAAGGACACTGCTAAGACCTGGCTGGCGGCCAAGAAGAAGGGGGGCTTAAGTATGCCCAAAAAGCTATAAAATCTACAGATCACTGCCAGGCATTAATGAGATGTGTTAGGTTTCTTTTCTCACAGGTAAAAAAAAAACGTTACCCAAAGACCCAAAAGATTTGGGACCTGGCACCCTCCAGTGCCTCCCCGGCGTCCGAGACACTAGATGGACCAAAACTGACCCCAGCCATAAAAATTAAGGACATCACAACTCGAAAACCAACCGAGGAGGTGACTGGCAATGGTCAGCCACGGACATCAAGAAGCGATTGCAGCGTCTCGAGGGAGCAGAAAGAAAGTCCCTGGAAGATCTGGTAAGTGTGGCCACCCGTGTATATCACACAAGGGAAAATATCCAAGAGACCAAGCAGGTGAGAATGCTGGCAGCCCTTGTAAACGCTGGAAATGGAAATGAGAAACAAGGAGGGTGGAGGCTGTCTGTTACAGCTGTCCCCCTGCTAAATTCTTTTTCCCCCTTCCGTTCTGTTTGTGCTAAGTGGCCGCCCCCCCGGCCATGGAACTGACCAAAGTCACAGCCTGGCCCTGCTCATGGAAATGGCTTATGCAGACTGACTGGAGCCATTGCTCTGCTCAGGAAGCAGGGGGCTTTTCGCTCCTTTGTCTAGCTTCTTTGTTCGGATCCGGCTCGGTGTAGGGGTGCTCTGCCCAGGTATGCAAGACCTAAAGTGGCCACGTAGCTAAGCATATGAGTCATACCTGTGGCTCAGAACATGCCCAGGCATGCCTGTGCTTACCTGTAGTTTTCCCTGCCTTCTCTCCTCCCCCGTATTAAGGGGAACCAATCAGAGTTACTGGCGGGAGACTGCCTAAGTTTGCCTTTAAAACCAGACATTTTCTGATCAGACCCCCGGAAAAGGTCCTTGCTTTGCCACCTGGTCTGATCAGCTAGGGGTCTTTGGGGGTCCCTCTCCCCGCTCTCGTTTGTTTTTGAGTGTACCCCCATTTTAAACTCCCCTCCCACGAACAACGAATTTGTGCCTGGAGATCTCCTGATTATTGTAAGCGAATCAAGTCTTCTCTGCATCCTCTGATGCTGAAACTGCTGTTCCTGCTGCTGCTTTGGGGATTGGTAAGAAAAAACCTTTTGCACACTTCCCTTGTTTTAACTGCTGGCTTTCTTTCCCCAGCAGGCAGACCCAAGCTAACTCCTTGGTCTGTATCCTGGGCACACACCACTCTGCCCTCTGGAACTACCCCTAGTATAAGGTGCACCCATTAAGTTTAGTCTTTAGTATAGATAAATTGTAATTTCATTTTGCATAGCTGTGGTTAAGTTAGCTTTAAAGAATTGTTTGTATTGTGCTCTGTAGGTTAGGTGTAACAAGTTGTTGCATTGTGTTCTGTTACTTGCTAACTTGTGTAATCTTGGTTAAGATAGATCATAGATAAGATTTTGCTGTGTTCTGTATAAACCCCCCAACCTCATTCCTCTACCACTGCCTCTCTCTCTCTCTCTTTTAATCCCTTCCACCACGTGCTCGCCCCCCACTCCTATAGCTGCCAAACCTCAATTGCATTACTAAAGTCTAGCATAAAAACCCCATTGGTTACCTTTTTTTCTCTCTAACACACCTCACATTTTACATTTACGCCACTGTGACACATTTTTACCAAGAGTTGTTGGTTATTTAACACATTTTACCCATAACTGTTAGTTGGTTATATGTTGCTGTGACACACCCTTTACATAGAAATTGTTAGCTGCCTGTTACATTTATACTTCAGTGCTAATTGGTTACCAACTGTATTGTACCCCACTGTATTGTACCCCACTATTGAAACCCCCTATCCTGTTTACTAAAAGAAACCCCTCCCCAATTGTCTACCTTAACAAACCCCATACCCCTTACTATTGATTTTTTCCGTTTTTATATTTTCTTAATAAAGTTTATTTTGCACCCCACCAGTGCAGTAATTGTCCCCCAAGATCCCCTACCTGCTGGCAGGGACAGAGGGGACCCCCCAAGTGGCAACCTAAAACGGAAAAGGGGGGGACCCCGAGTCACACCAATGATATGTGTAACTATTGTAAGCAGCTCGGTCACTGGAAGAGAGAGTGTCCAAACCGACATACCGGGAGACAGCCACGCTGGCCAGACCGACCGCAGCAACAAATGGCTGTGGAAAGAACAGACGCCGTTGATAGTGAGGAATGATGGCGACCAGGGGGTCCTCTTGTCACCTATTCAAATAATTTTACTACTTATGTTTGTTCCTCCAGCGACCCCCAGGTTCATCTAACTTTGGGAGGAACTTTTTATTCTTGCCTTTTGGATTTGGGAGCTGCACTTTCTACTGTTACTACCAAGCCAAACAAGGGAAGCCTCACGAATGAAAACATTCCAGTAATGGGTATAGGCGGAAAGCCATTTGACTGTTCTGTATTACAGGAGGCTACTGTAGAAATCTCTGATATCTCTGTCTCCCATGCATTTTTGCTAGCACCAGACTCTCCGGTTAATCTCTTGGGCAGAGATCTGTTGTGTAAAATACGTGCTCAGATTTTCTTTTCAGATGATAAAATCATTGTCCGGTTACCTCAACGCCAACGTCCCCAACTATGTGCTGCGTTGACCCAGGCTTCGGAGGACCAGATCCTGCCTATGGGACTGATGAACATACCCGAGCGACTCAGACAGGAGGTGAAAGCCTCCCTATGGGGGATTGAAAGCCGGCATTGACATTCCTCGGATTCGTCAGTATCCCATCCCCCAAGAAGCTTTGTTTGGCCTCCGAGACCTTATCAGCACATTCCTACGGTTGGGAGTATTAGTTCACACCAAATCTCTTTTCAATACTCCCATCCTGCCCGTAAGAAAACCCGACATGGATCCAGATGGAAAACCAGTATACCGATTTGTCCAAGATTTACGTGCAGTAAATAAGGTTGTGCAAGCAAAACACAATGTGGTACCTAATCCTTATACAATCCTGACTGCCATTCCAGCAGGTACCGTTTGCTATTCTGTAATAGATTTGTGTAATGCCTTTTTCAGTATTCCTCTAGATCAAGACAGCTGGGACATTTTTGCATTTACATGGATGGATCCAGAGACCGGGAGAGCAGAACAGCTGACCTGAACTCGTCTTCAAGTAGTCCAACATCAAGAAAAACCCTGTCCAGATCTTTCAGATGTGCCCATTCCAAATGCTGAGCTGGAACTGTACACAGATGGCTCTGCGTGGGTCGTGGAGGGCCAACGGATATCTGGATTTGCAGTAACTACTCAGTTTGAGGTATTACAGTCTGCACCTCTGGGACCCTCCACCTCAGCCCAGGCGGCAGAATTGATAGCCCTCACCCGAGCATGTGAGTTGGCAGCAGGTCAGTCTGTAAACATTTATACTGACTCGAAATATGCCTTTGGCATTTGCCATGCCATGGGCCAACTTTGGGCAGAGCCTGATGGGAGAAGAGCCTTGCCCCGAGCTGCTTTGTGGCCTGCCCTACTTAAACTACACCAAGAAACACACGGTGGAGTAGAGGCCATGGCTGCTACTGTAAATAGACTTTGGTATGCCCCTGGGGTATTCCAGGAAGCTAAACGAGTTCTTGCTACCTGTGACATTTGTGCAAAATTCAATCCAAGGGGGGAACCGAAAGGCCCCCCCGGTGCAAGGTTATGGGCACACACGCCCTTTGAACAGCTCCAAATTGACTACTCAGAAATGCCTAAGTGCCAAGGCTACCAGTACCTTCTTGTGATTGTGTGCCAACTGACCGGCTGGACCGAAGCATTTCCAACCAGACGAGCAACTGCCTTGGAAGTAGGAAAGACTTTACTAAACCAAGTCATTCCTAGGTTTGGGCCTCCTAGGTCTATTGACTCTGATCAAGGAACACACTTCACTGCCCAAGTTATTCAATACATTACTAAGGCCCTAGGTATTTCCTGGCTTCTACACACCCCTTGGAGACCACCTTCATCTGGACAAGTGGAAAGAATGAACCAAACTTTAAAACTTAAACTCTCCAAACTGTGTGCACAGACTAGGTTAAAGTGGCTTCAGGCCCTGCCTCTGGCCCTCTTGGCAGTCCGCACTGCCCCTAGGGGCCGACTCTGTCTCTCACCTTTTGAACTTTTATTTGGCAGGCCATACAACGGATTTGCTGAGCCAGGACCTGTGACTGATTTGGCTACTTGGGGTGACGAGGAGCTGACCAGATATGTTATTTCCCTCCAAACCACTCTCATGTCTCTCCACAGGTATGCAGCTCAATTTCAGTCCCTACCCGCTGATGTGCCTGCTCACCGGATCAAGCCAGGGGATTGGGTCTATGTAAAAGAGTGGAAACATGAGCCTCTCCAACTCCGGTGGGCGGGCCCTTTCCAAGTCCTTCTTACCTCCCACACTGCCATTCGAGTGAGGGAACGAGACATTTGGATTCACCACACCCGAATCAAGCGAGCCTCTAGGCCAGGGCCAGAAGCAGACGACTCCGGACTTCGAGGGAGCCCCGCCAGCTCTTCCCACCACGATGCGGAAGAGCCAGAAGCAGACGATACTTGGAAAGCTGAACCTCTGGAAGGACTGAAACTCTTGTTCAGATGGACTAAATCCTGAGACTTTATAATTATGAATTCACAGCCAGTGATACAGTGGCTACTTCTTTTGAGTTTGCCCTATCTACATGCCAACCCTCACCCAGCGGCCAGGTCCCTGCAATGACTGGCCACATTGGGACACTTATCTGATTGCTGGCTGTGTCACCATACCCGTTCTGAGGAAGGAATAGGGCTATGGGCTATACCTGCAAACCTCTCTGAAGTACTCTCCATACAGGTAGTACAGAAAACTGAATGGGTGTGGGTTGGAAAATACCAGTACGATAACTATGGGAAGATGTCTGAGATTTGGCATTATTCCTAGGCGGCAAGGGGGATCCCTCTCTTTGATATCCTAGGGATTGGATTTAAATCGCCCCTTTGCTTTGAGAATGATCAAGGAACTGGGAGGGAAGTCGGTTATCTCCCCCCTGAGGCCTGTACCCAAAACCTGCAGTTTGATATTAGAAATGGGACCCTTTACCCCTTAAAAAACCAACAACAAAAAAAGCCCAGAATTCACCTTGCCTTCTGCAAAGGGCTTTAATTGTAAAATCAACAAGCCTGCGTTATCAGGGGCAATGGCTTCCGTCATTCCGCCCATTAGGCCCCATAAATGAAACACATGCATACTATATGGATGTTTACTCTGGCATTCTGTTTCCCCACTCATCTCAGAGCTAGAAAAGGCGGTTGTAAATATTTCTGCTGAATTAGAGAAAATAGCTAATGCCTCCATAGATGTTTTTCAAAAGTTGCAATAGGAAATTGATGAAATAGCAGAGGTGACATTGTTAAGTGGATTATTTTCCTTCTTTTCTTTCTATGTGTTATTTGGGTAATGTTACAATGTGCAAGATCATAGAATCATAGAATCATAGAATCTCAGGGTTGGAAGGGACCTCAGGAGGTCATCTAGTCCAACCCCCTGCTCAAAGCAGGACCAAACCCAATTAGATCATCCCAGCCAGGGCTTTGTCAAGCCTGACCTTAAAAACCTCTAAGGAAGGAGATTCCACCACCTCCCTAGGTAACCCATTCCAGTGCTTCACCACCCTACTAGTGAAAAAGTTTTTCCTAATATCCAACCTAAACCTCCCCCTCTGCAACTTGAGACCATTACTCCTTGTTCTGTCATCTTCTACCACTGAGAACAGTCTAGATCCATCCTCTTTGGAACCCCCTTTCAGGTAGTTGAAAGCAGCTATCAAATCCCCCCTCATTCTTCTCTTCTGCAGGCTAAACAATCCCAGTTCCCTCAGCCTCTCCTCATAAGTCATGTGCTCCAGCCCCCTAATCATTTTTGTTGCCCTCCGTTGGACTCTTTCCAATTTATCCACATCCTTCTTGTAGCGTGGGGCCCAAAACTGGACACAGTACTCCAAATGAGGCCTCACCAGTGCCGAATAGAGGGGAATAATCACGTCCCTCGATCTGCTGGAAATGCCCCTACTTATACAGCCCAAAATGCCGTTAGCCTTCTTGGCAACAAGGGCACACTGTTGACT
Source organism: Macrochelys suwanniensis (assembly GCA_033296515.1). NCBI lineage: Eukaryota > Metazoa > Chordata > Testudines > Chelydridae > Macrochelys > Macrochelys suwanniensis. The sequence goes on from CM065783.1 coordinate 43,271,816, forward strand.
CATATTCAGCTTTTCGTCCACCATAACCCCTAGGTCCTTTTCTGCAGAACTGCTGCCCAGCCATTCGGTCCCTAGTCTGTAGCAGTGCATGGGATTCTTCCGTCCTAAGTTCAGGACTCTGCACTTGTCCTTGTTGAACCTCATCAGATTTCTTTTGGCCCAATCCTCTAATTTGTCTAGGTCCCTCTGTATCCTGTCCCTACCCTCCAGCGTATCAACCACTCCTCCCAGTTTAGTGTCATCTGCAAACTTGCTAAGGGTGCAGTCCACACCATCCTCCAGATCGTTGATGAAGATATTGAACAAAACCGGCCCCAGCACCGACCCTTGGGGCACTCCACTTGATACCGGCTGCCAACTAGACATGGAGCCATTGATCACTACCCGTTGAGCACGACCATCCAGCCAGTTTTCTATCCACCTTACCGTCCATTCATCCAGCCCATACTTCCTTAACTTGCTGGCAAGAACACTGTGGGAGACTGTATCAAAAGCTTTGCTAAAGTCAAGAAATAGCACATCCACTCCTTTCCCCTCATCCACAGAGCCAGTTATCTCATCATAGAAGGCAATTAGGTTAGTCAAGCATGACTTGCCCTTGGTGAATCCATGCTGACTGTTCCTGATCACTTTCCCCTCCTTTAAGTGGTTCAGAATTGATTCCTTGAGGACCTGTTCCATGATTTTTCCAGGGACTGAGGTGAGACTGACTGGCCTGTAGTTCCCCGGATCTTCCTTCTTCCCTTTTTTAAAGATGGGCACTACATTAGCTTTTTTCCAGTCATCCGGGACCTCCCCCAAGTGCCATGATTTGTCAAAGATAATGGCCAATGGCTCTGCAATCACATCGACCAACTCCTTTAGCACCCTCGGATGCAGTGCATCCGGCCCCATGGACTTGTGTTCGTCCAGCTTTTCTAAATAGTCCCGAACTACTTCTTTCTCCACAGAGGGCTGGTCACCTCCTCCCCATACCGTGCTGCGGAGTGCAGCCGCCTGGGAGCTGACCTTGTCTGTGAAGACAGAGGCAAAAAATGCATTGAGTACACTAGCTTTCTCCACATCCTCTATCACTAGGTTCCCTCCCTCATTCAGCAAGGGGCCCACACTTTCCTTGACTTTCTTCTTGTTGCTCACATACCTGAAGAAACCCTTCTTGTTACTCCTAACATCTCCGGCTAGCTGCAACTCCAAGTGTGATTTGGCCTTCCTAATTTCACTCCTGCATGCCTGAACAATATTTATATACTCCTCCCTGGTCATTTGTCCAATCTTCCACTTCTTGTAAGCTGCTTTTTTGTGTTTAAGACGAGCAAGGATTTCACTGTTAAGCCAAGCTGGTCGCCTGCCATATTTACTTTTCTTTCTACACATCGGGATGGTTTGTTCCTGCAACCTCAATAAGGATTCTTTAAAATACAGCCAGCTTTCCTCGACTCCTTTCCCCCTCATGTTATTCTCCCAGGGGACCTTGCCCATCAGTTCCCTGAGGGAGTCAAAGTCTGCTTTTCTGAAGTCCAGGGTCTCTGTTCTATTGCTCTCCTTTCTTCCTTGTGTCAGGATCCTGAACTCAACCATCTCATGGTCACTGCCTCCCAGGTTCCCATCCACTATTGCTTCCTCTACTATTTCCTCCCTGTTTGTGAGCAGCAGGTCAAGAAGATGTCTGTGTACTGCTGTCACCAAAAGTTCTGTTACCCGAGGGAAAACTCAGTATCTGTCCCTTCAACTTGATCGTAAACTGCGGAACGGGCCTGACAATTTGGGTTTTGTCAGGCCCGAGGGGGGACTGTGAAAGTCATAAGGTACAATGAACCCCCCTTAACAACCAGCAGCTATGGCAACCAGAGGCCACTAGGGGGAAGTAGATGCCTCGCCTACGCAAGACCCTGAATTTTTACAGTCGCCCTTCGCTTACACAAGAAGAGCTGTCCCAGCAGAAAATTACTGTCCCAGACCAGTTTTTACTGACCAGATAGCAGACATCCGAGGTCTGGCAACCACCAATCAGACGTTAACACGACCAGGGCTTTGTCTAAGTGTGTATAAAAGACCTGTAATTTCTGTGTAAATTAGAGTTCTGTACCAAGGTACAGGATCTCCTTTTTTCTGCAGAATAAAGTAACCTCTTTCCTTATCCCTGTCTGGCTGTTATTGGCTCTCAGCTAGGTGGACCCGATATTTCGGTAACAAGAGGGAGCAGGAAATTCAGTAAGATTCTATCAAGAATATTCCCAGCGATGGAGAGGAGGGCAATGCCTCAATAGTTACCACAGTCGGCCCTGTCTCCCTTTCTGAAAATGGTAACGATGGTAGCATTAGTAAGGCAGCAGGGATTTCTTCAGTGCGCCAGATTTTGAGGAGCAGCAAATGAAGCTTGTTATTCAGTGTTTCTCCCCCACACTTTCAATACTTGGACTGGTATGACATCAGGACCTGGTGCTTTATTGGTCTTCATTTGTTTAATTGCTTTGCAGACCTCCTCAGGTGTCAATGGATTGGCAAGAGTTTCCCAGATTGGGTGCTGAGGGATGGAGTCAATGGTGTCACCAATCACAGTCGATTCTCAATTTAGAAGCTTTTGGTTGTTTTCCTTCCAGCACTCTTTGATGGATTCATTATCTTTAAGAAGGGCACTACCATGTTCAGATCTCAATGGTGTGAGGCCACATGAGCTTGGTCTGCACAGGGTCTTTGTCTCACAAAAGAAAAGTTCCACATATCATGTCTGTCAGCAGATGTTTGGATTTCTTTTGCTTTGTCCTCCCACCATTTGTTTTTGATTTCTCGGATCCTCCTTTGAACTTCAGCTTTGAGCTGATGGAAGGAGCTCTGCTTCTGACTGACTAATAGTAGTTGGTTTTGCTAGTCGCAGAAAGCTTTTCTCTTCTGGTCCAAAAGGGCTGTAGTCTCAGTATTGTTGTTGTCAAACCAGGCCTGATGGTGACAGGTAGCAAGGCCAATCGATTCCCCCCAAGCCTCGTGGATGGTCTATTTTAGGGCTTCCCAGTCTTCTTCGACAGTTATGTTGGCATTTCCAGGTGTGCATATGGTCAGTTTTTCACTGAGGAGTGTTTGGAAGTTCTCTTCGTGCACTGAGGATTGAAGTCTTTGAATGTTGTATTGCCATCTGTGTGATTTGGATTGTGTTCTATGTTTCAGTGCAATCCCAATGGACATGACTGAACTCACCAGGTTGTGGTCAGTCCATCAATCATCGGCTCCTCTCATGACACGGGTGATTTGGACATCTCTTAGATCCTATGTTCTTATAATGACATAGTCTAGGAGGTGCCACTGTTTTGAGCGGGAGTGTTGCCAAGTTGTTTTGCACTTGTTTCTTTGTCTGAAGATTGTATTTGTGATCACAAGGTTGTGCTCTGCACATTTGCTGAGTAGAAGGATGTCATTGGAATTGGTCTTGCCCACTCCTTCCTTCCCAGTGGTGCTATTCCATATGCTAGAATCTTGGCCAACTCTTATGTTAAAGTCCCCTAAAAGGATTATCTTATCTGTTTTTGGAATGGATGACAAAATTTTATCAATATTCCTCAGGAACAAGACTTAAATGATCCAGCCCTCTACGGCCAGGTTCATATTAATCTTAGGAAGAATAAAAAAAGTCACCATGGTAGCTAAATTCTGCCATCAACACTGTATCATGAAATCCTCGATTCTAAAGCTTTTAAAAATACAGCATACAACTAAACTGAAAATACATACACAGTGTTGGGAGAGCGGGTGTCACATTTTTAATCTTATAATAATTCTGTTTGGTGCAAGCACTACTCAAGCAAAAAACTACTGCTGTAGAACCCCTAAGTTCATAACTTATTTTCATCTCCTTATCCTGTTAAAATAAAGAGAATTGAATTGCACCAAGTTGAACATCTGCTTCAAGCAAATCTGCCCATTGTAAAGGGAAACAGAATATTAGTAAAAAGGAAGCAGAAGGCAGAATTTCAAAATGATATCCTCAAAGCACTTTCTACGGATGTCTCACAGGTTCACAGGGTATTATGAAGCATAAGACATCTGGTTGCATTTATATAATCTCATCAGTATATACATGAAATCTTCTCCCTGTTTACCTCCACTTGTCAAGCCACTGAAAGGATTATATGTTTTTATTTGCTTGTTTGTTTATTTTATTGCATGTTTATTGTGGTGCAAGTTCACCCACTGATTCTTAACTATCCAAATCAGCTTAATGTAATATTAAATCACCAACATTTCCCACTAGATTGATTGTTTGACTCTGTCCTGCTTGTTTATAGCTCATCATTGAATTGCTTATAAAATACTAACGTGATTTTTTTTTGTAAAGCTGTATTATGGGAATATGTTGTCGTTCACCTCCAGCTGCTGTGAAATCACTGGTTTTATACTCAAGATGACTACAGTGCTTTGGTTTGATGTTAACTACACTTCAGTTTGGTCTATGGACATACTTTCTATCTCCCCGTAAGGCTGAATACTAAATTGACTTTACCCCTGTGGGCACAAATATAGTTTCCAGAATTTCAGCATGATGAACTGTTCCTAATGGCATGTTCCTATAGCTTATCCACCAGTAAGATTCATACAAGATTATGGAATCCTGCATATTCCAAAATGTGCCAAAGAGTCAATTTTGATCAGCCACCACAGCAGGCTTTATCTACAGTGATGTGTCATCCTTACCTAGTTTGTGGCCATTTCTTTCACCAGAATTAACTAAAGCAAAAATATGGGGAAACATTCTGGCATTTCTTTTGCCAAGAGGACAAGATATTCTCCTATGTAATTATTGCACCATTGAACTATATTTCTTGATGCAAGGCTTTTGACTTAGATTGCCAAGCCATTGCCTGATTTATTTTATTCATATCATCATACATCTATAAACTGAATGATCCACATTGGTAGCTCAAAAGACTTTTGCTCTTTTAACAAAGTGTACTCCTAAAAGTCACATATTGTCTCTCATATATTTTATATCTGATTTCTCCTTCCTTCAACTTATCCCTCTAGCCTTAGACCAGCCTTTGGCTTCCTGTGTGCCAAGCCCTCTCTCCATTCCCCTTCAACTCCCTTACTGAAAATCTTCCCCACACAGAACCTTCTCTTGCAAATTTTTGTTCTGGCAGTGTCCCCATACAGCGACAGGTCTTGTTCATCTTATTTGCATGAGTCAGGCTAAGTGCCAGATATTTAAAGATACTCAAGCTCCTAACTCCCACTGGTTTCAATAGTGCTAAAAATCTGGCACTATGTTCTGTAGGCAGCAACTCCATCTTCCTATTTGTAGTATTGTTCACCTCGAGAGAGCAAACACATGAGATGGACCTCTGCAAGATATCAAAAATCCCAAGATTGACACCACAAATCATGAGTGTTTAAAAACATCAAACCATGTTTTTTAGTCTCTTATATTTTTAACTCCCTCTACTCCTTTGTGAATGTGTGTGATAATTTCAGGTTCAAAAGTAAACCTTACATGCATGCATCTCCCACTTATCCTCGCCTCACCCCCAGGTTAGGACATGGCAGGCAGTTCCCTTATTATGGTCTTGACTCCCCCACCACCACCTTACTACCCCTGGTGTTCTTCCTGACATCCCACGCACAGACACGTGCCTTGCTGTCCCTGGAATTCACCCCCTCTCCGGACCTGGCAGCATCATCTCCCCTCCACTCCTCCTCTTGCCTTGCTGCCCACCTGGGGTTCTCCCCTTCCTTGGACCTAGGTCTGCCACTTCCCTGACTCCCCTCCTTCCTTGATGCAACCCATAGCTTTTCCTCTGCCCAGATCCCATGTAGAGGAGAAGTTCCGAGGCATGGAAATGTTGCCCTGGGTCTGGGGCTCTGGACCCAGCAGCAGCTTTCTTCCCACTCCATTGCCTCCTCTTGCCCTGGGACCCTCTCACTGCTATAGGCCCATACATAAAAAGCAGGACTCAGAGACAAGGCAGATCTGTGATCTTAGTCCCGAACTTTTGCACAGAGCTCTGTCCAGCCCCGCAAAAATCACAGAATTGGAGGAGCTTCTCACGTCATCATGACAGCTCCTGCTGCAGGCTCCAAAATCCCAGGACTCATGGTCAATTCAGGTGTTGCAATATGGTCAAACTGCCTTCCCTTGGCTGCTTGGGACTTTCCCCACCACTACCCCCAGGCTGGGGAAGCTGCCATTCTATCCCCTCTATCTCCCACCCCATCACCATCCTCTGCACCCCCTTCAGCCTCCCTCCTGCCCCCAATTGCCCTGTAACCCCTAAATCTGACTCCTGCTCCCCTTCACTCTCCCCAACACTGTTCCCTCTAAGCTGTGCGCATAGACAGATCCTAAACCCCGCGCACACAGCGAACCACCGTGCGCACAAAAATTTGTACAGAAGCACAACAATTTGAACAGAAGAAAATTTTTGCGCACACGGTCTGTCCAAATTTTGCACAGAAGAATTTTTTTTGAGCACACGGCCTGTCAAAAATTAGAGGGAACATTGCTCCCCAAGTGTCTCTTCTGCTCCTCACAGTCCCTGTGTCCTATCTAGCCCCTGAGCCATAGAGTGGCAGCCATTTTGTCTGTGGTCATGGCTTCAATCTCCTTGAAAACAATGGGACACAGCAGCCAAATTTGTTACGGACAACGTGACTTTCACATGCAGAAAAACTGTGGGGAAATGGCAGTTATCTTGCTTGCTCCAGCCCCACTGACCATAGGAAGAGATTCAAAACAGGTGCCCATTTTGAATAAGGGAAAATTTGTGAGTTGGCAGGAGCCTTTCGACATGCTCTCATGATGCAGGTGTATTTGGCAGTATTGTATTTGCTTGGTACAGCTCTGCATACATAGAAAAAAAATAATGCCTTTAATTACAGTTCATTGGAGCTCAGAATTTCCTCATGTTCTACTGTCTACCTGTGGAAAGATATCATCCACAGCATGGTGCTCAAGGTAAACCAGCCTGAATTGTCCTCTCAAAATCTAAACCACCCCTCTTCTGAGTTTTATAAAGAAACACGTTTTTTTGCAACTCTGAATAGGCACAAGGGCCCACAGAAATGGGGATCAGGTTGGGCCAATCCCTGAGCAGAGAATGTTTGCCCCCCCTTATGGAATGGGCTGCAGCTCCGCCCCCACCCCAAAGTTCCCTTGTCTGGTTTTCTGTAGGGTGGAGAGAGCGAGTCATTCCAGCACTCTCCCCATCGACTCCATTTGTGCTGCAGATCCTTGACCTCCAAGGAGGAGACTTGACAAGGGCAAGAGTGAGGAAACAGTGGTATGGAGGTAAAAACTGCCCCCCTATGTGTGTTCCCATTTTGGGGGGAAACCCTGCAAGCTTGTTAGGGGGCAGATGAGCTGGCCTAAGAGAAGCATCTGTATCCCTTTGTGTCAAAGCAGCAGCACTAAAGCAGCTTTGGTGAGCTTTATAACTTTTATTGAGTTGTTTGAATCACCAGCAAAAATCCTATTGTGGGTGCTTGCAATACTGGGTTAGATAGCTTGAGAATGCACTGAAGTGACCGGAGAAACTGAAGAAAGCAGATTTTGTTTTTTAAAGTTTAAAATAAAAGTAACACCTCCACTTTCAGTCTTGAGATTTATCCTTGTAACAGCCTGCAACTTTAATCCCAGATACTTCCTTAAAAACATGGGGTTTAGCGTCTCACTTGAAAAGCCAAAAGCAAGAAGATTCATTTGGGACTGTCACTCCATCCTTAATTCATCCTATTGTGCCTAGAGTATTGCAGGGGTCTCAGAGCCGAGTTTATATAGTATACATGCTGCAATCTTCAGCCACAAAGACTGAACTATGGCAGAGACAGCAACAGTCAAATCGGAATGATCCTGCTTTTTTGCCGGCAGTGGTTGGCATATGAAACTTAACCATTATAGATGGTTAAATGAGCTGCCCTGCTACAGCAGAGATTTCAGAGCTCTGTTACAATTCAAGGCTTTGTTGACTGCCCCGCAGCACAGATAACTAATTTAAGCAGCCTTGGAGATACTGGCAGAGAATGTTCTGCTTTTGGAGTTTGTAAAGCTTCTAACTCTATTGCCTTCATATTCTCCATGGTGAATGGAATGGTGCAACTGCAGATTCAGCCCCCAGGGGTGGTGATGTCATCATCGGCAGAGTGTTTTATTACTAAATGGAAAATAATGACCCATGTCTCCCCTCCCCACCTTGGTTCTTCACATCTGTGCTTTCACTTTCATCTCAAAGGTGTGGTGACCTAGTTTACTCAGGGTGCCCGGTGGGACTGGTGTCCATTCCTGGAAGGATGTACTCTGGAACCAACAAGGATGTACTCTGGAACCAACCCAAGCTGAGATATGCATACAGTGTAAGTCTAATATCAATGTTTTGTCTTGGGGGTTTTCATGTTATTGCTTGAAAAACATATTATACTGGAGCAGTGCCATCTGCAACTCCCAAGAGACCCAGCTCCTTTCCAAAACAGTGCGAGCGTGCCAGCCCCACCGGTGCAAACAGAACTCATCAAGATGGCAAATAAGGTCTTTTATATCCCACCTTTAAAAACAATATATCAAACAGGCCACCTCACCTGCTCAGAGTATATGAATTTGGAGGCTGAATATATTTTTGTCCTTGTGCCGATTTGCAAATTCCACCAAGTCTATTTTTCTAGACAATGCACTTTAATGCACAACCAGCCCAAGTTCATCTGGTTTCCAGTGTGTGGTAGCAGTAAACTTCCCTTTCTGGCTTAGCAGTATGCAGTAAGAATTGTGATTCACCTGACCCCATGAGTGCTTTTATTGACACTCACGTACCTAGAGCTCAGTTATATTTCCCAACACTTCATACAGAGTGACGCTAATCTTGTTTCAATTTGATACAACACCAGTTATTTTTCATTCCATTAAGGGCAAGTCTTCCCTGCCCAACTCCCTGCCAAGTCACTTAGCACAGGGAGGGAGTTTGTCTTGTAGAGTCTGCAGAGGACAGGCCCCACCCCTGCTTCCCCAGGCTGGGGAGCTCTAGCTGAGCTACTGCACCCTTAACATTGCACAGCATTATGGCCCTCCTATAAGGGAGGGACCTTCTGATGGCTATGTTTAGTTGTGGATCTACTAACCCAAACCTACTCCAAGCTTCCTGCGGGCTGAGGTGTCAGGAACCCCGGTGGAACAGAGTTCCAAGCAATGGAGCCTATAGCTGCCCAGGAAAATGTCTTCCCGCCTCTTCCCCCCTCCCCCCACCACTGTGAAATTTGACAAACAATCTTTCACGTACATTTAAATTCTTCTGTGAGAAGTTTTGAGTTTTCACTGAAAAACCAAAATCCATTTTTACTTTTTGTTGCCAATTTTTTTTTGTTCAAGCAAACCCCATTTATTTTCTTCAAAAAAAAAAAGAAGAAGTTTTTGCATGGAAAAGAAAAACTAGTTAGACAAAATTCACTTTTCAGCACAAAAAAACCCTCTGATTTCAAACACCTCTAATGTAGCCCATCTGTGGAAACCCCATACATACCAGTTCTCCCATATATAATCCTTCCCTCTGGTGGATTTGCCCTTTAGTGCCTCCCGTGCGCACACACACAGCTATCGGACACACCTTAGGTTCCTTGACATAAAGAGTTTCCTGTACAATTTAAGTACCTAATCTGCTACAATGTACAAAGAAGATACCTTCACACACAACCTCATACAGCAGTTTCACAAAAGGCAGCCTTCTAAAGAGCAGCACTTCTTTCCACCTATGCTAGTCACCGGCAGCCACTGAGTATTTAACTGGTTAACATGCTTATAAGTGCTGTTGAGATATTTTGCAACTGTGTTAAATAGCAGCCTTTTAAAGCTCAATCCACTCCCTTCCCCCACCACCACGTGCTCTTTTGGCAGGTTCCTGTGGGCATAGGGGATTGTCATTTAACAGGCTTTTTTAGTGATATGATTAAAATTACAGGCAATACATTTTAAAGACCCCTGGAATAATAGCTAAGCCCCCTTCTCTGCCGATTTTCCTGTACATAATGTATTTCATATCTGCTGATTGCAGATTTTATCCTGTCAGGCATCTTTGGGGTAAGATGTAAAGCCAGGTTGCTGAGTGCTGACTTCCAGTGTGGCAAAGAAACTCCAATGGCATGTTTTGCAAAAGTGGGTGTTAGCCCTGGCACCTGGACCAAATTCCTATAGGGATTGTTATTGTCTCCTTGCCAAAATTCCCCCTGCAATTCCGGTTGGGTACAGCAGTTTTCACTCTGTCCTACACTGTTGTGAAGAGTCATCATGCACTGTTAAGCAGTTGCTATGTTTCACCCAGTACCTCTCATCCTGAGAGAGAGAGAGAGAGAGAGTTCAGGACTGATCTTCAGATCAGGGGCGGCGAGTTATATGGGCCCATGGTGCTCCAGCAAATTCAGGGCCCGGGGGCCTGGCTCCACAAATGTTCGGGGCCAGGTCTCCCCCGCTGCCCTGCCTGCCACCCCCACGCGCCTCCCTCCCCCGAATGTCCTTGCAGCTCTGGGCAGCAGGTGGCTGCCCCCTGCAGCTCCATGCTGTGCTCCTCACCTGCCGCTGCTGGCTACAAGGGAGCGGTGCCGGGGGGCAGGCTGAGGCAGCTGCTGCACCTGCAGAGGGAGGAGGCGCATGGCAGATTCCCAGGGCTGGCTCTACCATTTGTGTCGCCCAAAGCAGCGTGCCAAATTGCCACCGCGGCCGGCTTGAGGGCAGGCCTGCCGCTGAATTGCCACCAGGGCCAGACGGACTGCCGCCCCTTCCACGTTGCTGCCCCAAGCACCAGCTAGGAACGCTGGTGCCTGGAGCCACCCCACTCCCCAGCAGGAGACTCTGAGTCAACTCTGTGGGGGAGGCAGGTATTCGGGCTGGACCTCCTAAGCAGCAGTCTGGGGGGCTTGGGTGAGTGTCATGCTGGAGCTTGCTGATACCAGCAGGGAGAGAGCTGGGGGGAGTCCTCCTCTCTGGCCCCTCACCCAAGTCCTGGGGCAGCCTGCCTGCTTCAGCCCTTGGGCAGCCTGCCTGCTGCACCCCAAATTCCTCATCCCCAGCCCCATGCCCTGCACCCCCACCCCCTATCCCATCCCAGAGCCTGAACCGCACCCAAACTCCCTCCCAAAGCCCACACACCCCCCTACACCCAAACTCCCTCCCAGAGCCCTCACCCTCTCCTGCACCCCTACCCAAACTCCATCCCAGAGCCCACACCCAGCACCTAAACTCCCTCCCAGAGCCCTTAGGCAGGTCGGGAGGTGGGGAGGAGAGAAGGGACTTGAATCCCTTCTGGGAACCACAAAAAATTATACAAACCTGCTGCCACAGCCTCAGATGTAGGTGACCTGTACAGGGTGGGGGTATGTATAAACAGATGAATTAAAGCTCACCTTCACAATGCCCTGATGCTGCTGCAGTTATGAGAGCAGAATTGGAGAATTGTAAAAAATAATAATAATAATAATTTTGTGCCACATGTAGGCCTTGCCAGAGGCATCATTTCTAGGAAACTTAGGCTGTGTGATGGGGTGTACACCCCCACACTGGCCCTGCAAAAGTTGAATTAGGCCAAGTTGGCCCAATCAGCTAATGAGGCTACCAACAGGGGAGCTTTGGCTGAAGGCAGCTCACCTGTGCAGGAACATGCAGAGCCTATAAAGCCAGGTAGCAAGCCACCACATGGCTGCTGGGGAAGCCTGCTGGGGAATTGGGGAGCTGCTAGGAAAGGCTGCAGGAAGCAGTCACTCCCAGGGAGGAGGGTTCTGGGAGCTGGTGCACCCAGAGAGAGAAGGGGAACCAGAGTGGTAGGAAGCAGTCCTGAGAAGGAGCAGTGTGGGCAGAGGGGGAAAGCCTAGAACTGCTGAGCTGAGGGTCTCTGGACTGGAACCTGGAGCAGAAGACAGGCCTGGGTTCCCTGGCCAGGCAGTGAATGGGAAAACTGCCTAATACTGCTGATGGACTGAACCCTGGAAGAGGGCATGCTGAGTGACCTAGCTGCAGGGCTAAGTTATAAAGGAGATGCTGGGGATCCTGGAGCGAGAGGAGCTTCAGACCAGAGTTGGCATGATGGTGTGCAATCTGCAGAAGCGGGCATCGTCCTCAGAGTTAATTCCCAGAGAGACCAGGAGAAGGTGCCAGAACAGCAGTCAGTGCTATGCCCTGTGACAGGCTACTAGGTTCATTGACTTTGTGGAGAGTTTAAATTGACTTTTCTCTCATCACAGTCACACACAAGTGGGGAGTGGAAGGGTGTCAGAGAGAGAGAGAAATCCTTCCCTTCTTATTTGACAGCCTTGATACTGGGGCTCTGGTGTGGGGATTTGGGAACTCTGCCCTCCCCACCCCCATCTCTCTCTGAAATAGTTTCTCCTCACATACTTAAGGTATTCGCTATGGTAGTTTTCTACTGTGTTGAATAGTCTACCATCCTGTGTATTCCATGCATGTACTGGTCTAATTTACTGTCATCAATACAGCCCAACACAATAGCTGGGAGCATGTTAGCTGTGAAGGATGTGGTTCTATCCTTGTCTGTCTGTGGGGGAGGCGAGATTGTTTCTTGATTGCTTCTCTGCCAGGTCTCTGGAACCTCTGCTGTAGAGTCCCAACCTAACTAATATATATACCACTTCTGATAGGAATACTCAAGTACAGAAGCTTTAAAACTCCCTTTCTGTAGAACATTCCACCTGAATAGAATTATGTTTCAATACCCGTGGAAAGTGAACACAACACATGACCATAGTGAATGCATTCTGAAACCAGAGTGAATACCTAGACTCTTCTCCCCTCCCTTCCCCCCAGGATTGACCCAGCCCAAATCCTGAATATACTATGCAGTGGCAGTTATTTTAGCATGCCTACCATGGCATTAGCTAGCTATTGTATTACTTTTTGACAAGTATTCACGTTTGTTCATGTTCAGTTTATGCTGCTACAGATTTGATTCTTTGGCCATCCCCTAGCTTCAGTGGGAGTGCACTGCACTGCCAACAGCAAATGCCAGTGTAAGCAAGGTCTGAATGAATGCTTTCCTGACAGCTAGCTGGTAGGGGAAAAGACTTTGGGTGTGTTTATGTAAATTCAGTTTGCTCCTGCTCTGTTTACATATTCATCAGATACAGCAGTGTCAAAGTGATCAACTTTGGCTGGTGTTCAGTGCAAATCACCTTAGTACTGAATGCAGGGGTAGTGAAATATGGTTACCAATTTTGTAATTATTGTAGGATAAAGGAAAGCAAGACTGTGCTTAACCTGTCCCAAATGAGGGGGCCACCCTCAGATGAAAGAACCTCATTAAGCCAGGGGCTCAAATATCAGAGCCCTGTGACAGTAAGAGGGGTGGAGACAGGTATGCCTAGTCAGGAGGCTACACACCCTCAAGGGTCCTCCCAAACTGATTGATCCTATTCTTCCCCCCTGTTAAAAGAATAGAGCTAAATAGGCTTCATTAGGAGCCTCTTCATTACATTAACTGTCCAATCAGAGCTGAAATCAGTTGAAATCACTGAGAATTAAAATCACTTGAGATGGGGCAGTGTTTGTGCCCAGCCTACAAATAGCTGAAAATTACTAAGAGACTGATGTGCAGAGGTGGCAGCAGAAGGCGACTAACAATCAGATGGTGAACAAGTGGCTGGTGCGGTGGAGAGGCATGATGAGCGGTCAGCAGGGTGGCTAGTGTAGAGGCGCGGTGAGAGCAGTAAGCAGGCAGCCAACAGGGTGGCGACGGAGAGGTGTGACGAGTGTCCAACAGGTTGGCTGGTGAAGAGGCGCAGTGAGAGCAAGCTGACGGTGGAAGCAATGAGCAGGTGGCCGGCAGGAGCGGCCGGTAAGCAGCCAGCAGGGTGGCTGGCAGAGAAGGGCAGCAAGCAAGTGCCCGAGCGGCAGAGCGAGTAAGGTACCTCTTTACTTCACCCAGGGGGGAGGTGAACTCTGCAGATGCACCTCTGAACTTTGGGTCTGCACTGACCAAGGACAGCAACTGAGTGGGGCACAGAGAAGCAACGGGCACGTGAAAGGGACTTTTGGGTTGATGGACTTAAGAACCTGAGGGGAAAAGAACACCACCCAACCTACTTGGGGGTGTGTCTTTTACTCATGGTTTGTTTATAAACTCTGTTCAGTGTTTTCCCAAATTAATACCCAGTTACTTCCCTCCTTTTAGTAAAAATTTCTTTTCTACACTCAGACTCTGTGCTTGCAAGTGGGGAAGTATTTCCTCTCAGAGGTGCCCAGGAGTGGTGTGTAAATTTCCCAGGTTACTGGGTGGGGGCTCAAGCTGGTTCTGTGTTGCATCAATGGAAAGGAATCCCTAGATATTGTACCTGGGCCTGGTTGCTGTTGGCTTCCCTTCGCAGAAGGGTTACACCAGGTTCAGTAACCAATCATACTCTTGTGTCTTGGATAAGCCATAGGTAAAACTAGATTAGGTTTGAGCCCATAGTGGTAATTGTGACATGGAGCTTCGCAGGTGGGCAAGATGAAGGACAGGAAGGTCTGCAGGACTCTGTAGCTATGTCCTCACCAGACTGTATGGAGAGTAAACTGGTCAGGAAATTTTTGACTAGTTTTTTCATTGGAAAATGAAGATTCATTAAAATTGGAACTTTTCAGGAACCTTCCAGTTTTGACTGAACTACTTGTCAGGAAAGGTTTTTTCAGGTCCAGGATGAAATTTCTGGTCTAAACTGGTCGGTGTTTTCCCCCTCCCTTCTCCCCAAAGAATCCATTGGTTAGGGCACTCATTTGAGATATGGAAGACTCAAGTTTAAATTTCTGCTCCAATAAATCTGTATAAGAGGTGGAATAGCTCTACTATGAGTGATTTACAGCAGGGATTTGAACTTGGATCTCCTACATTACAGGTGAGTGCCCTAACCACCAGGCTATTGACTATTTTGGGAGGGAGTGCTCTAGTTTTCCATAGAAAACTTTGAAAGGTCTGGTTTTGTCCTGATGCAAATCAGGACAAGTTTCAAAATCTTGAAAACATTCATGGCACAGAATTTTTCACCTAGAGCTCCCACACTGTTCCACTATTAGTGGGATAGTTCCATCAGTGGGAGCACTGCATAGACAGGATGCTGGTTTTACTTCTCTGCCATCTACCCCTGCTCAGATCAGGTACAGACAGTGATTAAAAATTCCAGCAGCCACCTATACTAACTGTTAGGTCTCAAAAAATGTAATGCAGTCTAGGCCTGTATGGAGCTAAATCACTCATCACCTCACCTTATTATAGCTCCAGGGCCAAAACCATGCTGCTTCCATTACTCCACAGATCATAGATGATGGAGAATCTGCTATCAGTGATGATATCTGTGGATAAGATACAGTCTTCCTCTGAAATGCTGGTAGACTGCCGTTCTCCTGACCTGTAGCTATTGCTGCTCCATAACCTTTTTAAAAGCTTACTGGTATAATTGCCAATTCTGTCTTACATTTTCAGAAATCATTTCCCTGTTATTAAAATAGCAGTTCTTCCTCATAAAAATTATAAAACCTGGTCACAACATTCGCTAGGTTAAAGAGGCAGTTGTTGAATGACAGGTCATGATTCAGGAAGATGTCACTCCTGCCCATTATGTACTGATGAACGAAACTGAAAGAGACCAGAGTTCACTGTTGACTCTTTGTAATTCAGCTACTGCACTTCATTTGATTGCAAAGGTGTCATGTGCGGTTTAATCATTAGGTCATTAACCTTAACAATATCTTCTTGGTATGCAATTGAAGTAGATTATTGCCTGAGGAAAATGTGTTAATGCATTTCTAACTCGAAATGAATGCAACTGCACCCCATAGCACTCAGAAATTTAGAAAGGAGGTGTGATCTAGTGGGGAAAGTGTGAAAGTGAGGGTGAATGTGTAAGCAATTTTAGTTGTTCCAGACACAAACTTCACTAATTTAATCTTAAATATCTTGAGGGAAACTAATACAAGCAAGCTATGATCATAGGCAACACACACAAGTTTGTGTTTCACAGAGCAGTCTGGATGTACTGTAATGTCAAGCTGTGAATGAGAATGTGTTCTCACAAAGGAAGGTAGCATGCTCTAATTCACAGGCACAAATGAGGTTGTAAGGTGAGATTTCAGTGAGAGAAAGATGGACAGATGCATAGACCGTGATGTGCACAAACAAGATATACTATACTTTTAAGAGAGACTACATCACAGAAGGATATTGCATACAATTAGATACATTAACACATACAATTAGACTCATTATTTTTGTAGGGATCGCACCAGTTAAATTTGCAAAGCTAGCTGATCGAAATGACAGTGTGTGGTCCTATTTTTGTAGTTTAATCTCACAAGCCCTTTGTTTGTGGCTCTATTTTTCAGAGATATGGGTTTGGCCATCACAGTCATGGTTGTGAGTAATATCTATTAAGCTCTACTTATCTGCATTAATAGATGGTACCTGTTCCTCTGGACTATATGCTCAAGTGCTTTTATGGCTTACTATTTATTTGCCCAAGATTTAAGCCTGAGCATTTAGTCTGAAGCTTAATATTGGAAAAAAGATTTTCTTTTTATTGCTTCTTCCTAGTTGCTGGAGCTTTTTTATATTGGCTAATTTTTTCTCATTCAAGTCAATGGTTATTTTGCTGAAATCATCAGCAGAACAAAGATTTGCCCCTACATCTTCTGAGCCAAATTTGGCTCCACTGATGAGACCCAGGTTAGAAATACATGTTTTGGTTAGCTTATTTCTGGATTTCCCCACCTCAAAATTATCTAAAAAAACACCATGAAACACACGAATTACTTCACATTACCATTTGACAAGCACCTCTACATCTGATTCATACCTTGGTCTCACCTAGACTTGACTATTAGAATACACTAACTGATACTTCTCCTCACTCTTTAAATCACCTTCAGCATGTGTGGAATTCATGCAGACAAAATTGTAACAGACTAAATTCCTTCATCATAGCACATCTAGTCTAGCCAATCTTACTGTGGCTTCCAGTTGCTATAGGCTGATCTGGCAGTGATACCTATACCTACAGTTAGGTATAGGACACTGCGCAAAGTCGCGCCTATTGTGTAACTGAAAAGTTGGTCTCCTACGTCCTGAAAGATCCTTGGTTTCAATTTTGCCTGGACTGTTGGACACCATGCATTCCAACTGCATTATTGATATTGAATTCAGTCTTTATTTATGCCACACAAATCCCTTTGAGTAATACAGAGGCCCTGAAAAATAAAGCACTCTCTTGATGGGGGAAGAGTGGATTGTATAATGTCCATCTCAAAAACTTTGTATTTCACCAAAATTTAAAACCACAAGTGTTCCCAGCACGTGGCATAAAGATCAGCATTCTCAACGTCCTACATACCTCAATGTATGCTACGTGCCCGGAGCACATTTAGATTTTGAAATGTTGTCCCCTAGCTTTGAGTGGCCACTTGGCAAATATGTCCTATATGGGAGGACAAATACTCAATGTATACAACATTAATTGTTTCTGGTAAGTGAGGTTTAAAAATGTAATGTTCCCTGTATTACCCTTGATTGACACTGCTACACCTCAAATTATGAATTGATAGCCTCCTTTTCAAATCCTCATAATCCACATAATCCAGCACAAGAAAAAGATGAGTCTCTCTAAAACCATCAGTCACTGATTAAAAATTCCTTTCTCTAGAAATTGAGGAGCAGGTACCTGAAATATGTGGAATCCTCCTTATAAAGTCTGTCAGGTGTCTGCAGTTGTAAAAGATTGCCCATTAAGCCCAAGATGTTCAAAAGTGATCAGTGATTTTGATTGCCTCTGTTTTGGGGGCCCAATTTTCAGAAAGTGCTGAGCACCTGCTCACTGAAAGTCAGGCTCTTTTAAGGCATCTCAAATTGAGCACCAAAAACTAAAGCTGCCAAATCACTTTGAAAATCTTAGCCTAGTTGGTTCTATCTACAGGGGGAACAAATCAGAAGTATGGATAGGTAGAAAAATAAATGGAAGCAATGCAAGGAGAAGATACCTAAATCATGTCTTCTAAACCAGTTGTTCTCAACCAGGGGTATGTGTACTTGGATGTCTTCCGGGGGTACATCAACTCACCTCGATATTTGCCTAGTTTTACAACAGGCTACATAAAAAGCACTAGCGAAGACACTACAGACTAAAATTTCACACATACAATGACTTGTTTATACTGCTCTATATACTATACAATGAAATGTAAGTACAATATTTATATTCCAATCAAATTATTTTATAATATGGTAAAAATGAGAAGGTAAGCAATTTTTCAGTAATGTGCTGTGACACTTCTGTATTTTTAGGTCTGATTTTGTAAGCAAGTAGTTTTTATGTGAGGGGAAACTTCGAGGTAGGCAAGACAAATCCTGAAAGGAGTCTGGGTGAACAGCTAGTTCTTAAACTTTTAACACTTGCAGGTTATGTTGGATTCTTGTGTTCTATATAGCCTTTGTTTTAGGATCTGCTGGCTAACTGCTTGCCACAGCTTTCCCTTTACTCTTTATCCAACAGATTCCCTGGTGATGAGCACGTTATAAAAGGTTGGTCTTATAGGTAGATACTTTATATTTCTGCACTCTCACTTATCTTTATCTTTTATGTATAACTCTCCAACGTACTTCTTGCTTTTCCTTTCTCCACTTTGCCTAATTTTTCATCTTATTTCTTTCAGTCTCTTCTCTTTTCCAGCATGATTAGCATTGCAATATTAATTTCTATATGTTTAATTATACTTAATAGGCAGCGTATACAGTGTTTGCAAATAAAGCCAGAAGTTCAATTCTCAGTTTATTTACCTAAAGCTCAAAAGAGAAAATGCAACTAACACTTTCAGGTTAAACTTTAATTTTCATTTGCTTATTTATTTTTGGAAAGAATGATTTTTAATGTCTCAAGTCCTGTTTTGCATATAGTATATTTTAATAGCTGAAACTTTTACAGAAATGTTGAATAGGTTTTTCAAATCATACTACTTTGACTAAGAAAATATGTGGATAATAAACCAATTTTTGATGTTGCTTGGGCTTCTGTTCTGTTGCTCTAGGGAGTTTTCATAACTAAACCGTATAACCTAAATGATCCTGACCAAACTGTCATGTTCTGCCCTGGGAAATACTTCTTGCTGTTTGGTATTTGGTTCTATAAATGTCATAAAAGCGTAAACCTACCCATCTGGTAGGATTATTGTTCTAACCAGTTGGTTTTTTACCCTCATTTCCTTTTGGCTCCCTGGCTGTGTTGCCACTTTGATGAGTAGACTAAAATAATGTGCAATCCTGCTCCGTTTTAAGGTCAATGACAAAAATCTTATTGACTTCAGTGGGACCAAGGTTAGAAACAAGTAGGGTCACACTCATGCAAACTTACTTAGGCATCTGTTTAACTTTGCACACTCTGAGTAGCTCCACTGAAGTCAAGCATAAAGTTCAGCACATACAGCTTTGCAGGATCAAGGCTTAACGGAGAGGGCACTGCTGCAGTATAGTGTTGCTTTGTCAATCTATTGGTTTTTTTTAATTTACTCCATATAATTGTAACCTTGGTTCAAAAAATCTGTTAAATAAACATGTCGGGCTGGAATGACTATGGTATATGACATACTAAACCAATGACATTCTGATTTGCTCATTTCATGGTTTCTCTCTCTACTGGCAATAACTAAATGTACTGAACTATTTTAGGAAGGCTGATTTTATGTGGGTACTTTGTGCTTCATGAGCAGTGCATAATGTTTAGAAACTATATGGTAGCTGGCTAACAGTAGTGGAGGGAACTTAAGAGATTTGGGGCAGTGATCAGAAACAGAAGAGACCAAAGAGGTGGGCTGAAAAAGAAGGAAAATGTCCATTTCCTTTCTATAAACTGCCTGCAAGAGTCTGAGGTGAGAGGGCTGTATTGATAAGGGCAGTTTGCTGCTCTTGAGTGAACACCATTTGACAAACCCATCACCTAGGACTAGGCGAAAGAGATCAGTAAGCCAGCTAGGGCCTTGGTTATCAAAGCAATGTTTGATTCACAAAGGTTAGTTTTTACTTGTTGGAGGAAGCAGAGAAGGGTGTGTAGGGCAATTCAAATCGTTTTAATCTATTCACATTAGATAAAATGCATGGCATTTATGTTTGCAGAGCCCAATCCAACTCCCAGTACAGTCAATGGAAATCCGTACCTTTCAGGATCAGGCTGTGTTGAGGGGCTGTAAGGGCTTGGGGCGGGACAGGATGATGACTTGTGCCACCTTGATTTCTTGAGAGACTGTGCCAGCATGAAAATGGAAATCCCCCACACTGCAGCCCTGGCAGTTCCCACGAGGCTCCCAAAGCTGCAGCTGCCATTGGCTCACATAGGAGCCCCACTCCACTAGGGACAGGTTGAAACACTAGTGTGGTGTTTACAGCTGATGCCGCAGAGCCTCATGGTGAGGACTGTGAGCTGGTTTGTGTCAGAGATTGCTGTAGTGATAACCTAAGCCACCCCTCAGGTGGAGGGGAGTCAGGATCATTCATCACCCACCCCCCCTTATCACAGCCCTGTCATATGACGGATTCCTCCCACCTGCTGATTATCAGGAAGCTGCCAACCACTGTTCCTTTAGCTCCCTCCACAAACACACACCCCAGGTCAGGAGAGGGGACCTATTCACCATCTTAGGATAGGAAACTCTCCCCCACTCTCACCCCCCACACACACATATATATCTACATGGAGTTTGGGGGGAGGTGGTGGGGGGAAACACCCTCATTGAGCATGTAGATTTATGCTAGAGCCCCAAATCAAAAGGCTTAGCAGCACTCAGTGTGGAAAATCCCAGTGATAGAGCAAGTCTGTGAAAATCACATCCTCATCTTTCGTTTGCATTCAGTGAATGCCAATGGTACACCAAACTATACAGTAACTGACCAAAATGCCAAGAGTCACATCCTGACTTGGTGCAGCCATAGATGCTCTCGACATTGCTCTCTGATACAAACATAGGCAAGCACAGAAAAGACCTACAGCTGTGTATTCTCAAAAGCTCTCAGCCTTGGCCAAACTCTGATTCCATTGCAGCCGCTGGGAGTTTTTACAGCTGAGTTGGGCCAGTGCTAAGTGTTCTGAAACTCTCACCCCAAAGGCCTGATCCTGGCCACTCCAATGTGGAAGTGCTACATAGGTAGAGGATGATCATAATTAGACTGCAGGGAGGAAAAAGCTTCAGATGGTTTATGCCGTTGATACCATCAGGTCCCTGGGGCAACATATTCCAGTAAAGGGTCCATGATCACTCCTCCCAACACTTTAACAGAGCAACACTTGGAAAGCTCTGCTCCAGCCTGTTATACCAGCGTAGCCAGTGTGTTCTACCTACAGTGCCCAGGAGGCATCATTCCTTGTGTGGCAATAATGCCTTCAGGCACCCTTGCTTGGGCTGCGTATCTTCATTGCTCACTCTGTCTTGTAAGAGGCATAATTGAGGCCAAAGCTGCTGGCTTGATCATTCATCTTTTTTCTCATTTTCTATCAAACGACATTACCAGTTACCCACTGTATTACATCATAAAAGAAGCAAAGTATTATACATCAGTCTCTCTGAGAGGCTACAGTTGTGTTTTATTAACAGGAATATTGCAGTTTCATAAATCCTTAATGAAATGGCAGCCTATAACAGAAATAGTCACTTCAAAGTTGAGCCTTGCTATAGTCAAACCACCAAGCTATTTCATGTTAACTTCCATCTTCACATCACTGTGACTATAGCTGACAAACTGGTTAGTAAACTATTGGAAACATGTCTTCCAAAGTAATGATTGCTTCATTTGTAAGCAATATTATTCCATAGATAATGGATTTGTCAACAGATTGTATTAAAATGTTCCATAATGGAAGAAGCAGTGTAATGAGCCCATTATATGAGGTGACGGCTGAGCCTATATAGGCTTTTGTGTGAAATGTTCATAATGTTTCATTTTTATCTGTTTAATCTAATGATAGTGAGAGAAATATACAAATCATCTTAACCATTCATATTGTGGTAGCACCTAGAGGCTTCAACCATTGTGGGTTCTCATTGTGCTAGGCACTGTACATATAGCAAGCGACAGCCCCTTCTCCAAAGAGTGTTTGTTCTAAATACTGTAGACAAATTTCTACAGGGTATGTCTACACTATGAAATTAGGTCAATTTTATAGAAGCCGATCTTTAGAAAGCGATTTTATACAGTCGATTGTGTATGTCCCCACTAAACACATTAAGCTGGCAGAGTGCATCCTCAATACTGTAGCTAGCATCGACTCAGAGTGGTGCACTGTGGGTGGCTATCCCACAGTCCTCGCAGTCTTTGCTGCCCATTGGAATTCTGGGTTAAGTTCCCAATGCTTGATGGGGCAAAAACATTGTCGCAGGTGGTTTTGAGTACATGTCGTCAGTCTCCCCTCCCTCCCTCCGTGAAAGCAACAGCAGACAATCATTTTGCACCTTTTTTCCTGGGTTACCCATGCAGACGCCATAGCACGGCAAGCATGGAGCCCACTCTTGTGAGCATTGTAAACACCTCGCACATTGTCCTGCAGTATGTGCAGAGCCTGGCTAGGAGACATCAGCACGAGGACGATTGTGAGGAGGACATGGACAAAGACGTTCCTGAAAGCACGGGATGTGGCAATTGGGACATCATGGCAGCAGTGAGGCAGGTTGATACCGTGGAATGCCGATTCTGGGCCCAGCAAAAAGGCACAGACTGGTGGGACCGCATAGTGTTGCAGGTATGGGATGATTTCCAGTGGCTGCAAAACTTTTGCATGTGTAAGGCCACTTTTCCGGAACTTTGTGAGTTGCTTTCCCCTGCCCTGAATCACAGGAATACCAAGATGAGAGCTTCCCTGACACTGGAGAAGCGAGTGGCGATAGACCTGTGGAAGCTTGCAATGCCCGACTACTACTGGTCAGTCGGGAATCAATTTGGAGTGGGCAAATCTAATGGGGCTGCTGTGATCCAAGTAGCCAGTGCAATCACTGACCTTCTGCTAACAAGGGGAGTGACTCTGGGAAATGTGCAGGTCATAGTGGATCGCTTTGCTGCAGTGGGATTCCCTAACTGTGGTGGGGCGATTGACGGAACGCATATCCCTATCTTGGCACTGGACCACCTTGCCAACCAGTATGTAACTGCAAGGGGTACTTCTCAATGGTGCTGCAAGCACTGGTGGATCACAAGGGATGTTTCACCGACATCAACATGGGATGGCCGGGAAAGGTGCATGACGCTCATATCTTTAGGAACTCTGGGCAGTTCGAGCAGCTGCAAGAAGGGACTTACTTTCCAGACCAGAAAATTACCATTGAGGATGTTGAAATGCCAATAGTTATTCTTGGGGACCCATCCTACCCCTTCCTCCCATGGCTCATGAAGCCGTACATAGGCAACCTGGACAGCAGTAAGGCTGAGCAAGTGCAGAATGGTGGTAGAATGTGCCTTTGGACATTTAAAAGCTCATTGGCACTGTTTGCTGACTAGGTTAGACCTCAGTGCAACCAATATTCCCATTGTTATTGCTGCTTGCTGTGTGCTCCATAATATCTGTGAGAGTAAGGGGGAGACATTTATGGCAGGGTGGGAGGTTGAGGCAAATCGCCAGGAGGCCGATTTTTTGCAGCCAGACACCAGGGTGATTAGAAGAGCACAGCTAGGTGTGCTGTGCATCAGAGAGACTTTGAAAACCAGTTTCATGACTGGCCAGGCTATGGTGTGACAGTTGTGTGTGTTTCTCCTTGATGCAAACCCGCCCCCTTTGTTGATGTAAGCCAACCCTCCTCCCCTCTTTGATCACAGCTGGCAAAGGAAATAAAGTCACTGTTGGTTTGAAACCATGCATTCTTTATTTATTAATTTTTAAAAAGTGAGATACCTGACAAGGTTGCCCGGGTGGGGTGGGGGAGGCGGGAAGGACAAGGCCACATTGCTTATTGTAGCCACATTACAAATCAAAGCTATTTGAATGACAGCCTTATGTTGCTTGGACCATCCTCTGGAATGGAGTGGCTGGGTGCCTGGAGCCTCCCCCCACACGTTCTTGGTCATCTGGGTGAGGAGAATATGGAACTTGGGGAGGAGGGCAGGTGGTTATACAGTGGATATAGCGGTGATCTGTGCTCTTTTTTCCTTTCCTGCAGCTCCACAAGATGCCTGATCATGTCCGTTTGCTCCCCCATTAGCCTCAGTATCACCTCCTGTGTCTGCTGATCATGCTCACTTAATGCTTTCCTGGCCTCTGTCACTGAATGCCTCCATGCATTCAGCTGTGCCCTATCAGTGCAGGAGGACTGCATGAGCTTGGAAAACATGTCATTGCGAGTACTTTTTTTCGCCTCCTAATCTGCGATAACCTCATGGATGGAGATGCTAGGGGGACCATAGAAACATGTGCACCTGCGCGGGGGATAAAAAGGGAGAGTAAAATTTAAGATGATACATTTCTGAGAACAAAGGGGAGACTCTTTCACAGTGAATCAAGCAATTCACAGCAAACAGCACATGTGCTTTAGGTACAAGGTTGCATTTTGCCTTTTATACTGAGCACCTGCCAGAATGGTGACACATCACACACAGCTGGGCAACAGAATACGGTTTCCAAGCAGCCATGGTAAGCCAAAGGGTACGTGGGGCTGGCTTCTTCCACCTTCATAACGTGGGAATGGTTTCAAACTGCAGCACCCTCCTTTCCCATAGCAAGCAATGCTGGTTGGGTTTGCCATTTAAAAGGAGGGGTGCGGTACACCCCTCCCCCGCAACCCACTGTGTAGCTATTGTCTGGGATGATCCATTCACACCTCCTCACACCTCGTGGCTATTCTCAGGGATGATCCCCTTTAGCCAAGTGCAAACAGCCGAGCATGGATGGGGTCCTTTTACTGTTCCCTTACAAAAATTCCCCTATTTCAACCAGGTGACCATGAATGATATCACTCTCCTGAGGCTAACACAGAAACATAAAGACCAAATGTTGCTTGAATGCTACCAAAACCCAGGACTTTTCACTGCCATGCTTTGTGCTGCAATGATTCCAGACTACTTGCTACTGGCTTGGCGTGGTAAAGTGTCCTATCGTGGAGGACGAAATAAGGCAGCCCTCCCCAGAAACCTTCTGCAAAGGCTTTCAGAGTACCTCCAGGAGACCTGCATGGAGATGTTCCTGGAAGATTCCTGCTCCATCCCCAGACACGTTAACAGACTTTTCCAGTAGCTGTACTGGCCGCGAATGCATCCCAATTCTTCAGGGCAAATCAAATATTAAACACAATTGCTTTTAAACCCTGTACTGTTGTTACAAATGTGCACTCACAGAGGTGCCTTCTCCAGCTTCAGGTCCAGGAACCAGCCTTGGGAGGGTATTGGCTCCAGGGTGATGATAAGGTCCTGGCTGCCGGGGAGAATGGATTCTCCACTTGCCTGCTTCACATTCTCCTCCTCCTCCTCTTCCTCATCCACAAAATCCTCCTCCATGTTGCATGAGACTCCCCCCTTGCAGGTGTCTACAGACAGTGATGGGGTAGTGGCAGGGTCCCCCCCCCTAGAATGCCATGCAGCTGATCATAGAAGCAGCATGTATGGACCTCTGACTCAGAGCATCCATTTGCCTCCTTTGTCTTTTGGTAGGCTTGCCTGAGCTCCTTAACTTTCACGTGGCACTGCTATGTGTCCCTGTTGTAGCCTCTCTCCACCATGCCCTGTGCGATTTTGGCATATATATTAGTATTTCTTCTTTTTGATCAGAGTTCAGCCTGCACAGATTCTTCTCCCCATACAGCAGTCAGATTCAGTATCTCCCGTTCGGTCCATGCTGGAGCTTGTTTGCGATTCTGGGACTGCATGGTCACCTGTGCTGCTGAGCTTGCCACGCTGACCAAACAGGAAATGAAATTCAAAATCTCCTGGGGCTTTTCCTGTGTACCTGGCTAGTGCATCAGAGTTGAAAGTGCTGTCCAGAGCGATCACATTGGAGCACTGTGGGATAGCTCCCGGAGACCAATTCTGTCGGATTGTGTCTGCACTACCCCAAATTCGACCCAGCAAGGTCGATTTTAGCTCTATTTCCCTCACCGGGGAGGAGTACAGCAGTCGATTATAAGAGCCCTTTAGCTCGACGGAACGGTGTTGGTTGTGTAGACGCAGTGCTTATAAAATCAACCTAATGCGGCTAAATTCGACCTAACCTCGTAGTGAAGACCAGGGCATAGTGTGTTTTCTGCCAAAGGATCAAGCAGTAGGCCACTCCTCAGTTTATGCTCAGTCATTACTCAGGTAAACTTCCATTAAAAAGTTAATGTGAATTTGAGTAAGGATGTCAGGGTTTGTCCTCCATTTTAAGAGTCACTTCACCCAGCAGCAAAATGCAGCCCTATACGGTGCTTTAGCAGTACACCAAAATACCTCAACAGTTTAAGATAGAAAGTGAGGAATAAATATGAGCTGTGCTTCATTTGACTCTGAAAGTTTGGCCCAAACTACTTCTGTTTCCAATTAAATCATTGGGAGTTTTGTCATTATTTTCAATGGCAGCAGGATCGATCCCTTTGTCAGGAACTTTTTTGGTAAAAATTGTGATATGCAGTAACCAGTCCTAATACACAAAATGAAACATCTCTGCCTCAATTTCAGTTGTCCAAACAACCTCAAAGACTAATGGGAAGTCATCTTGCTTCGATCTACTAAGTATCAGTTAGTGTCCTACAACCCTTTCTGAATGTGGAACAGAATGATAAAACAAGCTTTGCAATATTTTGCAAATATCTACATCCTGTGTAATGCCAAAAATGCAGCTTCTGGAGGAACATTTGCAATTCAGGAAGCTAAAATTGTGTTTTTGAGGGAATAGATTAAGAGGATCTAATGAAATTCCATGCTCTTAGGTTCAGGATTTTATATTGGACTAGAAACTCCAAGTTACATGTATTCACCATGTCAATGTGGGTGCTTGCTTAGCTCATTGAGATAAGGATGGAGACTGGTTGAGTTAAACATTCGTTATTTCAAGAAGATCCTTTGGGTCTGAATGCGCTTGATTTATGGTCATATTTCTGCCTCCTATACGGGCTCTAAGCAAAGGTAGGGGAAACATAAGCACAAGTCAAACATAAGCCCAAGTAGAGCTTTCTACAGAGGAGGATATACTGGTTCGGTAATGAGCAAATAAGATGGAAGGAGTTGGAATTGGAAGGAGGGAAAGGTTCCTATCCACAGAAAAAGCATCTTATGCTCAAAGCTATGAGTACGCAAGTAAATTAACATATTAAAGAATGGAATGAAATGCTGTACAGTCAGGGCCTGGTTCCCAGAGTTGCTGAGCACCCACAACTCCAGAGTAAGTTAGTGGGAGCTGTGCGTGCTTTGCTTACCGTGACTGGATGTGTGCCCTAGAGAGTAGCTAGAGAGGGTGCCTGATATTAAAAGGTAGATAGAGTGGTTTACATTTCACAGTTTAAATATCTGGGAAGGGAAACTATAAAAAATCATCTAGACACACCGAAGATACCTAAAAACATGACCCGTAAGCCAGACCTTTGGCCCCACTCCATCTTCTTTGTGCCACTTAAACAGCCAGCTGGGGATCCCCCTTCTGTAGGGGAATGGCAGATGGCACAAAGCTGATGGAAGCAACTCTATACACCACCTATGCCTAACCTCCCTGATGTAGGCGGTGTAATCAGAGGCAGGAAGGGGGTGTGCACAGAATGCCTTGTGCTGTAGTGATCCTGGCTGGTGCAATAGCCCTAAGAAGCGCTTACCAGTTGGTGTAAAGAGCAGCCCTGAAACTGCTCTAAATGGTTTTAGGATCAGTTCCAGATTTATGCCCAGGATAGAGGAGGTATAAAGGTGACTTAACCCTCCTCAGATCCTGGAGTTGAGCACAGCCTGGCCATACCCCAAATCCTGTCCCTAGGAGTCTATCAGTGGTTTGAGCATTGGCCTGCTAAACCCAGGGTTGTGAGTTCAATCCTTGAGGAGGCCATTTAGGGATCTGGGGCAAAAATTGGGGATTGGTCCTGCTTTGAGCAGGGGGTTAGACTAGATGACCTCCTAAGGTCCCTTCCAACTCTGATATTCTATGATTCTATGAAATGAGTAGTAGATTCCAGCCTGTCTGGGTGCAAGGTCTCAGCTATGTAAACAATTAGCATTTGTTTAATTTCATTTTTTTTTAATTCTCATGTCTTACTGGAGGGGCATGAAATCCAGATGCCGTGAATCACTATGAGGATGTTGCTCTAGGTGCTGCTGCTGGAGTTCTTGCTACGTCAATCATTTCTTTTCCATGCTACACTGCACTGTGCATAAGGGTGCAGGGGTAAAACAACTCGAGTCACACTGCAAAGTCACTCCTAGAAACCCATAAAAGTTCATTTTTGCTTTCAGACAGTTTTGCTGACCATCCACGGCTGCCACAAGGTACAGTGCCAAGTAAATCAGCAACTTGACAAGGTTGTTTTAAACACTGATCCAAAAAAATATATGCTGAGTTAGGCAAGGGGGTGGGGGACACTAGTGGACTCCTGGAGACCTCAACATTGAAAAGCTATTTAGAAAAAAACATTAACTCCAATAGAAACAGGCCATGTAAAACAAAGGGCTGGACAGCCAGGAGGCTGTGGCTAACAATGTCAGACACTCATCTAGAACAGGCACCCTTTACAAGTGCTGGATCTCAACTCCAACCCTGTTCCATGAAGAAAATGCTCTTTAATATATGAAAGTTGCTAGAAAATGAAAATTGCAGCATAGGAATCTCCTATGGCAGTGAAATGCATATGGCTAGTTTAAGGAAAAGTATGCTCCATTAAATGCAAGCATGCACCAAATCACCTGGGAATAAGAACACAGAAGAGATGATAGCTTGTCTGAAACTATATTAGAAGGAATCATCAGCTTATGCATCACAAATGTGCATTCATTTAGTGTGTTCCTTCTTAACTCCTTCTCAGAAAAGGTAATTATTGAGAGTGAAATCATGTCTAAAAAGAGCAGTGTTAAATATGTGAACATAAACACAGTAGAGAGAGTCATGTTCATATTATTACAGTTCTTTGAGAAATCTTCATGTAATCCAGCTCTGCCCTTCCCTGTCTAGTTCTGTATACTGAGATACATGTAGTACTGTGTGTTAAAACTGTCGGAAAAGACCATGGTATAGTCCAACTCTCTGCTTAGATTACAGTTCCTTAGTTTCTGCTTTCTAAAGTTTTTTCTTAAATACGTTTTTGTTCATCTTAGTAAGGTCAGTCTTGGTTTTGATAAAAGACCTTCCAGATGTTTTGGAGGATATGAATTGGGTGTGCTCGCCTAAATGTAGAATTTGGTGAAACTTTAAAACAGATGTCCTTTCTCCAAGATGCTAAGCTGCCATTGATGTAAAATAGCCGTAAAAGTCCATGAAAAAGTTGGACTATAGTCTTTATTAAAAATCCCTTCTCTATTTTACTTGTTCGTTCCTCCTTCACTCCCAACTGTTATGATGTTGTCAATCACTAGGTTTCCAGGCATCAGTCTCCTAGGATAAGAGGACTGAGTTTTCGGTGTGTAAACACACAAAGGCTTTAAAAAAACAAAACCCTTTTCGGGTAGGGTGACCAGACAGCAAGTGTGAAAAATCGGGATGGGGTGGGGGGGTAATAGGAGCCTATACAAGAAAAAGCCCCAAATATTGGGACTGTCCCTATAAAATCGGGACATCTGGTCACTCTATTTTCAGGTGGTCTTTTTATAGCAAAGATGCAAAATGTTACAAGCTCAGTTTTTCCCATTTGAAGGTAACCTTGAATTCCATACTCCGATATTTGAATCCTTCAGAGAGTACACAGAGAGAACCTTAACTATACTCTTTAAAAAGATTATAATTCAACGCATGGACTCAAAACATCCACATTGCTAAATAAATATAGCTCCACTGAAGTCAGGGGAGCTCCGCCTATTTCCATGAGCTAATGCTCTGCCCCCTCGTTCCAAGAACCTAACGTTCTAGCTGTGCAATTCTTCAGTTGCAGCCAAAAATGGTCTGATTAAAAACCATTCAAATCAAGCTCCAAAGTGCAGAACTTGATTCCAGTGGGATTACACGTGTGCTTTCCTGAATTGGGGAAACACACCTTGATGGCTTCAAAATAATTTTAAAACAAACACTGAGCTTCCTAGGCTAGTTGATGCGTTCTTACAGCTGTTGCAGTAGAGGTGGGCCTAGCTTACAGCCTTACGGAGGCACAAAATACATTTGTGAAGCCTAGGAAAGCAAGATCAATACAACAGAAATGTTGGAAAGAATCGACAGCTTCACTTCAATGCTTTTCTGCCTGTTACTAGTCAATATTATCACTGAGCTGTGCATGTTTTTAGTGAATGAATACTGGAGGATGTAAATCACTGACTTTAATTCTTGGAAATGCAGAGTAAAAGGAAGCACTTGTAAGCTGAACTGCTCTTTGCTTTATATCTTGCTTCTACAACTTAGCCCTGGGCTACACTAGAGAGGGGGGGTCGATCTACGATACGCAACTTCAGCTACGTGAATAGCGTAGCTGAAGTCGGCGTATCGTAGATCGACTTACCTGGCCGTGAGGACGGCGGCGAGTCGATCGCTGCCGCTCCCCCGTCGACTCCGCTTCTGCCTTTCACGGAGGTGGATTTCCGGAGTCGACGGGGAGCGCGTTCGGGGATCGATTAATCGCGTCTAAACGAGACACGATAAATCAATCCCCGATAGATCGATTGCTACCCGCCGATCCGGCAGGTAGCGAAGACAAGTGCTTAGAGACAAAGACAACCCAAAATCACAGAGCATTAGACTGGGACTCAGGAGCCTGGTTCTTGTCCCACCTCAGCCACAGGAGGTAATGATACTGACCTCCTTTGCAAAGTGCTCTGAGGTTTATGGGTGAAAGCACTCTAAGAACTAGATTTCATTATAAAAGGATCACTACTATGGTGCTGAGTTTAAGAGGCTTTTCTGCAAGGAAAAGCTTCTCCATATCTTTGCTGTAAAGTCACCACATCATTACTCCTGTTTTCTTCTTTGCTGTCTTATGTGGGACTTAATCTTTCTGTGCACTTCACTACCTCCGGTGAGACAGAGCCAGAGAGGTGCCATGCAGAAGGAAGTGTAGCTGCTGCTACATCTGCTTATGTTAATTCTAAAGGAAAACTTCGGGGGAGGGGTTGGGATAAGGGCTAATTAACTGTCCTTACCCCATTCCCCATATATTTCCACAATGAAATATAGAGTAGTGTCAGTAATAATAGCCAGCCACAAAGCAGCAAGGTTGTTATAGGTGACCCAATAAGCTAATGGACCTAAATGGGTTCCTTCATACAATTCATGATAATCAGATAAACCGCATATTCAAAAGAATTCAGACAAAGGTTACAATATGCTTTTTAAGGATGGTGTCAGAGGCTGGCTAGTCCTTTAAGGGCAGTTGGGCTCAGCTTTGCCTGTGAGACTGCTGCTATCTCCCAGTGATCCTGATTGGGTGGCTTAATTGCCATTAATTGGACACAGCTGGGGAAAGGTCTAGGCGAAGGACCCGAGACAAAGACACAGCAGGGAGGTTGTTGGAGGTCTCACTCTGAGAAAGGAACCATGGGCTGCTGTAGGAGAAGAAGTGCCCGGTAGTAGCCATGGGAAAGAGGCAAGGCTTTGGGGAAGTAGCCCTGGGTAGAGGGAGTTGGTGTTCTGGAACAGGAAGCTGGGGAAAGCCCAGAGGGACTAGAGCTCAAGATTGGACATGCAGGAGGTTGCTTTAGTTGGGTTTGTTTTGTCTGGGGGCGGGGTTTCTGCATTCTGTGGGGGGAGCCTGAAAACCTACTACTGAGAGAAGAGTGGGAATGCTGCAGAGGAGGCCAGGATGGGTGAAAGATGCTGTTGATCATTAGAGTTGTATGGGACACAGTTTGTACAGCACCCTGGAATGGGTTACACTTTAAAGTGAGCTGACTAGAGGGCTAAGCCATGAGAAGAAGCAGACCACTGTATGACCAGAGGGACTGTTGACAGGGGGACCAGGTTAAGAGGCTGCTATGGCATGCCCCACCACCAAGGGGTGCATTGGCTGGAGAGTTGCTCCTCTACAGATAAGAGAAATGTAGTAATCTTCAAAGACCTAATTTTTCCTGTAACTAATTAATGCTATTAGAAAACTGCCCAATGGATAGTTGTTAAAAACACTGTATGCAGAGGTCACGTTGTTGTTTCATGTTTCACAGTAAGTATCTCTTTAGCTTTTACCAATATGTTTATAATTAACTTTTTCTGTCTCATGTTAGGGGTAGTTCTCCTCAGAGGCATGTTAACCAAGTGGTTACTGGTTCATTATAGATTGTTTCTCTGATCTTATTCGTTGTGTGGACAGGAGAATGTATTTAGGGATATGTCTATGCAGCAACCACTAAGAAACCCTCCCGCCACAACAGCAAGTCTCAGTGACCGGGATAATTGACTCTGGCTTGCAGGGCTCATGCTGCAGAGCTAAAAATGGCTGAGTAGCGGTTCGGGCTTGGGCAGAGCCCAGTCTATGAAATGCAGCAAGTAGGGAGGATCTTGGAGCCTGGACTCCAGCCTGAACGTCTACACTGCTATTTTTAGCCCTGTAGCATGAGCCCTCTGAGCCCAAGTCAGTTGATCCGGGCTCTGAGACTTGCTGCCGTGGTTCTTTTGCAGTATAGATGTGCCAAAACAGACCCATAGAATAGGATAATCCCTAGAACAAAGCAGTCTGTGTGTGTTAGAGCTTCAGGCTGCATCCTATGGGTGGGTGCTGAATGGACATTCTCAAGACCTGTAGGGGACATGTCTGCACTGCATCTGGGAGCAAGCCTCCTAGCTCTGGTCCAAAGACTTGTATTAGTGGGGCTCAGGCTAGTGCTCTAAAAGTATCTGTGTAAACTTTGCAGCGCAGGCTGGAGCTTGGGCTCTGAGGCCTTGGGGGGTGGCAGGTGGGCTTGAGTGCCTGACCCACAACATCAAAGTACTGCCTACATGGCTATTTTTAGAGCACAGCTGAAGCCCTGCTAAACACAAGTCTATGGATCCAGAGTGGGCGGCTTTTTCCCAGATGCGGTGTAGACTGGAGAATAGTTTGTTGCATTACGACTAAACTCAGTAACCAGGCCCCTAGTGGTACAAGTTGCATCTCAAAAGTGTTATGTTTATCAAGCTAAATCTTTAAGCACAAACAATAGACATGACCTCAGGAAAGCCGCTTGTTAAACAAACTGAATGCACCACAGAGAATCTCTTGTCAAGCCCCAGCATTAAACACAAAAGAGGTAAGATAAAAACACCCACCCATTGATTTTAAGATGGGAAAACATAAAATATACTGTGTATTAAGAGCTTTTGTTCAAGAAATAATGCCTTTGCTGTACTTAAACAATCTGCACCTGGAAAAAGTTTCATTGTTGTGCTCAATTATTCAGAGGGTTCTCAGAGAATAGAAAAATGTCAAAGCTTTTGTTTAATTTCATTTTTCTCTGCTCCATCCTGCAAATGACTTAAGTCAAACACCACCACCCCCTCTGGGTTTAAAACATGATAAATTATAAGAAGCCTCTTACTGGTGGGCAGGATGGTTTGAAACTACACAAATAAAAGTCTTATACTTTGAGGCAGGAAAACTGTGGACACCACGCTATAGAAAAATGATTGATGGTCTCTCTGTGAAGAAAGAGGAAAGAGCCACATGCCACCCATGGAGAAATTTTTGTGGTTTTAATGACTTAAACTAGAGCAATGCATGTTTCCCTTAATAGCTAGCGTCTTTTGTGAAGAAAGCTATTTTCTTATCTGCAGACTAGTAAACAGCAATTGAAGACGGGTGTTGCACTCTTTAATAATGGAGTTATTTTCCCTTGCTTTCACTTCCCTGTCCCTGACACATGAATGTAGATATTCTCGAAACAGGTTAGGAAAATGATCTTTACAGAATCCGTCTGAATGGATATGACCAAGGCAAGGCCAGAGAAAATCTTGACACATACAAGAATGTTGCAGTAATAGAGATGTGAGATGATAAAAGCCTGGTCAAGCATTTTAGCTGTGTATGGACAGAAAAGGTCATCTCTTAGAGATGTGATGCAGAAAGGACAGGTGAGATTTAGTCACTGTCTGGATATGAGGACCTAGAGCAGGGGTGGGCAAACTACGGCCCGTGGGCCATATCCGGCCCGCAGGGCCGTCCTGCCCAGCCCCTGAGCTCCCGGCTGGGGAGGCTAGCCCCTCCCCGACTGTCCCCCCTCCCCTGGAGCCACACGAGCAGCACTCTGGGGTGCAGGGCTGCATGCTCCCCACGGCTGCCAGACATGCTGCTCTGAGCAGCATGGTAAGGGGGCCGGGGTGGGGGGGTTGGATAAGGGGCAGAGGGTCCCAGAAGGCAGTCAGGGGACAGGGAGCAGGGGGGTTGGATAGGGGGTGGAGTCCTGGGGGGTGATTAGAGTCGGGGGGGGTGTCTCAGAAGGGGGTCGTCAGGGGACAAGGGGGGGTGGGGACTGGATGGGTCGGGAATTCTGAGGGTGGCAGTTAGGAGGCAGGACCAGGCTGTTTGGGGAGGCACAGCTTTCCCTACCCGGCCCTCCATACAGTTTTGCAACCCCGATGTGGCCCTCGGGCCAAAAAGTTTGCCCACCCCTGGTCTAGAAAGAGGTCCAAGTCAAAGATGATGCCCAGGTTGAGTCTTGGTGACAAACAAGATGGTGGCAATAATTCTCAAACCATTTACCATTATGGGCCACATCTGCAGCTCTGTGTTATGTGGGCTGCATCCCCCCAATATCTATACTACCTGAATGGGCCTGATGATGTCAATGGGCTGCAGCTGTGTGCTGATTGGTCCACAAGTGGCCCACAGGTTGAGGACCACTGGTCCATAGTGACTGAGAAAGGAGTTAGGGAGGAGGGTGTAGATTGAGCTCTGTTTTGGCTATGTAGAGCTTGACTAATGGGTAGACATCCATGAGGAGAGGTCAGAGAAACAGGCTTGAGATGTTAGTTTGGACAAAAGGAGAAAGGCCTAGAGTAGAGATAGATCTGAGAGTTGTCAGCACAGAGACAGTAGTTGAATTTGTGTTCCCTCCGGCGGGAACCCGGAAGCCAAGGTGAGCTGGGCTTGGGGAGGGGAGCTGGTGGGGAGCTGCCGGTGGGTGTTCAGCACCCACCAATTTTTCCCCAGGGGTGCTCCAGCCCCGGAGCACCCACGGAGTCAGCGCCTATGGATCAGCCTGGTCATAGGATTTTCACCAGAGATGCTCTGTAGCCTGAGAGTAGGAGCACAGGAAGCTGATGTTGGGATTGAGCCAGGGCAGATCTTGCAGGCGGGGGGCGGGTGGGGGAGGAGAAGAAGTCAGAGCAGAGAAAAGTGAAGCATGGAGATTGTCAACAGTGGTAGAAAGGAAAGAGGGCTGAGAGCAGATGAGAAGTAGCCAACACTGACGGACTAGAATTTGCGGATTGTGAATGGGGTGTGAGGGAGGGGCTGATGGGTGTTGCCAAAAGATGTTGCCAGGTGATGGTCACAAAGGGGGAACTGGGCAACAGAGGGATTTCAGAGAGTAGTGCTTGGCAAAGATTCTTATTTTTAAGCAAGTTATACTCACTTAAAATATGATGAGTGTTTTATTTTGATGTTTAAAAGCTAGTGATTAGAACGTCTGGATTTCCATTCCATAATGTTTTTCACCTTACACAATATGTGCCCTATATTTCCATGTGTCTCTTCTTCAAACCTGTTAGGATGATTCTAATTTGTATTGCCCTCCTTGGTTTCCCCAGCTTGGAATACATTATCCTTCCATTTTGTCATTTCAAGTTCTCTCTCTCTCTCTCTCTTCCCCTCCTCCCCCCTTGGCAGGTGATATCCTATGAACACATCCTTAACCACTGGACCATCTTTTCTTCCTATTTAGACTTGTATGTCTGCATTAATTTATTTAAAAAACTAACCTACAATTTGTTAGTGTGTTTAGATCAGACTACCGTACCCCTTTCTGGAGTCTGGGGATTCCTGCAGTGGCCTGTGAACATCCACCATTACCTATCGGGGTAGGGCCGGCTCTAAGCACCAGCTAAGGAAGCTGGTGCCTGGGGCGGCAAATCAGAAGGGGCGGCACTTCGGACTTTCTTGGGGCGACACTCCGGGATTTATTTTATTTTATTTTTCCTTCTTCGGTGGCACTTTGGCGTCAGGTTTTTTATTTTTTCTTCTTCTTCGGCGGCTGCTTGCTATTTTTTTTTTCTTCGCCTCTTGGGGCGGCAAAAAATGTAGAGCCAGCCCTGTATCAGGGGACCCCTGCTCCTAGAACAGGGCCCTTGTAACAAGGGAGTAGCAAGAGGATGCCCTCAGTTAAAAGT
This sequence comes from Macrochelys suwanniensis, assembly GCA_033296515.1. Lineage (NCBI taxonomy): Eukaryota > Metazoa > Chordata > Testudines > Chelydridae > Macrochelys > Macrochelys suwanniensis. Next base: position 43,308,146 of record CM065783.1, read on the forward strand.
TCCAAGTGAGAAGCTTGGTGGTGGCAGCAGATATCTGAGACTGGGTTCAAGAAGACCCAGGATTGTGACGAGAAGCTCCTCTGTTTTTGGAGGATAGGGGTGCAAGTGACAGGTTGCTCTTTTTGTACATCTCTTGGAGTTCTTCATACTCTAAACTTCCCCCTCTGTTTGAGTCCCCCAGGTCTTGCCTACCACCTCCCTTCTACACCCTATGTTATGTGACCTCGTCAACCCACATGGGTTCAAACAGCAACTCTATGCTGATGATTCAGCTATGCTTTTCCATTCGTGGCCTGTCTCTTGCAATTCAATCTGGCATTGTCTCTCACATGGGTGACTCGCCCTCAGTGAAAGTAACAGCTGACCCCACAGATTGAACAGGGGCCCTCCAGAGCTAAAAGTGTGTGTCTCTACAGCTTGAGCTAGAGCTGTGGATCAGGAAGGGTGGGGGAGGGACACAACATGCTAACCAGTGGGTTAGACAAGCTTAACGTAGCCTAGAAAACTGAACTCAATTTTTCCCCCCAAGTCCTCTCCGTTTTCCATTAGTTGATAGCACCACTTTTCTTCATGTCTCCCAAATCTATAACTTAAGGCTTACTTATTGGTTATCTATGGTAAATGTGTCAGCTGCACCTTGCCTGGTAACTACAAGTGGGGGAAATAATTGGTATAAAGCATATTCAAAGAAAAAATTAAATGCAATTAAATAATTTTATTAGTACCTATAAAATTTTAATAAGCTTAATTTTAATGTTGGGAGGGGGATTGTGGTTAGCTATAAAATTGGATCACTTTCTGGCTAGGAGTAATGAGATTTTAAGAGAATGGAGTTTGTAATATCATATCTGCTAATGGAAGATAAAGATCTTTTGTGGAAGTCAGTTGCTAAATGCGCTCTTGCTGAAGAAGAACTGCAGTAATACCAAGTAGTGCCTTTTGTTGAAGGAAAACTTAATCAGATGTTACATCTTGCAAGGAATGGTGCAATGGCAAAAGTTCACCCTCTCCCCATGTGTATGATTAAATGAAAAGCAGTATTGTCTAGTGGTCTAAGCAGGCAATGGAGAGAGAGGAAATCTTGAGTCCCAATGTCAGCTTTGCTACTACTAGCTGTGCAGTCTTGGAAAGTCCAGCTCTCCAACCTGAATTTTTAGAAGTCACTAATGCCCGTGAAATCCTGGCCCCATTAAAGTCAACTGTGGTTTTTTAAAATGCCATTGACAACAGTGGGGCCAAGATTTCAGAGACTCAAGCAGTTGCAGCAGGTACAGAAGCATCAAGGGATGTGGAGATGAGACGATAGCCCCTCCCATGCACAAAACACCCTTTTATGGGTTCAAGGAGCAAAAGAAATTCCAGAGCAGAATCAAAGCTTTGAACCAGAAGAAGCCATAAGAGAGGCACCTTTGGTCACTGATTGTAATCAGCCTGTCTTCTCTGAGAATTTACTCTGGGCATTCTCTCCCCAGTGCTAGCCTCGTCTTCCCCATCCACTGCCTCCAAGTTTCTTCATGTCAGCCTCACTCCACCTGTCTTTCAAGCTCCTCTCCTGCCTTCCAGGCTCAGTTCAAGTGGATTTGTGGTTTGTCAGAAGTATTTTGCCCAGCTTTATTAAAAATCACAAGGGAACTTATTACAGTGCTAGCAAAATGTCACTTGAGAGAAATTGTATCAGGTACATGACATCTAAATGTTTGGTAAATTTTTAAAGAATATGATTGCAGCAAATAGGCTTCTAAGAGATTAAAAAGAGATAAATTATTTTATATTAGCATCTAATATTTATCTAGGATAATTCGATCAGCTGTGTAATCACTTAACATTTTCATTATCATTGCATTCTTGAGGACGGCAGGTTGGAGGACGTTGGTTGGAAATGTTAAAGTAATAATAATAGTTGCTTATTTGAGCTAAAGTAAAACAGTATTAAAACACAGGAGATGATTTTTCCAGTAATATTATAAAATAGTCAAGTTTCCATAGTCTGAGGCGAGAACACACAGATTGTGGACAGGGAAACATATATGTTAGTGATATTTACCACAGAGCTCTACAAATTTTAACTAAATTTTCCACTATCCTACATTGTTCAGACGTGACTAGTGCTTTTAAGTGCCTCCATTTTTTAGTGCTCAACTTGACACCTTGTAGGGGCCTGAGATTCTGAGGGTGAGTGCCTAGTGCTTTCTGAAAATCAGGCCCCTTAAAGGTGCTTCAAGAAGGGTCTCCAAACAAAGGCACCCTGTGAACAATGTGGAAGGAATTTTGTTAGGCGAGGATGAGCTAAATGAGAAGGTTTACGTGTGATGTTTGAGGCATTCACAAACCTCATCCCATGCTCTCAGAAATTCAGATATTAATGGCTGAAGTTTCTTGTGCCGATGAAAAGCTAACAGACTGTCCTCTACCACAACTACCCTTTCTTGTGCCTGTCAAAATTTCCCAGGATCTCCCTAAAGGCAGGGGTGGGGGGAAGGGATGAGGGCATTGGGGAAGGAGAAGTGAATGGCCACATAGGGGAAGGAAACAGCCCTCCATTGGGGTAGGGTAAAGTGGGAGGTATTGGCAGGACCAGTGTGGTAGGGATGATTCAAGTTCAGAGTCTGATCAAATTTTGGTTCAGCTGCTCTGTTCTTGACTCCAGTTTTTCATTGCATTTGTACTGTTTTCTGTCAACACAAAGGAAAAACCAGGACACACATCCAACAAAGTATTCTGTATTCAAGTTGTATTGTATTTTAGTGCAGTTAATGTTTCTTTAAAAAGAAATGAAATGTTGACTGCTGTGAAGTCACCTAATTTTCTCAAATTGTTAAGTCCATTACAGAACTGTTATGTCAAAATGCTTCAGATTTCTATAAACTTTCTAATTACCAGGAAACCTATATAAATCTCTATCTGGCTTATATAACCTTTGAGCACACTGCCACTGGAAATGGTTTAGAAATGTCAAACAGGGTCCTTTGATTATAATGCAGCTCTGTAGTTCTTAGGATTTGGCCAGAGGTGGCCAAAATATCGATAGCCTCTGAAATTTTCAGTTTAGTTGTTGCCCAGAGTTTTCAGAACCCAAAGCAGTGGTAACTTAACTGTTTCACTCCAGGTGGTGGTCAGGAATAAATCAATGGGAACACAGTGGTTCCAGTTGATGAAAGCTTGATACAAGTAAGTGTGCTCTTATCTAAAGCTACTGTTTATTAGATTTAAGCGCACACAGATGTAAGTAATAGTAAAATCTGAGATGGTTTTGAGTAATTAGCCGCACATTAGCAATGGCCAGTCACCTCCCTGCTGGGGAGTGGTGTCAGGAAAAAGTATTTCAGAATAGCTTCAGAGAACTGCTCCAAAGAGCACTCTATATCTAGTCGTCTTATAACTACTTTTTACAAAACTATAGCTCATAGTGACTCCTACTGGGTCATCACTTCTCCTAACTCCACCTACTTATCAACAAAACATTTAGAACAATCTTAGCCATAATAAGCTTCGATATCAAAGGTGCCCAAACTCAAAGTCTCCATCCACTTATTTTCTTTGTCTCATACTTTGTTGTTTTTTCTCCCCTCCTCCCATGCTGATTAGCTGCGGGCTCACAGTTTCTGCTAGTATTTAACTTTGCCTCCAAAAGCCCTGCTTGTCCAAATTAACCCTTAACTATGTGGTGTTCTATTTTATTAATTCATGATGGCTGAATGCACACAATATGGCTGCAATTCTGGGGTAACACACCCCTCAATTCCAGGGTAATGGGGGTGTTATGTTCTTGACGTCACTGGAAGCTACAGGATCAGGCCCATACTGTGAGCAGAGCAAGTGATTAAAGTCAAAGAAAATACTTGACACCATTTGAATGTGAAGACCCAGACTGTCTGTGCCGCTCAGCTTCCCTAAGTGGCAGCTGCTTGTTTGAAGAGCTGTTCTGAAAATATGGCCACATTATTTCGGTGCCTCTGGGAACAGAGCTCATCTTAAAATATGGACCCAATTGTGGCTGCTGAGCAATTGAAAAACTGACTTGAATGAAATAAACAGTGGAAATATAGAGCCTGTTATAAGAGGGTGTGAGTGAGATTCTGTGGTCAGTGATGTGCAGGCAATAAACTGTTCAGACAGCTCTGAGTGGACAAAGGCAAGAAATGCCAAAAACTGGAGAAGACAAGCTGCATCTACTGATTCAGCCTATAAAGCTGCAATATGAGCAATTTGAAAATCCATATAATTAGTGTGATAGCATTGTCTTCACATGGCCACTCTACCAAGCAGTTTATGATCTGTACCCTTTGATTGATAGTTGGGATTGGGAGGGTAGGACAACATGCTGTATAATTGCTGCTGCAAAATGCATTCTGTAATTTTTACACAAGATGCTCAGGAGCCCTCAAGAAAGATCAGAAAGTGATCAGATTAGTCACTACTGATGTGTAGAAGAATAGCAAAAATGCTTGGGAGAATGCCAAGGTTGGTTGAACATCATGCTATTCTATCTACTTCACCCCAATGCTCAGTTCTGAAAAATGTGCAACACGTTATTGTGGCGAATACTCTGCAATCTACTATTCTAAGCCTTAAAGCAATAGCAGGGGAATGGGGGTTACGTGTCATATCAAAGGACCATTTCTTAGTCCTAAATAACAATGGCCATAAGCCCATGTGCATTGTTTATAGTTTTTAGCATTATAATTATTGATGTTCATAGCACTTCTTGGGAGCATCAAGGTTCTTTACATAATTACAAACTCTATAAACCTGGCAAGCACGCCATCCCCCACCAAACTGAAGCTACGGCTGGGATGCAGCAGCCCCAGTTCTGTTATAAAGGTGCCATCAATACTTCACAACGCTTTCTAGGGCAGGAAGCAAGGTGAAATACCTTAGCCAGTTAAAATATGAGAATTTCAGCAGGCAGGATGTATTCACATGTTAATCTAGCTTTCTGCATCATAACAAATGCACTGAAAATATATTCAGGAATGACACACTCAACCAGTGCCCTGACTGAGGTATTGAATAAATCTAATTTAGGGCTAACCTATTTTGTAGGTACTTCAAATTCATCCTTCATCAGAGGATACAAGTTCCAACTATATGTAAAGCCTAAGTGTATGGTATGGTTTAAAACCGTGACCCAGGTCCTGGTCTGCTGCATTATTTGTACATTTTTACTCCATTTATATGCATTGCTAGTCAGAAGCACAAAGCGCTCATAAAGTTTTCATGTTAATTGTGTTGAGAAGAGGCTGACTTGTGTGATTGGTGGCTATCCTTCAACTCATTCCAATACCTAAAAGTGCCCTCTACTACACCTGCTCTCTCTACCCTGTTTGTTGGGGTTTTTAATTTAACTGGGGAAAATAAGAAGCATCTTATTAAATGCAAGCAAAATGTACATGTTCTCCAATGGAAAGACTAATGCCTGATCTAGGAAAACTTAAGATAAAAACAGCGGGTGATGAGCATGTAAGGTATATTTTTTCCCTTCCTACTATACAGTATATCTAACATTAAGCATGCAAAAATGAGCCAGACCCAAAAGAATCTTATTTAAACAAAATGAATTTTGAGTTCTTTTTATTTGCTTTCCCATTTCAGAGCCATTTGTGTGCAATGGGGTCACATTTCCCAGCTTTTTTTTTCTCACTAGGCCTAGAAACTTACAGAACTTTTAATTGAAGCTGAGATTCTTACAAATCTGAGAGCAGGAGCTTAAAAAAACCCAACTATTGTGACTCACGATAAAATCATGAGAACACATTTTTAATGACAGTTGCGTGTCTGGTCCCTCAAAAATGTATCCCTGTTAAAAACACCACCTCTCACTACACCATTCCAGATAGGACACTTAAAAATAACGTATTTGTTTGCTGGAAAGAGAAAAGGAAAAGACTGTGGGCTCAGTTTTCAAATACAGCTGACTACATTGTACAAACAAATCCTGTTTTCACATGTAAGTGCAGGATCTAGGACTCAGTTACCCATACTGGTGGGACCTCCTGCTTATTTCAAATTGTAGGAGCTGAATTCTTAATTTTGGTGGCCAATAAATATGAACTCAAGCCCCAAAACTTAGCTTTAGATCCAACTCTAGAATTTAATACCTCAAAGTTAACGGGCATTTAGACCTGTGTATATTGACCTGACATGTAGTAGTCACTCTTATAATTGGGCCCTTCATGTCAATACAAGTAAACCCCAGCTATCTAAATTTCATTTCTGCCCAGTGTCCAAAATTAATATAGGAAAGCAAATTCCTTTTACCCTAAACTCTGATTGGCTAAAGGTGTCAGCTATCCCCCCAGAGGAGCATAATCAGAGTTTACCTGTATTGAGAATTGCAAGCTCAATTTGCAGTGAAGTAACAGGAACTGAAAATGTGTCCTAGACAAATGAGGAAGCATGTATTTTTCAGGCTAAATTGAATTTATTCCAGACTAAAGAAAATAACATAAAGTTTCCATAAAAAAGTGAGCACACAGACTCCAGTTCCGTTCAGATGCAGCATGTTACATAAAGTGGCAGCTTCCTTTTAGCAGGCAGGGCAACTTCTACATTTAAAAGGTGAAGTATGTAGCTAATGGAATGATGACATCCTTGGTCGATGCTACACGGTGCAAAGCACCATCAAAAATTGAATCCCTAAATTAGATACCTAAATGCAGGAGCCTATATTAAGGAACTCAGTTTTGAAAATGTTGGCCTTAATCTTTTAGCTACAAAACCTGCCCTTTATGGGAATTTTTCTTGGAGCTGATAAGGATGCTAAAATCACCTACTTAACAGCATTTTCAGGCTAATGGGGCAGCACTGCCATTGATGTCTATATATTACTTCTTCCCAAAATATTAGCACATGACCATTTATGACTTGCTAAATACTCAGTGAAAAACAGCAATAAAAAAATTGGCTAAATCTGCAATATTCCAGGCCACATCAGCCCTGGAGAAATTATCTTCTAAAAACATCAATGGTCCTCAGGCTCGTGGAAGCTGGGCAGAAGTTCTTAGACTTACAAGTGCTTGACACTTTTATTAGAAAGATGCACAATTTGTTGTAAGCTTTTCAGAAAACCAACCCCAGAAGGTTGATTTTAATTGATGTGCAGTTTCTTGTACTAATCTAATTAAGATGTCAGATGCAATTCCGGACTATTTCTTTTTACTCAGAAATAACAATGTAACTGTTATTGTTTTCTTCCTAAATTTGTATGATGACATTAATAAAGGATATCTTTATCTCCGAGATAAGGAAAGCCCAATAATTATTCTTCCAGGATCTTAATTTATGATGTATATTCTACATTCCACTCTGTTTTCAGATAACCCATCTGAGGTATTACAAGCTTCCTAAAATAATTCTTTAGAGACATATTTTGTGCTCAGTTACACTAGTGTAACTCCAATAACTTCAGTGGAGTCACCCCAGATTTACAGCATTGTAAATGAGAGCTGAATTTGATCCTCACTTTATTTGAGCTTCTGCCAAAATATGTTCTGTGGAAATATTTAGAATATGGCTAGCATTTTGTGTAGGAAATCTGTGCCTATCAATTTTGAATCTGGATAATTTACATGCCTTTGGCACATATAAAACAGAGTGGAGAGTATATTTACAACATACATGTCTACTACAGTATTTTCATTTAGAAAGGAGAGGGACATTGTTTAGCCAAAGTAGTAACATTGTTTTACTTAATCATTTACAAATTCACTGATTCCCGTGTATTTCAATGAGGCATATCCCTACTGCTCCTGTAAATTGCCCAATTTACTACTTTCAGATATTCTGTCCAACAGCTTGAGGTTGATTAAGATACATTAATCAATTAACCCTTCTCTGTAGAAATAACGGCACTTGACAACATATGGTCCAGCCTTAAGATGGTAAGAGTGTGTGTATTTTGTGGGGCTACTCCTGAAGTGTATAACTGTCCTGGCATGAGCTAAAGATTCCGGTATTCTTTCAAAAATTCCACAGAGTTTTTTGAAAGACGTCCAGATTCCAGTTTTTCACATCTCTGCTCCGTGGATTCAACAGTGTTTAAAAAAAAAATAAGCTCCATTACGAGGCCTCAATGTCATGCTTCTATAATAAAAGCTTAATCTTTTTTCTGATTTTTCTGCATATCCCAAGGTGTTTCACTGGCAGATTTGCATGGACTCCCATGCCTCAGAACCTACACTCATATATGCAGACCTCCATGCTCATGTTGATTAGAGACCAAGCAGAGCTTGGTATTAGTTCTGTAAGAACCACATTAAGAGTAGGACTTTCAAAGCCTAAGTGATTTAGATGCTGCATTCACAATACAAGGCAGCTTTGAAAATCCCACCCTCAATGTTCTTGCGGAACTAATACCAACATCATTCCATGGACTACATCAGAACTCCTGAAGTGTTTATCAATATGTTCACAGGCTTAACTCATGGGGCTGCCTACTAATATGTGATCTGTGTTTATAGAGCTGAAGGGCATGAGTTCTATACTCCAAGCTGCATTGGGATGTGCCTGGCCACCATCATGTCTGTATGTGCAGTATAGCCATGAATCATTACAAGGGCAGCTGTGAAAATGTAATGGCATCTCGCCCTCAAGATTAAGAGTACACCTCTATGTGATCCTTCAAGTCAATATTAGGCAAAGATCTGAAATGCCAAAGGTCCTTCTCCCATGACCTCAGTGTGAACAGCTGGGTTGGGACCCAAATCCACTACTAAAGCAGACTCTTAAAATTAGAAACCTACTCTTTTTTAGAACCTAAAATTACTGGCTAAACATAAGAGCCATCTAGCCCACCATTTACAAGTACATGCCTTTAATATACTTTTCTTAGGACATATTCTTTCTGCTGCTTGAATGACCATAGTCCTTTTTATCTCAACTATGCTGCCCAGTGAGTTAAGGCAATGTAAATTATTCAACTATGTCTTGCTGTGAATTTTTAATGAACGTTTGTTGCAAAATAAAAAAAATCTAAACATGTGACCTTGTCCATTTGCATTGACCTTCCCCAAATCGATCAATACATTTTATTAAAACAAAGGAAACAGTTAAACTAGTATCTTATTTGATTAGATGCTGTATATTTCACAAACATTGGAAGCATCCATAACCAAAAATTATCATTCAGATAATTCTAATAATTGGAAATTGGAGCTCCTTATTACTATGCATGGGACTTTTTTTTAAAAAAAAATAGAAGAAATTCCATTTGAAGTGCAGCAGATTCCTCGGGTGTAGGGAATAATTTCACACACACACACACACACACACACACAGGATCATACTATTTTCAAACTTGAAGAAAAAGAATGTAAAGGATGCACAATCTAAAATTACAAACAAATATATTTTACTTTCACGTGCATTAAACACCTTAGGTGGGATAACTAGTTATTTTGCTTTTACACTTTTTGCTGAAAACGTTCAGGTAGGACGTAATTAAGACCATGTTTTTAGAGAAAGCCAATGAATATAAATACTTAAAAGATAAAAGGTATTGAAAGTTTTAAAAAATTAATGTTTAATGGCTACATTTTATGAAATGTTTAAAATCATTTATTATTCAACACTACTGGTTAAATTATTTAGAATACAAAAAAATATATATGTTGGCTTGCCAGCTCTGTAGTACTGTGCTTGAGAGCTCCATACACAAGTCGGTCTCTTTCTCTTCAACCTTTCAATGCAAATTACGTAGCACATGCGTTCAATGGTGGCTATTCATACTGTGTATGGAGGTTTCATGTATACGGCACTCTCTTCTGTCACTAGCTATGCCACTGTCTTGCTGTGAGTTTGGACAAGTCAGTTAACCTGTCTAACTCCATATTCCCAAAGGGATAATTAATATGTAATCACTTTTTGTAAGGGACTTTGAAATTCTGTGGCTGAAAGGTACTACTTGAGCACTAAGAATTATTATTCAGGCTAGTGGAATCCATCTTTTATAGCATGAATGGCTGTACTGGCAATGTCTAAGGAGCCTAAGATATGCGCCCAATGTGCCTATAATTGTTCATAAGATTTTAATCAGAGAGAAACTCAGCCATTATTACTATTTCTGTAGGTTTACATTGTACGTGTCTTGTAAAAGCTAAGACAAGGTTTGTTCAGAAACAGAAGCACTTCCAACAAGGTTTGCACAAATAGCAGCCCTCTTATTAACTCTGAATATCTAGCGCAGCAGCATTTATGGCAAGTTGGGATGTTTTCTTGATAAAACTCAGTTCAAAGCAAAATAGAACATTGTAGAGTCATACCGTGGCCCTTAGCATATCTAGATTCTGCTGAAAATGGCTCTAAGATGTGGGTTGTGATTTTTCAAAAATGGGAAGCTAAACTGAGACATCTATGCCCAGGTTTTAGGTACCTAAATAGTGGCCTGGTTTTCAAAAGTGCTGAGCCACCCAAGAATTCCCGCTTCTGGGCACTTCACAATTTTGAAAATCAGGCCACTTATTCAAGTGCCTAAATATGACATTAGGTCTCCAGTTTAAAAGTCTCTGAACTGTTGATTCCCCTCAAATTTCTCAGATTCAATTGATCAACACAAGTCCAAGTGTCATACTCAGGTTTCTGGAGTATTTGCTGCCCAATCAGAAAGCGGGAAAGAACACTCCTGAAGCAGCCTATGGAATATCTTGCAGTTCTAAGCAAACACCAGGGCTTCCTTCCATTCCCCTATTAGCTGAATACAAAGACTCCCCCACTCATCCACCTAATAGCAGGGGAAAAGGACACAACTTCCATCATAAACCTCACTGTCCTGGCAGCTGCAAACAAGTGACTGTACTACTTGACTCCACTGGTACCTGCTCCCCTCCAGGATTTAATATTTTAAGCATCTGAAAACAATATTCTTTCGCTTTTTTGGAGAGTGGTTAAGAGGAGACTTCAGACCTACAGAGAGGGGTGAGCTTCACTGAGTTATATGCGGTTAGTCTCCTTCCTAAAGCTTCTCTGGACAGCTCTGTTGAAAGTCCTGGATCTGCTCATCCTACCACATACACACAGGACCGCTCTGATCTCCTCTCCCTTCCCACTACTGGAGCTCTACTCTTCCAAAGATCCATTCAAGCCACTGCACACTTTGTACACTGTAGACCTAAATATTTTTCCATTTTTAACTTTCAGCCAAATTAGTAGATAATGTTTCTATCTGGATGCTTCTGTTAAAATGATCAACTGTTTGTGTGAAACAAAATCACAGGGTTACAACTGGAATAACTTTGACCAGTGCTACATCAGTACGGTGACACAAGCAGCTGAACTAATTAGGGTGAGGCAGCAATCATATGTTTTAAGACTTTTCTGTGTAGATGGTCCCTTACAATAGTTTGCTTTGGTAGAAGCCTCCTGTTGCCAGGAAGAAGATACCCTGATCCAGCAAAGCTGTTAAGCATGTGCTTAACTTTAAGCACATGAGTAGCCCTGTTGAAAGCAATGGGATGGACCCAAAGCTCACTGAAGTCCATGGAAGTCCTTAAAGTTATGCATGTGATTAAATGCTTTGCTGAATCAGGGCCTACCAGAAGATAGTATTGTCTTCGGTGTAAAAATCAAAGGGAGGAGAGGCAAGAGAATGGTTATGACTGATTGATTCCCACAGTAGAGTGAGTGAAGCAAAGCTGATGCGATTGTAAATTATTACTTCACTGGAATAAGGGCAACTGAGCTTCACCGTGGAAGGTGATGAAGAATGGTGACAATAAGAAATGAGAGAGACTTTCTAAGGCAGCACAGTCTTCAGACTTCTGTCCACAAAAACTGCTGCATGTGATACCACCTTTTCCCCACACTCCCCCCCCGCCCAAAATAGGCAAAGCATTGGGGGTTTTATTATATGAATTACAGCTATGCAGTGGCTAGATACAATAGAACATTAGCAATGGCTGGCTGAGTGATACATAACATTAAAAATCATTTGCAAACATTTAATTAAATGGAATTTTATGGCTGGACTTAAGCTGTTATTCCAGAAGTTAAATGCCAGTTACCAATGCATTACGATGCACTCTAACCACTGCATAAATAAATGTATCCATGGGCTTAATCTGTAACTATTTTATGCAGACAGTAATATTGTGCTTAGGACCTTGGCTTCCAAATACTGTAGCAAGAGCTGTCATCTATCTGGTTTTCCCTGTGATAGTTACGGTTTCTAACACTGTGGTTCAATGGCAAATAAGCCATCTATCAGGTTTGCTGAGCTGTTGGGAGGGGGGATCAATTTTTAAAAGTTCTTGTGGATAATTTCTGCTTCATTTCCACATTAGGGTCTAAGACTAAGGGATAGTCTACATTAACAGCACTACAGTGGTGCAGCTGCACGGTGCACTGGTGTAGATGTGCCACTATAGCGCGTCTGGTGAAGATGCTCCTAGCTGACAGAGAGCTCTCCCGTTAACTTAATTACTCTTACCTCCATGAGAGGAGGTAGCTGTGTTGGCCGGAGAAGTTCTCTGTCTACACTGATGCTTAGGTCGGTGTAATTTACATCGCTAAGGGGTGTGGAATATCTGTATTCTTGGTTCAAGGAGCTCATTTTTAGTCTGACCATTTTTATTGCAACAAAATACATTTGGCTGACTATACTGTTGTGGAATTCACTGCAGGCCAGAAGGCAGAACTCAGCAGAATGATGCTTTTTGTTTCCTGGCACCATAGAAACATAGGAACCACCATACTGGATTAGAACCATGATCTGTCTAGTCCTGTATTCTGCCTCTAACAGCGGCCAGTACCAGATGCTTCAGATGAATGTGCATGAAACCTTCCTGGTAGGCAGATGCAGGATAATGTGTCCCCTAAGGGAAGATTTGATTTATAGTCAGGTGAAGGGAAGAGGTGCACCAAACTTCTGTGCAGAATGCCCTGATTATAACATACTGAACTGAGTTCCTAGAAGGACAGCATCAAGATTTGTGAGATGAAGCAATTTTGGCCTCCTTAACTGCTGAGACCACTGCCTATCATGCTGACCAATATATTCTCATTGTTTCTTTATACTCCCCTGTTTGTATCCATCTGTTGTAGAATCATAGAAATGTAAGGCTGAAATGGACGTCGAGAGGTCATTAAGTCCAGCACCCTGCACTGAGGCAGGACCAAGTATTCCTGACAGGTGTTTATCCAACCTGTTATAAGGTTGGTTTGGCATGATTTGTTCTGGACAAATCCATGTTGGTTATTTACTTATCATGCTATTATCCTTTAGGTGCCTCGGTGAGCTTATTCTGCAGTCCTTTGGGGTACTGCACAAGTGGGATAGGACCCACTAATGTCTATATTTTGCTTAATCCTCCTGCTCTGTCCTGTGTTTTCTTTGCATAGCTGAGTTAAGTTTGCTGAGACAGTCATTGAAATGGACGTAGGAAATATGCTGAACGAATCAGAAAGTCTTATCGACACACATGTTCATTCTACTTACAAAGTGATTAACATGCAAATCTTCTTCTTGTTGTTGCTGACTCACTTCTTCTGAATCATGAAATCTTAAATTGCCTGAAAGGGGTGAAAGGTGGTAGGAAGGTCATTTTAACCTCTAAACATGACCTGTAAAATACTTGAGAGAAAGCACAGACTGGGACCAAAGGTGATCTAAACAGTTTGTCTGAATAAAATAAAAGCTTGATTGGATAAATAAGGAGGAGTTGAAGGTTTCTGGATAAGTTACAAAATTGTTTTATCGGGCTTTTAAGATCAAAGGGGGGCTGTTTGTGGGCCACTCGACATTTGTCTTGATTGGCAAGTTTGATGGGACAAGGTTGCCACCTCTATTGGACATTTCCTTTCTGGAGAAAGTGTGCAGTGAACTCTGAACATGACAAGGAAACTGCTACTACCACGTGTCTAGGGTTTTTTACTTCCCCACAGTGAGCCACCTTTTTCCTGATCCTCAAAGGTGTTCTGCCCAGACAAGTTGAGGGGAAGGAAACAGATGATCTCACTATCTTCCTGGCTGTATCCTGAGTAACTATTGAGGTGTATCTCCAAAACAGTCTTTCAGCTGAGGGGAAAAGCTGAAATCCTCATCACTTGTGATAACTACAGATTCCAAGGCTCTTTGTGCAAGGGCAGGATTATGAAATCTAGTAGCCTGGCCATATTCCAATTCAGTATTACACTGTTCCCAGCTAAATTCCTGAAGTTTTGTTTTTGCATGTGATATTCTATAGATCCTGCCGTAAATTGTCATGCAGCATTGCTGTGTGTTAAACACTCGTATTTCAATGTAGAGCTGACTGTGCTGCAGTCATAGATGAAACAGTGCAAAAAATAGTTTGAGTTAAAAAAAATCCTTCAAAATAGAAGGGACTGTATACATGCTAGTTATTATGTATGCATGCCGGATTTATGCATCTCTTAATTTTACCCTGTCATCAGCTCAAGATTTCATATATTAAAAATAGTGCTCAGGACAGAGAAAATTAACAGCTGCTGGTATGAACATTGTCCAGGTTGGACCCCGGGCAGAATTTTTGGCGCTGCTTATCCTTGAGTTGTAAGGAAGCCTTCATTGTAGTAAGCACAGTAAGGCTATAATTATGGTGATACTCATGTCAGAAAAAGGGTGTGCCTGCTGAATTTCTGCCGCCTTTAAACCAAGTCTTGCACTATCATACAGACCTAGAGACAGAAGAATTCATGGGAGGAAATGTAAGCAGCTTGCTCTGGATACCTTTCAGAAAGCTGATGGAGTCGGAAAGAATGAAGAAGGTGAATAGCTTTAAAGCAATTCATTATTATTCCTTAGGCTTATTCAAGACTTTGCAAGTGACTAGCCAAGCTTAATGGCATTAATTGACATTATGACAACAGGGAACGCTCCACAGACTCCTATGAGAATTAGAGAGATGCTAGGTTAACTGAAATAAATGTTGGTAGTAAATAAACCACTGCAGATAGCCTGTCATTCATTCTTTCCTTCCACTTCTGGGTCTTGATTATCCTGACACATGCAACTCTCATCAACTTCAGCCAGAGAGAGGGGTGTAAGAGAGACTGATGGGATGGTCAGGTCCCTGTATATTTATATAAAATATACTAAATACCATAACTTTTTGGATTTGACATGCCACAGCTATTCTTCATATAACTTATGTCATGGCGAATCATTTTACTGCCGAACAATGTGAGATATAATTTAATGTCACATGAACTGACACAGTAGCTGAAAATGCTATCAATGGTAGAAAGATAAGTTGAAAGAGGGATATGAGTGATTCAAAACACTGACTTTGTACTGGGGTAGCCAGTCTGCCTGTGCTTAGAGTTATAATTAGCCACTGAACTCCTCCATCTGACACCATCCCTTTGCTGCCTTTGGATTTCTTGTGACTGAAGGTTACTGTTTCATTTCACCAGCCTTTGACAGTGACCAGTCAACAGACTGCCTGGGAAAGTAGTAAGGCCACGGGTGATCAGATATCATGATTAAACTTGTGTGCTCAGAGCATTCTCTCCTGCCATAGAATTTTCTTCCTTTCCTTTCAAAGGGAAGCTTGACAAAAATAAGATACTAGATAATCCTGTCCTGAGGAGTCAGTCCTGCCTCTTCCCTGCCAGAGAAAATTACCCCTCTTTTCTATACAGCCTTCTCCCAAATCTCCTTCTGATGCTTTCACCCTGCTCCACTCTGGGAAGCAGGTTGGTGCATGTGGCTTAGAGCAACAGCCACAGACAGAGAAGAGTGGGCATAAAGCCAGGTAGTATCTTCATGTTCAGACACCAGCCAGCAAGGCAGACTAGAGGCAGGGAGATAGAAACTTTCTGCCTGGTTGGTTGGCTCTTTTCAGTGCTCCTGAAGGAATCAAGGAAGGTCTGTACAGGTGGAGGTTCAGTAAGGTGCTGGGAGGGAGGTTAAGGAAGAGTGGAGGGGATGAAGCTGTTTCAGACAGGCAGAGAGGAGACAGAGATGGGAGCGTTTTCAGCTCATGTTCTGCATGTTTGAACCCCAAAGGCAAGGGAAAGTTCACTACTTAGGATTCTAAGAGTTAACCCTAATTATTGTAATCATTTATTGTTAACAGCAGCAAATACTATCTCTAAAGAGTAATTGCCATCTGTTGCTTTGTGGTCAATGTCATTCATTGCCAGCTACTACCTCCTGGTCTAGTCTTTCACTCCACCAGCTATCTAGAACTGCATGCATTGCAGATGCTCTATCTCAATGAGGGAGCACATCATGTTGTTCTGAATCAACCCTGGTAACAAGCAAGAAGCAAAGTGGTAATTTTCCCCCACTCCGTGACTTTCTTAGAAAAAGTAATAGAATTCTGTAATAGTGACTCATTTATTGGTTACAGGGCCAAAATCGTAAATATAGGTACAAATAAACGGAAAAAGCACAAGTTTAGGATTTGTTGTTCCAGATCAGACCAGTGAGGTATAGAAACATAACACTGTAAACACAACCCGAATTCACACACTTATGTCTTGTTTTAAGGGAAGGCCTCCACATCAGGATTCTACTGCACTTGGCAGTGTGCAACAGCAGAACAAAGCAACAGTCCCTGCCCCAAAGATCTTGCATTCTAATGTCTTGTCACGATCTCTGGTTCATAATGGTGCTCTTTGTTCTATAGTTGCCGATGTTATTACTGCTTGCACTGTAAGCTCTGTGAAGCATGGACCATCTTTTTGTTTTGTGTTTTTTACAGCCCTTGGCCATGACTGGGGGGGTCCTAGGCACTATGGAAGTACAAATAATGAATAGTGTAGTGGTGCCTAGAGATCCAGCTCCGGGATCAACACGTTATACATAGAGAGTTGGACAGTCCCTGCCCAGGGCAGCCTGCAAATTTATATAGACAAGGCAAACAAACAGAAATAGACAGATGGAAAGCAATAGCCCACTGATTTGGCACAACTTGATTGCACTGGGGAACACCTGTGCTGTAAGTAGTAACATCGACAATAAAACTAATAAGACCCTTATAGTGCATTAAGCAAATATCATAGTCTGCAGAACTTTCCCATCATATAGCTTTGTTACGTAGAGAACCAGTGCGTCCTGCTGCAGTTTGGGAAGAATCACTAAATGACTGTCCTGGTTTTTAAAAAAAAAAACAGATTTGCTACTTGGCTTGTATTGAGCATGCTCAGTAACACTGCTGAAGCCAGCTGCCCTCACTCTGCTGCCCTCCCCACTCCCCATCAGCAGTATTGAATGTTTACAAAAATACCACCAGGGAACTCAGAATACTTTGCACTATAACGCCTGTGTTAGAAAACCATCCGTGATCAGCTTATACGTTTAAAGTAAAGATGGGGAACTTGTTTTGACCAATTTCAAATCCCTTCAAATAGCCTGGGTCCCTGGGAGGAAAAGTTATACTCCAACTTAAATATTAGCAGCTTCACATTCTGCTTGAGAGAGAGGAAGGGGAGCAGGAAGAAATGACAATGAGAAAATAGTGTGCAAAATAGAGTTTAGGGTTGGGCAACCATTTAAGACAAGTGATTTCTGTGGCCTTGTTTATTTATTTTTGGTTTGAAACTTGTGCAGCTTGATACATGTGATACAAGGAAGAATATGGAAAGAAATCATTAAAAGAGTTGTGTGTATTGAAACTCCTTACTAAGTTGTATATAAAATGACATGGGAAAATAAAAACAGAGACTCCATCTACAGAGCTGGCTTCCACTAATTGCCCTTAACTTTATTACAAATCCGGGGTGGGGGGGAACCACCACTCTCACTATTGGCATTTTCTGCAGAAGCAGTGTTTGCTGCTGGCTGTTAGGCTCCAGGTTGGGTCATGGGGGAGCATTTTTAAGTGATGTTATTTACTCTGGTGTTAGAAATGCAGCATTGTAAGGGAGGCAGCACAGCAGTTTTCCATTTAAACTGGAGGGAGGTGTGACAGCAGCTGATTGGTTAAAACTGGTAAGGGGGAGGAGCTGAAGGCCTATAAAGCTGATATCCAGGGGTAGGAATTAATTTTAGTTTGACGTTTACCTAGTAGAGCATCTTGCCCCAGTATTAGAAGCTACCCCAGAGCTGCTTAGATTTCAGCCAGAAGCCTGCTTGCCCTGAAAGATGGATTTTCTAAAAGGGTGTTTATTTTGCATGAGTGTTGTTACTGGAATCTTGTAAGTTAAACTAAAATGTTTTTATGGGACATTAGACTAAAATAAAGTTATTTTGTTACTTAAAATGCAACCTTCTTCTGTTCATCTTTTCACTCCTTCTGGTTATAGCCCATGTTTCCCAGGCAACACCTGGAAGGTGACACCCTCTATAGCTAATAATTTTTCAAACAACCCAGTGAGTGTTTGGTATCATGCTATGGTCCCCGATTCCTCCTCTGAGCACAGTACTGATGTCTGCTAAAACAAAACTGGGCAAAGAGTGCCTGAAATATTCCAAACCAGACAGACACTCAAAAGTAATATCTCTAGTAGAGTATATTTATGACCCAGTAACCCCTAGCAGCTGTATTGGGAGAGGCATTGTTTATTCTGAGGCTAATGAAAAAGTGGGCTTTTAATGCCTTTCAATGAAGGTTGGGGTGGGGAAATCCTAAAACCATAGGCTTCCGCACTAACTAAATCTGTGCAGTAGTCACTGCCTAGAATAAATGAGGGTCTCCGCTGCTGGAGTCAATGGAGTGAGATAGAGTCCTTGTATGGACACACCTGCTGTGAAGATAAGAACAGTAAACAAGAGAGTAGTTCTCAAGCTATATAATGATGCTTTACATCCAGTTCTCCAATATCTGAATGATGTAGGGAGCCTGACAGACTTTGCTCTTAAATTCCTGGCAACTGGCACGCAGCTAATTATCTGACGATAACTATAATTTAATTTAACTTGCTGTAATTTATCAGCCAAAAATGTTAGTCTACAGAAACGATCATGCCGTATGCTTTCTGATCAGTTAGTTGCAATGGCAGCCCCTTAGAAGAAACTACATGGTAAATCTGAAATGTGAAGTGATGTCAGATTATTCAAGGTGCAAAACAAATAGAAGTTGTACTTTATTCTTGAGAAGAACCTTTCAAGTGTATCCAAGAATTCCATAGAGCAATGCCAAGTTTATGCACCTGTGTCTCTAATCTATAGCCTCAATTCTCTCCCCCTCCCCTTCCTTTTTGCCTTCAGGGATCTATCAGCCATTGTGTATCTGAACTGATTGCTTATCACCTGAATCATCTGCATCTTGGAACATCTTTGATACCTGCGGATCATCCCTTGCAGCAATGTCTGAGGTAAGGCACTAATTAAGGACTACTGTTTTCTCTCCTGAAAGATGATACTCTTGCTTTGCTCTGAGACTTATTACTGGTGATGTCAAGGACCGGGCAAACTCTTCAAAACTTCTTGTCAGCAGCATTTCTTTTTGGAATTTTAACTAGCAGTTACAGAAGATGAACACAGTTTTGAAATAACTCTAGACAAACTAACAGCCTGATCCCACAAGGTGTTTAGCTTGTTAGTAGTTAGGCTCTTCGGCCTTACTTCTCCTAGATTGGTACAGGCTTAAGACAGCAGAACTCTGTAATGAATAGGTCCCTCCTCCCTGAATCTGCTTTTTGCATATGTATGCATTCTCATGCATAAGATGTGGATATAGAATATACAATGTGCCCAGCATATGTTTCTATTATGTGTCTTATTTACCCGGGCACTGCTATATGGGTGAAATCGCTATAATTTTAATAGTGTGCTTTACATGAAAACAAAGGAAAAGGAAAATTGCTTCATTATTGTGTCTTCCAGAAGTTCCAGACACCTCTTACAATCCATACTATGGAGCTAGTTTTGGAATTCTTAAGACAGGAATAGGCTCTCCAATGCATTAAAACACCCTTCTGTGTTTGAACTGCAGGAGCCCCTCAGCATTTGTAGGTAATAGCATAACTAAGGCAATGCAGGCTGCTCATCTAGACACATCTTTGACCCTATGGCTTCCACCTTTTATTCAATCCCAAAAGCAGAAACAGAGACTGAGTTCAGAAGAAGAGATTAAGCTGTTGCTTCACCTTTCTCTTTTCTCCCTTCCCCCACAGTGCTTTTTCCTCTTTTCCTAGCTGTCATTATATCACATTAACACCACCCTATACCGAAAACCCACTGACCGCTATGCCTACCTACATGCCTCCAGCTTCCATCCTGGACACACCACACAATCCATTGTCTACAGCCAAGCACTGAGGTACAACCGTATTTGCTCCAACCCCTCTGAAAGAGACCAACACCTACAAGATCTTCACCAAGCATTCTCAAAACTATGATACCCACATAAGGAAATAAGAAAACAGATCAACAGGGCCAGACGTGTACCCAGAAGCCTCCTGCTGCAAGACAAACCGAAGAAAGAAACCAACAGAACTCCTCCGGCCACCACTTACAGTCCTCAGCTAAAACCTCTCCAACGGATCATCAGTGATCTACAACCCATCCTGAACAACGATCCCTCACTTTCACAGGCCTTGGGAGGCAGGCCAGTCCTCGCCCACAGACAACCCGCCAACCTGAAGCCTATTCTCACCAGCAACTACACACCGCACCATAATAACTCTAACTCAGGAACCAATCCATGCAACAAACCTTGATGCCAACTTTGCCCACATATCTACACCAGGAACACCATCACAGGAACTAACCAGATCAGCCACACCATCACCGGTTCATTCACCTGCACATCCACCAATGTCATATATGCCATAATGTGCCAGCAATACCCCTCTGCTATGTACATCGGTCAAACTGGACAGTCCTTACGCAAAAGGATAAATGGACACAAATCAGATATAAGGAATGGCAATATACAAAAGCCTGTAGGAGAACACTTCAACCTCCCTGGACACACAATTGCAGACTTAAAGGTAGCCATCCTGCAGCAAAAAAACTTCAGGACCAGACTCCAAAGAGAAACTATAGAGCTTCAGTTCATTTGCAAATTTGACACCATCAGCTCAGGACTAAACAAAGACTATGAATGGCTAGCCAACTACAAAAGCAGTTTCTCCTCCCGTGGTGTTCACAACTCAACTGCTAGAAGAGGGCCTCACCCTCCCTGATTAAGCTAACCTCGTTATCTCTAGCCTGAATCTTCCCTGCACATTTATATCTGCCCCTGGACATTTCCACTCCTTGCATCCGAAGAAGTGGGTATTCACCCACGAAAGCTTATGCTTCAATACCTCTGTTAGTCTAGAAGGTGCCACAGGACCCTTTGTTGCTTCTACAGATCCAGACTAACACGGCTACCCCTCTGATACTTGATTATCTCAGATGTGCTCTTAATATGCTGAGCTCTTTTGCAGCACAGGATAAAGATGACACTGCTGAGTAGGAAGAGTATTAGGCATTAATGAGTCTGCTAAAGCTTGTGTATGAACATTTTTAATATAGCACATTCCAGAAGAGAGTTAAGGCCCATTGGCTGGTAATCGTAGAGATGCTTAGAGTGCCCTTGCCCATACTGTGTTCTATTCTGTGGATAATACTTCTGGACTGCAGTGCTATCAATCCAGCACCTTTCATAAGCACTAACTCCTTTACATTTTTAAATTGGAAAGGGTCCCCTCCCCTGCATAGTATTACTACAGCTTTGCAGGCAGCGTTCTGCCCTCAGTTATATGCATGCTACTCTATTGTCCAGTTTGTCTGAGTCCTGTGCTACAAAACTACTCAGTGGGGCCTTTCAGCTGTAGTAAAGATCTGCAAATTAACCATTCGATTGAGAAGAGAGTATAGAATGAGGGGAAGAGCGAGAAAAGAGGGTAAAACATAACGCAGCAGCTTTCTCCCCTTCCTTCACACACAGGACCGGAATCTGTTTACATGATGACAAGCGGATGAGGGCATTTTCCCCCTTGTGCGCCTGCAATGAGTGCTGTCAGAATTCCAGTGCTTGTGCCCCTTGGCTGAAAGACATGCTGGAATGTCTAGCATCTGTCGTGGTGCTCCACATGCCAAAGGGCCCATGGTGAAGGGGAGAGATGAGCTGTCTACCTACAGACTCCATATAGGCAGGGTTTGGCCATGAGTCTGACTACTACCTGGTGAATGGACACAGGAGTAGCAGAGTCCAGCCCTTTTAAGAGAACCTATGCTGTGCCTTCAAAGAAGAACTGTAAGAGCCATTCCTCAGTATGCTATCCCACGAGCCTCTGGAAGCATTTTGCTTGCTTCTGTCCTACACAACTAGTATACTTCCTACCACTTCAACTGCTCTAGTAGACACCCACAAGTCTTTCCCCGCCCACATCTTTACCAAAGACCTCAGCCTCAAGCCTTAGGCTTCAGTTCAAGGTGTACACACAAGCAACTGAGCATAGAATTTGACCGGTATGCTCTGACATGTCCAATGCATAGCAAAAAGCATTTGTAAATCACAGGCTATTTCTGCAGTGGCTGTTTTTTCTGAAATTAAAGGAACAATGTCAAGGCCAGTGAACTCTAAAGCAGAGCAGGCTATTTCCTTTACACTTGTAGATAAAGCATACGTTGAGTCTTTTGTGGGGAGGGGGTTGTTTTGGGGTTTTTTTAACATTACTATTTGGGTTGCGTGTTTTGGCTTTGACTTCCATATCCAAGTTCCTCCAGTGTTGCTAGGTATTTTGATAGAATTGGAATATTTTTCTTGACTCGCCTTCATTCTGTTTGGAATTTAAAAACTGTGATATTTGTGTCTATCAGAGTTCCCACAAAGCAGATTCAGCTGCATATATTTCCATATAGGGCCAGATTCTCACCTCCATTGTTCTGTTGACTTCAGTGCAGCTGTACTGATGTACTTTCACTAAGGATCTGACCCCGTATCCCCAAGAACACAATGATATTTCTCTCCAACTGTAATTAGCTGCTAAGTGCTTGGAGAAAATTCAGACACATCATTTTGTAAATGATCTCAAATTAAAAATGGTAAGTGCTTCTCTAGCCATCTGTAGGTGGCCTATGTTGATTGGATTCAATGAACTCCTTGGTATTGCTCTTTAACAATACAATGCAAAAAAGCAATAGTAGTATCAGTGTCTCCAAACCACCATGGTGAAAATCAGTCCATTTTTAGTAATGTTCTCTCTTGCAAACCTGTCACCACATCAGAATACATTTGATCAGAGACACCAGTCCTTCCAGGCAATTGTACCGCAGTAAAATTCTCATAGGCCCTATGTTCAAAAAGGAATTAGATACATTCATGGAGGATAGGTCCATCAATGGCTATTAGCCAGGATGGGCAGGGATGGTGTCCCTAGCCTCTGTTTGCCAGAAGCTGGGAATGGGCAACGGGATGGATCATTCGATTACCTGTTCTGTTAATTTCCTCTGGGGCACCTGGCATTGGTCACTGTCGGAAGACAGGCTACTGGGCTAGATGAACCTTTGGTCTGACCCAGTATGTCTGTTTTTATGTTCCATTAGCTTGCGTACTGATTTAATCATTTGTAAGGTGCACATCGAAGGCATCTAAGCACCACACTGAACATTCAGTGCAAACCATTACAAATTGTAAAGGAAAAGCCAGCCAGCTCATGTGCAAACCCCATACACCACCTCAAGACAGTCTATCAAGGAAGCCATCTTGCTAGTTAGAAGGGTGGCTTGAGATATTTGGGAAGTGCTGTCCCAGAAACCTGCAAATTCAGGCACAAAATATTCTTCTTATGTTTCATCGCAGCTATGGCTAGAGATTATTTGATTGTAAAAGTGTTTTCTGGTATTTATCAGTGGGTCATTAACCTTAATAACATCAACATGTCAATTGTCAGTAAGATAAAAAAGGCCATTATAGCAAAACGAGCACATTGTATATACAGAAATGGATTCCTGGTGAGTTATTAGGTCTGTACAAGCACAGTCATCAGTGTAGTGAGGAATTAGGAAGGAATTAATTGCTGTATTACAAGTAATGATGAAGAGCTAGAAGCTAACTAAATTAGATGGTTAAGCACATGCAGAGACCTACAGGTTTGGTTCATAAAAAGAATAATGTACATCAACTTTTATTTTCTATGACTTGTGCCCACCCACTGTGTGAGTGGGAGGAGGGAGCCTAGGTCAATGAAAGGAACTACAAACCCGTGTCATGCAGTCTGGGTGGGATCTAGGCACTTATCCATTTAAATATGGGGAAAGGGAGGGGAACCCATTCTTCACTCTGAGATAAAACACATGGAATTCCACATACAGAATGAGTAAATGAAAGGAACTAAGGAGACATGGCAATGACTATTAAATAAAAGTAGAAAGAATTTGACTACCAATGCCACATTGTGACGGGGCAGACTGACCCCGCACTGGCCGTGAGAGGGTTAACCCTTCTCTGCTGGCAGAGGAAGCCACGCCCCTGAGGCCCTGCTGGGCATGCTCCAGCAGGGGGCCAGGTATAAAAGCCTGCAGAGCTGCTTAGTCAGGGCTGGCTGCTGAGGAGGAAGGATGCCCAGCAGAGGCTCCAGCCCAGGAGCTAGGGCAGCCCTTACCAGGGAGAGCTAAAGAGCCCAAGACTAGGACTGGAGGCCAGCCGCTACTGGAACCCCAGGAAGTTCAGGGAACTGAGGAGCCTGGAGACTCAGAAAGCACATGGACTACTGCATCAAAAGAGCCGGTAGGAAGTGACCCGGGTGGGTGCAGGAGTGGTACCTACCACCCCAGTGAGGGCAGCGTGTTTTGGTGGGATTCCCCGCTGACCCTGGTGGGCTGTGTTACCTGCTGTTAAGGCCCTGGGTTGGGCCCCGGGTCCCCTACTGAGGGCTGCCGCCCTTGGAGGACGGGCCCCCAAGCTCAGAACTCAAGACTGCCTTACCTGACTGAGAAGGCACGCTGAAGTAACTCAGGCCACTAGGCTATGCTATCCCTTCAGGGGAAGAGACTAAGGGGGACTCTGGCCATTGAGTCCCGCTGGATGGGCCGCCAGGAGTGGCATAGGAAACGGACCGGGAACTAGACAGGTGGGGTACCTCCTAGCCCCCCTGCGACTCAGAAGGGTGACGGAGTACAAACTCTGCCACACACATCCACAAGCCCTCCGTTTATCACTTGACACACAGGTGGTTCCAGGGAAGGGCAACCAAACTAGCAACTGTGCCACTGAATTTTGGCAATGAAATTCAGTGAGAAGTGCAGAAATTAGAGACCGTATGGCAGACCTATTTTGACCTAACAATACATTCTGTGCATGACATGAGTGCTGATATTTGTTGTACAAGGAGCAATAAAGACGCAAATTATGACAGGGCAAAGAAGACTGGAGGGTTGCTCCCAGTCTCAAAGTACAATGGGAGAAGGTGCCAGTGACTTCAACTGGTTACAACATAAAGGAAAGCTGTGTCCAGAGCATGAGTTTGCTGAGTGGTGGTGTTTGAGACATGAGATGTGTATGGAAGATGCAGCATGCTAAAATCTGAGGCTTTAGTAAGTCAAGGTAAAAATGGGGAGCTTGAAACTCCTGGTGACAGGACTATTAAGTTGATCTGGGAGATTATGGGACAATTTCAAATTGGATAGAAAGGAAAAAACCTTGGGACAGGGCTTGAAACAAACTGCCTGTTCTGTGTGTCCAATTCCATCAGCAGTTGCATCTTGTTATCCCAAGGGGTGTCCTGTTTTAGAAAAACAAAAAAATAACATTACTTAAACATCTGCACAGAATTCAAAAAGTATCATTTTGATGCACACACACCCCAAAAAACAGACTGCCTGGATGTTTTAGTGTAAACTGGGTAAGTGGCAGCAACATAGGGGTGAGGAGAGAGCCTCTCCTCCAGTAGCTTGGCTTCTGCTAGTGGGTGTCCTGCTCTTTAACACTGCTTTTCTAAACATAAAAATTAAGCTAAAATTAGAATATTAAAGTAGCTTTATGTAGCTCTACTTCTCTATGAGTCAGTTATGTCTCGAGTGTGTCTGTACTGCTAGAAGATTCATTTATTCCTGTCAAATGACTTTCATTACTCTTGTAAAATCCTGCAATCCAGAAGCTTTTATGAACAGTGTGTCTGGATTCTGAATTGCCTTGCTTTTCTGAGGTTCATTTCTGACCCATAACACATTTCAGGTGGGTGGGAGGGTCGTCTATCATTTGTGCATGTCTCAGAACAGTGGAATTCAAAAGGCCTGGCAATTCCCAGCCGGTAAATCTAATTTCAAGCCCTAGTAAGATGATGGAGAGTTTGGTATATCAGCCTCTGGGGCAGAACAAGCAGCAGGCTATTTCTACTTTACACTACAACATCAGTCCAACTAAGAAAATTGGGGAGTAGCAGTCCGCCCAGGATAAATGGAAAGGTGAAGGAACTGCTCTGTTTAGGCAGGTTGGGATAAGAACTGCTTTGTGGGGGCGGAGGAGTGAAAACAAGGAGGAAGTGGCTTGCTGGGGGGTGAGGTGCAGCTGGCAGAATGAAGCCCCCTTCAAAACTGCCTCCCACTTCTCCAACAGAGATTGTAGCCTCTGACCCAACAGTCTACTCTTCACTTTTATATATAGAAAACCCGTTATTGTGGCACAGGTGCAGGGCCGGTGCGCCCACTGGCGACCCTAGGCAGTCGCCTAGGGTGCTGGGAGCCGGGTGGGGGGGGGGGCGGCCGTCCAGGGCTGCCTCCCGCCCTCACGGCTCCAGGGCTGACACGAAACTTCCTTGTACCGGCCCTGCACAGGTGGGCCTTGGAGGTTTTATAGCCTGTTTGGGGGGCGGGAGGCTCAGAAAGAAAAAAGTTGAGAATCTCTGGCTTAGGGAAAGGATAGTGGAGCTGTCCCTCCTGGCAGACAGTCCAAGGGCTGCCCTGGGGGGATGTCATACAGGGAAGCTGCTACAATCTGCCCAGGGGAGCAAAAGGGAGGACCATGGCTGTCCAGGAAGATTCACTCTCTGCCAACTGCCCCATTCCTACCAAGCCTCTTTGTCTGTCATGTGTAAATCCACACGCCTGTGTGTGCAGCCTTGAATGTCTAACATGATTTGTATCTGACAGTGAGGGCAATATTTCAATGTTCTACAGGTTGCTATGCAACAATTAGCCTGAAAAGGGGAGTCACCTTCATTTGCATGGCAATTAAGCATTCAGGGGAGTCAGCCCAGGGTTTGGACCTGCCAGGCTTTGAAGAACTAAGCAGAAAGAGGATAAACCTCCAGAACGTTATAGTGGCACAAACAAGCAGGAGAACACCTGATGGATTCAACTAGGCAATGAGGCAGATAAAAAGGTCAAGGCAATTCTCTATGTAAGCAGTGGCATTATATCCAAGCAAGGAGGTGATAGTCCCTTTCCAAAAGTGAGAAGAGCTGTCCTAGGCATATTAATACAAGAAAGATTCAAGCAAATTGAAGTAATGCCAGAGACCAGAAACAGCAATGGAAAGTTTTCTTTGGGGGGGAGGGGGATTAAAATGGAGTGTGCCTAAGCAATTGCATCTTCTCCAAAAATGTGGTAACTGCAACCTTCTAGGAGGGAGAGGAATTACTTCGTAGGTTGATGCAAGACAGGTATACCAAGATGTAATGGGATGCAATAAAGGAAAAGAAATCTTAGACTAAACATCAGAACATAAAATAAGAACAGCCACACTGGGTCAGACCAATGGTCCATCTAGCCCAGTTTCTTGTCTTCCAACAGTAGCCAATGCCAGATGCTCAGGGGGAATGAACTGAACAGAGCAATTATCAAGTGACCCCTGTTATCTAGTCCCAGCTTCTGGCAGTCAGAGGCTTAGGGACACCCAGAGCATGGGGTTGCATCCCTGACCATCTTGCTAATGGCCATTAATGAACCTATCCTCAAGGAACTTACCTAATTCTTTTGTGAACCCAGTTAGTTTTGGCTTTCACAATATTCCCTGGCAATGAGTTCCACAGGTTGACAGTGCATTCTGTGAAGAAGTACTTCCTTTTTTTAAAAACTTTTGTCTATTAATTTCATTGGGTGACCCAAGGTTCTTGTGTTAAGTGAAGGGGTAATTCACTTTTTACCCACACCGGTCATGATGTTATAGACTTCTATTATATCAATCCTTAGTCGTCTCTTTTCCAAGCTGAACAGTCCCAGTCTTTTTGATCTCTCCTCATATGGAAACTGTTCCATATTCCTAATCATCTTTGTTGCCCTCCTCTAACTTTTCCAATTCTAATATATTGGGGTTTTTATATGGGGCAACCAGAACTGCACACAGTATTCAAGGCATGGGAGTACCATGGATTTATATAGTGGCATTATATTTACTGTCTCATCTATCCCTTTCCTCATGGTTCCGAACATTCTATTAGCTTTTTTTACTGCTGCTGCACATTGAGCGAGCTAGCCAAAATGACTCCAAAATCTCTTTCCTGAGGGGCAACAGTTTATTTAGACCCCATCATTTTGAGATTGTTTTCCAATGTGCATGACTTTGCATTTATCAACATTGAATTTCATCTGCCATTTGGCTGCCGTTGCCCAGTCACCTAGTTTTGTGAGATCCCTTCGCAACTCTTTGCATTTTGCATTGGACTTAACTGTCTTTAGTAATTTTGTATCATCTGCAGACTTTGCCACGTCACTGCTTAACCCTTTTTCTACATGCTTTGAGTATGTTGAACAGCACTGGTCCCAATACAGATCCCTGGGGGACCTTGTTGTTTACCTCTCTCCATTCTGAAAACTGACCATTTATTCCTGCCCTTTGTTTCCAATCTTTTAACCAGTTACTGATCCATGAGAAGACATTCCCTCTGATCCCATGACTGCTTACTTTGCTTAATAACCTTTGGTGAGGGACCTTGTCAAAAGCTTTCTGCAAGTCCAAATACACTATATCAATTGGATCACCCGTGCCCCATGTCTGTCGACCCCTTCAAAGGATTCTAATAGATTTGAGGCATGACATTCATCTTTGTGTCTGATAATTCTGTTCTTTACTGTCATTTTCAAACAAATTTCCTGGTATTAGTTAGGCGTACCCTCGGCCTTTAATTCCAGGGTTGCTTCTGGAGCCTTTTTTTTTTTTTTTTTTTTTTAATTGTCATCACATTAGCTAACCTCCAGTCATCTGATACAGAAGCTGTTTTAAGTGATAGTTTACATACCCCAGTTAGCAGTTCTGCAATTTCATATTTGAGCTCCTTCAGAACTCTTGGGTGAATACCATCTGGTCCTGGGGACTTATTACTGTTTAATTTATCAATTTTTTCCAAAACCTCATCTAATGACACCTCAATTTGGGACAGTTCCTCAGATTTGTCACCTAAAAAAAATGCTCAGGTGTAGGAATCTCCCTCACAGCCTCTGCAGTGACGACTGATGCAAAGAATTCATTTAGCTTCTCCGCAATGGTCTTGTCTTCCTTGAGTGATCCTTTAGAACCTCAGTTGTCCAGTGGCCCCACTGATTGTTTGGCAGGCTTCCTGCTTCTGATGTACTTAAAAAAAATACTAGTTTCTGAGTCTTTGGCTCTTCAAATTCTTTTTTGGCTTACTCTTTTCTGTTTTCCTCAGTACAATTTGACTTCCATTTTTTAAAGAATGCCTTTTTGCCTCTTTTACTCTGTTTAGCCTGGGTGGCATTTTTTGGTCCTCTTACCATGTTTTTTAATTTGGGGGTATCTATTTAATTTGAGCCTCTAGTATTGTGTTTTTTTTAAGTTTCCATGCAGTTTGCAGGCATTTCACTTTTGTGACTGTTCCTTTTAATTTAGCTTGCTCATTTTTGTGTAGTTACCCTTTCTGAAGTTAAATGCTACTGTGGTGTACTTCTTTGGTATTCTCCACACACATACACACAAGGATGTTACATTTATTATATTACGGTTGCTATTACCGAGCAGTTCAGCTATATCCACCGCTTGGGCCAGATCCTGTGCTCCACTTAGGACTAAATCAAGAATTGCCTCTACATTTGTGTGTTCCAGGACTAGCTGCCCAAGAGGCAATCATTAATGGTGTCTAGAAACTTTTTCTCTGCATCCCTTCCTAAGGTGACATTACCCAGCCAATATGGGGATAGTTGATATCCACCATTATTATTGAGTTTTCTATTTTTATAGTCTCTCTAAGCTCCTGAAGCATCCCACCATCATCCTGGTCAAGTGGTTGGTAGTATATTCCTACTGCTATACTTTTATTACTCAAGCATGGAATTTCTGTACCATAGAATCTCTGTGGATAGTTTGATTCATTTAAGGTTTTTACGATCTTTGACTCTATCCTTTATTTCACATACAGTGCCACTCCCCCATCAGCATGATCTACTCTGTCAGGCCTATATATTTTGTACACTGTTATTACCATATCCCATTGATATCATCATTCCAACAAGTTACTGTGATGCTTATTATATCAATATCCTCATTTAATACCAGACACTCCAGTTCGCCCATATTAGTATTTAGACTTCTAGCATTTGTATACAAGCACTTTATAACATTTTTCAATATTTAGTTGTCTGCCTTCATGTGACTGTAATTGAATGGGACTCTTTTCATTTTACTATTTCTCTTCTTAACAATGCTTCAAAACAATGTGTATTTTTAGTCTCCCAGAGGAAATGATGACAGTGCCATTACTTGGGATAGTTAACACAAAGCTGGAGAAAACACTATAAAATATACTGTAGAGAGCAGTTTAACTAGGTAGATCTCTACCATCTCTGAATTATATAGAACAAATTCTTCCCTTATTTACACCTATGCAATCCCACTGAAGTAAATTTGTCCAGGTGGACATTAATAGCTACTTCAGTATAATATAGAAGGCACCTGCTCTAGACATCTCTTCCCTCAATTAAAACATAGCCACATAAAAAGAGATCAAGCCAACAGTAATATTGCAATGGATTGTTTCCTTTATGGCAACCTCTGTATACGTGATAATTGAGAAATTCATATTTGACTGCTTTGTGTGGAATTATAATATTTTATGCTTAGCAGTATAATATATGTGGTACAACCTCAGCAATCCACAGCAAACTACGTGCTATCCAAACCAGATTCATATATTGAAAATATTATTCCGTGTCCTCCATGATGTTTAGATAACAAAGGTTGGATTCAAATATGTTTTACCCTCATGTCTCAGGGAGATAAGTCAGAATTATTATAATAAGGCTGCTTTGAAGTGGAGATACACAAATTCAAACATTTGTGTAAAAACAGTTTTCTGAAAGCAAAAACTACCTTAAGGAATGCATTTAACCAGACAGTGACTTGTGAGAAGACTAATTCTCATAATTTTTCTTGCTATCTTTAGTTGACTGGAAACAAAGAGGGACAAAATATCAGAACAAAGAAAACGGAGAGGTGTGCCTATGAGTTGCTCTGTTACTGTGTGTTTGATACCACCTTCTGAATAAATGAGTCTTTGTTTTGAGGATTCAAACAGCAGATGTTTGGCACTATCTGATATCTACTTTGGCAACATGTTTCATTTCCCTCCTTCGTTTTACATGGCACTGAATCCATGTTTTACATTTCATCAAGGTTCTTTGAGGAATATGGACCTGATCCAAGGCCCATAGGAGGTGATGGAAAGATTCACGTTGATTTCAGTGGGCTTTGGATCAGGCCTTGTCACTGAAATAAGACCAACTTCAGGGATAGAGAGCAGATACTGACAGCTGAAAGGGACAAATGCTAGCTATTCTGGCTTGTCAACGTTAGACCAATAATGGTGCTTCTAATCTTTATCTTCTTTCAAACTGTAAATAATTATTCTAGCTATAATTACTGAATTTCTATATTTAGAGTAAAATGTTTCAGAAATGCTGAACTGCACTATTATCAATTTGTGTTTTTTAAATATACAGAGAAATATGAGCGCTATAACTAGAATTATCCTTATAGTGGATAATATTTGGATAACTTTAGCACACAGAGGCATCACATCAGGGATTGGGGCCCTGCTGTGCTGGGCATTGTATATGCATAATGAAGAAATTGTCTCAACCATAAAGAGCTCTGAAATTTACAGGCTCACTTAGCATGAATATGCTCGTGCCCACAAAGCGTTAGGTGCTGATATTGATATATGGTGGTTCCTATTCAGGGAAACTTAAACTCTAGAAATACCTTCCTGTTATCCAAATGAATGTGGGCCAAAGTGTTCACATTCTTTATGGGCTCCTTTCTCTTTTTCAGGGGATATTTCAATACACCACATGCATCATGGGCCAATTTCAGTGCACTAATTTGTATCAGCAGAGAAGCTGGAGTTGTCAGTTCACATCAGTTGCGAACTTGACCATCATACTTCTATAGATTTACCATTCTCCCATATAGAGTATTGTACTAAAGTGACTATGCTAATATGAGGATGGTAATAGAAGTACTTGCTACAATAGCAGCTCTTTCTTGACACTTCTTAGTCTTCTTAAGACCTCCCCAGGCTACTTCAGTGTGAGTTTACTTAAAAGGGAAGAGCTGGCAGCAAATGAGGCAGTCACTTGCTGCTTTTCTAACCTGACCTTGAAAAGTCCTAAAGCTACATTATCCATGAAAAATAACTCTTGCTTAGTGCTGAGCATGTGTATTTCTACCCAGACAAATAACAATGTGAGCACATGCCCTGATCATTTATTCTCCTCAGAGGCCCATAAACCATGGGCAACTGTAACAAAAGCAGAAGATTAACTATGGTCGTATAAAGCTTTACATTTTTCATAATGTTTTCTCTGTGTAGAGAATTAGTAAATGTCACTAATTGCTAAACATTCTGTAAGCGAGGGGGTAGGGGGAAGCAATCATGCCTCCACGGAAGTCAGAGGCAAATCTACCATTGACTTCAGTGAAAGCAGAAGCAGCCTGTTTGGAAATGATTCAATGAGGTTGGTCTCTAACAAACCCATCATTCAGGCGAAGGCTGTATATGCTGCAGAGAACTCATGCCGTTTGCAAAGACAGTACCAGATAGCATGCCTGGTGTGGGGGCAGCACTCTCAGCAGTCCCATAGGTAGTTATCCATCCTCCAAAAGAAATGGAGGAAAAAACCTGTTCTCCCCAAAGAGAGGCACAAGTCAACAGCTAAACTGAATACATCCTTAGCTGAACAACTAGGCTTGAATAATAATATTGCAGTCTACTGTTGATGTCTTTTTATATCTCCACCTTTGTCTGTGGCTTGCAGCACAAGGTCACTGCTGACGCTATACCTTGTGTACACAATAATACAGAACAAGAAATTGGGCAAAAACCCACAGACCCAGCAGCCTGTCCAGGAGTAGCCTCTCCAGGAGTAGCAAATATTTTCTGAACTGCTTCAAAAAGCACTATTTGTCCACAAGTTGTGTCCTCATAGGGGAAAGGAACCACGTGAATCTTTTTAGAACCTTTCACTGATCACATCCAGTTCTCCAGATGGGTTTATTTTTTTAAAAATGGTGTATGAAGAAGACCAAAATTCCATGGTTACTTGTCCAGTGCTCTGACTCTGAAAATCCATTCTCTTAGACTGGAATTACATTTAGGTGATGAGAAAGGCAGTGTGATACAACCCCAGACATTCCAAGATTATGAGTTAGGAACGAGATTGGCCCAAAAACCATTTTCTTTTTTTTAAGTGCTTTTTGTTGTCTTCCCATTTCTTCTCTTCCCCCGCCCTTGTGTGTGTGCGCATGCGTGTGTGTGTGCGCGCGCGTGCATGCAATTAGTAGTGCCAACACTGCAGGAGTTCTCACTAGGAGACCCAACTGAGATCAAATTACACAGGTTTGCATGAAATGCTGCTTGTTGGTGTGGAGCATCCAGCTTCTCACCAAACCTCTAACTTTTAATTCATTGTGGTCCATTCCCCTCCCCAATCTGATCATTCAGCCCCACATCTACCTATTACCCTCACCACGCCTCTGCTCCTCCTGCAGTTCTCGGAGTTCTTCACTCTTTCTTCCAGGCCTGGGGGAACAGCTGCAGTGAGGTGGTCTTCTTCCAAGTGGCAGGGATGGAGAGAGGAGTGGGAGGAGGAGCAGACTGACCCATTTTAAACTGGAGGAGGCTGTACAGCCACCCTGAGCTGGTGGACACTTTCTGCTCCCTTTTTTCTGCACTTTCCTCCTGTAAAAATGTTTTTGTCCACCTCCTCACCCCCACTCCTAACTAAAAACTCTTCTTGGCTTCTGAAGGGAGCAGGGAGAGCTCTGTTTGCTTCCTGGGGCAGCCATGGTTGGCTGCTCTTCCCCAGAAGGTGGAAAAGGGAGAGAGTCAACCTGTCAGCAGGGCAGGGCTGCAAACAGCACAAGGACTGGAGCTTCCCTCCTCATTGCCAGATGACCTCCAGCAGTGGCCAAAATCATCTTATACAAGAGCTAGCTGTACCGTGGATACAGCCCTAGACTGGAATTCAAGAGAACGAGATTCTATTCCTGGCTCTTGTACTGGCCTGAGCAAGTTTCTTCCTCTTTTGGTATCTTTCTCCTTTGTCTGTTTGGATTTCAAGCTCTATTTGTACAATGCTTGTGAGCACCATGGTGTTCCTTTCTCAGATTTGGTTACAATAATAAAGATACAACTGCTTCTTTTAGAACAATCAAACTGAATCCAGTTGATGTGAGGGAGAAGAACACCTGTAGCCAATTTCAGACAAAAACCAAAATAGTGGCTTCATCCATCTGACTTACAGCTCATCAATTAGTGCCAAAAATCTATATCCTGTCCACATATGACTGACTCCAGGATGCTTTCTAAAAGCATCCAAAATCCATAGAATATCTGTTCACATGATATGGATTTTCATACAGTGTTTACACTGCAGTTTTCAAGAGAGGCTGATGAGTTCCAAATTGACTAACTTAATTAACTTTATCTGCTATGGTAACGCATGGTCACCAGCAAGGCTTCTATTCCTAGTGTGAAATGAAGCTTTGAGAGAATAACACAAAAGGTCATGAAATCCTATTAGCTAAAGTTTAACAATCCTCAGCTTTATATACACTGTAGCTATTTCAGGGCTAAATTGTGGCACTTCAGTGGTTCTTGACTCCCTCCTAGGATCTCTAGGAGGTTCTCTGCCTTGAAAGAGAAACTGTGCTTCCCAGAGCAACCAAGCACTTGCAGGGAATCAAGCCCCTCTACTGCCCATTGAGGGGGGCACAGACTACTCTTCTCTGTGGCTCAATATGGAGAGGTGGCAGGGCTTTTCATGTCTCTGACTACAAGGACAGCCTTCACAGCTGGAGCCTGAGCATGTGACACAAAGGGAGGACAGACTTGCCACCATCTAGCTCATAATTCTGCTAATGAGGATCTTAAACATACAGATGAGTGGAAAATGCTTATTTTTTTTGCCTTGTCTCCCATATATAATGTGGGACCAAATGGCTATAAAACTTTTATTAAAAATATGTATAAATAGCAAATAGGTATAAATTTGGGGAGTGGTCTGATGCTGCTGAGGACGAGCTGCACTTCTATGGACATCCACAAAGAGGTTATTCTTTAATGTCAGGTCAGTAACACCCTCTGAAGCAAAAGAGTTTGAGCCCACTTCTACAACAGCAAATGCGCAACCTGCACATCTGGTGTTCCAAAATAGACACTAAGTGCCAGATCCTGCAGACCTTCAGGGGGTGAGGGATAGCTCAGTGGTTTGAGCATTGGCCTGTTAAACCCAGGGTTGTAAATTCAATCCTTGAGGGGGCCATTTAGGGATCTAGGGCAAAAATTGGGATTGGTCCTGCTTTGAGTAGGGGGTTGGACTAGATGACCTCCTAAGGTCCCTTCCAACCCTGATATTCTATGATTACTCATGTGAATAAGTCTTTGCAGAATCAAACTCTGAAATAGGAGCCTGATTTTTACTGGTGTACGCAACTTAAAGATCTATCTAACATTATTCATTCTTTATTATCTTTTTTGTTTGTTTTCTGGCTTGCTGGCAAATCTACACTTTATTTCATGATAGGACTTGCTGAGAATCAAAGGAATGTTGTTGAAGCAGAGCTCAGCTGGTTTACCTAATCTGTATAAAATTCCTCGATATGAGGTTCAGATAATCTTAAACTTAGTTATGCCTTCAATCAAGATAGGTTGCTTTTTGAATAATAAAAACAGTAGGAGTTTGACATAGCTTTCAGAGCTTAGATTTTTTTGAAAATTCTAGTAACTGAAGTTACCTTATTCTGTACACTTCCCTTGAGGCTCTAGTATGGGCCCCTGTTGGAGACAGGATACTGGACAAGATGGACCATGGTCTGACCCAAGATAGCAGCTCCTATATTTTTAAAGTTCTCCTTATTTTCCTTGGGTAAAATTTTTAAGAGAGCATATGTCCCCATTGAAAATGAATAGGATTTATTCCCTTTAGTCTCGTAGGTGCTTTTGAAAATGTTACACGTCTGCAACCACAAAACCATTAATTACGGTTAGGATTTTAAAAAACACGCAAGGAAGATAGAAACTCTAATTCCCACTGAAAGACCATGGGAGTTAGGTGCCTAATTCCATTTTGAAAATCCAATGCTAAAACATTATTGCTCAGTTAATTTCCTCATGAGTCAAAATTAAAGTACCAAGTAATGTTCAGCCAAACAGATCATGTGATAAAATACAACAAGGTTTTACAAAAGTTAGATCATTCCAAACCGGCCTGAGTTCTTTCTTTGAGAACATAACCAATTTCCTTAGACAAAGGAAATGCAGTAGATCTAATCTACCTGGATTTCAGTAAGAAAGACAAGGTAGGTGAGGTAATATTTTTAAATTGGACCAACTTTTGTTGGTGAGAGACGTTTTCAAGCCACACACAGATCTTCTTCAGGTCTGGGAAAGGTGTTCCAAGTGTCACAGCTAAATGCAAGGTGGAACAGATTGTTTAGCATAAGCAGTTAGTGCACATTCTAAGGCAGAGTGGGCCGTTAACACCTTTGCCTTCATAGGACAAAAAGGGGAGGTTAGTGGGTTACAGATTGTTGTAATAAGCCACAAATTCAACTACCTGAACGGGGGGGGGCAGCGGGATCCAAAGAGGATGGAGCTAGGCTGTTTCAGTGGTGGTAGATGACAGAACAAGGAGCAATGGTCTCAAGTTGCAGTGGGGGAGGTCTAGGTTGAATATTAGGAAAAACTTTTTCACTAGGAGGGTGGTGAAGTGCTGGAATGGGTTACCTAGGGAGGTGGTGGAATCTCCATCCTTAGCCCTGGTCTTCACTCGGGGGGGATCAATCTAAGTTACGCAACTTCAGCTACGTGAATAACGTAGCTGAACTTGACATACTTAGATCTACTCACCGCGGTGTCTTCACTGCAGTGAGTCGACTACTGCCGCTCCCCCATCAACGCTGCCTGCGCCTCTCGCGGCGGTGAAGTACAGGAGTCGACGGGAGAGCGCTTGGGGGTTGATTTATTGCATCTAGACTAGACACTATAAATAGACCCCCGCTGGATTGATCACTGCTCGCCGATCCGGCGGGTAGTATAGACAGATCCTTAGTTTTTTAAGGCCCAGCTTGACAAAGCCCTGGCTGGGATGACCTAGTTGGGGTTGGTCCTGCTTTGAGCAGGGGGTTGGACTAGATGACCTCCTGAGATCTCTTCCAATTCTAATCTGCTATAATTCTAAATCTGAATAGTGTCTCTGTTTAGTCCATGATTTTTAGTGTCTAGCAGAGTTATGAATTTAAGCTCCCAGGCGTGTCTTTTTGAAAGCATTGTGCAGATTTCCTTTTGAGGGTGAGGACTGAGAGTCAGATATGGAGTGATTGCTCTGTGAAAAGTGTTCACCCACAGGTGATAGGGAGTTTTTGTGTCATCATTCCTATATGAGTTCATTTGAGTGTAGTGATTGCCTGGTTTCATCCACATAGCTGTTACTGGGGCATTTAGTGCACTGGATGAGGTATACCGCATATTGTGAGAGGCATGTTTAGGACCCATAGCCCAGGGCTACACTAGGGGAGGGGGTTGATCTACGATACGCAACTTCAGCTACGTGAATAGCGTAGCTGAAGTCGGCGTATCGTAATCGACTTACCTGGCGATGAGGACGGCGGCGAGTCAATCGCTGCCGCTCCCCCGTCGACTCCGCTTCCGCCTTTCGATGAGGTGGATTGCCGGAGCCAACGGGGAGCACGATCGGGGATCGATTAATCATGTCTTAACGAGACGCGAAAAATCGATCCCCGATAGATCGATTGCTATCCGGCGGGTAGTGAAGACCTGCCCATAGATCTAGAAAGGTGCATTTTGGGGGGTGCTGTCCCCCAATTCAGAAGCTCTGGAACTGGGTGTTTTATTTCAGACCCATCTCTTTAGTTTTAGGCATATGGCTTATAAAAAGTATCATGAAGATTTTTGTGGGAAAGTACATGGTGTAATTTTGAAGGGCTTTTTCTCTTTGAAGAGGGCTTTTCTTGAATATTGTTACATCTAAAACTAATTAAAAACTTTGAAAATGACTTATTAGAAGTACAATTAGGATTAAAAATTAGTGAGAATTTTATTAAGTAATTAGCACTGCATTCATAAACCCATGGCCACATTAAAAATGCAGTTTGAGAAAAGCACAGCTGCAGGAGTTTTTTCACTGAACATGTTAACGTTCCACTATGCGCCACAGAAAGTTTGCAGGCTGAACATTTGGCAGATGATGTGATTTGCTCTAGTAGCACGAAGGCATGGAGCAGAGCTGCACAAAACCTGGTGGTTTCAGGTCACAGAGGTGCCCGCAAACATCTTTGGGGTTGGTTTGCACCACTCAAAATTTTGCTTTGAGTT
The DNA here is from genome assembly GCA_033296515.1 of Macrochelys suwanniensis. Classification (NCBI taxonomy): domain Eukaryota; kingdom Metazoa; phylum Chordata; order Testudines; family Chelydridae; genus Macrochelys; species Macrochelys suwanniensis. The sequence goes on from CM065783.1 coordinate 43,346,765, forward strand.
TAGCATTCAAGTGAACCTCTAAAGTCACAGCACAGCTGTCTCAAAACTACCAACTACCGAAATCCCACGAGTCCCCCACCTGGGTTCAGGTTCATCCCAGATTTACCTGAGATTCTCACCATAATCCCGAAAGGAGCTGGTTTTCAGGTTTGTTTTGAAAATCACATCTTTCACCACTCTAAAACACAGTCTGCCGCAAGGGAGAAACTAGTGATGGTACTAACCAAATAGGGATAATGGATGTCCTCACCCCTGCGCATCTTTATGATACATTCAGTCTTTCATACTTGCAGGTCTAAATTTTGTCCTTTGCAGGTGATGGAAGCATCTCCTATTGCGCTGTAACAACTCCTCTGGCCTGACTAGGGAATAGCGTTGACAGGATCTGTGAGGAGCTATCTTCAGCCCTTCTTACATGAAAGGAAGGTCCTCATGATTTGAAGCGTTTGGAAGGGAGGAACGAAAATGGGGCTAAAGATATAGGGGACTCCGCAAAGTCCCAATAGGTGTTAGGAGGATCCACCCCAGAAAAATAAAGCATCTTCACCTTAACGCTTGACAGATGGTGGTCTGCATCTCCTGGACCTGGTCTGATTTCTGGACTGACTTCAGTTAAACTGCCACCTGGCTAGCAGTTTAATCGTTAACTAACATATGGGATCTCTGCTTTGGGGCTGTTTGTCATTCGTCAAGCCAGTCTCAGCATGTGATGAGCAAGAGGGAATTCTGTAGCCCAGATACAGAGGAGAACCTGGTAAGTGCAGTATAACACTAATCACCATCAGAAAGTTTAAAAAAAAAAATCAAGATAGTCTCCTCAGAAGTGGAGAGTGTTAAAACACACACATAGACCCTGACCCTTATCCAACTATCAATATCTTCCTCTAAAGAGGCAAAGAAGTAACTCTGAATGTCTTTCTTACAAGTAAGACACATAGGCCCAACCTTTTTGAAAGTGCACACACCTGACTTGTTCATGCAAATATCCCAGTGCACGACTGTATTACAGTCGTGGCTAGAGGCTCCAGCCAGGGTCCAGGCCTAGGCACTGTATGTGCACATCATAAGACAGCTCAGACCCAAGCAACGTCTGATCCAAATAGACAAGGTGGGGAAGTGTTCATTCCCTTTCTGTTAAATGGAGATAATGTAGCACAGAGATTACAGGGCTACCACAAGATCACACAGTCTGTGATAGAACTAGGAATTTAGCCTAGATCACCTAAATCTAATACAGTGTCTTAACCACAAGACCACCTTTCGTCTTTAGCTGAAGCTGCATAAATAGATCCTAATTTGTGTGCTCACCACGGCAGGGCGAGTGGGGCAACTGCCCAGGGCACAAAGCCACAGGTAGAAAAATGGTCATGTGCCCCCTAGATTTCTACCTTCCATTTAGCACAGAGGTTTTCAAACTGTTTGACGCTCTGGGGTGTATTGCTGGCTGGCACCAGGCTCCTTCAGGGGAGAGGCAAAAGCATGTCAGGGGCACGGCTCAGAGCTGTGCTGCCCGCCCTGCCTGGGGAGCACCCAGCCATGCAAAGGCAGCCTGGTTCGGGGAGCAGGGAAGAGAGGGCTGCTGGGCAGGCATCCAGCCAGTTCCCACAGCGTGGAGAGCCAGGGGCCGAACGGGCTGGATGGCTTCCACTAGCTTCCAACCCGCCAGCACCTGGCAGGAGGCAACAGTTTTAAAACTGTGGGGTTTGCCTCCCTATGGGGCATACCCCACAATTTGAAAACCTCTGTTCTAAATGGAAGGCAGAAATCTAGGGGGCCTCATGAGCCCACATGCCCCCAATGCATCGTCTCTAGGGGGTGTAAATATGCTTGCTCATCCCAGGTGCTAAACTCCCTAGTTATGGCTCTGGTGCTGCTCAGCACAAATTTCAGCTACCTCCAGCCTCCCTCCCCTCTCCTATCTTAGCATGAGCACTAGTCAGGGCCACAATGAGAAGTTAGCTACTTACATACTCTTAAAAAATCATCAGCTTCGATTACACCATTTATACTTTAAACTATTACACCAGGCCCCAATAAATGGGGATACACTTCATATAGACTCTAATGCCTCAGATTAGAGAGAGCTGACAATTAATTGCCTTCTCTAACTTCGCCCTACACATGGGGCTGGTTTCCTAATGCAAAAAGTTAACTTTCGTGGGCTTAGTCCCCTATAATATGTTTTGTTTATGAAGCAGCAGGAGACAAAAAATTGGTATGGCTCATCTGCGAAGTCACCCTAAATCTTCACGTGAAGAGGAAGATTCTCCATCCCTTGGTCTCCCTCATCCTGCACTTATGCTTAAACTGAGACCCTTTAAAGAGACTTGACTTTCCAAAAGGACTACGCAAACACCTTCTGAAAATCAGGCCTCTTTAAGATGTTTTCAGTGGTGGGCATTCAGAAATTGAAGCACTCAAAATCATTAGTCACTTTTGAGAATATAGCTTTGTATCTTTTCCTTCTTGATAGACAGTTTCCAGCAGCAAGTTTTATAAAAAAACAACACAGGATAGAAGTCTACAAGATGGCAACAAATGTTATTGCTTGTAATGAGGTATGTTTTTGCTAATGTGGCTTTGAAAACGGGAAGGGTTATTGACTCACTTTCTGTTCTCTAGGCTTTTCTTCTAAAGTTGACCACTTGGCTTTCCATGGAAATGGGGAGCAGTTGTCTAGCTGAGTGTTTATCTACCCATTGGAGATCGTAGTTATTAGACACAAACATTCCTCACCTTTTATCAAGTTTTCAAGGTTGCATAAACCAGATCTACAGCCTAGAAATCACATTACTTCTGCACAACACAGCTCGCAGCTGGCTGAAGTTGAGAGGGAGAAAGTTCTGCAGCTTAAAGACCCAGAAGAAAATTCAGGGTGTTTTAAATACTTCAGGTTTTTTGGTTACCATTACATTTTCATCTACAACCACCCACTGCAGAAAATTGCTTCTCTTATGCGCAAACCCAAAGGAGGACGTTATTGTTCAGTATGTGTGCACCACAGAAATGGCTTCTTGAGCAATAATAATCTTCTGAAAGTAGATGGATGCTTTCATGTTTTAGTGTTAATTTTCTGCAGTGCAAATATTGTTAGTCCAAGTGTGTAATGTACTGCTACCCAAAGTGATAGCAGCAGGTAATCAAAGGGGGGGAGAAGAGGAATGTTATGTTATCCACATTATGAGCAGATTGTGGTTTTAGTTCACTGAGTGGATTGAGGGAGTTGGGGAACTCTATAGAGGAAGGATGGTCTTGTGGTCAAGACACTAGATGGAGACACTCAGCAGATGTGGTTTCAGTTCCCTGTTCTGGTACAGATTTCCTATGCGACTTTGACCACGTCCTTAAATCTTTTTGTACCTAGGTTCCCCATCTTTTTGTACTGTAGGTTGTGTCTCACCTTGCCAGCTTTGGCTATCATGTAATCTAGTCATAGCAGGGACAGTCTCTTACTATATATGGACAGTACCAAGCAAAATGGGGCCTTGTACTTGGTTGGGGCTTCAGCCTGGTAAGATAGGGACAGCACAGCTATCTACTTCCAAACATGTGGTGGTTGTCTCCTAACTATTGACCCCCAACCAGCCATTAGAGAATTTCTTTATGTTGCATACAAACTCTATTAATCTGAGTGACTACATTTGTTTGACATGAATGAGCAAATGAAAGGTTTAAATGGGTGTAAATAATTCTGTTAAGGGAAGACAAGTCTTTTATATATGATAGAAAATTCATCAGTGATAGAATCACCACTCAAGAGCTTATGATGATCTAAATGGTTAGGCCTTGGCTACACTTGCATGTTATAGCGCAATAAAGCCTCCCAGAGTGCTCTACCTTACTCCCCGTCCACACTGGCAAGGCATATAGAGCGCTCTGACTCCCTGGCTGGAGCGCTCCTGGTACTCCACCTCCCTGAGAGGAATAACAGCTGTTGCATATTGGCTGAGATGCTCCAGCTCCAGTGTAAATGTGGAGTAACATTATTACACACTAATTGACCTCTAGAAACTCCCCATAATCCTTTTAACTGAAGCGTCCTCTGTTGTTTTGTTGTGAAGTCCGAATGCGGAAGTGCCGTTTCAAAGCTCCGTTTTGGGGGCTGCTTATCAAGAAAACAAACACAGCTACCGTTTGCTTTGAATGAGTGAGAGGCAGGCAGGGGGGCTCAGTTGGGAGTTCCGACAGCTAATGTTTGCTTGAAGAGAGAGGCGGTGCGGGGTGTGGGGGAGGATTGGGGTCCGTTTTGGAGAGCAGCTGCTTATCTGGTCTATGAGAAAAAAAACAAACAGCTTCTGTTTGCTTTCAGTGAGTGAGAGAGAGGCGGGGGAGGGAGGGCAGTCTGAACTTACGAGATAGCGAGGTGACACACACTCAGCACTCCAAAAACCCACTCTCTCTCCCCCCACGCTCCCTGCCACACTCCACTCCACCCACCCCCCATCTGAAAAGCAGATTGCATCCACTTGAACGCTGGGATAGCTGCCCATAATTCACCGCTCCCAATGCCGCTGCAAGTGCTGCAAATGTGGCCACACCAGTGCGCTTGCAGCTGTCAATGTGGACAGACTGCAGCGCTTTCCCTAGTGTGTTCTCCGAAGGCTGGTTTAACTCAAACCTCTCTACAGCTGCAAGTGTAGCCAAAGCCTTAGATTGGTTGGTTTTTTTCCAGCTCCCTCACTTTTAGCCTGTGTATGTGTGGGGAAAATATCAATGGCCCAAAATATTACTTGACTAACTCCTCCTTGAATCCCATTTCTAAGTCCTTCAGACCTCACTGGGATGGCTTTAGATCACCTTCAATCATTCGGGCTGTAAGCCCTGCCTTCCGAGCCTCCTCTGCAATTTTGGCAACACTGCAAAAGAGATATGAAAAGAAAACAGCAGAATGAGGACAGCTCAAAAATGACTTCACATGGGTTTCATTACCACAAAACATCAGGAAAGCAGGGGAGAATGTGGTTCTGTTTCAAACTGTATTCAAAACACATCAGCAGTGTCTGCTAAACCACAACGTGACCACAGCAATATTGATCAAGGTTTGATTTGTTTTGCCATCAGAGCAGTGCTTTTTCATGCCTCCCTTAACATTTTTTCTCTCTCAAAAAAAAATTCATGGAGTAACTCCATGTAAACTACCGTCTTGAATTATGAAACCCCTTGCCTGTCCCAGGTTCTTCCCATCAAAAATGAATCAAATGTAGAATTAACCAGGGCTCATCCAACAGCTTTTCTAAGGCAATCCACTTTTAAGTCGCTTATTTCTACCACATTATATATGTATTTTTCAGTGGAGGGAGGAGATGGTGGATCTATACAAACAAAGGGGAATTCTGTGCAAAGCTAAAATCTGATCTGGCAATGGCATCTTTATTTTTGGTTTCATCAAAGCATTATGGGTGTAATGTTTATGCAGCAATGCTAAGACTGCACACTATTTTGAGACTCACCAGGTTCCTATTCTAACATAGCTCTTCTAGATCCACCAGTGTAAAATAAATAATGTGGAATACATCTTTCAGGCTTATAGAGAATATATAATGAAATGGAAGAGGTATTGGAGAAACGGCAAGCCATTATGCTGTCTCTGCAACTGCTTAAATAAACCGAGCTGCAGAAACTCATGGAAGCTGTTTATCTCTTGTTCTGTTTGTTCTTTTATCAAAAACTTTCACGGCATATTCACAAGTAATATGTTATATACCAGTGATGCTGACAGTACTGCGCTGTATGTTAAATTATTCTTATATATGCAGAGATAGATACCTTTAGGGTAGTCACTGTATATTAAGACTTTTTATTTAACATATGGAAGCAACTCAGACTTAGGCATGGCTTGCCTACAGGGTTATCAGTAACATTAATTCTATTGGGAAATATTTATCAGCTGTAAAATGAACTACAATTTATAATTTGAGTGAAAAAGAACCTGCCTGATTCATATAAATTAAAAGTTACTGGCTTTCTTCTTAACTAGGATTTTGTTAAATGGAAATTTTATATAAAAGGGATTATACTTTACACTTACATTGTGCCTTTCATCAGAGCTCCAAAAATTGGGCAAATAATATCCCTATTTTACAGGTTGGAAAACTCAGGCATGGGGCCAAATTTGCAAAGGTGTTTAGGCACCTATTGAGGATTTACAAATGTGCCTAAACAGATAAGGCACCTAATTCCCACTGAAGTCAATGGGACTTAGGCTCCTACATCCTTATGTCACTTTTAAAAGGGAATTTAAAAGCTGAAGTCACTTAGGAGGTTTTGAAAATCCTACCCATTTGCCCCATTACTCAATGTCATACAGTGAGTCAGTGACAGTCGTGGGAGTGGAATCCAAGGCCCATGACTCCCAAATACCTACACTGTCCATGAGACCATGCAGCCTCTAAATTGTATATATCTTATATATATACACACACACACACACACACACACGATATGACCCGCTGTGCCTGGGGCAGTTGTCACTGGTAATGCCAAGGTCCGTGCAGGCTGCAAAAGGGAGAGCAGATACTTCCAAGACTGGTGGGTAACACTGAAGTTAAACCTCCCAACCAGTCACAAAAAGTGCTTCTGATTCCCCCACACTGGTTATCAAGAAGCAAAAAAAGAAATCACACAGCCCCCTTATTGCATTCCAGTTCTCTGGCTCCCAATCAGCACATAGGTGCAATACACTGAGAAGTTATTTAAAATAACTCTGCTCATATATACAAAATATTCTTCTGACCCCGAAGGGTCAGCCACATTACCAGGTCAGTATATGTTTGGATCTTACCCAAAATACCACGCTGCCAGCCAATCCTTTAGTGTCTAAAACCAAAGGTTTATTATAAAGAAAGAACAAGAAGAGTGATGCTAAATGGTAAAACAGCCACATACCTACAACGATTTCAAAGTCCATATATGATTTCTAGCAGTAGGGGTGAGTTTGCTGGCTTGAAAGGTCCTCTGGAATACATCCACAGCTTGTAGAGGTCATTCAGTCCTTTGTTCAGAGCTTCAGTTTGTAGCAAAGTTCCTCCAGAGGTGAGAAGCAGGATTGAAGATGCAGCTGCCTTTTGTAGTCTTTTGCCATGCGGCCTGTGCTTCCTTTGTTTCCAACACAAGCTGCCCAGCACATGGCTTAGAAGCCTTTTCTGTCCACAGGCATGCCTATGCATGCCTTGCTGAGTCATAAGGTGTATTCTCTGCCTTCTCTCAAAGGGTTCATTGTATAGCTGATGGTCCTTAATGGGCCATCAAGCAGTCTAGGCAGAGATGATGCCAAACTGTCTGGGGCTGTCACCCAGAAGCATAGCACAAGCAGGGCCGGCTCCAGGCACCAGCTTTCCAAACTGGTGCTTGGGGCGGCAGGCAAGAATGGGGCGGCAGTCCGAGTCCCGCAGCGGCAATTCGGCAGCAGGTCCGCTCTTCCCACCGTTGAATTGCCGCTGCAGGACTCGGACTGCCGCCCCATTCTCACCTGCTGCGGGGGCAATGGGGCGGCAGGTCCGCTGCTCTTACCTTGCCGACTCGGACCACCTGCGTTGGAGCGGGGCCCCGCCCCCGACGCAAGCAGATGTAGCGGGGCCCCACCCCCGACGCAAGCAGATGTAGCGGGGCCCCGCCCCCGACACAGGCAGGCGTCGGGGGTGGGGCCCCGCTATGTCTGCCTGCGTCGGGGGCCGGGCCGCATCGACTGCTTGGGGCGGCAAAATTGAGAGAGCCACGCCTGAGCACAAGTTTCAAATACAGATATATCTATAACTCATATTACAAAGGTGATACAAACACATAAATGAGATGATCACATCTGGCAAATTATAACATTTTTGTAGATCTCTTACATGGCATATGTCAAGGCTGATTCCCCACTCTGGCACTTTGAGCGCAGAAGGTGGGGGCCTGCAAGGATTCTAAAAATTAATACTGGCCACTACAGGCTTGTATTAAGCTGTAACCTTGGAAGTTTCTCTCTGACCTTGGATGGGTAGATGCTGCCACCACCCAAGTGCAAAAAACCCCTTTTGAGAATCCAGAAAGGCACACTTTGGAATTCGTTCCTGTGGGGTACCCTCAAGCCCTTTCACCCACCCTCCGGGAAAGAGCTGAGAAAGAAAAACAAAGGAAATCAGCTGTTACCACCAGCTAATTAAACAACATGTGCACAAACCTCTTAGGGGACAAAAAAACCACTCCTGTTCTTAAAAAAGGTAAACTTTATTAAAAACAAAAAGAAAATACATCTGGAACTTAGGTTTTTACTAGATTTTAAAAACCCACTTACAAAAATTAAAAATCAAGAATAACCTTCTTGATGTCCAGCTTAATGGATACAATCAAAACAAAAGCATTTGGGGGTTAGCACAGAGGAGTCCACAAGCCAATAAGAAATAAAAGAAATAACCCTAATCGCATCTTCCTAGACATTCCCTGATTTACTTACATATGTGGGGTTTCAGATAAATACTCTCTAGGTATGATCAGATGGTTTTTCATACCTGGCTTAAAGCTTTCTACGGCATAGTTTATCCCTGTTCCTGCTCTGTGTCTCTTCTCTCCAGAGAACAACAACAGACAGACAAAGGGGAGTCTTGTTTCAATTTTAAAAAGTTCTAGCCTTCCCATTGGCTCTTTGGGCCAGGTGCCCACTCAGTTCCTTTTACCTCTGGCTGCAGTGAAACTTTTTAACACTTTACAGGTAAAGTAAATAGAGAACAACGACTAAGAGGGATTTTATAGCTAACAGGCTGGACGGGTGTCCATAAAAGGAAGCTATGCCCCCACCCTTCATTTATCACAGCATATTTGGCATAACTCATTGCAATTTTACAATATTGATATTCATAATATCCTCAAGTGTCCCCCAGATTCCATATAGTGTCACATAGGGTACCGTAGAAAACATAGATTCATAGATTCTAGGGCTGGAAGGGACCTCGAGAGGTCATCGAGTCCAGCCCCCTGCCCTCATGGCAGGACCAAATACTGTCTAGACCATCCCTGATAGACATGTATCTAACCTACTCTTAAATATCTCCAGAGATGGAGATTCCACAACCTCCCCGGGCAGTTTATTCCAGTGTTTAACCACCCTGACAGTTAGGAACTTTTTCCTAATGTCCAACCTAAACCTCCCTTGCTGCAGTTTAAGCCCATTGCTTCTTGTTCTATCCTCAGAGGCTAAGATGAACAAGTTTTCTCCCTCCTCCCTATGACACCCTTTTAGATACCTGAAGACTGCTATCATGTCCCCTCTCAGTCTTCTCTTTTCCAAACTAAACAAACCCAGTTCCTTCAGCCTTCCTTCATAGGTCATGTTCTCTAGACCCTTAATCATGCTTGTTGCTCTTCTCTGGACCCTCTCCAACATGCAAAATTATGTTAATGCACGGTTAAGACTGATGCTTTCATTACACTAAAGTTAGAATAATCAGGGTCCTGGCTTCCCCACAATAGCCTTAACTCTACCACTTGCTTCCTTTTTCCCAACCTCTAGTTAGTATTCATTGTATAGTGGCAAAAGTCACATGCACAAGGGGCAAGGTTAAGACCACTGAGGGAACTTAATCTCTGAATTTGCTGGCCTTTGTGTTCTTCATATATTAGCCTCCATGTGGTACTAATGTATTTCTTTACATTTAATTCCGTTACATTTTTAATGAAGTTAAAAGAGAAACTTAAAGCTTTAAGCTAACAAACAGGGCCAGATTCACCACTCCCAATGCAGGGAGGTGTAAAGTGCATCCCTGAGACCAGAGATGCCCACTGCTTTCCAAGGGGATTTATCTGCCATCAGAGGAGCGTTCCACTGTCTCCTTCAAGAATTGTGCCCAGTGCAACTTTAGTTTTTGCTGTGGGCTCCAAAAATGCTCAACTGGGGGAGAGACTGCAATAAGGACATGCTGAATCATCCCATCCTCTGACTGCCTTGGTCACACTAGCAGGTCACACCTCCCACAGGGCTCAAATTGGCCCAGATTACACCAGGTTGATGATTTAGTTCTTCATCTTTGAGTCTCTCAAAAACCCAAGCTTGAGTTAAGTCTCTAGCCATGAGGTTTGTGAAGATAACCTTGAAAATATGAGCCAATCGCAGCCAAGTATCTTGACTCATGCGCCATATGGGTGCAAGTGTCCACCTGCACAGAACAAATTGTACAATCAGGGTTTACATTTGCAAATGAATTTACACAGATTTATGGCCCCAGTAATGCTGTCATGGAAGGCAATGGTGAAACTCCCACTGATTTCAATCAGGAGGAGGCTTGTGCTCTCTGTATTTTATAGATTTGTTTGGATTTCTTCTGTAATAAAGGAGCACCTATCCAGAGCTCTGGATAAAATAAAACCAACATGATTCACATCTTACATCACCCCTGACAGCCAGTGGAATTGAACTGTCTATAAACTGCCCTCCCTGTATTGCTGTAACCCAAATCAAAACCCACTATCCACATGTGCAAAGTGTGGGTGTTTACCTTGTATCTGAAAGCACCTTGCATGTAATTAAAGTTCATATTGTGAACTACTTGCTACTCGTTGGTAGCACTTCATTAGCTTTTTAACTTGCTTAAAACAGCCACAAATGATTTATGGAAAATATAAAACTATGCTGAGGAATACTGTTCAATCATATTATTTCCACTACAAGCAAATGTTTCTAAATGTCCTTGCTATGGGCATTCACACAGGCCAGATGACTGCTGCTGACCCAATTCTCTTCCTGCATTCCATGTCCATTTCAAGCACATGTAACACGAGGGCTCTCCCATGCTTGCACCCCATTGGCTGTCAGACAAACATAAACTGTACATTTACAGTAAAATTAAATATTAGTGCTGGTCCAAATTTTTCATTTGAGCCTTGTTTAGACAAAGCCCTCACTCCCCACCCCCAAGAATTTTCATGGAAACTTTTTTAAACATTTCCAATGATGACACAATATGTAAAAATCTTTCCCTTTTCAGTTTTCCCCTCAGTTGTACTTCCCCCCCCCTTTTTTTTTCTTTTTCCATTTTTCCACTGAAAACAGAGAAAAATATCTGAAAACCCAACTTTTTCAATTTTGTCAAAGTATTTCAAAAACACTTTTCAAATAATTCTGGCCTTCTTCAGCTAAGTAGTCCTTCTGGGATTTCGCTAGACAGTCTCATTTCTAGTAATCTATTTTAGTCTTTTAAAATGCATGTCTGTACTCTTGATGTAGGCACAATAAAATAAGCCCTAATCTTACCAAAGCTTTTTGTATTTTTAAACAAATAAAATATTTGTCTATTCCTTGCTGATAACCAATTCATTGAGACTATCAATACTCAACCAGACTATTAAGACCCACTCCCCTCAAAATCACACACCTTCCAGCTTGTCCCTTCTCCTCCAAGACTGCAGGATAACAGATGGGCCTTACAGCATGACCTGAAGATTCAAAGACGTGTTGGGTCATTTGCTAGCATAAACTGCCATAGTTCTATTAAAGTCAGTGGAGTTATGCAATTTACACCAGCTGAGGATCTAGCCCCTGGGTTCTGTTGGACCAAGGGAGAAGCAAACCAGAGATTTTGGGTATGGAATTGTATGTCTGGGCATGACTTTCTAAACAGCACATTCTTGCTTGGGAAGGAAGTTTTTCAGTGTTTTCTTTCTGGGGAAGAGCTTCCACTCAGCAAATCATCTCAGCATCTGGTAGTTTAACAGCAAGTAAAACAAAAAGACTGAAATGACAGACATCTGGAAATCCAAAAATAGCCTTCCAATAGCTGTTTGTTGGTATGCAACAATCACATTAAGCTTGGTTAACTTGACCACATGAGCCCCTAGATTTTATAATACACAGTGAATTTTCTGGTCACAACACATGGTTCCGCACATCTGGGCTGTCCTAGCCACCCATTCCATGTTTGAGAGTTTGTTGTAATCAATGGCAGACTTGGGGTTGTTTTTGTGTTGCTTGATCTCAACAGTGAACCATGGTGGTGAGAAGAAAGTGTGGGTGCATCCTTTCTAGTTTTAGAAAAATGATGGGTGAGCTGGCTGACTAAAATAAGAGCCAGCCCAAACTCACTGTTGCCAACACTTGGAAAACATTTTCAGGAACCAAATCCAAATAAGCCAGAATTTGTGGGCTACCAGAGGGCTGCACATGCTCTAGTGAGGGGTATCAATATCTTCAGCAGCATTCAGCCTCTTCTTAAAGATCTCATTTCTGAACTGACTGCCCACCACTCCTGCTTCTTCAGGGGCTGCTTCTCCATCTAACATTGTTGTGGGACATCTTCCCTCTTCCTCTCCTAAGCTTCCCCGCACCCCTTCTTCCAGTTGTCATGTCTTCCCAAGGGTATCACCTGTCCCAGCGCCCTCTCTCTCCTTACCCACTTTATGTGCCCAGGATAGGAGAGACCCTGATACATGGAAAATCTGAACAGAGAACCCTCATCTTGAGGGGAAAGGCTGCTCCGACAGCTGAGCCTTCAGCTTCATTAACAATGACTGGGATGCCTGAGTGCGAGGGGCTAGGAATTTGCAGTTTGTCATGGAGGTAGAGAGTGAGGTGGCCAGGACTCAGACACTGATGGAAAGAGATTAGTAGGTGCTGGGGATCCATCTGGGGGATCAAAGAAGTTTTCAGGTGTCTTGGCAGCAGAATTAAGGAGCTTATTATGGAATGTCAGGTAGAAGTTAGTGGCTACAAGCGCCAGAAAAAGTCACAAGAAGTAACAGAGATCCTCAACATTTCAGGTTTGTGTTAGCAGCCAAACTATTCAGTGCTTGTAACCAAACATTTGACCTTTTTGCAGTCTGCCCATCAGCACAGCAGACCTAGCTACTAGCAGCTCCAGATTCATGCAAAGCATTGGTCTCCTCTGAGCAGACTTTTTCCTTATATGTTTGATGCACGTGCTGCCATATCAAAGTAAACACAGGGTCTAAATAAAGAATCCCTTCTGGAACAATTTCCCACAGACTGAATAAATGGCAACTAAGCTGAACTGGAGAGACTGGTAATAATTTCATTGGCACTTAGACATGGAAAAAACTACTGTGAAGAGGACAGAGACTCCTTTCCACTATGCTAAGCAGTCCATATACATGGTATACTTGGAAGAACTCCCTTAGAGTACTTGGTATAACATTGTGTGGGTTTGTTTCATGTCCCTGTCATGTACAAAAATAACTCTACAATTAAGGATATATGAAACTGATTATGAGCATAACTATCTTCCAGGTATGCAGACTTGCTGAAACATTATAGATAAATGATCAAAAAAGCTAGTCTAGCTCACCAAGAAAGATTTCAATTATCAGCAGTCAGACAAACAGTGATAAAATCATATCACAATTATTATTTATATAGCTGTAGCACCTAAGAGCCCTAGTCATGGACCAGGATCCCATTGTGCTCGGTGCTGTACAAACACAGACCTGGCTCAAGTTTTCCATTAGAAAGCACGTCAGTGCAAATGCTGGTATTTTGTTGGAGTATAATAGTGAACCTACTCAGTGTCTTCCCTTGTGCTTTGTGAAATCAGGCTTTGAGTTAGCCTCCTCATCACCACCAATGACTCAACTCTGTTCCTTGGGGTTGTAGTCAGTCTCTAATCCTGTGTCACAAAATCACTCTCTGAATCCGACCCTTTCGGGAGCTCAGCAGCACTCAACCATCTGGAAACTTCCTATAAAATCTACAGCCCTAATCTAATGCTGATAGATTTATACTGTGTGCTGAATGCCAACATCCTCTGCTTAACTACCTTATAACACTTCACCAAGAAATGCTACATACATTATTGTATACCTTAAATTTTATTTTATTATAGTAGTATAATAGATTAGGATACCAAGTAAATTATTAGCTGTAGGGTATTCTAATTTAATGTGTATATACCCACATACATATTTGTAGATCTCTACATTCTAATTTAAAACTGACACAAATATTTTATATGCACATATATATCATACATATAGTTTATATGTAAATGTGTGTGTGTCTATAATGAATGTATTGTAAAACTGAAATTAGAACACAGTACAGATGTTTTCTTCTGTAGTATAGGTAAGGTATTAAGGATACAACAAAAAAGAAATTAAGGTATAAATTAATATATAGCATATACAGAGATTTTTTATTTAGATTTGAAAGTACCCTATCTAGAGCCTTTAGGTGCCTCTGACACACAAGCAGCAACCTTATACCAATACTAAAGAGCCAGACAGCACAAAAAATAAATCAAAATCTCCATGTTCCTTTAAATTGTAAGTTTATGTGGCTATATACACACACATGCTTATCTAAATCTAATCTAAAACTCTAAGTAACCATATTTAGGTGAAATGACCCCATTTTTGTGTCAGGTTTGTTCTGAATGGAGGCAGGTAATAAAATAATATTTATCTAAATTGTTTGAAATCAATATGCTTTTTCCTCTGATAGCCCGAGATGCCTTCAGCCAACAAACTGACACGTCTTTCTGCATGAGGGTTGTCACAGAGGGCAAATGGAAGTTGCATCACTTTCATGCAAAATGACCCTAGCTTGACTCATGCTGCCCCTCAGACTGGAAACTTGTCAAGCAAAGGAGACCCCCCTACCCCCTATTAATCATTCATACTGTCCATACTGGGGAGGCAATACAATAAAAATGACCTCAATCTAAAAGGTGGATCCACACTAATGAAAGTAACATGATTGAGGGAATGCCCAGTGCTTTTGTACAAGAGCAATGAGGTGAGATAGTCAGAAAATCGACTATTTCTGCCAAAAAATGAGAGCGAAATTATTTTTTCTTTGTTTTCCTTGAGAACATTTTAAAAACCAGAACCTTTCAAAAGAAATGAAACATTGTCTTTCACACCCTGTCGTCCTTTTGCTCCAGCAAAACATTTTGACCAACTCTGATCGTGTGCATGGAAATTCAAATATTCCTTTTGCTATATTTCCAGATGGGCTAAATTCACTAATGTTAGGTAATGCTGGAGGAAAATAAACAATAATTCTCTTTGAAAGATAAATTCTAACCACTGGTTACATTAACAAACATCAAATGATAATAGGCTCCAGTGTTCAAACAGCAATTAAGTTTGTTGTAACCAGTTCTAATTTCATATGAGATCCACAATTTAGTCATGGGGAAAGAAATTGAGATATGGTCTTAATGACTGGGGTAGTGTAACTCTGCATTAAATTAATGGACATATTTGCATATGTTCATTTTTGCTGTAATTAACAGTGCAGCATAAGCATGTTTGTTCTATGTGGGAAAGAACAGAGGCTTTTGTTATGAGCTGTCAAAGAAAATCTCTCTGAATAATTTTTACTACTTGCAGTTACTGCATGACTGTCAGAGAACTGGGACAAATAAGTACTTGCTGAACATTTCCCAGGAGGACCTGAGAGAAAATTGACACCCATTTAACCAGAGGTGCAAAAAGCAGGCAGATAGGGACAAAGACTGTCAAGAGACAATAAAAGGACAGACAGACAAAAAGATAAAATAGATGTAGTGTGTGGCTAAAGACCACATGCATGAAGTGGCAGAGCAGCTTTTAAGCACCAGCATAGGAAAGACTTACTGCTACTAATTTTAAAGACAGAGAGGTGACGAAAGCCAAAATAAGAGGACTGAAACAGCTCACTGGAGGAAGAAGAGAGCATTTTACAGGTGTTTTATTCTTTCAACTAGAGATGGGAGGCACTGAAATAAGACAGAGTGAGGGGACCGCAAATGGAGAATTCAGTTCAGTTTGGACAAGCACCTAAAGTTCAGTTGCTTACCAAACTCTTCCATCCTCGTGGATCCACAAAACTGGGCTGGTGACCGCTTCGAACTGGGGTTTGTTGAAGACTTATATCCTGCTTCCAACTGGACTGCCGATGTCCTGAGACCAGCCTTTTGCCAAGTGCAATACTTTGGCACTTCTGCTTCCTGCCCTGGTTGGAACCATTCATTCAATGGACTAAACCCCTAGGCTGTTTTGAAAATCTCAACCTGTATCTTTCATTGGAAACCATGGGTACCTGAAGGTGCTCTGCACTTTTATTCCTCCCAGAAGCACAGCCCATAGCAGGTGAATTACATTTGCTACATACACTGAAATGGAAATAGTGGGCTTGAAGTCATCCCTCTGTTGGTGCAGGGAGGTAACATTTGCACCCTTCTTGTGCCCAAGTAAGGAATTGCCCTGAGGGAGAGTAGCTGTCCTCCATTAGGGGAGGGTAGTTTTAAGCTCTCACTGGGCATCCATTACACAGAAAATGGTCACTGCCAGCTCCAGAAACACATGAACAGCATCACTAGAGGGCCAGAGTTAAAGTTTTTTAGGGATTGTTGCCTGTCCTGTTCCATACTTTCAAATATTTGAGCCTCTGGTACATTAAACTTAACTCTGAATTTCTTGGATTTCTGAGAGTTTTTCTAATGATCACCACACTCTGGTAACATTCTTTACTCTTAAGTTACTGATACTTATTTTCAGTTTTCCCTCCAGTTAAAAATCTGCATCTAAACTGGTTGGCTGCCAATATCGTATCTAATATGATGGCCTTCCTTTGAATAATATGGGGAAATGCAAAACAAATACCACACAAATGTTTGCAATACCAGAATCACTGATCAGTTTGGACAGGCCTGAGTTGTTTTTAGACTGGGGAAATACAGAGCCTCAAATATGTTTCCACAAATACTCACTTGGATAAAGAATGTTTCAATATATGGAGGAATATTTTTGATATGATATTTAGGATTAGTTTATACCCTTAACAGGGTAGTTTCTTTTTACCTTGTTTTCTTGGGCCTTCTTGCTACTAAGACAATTTAGTAACATCCGGTTTTTCTCTACATTTCAGTCGCTCATCACTTAATCATGTTCAGCAGGATACAAAAAATCCAAGAACTATTGCAATTCTGCTATTCCCAACCACCTAATTAGAGGTTTATATGAATACTTAAAGTCTTAAGTAGATAATCAATTAATTATGTCTTTTAGTTTTGCTGTGTAAAGTGTAGCGTGAAGCAAAACTACTTTCCCAGAAATTCTGCATACAAAACTAATTTCTATATTACTGTCCTTACAGAGAAGCAAAATAGATGAACAGGTCTTTTGGCATAGCCTTAGCAATTTACAGTGGAGAATGCGACTACAAGGATCTGAACTATATAGTGGCCAAGTGAAGACTGACGATGTTTGAGTAACAAACCTCACCACTGGAAGCTCTATTTAACAACTATGATTGATTACACAATGGGTCTGATCCTGCAAAGCTTACTCTGGCCATAAGAGTTTTGCCTGAGTGAGGACTGCAGTGTTAGACCCATTGTGTGTAACGCTCAACTCCAAACTGCTCCCACATCAAGTATTAATTATGGCTGGCTAAGAAATATGGTCTTGACCCTGCAGTTCCTTTTGTGGTGCACAAAGATTGTACACTGGGGAAATAACATTGAGCGTAGATTTGCTCCTTCACAATGTGTGGAAGTCAGTCTCGAGTTCCTTGCACTCCCACTCACTTAATCTCAAGGAAATGTGGAGATGTAGGTGGTGAATAGACAATTGTCAAGAGACATGGGCTTCAGTGTGATCCTCAGTATTCTAGTGCAATGCATAGCTACATGTTCTTGTCTTTGATCTGTTCAACAGCAACCTCTCATCAGCTTTCCCAGTACACAGTATCATCACTCTTTACCTTGCACTTATGTGCACAACAGTTCACCCCTGCACTGTGCAAGATCAAGCCGTTAGTGTCTAGGCCAGATTCCTCCATGGTCTATGGTTTCAGTGACGTTCTAACAGTGATACGTTCCACCCTGGTTTTGTTGTTGTACACCTTCATCAAGGTAGGGCAACTTAATGGTCCAAGACTTTGAAAGGACATGTTTTCTCTCTCATTCATATTCTTTTCCAGGGCTGAAATTTTTTTTAGAAATGGCATTCCATTGTGCTAATGGATATAAATAGCCTTGGCAGACTGACATGGCCAAAGCCTATAATGAGCCATTGGCTCTCATCCTGAAGTCAGTTAACAAGATATACTTTCTTCCAGTG
Source organism: Macrochelys suwanniensis (assembly GCA_033296515.1). Lineage (NCBI taxonomy): Eukaryota > Metazoa > Chordata > Testudines > Chelydridae > Macrochelys > Macrochelys suwanniensis. The sequence goes on from CM065783.1 coordinate 43,364,792, forward strand.
TGTTGTAAGGAGACCCAAGCCTGCTTCCAGAAGCAACATTCTCATGGTATATAAGAGTTGCAGGAGACTGATGTTTCCCTCATAACTGTTTGCACTGGGGTGAGTGTCCCTTTAATTCATTGCCATGGTGAATAACTTAGAGGTGGAAGAAACCTATGAGATTATCTAGTCTGTGTCCTTGCCAGCATTGAACATATGACCATAATTATTCTGCTCTTTAGTTTTTACCTCATGCTTATATGTGCGACATTTCATACCTTTTCTAGGCAGAGTCAAGGCCTTTCATCTATGGCATCTGATTTAATTGGTGTTATACCAGCTCCATCCCAGGTGGGATATATTGTTACATGTTGGGAACACACTTGTTTTCACTATGGAAGTTCAAAACTAGCCTTTTAGTTTTGCCATTCACATTATGTCTGTTCCGATTCCCACCACTCTTGATACTTGTGTGTGGTGGAACTATTTTACAGATTAATGCTTATTTGCTCCTGCTTCTGCAGATGTAAAAATGTGATCTGGAGCAGAGTGATAAGTAACAGTGTTTTTTTTAACACAATCGCAATTTTAGGCCAAATTGACTTGATAATGTCCCTTTACATTGTAAGTAACAAATTATTTACAGTACAACATACACATCTGAATTTAATAGAATGAAACTTCCTTCAAAACTTCCCTGTTGGTCATATAGCCAGAGCATATGTAGAGCAGCTTCCAGGGCATTTACTGTGGCTCATTCATCCTTGGTGTAATTCCATTATATACAGGCAAATACGTTAAAAAAGTGATCTTTTCCCACTATAATAAGCCTAACTGCTTGTTTTAGTGAGCAGGCCTTTTCAAACCATCTTCCCTCTTGCCTTTCTTGACTGTGCACCTTTCATGCAAAGTTGTCGTTATTGGAATTGAACAGACAAGTTTTCTGTTAGCAAAAACTCATGGAGTTTGTTACTTTTCCATGTGCCAGATGCTTTCAGAATCCATTTAAAGGAACTGACATACCACTCCAGTGACCCAAGCTGACTAACTCCAGTATCTTCATTGTCATCTCAGGTGGCTCAGGAGGAGACAATGGAATTTGTGAGACTCCATTGAGATGTTCAGATACTGCAGGAGGTGTTCAGATTCTCTGACAGTGGCACATAGGCAGGGTTGGATTAACTCTCTTGTGGGCCCGGGGCTATTAGATTTTGTCAGGCCCCTGTATACATGTCTTTTTCCTGGGAGGGAGTTTGGTGCAGAAGGGGGCTGGGGCAGGAGGATTGGGGTGCAGGATGCGGTGCAGGGTCTGGGAGGGAGTTTGGTGCAGGAGGGGGCTGGGGCAGCAGGATGCGGTGCAGGGTCTGGGAGGGAGTTTGGTGCAGGAGGGGGCTGGGGCAGCAGGATGCGGTGCAGGGTCTGGGAGGGAGTTTGGTGCAGGAGGGGGCTGGGGCAGCAGGATGCGGTGCAGGGTCTGGGAGGGAGTTTGGTGCAGGAGGGGGCTGGGGCAGCAGGATGCGGTGCAGGGTCTGGGAGGGAGTTTGGTGCAGGAAGGAGCTGGAGCAGGAGGATTGGGGTGCAGGATGCGGCGCAGGGTCTGGGAGGGAGTTTGGGTGCAGGAGGGGATTCTGATATGGGGCAGGAGGTTGGAATGGAGGAGGGGGTGTGAGGTGCAGGCTTCGGCCAGGAGGCGCTTACCACAGGCGGCTCCCAGCTGGAGGTGCAGCAGGGCTCAGGCAGGCTGCCTGCATGCTGTGGCCCCACTCTGCTCCCGGAAGTGGCTGGCTGCTAGCGCTTCTCTGTGGCCCCTGTGGGGAAGGGGGACAGCGTGTCTCCGTGCGCTGCCCGTGCCCACAAGCTGCTGGGATGGTGCTGAGGGCAGGGGCAGCGAATGGAGCCAGCTGCTTCTGGGAGTAGCGTGGGGCTACGGCATGCAGGCAGCCTGCCTGAGCACTCCGCTGCCCCACGTGACTTTTAGCGGCCCAGAGTTGGAGGGGGCTGCCTGTGATTTATGTTTGCAGAGCCCCCCCTTGAGCTGGGTCCCTGGGCTGCAGCCCCTAAAGAACATAAAGCCCCTGCCTTAATCTGGCCCTGTACATAGGTACCTAAACAGACAGACCATAAATTTCATTGGCAAGGTACAGCCCAGAATTTGAAATATGGGGAATAAATTGTGCTAGGGAAATGATTGTAGACCTTTTTTGCCGAATCTCAGCTGCAGGAGGCTGAAGTAGTACAATAAAAGGAGGACAAATTATGGGTCCTAAATAACTGCAATTACTCTTAAGAGCACTGACTGCAGCCACTACTGTTTTCTCTCTCTCAGTCCTAGCGAGGGATAGGAAGCGTTGCAATTAAAATCCAAAATGCAAGTTAATTTACTAACAATGGCACAGTTTGTACTGTTCTGGTTATTGAGTCTGGCAGCATTATCTTTTATGATGAATTCCTATTCAGAGGGTTTGTGTGTTCCTCAGTCAGAAAGACTTCAAGGCTCAGCTCAAGCCTGGGGCAAACATGTTATTTTTTCTTGTTTTACACATGTTGAACAAATAGTACTGTCCTGGCTAGAACTTTCTGTAAATTACACGAGAGCAAAAAATTGCCTAAATAAATAAACATCAGCACAATTTTAGGGTTCTGGGTTTTACAATTATATTTTAATGAAATTTTGCAAGTTGTTAGTCTAGCAATCTCTAGCCTCATCTCTCGCTCTCTCTAGGTCTTTATAAGGCATGTATCGCCATCCTCAGTTCTGCAATAAGTTCCGTGCAGGCAAACTCCAGCAACTATATGGAGTCCCACTGAAGTCAATCATACGTGTGAGGTCACAGCCACATAGAGCTCATTGCAGGCCTTAAGGATGTCATTGAGGCCAGGAATTTAGCAACATTCAAAGGAGGATCGGGTATTTATATGAAAAGCAATATCCAGAGTTACAAAAGTTAATGCTAACAAATTTGGGAAGGGATATAAAACCTCATGGTAGTGAGCTATATAAATACCTCATAGATTAGCCCACATCTGCCAGCTGTAGGGTTTCTTGTATTGTCTCCTGAAGCATCTGGTGTTGCCCCCTTTTGGGGACAGGATACTGGACTAGATGGACCATGGGTCTGATCTAGTCTGGCAATTCCTGCGTCCTTAAGTGCTCTGTAGTGTACAGGCAGTCAGATCAGATCTCCATTAAGTTCTACATGCAATGCAGGTTCTTGACTTTGAATACAATGTTAGTTCTTGTTCCTACACCAGGTTCAATCATGTGTTGTTACTAAGCACAATTATCTGGTTTTCTTCCATTCTGGCTTTTGGGGGAATTTATAGAGCAAAGAGGTGTGTCTTACAATGAGTGCTCTTTAGGGAAAATAAGGCTTTGTGAAATATGGAAATCACATTATTAAAGCTGATAGCATCAGTGGTTATGTGTAAATCAGACTTCAGCCACCACTGTCCAATCTCGCACTAAATTCACTATAAAACCTTTTCAAGACATGTCTAAGTTAAGAGGTCAATAATACTGAGAAGCTTGTATCTTAGCTTTGATTTGCACTCTACTAGCTGCCTCTTTACTAAGTGTCCTGGCTGTGCGGGACTCTTAATTCCTTTCAAACTTCATTTCCTGAAAACGTGACCAACACATGGATGGCAACTTGAACAAACAAAACAGGCCATTTATTGTGCCAAGCAAAGAATTACTTGACTCCAGGGGCTGTTGAATCAGGCCTGCAGTGCTGTGTGCCATGACAGATGTTCATGAAAGGGACGAATGAGGACATAGAAATGTACCAGCACGGGGAAAACATGGATAGAGTGTGACGATGGAGTGTGAGTGCCTAGCTTGGCCATGATTTGGAGAAACAAGTTAAAGAGTAAGGAGAAGGACTTAACCACATTCAAACAATGTCATCTTCAAATATTTTGATTGACTTACGACGTGTATTTCATGGGGAGTTGCAAAACACATCTTGCCATGCTTGCTTTTTCCTAAGGTAATTTAAGTGATTTTTTACCTTAAACTCTATACTGAATGTTTACCTTAAACTCAATGGGCTTCAAAGACTTAAGCCTAGATCACCATCTTCCACAGAAAGACCTGCAGGAGAGGAGGATTGGGGCGGGGGGAGGAAAACACTGAGATTTATGATGTGAGATTTCCCTGGTATCATCCTCCATCATTTACTTATATGAAATCAAATTACCCGGTGTTATGAAAGGTACCCATAAAATTAAAACATCAACACTAACTGGCACCACTTGGCAGAAAAGACAGGGAGTGAAGGGATATGGAGATGGATCAACTCTGGCTGCTGCAGTTGGACATTGAGGCAATATTCAAAGAGCAGTGTGGGGACACATGCACTGCCTCTGGCTGGGAGTCACCTGTTCTATGGACAGAAGATTTCAAGTATCCAGTGATATCACTCCAGTCCCTTCTATTAACCCTAAATTGAGTATGGTTAAAATAAATAAATGATGATCCAGCACCTTATGTGGCAGCCATAACCTGGTTTTCCATCATTAGCACTGAGGGTTTGTCTATACTCCGAAGTTGTCGATAAAACTTTTGTCTTTCACAGGTACTTAAAAAAGCCCCCCCACAAAAGACAAAAGTTTTGCTGACTCAAGTGGCAGTGTGAACTCTCCTGCCGACAAAGCTAATGCCATTCATGGGGCTGGAAGTATTTTGTCAGCAAAAGTGCCAACAAAGTGCCAACAAAGTGCGTTTATATACGCTGACTTTTAGCAACAAGGCTGTGTCGACACAGCCTTGTTGCTAAAAACTGCTTGGTATAGACAAGCCCACAATAGCTATAGCTTCTTAATTCATTGTAATTGCCATTTAATTAAAAAATATGACTCGCCTATGGCCATTTCATATTTTACTATTCTCAGGTATGCCATTAGTCTTTTCCTCTGTGACATCCTGGTCTCAGCTTATGTAAAACAGAATTACTCATCTTTCACAGCTGGTCTTTTCTCGTCTCACCTATATTGATCGTATGAAGTTAATCTGTTACCTGCTCTCTGAGCTGTAAAACCCTAAGAGTCACCAGCAGCTGTCTTGGTGAAGGCCCCCATTTCCTACCTTAGCTCTCCTGCTGAAGTGGATTTATTTTAGATGCCAAAGCACCGCATAGACCATTGCACTGCTCTTGCCTGTGTCACCATTGTTGAAGTGCTATTTTAGGAAATAGTCCAAAGGATTCTGGAGTTTGTCTAAATAGAATTGATCACAAGCAGCTGAATGAAAGATGTATGCAAAAGAATGAGAATACCTATGAGCCCGCATACTGAAAGGACAATTAAAGACACCAAAAGAAGTGCTTTTTTTTGTTTCAGCCCTGGAATGGAAGATTCAAAATAGGAAGGAAAGGATATTCCACTACCTACATGAATAATAAAAAGAAATCCCTGGACTAGCATGATATGAAAGTCTTACTGCATTCAGGGTTTTCAATCATACTGTATTAAACCATATTAATATTTGGTTTTTCTAGGACAATCAAAAATCTTTGGTACATGATGATGAATTTTTCATTTTCACAAGCACCAGACAATCAGCCTTAGGCTCCAAGGTCAGGTAAATCACTCAGCTCTGGTGGGATGTTTCTGCCTTTAAGGCAAATGTAACTTTTCCCTCTATGCCTCATGTGCTTAATGCATATTGGGCCAAATTCATCCTCCACCAATTTCATGGAGTTACACCAGGAATGAATCATCTTATGGTGTGCATCAATGCTAGAGCTGTATGATCCATCACTGTGTCTAATATTAAGAGTTATTTCCATTGGAGGGGGTGGAGAAGAAGTGTGAATAGCATCATGATGTGTTGAATGCAGGTTCTGTAATAAACTGGACTAAGGTCTCTCTCCAGCCTGAAACCTCTCTATGGTTTGCTAGCAGATAAACGCACCATTGGGAGCCTAATCCAAAGCCCAATGGAGTCAGTGGAAAGATTATTTCTGTGGCTTGGGAACAGGCACTAGCATTGGTTTAAAAAACAAAACATGGATTTGGATGTTCTGGTGAAGATTATGTAGCCAGCCCTTTTTGCAACCACTGCAAATGTACTGTTTTCAGCACTTAATCGTGGCTTACACTGGAAAGTGTCCAGAGAGGTATTATTTCCACCAATGTATGAATAGCCATTGAGTCATCATCTGAGTTCATCACTATGTTGCTTTAATGCAGAATCAGAATAGCACTTAACCAATTCTCCTTTTAGAAATTAATTCTAGTTTATTTTGTAATACAAGCATAAGATTTTATGGCCTAAATTGCGATTTTGCCACAAACCCTGTGTATGGGACGTATTTCTCAGAGAAATTTGCCCGAGTAAAGTACTGGGGTATCTGACCCTAAGGGAGTGACTACGATAAACGCCTCTGTTTACAATGTTTGTGAAGAAGAGAGTCTGAGCTTTTAGTTTCTAGCTTGTGTTCAGCAGAGAAGGGCAACTCCAGGAATTTTTCAACAATATTCACTCATTTTATTTCATTCTTGTAATATCACCTTGCTGTGATTCATCATAGGCTGTAGCTTCATTAATGATTTTCATCACCGCAGTGTATTTAGACTTAAAATACAATATTCCTTTCTTTGCTCTGTTACTCTTTTTATTGCTTGTGTTCTGAAGTCTTTGTGTTCTGCCCTGAGATTCAAGACTGACGGCTGTTAGTTTCTAAAAGGTAAAAAGACTAGACACTAAATCAACACGTTTGTTTGCAAATCAGAAAGAATTTGGTTATGTTAGGAAGCTCCCATTTTCCTTTCTGCTTCACAACCATTCTTCCACTCTGAACCTTTACTAATCCTCCCCTTCTCTTCTCTCTTTACCACGCTTCTCTTTTTCTGCTTCTTCCTCCTCACCCCACCTTCTTTTGCATCTGTTTTAACAATGCCAGGGCTGGCCTTACCATGAGGCGAACTGAGGCGGCCGCCTCAGGTGCTAGACTGTGTGGGGGGCGCCACTAGGACCCAGAGCGTAGAAAATTGTGTCTGCTACTGGTGCATATGTATTCTCTCTGCTCTAGATGCACAGAGATGGGGGAGTGCTGTGCTGGAGGAAGGAGGGCACAAGAGACATAACAGGCAAGCAGGAGAAAAGGTGAGAGGGAATAACAGAAAGCAGCATGAGCTGCAGGGAGAGAGAGAAGGAGGCGCCCTCTCTAGCACCCCCAGGAGGACCGATTAACACCAGCTTCTCAAGGAGCTTCCTGCTGCTTCCCTGAATCCACTTGAGGAGAACATGCAGTCAACTGAAGTAGTAGGAGCCAGTTAGGCCCTTAAAAGGTTGATATCTTCCCTCACTCAGGCCCTGCTACCAGCCTGCTTATTTGTCCCCCTCGATTGAATGTTGAGAGCCACTATAGCTGGCACAGAACAGCAGTCATGAGCAGTAGCGCAGCCAGGTCAAGAGCGCAGGGGGAGCGGTGCTACAAAAAGGCGCCTCCCCCTGTACTCACCCGGCAGCGCTCCGGGTCTTCGGCGGCACTTCGGCGGCTCACTCCGGGTCTTCAGTGGTACCTGCCGCCGAAATGCTGCTGAAGACCCGGAGAGCCGCCGGGTGAATGTAAGAAGCGGCGCTTAAAAAGAAGCGGCGCCTTTTTTTAGTGCTGCTAAAAAAAGGCGCCGCTTCCGCTGCTTCTGCTCAAGGGGGAGCAGCTGCTCCCCCTGCTCCCCCCCGGCTACGCTACTTGTCATGAGTGAAAGAAGAAAATGCCCCTCTGGGGCAGCATTCAGAAAAAGAAAGAAAGCAAAGGAAGCTTTTCTATCTAAGCAGGAAGGAGCTCTCCGGAGATATATAGACACAAATGTTCATGGTGAGCCTTCCGGCCCCAGTGAGGATGTGAGTGGTGAGGAGATGCCTGATCTTCCAGTTAGTCATAGTGCAGGTGACCTGGAAGCTACGGCAGCATCCATATCTCCATCTCAAATAGATGTAACTATGCACATTCCTGAAGAAAAGTGTAGATCAGAGAAGAGTGTGGTGGAGGCACAAGAAACAGCAGCTGCTGAGTTTAGTTCCTTAAGTCTAGATGATCCAGGACTGTGGACTCACTTGAGCAGCAACCTGAGGGACTTCTTTATACTGCATGGGCCACAGCAAGTGAAAAACTTCATGTTCCCCAAAGATAATGAAAATAGAAGTTTCCATCCAACACATTACTGGCATGAAATCCCCAATGGTGACAAGTGGCCATAGCCATGGCTTATGTACTCAAAAACCCAGAATGCTGCATACTGTTTTGTTGCAAACTCTTCCAGTCTAATGTTCCAGCCACATTGGGTTCTACAGGAACAAAGGACTGGAAAAATCTATCTAGAAATATGGCATGCCATGAGAAGGCAGCAAATCACCAGAGAGCATTCCATAGGTGGAAAGAGTTTGAGGTGAGACTAAGGTTAAAGGCCACCATAGATGATCAGCATCAAGAGAAGATTGCATCAGAATCTCTTTACTGGCAAAATTTTCTGAAAAAGGTTAATTGCCATTGTGAGAACGCTTGCTACCCAAAACCAGCACTGTGTGGCACTTCAGATCAGTTATATGTGCCAAACAATGGAAACTTCCTTAAAAGTGTGGAGCTGATGGCTGAGTTTGATGCTGTGCTCCAGGAGCATCTAAGAAGAGTCACCACCCAAGAAATGTACACACACCACTACCTTGGAAAAACAATTCAAAATGAGATCATACAGTTACTGGCAACAAAAGTCAAACAGAAGATTGTGGCAGATCTGAAGTCAGCAAGATATTATTCTGTTAGTCTGGACTGCACACCTGACATCAGCCATACGGAACAAATGACTTTAATGGTGCTTTTTGTAACAACAACAGAACCTTGTGAAAATGTCCCTGCAATGGTGACCATCAGAGAGCATTTTCTAGAATTTATTGACATTGATGATACTACAGGAGCTGGTATGACAAATGTGCTTCTTAAAAAGCTGGAAGATACGGGAATTGCGATAGCTGACATGAGAGGTCAGGGCTACGATAATGGTGCCAACATGAGAGGAAAGAACAGAGGAGTGCAGGCACGGATCCGAGAGTTAAACCCTCAAGCTTTTTTTGTCCCATGCAGTTTTCATTCATTGAACGTGGTGGTTAGTGATACAGCATCAGCGTCTAGTGAGGCTGCTAATTTTTTTAATGTATTTCAAAGCATTTATGTATTTTTCTCTGCATCAACTCATCAATGGCAAATTTTGAAGCAACATCTGGGAACATCCTCTCTGACACGGAAACCACTGAGTGCCACACGATGGAAAAGTCGAATGGTAGCGATAAAGGCTATCAAACACCAAATTGGAAAGATAGATGATGCCATAGTTGCTATGACAGGAACTGTTCGTGGGAGAACAGTGGTAGAGGGAAATGGAATCCCAGAAACATACATAACTTCAAATTTCTGTGTGGCTTAGTGTTGTGGCATGACATACTGTTTGAAATAAATGTTGTAAGCAAGAGACTCCAAGGTGTTGACCTTGATATATCTGGAGCAATGGAACAACTGGACAAAGCAAAGTCATACCTACAGTCTTACTGGTCCGATGAGGGATTTCAAAACATTCTGAAGAGTGTACAGAAGTTGGCAGAGGAACTTCACACTGAAGCTATTTCTCCCATACAAGAGTCACCGAAGAAGACATTTTGATTACGAGGCACAGGATAATCCCATAAGAGACCCCAAACAACCATTCAAAGTTGAATTCTTTAACCAGGTGCTAGATTGTGCAATACAGTCAGTTGAAGAACGTTTCATGCAGCTCAAGGAACACAGCAATATATTTGGGATGTTGTATGATATTCCAAAACTCCTCAATATACCTGAAGAAGACCTACACCAGCAATGCAGGGCACTAGAGACAGTATTGACACACGATGACATGTGCGATATTGATGTGAGTGATTTAGGTGATGAACTGAAAGCCCTTTCAAGATATATTTCAGAGAGATCAACTCCAAAGGCTGTTCTGGAATATATGTGCACAAATAAGATGACCACCCTCTTTCCAAATGCTTTTGTTGCTCTGCGCAAACTTCTAACACTTCCTGTAACAGTTGCCAGTGGAGAATGCAGCTTCTCCAAGCTGAAGTTAATAAAAACACATTTAGGCTCCACAATGACACAGGAGACAAGGGCAGCTCCAGGCACCAGCGCAGCAAACGCGTGCCTGGGGCGGCAAGCCGCGGGGGGCGCCTGCCCGGTCGCTGTGAGGGCGGCATTTAGGCTGCCTTCGGCGGCATGCCTGCGGGAGATCAGCAGGTCCCGCGGTTTCGGCGGCAATTCGGCAGTGAGCACACCGAAGGCGCGGGACCGGAGGATCACCCGCGGAAACGCTGCCGAATCCCAGTAAGCAGGGACCGCCTGCAGGCATGCCGCCGAAGGCTGCCTGACTGCCATACTTGGGGCAGCAAAAAACATAGAGCCGCCCCTGACAGGAGAGGCTGGTCGGCCTTGCAACTATCTCAATAGAGCATGAGCTGGCCCAGACTGTGGACCTTCAGGAAGCAGTTCAAATCTTTGCAACCAAGAAGGCACGGAAAGCACCACTTTGATTATTCAAACAGATAAAAATGCCAGTGTTTACTGTGCAGACAAGAAAAGTTACATTTGCTGTTCAGGCGTTTGAAAGTTAAGTGTTACTTAAAATTTTTGAACAAGGCATTTTAAGTTGTTAGTTCTCCTTTATTGGGGTAGGTAGCAGAGCAGTACCATGGGAGGAGTAAAGCAGGAATAAGGCAGAATTGAGAACTTTCAAAGTTTTGGCCCAAGTGAGGGGGTATTGGGGTGTCATTTGAGCTCCCCGCCTCAGGTGCCAAAATGTTGTGGTCCGGCCCTGTAGCTATCCTTCACTTTCTACCTTTTGCTTGGCCTTATACATCTCATTTCTGTGATTCTTCCCAACTTATCTACCACCTTGAAGACGGTCACTTCTGAGGGGATGTACCCACATACAAACAAAAGACTCTAAAAAACAATGGGCCTTACTCTCATTGGCTAGTACCTTACTCTTGAGCAGTCCCATTGATTTCAATCATTTTCTGTGTCTGTGGTAGATACCAAATCCCACCAAAAGCTCCTCAAGTATCCCATTGCAATCAATAGTCCCACAATAAGGCACTACTCAAAGTGAATGAAGGTATTAGAATTTGAACCTGTAGCATTTGGTAAAGGGGAATACAATAAGCCCTTCCCATGTGTTGGCTGTCTGGCCTTTCACAATAAGGTACCAGACAGTTTGATATACTTCTTGTGCTCACTCTTTCTCCCAAGCTTTTGCAGAGCTGGGATTGTCTGAATGTGTACAGAGTTTTATTTGCTCGGTTAAGATGTCTATAGATTTTATTTACTGTGGCAGAATGAGAAATCTTATTATATTGGTACAAATTACCAAGGGTCGCGGTAGATTCTCCATCACTGACAATTTTTAAATCAAGGTTGGAAGTTTTATAAAATCTGCTCTAGGAATTATTTTTTTCGGGAGGTTCTATGGCCTGTGTTATACATGAGGTCAGACTAGATGATCACTGAGGTCCCTTTGGTCATGGATTTTATGAATCTATATATCTATGAATGTGTGCAAAGTCACGCATCATTGGCCGAAAACTGCTCCTACTAAAGTCAATAGTAAAACTTCCATTGACAATGTGTCCGTGAGAGCAGAGTTAAGCCAATGCTGAGTGCTTTTGAAAATCCTTCCCTAAGTGTCTGAGGGTTATTCGGATCCTGGTACAGCTGTCTACTGAGAGGTTAGCATTCCCCTTTAATCTGGAAATCTTTATTTATAAAGATGTAAAAGCACTACTTCAACAATCGCTTTCAATTTTTCTCCTCCTATAGTGATGGTTATTGCTAGTGTCCAAAGTCATTGCTGGAAAACAAGCATTACCTAGGACACATGCTAAATAATCTACCTCTGCAAGTTCTTGGGTACAACGTAACCTGAAAATATCTTTTGATGTATAAGTAGCATCGGTGTTAAGGTTACTATTCCATTACCGAGCCATGAGAAACATCAATAACTCTAACTCATGGGCCAAGTGTGTGTAAATGTAGGTCCTAATCTCCACTCCTTATTCAGGTAAAATACTTGTTGATATCGGTGGATCTTTCGCTTGAGTAAGGAGTGCAGGACGCTGGCTCATAAAACGTATGAGCTGAGATCATCAGCTGGTGTAAATCAGCATGGCTCCATTGAAATCAGTATAGAGACACCTGTTTGTAGCAGCTGAAGACCTGACACATACTGTTTAGAAACAGAACTTAAGTAGGTCTGTTGTAAAAAGGGCACACCTTATAAATACAATTCTATCGTGCATCCATACCAGGAAAGGTTAGAATGCTCCATACACAGGAGTCTTTAAATTAAAGAGGATGGGATGCTTGAAGCATGTGGGGGAGTCAAATAAAAATGGACTGACTGAATCTGATATTGTGACAAACTTTTACAGAGCATTGCTCACCTCACTAACAAAAAATCTATGTACTTTACAAACCCAAAGTAGGAGAAACATATTGTATTTTCATATAATAAAATATACCAGTGCTTTTCTTAGAAAATATCTATTTATAGGCCTTGCCAATGGCAGCAGTCAGCCCACTGACTAACTGCAAAATTTCCAGTTTTTCCCTTTACACTTCTATTAACTGGAGCTTTGGGATTCACAGTTTCCTTTCATTTGTTCTTAATGCTAGTAAGCCAAAGTCTCTTGTGTCATTATTTGTAGGATGCACTGAAGTGCTGCAGTCTGTCTCCTTACTGATATAGCTTGTATATGAGTAGATAAGTTTGATTTTGTACAGCGTTGCAGTCAAGATTCTTCAGTACAGTGTGTTCAGTTATAGAAGTGCTTTAATTCTAGTTGCCTTGGAGCACTGTGAAACTTTTTTGTTATGATTAACTTCTTTAGGCCTCAGGGCCCCATTCCCTTAATCTGTTCAGTTTAAGGTTAAAGATATGGCAATATACATTTTTACCAAAGGTCACCAGAGGTGACAACATGCAGTTCTGTTTGTTAAACTCGCAGCCATCTCCTTTTGTTTTACTTTTGTATTTCAGACTCTGGAGTCCAGAGATGTTATAGACAAACATGTTCTGTGCCATGTGTCTTTAAATGAAATGTCATGATGATGACCTGTATGTCATTTGCACACCATTTGCTCCCCAGGGTTGTCTGTATATCTGTTTTGAACTGAATTTAGGGCCTGGTGTGGAGCCCATTTAGATCAATGGACAGACTGCAAATGACTCCAGAGGGCTTTGGCCAGACTTTTAATGTTCATTTGGGACAGGAACACATTGGTACTGAAATGGCATTTTCCATCACCTGTCCACTAGCCAGTGCTCACACCTATTTCCCACATGGTTTTCATTAGATTGTTTTATTCATGCCAGTTCTAGTTTATTCCAGCAGTTTTAACAAACTTAACCACAATTCCTCCAAGAAGTCAACATACAAAAACTGTAACAACATGCAACCAGCCATCATTTTCTAAGTCTAAATGTGTGGGGAGATGCAAATCATGAGATGACTAAGACCTGAGAATCAGCGTTATTGACCCAATTGAGCAGAACAATGAAATGAAGGTTCAAAATGAACAAATTAATATATGTTATCATGGCCTGCCGGGAGCTGATGCCTAGCCCTCTTATTGGTCTTACACATTAACTAAGGATGTAGGGTGTTGATGGCGACAATATAGGGTCAAATTTAACCCTGGCATAACTGGGTGCAACTTGCATTGATTTCAGTGGGAGTTGTATCTAATTCTGCTAGGACTGACTTAGATACATAATCTTTTCAGTGTGTTGCGCAAGCGTACAGACAAACATAATAACAGAAGATTGTAAGAGAATTTACAGTACAATTATCTGTGAATATCAAGGCTACACAATCTCTCCTGTACGGAACGCATTACTCTAGGGTAGCCAGAGAAATATGAAAACCGTAAAGCAAACATACAGCTGCTAGAGCAATGACTACTATAATATACATCTTCAGTTTGTGAGAGAGATGTGCAAATGACTAAATATTCATAAGACCTGGAAAAGCACCACTTCACATTGCCCCTAGTGAACAGATACATTCATACGAAAAAACATGAAGGGCTCAAACACTTAGAGAAATTGAATTGAGGGTCTGGAAAATAAACCTAGATTAAGGAATCGCTGACTGATGCGCATCCTGGAAGACAGAAAATGTTCAACACTTCTTTTCTAAATAGATAAAGAAGGCACTGGGAATGGGAGAGAGATTTTTTTTTTTTTTGGGTGGTGGCATTCTGCAATGTAGTGCAGGGATAAATGGGACAGCAACAAAAACACATAAGTGTAATGGAAAGACTGATTAATGAGGGCAAATTATCTATTTTAGGGTTTTATACTCCCGCCCATCACCATTATATCTGAGCCCCTTCCATGTGACATCTATAACAATAGCAAAGTCACAAGTTACAGTTAATAGCCTTAATGGTGATCCTATTTTGGAGTGTGTAAACTGAGATGCCTTGAAGTGACCTGATTGTCAGAGGGCTGGTGCTCAGCATTTGAGAATCATGTCCTTTAAGCTGTTACCAACTAGGCACCCAAGTTGATTTGGGGTTAATGCAAGCAACATTTGCAAACATAGGTGCCTGGAGTTGGGTACCCCAGGCCACAATCCTGCAAAGACGTATGCACACACTTAACTTGAGTTCTGCAAGTTACTCATAAGTTAAGTTATATAAAATGTGTTTTAATCAGCTTTAAATTTGTCATTTAATTTCTTTGTATATCCCCCATTCTTGTGTTTTGAGACACTAAATAAGCAAAGTGATTTACCTTCTCTGCACCTTTCATTATTTTATATACCTCTACAATATCAGATTTATCTCTGTCTACGCTATATAGGCATGCTTCCCTATATGGGTTCCAATATACATCAAATAGATTAGATAGCTAGGGCTGTAAATTCTATTTTTACTTTTTTCTGTTCATGTTTGTGATGGAGAGAACAAACCCCACACTGAGCAACAAGGGGTTAAGGAACTACTCTGGATTCAGTAAGCCCTGACATGCCACGCCTATAACAAATGTACCCACAGGAGAAGGAGCTAAAAGGTAGGGGAGCAGCTCATTTGGGGGCAGACTAGGCAGGAGAGCAGATCTGCAACCTGCAGCTTCAGGGAGATGAGCTGAGGGAAGGCAGAATCTCTCCCAAAACAGTTGCCCAAAGGCCCCTCCTTGAGGGAAGGAGGGGCCTGCTGCAGAGGCACACTGAGAGGGAAGCATTGCCCTCTCCTATGAACTCTGGACTGGATTGATCCCCTTTGTTTTGGTTTGGACTACCCCAGCAGGGGAAAGCCTTGGACTGAGCTGCCCCAGGAGGAAGCAGCTGCCCTCATGCTGCCTTACCCTATGGCGACCTTGGGACAATTGCTGAGGGGTGGTAGGATGTGGCCCAGGGAGGGATGCCTAAAGCCTCCCCAGCTGTCAGAGCACTAATAGCCCTCAAAGGACCCTGGGTTGGAGCCCTGTGGAGTGGGAGGATCTGCGTCCTTGCACGTCACCAGCCTAAGCCCTAACCATTAGGCAGCGCTCCCCTACCAACCCTGAGTGAGGGCTGTCACAAGTTATCTACTATGGACCAGATTCTCAGCTGATGCAAATTAGTATAGCTCCATTTCAGTCAATGGAGGTGTGTCAATTTACATTAGCTGAGGATCTGACCCATATATTTTTCATGAAAGCATTGGTAAACAAAACTGTGCAAGAATACACATTGAAGAGTTGTTGTGAAGATGAATGGTTATGTGCAGTAGAATAATTTGAAGAAACAGGTCTATTTTTTGGTATTTAAAAAAAATACTCCAAATCAGAGCTGAAGTAACCGGCGGGGTCATCAGAGTGACAATAAATGGCAGACCAGAAATTGTATGCATCCGTCCTTAAGAAAGCCATGTCTTCTGGCAACCAACTCGCCCATCTAAAGAGCAGTGAGGGCCATAGGAAATGAGTTTTCTTGAGTGCATGTGTATACTGAATTGGATATAGAGTTTATACAGCAAATGGCTCTTGTAAAAGGTAACAAGAGATTTGTTAGTATATCTTCGCCTATATAAAGTAAAAGCTGTTTTATCTGGCACAGTGGGAGAATGGGGGGTGCTGGCAAGTGAAAAATGCCGGTTAACTAAGAGGGAGGGAGTTTGGGTGCAGGAGGGGGTGCAGGGCTGGATGTTGGGGCACAGGAGGGGGTGCAGGCTCTGGAAGGGAGTTTGGGTGTGGGAGGGGGCTTGGGGAGCAAGAAGGGGTGCAGGGTGCCGGGTGCCGGATCCGGGGGGGAGGATCACCTTGGGTAGCTCCCCACAAGTGGCCACCTGTCCCGGCTGCTCCTAGGTGGAGGCACAGCAGGTGACTCTCCGCGCTGGCCACATCCCAAGTGCTGGCTCCGCAGCTCCCATTGGCCAGGAACAGCAGCCAATGGGAGTTGCAGGGGCGGCGCTTGCGGGCAGACGCAGCGCACAGAGCAGCCTGCCTTGCCTCCACCTAAGAGCAGCCAGGACAGGTCGCTGCTCGCGTGGAGCCACCCAAGGTGAGCGCCCTCCGGATCCAGCACCCCACACCTCCTCCAACACCCGATGCCCCCTTCCACAACCAAACTCCCTCTCAGAGCTCGCGCTCTGCACCCCCTCCCATGCCCCAATCCCCTGCTGGTCCCGTGCCGACTGGTCTATAAGCCAGACTTTCAATGAAGATCAGAAATGCCAGTTTATGGAGTTTTCCAGTTGGTGAAGTGCCGGATAAATCAGTTTTTACTGTATTTGACTTTCAAAACAAAATCATATCAACTCTACAATACACAGGACCATACACAAATATTAAAAATATACACAAACATATTAAATAGTATATATTCATGATGTGCTATATACCAAAATAAATGAACAAGTCAGAGAGGGGTAACTGGTGGTGTTCCCCAAGGGTCAGTCCTAGGACCAATCCTATTCAACTTATTCATAAATGATTTGGAAGAAGGGGTAAACAGTGAGGTGGCAAAGTCTGCAGATGATACTAAACTACTCAAGATAGTTAAGACCAAAGCAGACTGCGAAGAACTTCAAAAAGATCTCACAAAACTAAATGATTGGGCAACAAAATGGCAAATGAAATTTAATGTGGCTAAATGTAAAGTAATGCACATTGGAAAAAATAACCCCAACTATACATACAATATGATGGGGGCTAACCAGCGACGCTGACGGAACCGTCGGGGGCGAGGCCCCACCCCCAACGCCGGGCCCTGCCCCTGACGCCGGGTGACGTCGTGGGGCCCCACCGCCAACGCCGGGCACTGCCCCCAATGCCGGGCACCGCCCCCGACGCCGGGTGACGTCGCGGGGCCCCGACCCCGACGCAATGTCGCCTGGTGTCGGGGGCGGGGACCCGCAACATCGCCCAGTGCTGCGGTAAGCTAGGCGCGGGCACCGGGGTGGGCGGGGAGCTGCCGGTGGGTGCAGAGCACCCACCAATTTTTCCCCGTGGGTGCTCCAGCCCCGGAGCACCCACGGAGTCGGCGCCGATGGGGCTAACTTAGCTACAACTGATCAGGAAAAAGATCTTGGAGTCATCGTAGATAGTTCTCTGTAGACGTCCATGCAGTGTGCAGCGGCAGTCAAAAAAACAAACAGGATGTTAGGAATCATTTTAAAAAGGATAGAGAATAAGACGGAGAATATCTTATTGCCCTTATACAAATCCATGGTGCACCCACATCTTGAATACTGCATACAAATGTGGTCTCATCCCAAAAAGGATATACTGGCATTAGAAAAGGTTTAGAGAAGGGTAACTAAAATGATTAGGGGTCTGGAACGGGTCCCATATGAGGAGAGATTAGAGGCTAGGACTTTTTAGCTTGGAAAAGAGGAGACTAAGGGGGGATATGATACAGGTATATAAAATTATGAGTGGTGTGGAGGAAGTGAATAAGGAAAAGTTATTTACTTGTTCCCATAATAGAAGAACTAGGTAGGGGCCACCCAATGAAATTAGTGGGCAGCAGGTTTAAAACAAATAAAAGGAAGTTCTTCTTCACAAAGCGCAGTCAACCTGTGGAACTCTTTGCCTGAGGAGGCTGTGAAGGCTAGGACTATAACAGGGTTTAAAAGAGAACTGGATAAATTCATGGAGATGAAGTCCATTAATGGCTATTAACCAGGATGGGTAAGGAATGGTGTCCTTAGCCTCTGTTTGTCAGAGGGGGCTGATGGATGGCAGGAGAGAGATCACTTGATCATTACCTGTTAGGTCCACTCACTCCAGGGCACCTGGCATTAGCCACTGACAGTGGACAGGATACTGGGCTGGATGGACCTTTGGTCTGACCCAGTATGGCCATTCTCATGTTCTTATGTTAGTTTTGAAACTTTAACTTATGTATTGTACTATATCAATATACACTAGCTTTATTTTTCTCCCCGATATGATGTAAATTTTACAGCCTGAAATAACCAAACGTCCCTCAGCAGGGATTTCAGGGAGACTGTGCTACTGTTCCTTCCTTATCCATTCACGGAGTGGAAATATATTGGAAATGCAGCAAACAATGTTTTCAAAGCCATTTTTTCATTTCCTATGCTGGAATGCTGTCAGATTTCTTATGCCTTTTAGTACATCAGACCAACATAAGAGGTAATTCTTATGCCTTTTAGTACATCAGACCAACATAAGAGGTAATCTACCCAATATCACACAACACCTGCTGAAAGAAATTACAATAGAGCATTAATTGACTCAAGCACTGGCGTAAATTGGCAAGGCTCCATTGGCACAACAACAATTTATACCTGTTGAGTATCTGGCCCTGTGACTTAACTTGATCAACTATTTACAATCTGAACATTATTTTAAAACATAGATGAAAGTTTATATCAGTAGATATCTTCCTTTCCATTTTATGATGTGCAGAACATGATTCAGGCTTTTCCTAAAAGAAGAAAAGTCAGGTCAGCATTTCTGGCTTGCAGTTGTTGTTCTGTTGAAAGTAATTGCAGTTTTCATGATAGAATGTTGCATGTAGCAATATAGTACCATATTAAATCTCTATTATAGTCTCATCCTAGCAACACTGTAGTTAAGGATCTGCCAAATTTCCATTAAAAACAACCACCTATTTTCAAGAGTTTATAACATAGCCTTAAAAGCGAATTATGTATTGAAACTTAGTGTGCAAAAAGATCTGAGAGAGTCTTTCTTTAGAAGATGTGAAGGATATCTGTATATAATGGGTTATAAATGTCTCCCTTCAAAATCTGATAATACTGAAGGGAAACTACAAAGAAAGTACTCAAGAATCCACTTAACTGATATGCCGAATACCTTCAATAACTGAGCTTAAAGGATCACGTACAAGCAAGTTTAAAATATCCTTTTTGGAGTGGGGGTTGTGGGGAAGGGAGTAATCACAGCTGTAAGAAAACCCTGCCGTTTCAGTCCAGTTTTAATAAAAACAGCATTTTTGAAATTTATTTTATTATGTTTATAATGCCATACTGCATGGATTGAATATTTCCACCATTTTGCATACATGAATTTTCTTTCTGTGCATTTGTTGCATGCCAGCTGGTAGTCAGATATCACAGAAGTAGGCACCATATAGCAGAAACCATTTGATGGCAGGATTCAATTGACAGGCGATATGTGAAGGTGACATAAATTAGGTCTAGTCTCCCTGAGAATTATGTGTATAAACCCCCACTGGAACTGAAGGGGTTCAGGAGCAATGCTGGGCCCAGGTGACTCCACCTGCACAGCATGCTCCAGTTGGAGGGGAAGCTTACAGGGAGCCAGACAGCTCAGAAGGGGCCTGACAGGGCAGGGAGAGAGACCTACCCTGCAAGATCCTGAAGAAGGGCTCTGCAGAAGCCTTTTCCCTGAGAGATAACTTAAGAGATGAGATAACTCAGCCTGCCTGCTGAGCCCAGAGGGGCTGAAGGTTCAATTATTCTTTTTCTTTTATTACTTTGAGGCAAACCATAAAACTTTGGTGAGAGAGTGGGTGGTAGGGGAAGTAGCCTGAAGAGACAGGCTTTAAGACAGTCCTGGGTGCTGGACATTGGTGCCTCTTACAGGGGTCTGGGCCACAGCCTGTGCCCCTTGTTATGAAGGGCATGAAAAGCCTCACTTCTAGACTCTTCCTTGGGGATGAAACGACAGGGTAAAGACCTGTAGTATCCCACAGCTGGGATTGGACACCCATAGGGATCAATAGATGAACTCATAGTCCCCCCCGCCCAAATCATGAGGGAAGGGAACCCCATATCTTCCTTGGGATTCCATCACCCTGGGACGAGATAAGAATGATTGGTGACCTTACTGAAGGGTCACATCCACCCCCCACCAAAAGACAGACCACCACAGGGCGTGACTGTTGTCTGGAGGAAATATTTAAGGCTAGGTGAACCACTAGGCAATGCTAACAGCAGACACCATCCGTCACAAATAATTTACTCCCACTTATGATACGTAAATGAATGGTATAAGGGAATTTAGTGGGTGTAATTTACACAACAGAAGAAGCTTAAATATTGACAAATGGTGGTGAGTCAAAGAAGTCTATTGTAACATACACACTGGGAGGGGGAGGAAGCAGCCTGAAGAAGTTGAAGGTTATATCAATCTAAAAATTATAGATAATGATTTTCTAACACAAAAAGGTATTGCACCCAACATGAGGTAACTCCTTTGGACTTCATTGATGGAGGAAGATTATTTACTCTCTGGACCGGAAGTTGGTAGTTTCCTTAGGGACCAGTGATCATGACCTGATAATATTCAATATGTGTAAACAGAACAGTCACAGCCAGTAATATATATACTTGGTGCTTCAAAAGGGCTAATTTCACAAAGGTAATGATAATTTGAGTGAAATTGATTGGAAGGAAAAATTTAGACAGGAAAATGTGAATGTAAACTAATTAATATGGCCATGAAGCCAGAATGTCATAATAAAGAAAGAGGACAACTTTGGGTTAAAGCTCTTCCTGATTCAGTGGGGAAGTGAAGGTAATTAGAAATAATATATCTATAGATTTAGATAAAGGAAATGAAAAAAGGGAAGTAGATAGCAATCAGTCTAAGTCAGGAGCTATAAAGTGTAGAAAACTGATGAGGGAAGTTAAAGATATCCAAGAAAAATCCATGCTACACAGGGCTAAAGATTAGGAGGAGAAAAGTGTATTAGGAACAAAAGAAATCATAAACTACTAGATGAAGATGGTAAAATTGTTAATGAAGCAGAAAAGATAGAAGTATTCAGTAAATATCTGTTCTGTATTTGGAAAGAAGCAGGATGATGTATTCATATCACATGAGGAAGATTAATGGCTTTCTAGTCTATTAGTAAACAAGAAGGATGTTAAAAAACATCTTCTAGAGATAAACATTTTTAAATCAGCAGATCTGGATAACTAGCACCCAAGCATCCTTAAAGAGCTGGTTAAGTAGATTTCTGGCCCACTGATATTAATTTTTAATAAAACTTGGAATACTAGGAAACGTGCAGACCCGTGGAAGACTGCTAATGTTGTGCCACCATTCAAAAAGAGGAAGTGGGATGACTCGATTAATTCTAGGCCTGTTAGTCTGACATCAATCCCAGGCAAAATCATGGAAAAGCTGATACAGGATTCAGTTAATAAATAATTAAAGAATGGGAATGTGATTAATGTTAGTCAGCATAGTTTATGGGAAAAATAGTCTTTTCAAACAAACTTGATTTCATTTTTTGATGCTATTACAAGTTTGGTTGACAAAAGTAACCTTGTAGATGTACTGTATGTATAGACTTTCATAAGGTCTTAGTACCACATGTCTTTTTCATTAAAAAAATTAGCACTATACACTGTCAGTAAAGCACATGTTAAATGGATTAAGAGCTAGCTGACTGATCTCTAAGTAGTCGTTAATGGGAATCATGATCGAATATGGGTGTTTCTAGTGGGCTTCTGCTACTATGTCTGATGCTATTCAACATTTTCATCAATGATCTGGCAGTAAATATGAAATTATCCCTGATAAAATGTGTGGCTGTGGTAAATAATGCTGACGACGGGGCAGTCATATATAGTGATCTGGATCATGGCAAGCTTGGATCCATTCAAACAATGTATTTTAATACAGACAAACATTAGGTCATACATCTAAGAACAAAGAATGCTGGTGGTAGGGCTGAAAGCAGTGACTCTGAAAAGGACTTGTGGGTCATAGTGGATGAGCAATTTACCACAAGCTCTCCCAGTGTGATGCTGTGGCAAAGAATGCTAATGTGATCCTTGGATGTATAAACAAGGGTGTAGAGTATAAGAAGGGAAGCAATTTTTACCTTTGTGTATGGCCTTGATGAGACTAATGCTGGATTACTGCATCCAGTTCTGCTGTCTGCATTTTAAAAAGGATGTTGAAAAATGAGAAACGGTGCAGAAAAAAGCCACAAAAATGATAGCCAAACAAGTCATTGGGCTCAATACAGGGGTAACTGGGTGAAAATTAATAGCCTATGAAATTCAAGAAGTCAGACTAGATGATCTAATGGTCCCTGCTAGTCTCAAAATCTATTAATCTATACACCTTTAAGATTTAGGGTAGTTTAGAGTTGCCTCAGAATTTGGGCAGTGCATTTGCATACATAACCCTCACGGTCTACAGGTTACATCTTTAACAGAATAACCAAAAGGGACCCTCCCTGTAGCTGTCAGCCAGAAGGGGCTCTTTACATATCATATAGCATCCTTTGTGTGCTTCAACTTATTCTGTAGAAATATTTGACCAGAGTTTAGTTCAAAAACTAAAATTTTCTGCTCATAGATTTAACTTCAGACTGTGAACAAAAACCCAAATGGACTGAGAGCACAGATGGGAAGAACAGCTGAAAAGGGGCAGCAGCATGCCTCCAAGAGTCAGCTGAGTGATTTTTTTTTTTTGTACAACATAGTGTACATTTCTTAAATGATGTTGAACTTTTTGTTATTCCAACCTAGCCGGCCTGGAAATAAGACCTTCCTGTTACCAACCTTGGTTATGTTAATTGACACTGCTGTGCAGAGCTCACTACAGCATTCCTAGCATCTGTAGGCTGCATATACACCATCTGCTTCCTCCTCTGAACCAGTCAATGGATGCAACCAGACGGAGCAGAAGCTGGTGCTAGCAAAATGTGGTGGCTAATTTCTGTTAAACCCTTGACAGGCGTGGTCTGAGTTCAGTGGGGATCTGCACGGTCACGGCAAAACATCCGTACATTGTAAATTGCAGGATCAGGGACCAAATTTGCACGTGCATTTTCCAAGGACCAAAAGTGAATCTATCTCCCTATATTTCTGACGTGCCTACCATTATAGTAACTAAGAATGGTACAAGGATATGAAAGCATAGCACCAACTGCCCAGAAGGCCAATCACAAGAACTAGGGGTCACCAAATGAATTTAATAGGCAGCAGGTTTAAAAGAAAGAAACAAAAGGAAGTATTTCTTCACACAACGCACAGTCAACCTGTGAAACTCTTTGCCAGAGGATATTGTGAAGGCCAAGACTGTAACAGGGTTCACAAAAGAACTAGTTAAATTCATGGAGGATAGGTCCATCTATAGCATTTAGCCAGGATGGGCAGGGATGGTGTCCCTAGCCTCTGTTTTCCAGAAGCTGGGAATGGATGATAAAAAGGGATTGGATCACTTGATTGCTGTTCTGTTCATTCCCTCTAGGACACCTGTCATTGGTCACTGTCGTCTGTCGGAAGACAGGATACTGGGTTAGATAGACCTTTTTTCTGACCCAGTATGGCCATTCTTATGTTCTTATGAAACAAAGCACCCACACTGCTGTGGAGGGGCACGGGACCACTCTTGTGGCTACCCTTTGCTTCCCGGTCAGAAAGCCATTTTCTGTTGGAAAGCAAATAAATCTGCAGGGGACATGAATTCTGTACACATGCCATGGCGCAGAATTCCCCCAGGAATATAAGTTTGATTCTGGCTGTTAATTTTGAGCTTGATGTCAATTTCTTTTTCTCTCACTGTAGCAGGGTGCTGCTGCAAAGCACCTAATTAGCCCCTGCTCAGCCAGCTCCAATCAAGAGAGATAGATTGGGGCTGGTAGAACAGGCCTGATGCCTGGCCCAGGGATTGGCTCCACCTGTGGGCCTGACAAGCCAGCAGCTATAAGGGCTGGGAGCCAGTATAAAGGGAGGCAGCCAGGGGAAAGGTCAGTCTCCTGGCTGACTGCTTGGGAAAGAGGGAAGTAAGCCTTGTATATAGCTCAACACTGGTGGTGGGAAAACAGTGTATGTAAATAAAGCCACGGGTGCTGCATAACAAGAAGCCTCCCTGCGCCTTATTGGGCCAGTCAGCAGCCTGCAGGAAGAGGAGGGGAGCAGAGGACTTGTTACACTCGCTCTTTGAGGAATATCAGTAATGGTTCGATTTGGGAACACAACTGTAGTAATTATGCATGTAAATTAGGCCTGCTTTAAAAAAATCAGATCCTTTGTTTCCTTTTCATGTAGGATTCACTGGAAGAATTAAGGAATATTTCAGAATATTGACAAGAGAAAACAATAGATGGTTTCAGTTATAAAACTTCGCTCATTAATTCTCTTTATGGGGGGGCGGAGAACCAATGCTTCACTGAGGCTACTTAGAATCAAACACATTGAGATTTGGTACTTGAGATATAAGTACATAGCCAATATTCATATCTTCAAATACAAAAATGATACACACATAGAGACAGCATAATCATAACCAGCAAACTACAACCTTTCCATAGACACCCCACTTGACCTCCTCTATACAAGACCTGGTGCAACCATAGGACCCTGGTTACAACAATGATCTATACAGCCACAGTTCATGTCAATACGTCACAATGGTGTTATCTGTATATGGTAAAACTTTGATTATCTAAGTGTCATGGGGAACGTGGGATAAATTCAGATAGATGAGGTTTAAGATGATTAAGGGAATTTCTAGCATAATTTACTGATTTCAGAGACCTGTCCCTATTTTAGTCTAGATATTCACTGAAGTTAATGTTCAATATGCGCAATCCTCCTGTTAAAAAGAGGAGAAAATTGTTTGGGGATTCTTAATTAGTATTCCATTAATACCATTGGGCTATACTAAGCTAAGCCAGTGGAGATTTCCTTATAACATTTAAACTGAAAAATATCTGTCTATTAGACTTCGCTCTACTTGAAGGATAAAAAGATTTTCCTAGCACAACTGTGTTTCTAGATGTTGGTTTTAGATTTACATTAAATTTCAAAAATTACATCTCCCAGATTCTCTCTAGTCCCCTTCTCTGACAATTAGACTCTAATTTCCATTTGTTTAACAGACAACTAGATTGGCTGTTAACTTTATCTAAAGTGGATGTTAATTAATGCTAAATTATAGTTCTTAAAGAGCTACATATTGCATCCACTTGAATGCTAATAATTAACCACCAATCACCTTATTATAAAGAATAAGGAAAGAAATACAGGAAGGTCAATTTACCATCAGCTGTGAAGTCATGGCTACTTACTGTAACTGAAGTTACTGAGTTTTAACATTTGGGCTCTAATTTTTCAACAGATGTATAATTTAGCTTTTTAAAGCATATTTAGAAAGCTGTGACCTCAAATCCTCTGGGGAATTAATATACAATGACACTGTACTTTGAGGCTAGTGTTTAGTGTGAAGAAGGGAAATTTGTTTAGCTCATGATTTCTCTGAAATGAATGTGACATGGAATAACTCTCTCTGAACGGTGCTTGAATTCTGCTTTCTCTGAAATGTCACTTTTCTGACCCATGTATACAAAATACACTGCTTGCCTCAGGTGACAGGCAATGGAACCCCATGGTGATTGTTGTTTGGATTTCATTAGTGCCTAGTGATTCCAACAAAAAGCAGGCCCTTATTGTGCCAGGTGCTGTACAGATGCATAGTAAGAGGAAAATTCCTGTCCCCAAAAGCTTACAATCCAGGGGCCTGATTCAAAGCACACTGGAGTCAAGGGAAAGACTCCCGCTAATTTCCCTGGGCTTTGGACCAGGCCTTAAGTACATTTTGCATGCTCTTTTTTTAAAACAAGACTTTAGCTTCTCTATGGTACAGCCTTGTAGAGCCATCTAGACGTTAATAATTTAAATTCCCCACTCACTTTTCTTCATACATTTCCCTCTCTCCCCTCTCTGGCTTCTTTTTACTGTAAGAAAAATACATTACCTCCCACTATCCAAACCAAAATGTTGGAAGAAATCTTCCTGTGGCTTTAAGGATTCACCATACAAGAATCTTTAAGAGTAAACTAGTGCTAATAGCAATGCTAATACAAGAAGTAATAATAAAGCTACTAAATGGTGAATCACCCCAAACCTGATTTTAGGTTAATATTGGACTAGGCCCTCCCCCTCAAAAAAACTTTATTGTTCACAACACTAAGATCTCTTTAGTGCAATCTCACACAATTATCCTGCATAGGTAACACATAGGTAATACAGCACTTCTGCTTCTCCAGGCATAACATGAGCATTTATGCCTAGTTCCTACATATTGTGCCACAGTCAGTACTTTGATTAAGCCCCTGGAATATGGTTTCTGACCCATTCTTAAAAATAAATGTAATCCTGGCATTTCTAAAGTGCGAATTACTGAGAAATAACCATTGATTTTTTTCCCCAGTAAATATAGTTTAGCTCTTCCATGTAACCTTTTTATGTGATGTTTGTATCTTCATAAAGGCAAGTAATCCTGTTTAGTTCTTAGTATCCATTGGGAAGTACATTTGCAGTTTTCTTCATTTTTACAGGATAAAAAATAAAACTAGAGGTTAAATAAAACTGGGCAGAAGATATTACGGTGAGAAAAACAAGATACCTGTCCTGTTTTCATAGGATGTATGCAGTATTTTATGCTGAGACAGGGTGGAATGAAGACTTCTGTACAGTTTCTACACAAACCACTTTAAAAAATATTTTCTATCCTTTTCTCTCTTCTTGTGTAAGTTCTCAGTTCTCATTCTGACACAAGGGGATACCCAGAGCTCCAAAGAGGGATTGATCTCTCTGTTGAAAATATGGGTGGATTTCACAGTTCAACAAGTTCAATACACACTGACAACAGCAATTCATATATTCACAATATTTGTGCGTATTTTGAAAGTAGACTTCCAGCCCACTGCCAGTCATTTAAAATCTATCGCCATACCAGCATAATTCGGACTGAAACACCTTAGGCATCACCAATACAAAATCTCTTCTCTATCTAGAGGCTACTACACAGATAACAGTTAGCTGTAAGCCTTTAGAAACTGAGCATTTTGTGAACTTGTGCTTTTAAACTGTTAACCATACATTGCTTGTAACATGTATTTCTGCAGTTATATCTGTGTCTGACACAAGAGTAAACTATCCCACTGCATACAAAAGATAGGAAGTATGGCAAGAGACCACTCTGGTTTATCCAGGAAATCTTCAATGATCTGAAACTCAAAAAAAAAAAAAAAAAAAAAAAAAAAAGCCCTACAAAAAGTGGAAACTAGGTCAAATTTTGAAGGCTAAATATAAAAACCCCTCAAGAATATAGGGACAAAATTAGAAAGGCCAAGGCACAAATGAGATTAAACTAGGGTTGGAAACAATTCCCAGAGAGTAGTTGTGACGGAATGGGACTGTTCTTAATGTTTCTATGCCTCAGTTTCCCCGAGGCATGTGCTAAGTCTCTAGGTGGTGGGATAAATGTGTGTAATTGCAGAGCCCTAGAGGGCCAGTGTGATGACAGAGAATGGCCGACACTCTGTCTCCTGGCAACTGATGGCCTGGGCCCCTTCTCTGCAAAGGTGCGAGCTGAAGGTGTTAGAACAAAGGGATCAGGTGACCTCCTGGCCCGGGAAGGAGACAAAGGGAGAGGAGGGGCTGGAGAGTTTCAGTTGGAAGCCGACTGGGGAAGAGAGGGGAGGTGCAGACAGAGTGTGGCCTCCCTGCCCCCCATTTGGAGCTGTGGGGTGAAATGAGGGGAGCCCCAGGGCTGGGGTCTAAGCTCCCTGCCCCCCAGAAGGGCTCGACTGAGGGGGCCTGGTTGTACTTACAAGCTCTGTTTGGATTGTGTTCCTGGCATCTCTAATAAACCTTCTGTTCTACTGGCTGGCTGAGACTCCCAGTGAATCCGGGGAAGAGGGGTGCAGGCGCTGACTCCCCCACACTCCGTGACAGTAGTTATCAGTGGTTCACAGGCAAGCTGGGAGCCCATACCAAGTGGGGTCCCCCAGAGATTTGTCCTGGGTCTAGTTCTGTTCAGTATCTTCATAAATGATATAGATAATTGCATAGAGAGTACATTTATAAAGTTTGCAGACGATACCAAGCTGGGTGAGGTTGTAAGTGTTGTGGAGGATAGGATTAAAATTCAAAATGATCTGGACAATCTGAATAAATGGTCTGAAGAAAATGGGATGAAATTCAATAAGAATAAATGCAACATACTCCACTTAGCAAAGAACAATCAATTGCATACATAGTAAATGGGAAACAACTGCCTAGGAAGGAGCACTGTGAAAAGGGATCTGGAGGTGATAGTGGATCACAAGCTAAATATGAGTGAACAGTGTAACACTGTTGCAGAAAAAGCTAACATCATTCTGGGATGTAT
Source organism: Macrochelys suwanniensis (assembly GCA_033296515.1). NCBI lineage: Eukaryota > Metazoa > Chordata > Testudines > Chelydridae > Macrochelys > Macrochelys suwanniensis. The sequence goes on from CM065783.1 coordinate 43,393,448, forward strand.
CAGCCGGAGTGTTGTAAGCAAGACATGAGAGATTCTTCTACTCTAGTCCACGTAGATAAGGTGTCGGCTGGAGTATTGTGTCCAGTTCTGGGCAACACATTTCAGGAAAGTTGTGGACAAATTGGAGAAAGTTCAGAAGAGAAAAACAAAAGTGACTAAACGTCTAGAAAACATGACCTATGAGGGAAGATTGAAAACATTGGATTTGTTTAGTCTGGAGAAGAGAAGACTGAGGGGGGACATAAGTTTTCAAGTACATAAAAAGGTTGTTACAAGGAGGAGGGTGAAAATTTGTTCTCGTTAATCTCTGAGGATAGGAGAAGAAGCAAGGGGCTTAAATTGCAGCAAGTAAGGTTTAGGTTGGACATTAGGAAAAACTTACTAACTGTCAGAGTAGCTAAGCACTGGAACAAATTGCCTTGGGAGGTTGTGGAATCTCTGGCATTGGAGATTTTTGAGAACAGGACCTGTCAGGAATGGTCTAGTTATTATTTAGTCCTGCCTTGAGTGCAGGGGACTGGACTAGATGAACCATCAAAGTCCCTTCCCATCCTGCACTTCTGAGATTCTATATCCAAACCCACATGCGCACACACAGAAATAGGTGTGTGCATATGTACATAAAACAGTGCTTTGCAAAAGCACCACACACAGCTGCCGTGTGCTTGTGCAATGTGATGTTGTCATACACAGTTCCCTGGCTGAGCTCCCGCAGCTGGACACTCACCAAGCCGGTGTTTGGAGTCACCTTGCTCCAAGTAGGCTGCAGCACTCTTTCTTCCTATGGCGACTCTGGCAAATGAGCGCTGTCTGTCACTCCTTCACCAAAATGGGACAACACAGCCCAGCTGCCCCGAGGCCTCCAGAACCAGTGCTGACCGCCTCTGCCCCCACACCCACCCCTCAGTCTTTCCAGCTGCTGCACACCCTTTCCCAAGAGCTCCCCCGCATGGGTTTACTCTTCATGGGCATGTGATAGTGAGAAGTAGAGACACATGGGCTTTGTCAGGGTTTCTAAACACAGTTACTCCGAGCCAGACAAAAATAACACACACACACACACATGCATTTCCTTGCTTCTGTTGCCTCATCACTCTACAGCATTCTTTGGGCTTAGGGCAGAGTCTGCCACAGTCCAGGTACCCCATCCTGCATGTGGCTGCTCCTCTGAATCATGGAGGGTCTCGCTCTCTCTTCCCCAACCCTCCACATGCTCCCCCGATCCTCCATTCTACTCAAATGCTTCCTGTGCATGCTCTGAGAGTTTATATGACCCATCACCAACACCTGCTGCTGTGGGTTTTCCACTCGGCACTTCCCTCTCTCTGTGGCCCTGCTGCAGCACCCAAGAGTAGGGGTGAAGAACCCCAGCAAGAGCAGAGATGAGGTGGGGGTTCTGAACTGAGAGGGAGTTGTGGTAGGTGAAGGGGGCTGAATTGCTGGTGGGCTGAGCTCTGAGGGGGATGAGGGCAACAACCAGAACTGATGTGGGAGCAGAAATGAGGGTGGGGGGGATTGATGCAGGGGAGAGGACTGGGAGGAGGATTAATTGCTGAGGAAGCAACAGGCAGGTGTGGGGGGTGAGAGACCTTGCAGCAGTGGCCACACAAACTCTCTCTGGGGATGGGCAGGGTCTCCATGCAGAGCAAAGCTGGTTAGTCAGAATGGCCATGTCAGAAGAGAGAAATAGCCTAGAGGTCTGGACAGTTCCATCAGCTGATCTTGGTGAAACTCAGGTTATTCTGAATAATGGGCATGATGTAAAAGTTCAAGAGGGGCCTGAGTCTGGGATATTATCAGGGTGTACGTGTGTGAATTTTTTGAGGACTATGATTCTTTAACTAGAGAAACACAAAGAAATCTGAGGAAATAGGGCAACATTTCCAAAAATAAGAAAATATTAAAATTTCGCAGAGGACACAAAACAAATATTGTTAAAAATAACATCAAAAATTCAATTGTCCCAGTTATGGTGCCAAATTTGGATATTAAATTATACGGTGAAATTGTAGAACAGAGATGGCTTAGTCAAAACCTTAATGCAGTCTTAGTTCTGGAGTCGCTACTCACCCTTCATAATAAACATCACAAAAGAGGAAAACTGTAATACCTGTTTATTCAGACACAGTCTCATAGAACATTAAATGTGAAATGAGATCTTAGGGTTAAAACCTGGTCACTGCCACTTGTTCCACTGCCACTTGTCAATTTCATACCACTCATGCATGATCTCTGTGCCTCTTCATGTCACTTTTACTGTGCTCCTTGTCAATTTCACGCCAAGAAGTGGGAGGAAATTGGCAACCAGAACACAGAGATCAGAAACAGAATAAATTGACAAGGAGTGGCAGAAAACTGTGAGAGCCTTGGAGCTCAAGAACGCTGAAAACCTAGAGAGAGGTAAAAAAAACTATCAAGAGTGTTGTTAAACTGACACAAGACTGAATCAGGAGTAGTACTAAATTATAGTGAGAGGTGAAGAGATCAGGAATAATGTCAAATTACAGCAAGAGATCAGGCATTGGGCTAAACTGCAGCAAAAGGAGGAAGTAAAAGGAATTCAAAATTGGGAGAGGCAAAGATGACTTTATTAAAATTGAGAACCAATTAGAAACAGAGCTTGTAAATCAGCAACACTGATTCACACTTGAATACGTGCTATGTGAAGGTATGAGGTTTAATAGAACTATTCCTGTAGCCTAGTGATAGTGATGAAGAGAGATGGGCCAAGATTTTCCAAAGTCATTGTTGGTACCCGTTAAAAGGATGAGGCACTCTAAAAGGGGGCCTGATTGTAAGTGCCTTGTATCCATTCTAGATCCATTTCTGGATCTTTGGTCAGCTGCTGGTATGAAAGCACCCCCAAGGGCAAGAGAGGTTTGGCATAATTTAATAATGATTCCTCTGGTTAATTAATGAGCAGCACCAAAGAGCTCCAAAGAGTCCATCCAGTCCTTGTCCCAAACGATGATGACTGTGATACAGGGTATTGAGTCCTCTGCTTTGAAAATTTTTCTCCCCATGTAGGTACTTGTAGACTGTGACCAAGACATCTCTTAATCTTCTCTTGGATAAACTAAATTTAGTCTTTTTCCCCCTCTCACTGCAAAGCAGGTTTTCCAGACCTTGAATCATTCTTGTAGCTGTTTTCTGAATCCTTTCCAACTTATCAACTTCCTTCTTAAAGACTGGATGCCAGAACTGGGCATCTTATTGCAGTAACAGTCTCGATAATGTTACATACCTCTGGGGCGACAGCTACCATGGCTCCACCAGCACATTTTGTCAGGAAAAAAGTACCTTTAAGGCCCAATCCTGCAAGATGTTGAGCCCCTTCTGAGATGTTTTGAGCATCCAATGGCTCCATTGATTTCAGTTGGAGTAGAGAACACTGATCACCTTTCAGGAGTGGGCACTTCATACATTAAACAAGCAACATTTTATGTAAACTAGATATCGAGATGTGATCAGGCTGGTTTTAATTTCCTCTCCCCTAGCATCCCTCTCTAGAAACAACCCTCTGTTTAATAAAATCCACATCTTCAAACAAGACGCAAAAAGCTAAAATGGACTGTCAATGAGCTGGCTTCTTGGCTGAACAACCCTCTTCCTTTTGTCTTAGTTACATTAGTAGCTTACTAAATCTTAGACAACTTTAATAATAAGATTTTCCTTCTTGTTCATGTAAAAATATGCTGCATCAGTTTCATGGAGATAATTATATTATCTAAAAATGTGGGCTAGTCTCACATTTTAGAATAGAGATGTTGGGATCTTACTACCTGGCTAGAATCACAACTACAGTTAAGACTACTGTGATAGACCCAGGCCAGTTGGGTACAGCATAAGCAGTTTTCTGTTCCCTGAGTGACCAGAGCAGGGGCTGCGCTAGAGCAATTAGGAACCTGCTAGAACCAATTAAGACAGGCAAGCTAATTAAGACACCTGGAGCCAATTAAGAACAGGTACTACACATGATCTGAGCTCCCGAATCAATTATGGCAGGAAGACTAATCAGGACACCTGGTTTAAAAAGGACCTCCCATCAGTTAGTGGAGAAGGCGTGCTGCTGGAGGACCGAGGAGTACAAGCATAATCAGGCTTCAAGAGGAAGATCCTGCGGTGAGGATAAAGAAGGAGACATTGTAGAAAGCGGCTATCCACAGGGCCCTGGGCTGGAACCGGTGTAGAGGGCGGGCCCAGGTTCCCCCCATCCCTCCAACTCCTGATCGGACACAGGAGGAGCTGACTTGGTCTGTGAGCAACACCAGAAGGGAAGGTCTAATTTGGAAAGGGATCTAGCCTGTCCCCGACCCACTAGGTGGGACAACAGAGACTTCATTTCCCCCATCCTGGCCAGTGATGAGGTTAGCTGAGTGAACGGCAGGTTTGAGCCTCTAGCAGAAGCAGCCAAACTGAGGGCTGCCGTGAACCTCTGAGCAAATCTGCCAAAAAGCACAGGACCCACCAAGGCAGAGGAGGAACTTTGTCACACTACATACAGTGCAGCATTTTAATGACTGCTGATGGGCTAGGATGTCCACTAAAATAAGCAAGCTGTATATTTTGGAAGGTGTGATGCTTAGTTTTGTAAAAGATAGTTCACCTTCAGTACAGTTATGGGACAGGACATTGTTCTGCTCCGGAACCCCTCACTCACGTGAGCAGTTCCTTTATGTTCAGTTGCATTATTCATGTGAGTAAGAGCTGAAGGATTGGGTCCCATGCTTGAAACTGTCAACTGGCTGTCAGATTTTGAGCATCTAAACAAATGCAATAAAGAAAAACAAAATGAAGGTTACTTACCTGTCACTGGAGTTCTCCACGATGGGCTCTACATATTCATACTCATGGGATGTGCTAGCTGGGTGCAGCTGACATGGAGGAACTCTTATTAGCAGTGAACTTAAGACCACCTTATCTTTATGAAAAACCGTAAGTAGGGGAACTGTCATTAAAGCCTGTAACTCGCTAACTCTTTTTAATGAGGTAATGGTTACAAGAAAAAATTTCTGAGAGTGAGGTGAAACAGTGAACATTTGATCAGAATTCAAATGGTGGCAACATGAGCATTAAAAGAGCCAGGTTAAGATCCCAGGTCGATATGGAGAGCAAACCAATAGATATAAATTACTTAATCCTTTGAGAAACTTTTTAACCAAATCTTACACAAACAATGATTTGCCATTAACCCCTTAATGAAAGGCAGACATCGCTGCTACGTGAACTCTTACAGGTGACGATAGCCCAGTTGATTTAAAAAACAATAGATATTACAAAACCTGAAGAACCTGAGCCGTACAGGGAGCATAGTTCTGATCTGATCACATTAAACATCTTTTCCAAATTTCAGAGCTTCAGATCTGAGGAGTTTGGATATGAGAATAGAAGCTGTTGTTAAGGGCAAGACCCCTTCTATTGTGCAGGATACTTTTTCTGAAAAAGAAGAACCAGAGCTGACTGAAACTGAACAAGAAGTAGAGCCTGATTCAGAATGACAACCATTTCCTGCTAATGTTGGGGTGAACTTAGTTCTGTCTTCTTCAAAGGATGTGGATGTGTTTCAAGATCTGTTTGAGAAAATGGTGAAAACTTTAGGGTTGCCTTTAGTTCCAGTCTTTCATCCAGTCTTTCACCAATTGAGCTCCTCAGCTAGAGTGAGAGTGATTTACCATTGCTGGATGGCTTATCACAGCCAGCAAAGTCAATCTGGTCCACAGCATCATCCACTCAACCCATGTCTAGAAAGCCTAACAAACCATATCAGTTCCCTCAGGAGGGTTTTGGGATGTTTCATAATCACTGAGTCCCAGATTCATTGGTAGTTGTAGCATCAATTCATTGATCAAAGAGTGGTATTGTGTACTCTATGCCCACTGATAAAGAAGGTAAAACAATGTATGTGCAAGGGAAGAAAATCTTTTCCTCAGCAACCTCAGGAATGAAGATAGCCAATTACCAAGCTGTCTTGCCACGTTATCATTATCATCTTTGGAGTAAGATGTCTTCCCTCATTAACAATCTTTTAGCTGATCAGAGGAAGTTGGCTAATGCCATTCTGATGGAGGGCCAAAATGTGGCCAAACATGAACATAGGACAGCTTTTGATGCCTCAGATACTCCTGCTAGAGCAATAGCTTTGGCTATATCCCTTTGACAACATGCATGACTGTGGTTTCTGTAATGCTTCCTGATACGAAAGCAAAATTTGATTTTCCAATTGAGGGAGATGGATTGTTTAAACTCTTCCACTGGCGGTACTGGAGACATCCTCCTGGAATAGCCTTGTAGGAAAATGGCTAGGAGAAGGCAAATAAGGCTGACTTATCTATGGAAGAATTTGCCAGTCTTGCCAGCATAGAAATCTCAGATCTGAAGGATCCCCCATAGATTTCCACCACAACTTCAACAACCAGCATCCATCCATTAGACACTCTCTAGAACATTCCCACACTAGCATCAACTTCCTGGATATCATGATCAGCTTCAGCAATAGCCTCCAGCCAACAATATACAAGAAACCCACAGATCACAACACCTACCTTCACAGATCCAATAACCACCCCAAACACATGAAGAAATCTATTATCTACAGCCAGACACACAGATACCACAGAATATGCTCCTAGGAGAAAATCTGGAGTATACACCTTAACACACTTAAAACTTCTGGTGGAATGTCCTTGTTTGGAGACAGGAAAGTAGATCACCTCATGTAATGGGGCACACAAATACCCTAGAGAACCTGCTTCAGTACAAACAAAACCCCTCTGCTTACCCCTAGTTGTCATCTACTACCCCACACTAGAACCTATACAGGGTATCATCAGACATATTACAACCCATATTTTATGGGGACCCCATCCTGAGAGAAATCTTTCCTGATCCCCCTCTTGTAGCCTCGCCAAGCTCATCATCAGAAGCAAGCTCCTTACAGACCAGGACACACCAACTCAAAGCAGCACCAGATCCTGCCAGAACAACAGATGCAAAACCTGGAGACATATCTCCAATGCTATGATGATTAACACCCCCATAACACACCTTTCAAGATCCATGGGTCCTACACATGCCTATCATAACATGTGATGTACCTCATCCAGTGCACTAAATGCCCCAATAACAACTATGTGGGTAAAAAAATACAATCACTACACTCTTGAATGAACACACACTGAAAAATGATAGAAGACAAAACATCTTATCACCTGTGGGTGAACACTTTTCACAAAACAATCACTCTATATGTCACTTCTCTATATGTCCCTCATTCTCAAAAGAAATCTGCACAACACCTTCAAAAGATGAGCCTGGGAGCATAAATTCATAACTTTGCTAGACACTGAAAATCAAAGACTGAATAGGGACACTGGATTTATGATTTATTATAACAATTTATAGCCTACTTACCCTCCACATCCCAGCTTTTCTTTTCCTTTCCCCCTATGACTGGAGAGGTGTTCACAGACCACTTCACTTTGAATGGTACCTTGAAATCGATGTTAACTACTTATGCCTCACTATCTCATAGACTCATAGACTTTAAGGTCAGAAGGGACCATTATGATCATCTAGTCTGACCTCCTGCACAATGCAGGCCACAGAATCTCACCCTCCCACTCCTGGAATAATCCTCTCACCTATGTCTCAGCTATTGAAGTCCTCAAATCATGGTCTAAAGACCTCAAGATGGAGAGAATCCTCCAGTAAGTGACCCGTGCCCCATGCCGCAGAGGAAGGCAAAAAACCTCCAGGGCCTCTGCCAATCTACCCTGGAGGAAAATTCCTTCCCGACCCCAAATATGGCGATCAGCTGAACCCCGAGCATGTGGGCAAGACTCACCAGCCAGACACCCAGGAAAAAGTTCTCTGTAGTAACTTCTAACATCCCATCATTGACCGTTGGTCCTATTTACCACTGATGGCAATTAACTGACCTTTGACTAAGATCATGTTATCCCATCAAACCATCCCCTCCATAAATGTATCTAGCTTAATCTTGAAGCCAGTTAGGTCTTTTGCCCCCACTGCTTCCCTTGGAAGGCTGTTCCAGAACTTCACTCCTCTGATGGTTAGAAACCTTCGTCTAATGTCAAGTCTAAACTTCCTGATGGCCAGTTTATATCCATTTGTTCTTGTGTCCACATTGGTACTGAGCTGAAATAATTCCTCTCCCTCCCTGGTATTTATCCCTCTGATATATTTAAAGAGAGCAATCATATCTCCCCTCAGCCTTCTTTTGGTTAAGGTAAACAAACCAAGCTCCTTGAGTCTCCTTTCATACGACAGGTTTTCCATTCCTCGGATCATCCTAGTGGCCCTTCTTTGTACCTGTTCCAGTTTGAATTCATCCTTCTTAAACATGGGAGACCAGAACTGCACACAGTATTCCAAATGAGGTCTCACCAATGCCTTGTATAACGGTACTAACACCTCCTTATCTCTACTAGAAATACCTCGCCTAATGCATCCCAAGACCGCATTAGCTTTTTTCACGGCCACATCACATTGGCGACTCATAGTCATCCTGTGATCAACCAGGACTCCGAGGTCCTTCTCCTCTTCCGTTACTTCCAACTGATGCGTCCCCAGCTTTACCTTGTATTTAGTTGTGACACTCAGAGTACATTTTCCAGACCGGAAGAAGAGCTCCATGAAAGTTCAAAAGCTTGTCTCTCTCACCAACAGAAGTTGATCTAATAAAAGATATCACCTCACCCACCTTGTCTCTGTGACATCATGAGCATTTAAGGACTGATTCTGTGAGGTGCTGCTCACCCTCAACTTCCTTTGATGTTAGCAGGATATGAGGGAGATCAGCACTTCTTAGGTGGTACTCATCGCAATTCTGAAGTCCATCCTGCACATTTATTGTTTGTTTGTTTTTCCACACACCATGGCAAAACAAAAAAGCGTAATAAGTGCTAAAAGCCTCATCCCTTAGGAATGTTCCTAAAAGTTATTGGGGCCAATCCTCTGCTGGCATAACTCTACTGAAGTGGTGTTACATCAGCAGAGAATTTGGTGTATTAGCTATTGCTTGAATGTGAATTTTATAATACAGGTAGCATGGGAAGGGAACTTCTGACTAGCTGAAAAGGAAACACTAGGAGACAACTATTTTACTTTGGATCATATGACCTGCTCTTAAGACAAATGCTTGTGTCAGGCAATACAAAAGGTGTTATACCCATGTGCCACATGCCAGCTCCCTCTCTGGAGCAGTAGTGTTCTTAGAAATGGATCCTTGTGATCAGTGTATTGAGCTTAATATTGTTGGCATAGGAAAGCCATTTGTATTGCCCTACCACTGAAAGCCCATGCTAGCAATACTGGCTATAAGTGGAGAGCATTATATTATTTATCATATTTAAGCATGTTCCTCTCAGTAGAAGTGCTTCTTTTAATGATGGATTTTTGGTGATGTGAATATAAAATACATCACAACCCCAATATCTTTTAATTTTATGGATGTCACAGCTTAAAATCAGGAACATCAAATAAAATTACTACTACTGAGAGTGAATAAAAGTTGGCAGGTCTGGCAGTTAAAATAACCCTGTTTTCACCCTAAATACAGGCTTGTTTTAATTGAAATGTAGTGGTACCTTCGAGACAGCTGCTATATCAAAAGCCAGTGACAGCCTGCTGAGGTTAAAAGAATACAGGCTGTCTATATCTCCGCTCAGCTCAAGTGGCATCACAGCGTGCAGAGCAATAGATAGCTAGATTAACAAAACTGAGGTTTTAAAACACTAATAAGCAAAACCCTTGTGTAGTTTTATCCCTGGGATGTTTGTCTTTGTCATAGTAAAACATGTCTCTGCCTTAATTAAAAAGTGTAATGTAAAAATGTGCAGTGCTGTGGAGGGACTGTTTTCTCCTTAGCACGTGTACCCTCAGTTGGCTGATATCATATGGCTGCATCCCAGCTGGGAACAAAGCCACAGATAGTGTAGAAAGGACAAGAATGTCGAAGTAAATCAGCTATGTCCATGCAGATTGGGCCAATGCAAGAGATATTGTAAAAGATTCTACACAACATTGGTTCTCAACTTTTGCCATACCAAGACCCTCCTCCTATTTAGCAATATGGGAAGGGCAAGTGACTGCAACTCCATGAGACCTATTCATAACCTCCAGCTTGAGAACCTGTTATACATTTGCAGAAACCTTAGTGCATGTATAAATATACAATAGGGGATAATCCTGCACTAGTAGAAGATGGATTAGATGACCAAAGTGGGTCTTTTCCATATCCGCTGTTCTCCCCATGTCTTGCAAGATGGTAACAGGGTCCCGTAGCAGAGGAGCAGATATGTAACTCCAATAGGAGATTTACCTGTGGTAGTCACAGGTGTAACACTTGGAGGCATTTCTCAATATTTTGCTGCCTTCGATATTCTCCAGTGAATCATAGGACTGGAAGGGACCTTGAGAGATCTTCTAGTCCAGTCCCCTGAACTCAAGGCAGGACTAAGTATTATCTAACACACCCTGAGATGTGCTGCCTTAATTTCCATGCCTACTGATTTATTTTTTTCAGTCTCACCCAATCTAAAACTAAAGATTTCTGACTTATCCTCCATGGCAGCTATTGTAGCTCTAGCTGCTTCTTTCTTTTTAATTACTATTTGAAGAATTCTTATTAAGTTAAGTCCATGTATTCTGATTATATGAAACTAAAAGCAGGCAATGAACTACAGAGATGCCTAGTAATCTGGCTTTATTTTCTTTTGTTTTTGTGGGGTATCCCCAGGAACTGTTATTGGGGCTGAATCAAACCTGTGGTTGTAGAGGACCTTGAGTAGAGGTGTTAAAAACAGGAAGCCAATCTCAGGGCTTTACTGAGAACCCTTGATTTTCTTGTACCAGCCCCGACTATTGTTGTAAGCAAACAAAAGCCCCTCCCCAGTTAAACCATGGAGGTTACACTGCAAAATGAATATAAAACAGGTTAACTAAAAGGTCATCTGTCACAGTGCTCTTCATTGTCATTCAGAAGCCCTGAGCTCAGTTCCTTTAGTCAGTCTCATGCTCCCTGGATAGCAGGGTCTGCAGGCGCTTTAGGAAGGGAAAGCATTCTGCCCTAAAAAGGAAAAGGAGTGTCTTGCAGCTAACCCCTCCAGCTGATTAAAGAGCATTGCTGACAGGCTGGGAAAGCAGTTGCATTCATGGAGCATGCGAGCTGAGGAGGATAAAGCAGCAAGAAAAATGGATGACCCTCAGAGCTCCAGCAGAGATGTTTAAGGGCAGAGCAGCGACGGGGGGAGATTAGTGCACCCACCTGACCTCCTTCAGTCTCTCTGACCTTAGACTATTGAATGGTATCATGACAGGTTTGTAATATGTAGCACTAAGGACAGTTTTGGAAAGGTTCCCCACAAACTATTAACATGTATCACTTTCCCTTGTATCCACGGTTGTGTAATGTTTATCACTAGCTCTTGCAGGGCCTGCGTGTCCTCTTCGCCCACCGAGGTCCACAGCGGTTGACAACACAGAAGGCACTTAGCACATTTCAGGACAGGCATTGAAATAGCTTCGAGGAGCCCTGAGCCTGTTGCCTAGCAGTACTGAGCACCTGCAATTCCCCCTCTTCTCCCCTCCAACCCCGAACGGTCAAGGTGCTCAGCATCGCTGGAAATCAGGACACTTCCACTGAGGCATTTAAATATGGAGTTAGGTGCCTAGCTGTGGGGTCCTGGGCTGGAAAATGTTAACCCAATGATTTATGGCTAACCTATACTCTGTAAAGTTTAGGGATGCAGTCTTGCACTTCTTACTGAGGCAAAATTCCCATTTTGGGTGTTTTGTCTAAGAAAAGAGTTTGCAATCAGTCTCTATTGTCTGTGACCTGAACAAGGAACAATTTTCATCCTGTTTGTCTCAGATTTTGTCCACTTCTCATTCTTTTTTCCTGGTATAAAAGCCACAGTTAAAACGATGAAGGCAAAAAAGAAAAAGAAAGCTGCTAAGTAAGACCATGTGAACAGAATGCATAATGGATGTCTGCAAAATCTATGTATTAAGAAACAGAACCCAAGTTCTCATGGGCTACACTACACATCCCATGAGCAACCAGCCCTGCATTTATTATGCCACTTCTAGAGGACGAGGAGGAGGACTTTCAGTTCTTTCTCAGATGGATAGTCTTGAACAGTTCATTTCACAAAACATTAGGAAGCGGAGTTTTGGGGAAAATTCCATTTTTCCACTTTAAAAATGAGTTATGAGCTCTGGAGTTCACTGGCTCATTCTTCTTGTTTAGGTGAAACAGACATTTGTGAGATGCAGAAAATGAGGGGAAAATTGCCTTAAGCATGTGTAAGGTGATTAGTTAGCATGTCATTATAATTTATTAATACTTTATAGGCATTGGTGTTCTTGATCTCAATATCTCAGAGGTACATTGTTAGAGCACTGTGCAGTTTTAGCTATAAGACTTTTAGACCTTGCCTACACTACTGCCTATGTCAGCAAAACTTATGTCACTCAGGAGGGTGAATATTCCACTCCCTGGAGCGACATAAGTGCTAGTGTGCACACTGCTATATCAGTGGGAAGAGGTCTCCTGCTGACATAGCTATGCCGCTCATGGGGTTTATTTCATTCTCCTGTCGGCATAGAGCATCTTCACCACATGTGCTGCAGAGGCACCAGTACAGCTGTGCCGCTGCAGTGCTAAAAGTGTAGATCTGCCCTAATAAAGCTATTAGGAGTCAAATCAGGCTAAATTCCCTTCTACCTCTTTGAGGATTTAGCCCTGGTCTACACTACGAGTTTAGGTCGAATTTATTAGCGTTATTTCGATTGATCCGTGCACCCGTCCACACGACGAAGCCCTTAACATCGACTTCTAGGGCTCTTAAAATCGATCTCGCCACTCCACCCCCAACGAGGGGATTAGCGCTTAAATCGATATTGCCGAATCGATGTAGGCTAGTGAGGACGCAATTCGACAGTATTGGCCTCCTGGATCTATCCCACAGTGCAACATTTGACCGCTCTGGACAGCAGTCTGAGCTCCAATGCTCCGCCCAGGTAGACAGGAAAAGCCCCGCGAACTTTTGAATTTCATTTCCTGTTTGGCCAGCGTGGTGAGCTGCAGGTGAGCGCAGATCTCATCAGCAGAGGTGACCATGATGGAGTCCCATCAAAAGGATTTTTTGCTCCCCCCTCAGTTGCTTTCACGGAGGGAGGGGGGAGCAAGGGTTAGGCTCATTTCCTTCTAGCTGCAGATGGTACAATATGCGGTGAGCAAGGAGGCGCCTTCCCTTCTAGCAGCAGATGGTACAATATGCTTGATATCCATCATCAGCTCCTGGCCCCCTCAAGGATTGAACTCGCAACCCCGGGTTTAGCGGGCCAACGCTCAGACCGCTGAGCTATCCCTCCACCTGTGTTCCAGGCAGTACTGAATCTCCCTTAAACAAAACGTAAAAAAGAGAATGACCAGAGTCACTCTGGTCACTCCCATTTATGTCCAAGCGCCCCCGGCCAGCCACACCATCGGCCGCCGGCCAGGAGCACACGAATACCAATCATATTGTACAATCTGCTGCGAGAAGGAAAGGAGCTTCTGCTGTGTGGTCCCGCGACCACGACCATTTATGGCATATTGCACCATCTGCAGCTAGAAGGCAAGGCGCTCCTGCTGTGTAGTCCCGCGACTACCAGCCTCAGGCGGAATGGCCCCCTCAAGGATTGAACTCGCAACCCCGGGTTTAGCGGGCCAACGCTCAGAACGCTGAGCTATCCCTCTGCCCGTATTATAGTGTGACTGAATCCCCACTAGACCTAATGTCCAGGCGTACGCTGGAGATGTACGGTAATTGTGAGCTGAGCAGGCTTCCGTAGCAAACACGGAAACCCCGGAAAAAAGGCGCGAAAAATATTGCTTTCACGGAGGGAGGGATGACATGTACCCAGAACCACCAGCGACAATGTTTTCTGCCCCATCAGGCTTTGGGATCGCAATCCAGAATCCCAATGGGCGGCGGAGACTGCGGGAACTGTGGGATAGCTACCCGCAATGCAATGCTCTGAAAGTCGATGCTAGCCCCGCTACTGTGGACACAGTCAATCGACCTCATGGTCTTAACGCTCTTTAGTGGGGACACACACAATCGATTCCATAAATTCGGGTTTTAAAATATCGACTTCTATAAATTCGACCTAATTCTGTAGTATAGACGTACCCTTAGAAGTGGCCATCTCAGCAGAAGCTGTGGGGAATGCTAAATGACAATATTTTCTTTTCTAAGCTAATTCAGTTGTTCATTTAGGGCTTAACTCAGAAACAAAGAAAACTGCCCCAGCTTCAGAAGCCCCCTACCTCTGCTATATTTAGGGTGACCAGATGTCCTGATTTTATAGGGACAGTCCCGATTTTTGGGTCTTTTTCTTATATAGGCTCCTATTACCCCCCACCCCTTCCCGATTTTTCACATTTGCTGTCTGGTCACCCTAGCTATATTTATCCTTATGCAGTGTAGAGTAGATGCATAGGCTTCCGTGAAAATATCTCAGGCATTGGTAGAAAAGTCACATGTCAGGCATGGGATGGGAGTCTCTACTTAGTGAGACAGATAGCATTTATGTGTATTTTATGGCTTGCTACAATTATTATGTCCAGTAATTATCTGGCTCAGGTGGCAGAGTTCCAAAGAAGAGGAAACAAGGATCACTAGCATTAGATAGATGATGGGTGCTGGGAGGTTGATTCCCCTCCCTCTTTTTTTCTGGTTTACAGACTCTTCATGTGTGTAATTAACTGGCGTAATCTTGAAACATGGAGGGAAACAGGGAGATCATGGCGGGGAGGGGAGGGAAAGGGATGTTTAAAATTCCCTGCACTCTCTGAGAGTCAAGAAGTACTTACTGGAGTTCTCACAGGAAAAAAAAGGAAATACTTATGGAGCAACCCAGGTGACTATCGGGACCATATGGGGTTCATGATTAAGTTGATTAAGTGCTTAAGTCAGTTAGGCTCAGATCCTGAAAGGCAGAGTCAAGTACACTGTAGGATCAAGTCTTAAACTTTTCCTTTTTTAATTTTCTTACACTCAGAAGAGATGAACCTTGAAAATATAATTTCTTCCCTTATCTGTTCCATATTCCATTGGGAAACCATTTGTTTTTTCTAGTTTAAGTGGAGCTGCAATTAAGGTGTCTGTTTGCCTAATAATTTCAGTTTATATAACACCTTCTTGTCCCAAAGCAACTTGGTTTTTGTATATTGCATCAGCAAATAATATTTGTTAGTTAACTGCTACTGCAGAGAAAACAGGAGAGCACAACACCTCAGTCCTATGGTGTTTTTGGAGGTCCCACACCATAGCAGGTATTAAAATCTGCTTTATTTAGAATCTGAAGGATGTTCTTAATCATATTATAACCATTTTAGATAAAATTAATATTAGGTATACATATTAGTGTCCTTTTAAAAAATCAGGATGCTTTGTGGCTTAGTGATTATGGAAAGGACTTGATGTCAGGAAATCTAGCTAAGTTAGTCTCAATTCAGAATCCTAAAATCTAACTGGGATGCAAACATCAGCCCATCTAATACTGGAGAAATATATATATTTTATTATAGGCATTGTTTTTTCCCCCTTCTCCCCATCAGAAAAAAAATAACTGGAGACTGAGAAAGGAATAGAAATGAGTGAGGATGGAGCAGAACGCAACAGCCACAAATAATAAAATATTTCATAATTTAATTTCACACTCACTAGGCTGCAGAGGCATTGCAGACTGTGGGGAGAATAAGTTAAGAAGGGTACTGGTCAGACAATGGCAATATTGAAGTCTAAAGAAGCCTGACAGCTTTCAAAAAGTGAATGGAAGATTTCCTCTCTCCTCCTTCCATTCAATATAGATTAACGTGACCTCTGGAGGGAAACTCTTCAGAACCCCCTCAGTGGTTTTTGCAGTGAAGTTTACATTTGTACAGTACGTGAAGGGAAGAGTTCAAATTCAATTCCTGGCCTTTAGAAAGTTTCTGGTTTTGTTTTTTATGGCTATTATTTATTTTTTATTTTATTTTATTTTATTTTATTTTATTTTAAAGGTTGTACTTCTTTCATGGTCCCATGAGCTCCAAGTTCTTTAGCTGGCCTATAACCTTTCAACCTTGCACTACATGTTTCTTTTCTAAATTGGCTAGTGTTGAGACATCACTGGGGGAATATCAATGTTATTATAAAAGACAGCATTCTCTCCAAAAATGTCAGAATGAGTGAGTCACTGCACCTGACTGCTTAGCTTTTGTCAAGCAGCAAGGAAGGTTTGAAAACGAGGTTCAGTTTTTTAAAAGATATTTTCCTGGCATCCTTTACAACAGAGGCAGTGGAGCTAAATTTTGCTTCCTTAGCCAGAAGAGAGAAGCCCTGGCCTTGGGCAAAAATTACAAGCAATTTCACATCCATACTGTGCTCAGAGGCCGCATTGTAAAACTTGAAGACAAAAATTAAAGGTGTGCTGGTGAATTTGACCTATTGTTACTCCTGGGTTTCTCTGCTTTTCTCCTCCAGTTCATGCTCTCTGTTCATTAGGAGCTTGGCTAGATGGGAATCAGATTAAGAGCTCTATTTTAATCTCAAGAACATGAATGTGCGTCATACTGCATCTTGAAAAATCCAACACTATGGATGCGTGTTTGGTCCTGGCAGAAGATTTTTTTTCAAGATATATGGCAATACATGTTGGATTAGGAATGAGATCCTCATCTGCAATAAAGCAGCATAGCTCTATTGCGACACGAGTTTACACTCTCTGGGGATCAGGCCCAGGAATAATGCCCTAACCTGTTATTTGACCATAACTAATTTTCTGTTTCCCTTAATGTGATGTGTTTGCCTCACAATATGCATAAATTGAAAAATGAAAAACATACTGGATGAATTCCTTCCCAGATGCAACTCCATTGACTTGAGAAGGGTTATACCAGATGGATTTGGCCATTTAAAAAAATTTGTCATTTAGTAGCTTATATCTTGTATTATTTGCATAGAGAAATCCTATGTGACAAGTCATTTCCAAAATAAAGGTGTATTCAGAACAAGGTTATATCCATGGTATTTGAGTGGTGCTGCTGAGCAATGTTTACCATTGCTACACTTGCCTTGAAACTATGTTTGGCCACAGTTTACCTGCACTCCATGCTGACACCTACTGTTAGCAACAGGTAATTATCCTAGTGAGGACAAGACTTGAGAAGTGTGAAAGTCCATCCTAATGCATTGAAACCACTTGGAATTTTCATTACATCAAATCAGTTTCCTTCTAACCAATTTCCCTATATAAACAGGTTCTACTGTATGTAATTCGATTGGGGAGGGGTAATAAACACTTGAATAGAACATAAGATAATTGTTTTAGTTATGCTATTTTGGTCTGTAATGTTGAATGTAGCACAGTCAAGAGATGCATATGTTGCTGCTCTGCAGATTTCCTTATTCAAGGCTTTATTTTTATTTTTTTGCCTAGGAAACCAATGTAGGTCTGTCCTGGTCCAAGGTTGAACAACGTGCTGTGGTCCAACCCTTGAGTATGCACTTTCTAGCTAGTATTAATAGGAACAGAATACATTTCTTGCTAAGTGCTGTAGTGTCATTGTCCATGCCAGTGCCAGGAGGATAAAGCATGAGATCCAACAAGAGAAGAATTGGGGATATGCTGTTCAGTACTTCACAAATCTCTTTCCAAAAGTGTTGGTCTCTGGGACATTGTCCTTCTGAGTGATAAAAAGTGGGAGTGGTTTGATTACATTTTTGTAGCATTTGGGCGAAATCTTGCATAGTAATGGCATGCTGAATTTCAAGCACCTGTAGCCTATGAACATCTGTGCTGGTCTCAGGCTATTATATATCACCAAGTTAAGTACTGCTCTTAAAGCACATGACCATTCCTATGTTGTGTCTATATCTTAGACCACTGGAGTACTCTTTTTTTGGGGGGAACTTTAGAGAAAGGCATACAAAGGATTGATATCAGGGTGAAATAAATGTCCTGCAGTGCCCTCAATAAATAGCAGTTTCTTCAGTGAATTTACAGCATTTTTTTTTACCTTCAAAATTTTCTTTTTAGTAGGAAATCTGATTCATATGTAGTAACAGTAGGATAACACAGGATGGAGTCACTTTGGTCTTAACAGTGATGTATTCCTTTCTTAAGTCAATGTCAGTGATGCTCGCCCATCGGGGGCCCTAAGCAGGAATATTTTGGGGGCCCCTACAATATTATTAATAATTATTATAATAAAAAGTGAATAGGAGCACCTGGAACTGCTCAGGTCCCTAAGCAATTGCTTAGTCTGCTTATGCCTAGTGCTGGCTCTGGTCAATGTTGGTAAATTGGGTGGTTGTTTTCCAAGGGTAGAGCGGGATTACCATTGAATGGTGTGATCCAGAATTTTCTACCTGGAATTTTACATTTTTTCACAGTCTCAGTCTACAGAATACTACCACTGACAATGGGATGTAACATTGCATTTAAAGGGAGGTGGTCTATTGGAAATAATAAAATAGCAATCTGCATCCTGCTACAGACCCATTACTTTAAGGCTAGAAGGAACCATCATATTCACCTAGTCTGACCTCCTACACATTGCAGGCATCAGAACCTCACCCACCCACTCCTGTAATAGACCTCTAACCTCTGGCTGAGTTACTGAAGTCCTCAAATCATGATTTACTGTTACTACAAAAGACTTCAAGTTACAGAGAATCCACCATCTACTCTAGTTTAAACCTGCAAGTGACCTGTGCCCCATGCTGCAAAGGAAGGTGAAAAAAACCACAGGGTCTCTGCCAATCTGACCGTGGGGAAAATTCCTTCCTGACCCCAAATATGGCAATCAGATTCTGAGCATGTGGGCAAGACCCACCAGCTGGACATCTGGGAAATAGTTCTCTGTAGTAAATTAAAGCCCTTCCCATCTAGGGTCCCACCACTGGCCGCTGGAGAGATTTGCTGTGGCAGTTGTAGATCAGCTACATGCCATTATAATCAGCCTCATCATACCATCCCCTCCCCATAAACTTATCAAGCTCAGTCTTGAAGTCAGTTATGTTTTTCCCCCCCACTGCTTCCCTTGGAAGGCTGTTTCAGAACTTCACTCCACTGATGGTTAGAAACCATCTAATTTCAAGCCTAAACTTCTTGATGGCCAGTTTATATCCATTTGTTCTTATGTCCACATTGGCACTTAAATAACTCCTTTCCCTTCCTGGTATTTATCCCTCTGATGTATTTATAGAGAGCAATCATATCTCCCCTCAATCTTCTTTTGGTTAGGCTAAACAAGCCAAGCTCTTTGAGTCTCATCTCATAAGGTAGGTTTTCCATTCCTCTGATTATCCTAGTAGCCCTTGTCTGCACCTGTGCCAGTTTGACTTCATCTCTCCTAGACATGGGAGACCAGAATTGCAGACATATATACTGTTCTCTTTGCACTCAATGTTACATTGTGCATCTTATGTTCTATCGTGCTGCATATTCCATCTGTGAGGCCCACTGCCTCCTTTTTTCTTTACCAGAAGCAAGAATTATGTATTTTCCTATATCTGGGGCCTGATTCTGCACCACTGAAGTCAATGAGAACTTTGCCATTGACTTTGAAAAGGTGAAGGATCAGACCTCTCGGTATGATCCCCAGCTGTGCATGTCCTATAGAACAATATCCTGGAAAGTCTTAGCACTTCAGTTGGACAAATGGCTTCCTTACTTAATCACTTGAGATCAAGCTGGATTTGTCAGCTGAACATAGATCCTCTGACAATTTAAGGAGACTGATTGATCTTACATTCTTCCAGCACCAAAATAATCGAGCACACTATTTCTGTGAATGCCGATAAAGTTTAGGTTGAGTGGAATACCTCATGATTTTTTAATAAGAAAGATCCAGTTCAGAAATAAGCAGCACCAGAAAGCAGGGTGAAATCTTGTAAATCTGCTAGATAACTGATTTAGACCTGATTCAGCAAGACACATGTTCAGTTCCTGTTGAGCACAAGTCAACTTGGTGGGCTTTCATGGTTTAGTAGGGAAGTTGGACATAGCCTGGGAGAAGAGAAACAGGAAGAAAAAATACTAAAGGAAGCTCTTGACTTTGATTAAGATTTTAAATGGGAGGTGTCTGACTTTCTGCTCTGTACCTCATGCAATCATTTACACCAGTGAAAAGTGGGTATAAAACTAACAAATCAGAATGGCGGCGTTTTACATTCACTTTACCTTGCTGTCAGGGCCGGCTCGAACTATTGTGCCGCCCCAAGCAAAAAAAACCTACAAAACAACCGAGTGCCGCTCCCCACAGCAAAAAAAAAAAAAAGAGTGCTGCCCCGCCGAAACAAACCCCCCGCCCCACCCCAGCGTGTCCCCTGCTGGCGGGCTCAGGTCCCCCAAGCTGCCAGGGAGCTGCCACCGCCCCCTCCTGCCCCCGACCCAGCCCGCCGAGCACCTCCCCCACCTCAGCCATGCGCTGCCTGCCCCGGGCCCCCACAGCGCCAGGGGTGGGGAGAGGCAGAGCCCAGTTCTGAGCGGGGCAGCAGGGGAGACTGCCCCTGAGTCTCCCCAGGGCAGCGGGGCGTTTCCCTGCCCACGTGGGCTGTGCAGGTTGCCACCGGGCTGGGCAGGGGGCGCGGATCCCCGCTCACGCGCCGATAGGGCAAGTGGCTGGGCAGCCCGAGCAGCCAGGGAGCTGCCGCCACCCCCTCCTGCCCTCGGACCCAGCCCGCCACGCACCTCCCCCGCCTCAGCCCTGCGCTGCCTGCCCTGGGCCCCCACAGCTCACGTGGGCGGGGAAATGCCGTGCCGCCCTGGGGAGACTCAGGGGCAGTCTCCCCTGCTGCCCCGCTCAGAACCGGGCTCTGCTTCTCCCCACCCTTGGCGCTGTGGGGACCCGGGGCAGGCAGCCCAGGGCTGAGGCAGGGGAGGTGCGCGGCGGGCTGGGTCCGGGGGCAGGAGGGGGCGGCGGCAGCTCCCTGGCAGCTCGGGCTGCCCAGCCACTTGCCCTATCGGCGCGCGAGCGGGGATCCGTGCCCCCTGCCCAGCCCGGCGGCGCCCTACACAGCCCACTTGGGCGGGGAAACGCCGCGCCGCCCTGGGGAGACTCAGAGCGGCAGCGATGGCAACAGCAGGATCCCTCCTCCCTCCCTGCGTCCCCGGACCCACTTCCCTCCCTCCCGGGTTCCTCATACACTCCGGGAGCCCCTCTCACCGCCACAGCCCGGGCTCGGCTCCAGGGGACGATGCTCTGGCTCTCCAGCGGCAGGGTTCTGTCCAGGGCCCGCCCCAAGCGGGGGGCGAGGGGGGAGGAAAAGGGCCGGAGTGCTGCCCCTTGGAAAGTGCCGTCCCAAGCACATGCTTGGAGCGCTGGTGCCTAGAGCTGGCCCTCATTGCTGTAAATGGTTACACAGGAGTAGGGCAGCAGAGAATCAGGCTCAACATGGAGCAAGATCATCTGATTCTCTTCTCACATGGCATTTACACTTTTGCAGGTCAGATATTGGCTACTGTAACTCCATGTTGCTCCATTTTTGCACCAGCTGAGAATCTGGTCCAGGTAACTCCACTGATGTCTGTGTGGTTGTTCCTGATTTGCATCAGCTGGAGAGAAGAATCAGGTCCAGTGTGTCTCAAAGTATATTCCCATGTAAACTTTTGAAAAATAGATGAAGTTTCCAAACATTTAATGCCAATGAGATATAAATCCTACTCTTTTCCTTTCTGTTTTCCCCATTTTTTAATTCTTATCTTGTGCCAGGTGAACTAGCCTTTCTAAATCATACCTGCCCCCTGAACACCTATACCACACCTCCGTGCCTGAATCTGCTTTTCTGGAGGCAGCACTTGGTCTGTGACTGACAAGAGGCTATCTGTGGCAGGATGGATTTTCTGTCTCGCTTTGCTTAAGTTGTTGGCATTCTATCTACACAGCTAATGTTCTACTCTAGTCTTTTTCTTTGATCCTCTGGTTCTATCTCCCCCACCCCCCTTCTAAATCACGATTTTCCTTAAATGAGTGCAGGTTTCTGGAATCTACAAATAGGGGATCTGCTGTTTTTCTTTTTCACCTTAACTCACTGACTCGACTCTATCTACTTTGTTTAATTCAAAATGTTGAAAAAAATCAGTGTTCACAAAGTGAATCTCACCCTCAGATATGCATAGGGAAGAAGTTAATTTCCTGTATATTTTGTAAAATACATTCAAGTACGTTTTCATCATGTTTTGAAAATTTATTTCTAATTGCTTAAAATGCACCTATCCCAAATTCTTGGTGCATATTCAAACTTTATCAATAAAAATACATACAATCCCTTATCAATGTTATGCATTTACATTTGTTTTCTCAAAGTTGTACAGTATGTAAAGTTAGATGGCTCTTGCCTTGAAGAGCTTATAGTCAAAAATGCATCTATTTGGCCCTCATCACCATAGTATTTGAATACTTCACAATCATTTATGTATGTATTAATATATTCTCACAACAGCATGGAGAGATAAGTATTATCCCTATTTTACAGATGGGTAGCTATGTCACAGAGAGTAAGTGACCTGACCAAGGTGACACAGGAAGTCTGTGACAGAGCTGGTAATTAAACTAGTATCTCCTTAGACCAGTGTTTCTCAAACTTGGGACGCCACTTGTCCAGGGAAAGCCCCGGTGCGCCCGGCCGGTGTGTTACCTGCTGCATCCCGCCGGTTCGGCTGATCGCGGCTCTCATTGGCTGCAGTTCGCTGTGCCCGGCCAATGGGGGCTGCGGGAAGCAGCGCGGGCCGAGGGATGTGCTGTCCGCCATGTGCCACAGCCCCCATTGGCCAGGCACAGTGAATACAAGCCTGTAGGGCCTGTAGGAATACAAGCCTGTAGGGACCAGGACTGGAGGAATCCTATGTGCTCAGTCAGTGCCAGTGTTTTTCCAGCAGCTTGAGAGTGGGATCAAGAAGCTGAGATTAATTTATGCAGGAACTCCTCTGTTTATCAGCTGCCGCAGCTCTGCATTTCACTCAGTGGTTTTCAAACTGTGGGTTGCGATCCAGTACTGGGTCACAGAACGTAAGGCACTGGGTCGCGGCGGCTCTGGTCAGCACCGCCGACTGGGCCGTTAAAAGTCCCATTGGCAGTGCTGCCCGGCCAATAAGAGCGGGGGGGGGGGGGAAGAGGGGAGCCTGTGGGCACGAGCCACACGGATCCGCTTGTGCGCCTCTGCTTGGGAGCTGGACCTGCTGCTGGCTGCTCAAGGGCACAGCACGGTCTGTGGTGCCAGGACAGGGCACCCCTGCTGACCAGGAGCCACCTGAGGTAAACCCGCACCCCAACTCCCTGACCCAGCCCTGAGCCCACCCCACAGCCAAACCCCTCATCCCCACCCCCAGCCCAGACCCCCTCCCACATCCCAACCCCCGCCCTAAACCTGAGCTCCCTCCCACACCCTGAACCCCTCATTCCCAGCCCTGAGCCCCTCATCCCTAACTCCGTTGGGTCACAGGCATCAACAATTTTCTTCAACTGGGTTGCCAGAAGAGAAGTTTGAAAACCGCTGGTTTAGGTGATACTGAAGCACTTACAACTGGTGTTCCTTGTTCCATGACCACCTTTCCTAAAGATGCTTTATAGTTACTGCAGTTCTGGTTATTGCATAGCAGGGTTGGGTCTTCTGTAAAATACAGGGCAAAGCCTAACACTCAACCTGCACCACTAACTCTCCAGCACCGGCACCCTAGGCTTTGTGCCGTAGTTTGCAGAAGGACGCCGGCTGTATAATGGGACACAGGGTGCACGCTACGTCAGGTATGCAATGGACGGCCGGGTGCAGGCTGCATGCCGGGCTTTGCCTTGCGCTGTGCAGCGGGACCCGGCCAGACGGTCCCGAGCGTAGGCTGGGCTTTCGCCGGCCTGTGGCCGAAGGAGATGCCCGGCGTTGACAGGAGCCCAGGGCGCAGAGGCTGCGGAACGGCGTCAGGGGCGCTGGCTGCCCTCACGCGCTGACCTGACGATTGCCAATTAGCAGGTGTCGGCGGCGGTTGTCACCACGCGGGGAGCCAGCTGTGTAGCCTCCCCCACCCCCCGCAGAGTTTAACGGAGCAACCCCCCGCCGGCGTGGGAGGAGCCTGGGGGCAAGGCAGGGGGCGGGCCGCTCCCCGCCCTTGATTGGCGCAGGGGCTGCATGATGCCACGTCCGGCGGGGGAAGCCCTGCCTTGCCGCGGAGCCTCCCCGCCCTCTCCCTTTTTGCAGGTGGTGCGCCGCTACTGCCGGCCGGGCTCATTGCTCCTGCCGGGGTCACGCGCGCTCGCCCCGGGCGCTGCTGTGCTGCTGATCCCGAGGAGAGCCGCGCCGCCTCCCCGCCCCTGCTGCTTTCACGCTCTCCCTTAGCTCCCGGCCTCAAACTTTGTCCATTCCGGGCTGTAACCGCCCCCCGCAGCAGCGCCTTGCCGGAGCTTGGGGGAGATGCGCCCTCTGCACTAACCAGAGCGTTTACACACAAGTGGGATCTGCCTCCGCTGGGATCCGGGCCGGGTTCCATCCCCCGGGAGCTCCTGCGCTCTGAGAGGCGGCAGCTGCACCATCCCTGGGAAGTCAGCCCCAGAAGAGCCAGGATTTGCCGCCCCCCCCCCCCCCCCCTTCTTCCCACTCTTCTTGCAATAGCTCTTGGAAGTCACGGGCTCTCTCCGCAGCCCGAGATCTTGCATTGTCCTGCCCAGGTCCCACTGATTTTTGCCTGTGGGTTGGGGACTTTTTTTACCCCCCCCCCCTTGCCATCTCATTTCCCCGGAGTGTTTTTTAGGGGGGCGGGGAGGAAGGGATGCTAGGGGGAAGGTGGAACTGAGCTCCCCCAGTTCCGTGCACCGTGCCTGCAAACAGCGAGCGAGCGCCGGGCAGAGGGAGAGAGCCCGTTTTGCAGTCCGGGGTCAGCGGGACCTTGGGATTGTCCTTTGCGCTGCAGGTTCGGGGGGCTCGGCGGAGAAGGAGGATGCATTTCTTCCCGTGGGGATTTTGGCTGCTGTGTGTCGCCTGCTCCTCGGCTCGGGGTGACAGTGGCAGCAAAGCGAAGAGCTGCACCGAGGTCCGGCAGTTTTATGCGACCAAAGGATTCAGCCTGCACGGGGTACCCCAAGCGGAGATCTCAGGTGAGCCTCTCTGCACCCCCAGACCCTTCCCCCGAAACACCAGGCAGCGCTCTACAAAGGCTCTCCCGTAGAGGGCAACCTCTGCTAGGAGCCCGGCTTCCCAGCCTCTCCAGCACCCAGCCTCCCAGCTCCCTATACAAAGAGACTGCGCTTTGTCACGGTCCATGGCTGGCTGGAAGGTGGGACTCAGGCAGGATGGTGCTTTGCAGAAGTGTGCAAACTGGCTGGGGGTGTTGGGCACCAGCTCCTGAGGTACTGGCAGGGCTTCTCCAAAATAAAGGGGATCCCTCCCCCCTTCTGTAGAACACTCCAGGGCGTCCCCGTCTCTTCCCATCAGATTTCTAGTAAATGAACCCACCATTTCAACAGTGATCCATCCAACTAATGGTGTGATTTCCTCTCTCCTTCCTAGATGACCGGTGCAATTAAGTTGGTGTTTATTGTATAGGAAGGTAGTCTGTTCTGGAGTGTTGGGATGAGGAGAAACACGTTTTCTTGTAGCTTTGGTATTTTTTTAAAGGAGTTAGTTAAGTCAGGGAGTGGTGAAAAGTCAGTCCTTAGATTTCTTCAGGAGGAGGGCATCCCCAGATGTGCCACACTTAACCCTTTGTATCAATTGTATAGTCTCCTGATATACAACATTTTACTTTATTCTCTGTCGTGCAAACGTGTTTAATGTCAGAAGGCTCTGAGATATCGGGTGATTGCTGTCCGTTTTTCCCCCTTTCATTATTGTACAGTTGCAGTGATCTAGGAGATTTGGGTCAGAACTCAGGATAGTCAAAATCCCATGGGTTTGATTTCAAAGCTAGAAAGTGCCCTAAGGTTACAAGAGAGAAGAATTGATTTTTTTTTCCCTAATCTTCTTTTGGATGAAAAACAGCTTAAAAAGCATTTGTCAGTTAAAAATTGAAGTGTAAGTAAAATGACCTTTGTAAGGTGTTTGAAGCAGGGCAGTAACCCCAGCCACCTACATCAGAGTTTATTCCTGCTACCTTAATACTGTATGTGGAATACAAACTAAATGTGGGGTTTTTTTGTCTATCTGTTTTTTGGCAAATACAGAGTTTTCTTTTCAGAAAATCTCTGAAACATAAATAATATTTAAGGGCCTGTTTAGGTTTTTGAAAAACCTGGGGGAAACTATCTGCTGAGACTTGCATTTATTTTTGTTTACTTTGTTTATTTTGCCTAAGTTCCGATTCACAGACTTGTGATCCATATCCGAGAGCGCTCTTGCTCACTTGTGGGAGCTTCCTAGTTCAGACAAAGCATAAGATATGCAAGCGTACGTGCCAAAGCCAACCTACAGGGACATCTCAGCAAGATTGTGGTTTGTAGTTCATTTCTAAGCTGCAGAATTTCTTATGATGAATACTTCAATAGTGTCGTTTTATGGGGAACATCATCATCATCTGACATACAAATGGAGAAGGCTGAACTTTTGTCCATACAAATGTGAACTTTTTCTGTATTGAAAGGTGGATTTTAAAGTAAAATGGGAGGTTTCTGAGAGTGAAATAGTGGAGAACTTCAATGGAGGACTTTTTTTTTTTTTAAGGGAAGGCAAAAAAGACCCTTTTCACTTGATTACAAATTATCTGTAAGGGAGAGCTTAAATATGTCATACAGCTTATAAAGTCTTCAAGGGAGTAAACATTTAAGGAGTATTGTCATGAGAGAGAGAGAGTACATGGGAGTGGATGAAACCCTAAATGAAATGATGGTAGTACAGGCTTCAGTGCTGATCATATTTTAGAATTGTGTGAAATGAATTGCATATGATATAAATATCTTGTCCCCTCAGGTTCACTGTGTAGAAAACTTCTTGTGCCTAGAAATGCTGAGATCAGTAAAGAAATGAGACAGATTTCTAGGAACCACGTTTATTATTTCTAAAGATTTACCAGCATTCATGTTTGCAATCTTAAGCAATAATGATTGAAAATATAGTATCAAACTATTTACCTTTGACAATATAGTATTGTAAACAGTGAAACTGTACAGATAAATATTATTGTTAAAACTGGTGGAATGAACAGAGAAAATATGGGGGAATACTGTCTTCACATGTGAACATTCTGCTGATGGCACAGCCAATTGTGTACTTAAAAATACAAAATGAGACTCCTTCGTGTTCATTGTTGGTGACTGTCATATGTACTTCAAACTTAGAATTTAGAAACTTTCATCTGTATTCTCTTAATATTAATATAATAAAGATAAAACATGAATATATTTTACTGTGAAAATGCACATGGTAATTTTGATTGGGCACGGAGTATATATTGTGTATGCTTCTGGTTTGATTATATACAGGATGTACTAATTGTTTAGATTATTTCAGATTAAAGGTCTTTTAAATAGATTTTCAGTGACAACTAAGCAAGAAACCATAACAGAACATTTTGTTTTAAGAGACAACTTTTTATAGCATTCCCAAAGGTACTGGATAGAATACAGCTCCACCTTTACTAGCAAATCACTTATGTTAAGCCACCAAATTTTGTTGTCCCTTTGAGCGGTCACTTAAATACAGTGAAACCTGTTTTAGCAAAAACAACAAGGAGTCCTTGTGACACTTTAGAGACTAACACATTTATTTGGGCATAAGCTTTCGAAAACGTATGCCCAAATAAATGTGTTAGTCTCTAAAGTGCCACAAGGACTCCTCGTTGTTTTTGCTGATACAGACTAACACGGCTACCACTCTGAAACCTGCCACCTGTTTTAGTTACCCACTGTAATCCGTATGACAGAAATCTGTTCAGCTCAAGATTCCAGTCACTTCTGTAAATGTCTTCACAACAACAAACAGTAGGAGCAATTTTAGTTTAGTAAGAAGTGCTGACTGGGGTAGTTCAGTAAAAGCAGAGCCAGGCTGCTCATTACTAGAGTCCCTGTGAGAGAAGTTTCCCAGTGCCAATCTTGTGGCTTGTCAAACGTGCAAGGATTGCCATAAGCGCCACCAGTTCTTCACTCTTTGGAGGCAACTACATTTTATCCTCTTCCTCCCCAAGAAGCTCCTGCTGTTTTTCCTCCTCCCGTAGTCTTCCTCTTTAGCAAAGGAGGAACTTGCTTTATTGCCCCATGGCTTTGGCTGCCAAGAGAGAACTATGGGTGGCCGTCTTGCTCCTGGATTGTTAGGACTGGCTCAGGAGTCTGGTATCATCATTAAAGGGCCCATGCACCCTAAAACTCCTCTTGACTTCAGAAGAAGTTGAGGGTGTACCAGGCTGTGACTCAGAATGAGTTAGCTGCATTTATGTTGGTTTTAGCACACTTCAGATGTTTTAATCGGCAATTTTTAATGATTTAAGAGGATTATGACTAATATAAAAACTCCTTGGCTCAGCAGATGGTAGTTCCTGCTTATGAGTGTACAAAGCAGCTAGAGAGGCAACTACACTGTTGTTGTTTGTTGTTAGCTCAGTAGCATATACAGATCTGATTAAGGGAAGAGTCCAGCCTCCCTGGATTTCTCATGAAATGTATAGGGTGGGTTTCTAACTTTACATTAATGTTTGTACAATGTATTGAACATGTATAAGCACTCTAAATATGTCAGGTACTATTATTAAACGTGCTCTAGGAAGAGATAAGGTGTTAAATCTCATGGCTTTGAAGTCAATGGCAAAACTCCCAAACATTAAAAAAAAAAAAAACAAATCTACCCATATCAGTAATCTCCGCATCCCAACCTGACCCTGATTCCCATATAAATATCTGCTTTAGGGATGATTTCTAAACTAAGGGGAGATACTTCCTCCCCTTGCACATGGTGCAGTTGGCAACATTCGCCAGGCCCACATCTACTCAGCTGGTAACTGGCTGGGCAGAGGTTTCCTGCCATTTGGGGAGTATTCCCAGGACTTATTGCCCGAAGACCTCATAAAGACCACAAAATTTTTGAAATATCCATCCCGCTCATCACTAGCCTGTTGACTGGGGTGCTTTGAGTTGAGTTGGGGCCCTTTACACGGATTCTTGAGCAGGGTTATGTGTTTAAATGTGACTGCTGTGAGAGGGCAGTATGTTGTTTGAATTAATTTACCCCAAGACACCGCTTCTTAAAACTTGGTTCCCTCTCATGCTGAGCCAGAGATTGCATGAGATGGGGGTAGCATGGGCAAATGGTGAGCAAACTGCAGAATTTATTTTCTGTGTGTTTTGAGCTAGCATGGGTACCCACTTTTCAAGGCAATTCCGCTACTCACCTGTGTAAGTATCACTTAACCCTGTGCATTACTGGCTGCTTAGTTTGTCTGAGTCAGAACCACTTGCTTTCATCTCTCAGATCTTCTAGCCTCCCACAAACTGTTCCTGTGACTACATTACGCTCTTTGTGAGAGAGACATTGTCAAGTGTATGTGTGAGAGTCATTGTAGGGATGTTAGCTGAATTGAGCAGTACTGTTCTTTTACTCTCTGTACAGGACCTAATTTGATGGGGATTTCAGGATATTACTGTGTTAATGACAAATATAGGAATTTTGTTCTTTGAGCTTTTCTAGAGACCTGCAGTAATAAAGCTACAGGCACAATAAATGGCAAAACTACAGATGAGATATAAAGAATAGAATGTGGGATTTTCTGTTCTTAAACCACAGGTCTCTGCCACTTGATCTAAAGGTGAATCTCCATTGTCTACCAGTAGTAGCAGCAGGGTTTATTATATCATCTTTGTGTTGTAGCCATACCAGCTAAGTATGTTACAGTACTGGTGGGCTTGTTATGAAGAAATTAGATTAGCTGAAAGAATAATTCTCCTGGTCCTGCAAACTTGGTAGTACTTCTGAAGAAGCAACACATGCTAAATTGTATCCTGTTTTTACTAAATTTGGCAATGATCTTGGTATGAATATTAGAACAGGTTTTGGTTGAATGTGATCCTTTTCATGCCAGTCCTTTTTTAAAAATTGATATGTTTACATATTTTCTGCTTGGTGATTGTTCTAAATTCTCAATACAATATGTGCATACACATACTTGTCAAAATCACACGTATGGAGCAAAACAAGCGCCCTCTGGTAGCTAATTAGTAGGGCACTACCAAATTCATGGCCATGGAAAAACACATCGTGGCCCATGAAATCTGGTCTCCCCCGGAGAAATCTGGTGTTTTGTGTGCTTTTACTCTATGCTATACAGATTTCACGGGGGAGACCAGCGTTTTTCAAATTGGGGGTCCTGACCTAAGAGGGAGTTGCAGCGGGGTCACAAGGTTATTTTAAGGGGGGGGGGGGTCCTGGTAATGTCACCCTTCTGCACTGCCTTCAAAGCTGGGTGTCCAGAGAGCTGCAGCTGTTGGCCGAGTGCCCAGCTCTGAAGGCAGCATCTTGCTAGCAGCAGTGCAAAAGTAACGGTGGCAGTACCATACCATGCAGCTCTTATTTCTGTGTTGCCTTCAGAGCTGGGTGGCTGGAGAGCGGCAGCTGCTGACTGGAGGCCCAGCTCTGCAGGCAATAGCACAGAAGAAGGGTGGCAATACCATACCATGCCATCCTTACTTTTGGCAGCAGCTCTACTTTCAGAGTTGGGCTTCTGGTCAGCAGCTGCTGCTCTCCAGCTGCCTAGATCTGAAGGCAGTGCCGCCACAGCAGCAGCACAGAAGTAAAGCTAGCAGTACTGCAACCCCCTCCTACAATAACTTTGCGACCCCACCCCCAACTCCTTTTTGGGTCAGGACCCCTACAATTACAACATGGTAACATTTCAGATTTAAATAGCTGAAATCATGAAAATTATGATTTTTAAAATCCTTTGACAGTGAAATTGACCAAAATGGACCATGACTTTGGTAGGGCCCTACTAATTAGAACCTAGGTCCCACAGGTTTAAGCAGAGAAGGTATACCCTACTGGACTGAGGCTCAGATTTTGAAAGGTATTTAGATGTTGCTGTTCTCAGGTAACTGACTTAGGAGTCTAAATCTCATTTTCAAAAGGAGCATAACACTCAGATCTTCAGAGGTATTTAGGGACCTAACTCCCATTGAAATCAGTGGGCCATAAGTGGCTAAGTCCCTTCTGAAAATGAGAGAGACCTAGGCCTCTGAGGGTATGTCTGTGTAGCTGCTGGGAGGTGTGATATCCAGCTCAGTTAGACTTGAACTAGCACCCTAAACCTAGCAGTGGGGCTGCAGCAGCATAGGTGGCAGCGTGGGCTAGCCACCCAAATACTCTCCTGCCTGACTCCCTGGGAACATACTTAGTTGACCAGCCCACTATACATGCTGCCATGGCCACACTGCTGTTTTTAGATCAAGCAAAGCTAGCGCGAGTATATCTACCTGAGCTGCGAATTACACCTCCCAGCTGCTGTATAGACATACCCAGAATCAGTTAGGGGTTGCAATTAAAAAATACATTTAAAAATCAGGCCCCTAGTGCCTGCCTCGCTCATATTTAAAATCTAGAAGGCTGTATATTAAAATGTTCTTCAAGTTTCTTTTAAAGGATTTGCCTTTCTTTCAGTGTGAGATGGATGACTAAGTTCTCACCACATAATTATCATTATCAGCTGCGTCTGACAAAAATATTTCAACAACTCCTTTTGTTGGAGAAGCAAAACACGATTAAAGTCTGATTTCCCCCCCCCCCCCCAAGAAAATGTGGATGCATGTATAGCTTGAATTCCTTTTGTTTGAAAATCCATAGCCTCTCCTCCTTGTTTCTGTCCCATCTAGTCTTGCCACATGACTGTTCAGTTCTTCTGTTTTTATCTAGAGAGTCTAATATCAGTGAAATCTCAAGACCTGCAAATATGTTTGATAAGATCAGAGCGGGTCAGCTTTTAGATGATGGAGCTGTTAGGTTTGGCAGGACTGAAGCAGGTGGTTCTGTTTTACCAGTTGCATTCAGGAGACTGTATAGACTCATTCTTGCGGCTAATTTAAATGACTAGTTGTGCTTGTACTTTAAAAAAATAGGTTGCTGACTTTGCTAGGAAAATATTGAGTTCAGAGCCAGAGTTTTCTTAACTCAAAATAGTAATGATTAAAAATAGAGGGCTTGAAAAATCTGCTCACTGGTAGTGACTGTGAACCTTTTTCTGATGAGTATGGGGACCTAATTTAACTCGCAGTTGCCATTGGAGTCAATGGATTATTACTTGTATTGCAGAAGCACCTAGGATTTCCAGTCATGGACCAGAACCCCATTGTGTAAAGCACAGAACAAAAAGATTGTCCGTGCCCCAAAAGACCTTGAAGAATGAATAGTAAGACTGAGCTTGCCACATGACCGGGCTCTAATGTAATCTGACTGGGGTCAGGGGATAACGTGCTGTCTCTTGACAACACTCCTGTGTGTCAGTCATTATTGCACTGACAACTTTCTCAGACTTCTTGTAGCTTGCTTTAGAGCTCTCGTGTGAGATTATGAAACTGCGCCTGGGGAGAGGGTATGGTCACTGGTAGTGGGGAGCCAGCTGGGATTTAATTGTCATTAAACTTTGAAATTCCCAGCCTAAATTTCCAAGGAGCTCAAATTCTATTGAAATTCGATGGCATGTAGGTACTGTAGTTCCTTAAGCTGCTTTGAAAACCCAGCCTCTATTTGCCATTTTCTAGCCTGGCTCCTTTATTTTGGACAGCTTTTTGGTAGGCTTTTTTTCTTCTTTCCAGGGTAGCTGCTTTAGTACATTCAGAGTTGTAGATCTTGTCCTGAAACATGCAAATGCAAGTAGAAAAAAGGGGAAGACAAAGCAAATATTGGGCAAGCAAGTAGCATTATGTATGATGCTGGTAGCAAGAGGACATTCTGTCCTAGGGCACTGTTAGGCACTAATAACTGCATACACCATGATGATTAAACAAGGCATGGTTTCCTGGAATAAATAAATAAATGGATATATGCCAATCTCCTAGAACTGGAAGGACCTTGAAAGGTCATCGAGTCCAGTTCCCTGCCTTCACTAGCAGGATCAAGTACTGCCCCCTGACAGATTTTTGCCCCGATCCCTAAGTGGCTCCCTCAAGGATTGAACTCACAACCCTGGGTTTAGCAGGCCAGTGCTCAAACCACTGAGTTACACCTTTATTGGCGGGAAGGATATCTAGCTTCCAAGATGATGTGTGCATGAATTACACCTGCTCAGAGGAGCAATGGCAGGGTATCTCTTGTGTTGGAAACACAGCCAGCTACCTGCCACGCCATGTGGAGTGCATCTGTTTGCTCGTAACATCTTGGTTTACTTCTGTTTTTGATTAGACATGAAATACCCTCAGTATTCCATGAATCAGTTGCATTGCAATACGTATTTAGGAAATTTCATAAAATTCACTATTCTTGTGATAGATATGAAAGAATTTCTCCCTGGTAAGGTTTTGGTTCTCCTTAGGAAGAACTGAATTTAACTGAATGTTAATTCCTGTAGGGTGACACTTAATAAAGTTAGATGGTTGTATATTAACTTTTCATCCACCTCTCCTAAACTTTGTGCATAGACTGAATGCTTTTCTTAAGGACTATCATGCAAAAATATAATTTTCTGAAAGAAATCAAGGCTATCCTGTACATTAGCAAATGAATTTCCAAAGTGCAAGTTAATGTGGTTAGGGTGAATTTTTTTCTAAGACTTGACAACAATCCTATTGTTTAAAAAATGACATTTCCAGGCATGGTTATGTCACCATCTGTTCCACCCTGCAGGGTTTCCCTTAAGAAGTGCCCACCCCATTTGTTCCTTTGCTTAGACTAAAACACTGAGCTATAAGCATACCTTTAAGCCCCAAAACACATCTCGCTTTTTGAACACAGAACCATACTTTTTAAATTGCTTTCTGCTGTCCTGTACTGAAATCCTGGATGAAGGAGGGATGCTGTCTTTAGAGGCATCAGTTCTGTCTGTTCTCTTATAGTGATTTATATGGTGGTGTATCGCCATTGCTTTCAGTGGAGCCTCTCTGGCTTCACACCAGAGTAAGTAAGATGAGAATCATGCCCATCACTTTCAGCCCTTATGGAGGTCCATCTTGGAGGCCACTCCTGCAGACAGTTACTATTGGGTGTAGTAATGAGAGGGGAAGGATGGT
Source organism: Macrochelys suwanniensis (assembly GCA_033296515.1). NCBI lineage: Eukaryota > Metazoa > Chordata > Testudines > Chelydridae > Macrochelys > Macrochelys suwanniensis. Next base: position 43,427,625 of record CM065783.1, read on the forward strand.
CTGGTGGGTAGGATGCTAACCTGGGGCAAGTCTATTAGTCTCTACATCTTTAGGCACCTGCATACCTTTTACAAATCTGCTCAGCTATGCCTCCATTCCCTATCTGTCCTATGAGGATAATAGCAGTTACCTACTTCTCCCAGGTGTTGTGAGGATAAATACATTGAAAGATTGTGAGTTGCTCAGCTTCTATGGTAACCGGAGCCATATAAATACCTTACCTAGATGGTCCCTAGTATTGTGACTAGTTCCATTTAAATGACTTGAGATCACTCATGGTGGTCAGCACTATGTTTGGTCGTTAGCGTTTGCAGGAGCAGTCGCTTGTTTACTGTCATGTTAGGGTCTCTTCTCTGGTAGTTAACTCCCCCCCACTCCCACCCCAACTCTGATTAAAGCAAAGATTTCTTTTTTAAATCTGACATCCAGCTCTCTTCTCCTCTGATGTCTATATACACCGACATCCAGCTACTCAGAATATGTTGTGCCCCTGACAGTTGAAACTATGCCTTTAAGTAACGTTTGATTCCCCAGTGATCAGATTACCTCCATTGACAGTTTGACTTCTGTGAAAAATAATGAAGCTTTAGACTGTAGACACTTTAAATGCTTGTCTGTACATGACAGAACTGCAAGTTGGGTCAGTGACGGCTGCCCAGTAATGGGTTTCCATTTTAGTTCCAATTTTGCAGACATAAAAAACTCCTTTGTTTCCTTGTGATTTGAATATGCAGTGTGTGCTGTGCAATGGTTGTCCAAAACACACTAGTTCTGTTTTTTTGTTTAGAAAATACATTAATCATAATTGTGTGGACTGTATTGACATTATAAAACTTTTTTTTTTTTTTTGGTTCTTTCATGTACAATGCAGTCTAAATCAGAAGTACATAATTACCCAACTCTTATAAACTCCTATACTGGCAACGTGAACAAACTATTTTTTTAAAACTACCATGTATTCTACTAAAGCACTCTATAAAAAAAATTTTAGTATGATTTCAATGAGCAACATGACAGCACTTATGCAACATTCAGTACTTTATATGATTAAATACAGATACTGTATGACAAATAGTTTTGACTTGCAAAAATGGTATTTTATAGCATTGTAAAACTATACTATATAATTCTTTCAAAATATCTCCCAGGTCTTTATTTTACACAAGCTTCTTGTTTTCTGACTGGTTTGGGGGAGGGGACAAGAAAAAAAATTGAAAAGCTATTACTTTCATCATTCAGTCTTTTTCTGGATGGGAGAAAAGTACAATAGAGGGTGTGTTCGGAGATTAAGCTTAACTGTACAGTTTGTATAAAAACTGAAAGGAACTCATGCTTTAGTCTCTTCTGAGACTCCTGAGTGTTGACAATATTAAAAAAAGAAAATAAACTTGCCCTCAGTTTAACTTGTGCCACTCCAGTAAAGTCTCTGGGGTTGTACTGGCATAACTGGGGGCTTGAAAGGATATTAACTGTGTCAGCATTTCTCTAGCTCCAGCTATCTCAATAAATGAGTTAAATTGCGGAAGGAAGGTCTTGTGGTTACTTGGATAGGAGTGGGAGGAAGGAGGTCTGGGTTCTGTTCCCAGCCCTGAGGCCCCAGTTTTCACGGAAGTGCATGCAAGTCACTTCACTTCACTTCACTTCTCGCCACTCTGTGACTCCGTTTCCTCATTTGTAAATGTTAAATGGGGATGTTATTTCTTAATTATCTCATGGGAAGTGGGAGGGTTGTGGGGCTTAATTTATTGGATTGTAGAGCACTTTGCTCTTCTATAGCACCTTCCATCTAGGCATCTCAGAGTTGCTCTCTTTCTGACATAGTTGCTTGGCTTTACCCAGCTGTATGAGTTTAAAACAGTTGTATAACTATTTCCCAGTTTACAAACATCTGTTTGGCTTTGCTGCAGAATTCCAAATAATCCCTGCTAAAACTCTTTTCATTTGTGGGAGGTCTCACATAGGCTTCCACATTGTGGGAACAGAGTATCTTTATTGAATTGGATCTGTATGGCCAGACTGTGGCTTTAAGACATGCACTGGGAGTTTGAGGTGGGGCTGCACTGTAATGGGTGGACTTTCCCCAACTCATCCAGAATTTTATTGGGGCTGAGCCCATGCTGGGGTGGGAGCTCTGCCCACTGGGGCTGGTTCAGATCTACTGGCAACTGCAGCAGAGTTTTGGAGTGGGTCTTAGCGTATGTTCTTCTGTTCACCTTTGACTAGAGCTACTACCAGCAACAGAGGCCTAGTGATGTCCTAAATACTTGACTTTAAGTCTCATTGAAGTTAATATTAGAGTTAAGCATGTGCATAAATCTTTGCAGGATGGGAGCCTATAGAGCAGTGGTCTCCAAACTGTGGGGCGTGCTCCACTGGGGGGTGGGTACAGAGGAACGTTTAGGGTGCCATACGATGGGACCTGGGCCAGCCCCCATGGGGGGCAGGGAGGGAGCGCCACCCAGCTCCACTCCAGCCCGAGCCACAGCCCCGCTCCGGCCCCAGGACAGCTCTGCCTCTATCCCCAGCTCCTCCCCCATCCCCAGTTCTGTCCCCAGCTCTGCCTTCAGCTCAAACTCCACTGCTGACCCAATTGTGCAGTAATGGAGGGGGAGTGTGGACAGATTCCATTACTGGTAAGGGGGCGGGGGCATGACAGGAAAAGTTTGGGTACCACTGCTATAGAATATGGGGATGATGGTGGAGCTCATGCAGAGAGTGTAAGGAGTGGGGAAGGCTCCTTGCATCCTCATCCTGTTCATCTTTGCAGCTGATCTGTACAGGTGCATATCTGCTCTGTCCTGCAAAACATCTTCCTGGGTTCTCTTGTTCTCTCTCTTTGTACTTTGCATTAAGATTTTTACAGCAGTTGCACTTAGATCCAGGCTGTGGCATGCAAGTTTATTTGATCATGTAACAAGCAGTTTCGGTGTTCTTTAATTATTATAATAATATTAATAATCAGTGACCAGATGATGAGTAAAGGCAGATCTGTTTGTAAATTTCTGGTACATACTGGCAGCAATTAAGCACAGAAGGAGTTTGGATGCTGGAAATGCTAACTACATTACATTAATTAATTTGGGTACTGTTAATTTGTATTGCATGATGATGCATGATTGTTGCTTGTTAAATATACAAATCCAGGCTGAACAAATTGGTAGTGCAGGTCATTCTGATATTAAGCAGCAGAATTTTAGTAGGTGGCCTAAATGATTCCAGATTTATCGAGTTGGAGGTGGTAATATGGTACTGTAAATTACTTATTTTTCAGGGAAATCAATTTAAATATGTGATCTGTTATGGATTATAATAGGAGTTTTTTGATAGCCTAATTTATGCTGTACAGTGATTTATACTTTCCTGTGCACATACAAGCATGAACTTTTCTAAGAGAGCTGGTTATAGAGGTTTTTTTAAAAAGATTATTATACTACGTGAGTGTCGCTAATGAAGCCCATATTCTAGCTTGGGTGTGTGGGTGTGTGTTTTAAAGTCCCATTGGTATCAATAGTAGTTTTGCTCCCAAAATGGATGGTGATTATGGCTTCTTGGGGCTTCATGTTTCCATTGTATAAAATAATCCCAAAATAGTAGGTAAAGTCTTTATTGACTGTGGGCCAGATGCAGCCCCTGGGCGGTACATAGGCACATGACTTTAGAGCCATGGTTGGGAGGGGAATTATGAGGTCCAGTTTTTGTACCCTAGACTCTGCAGAGTTTATAATCCCAGAGAAATTCCAGAATGAGGGGGAGGGATTTGGCCCACATGGTTTAGTGTTTGCCTTCTTCCCTGTATACACTTTCTGTTGATGGAATTAATCACACTCATGACAGGTGATCGCCCACTCCCGAGCTGGCTGTTAACATTGCAGTTTTATTGTTCTCCTGTCTGTGTGAAAAGTATTCAAGGCGTGAATTTGGTACCTATTGTCTCTTCAAGAAAAGAGTTTTGTAGTAATTAGCTCTGCTTCAAGATGAAGGTGAGCAATTACATACAAACCAGAACCACGTTTAGCCTGCTGTATAACCAGATATCACAGTTTGGGCAGTAGTTTAGAGGACATCTTGTTTTATCTCTGTCCGTACTTACTGCCCTTTTCAGCCACAGAACCATTTAAAGCCTCAGATGTTTCCACGATGCAAAAATAATTTTGCTATGGAGATCACTGCCCATTTTTGACTGCTGATTTTGCTGCTCTTGGGTTTTCCTGGAAAATGCAAACCTACAAACAAATGTAGCACTTTTTTTCTGGGTTAATTAAAGTAAATTTTTAATTAAATCTGCATAGGTGCTAGCAAATGTAAATGAGTAAAGACTACAGTGAGACTTTGCTCTTATTAAATAGAGTGAATACTTTCAGACTTGGGGCACATTTTAGTATTAAACCAAAAAAGAGAGCGAGAGCCACTGTGTTTAATGTGCAATATAGTTTGCTGCAGTATTCTGGGTCAGCTGTCTGGGGGTTTGAATTGTGTCCTTATAAGTAACACTGCACTTTATATTGCAGTGAAGCAATCTCCTGTCAGTCATAAATTCAATATTTTTTTTCCTGTTAGTGTTACATTAAATGGCAGCACTTAGGACTGAAATCCCTAAATATATCTCCAATTTTACTAGTGTATGTATATCCAGTACAAGTGATACCCTGTATTATCATGCCATCACTAGTAGATTTTCTTCATGTTACGTTACTGAGCATTCACTGTCCTTTTGCCAACGAGGGGAATAGACTTCTGGAATTACCTTGCTCATGTAGTTTGTATGTACAACACTGTTTTTAAAAAATTTAAAATAAAAAGAAAACGAGAGAGAGAATAAAGTGCCAGAACCCTTTCTCCCCCCCCCCCCCCCCACCCCAATCCCTTTGTTAATTTGCAGATGATAGTGACTGGTAAAATTTCATAAATGAAATGCAGAAACCCTTCAAACCCCCCTCGCCCCCAGCTAATATGTTAGAATAAAATTCAGATTAAGAGAGACACTGGCAAAATCTGGGACATTGATAGATAAAACCACATCCCTAATGAAGGTCTTTTGGGAGTTGGAAGAAAGCCCATTCTGTCGTTGGTATACAGCATTTTTAGTTAGCAAAATTTAAAATAAAATCCTTTTCTCAGTTTACCTTTTTTCTAATGTGTCTGAAATATGACACCTCATGACATCAAAGAAGTGGTCTTGTGGTTAAGGCACAAACTGGCTGAGACTCAAGATCGGAGTTCAATTTTCTGCTCTTGCACAGATTTCTGATGCAACTTGCTTAATTTTGCTGTGCCTCAGTTCCCCATCTGTCAGTGGGGCGGGGTAAGAAGACTTCCTTCATTTTGTCAATTTACATTATAAGCTCTTTGGGGCAGGATCTGTCTCTTACTGTGTGAATACATGGTCCCACTGTGCAAGAGACTATAATCTCCTTTGGGGCCTCTAGGTCATACTCTAGCAAAAATAATAAACAATAACAACATTGCTTAGGGCCAGATTCTCCCAGCCTTACTTATTATGAATAGAGTCAATGGGGCTATTTACTTGTGGAATAGAATTCCATACTACTCAACCTGAGTAAGCTCTCTGACATTTGTTGAACAGATTTTATGGGCATGTTGTTGGGCTGTTTTTTGTTTTGTTTTATCATTACTCATTGATTTCAGGTATCCAAACAACTTACTTAGTAAGTGAGAAAAAAATAAAATCTTCTAATGTGTATTTGTTTTTGTCTTCTAATTATCTCCAATTCATTACTCTACATTTAATTTAATGGGTGATGAACTCTGGCTCATTGTGAGGTGGGAAGGAGCTGTGTTAGAGAGAGCGGAAATCATACATTCAGGGGGGGAAAAAACTGGACTCCATGCATCCCCAGAGACTCTGGTCAGAGTCAGGAGCCAAAATTCTAGAGTCCTTGAATACTTAAGTATGGAATGGAGAGTCAAGTTTAGCCATGAGGAGTGCAGATGTCACCTTTGCAGATTTGAATGTAGGTTAATAATTATTTTAGTTGGTTGCATGCCTGGAGTTGCATTACATTTGTTGTGTTATTTTTAGTGAGTTTTGAAGCCATGGAGTAATATATAGTCTGTTATTTTTATATTGATATAACAGTGTCTAATACAGTAGAGTTTCATGTAATTGAATCTTAATTATTACAGACAGCTTTTCAGTATGAAACTATGGTAACATTTAATGTGACAAACTACTTTTCACAATGAAGTTAAACAGTTTATTCTTCCCATTTTAAGCAGAGCCAGGGGGATAAATAATTCATTCGGTGGTAGTAGCACTATGATCTCTGACTCCATGCTGATAAAAGTATATGCCATGTTGTAGTAGCAATATATGCTATGTGCTTCTCGTTGCTTTTTTAATATTGTTTCCTTTAATTTTTATTTGACTTTCATCATGAAAAGTCCAGTCAGCCACATGTGACAGATGTTAGTTCTGTTTCTTAAAGCATTACCGGAAGGTACTCAAATACTATTTTGATGTACATGTTATCAGAATCTGAACAGAATAGAATATATACAGATGCCTGGTAGCAGTAGTAATTTTGTTTTCAAAGCATTAGTTCCACTCAACCCTCCGGGCCAAGGTACTTGGGGTGTGCTTTTGTTAATTTAACAAAAATTAAAATGCAGTAATATTTTAAAACATTCTACTTACTAATTAACATAATACAACCATCCTCCTTTGACTACAATACAGAAAATTAAAGGGGATTTAAAACAAATGGCGAGGGAGCAATAAATGTGGGTCAGAAATGATTATTCTACAAATTAATATCACTATATTCACCCTTTGCTATCTGCTATTGTGTTTATACATGCTGATTCATAGGTGAATGACTGTGCGTCTACTCTGTAGCTATTCTCACACACACACACACAAAGGAGACTGAGAATGATTCCTTGACTTCTCCTTATCACCAATTTTTGCCAGGGTTAAGACACTGAAAGCAGACCTTGAGGGCTTGCAAATACACTTGTAGTTGGCAGAAATATAATTTTCCCATCAGTGTATTGATCAGCATTTTCAGCTAGACTAATCAAAAGGAATGGAGACATTTCAGTGGACTAACATACAGCACTGTTTCTGAACTGGCAGCATTTCACAAAAAGGTTGAGACTTGTGCATTTGTTGAAGACTTGCATGAAAAGTTTATTATTGCCTTGCTACTGTATCCTGCCTGATCATCAAAGGAAGACAGCTGAAGGCACTCCAATGTTTGACCCACTCTCAGCATCAAGTTCATGTTATGTTATCCTAGAAACAGCAATGCCAGCACTAGAATGTTAATCTGCCTTAAAGTTTATACTCTAGAAGACATTCTTTCTTTTAGTTCCAGGGAGGGGGTTTTGCTTGCCCCTTGTTGCCCACACAGCTTGTCTTAGTGTTAATGACACCAGCCTGCATTTGTATAAAGAGGAGAGGAGAACATAACACTTTCAAATTTGCAAATCACAGTTGCATTTCTGTCAGCTTTGGCAGTTAGAGTTTTTGGTAACTCTCATGGAGACAATCTGGTTTTAATTTAAAACCCTCCCTGAAGAAAGGAAAAGCTGGCAGCTGAGAGATTTGGCAGAGTATCCTTATGTGAAGCTTCTGTCTTTCTTATTTTCTATGATTTGTGTTAGGAGGAGGAAAAATTATTCTTTAAAAAAAATACCCCTAAATTGGCCAAGTACGAAGGGCCATATTTCTGCAATTACCACCTGTACCAGTTCTGCAGTAAATCAGGATTTCTCATTTGATGAGCAGTTCTAATTAAGCAAATAAAGACTGCTTACCTTGTGCTTAATACAGTCTCTCTGCTGCTTTTCATCTGATTGAGATAAGCAGAGGACACAGGGTCACGCTCTAAGTTTATTTATTCAACAAGGCAAGGTACTGGGAGTCTGAGGTTGGGCCTTCAGCCTGCTGGCAACATTGAGGGCAGAGCTGGGCCTGTCAGTCACCTGTGTTGCTCCACCTGGAGAGCCTCTCTCATTCTCTTTGCCTGTACATCAGTAGTAAGGTGGGAAACGGGCTTCACGCTGTAGAGTTTAGGTTCCCCGTTTGTCTTACATGTTGTTCAACTTGACCTGCCTAAAATGAATATATTGGGCCCTTTGTTGGCTCTTCAGGGCTGGTAGACCTGAAATTTGGCAAAGTATTTTCCCCTTGCATTGGAACAGAACTTTCTCCTAAAGTAACTCAGCAGTTAGTCTCCCCTCACAATCTTAGGGCTTGTCTCCATTGCAGGAGTTAGCACAAGTCAGTACCCTTGACCTAGCTTTGCTCAAGTGGTGGCAGCCACACTATGAAACAACACTCAAGCTTCATAGAGGGATTGAATCAGCGGAGTGATTGGATTACCTGCTCATGAGTTGTGCTAACTGGAGTTGTAGCTGCATTTGCACTGCATCACTAGTTTGAGTGTCAGCAGCATGTAAGCTTCAACCCATACCTCTTGACAGGCCAGCTAGCTTGAGTTTAAAGCACAATTTAACACAAGCTAGAGATTGCTCTGTGTGGATGGGATTTGGGTTGGGGCAACACTTGTGTTACATGCTGCAGTGAAGTCAAACCCTCACAAGCAAGGGGCTCTGGTGAAAATTTTCACTCCTCCTTGGTGGAGACCTCTGCCTTTTCTGCAGCCCAAATCAGGATTGGGAGACTGCAGCCTCTCCCGGGAAGGATTGTACGCTAGGCCTCTGTCTCCCAGAGTGAGGCAAATGGAGGAATGGGGGAAGGAAGTATCACATAATCTTCCAGGGTCAGTTCGAAGTTGCATGCTTTAGTTCCTAAATTCAACCCAGAATCTTTTGCACTATCCATAAAGGAAGTGTGGTGGTAGCTAATGCACAGCTTTCTGGAAAACCTTGAAGATCCAGAGACATCCGATGTGTATACAGATGACGAGAAACCAGGATACCATTTTGGATGTAGAAACCAGAAAGGCCAAAGAATTCAACAGCCAAAGTAGAGTAGTCATAGTTTGGCTTGGTGGTGAGTGACTGCTGTGATGCAAGTGCTATATTCCAGCAATACCCTATTAGATCAGACATCCTAGACAGCAGCCTACTTAGCCTATGCCTAACGTAGCAGCACCACCTCATTTCATAAAAAAGAGAAGGAATATCTCCTTCATCGTGGCCTGGAGAAGTGACATAAGATCTTTAGAGCTGTTGTGAGCTAATGAATAATATGTTCACTTTGAAATATTTCAGATTCCACACTACAAAGAGATGATAAAAGTATATTTTACCTTATTTGATTATAGTGGTTTCTTCTGAGTGTTTTTGAATGTGTGGGAGGGGAGGAGAGTTTGTTTGCTTTGGTTTTAAATAGGTTTTGTAATATTTTAAAAGTGTGTTTTTTATAGCAAAGTAAAACATCCTTATGGAAATTATTACTGTACTCTTGTATTATAGGTTCAGTTTTACCCCTTTACAATTTTTAATCCACTCCCGGGTGGAGATTTTCTATGCCTAGAGCAAGTTTTGAAGGCTGAGCTCTAAACCCTGTTATACAGGGGATGGGGATCTAATGAAAATGCTGACTAACCTGAACTACAGCAGTGCTGCCCAGGCTCGGCTACAATATAAGCAGCTTGTAGGAATAATTTTGAACCAACTTTTAATCAGTCTTCTACAGACTTAAAGGGACTCTGGAGGGAGTCCTGTCCAGTCCTCCTCAATCAGTGTAATAGCAGCTGTGATGTGAAGTCCTGAGAATGGCAATTGTAAAATAGCTGAAAAAAAGGGCATCTCCAGTGTTCTAAGAGCAGGCCAGAGGGATACTTCCCCCTCACCTACACGTGCACACCAGTTTGGGATAGAGGTGTACAGGGGGAAGGAGATTCTGGTCTCATTGCTTCCTGTCCCTGTTAAACTTTGTCTTGGAATTTTGAAGCCTAACCTGCTGGGTCATCCCTATTTTTAAATTCAGTCTCTGACTGAACGTCTATTGAGAGGTGGCGGTAGCTCTCTAAGGCTTGGTCTACACTGGTGGCGGCGGGGGGGGAATCGAGCTAAGATATGCGACTTCAGCTACGAGAATAGCATAGCTGAAGTCGATGTACTTAGATCGACTTACCACGGCGTCTTCACAGCACTGAGTCGACTGCTGCCACTCCCCCGTCGACTCCGCCTGCGCCTCTCGCTGCGGTGGAGTACAGGAGTTGACGGGAGAGCGCTCAGGGATCGATTTAGCACGTCTAGACTAGACGCAATAAATCGTCCCCCGATAGATCGATTGCTACCGGCCAATCCGGTGGGTAGTGTAGACATCCCCTAAGTGTATTTATAATCTGCCGTCACATATAAATTTACACAATAACTAGGGGCATTTAGCATTATGTATTTGATATGCTGCATAGCTCTATTACCTGTATATTGTCTTAACACGGGATTTAGTAGCATCATTTGTGTTTGAGAAGTTAAGGCACTAATTAAGGTGGAAAGGGAAGTTGGTTTTTAATCCATAGGATAATCTAACATCTTGTAAAAGCATCGTACTATGGAATAACTCACAAAACTATAGTAACAGTCTTTGTAAACAATTCAGTTTTGAACCATTGCTGCAGTATATTGTTGACTATCTTTAAAAACAGCAGAGCAGTGGCAGCGCCAACTTCCCCATCCTGAATTGCCACTTGCATCTACCCTGGCAACCTTTAGGAGATACTGCTTAATAATACTCTAAAATTTGTTGTTCTAGCTAGTCCATTCTGGGATTCTCCTAAATAGAAAGGGCCTGATCTTTTTAAAAAATTAATTAGGCACATAAAATGCTCATGTATTTGCATGCCTACATAGAATATGCAGTTACCACAAATACATGTGAAAATGGGTAATAATGCATGCAAATGGCCATAATTATCCACACTGGTTTTTGCAGTAATTGCACACACAAGTTAGGTATGCAGATATGGCCTCACTAGTGGTGGGGTTTTTTTTTAAGTCATTTGTGCTAAATTATGTATGATATATATTTGTCACTCTTTTTCCCAGCTGCTGTATTCAGACCATCAACCTCTTTAAACCCAGGTTTACTAGCATTATAAGGAGCATGCTTTACCCAGTCTGACAGTACTTTAGATTTTAAAGTGTGTACAAAGAATTCAAGAAAGGTGAACAGAAACAACATTGGAATTCTCTTTGCCATATTCTATGCCAGTCAGATTGGGTTACTGTTCCTCCCAACCAGCAGGTGGAAGCAGACCATTAGCACTTCTGATGATCTCATGTAGCCATTATATAAGAGTCTAGACAACTCAGATAAGATCAGTTATTTCTCTCTCCAGCAAGTGGAGGACCTATATCCCGCAGCCAGTCCAGAGAGTGAAGTAGGCCACAGAGGCCTAGGAGCCCAGTGGATTTGGCTACTGTTGCATCCTCCATAAGGTGCTGATGCTCTGAGCCATCATACCTACATACCCCAGCTGTCTGTCTCCCTATTCTACCCCCCGAACATGGCTGGAATCCAGGCCCTGCACCAGTTTAAGGAGGTGCTTTTACTACTAGACCCAAGCTTTGTGAATGCTTCAGACTTCAAAGAAGAGGCCAGGGGGGATAAAATATATAATTAAAACAAAATTGGATTTTTTTATTTAAATAAGATTTTATTTAAAATTAAATTTGACAATTTACGTTAAGGCCTAAATTTATTTTAATCTATTAAAATCAGTTAAATTAAATAAAACGTATTGTTAAACAGAATAAGTTTGATGAAATTTTAAAGAAATATAAATCACTGAACTTGTGAAAGTCTCTGGCTAAGTACCAGTACCCAGAGTTTGCTGTCGTGCTAAACCAGCTGTTGACAGCAGTCACCTCTTCTGCAGGTGCAGAGAGAGTATTTTCTTCATTTCAATGTATTCAATTAGTTTAGTTCAATGACTTATAAATTTTAAGTTCTGAAACCGATTGTGAGTTGAAAAAGCAGGAAACCTTGTTTTCCTCTTCCTGTCTCTGAGTAAAATCTAAGTATGAGAGGATGAGATCTACTGGTTCTAAAATTTTGAAGTACACCATGACCAGAAAAAATCAGTTCAATTCACTAACCTCAAATAAATAGTTTAGATATATAAGTTGTTTAATGAATCAGTTTTGATAAACTTGTATATCCAGCACATTTAAGAGAGCTTTATTTAATACAAATATTAAAATGTTGGTTTTGTTTTTTAATTGAATTTGAATTTCCATCCGAATAGAGCTTCACACAACTCGCAAGTTATTCATCTAGTAAATAATAAATGCATCATTCACCATTTTCTAACATAAACTGTAAAAGTTAAGATTGAATAAATGTAAGATAAGCTATATAATTGCTTAAGTAAATCTATATAGATTTAGTGTTATCTTCCTTGTTAACAAAAAGAAGCACTAACTTTTAGTATAAAGGAAACATTTAGTTGCAAATCAACATGTTTTAAAGGTTGATTCTCATTGGTTGGCAACCATTCTTTAAGAATATAACTGAAGTACAAATGATTTAAATCACTGATTTAAATCAAGGTTTCCTGCTTGGTGATTTAAATCACTTTGGTTTAAATCAATCCCCCTGGAAGAAGCTAGCAAAGAATGACTGTAGATGTGGGGGAATCTCCAGGTGATGTGAAGCCAGTGTAAAACTGGCTCTATGCTACACCACCACCACCTCCCACTTCCCAGGATGCAGGGTAAGGGGGCATTCCCAAGGGAAAAAAGGCAATCTCGGGCTGCCAGACCAGCTCCCTTGGGGCTGCTGACAGCCTGGAGCAACTCTAGAGCAGCTTCACAACAATTTCTTCAAGTTACATGGGGGATTGGGATAGCCCGTGGGTAGCCTCAGGGCTGTGCAGCCGCCCAGGTGCTGCCAGGTCACCTCTGTCTGCTCCTGCACTGAGCACAGCTTGGCTGAACTGGATGACCTGCCCCTTAGTGTTCTGTCTTCATCTGGTGGGTTGGGGAAACTATAGTGCAAGTGTCTGCGTTGGTCTAGAAAACTGCAAAGAAAGAAAATGATCAGTTAAGAATTTGTTCCCCCAGTGCTTTTTTTTTGTTGGGTTGTAAAGCCTGGGTCCAGTACTGTGAGGTACTAAGCACTGAACACGATCAGTTCCTGAGGTCCTCTGCACTTCACAGGATAAGACCTAGAAATGCCTAGTGGTATGAGTATCTCAGGTTTCAAAGAGGAGCAAACTGGGTACTTTGTGGAACTGAAGATTGTCCCTAGTTCTTGGACTATTCATGCCTCTGCACTTCTCACTGGTTCCTCTATGGCAGTGGTTTTCAAACTTTTTAGGCTTTGTACCGCCATCTGAGATCGGGTCATCATATACCTAGGATTAGTTGCCAGATCTCACTAAATAAAGTGTGTTGTCTGCCATTACAGGATTTTGCTCGCATACTAGTCCCGACGAGAGCTCGCATGCCCCAGTTTGAAAACCACTGCTCTATGGAGATGCATTTATCTTGGCATTAGTAAATGGCTTATCTGTCTCTTAGGGTACGTCTATACTACCCGCCTCATTCGGCGGGTAGCAATCGATCTTCTGGGATCGATTTATTGCGTCTCATCTAGACGCGATAAATCGATCCCGGAAGTGCTCGCCGTCGACACCGGTACTCCTGCTCCGCGTGAGGAGTACGCAGAGTCGACGGGGGAGCCTGCCTGCTGCGTCTGGACCCACGGTAAGTGCTTTTTAGTTCGAACTAAGATACTTCGACTTCAGCTACGTTATTCACGTAGCTGAAGTTGCGTATCTTAGTTCGACCCCCACCCCCACCCCCCAGTGTGGACCAGCCCTAAGGGTCAAAACTTGGAGTGCTGTGATGGCAGTTGGAGAGGTGGGGGTAAAGAGGTACATTTAAAATAGGAGCTGCATGAAAAAAATCCACTTCAGCTCAGAATATGAATAGACTATGAAGATTCAATGCAGTTGTATTGGTGAGCCAACTGGAGGTTGATGACTTGAGTATACACAATTGTGCAGAAAGTAAGCAATAAGTACTAACAAACCCTATAATTGTCCTTTCTTGCTAAAGAAAAGTCTCTTTGGTGATCATTTGTTTTTTGTCTACCTCTTAACAGAAGTTGGCTCTGTTTAAATATTTGCTCTTCAACTAACATTCTTCCTGACTAGTTAATTTGCTTTCAGACATTGTTTATTTTTTGTTTGAAAACAATTTGTTTGGCTGCTGGGAAAAGCCCTACTTTTTTGACAGTCTCTTTCATTGATTCTTAAAGGCTTTGTTTTGAAGTTTGCTCAAAAATGTAGATCTGATTTTTATAGTTTATCCCCTTCTGTTTAAAATCAGTTAACAATAGCACGAACCGTTAAATACCCCTGCAGGCTAACCATCGGTTTGACAGATCTCGTCCTTATATTTGGGATCATATCTATATGACAGGGTTTAAATTTAAAAAGGAAGCTAATTGAGAAGGAAATATGATTAGAACTTTTCAGAATGTTGGCTCATAAAAATCCTCGTGGGGGGTGGGGGGAAATGGCAAAATAGTGAGAGGCACTGGACAGTTTAATATAGGTAGAAATTATCATGAGGTCCCCCCCTCCTTCCTGGATTCCTAGTCTTTCTCTTTTACAATAGTGTGAACATGTGCTAATGAAGTAGATCACTTACTAGTAGTAAATTAATGTGCTAGTTGAATTCCTTTCTTCAGTTTGGGTGGGAAGGATGGTCTAGTGCAGCAGTTCTCAGACTATGGGGCAGGCCTCCAAGGGAGGCATGGGAATGTGTCAAGGGAGGCATGAGCTGTGTGCTCTTTTTTTAAAGTGAAGTGGATTTCTTTCATGCAGCTCCTATTTTAAATGTACCTCCTTACCCCCACCTCTGGCTTTCAGCCCAGGATGGCTGGGGCTCATGCAGAAGGGCTGTGCACATCCAGGGGGCGGAGATAAAGGGAACAACTGGAGCCCTGCCATCTGAGCTCAGACCCCCTCTCCCTCCGTTTCTCATCTGGATTGGGCGCCAGCTGTCAGCCCTGAGGTGGCAGTAGCAGCACAGAAGTAAGAGTGGCAATGGGGCACT
The DNA here is from genome assembly GCA_033296515.1 of Macrochelys suwanniensis. NCBI lineage: Eukaryota > Metazoa > Chordata > Testudines > Chelydridae > Macrochelys > Macrochelys suwanniensis. Next base: position 43,442,634 of record CM065783.1, read on the forward strand.
AAGTCTGCTGTGAAAAGTGATATTTGTTGCTCTGCTTTCAGAGTTGGGTGGTGGTATATGTTCTTTTTTGGGGGGGTGGGCAGTAGCGTAGCCGGGGGGGAGCAGGGGGAGCGGCCGCTCCCCCTGTGAGCAGAAGCGGCGGAAGCAGCACCTTTTTTTAGCAGCACTGAAAAAAGGCGCTGCTTCTTTTTAAGCGCCGCTTCTTGCACTCACCCAGCGGCGCTCCGGGTCTTTGGCGGCATTTCGGCGCCGGGTACCACCGAAGACCCGGAGTGAGCCGCCAAAATGCCGCCGAAGACCCGGAGCGCCGCCGGGTGAGTACGGGGGCCGCGCCTTTTTATAGCGCCGCTCCCCCTGCAAGCCGGGCCTGGCTGCGCTACTGGGGGTGGGGTGCGTAAACGACTACAGACACACACAAAGTGTGCCTGATTGAATACGTTTGAGAACCGCTGGATGAGTGGATGGGGGCGTTGAACTGGGACTTAAAAGACCTGTGTTCAGTTTCTGGCTCAGGCTTAGACTCCCAGTGTGACCTGGAGCAAGTAGCTTAATCTACCATGTGCCTCAATGCCCCACCTGTTGATTTAAAAAACAATGTGTGAGGATAGTACTGTACTTCCCTACCTCACCGCGATGTGAGGATAAAATCTACTCATAACAGTGGGAAGCTCACATGGTACAATGGTGAAAGCTATAGAAGTACCATAGAAAGACAAACATTCTTTCAGGAAGATGAATCCTGTGTTATAAGGATGATAATTATCTCTGGAAACTCACAGGGACTAATTGTATTCAGTTGTCCATTCCGTGTTTTAACTCAAGCCAGGACTTGAGGAGATCCTGTGTGGAGGCAATAGGCAACCTTGGCTATGGTAGTCAAACTGGAAGTTAAGGAGAACTTCGGATCTCTCTGAGTCCCCAAGCCTCAATGAAGAATTAGTTACCTAGGTGCTACCACTGATACCAGTCTCTTTGGTACTGTGAGTAGTAACCATATCTTTTAATTCCTGTAGAAAAACCTCTTAGTTCAGGACTGGAGTGACAACAAGTACAACTAGTGCCAATGAAAGGAATTCAGCTATAAAAAAATTGCTAGTCAATAGTGTGTGTATGTCTGTGGGGGATGGGGTGGGAGGGTTAATAAATCCCTTCCTTGTCTTGTCTCCGGTCAGCTGTTACACAGAAGTACAAGTGACTGGCAAGAAACAAAAAGGAAGCCGTTTTGTAACTGGGAAAAATAATAAAATATGTCTTAAGTGATTACAGGGTTGTAACAGTTGCAACTGACCTAGAACTGGAAATATTTTTTAAAAAATTGATTATACAGAATATAGTGACAGGTTTCAGCGTGGTAGCCGTGTTAGTCTGTATCAGCAAAAACAACAAGGAGTACTTGTGGCACCTTAAAGACTAACAAATTTATTTGGGCATAATCTTTCGTGGGCTAAAACCCACTTCATCAGATGCATCGAGTGGAAAAAAACAGACGGCAGATATATATACACAGTACATGAAAAGATGGAAGTTGCCTTACCAAGTGGAGGGTCAGTGCTAACAAGACAATTCAATTAAAGTGGAAGTGGGCTATTCTCAACAGTAGAATACCAAGGGAGGAAAAATCACTTTTGTAGTGGTAATGAGGCCAATTTAAACAAGGTGGCCCGTTTAAAACAAATGACAAGAAAATCTAAGTAACAGTTTGGGGAAATTAGTATGGGGAAATTAGTTTTTGTAGTGACCCATCCGCTCCCAGTCTTTATTCAGGCCTAATTTGATGGTGTCCAGTTTGCAAATTAATTCCAGTTCTGCAGTTTCTTGTTGAAGTCTGTTTTTGAAGTTTTTTTGTTGAAGAATTGCCACTTTTAAGTCTGTTATTGAGTGTCCAGGGAGATTGAAGTGTTCTCTGACTGGTTTTTGAACGTTATCATTCCTGATGTCAGATTTGTGTCCATTTATTCTTTTGTGTAGAGACTGTCCAGTTTGGCCAATGTACATGGCAGAGGGGTATTGCTGGCACATGATGGCATATATCACATTTGGTAGTGAATATAGTGTAATTTTTGAACCCGTGTTGTGCGGATAACAGATAAGTTACCCTTTATTCATCAGATGTCATTGATGTGCTGTTAAAGCTTAGTTTCTCCAGGAATTTGTCATTATTGGAGACACTAACAAAGCTGTGAACAGCAGCAGCTGAGCCCAGCATGGCGAGTCTGCAGATTTGACAGGATAGCTGAGCGTCTTTTAAATCTGTGTTCAAGCCTCCAGACCTTCAATAAATGGGGTTTGTAGCTTTATCCTCAGAAGATCTGCCAAGCTGTTTCACTCCTGCTTCTTTGGTCTCATTTAACCACTTTCTTATGGGAGATTTCCTATTCACTCTCCACAGCTGTCTGACAGGCCTGCATGGATATCTACAGAAGCCAGTGTGTTTGTATGCTGTGATGTAAATCTTTGAGTTATTATCAAATCCCATTGGATCCTTTTTCCTGCTTGGAAGAAAGGGCACTTTTTAACAACATCCACATCACCTACGACTCCACATCTTCCACTTCTGACCTGATATTTTGTGAAGATTTCCCCATAGCCTCTCCTTTTAGCTTACTTCTTTTTAAAATCTTATGCCCAGATTTTCAAAAGTGCTCAGTCCTGAGCAGCTCACATTGGGAGCAGGGTAGTTCCCATAATACAGTGGTTGAATCAAATTGAAGAATCAGGAGCAACAGAACTTGGCAGGTCAAAAAATAAAAGCCCCCACTTACTGAAGATTTGGATGATGGAACACGTTTCCCTCTCATCTGTCATTGTCAGCTGTTTGTGAACAATGGGAGCTTGCTGTGCTCTGAGCACTTTTCCAAATCCGGACACTTCATTTAGGTGGCTAAACAGGAGATGAACTCTTAAGATTCATCCACATATTCAGGTATCTATGTGAGAACTGTTGGGTGCTGAACCTTTTTTGAATGTCTGGCCCTTAGCCTCTAAAATCTTATTGATTATAAAATCATGCCAGATTGGCGGGTGAAACATCCCTATATGTTTTGCTGAGTATCAGGATATTTGGCATTTGCTACAGCGGAAAGCTTATCAGTAATGCATGAATTAATGCATTAGTTAACCGTACCTTTTAAAGGGTGCTTCTAAGACACAACCTGACCATAGGTCTTAGCCTAGAAAAATTAAACAGATGCTATCACCACTGTGAACTTCTGTAATAGATTTGTTTACATAAACATCAGCACTGAAAATAGAAGTCTAGACAGATTACAGCTGCCTCCTGCACATCCAGAGCTTATTTTATGTGAAGGGAGCCTTTTACCCTCCTAATGCAGTTTCACTTTTAGTGGCTTGCTGTGGTCTTACAACATGTTCCCAGTGTGCATTAGTGCCTGAGATGTGCTGGAGCGATCTTTAAAGACGTGCCGTCCAGGTGACTGGACCAAAATGGAACTTGCCACGCATGGTTTGGGTTGTTGTGCTTCTTTTTTTGAAGTGAATTTAGTGATGATGAAAGGTGTTGAACTGACAGTCTTGGAGCCTGAAGTCTTCTATTTATCCAAAGAAAAGGCACAGCATGGGCTAGGTGACAGCAATATCAACTTCCCCACTAACACTGTCCTTGGAGTACCATCTTCAGGCATAAGAGAGCGGTTCTTCCTCCGTCTCTCTTAGATCTTTGACCGCGGCAGAAGCTGCCAAGAACCAAAGGTATGTATTGAGGTGAGTTTTCAGTGATGTAAATCATAGCAAATAGGTTGAAGTGATCAGCTCTTTTCAGATTGGCCAGTCTAGCAGCTTTCCGAAGGTAAAAGACTTCACGTGGAGATTCTCGAAAACACAAGAGTTAGTGTTGACCTAACTCTGCTTCCATTGACATAAATAGTAAAACTCTCCTTGACCTCAGTGGGAGCAGTTAGGCCAATGCTGAGTGCTTTTGAAAATGTCAGTCCAACAGAGGTAAAGGCCTCCTATCTGGTTCTGATTACGTGAGTCATCCAGCCTCCCAAATGCTTGTCTCTTATTTCCACCATCCTTTTGTTCCTTGAAAAACTATCTGTCCCTGAAAATAAACTCCCCGACATACAGCCATAAAATGGAAATCAGTCTGTTGTGCAACCTATATATAGCGAATCCAGACAGTTGGGCTTCTCCAGAGTCCCAAGTGTGTGCAGGCTGTCAGCATAGGGGGATGGCACAATGTGCACATGTGTGCCTGTAAACCAAAGCAAACCTTGTATATCTGAGGCTAATGAGGAGCCTCACCGGGAGTCGTCAGGATTCTTCAGCAGGAGCAAATTGTTAGTCTGCAGGAGCAAAAGAATCCTAACAAAATGATACCCTCACCCAGAGACCACACAGCCCCTGCCTATGGAATCCTGATGTCCTGTAGGAACTCTCCCCTTCTGTCTCTCCACAGCCCTCCTGATAACCCTTGCCCTGGGGACATGGGGAAAGTGGAGATGGAATTAGCTACTACCTGGGCCCCAGTATCTAAGAGGCTGTCAGTCTAATTCGAAGCCCAAGTTTACCAGTTTGGACAGCATTGTATTAAATGTGGATCCATGTAGTATTCACCAATAAGAATTGAAACCAAAGAGCTTACTGTTTGACTGGGATGTCACCATTCAGCATCATTCACACCACTGTTGCAACAGAATAAACCGAACCATGGCAACTTACCTTGAATTTTACAACAGGCGAAGACTGGCTTTTATACTTTGTAGGATTGAGGTATAATGCATTGGAATGAAGCATGGCTGTTTTTCAAACAATGCCGATTGCATGAGCCTCAGTTCTGGTTCTCTGTGTCATCAAGGCACCATCAGCAAGGAAAGCCTATCTGCTGTTTGTGTTCTGTATTTTGTTTGTAATTACCTGCTTACAAGCCAGCCCTGTGACAAATGCATGTTGAGTCAATAGAAAGATGCTATATGCATGGGGGCGGGGTGGGGGTATGTTAAAGAAACAGGGTTGAAAAAAGTCCTCTGGATGCTTCCAGGAATGGAATGGCTGATTGTTAGGAATGAACTGTTCCACAAATGAACTCTCTGTGGTTTGTGTACATCTGTGCATCCTGAACACATTTCCTCCATCTCGTTAATCAGTGACAGAACAAAAAGTACACATCTCCACCGTTAAGCCTTGTCAAATGAAGGGCCTTATGTGGTCTGCAGCTCTTGGCAATGGCATGGCTGTTTCTCTCATATAAATTACTCAGGCAGTTTCCTTGAGGTATTCATGCTCTGGAGAATTTAGCCAGCACTGCTGGATTCAGCACCAGTTATTGCCTTGCTGTGCTGAGCTGCGCAGTTCAGTTCAACTCTGTAAGCAATAGCTGTAACTAGGAAAGTATTATGGAAACTGTGGAATGCTGTACAATCTGGGAAGTGCTCATACATGGCCAAGGATGGACATTGTTATGGGAAAAGTAGGCTAGGATGGAATGTGAGTAATTTCCCTAATCAAGTTGGAGTTTGCAGTGTCATTGGTTCAGTACGTTTTTGCTGTGTTTATATCTTTCCATCTCCTACAGCACGTTCCTTTTCCCCACAAAATGATGCTGACAACTGATAACTCTAAAATATCCAATTCCACTATGTGGAATTGTGGCCAGCAAATAGCAATGTAGTTTTCACATTTCACGTCAATTTACAGTGTCCTTGAATTTCCTCCTTGCTAGAAGATACATCAATCACTGAAAAGCACAATGTAACTTTCTGAGCAGCAGATCCAGGAAAGAGGGTCTCCGTCCCCTTCTTAAATGTGCAAAAGCAATACAGTTAAACATCACAAAAACCTTATTCTGGGCTGTAGGGAATCAATGAGTATGGATTTTAGGGGACCAGATCATGTCTGTCTGAGTTTAAGCTTGAAGTCATCTGTAGCCTACAGGGGAAATAATAGTCTTTTCAGGGCGACTTTACTGCATGTACTTCACTTCTTCACAATTCATGTTTCCTTTATTGAGAAAATGGCCTGTCATCTTTCCCTGCTGCCTGAGATTGATTGCTTTATTCACTTTTTGTGATTGAGACTCCAGTTTGTTGGAATTATTACCCTTCTAATGACTTTCTTTGCTAATTTATTTTTAAGTGTTCCCTGGACAGTCAGTGCTACAAACACTTGTAGGTGGCTTGGCAGTTTGTCAGGGATATCCCTGTAGGAGGTGCTTAGTAAATGTGCTTGGTTTCATTCCTTTTAAAAACTACCCTGTGTTTTATGCCAACATTATAAATAAATGTTTCAGAATTACTTTTTTTTTTACTTGTTAATTTCTGTTTGTAGTTCAGATCTGGTGCTTAGAATTAATATGCCAGTGATCTCTAGCGGTGGTGTTTTCAAAAGCACTTCAGTGACCTAGGAGCACAAGTTCCGCTGAAAGTCAAAATGACTTGTGCTCCTATGTCAGGCAGGATGGGACTTTCAAAAGCACCTAAAGCAAATGTGTTGTCAGTTATTTACTCTCTTCTAGTGTGTGTGTGCGACCAATGTGTGTTTTGAATTAAAAGCACTTCTGCACTCTCACTCCTCTGAATGTCCAAGATGCATTGGAAGACATTTGATTTGTGTTTTCCAACAACTCTTAGATTCTGGTTCTTACATTTTCTCTATTGATAGTGCTTCCACCTTCTGCCCCTCCCTAGATCCCAAAGCCTTCTCTTGTCTTTGAGCTTCCTACACAAGTCCTGCCTACAGGGGAAATAATAGTCTTTTCAGGGCGACTTTACTGCATGCTGACTACTTGACTTCTTCACAATTCTCCCAGGTGTAATGAAAAGTGGGAAAAGTTCTTCTAGAAAACAAATCCAGAATCAACATTTAAGAAATGTGGGTGGTCCAGAGCAAGCACTTTTATCTGCAGAAATTTGTTCTATGGTTGGCAGACTTACTAGGCCTTACATTGTTTTTCGGTATAATAGCCAGAAGACTGCTTGTTAGAAAATGTGTTCAAAGGGAGAGAGTAGCAGAACATCTTAACAAAGCTGAGATGGCACTTGCTGATATTAGGAACAATGCTGAAGATGAACTAAGCACATCAAATGAAATAGGATCTTATCTGCCCTTGAATTTAGAACTGAATTAGAAATGAAACTTTTTTTTGAGATTCTATATTTGTTTAGTTTTTTCTTTACTTTTGGTTTCCATGACTGGAATGGGCCAAAATACAGTCGGAAACGTTCCTCTTGCAAAAGTGTTGGATATCTCTTGACAGAACTTGTCCTTGTGAGATTTCCATCCCAATTTTGTACACTCATGAAGTAAGACTCATTTGAATAAACATCCTAGCTTTTGGATGCTTCTCCAAAAGGAACCTGAACTTCAAAGGTTGTGAAGTTTGCCTATCTGGATCATAGTCCAGGGCTTTGGAATGGAGGATGCAGTTTTGTTCTATTTAACCAGTGATTGAGACATTTGGATTTTAAACCTGATCTCTTGTACCCACCCAGCCAAACTCTTTCTGGAGTCATATTACAAATTCCCGAAGAGGCTGGCGTGTTTTGTAGATATTAGAGAAGCAGAGTTGGAGAGTGTTCTGTTTAAACGCATGATTGAAGGCAAAGATGGTGTCTGTTTTCATCTGTATTCTGTGAAGAGTAATTTGTAATAATAGTTTGAGAGCCACTGTAATGGCAGCTGCTCATAGTACATTGCTATCTTGTTTTCAAGGGGAAGTTGTGTTGTTATCTTGTGGCCATTACTTGAATGTGTTGAGAAGCATGGCTGATCGCTGGTTTGTTTTCTTTCAGTTTGAAACATTGAAAAGGGCCAATATGCCTGCACTGACCACCTGACAGTTATTTAAAATTACAAAATTAAGTGTAGATTTCAGTCAGCTTCTTGCTCCTTCTACCAAGCAGCAGCTCTGAATACATATACTGCCACCACAGTTCTTTGTTCTCCCTTAAATCTTCTCTACTGCTGATGAACCAAATAGATCCTGCAGTGTGCCCTGAAAGTCTAATTCACTAGGAATTCTTTTGAGGAAATCTTTAACTGATGGCGAAAAAGCATGTTATGGCTTTGTTCCTGCTTCACTGAAATCCATGGGAGATTTGCCATGGACATCAATGGGAATAGGGGAAGGGTCTGTGGGGTAGATTGGCAGATCCCTGTGTGGATGAGATTGTTGATGATTCTACATCCCAGAGGGGACATAGACTCAACCTGCTGCTTCATGACGGGTGCTGTCTATCATGACCTGCCACTATAATTGTGCATGTTCTAAGAGATGAAATGGTGTGTGTGGCCAATCCCTAAGACTGCTGTAAGGAGAAGGGCCTCACATTATTGTACAGTTAGAGCAACTGCACTGGCCTTAATGTGACTCTTTAATTATTGCAGTTGCTCTGCTGTCATGTTAGATACTGAGCAGATTGAGGGATAGGAATAACTGATAGATACACTAATGTGTATCATCCTGAATTTTGCAGTGTCTATCACCAAAGATCTCAAAGCACTTTTTATATAAAGTAGTGGCTAAGCCTTATGATCCCCATTGTACAGATGGGACAACTGAGGCACAGAGAAGTTAAGTGATTTGGCCACGGTCACAGTGTTTGAATGAGTACAGTGTTTAGAATTACATTTCTTGAGTTCTTTTGCGTGGCGTCATTCTTTGCGGTCTCCTTTAACTATGCATATGTTGCTTCACAATGGTAATTACCATGAAACTACAGTGACAATAGATGGGAAGAGACCAGTAATTGGGTTAACTTGACAAAATTATAAAATTAGGGTGTTTCTGCTAAAAGAACAGTGTGAAATCTTATTTTCCTTTCCTTTTCCCTCTGTCACCTGCACTAGCACCAGATTTAATTTTTCTTTTAATCTTGTCTTGTGTTAGTGAGGAAGCATAATTTAAATCTGGATGTGTCACTTTACATCAGGAGGTGAAGTCTGCTTACTTGGGTATGTCTACACTGCAATCAGAGGTAGGATTGCAGCACATGTGGATGTACCCGAGCTAATTCTGATCTAGCTAGTTCGAATAACAATAGAAGTGAAGCTGCAGTAGCATGGGTTGTACAAGTGCCTCCGGGACCCTGGATATGTAACTTGAGCAGGTAGCCCATGCTGCCGTGGTTTCACTGTTGTTGTCACTTGAGTTAGCTACATCAAAGCTAGCTTGGGTATGTCTATACTTGCTGCAATCACATGTCTGATTGCAGTGAAGACATACCCTTAGTCTAGCTATACTAGTGTTTGATTAGACCAGCTAAGCGAAAATTTCCACTGATGCTTCTTGAAGAAAAAGGACCCCAGCAAGATAGAAGCTGAGCTGTAAATGAACATAACATGACTGCTGAATAATTGGCATGATACCACTAATTAATGTTAAATGAGCAGCATTGGGTATTACACGAGTTGTAGCATAACGTGATTTGTAATAATGCCTAGTACAGGACATGAATAGCTTCAGTGTTTCGACTCTGAGAACAGCCTGAGAATCCCGAGAGGCCGTGCTGGTGGACAGGAGCCTCCCTGAATTAGGAAGGAACTGTAGGTTCTAAGGCCAGGATGGTGGAGACTGAGCATTTTGTGGCTGTGATGCATTTTTCATGGTGGTAAAAGATGCTTCTGCAGAGACCAGCAATCCAGCTCTGCATCTTCATCACAATGGGTGTCAGTGGTGGTTTGGGGAAAGTGCTGTGGTTTTTATTTGTGTTTTAAAATGCCATGCCCATGGCTCTGGATAAAGAATCACAGTTGCTAGTCAACAACATTTTTATGGTAAGAGCCTTTTTTCCAAGTAATTTAAAAACAGAGTGAAATTCACTGATTAGCAGAAGGACTGCTGAAAGTCTCCAGGGTGCTAGGGTACTGGAGTCACTGTGGGTATGTCTAGAGGGCGATAGAACACCTGTGGCTGGCCCATGTCAGATGACTCAGGTTTGCAGGGCTTGGGCTGTGGGGCTATAAAGTTGCACTATAGATGTCTGGGCTTGGCCTGGAGCCCAGGCTCTGGCAGCCCGTGTGGAAGGAAGGTCCCAGAGCCCAGGCTCCAGCCCAAACCCAGACATCTATACTGCAATTTTTTTAGCCCCACAGCTAAGCCCTACGAGCCCTGTCAGCTGACATGAGCCAGCTGCAGGTGTTTTATTGCAATGTAATCATACTCTGTGTTTCCCCTGGGGCGGGGGGAAAGGGGCGAGGGCTGTAGCAGTCACACAGCAGGAACCCTGTTCTCTTTCAGCAGGATGGAGTTGGGGGTTCCGTGACAGCTTTGCATAGCTTTGTACATGGGAGCTTGGAATCAGGCTCATGGATGAGTGCAGGTTATAGCTACTGGGTCCATGGTTACATGTAACTGCATTTACCATGAACCCTCATGCTGGGTGGGCCCATGTGACAGCTTAAAGGTTGGAAGGCCAGCTGCAGAGGCCTGTAGAATCCTGCCCATGATCTAAGAGTGGATTCTTTCTCCTAAAAACTGCAGTGGGAGGTAGTGAAATTCATCTATGATTGAAGAGAAACATAGGAACAATGAAAAAGAAACTATGCACATGCAGTATGTGGAAAAAGAGGGGACGAGAAGAAAGGAAATATTAGAGAAATGTAATCCTCATTTCAGTTAGCCTAGAATTGAAGAAATAATATATCAAGTAATCCTAGAGCATGAGAGAGGCAGATCGGATATCCACGAAAGTGCACAATTTGTCATGTATCTTAAGGAGAGAACCTTTCCAGTCTAGTCTGGTCACTGAGTTGGTTCCATAGGCCAGCTGCTCTGAGGACAAAACAATGACTTCCATTTAATAAAATGTCCTTTTAAAAAAAAAAATCTTGTATTTTCCAGTAAATACATATCTCGAACATAATGATGTAAAGTGGACCTCTGAGACAGTACATTGGTGAAGGGGGGAAAAAACTGCTTCGTACGTGGCCCTATCACATGGCAATAGCTATAACAAGCTTAAGGAGTAGATAGCCATTTTGATAACAAGGAAAGCTCAGAAGCTCGGTCCATGCATAGTTATGCACTTCAGTGGAACTACTTGTGTGTGTAAAGTTAAGCATGTACAGAAATGCTCATGGATTGATAGGTGTTAAGGCCAAAGAGACCATGAGAATCCACTTGTCTGACCACCTGTGTTACTGGCCATAGAATACTGTTTGCAGGATCAGGACCTGAGTGAGCACTTTTCTTGAATTGTAGATGATGCTTGGGAGAGGTCTTAGGTCACCAAAAATAAATAAAATGTGGTCCAGGGATAGGCGAGTTTGGAATTACTTGAATTCTGGTTTTTGTGTCCTCCCATAAACTTTGAACAGTTGAAATAGAGGGTATAGACCACATAGGCAATGGATTCATTCAGTTGTTGTGACAGTTTCATTTGTGTGCTTTCAGGCTCATGTCCCCTACGTGTGGAGAAAATCATTAGGATTAGATGAGTGTGTGTGTGTGTGTGTGTGTGTGTGTGTGTGTGTGTGTGTGTGTGTGTAAAGAATAATGTGTATGTTGTGAATAAGAAGAAAAAGAATATGGGCCTGTCTTGTACCTCTCCACTGTCTTGTACCTTGTGCAGTTATTTACATCTGGATGGGTGAATACAGAGCATGTGTAAGGCACTGCTATTCAGATTTGGTGGTGATTTACACCCACTCTACATGGTGTATGAGCAGGGCCGGTGCAAGGAAGTTTCGTGCCCTAGGCGAAACTTCCTTGCACCAGCCCTGCGCCGCCACCCCACCCTCCCCACGGGAGCTCAGCCTCCGCCCCCACAATGCTGCCACGCCCCTGCCAGCTCCCCCTGCCCGTGGGAGCTCAGCCTCCCCTCCCACAATGCCGCTCCCCCGCCAGCTCCCCCCGCCCACGGGAGCTCAGCCTCCTCCCTGCAATGCCACCCCCCACAGCCAGGTCCCCCACCCGTGGGAGCTCAGCTCCCCCCCACCACCACCTGTGACCTGCCGGCCGCGGAAGCTGAGCGGGGAGCCCAGGGCGGCTTGTGGCGGCTGCCCCGCGGCTCCCCGCTCAGGCGCTGAGCGGCAGGGCGGCTTGTGGCGGCTGCCCCGCGGCTCCCCGCTCAGGCGCTGAGCGGCAGGGCGGCTTGTGGCGGCTGCCCCGCGGCTCCCCGCTCAGGCGCTGAGCGGCAGGGCGGCTTGTGGCGGCTGCCCCGCGGCTCCCCGCTCAGCGCCTGAGCAGGGAGCCAGGAGGCAGCCACCCACCGCCCCCCAAATCTTGGTGTCCTAGGCAACCGCCTAGGGTCGCCTAATGGGCGCGCCGGCCCTGTGTATGAGACAAGATGCAAGCCAGTGGAGAATCAGACCTAAAGGTGTTTAATTATACAAATGCAACTATATAACACAGTGGAAGAATTGGTGACAAATAAAAGTAAAAGAATGTATTTGTTACAGATAAATCATGTCACCAGGTCTTGGGAGACTTGTTAAGGTTTGACCCAGTCACTTGTGCAGAGTTGCACAGATCTATAATAGAGTAGAGAAGTGGGGAATCTGTCCCAGGCTATGATTACATTTGGTTTTACCGAGATTTAAAATCATATTTAGTAAGGTCTTTAAGGGCGAGTCCTGAGAAGTGCTGATCACTGGTAACTCCCATTGAAGTTCTGTTGCTGGAGATGAGCATCTCTCAGTATCCGAGATTATTATACCAATATCCTTTGTATTGTGAATGGTGGTTATGACACATTGGTAACATGGCAGTGTGGCTTACTGGATTGGGAATCAAGAGATGTGGGTTCTGTTCTCAGCTGAGTCCTTGTGCAAGTCCCTTCACTTCTGTGCCTGTTCCCCCTCCAACTTTTTGTCTCTTTTATTTACGTAGACTGAACTCTTGGGGGCAGGGACTGACTCTCATAATGAGTTTGTTCAGTACTTAGCATAATGCAGGGAATGTGGCTTTTTTTATGCATTGCACCTATAATCACTGCTGATTATTTTTTTTAATGGAGGGTTATAACAGATATCTGCTCCGTTTAATTATTCTTTGCTGCTGTAGCTTTTAAAGCCATGAATAAATCTACAAAATTCACACAACTCAACAGGGGTGGATAGTGATTGCGGGGGACTAAAACTCCTGAACGAGTGCTTTGGGGCAGGGATTGTCTTTTTGTTCAGTGTTTATTTGTACAGTTCCCAGCACAATGGGGTCCTGGTCCATAACTGGTGCTCCTAGGTGCTATAGTAATGCAAATAATAATGACCTGTCATATACAGTATTTATGTAAGCCCCAGATCCTGAAAAGCAGCATGTAGCACAAACAGCTGAACTGTGTCCAGGGGTTCTCTGCTGGGAAAGGCAGTTGTTTGAAAGAATGCTTTCCCCCAGAATACTGTATGGCTGGTACTTCAGCATGGAGGCTTTGGTAGCTTTTGTGGCTTCTAAGCCCCTGCTCAGAAAAGGGCGATGGACAGGAGGACGGAGGGTCAGTGAATTCATTATCTCCAATACTGAAGTCCACCATCTGCAGTGATGCTTTACATTCCACTGGCTGCACAGGCTTCCCAAAATCCTGCTTATCTCATGGAGCACAACAATACTGGCTCTGCAGCATCTATGGGACTTCTGATTTCATGGAGGCTGGCCAGGATTTGCCCAGTATTTTTTTTTTTTTAATTGTGCACAGTTGAGGTTTTCCAGAGGCCTTTGTTATATCTGATTTGGAATGTTCTGTGTCAACAGAAGAGAAAAGGTCAATGCACCTACGTTCCAGCAACTGAAGCAAGTAGCCTCACTCCAGTACCTCAGCAACAGTGTTAGTCAGAGCTAGTGGTTTTTACCTTTTTTGTCTTTTGTAAAATTGTCTTTATTTGGGGGAATAATTGAACTGTCACAAACAAGTGACTCAGACCCAAGATGGAGTGAAATTTGGTGAAAGCCCTATGTTTCAGCAGGATTATCCAGAAACATTGTGTCAACCTGCAGATTTTGCATGTTTTTTAGGAAAGAGTAAATCAACGGTAAATTTGTATCAAAACCCCAAACCAGAAGAGTTGTGAGATTTCAGGTTTTGTTGTGAGCATTAACACATGTTATGTCGTCTTATGGCAACTGGAGGAATAACCAGTACCTCTACAACTTCTGAGAATCAGCCAACAAATACAGTTGGTTGCAGTTTGCACAGAGACCTATGTAACAGCATGCCTGGGATGTAAGTGTTATACATGCTGTCTTCTCTAAACCATACCCTTTGACTGGTAATATAATTGTCAATATACACTGCCTTGCATCAAATGCACACATTGAATGGCAGTGGGATTTGGACGTTTGGCTCTCTCAGGCTCCTTTGAAAATCCCAGCCCTAAATCATTTAGTGGTGCTGAAGTAACCATTTATACTCCATTTTTATACACTGTACAAACTAAATATTAAAGGTAAAGTGCATGCATTTATAGATAAGTACAGATGATCCAGGCATGAGTGAATACTTGGCTCTGTTGCCTTTCGGAGTTCATGATTTTTAGTGTCTAGCAAAATTATGACTTTAAAATTCTTCAAAAGAGACTTTTCAACTTCAGACCACCAAGTACAGTGTAGACAGCTGCAGAGATAAAATATGTATATGTGTTAAGCATAGACATATATAAAAGCCCGTATAGATAAAGGAAGTTCAGATTTATTTTCTTCACTGTATGTTCCTCTGACTGATCTGTATTGTTTCTGCTTGAGGTAAAATGAAATCTCTCCAGGGAATGGACAACGTCTTCTGCATTTCTACAGTGTAAAGTACACCACTTTGTTCTATAAATAACCATTGTCCATATAGTGATTACCCTTAACATTTCCATTGCCTTTGTAAATAAATAACATTACTGCAGTCTTTTGCAGTTCTCCCAATATTAAGTATAGGGAAACACTGGGTAACAGTATCATTTGAAAGAGGAAGGTAAAATTGTATTATTTTAAGAGTAACCACTACAGTAGTTTATTTCTGCCATTTATTTAAGCCAGAGGAGATTTAAAACTAGTGGCGGATGGTTAATAGAATTTCTGCCATTGCAGACATCCTGTGGTTAAAAAAATACTACTTTACATAGACCTTTCCATGCTTTTTCCAGATTTGCATTGCAGGAGGTATTATTACTGTATATAATTTATTTTTACCTGGCATCCTTCATTAGATCATCACAAGATGTTTTGCAGTGAGTATTGCTCATCAGTTCATGATCGCTAGTAAAATGAATAGCAAGTAGCAAGCCTAGCTCATTGACCTGGGAATATGCTGTACTGTGATATGTGATAATCTGATATAAGGGAACGTCATTTTGCTTATTATAAAATTATCTTTTTAGACTAGAGACCTTTGATGAAGTCAAGTAATGGATACCTGACCCCATGTCACAGCAATAAGGAAATGGTACTGGGGAATGGCTGTTGGCTTTAATTTGGGGTAAATAATTAAGAATATTTACTATGCCCACTGATACTATTTCTTTATGCAAATATCTGTGTTTACTGTTAGCTGGTCTACCTCAACTCTTTATCCTAAGATGGGGTGTTAAGATCTGTTAATGTACAAGTAGAATCCACAGGTTTCAAGGACTGCTGAGTAAAAGCTAATGTATGTGACAAACATTTACCTTTCAGACATGCATTTTTATATGAAATCAATTAAGTTCTGTATTTTCTCACAATTTTAATTCTTTTACAATTTCTAAGTCAAGAGTCATGTTCTAATATCCTGGCTCACATTGAATAGTAATGTAAAGCCAGATTTTTCAAAGGTGTTCAGGCATCTAAAGGTGCAGATAGGTGCCTGGTAGGGTTGTCAATAATGCCTAAGACATCTAGATGTTGTTGAAAGTTTCACTAGGTGCCTATCTGCATCCCGAGGTGCCTGAATCCTTTGGAAACTCTGGTCCTCAGACCCCAGTCCTGCAAGCACTTTAAGTGTGTGAGGAATACCATTGAGTTTAAATGTTGAGGAGAGACATACCCATTGAGTGTCTGCTCTGTCAGGGCTTTGCAGAAGCCAGTGGGACTAACCTAGAATAAGGGTGTTGCGGTGTGGCCCTAAATGAATTTGTTGCTTGTGAAAGTTGCTGTATTGACAATACTGGAGACTGGCAAACTGTGCTGGGAACTGGTTCTACATGGGCAATGGCAATAGAAGATTTCTCTTGCTGACCTGGAGGGGCTACTTGGAGTAGATGAGAGGGTGAGTGATAGTGCACCTTGCCCCTTAAGAACTAATGGCCTGGGGCCAGCCAACCCTAGTTACTCAGGGGAGTATCTGAACAGGGACCAGCTGATTCCCTTATAAAGATCAGCAAGAAGTTGTGGGGAGAGGGATGCTGAGTGGGAAACAACCGGAGGAAGCTGTGACAGACTTTGGAGCAGCTGCAGTGAGCAGGAGGCTTGTGCAGGAGAGTAGGAGACGTGTGTCCGGGAGGAAGGGTTTGGGCTTGGAAGCCAAAGGGCGGGGGGCCAGGAAAAGCAGACCACACAGGAGTAGGAAAAGATTCCAGCCAGGTAGAGGCTGAGAGCAGCCTGCCAAAGCAGGGGAGTGCTGGAAAGAGTTAAAGGTGGGAGAAGAAAAGCCCCAAGTCTGAGTATTGTTTTATGTCAGAACAGTAGAACCTGTGAGAAGAGGCATTATTGGAGAGAAAAGCCTGTATGGCGTTTAGTTAAGAATCCCCTTGAAGGGGGAAACCGAGAGAGCTGGCCTGTAGAGTGACCTCAGGGAACGAGGGGTGTGCAGGAGGCAGCCGCTTGATGACACTGGGATTCATTCTCCTTGGTGTTTCAGTTCTTTCTGCGGAGTTCACCAAAATGATGCCACTTAGTGCAAAGAGTGCTGGCAACATTGCTGCACTAAGACCACTCTTGCACTGGTGGTAGTAATGAGCCAGTGATCTAAATATGTGAGCCACTGAATTTCAGAGTCTAGTCCTCTATGCCACCCAGTCTGCTCACGTTGAGTATACAGATGTCCATCTACATGGATCCGTCCACATCAAAATCCCTAGCTGACCCTGAGAATAAACTGTTGAACAGCGAGCTCTCTGCAGTTATGCACTCTGCAAGGTTTCAATCCACTGATTTGAGGGCTTAGGAGAAATAGTAAATAGCCCACCCACACAAGTTTCTGTCCTCTAGAGCTTCAGGGGTTGTGCTTAAAATCTTCAGTGCCATTAGATTCCCTACAGACATCTTGTGCTGAGCCACCATGTAGGAATACTGAAGTAAAGTTACCTAGTTAACTTTGGCAGAACTGGAAAGTTAATATCTGTAACCACTGTGTAAAGGAAGAGGGAGTGCTTCACTCATCATTTGAAGTGGCTAACTAGAACAAACTTGGTTTTCACTTTTAGGACTTGTCTTTGGCATGGAAAATGAGACTTCTGGACACTGGCAGTCAGCACTATTGGTTAGTGTGGGAGTTATACTTGCTCCTGGTGGACTGATATGAAATGACTATATCATCCCTTTAATACTACATGTGTCTGTAACACTTTAAACTTGGGTTACTTTGTGTGTATGAATAGGGAGTACCATGGGGATTTTTTTCCATTAGACCACAGCATGCGCCATGTGTAACATTACTCATAGACATTTAAATGCAGGTAGAAATTTGGTCTTCCGGCAATGTTTGCTTCTGAAGTGCTGAATTGTTACATCTCTGCCTCCATATAGTAATCTCACCCACTTACGTCTGACTGGCTGAAGAAGGTGATCCCTGGGGTGTCTGTCCAGCAGCTCCAGTGTGGGGAAAGAGTGGGGCGTACAAAGGTGTCTGTGTTATTTACCTCAACCCTGACCTCTAGGCATCCTCCATCTCTCAGAAAGTAGCTCATTCATTGAGCTACACATGCATAGCCTCAGCAGGGAGAGCAACCAATTCTAAATTGCCTGGAACTGTGCACTGGACTCATTTTGCTAAGTAGGCTACAGTGCCGTCAGCAGCCAGATGGAGACTTGGAGTTAAATTTAAGTGAAACTTTATGAAGGGGCTTGAATCTTTCCCGCATGGGTAATGGTCCATTTTGCTTTAAAACTTCCCCCAAATAAATCCTGCTTCTTAAACTATGGAGAGTAGTCCCTTCTAATTGTTCCTGCATTGCTCAATAACATTAATAGAAGCTTCACAACACTTTGGGAAGGAAACATGCCATTGTACATTGACTCCTTGGAACAGACATTTAGGATTACATATTGGGTCACATGAATACAATACGCAGCTGTATTTTGGATAAAGTTTTTCATAAAATTGTATTATTTGTTTGAGTCTCTACAGATAAACAAACAAAACACGTAACTACTGTCCTCCGGGTGCCTATCCCATAAATTAAAATCACCAACTCAGAATAGCATCAGGAAAGAGAAATTAAGATGCTGTTTAAGCAAGGCACAAGAGAGATGTTTTTGGAGGCAGTTGAAAAGAGATAAGGCTCGTTCTGATTGCAGCAGCTGCAGAGGAAAGACTCCCCCATGCAAGTGGCAAAAGTACCTGAAGGGACAGAATGAAGGAACAGCGTGCGGACAAAGAACACATTCTGCATTGGCTACGCTTGTGTGGCTCCCATTGGAGCCAATGAGAGTTGCACGCATACTTCCACAACCTCTGTGGGGGTTCAGCTACTGCAACCGTATGGAAAAAATGCAGTGGCAAAGGGCATTATGTCATCCCAATCTTTACAATTTCCTTCTACATCAGTGGGAGGTATTTGTGTGGCGCTAGAGCAGTAGATGGCCTTGAGCTTACATTTTAAGATGCTCGCAATAAGTGCCTCTTAAGGATGGCTTTACCTGAATTAATTAGTCGTCATTTGCACAAAGCTTTGATAACGTAAATACTAAATAGCATTAGTGTGATCCTGTCACAGTTTGCAAGTGCAGTGTCAGGCCAGGTCAGTACATGGATGGAAAACCTCCTTGAAATTGACATGAAATATCTAAGGGTGTGTCTACAGTGGAGTCAGAGGTGCAAATGCCTGAGCTAGTTGTACCCTAGCTAGCACCAATACCAATAGCAGTGAAGGCAGCTGCCCAAGTAGATATCCAGATTCCTGGTAGGCTTGTATAGCCTGTGCCGAAGACCTGGATGCCGTGGCTTCATTGCTCTTGGTACTCCCTGCTAGCTAGATGAGAGCTAGCATGGTATCTCTGCATGTGCTGCCATGACACCTCCAGTTTCAGGGTACACATACCCTAAATGACACACAAGGAGGCAGTATGATTATCTTCTCTCCTAGTCAATCCCGAATGCTGCACTTTGGGTCCCTAGGCTGTTGATGTCTTCCTGATAAGTCTTGTGCCGAACATCACAAAGCCTTTAGGCCATTAAAGTTTCCATGGCAACTTTCGTAGGAGTCCTGGTGTCCTGCCTCAGTCTGAATTTCAGTGATTACATTGTATGGACCTTAATGCCCTTGCAGTTTCAGGTGAATAGAATGGTATTCACTTCTTGCCGTAAACTGTTTCTGTGCACTATTACGCAGCGTCTGCAGTTCATCTCTGAGCTGCCTGCACTTCAGAAGTGGGTGAAGTGATCCCTACATATAGTGTGTATTTCATCTTGTTAAATCTGTAAAATGCCATAGTCTGATTATTTAGAAGACCCAGCAAAAGGCAGCTCCACACCTGCTCCAACTGCCTCATATATCTGAGGGCAAGTTGGAGCTCACAGGTTGTCTATGCAGCATCTGGGAAATGCAATGCCTAGCTTGGATAAATGTAGATATTTGAGCTAGCACACTAAAAATAGGAGCGTGGCTTTGACAGAATGGGTAGCGTCTCGGGTCAGCCACCCATGTACAGTCCCACCCAACTCCTTGGGTATGTAGTTGGCCAGCTAGCCTGAACCATGCTGTGATTTTTAGCATGCTAGCTGGAGCAGAGCTAGCGTGCGACTGGCTGCCTGTCCTGGAAAGCACACTCCCTGCTGCAATGTAGACAGACCCTTAGTGAAAAACCATCCAGAGAACACTGTGAGCATGGCAGAACTTAACATGTGTGTATTGTGGACGAAGGTAAACTCAAGTACACATGAAATCTTTGAACTGGTGGTTATGTTAAATGAAGTGCTAATTCTTTGGTGAACTTATGTGCTGTTTAAGATACTGAGGGAAAATAACTGTTTGCAGCAGAAAAGGGAGCACTTGATATAGGTTTTTTTAATTTTCCCTGACACACTGAATTCCATCCAACACTTAGGATATGTCTATACTGTAATTACACACCGCGGCTGACCCGTGCCACTGACTTGCGCTCACGGGGCTGATTAATTGCAGTGTAGATGTGTGGGCTCTGACTGCAGCCTGAGCTCTGGGACTTTTCCACCTCAGGGGATCCTAGAGGCCAGGCTCCAGCCCGAGCCAGAACATCTGCACCACAATTAAACAGTCCTTTAGCCTGGACCCTGCCAGCCCAAGTCAAGTGGCATGGGCCAGCCATGGGTGTCTAATTGCAGTGTAGACATACCTTCAGATGAATGAGAGCTACCAGCAGATAAGAGAGATTGAAGTACATTGTTGTCTTCATATAACTGTTCTCTTCTTGGTTCTTTGTGTCTGGATTAAAGACATGTTAGCAAACTGCAACCCTGGCAGATTTAAGCAGCCTACCTTTCTGCTGTATTTGCGTAGCTGGCCTTGGTTGTGTTCATGCTTTTAGCAATTGCTCTGAAACAGTCCCGTAAGAAGGCAGTTCTTCAGCACTTTGGCTGAGATCAGGTTTTGGTTATTTCTCAAATGCAGTTTTCTTCCAAAAACACTGCTGCAGCAAATAAACTTTTGATTTTTAAAAATCTGCTTAGATCCAGAAAGCTTTTTGTCTTTAAGATTGACACTTAAGTGGCAGACAGGAACAGAATGGACATTAACAGCAAGGGGTAGAGAAGATGAAATTCATTGAACCAGTGACATTTGATGTAATAGCCTTTCTGAATATTGTATTGATTTCCCACTAGCTTCCAAAGCAGAGTGCATTACATATAAGCAGAGCTGGAAACAGAGGTTAATACTATCATATAGTTGTTGTGTTGTATTATGATTTTTTATTATTAGGAGTACAATAGAGTTTGGAGGCCCCAACCAAGATACAGGCCTCTTTATGCTCAGTGCTGTACAAACACACATGAGAGACAGCCCCTACCCCAAAGAGGAGAGAGAGAGAGAGAGAGACTCTGCTTTACAATCTAAATAGACAAGTATCAGAGGGGTAGCCGTGTTAGTCTGGATCTGTAGAAGTGACAAAGGGTCCTGTGGCACCTTATAGACTAACAGAGGTATTGGAGCATAAGCTTTCGTGGGTGAATACCCACTTCTTCGGATGCAAGCAAGAGTGGAGGAAACAGGAGCACAGAGAAGGAAAGTGACTTGCCCAAGGTCACTCAGCAGGTCAGGTGTCAGAGCTGGGAATAGAACGTGTGTCTCCTGAAGATCAACAAAACTATCTCGGTGAGACTAGTTGCGATATTAAATGAGTCATATATAACACCATCTTAAATATATTTGCTTATTCAGTGCTATTACAAGACATCATCTGATCTGATACTTTTTAAGGGTTTAATGTCTTTAATCTCCCTGAACATGGGTTTATAGTGAAAGCTGGAAATTGCATTAGGCATAAAACAGAAATATGGCAGTCTCCTGAATCTGTCCTAATCCCACAGGTTACAGTAAATTTGTGGTAGAAGCAGACTGCAATATCATGGTGTTATGCACGGCTGATCAACTCTGTCCTTCAAATGCTATTAACTTCAGGCTGGTTAATCTATATTCGTGAACACTGAACACAAAGTCATGCTGGCAAAAGGATTAGGAGAGAATTAAGTATTTGTTCCCTAATCCTGAATGTTTATAAATCAGTATTAATTACTATAGAAGGAAGCATTCATACTTGGGTGCTTTTAAAGGGTTTACATCCCGATTTTTAAAATAATTTGGCAATCCAGATGGCTAATAAATATAGCTCAGTGCAAAAGAAGAAATAAAAATCTGTTGTAGTGCAGCATGAGCATGCAGCTCTTTTACTTAATGGGGACTAATTGCAGTCATTATGGAGTGTTATAAATTAAAAACAATGGAGGGGCTAGCCACATCCTAAAGAGCTGTTGGTAAATATGCTGCAAAATGGGCTGTGGAGGCGTGGCTCTGATTTGGGGGCCATAGCGGCTCTTTGTTTCTAGGAGTGAACATACAACATAAATTCAATCTGTTCAATGTACTGTATGAGCTTAGAGTATTCAAGGACGTAATTATTTCAGTCACATAGCAGATGAGATGTAGAGAAGTCCATGGAAGATAAACACCATGGAAATACCGCAGTTTGTCATAATACCAGAGGTGGCGTTAAATCCATTTATGATGTTGTGCAGCAGAGCAAACAAAGGAGGGGTAGGAGGTGGAAAAAGGAGAGATGAAAATCTTGTCCTCTTTTTAGTCTATTTAAAAAAAAATCATAGGGCCTTTTCACTAATAGCAAGGACTTGTCCTCAAAGCAGAGAACGTGAGCTGGCCAGAGCCAGCAAATCTTGCACTAATCATTTGCAAGGCTATTTATTGCCCCAGATTAAGCATTTAATCCTTTTTTTAATCACACATCAATCCTACTGTTTACATGAGTTCTTTTTAAAACTTTTCATCTTTGTTCTTTACTGGTTTAGTACAAATGTGTGTTCTGTGTAGCACATTTGGGGAGTTGTAGACCCTGAGCAAATGTATATCCTCGCTGCACTAGTACACCTGAAAGAAAAGGTTACTTTGGGCATTTTGGTCCACCACTCTTTGCCCAGTGTGTGTGTCGTCTCCATCTGATATTTGTTCTTCGTCTGTTTTAGATTTAGCAAGAAAATAAACACTTTATTTTTTTCAGTTGCTTCTACATGTACAGGTCCAGTATGGAGAGTGAAACCAGCTACAGTTTTTTCCTGTAGGGTACAGTAGAGTCTTCTCCATAAAGAAGATGGCCCAACCTTTTACTTTCAGTCCCAGAGCTCACTAGCCAGCACTGCTGGAAAACAGCTGAGGTGGATATATGTGAATCAACATATCAGGCATACTACTTAGAATTGCCATGTAGAATTCTAGAATTGCTGCATTCAGTGCTGCCGCAAGAAGTAGCTTTTTCCATTTACCACATACAACTGTTTGCATACCCTTTGCCAGTCCAAGTAATTACTCCTGGGGGAATTCTGCGCCAGTGCGCAATGCAAAATTTGCATAGAAATAATGTTCTGCGCAGAATTTCCTTTTTCCCTTTCAGAAGTGGCCTGCAGAGCTGCTGGCCACCACTAGGGGCTGCTGGACCTTTCAGAGTCCGGCTCCCCAGCTCGCAAATAGAAGAAACTGCTAGGGAGAGAGGGGAGGAAGAGCTGGAGGATTCACGGAAGCTACAGTGCATATCCTGAAGAAAGGAGGTGGCATGTAGGAAAAGCTGTACGAGCCCAGGATCCACATCAGGCTGTTTCTCCCTCTGGATCCCTGCGGGGTGGGTGCAGGTTTCTGGGCTGGGGGGTGCTCCGCAGCTGGGCTCTGGGGAATAAGGGATGGGGGTGTCTGGGCTGGGGGGCGCCCTGTGGCTGGGCCCTGAGGGGAGGGAGTAGAGAAACAGGATTGTTGTAGGAGTTTCTTTAACTCTCTACTACTGGTGGAATTTTTTGTTGGTCTCTCTGTCTATAACAATAGAGTTGCTGACAGGTACTTTGAAATAAATTACCAAAATAATTGAAACTAGTGTGATTATATAGTGTTATTTTGACAAAATATACAGAAATTTGCAGAATTTTAAAATATTGAGTGTCAAATTTTCAATTTTTTGGCCTGGAATTCCAAGCAATCAAACCCATCCTTAGAAAGGGTGGGGGTAAGGAAAGAGAATATGCAAAAAATCAGTAAACCTTGCTTGTTCTCCATGGTCAGCTCCAGCCATGAAACTGTTTTGAGTTGGAATGAGTGTTTCTAATATTGACAAACTGCATCTTAGTATCTTGTTCCTTATAATACTTTGGCTAGCTCTTGAATGTCCGATTAGTTCCATTACACATACTAAAAGTTAATGTACGTCACAGTCTTGTATACATGTCTTGTAAGTGTTTTAGACTGGTTGAATAATAGTACCCAATGTGAAGAATTTAAAGATTTGAGAAAGTGAGACGTAAACCTTGAAAGCACTGATGTAATCTGTTCTTATTTAGTACTTGTGTCATGGTAAGTGCCTTGCGACCTTAATCATAGACAAGAGTCCCATTGTGTTAGATGTGGTACAAACATAGGACAAAAAGGCTGTCCCTGTCCCAAAGAAGTTTATAATCTAAATCAATCTGTCTCTTTTGAAATATCCAGGGCTGTATTCTGCAATTAGTTACATCAGTGTAAGTCCAGAGTAACTTCACTCAGTGGAGCAGTAGGAGTCATGGCCATATTCCCACCCCTTCACCCACATGCAGGGATTGCCAGCCATGCAAGGGAGCGTATACTGCCCCCATTGAGAGGGGCAGCAGCAACCTACTCTCCCCCACACACAGCAACTCTGGGAAGTAGTAAGCACAGTTAATCCTAGAATGCAAGACTGTCATTCAAAGCCACAAAAGAGCCTTGTTTTTCAAAACAATGTTTGTGTCCTCCCATCTTCATGTGATTCATTATGCTGTCAGGCTCATTTAAAGCATCTTTTGGATCCACTCTCATTTAACACTCAACTCATTTTTCAACATTCTTTTAAAATATGTTTAAAATATTTTAAAATATTCAGTAAAATATGCATCTGTACCTATACGGAGAACAAAAGTCAGGGAATGTGATGGTGTGGGTGTTACAAAGTTTGTTCTGGCATGGTTTTAGTGGTATCGTGTTACTCACAAGAGTCACAGGTGACTTAGTTATTTCCATGGCAGTAATCAGCCCCAAAACTTTATAGTGCCTCATGCCATCATGTATTTTGTTTGACACATATACTCAGTCTAATAATTTGTCTAGATTTACCTCTTTTAATGTCTTTCTCCGTTCTCCTTCCCTGTTGAAACAGATGGCTTATTAGGCAAATGTTAGTAGTAATATTTATTGTTTGTATTATGATAGTGCCAAACAGCCCCATTATGCTAGGCACTATCAACTCCAAGGAGGAAAGAGTCCTTGCCCCAAAGAATTTACATTCAAAATAAGGCGGACCGATGGGAAGCAGAGGTACAGAAAGGGGATGTGATTTGCCCAAGCTCACTTGGCAGATCAGGCAGTTGGGAGTTTTGCTTGAAGAGTGCCAAATAAGACTTCTAATGTTCCCTTGTAAGGGAATCTCTCTAGCTTCCTAATTACTTTTTTTGGTTCTTTCGGAACTCCCTCCAATATCTTTTTGGTGGTAATGTGCCCCGTGACCTAGCGGTGAGCTCTCCCCACCATCGTGAGAAGGAAAAGATGATCCAGGGAAGGTCACTTACCCCTTTCCACTAGTGAACGGTAGCTTCTGTTCAAGGAGGGCCTCGTCTCTTCCATGCATGAGTCTCAGAGGCACAACCAGCCGCACTATTATTACAAATATTTCTTTCCCCTCCCATCCAGTTTCTTCTCTCTCTACTTGGTAACGCAGCCAAGTCGCAGCCCTGTGTTTGACATCCTAGTTGTATGGCACTGGTGTGATTGTTGCCTTGTAAATGTCTCCCTTTCAGGATCTAATTGGAGGGAAAAGTTGGCTGAGAGGGGAGGAAAACTCTTGTTTAAAAGAAAATCAACAACAAAAAGAAATAATCTCTGATAATTAGCAAAAAGAAGATTGTGGAAGGTGAAGGGTTGATGTGTCCTCCACTAAATTATTCTGCTAGCATGTAGTTCTGGGTTGAAGGTCATATAATATATGAAAATACAGTACGCTGAGCACCTGACCTAAGGGCTTAATTTTTGAAGCAGAGAGGTAAGGACCCAAATCCTGTTAAACTTTAATGAGATTTAGGATGTAACTCCTTGGGTAGTGCTTTGGAAATATAATACTTATGGGTGATAGTGCCATATATTCTCTAGGCTAAATTTTGGAACCCAGCATGCAGCCTGAGCGGCCAAACGATGTACTGGGCATGTCTGTGAGAGGGTGTGGAGCGGGGAGGAATTCTTTGCTCCAAGACACAGAACTGCAATGGAGTTACTGCTGTTGTCTCAGTGCTGCAGTAGCTTGTATGGCAGATGAGGCCATTCTTCTTCATGAGGTAAATTGGCTGGCGGACCTGAGTATTGTCGATCCACTGCCCTTGCCCATGTTGCTCTCCCTTCTTGCCCACTACGTTCTGGGTCAAGAGGGTTCCCATGGACAGAGCTCCACAGTTATGTATTATCTTGGAATCCCCAAATCCTGCCCCAGTTTCCATAGCAAAACTGGGGTCTGTATGGAGAATGGGAAGATGGTCAGGATTTAGCTCTTTTATTACTATGACTTCAGCTTAGCCAGTCAGAATCTTAGACATCAGTCATCTAAAAACATACTAGATAAATGACATTGGTTTTTACTTTAATTCTCTCTGAAATAGTCAGCCAATAGGTAATATACCAGGTTTTGCTTTTGTTATAGGGGACACAGCCAACTGAAAATCATACATTTTTGTTAACTTTTTGCATTTCTTTTAGCCCCATGCTAATGATGTGTCTGGTCAGTTTCACTCTCTGGTTTGCATGAACTGAGCTTGGTTGCAGAATGTAGTAGGAAACCAATAGCACCCATTCCAATGATGAAAACACTTCTGTTCCTTAGTAAGCTTTGCACAAGTGCCAAACATTTTGGGGAAGGCTGATGTACTTTACAGTGTCACTTTAAAATAAAGTTTCAATATTTATTAATTTGTTTGGCATGAATTGCAGTAACTATAATCCTGATGAACTCAGCTGGTTGTAATGCAGATGTCATAAGTACTTACACAGGCTTTCAACTGTAATTTAGCATCAGTTAACTAGACCATTATTTTAAAGTGTCGTCTTTAATTTTAATACATTACATTTCCCATTGTCCTCAGGCAGTTACTGTAGCTGCTGTTAGTTTCTGTTGCCACTATCTTCATTTTTCATTCTCCTGGTCTTTCCCACTCTTCTTTGCTAACTCTGTTTTGATGGTGCAATGAAACACTTCAAAAGCGACTGACAGAAATTAGCCTGATGGCTGGTGCTACTACTTGAATGATGCTAAAGACATCATCCTAGAAAACAAGTGTCTTTCTGCGATCAGCCTTATTCTGTCCTAGGGGAAAAGGGTGGTCTTGCAATTAAGGCTCTGGACAGTGACTCAGGAGATCTGGGATCAAATCCGGGCTCCATCACAGACTTCCTCTGTGACTTGGGGCATACCACTTCATTTCTCTGTGCCTCCATTTCCCATTTGTAAAACGGGGAATGATGATAATTATTCCTTTCTGCCAAGCTCTCTTCCTTCTGTAGTGACTCTTGGCTGGTCTACCAAGGCGGGTGAGCAGAATACATTCTAAAGGGGGAAGAAGGACTTGCAGTCACCTGTGTTAGCAGTTGGCTCCGTTTGCACAAGACTCCAAGAATTTCTTAAGGAGTCAGTTGTATGAGCTGCAGCTGCTCCTGGCAGTTCCTGTTCATTGAGCCATATTTCAGTTCACTCACAACGTGTTAAGACAAATAAAATAGCCATTTGTTGAAATGGCACATCATAACCTCTTCTTTAACCTCTTCCTCCAGTTCTCCGCTCCTCCCTGCCCCAAGGACAAATATATTTACCTGTTGCCTACTTGGAATCTGTTTAGGATCTGATACAAAGCCCACTGAAGCCAATGAAAAGACTCTATGACCTCAGTGAGCTATGGGTCAGGGCCCTTAATAAAGGGACCATTCTCTCTTGGTTCATCTGTGGGGTTTATTTCTCCCTGCCAGGAGATGGAGACTGAGCATTTGGAGCTTTGTGCTACGTCATTTTATCTGTATTGCCCTGCCTTCCCCAGATAGTGGGTTGCATTCCAGTTATTGCCTCTTACTGTTTCTGATATGTTGTATTTCCTACCTTTTCAGCAGCATTATAGAGTTTGTCGGAATTTCTTAGAGCAGGGTGCATTTCCTAAAGACAAAAGGTTTGGGGTTTCTTGGTTCAATGTATTCCTCCGTAAATATTTTAGATCCAGATGGTGTTGAAATTGCCCTGTCCTAGAGCCTTCCTAATTTCAACACGATTCATTATGCCTGTTCTAGCCTTTGGCTTATATTAGCCTCTGGTCATATAGGCTGCATGACAAAGTGCAAAGGAATCTTACGTTCCTCTGAAG
Organism: Macrochelys suwanniensis; assembly: GCA_033296515.1. Taxonomy (NCBI): domain Eukaryota; kingdom Metazoa; phylum Chordata; order Testudines; family Chelydridae; genus Macrochelys; species Macrochelys suwanniensis. The sequence goes on from CM065783.1 coordinate 43,470,794, forward strand.
TGGTGTCCCTTAGGGTTGTTTTGCATAGATATCCTAGTCCCTATTTGAGTAATTAAGCCCCCATGACAAATGCTCCAGTTTTTCTATACAGGCAAGTCTCATCTTACGAGGGGGTTCCGTTCTATGGTTAGCGCATAAAGCGAAAAACCGCATATAGTGAAACGCCATTGAGTTGAATGGCGGACGGAATTGCCCGCAGTACTGATGCTGTTTTAAAATGGTTATTTTTCTTTCTTTTTTTTTCTGTTTTTGCTGACCGCGCAAAGCTGAATTTGCGCATGTTAAATGCGCCTAAGATGCGACTCGCCTGTACAGGTTTCTCTTCAACTTTCGTCCAAGCTGCCTGTGTTGTGTTAGCCAAAATATTTGTATTTCTGCAGACCCAATACCAAGACTTGCCAATACTGTCAGACCCTCCTCCGGGATCTCTCATATTATGAATCCTCAATCTGATCTGGCCAATGTCATAACTCCTGAAGATTTTGCTAAGGTGAGAACACAGCAGATAACTTCAGTCTCTTGCCTTTACATAAAGTAGCTGAAAGTCTCAGTGTTAGGAGCTTTTTCCTTTTAGTCTCAGTACTGTAGGGTTTAATTTAACATTCTGATTCTGTGGCAGACAAACAGATTTTTATTTTTCTTGAGCAATTGGTATCATAATTCTCCTCTCAATCATAAACTAGCTAGCAACTATATTTTGGCTACTTTTTTTCAGTCCTTTTTACCCAACTTTCTCTGTAGTACACTTCTTGCAGACGGCCTAACTCTGTGCGCCAATTCATCAACCATCACCATGGTTCACCTTATCTAAAGGTGGGAGGAGGGGGTAGAATATTAGAACATGTTAACAGGCTAATGTGAGCTGACAAAAGCAAGGCACTTCTAAGCTATAGCTGCTACTTTGACCTTAACCCCAATGAGAACGGAGTGAGTTTTCAGGAGTGTCTCAGCAGCGCATGATGTCAGATGCTGTGGGCCAAATGCTGCCCTGGCTGACTTGCACAAGAAGTTCTGATCAAACAAATTGTGCCTCTGTAGGTACTGCAGTACCTAAGGCGGCATCATGGTGAGTTAAGGGACAAACTGGGCTTGTTTTTATTGCTTTAAAGTTGATATACGAGAAAGTCACACCAAATATGTATGTTTTTGGGGGTTTTTCTTTGACTATTATATACTAGAGTCCTCCATGGAGATGGTCTAGGGCAGTTTTTTTCTCAGTTTTGGGGGAAGGGACTCGGGGCTGGGGCATGGGAGGGGGTGCAGGCTCCGGGTTGCGCTTACCTCAGGCGGCTCCCTGGAAGCAGTAACATCTCCCTCTGCGTCTTAGGCTGAGGTGCAGCCAGGTGGCTCTGCGCATTGCCTCTTCCCACAGGCGCACTCCCCCACAACTTCCATTGGCCGCAGTTCCTGGCCAATGGAAGCTGTGGAGCCGACACTTGTGGGGGCAGCATGTAGAGCCCCCCCCGGTCGTCCCTGCTCCTACAAGCCAGAGGGACATATCCCCGCTTCCTGGGAGCTGCACGGTGCCAGGTAGGGAGCCAGCCAGCCCCTTGACAACTGGATGCCTGGCAACCCTACAATATCAGGACAAATTATGTCCCGATCGTACATCGGTTGGGACACGGGACAAGGAGTTAAATATTGGGACAGTTGAATATCGGGTAAAAAGGACTGAAAAAAGTAGCCAAAATATAGATTTTATCGGGACATCTGGTCACCTTAGCCGATGTCCCGATAAAATCTATATTTTGGGTGTGTGGGGGTGTGTGTGTGTGTGTGTGTGTGTACACACAAAATATATAATATTGTATGGATGTGGCCCACATAACACAGAGAGAGCTGCAGATGCGGCCCACAATGGTAAATAGATTGAGAACGACTGGTTTAGGGTCTGTTCTGTTCTATTCAGGTTTTTATACTGCCCCTGTTACTGTAGTATTTGAGTGGCTTTGAATGATACTCTAAGCAACTTGACTAGCATATGTCTTGTTTTATTCCTCCGTCTTTCTTTGAAGGTGGGAATTGGTGATGGTGGGGATTGTTTTGGTTATTTAAATAATTTTCTTTTTATTTAATGTACTGCAGACTAGATATGATGGTAATCAAGCCATTAAAGTTTGACCGGTGACCTACCAATGTCCGTAATGTTGGTCTTTCTCTGGATATTAAATCTTAGCATTTTTACAGTCTGAGAGGTGCTTTCATTTATTTTGGTAGCAGGTTGTGGGTGCTGAGCATTGCTCCAGTTCAAGCCCTAACTATATTGACCCACACTGGTCGTTTGCTGAGAGGCTTGCATTATGTAGTATTCCTGATGTGCAAAATTGCATTGTATTGTGAGGACTTGTTGCTGCAGTCCAGTGGGATGAAACAATCTGTGAATTCTCTTTTTTTTATGAAAGACTTGTTAAGGTGGCTATCCCTATTAGCCAAACTTAATGGAATTGTGCTTATTCACATCTTGCGAATAGCACTGTAGCATGGACCTCAATTGTGTGTGTGTGAAACCATCATGGAAAGCAGTTATTTTATGGGCTTATCCACATCTCAGTTAACTTGTCTGCTCATGCTGTCTTATTTACAACACAATATACCAGCTTCCAAAGTTCCATAATAAAAAATGATTATTTTATTTCTGTTTAAAAGCCAAACCCAGCGGACATTGTTTTCGCTCAGCCTTTTCTAATGAAAATTTGAGAGATTAAAGGGGCATTTTAAGTGCCTATATGATTAACAGGTGGGTGAGGCCAACAAGAACCAATATCTCCATGACAAAGTTTGCCTCTTCACCAGTCTTGAATAGGAAGATTGTGGTACAGTCACTCATAGGTCTTAAGTTTCAGTATCAAACATGCTCATAACCAGACACATAAATATACACGCATGGGTCCTCAGCTGGTGGACATCAGCATGGCCCTGTTGTTTTGAATGGAGCCACACGGGCTTAAGCAGGCTGAAAATCTGGTCCACAAATGTGTATGTTCACCTTTTCCCCCTCTTAAACATAGTACTAAAGAGGGGCAAACCTAAGGTTGTTGGACTGTTAGTTGTCTATGGTTATTTTTATGTGAATTAGAATAAAATATTAAAGTAGTGATGATGGGAGGGTTTTAAGTCCAGGACTAACCCTTTGGCTTCTTTCCCTGATATATATCCCACCTCCCCACCAGCCAGCCTGTTTCTTGACCTCTTGTCACCATTTTTTTTTTAAATTTAATATTTATTTTGCCATATTGTCCAGCTGCCACAAGGAAGGTCACATCCCTGTTTTGTGCTGGCACATACAAAGAGATGGTTTCTGTCCCACAGAGCTTACACTTAAAGACCCCTATCTTGAAAACACCCGTGTGCTAAACTATATGCACATAAATAGTTCCATTGGGAGTGTTCACATGTGTACAGTTAAGCAAGTTTGTAAATATTTGCAGGACTTGAGCCTAAGAAGACAAGTGATATACTTTACTATATGAAGTATTTGTTTGTACAAATACATGCATTGGCACAAGATTATTGAATAGATGCATGCCAGCTACCCCCATCACAGCCATCGTTAGTTGTCTGGTCTCTTGTAGGGATAGCAGCAGCAGTGGGCCTGGAGAATGGTTGTGAAGGAGGAAAGGGCGGTAGCGGTACAGATCAGTTCTGGGACAGCATTCTATGCATTAGGAGTACTGTGGAGGAAAGTTCAGACATATTTATGTAAGAAGCTGGCAAATGGTCAGAGAAGGCTGGCATCGTCGGCAGAGCAGAGAAGAAAGGCACTGCAAGAAGAAACACGAGCAGACGAGTAAGGAAGGGCAGTGTTGTGAAGAGCCTTGAAGATGAGGACTGGAAACTTGAACGTGATGTGGTGAGATAAAAAACAATCTCCTCCTCATATCTTGTATATCATAGAAAGTCACGAGCATTTTATCTGGCCTGTGTAGCTGTGTAAACAGATGGCAGTTTTTCTCTAGAGGCAGCTTTGTTCCAGTGTGAGTTCACTGCTTACTCATGAAGAACCCCAAGAGCAGCCAATAATGCTCTGAATTTAAATCCACCACGATGACATGTGTATTTGTAATGAAGTGGATGGGGTCAGATTGTGAAGGTTCTGAACGAAACAGCTTGATAGAAGCAATTGCATATTGAGTTCTTTCAGAAAAGAGAGAGCTAGGCTTACTTTTAAATAGTGTTTTTGGGGGTGCTGCTTGGATTATTGTGTGCCTGGGTATGTATCTGACCCCGATTGCTGTAGTATCTGAGCACCTCACAACCTCCAATACATTTATCCTCCCAGCACCCTGTGAGGTACAGCAGTGTTGCTATCCCTACTTTACAGATGGGAAACTCGGGCACAGACAGACTAATTAGGGGTGGATTTTTCAAGGGCATAAATGGCTGTTTCGCACCTAACTCCCCCGAAAGTCCATGGGAGTTAGTCACTAAATTGCCATTTGCACCTTTGAAAATCTTCCCCCAGGTGACTTGCCTAAGGTCATGCAGGGACCCTGAGGCAGAGCAAGAAATTGAAGTCACATCCCCTGAATCAAAGGCCAGTTCCTTAAACACTTGAACCCAAATCATTTGGTGGCCCTCACAGGCGAAAGTAGAAATGTATGCATTTCATGTACATGAGCCGGCTTCATCTCCCCCACCATCCCCTCTTTTTAGAATAATAGGAATTAATGTGGACATTTCCCATTAGTTCATCAAGGCTATGCACCCCCAATGCAGGATTGCTTGCTATGGTATATTCTTGAATGGCTTTAGGGTGACCAGATGTCCCAATTTTATAGGGACAGTCCCGATATTTGGGGCTTTTTCTTATATAGGCTTCTATTCCCCCCCCCCCCCCCCCCCGATTTTTCACACTTGCTGTCTGGTCACCCTAAATGGCTTGGTGAAAGGAAGACTACTGATATGTTATGGCATGAGAGGCCACAGAAATGTCAGCTGTTGACCTTTGCTTGTGACTTCTATACAGTGTGACAAAGTTCCTCCTCTGCCTTGGTGGGTCCTGTGCTTTTTGGCAGATTTGCTCGCCTCGGAGGTTCACAGCAGCCCTCAGTTTGGCTGCTTCTGCTAGAGGCTCAAACCTGCCGTTCACTCAGCTAACCTCATCACTGGTCAGCGTGGGGGGAAATGGAGAACAATCACCGCAGTCTCTGTTGTCCCACCTAGTGGGTCAGGGACAGGCCAGATCCCTTTCCAAATTAGACTTTCCCTTCTGGTGTTGCTCACAGACCAGGTCAACTCCTCCTGTGTCCGATCAGGAGTTGCGGGGATGGGGGGAACCCGGGCCTGCCCTCTACACCGGTTCCAGCCCAGGGCCCTGTGGATAACTGCTGTCTATGATATCTTCTGTATCAGCTGCATGACAGCTACAACTGCCTGGTCTACTTCCCCATGGCCTCCCCCCAGCACCTTCTTTATCCTCACCGCAGGATCTTCCTCCTGAAGCCTGATCACACTTTGTACTCCTCAGTCCTCCAGCAGCATGCCTTCTCACTCCCTGCTCCTTGTATGCCCTCCACTAACTGATGGGAGGTCCTTTTTAATCCAGGTGTCCTGATTAGTCTGCCTGCCATAATTGACTCTAGTATGTTCTTAATTGGCTCCAGATGTCTTAATTAGCTTGCCTGTCTTAATTGACTAGCAGGTTCCTAATTGCTCTAGCGCAGCCCCTGCTCTGGTCAGTCAGGGAACAGAAAACTGCTTCTCCAGTGGCCAGTAGAGCTACCCTTGACTCCTTTCCTATTGCCCTCAAATGAGGTGGGAGGCTGCTGCTAGGTCCTGGGCCCTTGCTGTTACTGCTGCTTCTGCTCCAGCTACTCCCCTGTCTGGGCCAGACAACCCCCCCTTCTCTGCTACCTGGTTGCTGGACCCCCCGACAACCCTTGGTTGCTGTTGCTGCTCCTGCTGCAGCTCCTTGGGGGGGGCCCTGCTGGCCCGCTCCCCAGAGGAGAGGAGTGAGGGACCCCTGCTCCGGCCCCAGCTGCTGCTGTGGACATCACCACCGCCCTACAACCTGTGAGGGGTCCTTCCTGCCTGACCACCAAACAGCCTGCTGGAATTGCTGGAGCTGCTGCTGTGTTTGCTGCCAGGGAGCTGCTGGAGCCTCGAGGAGGAGGAAGAAGAGGACTGTCTGTTGTTGGGTGTGGCATGGAGCCTGCTCCCTGGTCCATCTGTGTGCCTCCTCTGCCCCCACCACCACCACCACCTGTGCCCCCTCCACCACCCCTACTGGCTGCTCACCATCTGCCTTGGTTCCTGCCTCTGGGACTCAGCTGCTCTCCTGGCTTGCCACGCCCTGTCTTCACCACTTGGGCCTGAAGCAGCAGCCAGCCCAAACTGACTTTGTGCAAGCGCACGTGGGTGCACGTGCGCCCCCCCCTTGGACTGACCCCCCTTCCCTGCAGCAGTCTGCCCCTCTCCCCTTGCAGCCCTTTGCCACCCCCGCTTTTTCCCCAGCCCCTCAGCAGCTTTAGTTTGGTTGCCTGCCGCACCCTTTTCCTTTTGCAGTTTTTGGTTTGCTTGTTTGCCCCGCCCCAGTTTCTGCAGCTAGTCCCTTGGTTTCCCTGCCTTACCTCCAGCCTAGTTGTGTCCCCTTCATAGGCCGCCCCATCCAGCCGCCCCCCCCCCCCCCTTCTGGCGCCCTCCTCCCCTGCCTACAGCCTAGTGGGGAGGAGTGGTTGACTTGTTTCCCCTTCCCCCTCCTTCCTCCGGTGTTTCCCCTCCGTCCTTGCTCGTTATGGCAGGGGACAAGCGGGTAGGACCCCTCGGGCAGCCCCCACTGCCCCTCCCCCACCTGCTCCCTGTCATCCCCTGTGGCTCCCACTGGGGCACCGGCAGTGACGAGCAAAGAGGTGGACTCCACTGCTGCCATGTCCCTTGCCCCCTCCGATTCTGGGGTGGCCCCCCCAGCCAGTGGGAAAGGACAAGGGAAAAAGAAGAGCAAAGATCCCACCAAAATGGCAAAGCCCTCCATGGCCGGGGCTGCTCCCTCTACTGCGGCCCCACCACTGGCCGCAGCGTCCCTCCCCGCTGCTCCCTCCACCAGCTCTGCGGGTGCCCCTTTCCTGGCCCCTAGGGCGTACACCCAGGTGGCGGCGGCCCCCCTGCCTGCTGCTACATCATCTCTCCCGGCTGCTGCCTCTGCTACCATCTCCGGTGGCCGGGGCCCCTTCCCCACCTTGACCAGGAGGCATGGCGTCCGCTGCCTCCTGGTGCCCACCTCACACCACGTGGAGACCTACGTGCGGGCGTTGGTGAAGGTGGTAGGGCCCATGGCCATAGTGGCGGCCTCCAAAATGTAAGGGAAGGTCGTCGTCTTCTTTGCCTTGGAGGCCGCCACCCAGGAGGCGGTGGAGAAAGGCCTGGGGGTGGGGGGGCGTGTACGCCACTGGAGGACCTGGGCGTCCGGTTGGTCCTGACTTCCGTCACTCCATTCCTCCCTGATGCCTCCCTGCTCTCTTGCCTTTCTACCCTGGGGAGGCCCCTCTCCGTAGTCAGCCCTCTCCCACTGGGCTGCAAAGACCCAGCCCTCCGTCACGTCCTCTTGTTCCGCCGGCAGGTGCAGCTTCAGCTGCCGCCGGCGGCGCATGACAGAGAGGCGCTTGAGGGGTCCTTTCTGGTTCCCTACCAGGGGGCCCGCTACCGGGTTCATTACTCCATGGGGGAGGCCCAGTGCTACCTCTCCCGGGCGATGGGGCACGCCTCGAGGGACTGCCCCTTGGCCCGGCACGGCGGAGCGTCTGGGACCCCCAGGGGGACTCTTCCCTAACCTCATGCTGCCCCGCCACTACCTCCCCGTGCCATCGCCGTTGCCCGCTGGACCAACCCCTGTCCACCAGCCCACAGATGATGCCATGGAGGGCTGGGTTCAAGTGCAGGGGAAGTGGGGCAAGCGGAAGGCTCGAGCCTCGCTCCTCCCATCCGATGCAGAGGACCCCCAGAAGACCAGGAATGGGGGCACTGACACCGAGCCTTCCGCCTTGCCCCCGGGTGAATTCCATACACTGATGCCGGCTGGGGAAGACGTGGCAGCAATGGAGTGCGAGCTGCAGCTTGTTGTTTGGGGACCCATGGACGTCCTCGAGAAACTCCCGCAGCTCTTCTCGCAGCGTGGGGGGGGGGGGGGGGCGAGGTCACTGGCCCCCAGCCGTCCTCTGGCCGGCCCCGTTCTCAGATCACCATCTGGTGACTATGACGGCCTCTCTGTATGGAGAGGCCGGGGCTGGCCTATTGGCACTTTAATAACAGCATGTTGGAGGATGTGGGCTTCGTGGCATCCTTCTGGGAGTTCTGGCTGGCCTGGCGAGGGCAGAGGCGTGCCTTTCCCTCGGCGCGGCGGTGGTGGGACCTGGGGAAGGTGCGCGCCTGGCTCTTCTGCCGCTACTACACCCGGGGTGCCAGCCGATGGAGGGATGTGATGATAGAGCAGTTGGAATGGGATGTCTTAGAGCTGGAGAGACGTCTGGCCACCAGCCCTGAGGATCCATCCCTCTGCGGAGCATGCTGGGAGAAGCGGGAGGAGCTCCGCGCCCTCAAGGACCATCGGGCCCAGGGTGCTTTCGTACGATCGCACATCTGACTCCTTTGGGAGATGGATCGTGGCTCCCGCTTCTTCTACACCCTGGAGAAAAGGAGGGGGGCCAAGAAGCACGTCACCTGCCTCCTGGCAGAGGATGGCGCCACCCTCATGGATCTGGCAGAAATGTGCAGGAGGGCCAGGGCCTTCTACGCGGGCCTTTTTCCCCCCGGATCCGACCGATCCTGCTGCTTTCAGAGTCCTCTGGGATGAATTCCCAATGGTCAGTGCGGGTGCCTGAAACCGGCTAGAGCTGCCTCTCACTCTGGCCCAAGTTCTCGGAAGGCCTCCGCTGAATGCCCACCAATAAATCCCTGGGCATGGAAGGGGGGACCGTGGAGTTCTACCACGTGTTCTGGGATGTCCTCGGCCTGGACTTTGTCACCGTCTGGGCTGAGTCCTTGGAGAGCAGGGTCCTCCCCCTGTCATGCAGGCGAGCCGTGCTTGCCTTGCTCCCGAAGAAGGGGGACCCCTGTGACCTTCGGAATTGGTGTCCCGTCTCGCTCCTCAGCACGGACTACAAAGTTGTAGTGAAGGCCATCTCACTGTGGCTGGGGTCCGTGTTGGCGGACGTGGTCCACCCCGACCAGACCTACACCATCCCGGGCCGTACCATCTTTGACAATCTGTATTTGGTCCATGATCTCTTGGAGCTGAGGTGTAGGGATGGTCTGTCGTTCTCCCTGTTCTATCTCGGCGTTTACCTTTCTGCCACGCATCCGTCTCCACTGGAGAACTGGCAAGGTTTAGAGGGCAGAGTGGTAGAGCGGCTCCAGAGATGGGACAGGACTACTTTAGTGCCTCTCCCTCCGAGGGAGGGCACTGGTGCTCAATCAGCTAGTCCTGTCCATGCTCTGGCACTGGCTCAATACCCTGGTCCCGGCCCCGGACTTCCTGACCAACCTCCAGACGTCGATTCTGGAGTTCTGGCCAAGACTGCACTGGGTTTCTGCAGGGGTCCTCCATCTGCCCCTGGAGGAGGGAGGACAGGGACTGAAGTGCCTGTGCACTCAGGTCCACATCTTCTGCCTCCAGGCCCTGCAGAGGCTCCTTTATGGTGCAGGTAGTCCGGCGTGGAGCGTACTGGCGCACGCCTTCCTGCGTCGCTTCCGAGGGCTCCGATACGACTGACAGCTCCTTTATCTCCATCCGAGAGGTCTTCCGTGAGACCTCTCCGGGCTGCCGGTCTTCTACCAGGACCTCCTCCGGACCTGGAAACTGCTCTCGGCGACCAGGTCCGTGGTGGCCACCGAGGGGGCGGATCTCCTCGTGGAGCCCCTGCTACACAACTCTCAGCTCCATGTGCAGGTGGCAGAGTCCCCCTCGGTGCGCCAGAGGTTGGTCCTGATGGAAATAAGCAGAGTTGGAGACCTCCTGGACCATGACCGGGGAGACTGGCTGGATCCTCTGACGCTCGCTCAGCGCATGGGGCTCTCCAGGCTTCATGCTCCCCGGTGCGTACTTCAGGAGGTGAGGGCCTCTTTACCACCCACTGCTCAGGTTTTCCTCGACTGGGTTCTGCGAGAGGGCGTGCCCCACCCACCCTCCATCCCAGGCCCTCCGGACCTTTTCAACAGGCCCTGCCCCATGGACACACCCGGTCCTCCCTCCCCTTCACCGTGAGCTGGCTGCATGACTTGCAGCCAGTTCGTTTCCAGGCCACGCCAAGGAAACATCTGTACACACTTGTGCTCCACACCCTTCATGTCCTCACCCTCGCATCCCGCCCCGACATGAAGTGGCGGGACCTCCTGCCACCTCTGGAGGGTGAGGAGCCCCGGTGGGCCAGCCTATACTCCACCCTGGTCCCAAGGCCCCCTGGGGACATCAGCTGGCGGCTCCTTCACGGAGCCATGAGCACGGGCATGTACTTGGCGCTGTTCACTCCCCTCCCAGACACCTGTCCCTTTTGGAGTGTGAGGGAGACCCTGGCGCATGTATACCTGGAGTGTGCCAGGTTGCAGCCCCTATTCCGGCTCTTCTTGGATATACTATTACGTTTTTGGCTGCACTTTCCTCCTCACTTGTTCATCTACGCAATCCCCATCCATGCCCCCACAAAGTCGCGGGACCTCCTTGTCAACCTCCTTCTAGCCCTGGCCAAAATGGCCATCTATAAAACCAGGGAGACGAGGTTGGCCGACGGGGTTTCCTGCGACTGTGGGGCCTATTTATGTTCCCCAGTCCGTTCACGTATCCGGGCAGAGTTCCTCTGGGCGGCGTCCGCTAGGCAAAGAGCCATGTGTCCACATCATGACTGATTCAAAATGACCTTGTCAAATTGGAGAAATAATCTGAATTCAACAAGATGAAATTTAGTAAAGTCAAGTGCAAAGTGCTTCACTTAAGAAGGAGAAATCAGATGCACAACTACAACATGGGGAAGAACTGGCTAGGTGACAGTACTGCTGAGAAGGATCTGGGAGTTATAGTGGATTGCGAATTAAATATGAGTCGACAATGTGATGCAGTTGCAAAAAAGGCTAATATAATTCTGGGGTGTTTTAGGAGTGTTGTATGTAAGACACGAGAGGTAATTGTCTTGCTCTGCTTGGCACTGGTGAGGCCTCGGCTGGAGTAGTGTGTAAAAATCTGGGTGCCACCCTTTAGGAAAGATGTGAACAAATTGGAGAGAGTCAGGGGAGAGCAACAAAAATGATAGGTCAGGTTTTCTAAACCTTTTATGAGGAAAGGACGGTGATCAATTGTTCTCCGTGTCCACTGAAGATAAAACAAGAAGCAAGGGTTTTAATCTGCAGCAAGGTTAGATATTAAGAAAAATTGTCAAACTAGAATGGTAGTTAATCTCTGGAATAAGCTTCTAAGGGAATCTGTGGAATCCCTGTCATTGGAGGTTTTTAAGAACAGGTTAGACAGACACCTGTCAGGATGGATAAGGCTTACTTGTTCCTGCCTCAGTTCTGGGGGCTAGACTTGACCTCTCAGGATCCCTTCCAACCGTACAATTCTATGATTGTTATTATTCCTATGTTTCGTATAAACCTAGCCTTGCCTAAATCTTCAGACCTATTGGTGACTGTCACATCCATACAAAGCACCACAGCACAAATTCCAGCAGAAATAATAGGTCGTAACGAGTTTAGAGATACACCGAGTGTAGCAGTTTCAGCACCTAGATTGAAAATTAGGAACCACTTCACAGATTCCCCATTCATCAAGAACTGTTTGTCTTCAGTGGGAATTGTGTCTAAGTCAAGCTATGGCTCAGACCTTAATTTTGGTATGGAAAGGCTCTGATCCTGCAAAAACTCAGCGGGCCTGGTTCACTGGTGTGTTACTCCAGTTTTACACTGCTGATTTCACTGGCATGGAATTGAATGTAAACCAGGCCCATTCTGTAGAATTCCCATCAATTTCAGAGGGACTTTTGTGAACTGACAGCTTGCAAGATTGGTCCCAAGAACATTAGAAAACCTGCATGACATGAGGGAGGGGGGGAAATTACACAGCTATGTTTTTACCATCTCATCTGTTTAAAAATATTCTTTCTTTTGCTACTCTAACTTTTTTTTTTTTAAGTACAACAAAGGAACGCTAAGCATTTCTACATTGTACTTGTAGATATATCCCTGTATATTGTCATCACCTCTGTCCAGTAAATGACTAGATACAGAAAGATTCTTGCACTTGGGAAGCCTAGAAGGAAACAGACAGAACAGTAGAAGTGATAGATGAGTGGGTGACAAAGCATGGTTATGTAACAATTAACTACAGACCAGGGGAGCAAACTACTTTCTTTGTCAACAGTTTTGACACATACTCATCCTGCCATTCTCCTGATATCTGCGTCCCACATTTCCATCCATATCAATGAATGTGAAAAAGCGCAGATTCTGGAACACTGTGTAAGATGCAAAAAGAACAGGAGTACTTGTGGCACCTTAGAGACTAACAAATTTATTTGAGCAAGCCCACGAAAGCTTATGCTCAAATAAATTTGTTAGTCTCTTAGGGCTAGTCTACACTTACCAGCTCTGTCGGACGCGTCGGATCGATCTTCTGGGTTCGATTTATCGCGTCTTGTCTAGACGCGATAAATCGAACCAGGAAGTGCTCCCCCGTCGACGCTGGTAATCCTGCTCCACGAACGGAGCAGGCAGAGTCGACGGGGGAGCCTGCGCGCCGCGGTGTGGACCAGCGGTGAGTACTTTCAAGTTCAAAATAAGATACTTCGACTTCAGCTGCGTTATTTACGTAGCTGAAGTCGCGTATCTTACTTCAAACTTCGGGGCTAGTGTAGACCAGCCCTAAGGTGCCACAAGTACTCCTGTTCTTTTTGCGGATACAGACTAATGCGGCTGCTACTCTGAAACCTGTGTAAGATGCATATTGCAGCTAATCTTATTTTACAAATAAATGCTGGATTGTTTTCTTCTTTTTATTAACTAAACTTGGGTGTGTAGTTATAATGCCTCAAAGACAGACATTTAGCGTTTAAACTTGTTTGCCTTACAGCATCTAAGCCAGAAAGAAGATCAGTTTAACAATATTGTACATATTGAATGAAAGTTTGTTGGGGAATTTTTTCAAATGGAAGAACTTTTTAACTATAACAGGTGGGCTTACATGCAATAAATCAGAAAAGTAATTTATTTTTAGTTTATACAAGAAACTTTGACACAAAGTAAATGTACTAATAAATTGTTGCTCTTAGTTTTGGAGCTAACTGCAATGGTTTATTAAAGTTATGAATAATTAGTTAAAATAATAAAAAGTAAAAACCCAGTATTATGGCTGATTTTTTCATGAGCATGTACTGTAACTATTTTAATGATTTTTCTTTCTTTCATGTATTGATTTGAGTCCGTTTGTCTAGATGATATAAAAAGAGGAGGTCAGCTTTCAAAGAATTAATTTGAGCATGTTTTTGGTCCTCTGAAGTAATTAAAATGCTACTTCATACAATATCCTAATATGGAACTTCTGTTGGAGGCAGAATAAACATTGCAATAGCCTTGTTAATTTGGACCTGCTTGTCAAAAAACGGAGGCAGTTACTAAGGTTATTTGCTTTTAATGTAAAGAAATGCCCCTGATGCTCTTGCAGATGGTGGTGCTATGAAGACTTACACATATTCTAACTTTCTGCACTGCAAATAGCTCTGTTTTGATGTTTTGGCAGAATCAGGGCTCTAATGGGAAGTTTTAAGGTCTGATCGTGCAGTGAGTTCTGTGAGGGGTGGACCCCAGTATTATCAACTCTTCAGATTTTATCATAACTCCTTTGGTAGTTAGTGATTATTCTTAGTCTCAGCTCTGAGAATTATGGGAAGAATGTGAGAATCTCAGCTTTAATTAGAAACAAAACCCCAAAGCCTCCCATTTAGGGAGAAAAGCTTGAAAATGTGACCCAGGTTACCCTGAAGGCTCAAATGCTGCAAGGAAAACAAAAAACTTAAAATGTATTGGGGTGGCCAGTTTGGCTTAAAAATAGTGAGATTTAAACTGATCTTGTGATTTTTGAGGTGCCTGACTTCTGCTTTTTGAATGCTTGGATTGGCAGTACTGGGGCCCCTGCATCCATGTAGAACTCATTGAAGTCAGTTGGGCTCCATAGAGCTTCAGGGACCTGCCTTCATGGAGCTCATTGCAGGATCAGGGGCTTAATACTGTAATTGAAACTGAAGTGTTGTTCGTATTCTGGAATCTCAGTGACAGGATTGGTGGTTGTTGTGTTGTTTTTTTTCTGAGTGAGAAAGATGCAGTGAAAATCTATCCATCTTCTAGGACAGATTAACAGTTATGACACGAACATTAATACCCTCAGCCACCATTTTTGAAGAGTAGAATTAGACATGATCCAGGTGCCCTCTCCCTCTATCTTAGGTTTGTTGTGCAGCACCAGCAATGGACTATGAAACTGAGACTTTTATGTTTATGCTACAGTGCATCAGAGGTGACAGTTGTGAAAGGAGACTCATGGTACCTTGAACTACCTCATGTGACTGTAGCGATTCATCTGTGAAGATGCATGGCTAGTCATCTTCCCTTAATGGAAAAACTTCCTACTGGATGGAAGAAGAATGCTAAATGGTGTAAGATGGTTTTGTGTGAAATTCTTGGTGGTTGTATATAATTTTGGATAAAAACACATTTTCTTTAAGAAAGTATATATTTGAAAATAGATACTGAAAACACTTCCCCTGGCACATCTTGCTGGTTGTCTATATTTGCAGAATTGGAAAATTCTCTTCATATTCCTGTTTGTGATTGCTGTAGTCGGGTATTGGTAATTTAAGAAAGAAGATACCTCTTGTTTCTCATTGCTAAACAAAGAATGAAAGATATTACTGGATGGGAATGATTATGCAATGGAAGAAAGATGCCAAAAATGAACCTTGGCATAGGAATTATGTATGTTCTTGGAATGTTATCATTAAAAATATCTGCTAAAGCTGTAAAGAAAAATAATCTTAATATAGGATATAAAACAACCAAGAATTTCACATAAAATCCTGTAAAGAAATAGACTGGGACTCCCAGATATGTACTTAGATTTTTGCATTCTTCTTCCACTCAATATGATTTTTATTTTTTAATTCAGGCACCAGTCTTAGATTGAACACTGTGCTGGAGCAGGCATCTGCTGTAGCCCATAGAGACCTAGCTTAAGATTCTACGTAGCAGTAACACAAGAAACCTACCAGCCTTTATCCTGTAAGGCACTAGCTGAAGCAGTTAGCATATAAGGCTTTGAGGCCTGTGAACTTTAGCAAAAATAAGTGGTCCAACAGTGACCCTGAGTTTTGGAGAACTGGAAACATTGTGCTTAGGTTGGGGATTCTATACAAAGTGATATCAGGTTGCCAGGAACACTGAACTGATACTAGGCTTGGATATTTTAGGATAGTCATGTTGGCAGATGTTTAACCACAAGATTGACTGGGCAGTATGTTGACATCAATCATAATAGGTCAAAATTATTAATATACTAGCCTGTAGAATAGGGACACCCCAACATTATTAGGTGAGGAAGTTAGATATGGACAAAGGAGGCTGGAATATTGTATCAATATTCATGACAGCCCCTAGGCCTTATAATAAGCCAGACCACCATGTAAAGAAAGATCTGCACCATCAGACTTGTTTGGCATGCCAGGGACAGAGCAGGACCTTTGTCTCTTACTATCAAATCCCCAAGAAAGGCTGTGCATATATGGGAAGAATGATACAAGAAATTATCTTAACTCTATATTACTGCTACCTTTTTATGTGGTTTGGAGGATGTGTGTCTTTACTAATTGTGCTAATAACTTAAAGCTTTGCTTTGCCCTCAGTGTGACTGTCTTTGTTGTGCACATCAGGGTTCCCAACCAGATATTGAACTTGATCATCCTGATTCTGGAACTAGAACCCTACAATCTCCAACGGTTTGTTTATTATTGATTTCCAATGAATTACTAATCAGTAACCGCTAAAGAGTCAGGCCACACTGCCAACACAGAGCTCATTGCACAGTCAGGAGCTAAGGCAGTGTTGGTGTCCTTGTATTTTCATTGCTGAACATGGAAAAATAACTTCCTTTCCCTTTTGGATATCTGCAAACTTGTCCATAATCGGCACAGATAGCCGTTCTTCCGGGTGAAAAATGCTGTCTTTAACATAATGAGGACATTTCTAAAATGAATTTACACTGTGTCCAAATTCCATACACCCAAGACCCTACGAAGCCAACAGTGCAATAACTAAACTTTTAAAGTGAGGAAAAAAAGAATACCCCCAATAAGAGTGGGACAATAAATTAATATAAAGCCTTCAACAGCTACCAATCAGCATTGAAACAGACCTCCACTATCTGCATAACAGCCACTATACAGGGTACTCTATCTCAATTACATCAGCTCAGAAATAAACGCTTTGGTCAAGATTGGCAGGCAGTCATCCTCTCTTTAGCTGAAGAATTCCTCAGTTTCTGAAAAACATTTGGCAGAGAGTCTGTAGTGTACAGATGGCTAAATCCACCATCATATCTGCTCATTACTGATATAAAAGCTAAGTGTGGCGGAGGGGGTAGAAGGGAAGAACTACAAGCAGTCAATAAAATGTTTCAGGAGGCTGGGTAGGTGCATGTGTGGAGAAGAGAGATTGATCGATGACCAATACTGAACGTAGACCATGGGTGTGTTTTTTGTTTGTTTGTTTGTTTTTCAGAAGCGCTCAGCTCTGGCTTAACTCTTCCCATTAAAGTCAAAAGTAAGAGACAAATTGCTTAACACACAATATGAGAAGTGACAATGCAAGTTTCCTCATCCTGTTCTCAACTGACCTCACCTGTGACCTTGAGGGATCTGTCCCTGGGGGTGAGGTTAGCGAAGTCTCTGGGCTCATTCAGTACATAGACCCTATGCTGAGACTGGCACTAATACAAGACTGATATGTGTCATTCAGTATCAACAGTAATGGCATCTCTTTGGACCAAACATTACTAAGACCAAGAATGTATTTCACACAGGCCAAAAAATGGTAAAGGCTGCTGGTCACTACCAACCTAGTCTGCTTGCAGACAAGAGATCTAGAAGTGAAAGGCTCCCTAACTCATTAACGTATCCTCCAAGCTATCCCTTTACATTTTAAAAACAAGGGACCAGATCCTCAGCTGGTGTAAATTGGTGTAGCTCAGTCGAGCCCTGAGTGTTGGTACTTAAAGTAAATGCGACAGCATACTTTATGGCAAAATGTTAGGCTTCATTTATGATCTGTTTAAAGATTTGCTCAAAAGGGTCAAATAGAATTCCACAGACCTAACCTACTTTTCTACCATTCATAAATGACTGGCTATACTGTGCAACTGGAATACCGCATATTCACTATGATTAAGGTTTGTGAATTGTAGACGTGATTGTGTTTATGCTGTTTTCCTCACTGGCTCTCTCAGCCCTCTGCAAGACAAACTATTCTGCTGTCAATTTACATAACAAATATAATGAAGATGGAAAAATCTAAAAGCTCAGCTTAAGTAGTGCTCACTTCTGGTTTGTTCATTATGTGCCAGGTTTGAGCTGTGCCCCACTCCTTTCTTCATAGTGTCGGTCAGGGGTCGGCAACTTCTGGCACGCTAGCCGGTTGTTGACGGCATGCGGCAGCTCAGCACCCTGCCCCCACCACGGGCTCCTGCCAGCAGGGGTCCTACCGCTGGCCCCACCAAGAGCCCGCTGCCAGCCTGGGTGAAGAAACCCAGGCTGGCAGAGGGCTGAGACCCCGGCAGGCAGGAGCCTGTGGCGGGAACCCCAGAGCGGGGGAAGGCTGAGCCGCTCAGCCCGCTGCCACTCTGGGATTCCCCCGTGGGCTGCTGCCAGCAGGGGTCCCGCCGCTGGCCCCACCAAGAGCCCGCTGCTGGCCTGGGTGAAGGAACCCAAGCTGGCAGCGGGCTGAGACCCCGGGTGGCAGGAGCCGGTGGCTGGAACCCCAGAGTGGGGGAGGGCTGAGCTCTGGGATTCCAGCTGCTGGCCCTTTGCCAACCGGGGTCCCGCC
The DNA here is from genome assembly GCA_033296515.1 of Macrochelys suwanniensis. Lineage (NCBI taxonomy): Eukaryota > Metazoa > Chordata > Testudines > Chelydridae > Macrochelys > Macrochelys suwanniensis. Next base: position 43,488,857 of record CM065783.1, read on the forward strand.
TCCAGCCCCACTCAGCAACTGCTGCTGGCCTGGGTGAAGGGAAACCCAGGCTGGCAGTGGGCTGAGACCCCGGCTGGCAGGAGCCGGCAGCGGGAACCCCAGAGGTTAAAATGTACCACAGGCACGCGAAGCCTTATCTTATAGTGAATAAATGAAGACTTGGCACACCACTTCTAAAAGGTTGCTGACCCCTGGTGTAGGTTTTGCTATAAAAAAGATTTTGGTTCTTGCTTTTTTTGGTGGGATGAGGGGGGAGAGAGAAGGGATTTGTGCTGCTTTGTTGAATCTACAAATACAAAGCAATGAAGGCAATCATTTCTGTATCTGACTGCTTTTGGTGTTCCAGGGTACTTAATGAAAGCTGAACTGTAAAAGGCTCTTGATTTGCGCTCTCTCATACAAAACATTGAAGTTTGGCACTTCACTTTGAAAGAGCTGACTGATCCGCTAGTTTTGTTCCACTTGATGTTCCCCTAGACTTACAAACTTCTGACTGTCTTGGTTGCACATTAGAAGGAAGAAATTTTGAAGAATTTGCTATGGAATTGCTGTTGGGTTTAAAAAAAAAGAATGGGAAACTCTCAAGCATTGAGTTTGTTCAAATAGCAAAGGTTAAACTTGCTGCAGAGCGTTGTACTTCCTGAATCGCATCCTGAGTCCTTGATTATACAAGTCTGATTCTTACTATTTTTGAAATTTTCAGCTCTTAACTGTAAAGTACAAACAATAAAAAGAAGCGAAATTTGTGCCTGCGACTACTTTTTTCTAATGAGCCTATTATGCATCAATAAGAAAGTCATGTGTCAGCCTGGCTGAAAAATACATTGTGATCATAATTAGTTTGTTAGGAATTTAAATTACTGCAAAAAGTGATGTGATGGATGCAGTTTCTTTATACAAATGATAGAGAAAAGTAAAGGGGGATGAGAAGGTTTTTGCTGTTAAGAAGAGATATTGTAGGGCAAAAACTCCTCATAAACAGGGGACTTCTCTTATTCCAGGCTTCTTTCCACAATGTCACTTAAAACCATTTTCAGGTTTTTAGCAGGAAGCTTTGATGTTAGAAGAAACCGACACAGATTCACGTAATAAAATGAAGTACCTTTGTGACCATTGTGAGTATTACCATGATATAAGAAAGTAACATATTTCCTACCTGATTCACAGAATAGGTAAGATACAAATTGAATTCCAAGGTGGAGAAACAGCCTGAAGGTTCAAAGCCACTTCTGCTAATGCTAGTCTGAGATTAATGAATGGCTTTCACTCCAGGGTGGTTCTTATTTCTCTGTACTTGAAAGTCTTTGCTGCAATAACATCAGACTATAATTAGATTGACTGGAAAACTGAATTATCTGCAAAGAGTTACGCAGATCACGAATTAGGTACGTGAACTTTATTTGTTCATCTCAAGTATGTCACCTTCAACAAGCAGCAAAATAATTTCAACATTTAATAAAATAAAAGGAGTAGATGTCTGAAGTTGTTGGATATAGACCCAGTGACATTAATTATTCTGTCCAGAGAGAATCATGGTGTCTTTCAGATGACAAGTTTGCTGGGAACATTCCAGACTTAATACTTTTTAATGTTGTATTGAGCCACCTTGACTTGAAGTGCTGGGGGAGTGGGGTTGATATATACCAGATGAATAAGTTTTCCACTGAAGTTAACTGAGCAATGGTGAACCTACTGAGGTTGTGGGTGTTCAGAAAAACATTTGAGCATTTTTAATGAAAGTCGGTTTCTTTTTAATAAGTACATATTTATCTAGGCTTTAGTTTTGTTAAGGTAATTTGGGAACATGGATGATGTTAAATTATTATTTATTATTTGCAAAGGATCTGAGTATCACTCTGCTTGACTTCCTCTGGAGTTGTTGGTGCTCGGTATCTCTCAAACTCAGGCCCATAATTCTAGCCATGTGATGGACACTTTACAGGCAGGTATTAAGCCAAGGGTCCCCATCCTGCTGTCAGTGAGCTCATGGCAGAACGCCTGTTGCCTCCAGCAGGAGAAGGATCAACCCCAAAGTACCTGCTTCAAGGCACTTACAGTCCAAGCAATCGATCTTGTAAGGTTACTCATTTAGATAGTCCTTACCGATGGTGAATAGGTTCACTGACTTCAGTGCGATTATGTGGTTGGATTTGAAATCCTTCTAATAAAGGGCCCGGTTCTGGTATATTCTTTTTCAACATTTCAGTTTACAGCTAGGTAGGACCCATAATTTTACAGCGCAGTGTGCTGCCTTGGAGCCAGGTCTCCCCAATGACAGTGCTCTGTTATGCGTCTAGGCCTGGATATCCCCATTGGCCATGCAGTGCATTGCATCAGTACTACAAAGCCGACTGACATGGGTTAACTTTTCTATGAGATCTGACAAATAAGGGCAGGAGTTTTATAAGGGCTGAATAAAATGTGAAGTCTATACATTTAACAGGGCTTGCATTTTGAATTACAATGGAATGAATTTCCCTCTTAAAAGGAGACATGTCTCACTGCTGACTTTGTCTCTTGTGTTTTACAAGGGGATAAAAAGAAAATGCTAAGCATGTTTTGCTGTATTTCACATTCAGTGGCCTAATCCTATAGTCTCAAGGTCTCTTTTTCGCTAGAAGAAACTTTCCCCTGCGGGATCTACCATTTTGTTTAAGCCCATAGAAGTTGGCAGCATCCTTATGGAGATCTGAAAACTTCAAATGCATTGGTAGTAGAGATGCTTGTTGAGGCGTCTGAAGACAATCATCTGTGAAACCATGCTTTACTGGCTTTTTCTCTTGAGACCCACCTACTGTCAGATTAAATTTAGAGAAGTCACCCTCAGAAGAAACCCTTTGAAGAGTTTCTTTTGCCTATTCAAATAGGGTGCCTGCAGGAGAAGGAATTAACTTGAAAGTTGGAAGCCTTGGGTTAGCAGTCCTATCATATGTGGTTGTGATTGTTTGATGAGGGTGGAGTGCACAAGCAAACTTTTTTTAAACTTTGCCTTTGCACTCAGTTCTTCCTATCTGCTGCCATCACTTAAATGTAACTAGAGTGAGCTAGCCCCAAGGGGAGGTGGGCTGCCCAGACTTTTCCCAACTGAAGACAGTATAGGCAGAATGCCATAAACCTCAGGCCTGTGGTTGATTTACATAGACTAGAGGCAGACTGCAGCCTCCTAATCTTCAGTAAAAAGGGGCAGGCTGCCTTCTCTGAAGATGGCATGTTGAATGCTGGGAATGGTAGTAGTCATGGTGGTCGTGGGCTGTCTTGTAGCAGCCAGGAGGTATTGGTTATCTCTGGCATACAGAGAAGGAATAGGAAATGGAGTGCAGTATAAATGTATAGTTCAGGGGGCACCACAGCCCACTGCTGAGCAAAGCCTGCAGAACACAATGATGAATAGTTCCATTCAGTCTCGGCCTTCCTTGTATAGAAAGAGAATAGGAAATGCTAGTGCTACAGGTTCAAATATCAAAGGTCGCCATGAGTTCAAGTTACTATTTTACTGCAGAGAGTTATATGATTATTGGAAAGTAATAAGAAACACTGGGAATAAGCAGGGAAAGCTATTTAGTCACTAACACTTGGTCTTTTTAATACATGATTTCCCTCAAGGAGCCATCAATTTGTTTCCAGAATGACTCTGGTGGGTCTGCCTCAGTAACCTTGGCTGGCACATCATTTATACACGTTTATTAATCTCCCAGTCAAAGTGCTTTCTAACCTTACTTTCCAGCAGGAGATTTTAGGGTTTGTTTTTTATTTTATGTGATTATTTTTATCTTTTTATTTACCTTGATTCTCCCCTTATGGTGACTCAAATTCCTTGACACAAAATTAATTTTAGTTTTTTATGGACTACAGCTGAGTTAAAGGACCCAAAATAAATGTGAATAGCCAACACCTGCTTTCTGAAGAGACAGCAGTAAAATTCTCCTTCCCACATATCCAGTGCCTTTATATGTCTGCTCAGGAACCCCCAAAATACTACAGTTTGAGTATCCCTTCTAATGGCAATGGAGGTTTTATCTGTCTCAGCACTGCTTCTATAAGAGCCTGACTATCTTCAGTGTGCCACAGAACCTGCTTTTTGTAAAGATGCTGCATTTCCCACATGCTCTATGAAACTTCAGCTCCTTACTTAAGCATGAGTGTCATGTTGTGATTTCTGACGCCATGTAGAAAGCAGGAGCCAATATGCAGAAGAAAAGCTGCATCTTAGACTTTCAGATCTTTAGAGCAGGAACTCTCTCTTTGTTCTGTGTTTGTGGCAGAAGTTGTACAATGGGGTTATGGCCCATAACTGGGGCTTGTAAGCACTACCGCATCACAAATAATTGATAGTACCTATTATTATTTATTATTTATTTTATTATTATAATCAAGTGGTCTATCATTAAAGGGACAGAATTAGTATAAAAGACAAATAATGAAAAGGGGTCTGGAGAAGGCAGAAAAAAATCAGAACTCAAAAGGGAGTTTATCAACTGGCGTGGGCAGGGAAGGAAAACTAATTAGAGTGGGGGAAAAAGTGACAAAAGACTGGCTGAGTGGAAGAGAAGGTAGGAAAAAGGGAGAAAACTGGTAAGGGAAGACAAATGACGAAATTAATGAAGACATCTAAATGAAAGAAAAGATTGTACACTCCTTGGGGCACAGACCTTGTTCCCCTTACCATTGAAGCACCATGCACACAGGTATACATTTCTAAAAAATAAATCCTGTGCTTTAACCTCGGGTTGCTAGAATTATTTTTAAAGTGTCTGTCGCTTTAGGGTGACTTGCCTTGTAATAGCTGTCTTTTTCCTCTACCGCTAAGCAAATGGTGTTGATCTGATGAGTATTTGGCTTCTCACCTAATGCCTTAACTATTTGGAATGGAGAGGGAGATTTTAGATACTGCACATATTGAATCATCGGGTGCTTGAACCACTGCATTAACACAGAGTAATTAATGCTGAAACATACTAGTAGGTTGATTCTTTGTGTTCCCTTGCAGAGTGAACTAGGGCCTGGGCCACCGAAGTCCTGCAGGGGAGGCTTTAGGAATAGCCAAGTTTGGGGAAAATGTTGAGGTAAAGGGTAGGTCTGGATGATGATATGGTGTTTATTCAGTGGGACTTGTGTAAGCTCGCCTCCTGCTGTAGGGGCGTCGGGGCCAGATTCAGTTCTGGGAAGCTGAATTGGGTGCTAAAACTTCTGTTCAAAATTAGCGTGGAATATAGGGGGCAATACTGCCTCATTGAAGCCGTTGACATGCTACAATCCCCATTTTATTTAAGGGGAATTGAGGCACGGAGAGGTTAGGAGTATGTCTATACAACAGTGAGTCTCGGAGCCCAGGTCTGCAATCTATACAGTCCGCCTCAGGTCCTGAAGTTCGGGGAAGGGGGTGGGCTTTGGAGCCCCAGGAGGAATGTCTACAAAATAATTCTTAGTGCCATAGCACTAACCCTGTACTCTGAGCCTCATTACTGTGCAGAGGTACCCTGAGCGGCCTGCCCAAGGTCACAAAGGAAGTTTGCAATAGAACAGGGAGTTGAACCCAGGTCTCCTAAGTCCTAGGCTATTGCTCTGACCACTGGACCATCCTTCCCTGTTTACTCTTGAACTATGCTTCAAGTTTGCAGCCACTCTAAATTATTGGCAGCAGAGTGTTAAATATAACAGCAGCTCTTCACCTAAATGCTTTCTACCTTTTTGGTCTATGTTTTTTTCCCCTCCTCCTGCTTTCCAATGCCAGAGGATAATCAGGGTAGTGTAGAATTGTTTTCTTCCTTGTCTAGCTCTAATAAATAGGAGCAAGAGAACAGCTTGCTTTCTTCTATTTAAAGTTCTTAACCGATTTGTCCCTGTTTTCATGGCAGAGCTTTCCCTATCGGCTGCTGCGTGGGCTGGTGACAATAATAACAACTAAACCAATCACTTAGAGATGCACTGACATTTCTTACAACATTTAAGGGCTAAATTCTGGCTCTTCCTGCCAGCAGTGAGCTAGTGAAGAAAGGAGTGGAGCTGGAGCGGTTTTTCTTGAGCAGGAAAAATACAGGTTTAGGGAAGCCTGGGGGCAGCACACTGAGCTATGCTTCATATAGTTGCTTTTTTAAAGAAGATGGAGGTATTTCCTCCAGAGAACCCACTCCTATATGCCAGTGGATGTCCGAGGATTGCAAGGACCTGTCGCTTTGACCTTAACACTAGTAGCACTGCCAGATTCATTGCACAGCCCCGCAGCTTAGTTCTTAAGGCAGTGCTACATCTGAATGCTGACTGGCACCGCACTTGGGATAAAAGCCTGCCTGCACCCTCCATGTCCTTTGATGTACATGGGCAAGGGCAGCTAGAATTTCTGCATTAGAGGAGGGAAGTGACGGTTAATCTCTCTCCAAGGGTGAATCTCTGTATTTTTTTAAAGAAAAGAGACTTTGACTTGGGAAGAGTGTGAATGTGATGGTAATGGTGATGTTAGTTTGAAAGTGGCAGATGTCACTTAACACTTATATTGCAGTAGCACATAAAAGCCACCTCCAGGTATGGCTTGTAAGAATGTTAATGGAACAGTGTGGGCTGTAACTATGTGCTGCTGCATCACAAAGTGTAGAAAAGTATTTGTGTGACGTGCGCCCTAAAATCTCTCCAGAATCTGGTCCCCTGCCCTCTTTGCACACAGGGTATGTCTCATGAAGGAATTATTTAAAACCAAATCTAAAATCTGAAAATCTAAACACATTGGAATGATAGCTTGTCATTATCAATCTTTCTAGCTGTAACTGTGGCAAAAGGCCAGGATCCAGGATAGTCAGAATCGTCCATACCTAACGTTTTGTCTCTTTACCTGCTCCTAAAAAGAAACGGATTGATTTAAAAATACCCTGACATAAAGCGTGACATTTCCTGTTAAAGGAAAGTACAGATTTCTTCTAGGTAGGTTTTCTTTTAAGTTTAGTTGTGGGACAAAAAGAACTGATATGCAGCAGTATTCACCTTTATTTGAGAAGTCTGTGTTAGTTCAACTAGTGCACATTTTCTAAGTGGATTTTAAATCCTTCTAGTTTAAACTGATGCAAACACCTAAATAGACATATTAAAACAGATGTAACCCTTGCTTAAAACCATTTTGCATACATTAGTAAACTACTGAATGAAGCTAAAGCAATTTAAGCAAGAGTTTATTCGCATAAATTTGTGTACATTAGGTGTTTGCGCTGATTTAAACTCGATTAGTTTTGTTAAAGTGGTTTGGCTTTTCTACTGTACACCAGGCTTCCAGCATTACTCTAGCTGAGACTGTTCCATTGAGTTTCCCCTTCAGGTGAGGAAAGCATGCAAGAGCAGTGTTTCTCAAATGCAGCCACCTTTTCTCATGGCCACAGCCTCCTGGGCTGTGATTGGAAGGGTGGGGGAGGGACAGCAGCCCCCCCTCCCTGGTGCGCCTGAGGGCACAACCTTGGTGTTGGTTGCTGGGGCCACCAGCAGAGGTTGGGTCTGCCCCCTCTGAAGACACCTGGGGTATAATGCTGGAGGAGCAGGCAGCCGGTGAGTTCCCCACCTTCCCAGGTGTGACGGGGCTCAGGCTTTGGGCTTCAGCCCTGGGGTGCCAGGGCAGCAGGCTCTGGCCGCAGGGCTTCAGGCTCTGTCCCTAGCTGCGGGGCTTCAGGCTCTGGCCCCCCGCTGCCTCCTGTGGCTACCAGCCCCCCCACCCCCATCGCCCCTGGCCCCTGCTGCCTCCCCCAATCCCCCATCCAGGGTTTAATTTGTCGCCAGATTTGCCGGGGCTAAGTCTGCTGTGAAGTGATACTTGTATGTTTGTTAATATCACTTTTCACAACAGACTGACTAGCTAGCAATAAATAAATTACAGTGATTTGGACGTGTATATGTGCATATTTATTTGTTTTTCCTAAAGCTAATTAAGTATTTTAGGAAAAGGTGTGAGAGCAGCCACCAGCAAGAGTTGGTGGCCACACTCTGAGGCTACCAAATAATTTGTCCTGAGAACTCCTGTGCTAGAGGAACATCAGTGCGTGTTTGGGATCAATTTCATTTTTCCCTTCAGAATGTTTGCATAACTGTGTGCCAGGAAAGTTCCATTTTCATTTGGACTGTGAGCTGCTCTGTGTAATCCCTATATTTGCATTTTGTAATATTCGTATGACATAAAAATGGAAACAAAATCCTAAAGACAAATGTCTCGGCTTAGCGACTTCTCCGGTGTTCTGAATCTTAACTGTGTTACATGGTCATAGCCAAAGGGTGGCTGAAAATGAGGAAACCCAACCCAATGGCATTTAGAGCCCTGAAGTAAAAAACGAGGCCATAATGAGTCTGTTCAGAACTGCAGGTTTTTTAGTGTAAAGCTCACCCAGAAGCGGGCGGTCTGCAGAAGGTCTCCAAACCCAGCGGTTCAACGGCATAGCATGTGTGGGCCTGTGGAATGACTGCAGTCTGGACCACACACCCCCAATTGATGGTCTGTAACAGCTCCAGATAGACCACCCTTGGGAATAGGGCTGTGGGGTGGGTCAAACAAAGGATTGGGATCCGGCCAGTCAGTTTGTGATTACAGAGGTCCAGTGGCCACAAATCGCCATGCATGTGGTGAGCAGTGCTGGTCTGACATATTTTTAGAGGAAGTTCATGCGTTTCCTGGGTGGGCACCACTTTCTTCAGATCCCGTCCTTGCCCTCCCACTGCACTAGGAGGCTGTCATCATTCAGCCCCTCTGATGCTTTGGTTGCCATGGGCTTGGGCTGTGAACAAGAAGTGCCACATGTGGCCACACTATTTTGCTTCCCTAGGATTGGGTCTGGTGGTGAAGTTCTGCCTGAAATCTAGTGAGACAGGACAATGTAAGCAAAGTAAAATGTTTTTAAAAATCCAGTAAACGTGACCGAGTGGAGGACACTTATGAGGATGACAAAGCAATACCGTAGTTCCCCAAAAGGAGGAAGTACAAACTCCCTTTTAGACAGTCTCTAATCATAGTCCTTGAAGCTCAGTGTCATTTATTGTGCACTGTGTTTTGCATCTGCAGTCACAGCATCTTCACCTGCTTCCACGCTGTTCCTAGCCTTGGGTATTCTTTTCTGGAAGATTATTTCAAGTCAGATCACACAGTCCTGTCTCATTTCCTTCTGATGTTCCTGAATAAATCTCTTCCAGATTGTGATGTTCAATGGCTGCACCCAGCTCACTTATCACCTCTGCCTGACTAGCCGTGTAATCATGCGGGACAGTGGATCTCTAGCAAATATCAGTTGTTTGCTTCCTACGCTCCCTGCTCGTATGGAGAGAGAAATGTTTTGAAATTTCACATCACTGGCCTTCCTCTCAAAATTCACATCCCGTTTCGTCCCAGAGTGTCCTCCTCCCAAATCTACTAATTGTTTCCTTTATAGAGTATTGTCTATGGATGTTTAATTGCAGTTAGGGTTATAACAGGTCTTTGTACGTTTTGGGCGAGATCTGGGGGGCGTGGCTGATCTCCACAGGTCTGGGTGGGGGCAGTGTTTGTGGGTGTGGGGATGTGTGCGCTCATAAACATACGTGTGCGCGTGTGCATGCAAAGGGTATCTTTAAAGCTCTCCTTTGCACTCCTCTGACCCTAATGCGGATTCTGTGTGGGGCTGGTTGGCTTGCACCTAGATGGTGTAATGAGCATTATTGCAGCAGAGAATTGGTCTAGTGCAGGGGTATCCTGGCCCCTTTTCTTACAGCCACATTGTTTCCCCCTGCTGGACTATCAGCACCGGGGAGGGAGCATGGTGTCCAAGCTGGCTCTACATGACCTTACACTGGGGCAATCTTCCCTGGACTGGGTAGGCCAGCCTTAGAGCCGGATTATGTCACTGTTGCACTGCATCAGAGACCGTGAGCTGTATTGCCTCCAGTTACTGTTTCCATACTGGGTTTTTAGGCCATGTCTCTAAGATCCTGCTAGACTGCAGTACAGAGAAATGCCCACATAGATTTTGCTCAATGAGCTACTGTTTCCTTTGTCCATGTTACAGTAACTATATATTACAACATACACACACCTGTCCTAATTGACCGGGTTTTTTTTAATCCCATTTAATTGCTGTTCAGATTGTTCAATGTGATGATGTAGAACAGGGGTCTCCAAACTTTAGGAGATGAGGACCACATTAGATTTTTGAAGGGGCTTCGCGGGCCGGCTTCAGGGAGTGTGGGTCCCGATTTTGACGGGACCCTGCTGCCGAAATACCACTGAGGTAGCAGCAGTGTTTGAGCTGCCACCGAGGCAGCAGCAGCAATTGGTTGGGGGGCCGGACAAATTGAAGCCGCGGGCCGGATCCGGCCCTCGGGCTGTAGTTTGGAGACCCCTGATGTAGAACATGGTCCTGCAAGTGCTTACCGCCTTTCCCCACATCTTCTGATGTCAGTGTGAGCTGAGGGCATTGCAGGAAATGTTCAGGATTAATACTGTTATTTTTATTAGCAGATGAGGAAAGTGGTACAGGATCAGACCCCTCAATATGTGATCCAGATAAGAAGCCCACAGGTTGGAAGAAGAGTTTACATAACAAATGTCCAAGCCGTTCTCATGCGGCTATTATCTATGCCATAGTTTCATTACAATAGTTTCATGTGCTGACAATGCCTGTGTAACTGCATGTCCTAGACCTCCATCTTGTAGTTGACTCTGCATGGGTAGATTTTTAGATTAGAATTTCTTTAGTGCTCAAATGTTTGTACAGTGCCTAGCACAATGGGGCTTTTATTCTGATTGGATCTTTGGGTGCTACTGTGTAGTGTATGTGTGTAAATACATGTATGTCTCTCTTTCTATATATACATATTATATAGAGAGACATGTATAATTAAAATATTCCATAATAAAACACTCCCCTGCACATCTTTTTTCCCCCCTGGGGAGGGGATGAGAACAAACGTGTGACAGATGTTAGTCACATTGCTTAATGCACTACTAGAAAGTGCTCAGATGCTACGGTGATGAGTGTGGTATAAGAACCTACATACAATAGAATATAAATATTAAATGTTCACTGGGTGTACCTATCTGTACAAGTCATCAATAAATGTGCAACCAGTATTCCTAAATTTGCAGATTATAGAGAGGAGAAATAATTGAATTCATATATATATGGGGAATGTCTGCTTAGGGCGACTGGGTACGGGTTAGAGCTTTTCTGATGTAGATCACTGGTTCAAAACTTGCTCCTAACAGTGATGGAAAGTTGTTGCCATGTAACAGCTACTCAGCTGTGTCTGTGAATTGAGTTGGAGGGTTTAGGTCAGTTCCTAACGGAGAGGTGAAAAACATCAGCAAAAATTCCAACACAACTAGCACTCACTGACACTTTAGTGACAGCCTTTGAAGAGCAGTCATGGAGTGAGTGGACACGGAGGCTTCATAGCCTCATAGACTTTACAGATTGAAAAGACCTATTAAGTTCCTTAAACCATACTCAGTCTGGAGCAGGACTGTACCATAAAGTTTATCTTTAGTTCTTTGTCCTGTCTAGCCGCTCAGGGGTTCCATCTGCCGGCTCCTGCTAGCCGGGATCCTGGCTGCTGGACGTGTTCAGCCCACTGCCGGTCTGGGGTCCCAGCCCTGCCCACACAGAGTGGGTACCTACCTTCTCCCTGGTTCTGGCCCATTCTCTTCCTCTCTCTCTGCACTGAGCTGAGGGTGGGAGTGCACTGAGCACATGGCTGGGGGTGAAGGAGCAGGCTGGAGTTTGCCGTGTAGGATCTGGCCAGGAGCTAGAATGAGGGAGGGGGCTCAGGGTTGGGGCAAGAAGTTTGGGTGTGGAGCGCTTACCTGGGCAGCTCCCACTTGGTGCGAGGGGTGCAGGAGCTCCCATTTAGTGTTCAGGGTAGGGGTGGGGATGTGGGGGGTGCATGAGTCAGGGCATGGGGTGTGGGGGGCCTGGGGATGTGTGTGGGGTCCAGGGGTCAGGGCAGGGGCCTGGGGGGTTGCAGGGCAGAGGGTTGGGGGCGTTCAGGGGTCAGGGCAGAGGGCTGGAGGGGTCACTAATTTGTGCTGGCTTTTACTGACCCTCTAGAACAGTGGTTCCCAAACTTTAACAACCTGTGAACCCCTTTCACTAAAATGTCAAGTCTCGTGAACCCCCTCCTAAAAATGAATATTTCCAGGGATTATTACACACTATTTATTAATTATTTATCATTACAGTATTTATATTACATTGTGAAAACGGGAACACTTTTCCAAGATCTCACTTTCGTAGCTTGTATCACTTTGAATAAGCCTGTTATAAGATATGGCTCCTGTGTTTCATTAAGGAGTATCAGACGTGAAACAGCATGAATGTATTTAAGACGCCAACTCAAAAAGTTCCTCCTACACAAGCATTCAGGTCTTGAGCAGTCCAGGCAAACAACGCACGTTACAACAAAGCTTAAACTTGTTCTTCATAATAATTTAAAAAACAATATTAGCTGCCTATTTAATTTTAAAAACAGCAAAAAATATCCACCTCCCTTTCCATTTCTTATAAGGAGTCTTGAAGTTTAAATCTCCTCGGTGTGATAGCTATGCTTGCTTTGATCTGCTTAGGTCATGGAAGTCCAGGAGCTGCGGGCTGCTGGCCCCATGCTGCCTGGGGTCCCTAGGGACAGTTCTGTCCGCCATTAGGGAATTTTTCCCCGAGAACCCCCTATAACAGTTCACGAACCCCAGTTTGGGAACCACTGCTCTAGAACCATTACTCTAGCAATGATCACTAGAATGCATCAGACTCCAGCCCTGACCCTTCTCACCCTTACAGCGTTGAGGTCAGTTTTAAGTTCCTTTTACACCACTCTTAAGTGTGAGCAGGATCTGGCCTAAAATGTTTGTTTACTTAAGTCAGTCAGGGAGAAGGAAGCAAACAGAAAGGAAAAGTTACTTTCAACATTTTATACTATTTGAGCTCAGCACATATTTCACCTGAAATATAGGAGACACACTGAGAGGAAAATCAGAATATGGCACCATGTCTAATACTCAACACACACACATGACATTTCTATCCTGGCAAAAGCCCTATTGTAGACACAGTTATAACTGGCAAAAGTGTTTTTGCCAGCAGATCTGATTTTGTTTGGGGAACTAGTTCAAGCTATACCAGCAAAAGCATTATTTTGCTGCTATAAACTGCCTTACACTAGGAGGGTTTGCTGGTGTGGGTATTCTGGAAAACCTTTTCTAGGGTAGACTAGGCGTAAGTCACTGGGGATCTGATCTTTCATTTCTCACATTCATTTACTGGTAGTTTTGGGGCTGTGAAATGCAGGATTGTGCCCTGTGTATGTGTACGGAGGCGGACAAAGTATATGCCCACCTTTCACACTTATTACTGAACATAACCTCTGGGTTTTTATAGCGAGTCATGTTTTTTCTCAACGTCTTTATCACACGTTTTATCTTAAGAATGGGATTCAGCTTCTCTGAAATCCTAAAGTCCTATGGGCTGTGATGTATACAAAGAGCAACATGTAGTGCATTTCCCTTTTGGCTGTGCTGGATGCTCCAGCATGGTTCTAGTAGTTTAGAAGCTGTGAAATTGTCTTGCTGTGCTACAGTGTTTTTTGTCACTTCCCTGAAAAATGGAAGGGGGGAAAAAGAAACCTGCAAGAAAGCATAGCTGGCATTGCATTTTTTGTTTGCTAAGCTTAATGTCTGAGTCTACAGCTTTGGCCTGTAAGACTTTTTATTCTAAGCAGTACCTGCTATAGAAATAAGTCTATCCTTGAAAAAGCAGCATCTTCTGTTGTTCTGTTCAAGGAATTCACTTGATTTGTTATGTCTCCTAATTTACATTTTGTTTCATGTCAGGAAAACAAAATATCTGTTTCTGGGAAAAGTTACATCTTTACATTAGCCGGGGATACATTTATTTATATACTGAGACATCCCTGCTGCCCCCCTGCCCTTCTCACCAATTGTATACTGTGACGGGGCAAGGCCAGAGGGCTATAGGAAAGTGGTAAGGAACCAGTATGTTAGCCCCAGGCTAAACAAATCCCTGATACCTTATGGCAGTTGCTCCAGGTTAATCAAGACACCTGGGGCCAATTAAGAACTTTCCAGAAGGCAGGGAGGTTAATTGAGACACCTGCAGCCAATTGGGCTGGCTGAAACTAGTTAAGCCTCCCAGTGAGTCAGTGAGGGGCGCATGTCAGGAGCTGTGGAAGGAGGTTGCGTGTGAGGAGCTGGGAGCAAGAGGCACTAGGAGCTGAGAGTAAGAGGGCGTACTGCTGGAAGATCCTGTGGTGAGGATAAAGAAGGTGTTGGGAGGAGTCCATGGGGAAGTAGCCCAGGGAGTTGTAGCTGTGGTGCAGTTGTTCCAGGAGGCACTCTAAACAGCTGCAATCCACAGGGCCCTGGGCTGGAACCCGGAGTAGAGGGCGGGCCCGGGTTCCCCCCAAAACTCCCAACTCCTGATCAGACACAGGAGGAGTTAACCTGGACTGTGGATTCTACTAGAGGGGAAGATCTCTGAGGCAAGCAGAATCCGCCAATAAGCGCAGGACTCACCAAGGTAGAGGAGGAACTTTGTCACAGTACATCTAGGGACAGTCAGCTGAAGCGACTAAGCAGATGAAGAGAGAGGTGGACACTCAGGATCTAGACGACGAAGTGCTTTTTGGGTCAATACCAACATCTTGAATTTCTCCAGGAAACCACTAGGAAGCCAATATGGTCTAAGAAACATCTTTATAGGAACAGCTGCCCAAGTACCTCATATGTAGGTGGGCAGCTGCCTTTTGCAATAGCTGAAGTTGGAGTGATCTCCAGTATAGCATTTTGTAGAAAGAATCTTGGCGCTGACATAGGTATGGATGACTGTGATAAGTTTTCAGAGAAATGGTTGGAACCTCTTATCCAGGTACAGATCGAAAAAAAGTTTTGGAGGCTGCTAAGTGGACATCCAGACACTTCTGAGGGTTCAAGCTAGGTCTTGTAAATGAGAAAAAAAAAAAGTAACAAAAGAAGGGCATTCTCCTTCAATCAAAGGGGCAAGGATCATTTCTGCTATTTCCTCTAGCTGCTTCCCCCTGCCAGCCACTTTCACTCCTGTCTTATAGCTGTGCTGAGCTTTAGCAAGCCAGCTCTCTGAGCTTTAGTCAGTTAGCTATACTTGAGTCCTGATCCGAGAGAGATCTCAGGGAAAAATCTAGCAGCCACACCTATTTAGATAGATAAAGATGTAGATGTCTCATATTACTATTAATTATGGATCCACTTTGCACAAGTGTAAGCAGCTACACCAAGAGCAAGGCCATGGAGAATCAAACTTTTTTGCCCATTGCATAGAGATGTTTGTTCAATAGAGCTAGGTAAAATTTTTTGACATTCAACATTTTCAAATTTGAGGGGAAAATCAGCACAAAGGTCGATTACCTCTTCTCCCCCCCCCCTTTTTTTTTTCTTTTGAAAAACTGTAGTAATGGTAAAAATTTTACATCACTTTTTTAAAAAAGTGAGAAGATTGGAAAACAAAGTACAGAGTACTTTCACTTCTTCTTTTAACAACTCCATTTATTAACAAGATCAGTGCAGTTGCGTAGGCCTTAGTCTGCTCTCACATACACCACTGTAAATCAGAGGTAGTTCTTTTGGAGGTGACTGAAGTTACAGAAATATAACGCCTAGTTTAATATGGAGAATAATGCCCTTTGTGCCATATCCAGACCCATAACCGACAACTTTCTTGACAATACTGCCCCCAAAAACAAAGTTTGAGACTTGGTGATAATTAGCAAGATGGTTGGCATAAGAAGATGGGTTCTAGAGTATAAACCTACCAATCTCTTGAGTGCTGATGTGATTCCTTATTTAGAGGGAAGTGTTGACTCTCTATAACGCCAATAGACCAGTGTCTCCCCACAAGACTTTACCTACCAGGAAGAACACTGGTCTTGAGGCTGCCCAAAACATAACTAGAGAGAAGTCATTGTATCATCCCCTCCCCCAGTGTGGATTATTAATTTGTACTGTGGTAATACCCAGAGCCCTTGACCGAGATCAGGGCCCCATTGTGCTAATCTCCATAGAAACCCACAGTCAGATACTGTCCCTGCTCTGTCCATTTTGTCTATTAGACTGTCAACTATTGAAAGGGTGAGAAGGGAAAGAGATGCAAAGAGGTGCCCAGGATTACACAAATCGCTGGTTAAAATGGGAATACAACCTAAGTCTCCTATCTCCCGACTTCAGTGCCTTAGTCACTAGATTACACTGCCAATTAGATCTACTACCATAGAGGCTTCCAGTGTGCTTTGAATCCCAGTGAATCTCAGCTGTGGAGTTCTCTACGTAGCCACAGGACAAGTATTGGGAATGACAGTGGAAATGCAAGGTTTCGTGTTGTTGCAACAACATACTGGGCTCCCTGGAGAACTACAAC
The DNA here is from genome assembly GCA_033296515.1 of Macrochelys suwanniensis. Lineage (NCBI taxonomy): Eukaryota > Metazoa > Chordata > Testudines > Chelydridae > Macrochelys > Macrochelys suwanniensis. The sequence continues at coordinate 43,505,245 of CM065783.1, forward strand.
TAGGGTACCAACTCCTTTCACAAATACCCTTTAGAAAGTAATTACCAACTGGACCAGAGCCAAAAAAGAGTGATGCAGAGATTAAATGTTTCATAATGCTTTACCCTTTGTCTAAGCGAGCCGTTCTCCCAGAGAGGTCTGCACCTTTGTGCTTATATGTAGAAGCTCTGTCATTGCTATTAAGGATCTTAAAGATTTCTGGAGCTGTCTATGTTATGAAGGTAAGAGAGGATAAACTTTCCCTTCCTTCAGAATTTGAAAATGTATAAAATGAACACATTACTAAAATACACTTTAAAAAACCCCACTCCCTGATTCTGTATCAAGTTTCAATCCTGGGCAGATTGTGACTGATATGGGTTTATAATGCAAAATCAACAGACTCTTCACTCTAGTGGACTGTTATTACTAGTAAAGATATTTCACAATACAGAAGATATTACAATACTACTTGTTTTTGCATCCTTTTTTTAAAATTAAAATTGATGTACAGAGCCTGATCTCGCTTCCTGTGAATTCAGTGAGAGTTTTGCTATTGACATCAAGGGGAAGAGAATCTGACCCATAATTTGAAAGAGAGAGGAAAATAAATGGGGAGGGGGTGTTTGTTTTTGAAAGAGAGAATGTATGGTGGAAGGTCAGAGGGCAATTTCTTTTGCTTCCTCGGGGGAATTAAGATTGGCTGCAGATCAGCAAGCAAAGACTCCCAGAAATACTGCTTAAATAAAGAATTTGGTTGTCAGCCAGGAAAAGGCACTTGAGTTTTGGCACTGGTGCTTTGTATTAAACACTGACAGGCAGCATATTGTACGGTAGTCATTACAATGACAGTAGGAAGCTAATCAATGTGCTAGGTGGAGAGGTTTAAAGGGAGGATTAGAAGGAGACTGTTTTCCTTGCAGCCTTCCATGGTGGAACATAAACATTGGTTTCTTTTGTAAAACACTGTCTTGGGAGTTCTAATTCTCAGAACATTTGCGGTGCTTCTGCATGCAGTTACTGGCAATTGTTTAATTCAGCTCTTGAAAATTAGCTTTTGTTATGGCACTGGGTTGGGTATAGCTATGCAGTTTGTCTCCTGTAATTGATCTGCTAAATAATTTATCATCAAATTATTATTCTAGAGTCAGTTTTCCAACCATGAATTTCACTTTAGTGTCCTGATCCTCTCCAAACCTATCCTTTCCTCTGTGTTCCCCTGGCTACATGTTTGGGAATCATTGCTCAGTTACCAACTGACCAAGGAGGGTTTATAAGTTAAGGACTGATATGAATTTTACTTCAGCAGCCTGCTTTTTCTGTTTTGTCCTGCTCTTTGTCCTTCTAAGGACAGGATGACCCCAGTCACCACCAATAATGGAAATGTCAGAGATTTCTGTGGTTATACAGAGATAATTGCTTATTGGTATTTTTACATGGTAGGAGGCATCAGTTCTGATGGTAATCTTTTGTGTGGGAGAGAAAACTTGATTTCTTTTTTATTTAATTACTGTTTTCTTCCTTACAGGACACTTTTTAAAAAGTAGGTTTCATCCTTTTAGAATTCATTTTCTATTTTTTTTGGTAAGATTGAAACTGAAATTTGTGTCCATTTCCATATTTTTGATTGCTCAGTTTCACAGCTTGCACAGGGTTGATTTGCTGTTATTGTAGGATTCCACAGGAGGGTTGAGTTGTTGTCATAGCAAGTTGTGTTTTTACTTTTAAGGGGGAATCCCTTCCCTCAAGTGTTTTACATTCATAGCATATAAATAAATAAATGGGCTTTTGAAAATGGCTTTAAGAAAGAGCAAATGAGGTAAAATTCTAAGCCTTTCCAACCTTGATAATATGCTTTAGGGAAATAATTGTACTGAGATCTTACTTCCAGTGTTGCAAGACTTGCAGTATCTGGTGTTTTTTAATATATCTCCAGCTCCTGGAATCATGTTAATACATGATAGTACTCACCTCTTATATAGCACTTTTCATCAATACATCTCAAAGCACTTTCAATTCCAGGATCTGAGTATTCATTGTTTTAAAAAAAAAAAAAGTTTCTAACCTTTATGTCTGTAGAGAAAAACTTGAAAATTTGAACCCTAATCACTCAAACAGAAGAAAAAAGAACTGAGCATTTATTTAATTGGTGTGATTTTTAAACCAATCTCATGAGATCTGGGGGCCTGACTCCTGATTTTTGAATATATGGAGTTGGTAATGCTGCATTTCTTTCTTTGGTGGGGGAGAAAAAGAGCCTTAAAAATAACTGTTTAGGGCAGCGAAAAAAATTACATGTAAAGATGAAAGAAAAAGGCATCACGCTAACACGGAGTGTGTTAATTGTCTAAAAGATCCAAGCTCAAAGACAATTGATGTAAATGAAAATTTGTCCTAAGCAGGAACTTCAGGCATAGGTCCCTGATGGGGATTTTCAATATCACACGTTTCCTCTTGGTGGATCAGATGCTCTGGAATTAATTCTGGTAGATGGGAACAGGCCTGCCTTTCCCTGTAGATTGGCCAATATTGAAGGAGGGTGGGGGGAACCTATAAGCACTATAATTTTTAAGTTGCTGTAGAAGTGATCATATTAAATACCCTGCTGGTAAAAACAGGTAGTGAACCTATCCTATTGTACACAGTGGCCATTGGATTTTTAGCAGGTGATAACATGCTTTGGGTGTCTATCATGTGAGCATTGTACATGAAGGGAAAAATCTTTGAATCTGTCTGACACATCCTCCCTCTTGTGTTTTTATCTCATGTTTTGTTCTTTACATTGGGTTTCCATCAGTTTATGGGAAACTGATCGTCACAATGTTATCATCTTCATCACTTGCTCCTCTGCCATCAAGAAAACCATCTCATTTTTAACCTGGGAATGATTCCTGAATGACTCACCTGGATCAGCAATTCCATATCAGACAGGCAGAAATCCCTCCTCCCCCACCCCCCATTTGGATTGATCTGGCCTGACCAGCGATTGCTAAGACTTCTTGCCCCTGTCAGGGAAGTCACCGATTTATAGACTCTTGCTTTACACTTGCCAGCTTCCCTTTGTAGAAGGGGAAGGCCCATGCTACTGGGAGCTGAGCAAGGCAGAATAGAACCTCTGGTTCACTTTTTCAGTGGCATCCTCACCATCTCTGTTACTGTAACTATGATCCTCACCCCCATTATCTCTTCCCCCCCCCCCCCCCCCCATATTTAGCTCCAGCAAAGGGGTTGAGGGCATTGCAACATTTGTGCCGTCCTTTTGTGCGCTAAGTGATGCTAATTCATTTTGCACTTCACAGTCTTTCTCAAGCACTCAGTGGTGGATGTGAAGGTTAAATTGCATGACAAAGAATTGATTTTTTTCATATGCTTGCCTTAGAGGCATTCTGATCAAGTGGCTGAGTATTCTTATGCATGCCTCTCCAAGCAAGCACACCTTAATCAAGCACTCACTTGAATGTAGGAACTGCCTTCATTAAGAGGGCTGGTGTTTCAAAGATGCCCTGTGTTTAATTCCAGTTGTCTGCTTAATTAGACATTTGAGAGTCCTGTTAATTGATTGATGAACAATTAAAACAGCTCCAGCATCTCTCTTGACTAAGATGCATTCAGCAGCTAAGCCCTGTTGTCTGCCCCTTTAGGAATTTGCTCTGCAGTTAGTTAGTTGTTACCTGTGCCTGTTTTGGTCTGTAGCCTAGAAACCCACAACACAAGCACATTATAAGTAGCTCTAAATAAACCTATGTTAGCGTGCTGCACTTGTGTTGCAGTCAGAGGCACAGTTACACACACGGATAATAGGGCCACAGGATGAAAAAAATAGAAGCTACATACAGCAACCTCCCTCTCCCCTCCAGACTTTCACATTTTTGTCTTTACAGAATATTTTATAATTAGATTGGGGTCAGGGGGAACTCTTATGCAATGAATACCAATTATGTGTAATAAAAAAATGTTTAGGCAATCATTGGTTAAGTTTGTTTCAGGCTGTCCATAACCATCAATATAGCAACTGGCTATGTGCCGATTTTAATAATACTCTTTTTGATGTAATAGCTAGAATTTTCAGGGGTAACCTAATAACATTGGCAATTTTGAGACACTCACTGATAAGGAGATGGCATTAAATAGTGGGTCTCAACTGGGGGTTCACGTGGACTGCCTATCAAGTATGAACCATTTGTGGCCAAATTCTGGCTGCCCCTGTGTTGGGAGTAAAGGGGGGGAAGATATGTCCAAGGAGCTCCCCCCCCCCTTGTGTACATGGACAGGAAGTAGCTAGAATCCTGATTCTTGCCCAACCCAAGAGCGGGGTACAGGAGAGTGGTGGAAGCACAGTTAGAAGTGCCACAAAATATGGGCATTGGATGAGCAGAATGGGATGTAGCTAGGGACCCACCTCTGCATGCGCTGGCTGGCTATCCATGGCTAGCCCTGGGAAAAGCACACACTAACACCAAAAAGAAATCTAGATACCATGGTGATCAGCATGATCGAAGAACCTAGATTAAAATTAGGATTAAATAGAAAGGCTGCTTCGAAGCATGTTTTCCATAACACGTTCCTTCTTTCCCCACACAGTTAAAAGCCACAGCACAGCCCTTTGTTGGAAAATAAATCTATTTGGAAGGCTTATGATATTTTCTGGAGAAAGTAGTGTCCTCCCTCCCAACTTTTGAGTATTCTCTTCAGTCTCCCAGGTGGCTTACACCCATGCTGTAGCCACCAGAACCCTATCTGAGGCGGATTGAACTGAACACCATCGGTGTCGCATTGTAACTGGCAGGAGGGGCTGCATGTTGAGCAGTTGCTTTCCCTGAGGGAATGTGCTCCCAGCTTTTGGTGACCAGGAAGAGAAAGGCCTGGTTGTTGTTTAGTGTGGCAGACTTGGGTTTGATATAGTCCCCATAGAAGACTGGATTTTATTTCAGCACTACACTAAGATTTCAGGTACCTAGGCATATTTTATATTTAGAGCAAAAGAGGTGACTCTGCCTTGATATGGTATTTCCAGTTATTCCTTACTATGATAGTGCATTGGCTCAGTGTTTGCAAAGTGCTTTAGCATCCTAAAATGAACATACAACAGAAAAATGTCTTTATACGGTGCTCCTTACTGCCATACCAAGACATGAAAGGAGAAACGGTGACATGGGGTGGAGATGGGTAATAAGAAATCTTGGACTAGTATATAAAAAATTACTAGTAGAATGACTAAATTCTGGAGATGTGAAGGAAACTAAGGCTGGATGGAGGCCCCAATTTGGGAGGGGCCCTTTATGTTTGGCACCATGGAGCCCTGGACTCGCAGGAAGTTGAGCTAGGTGAGGTGGGAGCAGCACCTCAAAACATGGGTCTGTCTTTTTCACTGCCAAGAGAATGCTGAGGCACTCATTTCCTTCCGCTTAGAGCAGGCAACGGAAACTGCCTGCCTGCTGCTATGTTTTGCACATGGAGTGGGGTGGCTGCGGCCTTACCCTGCCTCGTGCGGAATCGACATCAGGAGATTTCGGAAGCACAATTTTTACTGCAGCGCTGAGCAAAAAAACAGGTAGCATTTTGGAGCCAGTGGGGTTTCTGTTCACATGCGAAACTACAGGATGGCTGTGTATTGACCCCCACCTTTCATGTAAGCTGGCCGCATGAGAATGTGATGCCTAGACCCCCCGGCACGGTATTTGAGGGAGAGGAGACCCTCAGCAATAAGGAGGGGAAAGGAAGTTATATACCGTACTCTACTACGCACTAGCTCTCGACAGCTGGGGGGTGTTGGTGTGGTGGGAGGTGGGCAGGGTGGTGGGCATAATTCTGTCGCACTAGTCTCAGCCTCTCATCTGAGGAGGAAGTGTCTAGGGCAGGCCTTCACAACTCGTAAAGCGGCGAGGGCCATATTACTCCAAAGAAAGCAGCTGAGGGCCAAAACCCCCGGCCCCGCGGAAACACCGCGCCCCCCCCCCCGCCGCCGCCCAGCACCACCCACCCCACGGAAACAACCCCTCCTTCCCCAGCGCTGGGGTGTGGAAGCCTGTAAAGGGGGAAAGAAACAGCGCGCATAGGGTGACCAGATCACAGCAGACAATAGGACCCACCTCCTCCCCGCTCGGCCCCACCATCACCCCCTTCTTCACCCCTCCAGGGGTCACTATATTACTGCACACAACAGTCAATGCAGTTGTAGATAAATTTCTGCATTATGCATTTTTGTATAACTTTTTTATATGACTTTGTGAGCCCACCTACTCCGCCCCCCCCCCCCCCCAACGGGCCGCACAGTGAGCCCACGCGGGCCGCATGCAGCTCCCGGGCCGCATGTTGTGCAGGCCTGGTCTAGGGGATTTTGAGGGCAGCCTAGAAATTTTGCCTGATCCTGGCCCAGTATAGCCCACCTCTTGCTCACAAGATAGCTGAACACACTCGCCTTCATTCCCAAGATGTTAAGTTTTCTTGTGGGAAGAGAAAAGCAGCGTAACGTTGTTGCTAGAAAGAATTATTTTTTAAAACAACAAGAAGAGACATTTGCTGGAAAAAAATGTGCTGGGACAAGTTGTAGGTGGTTTGTTCTTCCACATCAGTGCACTTAATAGTTTGTGTAAGGAACTAACAAGCATTGGCAAGAGCAAAATGATTGCCTAGTACTGATGGGGTGGGTGGGTTTCCCCTTATTATTTATGTATCTTTAAGTGTAGGTGTTTTTCATTGGAAGATTGTTTGCAGAGGTTTCCCTCAGGACTAGTTTCTGCAGCACTTTGTTCCCCTTTCTTTCAGCTCCCTGGGGCTTATTTGGCTCAGTTCCTAGAAGTCTTTTCGTGTCTGACAGCAGCGTTATACTAAGTGAACTATTTGTTCTTTTTCCAGCAGTGAAAACACAGTCAACTGCTGTTTGTGTCTGCTGCCTTTATCTCAATCTTTCTGGAGACATGCTGTGCTCCCCTGCTACAAGACATGCCTCATGAAGCTTTTGTGTTTGGTGGAGGCCTTGGGTAGGGGCCTTTAGGGAGTTAGAGAGACAGCTCCTCAGTGGGTGCAAGTCAGCTTAGATTCAGTGGAGCTACACCCATTGACACATTTGAGGAGCTGGCCTAGAATTTTTAAGTTTCACTTTTTTATATTGGCACAGCATTAACAGTAATTTCAGCATGGGGGTCTCTTGCCTGGGATTTTCACTTTTGCACACTACTCCACAGGGAAATCCATGATGTTTATTAAACACACACAACAGATTTTAAAGTAGAAGACAAAGTTAGGTGAAACATTTAACAATCTTACAACTAAGTTTTAATTTTAATCATAAAATCATGGGAACCTCGAGAGATCATCTAGCCCAGTCCCCTGCACTCATGGCAGGGCTAAGTATTATCTAGACCAGGGGTAGGCAACCTATGGCACGGGTGCCAAAGGCGGCATGCAAGCTGATTTTCAGTGGCACTCACAGTACCTGGGTCCTGGTCACCGGTCTGGGTGGCTTTCCACTTTAATTTAATTTTAAGTGAAGCTTCTTAAACATTTTTAAAACCTTATTTACTTTACATACAACAATAGTTTAGTTATATATTAAACACTTATAGAAAGAGACCTTCTAAAAACGTTAAAATGTATTACTGGCATGCGAAACCTTAAATTTGAGTGAATAAATGAAGACTCGGCACACCACTTCCAAAAGGTTGCTGACCCCTGATCTAGACCATGAACTTCCTTGTTCCAGCTCTTGCAATTTATGTAGCTTCTATATGTTTAAAAACCTTTCTTGAAAATCTCTCAAGTGGCTTTTTGTTCCTAATGAAAACCAGTGAGGCAACTTGAGGTGGTAGATCACAGTTTGTGATGCTGTCGCTTATCCCGGCTGTCTTGATCACAAAACAAGACAGTTGCACAGAGAAGGCTTAATTGAAAAGAAGAGCAGAAGATAAGAAAATGCAGGTTTTTGTCTGTGGGTCTGGGAGCTCACAGGCACAGAACAGGTAACATGACTCAGTCATTGCTGGAGCCCAGCTTTCGACAACATTTGTATAGATTGCCTTGTTTTTCCTTTCAGTAGTCTGTAGAAGCCAAAGTTTTGCTGCGGGTTTGTGCTAGTCCAGTTTTGGTGTCAGTTTGCCAGATTGGTTGCAGCTCAGTGTTGTAAGATATTTGTCCTGGTTGGCTAAGCTAGACTCTTATTGGAAAAGAAAAGGCAAAAAGATAGCAAAGAGGTGGGAGGAATATGATGGAGTAGAAATTGACACATGAGGGAGGGAAGTAGGGACTTACGATCACATCTGAAGAATTTCTCAAGACTAGAGCTGCTTGAAATTTTTTACTGAAATTTTAGATTTTTGACTTTAAGAAAAGAAATGTGTCTTTTGATGACAGTTATGTCCAGTTTCTTTTTTTCTGACTAGCTCTGTTAGAAACACAGCCATGAAGATAGAGGTGTCTAGTTTCCTCTCTTTGGTGGAGTCAGAACACTGGCCAGGATTGATAGTATGATGGTAAATCCTGGCATTTGGTGGCAGTAGCACTGACCAGGCTGGTGATGCTGATGAGTGTCGACAGGATGATAATTCTGCCCCTGACAAGTAATCATTAAAACGGATGGAGATTGGCCTGTTTACTCAGAACATGTTACTGATAGTCCAGGTGCTACCCTAAGAAATTCTGGTCTGTTGCTACAGCGGTTTTGTTACCTCATCAGAAGCTTTGAAAGCCCAAACAATTCCTTTGGATTGGGATTTTGGAAAGCGTTCAAAGGTGGCCTAACTGTTCTCTTTGACTTCAATGGGAGCAGAACTAGGCAAACATTTGGGTGCTGTAGAAAATCCCATTCAACTCAGCTCCCACCATTTCTTTGGCTTTGAGCTAAGGTTTTCAGTAATGTTTTACATAATGAATTTATCTGTACAGATTTTTAAAAATAGGAGGGTCATGGGGTCACCTGAGCCAGTGGAGCATCTCATGGAGTGAGCTTGCCAAGTCTTATGGAAGTCAAATTAATATTCAACTCAGGATGGCCCATCTGTGCTTTACACTAACTACATAAAGTAAAACAATCTTCTGCTTCAGAGGGGTAGCCATGTTAGTCTGTATCCACAAAAACAACGAGGAGTCTGGTGGCACCTTAAAGATTAACAGATTTATTTGGGCATAAGCTTTCGTGGGTAAAAAACCCACTTCTTCAGGTGCAAGAAGATGCAGATTTGAAGAAGTGGGTCTTTTACCCATGAAAGCTTATGCCCAAATAAATCTGTTAATTTTTTGCTGACTCAAACAAAGAGGTGCTGTCAGAGTTAGGCCCCATCTAGGCTAGATTTCTTGGGTTAAGATGGGGAAGAGCCTTCCTTTCCGGTCCCAGAGTCACCCAGAACTGGCCAGTGGCGGAAGCAACTAGCCCTTTTTATCCTGCCTGCAGGACCCTGATTGGTGCCTACTCCATCCTAGCTGTTGGAGGACTCATACTTATTGGTTCCACCTGTAGCTGATCCTGGGTGGTCTTTCTAGGCAGCTCTTGAACTAAAGGTGGTGGTCTTTTTCCCTCAGAAGGTTACTTTCTTCTGGTGAGGTGTGCCAAGGCAGCAGGGCCTCCAGCAGGGGGCAGCAAACACCTAGTACACCCTGTCGGAAGGAGCCTAAAGTTACACTTTTAGATCCAAATTTAGGCACCTGCCTGATTTTCAAAAGTACTGAGCACCAGTCAGTTCCCTGAGATCTTAAATATGCATTGAAGAGCTTAATTTTAGGCTTCTGTGTTTGAAAGTCTCAAACTTAGTTTATTTTACAATTTTTAAAGGAGCTCTAGAGAACTGCATTTGAGAAACTAAATCTAGGTTAACAGCATAAATATAATTTGCTTATTTACAAACTTTAAATTACAGTGGTATGGTACAATATACTTATCTCAAGATATGGCCCTCCAAAAGGCATTGAGATGACCATAGACATGTCCATCTTTGTCTAGTGGCCCTAGAAATAACCCTTTCTTATTAGGTCTACCCTCCCTGGAAAAATCCAACTGAAGTGTGTTCAGAAAAGATGAACAAGGATGAGGGTCTAATTCACCGTGTTCAAGTAAATCTACTTCTGGGTTTAAAATTAGTTTGAATGTTTGTTGCATGAATGATGATTGTGGGCCAGTGTGGAAATTATGCCAGAGCTAGCTAAACTGAACCCAAGTCCTTCTCATGACAGGATGTCAAAGTAGATTTTAGTTGTAGATTGCATGTTTCATACTAAATGTACATCAGATAGTTTTACAGAGTAATGAATTCAACACTGATAAGCAAGCATTAGATAACTTAACAGACTAACAAGTAGGATAAATTTAGCAGTTGCAGTTCCTGAACCAGTTATCAGATCTATAATAGCTTGCACACACACAGGCTTGAGTATTGTAACCTGTTTTACTCCAGCAAGGAAGTATTGGTCTGAGCACCGTGGTCATCCCCCCACCATGGTATCTTTCTTGCCTATATGGAGAGACCTCACCTCACAAAGAGATGCAATATCAATTTAAGCATGTGCAATTGTGCTGCTTCCTGTAGGAAGCCCAAGTCATGATGCAGTGTGAACTTGAACTCTGTTTTCTTGTCTAGAAGTGAGAGTGCTGTTAACCAAGCTAAAGGAGTGCTCTAATGTCTGTGTAGGGTGACCAGATGTCCTGATTTTATAGGGACAGTCCCGATGTTTGGGGCTTTTTCTTATATAGGCACCTATTACCCCCCATCCCCGTCCCGATTTTTCACACTTGCTATCTGGTCACCCTATGTCTGTTCCGTAAGTAAAGAGAAATGTGATTGTGCTTATATTGTACTGGTAATACTGGTGTCTGTGACAACTTTGGGAGAGAGTGTTATATATTTGGGTTTATAAATAGTATTAATCAATAATCCCCTTGGCTCATGAACAGAAATTAGAAACAATAGTTGCACAACAATTGTAATTAGCTCAATCCCAGAAAAGATCTATTTCCCCCCAAATATCTGCTCCAAAACCCCACTCAAACACTGAACAGGAAGTCTAGAAAAAGCAGGCAGAGCTGGCAGTGTGAGCTAATGGAAGTGAGTTGCAGGTTAAAGGAGAAGTTAGTTCCAGGATTGGTGATCCCCTTCTCACTTAAGTCAGGGTGTGGTGTTAGCTGGAGCATCTCAGCTCCTGCATAATCAAATGGAGAGAGGGTTGGTCTCTAAGGTAGACACATACTTACACAAAAAAGCCCCATGTAGTTAATCTCCATATGTGTAGTTCAGGAAGTTTGTAAACAAAGACGCCCCAAACCCCACCCAACTAGAGCCAAAAAACCTAATTCTGGTGTCACCCTGATTTCAGTGGAGATACTTTGAATTTAAAGTGTGTGACAAAGTTCCTCCTCTACCTTGGTGAGTCCTGCGCTTATTGGCGGATTTTGATCGCCTCAGAGATCTTCCCCTCTGGTAGAACCCACAGTCAAATTCCTCCTGTGTCTGATCAGGAGTTGGGAGGTTTGCGGGGAACCCGGGCCCACCCTCTACTCCGGGTTCCATCCCAGGGCCCTGTGGATTGCAGTTGTCTTTAGGGTTTCCTGTAACAGCTGCATGACAGCTACAACTCCCTGGGCTACTTCCCCACGGCCTCCTCCCAACACCTTCTTTATGCTTACTGCCGGACCTTCCTCCTGATGGTCTGCTGATGCTTGTACTCCTCAGTCCTTCAACTCTTCTCCCTCTCAACTCCTTGTGTGCCTCTTGCTCCCAGCTCCTCGCACGCCACACCACAAACTAAAGTGAGCTCCTTTTTAAACCCAGGTGCCCTGATTAGCCTGCCTGTCTTAATTGATTCTAGCAGGTTCTTCTTAATTGGCTCCAGGTGTCCTAATTAGCCTGCAGTAAATTGGTTCCAGAAAGTTCCTGCTTGTTCTAGTGCAGCCCCTGCTCTGGTCACTCAGGGAACAGAAAACTATGAATCCAATGGCCAGTATATTTGCCTTCTATGAGATTTCTGTATCCCACTTGTCTGGGTCTGTCACGAGTGGTATAACTAAGGTCAGAATCTGGCCCAGCGGGTCAGCTGCACTTACTCCCCTGAATTGTTGTACTCTTGTGTCTTCTCTTTGAATCGTATGAAGGATTATTCTGGAGTCACAAGTTGCAGCTCCAGAATTAAGGCTGAGTTGAGTTCTAAGCATAGATTCAACCTCTTTGTTATGTATGAAGAATAAAGCGTATCCTCTTCAAAATGTCAATACTTATTCCTTAAGGTACTGAATTAATTTTCTGAGAACTGACAAGTAAATCTGTTAATTGATTTGCCTTAAAATGAATATAAAATGTATACACATACATAAACAGTACAGATATGGTTGTACAACCTGACTACTTCTATTTTAAAGAATGGGTGTTCCTTCCTATATTTAAATTTTCTAGCTTCCTTCTTTTTTTACCCCCAACTTTTAGAGTTGAGTATGGCAAACGGGTTTAAGATGGTTCCTTCCCCCAGTTTCCAGCTTTTAATTGTCATCCCATGAGCTCATTTTAATAAAAGAACAAGTTATAAAAGTATTTTCACTAATATTAACCCAAGGCTACTAACTGTTGAAAATCCAGTAGCACAGAGCTGCTCTTTGAGTCCTGAAGCTGTGTGTAATTGTAGGACATAGAATTCAGCTCACAGTGTTCTCTTTATTGTATAAATGAGGGAATTTTCTTCATTTCATCCACCATAAAAAAACAACTTTAAATGAGAGATCAAGCTGGTTAATACAATGGACATTTCCTTCTGTCCCCAATAAACTTTACCTTTGTTTTATTGGTGTCAAGCATGGTTTAAGCTAACTGATCAAATAAAACAGAGTATCTCATTACACTGGTCTACAATTTTTGAGAAGTCGTCTGCTTCAGAGATAAAATGTGCTATTTAGTATGTATTTTGATGTGCTGAATTCAAATATGACAATTAAAACAACTGATTGGCTACTGTTTCTAAGATATTTAAGTTTTTACATTTTATGTCTATGTATATTGTGTAGATAGTAGAGTTTTAATCATAAATTGTAAACCTAGGTCTTTTCATGTGTTTATGGTTGCTTTACATGATACTAGTTCACCTGTCCTGTTTATGTAACACTTTAAAAATCAGCAAAGGGGTTATATAAATAAAATGTATTATGAAACAAAAGGCAAAAAACTATTATGTACATAGTTTAGTCCTATTCAGTGTCTACTTGGCGCTTCTTGGCTGGTCTCTTGTATTCATTACATGGAGCATCTCTTGTCACTGTCCAGCAATAGTCTGCAAGCATTGATGGGCTCCATTTGCCCTGATAGCGTTTCTCCATTGTTGCAATGTCCTGGTGAAATCGCTCGCCGTGCTCGTCGCTCGCTGCTCCGCAGTTTGGTGGAAAAAAATCTAGATGAGAGTGCAAAAAATGTATCTTTAGTGACATGTTGCAACCAAGGCGTTTGTATGCCTTGAGGAGGTTTTCCACCAACAACCTGTAGTTGTCTGCCTTGTTGTTTCCGAGAAAATGTATTGCCACTAACTGGAAGGCTTTCCATGCCTTTTTTTCCTTGCCACGCAGTGCATGGTCAAATCCATCATCTCGAAGAAGTTCACGAATCTGAGGACCAACAAAGACACCTTCCTTTATCTTAGCTTCACTTAACCTTGGAAATTTTCCACGGAGGTACTTGAAAGCTGCCTGTGTTTTGTCAATGGCCTTGACAAAGTTCTTCATCAGACCCAGCTTGATGTGTAAGGGTGGTAACAAAATCTTCCTTGATTCAACAAGTGGTGGATGCTGAACACTTTTCCTCCCAGGCTCCAATGACTGTCGGAGTGGCCAATCTTTCTTGATGTAGTGGGAATCTCTTGCACGACTATCCCATTCGCAGAGAAAACCGCATTACTTTGTGTATCCAGTCTGCAGACCAAGCAAGAGAGCAACAACCTTCAAATCGCCACAAAGCTGCCACTGATGTTGGTCATAGATTATGCACCTCAAAAGTTGTTTCATGTTGTCATAGGTTTCCTTCATATGGACTGCATGACCAAGTGGAATTGATGGCAAAACATTGCCATTATGCAGTAAAACAGCTTTAAGACTCGTCTTCGATGAATCAATGAACAGTCTCCACTCATCTGGATTGTGAACGATGTTGAGGGCTGCCATCACACCATTGATGTTGTTGCAGGCTACAAGATCACCTTCCATGAAGAAGAATGGGACAAGATCCTTTGGACGGTCACGGAACATGAAAACCCTAACATCACCTGCCAGGAGATTCCACTGCTGTAGTCTGGAGCCCAAAAGCTCTACCTTACTCTTGGGTAGTTCCAAATCCCTGACAAGGTCATTCAGTTCACCTTGTGTTATGAGGTGTGGTTCGGAGGAGGAGGATGGGAGAAAATGTGGGTCCTGTGACATTGATGGTTCAGGACCAGAAGTTTCATCCTCTTCCTCTTCCTCGTCTGACTCAAGTGAGAATGATTCTGGTGCATCAGGAACCAGCAGTCCTTCTCTGTGGGGTACTGGGTGTATAGCTGATGGAATGTTTGGATAATGCACAGTCTGCTTTTTCTTCTTTCACACACCTTTCCCAACTGGAGGCACCATGCAGAAGTAACAATTGCTGGTATGATCTGTTGGCTCTCTCCAAATCATTGGCACTGCAAAAGGCATAGATTTCCTTTTCCTGTTCAACCACTGGCGAAGACTTGTTGCACAAGTGTTGCAGCATATGTGTGGGGCCCACCTCTTATCCTGATCTCCAATTTTGCAGCCAAAATCAAGATGATAGGCTTTCTTAACCATAGTGGTTATACTGCGCTTTTGTGATGCAAAAGTCACTTAACTTCTGCTATGTTTGTGGTGATCTGCACTGTTCACACAAGTACGGGGCATCTCTGCTCACTTTGGCTAAACAGAAATGTGTCCCTTTGCAAAATCAAACAGTGACAAATAAGAGAGCACGACACTGTATGATTTCTAGAGCTGATCTAGGGCAATTTGTTCAGCAGAGTGATGTAAGGTTTGTTATGATTGCATCATCCATGACTTCTAGGAATAACATGATGCAATTCATATCATGTATGACGCAATACCAGCTTCAGATTGCATCATTCCTTGTTTTGCCTAAAAAGCAAGTACTGTCCAAACCCAGTCATAGATTTATTCATAGATCCAGTCAAAGATGTATTTTAGTCATTTCTGGTTTAAATTGAGATCCCTTCCCTTTATAACTCACTCATCCTCCGCCATTCCCAAGTCAAGGGTCGTATATACTGACCCAATAGCATGTCTTGAAAACTAGAGCCAATCAACAATTTTAAGCATCATTTTCGTTCTCAGTGACCCAGAATTAGTAAAGTTTGACTACATTTATTTCAGAAGCATTTTGGCTGTAGAGCAGTGTTACCTATTCTGAGAGAACCTTAGCCGGCATCATGCTTACATCACTGATTTCGAGGTTTGATTAGATCATATAGTTCCCTAGCAGTCCTTAGCATGGCAAAAGGAATGTAACCCATGCTAATACAGTGTGGTCATTTGTCTCCCTCTAGTGAATAGACTATTTATGGACATTCCTAAGTATGAATTCCCATTCTGTAGCTCAGGCAGTAGAGGCTCCTGCTTTAAGATCTGGAGGTCTCAGGTTTTGTCCATTGAGATGACCCATCCAAGGGCATTGTTACACACCCATCCTCTGAGAGTCTGATTAGGTGCTAGACCAGTGGTGGGTAACTTGCGGCACGCAGGTTGCCCACCGCTGTGCTAGACCCATGCTTGTACCAGCGGCAATACCAATAATAACATTTTTACTCTCCCTAGGCATGTCTTATCACCATGGTATCTGATACTGTGCTTTTCCCTCAGAGTGTTACTTTGATATCTTGTGGTGTTCTCCCCTGTCCCTGGTCCAGCCATAATTAACATTGGGTCTGGTCCGATTTGAAGCCAATGACAGAACTCCCATTGACTTCAATAGCAGCCAGATTGTGCCCTTTAGGCCCATTACCAAAAATAACTGTAAACCAGTGGGGTAAATAAGTAAAATATAAAGTATTTTTCTCCCTTAGTTTTTCTGACTCTATCAGGGTTAGAAGCTATATTCTCCTGCTGATAATAGTTCATCTAAATTAAATAGCCTTTTAGAATTAGTATGGCAGCTTCCACGTTTTCTGTGTGTATATATACATCTTACTTCTGCGTGTTCCATATTATGCATCCAATGAAGTGGGCTATAGCCTACAAAAGCTTATGCTGAAATAAAATTGTTAGTCTGTAAGGTGCCACAAGTACTCCTGTTCTTTTTAAGCTATATTCAAGTCAGTCGCAGCAGAGGAAAAACACATTTTCAAGATTAAGGTGGTAATTGAAGCGAAGAATAAACACTATTCTTCTAACTTTCCCCAGTCCCAGTGCATCCTAGGGAAAGTATTTAGCATGTGACATTTCCTCTGGCTGGATCAATACACAGTGTCCCTTGCACTTTTCTATACAAGAGTGCGTATCTTGCAGGCATTGGTCTGACTTTTTTCTCGCTAAACAGATTTTTGGGATGGGAGGGAATCTGAATTGTTGCTCTAGGGTGTATAGGCCCTCATCTATTTCAGCAATCAGTAGGTAAAATCATTTCCCATAATAGCTTTCAGTTTTAAGCTGGAACAAACTACTTCCATTTTCTGCCTCCGGGCTGAATTATCATTGGTGTCTCTGCAGTTCTCCACTAGTGTGGATGAGAGCGTTGTGTCTGGAATGCAATGAGCACAGGTGGCATCAGCAGCTGCAAGTCTCATTGCCTCTACAATGGTTCTGAGTCTATTTATAGCTCTGTCAGAGAAGCTGACATGGGACAGCAGCCTCCAGCGTAGTTTTGTGCTGGGTTGGTTATTTATTTATTGATTTATTTATTCTATTCCAGGATGGCAAACTTCTGGACTAGAACAAGGCCCTGCGATGTTTGTATTTGGTGCCTGAGCATAATTATGCTCTGACTACAGAAATATCCCTCTTCACTCCTATTTCCAGACTTGTCACTTAAGTTGGATACAAAGACAGCAAACAGGCTTGAACATGCCTGCCAGTTCTGTGCATCAAAAGTGCCATGCATTAGGTGTAGTTCGCTAGCTGACATACTCTGCTTTCTGCCCTGCCACAGTCTCAAATTAGTGGTGATTGATTTCCAAGAGTTGTACAAATCTCTGATTTCTTGGGTCCTTGCAACACTTGCCTTCATGCCAAACAATGCGCCTGGGGTGGCTGCTTGCCTCAGCATGATGCACATCATGTTACTTTACTTCTGAATTGAACAATGTAATTAAGATATAAATTAAAATAAATGTCACTGTTTATTCATGATGGCAAGTGCTCCTTGTTGGGTGAACTTTCTAACTGTTAGGATTAGCAAAACGTGCAAGTTTTTCTTTAACAGCAAGCAAATGAAACGTGGTAGATCCCAGTTTGAAAAGTTTGGTCACTAAATTATTTTCCCTCGGTTCATTAATTCGGCTCACTGGATACTGAGGAGCACGAGCATTCTCTGTGGAATATTTTTTAATTTTGCACTTAGGGCCACAGAGCAACACAAGTAACTTCTACCTCGCCATTTATACGTGGAGTAATGAGCTGTTGGAAATAATTTGTTTGGAGGAAGTTTATACACAACAGGTTCACTGATGAAAACCCTCTAGTATCTCCGTGTTGTTAAGGCTGTAAAAAGCTTAAACAAGATTTCAAATCTATATTTGACCTTTCATTTGCCTCAGCAAGGCTGAGCTAAATTAGCATTGTTCATCTAAACAGATTTTGATTTCCAGACAGCTTCTGTCTGAGCCGCGATGTCTGTCCAATTTTGCAAACCCTGTTGTAGAAATGAGAAACATTTTTTTACAGTCACCAAAGCAGCCTGTTTGCAGAGTAAGTGTTAATGACGCTTCCCCCCCCCCCCCCCCATAGGCTTTTCCTTGTGAGTACTAGATCTGATACCACACTCCATTGCTGTACTCTCTCAGGATATAAACTAGGACTTATAACAGAGTTTAACTCTTCTTCAAATGATTGTGGAGACAGAGGTGACTGCTGCTTCGGGGGAATGATATAGGCACGGGACATTGTCCCGGTTTAATACTACTAGAAAGTTTCCTGTAGTAACAAAAAATTTTAGGAGGAAAATCATTCTGTGGATTCTGATAGCTCTAAACAGCAAAAATGGCTTGATTGTGCGTCACTTACATGACTGGCCTTAATCCTTCAAGTGTCCCAATAAAGCCTATGACATAGTGTCCATGAACAATTAGAGAGGAACTTGTTGTAGTGATACTATATATTGTACTTTTGTTGTGCCCGTTGGCTGACATGTTCCTCGGGTGACCAGAAGTCCCGATTTTTATAGGGACAGTCCCGATTTTGGGATCTTTTTCTTATATAGGCTCCTATTACCCCTGACCCCCTGCCCTATTTTTCACATTTGCTGTTTGGTCACCCTACATGTTCCAGAGGGGCTACATTTCCGTGATGCTGGAGCGAATCACAATCTATGCAATGTGAACTGCATTAGGATGAATAATATAATTATGAATTAATATAGGATACAATTACCTTATTCTATGCACAAAACTCATATTGATACAACTGAATATGGCGCAAACTGTCTTCCCTAGCTGCATAGATCCTAAAGTTAACAGGGGAGAAGTTCTCCCCTCTGGATCTCCTATGGCATAGAAGAGAGAGGCTTTCCCTCCAGATCTCCTGAAGCGCCTAGGACAAGGCGTTCCAGAGGTGTCTAGCCAAATAGTTTCAGGTTATGGAATCTGCATGCCTCTTGCCAGGTTTTTGCAAGCCAGGAGAATGAAACGTCTGTATTTTTTTTTTCCTTCACAACCTTTTTTTCCTGCAAGAACAAGAAAAAATATTTCATTATATCGGTGGTTTTCAACCTTTTTTCATGTGCGGACCCCTAAAAAATGTTGAATGGAGGTGTGGACCCCTTTGGATATTCACCCTGTAGTTTGCGGACCCCTACCATAGAAATCTTAGACTGAAAACATACTGAACAGAATTCAACTATAAATGTTGCACATGCTCAGCATGGCATTTGACGCAGCGTGAGAAAGGACGTTAAACGGTGGGCTTCTGTGGTAACGACAACACTTTCGGGTTTTGTCCGTAGGTGCGGGTATTCACAGACTTTTTATTGATCAGAAAAACAGAATGCCTTTTCTGGGATCTGAAACTTCATTTTCATACTCACCTTAGACATAGTCTGTGGACTTCCAGGGGTCCACAGACCGCAGGTTGAAAACCACTGCATTATACTATTTAAGTAGTAACTTGTGATCACATAATCACTGTATCATAAAGCATAAACTAACCTAAAAAAAATCTACCACTAAGATACAGCTTCCACCTATAGCTTTGTCTTGACAACCCTTCCCTTTCTCCACTCCTTTGTTTCTGATCTCTTATTTCTCTTTCTTTTCTCCTCTTGCTCGTCTGTCAGCTCATTTTGGGTTTGATCCAGAGCTCTCTGAAGTCAGTGGAAAGACTTTCATTGACTTTAGTGGGTTTTGGACCAGGCCTCGGATGTCTTAGTATGAACCCCGCAGTTGGGATTTTCAAAGCCGAGTGAGGCATTTGGACTTTCGTTTCTCATTAATATAATTGGGAATTGTGTGGTCTGAATCCTTGTTGGTGGCTTTGAAAAAAGCACAGCTCACAGGTACAAGTCTTAATGTCACTTCATATGTCTAAATCAAGGCACAACAATTAGTAATAATTTACCTGACAGGACTTTATGCTAGAATTTCAATTTTGGGTTGAGTCATGTTCTTTTACTTTGATGGGTGAATGTTGTTATGTAAAACACAAATGTATGGTGACTTGGTCTCCCAGACTAAATTTGATGTAGAGCCAATGGAGCAGCTGTAAATATGGAATTCTATGATGCCATTTTCAGGGCCACTTTTCAGAGTAGAACTGCAAAGAACATATTTAACTTATTGGCAAAGAAGCAGATACCATTAGAGTGAGTTAAAGGTAATTGGGGAGACAGATGTTCTATTGGTATAGTAGGGAAATATGGGGGCTGGGATTTATGAAACAATTACATTTACCTTGTATCTACAGCTTTGTTACATGTTTACTTGTGATACATACTAAAACCAAATCTCCTGTCTAGGCATTACTACGGGTACGTCTATACTACCCGCCAAATCAGGCGGGTAGTAATCGATCTTCTGGGATCAATTTATCGCATCTCATCTAGACGCGATAAATCGATCCCGGAAGTGATCACCGTCGACACCGGTACTCCTGCTCCGTGTGAGGAGTAAGTGGAGTCGACGGGGGAGCCTGCCTGCTGCGTGTGGACCTGCGGTAAGTGCTTTTAAGTTCGAACTAGAATACTTCGACTTCAGCTACGTTATTCACGTCGCTGAAGTTGCGTATCTTAGTTCGAACCGGGGGGTTAGTGTGGACCAGCCGTAAGTGACTTAAGACCAGCTCAGGCTTTCAGCAGCAGCTGTGTGGCTTCTGAATGTATTTTGAGATGTTTGGGTGCCAGAGATAGTTTGGGAATCTTCACCAAACTGATGCAGAGTGGATTAAAAAGAGGGATCTTTGACAGTGAGGGTTGTAAAATGGGTGCTGTCCAAGGCTTCCATCAGGCCCAAAGCAGAAGAATTGGCTTAGATGCCATCCTCAGAGGATGATATTAAACAAAGTTTGGCATTAAAATCCACTCGTTTATTTTGTGAAGTTAATTTACATTTTTTTTCTCACCAAGGAAGAGGAAATCTGAATGGAACCTCAACTCACTCTTGTGTATTATACTTGAAAGTTGTCCTGAAGAGTTCTCTATTGTTTCAACCGATCTAATCTGTAGTCCTCATGGCTTCTCTTTGCTTTGTATGTAAACTCATTGGGGTATGAAAATATTTTCATACAAGTTATATGGCAAAGATAGCAGGCGGCTTTATAACTGTCTTACCCAACAGCACAAGCAATGAGCACTCAAGGGCTATAAGCTTTTGTCTGATTATTGGGGTTTAGTTAGTCAGCTGTGTGTGTTAGTTTATATTCTGAGGTGGGGTCTTGACACGTGACTGTTAAAGAGGAATAAAATAATTTTCCAGGGCCCATTTTTAGCTTCCTTATGAAGCAGGCCCAGGCTTTAGGGATTTTGCTTGTTTGTTTTTTGGTTTTGTGTTAATTTTTTTTATCCTGTTTATTTTTTCCTTCCAAGTATCAGAAATATGAAGGCTTATCTTGTGCTTTCATCCAACACAAGTTACAGGGCTCAAGTTGGGGGTTACTGGGTAAAAGTCTCTGGCCTATGCTATACTGGAGGTTAGACTAGTTGATCTAGTGGTGACTTCTGGCTTTATAATCTGAGTCCTTCCCTTTCATCTTTGATTGAGACGTGTGTTGAGAGCTTTCTCAGACTTAAAAGGGGCAGAGTTGCTGAAGCCACAACAGAGTTTTCTCCCAAGTGTGTTAGTTAGGAGTTAACAAAAACAACAAAAAACCAGAAAGTCTGAAACAAATATGAATAAAAATACTACTTCTCTCAATTAATCAGGTTTCACTTCCTTGGTGTCTGTGATGCCTTGTTCTTATTAATTCTCTAGTTATCCATGGAGACTTCTAGGCTCGGTAAGACCTAATTTTTTAATGTAAAACAAAGAAAGTCCCCGAGCAGAACTTTTAGAATCATAGAATATCAGGGTTGGAGGGGACCTTGGGAGGTCATCTAGTCCAACCCCCTGCTCAAAGCAGGACCAATCCCCAACTAAATCATCCCAGCCAGGGCTTTGTCAAGCCTGACCGTAAAAATCTCTAAGGAAGCAAATTCCACCACCTCCCTAGGTAACGCATTCTAGTGCTTCACCACCCTCCTAGTGAAAAAGTTTTTCCTAATATCCAACCTAAACCTCCCCCACTGCAACTGGAGACCATTACTCCTTGTTCTATCATCTGGTACTACTGAGAACAGTCTAGATCCATCCTTTTTGGAACCCCATTTCAGGTAGTTGAAAGTAGCTATCAAATCCCCCCTTATTCTTCTCTTCTGCAGACGAAACAATCCCAGTCCTGCCCCCTAATCATTTTTGTTACCCTCCGCTGGACTCTTTTTTCAATTTTTCCACATCCTTCTTGTAGTGTGAGGTCCAAAACTGGACACAGTACTCCAGATGAGGCCTCACCAATGCAGAATAGAGGGGAATGATCACATCCCTAGATCTAATGGCAATACCCCTACTTATACAGCCCAAAATGCCGTTAGCCTTCTTGGCAACAAGGGCACACTGTTGATTCGTATCCAGCTTCTCGTCCACTATAACCCCTAGGTCCTTTTCTGCAGAACTGCTGCTTAGCCATTCAGTCCCTAATTTGTAGCAGTGCATGAGATTCTTCCGTCCTAAGTGCAGGACTCTGCACTTGTCCTTGTTGAACCTCATCATATTTCTTTTGGCCCAAACCTCTAATTTGTCTAGGTCCCTCTGTATCCTATCTCTACCCTCCAGCATATCTACCACTCCTCCCAGTTTAGTGTCATCTGCAAACTTCTCACCCCACTTTCTCTTCTTTTTAAACACCTTGCAGATCTTCTTTGTGCTGTTTTTAAAATAATGGATTTTCCCTTTTGAAGGTCACCATTTTAGGTTTTCCTTTGAAAGTGCACTATTGAAATATTTTGATGTTAAAATGATTACCTTTTTTTTTTTTTTTTTACCACAAAGCCCTGTAAGCCAGCGCTGTTTCTCCAGTAGGATACATGCTAGACCACTTTAGAGACTTGAATACAGCAGAAGACTTAGAAACTTTCATTGGCGGATTCTTATTTGAAATAAACTGGCCCAGCCCCAAACTGCCAGACATCTGTCAGCATCTTTTATTTATTGCATTGAACTGTTCTGTAATTAACATAGACTTGTCCGCAGTGTTAAATGTGACATGAGGATTCTGATGCGAACCTGGGAGGTCAGGAAACCATTCTGTGCATTCTCTGTCACTCAGCTAGGGTCTGTTTCACAACACATGCAACAGGGTGTTGCCTAAGGTCACCCACCCTTTGGAGAGCTCTGCAGTGCCACAACATGTTACCTGTCCAGGAGGAATTGGAAATGATTTGTGATGGAGCGTCCTGAGTTGTTGCCTCTGGTTTCCATTGTGTTCCGTGGAGTTTTCCAAGCATCGGGGGAAGAGTTGAAAGGTTGGGAACTTGAAGAGAGGGCTTCCCCAGCATAGAGGGAGGGTTCAGAAAAAAGCTCTTGTCCTTTCCCTAAGTAACTACACGCCCCTGCACTGTTTTATGATGGCACCAAAATATGAACTTAAAAAGTCCACTTGTGTTTTTTAAAATGTCTACAGTGCCGGCTGATGAACTTGTGTAAACTCCCAGAGAGCTGTGTGCGGTTCTGTCCATAGAACTCGCATCACAGCCAGTGGAATCCTGGGTCTAATTCACTGTCCTGATACTTAAATTTTCTCTCTCTCTTTCTTCAGCCTTTGGTAAGGATGTGTTAGACTGTTTAACAAACACCAATCTGGTAAACTGGACACCTGCCTAACAGGGCTAATAGTGGAATATTTTTAGTCAGCCTTCCTCCTCTGAGGCAGTGGTTTGAATGTGACACCAGTTTGCAATAAGCTGTTGTTCTCAGTCCACGTTCTGGAAGTCACAGTCACACATGGCTTGTTGGTCTCCTTGTTGGAGACCTCGGCAAAGAGGCCAGGGACTTCAGGGACTGATCCAAAGCCCATTAAAGTCAAAGGAAAGACTCCCATTGGCTTTTGGATCAGGCACAGCAGGGCATAGAGAATGACCCATCTTTCCACATTTCGTGGGAGCTGCTTAGGCTCAGGGTTTGTATCATACTGATTGGGCAGCAGCAGCATGGGGAAGCCTACATACAGGAGCTGCTTCTGTTCTGTGATTAAATAGGGGGCTCTGATTTATGGATGCTGGCAACCTAACGTCTTTTACAAGCAATAAAGTTGCTGTAAAAGTTTTTTTAAAAATAAATTGAATGTTTGAGCTAATCTTTGGGAACGTTCACCTGTATATTCATAATTGTGTGCATGTGCAGATTATGGCTCTGGGAAGGGGGCTAAATGCAGAACAACGGCAAGATACAAAGCAAAAGCAGCTGAGGTCACTTAAAACCCAATATAATTTTTAAAAAACCATTCTGAAATCTCAGATTCAAGATTACTGTGCAAAGCAGTTGGTTTATAAATCAGTGTAGCCATACCCCTCAAAAAAAGATGGCTTTCAATAGAAGGGCACACATGAGCCTTGATTACAGCAGTGCTCTCACACCAGTACAATAAAGACTGATCAGATATATTCTCCCTCATCCCTGAGCTGAGACAGCTGGGCCCCTGGTGGCTCAGCCAGATTTCCCTGCTTTCCTTCCATGGTTCTCTCTGGCACATTATAAAGTCTAGTCCGCTGTGTTTAGCTCTCAGGCTGGGGAATGAAATGTAATTCTCTGTTCTTATTACATCATTATTTTATTGTAAACTGAAAGGATACTTTTGAACACGGTGAGTCAAGTTCTTCACAGGTGTAAACTGGCATGGCTCCATTGAATCAGCCAGTTTACACCAGGGGAGAATTTGCCCTAAGGGTTCTTGGGATAGGTTGCCCTTGGACTTCTCTTAATTCTGAAAGGGCATGGCTGGTATTTCCATTTTGATTAGAAGAGAGATCTCAAAGAAAACACGTTTTATACCAGCTGATAAAAATGTTGACTGCAGTGTGAGGTCTGGGTCAAGTTAGAACCTGCTGTTGGTTTGATCTGGTGAGATTTTTCTGAGTGTAGGGACTGGTTGCAGGTGTTTGCGTCTGGATTGCTGTTTTTGCTGTAGCAGGTGCCTTGTCATATTAAGTACAGAGGCTTTACCTTGGCATGTTGCTCTGGAGGGCTTCTCCCTCCTCCCCCCCTCCTTTGTGATAATCTCCCCATTCATGAACAAGATGGGCTCAGAAACAAAAGGCCTGCTTAATCTACGGATTAAAACCCTTTGCAGATGTTAGCACCTTCCCTGTTTTGGGATGCTTTGTTGAAGATTTCACTTGAAATACAAGCAGCATTAACTTGAAGCCGCCAGCAGTGCCCTGATGAGAGAAGGATGGATTTTTCAGGCAGTTTCTGGATATTTGGAGGGGAGAGGGGAATGCTGTGCAATTGTTTGCTGTGCTGATCAAAAGATAAACTAGAAACAAATTAAACCTCCAGGATTTGTACAACATGCTTATGTTTTATGTAAACCCCCCCAAAACCAAAGGAAATAAAACAAAATTGCTTTTTTATGGCAGTTGGGGTGCAAACAGTGAACAGTGTGTGTGTTTGTTTTTTTTTAATTAAACTTTTAATAAAAGTTTAAGACGTTGCTTTATAGTTTCCCCTTACCTGATCTACAACGTGTATGGGCATCAGTAATCTGGAAACTATACTTGCTATTGTCTGTTATATTGCTTGGAGTTAGGGACCTAGGGTCAGATCCTCAGTTGATTTTAAACTGATGTAATGCCAGAGCTATGCTGATTTACACCAGCTGAAGATCTGGCCCATTCTGTTCCTTGAACATCCTTCTGTTTCTATGTGATGTGACCAGGGTGGATTTGATTTAAATCACTAGTCAGGAAGACTCGATTTAATCATGGTTTTCTGCATAAAAGTGCATTCTTGTTGGTTGTTATAACCTTAATACATATTCTTCACAACTCAGAGATAGATGTAGGTTTCATTTTTAGAAGGTACATACTATACATTTTTAAACAGTGATTTATTTTGAAAACTTTTCAGATTAGTTTTACAGCTGTGTCAGAAAATGAACAATTGTTTGGTTATTTCATTTACCAAAGGTAACTGAAGCAGATATTTATGAAGTCATTGGGAGGTGAACTATCTCCAGTTCAACAGGCTAATCGTTAATATTTGGAGGATTTTCTTGCCCCGCTGTATTAGGAGGAGAACATCACCAGACAGAAATGTAAATTGTCTTATTTAAAACAACAACGTTAAGTATTCTGGATTTTTTTCTTCAACAGCAAACATACAATATTGTAACAAAACAACCATATGTCCCTCGCTTGTCCCATTTATCTCCAGACTTCTTCTCCTTGTCCCGATCTAGTCCACGCCCAACTATTTTCCATTCATTGAACTTTTTGAAACTTTGCACTTTTAGAGAGAGGTAAGGGATTGACTCTGTGTACACAAATTTGCAGAGGGACAATAGAGTTGAGGTCTGTTATTTCTCACGTCTATATATTTATTTATTTAAAAACATATTTTTGCTGTTAACCGGCATGTTACCTCTGGAGACACAAATCCACAGTTTGAGAACTGCAAAACTAAGCATCTCTGATAGTGCTCAGTCTAGAAGATACCGAGTCCCATTGGGTAGATAGAAAGATTAACCTAAATAATCTATACAGAAGCCTATGGAACCCAATAAAATTGGATCCCTAATCCATGAACTATTGGAACTCATTTACAAAACTTTTCATAAACATTACATGAATATATTGTCTCATACTATAGAATTAAAATTTATAATCGCTATTCCATGATGAGATATCTTTGAGCTATTAATGTATCTTAATTAAAACTATCTTTAGATAGGTTTTTTCCTCAAAAAGCATTTTATTTAAAAAATATATCGATTTTTATTTATTTATTTATTTTTAATTGATTTTTATGCACCCTGGATGTGGCACAGTGCTTAGAAATATGGTCCACCCCTTCATAAGACTGCTCCCTTATATGAAGTGCGTGTGTTCTCTTGTTCAGAAATACTTCAGCGTCCCTTGTAAGCTTCCCCTCTCTCTCTCCAGAAATAGAGCAGCTCAAGAGAGTATTAAACCATGATATATTTCTCCAGAGATATCTCAACCCTAGTATAGCATCAGGCTTTCAGTAAGGTTTTCACCTAATTTAGAAGGTGGGTTGCATGAGGAGTGAGACAACCAGTTTGCTTGGGTCTCTCACACAGTGTGCTCATTTTAAATCAACAGTCCTGGCTCTGCCTGCTTCCCATTCCTTAGTCCTAACCAGTACAGCCTCCAGGGCAAGTGTGTTTGTGACTTGTATTAGTCTGAGGCCTCACTGATGGTTTATGTGGCAACTTGGAGTGTGTTGCAGCAGAGTGGAGAAATTCTCCAAGAAAAGGCAAAAGTTGGCTGAGTAGGAAGTGGCTTGCATGTTGTTTCCATCTGTGGAGAAGTCAAGAAGCATGGTTTTGTTTTTTTTTTGTTAAAAGGTGGAAGGAAATTTAAATGAAAAACCAAAACCAAGTTTGGTCAGGTGCATTTTCAAATACACCACCCATGTGTCCTGGCTTTCCTGGGACTGTCCCAATTTCCCAACACCATGACCTAGGAGAACGGTGAGCAATCTTGAAGTGACATTGGATTAAGAGTCAGTCTTTAAAACTCTACTGCTTTTACAGAACGCTGGTGACAAACAAAATATTTCCTGTCCCTGTCTGGCCACTGAGAACCAAACCCATCAATTTATATTAGAGTTGGGGTTTAATCTACTCATGTCTAACATTCTTTCTAGTTACTGACACCTATAGGAAGGATGCATGTCGAATACAATACCATGCTCTTGTTCTGGATCAGAAAAGGGTAAGGAGTGTTACATTGTTCTCAAACACTGTTGTGTGAATGACTGTGATAATATCTAGAAAGCACACCGGAAGTGGGTAGAGGAAATGAGCTAGTTTCAGATACAAAGAGCCTGCAATCTTTTCTTTCAAATATATGGATTTAGATATTTATTGCTGCCTTGTTGCCAAGCACTTGGACACTTCATGTTTATAGAACCAACTGTTTTAAAATACCAGAGTAGCAACTTTCCAGCTTCAAGGACAGTAGTAAAACCCTATCCCATTCTATGGCTTCGGGTGGGGGAGGTGCTCCTCGAAGTAAGTCTCCATGGCAGTTCAGCCTAGTTGTCTCTGCTGAAACTTCCATAAAGGAAACATTAGGGATCTGATCCTGCAGCTCTCACATACGTGTGGCTCCCCTTGAAGTTCACAGGACTTTTCTGTACTAGGAGCCTGCAGGATCGGGTCTGTGGCTGAAGACACTTGTTTATTTGGAGCAGGTATAAGATCACCAATGAATTTCACATAAGCCATAAAACAGCTCTGAAGTGATGACAACTTTGTCACTATTGTCCTGAGCCAGTTTCAAATCGATGATCTGAATGTGAAAGTCTCACTGTCTCCTTACCAGCCCCATGATCTGTCCATTCCCCTATGCAACTTGTTTTTGCATCAGAAAAGGTTACTTCAGTGATCGGACTTTGGCATCATCTGCTGTCTGGTTACATCTTATTTGTTCTTGAGTTAAGAGTTTGGCTCTGGAATTGGAACACATAAATACTCTAGCTTGTACCATGTGAGCCATGCAGAACTTACAAAGACGGTTTTTGTCTCAAAAGCTGGACTTTTAGAGATGCTTTTCTTTTCATGTTTCCAAAGAGTGGGAATCAGTGTTTTCCTTGGACAATGGACAATGTCATTCACTCACTGCTTTAAAATTTCTCATTCTTTATCTTATCATAAAGTGCTGCAAGATGGTTATATGAATTCGGTTATTGCACTAAATACTGTGATCATTTCTCTTGTTATGCTCTATTTCTGGTCTTTTGTCCAGGCTACTGAAATACTAGAGACATTGCTGATAGGTTGAATCTGCAGCATGGCAGAGAATTTTTATGTGGGGTAGATTTCTTAGGATGCTTCCTCGTTTATGCTCTCTTGTTGCAGCAATGTTGTATTTTAAAGTGATGCCACGTAACCTGCTTAGAATTGCATAGAATCATTGTGTTTACCCCACATAGTAATATTGTTAATAGGTAAACACATGGTAGACTTGTTCTGCCAATGGAGAGCTGCTGCTCTGATCTGATATTTCAGATGAAGCCGAAGAATTCACCCACAGTAAGAGTGATATGGGTGGTAGGCCTGTTACAGGTTTAATGAGCATGTAAAGTTAAACACCAAATAGAATTTGGCTTTTAATATGGTACAATACAATTCTGGACACAAGGGCAAATCTCATTCCTGGCATAACTCCATCGTCTCTTCTGGAGTTAAACCAAAAAATGAATTTGGCCCATGATGCGGTAGGTTACTGTAGAAGGAAACCTGTTTTCCTTGTTGAATGGGTTGGAGCTCAACTTGCTGCAATGGGAATTTTCCCCCAGCATCAGAGTTTGACAAAATATATTTAAAAGAAAAAAATCAAATAAATGAAAAATGTTGAGAGATGCAGGGGATTGGGACTACTCAAGACTCCCTGCCAGCTTTAAAGTATCTTTTATCTTTTGAAAAGCAATCTATTGTATGGAAAGTGATCATACAGAAATACTGACGTCCCCTGATGACATCACTGGACCTTCTGGCATAAAGATGGGCGATTAGAAAATGAAACGTACCCCGTTCAAAATCTCGTCTTTTACTGATGGGCCTTCTTGCTGCTCTGCTGTGAGTCATACCGAGGGACTAGAGAGGAACGATGCTCTTGTGGTTCAGGGGCTGGGCTGGGCCTTGAGATCTAGATTCAGTTTCCTGCTCTGCTGCAGATTACTTCTTGAATAAGACACTTGGTATCTCAGTGCCTTGTTTTCAAAATAGGAATAACAAAACCTCCTTTCTCCCACCCACTTCCTGTCTTGTCTGTTAGGTAGTAAATCTTCAGGGAGGAGATGGTCTCTTACCATAACTAATAATAAGTACTGTGTGTTTGTACAGCACCTAAGGCGGTGGGAGTCTAGTCTAGGGTGGGGCCTCTGGGCACTACTGGAATATAGATAATGATAAGAAGACTAGAGAATTTTCCCACTATCTCCTTTCCTTCCCAAGACCCCTCCTGTTCTAATCCTGCAAGGTTCAAGTAATGGAACAAGTACCTTCCTCTGACCAGGTTGCTACCAGTCAGCCAAGAACCACCTTCTTGTCCTGATGTGGTTGCAAGTTCATCTTATTACGTGGTCTCCATTGCTAAATGCATGAAGAAACTTTGTTTGGGGTTAGCCCTTGTTTTAAGAGAGAGATTGATTTATGAAGAGCGGTGTGCTCTGTATTTCGTTTTTTCCCCCCTTTAGAGTTATTTAGATGGATTACAGGAGGAAATTAGTCCTAGTAATCTAGGACCAGTTCTTCAGCTGGTGTAAATCAATGTAGCTTTTTTGAAGCCATCTGCTGACACTAGCTGAAGATCTAGCCCATTGTCTGTTAAGGCTAGATTTAAGCCCCAAATTGAAAACTTATGAAATAGTTTTTACTTGAAAAATGATCCCTCTCGGGTTCCTTAAATTCCTCAGAACAAAGGCAGCAGTGAAATTTTAAAAAGTTAAATTCTGGCTGGGCCAAACTCCGATAGCAAAACACAGGATTCTGAGTGTTTTTCTGATCTCAGATGCACACATCGTGTCCACAAGATCAGCCGAACTTGTATATTTCAGTAATCTGTCACCTCACAAAAATGAAGTAGACAGACATATAGGACAGGAAGGGCATGATGTGAACCAGGGCTTGAAAGTCTACTTGTCAGTGGTGAATAAAAAGAAGGCCAGTGGTGGGAGATTTATCAGTGACATCAACGGAAGATGGGCTTTTTGGGGAAAAGTATTTCTAGCCTTAGTAGATGTGTTATACCACCTGAGAATCTGGCCCTGCATTTTTAACTGGAACATACAAACAAAAGTGCACTTGTTTCAGAACCAAAGCTAGTTTGAAGAATTATGAATGTTGCAAGGGTCTTAAGATGCTTGAGGCCTGGAGGAGGGAAGGTGCCATAAGCTTTCCCCAATATTGTTACTCTTTTCATCTTCCAACACAAAAAGTGGTAGGATTTGGTTTAGGTCGAAGTTTTCCAACTAAAGAAAATCAGAATCCCGTTTTCAAATGTTGTTTTTCCAAACAGACAAGCATTAGTAATTCAGTGGTGTCTGATGAAGTACTTAGTGGTTGGGTACTTGCATACTATGTAGCTTCTGAGGGCTGGTCTACACTAGGGGGAGGGATCGATCTAGGATACGCAACTTCAGCTACGAGAATAGCGTAGCTGAAGTCGACGTATCCTAGATCGAAGTAATTTTACTTCGGGTCCACACGGCGCAGGCTTGCTCCCCCGTTGACTCCGCTTCCACCTCTCGCCGTGCTGGAGTTCCGGAGTCGACGGGGAGCGCTTCTGGGATCGATTTATCGCATCTAGATGAGACGCGATAAATCGATCCCCAATAGATCGATTACTACCTGCCGATTTGGCGGGTAGTATAGACGTACGCTAAGAGTAGATGCCATTTTCTCTCAGCCTTTTTTTAAAAAAAAAATACAGATAGGAAGTGTGAGTACTAAGATATTAGCAGCTGGTGAAGTGTTGGAATATTGTTGGCTGTGTTGAAAGAAGAATGATAAATTAACAAAATGAAAAACAGTATGACAAGCATTCACTACAGTGTTTAGTGTCTCAAATCTACTGTCTAGTCTTCAGCTGAGTTTCCATGATAGTAGGTTGAGTTGTCGTCTTATTGGAAGCGGAGCTTGCCAAGCCTATTTGCATCAGCTGCATCAGTGAGGTGCAGAGCCCTCAGACCACTATGAAATCTGGTATGAGGGCCATCATCAGTGATGCATGACATTGTCTGTCTTTGGCCACAGCCACATTTGGGATCCTCGGATTGGCCCCAGGTGTGACGGTTGGCTGCACGTTGACCCTGGCCTGTTGGAAATCACTTCAGAAGGGCCCATGAGTGATGTGGCAAATCAAAGCTGGATACATGCATGCTCAGGTCAGATACAAGAGACTGATTTCTGATGTCAGCTGCAGAACTTTCTTCACATCACAGCAAAGTTGCAGAGAAATCTGGGCAGGGCAAGGGGCCACAATGGGTGCCTTGATGACAAGCACGCTCTTGGATGGTTAAAGAGGTCTGTGGATAGTGGTAGGCTTAGATTTACCCTGATCTTCTCAACCATTCTGGCTGTATGATCCTCATGACAGATGTGTGAAGGAGTGATGTTGCTTAACACGGAGCCACAGTACTGGTGTGGGTTGCATCATCCCAGTTATGATGCACGTAGGTGAGTGTATTTTGTGTCAATCAACTTGATGTGAGATGAATTGAGCCCGACCAGAGCACAGTATTCTGTTGCAAAATAACAGAAGGCTTATAACCAGGTGATCGGAGAGTTTGAGCATTTGCTCCCCAGGAATTGCTGGCCAATTTGTTTAGAAGGTTGTTAATGTCCTCACCATACCCAGAGTTTTCCTTAGGTGGTTAAGATATGTGAGAGATCTATCTGGGGTTACTCTGAGGTAAACTGGGTGGGATTCATGTTTCAAGTGATGTCCATTGAGAAAGATACTCGGTTCTTGATCTGCTCTGTCCTTGTAAGGATGGAACATACTTGAAACTGTCTTTGGCACACTTGGTTGTAAATGCCACTGACTACATTTTTCAGCCAACTTAATCAAGTCAGCATTTAGGTCACCTTCTAGTTCTGGAAATGACCATGTAAGGATGCCTAAGCAAATGTCATCTGTGTATGTGAACTTACAAGACTGGGTGAGCAGAAGTTTGTGTATAAATAGAAAAGCGCCGGTACCAGTACGAAGCCTTGGGGGTAGGCCGCTTATTTGTCTTTTCCACTTGCTGACCGTGTCTCCCATGTGCACTCAGTAACATATGCTGCGGCGGAGAAGGTAAACAACATTGACTACCCATTCTGGGAGTGCTCTTGACAATTTGAGCAAGAGTCCCACGTGCCAGACTGTGTCATATGCTGTTATCAGGTCCAGAAATACAGCTCCTGTCTTCAGATTTTTCTGTGAACTGTTTTCAATTAATGTTGTCAAAGCTAGCACTTGATCAGAGGTGCTCCGATGTCTTCAAAAGCCTGTTTGCTCAATGATGAGTCTTGACTCCACTTCTGGAGAGATGCGGTGAAGAATGAGATGCTCTGTCACCTGAAATGGCACAGGCAACAGAGATATCAGTCCAGAGCTTGCAACATTATGTGGGTCTTTCCCCAGTTTCAGGAGAGCAATGACTTGACATTCGCTATGTCTTTGGAAGTGGTTCTTCATTGACCACTCGCATGAAGAACTGTGCCAGCTCCTGGTGAGTAGCGCTATCTCAGTCACAAAAGGCACTTAGAGGCCCAAGCCCTGTCTTTACTATGTGAGTAAAAAGGTACTCTAGAAGTAGGCCATTCGATAACTACTTAATGTAGTTTAGGCTTGCTAGAAAACTCCATGTATTACAAAGTGATTAATTTTAAATCAAAATGGTTAATAAATTGCACTTCAGTGATAATGTCAAGCTTTTGATGTACGGATCTATTCTGAAAAGAGACTGTAAAAATGGAACCTTCTTACTCAGGTGCATCTTTCGTGTATTTGAAGCCAGAGGTGCTGGCTTTAGGTACAAAAATAGTTTATGTTGCTGGTTACACCTGTTAGCTGTTGAGCCAACACACTTATGGGAGAGTGAGTTGGTTTCTTCTCCTTCTCACACATCATCAGATGAATTGTTTACCAAGCTCCAGTCAATGACACCTCTTCTCACTGAAGATTAGAGACAGTGGTATAATTGGGAGTTTAATTTGGTCTGCAGAATCTTTATTACAAAATAATGTGTGTGAGAATCAACAACCCAGCTTGACTCTCTAAATCCAGGCTGAGTTCACAAGGCTGGATGTACGTGAAAGAAGTTGCCTGATTTTGATGTAACTTGTATCTGTGTAAATTGGGAGGAAGTAACTCCATTAAAGGCAATGGATTTGTTGTGGTAAATACTGAAGTTAGGAAGAAGAATTGGGCTCAACACCTAGTTAGTTATAAACTGGGGAGCCCACAAAGCAATTTGTAGAGTATCACTTTTCCGAGTAAAACAGGTGATGAGAAAGGTGACCGTGAGATGTACTCCGTCAGGTGAATTCTATTTTAAAAACCTTGGAAATCAGAGACTACAAGTGACAGCTCTTGCTGTATGTGGGGGGGCTTCGGGGTCTAAGAATTCCATGGGAATGCTGGCACTTGAATGATTTGAATGAAACATGAAGACTCCATGGCATGCCTTTTTATCTGAATGTGGACTCTAAGATTACTCTGGTGATGGTTGGTAGGGAAGATGAAAGGAGGTCAGACGAAGGGTGGCTAAAAGAGGGAGATCATGTGTATGGCTCTTGAACTTTTTTTTTTTTGGCCATTGCAGTGGATTAAAATGGTATTTTAAAAGGTCCCTGCTATGTCTGAACAGATATTCCTAGGCGCCATTGCACATGGTGTTAGAAGTGAACTGCCAGGCTGTCTGTGGAGCGTTCAGTCCCGTGAATGGCTGAGTGAAAAGAGATACTAGCAAAAATAAATAACTTTGGAAACAAATGGTGTGTTTGGTTTTCATCTTTCAGGCCCCTCCTGTTTATAAACCTTCTAGACCAATTGAGGTGGCTTCTAAAGGTTCAGCAGATGTCAGTGGGCAAGCAATTTGCCCTAACTTTGGTACCCAGTACCAAGGATTATGTAGGTCATCAAAATTTGCTTTCACTGTTGTACTAGGGAGAACTTCTGTTTTGCAACAGGCTCAGGAATTTGCTTTAAAAAAAAAAAAAAAGTTGGGAACCATTTCTGTAGTTCCTGGCATAATAATTTAGTTAAGAAAATTTGGGAATCAGAATGGCAGTGTTGCGTGTACTTGTCTCTGTATATGTAACACACTCTAGAGGGCTAGATCTTGTGTTCGTGTAAATCAGTGTAGCTCCATTGACAACCGTGAAGTTACACTGCTTTATTCTAATGAAGGGTTGACCCTAAAGTCTTTTTGAGATGCCTTTTCCTATAGCTTTGGGGTTGTTGGGGCTGCAAAAATATCAGAGCAACTATTAGGACTCAGGCAGTCTCTGCATTGGTATCAGCATATCGTTGCTTTAATACAAACTTCAGAAAAGGACTCTAAGGCTTTTCAGACATCAACTGCAGGGATGTCATGCAGATGTCAGTGTCTCCACTGCATACACTTTCCCACAGCCATTCCTACACATAAGCCTAAGTTGTGAAAAGCAAACTACTCATTCTGTTTCCTATCATATGTTACCCTGAATGGTAGTCATTTTGGAATCCGACTTGATGGCTTTTATTGGGTGATTGCTGCTGCTGCTGCTATTCAATATGTGAACACCACCACTCTGTACTCAGAAAACAGTACTATGCTCATAGTATTGGGGTACCGTTGAGTCTATTTAAACCCCCAGAAAATTATATCTAGGAGCTATTGAGGTGTATGTTAATTATCTTAACCGTGTGCTTCTAATACGTATTTTAGTTCGTTATATCAACCTGTCGCTCTCAGCGGGCGAACTATACATAATAAAACGTTAACCAAATGCATAATCAATACCCAACCTATTTAGACTTCAAATCTCTGCCTCTCCAGCCCTTCTCATTCAACTCATCCCCTCCAAATAAACCTGGGGAAATAGATAGGTCTGGCAGCCTGCCCTGCACATCAGCAAACGTGGGCTCTGTTAGACGAATGAAGAATGGTAGCAAATTCCAAAGTCAAAAACCATTCACTGAAAATGCACTCTCCTCCCCCCCACCCAGTCTTGTTTAAACAGGGCAGGGACTGTTAGCATAAGCACCCCCAACAAATCTCAGCTGTCATGTATCATGTGGAAAGGGACTTGGTCTCTAAGATAATAGAGACCCCAACCATTTAGGGCTTTATACATCCTAAGGAGTACGTTGAATTGCACCTGAAGATGAGCTGGAAGCCAGTCCAGACTACACAGCACAGGAGTAGTTTGCTTCCTGGGAGAAACATTGTTCAGTAAATGGGCAGCTTCATTTTGTGCCAGATGAAGTTGTCGATTGTCTCTCAGTGGTACCCCCATTGCAGAATAAATGTCTGTGTACTGTAGTATGAACGTGCAAAGCAATCGTTCCAATGTGAGCTATGTAAAGCAGACAGTGTCGGCTGCTTATATTCCATTTGCTCTTGTGTACTGCACGCAACTGAAAGTTACTTGCAGTTGTCCAGACACCTCAATGATTGCCTTAGCTGGACCAGACTGCTTTCCACCCTCACCTCCTCTCTCCCACTCACACATCAGTGATAGAACTGTCAGCCACTAGTTGTCAGGAGGAAATCAAATGCAGCATTGTTTTTGGAATATAGAAGCGTCAATTGCTCACTCATCTCCCACACTATGTCAGTAGAGGAGCAGATAAGAGGATAGCAGAATGCCCTGCAGAGACCTGGCAGTTGTTTGAAGAAAGTTTAAAGCATCATTGAAATGCCAGGGAGGGTTCCAATGAGCATGGAGGACAAAATGGAGACGGGGAAAGATAGCTCTTTCAGCTAGCTAAATTTCTGTATCCGTTGGTGGGTGATGTTTTCCTTTGATCCTTCAGTTTGCTGTGCTGCATATTTCTTATCCAAGAGCAACTTAGCTGTTCAGCTCGGCACAAACAATGTGAGTCAGTCACAGCAGCATTATTTAGAAACTGTCCTTACAATACCCAATGTTTTCAAAAAGACGTCACATTGTGGTTTCTCTGTCATCTCGGAGCAACATCTGCTGTTCCAGATCAGTACAGAAAATGCTGCCTGTATTCACACAGAGGTGTGTCATGCCTGCTAGCCAGAGGCCAGAGACTGACTGCACCTAGACAATTTATTGTAGGTTCTACTTTCACTGTAAATCCCACTCTGTTGGGGGCCTTTGGAATTTTGCAGGATAACATTAAATTTTGGGAACATGGTTAAAGCAAGTTTCAGTCCCATCTACACAGCAAGAAGCCATGTTTTACCCAGTCTGGAGGACTACTTTGTTGTAATCACACTTCAAAACTGGAGTATTGTGTCCAGTTCTGGGCACCACACTTCAGGAAAGATGTGGGCAAATTGGAGAAAGTCCAGAGAAGAGCAACAAAAATTATGAAAGATCTAGAAAACATGCCCTCTGAGGAAAGACTGAAAAAATTGGGTTTGTTGACTCTGGAAAAGAGAAGACTGAGGAGAGACATGATGATAGTTCTCAAGTACATAAAAGGTGTTATAAAGAGAAGGGTGATAAATTGTTCTCCTTAACTACTGAGGACAGGACAAGAACTAATGGTCTTAGATTGCAGAAAGAGAGACGTAGGTTAGACATTAGGAAAAACTTCCTAACTGTCAGAGTAGTTAAGCACTGGAACAAATTACCTAGGGAGGGTGTGGAATCTCCGTCACTAGAGGTTTTTAAGAACAGGTTAGACAAACCTATGTCAGGAATGATGTAGATAATATGTAGTTCTGCCTCAGTGCAGGGGACTAGACTGGATGATCTCGTGAGGTCCCTTCTAGTCCTACATATCTATGGTTCTGCGATTCTCAATATACTCTGTTTTACACTGTAGGCAGGATAGTCTATCTCTTCTCCTTTGCCCAATGTCTCGACTGTAGCTGGTGTGTGTGTGTGTGTGTGTGTGTGTGTAGCTTACACACCACTGCTGGGATTTCATGTTGTTCAAAGGCAACAGCTGAACTGGAAACCCAAACAGAAGTCTTGCTCTGACCAAAGCAATGGCTACTGTGCTAATTCCTTCGCAGCTGAAAGTGGCTTTTGCAATTCATAGCATACTGCTGCTACTGTTACTGTTCAGGGTACTTGAGACAGACATGTCAAACATTGAAGTGGCAGTTGTTTTTCTTCTTTAGAGGGTCTATTTTCCAGTGACCACCTTTCTTCCTTTAGATCTTATCTTATGCCTCCTTTCCCCAAAGTCCCACTAGCAAGACCCTAAATTTGGCATCTTACATCTGCTGGGTGGGAGAAAAAATCATTCTGCCAGGCCTCTCCAAAGACTTTCTATCAGAGATGCTTTACTGAGTCCAACCCGTGTCATTAACATGGCAGCTAGATAGTACTAGTTGGATAACTCTGAGTTATTTAGGAACCTAACCTCAGAGATCACAGTACAGTTGCACAGCTTTGCTGCATCAGGATGCCAACAGCTTGTATGGAAGAATTTAAACATAAAATACAATGAATAGCTAAATTAGCACAGTGTCAAAGAACAACAGTAGAAAGACCTCACTACCCTTGCTAAAACCCATATAATTTTCAAAAGTGACTAGTTATTTTAGCTGCCTTCATTTGGTGTGCTCAATCTGATACAACTTTAAAAGGCCTGATTTTCCAAGGTGGGTGCTCAGAACTTTCTGAAGATCAAACCCCTTTAAAATGTCTAAAGATGGCCACCCAGAATCCCAAGTCACTCTTGAAAACCTTGAGTAGACATACCTTGTGATACGTCTGGAAGGCCAAGAGGCTTGACTGTGTTGAACAAAGAGGACAAATGATTCCCGAAGCAAAAGGCCTTCTGTTTAGAAATACCTGCTCTGACCCCTCAGACACATACATTTAGAGACTGTAGGCTCAAACATTTCAGCTGATCTCAACTGATGGGTTATTGAACAGAGGATTGTTTCTACTGGATTGTTTCCAGTATTCAACCTGTTAAAAGCTTTTATAGATCCAAACCATACTTTGAATTGCATCTAGAACTGAACTGGAAGCTAGAATATGTTCTGGAATGGCTGGTATTGGATGTTAATGTTAGATTAGCGCTATTGCGATGTTTTTTCAAACGTCTCTCCCCAACAAAAGGCAAGCAAGTCCAGGGAAAATGGGAGAAAGAATATCACTTTTTTTTTCCTGGTTAATCATTTTCACTTTAGGACCTCCAA
The DNA here is from genome assembly GCA_033296515.1 of Macrochelys suwanniensis. NCBI lineage: Eukaryota > Metazoa > Chordata > Testudines > Chelydridae > Macrochelys > Macrochelys suwanniensis. The sequence continues at coordinate 43,543,936 of CM065783.1, forward strand.
AGACTGTGGCCAGTTGTCTGTTGCATACAGACTGTTCAATAGATGCTACTGTGTTTTTGCTGATTCCTAAGTTGAAACAGACTAGCAAAAACTCACAGAAAAAAACTGGTTGCTCCTGCCCTCTTGACCACAAAAGGCTTGCTCCCTCCATCCTCCTCTTGAAATATTTCTATTATGCCTGAGGCAAGATTATTAGATTTTTGTAAATCCACAATGGTTCAGCTCAATAGCTTTGTGCGCACGGCATTGTGTCTCACTTGTCCCCAGAGGGATGCTATTGTTGTTGGAGGTACAATTCTGCTGCACTGCCTAGCTGCCTCATCTTGATTGTGGCTGGCGCCTGTGTGGAAATGCTAGAGAACAGGGGAAGGCGTGGGGAGAGGGAGAAGAATGTGTTTCTCCCCCTTCCTACATATCCACACAGGTCCAGAGTCCCTTTGGTCGTGAGACTGTGACTTGTAACACACTGGTCAGTGCATAGCCCTGGATTCAAATCCTGGATGAGCCTCCTTCTTAGCCAACACTAGGGATTAAACCAGGCGCCTCCAGGACTAAAAGCATGAGTCTCTAAACCTTGAGCTAAATAGCCAGTCTCCATTGCTAGAGGCTGTAACAGATGTGCATTATGTGTGAATCAGGCAGAAAGGGGGATGTGTAATACGCTGACCAGTGGGTGACATGATCACAGGACCCTATTTAATTGAGCAGCAAGTAGGATCTTGGTGAAAGATGAACCAAAAGAAAACTTAGGCCATTGGGAATGACAGCCTATAAGTGCTTGTAGACTCAAATGCTTCTCAGAGCCTTTATTTTCAAGTAGGATAAAGAAAAAATATAGGCCAGCCTAGCTGTCAGTGTCCCTTTAACATATAATGAATAGTGACTGCAAGCGGGAATGACAGACAGTCCAGAATTGTGCTCACTAGGTTTGAATAGAGCTGTTAAGTGACGTCTGAAGGGCTCCAGCAAGGGTGATTAAAAAAGATGCTATCTTCAAATCCCAACAGGCTACAAAATGTGTATTTTTCAGTGGCTACATCCTGAAACAATTATGTCCTAGAATGTAATCAGGTTGTTCCTTATCTTTCCAGTGGCATATGTGCAAGACCTTTTTTAAACCAGGTTTATAATATTTAATACTTTCAAGGAATGAAGTCGTTATGCTCATGTGCGTTGTTGTTGGACTCAAAATAAACATAGCAGGTGTTACTAAAATTGCTTAGGTTTATAATTAATACCCTTGTTCCTTAGGGAAGCTGTATTTTTATTCTGATTGCAAAAAGACTCAGTGTTTTTCTTGGGCTGCAACACACACCAGGAGCATTGTGGTCACATACTGGCTTGCTTTTTAGCATTTTCTAGCTTCACGCTCTCCATTTAATGAGATTCTGGCATGAGGCATAAAAATTATTGGGCTTTGTCATAATCATACGGCTAAGGGTAGCCTGAAATCCCTCCTTTACCTGTAAGGGTTAAGAAGCTCAAATAACCTAGTTGGCACCTGACCAAAAGGACCAATGGGAAAGGGAGATGCTTTCAAATCTGGGAGGTGGGGGGAAGGTTTTGTTTGTGCTCTTTCCCCCACCCCTCTCTGTTGTTCTCTCTTGGGACTGAGAGGGCCAGACAGAAATCCATCTCCTCCAAACCATCCTGAACCAAGTCTCCAATATTGCAAAAAGTGTAAGTAAGCAGGTCAAGGCGCATTAGATTATCTTTTGTTTTAGCTTGTAAATTTTCCCTGTACTAGAGGGAGGTTTATTCCTGTTTTTTGTAACTTTAAAACTAAGCCTAGAGGGAGTTCCTCTGTGTTTCTGAATTTTTTGTTACCCTGTAAAGTTATCTTCCATCCTGATTTTACAGGTGTGATTCTTTTACATGTTCTTTAAATAAAATTCTTCTTTTAAGAACCTGATTGATTTTTCAGTGGCCTATAGATCCAGGGGTTTGGGTCTGTGCTCACTTTGTAACCAATTGGTTAGGATATTATTCTCAAGCCTTCCCAGGAAAGGGGGTGTGAGGGCTTGGGGAGATATTTTGGGGAATAGGAACTCCAAGTGGTCTTTTCCCTGATTCTTTATCTAAATCACTTGGTGGTGGCAGCATACTGTTCAAGGACAGGACGGGATTTGTGCCTTGGGAAAGTTTTAACCTAAGCTAGTAAAAGTAAGCTTAGTGGGTCTTTCATGTGGTTCCCCACATCTGTACCCCAGAGTTCAGAGTGGGGAGGGAACCCTGACAGGCTCATTTGTGCTAAATTCTTAGGTAATTTACCGGAGAGGAGAAAAAATAGAATGAACTGAACAGGGGGGAGAGGGAAAGGAGGGTGTGGGTGTGTGTTGACACACATCTCAAATGGGCAATGTTGGAGGAGAAAGCACCATTCCTTATGAGATTTCAAGGTGCTGTGGTGCTTCTCCTCATCCTTGCGTTTTTGGGATCTGCACCCAGACCCACGCACACCTGAGTAAAGCTACCCACGCTGTTAAAACTACCCTTCCCCTGCAAAATCCACACATGTTATATGAGTTGGAGTGGAGGATGGCCCAGTGATTAGAGTGCCAGCCTGGAACTTTAGAATCCCAGGTTCAATTCCCTGTGCTGCCACAGACTTCCTGTGTGATTTTGGGCAAGTCACTTAGTCTCTCTAGGAATCTCCACACTGCAGTAAAACACCTGTAGCTGGCCCATGTCAGCTGCTTGGGCTCACAGGGCTTGGGATGCAGGGCTATAAAATTGCAGTGCAGACATTCAGGCTGGAGCTTGAGCTCTGGGACCCTCTTCCCTCATGAGGTCCCAGGGGAGCCCAGGTTGCAGCCCGAGCCCCAGCATGTACACTGCAATTTTATAGCCTTGCAGACCGAGCCCCAGGAGCCTGAGTCAGCTGACGTGGGCCAGCTGCAAGTGTTGTTGTACTGGAGTGCGCACACTCTTTCTGCATTAGGGCTGGTCTACACTTCAAGTGTAAATCAGCCTAGCTGCCTTGCTTAAGGGTATGAAAAATTCACATCCCGAGTGCAGTAGTTAAGCTGACCTAACCCACAGTTGACCTAATCGCCTCTCAGAGAGGTGGATTAACTATATTGATGGGAAAGCCTTTCCATCACTGTAGGTAGCATCTATGCTACCGCCATAGCTGCCCTATAGGCAGCATAGCCATACAGAGCCATAGCTATGCCGCCTATAGGGCAGTGATAGTCTTAGTTCCTATCTGTAAAATGGGGACAATAGCACTTCCTCTTTCACAGGGAAGTTGTGAAGAAAAACAAATTAATGATTGTAAGGTGCTCAGAAACTACAGTAATGGAAGCCATATAAACACCATAGATAGATTCCAATTTTCCACATTTGATATAAATGCAAGACTAGGTGAAATAAGACCAAAATGTGTATCTGTATCTGTCTGTCTCTGTGTCTCTCTTTAAAGTACAGTAATTCCTCACTTAACGTCCTTCCGCTTAACGTTGTTTCCAAGTTACATCACTACTCCATTAGGGAACATGCTTGTTTAAAGTTGTGCAATGCTTCCTTATAACATCGTTTGGCTGCCTGCTCTGTCCACTGCGTGTAGGATTCTGTGGAAGTGCAGTGACTTTACAAGGGAGCATTGCACAAGTTCCTCTCCTCCGCCTCCTTCCCCTCCCTCCCAGCGCTTCCCCCACCGCCAAACAGCGCTTAGGACTTTCTGGGAGGGAGGGAGCGGGGAAGCTGCCTCCCCTCCCCCAGCAAGGCAGGGCCACCCGGAACGCAGGGGCTTTAGGGGCTGCAGGGCCCTGAGCTATAAGGGGGCCCTGGGGCTCTGGGCTGCAGCTCTAAAGCCGCTTTTGGAATGCGGCTCTGCGAGCACAGGCTGGAGGACTCAGGAGGAGCCTGGGCAGCCGGGGGGCGGGGGTGGAGGCAGCTCCCAGAATCGCGGCCGTGGGGGCGGTGCCGCGCTGTGCAGAGCCACCTGCACACTCCCTGCATCAAACCGGAGCTGTCCCAGGTAAGTGCTCTGCACCCCCTGCCTGCCCCAGCCCTGAACCTCCTCCTGCACTCTAATTCCCTCCCAGACCCTGCACCCCCAGCCCTGAGCCCCAGGAGGAGAATGGAGGGAAAAAAGAATGAAAAACGGAGGGGGGGAGGAAATAAGAGAGAATGCTCCCCCTGGGGGGAGGCCCAAAAATGAAGCTGAGCACAGGCCCCCACTAACTCTAAATCTGCCACTGGAGGGAGGGGGAGGAGCGGGGGAGCACTGTGTCTTTGCTCCTCCCCCTCCCTCCCAGAAAGTCCTAAGTGCTGCCAAACAGCTGTTTGGTGGCAGGGACACGCTGGGAGGAAGGGGGAGGAGCGGGGACACAGCATGCTCCGGGGAGGAGGTGGAGCGGGGATGGGAAGAGGCAGGCCTGGAGCATTCCCCGGGAAAGTCAGCGCCTGTTCTTCTGCGGGGAAGCTGCTGCTGCGCAAGGCGCTTCCTAGCGTCCTTGCCCGCCTCATTGTCTGCAGCGGGCTGTGCCGGTGTGGGGTAAGCCAGGGGCACCTCCCCACCACAGTACAGCACAGTACTGTACAGTATATAATGCCTTTTGTCTGCCCCCAAAAAATTTCCTTGGAACCTAATCCCCCGCATTTACATTAGATCTTATGGGAAAATTGGATTCGTTTAACATTTGTTTTAATTTTTCAGGACCATAACTACAACGTTAAGTGAGAAGTTACTGTACGTCTAACAAGAGCTGGCCTGTCTCTCTCTCTGTCTCTCGCTCTCAAGTATTTATAACAAGGGCCAAAGGAGTGAGACTAAGTTATTGAATCCCCAAGGGAGAATATAACAAGAGAAGTGGGATTTTATGGTTGCTACAGTATCCACTCGCCCTCTCTCCCCCATTCTTCAGTTCAGCATGCAGGCTTATGGCAAGGCCACCCTGATAAACGTGCCTTCTGAGATACTGCGAACCTTCTTATTAAAAATATGCAATACAGAAATGCACATACCATGTTCCTGAGGAACACAACTAATTACAGCAAAACTGATGAGTTTTATTCCCACCTAGTGGACAAGTGACCTCAATTGTAACATTCAGGTAATAAAAGTTGCTCCCACACTTTTGTCAAACTGTCACTGCTAATTTTTGAGGCAGAAAGAAAAGGGGTGGATGATGTATTAAAGATCTGAAGGGAGCTCGAGCAGAATGATGTCAAGGAAAGGGTAGGGAAAGAAACTTTGCTGGGATAGAAAAAGTTAAATCATTGTTAGAGAGCTCTTGATTGCTATAAACCAGGTGTTCTTGACCTGGGGGTCAGGAACAGGTGTCAGGGGATTAATTCATATTTGATAAATCCAGAAGGGACCACTGTGGTCTTCTGATCTGATCTCCTGCATAACACAGTTCATAGGACTCCCCTGAATTAATTCCTAATAGAACTTGACCATTGCAACCATTCTGCCCTTCCCATGCTGTTAAGTAGGAAGGAGGTCCTGGCTAGATGGGAGAGAGACGGAAAAGATTGAAACCAACTCCTGCAAATAAGAAATGTTGACTGCTCCAGGTTAACATACTGGTCACCTGGCTTCTTATAATGGACACTATTGCTTCTACCACCAGTCTTAAGAGATATGCACATAGATTTGTGAACTTACTTTCTGCTGTTTGTTTTTCTCACTTAGTGTTTCATTTTCATTTAATCATGTTAACATTAAGAGCACTGCAATTCCCAGCTTACGGTATTGCATTTTACACATCTGTACCTGAAACTGCCCTAAAGATCTGCTTTACCTGCAGGCTTGTTTTAGATACTCATTCCTTTTTCTTTTAAATAACATCCCCGTCTGTTTGTACAGCACACCTTACTGAAACTATTGAATGATAATAAGAACAACACTTAGTGCTGATGTAATGCAACCCACTTTTGGGGGGGTGTGAGGGGGTTGGTGTGGAAACTGCTTTGAGGGATCAGTGAAAACAAAGAGCATGGAGGGCCCAGGGCAAAGATTCTGGGTCTCTCAAAAGGATTTTGAAAAGTAAGGGAGGAACCAAGGTTGGGCTCAGTGGTGAGTCAGAGAGATGAAGTGAACAATGTCCTACCTGGTTAAAGTCTTCGACTTATTTTCTTTCTGAATGTTGTGTGCTATGCGCTTCATGACTCAAGCGTAATTGCTGAATCAATGTTTTTTTAATGTTCTGTATATCAGTTCTTCTCTGCCATAAAAGTCAGATTAATGTGTGTGGTAGAGAGTATTTTCCACAGTCAACATTTAAATATATAATAACTCTTCAAAAGATAGTGGATCTATTGGAATTGGGAAATTGTACCATAAAATGCATAGGGGAAAGGAATAATTTTCCAGAAGTATAGTACTCTTGCAAAAATACAGTACCTGTGCTCCTGCTGCATTGCAGGCTGGCTGTCCTCTTCTAACCTCTTTGGATACATGCTGGCAGTGAATGCTGAATTTACTAGGGATTAAAGGAAATAAATCATGTGAACAAGGGTACAGATTGAAAATTGTCCATGTGATGGAACAGAAAGGACTTGAGACCACTTCCTGTTCAGAAACTACTTGGCAGCTTTCAACATATTAGTTGCTTTAGGAACCACAAGCTAAAGTTTTCTCGTGAGCTTAGATGTGTTTTTTCTTGAACATTGAATCACTTTACTGTGTTATTGTGTTGGATACTGAAAATGAGATCAGCTTCCAGGTGGAAGCCCAGAGCTTTTAACAGGCAAAGAGTAGACAAGTGAAACACAGTCATGACTTAAGAAGGAAGCTGATTTCGGGGGGGTCAGTTATCATGGGTCATGTTAATAAAAGTCATAGCTGGAAACCTGTTGGCCTCACATGGTTCCAGCATGCCTGATTTTGGTAAAGTGGAACCATTCTAACCACTGACACCAGTTCAAGTTGCTGTATGTTTGTGGTAAAATAAGTTAGTTCTCTCTTCCCTATTCAGAAAAGTTTAAAGATGGATCTTAAAGCCTTTTCCAATGTGGCTACATTTTTGTTGTGTGCAGCCAGATTACAAAGTAGTTGAAACCCCCAGGGGTCAAATCCTGCCCTCTTGGAAGTCAGTGGGAGTTTTGCCATGGACTTCAGTGGAGGCAGGTTCAGGCCTCAGGTGAACAACCACGTGAAGTTAAAGTAAATGCTTCACATCATGCTGAAAGGGAGCAGGATTTTACAAGGCATCTCCTCTGTAATGAGATCTGATCTATTCCCATTTGCTCCCCTTGTCAGCTGCCTCTTCAGGAGTCAGTAATTCAGTGTGTCTATCTGCTTAAGGTAACTGCTGATCAAAGTGCAGTTTTTATTTGTGCATCCTAATAAATATTTTATCAAGACAGACATAGAACTCCTTAAGGAGGGAAAAAGTGATTTGTCAGGTGGAAGCTATACTGAAGATGAAAACAGTGAAGTTTCATCACCTTCAGTTACAGTAAGCAAGGTGGACTGAAATTCATTGGGAAGGGAAATTAGTGGGCTTTCTGGGAAACCAGAGATTCTGAGTTTACAGGTGCTGATGGGATTTCCACTGCTACCTGGATGCTGCTTCCTTGTTCCCAACTGCTGAAGGAAGCAATGGGAAAGAGCCGAGTGAAAGAGAAACGTGCAAGAGAAGAAAGTGATGAGAAGTGTACAGATGTGAATAGATCGGTTCAAGGGAGAATAAAGAGATGGTGTGAAGAGAAAAGGATGAGAAAATTGTCAAGCCACCAGTATAGCGCACAAGCTTACTTCTGTATAGTAATGCAAATATGCTTCGCAGCTGATAAGCCCTATATAAGGACATGTAGAATTTTCAGGTTATAGTATGTCAGTCATATAGCGCCTGTAGATGTTATAGGGCTGAGATTTTTAAAAAGATATAAAGGCCAAGTTTCAGTGACACTGACTGAAACATAGGTTGGGAGATTGATTATTTCATTAGAGAAGGGGTTCATTGGCCATAGACCAAAGAGAAGAGATTAGTCTTGAGATGAGATCTGAAGAAACCTGGGGAGCTAGTCATGTGCAGAATGGGAGGTATTCCACATAGTGGGAGGTGTATTTGCCTCCGACTCCAGAGAGACAGGGAGGGGAACATTAAGAATTCTGACAGGAATTATTCTCAGCATGGAGAAATGATGGAGTAAAACAAGCCATTCCAAAACTTTTGACAGAATTTGAAGTGGACCAGAATGAACCTTATTTGAGGTGAAATAAATAAAACACCATGCTTGGAGTTTTAGCTGGCATTAAGGGTGGGAATACGTTAGATGTGCAGCGCTTGCTGCATTCTTTTTTTCTTCAAGGTAGGCACGTAAAATGCGCTAGATTGACAGTCCTAGTGACTGAATTGTTGTCCTTATCCACAGAAGAGGTGTGTGATCCACAGACTGTGATCTCAGATATTCCTTCCCAAACAAGGAAGTACTGGAAATCTCAGAGCATCCTAGAAATCAGAGACGGGTAAAGTCCTCTTGGGTTATCCAGTCTCTTTACCTATAAATACAGGATTGTTCCCTGTGGTATATTTTATAGCTTTTTGTTCAGCCTGGTTTTAAAAGTCCCAAGTGGTAGGACTAGTTCTCATGAGATTGCCACCTTGATTTTTCAGACCAAGTCTATTGAGACTCATTCGTGACTAGTATTAAAGCTGTGTGTGCCAGTGGGCTGGAGAACAGGGAGCGATGAAGTGAGAGACGGAATACCATGGAAAATCTTGAAGTCTATAGTGTCCCTTTGTTGTAACTCATGGAAAACAAGAGAACTGTTTATAGTTAATTTGCTAGAAGCCCAGAAGAACAACTTCTTTCCTACTTGCTGGCAAACTGCCCCCAGCCTTTAACAGTCTATCCAAATTGTTAAGCCAAGGACTGGGTAGTTAGCTGGACTGGAGATAAACAATCTGGGTGCTGGATTCACTACTCTGCTAAGACTAGGAAGGAAATTTTGCCTGGGATTCTGAAATGGACAGGAAACCAGAGGAGGTTTCTGTCTCGGTCCCTTTCTCATAGTTGAAGCACGATGTCGCTCCAGCTCACGCCTCCTGGCACTGTCGGTGGCTGGTGATGTGTTCGATGTAGATGTCCCTGGACCATCGGATGGTGTCTGAGACCATGAGGCACTGTCCTACATGATTTCAGTATAGGACACACCCACACATAAACAAGGTCTTTAATTTTTTGATGACCAGTATATTTTGATTTTGCCCATTAACTTGGGGTTGTGGAATGGGGAGAGTTCACTTAGCTGTGAAGCCTTTCTCTCTATGTTGATGTCCAGGCCTCTACTTTATTTTGTATCAGCAGCCCAGACATAGAGGCGCAACAACTGAGAGGGAAGAGAAAAAAGCAATCCAAGGAGGAGTCATTGCTGAAAAACATATTTATGATTATTGTCATTAAAATACTGTTCAACTGAAAATCATCGGAATTGCATTTTCATCACATATCAAAATCAAACAAAACAAGTGATGGTAATCCTTTTTAATACCAGGCTTTAGATTCTTGCCAGTGCCAGTAGAGTTCAGACAGAAAGGCAGGGAACTAGTGCACTGAATCTTAAAGATGGTAGGCTGCATTTCTCCAAGAGTTTCCTGCTGTTTATAACTGAAATAATGTTGATTGTAGACTCTCTAATAAAGGTGTGTTTTCTACCTAAAAGAAGAAGTTATGGTGTGGTCCTTAGCTTGGGATTTGAGAGGGGAGGACGGTAGATACGAACTAGAAAGAAAAGCTTGATAACCCCATATATCCCAATCTACAGGGGTCATCACTCCTCCATAGCAAAAATGGCCTGCTAACTCAGATCAGTGGAACTAACATGGGACCTGCAAATGCTCATCACCTCTGAATATCTGGCCACTTTTATTTAGATACCTAGATTTAGGCATCTGACTTAACCTGATACACAAGATAGAGTTTTGAAATTCTGCAGACTTTTTCATAGGGGAAGAGCATGTTATGTGTGTTATGACATAGGGTTGTGTAAAAGAGTATTAAATGGTTAAAAATGGTATTCTTTAGGAGCCTTTATAGGCTATTATGTAGTAATGTTTTTCAGGCTTATAGTCGTTATATGCTACAGAATACTGAGTACTTACCTTAGAAAAAGAAACAGAGAAGAAAAAATAATGCAGATATTTAAAGAAAGTCTCCTATGCTGTTAATATTTAAACTGCAACTGCAGTTTTTCTGGAACATTCACTTGAAAAAGGCCCGATGGCCAAAATGTCAGGAATGTGCCTTTGTAAAGTAATAAATTCCTGAGATTGTTGAGCTTTTCTTCTAGCTAGCTTTATATATTTAGGTAGGCACTTGATGAATTCTAGGTTCTCAATCATAACCATGCTTGAGACGAGTACAGCACCCAGCATTGCACCTTATGCTGGCATGTCAGCTCATTCTGTGAGGTCACAATCTACTTTTCTATGGCTTTACTTAAAAATGTTCCAACATCTGAGATCTGCAGAATCACTACGTGGTCCTTGGTACATACCTTCTCCAGGCACTATGCCTTAGTCAACGCCTCTAGATCTGATGCAGTGGTTGGCAGTGCAGTTCTTTCCTCAGTTGTGAAGCTCTCTCCTCCTTAAGGGCATACAGCTCAGGAGTCATCTGAAGTAGAGCACCCATAGGGACACTACTCAAAGAAGAAACAGAGGTTACTCACCCTGTGCATTAACTGTAGTTCTTCAAGATGCGTGTCCCTATGAGTGCCCCAGTGCCTGCCCTCCTTCCCCTCTCTTTGGAGTTTCCTTCTGAGACTTGGTGGTGGAGAAGAAACTGAGGGCGGTTCGCCCGCGCAGGCTGATATAGACTCGGTGTGGGCATGAAGATATCAGCAGTGCATGCCTGGGTTGATTGGACGCTGGTAATAAAAATCCCTGATCAAAAGCATGTCGGGCACACGTGCCCCTGAAATGGAGCACCCATATAAGGTCACATCTTGAAGAACCACAATTACTGCACATGGTGAGTGACTTCTTGTTAGCACAAATCTAGGCGTACAGACCCAGCAGTATGTCTGCAGCAGTAAGCCTTTTCAAGATCAACATTAAAAGGGGCAGTTGTATTACCCCTTAAAGTGCAGTGGGGTTCCAAAATGGTTTAATCAGTATTTCTTCTTTGGACTGTCACATGACAAATACAAAGAAACCCCTGCAGTTATGCCATCTTGGTCACCTCTCTAAAGCTAAGCAGGGTCAATCAAGTTTGGTTAGTACTTGTATGGGAAACCTCCAGGATGCTGCAAGATGTTAGTGAAGAACCAGTGATCTGAGAATACAGTGTTTAGAGCACAGTGCTGTTGTAGGCATCATTGATTGCACACTCAGCTTCTCTGGTGATGGGTGAACTAAAAATACCTATATAAACTGGTCTCTAAACCAAACAGCCAACCCCCCTCCACATTGACACCCAGACTAGTCATGGTGATTCAAATTCCATGGCACTTTTTGTAAGTTTTTAACACCACCGTTTTAGCCATTTTCCAGTGGGGAGCTACATTCTACCTATCTAAAATTAATTCCTGCTGCAATTTCATTTGGTGAAGTTACTCCTTTGCTTGCTTGCTTTCTCTAACATTGATGGGCCGTGCTGCTGATGTGGATTGGCAGTTGTGCTCCACCCCACAGCCTGTTGCACTTGAATGCAGAGTGGTCTCTGTACACAGCGGGTAAAACGCTCTCATTCACATCAAGGAAAGCGGAGTTTCTAAGCTGCCTTGGCACTAGAGTGAGATGGGAAATGGTTTTCATGCAAACATGTCATCTTCATTGTTTTGTTGCTATTTTGAAGAAAATTGTGAACAGCTCTTCAAGATAAAAGATGCTTTTCTGCTCCTTCCACTTCCTCACTCTGGTCCCCTTCACCAGCCCCGAGCCTCCCCGAATCCAAAGTGCTGTGTACTTGTGTGGAGCAGTGGCCTATAGCAGGTGCAGGGGAGGCCAAGTCCCACTTACCTAAGTTCCCTCCTTTCAGAATCCTTGGAAAATTTCAGTTCAAAGAACAGGAAATTAAAGGCAAGCAGTAACAGCTCTATCCACCGAAGCGTAATAGCACCTTTGGCACCAAAAGGCAGGATTGGTCCCTTAATTCGTGCATACGAGTTAACACCATATACAGCAATGTATACAAATATGCATGAGGGAGCTGAGTTATGGCTGATGTGGGGACCATAACTTTGAATTTTCTGATTTTCTTGTACGGAAAGCTTCAGCTGCATTGACATGTTTTGGCTCCATTAACTAACTACACAGGCGTGCACACAACAAACCGAACACCAAAAAGCACCCAGAAGTGGTTTCTGTTTGCTCTTTTACAGCTTCAGAAAAAGGACAAAACATTTTTAAACAGTTTAAAAAGCAACATAGAATCAGTCCTGAACTGAAACTTCTACTGCCAAGTGCCATCCCGGACTAATTCTTTACAGCTGAGCTGTAAGCCCCTCTGAAAATAGGGATTTACAGTGGAAACACTGACTAGCTATAACTATACAGTATCATGAATGGAGACACTATAATTATGTCTTATATGATTCACCAAGACCTGATTTTTATATAGCTTGTGAGCATTTGCTGTTTGATGGTTTTGGGAGCAGTTTTTGTATGTGGTCTTCTCCCTTTTGTTCATACTTGGTTGGCACATGTTTTTCTAGAATCATTTCTGTGAAGGGTACTGAGTAGACAACTGTGATTAACTATGAAATGATTGGGTGAGCTGTTTGTCAAAGTTATAAATAGGATACCACACAAACCCAGCACTAATCTTACTAAAAGACAGATACTGGCAACATTTCTTGGTCATATGTTGATGATGCTGAGGGAAGAACAGCTTATATCGTTTTTATATTGTAAGACTAAGTACATTTTCATTAAGTATTCAAAGAGCTGTTGCTTAAAATAAGTTTCCCTAGTAAGATTTTATTCTGAAAGTGTAAATGCTTTGGATCAAATACAGACCTGGTGCAAGACTATGGAGTTGCACTCACTGCTATCTAAGGCTGGTCCTTTATTTTCTGAGTGGTGGTGAAAGGTGATGAAACGACAGTCTCGAAGACAGAAGTCATCTATCCACATACCAGCTGCAGCACAGCCAGACTCCCCCACTCTGCCCTGTCAGTGTGTCTCAGCACACACTGACATGGACCAGCCGTAAGGGTGAAAGAATAGTTCAGTCTTGATATCCATTGAATCTTTACTTCATTTAACCATTTGCCATAAATAAGTGGTTTTGTAATCTGCAGGGATATATAATTCAAACGAGCAAAGTGAACTGTAAAAAGAAAAATAGTGACACAGGTTTCATCAGTTTTCCTTTACACCAGTGTTCATCTGGACATTCAGAAATGTAAGGTGGATACCAGCTCTCCTTTTACCATGAGTCGTCCTGAAAAGGTTGCTGTACTCTAGTGATGAATTAATCTCCACAGGCTCCAAGGTTGATTTTGATAATTATGCAGGCATTGAGATAGTTCTGGAAATTTTATGCCAACTATGTGAACTTTGCCTGGCAAATCTTGGAAATTCACCCTCTCACAAGATTTCTGGTACTTCCTTCTTCCATTTGGGATGGAAATAAATTTAAGAACAGTCACTCTAAGCTTTTTAGCACTTTCACTTCTGATCAAAACAAAGGACGGTGAATGTGCATGAACAAACAAAAAAGAAAAAAATAAGGGAAAATTGGACCTTTATATGGATGACAATAAACATCCAGGGTTCCAAAGGTGAAAAATGCACCAACCAATCCATACACAACCCCCAAGAGTTTATGCTTCAGGGCATAAACCAACATCTAACTTTAAGGGGTCCTTCAACCTTAAAACACCTCTGTAGGACTCTCATCATTTTGTTAACCTTCAGTTTACTGTAGTGGTGCTTTACGGGAATATGCTTCCATTAGGTAGCAAACTGCCAATGCAAGAGATGGACAACTTGATGTAGTAGTAATTAATGTCATAACTTCAAATAACTAGAATGCTCAGTATTAATCTAAGAAGAAATGGAGAAAGATCCTGCTTAATTAATTCCTTTCCTTCTTCCATAAGGATGTTACATACTTAATGAAGACCAACACATATGTAAATGAATTGAATAATTTATTTGTATTGTCCAGAAGACTTTGATCTTCATGTGATAGGATAGAAACCATTTTTCTGTAATGTAGTACAAGATCTAGCTGTGGATAAAAGTCACTTTGTTTAAAAAACTGCTAGCCAGAACATAGGATAAGAGGCCATTATGCTCAGGACAACTCTGAAAATGGTCAATAACAGTGGATTATGGAACAAAGCGTCAATATTTCCTCAGAAATCTTATGTAAAAAGACAAGATAATTCTTGCCTTGTCTAACATGCCTTATAGGGGCCTCCTGTCTTCATAGACGTTAACAGAAAATAGCATAATACTAAACTGCCTATGTCTCTCTTCTGTAATCAGACATACACAATATTTTCAAAGTGTTCTAGTTTGAATTGGATTTTTTTTCTAAGGGTGGTTTACTGTTAAGGTGCTAATTGAAGACCATACCCTCGACTCCATCACAAGGCCTTATGTAATGAATCTCTTCCCGCCTCCCTCCCCTCCCCCCCCCCCCGCCCCCGAGCAAGCTGCTCATGAACCATTATTAGAGTCCATGCACCTGAGGCCAGTAGAATCAGTGCTGTGGAGAGAGATGCCGGGGAGCAATGCTCTTTGGTATGCAGGAGTAACTATGTCAGTTCTGCTAGATTTAGCGCTTTCATTGCCTGCGGAATATGTGGATTTGACGCTTAAATCATTCTTTCATCCCTGTCTCAAACCTCTGAAAAAGATATTTACTGTAAATCATCAAGCATCTCCTACCTTACCCAAAAACATAGGCTTCAAACAACTCAGTAGGTCCTATTTTGCCCTCAGATACATGCATGCAGCACCCGTTCAGGTGAGTGGTGTGGTCACACTGTGTAACTAAGTTCAGAATTGAGGTCTACATAGAGAAATAAGTGTGGTGTCATGGTTAGGGTCTGGAAAAGTTTATGAATAAAGAGGTTAAGATTAGGCAGGTAAGTCGCTTTAACACAGATTGTTTCAGCAGGAGTCAAGAACGTTGACAATATATGTGGCATTTTCTATGATCTGTTTCTTTAGGGGATTTGTTATTGAAATGTACACACATGACCTTAGAAGCTGCAAGAGTATCGTTTCATTTGAAACCTTTGTCTTATCCACTGTATATTTAATATTCTCCCAGGGCAAGGTGGTGGCCTTTACCCTCATCTTTGTTAATTAACTTTTTCTTTGCCATGTTAACATTCCCCATAATTGCCTCTCTCCTTGGCTTGGATAAAGCAAATGGGTGCCACATTTCCAGTGCATCTGAATAGGGCTGGATTGACAGCCCTTGGAGACTGAAGTCCTCAAGTGAATCATAGAACAAGTAGAGAACAGATAGTGAAAGTTTCCAAATGCGCACGCGCGCAAAGCACACACAATGTATTGATTATGTCACAGTTTCACTGTAAGGCAGTTATCAGGTGGTGCTAACCTGGTAAAGTTCTGACTCTGTGCAGTAATCAGGTTAGGTTGTCTTATTTGGCCAACAGTGTTTTGATGTCTTAGTAAGTCCTTCTGTAGGAGGATTATCTGTAACCTCTCTTGGTTGAAAGCAGGTGTGTGTGTTGGGCAGAAGTATCCTGCTATTGTGCATGCTTATAGTGTATAGAACTTAGACTGATTAAACATATCCAGGACTTCATTTTTTTACCTTGGTTTTTTTAGCATTGATGTTAAAAGGCACAAAGCACAGGGCTTGTTTTCTTTATCTGAAATTAGAATATTACCTGATTGCAGATAGTGCTGGCTATTTGAGGAACCATCAAATGGCAAGGAGATAAAAATGCTACTGATGTGGGACAAATTCAAACCAGTGGTGTGCAATTGGAAAAGACCTGTATTCTTCTTATCACCCCCTTCCCCCCCCCCCCCCCCCCGCCCCCGAGACATTGTCACTCTCCATTGGGAATGACAGAAATTGTATTTCATTTTCAGTATACCACCAATTTAGAGTCCAATCCTGATCACCGTGCTTACACCACAGCACCATTGAAGTCTGTGAGGCTCTTTTCATGGTGAGATTAGCCCATACGCTTTCCAAAAGTTCTCAACCAGTTGACACCAACACTGCAATGTGATAAAGTTTAGATTGAAAAGAGAATACTCAGTATCTGCTGTTGTATTCTGTATAGTGAGTTTGACAGCTGTGTGGATGGTACAGTAGAACCTCACAGTTACGAACACCTCAGGAATGGAGGTTGTTCGCAACTCTGAAATGTTTGTAACTGAACAAAATGTTATAGTTCTTTCAAAAGTTTATATCTGAACATTGACTCAGTACAACTTTGAAACTTTGCTGTACAGAATTAAAATGCTGTTTTCCCTTTATTTTTTAGTAGTTTGTTTAACACAGTATTGTACTGTATTTGCTTTTTGTGTGTGTTTGTCTTTGTTGCTACCAAGATGAATGTCAACCTCAAAAATAATTAGATAGGCTCAGCTACAAAGTTTGGATCTGGATTCAGATCTGAACTGTTCTGATCTGGGTTTTTGGCTCTAACAATAATAAAGGGCCATATTCTCCTCTTTGCGGAAAGAATTTCAACTTCTTGAGTCATATTCTCTGCTTGGATAACTCCATTTAATGTGAATGACAAAAGCTGAAATAATTATACACTACTTTTTTGAGTAGTGTCCCTCTGGTGCTCCACTTCAGGTGCACATGTGCCTCTCAAGCGCTTGATCAGAGATGATCAATTTGCAGTGTCCGTTCAGCCTGTGCATGCGCCAGATGCCGCCTCCTGCTGGACACCAAGGCTATATAGGGTTATGCAGGCAAATTGCCCTCCATTCCTTCCTCAGCCATCTCAGCCTGAGCTGGAGCCTTAGCATGTCCACCTTGAGCATGCCTCGGCTTTTGTTAAGATTAGTTAGCTGTTAGTACAGTTATCTAACTAATTATAATAGTGAGAGGATTGAGTTTTTTCTGCCCTCTTCCCTCCAATAGACTTGTTTTCCCGGCAGGGATGCTTGGCTTGCCAGGCTTCAAACTTTGCCTCTCCTGCCAAGAGGCTATACCTGTGAGTGACAGCCACTCAAAATGTGTCCTTTGCTTAGGGGAGTCCCACCTCTCCCAGAAGGACAGCTTCTTCCTTGGGAAGTGGTGGAAGAGGTGGTGGAATCTCCTTCCTTAAAGGTTTTTAAGGTCAGGCTTGATAAAGCCCTGGCTGGAATGATTTAGTTGGGGATTGGTCCTGCTTTGAGCAGGGGGTTGGACTAGATGACCTCCTGAGGTCCCGTCTAACTCTGATCTTCTGTTCTATGATTCCTGGACCTCAAATCCAGGGCAAGGAAAAAAACAGGGAGATTAAACTCACTGTAAATGATGGAACACTCACTCCAGCCAGCTTCTGCATCAGGTCAGGGGACACCCTATACATCTGTCTAACAGGCCAGTGCCCCTTCAACCTCAGCACAGGCTTCCTTTAAGAAAGGGAAGACATTGGAGGCTTCAGGGGAGGCTTCTAAAAAGAGGAGCACGGACTCTCTCCTTAGGGAGCCAGCTCCGAAGAAGTTCAGGTCCCTGACAAGATCTATGGTCTCCGAAGCCTTGACCTTTCGACTCAGTACTGTTGAGTCAAAGGACTTCTCCTCTCGTGCCAGCGAGGCCATAATGTTCTGGAGGTCAAAGGAGAGACGCAGCTTCCGTTGGGCCTCAGTACCCTCTATGAGCAAGGAGGATGAGTATAGGCACTCTGGACTGGCACCGTTGAGCTCAGCTCAGCCACCGGTACCTACGCGCTTAGCACACAGGGCATCAAATAAGTAACTGCACCAGACACCATCGGCGTATACTTTGGTATGTCCGCTATCAATGGTATCGTCTGCTTTGGTGACCTCAGCTACCACATTGGTACTGCTACTGTACTCGGCACCACAAGAATTTAGATATACAAAGGATCTCTCGATAATGGATGAACTGAAGTCCCTGCTCTTTACATCCACACCTTAAATTCTTAACTAAGGTTCTCCTCCATCTGGGGATACTGCTCGAAAGTCACTTGAAGTGAGGCACCCATTGGCACACGACTCTTAAAAGAAGCGGTTAGTCACTTTGTGCAGTAACTGTGGTTCTTCCAGATGTGTCCCCCTACAGCTGCTCCAGTACTTGCCCTCATTTCCCTCTGCTTCAGCCTGTTCCTTGGGGGACATTTGGGTGGAGAAGTAACTGAGGGTGGTTTGCCCACACACCCTTATACTACTTAGATTTTTGGCATGAGGAGGCATAGGGTGCATATGCGGGCTGCATACACACTAACTGAAAATCTCTGATCAAGCACTTGGGAGGTGCATGCACATCTGCAGTGGAGCGTCCATAGGGGCAGGCATCTGGAGGAACCACCATTACTGCACAAAGTTAGTAACCCCTTCTGCAGTGGAGTTACCCTAGCAGAGAATTTGTCCCACTGAGATTCCGCTGCATTGCTCCATGTGGGATTTGACCTCTAATCCAATGAATCTCCATAGAGCCACCTGAATCCCAAGACACCCAGGGAGGTCCGCATATCTCAGCACAGCTGCACTGATGACCTTTATCCCATCTCCCTCCATGGCTGTATATTAACAACTGTAGAGGAGTTCCTGCTTCCTGTAGCGTTAATTTCTGATCAGATGTCCTATCAGATATTCACAGAGCCTGCAATGGGGCAGGCCACAGACAGATGAGGCTCCCAGCAGCATCATACCCTCCATACCTCGCAATCTGTAGAGAGCTCCTAGGAGTCAAGGAGCCAGAGAAATTGTAAATCCAAACTGGCACAACCACCCCACCCCATATCTCTGAGTTGGTGCTCACCTTCCATGGTGCGCCACCCTCTGCTTCTGAGCAGGCATTCCCCCTTCCTTGACCCTCCACTACTCATCTCTCAGAACTAGTGCTTTCCTTCCATGCCTGCCCCCAGGCATGCTGTCCTCCTATTTACTTCTGAGGACAGAGGGGAAAATGCAGCCCAAAGTATTTTGGCAGAACATGAAAGAACTGCTGTGGATATGATGTGCAAGCACTTTAGTGACTCCACTCGCATTAAATGTAAACCTAAAACCAATAAACCAGCATTTTGCAACATAAGCAATCAGCAGAGAATTAGATGACCTTGTATTTACCCTTTAGGCTAACAAAGTAACTGGTTTTGACAGACAAACCTTTAAAGGGCAGGAACAAGACTTACCCTGGCTGGCTAATATCCTGATTTCCTACACAAATAGCTTTCTTTTGCACTCTGATTTAGCAAGCAGCACTGCTAGGCTATGTTTGATAGCAGTGATATTGGGCAGGTCATTGAACCTATCTATGCCTCACTGTAACGGGTATAATGATAGCTAGCTACCTTACACAGGGAATGGTGTGTATGTGTCGGGGTGGGGAGGGGCGGAGGATCTCTGACCTGTAGCTTTGCACTGATCGCTGAGGCTTCTGCTAGCAGGGTCAACCAGCACTCTTCCTCAGCACCCATGTGCTTTGACAACCTACTGCTCTTCTGTGGAATAACTGTCGAGGGGCAGGATTCACATGTGGAGCACATGAGGACATTCTTCCCTCACCTGCCCCAGAAGCCAGGGACAGTGGGAGGGGATAAGGAAGAGCTGGGGGTGGGGAGCGCCCTCTTTCAGAGACCGTTGGTTGTGGGAAGGACAAGGGTGTACCCATCCCAGCGATCAGAGGGGAACCAGGCCCAAGACATACACATGTATGTGCACGGGGCAGGGGGAAGGCTGGGAGCACAGGCTATCTCCTTATGCATGCCTGGAATTCTGAGATGACCGCAGTGGGAGCTGATGACATGGTACTACTGCCATAGGAATAGATGTGAGCTAGCTGACTGACCTGTGAGGTGCTTTGAGATCCTCCGGTGACACGCCCTACTGAATATAAGTGCAAGAGTAGAAGCAGTAAGTTGTGGTTCGCTCCCTTCATCAGATAATTGCTTCTTTGGTGGTGATATCACTTTCAGATTAAAAGGCTCTGAAATGCCCCTCAGACACACGGCATGGGATTTTCTTCTGTTGTCCTGCTTCTTTGCAAGATGTTCGGAACTTTTCTGACATGTCCTGTTGTTCTCCTGCCTTGCTTTTCACCTGCCGCAATTACTTTGACATTTGCAAAAGCAGCAGCATACGCTTGGGCTGACTATTTTATTCTCCCGTCAGTGCCCGCATCTGACTTTCATTAGCATTAATAGGAATTAGGCATGCAGAAATACAGAGGTATACCGGGGGAAGTAAATGGGATAACTTTGGAATTCCTTGGCAGTTCGGATCAAACCATTCACTAGCTGACTCTGACTGATGGGCTGAACTTTTGAGGCCCCTGAATTATTTTACAGCTACAGTTAGAAAGCTGGCTGAAGGAGAAATGTATTTGGGATTTCACTTAATTACAGCAAACCTGAAAATTAGAAAGACCAGCCAAATTTTTAATTGAGTAGGTGTCTCAATGTTTGAGTGCCCAATCTAAGAACACTAAGAAGTTGCAGGTGCTCAGATTGAGCACCCAAAATCTGATGCATGCAGTCAGTGGCCACTTGTTAAGAAATTTTTGGTCTAGAACAGTGGTTCTCAAACTTTTTTTTTTCGCGGACCACTTGAAAATTGCTGAGGGCCTTGGGGGACCACTTAATGATCTTTCCAAATGTTGTTTGTACCGTTAGCTAACTATTGTAAAGCACTCTGGATAAAAGTGCTATATAAAAAAAAATGTTGTTTTCCTTTTTCTACAAATAAAAGCGCACAACTCATATTTTAATATCCATAGTTTTACCTTTCTAATGCGATGGATGTGCCCTCTCCCCACCACTGAGGCAGCCCCTGAGTTGGGGCTGGGAAGGAGGAGGGGGGTCTCTCCCCCGCCACAGCGCTGAGGCT
Organism: Macrochelys suwanniensis; assembly: GCA_033296515.1. Classification (NCBI taxonomy): domain Eukaryota; kingdom Metazoa; phylum Chordata; order Testudines; family Chelydridae; genus Macrochelys; species Macrochelys suwanniensis. Next base: position 43,564,851 of record CM065783.1, read on the forward strand.
GGGAAGGAGGGCCATCTCTCCCCGGCAGCCACAGCCCTGGAGCTGTGGAAAGTCGCCTCTTTCTCTGGCCACCGTAACCCTGCACGTCCCAAATTCCCTCCACCCCCTCTTCTCACTCCACTGTCCCCTCCCACTTACCCCCTTATTCCCCCCAAGGCCATCACCTCACCTTACAAGTGCGTCTTCTCCAGGGTCCAGGCACCTAATTAGTGGAGCCACGCCTGCGCGGCTCCACTAATTAGGTGGGTGGCCTTTCGTTCTCTTGAGTGCCCCCCCCCTCCCCCCAGTTGTGACCTTATAGGGAACTATCCGCGGACCACCTGAATGGAATTTGCGGACCACTGGTGGTCCGCGGACCACAGTTTGAGAACCTGTGGTCTAGAAGAATAAAATGAGTTTTGGAAGAGGATTGGAGAACACGTAGATATACGGTCTCAAATACTAGGGGAAGAATTACAACTGTTTTTGTTACAACCTGAAATAAATGAACCTCTTGGGGAAATAATTTTGAAATAATTTGCATTTATATACTAAAATGCATTCCATCCAAATAACCCAAAGCCCTTTATAAATAATTAATTAAATCTCTCAACGTCTTTGTGAGATAGGGAAGCATTATTGGTATACAAACAGTACTAGTCAATATTTTCATTAATGACTTGGATAATGAAGTGGAGAGTTTGCTTATAAAATTTATGGTTGATACCAAGGGGGATGGGAGAGGAGGGGAAGAGGAGTTGCAAACACTTAGGAGGACATGGTTAGAATTTAAAACAACCTTGATATATTGGAGAATTGGTCTGTAATCAGCAAGATGAAATTTGAAAAAGACAAGTGCAAAGCATTACACTTAGGAAGGAAAAATCAGATGTACAACTACAACATGGGGAAAACTGGTTAGATGGTAGTACTGCTATAAAGGATCTGGGAGTTATATGGATCACAAATTGAACATGAGCCAACAATGTGATCTTGTTGCCAAAAAGGCTAATCTCCTTCAGTGGTATATTAACGGGTGTGTCATATGTAAGACATGGGAGATAACTGTTCCGCTCTACTTGGCCCTTGTGAGGCCTCAGCTGAAGTATTGTGTCCCATTTTGGGAGCCACACTCTAAGAAAAGATGTGGACAAATTGGAGAGAGATGAGAGGAGAGCTGTAAAAATGATAAAAGGCTTAAAATGTGAGCAGTGAGGTAAGGTTAGGATAAATGGGCATGTTTAGTCTTGAGAGAAGAAAACTGAGGGAGGGACCTGATAGTCTTCAAATATGTTAAAGGCTTTTATAAAGAGGTTATAACTCTGTGGGACACATTCTGTGCTGACGTTACACACCATGCTCATGTCTTGACGCCAGTGTGTACTTTGGCAGAGAGTTTGGCCCTTTGGCTTTTCCAAGGCTCCGCTAGCATAAGAAGAATGAGAATCTGAAAGTTCTTCAGGAAATCTGAGTCTTTTGTGGGATGGTGTGTTGTGCTACCAATTGAACTATCAGGCAAGCTGATTGTGGTGTTGTTGTTTTTAAAGTAGAGAATGTAATTTTGAATTTATATCTTCTCCTTATTAAAAATATGGGAGTGAATTTTGAATACTTAAGGAAGCGAGGAGCTAATATCCCTGGGTTGAGCCAAGCACAATGTGGGCAGATACTGGGCAGACTTCCCCACACAGCTCTGCCAAAGCCGCTCACTCCTGACTCAGCATCATCACTGCCCTGCATCACTCCTGAACTTCACTTGCCGACCGTGCTGTAGTGGTTTGGATATTTGCACAAACAAGCATTAGGAAGAGATGGCCAGACTCATGATCTTGGATACTATTGGAATCTAAGCCTCTGAAATTGAAAGGATGGTTCTCTTAGAACCTAATCCAAAGTTTATTGGAATCATTGGGAGTCTTTCCGTTGGGGTTTGGGTTAGGCCCTAAATCAGCTTCTAAATTTGCTTCTGTAATGCTGTGCTTCCACCCTGTAAAGCTTTCCTTGGGAGGTAGGAGTAATGTGATGTTAAACAGAATGGTAGAAATGCTCATCATCTTTATACTAGGAGAAGCTTCTTAACTAAGAGCTCTATGGGGAAGAAGCACTGTATCTCACGGATTTACTCCTTACAGTACTTCTATACCTGGCTGTTCACGCTAGATATTTGCAGGCAATCTCTTGCCAAATGCATATAGAGAGATTTATAACACATCTTCAGCAAAGAAGAAAATGACATAATAAAGGCAAATTAGCAAACGAGTGCACTCTGAAATAAATGGAAAGCAAAAATACAATGTGTAGCACACCTATTTTGAGCCCATAAATAAATGATTGTGAACACTGGAAGTATAGATCAGATTAAAAACCAAAGCACAGCTTTTTCACAGAGCTTTAAAATTCTTTCTCTATTTTGTGCAATGCATTTGAATTGTGAAGAGGAATGCTGGAAATTTCATTCTCCCAATGAGATAAAATACTGTGGTGTTGAAAATAAATATTGTTTTAAAAAGAACTGAATCTGCTTTGGGTTAAAAGTGCTTAAAATAGATTTTTAGGTTCCAACCACAAAAGTTTTAGAAAAATAGGCAATTTTAGCTTTGAGGTTTTTCTTTTCTATCTTTCCGTGTGTCTGTCTGTCTGTCTTCCATTCCTTTTCTTTGAAAAGTGTTGGCTGAAGGCTGCTTGGTGCTCTGTTAGCACAGAAAGTTTTTGGAATGATGCCATTTACTCAAATGTACCCCATGCATTTGACAGGGGTGGGAGAGTGGAGATTTTTGTCTGGTCATGTCATGTTTTAATTAGCAACCCTCAAACTTTTGCTGTTCCTCATTGTGTGTAATGAAACTTTGACACTGTGCCGGGTTCTGTCTCTCAGTGCTGCTTCCTCCCCAAGGGGAGACGTTGTTCTCCTCTGGACTAGAAAGCCTCAAGTTTTGTCCTTTCTTTTGTTTCTAAAATCCATTGCAAAGGAACCTGCTTGACCTGCAGCTTTGATGAATGTGCAGTTGTCTCCAGAATGGAGCCATGAAGCAGGCCTGCCATGGTTTCCAGCTTGGCAGTCTCATGTTTGAAAGGGGGCTGTTCTTTTGTACCTGCTCCACAGCCTGAAACCTTTTCGCTACATTGGAAAGAAGGGGTTTGAAATAGATGCCAGGTCATAGGATATTGCCTGGAGTGGCGGGGAGACATTGGTTTATTAGCAGGATTTTAAAGGGTTCCCAATGACTTTTCATCTGTCCCTACAAGCACTTAAGCTTGTGAATAACTTTACACACAGGAGGAATGGGGCTACACCTGTGTAAAGTTACTCATGTTATTGAGTGCAGGGCCGGCTCTGGCTTTTTTGCCACCTCAGGCAACAACAACAAAAAGGAGCGGCCGGAGCACTGCCGCCGAAGCAAAAAAAAAAAAAAAAAGAGACAAGCTGCCGCCAAATTGCCACCGCGGGCGGCTGAAGATAGAAGCTGCCGCAGAATTGCCGCTGCCACCGTGGAAACGTGCATGCCACCCTAACAGCACGCGGACTTCCGCCCCTTACAGATTGCCGCCCCCCAAGCACCTGCTTGGAACGCTGATTAAGTGCGTGCAGGATGAAGCCTTACTTTTAGAGCAGAACTAAGATTATCTCAAAATCTGTCCTGACTCAAGGCCGTGCATTGGTAAAGGCAGCCTTTTGAGTTTGTTTGTTTGGAGACCCTTAAATGAAGTCTGACACAGCAAGGCCTCACCTCAAACTGACTGCAAGTCAAGGCAAAGCGGAAAGGCCGTAATTCATAGATTCTAGGGCTGGAAGGGACCTCGAGAGGTCATCGAGTCCAGCCCCCTGCCCTCATGGCAGGACCAAATACTGTCTAGACCATCCCTGATAGACATTTATCTAACCTACTCTTAAATATCTCCAGAGATGGAGATTCCACAACCTCCCCGGGCAGTTTATTCCAGTGTTTAACCACCCTGACAGTTAGGAACTTTTTCCTAATGTCCAACCTAACCCTCCCTTGCTGCAGTTTAAGCCCATTGCGTCTTGCTCTATCCTCAGAGGCTAAGATGAACAAGTTTTCTCCCTCCTCCTTATGACACCCTTTTAGATACCTGAAGACCGCTATCATGTCCCCTCTCAGTCTTCTCTTTTCCAAACTAAACAAACCCAATTCCTTCAGCCTTCCTTCGTAGGTCATGTTCTCTAGACCCTTAATCATTCTTGTTGCTCTTCTCTGGACCCTCTCCAATTTCTCCACATCTTTCTTGAAATGCGGTGCCCAGAACTGGACACAATACTCCAGTTGAGGCCTAACCAGCACAGAGTAGAGCGGAAGAATGACTTCTCGTGTCTTGCTCACAACACACCTGTTTAATGCAGCCCAGAATCAAGTTTGCTTTTTTTGCAACAGCATCACACTGTTGACTCATATTTAGCTTGTGGTCCACTATAACCCCTAGATCCCTTTCTGCCGTACTCCTTCCTAGACCGTCTCCTCCCATTCTGTATGTGTGAAACTGATTGTTCCTACCTAAGTGGAGCTCTTCGCATTTGTCCTTATTAAACTTCATCCTGTTTACCTCTGACCATTTCTCCAATTTGTCCAGATCATTTTGAATTATGACCCTATCCTCCAAAGCAGTTGCAATCCCTCCCAGTTTGGTATCATCTGCAAACTTAATAAGCGTGCTTTCTATGCCAATATCCAAGTCGTTGATGAAGATATTGAACAGAGCCGGTCCCAAAACAGACCCTTGCGGAACCCCACTCGTTATACCTTTCCAGCAGGATTGGGAACCATTAATAACTACTCTCTGAGTACGGTTATCCAGCCAGTTGCGCACCCACCTAATAATAGCCCCATCTAAGTTGTATTTCCCTAGTTTATTGATAAGAATATCATGCGAGACCGTATCAAATGCCTTACTAAAGTCTAGGTATACCACATCCACCGCTTCTCCCTTATCCACAAGACTCGTTATCCTATCAAAGAAAGCTATCAGATTGGTTTGACATGATTTGTTCTTTACAAATCCATGCTGGTTATTCCCTATCACCTTACCACCTTCCAAGTGTTTGCAGATGATTTCCTTAATTACTTGCTCCATTATTTTCCCTGGCACAGAAGTTAAACTAACTGGTCTGTAGTTTCCTGGGTTGTTTTTTATTTCCCTTTTTATAGATGGGCACTATATTTGCCCTTTTCCAGTCTTCTGGAATCTCTCCTGTCTCCCATGATTTACCAAAGATAATAGCTAGAGGCTCAGATACCTCCTCTATTAGCTCCTTGAGTATTCTAGGATGCATTTCATCAGGTCCTGGTGACTTGCGGGCATCTAACTTATCTAAGTGATTTTTAACTTGTTCTTTTTTTATTTTATTTTCTAAACCTTCCCCCTTCCCATTAGCATTCACTATATTAGGCATTCCTTCAGACTTCTCGGTGAACAAACAAAGAAGTCATTAAGCATCTCTGCCATTTCCAAGTTTCCTGTTACTGTTTCTCCCTCCTCACTGAGTAGTGGGCCTACCCTGTCCTTGGTCTTCCTCTTGCTTCTAATGTATTGATAAGTTTTCTTGTTTCCCTTTATTCCTGTAGCTAGTTTGAGCTCATTTTGTGCCTTTGCCTTTCTAATCTTGGCCCTGCATTCCCGTGTTGTTTGCCTATATTCATCCTTTGTAATTTGTCCTAGTTTCCATTTTTTCTATGACTCCTTTTTATTTTTTAGATCTTGCAAGATCTCGTGGTTAAGCCAAGGTGGTCTTTTGCCACATTTTCTATCTTTCCTACCCAGCGGAATAGTTTGCTTTTGGGCCCTTAATAGTGTCCCTTTGAAATCCTGCCAGCTCTCCTCAGTTGTTTTTCCCCTCAGTCTTGATTCCCATGGGACCTTACCTATCAGCTCTCTGAGCTTACCAAAATCCACTTTCCTGAAATCCATTGTCTTTATTTTGCTGTACTCCCTTCTACCCTTCCTTAGAATTGTGAACTCTGTGATTTCATGATCACTTTCACCCAAGCTGCCTTCTACTTTCAAGTTCTCAACGAGTTCCTCTCTATTTGTTAAAATCAGATCTAGAACAGCTTCCCCCCTACTAGCTTTTTCAACCTTCTGAAATAAAAAGTTGTCTGCAATGCAGTCCAAGAACTTATTGGATAGTCTGTGCCCCGCTGTGTTATTTTCCCAACATATATCTGGATAGTTGAAGTCCCACATCACCACCAAATCTTGGGCTTTGGATGATTTTGTTAGTTGTTTAAAAAAAGCCTCATCCACCTCTTCCACCTGGTTAGGTGGCCTGTAGTAGACTCCTAGCATGACATCACCCTTGTTTTTTACCCCTTTTAGTCTAACCCAGAGACTCTCAACACTTCCGTCCCCTATGTCCATCTCCACCTCAGTCCAAGTGTGTACATTTTTAATATATAAGGCAACACCTCCTCCCTTTTCCCCCGTCTGTCCTTCCTGAGCAAGCTGTACCCATCCATACCAACATTCCAATCATGTGTATTATCCCACCAAGTTTCGGTGATGCCAACAATGTCATAGTTGAATTTATTTATTAGCACTTCTAGTTCTTCCTGCTTATTACCTTATTTGTATACAGGCATCTAAGATACTGATTTGATCTTGCCTCCCAGTTTTGCCCTGACCCTCCTATCTCTTTGTCATTAGAGCCAACGCTCCCTCCTATTTCCGACCCATCTCCCAGGTCCCCATGTTCTTCACTTACCTGTGGGCTTTGCTCACCTGTCCCCGTCAAACCTAGTTTAAAGCCCTCCTCACTAGGTTAGCCAGTCTGTATCCAAATAGGGTCTTTCCCCTCCTCGGAAGGTGAACACCATCTCTGCCTAGTAGTTCTTCCTGGATTAGCATCCCGTGGTCGAGGAAGCCAAAGCCCTCCTGGTGACACCGTCTTCGCAGCCAAGCATTCACCTCCACGATGCATCTGTCTCTGCCTGTGCCCCTACCTTTGACAGGAAGGATCGAAGAGAATACCACCTGCGCTCCAAACTCCTTCACCCGTACACCCAGAGCCCTGTAGTCACTCTTGATCTGCTCAGTGTCACACCTCACAGTATCATTTGTGCCCACATGGATGAGTAGCATGGGGTAGTAGTCAGAGGGCCGGATAATCCTTGACAATGCCTCCGTAACGTCTCGGATATGGCCCCTCGGCAGGCAGCATACCTCCCGAGATGAAATGTCAGGGCGACAGATGGGCGCCTCCGTCCCCCTCAGCAGAGAGTCTCCGACCACCACTACTCTACGTTTCCTATTTGCAGTGGTGGCAGCAGACTTCCCAGCCTTAGGGGTATGAGGCTTCTCCTCCTCTGCTGTAGGGGGAGATTCCTTCTCTCCTGTATCAAGAAGAGCATAACGGTTTCCTATTACCATGGCGGCAGGGTTTGGAGCAGGGGTGGAGCACTGCCTGCTGCCAGAAGTAACCAGCTGCCAGTGTCCACCCTGAGCCATTTCCTCCTCCACCAGTGGTGTGTCAGCAGTCCTGGGTACTGGGACAGCTACCTCAGCTGTCTCCACATGGACACTGTCCAGGAATTGTTCATGGACTTGGATGCTCCTCAATCTAGCCACCTCCTCCTGTAGCTCTCCCACCTGCTGCCTGAGAGATTCCACCAGCAGGCACCTGTCACATTGGATGGTCCCCCCAGCCTGGATATCAGTAAGTGGGAATTTCAAGTTACAGTCCCTGCAAAACCACACCAGGATCTGGGTAGAAGCATCCATGTTCAGGCGCTCTGTCTGGCTACAGGCACAGGTGGAGGAGACAGAAGCAGTGCTGGCACAGGTGTTGCGGGCCTTCCTAACCATCGTAGGCCTCCCTCTGTCAAACTCCCTCTCAAACAATCAAGGGAACAGGGTCAGGCACTCAGTCCCAACTGCCACAACAGCTGAAACTGAAATCACCTGAAATCAGAATCAAAATTTAAATTCAAACAGTCAAACACACACACTCCCACCAACAGCTAATACTCACTCACTCAGGCTGGTAGCCTGTTCAGCCGCGGGATCTCTTGCTCTCCCTCTCAAACTCCCCTGTCTGCAGCCCCCTGTCCGCTCCGCTCCCCTGGTCGCTCTGCCTCCGGCTTTAGTTTGGGTTAAAGGTTTTGGGAATGACAGGTATACCTTGCCCCCTTCCCAACTCCCTCTCAAAACTCCCTGTTAGCAGCCCCTGGTCGCTTGCTCGCTGCTTTATAAAGCCCTGGCCTCCCTGATTAGCCCCGCCCCCTGATTAAGGCTTCTAGGTTTCAAGCCTGGTGTAGAACCTCACAGTTTCCAACTGCCAGCCACAGCACACGGTCCTTCAAACAAGCAAACAAATGAACAGACAGACACAAGCTCAGCACACAGCAAGTACCCCCACACACACTACAGACAGCCACTTACCCCAAGGTAATGCTGTATTTAATGGATGTGTACCTCAGTAGGGCAAGTGTAAATAAAACCAAACCCCTTGTTACAAGCCAGAGTCAGAGGAGTTTACACCAGTAACTGAAAAATCTGGGCAAGAAGCTTTTTTAATTTTCCATGACAGGAAACAAGGGTATGTCTTGGTGAGAAACTATAGCTTTTCCTTTCCCCCTCTGCCCCCAAGCAGGGCAGTAATCCTTACACTGGCATTTTCATACAAATGTAGCTTTATACGTACAGAGCGGGGTGGGGAAATGGATCGTAAGAGGCTAGTTAATGAGAGAGAAAACTGGGGCAAGAAAGGCATTAGACAAGAAAGACAGTTGAAACTTTATTTGGCAGGGGTGTCATGTTACACATGTGTGGTTCTTCTGAAATGGGAACTTTCTGCTCCTGCTTGTTTGCCTATCTGGGCCAGTTGGTTTCTGTTGTGCCTTTTTCCTTGTGGGAAGCCAAGAGAAAGGGCCACTTGGCGTTAGGAGACTTTGTAGGAAATGTTGCCTTCCTAAGACGGGAAGGCAGGAGCAAGTGGAGACCAGTGATGGAAATTCATGCGCCGAAGTTTAATTTTATCTAGTCTTATGCAACACAGTGATGCAGAAGCGGAGGTGAAAGGTCTCTGAAAGAACCAGGACTCAAGATAATAACTGCAAGTCACATTTGGGCAACATGACATGGCTGCAGGTTAGAGAGGCAGAAGTTCAGATAGAACCTTGCTGAAGTTGCCCTGGTCCTGCCATACCTAATGAAAAGACTCCCATTGATTCCAGTTATATGGGCTCAGGCCCTGAACGCGCTGTGCGAGCGTGCACCATGTCGTCTGTCTGCTCTGGGCAAAATCCTGCCCTCCCACCTTGTAAAGATGGCAGCAACACCAGTGTGGTTCTGCTGTGTATGGCAGAGTACATGGAGCCTATGCAGGCTTACACCAACAAATACTGGATGACCTCTATCAAAAAAACAAGCATCGGGAGCAAAAATGTTTTCTGTAGTGCCACAAATTAACACTGTGCTTAACAGGGTGAGACACATTCTCTGCGCTGAAGAACTTACAGCCTGTAAGTTGTATACATGAGGAGCTCTCATTGATTTTAATGGAACATTCTCCATTTGGAGGGCGTGCAGGATCAGGCTCTAACATAGACTAGAGAAACACAAGACAAAACTTGGTTTTAAGTATGTTTCAGCTCAGCTATGATATTAAGGCAACAACCTTCTAAAATTGCCAGCGAAATTGTTGGCAATCACAATCAAATTACATTAAACATGTTGACTTCAGTGTAATTGGATTATCTCAGTGCATGGTTAAAACAAGATTTTTTGAAAAAATGTCTGATTACGTTCAGTTGCACTCTGGTTGGGAGCCAGGGGATATCCAAGGAGTGTTTGCAGGTGGATGGCTCTTTCTCAAGAATCCTAAAAAAGCAGGTAATTGTTAAATGAAGCTGCCAACTGTGCCTATGCAAATATTTATTTTGCCCCAACAAAGAGGTTGCAGGAGGCACTGGAGGGGCATGCCTATTGTAGAATTTTGTTGAATGTATTAAATTTAAAATACGAATTCTCTCACATTTCATATTTTCTTGTCATTGCTGCTAATTATCAAAAAGGCTTGTGTTTAAAACAGGATTTTCACCTTCAGAGTTCATCTCTCTCTCAGGAAGTGATGATGTCAAATTTGGGGCAGCAGAGTTTTCCCCTCTTGATACACTTTGTCAAACATAAGCCAGGTCTAGCAGAACAAAGAGCTGGCATGTGAGCAAGGACCATATTGAGCAAGAATATGCCATATTGATGTGTTTCTGTGCGTCCTGTCAGCTTCAGCAAATTATAAAGTTTCATTTTAAAAAAGAGTAAAGAAGGAGATTTTTAAAAGACACACGGGAGTTTGGCACCTAAATGCCATTGACTTTCAAACTCCCCCTGTTTAGTCATGGTTGTGGAAACTTGCTCCAGTATGGGAAGGGAGGTCATACTGTCTGACTGTTCTGGCTAGGAGTCTCAAACAATTGCTCTAAGAAAAGTGGACTGTTGCCATGTTTCAGTGTGTTAACGCTGAAGTCTAATGACAACAATTCCAATATCATTACTTAATCAGAGACATCCATTGGTTCTGGGTAGAGTTTGAGATTCTGGGCAGAGTTTTAATAGAGTGCAATATTCCTCTCTCCCCACCCCTCACATCCTAGTTATGAATGAGAAAATTCCTGTTCAAACACAGAGCATCTGCAATAGCAAAATGGAGTAACTTACATTACTGGCTAAATAGGTTGACCTAATTCTGCCCTCAGTTACATAATTAAATGAGGGTAGAATTGGATTTCCTATGCGTAGTTTGGGTATTTTGATACTAAGGTCATCTTGGATGAAATCTCTTTTTCAGACCCTTTTTTACTGTTTTTTCTCACTTTAGGGGAACACCTGAGAATCTGCCCGCAGGGCTACACCTGCTGCACCAGCGAGATGGAGGAGAATTTCGCAAAAAAAAGCCAAAGTGAATTTGAAGACATGATGACAGAAGCCAGCCGCTCTGCACAGGTGACCCTAACATCTCAGTACAAAAACTTTGATGGTAAGTAAAGAACATACAGCTTTGTTCTTTTTGCCATCTGGCTCTACCTTTGTGTGTTGTGTTCTGTAGCTGTTATTGTAGCATGGCTTTCAATATGAGTTCTAGCACATGTTGCATTTTCACTAGAGAATTACTTAGAAAATCTGTTTTTATTAAGGACCTTTCAGGAGTCTTACATCCGTATAAAGAAAATAAGAAAGAAAGAAATACTTGTGGCACCTTAGAGACTAACAAATTTATTTCAGCATAAGCTTTCGTGGGTTAGAACCCACTTACATCCGTATGTAGCTAAGACCTGTATACATAGGCACAGAAGTGGTGAAAATCATGATGCTAGGGAAGACTCTGATGTCTGTAGTTAGTTTCCTGAATGAAAAATAGGTTAGCAAGTATCATTTGCCTTCAGTTGCTCATGGCAGAAATTTAATGTAGCACTCACCCTTACAATGCTGTGGAGAAGTAGGGTGTCAGGGATACAGCATCGCTTTCAAAGCACTAAGCAAAGAATGTGGCTGGCTGGCTGCTTCTGATGCCAGTGGAATCAGTTTTGCAGCACAAGCCGCAAGCTGTGAGCTTTGAGGTCTTAAGGCCAGTGGAAATAAGTGGTTTATTGGCAAAATAGAGCTGACCTATGATTCTGGAACCATATCTATTATCAGCAATACCTATTTTGAAAAAGGCCAGGCATTTAGAATCACAGTCCTCTTACCTTTATCAACGATTGTCATATGGAGCTGTAGTTAAAAGAACAGTGTGTGGGAGGGAGGTAATAATGGATAGAAGGGTAAAATTGGAGATTTCAAGAAACACACAGATATACAGAAATTGGCCTGACCTTCAGAAGCAGATAGCCAAGATTAAGGTATTTTTCACTGAATAGGAAAAAAACCAAGGCAATGCATCTCTACACAGTGCATTGCAGCTGCATAGTTGAAGTTGACCATAGCAAAGGCTTTCTTTTGAAGCTTGGGATTAATTTGTAATTTTGTCCTGAGAAAAGATTAAGGCCAGGATTTTCCAAAGTGGCTAGTGATTTTGTTTGCCCAGTTTGACACTGTAAAAGGGCCTGATTTTCAGAAAGGGTTGAGCACACTTGCTGCCCTCTGAAAATCAGGCCTCGTTACGGCGCCTTAAGTTGGGCACCCAGATATTGTAATATTCATTAGCACTTTTGAAAATTATGGCCCATATACTTACTCTTACCCTCACATCCAGGGCATGTGACTGAACACAGTGCCACATCCTGGAGGTAACTGAGATAGAATTTGGCTCAAAATATTGAGGATTGCACTAACAAACAGAGATTGCCCAGTAGGCAAACACTTTAATAAACCTAATTTTGTTTTATTGTTGGCTTTAAAAAAACAAAACCAGGGTCCTTCTCTTTCTAAATTTCTGATTGGAGCCACCCAGATGTTCTTTATGATTGTTTTCCAGTGTTTGAGAAAAATATTCCTTTTATCTCTCTAAGACATACATCTAACATTTTTCTTGGCCCCAAAGCAGTATCTGTGTTCAAAAAAACAAAGTATTACTTTATCAAACCACAATGTACAAATCATTGCTCTTTTGTGGCAGGCATAACCTCAGTTGAGCCCTCAGGCCCAGGAAGATGTTTCCTGCTCCCATTACATCTTTTTTAGTTTGCTTAACTACTGCTGCAATCAATATTGGGCTTATGATTTATGCAGGACACGTGATGCAAAAACATATTTATCATTTCGGGTTTGAATTTGCCTAGGAGCGAAATTTGACTTTACAACTCCACTGGAAATTTCAGATCGAAGGAGTTGAAGCTGCAGTGTGGTGTGGGGGAGGGGGAGATCAGTTGTAGAAACAAATGCATCCTCAACCACTGGGATTGCCAGCTGGTTTCCAGTTAACAAAATGTTTTGCACACAAAGAGTGATGTTATTAAACAGCCTCAAATATAGGAGTTCCTCTTGCTTCGAACTGGAAGTTTATGCTTAGGGCCCTACCAAATTCACGGCCATGAAAAATGTGTCATGGACTGTGAAATCTGGTCTTCCCCCATGAAATCTGGTCTTTAGTGTGCTTTTACCCTGTACTACTATACAGATTTCACCGGGGAGACCAGTGTTTCTTAAACTGAGGGTCCTGACCCAAAAGGGAGTTGCCATGGGGTTGCAAGGTTATTTTAGGGGGGTCACGGTATTGCTACCCTTACTTCTGCGCTGCCTTCAGCAGGACGGCCGGAGACTGGCGGCTGTTGGCCAAGCACCCAACTCTGAAGGCAGTGCCCCGCCAGCAGCACCACAGAAGTCACGGTGGCAATACCATGCCATGCCACCCTTACTTCTTTCCTGCTGCCTTCAGAGCTGGGTAGCCGGAGAGTGGCGGCTGCTGACTGAGGGCCCAGCTCTGCAGGCAGCAGCAAAGAAGTAAAGGTGGCAATACCATACCGTGTCATCCTTCCTTCTGCGCTGCTGCTGCTGGTGGCTCTGCCTTTAGAGCTCAGCTCCCAGGAGCAGCCACTGCTTTCCAGCTGACCAGCTCTGAAGGCAGTGCTGCTGCCAGCAGCATCGCAGAAGTAAGGGTAGCAGTAACGCAACCCCTCCTACAATAACCTTGCGACCGGCCCCACAACTCCTTTTCGGGTCAGGACCCCTACAATTACAACACCATGAAATTTCACATTTAAATAGCTGAAATCATGAAATTTACTATTTTTAAAATCCTATGATTGTGAAATTGATCAAAATGGACTATGAATTTGGTAGGGCCCTATTTATGCTCTTTCCAGTGCTGGACACAGGTATAAATGTCCTTGTAGGTTTTGTTAGATCTACTGTATCAGCAGCTTCCAATACTATTAACTACTAGGTTTTGATAAATTGCCTGTTAAGCAGTGGAAAGGCCCTTCATTGGCTTGTCCCTTCCTTTGGGAGAGATCCCAAAGTATGGTAATAAGTGCTTTTCCCCCTCCTCCAGGTCACTCATGTATGGAGTTCTGCAAGATTTCATCTTTTCATCCCTCTTGTTTGATGGTATTTTTGGCCTGTAGGGGAGAGAGAGTGCTGTGTTCTGTCTTGCAGGGTTATCGGTATGTGGATAACCCTGAGCGCCTCATCTCCTTTTTATTATAGGAGGGAAGTATTTGAGGGAATGGGACAGAATAGTGAGTGTATTTTCCCTTGGAATGGGGTACACAACCTTTGCTAATATTATTTACAGCCTGGAGGTCACGTTATTCACAGATTCTCTGGTGGCAGGATGGCATGTTGGTAGCCTGAAGGCTACCACTTTCCCTTTCTGTTGCAGATTGCTTCACAGCAAATCATGTCTTTGTAATCTCACTGCTGATCCCTGCAATAGCATTTAGTTGTAAAGGACACAGAAACTTCCTCTAGAAAAGTGCCCACCTCATTAGTACTGTCCTCTACCCTGGTGTTCCACACGCTGCTTTGGGAGCAATTCAGCCTGTTGGTTTTGTCTGTAAAGCCCCAAATGGTCTGACAGCCTGATATATGAAAAATCACCTCTGCCCAATTGCAGGAATTACAATCCACTGTGTCACTCTCACTGTCTGCTCCTGGGGCAAACTCTGAAGGTGTTTATAGGGCAACAGTCAAAATAGTATGTAGGCATGAAATTTGAATTTAAAAAAAACGTAACTATGGAATTGATCTCTGTTCTTGCCGTCTTAAGATTTGATTGTCCTCTGCATATTATTTATTATTTGAATTCTAGATTCCCAGGGCAGTTTAACTTGATATGGAATGGAGCAATGAGATATAGAAATGTATAGGGCCTACTCAGGATGTGTTTATAAGGAAGGCTAGTTACGGCTCAGTTAGCTTTTTCTTGTGGCTTATTTACCTGCAAATCTTGCCCTGTTTCTATATTTCAGATTGTTGAAAGAGAAATGTGAAGATAACTGGGACTGTCTGGGGTGAGGGGTGGGGGAGTTTGTGGAGATTGTTTTAAATGTGACATTTTTCTTACTTCAAAAGGACATAGATTTTAATCTGAGATTTGCCCTGTTTAAAATTTATGTAGTCTGAATGGGGGGGAGGGGTTAAAATGTTGATACCTACATGTAAAAAAAACCCAAACCCTACATGGACAAAAAACTGCAAAAAATTTGTGGTGCTCCCTCTGCTGGTTGGAAAGCAGTAGTTAGCCAACAAACTCCCTGCGTCATGCCAACAGCAGTCAATAGCCATTCTATTTGTAAAAGCCTCTTTGGCAAAATTCACTGTTCTTTGTTGTTTCTCCATCACAAATATGTAACTGTGTGCACACATGGAGTATTTTAAGAGGTTAAGAAATCTTACATTTGCAAGGTTTCAGATAAAACTGAGTTGTTGTTTGTTTTTTCAAATCAGTTATTGATTAAAACCAATGCCTGGCAAATCTCTGATCCACCTGAAGAAGGCAAATGAAAAGATCTGATAGCATTATACTATATATTGGTGGTTACAGCTTATCTAGAATACATCCCAACTCATTTATACTTCCCATATTTTTATATAGCTGATGCTAGCTACTGTAGTTCTGTAACTGCCTGTAGGATAGCTACTCCACCCCTTCATCTAAGAAGCTTTCCCTGGGACTCGCACGGCATGTAATTATATTCTAAACACTGCTGGCATAGATGTGTAAAAACAATGAATAAGAGCAAGTGTCAATGGGCAGTGACAGTTAGGGGCTGCAAGCAGAAAGGAACAAAGCTGTTTTTATGGTTTTAATCAAAGCTTAATTGTTACAACCCTAATCTATCTCCCTCTCTCCCTTTTTTAAAAATCACTTTTAAATAAGAGTGAAATATTGTGCCAGTCTTTTCTTCTCAAACACTTCGGTGCAGTTAGCAGCACTGCTTGTGTGGCTGTTGACCTTTAGCTGTGAGCCAGGAAATCTTTTTATAATTATTTAGGCCTTTTAAGGGAATATCAAAAAGTGAAATTGAAAATCTACGTTTCCTACCACATAACTGACATGAACTGACACAAAGTGCAGTATTTTTAAGATGCACCAATCACAGTTTATTTAGCATAAAATTATGTATTTTAGTAGATTGCCTACTATAATATTTGATATCCTCTGCAAGCTTACATAACTTCAAATATGAGTAGCTGGAGAACAAGTATATTATGACACAAGGCAATTCACATGATTAAGAACATGACTTTGGAGTTGTTTTTAGACAATTACATGTTTCTTTTAAAACGAATCATTCTTTTAACTTGTAAAGGTGTGGAGAGTGTTGGAAGTTGTCATGAAACAACGATTAACCGTTTACGGGATTCCTAAAATACTGTGTTTTCTGCTCTTCTGTCTTATTTGAAGTTCAGTCAACTGTTTCTTTGTAAAAGGAATTCACTTATTTTAGGATACAGTACAAGAATGGAGTTAGGAGACTAGCTTAAAGATTGTAAGTGTGTGTGTGTGTACACACACACACACACGCACAAAGTGAATTTTATCAAATCAACTTCTGATTTGCTGGAGAAAGTTCTGCTTGTGTGAACATCTGCTGAAACAAAACAGATGGATAGAGAGCTGTCCAGCCTATTTTTTGCCCCATTAAAATTTGGGGTTGAAATCCTGTCCAGGATCTGACTTTTGCAACTATCATTATAACAGGCAGAATGAAAATTCCAGATCTAAACACTGATTAACTTAGAGGCATTTGAATTTTGTGGCTTGAGCCCATCTTTAGTATCAGATACATGCACACACACAGCTTCACTGTGAAACAGTCAGAATCGCTACGCATGGAACATGCGCTTTGTGTGGGACTGTGCCTTAAACTCATGTTCATTTGGAGACTGCAGCTGATGCTTAGTCTCTCTGGGAGCACATGACACCAGTACTCTGGAATCTGCACTGGCTGCCTATTGGTGCAGCACAGCTGGGACTTAAGTCTGTTGGTTTTGACTTACAAACCCCTAACTAGCCTGGGATTCCCCTACTTGATATCTCCAAATTTCATGTTGCTGCAGTTGAGATTTCTGGGAGCTCCCAAGCTTGAACCTGGAGCTATAAGACAGAGGACTGTGCTTGATTCTGGAACTTGCTTCCCCATTGGTCCAAACCAGCCTGAGTTTGCTGAACTTCAGGATATGCTTTGGAAGCCATTTTTCTGATTGGGCTCTGGAGATCTGCTTTGGGTGGCTGTACTGTTTTTGTGACTGAACGCTTCCTTATTGTTGGGGCTTGCAGAGCTTGGGGTATAGACATATTTTTCTACATGCATCAAAAGAATAAATAAATATAACTTTGCCTCAATCAGTGAAACATCTTAAGATTCCTAGAATTGGCGGAGAAGACAGAATTACAACACCGAGAAAACCTTGAGGTGTGTGAAAAATTTAGCAACATCTATGGAAAAGTCTTTTTTTTTTTTTTTTTTTTTTTTGTCTGAGATGTGAAAATACAAACCTTTATGAGCAGGAAAAAACCTCAAGAGCTAACAAATTAGCTAAATGTGCTTATAACCGTCACCCTGCATTGTTGTAACAGTTAACTACAGTGTATCTGGTAAATGCTCACCCACTTAAAAAAACATGTGCCAATTTTTGCCCTCAGTTACACTTAGCGCAGGGAGACATTTTTCAAGCAAAACTCTTTTTTTATCAAAAAAACATAGATTCAGGTCAACTGACACATTTTGTGAATTTGTATAGATTTTGGCAAATTGTTTCAGTTGAATAAAACCTTTTAAAAAATCAAAAAAGGCAGTGTTTCATTGTGACAATTTCCAATGACGTGTTTTTACTTTTTGATTCGAAACTACTTTTCCTTTTGAAATTACCTTTAATTGTATTTTTTAAATCAACAAGGGAAAGAAGTTCAGCACTGAAACAAAATGATTTACTATTTGATTCACTAAAATCTTTTGGGGGAAAAAGAAATAGTTTTGGGGTTTGATTGACAGAGCCAAATTCTGCCCTCAGTCACCTGAGCAGCTTCAGTACTACTGAGAGCAGGATGTGGCTAGTGCATGAGTATGCTTTTGAAAGGGAGCATTGAATTTCCTACGCTGAGGCAGCTTGTGCAAAACAGCTTTGAACCCAACAAGAAAAGGGAGTTGTCCTGAAGAGGTGGCAAAACTGGGGCATATGGAAAAAGAAACAACAAAACGCACAACAAAAGACCCTTCTTTTTCATTCCTCTCAGAAGTGAGGTGATAGGAGCCATCAGTGGCTTTGCTGTTTGTTTCTGATAAAGAACCACCTTAAGAAAACACAAACAACTGGGAATGATTTATGATGGTCCTGCTGCTGCTTTCTGCAGATTTGTTTCATGTACAGTATTGGGCATCTCACTCAGTATTTATGGTTTTAGCAGAATGGGGTGGGGTACCTATCAAAAGTGCATTCCAGAACATGGAGAGATTACTCCTCACAGGTAGCTGCCTCGGGGAAGTGAATGCTTATATTCACCTATAACAGTTTTACCACCTGGAGTTTTTTTTCTCCTTACGGCTTGTTCTCTTCACACTGAAGCTGCAAACATCCATTGTATGCTGCGGGGTATGTTTTAGTATGCATGCAGCAGTTTACTTTAAAGAATGACACAAGCACAATATTCTTTCCTATAAAAAAGGGTGTGGGGGGGAGGGAAGTGCTGCCTGGATGAGAAAGCACACTGCTTTTGCATGCCTTGTACAAGGACAAACAGACCCAAAAGAGAAGGTATTATGAGCTGCTTGTTCATGCTTATGATACATAGATTTATGTAGGAAAGGTAAAGCATATGTCTCAGTTACAGCATATGCTATAAAACAACAGATGTTACCATATTTTGTCCGTCCGTCTGCCCCTCCCCCGCCCCCCCCCCAAAAACCCTTCTCTTCTAAGTGCTTAAATAACACTGAAATGCACATCTGTTTTGGGGTGTGAAATAAGTCACCTGCTTCTCTGAGATATTGGATAGTACCGAATAATTTCTCAAGAAGTTAGTGATGTCCTGGCAGTCATTTTAGAAGACCGTGTTGATGCGTTTTATTTTTAATGTGTAGGGCCTAATCATAGAATCTCAGGGTTGGAAGGGACCTCAGGAGGTCATCTAGTCCAACCCCCTGCTCAAAGCAGGACCAACCCCAACTAAATCATCCCAGCCAGGGCTTTGTCAAGCCTGATCTTAAAAACCTCTAAGGAAGG
Source organism: Macrochelys suwanniensis (assembly GCA_033296515.1). Classification (NCBI taxonomy): domain Eukaryota; kingdom Metazoa; phylum Chordata; order Testudines; family Chelydridae; genus Macrochelys; species Macrochelys suwanniensis. The sequence continues at coordinate 43,583,946 of CM065783.1, forward strand.
AGATTCCACCACCTCCCTAGGTAACCCATTCCAGTGCTTCACCACCCTACTAGTGAAAAAGTTTTTCCTAATATCCAACCTAAACCTCCCCCTCTGCAACTTGAGACCATTACTCCTTGTTCTGTCATCTTCTACCACTGAGAACAGTCTAGATCCATCCTCTTTGGAACCCCCTTTCAGGTAGTTGAAAGCAGCTATCAAATCCCCCCTCATTCTTCTCTTCTGCAGGCTAAACAATCCCAGTTCCCTCAGCCTCTCCTCATAAGTCATGTGCTCCAGCCCCCTAATCATTTTCGTTGCCCTCCGCTGGACTCTTTCCAATTCATCCACATCCTTCTTGTAGTGTGGGGCCCAAAACTGGACACAGTACTCCAAATGAGGCCTCACCAGTGCCGAATAGAGGGGAATAATCACGTCCCTCGATCTGCTGGAAATGCCCCTACTTATGCAGCCCAAAATGCCGTTAGCCTTCTTGGCAACAAGGGCACACTGTTGACTCATATTCAGCTTTTCGTCCACTGTAACCCCTAGGTCCTTTTCTGCAGAACCGCTGCCCAGCCATTCAGTCCCTAATTTGTAGCAGTGCATGGGATTCTTCTGTCCTAAGTGCAGGACTCTGCACTTGTCCTTGTTGAACCTCATCATATTTCTTTTGGCCCAATCCTCTAATTTGTCTAGGTCCCTCTGTATCCTGTCCCTACCCTCCAGCGTATCAACCACTCCTCCCAGTTTAGTGTCATCTGCAAACTTGCTAAGGGTGCAGTCCACACCATCCTCCAGATCGTTAATGAAGATATTGAACAAAACCGGCCCCAGCACTGACCCTTGGGGCACTCCACTTGATACCGGCTGCCAACTAGACATGGAGCCATTGGAGACATGGAGCTCATAATGAATGAGTCTTTCTGAAAACCTCCAATTTCACAGAATATACAGTCAATCAGCCTAGCTTTTATAATAAATGCTGGATGTCACCATCAGTGATGGAAGAACCATTATGCTGAGTGCAGTTGTGTTCACATGGCCGGATTGAGATCAAAACAATGAAATGAGAGACGAATAGACGAAATTTTTCTCTATGGCTTTTCAGAGGAGCCTATTATATGAACCAGCATACAACGAGCCAATTAAACTTAACTAATTATCAATTGGAACAGCTCCCATCCTTCAGCCTTCTTCTCTGTTTTTCTCAGAAAAGTAAAGAAGTAGAATTTCTTCCTGCAGTTCTGTTGCAATAACATTTATGCTGTATGAGCCAAATCCCAAGAGGGTCTGTGCACCTACAACTCAGTCCTTCTCCGGATTCATCCTTCTGTTTCTAATCAGCTGAAGATCTAATTTAGCTCTCTTCCTGGTTCCAAAAACTGGGCATGTGAGGCTATGTGCCACCTGGGTTCCTGGCACATATAGTAAAGTTGAAACTATGATACCAATAAATATGGCAAGTTTCTGCATAGCAGGTTACATTTGTTTTTGTTTTTGAGGGTGTTTCTTCATGTATTTTCTGTCATTCAGGGTGATATAGGTTCTTTCTGCACAAATTATGCTTATTACAAGCAGTTGTTTTTATATTATTATAATAGAAGCAAGTAGGTGCCTGGACCAGACCAGGGCTCCATTGTACATATAGATGCTGAGACACAATCCCTGGTGTTTCGCTGCTGTGTAGGCTTTCGGGCTGAGGTTGGAGCCCAGGCTCTAGGACCCCCTGCAGGGTGGGAGGATCCCAGGGCTCCAGCCCAAGCCCTGTGAACCCAAGTCAGCTGGCACAGGCCATTTGTGAGTTTTTCTTTACTGTGTAACATCCCGTAAATGGACAAGCCAGACTAGGGGCAGAAAGGGAAACAGACGTGAAATGACTTGTTTGACGTCACAACTAAGTTAGTGACAAGCTGGGAATAGAACCCATGTCCCCTGGCTACCAGTCTGGTGCCCTCTCTACTATACCACACGTCTTTCTTTTCCAAAACTTGCAATGATCGTCCGCTCTACTCTGTGCTGGTTAGGCCTCAACTGGAGTATTGTGTCCAGTTCTGGGCACCGCATTTCAAGAAAGATGTGGAGAAATTGGAGAGGGTCCAGAGAAGAGCAACAAGAATGATTAAGGGTCTAGAGAACATGACCTATGAAGGAAGGCTGAAGGAATTGGGTTTGTTTAGTTTGGAAAAGAGAAGACTGAGAGGGGACATGATAGCAGTCTTCAGGTATCTAAAAGGGTGTCATAAGGAGGAGGGAGAAAACTTGTTCATCTTAGCCTCTGAGGATAGAACAAGAAGCAATGGGCTTAAACTGCAGCAAGGGAGGTTTAGGTTGGACATTAGGAAAAAGTTCCTAACTGTCAGGGTGGTTAAACACTGGAATAAACTGCCCGGGGAGGTTGTGGAATCTCCATCTCTGGAGATATTTAAGAGTAGGTTAGATAAATGTCTATCAGGGATGGTCTAGACAGTATTTGGTCCTGCCATGAGGGCAGGGGGCTGGACTCGATGACCTCTCGAGGTCCCTTCCAGCCCTAGAATCTACGAATCTATGAGACCCTGTTGTTTGAAAGATGTTTTGTTTTCTGTGGAGCTGTCTTTTTTTTACCTGCTTTTAAGCACCACTTAATTCGCTGGAGAGAATACTGTCAAGTACTATTAAGCTTTTACTCCTATTTCCCACCCGGATATGAGTCTCTGAAGCTCGTTCTGAGAGGTCTTTAGGACTGGGGCTTCCAACAGGTATCTTCCCTATGCTAATGCAGAATGTTACTCGCGAGGCTCCAAGGGTTTATTTTTCTCTAAACAACAAATATTACAACGTACAAAAAACTACATTAAAAGAACCTTGTTTGCAAAGTCAAGCACTCAAAAGTTAGAAAATGCCAGTATTCAGGTTGCCTGAGCAACCTTAATTTGCCCCCCTTGTGGATATGCATTATGATACCATCTTTAATTACATGGTCACATACGGTTTTTTCCAGAGGACCCCTGTAACCTTAATTCAAGTATTTCCTAGCTTTTGAGTGCTGGACTTCACAACTTTAATAACGGTCTTTTAACTTAGTTTTTTGTGGGTTATTTACTAGGGTTTTATAAAAACAAATGGAAAAAATGACGTTCTGTCATGTTGGCATCATATTGACATCCACATGGTTTATCACCGGGGTGGAGTCTTTAAATATACTCCACAGACCTCTTCCACTTGAGCTAGCAGGGTAACTGATAGCAACAGGTCATGTGGACCAGCACTAGAAAGAGAAGAGAGACACTTTTGGTAGTGGGTATCACAGATATCTGCTGTGAACAGAGGATCGGTGAGACTCCGGAATCTTGGGTTCCATTCCAGGCTATGGAGGGAAGTGTGCTGTAGTGGTCACAGACTCTTTTGCCCATTTTCCCCAAAGTTTAACCCCTTCTGCCCTATCCTCTCCAACCTGTCCCAGTCCTGTTTCGTCTTCATCCTGATCCCATTCTCCTTGCCTACCCAGGGTTAGTCTCCACTATTTTGGAGGAATAGTAAAAGGCACAGGCCACCTTCCTGTCAAATTTCAGGTCCCTGGTCCAAAATATCAGGGCTGTAGAGCTTCTTAAAGAAAAAGTCACCAGAATTTTTGAGGATTGCAAAATGTAAATTTCTCTAGTTTAGTTCTCAGAAGAAGCTGAACTATTTTGATGGAAACTTTCCAAAAAATTCACCCTGAGGCAGACAGACCCAGCATGGAATATTTCAGCCCAGATGGTTGATAAAGTTAAAAACAACTGCAAAAATGTTTTATAATAGGAAGTGACAGGCAATCTCACTACTAGGTGGTGCAGCCAGTCCTGCCCATAATATAATTACTGCAGCAGAATGCTCACTGAGTTCTCTGGTTTATTAATCAGTACCTGCATCAAGCTCCATTGGTTAGAATGGAACTTTTTATGAGTTTATCTACACATGAAAATTAATCCAGAATAAGGTGTGTAAATGTAGAGTGGATTAACTATTCTTGATTAATTTCCAAAGTGGATTAAGCTCATTCAGAATATTTCTGATTAATTCTATGTGTGGATGCTGTTACTCCAGAATAAGAGCATCCGCACAAGGAATCAGAAATGACTGTTCCAGAATAACTCCCCACGTAGATAAGTCCTCTTATGTTTGTTCAGTGTCCTAGCAAAATGTGATGCTGGCTGGTAGGTGCTATAACAGGGATTGGCAACCTTTGGCATACGGCCCGCCAGGGTAAGCCCCTTGGTGGGCTGGGCCGGTTTGTTTACCTGCCGCGTCTGCAGGTTCGGCCGATTGGGGCTCCCACTGGCCGCGGTTCACCGTTTCAGGCCAATGGGTCTGCGGGAAGCGGCGGCCACCGCATCCCTCGGCCCGCACCACTTCCCTCAGCCCCCATTGGCCTGGAACGGTGAACTGCGGCCAGTGGGAGCCATGATCGGCTGAACCTTTGGACGCGACAGGTAAACAAATTGGCTCGGCCCGCTAGGGGGCTTATTCTGGAGGGCCACGTGCCATCCCTGTGCTATAATAATAGTAATAGGCAGAATAAATGTTTTTTTTTGTTTGTTTTTCAATCAATGCAAAAATTTCAGCTGGACTGATTTAGACCAAAGTGCAATCAACAAACAATTCACTTTTTCTATAATTCTCCCTCAAGTTTGATAGGTATTTGTCCTCCACAGAAATGCATAATTACCTTTTATGTATTCTAAAAATTAATATACAGAAAGTCTTCAATTGATTATCAGAGGTCCCATGTAGGCTGGCTGTTTCATTACTGGGAGTTTAAGTGAGCTATAAATATGTTTTATGTCCTTTTATAAGTTCAGAGTGCCATGAAATATAATTAAAAGATTCTGGGCAGTGCAACCATAGGAACAACACAGGAAATAAACATTTGACCTTTCTTACCTTTGGTCACCAGTGAGCAATTGCTCTGTAATTTTTCTGCCTACATTACTTACTGTTTTTGGCTTTAATACAAGAAGAAAAGGCCGACTGAAAACACTGAATGAGCATTCATCCTTCAAAATTCCATACCTCTTTCATCTTGAATTATTTAAGTAGTTTTCTTTAGAAGTTGCAGTGGAAAATACGAAGGTATTAAGAACCCAGCAATTACCTTTAATTATGTGGGACAACTTAGTCATGAACAAGAAGGCTATAGTTGGACTGTATTTGTTATTTCCCTTTTGTTTCTAAAAACAAAAATGGAAATCAAAGTTTATATAGCTGAAATGCAGTTTGTCTGAAACAATTCTGTTTTATTTTAGCCAAAGAACACCCATGTCAAATATAAAGAGTGCAGTGAGATGAGAAGTGAGCAATCCTTCTTTAAGTAACATTGTTCTTACTATCCATCAGCCTCTGGATTAACGTATATTGCCTTTTTATAAAATTATGCAAAATTCTGACTTTGGTTTCTATTGATGTAAGAGACAGAGCTTGGCCGATTATTTTTCATGTTTGCACACAATAATAAAGCTGACACACGGTTTAGTTCTGAGAAAATTAGATGCACTACATCAGACTGTAAAATTGCAGCCCCCAGAACATAAGAAAATAAAACAAACCCATGTTTACCATGTAAAACAGAGGAAAGAAGCTAGTGGTCAACTGAGCTAAAGCAAAGGCATTTATAAAAAAAACCCACACCTCTATTGTTTGAGTTTGTGGTTAGTTCTAAACCCTCCTATTGACTTCTAAATCCTAATTTTAAAGGGCTTCCAGGTCTGCATGCATTACACTCGGATGTTACATCTGTTGTATATCTTCACTTGTGACCATTCTCTGTAGCCATTGTGACAATTTTACAGGTCATCTAACCCAACCCAAGGTTTGGTAAGGTCAGTGCCATATAATCAGTGATGTTGGTAGGAACTTCTAAAAAGGCTGAAACTGTAGGTATAGTGGGAGTCAAAAATGTTGACTGGAAGACTCTGAAGCCATAGGTGTATGGCCTTCTGTAATTCCAAAGGGCAAAAGAAAAATCCAAGCAAGCACGGATCATTGAAATACTGGCTTTATCTAAATAGTCGTACTTCAAGAGTATAAATGAATCTAGAACAGAATACTAGTCATTTTTAGAATCTATCTCACACACTGAATAGCATTAGTATTGTAACAAAGATGTGGAAGACAGTACTTCATGATGTCAGAGGCTAATAATGGGGGTAGATTTATAAGACCATTATTACTCCCAGCTATCCCAATGACAATTGTACTGGTAACCAATTCTCTCAACTTCAGGTTGCATGATGACAGTATGCAATTGTCCAGAAGCAATTTACTTCTAGTCTACAGAATTGCATAGCTGGCCAGGTGTATTGTGCTTTTCACTTTTCTCTGAAGTATAAGGAATAGGTTACTGCTACAGAGAGAGTACTGAAACAGATTGATCAAGAGTCTGATCAGGCATAGCAACTTCTATATTTATAACCTTTCTGCCCTTACTTGTAAATAGAGAGATACAGCCCTCATTTTGATTGTCCTTTTTATATAGCATAAAACAGTCATTTTGTTTACTTAAATATGAAACTTTATTTGTAAGGATCTGATGCAAAGCCCACTGGAGTCTGTGGAAGAATTCCCATTGACTTCAATGGCTGTTGTATTGGGCCCTAAATGAATGATTTTAATTTTCTGTCCATCCATTACAGCTGAAATTTATACATTGTGCGGGCACCTAGTTTACAGCTCAGAAGGAAGCTCGGTGAAAGGTGACTCTCCTTTGTATTGAGAGGTCAGTTAACCCCAACAAATATATGTATAATCATCTATCCCACACCACACTCTCTCTCTTTCTCTAGGGTGACCAGACAGCAAGGGTGAAAAATCGGGGTGGGGGGTAATAGGAGCCTATATAAGAAAAAGACCCAAAAAGGGGGACTGTCCCTATAAAATGGGGACGTCTGGTCACCTTAACACACACAATTAATTAATTCAGACTCTGCAGGAGCATAGTGCTAAGTACACACAAGAAACTGGGAGACAGCACATACAAAGAAGCTGCCTGATCAGCAGTGGTAGTGTGAGGATATCTATGGAATAGATTGAGATTTATAGCCAGAGATGGGTAGAAGAGTCCTTGCGACCAGGAATAGCCCCTTTAAAGGAATAATGAACGGCAACAGCATGTCAGTGAGCAGTTTTTCCCCTTCAGAAGGATACGATGATTAATTTTCCTTAAAAGGACTAAAAAGATTGGAATCTGTGCTGTCATAAAAATTGCAGTCCTTCTGTTGTGCAATGTGTTTCAAAAGGACAACCGTTTGAGATAACGGCCGCTATCTGTGCAAGCCACAAACTGCTATGTGGATCAAATGTTTTCCTACCAGAGCGATGGGCCACAGCATGTTGATTGAGCACTTTCATCATTGTAATTGGACTGTTTGGTATTTCCTGTGCTGTACACCGAAAGCTTCCCAAACAACCCGTGAACCCTGCAGCTTCCAGCAGCAAATTTACATCAGTTCAAATCCATCCAATAAATTTCCTTTCTTACAGTCAAATCACCACAATAAATGTTATTAGTTATCTGTACTATTGGCCACTTTGCATGTAAACATCAAGCACCTATGTGTAGAGTTAACACAGAATTAAGATGTTTCATAGCAAGATTCATCTGGAAACAGCCCATGCTCTTTCTGTGCTGCTAGAGATTCAAAATGAACTGAAATAACTCGGCTTCTTAAAAACATGTACTGAGGGTTGTTTTTCTTCTGACGAGCAATTCATTCTACCAAACCCAAGTTAATGTAACTAATAATATAGATTGCTGGATACAGATAGTTCAACAATGAAATGGTAGCTCATCAACTCCTGTTAGCAATGAATTGTTCTGTAACATCCTATGAAATTAATGAAACTAATATCCAAGGAACAATTTATAATTGCTGTATGGCAGTGAAACGTGGGCACTGACGAAGAGAGAAGAGCAACGGCTGTTGGTAGCTGAAAGGGCAATGAAACGAGCTGTGTTGGGAATCTCCCTTCTGGATTGTATACCAAATGAAATCATCAGAGAACGCAGCGGTGTGAAAGATATTGTCGTGGAAAGCAGACATAACAAGATGCAATGGGCGGGCCACACAGCACGGCTCACGGATAACAGGTGGACCGCAATCATTGCTGAGTGGTACCCGCGAGAACAGAAAAGACCCCCCGGTCGGCCTCCAAGAAGATGGGAAGATGACATTGTTAAACATTTTGGACGAATGTGGAGAAGAAAGGCAAGAGTGCGAGAAGAATGGCAGACGTGTTGTGATCGGCGCAGTCTTAATGACAGCTGAAGTCCGATCGATCCAGGTGATTTACAGACATAATCATAGGCGCCGACTCCGTGGGTGCTCCGGGGCTGGAGCACCCACGGGGAAAAATTGGTGGGTGCTCAGCACCCACCGACAGCTCCCCGCCAACACCGGGGCCCGCGCCTAGCTTACCGCAGCACCGGGCGATGTTGCGGGGCCCCGCCCCCGACGCCGGGCGACGTTGTGTCGGCGTCAGGGGCGGGGCCCCGCAACGTCACCCGGGGGCAGGGGCAGGGCCGGAAGTCAGTTTCTGTGGCTATAATGAAATAATATTTGCAAAACGAGTACACCATGCTTTGTGTGACGAACGTAGTGAGCCTACTATCATATTAGTCTATCGTAGACACAATCAACGTTTTTGTCCTCCATTGTAAGCAAGAGAAATCTGTAGAGAAAATTCTTTCTCTCTAAGGAGTAGTTCTTGTGCTCAATTTTTTCCCCCTCAACACACTCCCAAAATTATGATTGCCATGTGTATGAACCTAGTACAAATTCACTGGTTTTAGACTCCTAAGAATACATGGAACTGATCTAAAAGTCCCTGGAACCAGTATCGAGGTATCATTGATATCTAGACTTCTTTAGTTTTCCTTCAGACTCCTGAAGGAGTGTCATGCTTTATCTTTCCAAAATGCCACACAAAACAGAGGACTTCTACCAGATAGCCTAGTAGATAGAGTACTCACCAAGGGGGTGTGAGACGGGGGTTCAAATCCCCCCTCTGCTGGCTGTGGAGCAGGGACTTGAGCCCACATCTTCTGCATCCCATGTAAGTGCTCTAACCACAGGGATTGTGAGGCAGTCTGAGGTGGGGTGTTTCTCCTGTTGAAGCTGTTCCACTTTGTATAAAATACTTAAATATTCATTGCACCAAAGACCTGGAGATTGACTCTATAGCCCAGTGGTTAGGGCACTCACCTGGGAAATGGGAAACCTGGGTTCAAGTTCCTATTCCATATCCGGCTGAGAAGGGATCTAAAGCTGGGTCTCTGACATCCTGGCTCAGTGCTCTAACCACTGAGCTATTGGGTATAAGGGCACATTGTGGTACCACCTGTGATGGCTTGACCCTCCTCCCCCCCCCAACCTGGGTGCCACCTGATGTACTGGGGTACCACTGAGCCCCCCTGTTCCACCAGGCTGGGCTCCCTTACACTGCCCTGCTGAACCAGGCCCTCAAGCTGCCTCCAGCACAAACACAGTGAGGGACACAACCAGCTGCAGAAAGACACAGACACTGCGATTAGCTCTGCATGGGAAGACTCGGCTGGGGAATTACCCAGCACTCAAGTGCACACTTCTGGAGTGTAAACCCAAAATTGTATTGTCTTGTGCTGCACAGGGGACTGTATAGGGTACGCTAATTGGAATTTGCCCCCTTCCTCAAGGTGGAGGAAGATGTGCACAACTTTTTGCCCCCCAGTTATGAATTTCACAAACTGGTTTTAGAGACAACAAAAACACGTTTATTAACTACAAAAGATAGAAGTGAGTATAAGAGATTGCAAACAGATCAAAGCAGATTACTGAACAAATAAAACAAATATGCAAACTAAGCTTAATACATTAAAGAAACTGGTTACAAGTAGTAATTTCTCACCCTAATTGTTGCTTTAGGCATTTCTTTCACAGACCAGACACCTTTTCCTGGCCTCAGCTCTCCCCCGCACCCCCGTCCCCGCTTTTGTCTTTCATTTCTTAAATGTTTCCAGCAGTCATCCTAGGTGGGGATTCAGTGAAGAATGAACCCGGATTAACTCACTTCCCTACCTTAAATAGGATTTACATATACGGGGAGTCCTTTGTTTCCTGTTTGATTCCCACCCCCTATTAGTGGAAAAATACTAGTAGTCCAAGATGGAGACCAGTACCAGGTGACATGACCTGCAGTGTCAAAGCAGCCATGAGTAAGGCTACGTTTTAATTATGGGTATGTTTAGTAAAAGTCACGAACAGTAAACAAAAATTCACGGCCCGTGACCTGTCCATTACTTTTACTAAAAATATCCGTGACTAAAACTTGGGGAGAGGGGCTACCCGGGGGCCCCGCAAGTCCTGGGAGAGGGCGGCCTGGATGCTATGGGGGTGCAGGCAGTGGCCTGTGGCCCGGGAACCTTACTGGTGCTGGGAGGGGGGTTGTCAGGGCTGGTAGGCTCCCTACCTCGCTTTGCGCCTCCCTCCCCTCCCCACAGCAGCAGCAGAGTTTGGGTGTGGGAGGGGGCAGGAGGTTGGGGCACAGGACGGGATGAGACAGGCTCTGGGTAGCGCTTACATGGGGGGCTCCCCGGAAGCGGTGACATCCCCCTTACTCAGCTGCTAGGCGGAGGCGTGGCCAGGCTGCTCTGCGCGCTGCCTCTGCCTGCAGGCACCGCCTCCACAACTCCGGGAACCACGGCCAATGGGAGCTGCAAAGCCAGCGCTCTGGGTGGAGGCAGTGCGCAGAGCTGCCTGACCATGCCTCCGCCTAGCAGCTGAGTGTGGGGAATGTCGCCGCTTCCGGGGAGCCCCCAGGTAAACATCACCCAGAGCCCATCTCACCCCGTCCCATGCCCCAACCCCTTGCCCCCTCCCACACCCAAACTCTGCTGCTCGTCAGGAGGATGTGGGGTCCTGAGACCGCCTCAGCAGCGGCTGGCGCATCTGGCTGAGGGGCTGCCTGATCTGTCCCTGAGCCAGGCGCACCAGCCACTGCAGAAGTCACAGAGATCACAGAAAGTCACGGAATCCGTGACCTTTGTGACAAACTCGCAGCCTTAGCCCTGAGTCAAAGGTTGTTTGCAGCATCCCAGGAAGGTGGGAGATTAGCAGCTTCAAAGTCCTATTGTTCTCCCTAATGGCCCATCCAGGCTGATTGCATTCTGTGTTGTGGGCGTTCCCCAGGTGTAAACCCACTTGTAATTGTTACATAGTTAATATTCCTAACTTCAGACACAGAAATATACGTGCATACAAATTGGATAATTATATTCAGTAAATCATAACCTTTCCAATGGTACCTCACATGACCCATCTTGCATAGAACACTTAGAATCTTAGCTATGCTATATTCATATCGTAACAGTATCTCTAAGTAGTATATGGGGGTGGGGGTTAGTGTCACACCACCACTGTTGCTTTTCATAAAAAGGGGCTGATCTGGCTTAGGCACGTAACTCCAGGAGAGGTTCACAACTGGCTCACTCCAGGAGATAGGTTCCTAACTCTCTCTGAGGGGCAGGTCTTAGGCCACGGCATTTCCTATTGGCTGTGGAGATTCCCTACTGAGCATGCTGGCGTTTGTGAATCTCATTCTCAGGTGTCTAACTCTCCCTGTGCAGTGTCCAGGGTGCCTCACTTGTGGCTGTGGATTCCACTGGACAGCATGGCAACTAAAGACAGGCATTGCCATGCTAAGCCTAGCCTAACCCTTCGTCTCCGTTCTAATAGCACTTCCCTACTTCACTGGGGTTTTGTGAGGGTAAATACATAAAAGATTGGGAGGTGCACTAATGGGGGCTGTATAGGTACCTGAGGTAGATCGTCTTTTTTGTGGTGGGAAGGGACAGAATGGATAAATGGTAACATTACAGTATAGATTGTCCCTGCTTTAAAAAAAAAAAAAAAAAGTCGACTCATGCAGTAACAAATGGAGATCTTGTTAAGAAACAGCAATTTTGTGCACGCATGCCTCTTCCTCTTCTCTTTTGCATTTGTCCCTATTCCCACTCCATTCCAAGCTAAAGCAGGTGATTTTTTTTTTTTCATATAACCCAAAATAACCAGAAAGCAGATTCAATACATGTATGTACAAATAGCCAGTAAGAGAAAGAGGAGCTGAGGTGCATCATCAGATCTCTGGTGACTAAGTTGCAGGGTCAGATAGTCATGCTTCTAGCAAATGATCACTTTTCACAGCCACTTACTTGCTGTGCTTTCCTATCGCTATCCTGGTGACTGGAGTCTACAACTAAGGGGATGTCTTCACTACCAATGTTAAAGCGCTGCCGCAGCAGTGCTTTATGTGGCTTTGTAGTCGCTGCACCACAGCGCTATAAAAAACCCACCTCCACGAGGGGAGTAGCTACCAGCGCTGGGAGCCACGGCTACCAGCGCTGGGAGCCACGGCTACCAGCGCTGGTGCACTGTCTACACTGTCACTTTACAGCGTTGAAACTTGCAGCGCTCAGAGGGGTGTGTTTTCACACCCCTGAGCGAGACAGTTGCAGTGCTGTAAAGTGGCAGTGTAGTCAAGGCCTGAGACACGTTTTTTTCTTCTCCTAATTTCAGAGCAGGAAAATAAAAATAATGTGCGTAGTCCTGCCATTGTTCTACACACAGTTTCCACTGAAGTCAACGGGAGTTTTCGCTGAGGCTGGAGAACAAAAACAGGCTGAGACAGGCACAACGGTCACAATTAAGACATTTCCTAAGCTGTGAAGTACAAGTAACAATCTGAAGTGTATCTGTAAATGGACTGTGCTAAAAGGAAACTATAAACCTATAGGAAACAAAGCATTCTATATCTTTCATTATCTATAGTAGATATTTTGGGTAGGAAGACTGCAAATATATATACTAGAAAGAAATTTACATAGCGAGATCTTTCCAGACAACTGCACATCATAGTGCTGTTCAGATATGTTTTGGTGAGTTGCTTTCATACATAGGATAAGAAACTCAGAATAACAATAAAATGAAGAAAGTGAATTTCACATTAATTCTGGAACACAGAGAGCCCCCCCCCCACACACACACACACCTCTTACCCACACGGGGGGCAGCCCAAGGGCCCCCTCTCCCCTGCATGCATGGGACTGGCTCAAGCCCCCCCGCCGGCTACCCGTGGGGCTGACCCGAGGCCCCCCTCTTCTCCCCGCACGTGGGACCGGCCCAAGCCCACCTGCCCGGCCGCCTGCGTGGTGATGGCCCTGCCCAAGCTTCTCTCCCAAGCCCTCCCTTCCGTGCAGGGCTGGCGTTGCCGTTTACCCCTCTCCCCCCCCCCACATTCATTTGCACCCACTAAGGGTCGCACCCCACTTTTTGGGCAAAACTGCATTTGTCCAGTTTGTTCTTGCCAGCTGATGATCAGTTGGCAAGAGCAAATGGGACAAATGCCCAGATCTGCCAAAAAAGTCGGGGCGTCTGGGACAGGGCTTAAAAAAGGGACGTATTGTCACCCTACCAATACCTGTATGCTCCTTTGTTAGTTCTTAGCTGCAAAAGAAACCATTTTGATGGAAGGGAACTGCTTTTGCATTTCAGTTGGGACTTTCCCCCAATGCAAGAAGTAACTTAAGGCCGTCTAGGAAAGATTAGATTTCTTACTGAGGCAAGATAGCCTGCGTCCCATCTTCAGAAAGGGGTAGTGACAGCTGAGCTCCTTGAATGCACAAGTGACTTTGTGGCACAGCTGGCATAATTTGGATGTTTAGGAGGACGCACAACTTTTCATCACAGCCTGCGCTAAGTGATCTTGGCCGGAAACACATGACCAGATGGCATTAGAGCTGTTTTGCCCGTAAGATTACAAAGTGCCACTGTTCACAGTCTCAGCAGCTGAGAGACTAAATTACTTGTGCAGCCAGGCAGTGTTCTTGCAAACTTATTTTCCTGATATATGCGCAGCCTTTAGGTTTGTCATGAGTATACCTTCAACATAAACATACATCAGGCCTTACCAAGAGCTTGTTTGATCTCTCCGCACCAAGCTGCTTTGTTCTGAAACCAGTCAGGTTTTGCTCCCTGGTCCTTTATTTCCCCACATGCTTACTTTCCGCCTAATGTAGTCTTTTTACTGTTCTTCACCCTACTCTGTTGTATTGACTGTAGTGTGTACTTCTCACTACATACTTTTATATATATACTTACTTAGGCCTTCATTAGCTGTGAAGAATGTTGTGGTGCTGTTGTATGGAACATGCTATAACAAATAAATAGCATTACATTCTAAGATGTTGGTATGCAGATGACAGTGATCTCTCTCTATTCTGGTCAGAACCTTCAGATTCTGACTAGGGTGTGCATCAGAGGCGAAGGATTAAGGAGCTCTTCAGTGATCATCTCAACGTAGATAATGCATGCAGAAACTTTTCTTGATCAGCTAAGGAAGAGGTGTTATCTGATACTGAAGGCAGGTTTAGGGGAGCTATACAAGATTTATGGGAACAACCTGTACCTAGGAAGGACACTACATATTTTGGGCTTTCACTGGCAGGAGGCCTGGCATTCGAAATGACCAGTATACTTTTCCTGGGGGGCAAAACAATTAGCTTATCTTACAGGTCTAATGGCAGCAACCTATGTTGCAAGTTTAATGTCTGAAAATCTCTGCCTTTGCTGGAATCCTTTGAAATGTAAATATAAAGAATTCTATTTCCAGGCCCACTAACCCTGGTTAAGTAACAACCACATTAACTCTTGGGAATATGATTTTAGATGAACAGAAATTGTTTTCTTTCTTACCAGACATTTTCCAAGAAAACAAACATACGCGCACACACGTACGTACGTTTGCTTACTGCCAATGATTTTCTGTGCCATGGACATTATGTATGTTAGCTCTCTCGAATATGCATTGATTCAAAGTAACCTGACAAACACTAATAGGTATGTAGTGCCATGTATAATAGTCAATGAGAGCTTATTAACATTCATTTATCTAGAGCATGAGTATCTGTAAAAGTTAGCAATCTACGGTAAGCCTCAGTTCAGAAATCGTTCAAGACCTGTTTCTCTTTCTCAGTATAAAGGTGCCTGAAAGTGGAAGTAAATTACAGATACACCCATTTTAAGGATCCTTTGCACTGACAAAGTAGTGTAAATGGGAACCAGATGCCAAAGTTGTTGGTTGTTTTTTTTTTTAAAAAAGTCTAATTGGTTGGGTGATGTAGCTGCTTTTTTCATGCCTTGTGGGAATTTTTTCTCATTATAGTAAGTGGTGGTGGTTGGTTTTTCTAAGGACATGGCTACACTTGCGAGTTAGAGTGCATTAAAGCAGCCCAGTGCGCTCTAACTCACGTCGCGTCCACACTGGCAAGGCATGTAGAGCGCTCTGACTCCGCGGCTAGAGTGCTCCTGGTAATCCACCTCAGCGAGTGGAATAACATTTGATGCGCCCCTGCTGGAGCACCGCAGCGCCAGTGTGGATGCCCTGGTCTGTTAATGTGCTCTGATTGGCCTCCAGAAGTGTCCCACAATGCCTGTTCTAGCCACTCTGGTCATCAGTTTGAACTCTGCTGCCCTGCCCTCAGGTGACCAACTGTCAGACCTGCCCTTTAAATTCTCTGGGAATTTTGAAAATCCCCTTCCTGTTTGCTCAGCAGGCGTGGAGTGCTCTCAGCAAATCTTTCCAGGTGCCCATGCCTCCATGTGCCAGGCAATCCCCAGCATGGAGCAATGGCGAGGTGCTGGACCTCATTAGTGTTTGAGGGGAGGAAGCTGTCTAGTCCCAGCTGCGCTCCAGCCGTAGGAATTACGATACCTTTGGGCAGATATCAAGGACATGATGGAAAGGGGCCATGACCAGGATGCACTGCAGTGCAGGGTTAAAGTGAAGGAGCTGCGGAATGCCTACTGCAAAACCCGCGAGGCAAACGGCCGCTCCGGTGCTGCCCCCGCGATCTGCTGTTTCTACGAAGAGCTGGACGCGATACTTGGGAGTGACCCCACGTCCACGCCGAAGACCACCATGGACACTTCAGAGCCCAGTCCAACAAGGCAGGAGGAGCAAAGTGGGAGCGAGGGTGCTGAGGCAGAGAAAGACACCCCGGAATCCCTAGATGCATGCAGCCAGGAGCTGTTCTCAAGCCAGGAGGAAGGTAGCCAGTCACGGCGTCCGGTGCTTGTAGAAGGACAAACATCAGAGGAGGTTCCCGGTAAGTGGCTTTTATTTTGGGAAGGAAGTTATTTGGTGAGGGCTCTTGGGGCAAAGAGAGTTAGCGCTGCATGCATGCATGCCTAGATGCGGAATAGGGTATTGATGTGCTCTCACATTGCGGTAATCGGCCTCAATGATCTCTTCAAAGGTCTCATCCAGAACTTGGGCAATGCATTTGCACAGGTTTCTTGGGAGAGCCACTGTGGCCCTTGTCCCAGTCAGGCTAACATGTCCGTGCCACTTTGCTGTGAGGGGCGGGGGGACCATTGCTGCACACAGGCAAGCTGCATATGGACCAGGGCGGAAGCCGCATTGTAGTAGAAGACCCTCCCTTGCTTCCCAGGTCACCCTCAGCAGCGAGATATCTCCCAGGACGAACTCCTGTGGAAAGTGTGTGGACAGTGTTCAGTATAGGTGCCCCCTGCAACTGTTGGCTCTCCCCAAAGCACAGAAACCCAGAGGGCAGTACAGCCATGAAACAGTCAGTCCCGCTTGACCCTGTGCTTACTCATCATTTTGGGGCTCCCATGGGTTATGTGCACTCGCTTTGGGACGGGCAAATTATGCTATTGTGTAGATTTTGCTTGCCCTCCTTAAGTACGAGGGAATCATTGCTTTGTCTGGTGTGAACAATGCTGCCTCTGTTAAGTGTTGCATTTACAGATGTAACTTTGAGATCTCAGCCGTCCGTGTTATCACCAGCCGAGAGACTGCAAAGAATCAGGAAGAGTCCACGTAGAAGCAAAGAAGACATGCTGCGTGAAGTAATGCAGCAGTCATTTAACGAGAATCTAAAAGTGCAGGAGTGGAGGGAGAGTGAACGGAGGATCTGCCGGCAGAATGAGAAGCGTCGGCACAAAAGTGCGAAGCTCCGGCAGCAAAGCACAGATCGGCTGATAAGCATCATGGAGCACCAAGCGGACTCTATCCAGGCGTTCGTAGCCATGCAGGCAGAGCACTACCGCGCCTGCCCCCTCTGCAGCCATTGTCCCAAAACTCTTTCCCTTGTGCCCCCATGTCACCTCCAACCCACTTTCCCCAACATCCGGGTTCTTATCGCCACCAGCTGCCTCCAACACCTGTAGCTTCACCACCCAGCCCTGCAAACTACAACCCTTACCCACTGCACTCAACCCCCATCACCATGCATTATAGCCATCCTGAAGTGCAGCACTCATTGCACAGCATTCCAGACAGGAAGGCTGAGTATGAGAACAGGACATACGCAAATCTGTGATTGTACCATTCCCCTCCCCACCCCCTTACCCTTTCTGTTCCCCAAGCAGTTGTGTTTCTTTTCAATAAATGGATTTTTTGGCTTTGAAAACATGCTTTATTATTGCATAAAGTAAAAGATACCTTAGCCCAGGAAAGCAACAGGCACTGCAAGTCAGCATAGCAAACACAGATTCCTACTAACATTGGAACCACTGCACTTCACACACGTTATTGGTGGCTTTCAGCCTCAAATTGCTCCTTCAAGGCATCCCTAATCCTTGCAGCCCCGCCCTGGGCCCCTCTAATAACCCTGCTCTCTGACTGTTCAAATTCAGCCTCCAGGTGTTGAACCTCCGAGTTCCATGCCTGAGTGAATCTTTCACCCTTCCCTTCACAAATGTTATGGAGGGTACAGCACACAGATATAACTGTGGGGATACTGTGATCGGCCAAGTCCAGCTTCCCACACAGAGAGCACCAGTGGCCCTTTAAACGGCCAAAAGTACACTCCACAGTCATTCTGCACCGGCTCAGCCTGTTGTTGAACCACTCCTTGCTGCTGTCACAGCTCCCTGTGTAGGGTTTCATGAGCCACGGCATTAAAGGATAAGCGGGGTCTCCAAGGATCACAATGGGCATTTCGACTTCTCCTACGGTGATCTTCTGGTCTGGGAAAAAAGTCCCGACTTGCAGCTTCCTGAACAGGCCAGTGTTCCGAAAGATGCGTGCGTCATGCACTTTTCCGGACCAGGCTGCATTAATGTCAATGAAACGCCCACAGTGATCCACAAGCGCCTGGAGAACCATAGAGAAATACCCCTTCCGGAGGCTAGGTGGGCTGGTGCCAGAATTGGAATATGCATCCCATTTATCGCCCCTCCGCAGTTAGGGAAACCCATTTGTGCAAAGCCAGCCACAACGATGTCATGCACGTTACCCAGAGTCACGGTTCTTCTGAGCAGGATGCAATTAATGGCACTGCAAACTTGCATCAACACAATTCCAATGGTAGACTTTCCCATTCCAAACTGGTTAGCGACCGATCGGTAGCTGTCTGAAGTTGCCAGCTTCCAGAGTGCAATAGCCACCCGCTTCTCCACCATCAAGGCAGCTCTCAATCTCATATCCTTCCGCCGCGGGGTGAGGGCGAGCTCATCACACAGTCCCATGAAAGTGGCTTTTCTCATCCGAAAGTTCTGCAGCCACTGCTCATCATCCCAGACTTGCATGACGATGTGATCCCACCACTCAGCGCTTGTTTCCCGAGCCCAAAAGCGGCGTTCCACAGTGGTGAGCATGTCCATGAAGGCCATAAGCAATCTCGTGTCGTATGCATTACTCAAGTCGATATCATTGGAGTCCTCACTGTCAGTTTGGATCTTAAGGAGTAACTCCACTGCCAAACGTGACGTGCTGGTGAGACTCGTCAGCATATTCCTCAGCAGTTCGGGCTCCATTTCCCGCAGACCAAAAGGGAAGACAGAGTGCACAGCACAAAAAACGTTGAAAGATGGTGTCAAACGTGGATGGAAGCACAGGGATTGCTGGGATGCGAACCGATGCATCACGGGGCATTGGGACAGGACCCAGAATGTCCCCAGCCCCTCCACCTCCTTCCCACAAGCCACAGCGCCAGAATGGGAAGAGGTGGTCGGTGGGATAGCTGCCTATAATGCACTGCTCCCAAAGCCGCTGCAAGTGCCGCAAGTGTGGCCACGCCAGTGCACTTGCAGCTGTCAGTGTGGACAGACTGCAGCGCTCTCCGAAGGCTGGTTTAACTCAAAGCGCTCTACATCTGCAAGTGTAGCCAGGCCCTAAGTAACCCTCACTTATCTTGACTTAACGCTTCTAAATTGTCAATATGAGTCCGTTTGTACCATTGTCAGTTTGCTCCAAAAAGCATTGGGTTCCTCTAATGCTGTAATGCCTGTTTATATTTAAGCATCTTTTTCAATAGCTTAATTAGAGGTAATTTCACAAAGCATATGGCTCCCATTCAGTGCAGCATTCCTAATCCGGGGAGAGCACTCAAGCATGTGCTTAAATGTTTTCCTGAATCAGGGCCAGATACTGATTGTTACTTCATAGACACCATTTACCACATATTCACCCCTGTTAAAAATAAATAAATAGGTGTCCTTTTTGGTGATTGCACTTTTTGTGAATGACTTTTTACTGAAAAAGTAATTGGTAAAATCATTTAAAAATATTTTACTGTAACAGGTGTTTACCATTTGATGTTATATTGCACATATATTTTTCTTTATTGCAGCAAAAGTGTTTAGCTTTCAGTCAGCCTCTTAAAAGCTTCCAGAGAGTTCTGTTAAGTTGACCTGAACATTTTAACATATTACCTAAATACAATCAAGAGTCTTGAAATCCAGATTTGTCATAAGGTTTGTATTATTGCGTCTCATACCCATGCCTATCTATTTTTCAGACAGAATTTGGTAATCTCTAATAAACCCTGGAAGGTATTTAGTTGTTATGGTTTGACTTAATATGCTCTAAAAATGGCTAGCAATAAATCCATTCATTTCCATGTAAAGGAAACAGGATTGGAATGGTGGACCTTTTATACTTCCCTCGAGGGATGAGCTAACGAATGCAATGTATTTGTATGGATCTAACATACAGATGTTAATTTGTTGTGAGGAGGGGAATTAAAAATACTGTTCTGTTTTCTGAAGAAGAAGTGTATTTCAATAGTGGGAACCACATGTTAGGTTATACTGATGGGAGTGGGGGAGAGAGAGAGAAATGGGAGTTCAGATTACTAATACCACATCAGCAGATAAAGAATTATTATACATTGTTTGCAGTGTTATTGTAGCCATGTTGGTCCCAGGATATATGAGAGACAAGGTAGGCGAGGTAATATATTTTATTGGACCAACTTTGGTTGGTGGAAGAGACAAGCTTTGCAGCTACACAGAGCTCTTCTTCAGGTTTGGAAAAGGTAACCAGGGGAGCACAGCTGGTAGGAGAGAGAAGGGAGTAAAAAGTACCCAACTAAGTAATTGCATGGTAGGGGAAATGTGAGCTATAAGGACAAAGGATGAGGATGTGAGAAGAAGATGGGGAACAGGAGAGAAGCAGAGGGTAAAAAGAAGACCAAAGGATTAAGGAACCTTCTGGCTTTCTCCTGTTCCTCAAATGTTCCTACTGCATGTTTTTGCTCTTTCCTTGAACCTGGGAGCAGTCTGGAACGTATTGGCTGAAATGCCGTTTAGATCATGTCTGCCAGACACAATGGATTTCTTCCAATATGGCATAGGTATGGGTACTTAAGAGCCATAAATAGTTTAAAAGTTGTGAGTTGTTTGCAGAAGAGGCACTAAAGCATCCTACTTGAGAGATGTGTGGGAGACATGCATAGTCTGAACGTCAGACTGTGGAGGAGGGAGATGTGGACACTCCAGGGGTGTCGACAGGGATGGGACAGTTCGGCGGAGAATGGAAACAGTGGTCTGTGTTGTAATGGTGGAGTCTTAGTAGCTAATTTTGACCTAGTTGAGCAGGTAACTGGAAATGTAAAATTCTGTCCCAAGCTCTGCAGATGTTTTCCTGTAGTGCAGCTATTTTACTCAGCATGTGCTCAGATTCTAAGGATAGAGAAATTATTATTGTTGTTAATAAGAAGCTACTTTAAAAGATGAGTAATTAAACTTCACGCTATCCATTTCATGAGAATGACTAGAGAAGATGCCTTTCTAAGGTCTTTCTTACCCTTAGGTGGTGATGTATTTGAACGCTAACTTTGAAGTATATTCTGTCAGAGGTTTTCTGTTCCAGAGCACAGATATCGGACGCTGACACACTGCATCGCTTACTGTAGTGACACTCCTTGAAACCTTATCCAAAAGGCAAAGTCACCCAGCCAATCCTCACATATGACAGAAGGGAAAGGCTGCACGTACTGTATTGAATGCATGTCCACTGCAGCAGGAAATAAGGGAGGTGTATGTTACATTTACAGTGCGTGCTAAACTTTAAACAATGTTTTACTGTTCTCACAGTGTTGGAAGTAAAGACAAGCCCAAACCAAACCTCCAAGATAGAACAGTCTCTGTAGAATATAAATCCAGACTTTGTAAAGTGTGATACAGCATGGCCAGAAGGCAGCAGGAGAGTGATCTAGGATGAGGAGAAGCCTTATTCCCTGTAGATTAATTAAAAGCACCTGAAACCAATTCGAGCACCTGAAACCAGTCACCTGATAAAATCCCCCTGCTTCAATCAGCCAGAGGAGGAGCTGGAGCAGAGTGAGGAGGAGCTGGAGCAGAGTGGTTTGGTGGTGGAGCAGAGAGCAGTTTGAAGGAGTGAAGCAGAGTGGATTGGTGGTGGAACAAAGAGCAGTTCGAAGGAAAGTGGAGGAGAGTTTTGAGAAGAGCTGCAGCGGGCTAAGAAGACCAAGATCCTAGGTAAAGGGACACCTGGCTTGTGCAGAGGGAAGGCAGGAAGCCCCACAAGCTGAAGGTCAGGAGAGGGAAGTAGCCCAGGGGAAAGAATCACTGGTACAAGTGGTTCACCTGCTATCATAGGGCCCCTGGGCTGGGACCCGGAGTAGAGGGCGGGCCTGGGTCCCTCCCTCTCCATTCCCCTTCCCTGGGATACTAGTAGGATAGCTGTTACCCCAGTTCAGGGGCAAGAAATGGCACCCTGAAACCCCCCCACAAGAAGAGAAAGTGCGGGACCCATCATAGTACTGCCGGCAATTTGCCACAAAAGCTTGAGCTTGGCTGTACTTACAAGATAAGTTAGACTGTAGTATGCGAGCGCTTGTACCCCTGCTGTTAGCTTGTGCGTGTTTTTGTGTTAAGCAGTCAACAGATCTTTGTGAAACAAGACTATGAGAAAAGTTTTTGTTACTTTATTTGAAAAGATGAGGGGTGTAAGAAATTATTTAAAAAAACCCGCATGACACACGTACATTACCCAAAAATGTGCTAGTCATCTCACAACAAAGATATACTGCTCTGAAGAGCTTACAAAGTAGGAAAGGACGTGTTGTTACACTACCGGAAGTCAGTAATTAATGGAGAGAGAGAACAAGGAAATATCACTAAGGTAACTTGGTAGCTCAGCATGGGCTAGTGCACAGTATGGAATGTATATTTAAAGAAATAAAATACAGAGAAGGATGTTACATATGTGTGGAGCAACTGGGGGAAGTGCCGAGAAAATTGTGGGTGAAACAGACAAGCTGTATTGCTGTTATTGTGCAATGCCTTGGTGGGGTTCTCCAAATTGCCTACAGTTAGTCCCAGGGATATTTAAGAGACGCAAAGAAATTATAACAGCTGCTGAATAAAAGGTGCTTTTCATCACCATCATCATTTTTCTATAAGGAAAGCAAACACTGTTCTGTAACCTTGATGTTGGTGCAAGCAGAATCACTGCACTGTAGGCTGCTGCTCTAACCTAGGAAGAAGATTTTTAGAAATTGCTTGTTTTCAGATGAAATGTTATTAATCGTTCTAAGTAGAGCTGAACAGAGTAGTTGCTATGGCCTCTTCAGTGTGTTTCTGGAAACCGTTAGTTCCTGCTTTTGACCTTCCTTTTGGTTTTCCATATTTGTGCTACATATATTACCCGCCTTTTGATTTGGAAACTTGTGCCACCTCTGCGTGGGACAGTTTTTTTTCCTGGGCTTTTTTCAAGCCTCAAGAACATTCTGTTTTTCATCCATTTGCTCAAGACCCCATGTCACATCCACTGTCCTTCCTGTGAAGGCTTGTCCATGGCATTCTTTGGAGTCCTTCAAAGCTGCTACTTTATCTGCTGCGTGACATCCTCCAGCATGTGTTCTTGTGTCCCATAAGTCTCACGGATTAGAGATAAGTCATTTTTTTCTTTGACCTTTTCTCACGTCTGACCAACAGATCATTTCTGATAGCCTGCAGATCTTCCATGTCTGAAGAGACTTAAGATTTTGAGGAAAAACAACTTCATTTAAACATCAGCCTGAATTTCCCTTTGAGTGCATGTGTATGTGTGTGCGCATTTTAAGTTTCTCATCAGTGACAAGTAATTTTTTCAGCTCTTTGTAATCTTGTTCCTGTGGATCCCTTTCTCCCCTGGCATCCTGCCTCAGATAAATGTTCTAAAAAGATATTGAAATGTTCGTTCCTGATTTGAGTCTCAGACATTTGTAGCTGTGGTATCACCCTGCTGCAATGGTGTTATCTTTATTCATCAAACAGCATAGGGACAGTGACTGACCATAGAATTACTAAGCGGCTGTATATTTTCTCCAGTAGACTAGCATTGCAATGGGAGGTACCAACAAGCATGAGGTACATAGAAAGAGCTTGCATTCAGTACGGCTGCTCTTAACTTTGTAAGACATTTTATAGTCGTGGACCAAAACGTTTTGTTCCTGCTCACTGAGTTCTGGATCGATCTATCGGGGATCAATTTATCTCGTTTAGTGTAAACGCAATAAATCGATCCCCGATCGCTCTGCCGTAAACTCCTGTACTCCACCACGGCAATAGGCGGAAGCGGAGTCGATGGGGGAGCGGTGCCACTCACCCCGCGTCCTCACGGTGCAGGGTCAAGTCAACCTAAGATGTGTCGACTTCAGCTACGCTATTCTCGTAGTTGAAGTTGCGTATTTTAGGTCAATCCCCACTCCCTCCCCCTCCCCCCCCAGTGTAGTCAAGGGCAAAGAGTAGCCTATCAAAGACAAGGTTAAGATGTGACGCGATCATAGTTTATAAGTACCTATGTGGGGAACAGAAATTTGATAATAGAAGGCTCTTCAATCTAGAAAAGGTATAACAAGACTCAATTGCTGGAAGTAGAAGCTAGACAAATTCAGAATAGATATAAGATGCACATTTTTAATAGCAAGGGTAATTAGCCGCTGGCACAATTTACCAAGGGTTTTAATGGAGTCTTCATCACTGGACATTTTTAAATCAAGATTTAATATTTTTCTAAAACATATGCTCTAGTTCAGCTATAACTATTGGATTTCAAGCAGGAATTAATTCAGGGAATTAATTAATTGGACTGTGTTATGCCTGAGGTCAGACTAGATAATCACAATGGTCTATTTTGGCTTTAAAAATCTCTTAATCTCTGAATATGAATTCCAAAAACATTCAGAATATATGAATAGCGAAGATGTCAGGACTTGTGCCATTCTAAAAGAGAATTTAGCCAGTTACTTGAGGTAAATGTGCAGTAGCTAGATGTTTATCAGAAACTAGCTTTTTGTTGCAGAATGTCGAGGCATGGATTTAATTCTTGTTGTGTCCTGGTGTGCTTGAAAGAGCCCTCTGTGTGTTCTCTGTTTTTTAACATCTTACATCTGGTTTAAGCATCCTTTTACTGCATAGGTGTTCTACTAGAGCACTCTTGTAGTTGGCATAGTCATGCGGAACATGTCTATTTTGAAAGCTTTTCATTCGCGATTATCTTTCACACCTTATTGCCAAAAATAACCTGAGAAGAAGCAAGTTACAGCATGAAAAGTTTGCTCACTCAGCTGTAAATACTAGTACTCTGTTCAAGATTAAACTCCATGGGACTAGACAGTCTTTACTTGGCATTAACTAATATTAGTGATTTGTAACATTCATGTAAGTGCATAAACCATCAGAAGGTTTCTGGCTTTTACTGCTCAGATCAGGAAACGAACATTTTGTTTGTTCATTTATCCTTTCCAAAATCATAAGAACATAAGAACTACCATACTGGACCAGACCAAAGGTCCATCTAGCCCAGTATCCTGTCTTCTGACAGTGGCCAATGACAGGTGTTTCAGAGGGAATGACGAGAACAGGTAATCATCAAGTGATCCGTCCCCTGTCGCCTATTCCCAGCTTCTGGCAAACAGAGGATAGGGACACCATCCCTGCCCTTTCA
The DNA here is from genome assembly GCA_033296515.1 of Macrochelys suwanniensis. Lineage (NCBI taxonomy): Eukaryota > Metazoa > Chordata > Testudines > Chelydridae > Macrochelys > Macrochelys suwanniensis. The sequence continues at coordinate 43,609,179 of CM065783.1, forward strand.
TGCATTCTACTTCCTTGTCTAATTCTGTCTTTCAGAACTGTGGCTTGGGTGGATGGGTTTATAGTTCTGAATCAAGCTTCACTTTAATTTTTCAGTCTCCTGTTAGATATTTTGTAACTATGTCTGAAAAATATTGCTTGCTATTCTTGCTTGTTAGACTAGCGTCTTGGAGTCAGTTTAAATCTGAATATTCTCTGATGCCACCTCCAGGTAGACCGTCTGCTCTCGCAATATTGTGGGAATTCTGACTTGATACAAATGTGTGCTGGGGGGTACTGTCTGAATAATTCAACAGATAGTCAGGTTAATGTGTATTAAACTCTCATTTCTGGAGGTGGTTGGAAAATGGACTTTATTCCATGGAAAATGTCAGTGAAAATGAACAAAATTAATTTTTGCTGAAATTTGCCATAGAAAGGTTAAAAATTTTGGTGAAAAATCAAATACTGAAATATTTGGGCCGAAAATGGAAATGGTTCAATTTGGAAATAGTTCTGTGTTGATGAATGGGAGTGGTAGTTCATGTGCCTCATAATCCTATTTTCCTCTATAAACTAGACTCCCCGCTCAAACTACATCTCCCATGATGCATCATAGTCTTCCCTCATGGTGTCAGGAGAAGTTGTATGATGAGTGGGCCTTGACCCTGATGCATCATGGGAGATGTAGCCCACCTGGGAAATGTGGCCCATAGAGAAGAATGGGGACATGAGGAAACTGAACTACAGTTCCAATTAAGAATTGTGGCAGAATATCCAAATTGAAATATTTCGGTTTTTGGTCATTTGGCTGTTATGGAAAAAAAAATATTGAAGTTTTCTGTGGAAAGCAGACACTTTTTGTGAAAAGTTTTGTTCAGTCAAAAATCCAATGTTCTGTTTTAAAAAATTGTTTCAGTGGAAAACTTTCAACCAGCCCTACTTAATTCAACACAATTTCGAATGTTTCGTAATTCATTCTAGTTATTTTAGTAGAGGGTTATGGAAATGTTAACTAATCCATCCAGAAGAAATTTCAGAATGCCCAACAGATGTCATTAAAACTGTATTTACTTGTGCTCTGTTAGTTAGAAAATAAGTAACTCTCCTTCATTGTAAGAACTAAACCCTTAGCTATGGGAATAATTTAGATTATGACTATGTACTAGTGTGGAGAATCAAGATAAAATCATTATGAAATAGATACTGTAAATAAGAGTCAGGAACTCTTCAGAAGTGCACTGGTAATGCATTATTGGATGTTTCCCATGTTCTCACCAAAAAAAAAGAAAAGAAATCTTATTAAATTTCTTTTGAAAACTAAAAATGTAGATTGCTTTCAGTTTCACTAATAAATTCAAGATGTCTCTGTTAGTTTGTCTTGATATAAATCTGGTTTATGAGTTCAAACAGCTGAACCTGCAATTCCCTAGTGAACTTTTCAATGAATGTTAGATGTGTGTTGATTACATTTTTCTGTGATTGGCTCTGAAAATCAATATAAAGTTAATCAGCTCAGGTATGTTCCTTCCCATTGCCCACCCATATTCTGGGATATGGCTGTTGATATATTAGAGAGGATTGTGTGCCTTACATTTGTTCTGTTTCTAACATAAACATTACACATACCTTTAATTACCCATGTATAATACTCTTAAAGGTGTGTAAACTTGGAGTCTACAGTTCTCACACTATGATCCATGGACCGCTGGTATTCTGCAGAAATCTAGTTAGTCATATGGTGCTAGTTCTCCTCTTCCTTTCCAGCTGTTAAAATGCAGCTAATATATAGAGAGATACTTTCCTAATATTACATTTGTCATGCAAGCAATTGCTGTAGTTGTAATAGCGATGATACACAGTTGAGGATGGGGAACTGTCTATGTAAACATGAATGGGAAATGAGGAGGTTGTTGATGCATTTGATGCATGTTCTCCATAGCATTGGTCCATGCCATGGAAAGGTTTGAGAACCTGTGCTATAGGTGGGTAGGTGTCCTTTTTTTTTTTAATAGAACGAATTATGCTTTTTGGTTGGCAGTATTAATAGTAATAAGCTTAGATCAAAGTTTTTCTTTGGGGGAGGAGGAGGCTCTTGAGCTGTTAACGTTGTTATACCTGAGTGTGTTTTATTGCTGAAATGCTGCAATTCAAAACAGCAGAAGCTGTGTCCAGTATACCAGCATTCTAGAGCATTGACCCTTCAAAGTGCTGTATACTTGGACATGATAAATGCCATAAAGGTCTGGTGAGTTTTCATATGTTAGATTTAGATAAGCCCTGTTTGTCTTCAGTGTCTGAAAGGGTTTTCTTCCCAAGCATGTAAAATAGCTAAATTATTTTCTCCATTTGGACCTGACTCAACAGCAAGAATTTCATGCTGTTTAACTTCTAATCCTCACCCAGCAAAACTCACTGCTTTGCATCAGTGCAGAAATGTTAATTTAATCTTATAAATTCTGGTGGGTGGATGGTGCAACACCTTGTGTTTTGTAAAATCAAACAGCTGCATATCTGCCTAAGATGCATGCTCCAAACAGCTGCACTGTGAATTTAGACCTTAAATAACATTGAATTTATTTTGTTTTGGGTTCATTTTTACCCTGGAGGAAGAGGATGGAAAAATTCATACAAATTCCAGCAATATAGGAATACTAATTATATCTGTCATCTTGAATGATTTTCATTTAGTGTTTGGAGGGAGTGGTTTAGGACTAAATCTACCAAAATGTACCAATAAAAACAGTTATGCTAGGAAGAAGGAATATTGGAAATGTAAATGTTGTTTTTCTAGGTCATCTTAATACAGTGTGATGACTTAAAAAAGATTCAGACATAACCCCTTGTCTGTTACTATTCTGCTCTCATCATAACTTTATATTGATTGTCCTCTGCAATGATTTTTAATGGCGATAACATAAATTTATTTTAATGTGAATAGAGGCTAATTAAGAACAAATGTGGTGGTCATGCTAGGAGGTTATTTATCACCAATTATGTATCCTTCATCAGTGACTGACGATATATACTCAGTTATAAACCAGCTCCCATACAAGCCAATCCCATCATCATAAATAAACTGAACGACACGCACATAGGGCAACTCAACACAACTGAGTGGCCCTCCCTCCCTGGGCCTGCTTGGATCAGTTAGCAGACAAGAAGTGAATAGCAGCTGCTGTCCATCAAAGGACCCATGCCATGGATGGGATGGAGAGAGGAGGTGCCAGTGCAATCCATCTCTTTGGGAGGGAGAGAGAGAAGCTGCAGATCCGAAAGTAGCCTTTTCCCAAACTCTTACATAAGCTGGGCTTCCAAAAGCTCCCTAGAAACTTGGGAGACAGAAATGTTTCATCTTATTCACTAGTATATATGGTATGGTATTTATTAGAGCTAGGCAAATACAGTAAAAGGATTTCTATTAGTATGCATTCAGATTTAAAAATGAATTTAGTTTAGCCATATTCAAATCTCTTCTGAGCTTCCTTTGCACAGGCAATCAAGAAATTATTTTATTTTCAAAAGGACTTGTGGAAAATTAATGTTAAGCTTGCCCACTTGAGTATTCATATTGGTGGTAGCATTTTTCTTTGTGTGCAAGGGGACACTGCTTAACAAAACAGAGGAACAGAGTTCCCCAAACCAGAGCCTTGGCACAGTGGCAATTCAAACAGACTAGAACTTGACCACACCCTTTGCAGCTAGGACCACACATGCAGTTATTTTGTGCCAGTGTGGTGGTGACAGGAAAATTACAGTCACATAAGTGCAATGTGCTGGTATGTTTTAGATGGGATGGGATGGGATTCTTCTTAAAAGCAGGGTTCCAAAACCCTTTTGCAACCAGGACCACACATGCATAAGCTATTACCTGCTGTGAATATTATGCAAAAAAATGAAAAAGACTAGACGCAGACAACAAATCTTACAAGAAGTGTAATTTGTCTAGGAATGATGCCTCAGTCAAGGTCTCTGGTAGAGAAAGGAAAAAAGTTCACAACTTCTAAAGTTTCTTAATGCTACTTATCTGTTACCTCTCTCTGAATGAATAAATGCCTCAGTGTCTTTTTCCTGCTCTCTCATCCACTCAGGGAACAGGAATGAGACCATGTGACTTGGGTGACCTGTCACAGTTAACCAGTGCTGCTCGGAATTTCAAATGTCAAGTATCAGATGCTCCTTGCAAACTGTTTTGGAATAAATTGATAAATTAAAAAAAAAAAAAAACCTGGCCAAAAATTCATTGGGTAAATTCAAAGGAATTGCAATCTTCAAATACAGAGAGGCTAAACTTGTTGAAAAAGTAATTCTCTGAATTATTTTCTCACTTCTAATATTTATAGATCTATTCCATAACAAGTATCTTAAATTATTGATCTAAGATTTTGTAACCAAATAAAAGGTAATATTATTGTTCCAATTGCTTTTGTTCTTTGAAAGTTTCACTTTAAGTAGCAGATTCCTTTTGATACAAGCTTTTGTATATTTGCTTAGTTTTAAAGGGTATTACTCTTTGCTGTTCAGGCAGTGTTCACTGAACTGTGTTCTAGGATCTCCCCATCATGACAGAGAAATATCATCATCTCTTTTTGCTCCAAACAATATGGGCAGGTCCAGCAGCTGACAAGAACTGGCTTACTAAATGGATTCTTGAGAATTTCCCACCACAGCTGTATTGACAAGAAATTCAGTTCTGGTTGAACAACACAGTTTTGTTTTCCAGGGATGAAATATAGCCTAACAGAATGATATTATATTGTCCATTGAAATCCCTTAGCAACTGATTCAATATTTACAGAAAAAAAGCCCATATGATGGAATTGAAGACTGTCACTAGCAACTCTAGCTCTAACCACATATTTGGCTGTGGCCTTTTTTTTTTTTTTTTCTTGTAGATGGGTTGCTGTAAAGATTTTCACATGTGATGATTCAGTTCTGCCTGTAAATGACAAACTTATTTTCTCCTTTTTCTTTTCTTTCAACAAACATTTTTAGCACAGGAAAATTAGTCTGGAAAGAAGCATGCACTTGTAGCATCTGAAACGATCCAGAGCTCATATTTCTAAGACACAGAGTGGGCAAGGCTGTTTCCTAGAGAATGTACTGTACCTTCATAGGCTCTTGTCTGAGAGAATGTTCTACCATTAGCATTTCCCCTATAAAAGAAATACTATTCAACAGCAGTAGCCCAGAACACCAATACAACTGTAGTGTTCTAGACCCATAGCAATAGGGGTTTTTTTAAAATGGGGAGTTGTGTAGCTACCCTCTTAATGTTTATCCTTATGGCATTCTGAAAAATTATGTATTCATTTTTTCTACGCACCTCAGGCTAAGTGGATGGGCCTAGATATACTGTGTTTAATGTTAAGGGGCTGATTCTGCAAGGGACTGCATGCTGTCTGCTACCATTGGCTTCAGTAGTAGTTGAGGGTGCTCAGCATGCTCATAACTTTGGGCATGCAGCTAAGAGGGTACATCGGGATGGTCTTAGATACTTAGTCCTGCCATGAGTGCAGGGGACAGGACTAGATGATATCTCGAGGTCCCTTCCAGTCCTACGATTTTAGCATATGATAGCATTATGCATATGCTAATGTTCATGTCTGTATTGGCATATGCTAAGGATCATGCTTGCAGGCTTTTTAGACACCATGTATGAAAAGCCAGATGGCAGCAGTCTACCCACTCTAGGAAACTGATATGTGGACCTCTTGGGAGGGAGAAATGGACCTGTAGAGGAGAGAGCTCCACAGGAACCCAGAAATCAGTGGTAGGGGCACAGACTTTTTCCTTGCTCAGTTTCCCCCTTAAAAGAGAGCAGCAAGAGTTTGGGAATCTCACAGTCTCTGTTCTCCTTCCCTCTGAGAAACAAGAGGTCTCCTGCAGAGCATGCCCAGGAATTGGCCTCTTCATGTGGAGCTGACTGGCTGGTTGACTCCTGTGGTGCTTGTGATGGTTCACTCCTATGGCCATCAGTAGCGTAGCCGGGAGGGAGCAGGGGGAGCGGCCGCTCCCCCTTGAGCAGAAGCGGCGGAAGCAGCGCCTGTTTTTAGCAGCACTAAAAAAAGGCGCCGCTTCTTTTTAAGCGCCGCTTCTTGCACTCACCTGGCGGTGCTCCGGGTCTTCAGTGGCATTTTGGCGCGGGGTACCACCAAAGACCCGGAGTGAGCCGCCGAAGTGCCGCCGAAGACCCGGAGCGCCACCGGGTGAGTACAGGGGGAGGCACCTTTTATAGCACTGCTCCCCCTGCGCTCCGGACCTGGCTGCGCTACTGATGGCCATATGATCTTGACTACCACAGTCAGGGCATGCCTCTGCTGGGTCTGTTCCTCCAGGTTCTTCCTAGCCACAGAAGTGATGGATTCTACGCGGGTAGTGATTGATCTTTCGGGGATCGATTTTTTGCGTCTAGTGTAGATGGCAATAAATCGATCCCCGATCGCTCTGCCGTCGACTCTGGTAATCCACCGCGGCAAGAGGCAGAAGCTGAGTCAACAGGGGAGCGGCCGCAGTCAACCCTGCAGCGTCCTCACAGCGCGGTAAGCCGACCAAGGTACGTCAACTTCAGCTACGTTATTCATGTAGCTGAAGTTGCGTACCATTTGCCTCTGAGACAACTCAGCAGCCCTGGCACACACACACACACCCAACACACACACTCTGGCCACCACCCCTCCCCACTTCACTATCTTGTAATGCTTCCTTGGAGCTACATTAAAGCTATACCCCCTTGCTTCAGCAGCCCCTTAGACTCTTCTTAAAGGGGTACCCCCACAGCCCAGGGAGGGGTGCCACAGAGGAGCTGATATGACCGGGAGCTATATTATCTGTCCTGTGCAAGCTCCACAGGGATAATCTCTGTGTCTCCCCTTTAGCCCACTGAGTCTGGCCCCGCATGACTCCATGAGCCCACAGAGTGCTGTTTGCAGAGCCCTCAGGTAGCAGAGCTCCCTTCCACACAGTGTGACGTCTGCGCGCACACAGACCCCTGTGCACACAATCTGTCACAGGTATTTGGGAAAGTCATGAGTGACTGGAAACCATATTTCAGGTGTAAAAATCATGCTCTTGAAAAGTTCAGAGGCTGCTTCTGCCAGACCTCAAGTACTCTGTGAAAAGCTCAGCTTGTCCCGGCTGGTGCTCTTTTTCCGTGAGGACAGGGTAGGTCTTCTGGGTGAACTTGAGCCTTTCATATATGTTTATACAGCAGCTAGACACCCGCGGCTGGCCCATGCTGGCTGCGGGGCTGTTTAATGGCTGTATAAACTTCCAGGCTCGGGCTGGAGCCTGGGCCCTAGGATCCTGTGTAGTGGGAGGGTCCCAGAGCTCCTGCTGCCTAACACAGTCAGGGCAGTTTGAGCCCGGTTTGATTTGCCTGCCGGCCTCCTCTACTGGCAGAGTCCTGGTGCTGAAGCCACAGTGCTGGTTGTGCAGGTAGTGGAAGCCTGCTGCTTTGCTTGAGGGGGAAGTTTCAATAATATGCATGTAATGAGCAGATGGAGGATGTGTATTTATAAGGGTGAAAACATCCACATTCATAAAATAACAATTTACAAGCATTTGCATTACACTTTGGCAATAGTTATTCCCATGGAACAAGATTTATATTGCAAAGGCAGCATTTCCATCACGGCATGGGAAAGCTGGGATGATTACTAAAGTAGCCTAAATCTTGTTATCAGACTGGGTTGGTTGTCCATCTACCTGCTGGAGTCTCGATCATAGCTGACTCCTCTGCAGCTGTTCTGTGAGGCATGAATCCATGATTTTGCCACGGAAGAAGAGAGTCTATTTAAAAACGAAATTAGTTGGGGAACGGGACGATTTCTTGGGAAGTTGGAGGTTTAGCACTGGTCTGAACAAATTGCACCCGTGTCTTTGTAAAATGAACTGTGTCCCTTTTAGGAATGGGAGTCTTTAGCACTGTGCAGCACTGATCCACCTAACTGGAAACATCTATTGATAAAATGCTGTGAGTGTTTAGACATTTTATGCTTATCTTGTGCAAGACAAAATTATTTCAATGCAAGTAGTACAAATCAATGGTCAGAATTTTCCATGGGCCACTGTAACTTACCTTAGCTGTACATGTGCTTTGATGTAATTGCTGGGATATTAGTTAAATCTGCTGCTGCTTTGGAGCCCCTCACTGGACAGTATATGTACACTGGGACGTATAGGTTGGGACATGCAAGTGGCTGCTCTTCATGGACTCTTCATCCAGAAGGACTATTCTATTATATTAAGAACTGCAAAAGGGCACGCAGAATTGGGCTGGATTCTCATGCTTTCTTACTTTGCTGTTTTCATTCTTCTGAATGGGGCAGAGGCCCAAGAGTCCCACTAGCAGAGCCATCCCTGGTTCAAATGTGGATTACTTGAAATGTTTCATGTTTTCTGATTACTGCATTTCTATATTAACTTTTGATTCAAATGAATCATTTACACGCTTGCTTATTCTATGTCAGGAGTCTCAAACACGCGGCCCACGGGGTTCTTCCATGTGGCCCACCAAGCTCCCCGCGGCCCCCGCCCCTCTGCCTACCCCGTGGCACCACTAGCAGCTGCGTAGGGCACCAGGAAATTTGCTGGTGCCCTGTGCAGCTGCGTGCTGCTCCAGCCCCTGCTCCGTCCCAGCCCTGCCTCTTCCTGCTTCCTCCAGCCCTGCCCCCACTCCCCTGAAGACTGCAGCCAGGCCCGACCCACTCACCGCATGGTAAGTGGAGCGACCTGGCCCCAGCCTGCTCCACTCCCCTGGCTCCCAGCCGCGCCAGCGGCGAGTGCAGGGGGACGATTCCTCCCTTCCCCCAAGCCTGGGAGCCAGGGGAGTGGACCAGGCTGGGGCCCCAGGCCTCCACGGGCAGGAAGGGGGGGAGCTGGCTCCCAGGCTTGGGGGGCGGGGGGAACTGCCCCCCCGCATGTGCCGGCGTCACGACTGGGAGCCGGGGGAACAGAGCAGGCTGGGGCCGGGTCACTCCACTTCCCGCAGGAAGTGGCCAACCCCGTTCCGCCCGTGGAGGCCTGGGGCCAGCCACCTCTCCTCACTCCCCCCCCCCCCCCATGGAGGCCTGGGGCCCGCCACCCCCCCCCCCCCTCCGTGGAGGCCTGGGGCCCGCCACCTCCCCCCCCCATGGAGGCCTGGGGCCCCACACAGCCCCCCCACGGGGGGGGCTGCATAGGGCACCAAAATAGCTAGGGATGGCCCTGCTCACACCCTTCCTGCACCCCAACTCCCCGCCCTGAGCCCCCTGCCACACCCTGCACCCCTCACCCCTCCTGCACCCCAATTCCCTGCCCTGAACCCCCTGCCACACCCTGCACCCTGACCCCCTGCCGATCCCCTCCGGGGGCAGGGAGGTGGCAGAGTTGGGGTGAGAACTTTGGGGAAGGGGTTGGAATGGGGGCAGGAAAGAGGCAGGGCAGGGGCAGGGCCTAATGGAAGGAGTGGAGTCGGGGCGGGGCCGGGGGCAAGGGGTGGGTGTCTGTGATGCGGCCCTCGGGCCAATGCCGTAGTCCTCATGCGGCCCTCGTGGTCATTTGAATTTGAGACTCCTGTTCTATGTCATAAGAGGCTTGGGGGGAACGAGAAGCAAGACTGTCTTCCAAACTGTGGATCTTGTTAACTTGATTTAGCAACGTATTTTCCAGTCTATGGAATGATTAAAGCATATGCTATTCTGTGCAGTCCATGTATTGCTAAGTATAACTAACAGAGTGGGCTGTAACATGGCTTCAAACAGAAGAGCTATTTAGGGGGAAAGGAAATCCATTGCCTGATAGGAGGCATAATGCCCACAGATATGTACCGTGGGTACAGTTCCCCAGTGCACCTCTGCTCTGCATTAATTTGCTAGTTTGCATGGGCAAGGGTAGTTCCGTGGACACACTCGGAAGTGCCCTTTCTGGAACAAATCTAGGAGCTGCTCCTTGCATTCAGGGAACAATAGCTGCCTCACTGTGCCTTCTCCTTGTGCTGGAATGCTAGGGTGGGGCAGTAGAGACTCAGAGCACCTGTGCAAGGATGGCCATCATTGAGCCCAGAATGTGACACAACGTGTTGTCCACATTTGTTCATGGCTTGAAGGGCTACTGTTGGCTTAGCTACATATCGTGCCTATTAAATGATGGGACCATTTTGGGTTAATACCAGCCATGATTACACCCAGCCCCAAAGTAAATCAATTGCAGTCTGGCTTTTTTAGAAATAACCTTGTTTTGTTAAAATTGTATTTTCATGCAGTATTTTGTCAAAAATAAGGGAGAGTCCTTTTTGCAGAGTAGTGGTGCACAATTACAGTGGGAATCTGTGTAGGGAAGAGCCCAGTGGTGAGCTTCCCTCCCCCTCCTTTAAAAAAAAACACAAAAAAAACCAACAAAGTTTTGTTTAAAAGCAAGATATCTTACCTAAAACAGGATTTATGGTTCACTATCTTTAAAGCAGAGGAAAATGGTGCTTTCTAAAACAGATTTGGTCTTGTCAACCCTGAGGCTTAAGAAATGGTTATGTTACTAACTGACTGTTAATTTCCAGTGTGGAGGTTCCTTTGTTGTTGTTATTACATGGAAAACTGCTGCAGTCTGCTGCCTTAGGTGACACAGTGTCAATGTGTCATGCTTATGCTATAGCTCAGGCAAACCTGGTTCAAGCTTATATCCCTGGGCTCTGAGCCAGTAACAGTTAGGGCATGTCTTGCTGGCATTCCCTTGGGCCACAATGGCTGTTCTAACAGCAACTGCCAACCTGCCCTCCAGATCACAGCAAAGCAAATGGGTGGCACGAGGAAACCCAGCACTAATAAGAATGCCAAATGCTAATATTCTTGGAGCTTCTTTAGATCATGGTGGTTCAATCACAGCAAGGCTCTGTGGCTTCCACCACACAGTCAATATGTGTATTTCAAATAGAGAAGAGAAGGAACCGCTTGTAGAAGAGGGAATAAATAAATAAGTTCATCAGAGTGGAGGGGGAAATATTTTCATGGAGGGGAAGGGGTTAGAATTCTGTGATTTTTTTCTTTTTTCAATCCCTCTCCCCAAAATGCTGTTTGTTGTCAGCTTATTCACAGGAGGGTCGGGGGTGGGGGGAAGGGGACAAACAATGCCCGACTTCTTTAGAGGGAGATTTGAATAATTAACTTGGTACTTAATGGGACCTTAAAGGATTTGGTCTGGTAACTCTCTAATAGAAGAATGTTCTTGTTCAGAGGTTTTTACTTTTGCCACACATTGATACTTTATGCTTAAGCACATAACTCCAGCTGCTTCTCAAAATGGGTGACTAAGAGCCCCAGTGAACTCTCTGTGGAACTCTAGGAAGAATATGAATAATTATGCAGGAGCAGTCATAAATGCATCTTTGACCGCTCACTCAAGAAGCTTAGGGGTGTTGGGTTCTCCATCCTGCCCAGGGCCCTCACCTCCAGTTGTCAGGTTGAGTTTAGGGAGCTCAACACGAAAAGGCCCTTGAAAGAGTGAATGGATAATGTACGACCCATAGATACCAAAATGGCCATCTACAAAACCAGGGAGAGGAGGGTGGCCGACAGGGTTTCCTGTGACTGTGGGGCCTGTTTCCGCTCCTCAGTCCGTTCATGTATCCGGGTGGAGGTCCGCTGGGCAGCATCCGCTGGCTTCCTTGACACCTTCCAAAAGCAGTGGGTGCTGTCCAGGGTCCTCTGCTCAGTGTCCCTGTCAGGTTCCCTTCGTTTAGCCCTGTGACCTCACTCCTGTCGCTGTTTTATCTTTAGTTGATCCCCATTCTCACTTGGAATCCCGGACCTGTGGATACTCCCCTTAGGCTGGGGGGAGGTCCTTTAGTAGTGGGTGGGCATCCGCCTGCACACTTCCTGGACCCCAATAGGATCACACTCCTGTAGCCATTTGGCCTGACCCTGACTCCCCAAAAACAAAAATGCTGTTAGCCTTGGACCAAGTTGTTCATTTGGAATCTGTCCCCTTGACTCCAGTGGAGCCAAAGGAAATTTGTATTAAATATTAATCATACTGTCAACAACAACAACAAAAAACCCTAGGTAACAAAAATTATCCCGGTGTTCTCAGCATAACACCCCCAAATCAAATGAATAGTTTTGTATCTTGTTTCATCCTGAACAAATTTACTGCACATTTATGAATATATATTGCTGACTTGGGCAATTTATTCTATATTCCAGCCACTCTCAGAGTAAAGAAATTCTATAGAAATTTATTCAATGCTGCTCCTTGCTTCCAGCCCACTAGTTCTTGCTGCTTCATTGCTATCCCATATCAACAGCTACCTTGTTTCCACATGGTTATGTCGTTTTGTGATCTTATTTACCTAATTTCCTTTTCTTTGTTTTAAAGCATACAGTGTCTTCCATATGTATCTCAACCAATTTGATCATTATAGATGCTGTGTATGGCAAACACTAGTTAAGGTAACACACAGCTTCCCTTTTAACATCCTCTTGTCACATCCTTTTAAAGTTCTTAAAAGTTCTAATTTCTCAGAGGTCAATTTAGTTTTAACCCAGAGCTCTATTTTTTTTTAACGTTTGAGCAAAATTGATTTAGCCATTTTAGAGTTCTCAAAGTGTGAAAAATATACTTTTTCTGCTATATAATTTAATATATAATTTACCCTATGTAATTTAGAATGTCTGGATTTTCAGTGTTTCATATCATCCTTTAATGTCACTGGGAACTAGGTCTTGGCCCTAGTTGGCTTCATAGACAGAGCAGATGCAGCTCTGAATCTATAGGATGGTTTTATTGAAATTCAAATCACAGTATAAGAAATGAGAGGACAAGACACAGCTTGCGTTGGTCAGATACATATTGTACAGCCTTAGAAACAGATAACTTTTGCACCATACAATACCCTTGACAACAGAGCTACAGCAGTGGGATTGCATGGATGTTATTGAGGGAATAATGGGCCAATATAAAGAGTTAATTTTGCAAGCTTCCTCTTTCAAGTAATCTTTACTCATGCATGTCATCTCATTACAGTAAGTTGGACTCGGGGTTGCATGTGTCAGGAAATATTAGATCAGGCCTTTAATTACTAACTTGCACACACAGCCTTTGTGAATGTGATGCTCTTTCTTTGATTACACTTCATTTGCTTATCTCTTTCCCTAGTATCATTGCCCAAGTATCAAGTATCACTTGATTTTACTCCATGTAAAATACTCCACATCCTGTTCAATTTTGCCTTTCCAGATGTAACATCTATCTATCTCCCAGTTTGGCTTCATCCTAAACCAAACAAGGTTGTGATTTCTGGTTCTCAAATTCTCCCCTACCTTTATGTCTCAGTTCTATCCCCTGCTTAATTAACTATTCATTGTCTGGTCTTGTCCCCTTTGTCAGTGGTTACAGACATATTAAATGCACTTAAAATCCATGCAATATTGAAAGAGTTTTCTTTGCTTTATTTTGGGATACTCATGTCAAGTGAATTTCATCTAGCTGTTTGTTATGGCAACAAATTCTTTTCAGGACATCTTGAGTCTTCTTCAGGCATCCATCATCTGAATGAGGTAAAACATCCTGAATATAGAATCCATATTGGCATAAGGGATAAAGGGCCAGATCCTCATCTGATATAAAGCAGCATCACTCCATTGAATTAAATATCAAGCTATACCAATTTACAACAGTGAGAATCTGGCTCAAAGACTGTAACTTCAGTGCCGTACCCAGATAGAGTGTATGTACGTAGATAGGGGCACAGATGGTGCGAGAAGCTCCGAATTTCCTTTCACTGAAGGCACTTGATGAACAGGACAGCTTTTCCCAGCCTGTCTAGTGATATTTATGCATTCTGCATATGTGAGATATTCCAAACTTTCATCTCCAAAGTAGCAGGAACAGAATGAGTGGCGTTGCCAGCCAAAGAAAATTAAACTAAATCCCCAAAGAAATAATTTATAAAATGTAAATCACTTACAATAATGAATTTAATCCTGTCTAACAAGTTCTTCATTACAATAACTTAACATTCATCTGTTGATTTTTATAGCATACCACAAACACAACCTCAGCATTTTTATAATGCATCTCATATATACTCAAAGGATTATAACGTTGAGAAATGTATGGACAGAATTAGTCTCTTATTTATTGAATAGTACCTTCTTTTACATGCAGGGCTAAACTGCAGTTCATTACTTTCCATTTAAATTGTTAAATAGCAATAGCTTGTGAGTTTGGCGTGTGTGTATTAAGTGAACCAATTCTGCAAACAGAGTCTCTACACAATTTTTCTCTTGCTTTCAGTTGTAGTTAATCACTGTGCCTGCAATGAGATTGTACAATTTCAAATGGAATAATCCAGTGCTCTGAAAATAGTCATTTTCTTCCAGCAATTTGAACAACTGTTTTGGCGCGTGTGTGTGTGCATGTGCACATGGTTGGTGAATAAGCAATTATAACACTAAATCTGGGAGCCACAATTAGATGTTAGATACTGATTTTGTGGACTTGGCTGTGATGTGTTAATCTCTTTCTTGGTACAGAAGAATATTTATTTTCTTCTGTACTTGTATTTAACTTTGATGTTGTGTAATAACATCTGCTGGCGACCACAGACTGTGCTATAATTCTAACATATCAGTTGCAGCTAGACTTCACTGAAACTTTATTAGAAACTCTGGTCTCTCTAATACAGACCCAGAATTATGGCAGTTCTCTGGTTCTGTCCTCAAACCCCAGCCCGTAAAAAGGTAACAGATTCAAATCCCAAATGAGGAGTTTTTTTCTCTCTCTCTCTCTCTCTCTCTCTCTCATAATATTTTGTTATTACAGTACTTAGTCACTGTTATGAGTGTTTATTTAATTACCTAAGTTGTTTAAACACAATTTACAAGGTCCAGAGGATGCATTACAAGATTGAAAGTAGGGATGGGCAAACTTGTTTGGATAGAATAAGAGTCCACTCAAACTGAACTGAACTCAAACAAGCTTTGAGAATTAAAAGTTGGTGTGTCCTCCTGCCTTCATCTGAAAGTGAAAATACAAAAATACCACAAAGAAACTGTCCTCTCAGTTTGTTTGGCTATAACAAAATAAATTTGGATACATTTTGATAAATGAATAATAAGCAACCAAAATTTTGGATGCTTCTCTGAAACCAGCCTTCTAAATAGAAACAGGCCAGAGCCAAGAAGACTGTGTTTGGATCTTAGCTTCCCCACAGTATGAGGGTGTGTGGAGCCTGGGGTTTTGGTTCAAGGCTACCTCTACTTCCGAGGTTTGTTCAACACCACCAATTTAAATCCTCTATCTTGGTAGCTTGTACACTATTTTTTTAAACTTGGATTTTCACTCTAGTAGTTCCCACCCTAAGTATTAGATCTTGTTGAGTGAATTCTCCCTTTCTTGTATTATTTCCAGTGGGTTTTTGCATTGTTGTAATAAAGACATTATTAAAAAACTCTGTCTTATATTTAAATACTCCTTGCACTTTTTATTTTTCTTTTCCTTGTTTTGCTGTGTTTTTCCATTTGTTGAACTGTAAAATGGTGGGATTTTGATAATGATTTTTAATGCCTTTTAAATTGGTTTTATGATGGCTTACAGCGTCCTGAGTACACAGGGACTGACCCAAAGCCTACTGAAGTAAATGGAAAGACTCCCATTAATATCAATGAGCTTTAAGTTAGGCCCTTGGCTGTTACTGAATATTCTCTATTTGTTTAGGGAAAAATTTCTAAGTAGTTGGTTGCAGTTTCGTTTTCTTCAGCATGTTACATTTTTTCTCAGTCACGTCTGTCTTTCATTGACCTGTATTGAGAATCATTGTCCAAAAATACTTCTGTACTGTTATACAACACTGTGAGCACAGTATTGTGAATATGATTTCAACATATTCAGTAGACTTGAGAAGCTCATCAGGTTTTACCTTTAATTATGACTTGGTTCAATTCTTAGTGCAGGTAGAACCTTTTTCTTTACAACTTCTCTCTGTTCCAGCAATTATTCAGCAATTTTCTCAGCAAAAACAGGCACCTAATGAGTGTGAGTGTTGTGCTGGGGAAACGTCCCTAATACAATATTTATTTAAGTGGGTTGTGCCATGAATACAGGATTTATTTTTCTAAGTTGATATATAGCAAATTGATTCTTCTTAACAGGCTGGATTCTATAGCAAGTCGTCATTCAAGTGGTTTCCACTGTGGCACCACTTGAGTTTAGTTATGAAAAATGTTTTGAACATTTGAGAATGGAAAATGTAGGTTCAAGTATGAGTTCAAATCTCAGAGCATTGGGGGGAAAAAAGGGGGGGGGGGTCTATGTTGACATGAAACACTAGTATGAAGAGAAGTTTTTCCAAGGTTACATAATCTTTCTATTCATCTGTTACATTTCCCAGAAGTCCTTTTATATTTTTTAATATAATTAATTTTCTCAAATAGGTAAAAGTTTGGGGGCGGGGAAGATTGGTGCTTAAAATGAATTAAACGGAGTTTAAAGAATGTAAAAAGTAAGTGGTTTAATGAAAACAGGAATGGCGTGTTATTCTGTATTATAGATCTTAGTACTCTTAGGCTTAGAGAATGGACAGTCTTCATCAAATTCCAGATTTCCTGCTGTCAGAATAAAAAATAATGCATCATGCCACCACATGTGACTTCTTAAGAAACATGTTTTTGTAGTCTGAATTCTGAGTCATCTTATTTTTTTCCTAAGGATCTTGTGGGGTGTGGTGGGGTGGGAGGATTGATATTGTTTATTAAGCTTCCCAGTGCCTTGGCAGATTTAGAGCTAGACTGTTTTGTTTTATTTATCTGGAATCTGCTGCTTGGCTGTGTCTTTTGACTCATTCACTGTAAGGGAATTTGGTAAATCCTCCCCAACAAGTGTTGTACTTTAGTACTAGACAGAAGCATAATAGGAGGTGTCTAGTCTCCACTTTGGTCTTCTCAGCAGTCTTCTGTACCAGGTATCACTTGATATTGCAGTGGATCATCTTGAGACTACATTAAAGTTTTTTAATGATTCTACTACATGTAATATACACATACAGTGGGCCCAAACCAAAACTCTGGGTCATTACACCCCTAAATCTTTATAGATCCTCACCTCTTCAGATCTATCTGTATCTGTTTGTATAAATCTTTGAAGTAGGGTGAATACAAAATAAATACATACATATAACATTACTTGGAAGTTGTCCCTGAGATCAGAACAGCATTTTTGTTTGTGGATATGTGATTAGGGTGGGATTTTCATGAGCGCTCAGTATTAGTTTTACTTTGCTCCCACTGAAGTGAACCATTGACTTAAATGGGAGCACAGTAAGGCCAATCCTGAACACTTTCGAAAATTTCACCCACATGATATAAACATACACAGTGTGCATTTTGTACATATAGATACATATCTCATCCACATGCACACAAGCACATATATTTAAAACTTTGATGTAATCTCAAGAGGACTTTTCAGGGTATGTGTAATATGTATGTGTATCAATATAGGTAGAGCAACACCTATAGTTAAAATTGCACAAGGATTTCTATTTTGAGGAGTCATTTTCAATTGCTTATTATGTTTGTGAGTCATTTGCTGTTCTGGCGGAAATTTGACAGTTTTGTTCTCAGTTCAGGAGTGAATGTTTCTGAAAAGCTAGAATCAGAATTGTCCCGCCATTTTTAAGAAGGGAAGGAATGGGGGGGGGGGGTACTTTTCGTTCTAGAAGAAGCTTGTTTGTCTATGAACATATATGCTGGTGTTTCTGCTTTCACGTGATGGGTGTTAAGATTCAGCCCCAAGGAAGCGTTCCATAGAGATTTGGCAACTGCTTTCCTTTTGATGAAGACCAACAGTAGTAATATCCTAGTAAGAAGAGGCCAACCTTTTCTGATTTCTGAAATGTCTGCCAGCTACCCTCTATTGGTAAGGTGTTAGTCTACATATTTTAACCACTGTTATGTGTGAAAAGTGTACCTGTTAAAGTTTAATAAAGGTATTTTTAAAAGTAGGATTAAATTAATTAAGACTTTTCAATCCATTTGTCCAGCACTTAAAGCTTATCCTACTCTGGATTTACATGTCCCTTGACAGTAGTGTGCATAGGTAACTAATGAAAATTTTATTTTGCTGTTTTGAATACAGTAACAATTACTAACAAAGCATCCTATAGCTTTGTCCAGTTCTCTGTTTAAAAGGAGAAGAAAAGGAGGTTCTGATTTTTATTTGTTCATTTTAGGTCTACTACACAGCATATTAGAGTTTTGAATTGGCTAAAATTCTCCAGCTACCAACTGTTGGACTAATACAGATTTTATTTAGAAGCGCGTCATTCCCACTAATTATTATCTGAAAAATCACTGGTTGACAACACCCATGCAATAATAAATTTGCACTTATAAAACAGCTGCCCTTTGAGAAGTTCAAAGCACTTTATGAACATTGTCATAAATATAAAGGGAAGGGGGAAAGGGTCTGATGCAGATAAAATCCTCTTACCAGTAAAGGGTTAAGAAATGCAGGTAACCAGACCGACACCTGACCTGGCCGGCATCTGACCAATAAGGGGACAAGATACTTTCAAATCTTGGGAGGGGGAAAGCTTTGTGTGTGGGTCTTTGTCAGACTCAGAGTGATCTTGGAGTCAGAAGGAACCAGTCATCTTTTCATCAAATCCTCACTTTTCTAAAGTAAGTTTAGATAGCATAGCGAGTAGATTTCTGTTTATTTTTGCTTGGTACGTTCCCTGTGTGAGAGGGAGGGGTTATTCCTTTTTTTTTCTGTAACTTTAAGGGTTTGTCCAGAGGGGGAATCCCTCTGAGTTTGGAAATTGAGTACCCTGTAGAATAATTACCATCCTGATTTTACAGAGCTGATTTTACCTTCTTTGTTTTAATAAAATCCTTCTTTTAAGAAGCTGACTGTTTTCTATGGTGTTAAAACCCCGGGGGTGGGTTTTTTTAGATCACTGTGTAACCAATTGGTTAGGAGATTATTCTCAAGCTTCCCAGGAAAGGGGGGTACAGGCTTGAGGGGGTATTTTTTTTGGGGGGGAGGAAGGGAACTTCAAGTGGTCTCCTTTCCTGGATTCCTGTTTAAAACACTTGATAGTGGCAGTGGGAGAAGCATTTCTCAGGGTGCAGGGAATTTTGTACCTTGGGGGTTTTAACCTAAGCTGGTAAAAATAAGCTTAGGAGCTCTTCATGCGGGTCCCCACATCTTTACCCTAGAGTTTAGAGTGGGGAGGGAACGCTGACAAACATTAATAAATTAACCCTTCCAACACCCTCTGATGCACAGAGCGCTTAAGAAACTTGCCTCTGTTCATACTCCAAATTGTGTGTGGCAGAGCCAGAAATAGAGTTAAATAAATTAAAACAAATATAATCAAGATACTTGGTGCTGTACTTGGCCCATTAGGGTAAGGCGCAGAGAGAGAAGCATTAGCTACCCTGTTTGCCAGCTAACAAAGTGGCATTGAGGACACAGTAATCTCAAAGAAAACCACATGGTCTTGGAGAGTTGGGATGGCAGTGAGATCAGCAGCTGCAAATAGAAAAAGATTGACAGGGGTTTAGGAAGGTTTAAAAAAGTAGAAAGCCCAGATTCAAAGTACTGACAGATTTGGCAGGAAGGGAACATGAACTCATGCATAGCAGAGCATCACAAGTGAGTGTTATACTAATTTTTCCAGGGTGGAATGAGTTTGTTTTTCATACTTCTACTAACCTGTTAATATTATATAATAAAAACTCCAGCTAATTGGTCGGAGGGACTTAGTTTTGGTTGGTGAACCTACATTACTTCTAATGGCTGAATCTCTGCTATTCAAACAGCAATTTGGGTTGGTTACGGCTGAAAGTTGGCTTTCTGTGCAGAAGTGTTCTGTCTGGTGCCCAGAGACCACTTGAAATTTCTGAATTCTATGGCTTCCTTCCCCAAACCATCACTGCTGGCTATGGAGTATCTGAAAATGTTTGCTTTTTTGGTCTCTCTGCTCTAGAAGAGTTTGAAAAACCACAGTTTTCAGTCGGGACAGAGAGCATTGCATCAGCTAGAAAACATGTTGCATCCAAACCTCCAACACAAACCAGCTGAATTAACCATGGCTGTGTATCTGATTGCACTTAGATTATAGCGCTGTCATCAGTTTTGGCAGGCTGTGTGCATTATGAATATTTCTGTAATGACCATGAGCACTCTTGCTCGTAGAATTCACAGAGGCTGGAGCATTGTTCTGGAGGGGCAAGGAGGTATTTAGTCTCTGACAGGGTGGAGAAACTCATTTCTACCCTTCCTCAGTGCCATTTGCCACAGAACTGGGGAACGTATGTTTAAAATTCAGCAAGAATCATGCCAGGGAAAATAAATAAATATACTCATACACAGTGGCGCAGGAGAGTGATTGTGTGCTCTGCTGCTCAGGGACCTTCCTACTGTAACTGGATAGAAGAAGTGCCTTAATTGTTATTTATTATTACTTTATTAACTATTTATAGTGTGGTAGCATCCAGAGATCCCAGCCCCTGTGTTTTTGGCACTGTGCAAACATGTAACAGAGAGTCTGTGCCCCAGCAAGCTTATAGTCTAAGCATAAGACAAGAGACAAAGAATGTAAGAACGGCCATACTGGGTCAGATCAATGGTCCATCTAGCCCAATATCCTTCTTCCGACAGTGGCCAATGCCAGGTGCTTCAGAGGGAATGAACAGAACAGATAATCGTCAAGTGATCCATCCCCTGTTGCTCATTCACAGCTTCTGGCAAACAAAAGTGGATACACCAAACAGATGGGGGGCAGGGGGAACAGAAGATTCATAGATTCCAAGGCCAGAAGAGGACCATTGTGATCATCTAGATCAGGGGTGGGCAAACGTTTTGGCCTGAGGGCCACATCGGGATTCCAAAACTGTATGGAGGGCTGGGTAGGGAAGGATGTGCCTCCCCAAACAGCCTGCCCCCCCCCCCCGAACCTCTGCCCCATCCAACCAACCCCTGTCCCCTGACTGCCCGCCGGGATCCCCTGCCCCTTATCCAACCTCCCCACCCCTTGCCATGCTGCTCAGAGCAGCAGGACTGGCAGCTGCGCCGCCCGGCCAGAGCCAGCCACGCCACTGTGCTGCCTGGCAGGAGCTCTCAGCCCTGCTACCCAGAGCGCTGGCAGCATGGTGAGCTGAGGCTGCGGGGGAGGGGAGAGAGCAGGGGAGGGGCTGGGGACTAGCCTCCCTGGCTGGGAGCTCAAGGGCCGGGCAGGAAGGTCCCATGGGCCAGATGTGGCCCTCAGGCCGTAGTTTGCCCACCTCTGATCTAGATAACAGTGATCTACGTTCTAGCAGTGGTCACTGCCCACCAGTTCCCTAACTAGGCAGCATGGCAGAGGTAAGTTGTGAAGAGGGATTTGAAGGAGGACAATGTGGTGACCCATGTGGATGTTTACAGGGAGCTCCTCCCATGCTTAAGGGATGGCCTGGGAGAAAATGTGTAGGAGCTTGTTGAAGAGTTTGATTGCACAAGAGGTATTTCTCAGAATACAAGTTTAGGATTTTGAGCTTTGACTGCTCTTAATGTCTGAAATATTCCACTTGAGCATGAAAAAATGAAGCTTTTTACTTTCTGCTTGACGACTAGATGAGCCTCTTCCCACAGAAGTTATTACCCCAGCATATATTTATGAAATTTGTTCACATGGCTCAACTGTGTATGGATCTTAATTGTGTTATGCTGATGATTTACCAAGAGGCAATCTGCCATGGTTCATTCAGAAGTCACCAAAGTTCATCATCATCATTCTACTTACCTGTGTTTTTACATATTTGCACTGTCACTAGTGGACAGAAGGGAATTTTCCACTGGGTCATGGCAGGAAAGGGAAGTTATGTGTCACCTGGATAGGATGTGCAGAAGCAATAGCGGGCAAGAGGGGAGAAAATATTTTCATAGAGAGAAAATACTGGGTACTAAAGGGGTCTAATCTAGTTGAGCAAGGCATGACAAGAACCAACAGCTGGAAGCCCAGACAAGTTCAAAGTAAAAATAAGCTACACATTTTTAACAGCGAGTTGGTTAGCTGTTGGTTCAAACTGCCATGGGAAGTGGTGGATTCTCCATCTCTTAATGTCTTCTAATCAAGATTGAATGTTTTTTGGGAGATATGCCTTTGCCAAACATATGTTACTGGGCTCAGTACAGGGGTAATTCATAGAATCATAGAATCTCAGGGTTGGAAGGGACCTCAGGAGGTCATCTAGTCCAACCCCCTGCTCAAAGCAGGACCAAACCCAATTAGATCATCCCAGCCAGGGCTTTGTCAAGCCTGACCTTAAAAACATCTAAGGAAGGAGATTCCACCACCTCCCTAGGTAACCCATTCCAGTGCTTCACCACACTGGGTAATTGGGTGGAATGTAATGGCCTACGATATACAGGAGGTCAGACTAGAAAATCTAATGGTCCCTCTGGCCTTAGACCCTATGAATCAATGGAAAAACCATAGTAATGGGTGAATGGCCTTTTCACTGTACGTGGATTCTTTATGCGGGGATACCTACCACACAGTAGACTGCAGGAGTTCCCAAGCACACACCATTTGAGGAACCTATGCTCTATAAAGGACAGTGTACAATATATTGAGCGTGAAGGAGTTTGTCAGGACTGCTTTCTGCATAATGCTGAATAGATCCTGCCTCTTCTGTCGATTTTAATCAAGGCATGATCTATCCACAGCTTTAAGCAAGAAGTAGCCCTTACTTTCTTTAGGGCAGGTGGTTCCCAGGAATTGGAAATACCCTGAACGAGCTCCTTACCACTCTTGACAATAAAACACAGGTGTATGGTGCTGGTTTATTGGGGAGGAGGGAATGTTATAGTTGATACAGTTGCAGATAGTCTGTGAAGGATATTTCTAGAGAATTAATAACTTGTACATTAGTCAATCAGATTGTTGTTTAAATTCTTTCTCAGCATTCCTTCTGCTCCTGATTGTTTTAAACAGCTCCTTTCATAATCAGATATCCCAACATTCTTTCCAAAGTATTCAGACCAAGGCTGGTGATATAGTGGCTTTACAGTCAAGGGTGATAGTGTTATGTTCTAAGCTCATGCATAGCCTTGGACAGTAAAACCTATTTTATTGATAGGATGGAAAGAGAAGATATAGGCTGGGATGCCAAAGATGTCCCCTATTCTTTATGACATGTGACATAGGATCTTTAACTTCTACCAGGTCACCCACTAGAGAATTGCAGGAGAGATCCTTGGTTTAACATCTGATAGCATTGGTCAGAGCCATCTTTGGGGCATAATGCTGAGATCATTTACTCTTGAACCATAGCTCTGTTAGAACCAACAATGCTGATTGAGTGATTGAATTGAAATTCTGGAGGGCCAGAAAGGTAAATGACTAAGCTGGTCTCTCAGTGCCCTTGTCCAGCAAGAGATGGGATTAACGTGTAGGGAGCACACTCAGTTCTGGCCGGCAAAATCAATCACATCAATCAACAGCAATTCTGTCTAGTTTAGATTTTCTATAGTGCTCATCACGATAACTCAGGCCTGGTCTATATTGTGGGTGGGGGGGGGGGGGTGAGCTAAATCAGTGTAAGTTACGCAATTTCAGCTACGAAAATAGCATAGCTGAAGTCGACATACTTAGAGCTACTTACCTGGTGTCTTCACTGCGGTAGATTGACTTCTGACGCTCCCCCGTCGACTCCGCGTAAGCTTCTTGGTCGAGTGGAGTACCAGAGTCGATAAGTCACTAGACACAATAAATCGTCCCCCGCTGGATCGATCGCTCCAGAGGTAAGTGTAGACATGTACCCTCAGTTTCCCAAATAAGTTAGATCTTTATGCAAGTTCCCCAGTTGACTCATGAAGTCTTCTGCTCTTCTCCTTCCCTTGGTTTTAGGAAGTTCTGCTTCGGGTGTAAGTAATCTTTTTAAAAATCATTCTGATAACGGTAGGAAAATTATATCAGGGCTTGTCTGCCTGAGTGCACACCAGCAGGGGTGTACTTTCTGGTGCTGCCAGTGTGTTGTGCACTAACTGTCTGTCTTAACCGTGCTGGCTTGTTCTTAGGGTTCTCTCATGCATGTTCATATAGTACTGTTTGAAAGGAGATGAACAGGTCACTGAAGTTTTCACCATGACAATAAATGGAGCGCGGGGAGGAGGGGAGATATCTTAGATGGAAATCAGTGTCTTGGCTAATTTCTGAAGCATTTCTTCTTTCTGGCTGTCAGTCAGTCTTGCCTCGGTTCAGTTTGAGTCAGCTTTTCTTGATCCAGGCTCTTCTCTCTGGAAGGCCTTGCAGCCTCCTTATGATGGCATTGATTTCATTAGCTGAAAATGAAATATACAGTGTCAATGTATTGTTGGCAGCAGAGCCCAGGGTGTCTTGCCACTACTCAACTGGTGTCCTGTAGATATAGAACAGGGGAAGGAACAGGATAGCTCCCTATGGGACTCTGCAGGTGAGGGCTTTTGGGAAAAAGGGTCACTTGCTTATCACTGCTCTGATTTTATTGGAAACGAATGACTGAAGCCATTCTAATGCTGTGCCGTCTGCTCTAGCTATGCCAGGTAAGTCCCTTAGCAACACTTTGAGATCAACTCTTGAATCTTGCAGAGAGATGGAGTAGTATAAGCACTGATAAGTAGCCTCCGTCAATTGGTATAAGGTGGCATTTTTAGTGCTTCTAGGGTAGCCTTCTTGCTGTGGCCCAGCCTGAAGCCTCGTTGCAAAGTATACAGGATGTTGGCAGATGTTACATGCTGCCAGAGCTTGGCTATCGCCACTTTCATAACCATATTTGTCCAGGAAGAGAACCTGGATATGAAGCAATAGATGGAAGGATTTTCTGCATTCTGAGTTGGATCAGCCAGACCATTCCTTTTTTCAGTGAGGCTGGCAGGTTCGCTTCTGTGAAAGAGGAGCCAATAATTTCCATTAGCAGTTGCCTCCTTGTTCCTCACTGGTTTTTAGCAGCCAGAAAGGGCACAGATCCATTTCACAAGTTGTGACACAAGTATTTCTCAGTGCTTCTTCTATGTGATGGGACCAAACACCAGTTTTCCTTCTCAGTGAGTTACGCTCAGGTTTGGTTGAACTCTCTGCTGAGTAGGAAGAGAGTTATTCACTTATTCCATAGGGTTGGTTTGTTTTGGTGCAAAAGGGAGCAGATCAGCATCCTGTTAACTCATGCAGTCAGGGCCCTGGAGATCCAGAAAGTAGTAACTTTTATGTTTTTCTGGAAGAGAACATAAGTAAAACAACATTTGCAGGCTGCTCACTGGACAAATGCTACTTGCTAGCTTCTGGCTTCATGTACCATGAACCTTCGTATGTGTTTATTAATGAGAAGTTGTCTCTAGCTATTGGCGATGAAACCTGTGAGGTGGCAGTAAAGTTAGCTCCATGGTTTCCCATGCCCATTTTAAAGTTATAAAGTAGGGCCTCAGGTGCAGAATTATGTATCTAAAGATGAGTGTGTCTGTATATTTTCTGTTTTTAGCATGTTTTAGTAAGACCTCAAGCTGTTCAGACACAACTTTTTGCTCAAAGGCAGAGTAGATTGCTCAATGAGAATGGAGATGGTATGTACAATCTCTAACTTGTTCACACTCTTCAGACTTCAAGTCTGCAGCTTGTTTCATCGGGGTTAAGTTACTTAAAATGTTCTCATCTTGCCTGCAGAGTTCCCCTAGGGCAAGTGATATTTCACAGTCTGTGGGAATTAATGTGATCTGTCTTTATATGATGTTTTGTTAGTTCCATTGTTTGTATGCATTGAATTGCCTAGGAAACCATAATAATCTTGTTAAAATAAAGATTTAATCTCTCTGCGGTGTTGGGGCTAGTTCAAAAAGCCAGACTCAGAGTCACTGGTTGTCACAGTTGGAATACATTAATTCTGAAATGTTTACTTTATTGTGAGTGGGTCAGTGCCAGTGCCTTGTAGACATTCTGTGTGGGGTTTGATAGCAGGCTACAGCCAAGATCAGCCTTGACAGTTGCAGAGAATGAGCACCAGGAGGGACCAGCTGTGTTGGGCAGCTGTGGCTGGTATGCAAGCGCTGACGGCTGTGATGTGAACAGATGGAAAGAGCCTTGAAGAGCTCTGGGTTAGTATCTTTCTTGCAGGACTGATACAGTAGTTTGCAGGAGGACAGCTACTAGGAAATAGGGTCAGCTGCAGCAATCCAACTGATAGCTGTCTGTCAGAACCTCTTCTGCTCCCCAAAGAACAGAGGTTGCATTTCTCTACATTCTCTGGATTGTGGCCAAGTTCTTTGATATTCCACTCTGTAATGCCATACAGAACTACCATTTTTTGTCTGTTCTTCTTAGCTTTTGCACAACTGCGCAAAGTGTTGCACATTTCAGCAGAATATGGAAGTAACCTCTCCCTCTGTATTATTTTACTTCCCACTGACATCTGCTTCGCAATAAGCAATTTGCTTCAGCCTGTGTTTTCTTCCCCACAAGACTAGCCCCAGCGGCCGTTTTAAATGTGGTCAGATTTGTCATGCATCACCCCCAGTTGCTTAGGATGCCAAACCGTTATAAATGTCTGTTAATCATGCCCTGGTCACATCTTTGAATTTCCTGCTGCATTAGGTCACTTGCACGTATGTAGCTGAAAAATAAAATAAAAAAGTATAAGCACCAATCCCTGTTGACACACAGAAGCTCCTTCAAACAACTCTGTCTTTTAGTCTCCTCTCCATTTAGTAATTTGCACTTTAAAGAACAGACTTGCATTTGGAAGTGGTGGGGTTGGTGATATAATAAAACCTGTCAACAGTTTAAAGGTAATTGACAAAGTTTGACCATGGGACAATTTCTAAGATATCAACAAGATCAAAGCTGCGTCAGATGTGGACAGTGACAAATTAAACTCTGATAATTTAATCTACCAAATTACCAACTTCTAAGAAGCTTGGTTTGTTATTGCTGCAAATGAGGGAAAGTGTTAAAATACACAGCTGCGCGGAAAACATGCTATGCTTATGGGGAAATGTATATATATTTTTCACAATATAAGAAAGGGAGGGGAGTTGGATCTGTTCCTGGTCACCCCCACTGCTCTTCCACAGTCTTCTCATTTCAGCTGAACTCTTGCTAAAATGGATCTCTTCCCCCTTTCCCTCCCTCTTCTTCCATCCCACTTACTTCCTTTCTTTCAAAGTCCCCATCTCCCTTCCTTTGTCTCTTCATTTTGCTAATGTTCTTCTAAACTGCCACCAACAAACCAACCAACCAAAACAAAATCAAACAAAAAATAAATAAATCATGAAACTAACACAGTGCTTGGAAACCATTGCCCTGTGCACTCTGCTTGTGCATTCTATCCTTCCCACCATACCCTTGGTCTGTTTTGTCCACTTAGATTGCACACTCCGCAGGGCAATGTCAGTCTCTTATGCTAGGTTTGTAAAGGGCCTAGCACAGTGGAGCTGCAATCTCTGTTGAGGCCTATTGGTGCTGCAGTAACACAAGTACTAATAATTTTGTGGGGTTTGGGAATGTGTATGACATATCCGTTATGATATGGCCCGATCTGTGGAAAAGGCTTTGAGAATCCTTGATCTATTAAACAACATGAATGATGGAGTGGTAATTCCAACTGAGTATGCCAGAATGGCAGCAGTTCTCCAATACAAGAAGATCTGGACACAGATAGTGACCTCCCTTTGGAGTCCTGGTTACTGGGCATGTGATGACCAGATGTACTGTGGAGAACAGCATGGTCAAAATCCATTGGAAAAAGGGTAATCTGACCAGTCACTAGAGTAGTGGCAAATGTAGTTCACTTCCACACCCTCCCAGAAGAAGGAAGATGTGTTCCAAGAAAACACACGACCAAGAAATCCCTGCACATGGATTCCTCAGAGGGGAGGGGAATAGCTGAACTGGTGTTTGACCAGGATATTTCTCATACAGGGGGATATTTGACAGTGCTCTGTTGTGGGGTGTATGTTTTAAGTAGCAGAGTATTTTCTTTTCATTTAGATGTATTAATATAAAATCAGCCCTCTCATGTTCTCAGTCTTTCAGTGTATTTTCTATGTTTGCTTGACCCAAATTAATCCAGCATGTTTCTGAGCCAAAAGAGACAATTGAGCTCCACCAGAAGTCAACATCAGATTTGGTACATTTTTTCCCTCCAGCAGTAAAAACACATTCAGGATCAGGAGAAGAGGCCTCCATGGGGAAAATCTCATCTCATTCCTCTGGGAGGGAGGCTTGGAAGAATTTCAAACCTTGGGGCAGGGAGCCTAGAAGAGACAATGAGATTACACATCTCCCACTGCTGGAGTGATCTCTGCCTATTATCTTGAGAGCTGTAGTTGAATCACTGTACTTTCTGTTCCTCTGGTGAAGGTTCCTTACTGTGCATTGGCTCCCAAAGAGAATGTTTGGGAGGAGGTATGCTTATTTCAATGATAGTTTGACCCCCACCTTCTGTTTCTCATGATCCATTCAGACCTTTCCCAAACCTTGCAACATATGAGACATCCTGCAATGAATGCACTTCAGAGTAGCCACTTCGTTATTCTAATCCCAAGGAAACATGATGATGACTTGACATTGTAATTGGCTCAACTGAACTGTTTTGATGCTGAGAAACAGCTCGTATCATGCTGATTGTTTTGGGGGAGGAGATTTTTTACATCGGAAACTAAAATTGGGATTTTTTGTCTCCTGGGATGTGTTGCAAGAAAACCAAAAAAGGAGCATGACAACCTTTCCTGCAATGATGTTTCAACAAGGGGATTTCTTCATTTCTAACCTACACATATATCCCATCCCCTTTAAAAGGTCATGCATGCATATATTTCAAGGGGATAACAAACCCTTGCAAAAATTATGAGAATCAGTGCGGGTTAGCTCTAGTTGTGGCTTCTGTTCCTTTCCCCAAAATCTTCTGATTGAGAGGGCAGAACTGAACAAGGTGTATTCACTCAGAGAAATCAGTCTACTTTCTCCTTAGTGGAAAAGCGATAAATTAAGAAGTAAGTTCTCTTTTTCTTCTTTCTTGACCTATTTAGGAAAGCGTCCCTATTCTGAATGAGGCCTCTTTAATACTGCCATTACCCATGCATTCTGCTGCAAGATAAGTAAGAGCAGAGTGACAGAAGGAGGTTTTTATATTCAATCAAGTCGCCAGTGGTAGCAACTGGGGTTGTGGGTTATTTTTAAATAAATAGTTCACAGACCCTTAGAATCTGATGGCTTCCCCACCACAAATACACACGAAAACAACAGTACCATGGATTTGTTTTGGAAACACTTGAGGGAACCGAGACAAAATCTCGCAAAACAAGAGGTAACACTGAAAGACTGTATTGAAAGAGTTTCACAATATAAAGAATAAATAATTTAACCGTAAGGGATGAACAGCACTGAAATTCCACCAGCCTGTGGCTACATGTCAAGCAGAAGAACTCTGACTGAATCTAAGGAGTTAAAAATTGCTGATTATCTAAACAATCGAGTTGTGCTGAAATGTAAAGCACTCGGGGTGTAAAGGCAAATGTCTGTGTCCCAGTATACCAGAGTACTGTAATGAAAACATGTATGCACAAACACATCATCAGGCTATTCAGTGTTCAAAGTTTTCCTTACCATGAGAATGATAAATAAAGCAGGGTTGAAAATACCAAATAGATTTATTACTCTCACTAATATCCTTCATTTATACAGCAAAGCATGTTACAATCTCCATGTAAGGATTCACTTTACTCAGCATTGAAGGGCAGCCACCTCTGGGGTAGAGTACAGCAGCTGTTTGCCTACAATACTAATTTTATGGCAGGAAATAAAGGAAAAATACCATAATCAGCTGAAATTGCAGAGGCAATATGTGTAGACAGCAAGTAAGTTACTCCAGTTAGGTTGACATGGCTTATGGTCTTCCTTTCCATAGTATTATTAATAATAATTATAACAATTAATATAATATGTGAACATTGCTGCAATACGTTAGATATATATTAGACATAACATTATAGATGAAGCATGGGGGGAAACTGGAAAAGAAGAAACTATTTTAAACTCTGCTGATCCTACATTTTCAAGACTTCTCAAGGGTGCTTTGGTAGATTTTATTTTCCTTTGCCAAAGCAGCAAATACCCTGGAATCACTAGGGAAGGAATTCTCTCTTGCTTGCTGCTGAAAAGCCTTCCCCCATGTTGCCAATATTTGGCAAAACAAAGGGCCACTTTAAAATAGCACTTTTATCCAGTGATAAGCTGCCAAAATTTTAACAAGGGGTTCCCTCCTCACACACACACCCCGCCCGCCCCAACTCCACCCCTGGCTCCGCCCCCATTCCACCCCTTCCCCAAATCCCTGCCTCCTCCCCCGGGCATGCTGCTTTTCCCCTCCGCCCCCCCACCCAGCTCACCTCCGCTCCGCCGCCCGAGGTGCTGCTGCTCCACTTTTCCTCCCTCTCAGGCTTGCCGCGCACCGTTTGAGCTGGGTGGCCCCGCCTGCACCGCTCCGCTTTTCCTCCCTCCCAGGCTTGCCCCGTGCGCCAGCTGTTTGGCGCGCAGCAAGCCTGGGAGGGGTGGGGGGAAGCGGAGCGGAGGTGCCTCGGGGGACGGAGAGGGGGCGGAGGCGAGCTGGGCAGCTCCGCCCCCTCCCCCGAGGCACCGCCTCTCCGCTTTTCCTCCCTCCTGCCCAGGCTTGCCTGGGGCCGGTTACATTTAGAAGCCCTTTTAGGCCGGTTCTAAAATGGATTCTGAATTTAACAGCCGGTTCCAGCGAACCGGTGAGAACCGGCTCCAGCTCACCACTGCTTTTATCCGTGTTTACATTTGGACTGGGATGCATACAGAGCCCGGACATGCAGTCAGAGGGCTTCTGTGCACACACAGGAGACACAGGCTGCAAGCAAACAACTGCTGTTTGGATGTGATCTCATCACTGGAGTGGCAGCTCCTGTGTTTTTATTCCCCTTGTATATTTTCGAAAGTTCTAGATTTCTCAGAGAAGGGGAGGCACAAATCAGTTCACTTTTCTGTTAGTAAAGTACGTAGTGGACTTTAGAGGAGGGGGAGGAGTAATAATTAATACCCAGCCCTTTATATCACATTTTTCATCACTAGATTTCAATTCTTACAAAGGAGGGCAGTATCATTATCCCCATTTTTCATATTGGGAAACTGAGGCACAGAGCGGGGCGTGACGTGCCCAAGGTCACCCAGCAGGCCAGTGTGGTGGAGCCAAGAATAGATCCCAGGTCTCAGTTCTGAGACGCAGTCTAGTACTCTATCCATGGCCCTATGACTAGCATCTTGTTTCCCTGCACAAGGTCTGAGTTTGATTTGAAATCTTGCCCCCAGAGCAGCAGAAGCTATGAGTTCTTTGGTAGCAGCACCTTCAGGGAGGGAGAGCTCCACCCCCCCCCTCCACCCCCCCGTGACGTGCCTTGTTACCCTATGCACCTGGTATGGTGCTCAGCCAGTCCACAATCAGCATATTTGAAATGGTGCTTGCTAGCACAGAGGTGACACTCTGTGATGTGACCCTTTTATACCTCAGTGCTTCATTGCTCTGTGGGGGCTGCTGATTGTGTTTTAAACCTATGTGGACCAAAAGATAGAAAAAATCCCCACAATGCAGGGTCAGGCTGAAGTAAACAGCCCATGCTGCCCTCCTGCACAGCCCCAGTGTTGGTATAGGGCTGAAGCAGACAGGAAGGGGAGTGACCAGAGTGTTCTGTTTCTGATTTTTCTTGGCTATTCTGCAGCCCCTAGGCAGCCCTGCAAGGGTGTTGTCAGCAGGGTGGAGCAATTTAAATCAAGGGGATTTAAACCTCTTGCTGGGTGGTTGTTGTTTTTTTAAGTCATTGATCTAAGTCTTTGAGGCTCTGCAAAACTAATTGGAAAATTTATGTTATTGCAACTTCAGATTCAAAATTTTAATTAAATTATAAGCACTGTTGGGGTTGTTTTGTTTTGTTTTTAATGCCACTACTGGCAGGATCTTTTATTTGAATTTTTCAAAACTACTGTAGACAGAAAAAAATTGCAAATTAAGGCCCATATGTGTAAAAATTTAAGCAGAAGCGTAATTTTACTCCCATGAATAGTCCCATTGACTTCACTGGGGCCGCCAGTGTTCATAATTAAGCATGTGCATAATTGTTTGCAGTTAAAATTGTATTTTTGCTACAAACTTTTCTGTTCATGGTGTAAAATATCACTTCAAAGCAAAATTGCATCTATGTTAACAATAAAATGTTAAATTTTACATTAATACATGTATATCAATATATTAGCCAAGTTACTGTACATTTTTAATACACTCAGACCTAAAGTTAGATGTCTGTATCTATAGCTAGGCCACCTCCACATGTTATTTTCAAAAACCCCTAACTGACATAAAGAACAGGATTACTTGTGGCACCTTAGCCCAGGGCTACACTAGGGGAGGGGGTCGATCTACGATATGCAACTTCAGCTACGTGAATAGCGTAGCTGAAGTCGGCGTATTGTAATCGACTTACCTGGCGATGAGGACGGCGGCGAGTCGATCGCTGCCGCTCCCCCGTCGACTCCGCTTCCGCCTTTCGATGAGGTGGATTGCTGGAGCCAACGGGGAGCGCGATCGGGGATCGATTAATCGCGTCTTAACGAGACGCGAAAAATCGATCCCCGATAGATCGATTGCTACCCGCCGATCCGGCGGGTAGTGAAGACCTGCCCTTAGAGACTAACAAATTTATTTCAGCATAAGCTTTCATGGGCTACAGCTCACTTCATCAGACGCATGGAATGGAACACACAGTAAGCAGATATTTATACATTCAGAGAAACATGAAAAGGTGGAAGTACCTATACCAACTCTAAGAGGCTAATTAATTAAGAGGAACTATATCAGCAGGGGAAAAAAACTTTTGAAGTGATTATCAAGATGGCCCATTTCGGACTGTTGACACAAAGGTGTGAGTGAGGATAGTTAACTAGGGGAAACAGAGTAGGTACACAAGTCCCACTGACAGAGGAGTGTAGCTTGGATGGAGCATTCCAGTTTTCATGACTTGAGGAAATTCAGTAGACCAGAAGGGGTGTTGGTTGCAAATACAGCACAGGTTTTTTAATTATCAGTTCAGTTTTGTGCTTTGTTCTCACAGTAAGGATGTTAATGAGGCCTGGACTAGTCTTTTTCAGCATAGATGAGCATTTTAAGTGTGAAACTTCTAGTAGAAAAAACTGTATGTCAAATATAAAATTCTACTAACAGTTAGGCAACTAATTAGAGAAACAAGTAGAAAACATCTACCCTAGCAATTTAAGAATATAAAATGGGAAGAAAGTAAAGAACCAGCAACTTACAAATAAAATTTTCTGATTTAATTTTTAAAAAATGGATTTATTTTTTTAAATCATGATAAAAAATTTTAAAATGTTATTCATTTATTTGAAACCATTATTTTTATCCACCCTGGCTGTAAGCTAAGGGAGCCCCTGAGGCTCCTCCAACATCTGCTGGGGACTGTGCTGGCCCCTTGAACCATCCAGAATTTGGACAGCACAAAGGAGATGTAAAGCAGCATTTGAACTCCCTCTGCCTGGTTGTTGTGCAGTGCAGAGTGTGGTGCCACACAGTTTAGAAGCAGACTTGAGGCTGTAAATCCTGCATGGAGATATCTGCAGGTTCAAACAGAGTTCCTCCCCATCCTGTTTTTCTCTACAGAAATAAATATATACTGATTACAAGGGGCTGCATTTCAAAAGTTCATTCCATCTTGAAAGATTTTAATGCCTTGAGCGATATTCCCCATGCCTAAAATGGATGAATACTGCTGAAGCCAGTACTCTAAAAATGGAATGAACATTAAGTGAAACCCCTGTAGTCCTTGAGACGTCAGTGTTAGTACTGTAGGATTTAGCGCTTCAGTTGTGTTTCTCTACCAGACTGCTGTTGATTTCTAGTGGCTAATAACTTAGCAAAAGAAAAACCCCATAAAAACACAGAAACACTTACTTCAAAGGATATAGTTGTTTGTTCGTTGGTTTTAAGTCAATAGCTTTCTAGCAATAAAAAAAAAAAAGCATGATGAAGTCATCAGAGAATTCAGTACTGGAGTGGTTTGATAAAACAGTATTTTTCCTATCAAAAGACAACGGAAATTCTAAAGGTGGATTGGACTATAATGAAGAAGCCAATATATTTGGGACCTATGGAATTTTTTATGCTCAAAAATCTAGTGCCGTCCCATTTTCCTGGTACCTATGCCATTTCCAGCTTTTTGAAACAAACCTTTTCAGAACTGCTTCTGCTTCCAGTGGAGCAATCCCACACTGGAACCCAAAAATATATTTTTATAGTAAGAGCAATTCATGTCTTTCTTCGAGTGCTTGCTCATGTCGATTCCATTCTAGGTGTGTCAACTCCCTGGATCCACTTCGTTCTTTCCTCAATGGTCTTAGTCCCTACCATTCGGCCTCATCACAGGTCACCTCAAACCGTTGGGTGCTACAGATTGTATCTCGGAGCTACACCCTGCAATTCTCGGCTCTCCCCCTCCCCGTCCCTGTCCCTCTTCAGGGACCCTTCTCACAAGCAACTCCTCATTCAAGAGGCTGAGAACCTCATGCAGCTGGGGGCAGTGGAGAGTGTCCCCTGGGACATGAGGGGAAAAGGTTTCTACTCCCATTATTTCCTAATCCTGAAAGCGAAAGGGAGTCTAAGACCCATTCTGGACCTGTGGCACCTAAACAAGCTTCTCAAAAAGTTGAAGTTCTACATGGTCTCCCTGGCCTCCATCATCCCCTCCCTGGATCTGGGAAACTGGTACACCACTCTTAAACTGGCGGACGCTTATTTTCATATTTCCATTTTCCAAGGACACAGACGATTACTCCGTTTTGTGGTGGGCGCCCGCCATTTCCAGTTCATGGCACTGCCCTTTGGTCTCTCGTCTGCCACGAGTGTGTTTACAAAATGTATGGCACAACTGGCCACTTACCTCAGGTGTTGAGGGGTTCAGGTCTACCCATCTCGATGACTGGCTAATCAAGGGCAGATCTCAGGAACAAGTGCAAAGTAGCCTCAATCTGGTTCGTTCCACCTGCCGCGACCTGGGCTTGTTGATAAATGAAAAGAAATGGACCTTAAGGCCAGTGCAACAAATAGAGTTTATTGGGGTGGTTCTTGACTCCACACAAGACAGAGTTTTCCTTCTGGAAGCGTGTTTCCAGGTCATGTCGGAGCTGATGTCCCATGTGAAAAACTACCACTCACCTCTGCTCACACCTGCCTGCGGTTGTTAGGCCGCATGTACGTACGTGGTCCAACGTGCCTGGCTCCATCTCCAGCCACTGCAAGCATGGCTGGCCTTGATCTAGACCAGGGTGTTCAGGGTGCTGGTTCACACCTAATGGTCCCTGGATTGGTGGTTGAGCCCTGAATCGGTGTTGGAGGGAGTTCCCTTTGCATCCCCATCGCTGACCCTGGTTTCCAATGCCTCAGACCTGCGCTGGGGAACCCACCTGGGTGAGCTCAGCATGCAAGGCTGCTGATCACGGGACGATCTGTCCTTCCACATAAACAGCAGGGAGCTCAATGCTGTTTGCCTGGCCTGTCAGGCTTTCCTGCCCCACATGAAGGGCAAGGTGGTGCAGGTTCTGACAGACAATACCACAGCAATATATTACATCAGCCAGGTCATTGACCCTTTGACGAGAAGCTCTCTGCCTTTGGGGCTTCTGTGTGCGGCATGCTGTCAATCTGGTGGCTGCGCATCTGCCCAGGGCCAAGAACATGGTAGCAGATCACCTCAGCAGGAGCGACCACTTGTGGCCTATTCTTTTCCTCTTGCCACAAGTGGTCGCTCCACCCAGAGGTGGTCAGTGTGATCTTCCAGAGGTAGGGGACTCCCCGGGTGGACCGGTTCGCATCACATCAGAAGAGGAAATGCCACATGTTCTGTTTGTTCCAGGGGTTGGACAGGGGCTCCCTGTCAGATGCCTTTCTGCTCCCGTGGTCAGGTGTTCTGATGTATACCTTCCCACCGGAGCCGCTAATCCACAAGGTCCCTGTGAACAGAAGAATGGCCATACTGGGTCAGACCAAAGGTCCATCTAGCCCAGTATCCTGTCTTCCAACAGTGGCCAATGCCAGGTGCCCCAGAAGGAATGAACAGAACAGGTAATCATCAAGTGATCCATCCCCTGTCACCCATAACCAGCTTCTGGCAAACAGAGGCTAGGGACACCATCCCTGTCCTTCCTGGCTAATAGCCATTGATGGACCTATCCTCCATGAATTTATCTAGTTCTTTTTTGAGCCCTGTTATAGTCTTGGCCTTCACAATATCCTCTGGCAAGGAGTTCCACAGGTTGACTGTGTGTTGTGTGGAAAAAATACTTCCTTTTGTTTGTTTTAAACCTGCTGTCTATTAATTTCATTTGTTGACTCTTAGTTCTTGTGTTATGAGAAGGAGTAAATAACATTTCCTTATTTACTTTCTCCACATGTCATGATTTTATAGATCTCTATCATATCCCCCACCCCAGTCGTCTCTTTTCCAAGCTGAAAGGTCCCAGTGTTATTAATCTCTCTTCATACAGCAGTCGTTCCATACCCCTAATCATTTTTGTTGCCCTTTACTGAATCTTTTCCAATTCCAATATATCTTTTTTGAGATTAGGCGACCATATCTGCACACAGTATTCAAGATATGGGCGTACCATGGATTTATATAGAGGCAATATATTTTCTGTCTTATTTTGTATCCCTTTCTTACTGATTCCCAACATTCTCTTCGCTTTTTTGACTGCCACTGCACATTGAATAGATGTTTTCAGAGAACTATCCACAATGGCTCCAAGATCTCTTTCTTGAGTGGTAACAGCTAATTTAGACCCCAACATTTTATATGTATAGCTGGGATTATGTTTTCCAATGTGCATTACTTTGCATTTATCAACATTGAATTTCATCTGCCATTTTGTTGCCCAGTCACCCAGTTCTGAGAGATCCTTTTTTAGCTCTTTGCAGCCTGCCTGGGACTTAACTATCTTGAGTAGTTTTGTATCATCTGCAAATTTTGCCACTTCACTCTTTACCTCTTTTTCCAGATCATTTATGAATATATTCAATAGGACTGGTCTCAGTACAGATCCCTGGGAACACCACTATTTACCTCTCTCCATTCTGAAAATTGACCATTCATTCCTATCCTTTGTTTCCTATCTTTTAACCAGTTACCCATCCATGAGAGAACCTTCCCTCTTATCCCATGATTGCTTACTTTGCTTAAGAGCCTTTGGTGAGGGACTTGTCAAAGGCTTTCTGAGAATCTAAATACACTATATCCACGGGATCTCCTTTCTCCGCATGCTTGTTGACCCCTTCAAAGAATTCTAGTAGATTGGTGAGGCATGATTTCCCTTTACAAAAACCATGTTGACTCTTCCCCAACAAATTATGTTCATCTATGTGTCCGACAATTTTGTTCTTTACTATAGTTTCAACCAGTTTGCCCGGTACTGAAGTCAGGCTTACCGGCCTGTAATTGCCGGGGTCTCCTCTGAAGCCCCTTTTAAAAATTGGTGTCACATTAGCTATCCTCCAGTCATCTGGTACAAAAGCTGATTTAAATGATAGGTTACAGACGACAGGTAGTAGTCCTGCAATTTCACATTTGAGTCCTTCAGAGCTCTTGGGTGAATACAATCTGGTTCTGGTGATTTATTACTGTTTGAACTGTATGAAGATCAAACAGGACAAGGTGAAGGTGATCCTGGTAGCTCCAGCGTGGCCTCGCCAGCACTGGTTCGGCACGCTGACATACCTTTTGGTAGCCTCTCCGCTGCAGCTGCCTCTCTGCTGTCCCAGAACCACGGCAGTCTTCTGCATCTGAACCTGGCGGCGCCACACTTGCCAGCTTCTGCATGGCTAAATGTGGAAGACCTGGAATGCTCAGCCTGGGTCCAACAGGTCTTGATGGGTAGCAGAAACCCCTCCACCAGAGCAACCTACCTGGCCAAGTGGAAGAGGTTCACGTGCCGGGCCTTGGACCGGGGTATCCGGGCTGAGCAGACCTTGCTGTGGGCCACCCTGGACTATCTTCTGAATCTCAGTGTTAAAAGGCTCGGACTCACCCGGCGGCGCCTCCTGCTGGTATCTTCTGGGAATTAGCTCGTCCAGCCTCTGGAGCACCCTCTGTTGGCCGGGGATCTGGCTGCCCACTCTCTGGCCCGTGTCCCTCCCAGGACCCGGTGCCCCTTTAACTGGGGTGCTGCCCCCTGGCAGTACCCCACCGGTCATACTTCTAGGGTCTCCCCTCCCTAGGGAACCCCCAACCCACTATCCCCACCTCGCCTCAGTTGTAGGCTACTGCCAGTCACCAGCTAGCCCCCGCGCCCTGGGCAGACTGCAATATAAGCCACTCATCACCGGCAAGGTTGGGTTGGACCTGCTGCCTTGGCCTACCCGTGGGTTACCCCCTGCAACCCCTGTACCTATTGGGCCTAACACTAGGCCGCAGCCTGGGGCTTTCCTAGCCGGAGCTCCCCAGCTCCTCAGGCCCTTCCCCAGCCCTGCTCCACCCTAGGTACCTTGCAGCCAGGTCCTCCTTCCTCGAAAGCAGAGGAAGAGTCCTCCTTCCTCAAAAGCAGAGGAAGAGTCCCGTCTGTCTCTGGCTCACTGCCCACTTATAAGGGCCAGCTGAGCCTTAATTGGGGCGTGGCCCCAGCTGAGCCTGCCTTCCCACTCAGCCTGGGTCTGCTTGCTCCAGAAGCAGCCTTCTCCTGGGCTGTTTTCAGCCCCTCAGGGCAGGAGCGGGGTTCCACCCCGCTACACTCAGACTGCAGGGCTTGTCCTTGTCATCAATCAAAGTCAACTTGGCCACTATTTCGGCCTTCCACCCTCCACTCCAGTTCTTGAAAGCATCTCTATCCCCACTTCAGGGATCCCGTCCCTCCCTGGGACCTGAATCTTGTGCTGTCGCGGCTCATGGGTCCTGCCTTCGAGCCTCTAGCTTCCTGCTCCCTTCTCCTCCTCCTCCTGAAAGTTTCTTTCCTGGTTGCAATAATGTCTGCCCGTAGGGTTTCTGAGATCAAGGTGCTTACTTCAGAGCTGCCCTATACTGTGTTCTACAAGGACAAGGTCTAGTTGTGGCCTCATCCAGCATTCCTGCCCAAGGTAGTTTCACAGTTTAATACTGGTCAAGACATATATACTTACTTATATTCTTTCTGAAGCCTCATAAATCAGAAGAGGAGGGCAAATTGCAGGCCCTGGACATCAGGAGGTCGCTTGCCCTCTACATCGACAGGACCAAGCTGTTTCGCAAGTCAACGCAGTTGTTCGTTGTGGTGGTAGACAGGATGAAAGGTCGCCCAGTGTCTGCGCAGAGGATTTCGTCTTGGATCACAGCCTGCATCCGTTACTGCTATGATCTGGCAAACGTGACCATGACTGCCCATTCAACTAGGGCGCAGGCTTCATCGGCAGCCTTCCTGGCCTGGGTGCCAATTCAGGATATCTGCAGGGCCACCACCTGGTCATCTATCCACATGTTTGTCTCATTATGCGCTCACCCAGTAAGCCTGAGATGATGCTGGCTTTGGCAGAGCAGTGTTGCAAGCTGCACGATCATGAACTCTGAGCCCGCCACCAGGGATACTGCTTGTGAGTCACCTAGAATGGAATCGACATGAGCAAGCACTCGAAGAAGAAAAGATGGTTATCTACCTTTCATAATTGTTCTTCGAGATGTGTTATTCATGCCCATTCCATTTCCTGCCCTCCTTACCCCTCTGTCAAAGTTGCCGGCAAGAAGGAACCGAGAGGGCATAGGGCTGGTGGCATCTAATATACCAACGGATGAGCGCAACACTCAAAAGGGCACTACAGCCGACCCTACAGATACCGCTAAGGCAAAAATCTCTGACCGCCACGCACTCCTAGAGTGGAATGCATATGAGCAACACATCTCAAAAAACAGTTACAAAAGCTAGGTAACCCCATTTTGGGTTTTTTGTTGGTTTTTTTGCTTTGTTTATAGAAGAGAACTCCAACACTGTTACTGTCCCTATATTATGGATGAGTGATCTTTTACATAGTGGGAAATTATTGTATGGTCAAATATTAAATCCTCTGGGAAGAGTAGGACCTGCAATTTCCTTAAGCACTCTGAATCAAGAGTTCTAAAACATGTTCTTTGTTCCCATTGATCCTCCATGCACTTTATCAATATATATGGCTGAGTGGAAGGAGTGAGATGCAGCTGGTTCTGATCTATCATTTTTTGCTACTGTTGCAGGAGAAGATTTTATCAGGGTATTTTATTCCCTTGGTGTTCGTGGATTGTAAGCTTTTTGAGGCAAGGCCTGCAGCTTCACCCAGGACTATAGGGCTGTTATCCTGATTGGGACCTTTGATTGCTACACACGTTGAAGAGTGTGTTCCATTTTTCCCAGCTTCCTGTGTATAGAAGGCCAATGGTAGCAGACAGTAGGGTTTCATGGTTGTAGGGTGGCAATTTCTGAATCATAAAAAACAAATCCATGCATTTTATAAGATCTATGAAGCAAACCAACCTGTTGGCTTGTGCAGTCTTACTGGCATAATAAATACAGGGTGATGGTATATTCAGTTACAGGTGGTTATTTAAAGGCCTCTGAACACTGAAGAAAGTTCATGTGTTGAAAAGAAATGTGAAAATGCGTAGTAGATCTAAATACTAGTTTAGGAACAGGATATGATTCTAAAGGGGGGAAAATCCAGCACATCCAGCTGGCATGCACTCTGATAAGGATTTTATTTTTAACTTAACGATTATGGATTTTTATAGTGTCACATCACCATAAAGGGCTTTTCTTCACAGCAAGGATAGAGCAGAGGAAGTCCAAGTATATTAAGTCCAATATGCTTTATGGAAGCAGCAAACATGTTCTCAGATACAAGAAAAGTTCAAATATAAACTAACTGTGCTCTCTATGGGGACGGTATGAGAATACAGTAGCTTTATTATATTTGAGAAGACAGCTGGTTGCAGACCAAAAAAGTCAGTATAATTATTCCCAAAGCCTACTACCACTCAGATATTTTAGAAACCCATTCAAAGCCCATGTGGTACATGCAGACTCAGACAAATAAACCACCTAAGTAACAGGAAGAATTTACTGTTTTAAATACCCTATCTTGTGGCATACATTTCGTTCTGGACAGCAAAAAACCCTCAAACCTATTCAGAGCCACTGGAGCCACAAGAAGAGTTGCAAGAGTGAAAATTACATTGTTTTAATCCTTAACATCTAACCATTTTAAATGGCTTCAATCATTCAAAGTAAAAATCCCAAGAGATGGTAGAAAAGAAGTTCCCCTTCAAACTCATATAGCTCTGACAGCCAGAGTACTCTAGGTAAGGTGACCAGTCCTGATAAAATCAGGATGTCTGTCCTAATATTAGTTTTATCTTCAGTTCCGATGTTGGGGGTTTTTTTTCTTACATAGGCACCTATTATCCCCCACCCCCATCCTGATTTTTCACACTTGCCCTCTGGTCACCCTAATAGGACCCTATTGCCTCCCTCACCCCAATTTTTCACCCTGGCCACCTGGTCGCCCTAACTCTAAGATCTGTCCAGATTTCTCACCCAATCCTTGCCACCCTACAGCTATTCCATGCTCACCCTGACTCAGGGTGGATTTGATTTAAATCACTAGTCAGGAAGACTCGATTTAATCATGGATTTCTATATAAAAGTGTATTCTTATTGGTTGTTATAACCTTAATACATATTCTTCACAACCCAGAGATAGATGGAGGTTTCATTTTTAGAAGGTGCACACTAAATATTTTTAAGTGATTTATTTTGAAAACTGTTCAGATTAGTTTTACAACATACAAAATGAATGATTGTTTGGTTATTGCATTTACCAAAGGTAATTGAAGCAGATATTTATGAAGTCATTGGGAGGTGGACTATCTCCAATTCAACAGGTTAATCATTAATAGTTGGAGGATTTTCTTGCCCTGCTGTATTAGGAGGAGAACATCACCAGACAGACATTTAAATTGTTTTATTTAACCATTTCTCACCTCTATATCTTATGTATGTATGTATTTATACACATTTTTGCTGTTAACAAGCATGTTATCTCTGGAGACACAAATCCACAGTTTGAGAATTGCAAAACCTAAGCATCTCTGATGGTATCTTCTTGACTAAGCACTGAGTCCCATTGGGTAGATAGAAAGATTAACCTGAATAATCTATGCAGAAGCCCCTGGAACCCCATAAAATTGGGTCCCTAATCCATGAACTATTGGAACTCATTTACAAAACTTTTCTTAAACATTACATGAATATATTGTCTCATACTATAGAATCCCTATTCCATGATGAGATATCTTGGAGCTATAATGTATCTTAATTAAAACTATCTTTAGATAGGTTTTTTCCTCAAAAAAGCATTTTATCAAAAAATCCAATTTAAATTTAAAAAAAATCAATGATTTTTATCCACCCTGCCCTGACTTACAGGCAGAGGAATAATGAACATCCAGCATTACATCAGAGCCCTGCATACTGCCTGGCTTGTTATAAACTCGGTGGTACTGGCACTTGTATTCAAACTCTCTCTTGATTACCTGCTAATGGCATTCTGCTAATGAAAAGCAAACAGGTCTGCCTATAATAGATGTACTTTAGCAACATGCCTCTAAATGATGACCATGAGTGAACTCCTTAAAACAGCATATTCAAAAATGATTAGAACAACAGTGCTTATTTAAAAAGCAAAATAATAGAAATGCTGTGGATTCAGTAGAAAACTTATTAATAAAAATTAACTTAAAAGCATTAGGTAATGCAGCAGAAAGTTGTTACAAAAATAAGAGACCAGCTACAACCTCTTCTCTCAAAGATCTCTTCTAGACCTCTCTCTCGATGCCAGTGTATTTGCATGCAGAGAAATGGAAAACAAACACGTGGCTTTCTGTATTTAAACACTAACATTCCCCGTATGTCCCCACCTCTACATCT
Organism: Macrochelys suwanniensis; assembly: GCA_033296515.1. NCBI lineage: Eukaryota > Metazoa > Chordata > Testudines > Chelydridae > Macrochelys > Macrochelys suwanniensis. The sequence goes on from CM065783.1 coordinate 43,652,136, forward strand.
TTGAAGCACCAACGAAGTCAGGTGACATTGGACATTCCTTTACTAGTCTGATTTTAAATGACCTGATTATGGGATCCACCCCCTGGGGGCTGGGTGCATCTTAATTAGATTTAAGGCAATTTCTCTATTCCCCTTTGTTGGAGAATTGCAACGTAATTATTAAATATTAATGACACTTTGCTCTCAGCCACGTGAGTTGCAGTGGCTTCCTGTGTAGTTTGTAGAGGTATCTAGTGCTGGGTCAGTATAAGCATAACCATTTCCTCCTGGATCCAAACGTAGGTATTTAAACTCACAAGAAATTCAAAAAAGGAATTTAGCTTTATTTTTTAATCATGGAAAAATTATACCTTTTTAACAGTGTTGTTCACCATCTCGCTCCAGGCAGTCCCTAAAGACACTGCTTTTACCTTCACATTCATCATGGATGAGCTTGGAATGGTACCTGCCTTGGCATCCTGTCCAATAGATCCTGCTTCTTGGATTGTCCCACAGATTGTGGCTCATCTTATCTTCTGGACAGTCACATCCTTTCTATCAATACTCAATCAACTTTTTTTATGTAAATGTTTTAATTGAGTGTAAAAGAAAATGCAATTTGATGGGCAGGACTGAAAGCTGTTGTTTGGTTTTGACATACTGTTGCCTCTTCACGGCTCAAAATATTTCTCACCATTTTATTTTCTCCTCCTCCCATCTCTTTGCTGTGTGTCAGTTTGTCCATCCCCAATAATGTTCCGCCTTACTTTGAGAGATATTTTTAGATGCACTGCGAACAGCCTGTAAATGGAGCAAGAGTTCAAGGAAGAGTGTTGCCAGTGAGTTTCAGAGGCTGTTGAAAGAACTGCAAAGGTTTTCAAGTTCTTCTCCCATTTCGCCAACACCGAAGAGAAACAGTACAGTGTTAATGAAGCTCTGCAACCTGCGCTGAAGTGCTGCTTGAGTGGCGTCTCTGCCAGCTGAATTGTATCACTGTACAAAGGCCCTTTAAAATTCCCTCGTTAAGTGTCTGGACTGGTAAGAACAATGCAGAGAGGCTCAGATTGAACGGGCTAATAATTAGAGCAGAAACAAATTTGCAGATTGCCTTTATTTTCTTTCTACATACATTTGAATAACATATAATCAGGGACAGTAGGCAGGTACCATCTGACCAGTAGGAGTTAGATATAGTATGAAAAAATAAATCAAATGGGAGACTTCCATTCAATACTTTGAGTGCAATAGTCCGACTTTCTCCTACAGTTTAACTCATCTCATTGGAGATTCAGTATGCACCAGATTTGAGACTCAGAGATTGTCTAAATGGGAAAGTTATACTGGTATAAGTTAAGGTATGAATTTAAAGTGCTAAAGTTGTATTTGTATTACTCCCATGAGGATATTTATTCCAGTACATGAATGCCTTTTTTCAGTTTAGCTTACATAGCTTTGGAAAGGGTTTAACTAAACTGAAAATAGCCACTCTTATTCAGGAAGATAAGTGTTCACATGGGGATTTATATTTGTTTAACAATCCCAGTATAACTATAGTAGTATAACAGGTAAAACCTCCTCATCTAAAGAAGCCCTCAAAATCTGGCAACAAAATACAGCCTAGCAATTAGGCTACATAGGAAGAATCTGTGAATCTGTGCAGCTGTTACAACAATAAGAGTTTGAGCAACATGATGATCCTATCTAAAACTAAACAGTGTCATTCTAATCTAGGTGTAACATTGTTCAGTTTGATCCTCCAGTCCCAGGAATGCAACATTATAGGAGGAGATTCTGTGCCTCAAATTCACTTGTGTAATCCCTCCCATCCCCACTTTTCCAGACTGTGATCTTCCCACTGATGACTGACACTGGCCAACCATTGTCAGACTCTAGCAGCCAGCCTTTCTTTTTATGCTGAAGGGAAGGCGTGTGTGTATTTTCCCAGGCCATTTTTAACAATATCCATGTGTGTTAACAATGGAAATCTTGCTTCTCAGTGCCCAGCGTGCAGGGCCATCCCTACCCATATGCAAAGTGCTCAGCTGAGTAGGGCACCAGGAAATTTGGGGCACCAAATTTCCTGGTGCCCTGTGCAGCTGCGTGCTGTTCCAGCCCCTGCCCTGCCTCTTCCCCATGGCCCCCACCCCTGCTCCGCCCCAACCCTGCCTCTTTCCACCCCTGCTCTGCCCTAGCCCTGCCTCCACTCCACCCCTTCCCCAAAGCCCCCGCCCTGCTCAGCCCAAGCCCCACCTCCTCCTGCCCCAGCTCCGCCCCCACTGCCCTGAGGACTGCAGCAGGGCCGGGTCTGCACTCACCGGCAGCGGGAAGTACAGCGACCTGGTCCCAGCCGTGCCACCGGTGAGTGCTGGGGTGTGGTTCCCCCTTACCCCCCAAACCAGCTCCTCCCCTGCCACGGTGGCCTGGGGCCCCACACACACACCCCGCGGGGGTGGGGGGGGGCTGCATCAGGCCCCAGAATAGCTAGGGATGGCCCTGCCAGTGTGAAGAGGAGGAAAAGGAGGGTTGCATAGGGCTTTTTCTGGATCTCCTCACCTTTCCTTTTTCATCATTCTTTAGATATTTATCTTAAAATGGTTAGCTCATTTAGTTGACATCAACCTCCAAGAACTCTGTAAGGAGAGGAATACTTCTATCAGGAACAACCAACTCTAGTTTTCGAAGAGGGAGTTTCCAAAGACTTCATTCCTGATAAAACAGATCCTTTGTCCCACTGTAGAAGTGGCTGCATTTCATTGATATTTCCATATCTGTTTCTTATATTAGAAAACACATAATGGTGTGCTGTACAGGTTTTATTAGCATCGGTTTGGGATGGCCTCATACTCAATTTGGAAGCCACAAATGAGTTATGGAGGTCATTCCCAACAGGTCTCAACACCAAGGAGCTAACATTGTTCTTAGTGTAGCTGCTGGATGCTTTGCCCTTTGGAAAATCTGGCCACGTGAGACCAAGCATGCAGGGCTCTGAAAGGTAAAGAAGACTGGTTCTGTGAATCTCATGGTTTTATATGCCATCACATTGACACACGCACCACTCAGATGATGATGTCTAACACATTAAGGATGGGGGATTTAAAAGCATCAAGCATTGGCCTAACTTCTGCCATTGAAGTCAGTGGTGAAACTCCCATTCATATCAGTGGAAGCAGTTAGGCAAATGTTGATAACTCACAGAACTCCTACAGTGTGTGATGCAGTGCTATAAAATCCTCTTTCCAGTAAAGGGTTAAGAAATGCAGGTAGCCAGACTGACACCTGACCTGGCTGGCATCTGACCAATAAGGGGACAAGATACTTTCAAACTTTGGGAGGGGGGAAGGTTTTTGTGTGTCTCTTTGTCTGAGTCAGAGCGATCTTGGAAGACAGAAGGAACCTGCAGAAAATCAAACCTCCCTTTTCTGAAGTAAGTTTAGATAGCATAGCGAATAGATTTCTGTTTAATTTTGGCTTGGTGTATTCCAAAATCAGAGATGATTTTACCTTCTTTATTTTTAATAAAATCCTTCTTTTAAGAAGCTGACTGTTTTCTATGGTGTTAAAACCCAGGGGGTGGGTTTTTAGATCACTGTGTAACCAATTGGTTGGGAGATTGTTCTCAAGCATCCCCAGGAAAGGGGGTGTACGGCTTGAGGGGGTATTTTGAGGGGAGGGAAGTTCAAGTAATTCCTTTCCTGGATTCCTGTTAGATACTTGATGGTGGCAGCGAAAGAAGCATTTCTCAGGGTGCAGGGAATTTTGCACCTTGGGGGATTTAACCTAAGCTGGTAAAAATAAGCTTAGGGGCTCTTAATGCGGGTCCCCACGTCTTTACCCTAGAGTTTAGAGTGGGGAGGGAACCCTGACATGGTGGCAGAGCGGTGGGATATATTGAACCAGAGATTTTTTTTTGAACCAGACACAGGGAGTTTAGAAATTTTTTTTCTCTTCTCTCTGGCTATTCCCTGTAGCTGCTGGAAGCAGGGAGGGGGGAGGGGTTGAGCTGCTAGGAGCTAGAGTATCTACATATGAAAGCAGGTAGTTAACCCCTACAGGGAATACCCAAGCAAGTTTTTTTTCTTTTCTAACTCTATCGGTTAAGACAGATTAAAAACAAAGGCTAAGATGACTGCCAGTGATGCAGCTAGTAAACTTGAGCTAGCTCGATTGCAAGCCGATGAGAAAGATAAAGAGCATGCAAGACTGCTACAAGTTAGACAGATGGAGATGGAGGAGAAGGAGAGCGAGAGGAAGCATGCTGAGGAGGAGAGGCAGCATGCTATGGAGGAGAGGAAGCATGCTATGGAGGAGAAAGAAAGAGAGAGGAAGCATGCTGAGGAGGAGAAAGACAGAGAGAGGAAGCATGCTCTGGAGATGGAGGATACCAGGGCGGAGCAGAATCTACCGGATAACACTAATAATCCTTCCCCAACAACCCACAAATGGGAGCGACTATGTCCACCATATGATGAATCCCGTGATATTGCTGAATATTTTCTCACCTTTGAGAGACTATGCAATCTCCATCACATTCCTGATGATCACAAAATGACCCTATTGGTAGCAAAGTTGACTGGAAGTGCTCTGGACATATTCAGTGACATGCCTATTGATGAGGCTTCTGACTATGAGAAATTCAAGGATTTGGTTTTAAAACAATTTCAAGTTACACCTGAAACTTACCGAGTAAAATTTCGAACCCTTATCCGAGGGCCTGGACTAAGTAATGTAGCTTATGTAAACCGGATAAAGGAGCTGTTAAAAAAATGGGTCAAGGGAAGGAATGTTACTAGCTTTGAAGGAGTGTGAGATTTGATGGCTCAGGAACAATTCCTGAATATGTCCAAGGATGATATAAGACAGTGTTTATGGGATAAGAAAATGGACTCAGCAGACAGTCTTGCTGTTTATGCTGATCAATACAAACAGTCCCAGATCAGCAGAGGGGCAAGGAAATTTGACACACAAGGGGTGCAGGAAGCAGAGAGGAACAGCCCTGGTCATAGTTTGGGGAGATACCAGACAGGAAAACCCGAGACCACACCCCCTCACCAGGAGCAGCCCAAGGCCCCACAAGGAAAAACCCACACCCCTTATTGCCCCACCACCCCATTCTCCAGCAACCCACCCCGCCCCACTGACCAGTCAGCTGGGCGATGTTTCAAATGTAACGAATTGGGGCATGTGAAGGCCAACTGCCCCAAGAACCCCAGCAGAATACAGTTCATTGCACCGGGGTCACACCAAAGGTCCTCAGGCCCAGATGCCTCCCAGATACCCTTGGAACGAAGGGAAACGGTGAGTGTGGGCGGAAAGAAGGTTACAGCGTGGAGGGACACTGGAGCACAAGTGTCGGCTATCCACAAATCCTTAGTGAACCCCAGCTTAATCAACCCAGAGGCACAAGTGACGATTCAACCCTTCAAGTCCAACTCTTTTGATTTACCTACAGCCGTGTTGCCTGTCCAGTACAAGGGCTGGTCAGGAAATTGGACTTTTGCAGTCTATGATGATTATCCCATTCCCATGTTGGTGGGGGAAGACTTGACAAATTGTGTGAAGCTAGCCAAGAGGGTGGGAATGGTCACCCGCAGCCAGGCTAAGCAAGCTGTCACACCTAGCTCTGTTCCTGAGACTTCCACCAGAACCCCATCTGTACTACCAGAGACCCAGATAGAGGTGGTGGAACCGGATACCCTGCCAACGACTGCAACAGCCGTCGTAGATCCAATCACAGAAACCCGACCCAAGCCAGTCTCGGAACCGGAACAGGCGAAGCAACCAGCACCAGAACCATTGCCAGCACTGAGTCCAGCGCTTGCAACCCCATCTACCGTGCCAACACCCGAGGGCACCACCGAGCCTGCAATGGCAGCAGCAGCCGATAACTCAATACAAGAGGCTTAGCCAGAGCCTGAATTACCACATTGTGCACCAGCGGAGAGCGGTTCACAGTCAACAGAAACAAACCCATCACCTGCATTGCTTCCAGAGGGACCCAGCCCAGGTCCACAACCCAGTGAGGAACTGATGTCTCCAGCATCTAGGGAACAGTTCCAAGCTGAGCAGGAAGCAGATGAAAGCCTACAGAGAGTTTGGACAGTGGGACGGAGCACCCCACTGCCTCTCAGCTCTTCTAATCGATCCCGGTTTGTTATAGAAAAAGGACTTCTATATAAGGAGACTCTTTCTGGTGGACACCAGGAAGACTGGCGTCCTCAGAGACAGTTGGTGGTTCCGACTAAGTACCGGCTAAAGCTCTTGAGCTTAGCCCATGATCATCCTAGTGGTCATGCTGGGGTGAACAGAACCAAAGACCGTTTGGGGAGGTCATTCCACTGGGAGGGAATGGGCAAGGATGTTTCTACCTATGTCCGGTCTTGTGAGGTGTGCCAAAGAGTGGGAAAACCCCAAGACCAGGTCAAAGCCCCTCTCCAGCCACTCCCCATAATTGAAGTTCCATTTCAATAGGTAGCTGTGGATATTCTGGGTCCTTTTCCGAAAAAGACACCCAGAGGAAAGCAGTACATACTGACTTTCATGGATTTTGCCACCCGATGGCCAGAAGCAGTAGCTCTGAGCAACACCCGGGCTAAAAGTGTATGCCAGGCATTAACAGAGATTTTTGCCAGGGTAGGTTGGCCCGCCGACATCCTTACTGATTCGGGAACTAATTTCCTGGCAGGGAGCATGAAAAGCCTGTGGGAAGCTCATGGGGTGAACCACTTGGTTGCCACCCCTTACCACCATCAAACAAATGATCTGGTGGAGAAGTTTAATGGAACTTTGGGAGCCATGATATGTAAATTCGTAAATCAGCACTCCAACGATTGGGACCTAGTGTTACAGCAGTTGCTCTTTGCCTACAGGGCTGTACCACATCCCAGTTTAGGGTTTTCACCATTTGAACTTGTGTATGGCCACGAGGTTAAAGGGCCATTACAGTTGGTGAAACAGCAATGGGAGGGCTTTACGCCTTCTTCGGGAACTAACATTCTGGACTTTGTAAGCAACCTACAAAACACCCTCCGAGACTCTTTAGCCCTTGCTAGAGAAAACCTAAAAGGGGCTCAGGAAGAGCAAAAAGCAAAAAGCCTACTTCCTTTAAAGTAGGGGACCAAGTCATGGTCTTGAAGGTGCTCCAGGCCCATAAAATGGAAGCGTCATGGGAAGGGCCATTTACGGTCCAAGAACGCCTGGGAGCTGTGAACTATCTCATAGCATTCCCCACCACAACTCTCAAGCCTAAAGTGTACCATGTTAATTCTCTAAAGCCTTTTTTCCCCCGAGAATTGAAGGTTTGTCAGTTTATTGCCCAGGGAGCAGAAGACGCTGAGTGGCCTGAAGGTGTCTACTATGAAGGGAAAAATGACGGTGGTGTGGAACAGGTGAACCTCTCAATGACCCTCGGACGTATGCAGCGCCAGCAAATCCAGGAGCTGTGCACTAAATTCGCACTGATGTTCTCAGCCACCCCAGGACTGACCGAACGGGCATACCACTCCATTGACACAGGTAATGCCCACCCAATTAGAGCCTGACCTTACCGAGTGGCTCCTCACGCCAAAACTACTATAGAACGGGAGGTTCAAGACATGCTACAGATGGGTATAATCCGTCCCTCTAGCAGTGCATGGGCCTCTCCCGTGGTTCTAGTCCCCAAACCAGATGGGGAAATACGCTTTTGCATGGACTACCGTACGCTAAATGCTGTGACTATCCAATGCCTCGCACAGATGAACTATTGGAGAAACTGGGACGTGCCCAGTTCATCTCCACCTTAGACTTAACCAAGGGGTACTGGCAGGTACCGCTAGATGAATCCGCCAAGGAAAAGTCAGCCTTCATCACCCATGTCGGGCTGTATGAATTTAATGTACTCCCTTTCGGGCTGCGGAATGCACCAGCCACATTCCAGAAACTGGTAGATAGTCTCCTAGCGGGATTGGGAGAATCGGCAGTTGCCTATCTTGACGATGTGGCCATATTTTCTGACTCATGGGCCGAACACCTGGAGCATCTCCAGAAGGTCTTCGAGCGCATACGAGAGGCAGGACTAACTGTTAAGGCTAAAAAGTGTCAAATAGGCCTCAACAGAGTGACTTACCTTGGACACCAGGTGGGTCAAGGAACTATTAACCCCCTACAGGCCAAGGTGGAGGCTATCCAAAAGTGGCCTGTCCCAAAGTCAAAGAAACAGGTCCAATCTTTCTTGGGCTTGGCCGGATATTACAGGCGATTTGTACCGCACTACAGCCAAATCGCCGCCCCTCTAACTGACCTAACCAGAAAGAACCAGCCAAATGCGGTTCAGTGGACTGATGAGTGTCGGAAGGCCTTTAACCAGCTTAAAGCAACACTCATGTCTGACCCGGTGCTAAGGGCCCCGGACTTTGATAAACCGTTCCTAGTAACCACAGATGCGTCCGAGCGTGGTGTGGGAGCAGTCTTAATGCAGGAAGGACCAGATCAAGAATTCCATCCTGTTGTGTTTCTCAGCAAGAAGCTGTCTGAGAGGGAAAACCACTGGTCAATCAGTGAGAAGGAATGTTACGCCATTGTCTACGCTCTGGAAAAGCTACGCCCATACGTTTGGGGATGGCGTTTCCACCTGCAAACCGACCATGCTGCACTACAGTGGCTTAATACCGCCAAGGGAAATAACAAAAAACTCCTTCGATGGAGTTTAGCTCTCCAAGATTTTGATTTTGAAATACAACACATTTCAGGAGCTTCTAACAAAGTGGCTGATGCACTCTCCCGTGAAAGTTTCCCCGAACCAACTGGTTAAAATCGTCCTTGCAATGTGGACAATATTGTTAGTCTTTATCCAGTTATTAGTATATTTGGAGATTCATGTGTCTTATTACTTTTGTTTTCTTTTAGAGCTCCAGGAAGAAATCACAGCCAGTGTTTCACACTATCGGTGATTTGGGGGGCGTGTCATAAATATGAAGGGAAGGGGGAGAGGGTCTGATGCAGTGCTGTAAAATCCTCTTTCCAGTAAAGGGTTAAGAAATGCAGGTAGCCAGACTGACACCTGACCTGGCTGGCATCTGACCAATAAGGAGACAAGATACTTTCAAACTTTGGGAGGGGGGAAGGTTTTTGTGTGTTTCTTTGTCTGAGTCAGAGTGATCTTGGAAGACAGAAGGAACCTGCAGAAAATCAAACCTCCCTTTTCTGAAGTAAGTTTAGATAGCATAGCGAATAGATTTCTGTTTAATTTTGGCTTGGTGTATTCCCTGTGTTAGAAGGGGTGGGGGGGGGTGGTTATTCATGGTTTTCTGGAACTTTAAGGTTTTGTCCAGAGGGGGAAATCTCTCTGAGTTTGGAAATATAGTGCCCTGTAAAATAGTTACCATCCTGATTTTACAGAGATGATTTTACCTTCTTTATTTTTAATAAAATCCTTCTTTTAAGAAGCTGACTGTTTTCTATGGTGTTAAAACTCAGGGGGTGGGTTTTTAGATCACTGTGTAACCAATTGGTTGGGAGATTGTTCTCAAGCTTCCCCAGGAAAGGGGGTGTACGGCTTGAGGGGGTATTTTGGGGGGAGGGAAGTTCAAGTAATTCTTTTCCTGGATTCCTGTTAGATACTTGATGGTGGCAGCGAAAGAAGCATTTCTCAGGGTGCAGGGAATTTTGTACCTTGGGGGATTTAACCTAAGCTGGTAAAAATAAGCTTAGGGGCTCTTAATGCGGGTCCCCACGTCTTTACCCTAGAGTTTAGAGTGGGGAGGGAACCCTGACAGGGGCCAAAGATGAGAGATTAGTTCAGATGTCTCTGGGGGTACGTCTATACTACAGAATTAGGTCGAATTTATAGAAGTCGATATTTTAAAACCCGAATTTATGGAATCGATTGTGTGTCCCCACACACAAGCGTTAAGACCATGAGGTCGATTGACTGTGTCCACAGTAGCGGGGCTAGCATCGACTTTCGGAGCATTGCATTGCGGGTAGCTATCCCACAGTTCCCGCAGTCTCCGCCGCCCATTGGGATTCTGGGTTGCGATCCCAAAGCCTGATGGGGCAGAAAACATTGTCGCTGGTGGTTCTGGGTACATGTCATCCCTCCCTCCGTGAAAGCAATATTTTTCGCGCCTTTTTTCCGGGGTTTCCGTGTTTGCTATGGAACTGGCCGGCGGCCTATGGTGTGGCTGGCCGGGGGCGCTTGGACATAAATGGGAGTGACCAGAGTAACTCTGGTCATTCTCTTTTTTACGTTTTGTTTAAGGGAGATTCAGTACTGCCTGGAACACGGGCGGAGGGATAGCTCAGCGGTCTGAGCGTTGGCCCGCTAAACCCGGGGTTGCGAGTTCAATCCTTGAGGGGGCCAGGAGCTGATGATGGATATCAAGCATATTGTACCATCTGCTGCTAGAAGGGAAGGCGCCTCCTTGCTCACCGCATATTGTACCATCTGCAGCTAGAAGGAAATGAGCCTAACCCTTGCTCCCCCCTCCCTCCGTGAAAGCAACTGAGGGGGGAGCAAAAAATCCTTTCGCGCCTTTTTTCATATGGGCGCCGTATTGCTTTATCCATTGTTATCCACCCGCTGCTTCTGCTGCCACTCTGCTGTCCTGCAAACAGCATACCAGGGAAAGCATGGAGCACGATCAGATCACCGCGGCTGTTCTCGCCGTTATGAACACCACGCGCATTGTCCAGGAGTATATGGAGAACGAGAACCAGGAGCTGCTAGAGCTACAGCAGGCGAGGAGGCGACAGCAGCACCCTGAGGACAGTGATGAGGACATGGACACAGACCTCTCTCAAAAAAGGCCCCCCCACAAGGTGGACATCATGGTGTTAATGGGGCTTGTTGATACAGTGGAACGCCGATTCTGGGCCCAGGAAACAAGCACAGACTGGTGGGACCACATAGTGCTGCAGGTCTGGGATGAATCCCAGTGGCTGCGAAACTTTCGCATGCGTAAGGGCACTTTCATGGAACTTTGTGAGTTGCTTTCCCCTGCCCTGAAGCGCAAGAACACCAAGATGAGAGCAGCCCTCACAGTACAGAAGCGACTGGCGATAGCCCTGTGGAAGCTTGCAACGCCAGACAGCTACCGGTCAGTCGCGAATCAATTCGGAGTGGGAAAATCTACAGTGGGGGCTGTTGTGATGCAAGTAGCCAGGGCGATCACCAAGCTGCTGGTACCAAGGGTTGTGAGTCTGGGAAATGTGCAGCTCATACTGGATGGCTTTGCAGCAATGGGGTTCCCGAACTGTGGTGGGGCGATAGACGGAACCCATATCCCTATCTTGGCACCGGACCACCAAGCCAGCGAGTACATAAACCGAAAGGGTTACTTTTCAATAGTGCTGCAAGCACTGGTGGATCACAAGGGACGTTTCACCAACATCAACGTGGGATGGCCGGGAAAGGTACATGACGCTCGCATCTTCAGGAACTCTGGTCTGTTTCGGCTGCTGCAGCAAGGGACTTTCTTCCCAGACCAGAAAATAACCGTTGGGGATGTTGAGATGCCAATAGTTATCCTTGGGGACCCAGCCTACCCCTTAATGCCATGGCTCATGAAGCCATACACAGGTAGCCTGGACAGTAGTCAGGACCTTTTCAACTATAGGCTGAGCAAGTGCAGAATGGTGGTGGAATGTGCATTTGGTCGTTTAAAAGCTCGCTGGCGAAGTTTATTAACTAGGTTCGATCTCAGCGAAAACAATATTCCCATTATTATTACTGCTTGCTGTGCGCTCCACAATATCTGTGAGAGTAAGGGGGAGACGTTTATGGCAGGGTGGGAGGTTGAGGCAAATCGCCTGGCCACTGGTTATGCGCAGCCAGACACCAGGGCTATTACAAGAGTACAGCAGGGTGCGTTGCGCATCAGGGAAGCTTTGAAAACCAGTTTCATGAATGGCCAGGATGCTGTGTGAAAGTTCTGTTTTTCCCCTGTAATGAAAAGCCCCGCCCCTTCATTCACTCTACTTCCCTTTACCCAAACCGCCCTGCCCTCCCCCCCTCGATCACCGCTCGCAGAGGAAATAAAGTCATTGTTGCTTAAAAATCATGCATTCTTTATTAATTCGTAAAACAAAGAGGGGGAACTATGGGGCTAACTGCCACAGTCTCCCGGGATAGCTGGTGGAGGAAGGGAAGCACCAGGATGGGTGGTGGAGGAGGGGATGAGGGAAGGACAAGGACACACAGCACTTTAAAACTTATTGAATGCCAGCCCTTTCTTGCTTGGACTGTTCTCTTGACTTGAGTGGTTGGGTGCACGGAGGCCGCCCAAACGCGTTCTTGGGCGTCTCGGGGATGAGGTTATGGGACTCGGGAAGGAGGGCTGTTGGTTACACAGGGGCTGTAGCGGCGGTCTGGGCTCAGGCGGCCTTTCCTGAACCGTACGCCTTTCCTCAGCCATAAGCCGGAGGATTTCCGTTTGATCCTCCAGTAGCCTCAGAATTGCATCCTGCCTTCTCTCTGCACGCTGACGCCACCTACTCTCTTCATCACGCCACCTGTCCGCGCGATCAAAATCTGCCTTCCTGGACTCCGACAGTGTCTGCCTCCACGCATTCTGCTGGGCAGCTTCAGTGTGGGAGGATTCCATGAGTTCTGAGAACATTTCATCTCGATTCCTTTTTTTTTTTACTTCTAATCTTCGCTAGCCTCTGGGACGGTGATGAAGGGGATGGCGTTGAAACATTTGCAGCTGCGGGAGGAAACAAACGGGAGAGGAGTAGTTTAAAAGACACATATTAGAGAACAATGCTCCAAACATTACATATCACATGTGCATTTGGTCCAAGGTTGCACTTTGCCTGTTATATTGAGGGTCTGCCGGTTTGGTGTGAGAGATCACACAAGCAGGTCCGGCGGGCAACAGAATTCGGCTTGCAGGCAGCCATGGTAAGCCACAGTCTATAGGCTTCTTTAACCTTCATAACGTGGGAATGTTTTCAAACAGCAACCCCCTCATTTCCCATAACAAACAGCCTTTGGGCTGGCAATTTAAAACTGGTTGGCAATTGAAAAGGGAGGGGCGGCAGTTTTTGGGTTAACGTGCAGCGCGAACCTAATCGAAACCCCCCACACACACACACACAGACACACATCCAAGATGTTCGCTGTTCCCCCTCCCCCCACCGCGTGGGTCACAGCGGGGAAGATTTCTGTTCAGCCACAGGCAAACAGCCCAGCAGGGACGGAGCCCCTCTGAATACCCCCTTAATAAAATTCCCCTATTTCAACCAGGTGACCATGAATGATATCACTCTTCTGAGGATAACACAGTCAGATACAGAACGGATGTTGCTTGAATGCCAGCAAACACCGGGACCATACGCCGCCATGCTTTGCAAAGCAATGATTCCAGACTACGTGCTACTGGCCTGGCGTGGTAGAGTGTGTTACCACGGAGCACAGGATAAGGCTGCCCTCCCCAGAAACTTTTTGCACAGGCTTTGGGAGTACATCCAGGAGATCTTTCTGGAGATGTCCCCGGAGGATTTCCGCTCCATCCCCGAACATGTTAACAGACTTTTCCAGTAGCTGTAGCTGTACTGGCCGCGAATTGATCATTAAACACGCTTGCTTATAAAACATGTATTAATTAACAGAGGTACACTCACCAGAGGCACCAGAGGTCCCTTCTCCTGCATCGAGCATGCCTTGGGTGGGTTCGTAGGGTACTGGCTCCAGGGTGACAAAGAGTTCCTGGCTGTCGGGGAAAAGGGCTTCTCCGCTTCCTTGCTGTGTCTGGGCGCTATTTTCAGCATCATTATCATCATCATGCTCCTCTGTGGTTTCTGATGATCCACATACGGAGTCATACCACATGGGTGGGTCAGTGCTGGCTGCACCTCCTAGAATGGCATGCAGCTCATCATAGAAGCGGCATGTCTGGGGCTCTGACCCAGAGCGTTTGTTTGCATCTCTGGTTTTTTGGTAGGCTTGCCTGAGCTCCTTAATTTTCACGCGGCACTGTTGCGCATCCCTGTTGTAGCCTCTGTCCTGCATGCCCTTGGAGACTTTGGCATATGTATTGGCGTTTCTTCTTTTGGACCGTAGCTCTGCTAGCACGGTTTCGTCTCCCCATACAGCGATCAGATCGCGTACTTCACCATCGGTCCATGCTGGAGCTCGTCTTCGGTTCTGGGACTCCATCATGGTCACCTCTGCTGATGAGATCTGCGCTCACCTGCAGCTCACCACGCTGGCCAAACAGGAAATGAAATTCAAAAGTTCGCGGGGCTTTTCCTGTCTACCTGGGCGGAGCATTGGAGCTCAGACTGCTGTCCAGAGCGGTCAAATGTTGCACTGTGGGATAGATCCAGGAGGCCAATACCGTCGAATTGCGTCCTCACTAAGCCTACATCGATTCGGCAATATCGCTTTAAGCGCTAATCCCCTCGTTGGGGGTGGAGTGGCGAGATCGATTTTAAGAGCCCTAGAAGTCGATGTTAAGGGCTTCGTCGTGTGGACGGGTGCACGGATCAATCGAAATAACGCTAATAAATTCGACCTAAACTCGTAGTGTAGACCAGGGCTAAGGCTTGGAACTCTGGTTATTCATTGTAATAGACTTATTTTATCTATGGTTTTTCAGGTAGGATGGTCCTGTTGCTCTTTCTTGCCATCATTTTTTAGTGGCAAATCTGTGCCAACTGTCTGTTGTGGAATTTAAGCCATTTGTGTGGCAGAAGGCTGCATTTTATAAAACTTCGAACACACACCAACTCTAGAGCATAATGGAGGGAGTTGACAGTGCTCCACATGTAATGAAATTGCATTATCAGTCATTTAAATGGACCTGAGATGCTTCAGCTACTTAATAAAATTTAACCACATTTTTTAAAAAATCACCATGAACACAGCTTACATAAAAACTAAAAGTGCACGAAAGTTGCTATTTAAATTGTTCATTAATTGAATTCACTGAAGGAAAAAGTAATGGAATTCATGCATCATAGGCAGCTGAGCAGTTGTAAAAGACCTATGTAAATTTAAATAATTGTTTAAGTTAAGCACATGCTTAAAGTGACTTACCATGAGTTACGCAGCAGGTCAGTGGCAGAAATGGGAATAGAACCCGCGTCACATGTCTCCTATCCCATAGAGCAGGCCTGCACAACTCGTAAAGTGGTGAGGGCCATATTACTCCAAAGAAAACAGCTGAGGGCCGAAACCCCCCGGCCCCGCGGAAACAGCCCCTCCTCAGCGCCGCCCGCCCCGCGGAAACAACCCCTCCTTCCCCAGTGCTGGGGTGTGGAAACCTGTAGAGGGGGAAAGAAACAGCGCGCATAGGGTGGCCAGATCACAGCAGTAAAATAGGACTCGCCCCCTCCCCGCTTGGCCCCACCATCACACCCCTCTTCACACCCCCCAGGGGTCACTATATTACTGCACATAACAATCAGTCAATGCAGTTGTAGATCAATCTCTGCATTATGCATTTTTGTATAACTTTTATATGACTTTGTATTGAACCTTGGTAATATGTTATAGCGGGCCCCTAAGGTAGTATAATTAAGGTAAAAGAAAAATTTCTTTTTTGCTCGAAGTAGAATAAGATCTTCCCCCCACTTTGTATTCAATTGCCCTGTTGAATGAATGAGGTGTGAATGAGGAAGGCGTGGAAGGCAGGCACCCCCAGACAGCTGCAACCCTTGGTGCAACCCTCACCTGCCTGCCCGCTGCTGGCCTCTTACCTTCTGCCACTGGCTCACCCTCACTCCCCAGCCTGCCACTGGCCTCTTCACCAGCCCGCCCACCCGCCGGCCAGCCAGCCAGCTGGCCGTTGGCTTGCCCCACCCCGCTGCTTGCCTACTCACCCCCCCGCGGGCCGCACAGTGAGCCCACCTACTCACCCCCCCGCGGGCTGCACAGTGAGCCCACGCGGGTCGCATGCGGCCCCTGGGCCGCATGTTGTGCAGGCCTGCCATAGAGGAGCCATTTGCAGCATTCAGAGCTGGTTTGGATTTTAAACTCCTTCCAAGTTTGGTGGTGTTTGGAAAAAAAAGACCTGCAGAAGCAAGTGTCAGAGCCCGGGTCTACTGACTTGGGCTCACAGGTTGCTCACGCTACCGGGCTAAAAATAGCAGGGTGGACCTTCCCGCTTGGGCTGGAGCCCGGGCTCCAGAACCCGGGCTCCAGCCCAAATGGGAATATCTACACTGCTATTTTTAGTTCAACAGTGCAAGCCCAAGTCAGTTGACAGGCTCTGAGACTCTCTGACCTGGGTATTCTTTTGCAGTGGAGATGCATCTGGAGTCTCTTCAAATTGCATAAAGAATCCAAAACCTGGCTTACCCAGACAAAAGGAATGTTTGTGGAATTCACATCGCTTGACTACAAACATTTTTCATGAACACACCAAAGCTTTTATTTAATAATCTTATAGTCTTCAAGTTAAAAGCATACTTGAGCTGAACATGAGAGCTGAACAGGCTATTAATCTGAACCCAAGTGTAGCATCCTGAGGGCATTAAAAGCAAATGTTTGTGTACTGACAAATGAAAGCCCTAGCACTGGTGAAAACAGAATGTATCTCCCCCAATTGGACAAAACAAACATCATGTTCCAACAAGGATTTCAGCTACCATAATACCTCCAGATCATACCAATTACAGCCTTGCTGAGTTTGTACAGCTAAGTGCTTTATTTATCCACTTGGCTAATAAAACATATAACCTATGCTGTTATGAGACATCATACACAAAGTCAGAATTTATTAGACTCATCAGGTTCACTGGAGCAGAGCACTTGGGGGGGAAAAAATCCGACTTGCCAAAAATCAATAAAAAGTAAAGAAAAAATGGGCTTTAAGAGTTTGAAAAAGTCTCAGTTCCTCCCTTCAGCAAAACTTCAGCCTGAGCCACAGATGCAGCAGAAATCTCAGCTGAGGCAAAAGGAAAGTGCCAGTTCTAACATCTTAGAAACTTCTGAATACTGGACAAGTTTCTTTAAACTTTACTTATTCTATGAATCTCAGTGAAATGTAATAACCCAGTCAACTTTAAGGAAAATTTGTTCAATGTTATAAAATTATGTGTAAAGCTTAAATGACCATGAGTTTGAGGTGATCTAATGTTTGGAGTCATTTTAGCTTTGAAATGATCTTTTAAAAATCCAGAAAACTAAAAACCTTTCAACTTTAAGATCAATTTAAGGCTTAGAAGACTGAGCCATCATTCACTTATGAGTATTTAACTACAAGGACTCAGGTTTTCTGGTATGGGTGCCTAAGTTAAGCTTCTAAATCCATATTTAAGCACTTGTTCAAAGTGGCTTGAAATGAATTGCAAAAGTTAGTGGGAGTTGGTGGGTTCTCAGCAGTTTTGAAAACCAGGCCATGTAGGGTACATCTAGACTGGAGGGAAAAAACCCTACGGCATGGCAGCAAGTCCCAGAACCTGGGTCAATTGATTCGGGCTCATGGGACTTGCACTACGGGGGCTAAATGTAGCAGCATAGATGTTCCTGCTTGGGCTGGAGCCTGGGCTCTGAAACCAAGCAAACAGGGAGGGCCTCAGAGCCTGAGCTGCAGCCTGAGCACGACTGTCTATGCTGCTATTTTTAGCCCAGGAACCCTACGAGCCTGAGTCATCTTATAAACCCATTACTAATAACCGGTTATCAAACCAGTTGACCCAGGCGCTGAGATTTTCTGCATAAGTACAGAGGTGGCGGGGAGGAGTATGTACCAAACACCTAAAATGCATGAGGGGAAATGAAGACCAGATTTTAAAAGGATTAAAGTCTTTATTATGCTAATAATTGCTTATTGTGCCATGAATGCAAATGGAGCTTTACAAAATTGTCTGAGTCCCTGTCCCAAAGACCTTACAGTCTAAGGTTCTTATCCCGCCTGTGGCTCCATGCAGGCAGAGCCTTACTTTTCATTTACTTCAGTAGGGCTCTTCCCAGGCACCAGAGTCCACTTGCCTGGATCTGCTTGTAGGATTCTGGTTGCTTGTGTGAATATTCAGTGTACCTGGAAGGTCACAAAAGTTTCAGTGAACCAAGGTTTACCATTTTGCAGCTGTAAAGCCCAATTGCAAACACACACCTCAGAATGCCCTGTTGTTAAGACTATTAAAAGTGCATGTGTGAACATTTAGACTTCCCATGAATACGCCAGCACTTGGTGCTTGCAGTTTCATACACATTTAGTCGAGACAAGCCTTTGGGAAATTTACCGCGACAGCACCATCTCTTTATAATGCTTTATTCCTCACGTTAGTGCAGGGATTGGCAGCCTTTGGCATGCAGCCCATCAGGGAAATCCGCTGGCGGGCCAGGACGGTTTGTTTACCTGCAGCATCTGCAGGTTCGGCTGATCGCAGCTCCCACTGGCCGCGGTTCGCCGTTCCAGGCCACTGGGGGCTGCAGGAAGCGGCGTGGGCCGAGGGATGTGCTGGCCGCCATTTCCCACAGCCCCCATTGGCCTGGAATGGCGAACCGCAGCCAGTGGGAGCTGATATCGGCCGAACCTGCAGATGCTGCAGGTAAACAAACCGTACCGGCCCGCCAGTGGATTTCCTTGACAGGCCACGTGCCAAAGGTTGCCGATCCCTGCATTAGTGTTATAACAGGGTAGACGTCCCTAAAAGGAAATAAAAGGTTTAAACAATAGACATGCTATCCATGCAAATGGTTTAGATGTCAGCTGTATTAAGTTTAATGATATTTTATATACCTGGATCTCTCTGCTAGGATGATATACAGCTTGTCCATCTACTAGGGTCAGGAATCACTTTCAGAACAAGTGCTTATATGTTTTTTGCTACTTGCTCTTACACACATGTTGCTATTTTTCCATCAGTCAGAAAGGTATACCACGTAAAAGGGGTGTACTTCAAGGGGTGCACTGTAAGTTTGCTGGCAGCCTCCTGAGCAGGGGCTGGCACATAGACAGGGACCTAAGGAATCCTTGGACCATGCTACCTATTAGAAGTTGGCAGTACTGTAGAGAAAACCCACCTGCAGCACATTTTATGAGCTTTTTGGCTAGGGAAGGCATTGGGTTTAATTACCTTATTTTCCTAGCCATCTTTTACCCGTGGTTCAGATAGCCAGACCTTTTGTTTCAGATCATTTTAGTGAGCTTTGTTTCTTTTTTAAAAGCAGTAGTATCATACGGTGCATACACTGCTCTGGCTCCACGCAGCTCCCAGGAGTAGCTGGCATATCCGGCCCCTAGGCGGAGGGGCGGCCAGGCGGCTCTGTGCAGTGTGCGCTGCCTGCAGGCACTGCCCCCGCAGCTCCCATTGGCCAGCGGTTCCTGGCCAATGGGAGCTGCAGAGCCGGTGCTGGGGGCAGGGCAGCACACAGAGATTCCCTGATCGCCCTTGTGCTTAGGGGCTGGACATGCCGTCCGCTTCCCAGGAGCTGCGCAGAGCCAGTGCAGGCAGGGAGCCTGCCTTATCCCCTCTGCCAGGGCCGGCGCGCCCAGTAGGCGACCCTAGGCGGTCACCTAGGGCGCTGGAAGCTGGGGGGGGGGCGGCTGGCCATGGCTGCCTCCCACCCTCCCGGCTTCGCAGCTGAGCCGAGGGGGCGGCTGGCTGCGGCTGCCTCCCAGCTCCACGGCTGAGCCGGGAGCTGGGGGGGCGCCGCGGGCGTGGGGAGACTGCCGCGGGCAGGGGGCTGAGCTGCCGGCCTGCAGTGGGGGGGGAGC
Source organism: Macrochelys suwanniensis (assembly GCA_033296515.1). Taxonomy (NCBI): domain Eukaryota; kingdom Metazoa; phylum Chordata; order Testudines; family Chelydridae; genus Macrochelys; species Macrochelys suwanniensis. Next base: position 43,671,764 of record CM065783.1, read on the forward strand.
GGGGAGGGAGGGACTGGCTACCGCGGTGGGGGCGGTGTTAGCTGGGGTGGGGGGGCGCAGGGCTGGTGCAAGGAAGTTTCGCCTAGGGCGCGAAACTTCCTTGCACCGGCCCTACCCACCGCACCACCGACTGGATTTTTAACGGCCCGAAACCCGGCGAAAATGGTCAAAAATCGGACGCCTGGCAACCCTAGAGTAATAATAATGGTATAACTAAAATATTGCCACACACACTAAAGTAAATGCAACAGATTTGAATAAGCATTTAGTTTAGATTTTAACAAATTTAAGTATTTTGCTGAATTGTTTCTCTTCTAATATTTCTGCGGCTCCAGGGACAGCATTAAAATCAGCTGTGGAAGCATGTCAGACAAGAAGGGGTTGGAGTGTAAAACAGTATGTTAAATGGACACTCAGCACTAGAAGACAGTATGCCTATTCCAGGTCCCCATTCACACTGACACATTTAGCTCCAGAAGGAAGTTCTGAAATTTGAAATAAAACCCCACCACTCTATTTCTTTTGCCCTTGTTAACATTGTACAGGACACCACGCCACCAATTTATTTTTGTTCCTCTCATTCTTAGAGCAATACCCTTGAAATATGACAGCAGCACTCATAGTGAGCATATTTTACTCCCCCTCTCTTTCACGGTAGGGGACAAACTTAGAAGCAGAAAATCTTGACTCCTGCCCATATGAATTTCATCACAAATTCATGCATTCGGTCAGAGCTGAGAAATTGTGATACAATATTTGATACTTTTTCTGATTTGTATACCTGGTTCTTCCCACCAACCAACCTGGCAGGATTATATCTGCAGTTTTAGGAGTCATAGGCCAGTTTTTCATGCAAACACTCTGGCTGGGCTGACGGTTTTCACACTGTTGATTCAGTTTCTCTTGCTCTCTCTTTACTGGAAAATTATTTTGTAGCCTTAGCACAAGGTCCAGGCAAATCTGAAGCCATCCAGTTACATTTCCTCAGTATAGATTGCTCCTGGCTCTCCTGTAGTTCCTTTAGGGGATAGTCAAGCCACTTGAATATAGCAGGTGTTAATCAGTAACTAAGGGCCGCATTTTTAATGCTATTTCGGTGCAGATAGGCACCTAGTGGGGTTTTCAAAGGCACCTGAAATCAGTGGAAGTTAGGCACCTAGACAGTTCTGAAAATCTCACAAGGCATCTATCTATCTACATCTTTAGGTACCTAGATACCTTTAAAAATCTGGTCCAGAGTCCTCACTGCAACCTAGGATGCCATAAGCTAAAGCAATCTTTAGGAAGATAAGTCCCCTCTGTCCCCTTGAAACTATTTATTATCCTATCGATGGCCTCCTGTGTGGAGCTGTGAGACTACTACATTCTCCTATTGCTAGGTCCCCGCTCCTCAAAACTGCTATTTTCTCTTACTTGGTTTCACTGTCTTGATCACAGCCTCCTTATTGAGGTGTTAATAATTTGTGTATCTTAGCATTAATACAGTTTTCTCAGTTTTTCATATTTTGATGGTTTATTTCTAAAATGATGTATGTGCTGTAAAGAAAGCTAGAGTCTCTTTCTGCCCAAGTGAGAGCCATTTGGGTTTTTTTTCCCCTACCTTGTCAATTGCGGTAAGCTCAGTGGGATCCCTATGTAGAATTATCAGATGGCATCAAAAAGACAGAAGAAAGTACTTAGTCCTGGGGTGTTTTTTTTAAATCACAGTCTTTACAGAGAGAAACTGGCAGTCCCTGCCTCACTGTTCACAGCTTTCCAATTTGAACTCAGAGTTGTGAAAATGTGGATGCTGTGAAAATATGAACTGTGAACATTGGGAAGTTGTGAGCTGGAGAAACAGGTAGGGATTTGCAAAGGTTACAGATTGTGGTTAAAAGATTAATCCTGTAATACGCACCTTTTCCTGTCATTATGACAGCAGGAGTAGCTGCAGTGGCACTAGTCAAGGTTGCGTAGTGGTTTCCAGCGTACCACCCTAATTTTCTTTTGTTCGTAATTTTCTGGACGTTTATATTTCAGACAGTTTTCCAGACTTGGCATCTGTGTAAAGGTGAATTTCATTTGAGCAAAAATGGTATTGTTGTTTTTGAGCATGAGAGTGGGGGTGGGGGGGAACCCACTTCCATTTCTGGTGACTTCTTTTTAACAGTTTTACAGCAGGAGTTTGAAAGGGGAAGTTTGGGACACAAATAGCCCTCGCTGAGGAGCTTTGTCCCAGAGGAAATTGGGTTTCATTTGTCTGAATTATTAGCTTTAGAAAATCCCCTACAACTGAGTTTCTGTGAGCTATTTTGTAGCTAAATTCATAAAGCTCATGATTGAGGAAGGATTCGCCCATAGAGAAAACGTGGTTAAATGTGCAGCAGCTATATCAAGGCCTTCAACAGGTGACTTGAAGGAAAACACTTGGTTAATTTAGCTATGTAGTGAAATCTCTAAGAATAGCAGGGGCTCAGCCTGAGGGTTTTGTGATGTGATTGAGGCAGGGCTTCTGGATACTTGGTAAGGAGCCCATGCCTCATTCTTTGCAGGCCTCCTAAGACTAGAAGAGGATAAGGAGGTATACAAGAGAGAGCCCCACTCAGATGTGCCTTGTGAGTAACGTACATTCCCTACGTGCAGAGCTCTTACAATTTGAGGGAGAGAAACTTTCTTGAATATCTTTTGAGTTGTGCAGGAGTGTGTCTTACTGATAGAGACCTTCAAAATTTGCCAGCTCTTGCAATTTCATCGTGAATCTTGTGATATTTGGTGTTTTTTTCTTAAGGTCCCAAGTTCTGGAGTCATCTGAGACTGCGAGAATCTCAGTCAGTTTTCTTTTTTATTTTATTTTTTTTAAAGTTAGTGTTTAGCTCTCTTGCTTGTGAACAATAACTTGAAAATGCAGAGCTTAAAGACTCAAGAATCAGAAGGGAAATCTACAGAACTCAAAATATATTATTTAAAAATTTCATGATTTTTAAGGCAATTTTGTGGTTCTTTTTGATTCACGATTTTTGAATGCTTGAAGTTGGCAATACTGTAGAGGAAACCCACCTGCAGTATGTTTTATGAGCTCTTTGGCTGGGGAAGGTGTTGGGTTTAATTACCTTATTTCCCTAGCCATCTTTTGCCCATGGTTCAGATAGCCAGACTTTTGTTTCAGATCATTTTAGTGAGCTTTGTTTCTTTTTTAAAAGCAGGGACACTAATTGATGCTACTATCGGAAATTAGTAAGGATCAGTGTCTCTAGGCCCTGATTCAGCAAGGTGGTTAAACATATTAACGCTCTCATTAAAGTCGTTGGGACTACACACATGCTTAAATATCTTGCTGAATCAGGGCCTTAGTTACTAGTATGGGCAGAGGCTATATTAATGAGAAGATGTAATGCTGCTAAGACAATACCTGTGTTACTTCTACTGGCAATGCACACTATATACTGGATGATTCAGGATGCCTGAGCAACTCAGACTGAGCTGATTACTAGGGTAACACTGGTCTACAGTTTTTGAGAAGTCGTCTGCTTCAGAGATAAAATGTGCTATTTAGTATGTATTTTGATGTGCTGAATTCAAATATGACAATTAAAACAACTGATTGGCTACTGTTTCTAAGATATTTAAGTTTTTACATTTTATGTCTATGTATATTGTGTAGATAGTAGTTTTAATCATAAATTGTAAACCTAGGTCTTTTCATGTGTTTATGGTTGCTTTACATGATACTATTTCACCTGTCCTGTTTATGTAACACTTTAAAAATCAGCAAAGGGGTTATATAAATAAAATGTATTATGAAACAAAAGGCAAAAAACTATTATGTCCATAGTTTAGTCCTATTCAGTGTCTACTCGGCGCTTCTTGGCTTGTCTCTTGTATTCATTAAATGGAGCATCTCTTGTCACTGTCCAGCAGTAGTCTGCAAGCATTGATGGGCTCCATTTGCCCTGATAGCGTTTCTCCATTGTTGCAATGTCCTGGTGAAATCGCTCGCCGTGCTCGTCGCTCACTGCTCCGCAGTTTGGTGGAAAAAAATCTAGATGAGAGTGCAAAAAGTGTATCTTTAGTGACATGTTGCAACCAAGGCGTTTGTATGCCTTGAGGAGGTTTTCCACCAACAACCTGTAGTTGTCTGCCTTGTTGTTTCCGAGAAAATTGATTGCCACTAACTGGAAGGCTTTCCATGCCTTTTTTTCCTTGCCACGCAGTGCATGGTCAAATCCATCATCTCGAAGAAGTTCACGAATCTGAGGACCAACAAAGACACCTTCCTTTATCTTCGCTTCACTTAACCTTGGACATTTTCCACGGAGGTACTTGAAAGCTGCTTGTGTTTTGTCAATGGCCTTGACAAAGTTCTTCATCAGACCCAGCTTGATGTGTAAGGGTGGTAACAAAATCTTCCTTGATTCAACAAGTGGTGGATGCTGAACACTTTTCCTCCCAGGCTCCAATGACTGTCAGAGTGGCCAATCTTTCTTGATGTAGTGGGAATCTCTTGCACGACTATCCCATTCGCAGAGAAAACAGCAGTACTTTGTATATCCAGTCTGCAGACCAAGCAAGAGAGCAACAACCTTCAAATCGCCACAAAGCTGCCACTGATGTTGGTCATAGATTATGCACCTCAAAAGTTGTTTCATGTTGTCATAGGTTTCCTTCATATGGACTGCATGACCAAGTGGAATTGATGGCAAAACATTGCCATTATGCAGTAAAATAGCTTTAAGACTCGTCTTCGATGAATCAATGAACAGTCTCCACTCATCTGGATCGTGAACGATGTTGAGGGCTGCCATCACACCATCGATGTTGTTGCAGGCTACAAGATCACCTTCCATGAAGAAGAATGGGACAAGATCCTTTTGACGGTCACGGAACATGAAAACCCTAACATCACCTGCCAGGAGATTCCACTGCTGTAGTCTGGAGCCCAAAAGCTCTGCCTTACTCTTGGGTAGTTCCAAATCCCTGACAAGGTCATTCAGTTCACCTTGTGTTATGAGGTGTGGTTCAGAGGAGGAGGAGGGTGGGAGAAAATGTGGGTCCTGTGACATTGATGGTTCAGGACCAGAAGTTTCATCCTCTTCCTCGTCTGACTCAAGTGAGAATGATTCTGGTGCATCAGGAACCGGCAGTCCTTCTCCGTGGGGTACTGAGCATATAGCTGATGGAATGTTTGGATAATGCACAGTCCACTTTTTCTTCTTTCACACACCTTTCCCAACTGGAGGCACCATGCAGAAGTAACAATTGCTGGTATGATCTGTTGGCTCTCTCCAAATCATTGGCACTGCAAAAGGCATAGATTTCCTTTTCCTGTTCAACCACTGGCGAAGATTTGTTGCACAAGTGTTGCAGCATATGTGTGGGGCCCACCTCTTGTCCTGATCTCCAATTTGGCAGCCAAAATAAAGGTGATAGGCTTTCTTAACCATAGTGGTTAGACTGCGCTTTTGTGATGCAAAAGTCACTTCACCACAAACATAGCAGAAGAATATTGTTCAGGCATGCAGGAGTGAAATTAGGAAGGCCAAATCACACTTGGAGTTGCAGCTAGCCGGAGATGTTAGGAGTAACAAGAAGGGTTTCTTCAGGTATGTGAGCAACAAGAAGAAAGTCAAGGAAAGTGTGGGCCCCTTGCTGAATGAGGGAGGGAACCTAGTGACAGAGGATGTGGAGAAAGCTAGTGTACTCAATGCTTTTTTTGCCTCTGTCTTCACAGACAAGGTCAGCTCCCAGGCGGCTGCACTCCGCAGCACGGTATGGGGAGGAGGTGACCAGCCCTCTGTGGAGAAAGAAGTAGTTCGGGACTATTTAGAAAAGCTGGACGAACACAAGTCCATGGGGCCGGATGCACTGCATCCGAGGGTGCTAAAGGAGTTGGCCGATGTGATTGCAGAGCCATTGGCCATTATCTTTGACAAATCATGGCAATCGGGGGAGGTCCCGGATGACTGGAAAAAAGCTAATGTAGTGCCCATCTTTAAAAAAGGGAAGAAGGAAGATCCGGGGAACTACAGGCCAGTCAGTCTCACCTCAGTCCCTGGAAAAATCATGGAACAGGTCCTCAAGGAATCAATTCTGAACCACTTAAAGGAGGGGAAAGTGATCAGGAACAGTCAGCATGGATTCACCAAGGGCAAGTCATGCCTGACTAACCTAATTGCCTTCTATGATGAGATAACCGGCTCTGTGGATGAGGGGAAAGCAGTGGATGTGCTATTTCTTGACTTTAGCAAAGCTTTTGATACAGTCTCCCACAGTGTTCTTGCCAGCAAGTTAAGGAAGTATGGGCTGGATGAATGGACGGTAAGGTGGATAGAAAACTGGCTGGATGGTCGTGCTCAACGGGTAGTGATCAATGGCTCCATGTCTAGTTGGCATCCGGTATCAAGTGGAGTGCCCCAAGGGTCGGTGCTGGGGCCGGTTTTGTTCAATATCTTCATCAACGATCTGGAGGATGGTGTGGACTGCACCCTTAGCAAGTTTGCAGATGACACTAAACTGGGAGGAGTGGTTGATACGCTGGAGGGTAGGGACAGGATACAGAGGGACCTAGACAAATTAGAGGATTGGGCCAAAAGAAATCTGATGAGGTTCAACAAGGACAAGTGCAGAGTCCTGCACTTAGGACGCAAGAATCCCATGCACTGCTACAGTCTAGGGACCGAATGGCTGGGCAGCAGTTCTGCAGAAAAGGACCTAGGGGTTACGGTGGACGAAAAGCTGAATATGAGTCAACAGTGTGCCCTTGTTGCCAAGAAGGCTAACGGCATTTTGGGCTGTATAAGTAGGGGCATTTCCAGCAGATCGAGGGACGTGATTATTCCCCTCTATTCGGCACTGGTGAGGCCTCATTTGGAGTATTGTGTCCAGTTTTGGGCCCCACGCTACAAGAAGGATGTGGATAAATTGGAAAGAGTCCAACGGAGGGCAACAAAAATGATTAGGGGGCTCGAGCACATGACTTATGAGGAGAGGCTGAGGGAACTGGGATTGTTTAGCCTGCAGAAGAGAAGAATGAGGGGGGATTTGATAGCTGCTTTCAACTACCTGAAAGGGGGTTCCAAAGAGGATGGATCTAGACTGTTCTCAGTGGTAGAAGATGACAGAACAAGGAGTAATGGTCTCAAGTTGCAGAGGGGGAGGTTTAGGTTGGATATTAGGAAAAACTTTTTCACTAGTAGGGTGGTGAAGCACTGGAATGGGTTACCTAGGGAGGTGGTGGAATCTCCTTCCTTAGATGTTTTTAAGGTCAGGCTTGACAAAGCCCTGGATGGGATGATCTAATTGGGTTTGGTCCTGCTTTGAGCCTCCTGAGGTCCCTTCCAACCCTGAGATTCTATGATTCTATGAAGTTATCTGCACTGTTCACACAAGTACGAGGCATCTCTGCTCACTTTGGCTAAACAGAAATGTGTCCCTTTGTAAAATCAAACACTGACAAATAAGAGAGCACGACACTGTATGATTCCTAGAGCTGATATAGGGCAATTTGTTCAGCAGTGTGATGTAAGCTTTGTTATGATTGCATCATCCATGACTTCTAGGAATAACATGATGCAATTCATATCATGTATGACGCAATACCAGCTTCAGATTGCATCATTCCTTGTTTTGCCTAAAAAGCAAGTACTGTCCAAACCCAGTCATAGATTTATTCATAGATCCAGTCAAAGATGTATTTTAGTCATTTCTGGTTTAAATTGAGATCCCTTCCCTTTATAACTCACTTATCCTCCGCCATTCCCAAGTCAAGGGTCGTATATACTGACCCAATAGCATGTCTTGAAAACTAGAGCCAATCAACAATTTTAAGCATCATTTGCGTTCTCAGTGACCCAGAATTAGTAAGGTTTGACTACATTTATTTCAGAAGCATTTTGGCTGTAGAGCAGTGTAATTAATACAAGCTGCTGCACCATCTCTCCTGACAAATCTGAGGCCTGAGTGTCTAATACACACTGCAAGGTGGACATTTAAATTCTGTGCCAGATTGGCTATTTGTCAGCCACACATTTGGGCCTAATTACTCATTAATTTTCACTAGCTAATGTAGGTATTTTTTAATCAGTGTGTGAAATCTAGAAGAACTTAAACCTTCTGCAAATGAGCTAATTGTAATTTGAGTTTTCCTACCTAGGTGAGAAGTAATAGTTCGTCAGCTCTTGATTAGATTGGATTTTTTCAAGGAGCGTTTCCCGTTTTTTGACAGAAAGATATACATCTCGTTTCTCTTGTAGTGAACAGAAAAAGCAGCCTTACCTTGAATTGACAAATCGGTCTGCATTTATTGTTGTTTTCCTCATTGTGATGAATGGCAAGTTGCCATTTAATACTGGGATCACTTATCAACCTGTGCAGCAAACATCAGTTCCCTCAAAAAGAACACTGGTTATACAAGAAGGAGAGCTTGAATGCAATCTTATTAAATTCTAAATGGATACTTGAAATAGTACATTCAAAACATTTTAAGCTTACAGAGCATCTTCTAAATTCCAATGGTTTTACAAGCATCAATTAAACTCCACAACCTCTCTGTGGGTGAAATGTAAATATTAGCCCGCCCATTTTACAGACGGCAAAACTAAGGGAACACAAAAGTTACATAAATTGCTGAAGACCACAGAGTTAGTTGCAAAGCCAAGAATAGAAGCCGTAACACCTTACTCTCAGTATCATGCATTAGCCACTAGACCATACTCCCTCCCTAAGGCCTCTTCTACACTGGAGAATTTTTTTCATGCTAAAAAACATCAGTTGTTCCTAGCATACTGAGCCTCTATGCAGACATTTGTTACAAACATTGTCAAGGGTGGGTGTATTTTAGACCATTTGTTAGATCTGCTGCAAGAAACTCTAAATAATGATTGACTTCTTCACTTGGGCTAGTGTAGATGAGAAGCGTTGGCATGTTGTAAGTAGTCCTGTTAGTGCTGTCCCACAGTGCACAAGCCACTGGGTGAAATCTCCCAGAAACCACTGTTATGCCAGAGCTTCTGTTATAGGTTACTAGGAGCAATGCACTTTACTGCTGCATGTAGACATAGCAGGGTGGATAAATGAAAGTGAAGTGGAATTACTAGCATGAAAGCGCTGTAACATGCCCATTATGCACAGGCCAATACTAACATTTTAATTGTGCACAGTGAAATAGTCAGTGTGGTCGAGGCCTTTCAGTGAAATGAAAACTTTAATACCTCCATTAACAGCCGTCAGGTCACTTGCAGGATGCAGAAACAGTGATAACTTTATGACAATGGAGATAAAATCATCATTTGCTACCATTTAAGGTCTAGCAACAGTAAAATTATTAAAGGGCAAAAATACAGAATAAACATAGGGTTGCCAATTTTGGTTGGACATATTCCTTGAGGTTTTATCACATGACATAATCTTTAATTAAAGATTAATCTTTAATTCCTGGAGACTCCAGGACAACCCTGGAGGGTTGGTAACCCTAATTATAAACAGCTTCCAGGGAATCACAAGGCCTGAGACAGTAGACCCAGGCCTGCCTGGCCTGCCCTCAGGCGTGATAGCTTCCCTCCATCAGCCTCTCTTGTGATAAGGGCAAACAAAGGAGAAATTAGGATCTTTCAGTGGAGATTGCCACAAGAAGAAGGAAGTAGCTGAATTGCTATTCATCTTGATAAGCAATTCAAGGTGAGAGTGTATTTGATAAACTATGTGTTAGGACAACCAGCACTTAAAGCACTTTCTCTACTCATTAAAATGAGATTTTCAGCTAAGCACTTGCTAATGGGATCAGCATCTGATTTTTCTCCATGTCAAGGACCCTCCATTACAAGGCACTTTTACAGATGGCTTGGATGACTGCAAGGGCTCTTTAGCAGCATGTTGGCTGCACACATGCATTGCGAGGATATCTTTCAAGAAAGGAAGATTTTAATCTGGTGAGATGAACCAGGGTATAAAATTAATAATTTTTTTAAAAAGAGGCCTCTGGTGCTACTGTAGTTTAAATATTAAATGATGATAATGGCCTGGAGTTATTTCGCCTTCCTCTGCAGCCCGGGCCACGGGCCACTTGCAGGTTTAAACGAGTATAAATGGTGGATTCTCTGTAACTCGAAGTCTTTAAATCATGATTCAAGGACTTCAGTAACTCAGCCAGAGGTTAGGGGTGTATTACAGGAGTGGGTGGGTGAGGTTCTGTGGCCTGCCATGTGCAGGAGGTCAGACTAGATCATCATTATGGTCCCTTCCAGCTTTAAAGTCCACGAGTCTCATAGTCTCTAGAGAAATTTAGATCATATAAAACTAGGCTGGAAATTTTAAGTAGTGGCCACTGATTTGGGAGTGATTCCGTTTTGGGTGCCCAGCTTGAGACATTAAGGCTTGTTTTTCAGATGTGCTGAGTACCCCAGTTTAAGTCAGTGGGAGCTGTGGACGCTTAGTGCCTCTGGATAAAATCAGGCTTTGAGTGTCTCACGTGGTGCCCCCAGACAGTGAGTCACAATCAGTAGCCAGGTTTGAAAAATGTGGCTGCTAATAAATATTTGAACATGACTGACAGACTCTGCTGAGGCAAAGCCAAACATGAGAGTGGCCAGATAGCTTCATTCCCTGGGAATGTCCCAGTTTTGCAGGAGTATCACAGGCAATTACATTGAAATGGTGTTACTTTCCAGGTTCAGTATAGCTGTCTGGCTAGCTACTGCCCCTCTCGCAAGCCCCAGACCCATCTGTGTCTGATCTTAGTCTTGGCACAGCACTGCCCCAGTGAATTGTTGTAGGACTCGTCCCAAAAAGGAGCCTCTGACACTCCACGGCACCTAGTTTTGTGGGTTTTCTAGCTCTGCAAAATCCACTGTATGCTACAGCATCCATTTCAGTGAGCGGCACAGATACAGCAGAGCTCCAAGGTTATTTTTAAAGAGGGAAAGGAGCACCAGGACTCAAAGGAGAATGAGATGGAGAGTGCACCAACACAGCCTGCGAGAGCACTTGGTGGATAAGGGAAAGAATTAAGACCATTTGCAGCTGATCCCATAACAAGCAATTTCATCTCAAACTTAGAGCTGCCTTCCCCCACTACTCCCTCAGAGAGACCCCCCTCTCCAGATGCTGAAACCTTTCTGCACCTACCACCCAGGACAATATTTTTTAAAAAAAGAAAAGTATTTAAAACAACTGCCCTCCCTATCGAGGGTTTAGATATCTTGAGTGCTGATAGACAGAGATGTCTAGTGAACAGAGCACAAGATTATAACCCAGAAACACCTGAGTTTTCATCCTATCTGCACCGCTCACTTCCTATGTGATCTTGAGCAGGTCACACCCTCTCTGCCTCATTTTCCCCATCTGTAACATGGGGATGTTGATACTTATTTCTTTACCTCACAGGGGCTCGGGATGCTAAATTAATTACGTTCATAATGTTCTCAGATACTATGGTGATGAGAGTGAGAGAGTGAGATTAAATGCCTCCCTCAGACAGCACCAGCCTGCACCAGCACATACATGCCTTAGCAATCCTACTCCTTTCCCGTCATAAACGTAATTTATCCCATCAGATGCACAGATGAGATTTAGCACTTGTTATCTGAGGGCAGAATAGAAGTAGCAGTCCGGATCAGAACTTGGTACTTCATGGGCCCCAGTCTTGTTCTCTTCCCACTAGACACGCTGCTGCTCACAACTCTAGTTATTTAAATCCTGGGAAGAGAGACCAGGTAGTTTTAAAAACAATTCTCCCTGATTTCCTATAGCAGAACTGTCATCTTCTGGCTTGTTATCTCCACACACGCTCCTGTGCCCTGTATTTCTTTCCCAGGTAGTTATTTCTAGCCAGTGCTAAGGTGCCCATTAGTCAACTACACTTCGGAGGCCTAATTACCAGAGCCCTTGAGTTCTCTGGACTTGGCAATATTTCTTCCTGTCAAAGCTACGCACACAGAACACTAATGAATACAGGATGACCAGTGACCTCTGTGTGTGTACGTTCCACCAGGGGTTGGATTACTTTGTTAATCCACAGTTCTACAGTTGTAGGTCCCTCCTTATAAATGAATTGTGCCACATATATACTCAATTTGCACATTCTTTAGAGAGAGAAATCTCTGACTGCAGTTCTCCGTTACCCATCCATCCTCATAGGTCACAGAACACAGAATACACTCATCAAACTACGTGACCTGAAGCACAACAGGGCCACTTGTTAGGTAGAGAGTAGAAGCAGAAAACAAGCAGAGAGGAAGGATAGATAGGAAATCAGCCTAATCACACAAGTACCACTGCTGTCCCAAAGAGAAACTTTCCATTAAAGTCACATGGAGACTAGAGGATCAGCTAGCAGTTACGTTTTATGTAGCGACGGGAGGAGTGAGAGATATTACCAGCTGGTTACGGTCAAGTACCATCCTGAACAAGTGCACTCTGTGACTCCGTCCCATTCAGGCACATTGGCCCACATCACCATGCTGTGTGTGACTTGAACATGTTATATTGTATAGGGATCTTGTTAGGGCTCCCAAGATAAGCAGTGTCCAGCCTGGACAGTAGCTGGACGAATGGGAAACTTCTAGGGGGAAAACAAGGTGGTGTTGACAATTCAGGAGGTGGGAATCTTCCCTCTAGTAACCACTCAGTCACTGCTCTGGTGGGGTGCTAGGAGGAGATGGTTGGTTGTGGAGGTTCAATCTTTTGAATGAAATGCAAAATTGAGGTCTGGAAATGGGAAAGGTGGTATCTTGGGTGCCCCACTCGTATTCCCAAAGGAATATTTGCAGTACACTCCATTTACCTACATTTTCCTGTTGCCTGAACTGGATATAATCTTCATTTTCTGTTTCTGGAGTGCCCTGGTGCCATGTAATGGCATTTAAAGCCCCCTGCACTGAGACAGGACCAAGTAAGCCTCCTAGACCATGTCTAACAGGTGTTTGTCTAACCCAGTGATCTCCAACCTTTTTATGCCCAAGATCACTTTTTGAATTTAAGGGCAACCCAGGATCTACCCTGCCCCTTCCCTGAGGCCCCGCCCCACTAACCCCCATCCCCCACCCCCATTGCTCGCTCTCCCCCACCCTCACTCACTGGTGGCTGGGGCAGGGGGTTGGGGTTCGGGAGGGGGTTCAGGCTCTGGGCTGGGGCCCAGGAGTTCGCAGTGTAGGAGAGGGCTCTGGGCTGAGCTTGGGGCAGGGAGTTGGGTGCAGTAGGGGATAAGGGGTGCAAGCTCTGGGAGGGGGGTTAGGGCTGGAGCAGGAGGTTTGATTGCAGGAGGGGAATCAGGGCTGGGGTGCAGGGGGGGTTCAGGATGCAGGAGGGGGTATGGGGTGCTGGCTCTGGGAGGGGGCTCAGGGCTGGGACAGGGGGTTGGAGTGCAGGAGGGGGTTTGGGGTGCTAACCTAATTAATGGCAATAATTTTTTAAAAGAAAACTTTTGGTTTTTTTAATCATTAACATCGTATTCATTTTTCCCCTTAATGAATTAAAAAATTCCTGAGATCGATGGTGGCTGAGATCCATTACCAAATCTTACTAGATTCATGTGTTTATAGAATGCCCTACTTCCAGTTTTGCCTATTTACCTGACAACTGTGTAGGACTGTCTAGCCTTACTAACTTAGCTTAAATGTGAAACCCTGCTTTCTGTGAATTACTGAAAAAATAATAAAATTTTTAAAAATCTTCTGGAAGTGAATGAGAGTTTATGCAATAGTTTACTTCTTGAGGGTCAAATGCTGGTGGCTTTACTCACTTGGGTAGTCCCACTGAAGTCAACATTAAAGTTACTGCTCAGGTGAGCATGTGCTTAAATGGTTTGCTAATAAGGAAGGGATTATCCATGTGCTTAAAGTTAAGTCCTAGCTTCAGTATCTTGCTGTTTGGGGCCTTAATATTTAGTATCCTACACATTTTTTGAAAGAAAACACTATCTCAGCTTTAACTGCAGAAGCACTGTGGCAGTATGGTTTGAAAGAAATATAAACTTTGTTGTCTTTTGTTATTAATGAGATCACGGATAATACGGTAGTTAATTTGTGGCTTTTATCAAATACAAATGTTTTATACTGTATCAAGCACTTGTTTTGCATCTCTCAAACTATGAGTAAGCATTCAGGTTTCAAGAATTGTTTGGACAATTTTGTGTGTGTGTGTTAATTCTGGTGCAGTCTCTGAAACGGGATTGTTAACTTGGGCATATGAGTTCTTGTCACGCAGTGACAGCACTGAAGAGACGCTCTTAGCATCTTCGATTCTGACAGCCTTTTGTCAGGCTGATTTAAACAATGATTTACATACATTACCCAGAGCAATTAAACAGGCAGAAGTAGGATTACTGAATTTTCATTTTGCTGTAATCATTCATTGTTTCTGAAGAACTTCTGCAGGCTGAGTATGGGCACTTCCATGTGGATCCCCTTGGCCATTAACTTATGCCTTGAATGTATTGGTTGCATTGCTTGACCATGCATTAACCAAGGAGAAATGTGGCTCTGAAAGCTTAGTGGCAGAACACTGCACTCTGCACAGCAGATTTTTAGGAACATATCCAGAGCTTGCACTTGATGTTGTTTTTAGATGTTGATGGAGGGAAGGAGCAAGGTGGCAGCAGACCACTCTTATGTGCTGGTTGTGGAGCATACCCTGCTCTGTCCTTTAGCTCAAGACCTAAAATTGTGGGTGGAAGAGGAGTTCACTCAGAAGATAAGAGGAAAGGCTGACCTTGGCTCCTCTTTCTCAGCCTCCTGAGTGGTGCAACCCAGTCCCTAGACTGGCTTGTTAGAAATTTCTAGTTCTGCTGATCTGTCACCCTCCTCTTTTCCCTCTCTTTGCAGGTTATTTTCAGGATTTGTTGAACAAGTCAGAGAAGGCCCTCTATGACACTTTTCCTAGCGCGTATGGAGAGCTGTACAGCCAGAACATCAAGCTCTTCAAGGACTTGTACAGCGAGCTGCGGCGCTATTACCGGGGCTCCAACATCAACCTGGAAGAGGCCCTTAATGAGTTCTGGACACGCCTGCTAGAGCGCCTCTTCAAGCTGATGAATCCCCAGTACCACATCACTGACGAGTACCTGGACTGCATGGTGAAACACTCCGAGCAGCACAAACCCTTTGGAGAAGTTCCGAGGGACCTGAAGCTGAAGGCGACGAGAGCTTTCATCGCAGTGCGCTCCTATGTACAGGGGCTTAGTGTGGGCAGTGATGTTGTCAAAAAGGTCTCCCAGGTAGGTCATGAGACAAATCTTCTCTGTATCCACCCTGGCATCCTTCCCCACCTAAATTTCCATCACCGTATTTACTGCTGGTGAGTATTGGATTGTTGTGCTGTTTTTCTTAAACCTTCATCATTGCTAGGCAGGCAGGGTTGTTGATAATGAACATCCTTTGCTTGTATAAACAATTGCCTGAGGTTCATTTGCCAAAGAGCAAACTGGGGCTTGCTGACAAAGTAGGAAAATGGAGGTGCAACTCACCGCAAATCAGACTTTACATCAGTTTAACCTATGTGGCATGCTGCAGGGGAAGCTTTAGTCATCCAGATTGTATAGTTGTTGGGTTTGCTTGTATATATTCCCAGGACTTTCAGGGCAAGGATATTGCCATGCCTTTATATCACATTGTGTTATTTTCCTCCTTGGTGGTGATACGATGTAAAGCATGAAAAACTGACTTGCAAAGAAAGTGATGGTAATGCGTGCAAGAGGTGCATATCAGTGATGGGTGATTCTTATGTATGTATTTATACTGTGTGTGTGTGTGTGTATACGTACAGAGAGGGTGAGTTTGTAAAGTGCATTGGGGTCTTTGGGGATGAAGGGTGCTCTATACATGTAAATTAATGCTATTGAATGTGACGTTTTTGTAGGATAAAATTGTATACATCCTCTGGTACACGAGGAACCTTTCAGAGCAGGAGGGAGGCTATCATACTCAGACAAGGTATTCAGGCTTTTTACAGAGGTAGTGTGATGTAGTTGTTCCATGGTCTACAGATGAAAACTGGAAAATCCATTTTTATAAAATTACTTGCATATTTCATGTGAAGATGGCAATTGGCAGGGATACGGATCAGGGTGTGACTAAACTATGAATGCAAAAATTGAAATACCAATTAATTTCCTGGAAAGGGAATGCTTGGAAGAGGACAGCATTATTTGATACAGCGAGTCGATACTTAGATCTCACAGAGACATGTTAATGTGTTAACAGTGACAAATCCTTTCATTTATCAATGCGTTACAATAAAACTGTTCAGCTACACAAAAGCCTTTGCACATCTTATTAACGTCACACTCTCGTGGCACTTACAGCAGATAAAAGAGGAAAATGATATACATTAAAAGAGATAGAAGTAAAATATTTTTTCATAAATCCTTTGAACTGCTGAGAGTTCCAGCTTTATGCACCCGAATCTAACTTTAGCCCTGGTTAGGTGGGTCTGAGGGGATAAGGTGAGTGACTGAGAAGTTTTCTTTTTCCTTTTCCTTGTCCCTGGAGTTGCCCCATTCTCTTTTCCTTGCATAAACACAGCCATAGCTGTTCATAAATTGATTCATTTTCAGCACCAGTGGTTTTTGAAATGGAATATCATTTTGTGTTATGTTGATGTATATCGGTTTTTACTCACTCTCATATGTACAATGTGGATTTTAAACTCTTCGAGTGTTTGATTCCACTGCCATGCTTCTAAGTTCTCTTAATCATGTCAGCAGCACTTTATCAAACAAGATACAGATAAACTGTGTGAAAAATGACCATCTTTCTGATCAGCTGATAAAAGTATGAACTTCCGGAGAAGGTAGCGCTGCCTCTTCCTTCACTCTCATTTCCTTTTCCTGATCCAAATTCCTTCTGCCTGGATGATTTGTCCTTCAAAACAAAACTAATCAAACCCAACTTTTTAAAAATATGATTATTATTATTATTTTATAAACAGCATCCTCGTGAAACTTCTAAAACTAGTCCGGTTTCCTGAACAGCTTAAAAACCTCAGCAAATCCAGCCCAAGCGTTCAGTTTGTAATTAAACCCACAAATTGGCAGGTTTCACCTGTTTCTTCAGGAATTTTCTGCATAGTTCTAGTAGCGCCACTGAAGGAACAGACAGGTGGAGACTGGACTGCTGACACGTAAGTTTTGCTTCACAAACGTCTTGGTATCTAGTAGTTATGTAGAGAACATAGGGCCTGGTTCACCACTGCTTTTCACCTTGCATGGGCATTTACACTGTGTTCAATTGCTGTAAAATGCACTCTCTTTGCACAGGACTGCATAAGGGACAAAGCAGTGAAGAATCTGGCCCATAGAACTGTACATAATCATCAATACCTTTGTGTAGCGAGGCGGTCTGGTCCCCAGCCGCCCCAGAGAGAGAGGAGCCTCCCCGGACGCCCACGTGGGCAGAGCCGGAGAATCCTGGCCCCGCCCCTCAAGGGTCAAGGGGCAGCACAGGAAGTATAAAGGCCAGCCCTCAGACCGCAGTTGGGAGGCAGCCACCAGAGAGGCCGGACGCCAGTGGTGCAGCTCCCCGCTGGGAGACCCCGGCGACCAGCAGCCGACCGGAGGACTGGCCGGGCCAGCCAAGCCTGCCGCTTGCCCACTACCCCGAGGAGCCGCCCAGCCTGCCGCTGGCCCGCTACCATGAGGAGCCGCCAGGCCTGCCACCAGCCTGCTACCCCAAGGAGCCGCTAGGCCTGCCGCCCGCCAGCGACTCTGGGGTGCCGATGGTCTGCGACCTCGTCGAGGACACCCCCCCGATCCAGGTACCCATAAAGGGGGAGCTGGAAGTAGCCCGGGGGCAGCCGACTCTAGTCTGGCTGCAGCATGGCCAGAGCCAAGGTCAGTGTGTTGCGGCCAGGATCCCCACTGACTCAGCAGTAGGTTTTTCTGCTGCTGCTAGGGCCCCGGGCTGGGACGCAGTGGAGTGGGTGGGCCTGCATCCCCCCTGCCACCCAACGTGTGGGTGGCAGTCTCCCCCTCTCCCAGGTTCTCGAGAGCCAGGACCTGGGCTTGCCACCACCTTGTAGATTGCTCAGCCCCTGCTTAAGGGCCTGAGCCTTGAACTACTCATTGCTCCGCCCTGACCAAGGGCTGGGCTTAGTGATTCACTGTGTGCTCAGCCCCTGCCTGAGGGCCTGAGCCCTGAACTGTTTATTGCCCGCCCTGACCAAGGGCCAGGGCCTAGTGATCTACTGCTCGCTCAGCCCCTGCTTGAGGGTCTGAGCCCTAACTGTTTGTGCCCACCCTGTCCAAGGGCCTGGGCTCACTACTAACGGTCTGTTTGCCCGGCCCTCTCAGGAGGGCCTGAACGGCTGACTCTGCAGCACCAGACTGCGCTGATTCCCCAAAACTTGACGGTATAGCGGGGCGGTCTGGTCCCCAGCCGCCCCAGAGAGGGCCTGAAACGCCTACACGTGGTGGAGAATGTGGGCACCAGTCCCCCGATCCTTGTAAGAAGGGATCTGCGGAGGACCCGCCCAAGCGACTATGGAAGTGGATAAGCTCATTAAGTTTTTGGCAGAGAGCCAGCTCCAGCAGCAGCAGCAGTTGCTCCAGCAGCTCGGCACCCAACAGCAACAGCTGATGCTGGAGCTGGGGCGTGAGCTCCAGGAGCAGCAACAACAAGATTTGCAACAGTTGGCGTCCTCGCTGCCCCGGCCGGCGGACCCCCAGCCGGGGGGTGCCACTGGACCACCCAACCTAGCACCTCCCCTCCGCCTGACCAAGATGGGCTCCAGCGACGACCCCGAAGCGTTTCTGGTGACCTTCGAGAGGGTGGCCCTAGTCGCGGGCTGGGCCCCAGACCAATGGGCGACCATTTTGGCCCCATATTTGACCGGGACCGCCCAAACCGTATATCGGGGCCTAGCCAGAGACGCGGCACGGGACTATCCCCAGGTGAAGGCAGCGATTTTAGATGCCTTGGACATCAGCCCCGAGACCTTCCGTCAGCGGTTCCGGAGCTTGGCCTATGCTACGGGAGCCCGACCCCAGATAGTAGCCCAGGAGCTGAGGGAGGCCTGCAAGCGGTGGCTCCAGCCCGAAGGACGGACGCGGGACGAGATTGTCGAGCAGGTAATCTTGGAACAGTTCATCCATATACTTCCGCCACGAGTGAGGGCCTGGGTCCTCCGGCACCGGCCCACAACGTTGGCTACGACCATCACCCTGATGGAGGACTTCCTCGCCGTGGAAGCCCTGGTGCGACCGACCACTTGAGCTGCCCCGCCCAGACCAGAGCGCCCTCCCCCTGAGAGGAAGGGGGCCACCCGGATGGAGCCACGAAATCCGTCCCATGGCCCAGAGCCCCGACCCCGACCTGCCGAGGGCCCGGCTCGACAGGCCCCGGCACCTCGACCTGACGCCCGAGGGCCTGGCCGAAGCCCTCCTAGGGCCCAGGCAGGAACCTCGTCCCGGCCAGGGCACCCGGACCTTGGCCCCTGTTTCTCCTGTGGGAAACCTGGTCACTTACAGCGAGATTGCACAGAGATGGACTGTAGCTTTGGCCAAGTCTGAACGGGAGAAGCCCGCGCCTGGCGCCCCCAGGGGGCCAAGATTACGGTCCCTGTGGTTGTCGGGGAGCACCCCACCTTGGCTCTAATTGACTCAGGCTGTGGCCAGACCTTGGTTCGCCAAAGCCTAGGCCTGCAGCCAGACCCCCGCCTGGGGGCGATCCAGCTCCAA
Organism: Macrochelys suwanniensis; assembly: GCA_033296515.1. NCBI lineage: Eukaryota > Metazoa > Chordata > Testudines > Chelydridae > Macrochelys > Macrochelys suwanniensis. Next base: position 43,691,406 of record CM065783.1, read on the forward strand.
TGCATTCACGGCGACGTACGTCCCTACCCCAGTGCCCAAGTCTGGCTGACCGTGGATGGCGTCACCCGATCGATGGTGGTTGGCCTGGCCCCCCGGCTCACCTGCCCAGTGATCCTGGGGCGGGACTGGCCTGACTTCATGGAGGTCCTCCAGTCAAAGGCCGACGAGGTCCCCACGGCTACTCCAGTGCTGGAAGGGGGCCTTCCGGGGACCCAGTCGGAGAGGGAGAGTGCACCTGACCCCGAACAACCAGTCGGGGAACTCACAGACTCCCCGCCGGGGACCGCTGCCGCGCCCCTGCTCCACACGGACTTCTGTCGGGACCAGAGGGCAGACCCCACCCTCCGTCACGCGTACGAGCAGCTAGCTGCGGTCGATGGGGCTGTCATCGACCCCCAACGGGCAAAGCAGTGGCCCCACTTTGACTTGAGGCAAGACTGGCTCTATCGGGTAGAACGGGACCCGCGCACAGGAGAACCCCGGACCCAACTGCTCGTGCCTCGATGCCACCGGCGGGCGGTCATGAAACGCGTCCACGATATCCCGGCGGCCGGGCACTTGGGCCTCGAGAAGACTCTGGCACGGATCTTGACACGCTTCTTCTGGCCCGGGGTGCATCAGGAAGTACGGGATTATTGCCGCTCCTGTCCAGAGTGCCAGCTAGCCGCCCCCCCGCGGACTCCTCAGGCCCCGTTGGTTCCCATGCCCATCATTGAGACGCCCTTCGAGTGTGTGGCCATGGACCTAGTAGGGCCCCTCCAAAGAAGCACTGCAGGGTTCCAGTACGTGCTGGTCCTAGTCGACTATGCTACTCGGTTTCCGGAGGCAGTGCCGCTGCGGAGCATCACCGCCCGGGCCATCGCAGGGGAGCTCGTGAAGATATTTGCCTGGGTAGGCCTGCCCCAGGAGAGCCTCACAGACCAGGGCACCAATTTCACCTCCCAACTGCTGCAACAGGTGTGTGGACTCCTGGGCGTTAAGCAGTTGCGCACCTCTGTGTACCATCCACAAACCGACGGGCTTGTGGAACGGTTCAACCGTACGCTGAAAGATATGCTACACAAGTTTCCACCAGAGGACCTGCGCCAATGGGACCAACTGCTCCCGCCTTTGCTTCTGGCAGTCCGAGAGGTGCCCCAGTCCTCGACCAAGTTTTCCCCCTTTGAGTTACTATATGGCCGCCGCCCACAGGGTCTCCTGGATCTAATGCGTGAAACCTGGGAGCAAACACCCTCGCCAACCCAGGGCCTCTTGAAGTACGTTCTTCAGCTCCAGGAACGTCTCACTCAGGCCGGGGCGCTGGCCCAGGAAAACTTGAGGGCTGCCCAGGAGGCCCAAGCGCGGACTTACAACCAGGGCACGCAGAGCCGTGACTTTAAACCTGAGGACCGGGTCCTGCTCCTCCTGCCATCAAGCGAGTCAAAGCTCCTGGCCTGCTGGCAGGGCCCCTATGAGGTGGTCCGGAAGGTAGGGCCCGTCACTTATGAGGTCAGCCAACCGGATCGACGAAAAAAATTCAGAGATACCATGTCAACCTCCTGAAGCCCTGGCGGGAGCGTGAGGGCTTATTAATTAACCCGTACCCCCCAGAGCCTGAGTTGGGCCCCCACGTCGCCCTGACCCAGGACACGGAAGGGCCCCAGTTGGCGGAGACCCTCACCGACGAACAATGGAAACAAGTCCAGTGCCTCTTGCAGGCGTTCCCGCGGACCTTCACCAGCCAGCCGGGCTACACCACCCTAGTCTGCCATACTATTCAGACAGAACCAGGGGTAGTGATCCGAGAAGCGACCAGGCCCCTGCCCCACCGAATGCGCCAGAGCGTCAAGGAGGAGGTACAAGCCATGCTGGAACTAGGCGTAATTGAGCCCTCCCGGAGTGCATGGCGTAGCCCCATCGTGCTAGTACCCAAGCCCAATGGGACACGGCGCTTCTGCATCGACTTCAGGCGCGTCAACGCCATCTCCAAATTCGACGCTTACCTGATGCCGCGCATAGATGAGCTGCTCGGCCGGCTAGGGGAGGCTTGCTTCCTCACCACCCTTGATCTCAGCAAGGGCTACTGGCAAATACCCCTGGACCCCGAGTCAAGGGAGAAGACCGTCTTTGCCACCCCAATGGGTCTGTACCAGTTCGTCCGGATGCCCTTCGGCCTCCATGGTGCACCCGCCACGTTCCAGCGGCTGATGGATCAGCTCCTCCAACCCCATCAGGACTACGCGGCTGCCTACTTGGACGATGTGGTCATCTACAGCCGCCACTGGGAGGACTATTTGCTAAGGGTAGCGGCAGTCTTGAGATCCCTATGGGCCGCCGGGCTGACGGCCCACCCAAAAAAGTGCCGCATTGGGTGGCAAGAGACTACGTATCTGGGCTACACCATAGGGAATGGACAAGTGAAGCCCCTTGTGGGAAAGGTTCAAGCCCTGGCGACCTGCCCGCCCCCTACCACAAAGCGTCAGATGCGACAGTTCTTGGGACTCGCTGGCTATTACCAACGGTTCATTCCCCATTTTGCATCTGTCGCTGCTCCTCTGACCAACCTCCTAACCAAGGACAGCCCACGGCGCGTGGTTTGGACCCAGAACTGCGAAGACGCCTTTCGGGAACTTAAGGCAAGTCTCTGTCGTGCCCGGGTCCTCTACAGCCCAAATTTCGATAAGGGCTTCATCCTCCAGACGGATGCCTCAGAGGTGGGCCTGGGTGCGGTCCTGTCCCAAGACGTGGATGGGCAAGACCATCCGGTCTTGTATATCAGCCGGAAGCTGTTCCCGCGGGAGAAGAACTATGCGGTGGTGGAAAAGGAAGCCCTTGCAGTAAAGTGGGCTTGTGATGCCCTCCGGTATTACCTTCTGGGAAACCCGTTCATCTTGGTGACTGACCACGCCCCCCTGCAGTGGCTGAACTGAATGAAGGATAACAACATGAGGATACAGCGGTGGTACCTCGCGCTACAACCCTCTGCCTTTACGGTTCGCCATAGGGCCAGCAAGGACCACGCTAACGCTGACTTCCTATCCTGGCTGGAAGGTATAGAAGGGTCTGGCCCCGATGAATGGGAGCCAGACTTGAGGGGGGTGGTGTGTAGCGAGGCGGTCTGGTCCCCAGCCGCCCCAGAGAGAGAGGAGCCTCCCCGGATGCCCAAGTGGGCGGAGCCGGAGAATCCTGGCCCCGCCCCTCAAGGGTCAAGGGGCAGCACAGGAAGTATAAAGGCCAGCCCTCAGACTGCAGTTGGGAGGCAGCCACCAGAGAGGCCGGACGCCAGTGGTGCAGCTCCCCGCTGGGAGACCCCGGCGACCAGCAGCCGACCGGAGGACTGGCCGGGCCAGCCAAGCCTGCCGCTTGCCCACTACCCCGAGGAGCCGCCCGGCCTGCCGCTGGCCCGCTACCACGAGGAGCCGCCAGGCCTACCGCTGGCCTCCTACCCCGACGAGCCACCAGGCCTGCCACCAGCCTGCTACCCCGAGGAGCCGCCAGGCCTGCCGCCAGCCTGCTACCCCAAGGAGCTGCCAGGCCTGCCGCTGGCCTCCTACCCCGAGGAGCCGCCAGGCCTGCCGCCCGCCAGCGACTCTGGGGTGCCGATGGTCTGCGACCTCGTCGAGGACACACCCCCCTCATCTAGGTACCCATAGAGGGGAAGCTGGAAGTAGCCCGGGGGCAGCCGACTCTAGTCTGGCTGCAGCACGGCCAGAGCCCAGGTCAGTGTGTTGCGGCCAGGATCCCCACTGACTCAGCAGTAGGTTTTTCTGCTGCTGCTAGGGCCCCGGGCTGGGACGCAGTGGAGTGAGTGGGTCTGCATCCCTCCTGCCACCCAACGTGTGGGTGGCAGTCTCCCCCTCTCCCAGGTTCTCGAGAGCCAGGACCTGGGCTTGCCACCACCTTGTAGATTGCTCAGCCCCTGCTTAAGGGCCTGAGCCTTGAACTAGTCATTGCCCCGCCCTGACCAAGGGCCAGGGCTTACTGACTTGTTGATTGCTCAGCCCCTGCCTGGGGGCCTGAGCCCTGAACTATTTGTTGCTCCGCCCTGACCAAGGGCCGGGCTTAGTGACTCACTGTGTGCTCAGCCCCCGCCTGAGGGCCTGAGCCCTGAACTGTTTATTGCCCCGCCCTGACCAAGGGCCAGGGCCTAGTGATCTACTACTCGCTCAGCCCCTGCTTGAGGGTCTGAGCCCTATGGAAAAGAAGCCCTTGAGGAATTCCACCATGATTTCAACAATTTCCATCCCACCATCAACCTCAGCCTAGACCAGTCCACACAAGCGGTCCATTTCCTTGACACTACTGTGCTAATAAGCGATGGTCACATAAACACCACCCTATACTGGAAACCTACTGACCGCTATACTTACCTACATGCTTCCAGCTTCCATCCAGGACACACCACACGATCCATTGTTTACAGCCAAGCTCTAAGATACAACCGCATTTGCTCCAATCCCTCAGACAGAGACAGACAGCTACAAGATCTCTATCAAGCATTCTTAAAACTACAATACCCACCTGCTGAAGTAAAAAAACAGATTGACAGAGCCAGAAGAGTACCCAGGAGTCACCTACTACAGGACAGGCCCAAAAAAGAAAATAACAGAACGCCACTAGCTGTCACCTTTAGCCCCCAACTAAAACCTCTCCAGCGCATCATCAAAGATCTACAACCTATCCTAAAAGATGATCCCTCACTCTCACAGATCTTGGGGGACAGACCAATCCTCGCTTACAGACAGCCCCCCAACCTGAAGCAAATACTCACCAGCAACCACACACCATACAACAAAAACACTAACCCAGGAACCTATCCTTGCAACAAAGCCCGATGCCAACTCTGTCCACATATCGAGTCAAGTGATACCATCATAGGACCTAATAACATCAGCCACACCATCAGGGGATCATTCACCTGCACATCTACCAATGTGATATATGCCATCATGTGCCAGCAATGCCCCTCTGCCATGTACATTGGCCAAACCGGACAGTCTCTACGCAAAAGAATAAACGGACATAAATCTGACATCAGGAATCATAACATTCAAAAACCAGTAGGAGAACATTTCAACCTCCCTAATCACTCAGTGACAGACTTGAGGGTAGTAATTTTGCAGCAAATAAAGTCCAAAAACAGACTACAAGGAGAAGCTGTTGAACTCGAATTGATATGCAAACTAGATAACATCCATTTAGGATTAAATAGAGACTTGGAATGGCTTGGCCATTACGTTAATTGAATCTGTTTCCCTTAAGTTAACGATCCTCATTCACACCTGTGTGTCAACTGTCCACATTGGCCATCTTGTTTATCACTTCAAAGGTTTTTCTTCCCCTGCTGTTATGGTTCTTCTCAATTAATTAGCCTCTTAAGGTTGGTATTTGCACTTCCACCTTATCATGTTTCTCTGACTGTATAAATATCTGTCTACTGTATGTTTCATTCCATGCATCCGATGAAGTGGGTTCTAACCCACGAAAGCTTATGCTGAAATAAATTTGTTAGTCTCTAAGGTGCCACAAGTATTTATTTATTTCTTATTTTCTTTCTTTGAGCCCTAACTGTTTGTGCCCTCCCTGTCCGAGGGCCTGGGCTCACTACTAACGGTCTGTTTGCCCGGCCCTCTCCAGGAGGGCCTGAACGGCTGACTCTGCAGCACCAGACTGTGCTGATTCCCCAAAACTTGACGGTATAGCGGGGCAGTCTGGTCCCCAGCCGCCCCAGAGAGGGCCTGAAACGCCTACACTTTGTCAGAACATTGATGTGATTTTTTTAAAATAATTTGCTGACAGGGTGCAAATTTAACCTGAAAATTATTTGATTCTTTCAATTTATTCCCAATTCCAGGTGATCTGTTGGATTCCCCCATTAACCAAAGATAAAGAGCAGTTCAGATTATTGGCCTTTTAGAGTATCCCATTTAATCTGAACAAATTTTTCAACCAGAATTTTAATTTGACAAATGTGTTATGTTGCTTTGTTTTTATGATGATAGGGATTTTGCTAGGAATAAAGGTTGAGAACAAAAACCTTTTCAGCCAGGAACTTTCTTCAATAATAATGTTTGAACTGAAATTTCATGCTTGGTCTCAAACCACTTGTAGATGTTTTGCTCAGAAACGCTACAGAAAACCCACTGGACCAGTTTGAGTTAGACAAGTATAAACTAGGGCTGTCAATAAATCGCAGTTAACTCGTGCGATTAACCTAAAAAAATGAATTGTGATTAATCACAGTTTTAATCACATTGTTAAACAATAGAATACCATTTGAAATGTATTGAATATTTGTGGATGTTTTTCTACATTTTCAAATATGTTGATTTCAGTTACAACAAAGAATACAAAGTGTACACCGCTCACTTTATATTATTTTTTATTACAAATATTTGCACCGTAAAAATGATAAAAGAAACAGTATTTTTCAATTCACCTCATACAAGTACTGTAGAGCAATCTCTTTATTGTGAAAGTGCAACTTACAAATGAAGATTTTTTTTTTGTTACATAACTGCACTCAAAAACAAAATAATGCAAAACTTTAGTGCCTACAAGTCCACTCTGTCATACTTCTCATTCAGCCAATCACTAAGACAAACAAGTTTGTTTACATTTACAGGAGATAATGCTTCCCACTTCTTATTTACAATGTCACCAGAAAGTGAGAACAGGCGTTCACATGGGACTTTTGTAGCCGGCATTGCAAGGTATTTACGTGCCAGATATGCTAAACATTTGTATGCCCCTTCATGCTTTGGCCACCATTCCAAAGGACATGCTTCCATGCTGATGACGCTCGTTTAAAAAAAATGCATTAATTACATTTGTGACTGAACTCCTTGGAGGAGAATTGTACGTCTCCGGCTCTATTTTACCTGCATTCTGCCATATATTTCGTGTTATAATAGTCTCGGATGATGACTCAGCACATGTTATTCATGTGAAGGTACCGATGTGAGATTTCTAAAGATAGCTACAGCACTCGACCCAGGTTTAAGAATTTGAAGTGCCTTCCAAAATCTGAGAGGGACGAGGTGTGGAGCATGCTTTCAGAAGTCTTGAAAGAGCAACACTCTAATGTGGAACTATAGAACCCGAACCACCAAAAAAAAAATCAACCTTCTGTTGGGAACATCTGACTCTCATGATGAAAACAAACATGCGTCGGTCCGCACTGTTTTGGATTGTTATCGAGCAGAACCCATCATCAGCATGGATATTATAATTGAAATCAATATATTTGAAAATGTAGAAAACATCAAAAATATTTAAATAAATGGTATTCTATTATTGTTTAACAGTTCAATAATCACGGTTAATTTTTTTAATCACTTGGCAGCCCTAGTATAAACTAATATTTTTTGTACTTTTAAGGAATTGTTTTGACTTTTTTTGGTACTCAAAACAACAAAAGCTGCTGATTTCTGTTAAACTGAAGTCTTATCATGTGGCTAGTCCTCTCTGAATAATCGTTATTTAACTTTGAAAAATAATTGTTAGAGCAGTGACGTTATAAGTGACAATAAGTGTATTCTAAGTGTGCGCAGTGCATAGTTTTCCTCAGTAAGGTGAACGTCTAATTAGGTGATCAGTCACAACACAGTGAATAGTAATAGTAGAAAGTTTATTTGTATGTATTCTTTGAGCTGGCAGTCTCTTTTGGCCTCTGACTTGCAAGCTGCTGCACACGAGTGGACCTGGTTCCACCTGAAATTCATTGCAAGATGGAGCCCTTAGAACGAGATCCCTCTCTGACCTTCTTGGTTTTGACCTGTTTTGTCTTCTCTTGCAGTACCAGTATATGTCATCTTTGTATCCTTCATCCTCATTACAGCTGTTACAAGGCCTTCTCTTAAAACGCAATGCAAACAATGCTGGGGAAAGCATAGTGCTTTTCAGACTGGACTCTGCGAGGAGCTTCGTGATGGGCAGGAGAGAGAGACTGTCTCTGACTGCACGACATCAAGAACCAAGGAATGAATCCCTGTAATTTCTAATGACTGCTGCCTCCCCACTTTGCCAAAGTTGCATTTCTTCTCTTGCCACCAGCTGCCAAACTTCATATCTGCCCAACACTTCAGCCAATTCCTGTGCCATTTGTCTCCCACCAGGCTTTGTGTGCAGCCACTCTAGCTGTGATTGAAAGATACATGGGCAGGTTCAGCTGGGATGCAAGTGGAATAGAAGCTGCCTGCTTGGAGCAGGAACTGCACATACCAGTGGAGATAGGAAGTCTGGTGGGAGCAAGTAGCCTTTCAGAAAATGGCATAACCATTATTTCTCCTTACAGTCACTGTAAATCACCCTTGGTTTTAAGGAATAATCACTGAGACAAACTTTGAACCATAGCAATGGGATCTGAAGCTTTTCATTCCTTGGTTCTTGGTACAAACATGGCCTCACCTTGATAGTGATAGAAAACTTATCAGTTCAGCAGCTTCTGTAAAGTGATTTTGGAGGTCTCATTCCATTGGCCAGTGGACTGGGTGTGCATGCAACATGCACAGCAGATACACTTGTTAGCAGTGTCAGCAGATAGATGAAGGGCTGAACAGAAGTGAAGACTGGTAGTCCTCTTTCAGAGCTAGTGCGTATTAATGTGCAGTGTGGAGAAGCTTTGCACTCCTGCTTCCAGCTTTATATCTGGTCTGTGGATAGAGAATTTGATTCTGCACGACTGTCAGCCAGGCACCCTTCACAAGCACTCCCTCCTTTATTGTAAGATCGGGCTTGTACAATATGAGAGAGGTCCCACTTACCACTATTAAGGTATTACAAGTATTTGAAAGCCTGGAGGGTAGGTTGCATGCCAGTGAAAGGGAGAAGAAATATCTCACTTCTATGCAAGATTCTTTTCTTTCATTCTTTCATTATGGGGTTGGCAACTGCCCCAAAATAGCATTTGCTGTGACTCAGAGAGAGCTTCATTTGAACAGGTGGAAGTCTTGTGTTTTGAAGACTTAGGCAGAGGCTGCCAGTTGCCGCTCAGAGGCACAACACTTGTTCCTAGTGCTTGCCATTATTGATTGGCCTGATGATGCAGGGGAATGGGGAAATGAATTAAAAACAAATTACAGTATGGAAAAATGATGTTGATAATGTGGGGAAAAGGAAGCAAAATTAGAAAGTTAGATTTAAACAAGTAAAAGATAAACGGCTGTATGAAAAAGTGTAGAAACTAACAGCAGAGATACACAATACGAGGAACAGGACTATTTCAGTGGGGGATGATGTTTATTATTTGTGTTAGGGTAGTGCCTAGGAACTTCAGGCAGAAAAGACCGTCTTTTCCTCAGAGAGCTCGCAGTCTGCACGTCGGACGGGGTGCAAGCATGCCTGTGGATGAAGTAGGATCGGGGGATAGTGTTCGGTGTCCAGAGTAGAGTTTGTGAGGGATTTTCTCATGCTGCCAAAGAGTGAACTATAAGAGCAGTCTTTTTCTCTTTCCCAGCTCCCCACTGGTCGTTGCCCCAGAATTCTGAGTTTCCCCATAGAGACAGTAAAGGCAGGCTTGCCTCAATAGCTTGCATGTTGCCTGTAACCATAAAAGTTACCAGTGAAGATGATTACTTCATTGAGCATTGGGTGGCATTGTTGCTCTCACATTATAGCATCCAAGAGAGGCCAAAATTTCATTTCCTTTGCATTGGCTGTTCTCCCATCTCAGTGTAGGATTCTTGATAACCTCACTTTTGAGCCAGGTAGAAATACCATCATTTTTTGTTTGTATTGAGACAGCAATTAGAGGCCAAGGCCCCATTATGCTAGGTGCTGTATGAATGTATAACACAGACCAGTAAGAAACCAGAACAAGTTCTCTCCCTACTGGATCTCTTCTCTATAACCAGCAGTATACACCTGGTCTGAGCAGTGTATCATAGCTTTGACTTGACCTTTGCGTAGGCCCCTCCTCACTGAGGTAGGTTTCTGTCCTAGTGCAGTTTTTCTATTTTCACCGTAAAGCCATCCTTGTGCCATTTAGATCTGTTATTACATAGCTGTGAAACATTGTTTAAGAAATAAACCCAAGCCGCCAGCTTACATCTGCAAAGCCAGAGTTCTTGTGTACCCTCTCCCAATGCATCAGCTGCCTCAAATGAGCCAGCCGTTTCTTGGAGCTGTGCTGGCAAAACCAAATGTGCTGGCTGGCTGACCAGACTGCTGTGCAGCTGCTTGTTGCTTTAAATAACTTACATTTAACAGCTCCTGTAGCCACACAGGCACATCTGTGATTAGGTTCAAAATTATCTGTTACCACTCGAGAAAGAGATCCTGGAGTTACCGGGGATAGTTCTCTGAAAACGTCCGCTCGGTTCACAGCAGTGATCAAAAAGGGTTAAAGGACTGTTAGGAACTATTAGGAAAGGGATAGAAAATAAGACAGAAAATATTATAATGCCATTATATAAATCCATGATAGGCCCACACCTTGAATACTGTGTTCAGTTCTGGTCACCCCATCTCAAAAAAAAAAAAAGGATATAGTAGAACAAGGAAAATTTCAGAGAAGGGCAACAAAGATGATCAAGGGTATGGAACAGCTTCAATACAAGGAGAAACTAAAAAGATTAGGGCTGTTCATCTTAGAAAAGAGATGGCTAAAGGGAGACATGACAGAGGTTTATAAAATCATGAACGGTGTAGAAAAAATGGAGAGAAGTGTTATTTACCCTTTCCCACAGTGCAAAAACCAGGGGTCATCCGATGAAATGTCTATGCTGCAGGTTTAATACAAAGAAGAGGAAGTACTTTTACACACAATGCACAATTAACCTGTGGAACTCATTGCCAGGGGATGTTGTGATGGCAAAAAGTGGGTTTAAAAAGATGGGTTTAAAAAAGAACTAGATAAGTTCATGGAGGATAGGCCCATCAATGGCTATTTGTCAGAATAGTCAGGGATGCAAGCCCATGCTCAGAGCAACCCTAAACCTCTGATTGTCAGAAGCTGGAAAGGGAAGACAGGGCTGGATCACTCCAGCTGCCCTGTTCTGAATGCTCTCCTGCAACTCTGGTATTGGCCACTGTCAGATACAGGATAATGGGCTAGATGGACCATCAGTCTGACCCCATATGGCCGTTCTTATGAGTGTAAAACATGAGTACAGGCTGTACTGCTGTTCAGTCCCAAGGCTGCCTATTACATAAAGATGCCAGCAGTATTCGAGCCCTTTTGTAATCTCTACCATCAAGAACTCCTCACCCCTCTCTTTAAAAGCTGGTGTTTCACTTTCAAGAACAACTGAGATGAAATTTTCCACAAACATTCAGGAGGGTACAGTCTCTCTATAACATGGCAGCAAGTGACATTTCATTTCTCTGTGGCCTCTCTTGCAGATCCCAGCACATAAAGCCCATGCTATTCTATTGTATTTATCTGTTGGTATTTAAAGGCAGGACTTGAATGGTTTGTATGTTCTGGGAGATGATTAGCTCTCAAGGATTGGAACCACCTCCATGACATCACCTCCATTCCAGGCCCTGGCAGATGGCCCTCATGGTGTCTGGGTTCCTCAGGTGGCCAGGCAGAGGATGGTAGTGAGATATAAAAGGTGCTTTATCTCTTGTCAGCAACGGAAACATTGTGCATAAAGTTAATGCTAAGCTTTATTATTTCATATTCTACGACTCCTCTCTGTGCTGTGGAAACTCCCCGCCCTGTGGGTGTTTGGCAAAGCTAAACCAAGACTGTTTTGCAAGGTGATGATATGTCTGCTATACAGGAGAGCTACACGGGATTGTCCTTGGAGAGTGGATGGTGGTAGCAGGCCAACCATGTCGGGGAAAGTGCTGGCTGCTTTATCCCCACCCTCTAGAAATGAGCGGCAGGATTCTGGTGGTTCTTTGCTTGCTATTTCCCAATACCGTTGGTGTTCTCTTGCCAGACACATGCCAGGAATTAGCTGTGCTGTAGAGTTTGTATTTGTTTTGACAAATTCAAACAGGATTGGTTGGGGTGGGCTTACATTTCCACCCACCCCGCACTGTTTTTTCATCCTATTTTTTTCACTCTCTTTTTTCACATATACTAATTTAGATGGTAAACACCTAAGGACAAGAAACTGCCAGTTTTCTAAAAGGCAAAATAGCATACACACCAGTGGCGCCAATAAATAATACAAACATCGTAGACAAACATAAATGTATGTCTCACATCTTCCCCTGATGGTAGGAAGTCAATGAGTCTCTTTGTCAGAAGATCTGAAATTGCACAGCTGGAGCTAACTGCGTCAGATTCATAGGATATAATAGAGAAATGCAAATGTTACATGGTTAAGTGGTTTTGACTATCTGCTCCTTTTGTAGGAAGAGGTGGAATCAACAGAACTATATTCTTAAACATGGAAAGGTGGCGGAAGCCGATTGGCTGAAATGATGGGGAGATGGAGCCAGTGGTCTCCAGATGTCTGGAAAGTTAGTTCAAATTGAAACTCATTAAGGGCCTTTTCAAAATGATGATCGTGGTTCCTACTGGGAACTGAACTTGTGATTCATTCTGCTCTATTTTAATGGCAATTAAAATAAAACCCAGTTGCTTTGTTGTACTGAACAGCATGGTGACTGGTCTGTGTTCTTCTTCTGAGCCAACATGAGTCTCCATGCTGTAGTATGATTACACCTAATAATAATTCACCCTTTTTAATTTTAACCTGGTGGCTTTGGGATTCTTTTTTAAAGTTCTGGTGCAAGGAACAAGCTTCACAGCACTAGATAGCAAAGTCCTGTCTCTGTCCACAAAATAGGTTTTCCCTGAGCTGCCGCAATGCAGGTCTCCGACAATGCTGATGAAACTCAATGCCACGATTGCCTGGAACGTTGCTGAGGGGTTCTGCTTAGTTTCTGAGCTTTGAAAGATGTTTTGAAAATACAGTTCGTGTCTTTTCAGTCTCTTGACTGATGTGCTGGATAATGCTTACAGCTCACTCACAGTGTTCTCATGGGCTCATTACCACCTGTTTGTGTGAAGAAGATGCAAAATGATGACTCAAATGATTACACACAGCAGCAGACTTTAAAAGGATCCTATTTGTGTGAGCCTGGCAGCTGTTTCTTCTAGAATTTTAATCTGAAAGGGTGGAAACTTTGGCTCGTTTAATGCACACCAAGCTGCTAATTACTGAATGGAAAGACTGGCATAGACTTGTACAAAGCAATGGCTGACACTGTGCCTTCACATGCTGGCCACTTATTCACCTTGTGAGCTTGGACATGTCACTTTACGGCTTCATTTTCAAAAACGGAGAATACCCTAGGTTCCCGCTCATTTTAATGGGCGATTGGGTGCTCATTATCTTTGGGCAGAGATAAGTAGCCTGATTTTCAGTTTCCCCATCTGTATAATGGTACACAGCCCCTTTTGTAAAGTGCTTTGAGAGCCTCACATGAAAAGCACTAGGTAAATACTAAGTGGTGTTATAATATTGAAGCTGCCACAGCGGTAATTGCCATGTTTCAGTACCTCCAAACATGTGGCTGGTCACCTCCCTGGTGGAAAGATTAACATGGTGGAAAGATGAACATGTGTCTGCTCTCCCCAAGTTTAGGGTAGCAGGGTGTCAAGAAAGTGGGAGAGACTTTCTAACTTTTAACAAAGTCCTCAGTCTATTGTCCAAGGTGCTCAGCAGCTCTCCCCAGGGCCTGTTTTTGCAGTTGCTGTTCCTGCCCGACAACCTTGTTCTGACTGTACAGACACATGGATTGTGGGTAATCAGAGTGGGCCTATCTGAACACCAACCTGTGTTCTTCACCATTTCCTGGCTCACCCAGCCAGACTCATTGATTGATTGAAAAGCTTACCTCCTTTCTCTGAAACGTTGCCCCTGTATGTGTTTTCCACGACTCAGAAACCCCCCACTCCTTAATGCTGTGTCACCACTTGTAACAGCTGCCTTATGGGTGCACAGAACTAAGTAGAGATGGACACAGCGCTAGTAAGAGGCCGTGTCAGTCTCCTGGTATACAGTAGCCAACTGACCTTTGCATTAGCGCACCTTGGTTCCTCCTGTTTTCTGACTGTTGCACACAATAGTTTAGTCTCCTGAGGCCTGTAACCCTTTGGTCTGATTCTGGTTGTTGGCTTGGTGTGAAGATTGTCCTCAGAGTGGCCTGTGATATACAGGTGCTCAGACTAGATGATCTGGTGGTCCCTTCTGCCCTTAAACGCAATGACTTTGCCACATCTGGGATGTCCTCTGAACAAACGGGTGTTACTTTAAAGTAGGGGGCTTTTAGTCGAGTGGTTGCTGATGTACAGGCCCTTATTTGAAGTTGATGGCCTTCTAGTGATTTTAAAAAAATCTGTTCAAAAATTGTGCTGCACAGGAGTCATGGAGTACGTTCCACTGCAGAGTCTCTTAGGTACAGATGCTAATAGCCTTCTCTATCCCTCTCTAAAATAGAATCACATTAGTAATCTAGAATGTAAGCGTACATGTGATCTAGAAAGCGTCTCTCGAAGCCCATAGCTCCCCATCTTCCAAAGTGGGGCTTTGTTTTCAAATCCAGGCATGAGTCCAGCGGTTGCTTGTTAGGCTATGCTGGTGCTGGTCTAGACTGAATTGGCCTTTCAGAAGTAGGTAGCCCTTCTTGAAGAAATTGGCAGAAGAGGAGGGGAAAAGAAAATTCAACTAATATGAGACTGTTAGTAAAGAAATATTGTTAATTACATTTGCTATATCTATAGGTATTTATATTCACACCACCCTCCTGGAGATAAGGAGAGCAGAACAATTCGTTATGGATGTCTTTGTGTGTACATGTACGCACCTCAGATCCATGTTGCTCCTCTGAGGACAATGCTGGCAAAGTAACCTGAGAGCTGTAGGTATCTGGCATATGCGCAATGAGTCTGGTCTTGCTGCAAGGATGTGATAAACCTTTTAGAATGCTATTGATGGTGCTGTTTAGTGAAAATCTCTCCCTTCTGACCATCTTTCATCTTCCCTTTGGAGGGGACAAACGCTGACAAAAGAGAGATACTCCAGGCATGCCAGACAGAGCTTTGCTAGTTCTGTTTCTTTTTTAGAGAGGACAACAAAAGGAGGAGCACTTTGATAGGTAGGATATCACTATCAGGACTGTGCCCCTAAAGATACAGGCCAATCCCAACAATGTAGGAAATTAGCAGAAGATCACTCTGCTCCTGCTCAAGGCTGATTTTAGGATTTTGAGGGACTCATTAGTGAGTGGGGGGACAGAGTCACTTGAACCTTTTTTAAAATCTTTTCTTTTCCCCCTTTCCTCCCCACATCCTCACAGGACTAGGTAGAGATAAGACAGTGAGAAGTCGCAGCCCACTGAAATAGTCACTTAGTGAATTGTGGGTTCTCTCTCTCCCGTGTGGGTGACCCCTGACACTCACGTTTCTCTCCTCAGTCACAGGTTCCATGGGATATGAAAGAACAGTTCTGCTTCTACTCCATTGGTGTCTCCCTCACTTTGGGCCTGATCCTGCTCCACTTTAAGTCAGTGGGAAAACTCAAGGGTAGCTCAAAGGGAGCAGGCTTGAGTCCTGGCTGTGAGGAGGCTGCTTTCCTGCCTGCCTCAAGGACAGAACGTGAAGCCCGATAGAAAAAACGGCCTGGGCTGCTGCTTCTGCTTCAGGTAGCAGCGCAGTGCTGTCCTGGCCGAATCTATGTAGATGGTGTGGTAAGTCCTCTCTGTGAAGATGATACATGCTGTGGAACAGGACTTTAGCTGCTGTCAACAGTATAGCTCCAATAGTGTTGTCATATAGCGTGTAGCATGGAACCTGTGGGGCATTGATACAGCGAAGTGAGGTAAGGCTGGAGGAAGTGAGTAGTCCATTATAAATAGCAAAATAATGAACTTTTAAGGTTAGATCCTATGAAAAGTATATTTTCTTTTAGCAGAGTTCCAGTAAGAGCAGCCATATGAAATAGTGAAGGGCAAGAAGGCATCTGTCTGTGGAGGCTTGCTCTGGCCAGAAGTCAATGGAGCTACATACCAGTTAAGGATCTGGCCAAATATCTGTAGCATAGCCTACATTTGCCATCAGCCAAACAAATTGTCCTCACAAGAGGACAATCTGATAGTCTGATCACAGTTGTGAGCCAAACTGGCCTGATGTTATCCTGTATATTTATCAGCTGGCCTCATTATCCATTCAAAATCTATCCCAGCTATCCATCCATATTTCTAAGGAGCCGTACCACCTAGGTGTCCAAGCGCTGGTCTCTGCCTCATACCAATATGATGAGTATGTTGGGAGGGAAGAGTAGGAAAAATTCCTGAGAGATTTGTGCTTACTTTACTGCTATTAAATGCCTTTAAAATGTACATAAAAGCCGCTGAAGCCTGAGGAGCCTCAGCCTGCAACAACAGAGATGCAGATTGTCATTTTCCTTTCAAGCCAGACTTCAAAAGGAAAAAGGATTTATTTTTTTCTATTCAGAATCAGCATTTCAGAAGGGAACGTTTGTAACTTGGCTATAGATCCTCAGGCCGATGGACCAGATCCTTCTCCTGGTGAAGTCGCTGAGAGTTTTGCCATGGACTTTAACAGCAGCAGATTTGGGCCGTTGTTTATAACTGGCAATGGTGAGAGTGTAATCTGACTGGCATCTGGAGCTGGAAGCTGACCATATCTGTCTCTGACTGCTACCAGCCTGTGTGTGACAGCAGGTGATGGGATTGTGACAGGAAAGGCTAGAGTCATTGTTAGATACTGATTTTCCAGTGCTCATGACTTTCTGAAAATTCATCTTTGTCCATGATTGGGCTCTGCCCAAAAGTGAGTGAAAAGTATGAGTAGTGATCCAATTGCCACCGAAGTAGTTGTTCTGTTTTTTACCTATGGAGATCCTATAATACCTTCTCATGTAGATAATGGGGTTGTTTGACGCTTCTAGTCTCAGGAGTGTAGAACTGTGCTGTTTTTCCATTCCGTGGTTCAGGAACAGTATCCCCTGGGGCTCTAAGGGTGAGGATATGTGGAACCCTCACTTTGTTCTCTGGTGTTTCTGATCTCCTTCACAGCAAACAATTATTTTTGATAAGAGGTTCTGTAAATTTGACTTCTCTTTTGAAGTTTCCTTTGTTTCCATGAGCTCAGATTCCATGTGTTGCTAATTACCGCTCTGTACTGGAAACACTTGTATTTAAAGCTGGCAGCGTCCCCCAAAAATGACTCCACTTTTTTATTCTAGGGCCTGATCCTGTAACAGTGATGTCAAATGGGATTTTTACCATTGACATCAGTGGGAGCAAAGTGACTATCTAGTAAGGAGGCAGATTTTTGTAGGGTCCCACTTTAATGCGTAGGACCGACATCATCTCGTTTGGAAGAGCTCTTATGGTCCCTTCAGTCTTCTGCTATCATTTCAGAGGGGCAAGATAGCTCTAGGGTGCTGCACTGCTGCCCTGACCCCTGAGGCTTGGAAAGATCTGAAGTGTGTCTGTTTTCTGACTTCTCCCTGGCCCCTATTTGGAGGAGGAAAATTGTTCGCTTTATTCAGTATTTGGTGCGGTTTTCAGTTATTCCAACTGGAGCCGCCTTCTCTCTGTCCCAGTGGTTTGCACCAGGCTCCGAGCTTGCGGCATTGTTGTTGTAAATGATAGCTGGTTGACTCTGTTCATGGGTTTGGAACGTTCCACTAAAACCTGCATAGGTGGTTTAGTGGAAAGAGGAAAGTGAGATGATCATGGATGCAAGAGAAATGTATCACATGGATGTGTACATGTAAGTTGAATGGTGGCCACTCAAGTTGTTGTAAATCATACACACCAGCGACGAGTTATATTCTCCTGTGGTGCCCGGGCTCCAGCAATATTGAGGCCCCAGGGGCCCGGCTCCACCAATGTTTGGGGCCGGCCCCAGCCCCACCTGCCAGCACCCCGCGCCTCCACCGAGTGCCCCCCAGCCCCCCCTTGCTGCCCCGGCGCACCTCCCTGGGCTCTGGAGCACAGCGTCCCTGCCTCTCCCCAGCAGCTCCATGCTGCCTCCCTGCATCAACTGCCACTGCAGAGTCCTAGTGCTCCCCCCATCCAGCTGAACCTGCCCCTGTCCTTCCCTCTCAGACCCTTTCATTTTCCAGCAGGACACTCCACCAGTACAGCCCCCCCCCCCCCCCCCCGCCCACAGTCACCGCTCCTGCCCCACGCTGGGCAAGGGGCAGCCCCAACCCCCACCCCCAGTGAGGCTACAGTGAGGGGCAGCAGCAGGGGAGGAGGACCCATGCAGCTCCTCCCCTGCACCCACCACAGGGGAGGCGAGGGAGATTCTTGGACCTGAGAGGGACCCTAGGAGCACGTGACAGTGGTGGGGATGAGTGTGCTGCCAGGGGGGAGAGGGGGGCCCCTCTCCCAGAGCTCGTTGCTGCTAGCGGGGAAAGGGCTGGGGGGAGTCCTCCTCTCTGGCCACAATCCCGGGGCAGCCTGCCTGCACCCCGAACTCATTCCCAGCCCTGCCCCACCCCAGAGCCCACACCCCCATCCAGAAACTTCACCTCCCCACACCCCAACCCTCTGCCCTAGCCCTGAGCCTCTCCAACACCCCAAACCCTTAATCTCCAGCCCCAGCCAGAGCCCTCATCCCCCCACACCCCAACCCTCTGCCCTAGCCCTGAGTCCCTCATGAACCTGTGAACCCCTCATCCCCAGCCCCACCCCACAGCCCTCACCCCAACCCTCTGCCATAGCCCTGAGCCCCCACCCCAAACCCCTCATCCCCAGCCACACCCCAGCACTCTCTCACTCCCCCAAACTCGCTCCAAGAGTCTGCACACCTCCCTCCACATCCCCTCCCATCCCCAAACTCCCTCCCAGAGCGTGCACCCCAATCCCCAGCCCAGGGCCTCCTCCCTAGGTTGACCAGATAGCAAATGTGAAAAATCGGGGTAGGGGGCGGCGGGTAATAGGCAACTATATAAGAAAAAGCCCTGAACATCGGGACTGTCTCTATAAAATTGGGACATCTGGTCACCCTTCTCCTTCCCCACCCAAACTCCCTCCCAGAGTTTTGGGCAGTGGGGCGCGGAGTTTGGGCAGAGGCGGGTTCTGGGCACCACCAAAATTTCTACAAACCTGCCACCCCTGATCATACATTAGGGGACACAAATGGGTGATCTGTGCTTTTTACATGCACCAAGGGGAAACAAAGCTTGACTCCCCCCCCCCCCCCCCCCACCCCCATGTTCTACAAAAATATAAACTTCCTTTTGGCAGTGAAATGAAGAATCAGAGGCCTAACCTGTTATCAGTAAGTGTGTGTACCATGAGGAGACTAGAGCTATTAAAATCCCAGGAACCCTCCCCACTAGATTACCTACTTGACGATGTCCCTTTAATTGATTACTTCTCTCAATCTACAGATAGTTTCTGCGCAATGCTCGTCATTTAAAGATTTATAACTGCACTAAAGCGTACAATCAATGAAATAACAAGGAACGCTTTTTGTCAGAGGTCTTTCAAACTGATTCCTTTCTAAATTGCATGAGAGTTCAAAAAAAAAAAATCAGATGTGCCTCTCTCCCCACTCCCCCAATTGAGAATTGTTCGCAAAACCATTAATTTTACAGTAATTGACTTAGACGCTGCTCAGGAGGGGAGGGAAATGAAGGAAACAAATGCCACTTTGAATGTAGAGAATTATGATGTGTTCTCGGTTTTCTGACGTATTCTGTCCAAGCGCACCTCTCCTCCCCGAAAGATCTGCTGTCTGTTTTGCAAATGCTGGTGATGAACAGTCAGACAGGGAGTCTCAGTGCGTTAGTCACTTAGTGTGGCTGTATCGTGAGCGTTGCAAAATTTTGAATTCTATTTCCATACTAGATGTGACATCGAGTTTTCTAAAAGATTGTTGTCCAGGCGAGGAGCTTGCTGTGGAGGAGCGAAGCAGTTTTATCAACAAAGAATGGAGGCAGGCAATCCAGAAAGGGAACTAGCCACAGAGGAGCACAGAGTTCATCTCTTGATATAAACCACAATTGCAGGATAATACCTGATGACAGCCTTCTTGAAATGTCAGTGCTTTTGGTGGAACAATGCTTTTCACAGGGGGGGTTTCTGTTCCATTGGATTAGCTCATTGCCACTAAAATCAAACACTGTATACCCAGCTGGAAGGTTGTTTTAATTAAAATGACATACCACACAATACTATCTTGTATACTAAGCATTTTTGCCATTTTTAGCCTGGATTTATGAATAGGGTGGGGGTTGGCAGGGGGCTACTCCTATTGAAGTCAATAGCAAAACTCCCATTTACATAATTAAAGTGGGAGCAGGATGGGGCATGTGATTTCTATTTAGTAGTAATTAAAATAATTATTTTAAAATTGTTCTTAGTTGTGTTTTGTATATCTATTTCTGCATGTGATAAATGACTGAATAGTGCATTGATTCCAAGTTAAAATCTGTATTTTTCAGTAAATATTTTTACTGCTGACTTTGATTTGACTGGGATAGGTTCAGATTCTTGGGGGATAGGTCACACAGCCTATTGTGAATCTATTCTTGACATCTTGGCATAGTTTCTGGGTCACAGTACTAAAAAAAGAGACTCCAATAGATACTAGTGGTGAAGGAGACCCATGAAGGGAGGGAGACTAAAGGCCATTGAGGTAATTCACATGCCTGGAAATTACATCTGTGTTGGATGAGCTCTAATATTAGAAGATCTGCAGCTAAACTATACTATGTAGAAGTAGGTCTTGAAAGAAAAATTCCCAGGGCTCAATCCTGGTCCAAATGAAGTCAATGGCAAAACTCTCATAGACTTCAGTGGGATCAGGATGTGGCGCCATCAGGGGAGAAGAGATAAGAACACAAGAGGAGAGCACAACAAGGTCACAACAAGAATATTTTGGGATTAATTTTTTAAAAAAAAGTAAATTATAAACAAATCATTATTTTACATTTGGATTGATCTTTACTTTCTATGAATTATTTATTTATTCCATATCAATATCTATTTCTGTCTCTGTATCTAGATATATCTATCTATATATATTTAGAGATTTTCCACCAATAAAACTTAAAAAATGTGAACAGCTTAAATCACCTCCCCAGTGTTACCTCTGGAAAATGTCTCTGATTCTCTTCCATTAAAATGTAAAGACAAATATCAAATCTCTGCCAGCACGTTACTCCATACCTGCTTTCTGAGAACATGTACGAACATATATTAATGAGAGAGGTGTCAGAGCACAGACTCTAACCCCTGCAGCAACTCCTGCCTCTAATCAAGTAAGAGGGGTGAGGCGAGAGAATGCAAGGGTGAGATGGGGAAGAATTCTTAGAGATCTTTGTTTGCATAAAGGCTGCATTATTTCTTTCGACTGAGTTGTCGATTGACATTAGAAAAGACTTCAGAATCCTGATGACTTGTTCTCTCATGAAGTGATTCTAATGAAATTCTCGTAATAAAAATGGCATTGACAGGAGTGCAGCCAGGTATTTCAACAGCCTGTACTTTAGCACTGGTGGGGACAGATTAATAGTGCTAAGATAAATCAATAATTGTCATGTGCTGTCTTCATGCAGTGCTACGTTATTTAAAGATGAGCAAATGATGTTTTACTTAATCTTCAGGAGTTTTCATGCTTCTGATTTTGGGCCACCTGTGATTAATAGCTGGCTTTGACTATTCATAGTTATCAGTTATTACAAATCTTAGTTGGAGACCTGGTGTTTTTCACCAGTTTTTAATTGGCACCAGATGTTTGATCAGTCAGATGTTGAATGGGAAGTTAGGTGTAATTTTTAAATGCTTTTTAGTTTAGAGTGAAAGAGCAAGAACATTGGAAACTGCTTGGTTTGGGATCTTTCATCTTGCCTGTATGAATAAAATAACTTTTCACCTGAAGGGAAACTAATGAAATTACAGCTATCAGAACTGAGCCTTTTTTTAAAAAACTGATCCTTATGGAAATTCACAAGCAGGCTTTTCCTTCTTAGCATATCGAGACGAACGAGGTGTGTGGGTGGGTGGGTGGGTGTGGTTAGTGCTCCCGAGAGTTATTGACATAACAGGTATAGCCCGAGCATCTTCAGAGTAAGCTTCTTTATGCATTCCTACCAATGTGCCTAAACCCTGCCCTGAAAGAAAATGTCATTAGGGGGTGAGTTGGGTTCAGTCACCAAGTCCATTCAGTCTTTAGTGTGTCTGTTGAGATAGCCAACACGTGAGCTAATTACAGTAGAACCTTACAGTTACGAACATCAGGGTTACGAAATGATCGGTCAACCACACACCTCATCTGGAACGGGAAGTACGCGAATAGGCAGCAGCAGAAAAAAATTAAGCAAATGCAGTACATTGTTAAAATGTAAACTACTAAAAAAATAAAGGGAATGATTTGACAAGATTAAAAAAAAATGTGATAAGATAAGAAAACTTTCTGTGCTTGTTTCATTTAAATGAAAATGGTTAAAAGCATTTTTCTTTTGCATGATAAAGTTTTAAAGCGGTATTAACTCAGTGTTCAGTTGTAAACTTTTGAAACAAGAACCATAACATTTTGCTCAGATTTACGAACAACCTGCATTTCTTAGGTGTTCGTAACTCTGAGGTTCTACTGTAGGGTCAATTGTAGTAGCTTCTGTGATGTGGTGGCTATCCATTTGGAACTGGACTGAGAACATCAACTCATTTCAGTCAGGAAAATAAGCACTCATCAGATCAATCAAGACTGACTGGGACACAACCAGCAACTTAATGATGGAAGGTCCTATGGGCCTGATTAAAAGTTCACTGAAGTCAGTGAGAGTCTTTCCTTTGACTTCAGTGGGATTTGTATCAGACCCCCTCTATCCCATTCGTAGGAGCAATAGGAATACTACCAAGCACAGGCGCTGACTTTCCAATGTGCTGGGAGGTGCTCGACCCCCAGCTGTGCCCCAGGCCCCACCCCCACTCCACCATTTCCCCCAAGGCCCCACCCCACCTGCCTCTTTCAACTCCTGCCCTGCCCCACCTCTTCCCGCCCCCACTGCACCCACACCCCACCACTTCCTGCCCCGTTCCACCCCAAGCACACTGCATCCTCACTTCCTCCCTCACCCCCCCAGTGCCTCCTGCACGCTGCAAAACAACTGATTGCTGCGGGCTGGAGGCGTGGGGAGGGAGGAGGAGGCGCTAATCAGCAGGGCCCACCGGCAGGCAGGAGACACTGGGGGAAGGGGAGGTTCTGATAGGGGGGCTGCCAGTTCAGCACCCACTATTTTTTCTGGAGCACCCATGGAGTTGGCGCCTATGTTGCCAAGTTCTGCAGAATTTTTCTCCTTATTCTGTAGACTTTCATGGGGAAAAAATGAATTTTTTTTAAAAGCAAGTTGACTTTTTTTAAAATAAAAGGCAAACACTAATTGTTACTCGAATCAGAAGTTCTAAACTGACTTTTTACTAATACACTGACTTGTCTTAGATCGTCACATTCATCCTCAAGATCTTCCTCCTAACATCGTCCTCCAGATTATCCTGTTCTCCTTCCCCTGAGACATTCCAGTCCAGCACAGTACTTCTCTTCAGATCACTCTGATTCCTAGCTTTCTTTTGCAGCCCTCAGACTTGTCTGTTCCTATGCTCTATTCTATTCACAGTATAATATCAATTCTCTTTGGCTTGGAACCTGTGGCGTGCTTTTAGTAAGACATGCAACAACTTTTAGTGAACACATTTTGCATTAAGCTTTCCATCCTGATGAAGAGTTTGCACCACTAGCTCTTTTCTGTCATGGACATTTCAATTCCACACTTGCCTGCTTTAGGGCAGTGGCTCTCAACCTTTCCAGGCTACTGTACGCCCTTCAGGAGTCTTATTTGTCTTGCGTACGCCCAAATTTTACCTCACTTAAAAACTACTTGCTTACAAAATCAGACATAAAAATACAAAAGTGTCACTGCACACGATTACTGAAAAATGGCTGACTTTCTACTTTTTGCCATATAATTATAAAATAAATTAACTGGAATATAAATATTGTACTTACTTTTCAGTGTATAGTACATAGAGCAATGTAAACAAGTCATTGCCTGTATGACATTTTAGTTTGTACTGACTTCACTAGTGCTTTTTATGTAACCTATTGTAAAGCTAGATAAATATCTAGATGAGTTGATGTATCCCCTGGAAGACTTCTGCGTACCCTCAGGGGTACGCATAGCTCTGGTTGAGAACTACTGCCTTAGGTGGTCTAGACTTTTTAGTGACGTTCCACAAAATGGCATCGTTCATGCGGTGTCACCTTGCGTGTACGGTGTATGCGAGGTCATGCTTTCCAGAGGACACAGTTTTGTTCTACAGTGCACCTTCAGGGGCTGGACAGAATGGCCCCATGGGCTGCCAGTTGGACATTTTTTGTGAATTCAGGGGCATGCAATGCAAACGTTGTATACATAGATGCATGCCACTGCCTAGAAGATCAAGACAAATTTTCTAGTAGACTTTTTAAGTGCAAATCATAGGGTAATAGTAATGAATTCTTTTAAAATCTGTGCCAAAGGGGCTGCTGCCGAAGGTACAAAATGTATAGGTTGAGATATTCAAAAGTGGGTGCCTCATATTAGACTCCTGAGTTGAGTTTTAGACACCCAAGTGGCTGATATTCAGAAGTGCTGAGCATCTAGCAGCTTAAGTTGAAGTCAGGGGTAGGTCAGCACTTCTGAATAACAGGCTATATATATATATCTCTATCTCTATCATCTATCCACACATACACACACACACCTTTGGGTGTCACACTACTGTTGTAACGGGAAATGTGGTACCAGACTCGTGAGTAGAGTGGAGAGATGATGGTAGGAATCCTTTGTAAATATCACAATAAAGAAATATCAAAATAAGGGACTTTTAATTTAATAAACGAAGCTTATGAATTTAGCTTGCACTGTTCCAATATCAACAGTCACATGAAATAAACACCCTACCATGGAGAGCAAGGAAGCATCTTGCAAAAATCCTTAAGATGACATTGAGATCTAAATCTAGGCACTCATCGGGGCTGAGCTCCTAACATGGATCAAACTCCTTGGCCTAGCTGAGCCTGTAAACCTGAGTACTCCCAAATTGAAGCAAACTTCTAGGTGGATTGAATTTTTAGGCTTGAATGAGCTTCTGAGGCTGGAGATAAGTTTTATAGTCCCTTGGCTCCGCCCCTTATTGGTTTTAGCCAATCAGCCACCTCCACCTCTCTATGAAGTTTTGCCCCCTTTACATATATATTTTATTTTTCCCTGTTAAAACACTTACCAGCCTTACTACTAGCCAAGCAGTAAAAAAGGCCACCACCAAAAAAAGAAAGCACTCTTCCATGGGGAACTGCAGTACTGCACCCTTAACAATATCCCGTGTAAGGATATAAATAGCTGCACTTTCAAGGCCTCCCTCCTCATACAAAATTAGAGTCCCATGGCCAGTGACAAACACCATGGCTTTCCCTGGCTCCAAAGGAAATGCCTCCAAACGTGGCCCCACAGCAGAAATGTCCAAGTCTCTGTTTTGTAAAGTAAGGCAATGAGAAGATGGAAAGGGGAAGCCAGCTCTGCGCTGCGTATCTGGCCGTTGGGCTCTAGAGTGTCCAGGTGTCCAGTTTTCAGTCAGAAAGTCTGGTCAAAAAGGGGACCTGATGATGTCCAGTCAGATCTACTGACCAGACAGCCAAAGTCACTGGAGGCAGGGAGGCACCAAATCATCACCCGGGCCAGCCCTTACTCAGGGAGGGCCACCTTCTACCTACATTGGGCTGCTGCACCTCCCAGCCCCGGCTCTGCAGGCGAGTCCCTCCTGACCCACGCAGGGAGGGGTGGAGAGGGGAAAAGCAGTGAGTGATGGAGGGAGGGGGAAAGAGAAGCAAATGGGGGGGGGGACCTCAGGGGGAAGGGGCAGGCCAAGAGCAGGGCCTCGGGGGAAGAGGTGGGGCAGGGGCGGGTACTCAGGGGTAGGGGCACGGGGCCTCGGGGAAAGGGGCAGGGAAGGGAAGGTGCCGGTACTCTTGCCGGAGTGTCCGGTTTTTAAATGTTACAGAGTTGGAAACCCTCATTGGATCTTCCCTCCTGGTCTTCCCTGGAGTCTTTCCATATAACTCAATAAGGTATTCTAGTGCAAACAACATGCATCACTCGAACAGCCCTTTTGGAGATCTGTGCTTTAGGGATGTTGGTGACAGTTTTCTCCATCACTTGCATAACATTAGCTCCTCATTTTGAGTATCTTAACTTCTGGACCTGATTCTGCCATTCCCTTTGTTCAAGGAGTCGAGTTGTGTGAGTACGTACCACCCACTGTTTGCCTGGGTTGCTGAGGTGTACCCGTAATGCTGTCCATTCTCCTTTTGCTCCCTATGGAGATTTTCTTCACAGGGTCAGGGATGTGTGTGTTACAGTAGAAGAAAAAAGTCACAATGTGTTATCAATACAATAGCTTTACAGGCACAAAGCCACAAGAGTGGGGAAAAGGCAGACAGCCCAGACAATTAATGCTGCCATCCCTTAACCTCACTATATCCAAGAGATCTAGAGAGAGATTCTCCTAGCCAGTTGTTTGATACAGTATGATATAAGCTCTCAACATATAGTCTATAAAGATAAATTAATTTCTGATTAAATGTCTCTAAGCTATTTCTGAGACTCCTTTCAAAGCTAAACATCTCAACTCCACTAATAAGTACTGTGTGTAGGAAAAGAGTCTCTGTGTAGTTCATATTTTAAAAAGGGAAAGATGCTACACTGGCCCAATTTCAAAATATTATCTGCAATTAGGATGCTCGCTGGAAGAAAGCAATCAGTCCGCTTTACTTCTGGGGTAGCATCTCCTTCCGCAATGGACAAAGTATCGAGACATTTGGACAAGTGATCTAAGCAAATGCTTTAGGATTAGAGCAATGTGGAATGTTCACATCAAATCCTCCTGAACCTTGACTTCAAGGTGCCATGTGCTAGCAAATCTCCTGTCCAAGTTCTCAAAAACTGTGTGGGATTGTTTGCCTAGCTGGCCCTGTGGGCATCAGCCAGCCCTTACCCCCTACCCTCACCACCTCAAAGCTCTTTTTGATTCAACAAAATAACCTGCAAGGGTTAGTGTGCCTCCAGAGCCCGTTAGGTGAACTGGGAGAGCTTAGTTCCTAAACACATTTTAAATCGAACCCTTCAGGCTTCATACAGTCCCCTACTAGATTCTGCATTTTAGCTCAGTGAGCCCAAGTGTGGAGCAGCCCTATCACTGTGTATGTTAGATGGAAGCAACAGCAAACTGAGGAACCTGCATCTGAGAGCCAGCCTGATTCCCCTCTCACACAGAGGTACAGTGGGACAAACTCCGTGGAAGTTAATGGACTTACATGGATATAAGTGAGGGTAGGATTGACCGCTATCAAGGCAAAGTCCATGTGGAAAACACTTCCATAATCTCACCCTCCTAGTCTCGGGAAGATCTCCATTGGAAGAGCATGATCATTAACAAGTGAAATAATTAGCAGGTTAAAGGGGTACAGGAACCTGGAGTCATCTAGATACTAACAGAGACTACCACTAATCCTTGCTGCTCAGAGATAAAGTTGAACACTCACAATCTGCAGGGCCGGCTCCAGGCACCAGCGCAAAAAGCATGTGCCTGGGGCGGCAAGCCGCAGGGGGGCGGCCGGCCACTAGCTGCGAGGGGGGCAGTCAGGCAGCCTTCGGCGGCATTTCTGCAGGAGGTCCGCCGTTCCCGCAGATTCGGCGGCAATTCAGTGGCGGGTCCGCCGACAGCGCGGGACCGGCAGAGCGCCCGCAGGAACACCGTCAAATCCGCGGGACCAGCGACCTCCTGCAGAAACTCCGCCGACGGCTGCCTGACTGCCCTGCTTGGGGCGGCACAAATCATAGAGCCGCCCTGACAATCTTACAGATTTAAAGGAGAGATCATTTTAACATGAGCAGTTGGTGCATGAATAAATCACCTAGTGTGTATACAGCAGGGATAGGCATGGAGGAAAGGGATAACATAGGCAGGCTTAGAAGGATTCCGTTTTTATTGGTAAATGTTAGTAAATGCCAATGTCACCATACACGCACAAACTGACAAAAAAAAATTCCATCAATAATAATTGAAATGTACAGATAGGCAATGTAAGAAAAATGCTGCTTGAGAACTTAATAGAGTTTGATTTAAGGATATTTACTTTGTATATTTTGACATGTGATTTTGACTATTTATATTTTAATGGATATAAAGCTTTAACTGTTGTAATCTCAGTGCCTACGGTCATTAAATAATTGTCTGCCCTCCCATAATTTCCCACAACGGTGAAAATTTAAATCAATAAAAAAAATTTAAATTGCCTAAAAATATACATTGATATTATCTGTGGAAATTATTTTTAAAAATCGAATTCTGCCAAGCCTAGACATAGGACAGGTAAATGCAGAAGCGTTCTCCAAGAAGGGTTTACATGTGTGGATATTGCACCGTACTGCGCTATGCACACTGCCTCCAAGCTGCCTCGTACGATGTGGCATTAAAGTGTCCCTCTGGTGGAAAAAGTCACTTTGCAAGAATGACAAATTGGCCATGCACAAATATTCTCTGTCTGACATCCAAGTCATGTTTGCTCAGTTATGCGGTAAAGGCATAGATTTTTTTCTACTCTCAGGAGCTTAGCTCGAAACTCCAGGCAGTGTTCTTTGTGCCTAGTACATCATTTGAAATGGCCATCCAAAGGTAGATGTGAACAGTAAGCAAGCACTTGCTTTTTTGGGATGCTTCTGCATCATGTGTGATGATTAGCCTGGCTAGCCAAGCTGTGACCCTCTGACAGCTGTTGAGTGGCCTATAGGAAGCCGGTTGCAGGACAGTGGATAGGTGTCCACATCACGGGAAATAACAATAGTTGCACCCTTGTTGGCCAATCTTGCCAGCGAGGACATGGAGTGACTAGCATGGAGCATTAACTACCCTCTCACACACAGATGGTCTTATCAAGTCTGTGTCGAGGCAGAGCATCCTGGAGATTCTGGAGCGTGCACAATTGCTGCCCCTCCTGGGAATAAGGGGGTATGTCAATCTCCACTAGCTTCATGAGCATCTGATTCACTTTGAAAAGAAAAATATCTATTAGTTAAGTAACCAGAGAGACAACGCAGGTGAGGTCATATCTTCTGTTGTACAACTTCTGTTAATGAAAGGGACAAACCTTCAAACTCCACAGAGCTCTTCTGCCAGTCTGGAAAAAGAGCAAAGTTCTCCCCAGTACTTTCTTGTAAGCATTCCCGAGCATGCAAGTTGAATTCTTGTACTGGATTTTCACAGTACACCTCTGGTTTATGGAGACTCATTAGAAGAAAAAGTAGCACTCCCTTCCAGACTGAATTTCCAGTATTTCAAGTTGAATAGGCTGCTTCTGGCTGGTGTTAGCTATTTATAGCATGCATTTATATTTCATCTACTCTTAACTGTTGTTCCCTCATTTAACATTCGGTGCATTTTATTAGAGCTCTGTGATTTATAAGAAAATCTTACATTTTAAATGATATTTTCATTGTACCTTGTTGTTATCTTAGGTTAATAAGTGGTGGATGGAGTTTTGGTTTGTTTCTCAAACTTTTCCTCATCTGTTACTTGAGTAGGGTAAAAGCTCCACCTGCTGGTGTGAAGTGAGCATTACACTTTTTAAACCAAGGTCTTCGTATTTCTGTGGCAGGTTAGTGTGTACTTTATCTGCCAGAGTTAAAGCATTAGGGCCCAGATCTACAAAGGGACTTAGGTTTAGGCACCACTGCAATCACAGGTGTCCTGTAGTTGGCAAAACTCATTTGGTGCCTAAATTTTCACTGTAAAAAGTCCCCAAGGCATGTAAGTTTCTGTCTCTAGGCATGTGCACTGTTGCCTTAGGCAGCCGCCCGGACCCCCCACCTGAACCCTAGTATGATCCTGAAACCAGGAGAAGACATTGCCTGTGTCACCTGCAGGATCTGATCTGGCAGGCATGCTCCAACCATATCTAATTCTGAGAAAGGAAGCTACTTTTATCGTCTTCAGCCCGGTTCTTAGGGAACTCACCCAGGATGTGAGAGAACCCACTTCAGTTCCCCCCTCTGCCTGATGAGAAGGGATTTGAACTGGCTTCCCCTACCTCTCAAGTGAGTACCCTAACCACTTTCTGATGTTGTCCCCACTCATTGAAGCCATTCCACTTGGTGTTTAAATAACTAAAATATACATTGGGCCAGCGAGAGTGAGAATGACACGGTAGTCACCAGACGGGGGGAAACTGAACCTGCCTCTGGGCTGAGTTCCCTGACCACTGGGCTAGAGGTTATAAGGGAGGCTGCCTCCTCCCTCCAGTCATTTGTGTGCTGTTAGGTACGTGCTGCTGCTGTTCGGCCAAGGCACTTAAGGCACCTGACTCTAGATGATGGTTCCTGGCTGTGGATCCCAAGTGAGATAAGTGCCTCCCTCCAGCCTGGACTAGGCACCTAACAACATGGGAGTGGCCGGGCGTAGGACTCAGACCTCTTGTCATCATCTCCTGTTGGCTAGCTTAGACACCTAGTGAGCTGGCTTTTGTGGATCCCATTCTCAGGCAGCTATGTGTCCCCATGCATTGTATAGGGAGCCGAAGGGCCTCACCCAGGGTTTGTGGATTCCACTGGGACTATGTCTACACAGGGATAACAAACCCACAGCTGGCCTGAGTCAGCTGACTTGGACTCGCAGGGCTCAGGCTCCAGGGCTGAAAAATCACAGTGTAGATGTTGAGGCTTGGGTTGGAGCCCAAGCTCCAAGATCCTGCAAGGGTAGAGGGTCTTTTATCCCTGTGTACATGTAGCCAAAGTGCCTAGGCACCTAAAAGTTAGGTGCAAAGATTTGGATTTGGGCTCCAGTCTTTCTGTGGATATTTGTTGTGTACAGAGAGAGAATTTTTCTACATTATCCCATCAGTTTTCTGAGGTTTATAAACTTCATTTTATAGAAACCAAAGAAATTGAAACCTCCTACTTCTAACATGCAGAGCAGTTCTGAATGTCTGTACGGTATCTGAACCTCAGGAAGGCTTCTCGTGCGGTCCTTTAATTCATTCCTTCAAAATAAAAACCCAGCAGAGTGGAGATACCCTTTTCAAGGTGTACTAAAAATAAAGGGCTACAGAGAAGAGTGTTTGAGGAAGACAAACCTTAGGGATTTTATCTCTGGACCTCTAACAGTGGGCTCAGCATGCTCCCACTCTTCTAAAGCTGCCTCGATATTGCTTATTCTTGGACCACAGCAAGCTTAAAAGGACATTGTTCAACATGTGTTTAATAATATATGGGAGAAAAAAATCTTACTGTCGAAACTGAATCTTGCAACTTGGATCTCTTTCCAGACAGAGCATTTCCCTGTCCATCACACTTACACACTAGTTTGTTCTTGCTATTGCATAATTTCTCATGAGTACTAAGCTACTGGCATTTGATTGATTGGTTGAAAAAGGAACATTAAAGCCATTTCTTTTCAATCTCCTATAAAGACTAACAAGGAAATTGCAAATGGACATTGGCCAAAAAAAATTGGTATGCTAGTTAATATTATGGACTGGCCAGGTTTGCCAGGGTCCCATTTGAGCTAATGGTTGCAGCACAGCACTGTAGTAGTGGGTTGGAGGGGAGTGTTCTTCAGGGGAGCTCTCAGAAGCATCTTGATCTGGTTCTGCACCAAATTATAGATGGAGGGTTTCCCTTCCCCTAATGCTGATCACCCCCTTCTCCCATGTCTGGATGCTGATTAGCCATCCCTTCCAGAAATGGTTTATCCCTGAGACTCTCAAAAATACGTTAAAAGTGCTATTTCTTTAAACCTTTGGAGTACCCCAAATTGCAGGTATTTTCAAAATGGTTCAGGCTGACCCTTTGGATCACCCTCGCAAGCTCTTCACCCCACTTTCCTTTCCTATGACACCAGCAGAATGTCTGTAATGTTCGGGCTCCCCCATGGGATCGGCCTTGCACAAGAGGCAGTACGCATTTCAGGAGCAAACTGTCAGTGCAGTCAATATAAGTTCATGGAGGAAGCTTGTGGCTATCCACATCTGCCAGATGGTTGAAACAAAACACTTACCTAACAAAAGAACCTGCTGATGCTTATAAAAGACTCCTCCGGTGCAGGAGTTACCCTGTGACAGTGTCGCAGAATTACAGGTCACAGTCATGACACAGGGACAGTGAAAACAGAAAGGATAGAGAGCCAGGTTAGTAAAACGGGCTATCACTGGTTGTGAAAGGGCCCACGCTGTAGATACTCAGGGAAGGAATAGGAATGTAATATCGCTGCTAGCGTGCTATAACATGTACTGTGAACTTTTCTAAGCAAGTCATAATACAGTCATAATGATTTGATTATTTAATATACTCTTTGGTATATTTTTGTATTCCATCCCATTAGCTAATATTTTCATTTCTATATAAATTCACTTATTTTGCTACTTTGGTTTTATCATCATAGAATCATAGAATATCAGGGTTGGAAGGGACCTTAGGAGGTCATCTAGTCCAACCCCCTGCTCAAAGCAGGACCAATCCCCAATTTTTGCCCCAGATCCCCAAATGGCCCCCTCAAGGATTGAACTCACAACCCTGGGTTTAGCAGGCCAATGCTCAAACCACTGAGCTATCCCTCCCCCCCAGATCATCTGTATCTGCATTATGGTAATGCATAGAAGCCCCAGTTGAGCTTAGGGCCTCATTGTGCTAGGTACTGCACCACTCTCCAGTGGGTAGGTTTGTGCTGTAATCACAGGGTGTGATTAAGACATACGCAGTGAGAGACAGTCTAAAGACTATCTAAAAACAGACTGGAAGAGCTTACAGTCTAAATAGACAAGGGAGATGAAGGGTGGGAGGAGAAACAGAAATACTGAGTGACAAAGTGACTTGCCCAAGGACACACAACAGGTCAGTGGCACAACCCGAAATAGAATCCTGCCTCAATCCAGAGTCCTGGCCACTGGATCACAAAACATTTTAAATCATTTAGTTACATGGGGCTTGAATTTGGCTCAGTATAACTTAATCTGTCTGACTAGGGCTTTAACATAATGCACCATATAATTTCCTGTTTAATGAGAGTTTTTCACTTGTTTCCATAATTAATAATTGCCCTTCCACCTCTTTTAGGTGTCTCTTAGCCATGAGTGCACTCGTGCCATAATGAAGCTGGTGTACTGTCCGTATTGCCGGGGCATGGCTAGTGTGAAGCCGTGCAACAACTACTGCCACAATGTCATGAAGGGCTGCCTAGCCAATCAAGCAGACCTGGACACAGAATGGAGGAACCTGATTGGTAAGAAGAGCTAGTTATATGCCAGTAAAACTGTTGAGTTTATGACATGTTTCCCCCGCACACCCCAAAGCTCATGTTCAGTCTTTGTGAGACAAAGGATTGAAGAATGAATAAACTGCCATTAGAACAGTTAAAAGGGCGTAAGACCCTTTTACGCTAAAATTCCTCTGCCTCAGAGCTGGACTGTAAAAGGACTGGAAAGACATTTTGCTGCGTTTGACTAATGGGCTCAGTCAGATCACTACACTGAATGTGCTACACTGGCTAACAAGACCCTTGATCCTGTCTCTTTAGATTGTTTCTTCTGCACTGGGCTGGCAGGAGCCCTACACTCTTTCCAATTAAACCAATTAAAACAACTCAATTAATTCTTGTGCCCTTCCCACCTCTCGAGGCTTAGGGCCAGATTCTACCACCCTTATTCTGGCTGAGTGGTACTGTCCTCCACGAGTACCAAGGGTAAACTAAATAATTGGAAAGCACTTTTAGATCCTCCTGTGGAAGGTGCTATAGAAATGAAAAGTAATAAAATTGTTTCCATGGGATACAGAGGAGTCAGAATTGAGGACTTTCAACTCTGACAATGCTCCTTCAAAACAAAAAGGGTGGGGTGGAGTTTGGAGGAATAAGACTCGTATATAAGGGAAATTAAGCTCATTTGCTTTATATTTAAACACAAATGCCATAGTGGAGGGAGCGGGGTCAAGTTCTGCAGCCAAGCAAAACAATCAACACTAGGAGAAAACTGGAATGAAATCAGTCAGGGAATGTAGCCTGAAGTATTATTACACTTATAAGGTTACGTATTGGGGTGCAATATGCACTTGTCACGGTTAACTGGTTCTTTTCCTAGGTGGCTATTTAAAGTTAATTGACAAGACGTAATTTGGTGAAATGCACACACACAAACTTTATTTAGTACAGACAACTATAATTGAAATAATGGGAAAGGATCAATATGTACAACCATATGACTAAGATAAGTGCGGTTAAGTGGTTTCCTGTATTATTCATACTTACAATCTTGAATTGTGTATGTTTACAACTTATGGAGACCACTGGAAACAAAAACAGAAGGGTAAGTAAGTGTAACCCATCAGAAGGGAGGTTCTGATTCCATTTACACCGTCTCGGGGACCTGATGAACTCTCAGAAATGGGAACTGGGTGTGGTATTTTATACCCTTTCTTATGGTGGCAATACAGCTATATACCATATTTGCTCCTTTATCCTGATTATAATTAGGTCATTAACAGCCCCTATCCATATGAGGCCATTAGGATGTCCATAATTAAACATCGAGCATTAATATTCATGATGTATGTCACTTATTTCTTAATAATTTCTATACATAAATGCAATCTAGCTGCTTAATACTGCATAGCAACATAATTGCCAAAGCCCTGTAAGCCTCCCTTCTTGTGGAATCCTGTGGCATACTGTACCTGTTTGTAGAGTTATCATTTGTCTCTTAGAAGGAGAGTGCAAAATATCTGACCTGGGGTTATTTCCTGAGGCCTTCACTCTTCAGCTAAATCCCAGCCTTTAGCATAAGTACTCCCGCAAGGCCTCATGCTCATACAAAAGGCCTGTAATCATAACAAACCTAATAACTCGGTTATTTGTTCTCCTTCTTGCTGTTACAGCGTTCATAACTTGCATTAATAAGTCTTAGCAAAGGAATTATATGGTAACCCTTATAAACCCTTCACGATCAGGTCATGGGTCAGCGGTCAACAGGAAGATCCTGCATCTTTCACTTTGTGGAGGTGACAAGCCTTGTTGCAATGAAGTGGACAGTATGTCTTCCTAAGGGTATGATTCACAGATTTTAAGGCCAGAAAGAACCATTATGATCAAGACTGAACTCCTGCATAATGCAGGTCTAAAGAACCTCACCCAGTGATTCCTGCCTCTGGCCCATAACTGCTGGCTGAGCTAGAGCATCTCTTTTGGAAAGCTATCTAATGTATATAATTAAGTTGGATTTTCAGAAAGCCTGTGATAAAAAGCTACTGCTTTAAATGTGAACTACAAGCATTCAGGGAAGTGTCAGTGTATGTGGCAGAGGGGGTGGGGGTGGAGAGGACGCAGGACGCAGAATCTGTGTCTCGCTTGCCACTGGAAGTAATGGAGCTCTGTGGGAAGTCAGAGGACCCCTTGCTGTTCCTAATTGACTTTCACAAATAAGCCCAAGGACAGCATCTGCAGATAAACTAACTGATTACATATAAGTGGGGCTGAGCGGTGAATGAGAACGGTGCAAGCAGCAAGTACATCCAGGAGATTTTTATTTTCAGCATAACTGGTTTAACACCAGGGAAATGAAATGTAATGGAGATAAATATAAGATAATAGGCAATGTGACCATAATAATGAACACTCACAAATTGGGATTCAGGCTTTTTTTTTTTTTTTAAACCTTAACAGACCATTAGATGAAAGTTATTTTTAAAAAATACATTTTCATTTCATTTCAAAGATGTTTTAGTTCTGCTACCCGCCAGTTGTAATGCTCCAATATAGCTATAAATGGAATGATCATGTGTCCTTGGTTGGGTCACCTGCACCATAGGTTACGGCACTGCTCTCATCATGGGGCTTAACTACACTGAAAAGCTAGTCACAAACATCTCCTTGTTCAGAATGCTGCAGGCTGCTTAGCTAATGACGATCCTTGCAGGGCAGGCATTAAGCCTGTGCTTTCTAGTCAGTGCTGGCTGCCAGGTTGTTTGTGGGGGGTCCAAGCCAAGGTTTTGTTTTTGACCAGAAAGCCCTACCTGGTTTGGGTCCTGGCTATGTGAGAGTTTGCCCTCTCCTTATGTGGCTCCATGGTGACTAGGGTGACCAGATGTCCTGATTTTATACAGACAGTCCCGATTTTTGGGTCTTTTTCTTATATAGGCTCCTATTATCCCCCCACCCCCATCCCGATTTTTCACACTTGCTGTCTGGTCACCCTAATGGTAACTGAACACAGCTGAAGCACTCAAATGAGAAGCCCCTTGGTTTAAAAGGGAAGGAGCTGGCAACAGGACTGAAGGGGTCATGGGTTCTGGAAGTCATTTCTCTAGAGCCCTTGTTTGTTACCTTCTGGGCATAGGGCAAGGAGTAGGGGCCTACTTTTGAAAAACTGGCCCTGTGTGCCTCCAGCCACACAACTCCTCTTGCTCTGAGGGCACTTTCTCCTAACTGCCTCGTAACTCTGCTTCTCTAAAGGGCAAGATTTTCACTTCTGCGCCTCGTGCTGCCAGTACATCATGCTGAAAACCCTTAGTGCTCAAGAATTTTTAACCCACTGAGGTACTCGTAAGCCAGCCCAAGGATCAAAAATCCACCTAATGCAGCAACCTTCCGAGGCCCCTGACTTTTTCAGCCAGTTCCTTTCGAGACCAGGAAGCAAGAGCTCTCCTAACGTCTAAGAACACAGAGAGGATAAATTTAAAAATCCCTTTCTTTTTCTTCAACTCCATGCAGTAGGGCCAGTCATTCCAGAGAAGGGCGAGGCAATCGGTCTCGGTGGCCAGACAGTGTCACCAGAGGGCACTCAATGCGGGATATCCCCATGGATACCACGGAGGTACATCCATGCCAGAGCACACTGCATAGTCTGACAGAGCCTCCAGAGTCATCTGCTCTAGCCATTAGCCGTACCCTTTCCTTGTAGCGAGATCTAGAGAGAACTTAGTTCCCTCTGTAAGAACAAAGCAGCACCTTTCCAAGTATGGTTCAGTGACTCCATTCCCTAGTAATAAATGTTCACAGACTGAGCCCTGTGACAGTTTGAGACTAAGGATGTCTTGTGACTTGTCTGAGCTCAAACGCATGAGCCAGCGGTTCAGGTAAGGATTACGGCCCTCCTTTTGCCAATCGGTTAGTCTGGTCACTAGACCACACTGCCTCCCTTGTGTGGTTCTGACTAAGCTACTTTATGCAGCACCGGCAGGACAGCTGGGTCACTTGAGCTCAGTCATTCCATACGTCTTCTCTCCTTCCTCTGATTCTACAGCAATAACGCTGCTCAGCGCCATCCGTTGTGACAGTTACCTTTCAGATGCTGTGCACAGGCCAAAATCATTTTCAGGTTTCCCTTTTGGTGAGGATAGAGCTAAAATACGTATGGTGCTTCCACATAGACCAGCCATGCCATATGAGTATTCCTTAATTTCTGGTACTAGTAACTATAGACTAATGCCTCTGTGTCAGCTGGTCAAGGGCTCATAGCAGTTTAATGCTTATACAAACAAATTACAATTGCTGCTACTAGCTTCAGTTTTGGTGCTCCAAGGTCAGCATGGAAACCCTGGGGGACATCCAGGAGACTTTCACAAGCTGTAAGAGCCTTATAATAGCCCTCTACCGTATGACTTTAACCCTTTTTCCTTCGTCAAGGTTTACTTCCTCTCCTGGGAGTATAATTGCACAAAAATAGATATGTTTAAAATAGCGTGAGTCTTGCCAAAATCCACAGGCAATTGAGGGTTAAATTCTGTGCTTATTTCAACCTGCCATGCTCAGGCACTGCAGCTCTTCTTGTGCCTACTGCCTTCCCTCTGAACGTATGGGGAGCCTATTAGGTTCTATGGCCCTGATACTGCAATGAACTCGGCTAGGGGGACTCGGCCATTGTCCCCCTGGATGGAGGGAGCCGTCCACGCACAGCTCATTGCTGGATTGGGACCTGTCTGAGCTAGCAGATTTAGAGCAAAATAAAGTAAGTTCAAGGAGGAAAAGTATCATGGTAGCCCATCATTATAGCACATGAGTAAGTAAGATCTTTCATATGCATTTCAACACAGTCCATTTAACTAGAATTTTCACTCTTCTTCCTTCCTTTTATGCACTCACAGAACTGTATTTTCTTGTCAGACTCTTCAGCAGCTATCTTGTTCTTACAATTCAGCCGTCTTTCTACTCAATATTACTGCCTATTATTGTTAAAACAGACAGGCATGCCATGTCTCCTCCTTGTTTCAGTGGAATGTTACAAAGTAAAAGTTGAATCACTGCTCAGATGAATCTAGGCTATTCTTACATATGATGCATCAGCCAGCTTTTATCCATATTAGTTTATGCTAATTAGCTTTCATTTCTAATGACCCAGATGACAGGTTACCACAACTAATTGGAGGTGAATCCAATAGAATGGTTAGTGAGGTTAAAAGGAGTGGGGGAGAGGAGATAGCATCTGCTCCATGGGTTTAAACCTGGAGTTTGTGCATTGGCCTTTCTGACAAGGACAAGCCAATTGTTACTTGTCATTGCTCTCCATCTCGCCCCAGCAGAATGACTGGCTGCCATTCCTGAAAGGTCAATCTGCAAGTCTAATTGATTGATTAGGTAGCATTTCTGTGTGCTTTTTGCACTTGTTCCAGGTTCTTCTTGCCCAAGAGACACCGTTTTTGACAGTAGCTGACCATTAGGAGTAAAGCAGATCGGTATTCAAATTATACTTGCATGCTGTAATGTTAAAGGTCATAATTCAAGCAAGTCATGTAGCCAGGATGTTTAACAAAGGGTGGAAATTCACTTCCACTCTGCGTCCTTCACTCTTACCCCATTGTTTGTAGTTCAAGGTAAAATTGTAATGACAGACATGTAGCTACTGTATTATATGGGCAGAGTAGGGCAGGTTAAGTTAAGGGAGATGTTTTACAGTGAGTGATGGATTGAATTTTATCAATAACTTGGGGATTTCCTTTCATCTATCAATATGTGTCCCCAGAATTAATGCATCCACAAGCTAAAACTGTTCAAAAAAAGTTGTCTTGAAAAATATGTTACTACTCCTAAACAGCAGCAGGAGTTAAACTTCAGATTCTTGGTACTGCAGCGGGTGCAGAAAATACCAAAAAGCCATTACACCATTGGGTGGCATGTTTGATTTTCTACATCAAAGCAGCTGTTGGCTTTTACTATACAAAAACATTCTAATGGATAAACTACAGTGGTTTTTTTCAGTTCTTGATTAAGTTTAAAAAACAGCTAAAACAATTCTTTTAATTTGATGATAAACAAGAAATGCTCCCAAGCTAACCCTCCCTGACTTTGCAGCTGCCATATCCCAGACTGTAGACATGGGCAAGTAGCAATTTGTGATCTTTGCTCCTGAGTAAGATTTGAGCAGTCTGTTAGTTTTGTTGCTCTCTGTTCTGGCCTGCTTGTTTGTCTCATCAGCCTATGTCATATCATGTCTTTTAGACTGTAAGCACATTGGGGCCTGGCCTGTGTTTTCTGTATGTTTGTGCAGTGCCTAGCGCAATGGGACCCCAGCCTGGCTGGCCTCTAGGAGCTACCACAATATAAACATTAGATAGTACAATATAGAGAATATTGTCAGCTGAGTTGTGTATGTTATTAAACCAATTGCATTAAGCTTTAGATCAAGCCCTTTATTATGGACATTACCCCCATACGAACATAACATAAGAACCGCCATACTGAATCAGACCAAAGGTCCATCTAGCCCAGTATCCTGTCTTCCGACAGTGGCCAATGCCAGGTGCCCCAGAGGGAATTAACAAAACAGGCAGTTGCCAAGTGATCCATTCCCTGTCTCCCATTCCCGGCTTCTGACAAAGAGAGGCTAGGGACACAATATGTTGTGTGTGTCTGAAAGAGCCTCATCCCGAGCCCTTTGAAGTCAGTGGGAGTTGTTCCATTGATTTCAGTGAGTTTTGGATCAGGCCCAGACTGGTTTCTATAAAAAGCATTAATTGTTCCTTCTTTGAGCCCTGTACAGTTGGACTCTTGGTGCTTGGTGCTGGTGTAATGGTGCCTGGCTTTACAGGTTAAAGACACAGAAAGTAGTACTAATAGAAATACATGTAAGTTCTGTAAAACAATATCACTATGAAACATGTGAGGGGTACAGAATGCATGGAGGTGCGGAGTGAATAACGCTGGCAATACATACTCATGCCAAGTAAGCCTTTGTACCACACCACACCATCCCCTGAGCGCAGTCTGGGTACCAACTGATGGGTACAGTAGAAGAATTAGAATAGAACTTGCTCAGTCCCATTGAAGTGAATGGTAGTTTTCTTGAGTTAAGGACCTCAGGATTTGACCCTTTATATATTGGAAAGAAAAAACAGCTTAGAGCAGACAGATCATTTTTCTGTATGGGCAGATAGTAGGGATTCCAAGCATTCTGTTAACATCATCCATTTCCCTCCACAATCCGATTTTATCCAATTCAGTGGTCTAGTTTATTTGTTAAGCAAAAGTGCATTGAAATCAGTACAGGTGTCAGTGCCCAATAGGTGGTTATGAGATATTTTTATGTCAAACTATGTGGTTAAAAATAAAAGCAATGCTGATTGACATTATTGTTAAGTCTATTTATAGTATGATGGTCTCACTGCACAGGATTCATTAGAAACCTCAGGATTCTTCACTTACACCGCTATCTCTTTCTGTGCACTGGATGTGTAGTGTTCTGATGTGTGACTCAGTGTTGGAGTCATCCCATTTATTGTTTTGGAGCACTCAGTAGAGGAAATAGCAAAGAGCAGAAGGATTGCAGTTCAAGATTTAGATGCAGTCGCAGAACTGGAGGTGCAGGGGGCTTGCTGTGGAAAGCAGTGGAACAGGGCTGAGATGCCTTGGCAGAGCATGCACAGTGGTGGAATAAGGGAACCTATGTGAACCTATGCTTTTGTCAAGCCATCCAGTGCTGGTAGTCCACTCACTCTTGCGCTGCTATACTCCACTCACAGATCTATACAATGAAATAAACATAGAGGCCAATACAATGTTTATAGAGCAGGGGCTGCATTTCTAGGAAGCTGAATGGCATCTCTTAGAAGAGACAAAGACATCAAGAGGACACTTCGCACTGCAATTCTCAAAAGAAGAATCTGAATTTGATGGCATTTTCAGGAGTTATGAACCTGCAGGTGACGGTGTACAAATAGTCCCTTTTTTAATCCATTCCTTTAACCGCTAAGGTCTTGGTTGTTTCCGGTCTCTCTGGACATTCAGGGTATCAGCCTGTATGCACACTATGTTCTTTTGATCTCCACTACCATGCATGTATATAAAATTTCCTTCTGCATTAGCTTGTGTTGCCAGTAAAATCCAGCAAGGCATAAATCCAGTAAATAACTTCTAGAATATGGATGAATGCTGCTCTGATCCATTGTCATTTCAGCTCCAGAGCTTGTGAGGTGCTGAAATCAATAGCAGCTTAGAGCACTGGGCACCTTTCACCCACCCCTCACCCACCTCTCCTCCCCTCTTACCAGTTTAGTTGCATGTGTTGTGCTCTGTTGCTCCACATGTGAGGTAGACATTTTCCCTTGCTGGTCATGCTTTATCCTGACAGAGCACTCCAATCTAAAATGGTGCTTGGGAAATATTCCCTGGGAGGAAGATTTTTTTTTTCTCCGTCCCAGTTGTGGGAGCCACACACATGTGCCTATTACTCAGAAAACCCTTCTGTGGGCACTTTGTGTAAACACCACCATCTCCAAAGTTCCATTCGTTGCAGCACCTGGTTGAAAGTTGAATGCAAGCCAGTAAGGGAGGGTTAGAGCAAGAGCCTTGCTTTATATTTCTGCACAGATTCCTCTCTGTAGAAGACCCAGTGCTCTCTGGTCATTTTGTAAGGTAGTGACAGTCTGCAAAGAGATGCTGTAATAGTTGTTTCTTCCCTATGGTGTTCATCCGGAAATAGGGGTGCCCTTACTGATGCATTTGGGCCTTATTTTGAATGCTGCCAAATTCAGAGTGTGAAACTACTGAAAATGTACAAACAATACAAGTACCTGGAAGATGTTCTTCAACACCTTCATCTACTGAGGGGCAAATGCTTGATTCCTCCCAATATAAATGTATGTACATTTTAAGTTACACTATAATTTGATTTATATAGTATGTACTTAAAGGGTGTCTCCATCTCTCTTATTTTACTAGATTCTATGCTGCTGGTGGCTGACCGGTTTGATGGACCATCCAATGTAGACACTGTAATTGGTACCATTCACACCCGGATTGCTGAAGCCATTTCTAACATGCAGGAAAACAGAGAGTCTATCACAGCCAAGGTAAGGAGCTGAGATCTGTGCCTAAAGTTGATATTAAATCAGTTGAAAATGCTCTGGCTACAGCCTTGTGCATTTTCTTCCAATACCATTCAACTGCCTTTACATACAGTAGGCAGAGAGATTAAATGCCAGCTTCTTTTAATTATAAGAAACCATTCACCCCATGCAGGCAAACCTTGTCAAATGCTTCTGATTCAAACTCCTCCCTGTCTCCACCTCCAACCAACCAACTTGATACGTATGGACCAAATGCAGCCTGGGGTTGAATTCTGAATCCCTGTGGAAAGTGTGGTGGCATTGTATTATGGTGCCCCAACCTCTGTAGCCGAGGGGGTTTTCATATTCTCACTGAGCTGAGCTACGAACTGGACTGCAAGTTTGGGGGCTGCCTTACACTTGACCCAGGAGACAACCGCTCTTGACAGCCATAGGGAACACTAAGAAATGGAAACATTTGGCTTACTAGGTTGTATTTATGGGGTAGGGTTGTTACATGGCAATCCTCCTGTGAAGCAGGTTCTGCTGGTGCTCAGAGTCTCACAAGAGCCATATTTCCAAGTGCTGTTTTATTGATCTCCACTTTCAGCACATTTAACCCACTAATCACAAGCACATGCTGCGGCTGCACATATAAGAAGCCTTGGCAAAGCGAACAACCTTCCCGGGTTCCTGCTTTTCACACAGACATACCACCAAGCCTCCCAACCTGTCATTGTTATTCAGGGCTGAGATTGCCCCCTAGAAAACATATTTATTATATGGGGAAGTAAAACATCATCTGAACTGCAACGAGCATGGATGGGCCCCCTGCTGTAAATGCAAGCATTCATAGGGGGTGGATACTCTAGTCCAATCCGTACTTGACTGGAGCAGCAAAGTGCATTTGACAAGCTTTCTGAATTGGATCTTGTAACAAAGTGCACTTGACTGTATTTGCACGTGGAGCCAAGTACCAGAGATTGGGAGCTGACAAATCGCTGAGA
The DNA here is from genome assembly GCA_033296515.1 of Macrochelys suwanniensis. Lineage (NCBI taxonomy): Eukaryota > Metazoa > Chordata > Testudines > Chelydridae > Macrochelys > Macrochelys suwanniensis. Next base: position 43,734,676 of record CM065783.1, read on the forward strand.
TGATGAGTATGACAAATAGGGAAGGATCAAGGATAGAGAGAGCAAGGGAAGTGAGGCTTAAGAGCCACTCTGCTTCCCTTTCCACTTCAGTCTGTGAGCACAGTTTGAAATCACTGGAAAAAATTGGATCACATCTGGTTCATTTCTACACACGGCGTTTCTCTAAAGTGATTACTTGTGACATATCAGCCAAGGCTCTTGAGTCGCGATGCCTTTGAACTATCAGCAGTTGATCATTCATATCAAAGGCTTTATTTCAACTTTGAAAGTAAGCAGGTGATATATTTATTTTCTTACCTAGGGAAAGAAGGAAATATACAGAAGATATGCCTATGGGTTATCTGTCTTTTCAGGCAAAGGGTAGGAATTTACACACCATGCAGTCATATATGGTCCATTGTATTTCTCTGGTATGTGGAGGTGGCACACTGTGGAGCTCAGCTGGTCCAAAGTAACTTTGGTTTGGACATGAACAAAGGCTGTTAACATAGTGCAGAGCTAAAAAGACTAAGGTGTGCTCAGCACTGCCCAATTCTGCTCTCATAGATGATGTCAAGGGGGAATTTTACCATTGACTTAAATGGGAGCAGAGTTAAGCCAGCACTGAGTGCTTTTGAAAATCACAACCTGAAGTCTCATTCATGGGAAGAGCCAGAGGTGGCTTTTGGACCCAGCAAAGCCTGCAACCACGGTTCTGACTGATTTGGGGGAACAAGAAATGGAAGAGAGACTCTCGGCTTCCATTTGAAATAAATGTAAGTATTTTAGCACTTCTCCTTGAAAATGTGAACTGATCAGTAGGAATTGGGATGAAGGGTATCAAAGCCTCTCACATGTGTAAAGTGGGTCAGTTAATTTTGGATTGTATCCAAACAGTAATCTTGGCTGATGCTCCCCATTCATCAGGCTGGGTTTGTGCATAATGGTGTGATCGTGGTGGCCAGCAGTTGGTTATAGTCGTGTTACGGGTGTGGCTAATAAGTTTTTCACAGGGCTACCCACAAACTGTCAGGCTGCTTACCTGAGAAGGAGGTGATGAACCTAGCTACCACTGTTACTATCTGGGTAAATCCCTCATGCATTGGTGGTGGGAAAAGAGACCTTTTGATGGCTGGTCCGCAGAACAAGGTCCTTTGATAGGTTGTGGTGGATGTTAATAACGTCTCAAGTTAAGTTTCGTTCAGTGCATTAGATTGGGGGTGGGGGGAAGGTTCCGCTCATTCTCCCCTAAGGCGATCTGATCCACCCAGGCCAGGAATAAAACTATTCAGAAAATAAACAACATTGCAAGCAGTGAAATCCCACAGCACAGCTACTCCCAAATGCCGGCCTGATGTGCAGCCAGGAGACGTGTGTATTGTTGTCCTAACTAGGAAAGCGTGCATATTGTCATAGTTACAGAATTTCCCAGAACCAACATCTGACTCATCACTTTGTTGTTTCACTACAGTTTAAGTCATGTTTGGCAAACAGTGTCATTGTCTTTTATCAATCCTCATCTTTTGAAACAATACCTAGCACCACCACAACCAGCACCATTCCTTTTACCCCTCTCCCTTCAAAGAAACTTCTTGGCTGGGTATTGAACTGGTTTCCCATCTGTACCCTCACTCCTGACAGCTAAGTCCTGGATTTCAAATAGTATATAAAAGACTGAAAATTGCTATTTGAATAAAGGGAGTCTGTTGATTCATCTGTTAGTCTAAATTAGCATGATGGGGGGATTACTCGGGTAAATCCTTTGGTTCAGTAAGAGAATAGACCCTGCAATGTAACATATCTTAAATGCCTATACACAAATGCAAGAAGCCTGGGGAACAAGAAGGGAGAACTGGAAGTCCTGGCACAGTCAAGGAATTATGATGTAATTGGAATAACAGAGACTTGGTGGGATAACTCACATGATTGGAGTACTGTCATGGATGGATATAAACTGTTCAGGAAGGATAGGCAGGGCAGAAAAGGTGGGGGAGTTGCGTTGTATGTAAGAGAGCAGTATGACTGCTCAGAGCTCCAGTATGAAACTGCAGAAAAACCTGAGAGTCTCTGGATTAAATTTAGAAGTGGGAGCAACAAGGGTAATGTCGTGGTGGGAGTCTGCTACAGACCACCAGACCAGGGGGATGAGGTGGACGAGGCTTTCTTCCAGCAACTAACAGAAGTTACTAGATCACAGGCCCTGGTTCTCATGGGTGACTTTAATCACCCCGATATCTGCTGGGAGAGCAATACAGCGGTCCACAGACAATCCAGGAAGTTTTTGGAAAGTGTAGGGGACAATTACCTGGTGCAAGTGCTGGAGGAACCAACTAGGGGAAAAGCTCTTCTTGACCTGCTGCTCACAAACAGGGAGGAAATAGTAGAGGAAGCAATAGTGGATGGGAACCTGGGAGGCAGTGACCATGAGATGGTTGAGTTCAGGATCCTGACACAAGGAAGAAAGGAGAGCAGTAGAACAGAGACCCTGGACTTCAGAAAAGCAGACTTTGACTCCCTCAGGGAACTGATGGGCAAGGTCCCCTGGGAGAATAACATGAGGGGGAAAGGAGTTGAGGAAAGCTGGCTGTATTTTAAAGAATCCTTATTGAGGTTGCAGGAACAAACCATCCCGATGTGTAGAAAGAAAAGTAAATATGGCAGGCGACCAGCTTGGCTTAACAGTGAAATCCTTGCTCGTCTTAAACACAAAAAAGCAGCTTACAAGAAGTGGAAGATTGGACAAATGACCAGGGAGGAGTATATAAATATTGTTCAGGCATGCAGGAGTGAAATTAGGAAGGCCAAATCACACTTGGAGTTGCAGCTAGCCGGAGATGTTAGGAGTAACAAGAAGGGTTTCTTCAGGTATGTGAGCAACAAGAAGAAAGTCAAGGAAAGTGTGGGCCCCTTGCTGAATGAGGGAGGGAACCTAGTGACAGAGGATGTGGAGAAAGCTAGTGTACTCAATGCTTTTTTTGCCTCTGTCTTCACAGACAAGGTCAGCTCCCAGGCGGCTGCACTCCGCAGCACGGTATGGGGAGGAGGTGACCAGCCCTCTGTGGAGAAAGAAGTAGTTCGGGACTATTTAGAAAAGCTGGACGAACACAAGTCCATGGGGCCGGATGCACTGCATCCGAGGGTGCTAAAGGAGTTGGCCGATGTGATTGCAGAGCCATTGGCCATTATCTTTGACAAATCATGGCAATCGGGGGAGGTCCCGGATGACTGGAAAAAAGCTAATGTAGTGCCCATCTTTAAAAAAGGGAAGAAGGAAGATCCGGGGAACTACAGGCCAGTCAGTCTCACCTCAGTCCCTGGAAAAATCATGGAACAGGTCCTCAAGGAATCAATTCTGAACCACTTAAAGGAGGGGAAAGTGATCAGGAACAGTCAGCATGGATTCACCAAGGGCAAGTCATGCCTGACTAACCTAATTGCCTTCTATGATGAAATAACTGGCTCTGTGGATGAGGGGAAAGCAGTGGATGTGCTATTTCTTGACTTTAGCAAAGCTTTTGATACAGTCTCCCACAGTGTTCTTGCCAGCAAGTTAAGGAAGTATGGGCTGGATGAATGGACGGTAAGGTGGATAGAAAACTGGCTGGATGGTCGTGCTCAACGGGTAGTGATCAATGGCTCCATGTCTAGTTGGCAGCCGGTATCAAGTGGAGTGCCCCAAGGGTCGGTGCTGGGGCCGGTTTTGTTCAATATCTTCATTAACGATCTGGAGGATGGTGTGGACTGCACCCTTAGCAAGTTTGCAGATGACACTAAACTGGGAGGAGTGGTTGATACGCTGGAGGGTAGGGACAGGATACAGAGGGACCTAGACAAATTAGAGGATTGGGCCAAAAGAAATCTGATGAGGTTCAACAAGGACAAGTGCAGAGTCCTGCACTTAGGACGGAAGAATCCCATGCACTGCTATAGACTAGGGACCGAATGGCTGGGCAGCAGTTCTGCAGAAAAGGACCTAGGGGTTACGGTGGACGAAAAGCTGAATATGAGTCAACAGTGTGCCCTTGTTGCCAAGAAGGCTAACGGCATTTTGGGCTGTATAAGTAGGGGCATTTCCAGCAGATCGAGGGACGTGATTATTCCCCTCTATTCGGCACTGGTGAGGCCTCATTTGGAGTACTGTGTCCAGTTTTGGGCCTCACGCTACAAGAAGGATGTGGATAAATTGGAAAGAGTCCAACGGAGGGCAACAAAAATGATTAGGGGGCTGGAGCACATGACTTATGAGGAGAGGCTGAGGGAACTGGGATTGTTTAGCCTGCAGAAGAGAAGAATGAGGGGGGATTTGATAGCTGCTTTCAACTACCTGAAAGGGGGTTCCAAAGAGGATGGATCTAGACTGTTCTCAGTGGTAGAAGATGACAGAACAAGGAGTAATGGTCTCAAGTTGCAGAGGGGGAGGTTTAGGTTGGATATTAGGAAAAACTTTTTCACTAGTAGGGTGGTGAAGCACTGGAATGGGTTACCTAGGGAGGTGGTGGAATCTCCTTCCTTAGAGGTTTTTAAGGTCAGGCTTGACAAAGCCCTGGCTGGGATGATCTAATTGGGTTTGGTCCTGCTTTGAGCAGGGGGTTGGACTAGATGACCTCCTGAGGTCCCTTCCAACCCTGAGATTCTATGATTCTATATAGCATTGGAAATACACTAGGCTGGAGATTACTTTTTGACTTAAGGATTGAGTGTTACTTCATCTCATATACGCCAAAATGGCTAATTTTTAAACTTCTGTGTGTATTACAGAGGTCTGGGTACATCCAAGTATTTAGGTTCTTCACTACCATAATACGAGGCTGCTAGAATTAGTGTCTGAAAAACGCACATCGAGGTTTGAGATTCTATACCTGCTCTAGAAGGGTTCAACCAAGGTTCACCCAATTGTCTTGCCCACATCTGATCTGCTATTCTCTCTAGTGTCCGGGTAGTAGTGGTATGGAGGTTAGTTCTGTTCTTCTCTGCTTGTGGCAACTGTGATTTCACATCCCTGGTGTCACATTGTATGAGAGAGGTTTATAAAATGATTTCAGATTATTGTCTTTAAGCATCTTCAGATGCTTCAATCATTCTGGGGGGAAATGGAGTTTCAGTGTGTGGAAAGTTAGCACAAGCTGCTATTTTCAGGTAATTTTTCCAGAGAAGTTGGACATTTTATATGGCGGGGGAGGGGGGGATCCTTTCTCAGGTATTGAGCAGTGCGGTTTTGTCTGTCTATGATCAGGTCAAAGTTTTAGACCAGACTCATCTTTACAGTAAGCAGGTTCATAAAATAGCCTCCTGCCCATCGTAGCAATTGGCCCAAACTTCCTTGCCAGTTACAACCATTCACCCTTTGCCTGTAAAGGTTTGCACAGCTGTAACTCAGAGCAGAATTTGACACATTAGCTACATGTATCAACGTGTGCTGGAGAGAATTCACTCTGGCATCATTTCTCTAATGTTGTTCTCAAAAACCCACAGAGGCTGATGTTAACAGCAGAATAATTTGTGTTCCTGAACCCCAGCTGCCTTTCCCGTGACTCTGAAGTGCTGTAACTAACAGATTCTGACAGAAAATGAATCTGAAGCTGGCTGGCAAATAGATAAGTCAATGATAGACCAAGCAGAGAGATGGATAGAAATACCAGTGCAGCACAAAACACAATGCTAATATAGCACAGAAATAGAGTAATCAATTATAATAAGGAAGAGAATAGAGGAGTGAATGGATCTATAAATGCCATGAAGTGTTTTTCATTATTCTTCTATGTTTTTATATCCCTGAAAGAATTGTTTCGTAATAACCACAGTAATAGGATTATAAACGGTAAACTACAGCAATGAAACTGGATTAGTTTTATTTCTGTAAAACAAAATTTTAAATACTTTATGTACAATTTTTAAAGATCTTGCACCAGAAGAAGTACACAGATGAAATATTTGGATTGCCACAGAATTGCCATTACAAGGCATGATTCAATATATATGTTCTTCCTGCACCTGTTTAAGAGGACAATATATCTAGAAAAGAAAGATTCTAGACTGAGAGCAGGAGGAGTGGATGCTTCCCAGGAATGCTAATGGGGCTCACTCTCTCTGCCCTCTAGGTAATTTGTTAGAATCAGGTTTTAGCAGAGAGTTCCCAGAATTATAGAAATGTAGGGCTGGGAGGGACCACGGGAGATCAAGTCCAGCCCCCTGTGCAAAAGCAGGACCGATTACACCTAAACCGTCCCTGACAGGTGGTTGTCCAGCCTGTTCATCAAAACCTCTAGTGATGGGGATTCCACAACCTCCCTGGGAAACCTATTCCAAAACTTAACTACACCTATAGTTGGAAAGTTTTTCCTAATATCTAACTTAAATGTCCTTGCTGCAGTTTAAGCTCACTACACGTTCTTAGAATACAAAGAGCGTTCAGCTGCTGGAGTGAAATGAATTGGCAACACTTGCTAACATTCGAGTGCTTGATCTCTCTGCATTAAGGAATTGTGTGCTAATGTACTATTATTTTAGTATCTGTTGATAGCTTCTGCCTGCAAATTCATACTTGGTTAAATAGGCAACTAGCCTGAATTTAAAGACACCCAAAGAGCAAATGGCCTATTCTGAAAACGTTCATGTTTCTTGAACCAAAATTACAAGAAACACCGTCCTCCCACAGACCTTCTGTCAAAAACCAAGGGAATTCTTCTGTTCAGTTCACCTGTCTCATTTATCAACTTACAATTTCGCAGGTCCAAATTAAGGCACCTGGTTCCTTATTAGGCCGCTCAAATCTCCAGATATCTGTTCTGTTGGTCTGAGGGAGCCTGAATTTGCTGACCTTCCAAGCACACTGCAGAAACCATTGACTTGACTGCGTGTTTGAGGAAGGATGAGGGTATGTTTCTGGGAAGGACTGGCTACCACAGAACCCATTTGTGTTGATTTATTTATTTGGTTGGTTTTATTAATAATCAAAAACACCCCTACAAAAAGCTCTGAGCATCCTATTAGTAACTAGGCATGCCATTACAATGAGATCCAGTCAGCGGCATTAAATACTGATACACAAGTAAATGAATCAGCCAGCCAGCAACACTAAATAATCTAAATGGAAGCAGTGGCTTACCTCAGACAACCAATCCACAGAAAGGGAGAATTTTGGTTTTTTTAATCACAGAAAACTAGGATCCCTGCTGATGATGCAGAAAGGAATGAAAATGCCAAAAGAGGCAGATCAAAGACAGGAATGCAGAGAGGCATCAGGCTGTCAGTCTAATAATGCTGTAAAAGTTTAATAGACTCATAGAATATCAGGGTTGGAAGGAACCTTAGGAGGTCATCTAGTCCAACCCCCTGCTCAAAGCAGGACCAATCCCAGAGGGAGGGATAGTTCAGTGGTTTGAGCACTGGCCTGCTAAACCCAGAGTTGTGAGTTCAATCCTTGAGGGGGCCATTTAGGGATCTGGGGCAAAAATTGGGGATTGGTCCGGGTTTGAGCAGGGGGTTGGACTAGATGACCTCCTAAGGTCCCTTCCAACCCTGATATTCTATTCTAGTTTCTGCTGACCCAGTTCAATGCAAAATATTCTTAATGCTTAGTAGCCTTCATTAGCAATGGTCTTTGTCAGCACTGACTAATTAATCTTCACAACATGCCTGTGAGTCAAATAATTAAGTATTATCACTCCCAAGTTTACATACAGGAAAACTGAGGCAGGAAGAGTAAATGAGTGGTTAATGGCAAAGCTGAGAATAGAATTGAGGAGATTCTCTTTTAAGATTCTGGATTAAAGATGATTTTAAATTCTGGCAAGAACACTTCTAGTACATCAGTAATATTATTGTAAGGAAAAAGAAAAGGAATACTTGTGGCACCTTTCCTTTTCTTTTTGCTGACACAGACTAACACGGCTACTACTCGGAAACCTGTCATTATTGTAAGGGTGGCTGCAGGTCACTCTGTACACATGTAAATGGATCTTAGACCCTTTCTTAATCCATTTAGAACATGGAGTGTTCAGGTAATAATGCAGACGTAACTAATCAAAGCTCTCCTCCTCTGGGTGAAGGAAACCGCGATCAGATATTTAGAGACGTCGTTTTCTTGCTTTTCAGCCTGTTGAGTCCTGTTTTTCTTGTTAAACTGCACTCGCTAGTGTTATTCTTCCTCATAGTGAAAATAACTTTGGGCTGGGCCTTTTTTACAGCCGGATGATATTTTTAGGATAATTTTCTTTTTATACTTCAAGCTACTGGGCTTTCTGGTTTGCAGCACTCTCTCTCACCCAGAGTGTGTGACCCGCCACCCTCTGGCTACGCAAATCCTTCCTTCAAACTCACTTCTTCTGCAAAAAACATCAACGTACTGCTGTCACCTGCTCATAAAGGTTCTGATCCAATGAAGGCCATTGAAGTTGTTGGAAAGATCCCAGTTGCAATATCTTAAAGCATGTCTGCTGGCCCTTCTAGCGCACTGTGTGTCTGATTTTCACCACCTCTCAGTCTGGATTGTAATTGCCTTGGCGCGGGGATCATGGTTTCCTTTGTGTCCTCTTGAGTGCTGAGTACCGCTTAGTCACATAGTCACTGCTTAACCAATCTGAGTTGTAGGGAGTCAGCAGCACCTCCGTCACTCTGCGTAAGAACTTACAGGAGAATAAAGAGGGAGGGAGTTCGGATGAAGTAAGAACCAAACCTGAACACCTAAGGGAGCTTAGAATGTATTGTCGTGAATGTATTGTCGTGTATGGCTTCTGACCCAGAAGCCATAGTCAGACGCTGGAAATCTCACAGATTCATTGCATTTCAGGCCGGAAAGGACCATTAGCTCACCTCGTCTGACCTCCTGTATATCACAGGACAGAGAATTCCACCCACTTACCCCTGTATTGAGCCCAGTAACTTGTGTTGGACTAAAGCATCTTCCAGAAAGGCATCCAGTCTGGATCTGAAGACACCAAGAGATGGGGACTTCACCGCTTCCTTTGGCAGTTTGGTCCAATCGTTAATCACCGCCACTGTGAAAAATGTGTGCCTCTTTTCTAATTCAAATTTGTCTGGCTTTAACATCCAGCTATCTATAGGTGGTTCTTCTGCCTTCCTCCGCTAGGTTAAAGAGCCCTTTAGTACCTGGTATTTTCTCCCCGTGAAGGTACTTATACACCATCATCAAATATTGCTTCATAAACCATAGCAGAGCTTCTTTCTGATTAGCTAAACAGATTGAGTCCCCACTGTAAAGTATTTCCTTTAGCCCTGCAATCATTTTTGTGGCTTTTTCTGTCCCCTTTCCGAGTTTTTTCAGAATCCTCTTAAAATGCAAATACAGATCCACTATCAGTCTCAACAGTTTCCTTATACAGAGGCAAAATCACCTCCAACACCGCTTCTACTCACTCCTCCTCTTTACATCCGTTAGCCTTCTTTTGCCACAGCATCGCACTGGGAGTTCATGTTCAGTTGTTTGCCCACGATGACCCCTAGACCGTTTTCAGAATCACAGCTTTCCGGAATACAGTCCCCCCATTCTGTAGCCATGGCCTCTATTCTTGGTTCGTAGAGATAGAACCTTCCATTTGGCTGTATTAACATGCATTTTATTTGATTGGCCTCAGCTTTCCAAGGGACCCAGATCGTTCGGTTTGACTGCCCTGTCCTCAGCATTATTTACTACTCAACCAATATTTGTGTCATCTGCAAATTTTATCAGCAGTGACTTTATCTTTACTTCCAGATCATTGATAAAAATATTGAATAGTGTCAGGCTTAAAACAGATCCCTCTGGAACCCCACCAGAAACACCCCCATGTGATGCTGGTTCCCCATTGATCATTACTTTTTGAGATCTGTCAATTAGCCAGTTTCTAATCCATTTAACATGTGCTTTATTGATATTTCATAGTGTGAATTTTTGAATCTGAATGTCGTACAGTATTAAGTTCAAACAAATTACAGAGGTCCATTAATCTAAACAAGAAATGAAATCAGGTTTATTCGATGACCTATTTTCCTTAAAAAAAAAAAAAAAAAAAAAAAAAAAAAAAAGTCATGCTGAGAGGCATTAATTATATTTCTATCCTTTAAATCATTATTGACTGAATCCTATGTCAGGTTTTCCATTATTTTACCTGGGATTGATGTTCAGGCTAACCACCCTATAATTACCTCTGCTTGCCCTTTGTGAATATTGGCACAATATTAGCACTCTTCCAGTATTCTGGAATTTCCCCAGTATTCCAAGATTTATTAAAAAATTAACATCAGTGGGCCAAACATCTCCTCAGCCAACTCTTGGGTGTAAGTTATCCGGACCTATTGATTTAAAAAATTTAGTCCCAGTAGCTGCTATTTAACATCTTCCTTCATTACTAATGGACTGGGAAATACTTAAGCATCCTCGTTCCAAACACAGAACATAAATATTTATTGAACGCTTCTGCCTTCAAAAGTGGAGCTATTCTAGTTGGATTTGCAGACCAGATAGATTTGTAATATTTCTCACGGTCATCAGAATTTTCAACCCCAGGGATTATATTATTCTAGTCAGTATTTGTATGCATTTAAAATTTAACAATAGATGGCCCTGAAATATAATCTGATACTCTGGGAAAAGTAGCTGAGACTGATTTACTTACTCACCAGCTTGTAAAAAAACAAGGCCATCTTTTATCTTATATGTAATATACTATTTAGACCAGTTTATTGCTTAATAAACCATAGCAGAGAATAAGCCATTAATACCTGTTCACTGGTGTCAGTGAGAGCAAACGTGAATTGTTAGTTATTTTAATATTAATGTTTGATTGTAAATCTTCAAAGGTTAATATTAAAAGGTGCACTCCGTAGAATAGCTGCGGGAGAGAGCTAGACCCCAGCATTACAGGACTCTACCTCAGCACTCGGGGTAATCAATCAGCTGCCAGAGTCCAATAAGGTGCATTAGAAACAAATTCTCAAAATTGCCCTTATGTAATTATGAACAGAAAGTAAGTGTCCCTCCCTCTCTTCTCACATCCAGCTTCCATGTCCAATTTGGTAACAGTCCTTGCAGACGGTGATGCTACCAGCATGAGCTACTGGGTGAATTTAGTGATGATTTGTGTTATTGTGTTAAATTGGTAGTGTTGGTCTAGTGAGATTACCCCATAGCTGCCATTTGCACTTGTGGCTTGTTTGGACAGTAAACTGGGATGGTTTCATTTTGTGTTGTAGGGAAAGGTGGAGGGTTTCCTGGCTTTTTCTTCTAAAACCTGATGAATTTTTAGAATCATGGAAAGAAAATGCAAAATTGCTAGAGATATTTTTCTTTTTTTAATATAGACTATGGAGACAGGTCCAAAAACTAGGTCATAATCGAAAAGATCAAGTGAGTGGGAGTAAGATCAAGTGAGTGGTGGGGAGGGATAGCTCAGTGGTTTGAGCATTGGCCTGCTAAACCCAGGGTTGTGAGTTCAATCCTTGAGGGGGCCATTTAGGGATCTGGGGCAAAAATTGGGGATTGGTCCTGCTTTGAGCAGGGGGTTGGACTAGATGACCTCCTAAGGTCCTTTCCAACCCTGAGAGTCTATGATTCTATGAAATGGGGAATTCAGACAGAATTATTTAACAGGAAAAGTAATAAACACACAGCACTAGTTAATGGGGAAAGCTATTGAACGACAATATAAAGGAATGTTTGGTTTGATTTGGGTTTTTTTCAGGTTTTCCAAGGTTGTGGAAATCCCAAAATCAGCACAAAAGCGTCCAGTGGAGAGGATAAGAAAAGAAGGGGAAAAGCTGTCACCGACGATAAATCCTCAGGGCTTGGACTGGAGAAGCTAGTAAGTGTCTGTCTGAATTTATAAAACATTTCCCCATTGGAATATTTAAACTGCCTGCTCCAATAGTGGGCTCATTGTGTCTGTCCGTGTCATGTGTCGGGATCGTCGCTGACCCAATGGCAGGGTGTTACTGAGAGCTGTGGACACCAACCCTGTTTGGGATCGGGTGGTGTGTTTTGTATAACACAAGCTCAGAGCAAGCCCTCAGCTGCGCTCTAGCCTTTGGTGTTTTCCCAATAAACCCTCGGATATGCCTATTAAGTAGAAAAAGTTACTGACCTGTAGCTGTCCCACTGAAGACTCAACTAAGACAGGATTCTGGCTGCTAAATTTCAGCTTCATAGTACCAGACTGGTGGAGCTCCCCAAGCTCGTCAAGTGGTTTGGTCCCTAAGGGTATCGGTAGCAGAGTGGAGCACAGGCCAGCCAGCCCTTTCCTCCAACACGGGTAGTTGTGCATCACCCTGCTGAACTTCATCGCTGCTATTAGTTGCTTCTCTCTCTAACGATCCAGCCCTTGGTTTTTTAGACCTGGTCTTGCTCCACCATTGGTGTTCTGGAGCATCATCTCCTGATGGTGATGTCGGAGCAGCTGCAATGTTGTCTCCCTGCAGCTTTGCTGCACTGTTGGTCCTTGTCTTTTATTGGACATTTCTGATTCTGTGGGCAACAGGCTATGATCATCCTGTCTCCTCACTGGCAGGCTGATCGAACGCCTTGTTCCCTGCTGTCCCTCAGCTGCTTGTGGCTCAGCTTCTCAGCACTAGATTACAGCACCTGCTCCCTAGCAGCTCCCTGGATCACTCCCAGCCTCCCTGCTAGGCTGCTTTCCCTTGCTCAGCCCTCTGACCTACCGAATCTGCTTCTCCTGCCCAGCCCTCCTGAGTCTGTCTCTGTCTGCCCATCAGAACCTGTTACCTGGCCTGCCCACTGCAGCCAATTCTCAGCCTGCTGTCCACACACTCACACCATCTCCCTGGGCCCTCATTCCAGGATCGCACAACACTCGCCGTTGCTTAAAGAATCATTTGTGGCCCTGCTAAGCTAATCTCTTCCCTCGTGTCTATTTTAATGGGTGTGGCTAGGAAGGAGCCAGCACATCATTGTGATACGTGACTTTAATATCAGTTGTGTTATAAAACAGATGAACACAGCAAAACAGTCCTTCACCTGTAAATGTTGGCCTCAGTTGGCAAGCTTCTCGGGCTGAGGGCTATTATTTAAGGTAAAGTTAGTGCTCTTTTCCTGTACATGAAAAAACAACAGTGCTTTCTCTGAGTTATAAAATAAATGAGCTAGAACCCTTTAGCTGGATGACTCAGCCTCTGGAGTTTAATAGATGTTTCCTTGGGCCCAGATTCTCCCTCCATCTTACAGGTTTCTGATGCCAAAGGGAAGCTGAGAGATATCAAGGATTACTGGGTTGCCCTTCCAAGCACACTTTGCAATGAGAAAATAACATCCGGCTCGGTGAACGAGGACAAGTGCTGGAACGGAATGGCCAAAGGGAGGTAAGGACAGGGGGTAGAGAAGCAAAACAAAAAATCTCCATACTAGGACTTAAAGCTGCTACCAGAAAGAGAAGATAAAGGTAGGTGCAGAGATAAGCTAGTTCTTCCCACATCCCTGCCCCATGAAGCTTTACAGCCTGTGACATAAACTCCATTATAGAGGGCATTTCACTAAAATATGCTTGCCCTCAAGGGCCTCTCCCTCAGTTGCTTCAACCCTAATCCTGTGTCCTCTACTCACTAGGAGTTGTTAAGGTCGCAGTTACTTCCCTAGCCCCAGCAGGGGGCAATGTGAGGATCAGGATCCATTGAGGGCCGACCAGGGCAGTCAGGAACTCCTTTGCGTGAGTTCCTTTGCACCCCCTGAGCGGCTGCACACCACAGTTATGGGCAGATCCCCTCCCCCTTCCTTCTGCCCTGGTTCTGAGCACCACCAGGGCTAGTCAGCCCAATGCACAACTTGTTTAGGACTCTGGCTGTGACTACCACACCCCTTGTGGGCCTCTCAATCTCAGCCCTAGAACTGACCTTGCTGTCATCTCCCATCAGTTTAAAGGGCTCAGCCCCAGCCTCTCAGGAACAAGTGCAAAGCTTAACCCTTGTCCAGAGGCAGATTTTGAGAAATGGATGCCTTGCTCTCTTCCCACATTTTAGACTTTTAAACACTGAAGCACGTTTGCCACAAAATTACGTACAGAATCTTCACACACTTTCAAAAGGCATTAAATGCCGTTAGTAGAATGGATGGATTTGCTTTGGAAGAAACCCAGAGGCGAAGCTGGGAATTGCAAACATTTACCTAGTTACCCATTTACGCAGTTACCTCTCAGACTTCACCGCTTGGAAATTCTGCCACCATAGGAATACATTGTGCCCATGGTTTACACTTAAAACATTGTTTTGAGGCCAGATCCTCAGCTGTTGTAAACATCGTAACTCTGTTACCGTCCCCGGGTAGCCTGGTCTAGGACAGCTGGGAATCTGGGCCTTGGTTTTTAAAATGTTTCCAGGCATTGCCTGAAATGCCAACGGGTTTTTTTAAGTGCTTGATTGCAGCGACATTGAGCAGGGAGAAATGCAGCTTTAATGACGAGTGAGCCAGCTCCCAGTTGATTGGGTATAAGGGTTTTCCAGCTGCCTTGTCAATCATATCAGGAGGTGAATCTAGTAGTTCCAGTGCAGTCATGGACTCTGTCATGATGTGTCAGTTTCCTAATCTTCCATGTGGTGATGAACCCCTTTCTTGTGTAATGGGCTGGATGTCACGCGGGCTACGCCACTGGTGCCAGCATGGGACCAGATCCTCAGCCTTGCACAGAGTTGACCTAGGCACTGGGGCGGTGGGACATCCTACCCTTCAGACACTCCACAGCAGCTACCCTAGGGCTGAAGTAGCCTTAAATAGAGACCCTGGGGATCATTATATTGTGTGATGTCCCTGGGGTCATTGGCGGATTTGCCACTGTATGTGCAACCCAGAGCTTACAGTGTACCTGTCTCCCTCTAGTGGTTGGACTGCCTATTGCTACCAGCTATGCACTAACAGACTTGGGTATTTCAGCTGAGGTAGTATAGCCTCACACTTTTAGAGTCAGAGGTCCCAGACTCTGTCCCACGCTGCTGACAATGACCCCAGGGACATCACACAATATAATGGCCTCCTCCCTACTCATTCCAACCTGCCTTTGCCCTGCCAACCATGGACCTCTTCCCCCTCCCCCAACCCCAGCACAGCTGTGCTCAGTGCCTTGTGGGGGCCACCTGAATCCAGCCCTCTTCTTTCCACTGCCAGGGAGATCTCTGTGGTCAAAGCGTTGGGAGCTCAGATTGCACCTTACACTAGTTCAGGAGTATGAGCAGAAAGACGAACAAACCAGATACACGAGGCTGCGATTGGAACACGAGTAAATACAATTGTGATACTACCAAGCTGCAAAGCTCTCCCTCTCGTAGATGGTAGATTATCAGTTGTAATGGCACCTGTAATACCAAAAGGAGAATGTACTGTTTGGGAAAAGCCATGTGAACAAATTGATTTCCTGTGTAGGTATTTACCAGAGGTGATGGGAGATGGTCTGGCCAATCAGATTAATAATCCAGAGGTAGAGGTGGACATCACCAAGCCAGATATGACCATTCGTCAGCAAATCATGCAGCTGAAGATCATGACAAACCGACTGCGCAATGCTTACAATGGGAATGATGTGGACTTCCAGGATGCTAGTGAGTACAACAGAAATCCCAAGTAATGGGAAAGGGATGAGGACAGACTGTGAATGCCAAGTGATTTCTGAATGACAGTTGAAGAAATTCCGTTAATCCCAATCCCCGGCAGTGCATGATAAAACACGAGAGAGAAGACTAACTGCCAACATGTGTCCTGCGGTGGTATTTTTATTTAGATTGCACAAAAAATGGGTTAATGTTTTCCAGACATTGATGAGGATACAGTCCCTGCCCTACAGCGAGTACAGGGCCTGATTCATAACAACTGCTGGCCCTTGTGATGGAACAGAATGGCGTGTGGGTTTGCATCCAGCCTGTGATACTCCCGCATCCAAAAGGGCATTAGAATAAGAGAATGAGGTGCACTGCCTACAGTACCGTACTGACGCAGGGTAACAGTCACCATTTGTGTTCTGCAACACCCCACATGCCACCCAAGAGCCTGTTCAGTATTGGAAAGGATGTTGGCCACAACCCAGGATGTTTAATCTCCCCCGCCCCCCTCAAGAAAGACCATGTGCTCTTTAGCTGTCCCCTGAACAGCTCCTAGGGAATGGGAAAAGCTTTCGATTTCACATCTCAACTGGTGAGCGTCACCTCCCGAGCTCTACAGTCATGTATGGTCAGAGCTAGGCCCAGCATTCCCTTCAGGACTGTAGAACCTGCACCCTTTCTGCTAGTGTGCGCACAGAAATGTGTAAGTCAATGTAAGATCACAGACTTTGCAGCAAGCGTTGTGTGTGCTTCCATTTAGTGCTGAGGTGGCCAAACAAAATGGGACTATTGCTGTGCTAAGGCACAATCTGCTGGCAGCAAGGGCTGAAATGTTTTCGATCTTCCATGGCCATATTTGATCTCCATGTTTGTGTAACCATTAACTCACCTGTGAGGAATTCTTCCCATAGAGTAGTATTCAGCAGCTTGGAATTTAGAACTCTCCAGCCCCCCAGATTGCAACGGAATCAGAATCTTTCTGGACACTTTGTAAATAAATCGTAGGACACTGCAATAAGGATGAAAACCCCATACACCATCATTACAATCTAACCCATATTGACCGTGCTGTTCATCTGGGTAAGATAAAAAATCCACCTGAGAGAAACAGTGTTTTGCAGTCTGTCTTTTTCAGCTTCATTGTAGAAAACCCTTCAGTGTTTAATTTACATATAGGAAGGTGTGATAAAGCTTTAGACACAGACACAGAGCCAAAGAGTGTCTCACTAAAGTCTGTGGTTCATTTTAGATTTGCCGTCAAAATAATTCTACATAAAGTATAGAAGTCTCAAGAGAAAATTTGCCTTTTTAACTTTTTTTTATGACTATGAAGATCTCTCACTAAATAAATAAATAAGTTATTAACATTGAACCAGGCTTTTCAGTAAAGTAGAAACAAAGACAAGATGTCTGACATACATTTTGTGTTTCAGGTGAACATTCATTTAGACTCGGGCTTTGCTTTCCTTTCATTGTTCTAAACAACTATATTCAAGTACAGTAGCCCATTTAGAACACTTATGTGATCAGAAAAACCATCACAAACCAGGTCCGACATGTCAAAACCTTAAGTTGATTTTGTACTGCACAGCTCTGTACAGTGTTTCCACAGCACCAAATGCTGCCCTGACAGACACCCCTTGCAATCCTGCTGAGAGCAAACATATTCGATAGGAAGCTAGTCTTGCAACTGTTACCCATCTTTGTCACCTACAGCGTAAAATACTGCAATGCGCTCTACTTAGAGTTACACTTTAAGGTAGGGTGACCAGATGTCCCGATTTTATAGGGACAGTCCCGATTTTTGGGTCTTTTTCTTATATAGGCTCCTATTACCCCCCACCCCCTGTCCCGATTGGGACCTGACTGACTGACTCAAGCCTTGGCCACAGATACAGAGCCAGCTAACCACAAGGGCTTGTGAACACTCCACGCCATCACATGGTCATTCAAGTACATCTAGTGAAGAAATACAATACATATATACCAATATATTCCAGACCATATATATGAGAGAGAGAAAGAGAAAGGAAAAACAGTGAGTCAGTTGTAGTATTCATTCCCCTGGGATTCTCCCAACATCCAGTCTCCAAACTCCTGGTCTGGTTAAATTTGTAAGCATTTAGAGGCAGTGGCTGTCCTGTGCTGAGCACAAAGTTTGATTTGTCAGTCTCACCCTGAGTTTCTCTCTGTGTGCAGGTGATGACATCAGTGGCTCTGGGAGTGGTGATGGCTGCCCTGATGAAGTCTGTGGCAAAAGACTTTCCAAGAACCCCAGCACCAGGCAGCCAGAAGTACATGCTATTCCTAACCAGTCTGGACGTGGCGTAAAGGGGGCCAGCAGCAAATTTTTGCCTTCCTCCTTCCTAATCTTCCTTTCTGTGGTTGTTATTGCAACGCAGTACTTGCGGCGGTAACTTACTTGCACGGCCATGAATGAGACTGTGGCTGAGGTCTTAACTTTGCCAAAAAAAAAACAAAAACGGACAATATTTAATTCATCTTGGCAAAAAAGAGGGAGAAAAAAAAAGGTCTCAATTGTTTGTGATATCGGGCAGTGCTAGAGCTGTTTCATCCTTGTTTGGTCTTTTTTGAGTTCTGGGCCCTTCTTTCTGTACCTCATTTTTTATTTCATTGTTTTGCCACAAAGAGGCTCTTTGGGGCCTCAAACAAGCCTTTGCAGAGAGGGGAAAAGAAAATATGATCTTCAGAGGGTCACAATTTGACTGACTGCAGTGGAATATGCAGTTAACCTAATATTGTTATACAACCGTAGCCAAGAATGCCACTTACCACATTAACATCTAAAGCACGGCAGGTTTAGAACAGTGCAACTTTTAAAATTAGGACTGACAACAGCAACAAGCACTCTGTTATGTTCAGGAGCTATTTCATGGTTTTCTGTTGTATTTCTTAAGCAGGCAGAGAGATGATCCTTCACTCATTTTCTTTGACGTAGGTGTTTCAACTAATTCCTTCTGCTAATACAAATTCGATAAGCAATGGGATTCCTTATCCAAGCGTTTGCAACCAAAATGCAACAGTCCTTTCACTTACAAGTACACAAGTAGTTTGTTTACTAAAATTAGCCATCAGTGGCAATTAATAACGCTCCTACTTAAAAGCGAATGGGAGTGAGTTTTAGATTTTGCGTGATATTTGGAAACTATTGAAGTTAGCTATTAATGACGGTCTAATCTAGACCTGCAATCCAATATCACAATATGCAACACTGAGGTGAAAATGTGCAGGGTGAGATTCATCATTTGAGAGGTTTGTTTCCATCAGGAGACTGAAGCTCTTCGTTAATGACAAAGACAACAGTAACCGTCTACCAAAGGGATCATTGCAAATTGCTATTTTTGTGAAGTCTCGCATATTAATACACATAGAGTTATGAGGCCTAAAGCAATAAGTTACAGTATTGGGCGTCACTGGGTTATTACTTACTTCCCTTGGGAAATGGCTCAGATGTATAATCTGGGCTTTGAGAGTTCTTTTTAAGTGAATGCCTGCTTCCACCCCTCCCCCATCCAACTTCACTACTGCAGTGACTAAAGAAAACTGTCCAGTATGTGAGCTACAGCCACACATTGAGTCAGTGGATCGTCAGGAATTAAAACCCAGGATGCTTCTAGACCCTCCACTCCTCTGCTCTAAGCAATGGATGCACAGCCTCCTAATTTTAGCCAGTAATTTTTTGTAGCTTATTACATGAGTGCCAGGAGTGGATTCAACTAAAGGCTTTGTTTTTGTCAACAAACGATATATATAAATATACACACATAGATATCTATCTGTTAGGGGTGTCTGTGTTTACAGAGCTGTGCACTTTGGTTCCCTAGCTGGCTTAGCTCATTCGCAGATACAGTAAACGTTTGGAAAAGTATCTTTAGGAAATTTATCTAGAGTAACAATACAGTCCTATTGACTGTTTTTGGCAATGGGGAACCGTGAGTTTGGGCTCTGCTGTTATTAATTTTGTCTAAGTTTTATTTTTGGGGAGAAAGCATATCTTATGTTTAAGATGTTTATAGGCTTATCAAACTTTTAAACACTTCTGTGTCTTTCATTAAGGGGGAAAATGTGTTTTGGTGCATAACAAAAGATTTGGGAAAAGCAGAATTTGATTTGTGCTGTCACTGTTTATGGAATGTGCAATTTAAGGTAAGACTGTAGGATCAGAGCGCTAGGAATGTTGCGAGATGTTGCAAAAAAGCAAGTGTAGTGAAGTCCTCATTCCCCTGGTTGAGTTAAAATTCCTAGTTTGTTGGGCAACTACCACGGTTTCCTAACCCAGCCACCTAACGGGCGCTGACACTTATACTTCTGTATCAAAACATGGACTGTGTTTAGGCCAGTTATGAGAGAGTCATTGTCCCAAATTACACCTTGCTTCTGCACTGACAATTTTAGATCATTTTGGTGGTGTATTCCCAGGATGCCACTAGTTCTTAAAGCTAAAGGTGAGCCAGAGGCTTACCTTGGGGTTAGGTTTAAATTATCTGGCTCTGGATGTGAATTGAAGAAAGGTGATGCTACTGGGCCTATCATAATCTGAGGTGTAGTTTCATGCAGGTTTGCTTTTATTGGTTTAGTGCAGTGATTTTAGCCCATGTTGCCATTACACGTATAAATGAGCCTTCTATTATGTAACTCCTAACGCAGTTTCTGAGGGAGAATGGAAAACATTATATGTCAAAAGGGCATTAGAGTAGTTTTTTGTTTTAAATGATACAGAAATGTGTGCACCACAGTCAATAGTTTTATAAATATGTAGTCACCTATGGCTCTATGCATTGGAAGAGGGAAAAAAAATCTCTTTATTGTGTATTTGCAGCCTGTTTGAGCACTCGCACACAGTTCATGGCCCTGGGGGACTGTCTCATTAAGTGCTATAGCCCAGGGGTTCTACAGCCCTTGTGGGGAGGGATAGCTCAGTGGTTTGAGCATTGGCCTGCTAAACCCAGGGTTGTGAGTTCAATCCTTGAGGGGGCCATTTAGGGATCTGAGGCAAAAATTGGGGCTTGGTCCTGCTTTGAGCTGGGGGGTTGGACTAGATGACCTGCTAAGGTCCCTTCCAACCCTGATATTCTATTCTATAACCTTTTTCTTTGGGGCTCTGCCCGCCCCACCTCTGCCCCATATAAAAGGCAGAGCTGGCATTAGGGGGAAGCAAGCAGGGCAACTGCCTGGGGCCCCACAGCACAGGCCCTCCCCCCAAGTTGCTCAGGTGGCGGGGCTCAGGGCCCTACCTGTGGGGCTATGGCTTTCTTCCCTGGGCCCCAGCGAGTTGAATGCTGGCCCTGCTTGGTGGACCCCCCTGAAACCTGCTCACAGCCCCCCCAGGGGGCCCCAGACCCCTGGTTGAGAACCACTGCTATAG
The DNA here is from genome assembly GCA_033296515.1 of Macrochelys suwanniensis. Lineage (NCBI taxonomy): Eukaryota > Metazoa > Chordata > Testudines > Chelydridae > Macrochelys > Macrochelys suwanniensis. The sequence goes on from CM065783.1 coordinate 43,755,569, forward strand.
CCCATATCAAGGGAGTGTGACTCACTTTGGATTTGCTGCTTTGGAAGGGGAAGAGGAAAAAGGACCATTCGCTTCTCTGTTAGCAAGATGGTGATTCTCAGTGTTTTGATAAGGAAAAATACTTAGGGGTGCTGATGGGGTTTGTTCATTTTCATGTTCTTATCTGAATTATTAATCACTGCAAAGTGGAGAACCCAAAAAATGGAGTAGTGGATTTACAGGCATCTCTGTCTTTAAACTTGCTCTTTTGTGCCATAATTTGTATGTTTTAACTAAGGGTGGGATCATTAGCAGCTTTGAGAGCACAGATATGTATCGTTTTACAAATGACAAACAACCTATTGTTTTCTGGTGGGCTTGGTAGGGGATAAGGTATAACAAATATCCGAAGTACACCTTTGCTTTAAAAATGCATTTCTAGCAGGAGGATTAAGATTTATTTCACTTATTGGCATAGCTGGCCAGTTATATATTTCTTTCTGTTACCAAGGTACTTGTAACTATCTTGCACTGTTTATCTAAAGTTGAAATATGTTCTTTGAATCCTTGTATAAATAAAAAGGCTGGAGACTTAAATCTATTTGTCCCACTGTTACAAATCACTATTTTATTTCTTCTGAATTTTATTTTTAAATGTGAGTAGCCCCGCACTCAGTCCTTGGTTTACCCACTAACAACAGTACAGTATGGACATTGTGAGCTTCTCACCTGCTCAGAAATGTATGGCGGAGAGCAGCCACCTCTAGATATAGGAGATGCTTAAACACACGATGAAATGTATTTGATGACATTTTAAAAAGTTACCATACTAAAGATTTTGTGTGTGTATGTGTGTGAGAGAGAGACTGGGGAGGGTGTAATAAAGGAGAGACATCTTAAATAAAAAAATTAGATTTACAACTAAATATTTGTAAATGTAAAGCACAGTGTTAATTATTGACTATTGCACTCAAGATATTGCTTCTTGAAAAGTTAACAAAAAGTAAAGAAGCATTCTGGTCCTAGTAGAGAGCCTTTCTGAATTAAATAATCCACCACCATGCTCCCTTCAAGTGAAATGATGTTGAAATTGTGTATATAGAAAAACAAAACCTATTTCATTTCCAGAGGTTGGTGAACGTGGTAACGATACCAAGGGGGTGAGCCCCAGACTTCTGGTAAACAGATACTGACAGAAAGAGTGCACATGACTGGAGGTAAACATCACCTAAAGAATTCCAGGTCCCCTCCCTTCCCAAACAAAGAAATTAATCAACTTCTTGTCTCTGTAAAGCTTACCGGTTTACTTGGTATTTACTAAAATCTTTCCATTACAGGAGTTTATATTCTATTTTATATACACAGCTCTAAACAGCTGATCTCTACATTCTATAAAACTAATACATATTTATCCATGGGTACTCTACAAGGAACAGTATTTATACAAACTACAATTTACTCTTCTCAAAAATCTGTCTCCTATAAATCATCTGTTTTTTTCGTTTTCCTATTTCTTTGCTCGGGGCAGTTATTTTAAATAATACAATTTTTGTATCCAATTTTGTATTTTTATGAGCACACCCCACATTTGCAAATGAGCTAGTGGTAGGCCAAACATTGGGAAACTAACATGCTCAAACTATATACAATCCAAGGGTCAGCTTCTGTTCTCAGTTACATCCATGCATCCCTATGTAAGTCACATGGGTGTGAGGAACATTATTCTGATCCTTATGTACTCTGTAGTGTCATGTTTGAAAATTTTGGCCAGACAGGCCCATAAACAGGGCCTGCTTTTCGGAGGTGCTGAGTACCTGTAGCTACCTCCCCACCTGGATCCAATAGGAGTTGTAGGTGCTCAGCATCGCTAAAAATTAGACACCTAAACCAGAAAATTGCCTCCTTTTCTACGTGGTGACCTCTGTCCACCATCTGAGCAAATATCCCCTAATCCTGCTTCCATTCATGTCAACAGCACAATGCCCTTTGACTTGAACAGGTGTAGGTGCTACAGTTTTCACCACTCTGATCCTCATCCTATGAGTGGTTGCACATCCTCAGCTGCCAATAAAACGAAGCTGAGGGAGGGTTGGGAGGCAAGAGCATGCCCGATCAGACGAAGTTCTCCTTGCTGAACACAGTGAGCTGTGAGTTTGAGAGACATTTTTCATGTTTCTGAAGCATAATCTGTTTTTCAGAAGGTTTGGTCAATTGAATAATTAACTACACCAGTGTAACAGCCACATTGCCCCGCACCAATCACAGTGTAATTAAGTGGAAATTCAAGCTAGAGGAGAGTGAAATTTTCATGGAGTTGATAAGAGATGCAATAAAGTCAAATTCCAGATGCTACTTCAGTGGCATGAATAGCTCTTACACAGTCTTACCCTGTACAGTAGTCATTTTTATCATCCAGCTCTCTCTTTACATGTCTAACTGTAGAGGCATCCATGCTAATCAGTATTTTAAATTAAAAATGGAGAAGGCCCCTGGAAAATGACTGTGGCTAGCTAAGTTGTCATCACAGGCATATCATATAATTAGAATCCTATCGCTTCTTACTTGATATAGTACTTATTAGATAAAGGCAAGTGATGCCAGGTCAACTTACTCAACATGCTCATTTTTTTTCTACCATGGGATTAATTGTAACTGTAATTCCCAGTGTAAGGAAGATTTGGACGCATGTCATCGGCCGCTGCACATTCTCTGACTGGACTTGGCTTCTTGTCATCTTTCCTGAAGACGTCTCTTCTGCCTCTTCCATCTCTTCCCTCACTTCCCTTTCTGCCAACAGGACTCTGCCTCTCTCTTGAAATGCCCGACTTAGTCTTAAATTGAAGCTTTCCTGTAATAAATAAATAAATAGATTGGCCTCTGAAGGAACACTGGTTTTCTTGGAAAAGTAAACTAGACACACCTGCAAGCCTTCAAAATTACTGAGCCCTGAATCAGTTTAACAAGCAACATGGAAGCATGACAGAAACTACGTACCTGCTGGCCTTTAAAGGGATAGTGTAGGGCACTGATGTTTGTATTTTTCCCCCTCCATTATTACTTCTAAGAGTCTCTTAATGTGAAAAGTTAATTGCAAATAGTCAGCATTAACATGACCGTGCCTGTAATTGCTAGGTAGCTAGCTCAAAATTCAACTGCCAACATCATCACATCAAAAACATCACTGGTGTTTAAAATGCAAAGTAAAGCACAAAATAACCATGAAATTCTCCTAAACACACAGTTTAGGTTACCACAAAGCACCCGAAACCCAGCCTGCAAGACCTACAGGTTGAGATTTTCAAAGTAGTCCAAGGAATTTATTTAGACATCAGATCATTTTAAATGGAAGAGGAGTCTAATCCCAGATCTACACTGGGTGGGGGAGGGGGAAATTGATCTAAGATACACAACTTCAGCTACGAGAATAGTGTAGCTGAAGTCGGCGTACTTAGATCGACTTTCACGGCACTGAGTTGACTGCTGCCACTCCCCCGTCAACTCCGCCTGTGCCTCCCATGGCAGTGGAGTACCAGAGTCGACAGGAGAGCGCTCGGGGATCAATTTATTGCGTCTATACTAGATGTGATAAATCGACCCCTGATAGATCGATCGCTACCCACCGATCCGGCGGGTAGAGTAGACCTGCCCTTAATCCACTAGATGTGGAAAAAGCTCAACCATAAATGGCAGCACATCACCCACTCATGAAATTCTTCAGTTTAGGCTACCATTCTTCTTTAATGTAGAAGCTACATTAGTGAGGCAAATCAAGAACAATAGGTTTGATCACTTGACAATGACTCAGGAATGAGGCTGCTGGTTAAAAGAGAATATTACCTCACATAATCATCAATGATGACAAAAACGTATAAGTCCTTGCTCGGGTGGTCACTTTAACTCTGAACTTATTTGTGTCTGAGTGTGTCATAATCATGCTATTTTTAAAAAGCAAAACGTTGCACTGGTAGTTTGGAATACCATAGTAATGCCACTTTGCCCCCTTAGTCCGTTCTTTATGTAAATGTAACAAAATACAACGGTAAAGATAAAAAGACAGCAAAGCATACAGACAAAGCGCCACCTCCCCCACAATAAAATACACCCCTTCAAGTGAGATAATAGCATGATCCCACTATGTTTGAGAGGGCATCAGTCCAGAAGTGGCAGAAATGAGACACTACAGACAACCGATAAGCAGCAAGAAGCTTGAATAGTGCGATCTTCACCCCAAAAGCTTCCAACTCTCTTAGTTGACCCAGTTAGCTAAAGCAAGGCATTCAGTTTTCTCTTTGACACAACTGAAGCAGGTACAAAGACAGTATCCAAGCACCTGGCCTGGCTTCAATAGATAATGCTTTCCAAAAAAATCTGTGACTTGAGTCAGACCTGTAACTCAAATCATGTTGTTGCACTTGCCTGAGTTATTGGCTAGGTAAGTCTGTGTACATCACAGAGGGGTAACAAAAGTCACTTCTTTCTGTCTCAATAGCTCAGAAGGACAGGCCGTGTGCAAAAGGGAAAGTCAAACAACAAAGACTTGCTAGCACTTTATAAACTCCTAGGAAGAGCTAGTAGTCATGTTTCCCATTCAGCCCCTTCTTAAAGATTTCTGCCCTTCGGGGTGTATATGCCTACATGATAGGATATTCAACGGGGATCCTCTTTTGTCAGACTCAATTCCCTACCCCAAGAAGTTCCAAGAGATTGTAGTCTACTGATCATTCATACCACTATTTAGAGAAGGGTGGTACTGTGATTCTTCTGATGGGGTCCCTTTTAAGCAATCAGTGTAGCTAGCTACAAATTCTCTCTTAGACCAGTCTTTGTTACAAATTTATTACATGTGATGAAGAGATGGCCAAGCTGCGCTACACTTTCTATGGAAATTATGACTGAAAGTTTTTGGAATTTTCAGTCTGGCTTATTGCTCTGCCATGTAAGCAGTTTGATCCTTTCACATACCCAAGGGGCATCAGGGACATGAGTAGTTTATCGGTCAGTACTGCAGAAAAGAACTTGCTGAGCAGTGTTGAGATGGACTTGCTATCCCATACGTCTTGGAATTAAATATCTTTTTCTTTCTTTCCTTTAGAAGCAGCTACAACAAATTCTCTCCCATAATGCTCCATGAGCTACAACCAGTTACAGTTCCGCAATAATGGCTATTTTAGGAGCTCTCTCTTTAGCAAGTAAATAGGCTGCACTAACAAGTACCTTACTTATTGTTTCTATAAAAAACAAATGCCTGCAAATTCCACTAATTTAAGCTTTTGAATTATTCTGGAGACTAAATGCCAAAGTGTGAGACTAGTACCACTGAGCTAGTAGCTGGAATGAGATTAAAAAGGACCAAAAAGTGTATGCAACAGTTTTTTAATGATGAAAAAGATGTTAATAGTCAAAACTGACTTACCATCAACCTCAGACTGTAGGTTGTCTTGATCAGAGTCCATTAATGGTGAATCACCTTCAGCAGCAATAAAACAAGGTGCAAAGACATTTCAGAATGGTCGCTTGTGAGATTATATTGTGACTACTTAGAGGGACCAACCACTTCCACTGCACTCTAAGCAGTTTTAAAAAGTTGCTACCAGCCATAAATACCAATAACATTTATTTTATGAACCCTTGCTCACAAAGAAATCATTTCATTACATTTCCCAATATGCATATACATTTGCAGTTGTACAATAACTTCAACATAAAGAATGTGTACAGATTTTCAAAATACAGAATAAGTTGTAAACACGACACAAGGAATGTGTCTTTAAAACGAAATCTCTGGATAAAGTTAAAAAGGGATCATGCCAGCTTTTCAGTGATCTACTGCTGAGCAGTGGGTGGCATCATAGTGTCTTCACCAGATTCCTACTCTTTTTCACTGCAGAAAAAACACAGCCATCACACAGGGCAGGGTAAGGATTATGTCTGATGGCACTTCCAGTTTTTACTCATTACTTTGTGGGAAAATCAGAGCTAAGGGGATCTTTAAGAGTCTTTTCAGTCTCCATTGTCTAGAGTGATCTTTAGCATGCACGTACTGGTTCATAATCAACTGTATGATTTCTACACTCCAGACTAGTGAACACTTCCTCCATCTAATGTCATCATGGGTACTTGCCATTAATCTGTATCACAGCATGTTCAGATATCATAACTTCATGACAGGTTCTATACAGCTCCTTCAAAAACAATTAAAATGATCCTCCAAGTTGGCTCTGCTCATGGATCTGGTTATGACGTGACTTGTAGATGAAAGGCTCCATACCATATGAAATACAGCTACGTTAGGCATGACTGAAAAATTGCTCCCATCAACAGAGGGTTGTTGGCCTGTGTGAAATGAGTTTGTAGTCTCAGTCCAGTCCATATGGAACAAGTCAGCACTCCACAAACCACGGCCGCACCTTGCACAAGCTGGAACCTTTTAATGACAGTCTTTCAGTAGCGATTAAACACTGACTGGGCTCAGCGACTAACTTGCTTTCCCAGCGACTATCCATGCAGTACCGCTCTTTCAGACAAGCTGAACGTAGTTTCCAGGACTCTATCTTTAGCCATTTTTCATGGCAGAATAAAACCTTTAAAAAGAAACACCTACAATAACCAGCACTATACACTGACTAGGCGTAGCAAATACATTAAAAAAGCATGTGCCAAAGGCCAGCTTTGCAACATGCAACCCACACATGCCATTTCAAAGGTTTGGAAATACTAGAATGTGTCAAAGACATTGCTCCAAAGATGTGCCGAAGTCCTCAGGTATGCATAAAATATATACAGTAGATTGTGTTGGGTGCAAGTGTTTTCTTAGTCCTCTGCTCTTTTCCAAAGAGCCTGTATTACTCTTGTTCTGCTTTTGAAGGCCGTTGTGGTACCAGTCCACCATTTTGTCTTCGCAGCTTGATGGCTACTCCCTGCATGTCTAACTCTTATAGTAGATACCATTATTTATCAATACAGTGATTCCCATTGGAAGCTGACTAATAACATAGGCCTTAGATGCCAGGCCCTCAACCTTTTTTTTTTTTTTTTTGCTAAGCACATTTTCCATTGCTTTTAATTAGACATTTTTCTTCAACTTCCCATTTGTGTTTCAACATTTTGGTTACATAAATAAAGGCCAAGTGGCAGGTCTCTAGATGGGGTCTTGCTGTTCTGAGAAGATGAGGTGAATGGCAACATTTTACAATAGAACTATCACAGCTCACCAAGGCAATCACAAGACCTCTCTAGGCCAAGCTTCAATTTTTGTTTTCAAAATGATAAGCAGCCATTATTAAAAGAAGGACATTCTGGGATTTGTAGAAACGGTTTGGGATGGCCAATGCCAGAATTTCATAGTTTTTGAACGAATATGATTTAAGAGAATTTTTCCATCACTGGCATTCCAGTTATAATGTAGCACTCGTGTAGTTTCTTGATTCAAGGAACAGCTTGGACTGAAGGCTTATCATCCTGAAAGTTTTAGCAGAAGTCTTAGATTTTTGGCACTTATAACGCGGCAGGTCTATGTTTTTCCCAACAGAATCCTCCAACACAACTACATGTACTGGAGCCAACACAATGGTAACTTCACCCCTGTTTACTGCCTGGATATTATTTAATCATATCTCAGCTGTATTCTTAACACTTAATTTTTCTGATCATGCTGCAGTCATATTTCTTACGACGTAAACAAGATCCACGAGGTTGAATATGGCTTTTTTGTTGTTGCTTTTTCATCTTTATTATTAATTCACATGGGAAGGAAAAAGTTCATTTGCATTAAGTGGTCACTACTACTGTCACAGGAGAGGTTGTACCATCTTAGCAGAGGTCCTTCCCATTGTCCTGACTTGTTTGCTGTGGTCAATATGCAACAGTAGGTTGGTCAGCATGATGAAGGAGACAAAAAAATGACCATATTCTAGCAAGATCAGCATCATCCTGGTTGGTCAAGAACTTAGTTTTCTTGTAGTCAAAATCTTATTGGGAAACTTTAATATCTTTGTTTAATGTGTTGTGTTGATTTTTCAACTAGAGCCTACCACGTTATTTGATAGTTTTCATCGCCATCTGGTGGTTTGGGATGTGCACTGCAACTAGTGTTTCCCATATTTCCTTCTTCTCCCATATGCACTGAAGCAGGAGCAGGAATGATATAGCATTTTAGATGCTTCCATACTTCCTTTATCCCCAGGGTTTCTAAAGCATCTACAAACACATGTACATTTTATATATAGCACAGGCATATACAAGCAAGTGTATACACCAAAAGAAATGTAGCTGCCATCTGTAGAATGAAATACGGAAACAGCACACAGCAATGTAACAACAGCTTAAAGATCGGATATGAAAACACCATCTTATCCTGTTAAAAAGCAGAAGGAATTTACTGCAAGTAAACAAAACATAATAATCCATTGTAATTTGGCTGGACAACAATGTTAAACCTCACTTGTGGAAAATCCAAGGGATCTTTAAAGGCTACAAGTAAGAGGGTGCACATTTTCCATTTTATTAGTCTCTGATAGCACAGACCTAGCATTTTCCCAAGCCACACGTTTAATATAGATCCCGAGGGAAGAGTCATGTACTGAGCTGCCACTAAAATACATTTGAGAGATTTCTCATTCACTCAAATATCCAAGCATCTGGCCTAGTGACAGCAAGTCTGCTTTTTTGTATCGCTTCATTATGCAAGTCTTCTACAGATGTGTAGAACATTTTTCTTGTATCAGCGTGTACATTTTTTATACTTATGATACAAATACTGCAGATTACAAGGGCTGAAGTGGGAGGCACGGTATTTGTGATTCAGTGGACCAAGAAAAAGATTTCACAATCTTTTCATTTTTAATTGCATAAACGTCAGCAAAAGGTTATTTCTGTGCTGAAAGGCCCATATAACCTGGTTTATTGGGCGCCTGAGGCACAGAAATCTGTGCTCACTGCAACTTAACTTTTATTTCTGCTTTGCCGTTCACCTTTAAAAAGTCTCTTAGGTTGAAATCAATGATAATGCTACTATACCAAGCTTCTTACATCTAACCATTTTAATAAGTATGAGCCTACTCAAGGTCAATTGATACATTAACTTAAACCTGTTGCTATGAATTTGATCTTGCCTTAGTGTTTAACTAACAAACATACCATTAAAAACAGACCATACACTTCAGCAACGTATTTCAACGTACATGACCCACGTGCCTTGCTTTCCCTGCGCGCTATGGGGTATCATCAGTCAAACCTACCTGTAGCTCCAAAGCACTCGCGCCTGTGACGCTCAGTCCAGGCTTTGACTTTACAAGCCTTGCTGCAAGTGAAGATCTCGTAACAGCGCGTGCAAAGAGTGAGTCGAATCCCTATAGCCCGCCCACACTGGTAGCAGTATTTAAAGAAGGGCTGTCTGGAACAGAAATAGCATGAGAAGGGCCATCAGGAGAGCTCATGTTTATTATTTTGTTTTTCATGGCTTTGCCAACATATTTACACTTTACATAACAAAGGAAATCAAAATGTATAGCAATACAGGGGTAAAAAGCTGCCCTCATCCACCAGGGTAACCAACAGGAGTGAGGCACTGTGGTGGCTCACAGTGCTTATGTTGCTATCTGTGAAGTGTCCCAAAAGGCAACAGGTCCAAAGCCTGCCCCATACTGAAGCCCCCGCATTTGCCAATTCATTGTGCACACCAGCCAGCTCCTGGCATTGGCTCGCTCTCCAGTACTAAATGTAGGAGTGAGTGTCTATGCAAGATTAAATCTTACAGCAGGTCACAAATACAAGTAGTCAGATTTGGAGAAGGTTTGTAAAAACCTCGTTAGTACTGAGGAACACAACACACCCACTGCTGGAGCACACTGCTTGCACCACAGCAACTCTCCATCAGTTTAGGACAAGAAGTGAAGAATGCTCTATCCCATTGATGCTGCAGGAGATATTTAGATAGGCAGAATGTACTTACCCCGGTTGCAATGTGGCCTAGGCACTAGAAATAAATACCCCTGTACCTTTTAAAAGTATCTTAGGATCCTTAAGAACCACAAGTGGTCAGGACCTCTGTTCATCTCCTCCCAAAGATACCCTCCCACTCCACACTCATCACCTAACCTCACCCCAGTACAGAGGGCCGATCACCATGCTGGATTATTGGTTCAGTATGGACCCAAACGAAAAAGCACTGCCTACTGACTCTCCACCACTAACTCTTTACAGCACTGATTTCCTTAACAGTATTTGTATGTCTCACCCTGATTAGCTTATGAGATTTGACAAGATAACAGCTCAAGATATGGCTTGCAGGCTAGCTAGTGTAGGTATTCATTGTACATGGTAAAGCACGACAAGGATTAATATAATTTTTAAGTATTTCAGTGCCTCTTAGCTTTTCATGAACTGTTTCTAAAGGCAATACTGGATGCAATGGGATCATCCAACATCTTTGGCATTGAGGGCTTTGATTTTTATAGCATTTCTGGCAGTGTATCATAGACTCTATTAGTGTCTTGCTTCAGTCTCTTCAGTGTCAGCATCATTAATACAATCAATACTGTTAACAAAATGGCACAGCTGGGGAAAAAACAGATCTCCGTGAGTCCCTGAAGTATTAATATGAATATTCCCAGCCAGCATCCATTCTGTAATCTTGGAGATCAAGGGAAACTTGGAAACATAATAAAGTAATATATTCTGGAATAAGCAAAGAATAATTTTGGCTTCCATTTTCCATCCCACCTGGGCTTCAACTAATTCTTCCCATTCTCTTCTAACAAACATAGTTCCATTTCTCATTTCCTGGGAAGTGTGAAGGTTTATCTCCATTGTTATTGTAACCCACACACCTCCTGGATGTGGTGTTCTGTCCCATCTAGTGGCACTGAGACACGAGAGAGTGTGAGTATCCGCTCTATAGCCTTAGCTAATAGCCATATGGCTTTTAGCTCATGCGGTAGAGAGGCTCATGCACTAAGATCCAGAGGTCCCAGGTTCAATCCCACCCGCCAATGACTGGAGTGTGTCGGTGTTACATTCCACCACTGGACCTAGAGCTTTTCTGCAACAGTTGGGTAACAACACAACACCCAAAGTCAGAACTACCAGGTAAGGGAAACGTTGAATCCTTTATTGATCCCAGGCCTGGATTATATCTATGAATGTTTTAAATGACCCTAAAATAAAAGTATTGAAAATTGTAAATGCTGATAGATTTACATTTGTAAATTCCTAAACTACTTCCATTTCCTTCTCGTCTCACATTAGGGACTACAATTCCTAAATAAGTATGGGTCCATATTAGCCACATAAATTATGTACCTATCTGGTTTGAAAATCTAGCCCTGTATCTTCAATTCAGTTTGGAAGAAATATTGGGAAAGGGCATCGGAGATTAGGGTTACGACTTCAGAATTTTCTATATTTCACTTTACCAACATGCAGGGTAAGAACATGCGCAGCCAAGTAAATAACCTATACTAACACACAAACACAATGGCCACCATCAAAGAGTAATCTATGATAAGAAGAGATAAAAGACAGTGCTATCTGGGACAGTACAATATTTTCCCGATACCAGTGTATGGTAACTGGTGGCACTGGCTTTTTTAAATTTTAACCACTGTACATAATGTTGCACATGTATTATGGAACTGAAGTAGTGACTTCCTCGCTAAGGTCCTGATCCTGCAATGTGAAACTTAGGGGGAAACCCCTTTACACATGAAGTCCTCAATGAGGCTCTGAGTGGGCACGAGGATCTGCCCATGCAGATCATATTGCAAGGCTGGGCGGGGGTCTACATGCGTAAGACTTTTGACTCAATTCTAGACTTGTAAAAAGATCTCTGCAGATGGCTGTTTTGTGCTGGACCACAGGAGAATTTGTCTGGGAAGCCTGAGGTTAGACTGGCTTCTTTTGAATTACTAGGCTCGGAATATAATGACCAATTTGTCAACAACCAGAAAATTGTAACATCTTTGTCCATTCATAGCAGCCACCTTGGCTAACTTCAGAGCAGCAGGGGAAGATAATTTTAGCTGCTGAAAAGTGGATAGATTGAAGAAGTGAGGGGAAAGCCAGAGAGGCCAGAGAAGGGGTGCTGGTGACAATGGTCCAGGTGAGGCAGAGCCATGAAGTGATATATTTGGCTAAGAATTATACGTGTTTGTGTTCAGCATCTTTAGCATACCTCACTTCCTCCCGTGGTAGCATTATTACAGCACGCTTGTCCACCCGTTTCCTTCTAGCTGAGAGAGCACGAGGACTTGCATCTACTGTACCAACATGTAAAAGAGAAAATTAGACCTCACCATTAGAGTCTGTGAATAAGCATGCTGGTCACCAGGGCCACTTCCATTAAAACTGCATTCAGCCCTGTGGTGTGGTTATGCCACAAACATACCCAATGGTCAATCTGACTCCCTGGCCCACGATGGTTATTATAGAGGCCAGAACAGTTTCTTCTTGAAATGGAAGTTACAGAAAACACTGTATCATACAATTTTTAAAAAATCCTAAGTAATGTTCATATTTTGGATATCCCTCATTGTGAGTCCATAAAACATCTTAAAGACTAGGGTCACCTGCTGGGATGAGAACTATGTGACACCCACAGACAAATATATCACGGATTTTCACTGCTCCCTAAGAACAAGAGTGGGGCTTGTCTCAGATTTTTAAATTAAAATGTTTTAAGATAAGAACGTCAAAGGTTGGCAATACATCCCCAGTCTATATATGAGGAAACTGAAGTACACAGATGTTAATAGATTTTTAAGGCCAGAAAGGACCATTATGATTATTATGACCTACTGCATAACACAAGCCATAGAATTTCAGGTTATGTGAATTGCAGAAGGTAACAATCCCACACTAAAATTAACTTATCACATTTTAGGTAATCTCTAGAGGCAGGATTATCTTGTGCTTGAAACACAGGTATCAGTGAGAGATGCAGGTTCTATGCCTGGCAGTGCCACAGATTTGAGCAAGACCTTGAGCAAATCACTTAACCCCAGTGTATTTAGGTGTGTCCCTAGGTATAAAAGGAGAATGGGACCCACTTACTCTAGAAGGACAATGGGATTCTGTAAAGCACCAGGATCCCTGGATGAAAAGCGTTATAGAGGAACAAATTCATCATTAGGGGCTATAGTTTAATCCCACAGCATAGGAACCCACAAGTGCAAATCCCCATACACCGTTATACAACATTTACATGGACTGCAGGCTTAGCTTGAACTCACATTTCCTGGATTTCCGAAGTTCTTCTCTATCCCATTCTTTCTCTTTCAAGATAACACTCTCGCGAAGCCGGTCACTAATGTACTCTAGCAGCTCCCTGCGTGCATTGAAAATATCCCGTTCCGGTGGCAATAATGCATGGTATGGAGTATGTGCTATCTTCTTATCCTGCAACACACAATTATCCACAATACACAATAAGACATAGGGTATAGACATCTACCATGGCAAACGTGCTTCCATATTATTCTTAGCAGGAAGTAAACTTGACTAGATGAAGGGATGCCCAACACAGAAGTAATAATGTATAGTGCCGTATCAGCCCTGCTAAATACTAACTAGCAGTTTCAACCTATGCCAAGGGACAGGATCCCCTCTCCTCTCCAAATACCTGCCATTTTTACACAACACAGTGGAGCAAGCTGGAACATAACATTTAAAAACAATCACATTTAATATTTTGACCAATTTTTTTAGGTGCTACTCTTGATTGGGCAGGACTCCCTTAGAGGAGGAGAAGCAGACCAGTGCTCTTAGGTGGTACAGAGACTCTTCTGTCTTAGGTGCCTGACTGCTGTATCTTGCTCACCAGATTTGGGGTCAGGAAGCAAATTTCCCTGGGGCTGGTTTGGGGTTTTTTTGCGCCTTCCTCTGCAGTATGGGGTATGGACTGTGTACTAGGATCCTGAGGACATGTTTCACCACAACAATTCCCTGCCACTGCAGGGGGCCCTTTGGTGGCCCCTTAATCTGTCCGGATGACTAAAAAGCTTTAGTTTAACTAAAGTCATGAGGCTCAAAATAAGTGAAATTTAATGCCCTGGGATATGCAGGTGGTCAGGCTAGATGATCTAATAGCCCCTTCTGGTCTTAAGCGCTATGAAACTATGATGACCCAAGCCAGCAATGTTTCTAAACAGAAATTATCTCAAAGATTTCCAGGAAGCATCAGCAGCTCTTTAAAGCAAATAGGTCCAGAGAAAGCAGAATTACTGAATCTGGCAAATAATGTTATGTACCTTAACTTTATGTTAAGGTTCCTTTCATAACGGGTTAATAAATTTTAATATATTTTAACAGTTAATCCATTGTGCTAGATCAGAGGTGGGCAAACTATGGCCCGCAGACCACATCCAGCCCGCAGGACCATCCTGCCCGGCCCTTGAGCTACTGGTCCCCCCGCTTATTGCCCCCCCCCCCCCGCTTGCTGGCCCCTCTCCCGCAGCCTCGGCTCGCTGCGCCACCAGCGCTCTGGGCAGCATGGCTGGCACCTGCCAGGCAGCATGGTGGCGCAGCTTCTAGTCCTGCCGCTCTGAGTGGCATGGCAAGGGGGTGGAAAGTGGGGGGGCGGGGGGAGTTGGATAAGGGGCAGAGGGTCCCAGGGGGCAGTCAAGGGGCGGGGTGGTTGGATGGGACAGGGGGTGGTCGGGGACAGGAAATGGGTGGGGTTGGATAGGCGTGGGCGTCCGGGGGGGCCTGTCAGGCGGCAGGGGTGTGGATAGGAGTTGAGGCAGTCAGGGGACAGGGAGCAGGGGGGGTTGGAGAGGGGGTGGGGTCCCGGGGGGGGCAGGGGGTCCCAGGTGGTGGTGGTGGTCAGGGGACAAGGAGCGGGGGGGTTGGATGTGTCAGGGGTTCTGAGGGCAGCAGTCAGGGGGCGGGAAGGGGCCAGGCAGTTTGGGGAGACATAGCCTTCCTTACCCAGCCCTCCATACAGTTTCGCAACCCCGATGTGGCCCTCGGGCCAAAAAGTTTGCCCACCCCTGTGCTAGATTCTTCTAAACCAGTCAATAAGTTGCCTACAGTCATAATTTATAACCATCTATAACACCTTTTACTGATGTGCTTCTCTCAATAATATATACTACTCATGTCTGTAACATGCTTATAACATCTATCAATCATTCATTAACTCTTTATAAACCATCTATAAATGGAATCTTAATATAAAGTGTGACCAAATCATTTCTCTCCCACGGCAGAACTACCAGGGCTTTTTAGACCTCTGTTACCCTTTTAGGGGTAAAAGTTTAGTGGTGAATGGAATGAGTCTCAAGACAACTGGACAAAAGAGAGTCTGCTGGTGCTTTTAGCATCTACCCCTGACCATAGGTGCCGACTCCGTGGGTGCTCTGGGGCTGGAGCACCCACGGGGAAAAATTGGTGGGTGCTCAGCACTCACCGGCAGCTCCCCGCCGCGCACCCAACTAACCTCTGCACCTCCAGTCTCAGCGAGATGCAAAGCAGCAGCCGCCAGCCGCTTTTCTTGGCTCCCTCCAGCTGGTCGGCAAGGCGGAGGCGGAGCCAGGCCCTCCGCCTCCTCCCCATACCCCTCCCTCCCCCAACCAGCTGGAGGGAGCCAGGAAAAGCGGCGGGCTGCCTTCGCGTCTGGCTTGGGTGCTCTGCTGCTTCCCCCTCCTCCCCAGCTTGCAAGCCGGGGGGCGGGTGGGATGCAGCGCACCAGGGGAGGAGGCAGTGCCGGGATTTGGGGAAGGGGTGGGGCTGGGGGTGGAGTGGGGGGGGGGGCGGGGGCGCGAGCGCCGACCAGCGCCGACAAAAGTCGGCGCCTATGCCCCTGACAAAGTGACAGGTGCAGAACGAGAAAATCTGGTTGTCTCTATTTGTGGATCTGAAGAACATGATTAATATTAACATTAATTTTAAATTCTAGTGGTCAAAGAGATACCTGAAAGTATTTATAATATGCATAGTCTACTACAGTTCCCACTGCAGTTCTTCTCCCTTGGCTAAGAGTAATTGGCATTAACATATCTGCACCAGCCTCAATTAGTTTATCAATCTGGAGAAAGAAAAACAAAATGCAAAACAACAAAATTGAAAAACATTATAAAAGGCAGGACATTCAATCAAATTGTGATCTCCTGTTATAATTAAACTGAAAGGACTGATCACCAGTCCCTGGTCTCTACTTGCGCAAATGCAACTCTGTAAGAACACAACTGAGTGCATGCTTTATTCACATAAACCCCTGGGTGTGCAGGTGAAAGACTCTAATGATGAAGTTTTCACATGCCCAGAAGGGTTTTGCATGAGAAAATTCCAACACCCATGTAGGCAATCATGGCCCTGATTTTCAGGGATATCAATTTCACCCAATCGCCACTTCTGTTCAGGCATCTATGGAAATATTTTTTCATTCTCATTGTTTATCTGTAATCCTCAAAGTTACAATATTTTATATCAGGCAGAACCCACAGTAAAATATATACATTTCCAGACATGCTGATCAGGACTGTACAAAGAATATGGCTTGCATTAGTCTCGTATGAAATGCAAGGGATTCAGAGGAGCCCACAATTCATCTGTTCCTGCATTTTTATTGCCCACCATATCCTGCTTGTGATATGACAACTGGCTGCTGTAAAAATGATTATGGTGTCAAACAATTATGATTGCAAGAGCAGCAGACATCAGAAAGGTGGAATTCCTGCTAGAGAACAAGGGATAAGAAATACAGTGAATGGCACACAGAATTCTACTTATGTAGTTGTAGATTTGTGTTGCGTTTCAAGGAGCGTCAGCGAGGATGAGTCACTTCCCAAATTCTTGTTTTATTTGGTTAGCTTCCCCTTGTTTTCCCCCTCCACCTTAGAAAGCACAAAAAGAAATAATCAAAGGACAAAACTAACCTCCTTCCCTAAGGCCTTGTCTACATTGGGAATTTGCTCCAAGCAGTGATTTGCACCATTTGATTTTACTCTGCTTGAAACTGGCATAAACTTAACTGGTGCAGATTGTGGCTGCCTTCCCCTAACTCTGGGTTTGCACTGGCTATGCTGTTGGCTAGAACTTGAGAAAATCCCCGAGGTAGATAAGGCCTAACAGTCTCCTGGGCCTTGTCCACACTGGGAAAATGCATCCAGTCAACTAATATGATTTTAGTGACAGTATTAAACACAATTTTTACCCTAACGTGAGGTAAGTAATGATAGCTGCACTTAAAAATATGATAGTTACTTGCAGTGAACTCTGGATGTGGGCGGGGACCCAAGGTTAACCACAATCACCTACCATAATTCAAACATGACTTGCCCCTGTGTACAGTAGGCAAGTGACTCCATGCTAGTTAAAACATGTTAATATGTTTTCCAACACAGTTCGTTTTCCCAGCACAAACTCAGATACAGAAACAAAAGGAATTGGCAGTTGAATCACTGAGTTACTAAGAAAAAAACCTGCATCACTGAAGGTTATTAGGAAAGACAACTGAATCACAAAGAAGAACCAGCATTCGAAACACCTGCTGAAAAAATTAATTAGAAAAGTCAAAAACAACATATGAAGCGACAAAGAGTCCTGTGGCACCTTAAGGACTAACAGACGTATTGGAGCATAAGCTTTCGTGGGTGAATACCCACTTCTTCAGATGCATGCACTCTTTGTCGCTTCTACAGATCCAGACTAACACGGCTACCCCTCTGATACTTAAAAACAACATATGTTTTCTTACCAATAAAAACCTGTTTGCTATGGTCCTCTTCTGTTCATATGTAGTATTGACAGCAGCACAAAGGGCACTACCTATATCGTTGCTTAATGGAAGATTGGGGTCAGCTCCATACGCTAAGAGTTCAGTCACTGCCTGCAAACAGACATAGTTAAATATGAGAAATCAATGAATGATGATGTCATCTTAGACAGTTTTACAGCAGGACTGTGAGCTCCAAAATGTACAATGATATCTGTGTCAATACTTTACAGTGTTTAAAATAATATACCAGGAATGCACGCTAGTATTTTTCAGTAACTTAAAGGCATAAAGTAATAACATCTAACTATTGGTCTATGAGAATAATTTTTGCACTTGCTTTGTATTGCATTTTTAGCACGATAAAAATCATAGATCCATACTGAACAACCATGTGTCAACTGCTTCATAGTGTAGTGTTAAAAAAGTCATCTGCAGTTATGCTTTTCTAAACTACAAAGCCTGTGCACTACCAGAAAAACAGAATGGCACAGGCTGTACATTTGTGGCCTGTTGGGCCATTACTGCACCAGACAAGTTCATAAAACTCCACGACTTAGATTTCAGATGTTTCAAACATGAGACTGAATTCTGTTATTTTAACCCAAACAGCAGCCGTTACTAGCCCAGAACAGAAGCTCTTTCTAAGCCAAAGGAGTCTAATAGGCCCCTTCTATTCAACTATTTTCTCTTTAGTGATCAGTGCAAGACTCCCACAAACCCATTCTCTGACAATCAAAGGTGTCTTTAGAAAAACCTGGGTCAGACTCTCTATCCATGGGCTTTGGTACCCTGCATGGACTGGGAGACCAGGGATACTATACCTTGAGCTGAATGAGGCCAGTTAATTAGGCGTGATTTTTGCTGAATTCATGTTATCTATTGCTTAACACCTCCCTCTCTGTCTTCTAAGTGGTTATAAATACTGCTTTATCAATCGGCCTAGCAGTGTATTGTAATTAAACCTGTTGCTCCATGATTCCCTGGATCGCCTAATTTCCTTTTATTTAAAGAGGGGAATGCCATGCCAAAATAAAAATAATAAAAATAAAAGGTCCCTTGTGTTCAAAAGGAGCTTCACCAGTGTCAATGGGGCTCCATGCAAGCACAGGAATCTGTTCACCCAAAGCCAACTGCAGGACTGAGGCCTAGGTTAGTTCTTTTCTAATCTTCTGGGATTTCAACTGTTCTCCTTGGATTCTCAAACAAACATACAGCTCCCTCAAAAGTCAGTGCCTCCAATACTACTTTCCCTCCCTGAGAACTCAACTACATTGTACAGAGTAGTACTGCATTTGGATTTACATTTACTAGGCTAACAAGTAATGAAAAATACTGCCCACATGCAATGTGGGTGAGTTAATACTGCTATTATTAATGTATTTAGCACTGTAGATTAACCAGTTGTAAAGCACTGTGCACAATGTGCCAAAGAACTGGAGTCCAGATCCAAGAGCTCTCTAGGTCATTAAATGATCCTTAGCATCACAGCTAACAAGCGAGCACCAAGTGGACTCAGTATAATATTAACCAAGACTATAATTACAGTATAAACAAGTTCTATATAGACAATCAATATGTGGCCATTCTACTTGGAAATAGCTAAAGGATGCTAACAAAGTCAAATACTTTTCAGTAGTTTCCTTTGCATTACTTTGTGCATTTAATTAAAAAAAAAATTCAAGTCAGGCAAAGTAATCTTCTTCAGATGAGAATTTCCTACATTGTGCTTCAGGACTAACTTTTTCTTAATATAAAAAAGGGCTAATCAAGAGATCTCTATAACACAGTAAAACCCAAATTCATTCCTTTCATGAAGTTATTCAAAACTTTATATTAAAATCTAAAAACCTTCCCTTTTCGTTTTATTGCAACAGTTTCTTTTATTAAGCGAGAAAATAAGGAGAAACGACCCCATTGGTGTACACCTGGAGCAATGGTGGGATTTTTTAAGTATTGCCCTATTGTCTTTATTAAATGCAAAAATTTATACATGTGCACTTTAAGGAGAGCAGATTTTAGTAGTACTAGTGCGATACTTACAAAATCACATTCAGACCCCCAGTGAATCTGCTAGACTAGATTCTGGAGGCACAAAAGTCCCATAGCGTGGGCAATTATAATTGAATGTGTATTCTAATGATCCCAGGTTCAAACACACACTCATAGAAGCAGATAAGGAGGATCCAGGTCAAGAGGAATCATCTATACAGTGGCTGAAATGTTCTCTCTTAAGCAGTTCTTAAAAGTGTTTATTTCCAAAGCAATTAATGCCTGGATAGAGCATCTATATGGAAATGTTATAAAGGGCATGCTCAGAACAGCATTTTGAGTTGTTAGTAGTTTTGATCACTTCAAACCAAACTGTTTTAAATAGGAACTAGATTACTGGATCAGACCAGTGAGCCATCTATTCCAATGTCAAGTCTCTGATAGTGGCCAGCATTAGATGCGTCAGAAGGTACAAGTAGTAACTTGGTAGACAGTTACATAATGTTTGTAGAGGAAGATTCTTCCTAATCCCATCAGTTAGTGCTTGACTTAAACCCAAAAGTATGATGGTTTATGTTCTTTGTAATATATTTTCGGGGTATCCTACAGTGTAAGTGGATGTTCTCATGATCCATATATAGATATTGCTCTTTGAATCCTGCTAAGCTCTTAGCCACCAATCCATAAAGAGAAATCCCTGTTTAATACAGTGGAAAACTCAGGTTATGTCCATAGTTTTGAAAGAAAAGTAAATTTAGATACTTTCATTGGAAATAAACATGGGTCACTCCAACACACAAGCCATCCTGGCTCCTATCGGGGAAGGAACCAAAGCAAAAATTAACCAAGTAAAGAAAGAAAGAAGGAATTGATGATGCTCACCAAGTCATTCCCACTGGCAATTGCCAGGGAAAGTGGTGAATGGCCACTCCACAAGGTGTTAGGATTTGCCTTATGAGTTAAGAGGAGGTGGACAACATCTCTGACATGCTGGGTAGGGGGGAAAAGGTAGAATTAGATCATAAAAAATAAAATCAAGACATTAAGCTTATGAAAAACAACAGCATTAAACACTTGCTATAAACACATACAAGTATTACATAGAAAAACAACATTAAAAAAGAACATTATTAAGGTTGCTTCTTTAACCCTCAAAAGTTGGGAACTGTCAAAATTAAGGTTGTATGTGCAACCTTAACTGGGGCCCCTTGTGCATACACATTAAAATTCAGTCTTTATTTACATGATTACATACTATTTTTATCACAGGACCACAGCCTCATTCAGTGCATATGAAGGACATGCGGTATAGATGAATTAGGGTTATGTAGTGAAGGAGACTGTTGTCTGTAAGACCCCTGCCTCTTTTGTTGCAGAAATTGGAAGGTGTGTAGTGAAAGAGGCAGAGGATTGCAAGAAGAGAGAGGAGGGTCTCAAGATTAAGGCAGCTGAATGCTGCCCTGGAGAACTGGATTCTACCCCATCTCTGCATAAGGTTCCTATGTGATGCTGGGCAAGTGACACAAGCCAAACTTTTCACAGGTGGTCACTAAGTGAGTATTCTTCATTTTCCGGGTGCCTGACTTGAGAGCGTGAGGTCTATTTGCAGAAGTGCTGAGCACTCAAAGCTGCAACTGAAGTCAACAGGAGCTGTGCTCTCCACGTATGGCGTGCTGTATAAACCTAAATGCTCTGAAAAATCAGGTCCTAGTCATCTTAAATTGGGCACCGAAAATTAACGGATACTTTTGACTTTAATCTCTCTGTGCCTCAGTTCACCATCTCTAAAATGGGCTAATATACCTCATCTCACAGGGGTGTTGTGAAACTAACTTCATTAATGTTTGTGAAGCACTCAAATATTATAGTGATAAGCATCACAGAAAGTCCCATGAGGAAATTAATACTTCAGTCATCACAGCAGGGTTTGAAGACTGTGCACTAAGTAAGGCCTGGGGCCATAGACCGAATGAGGAGAAAAATTACTGAATAGCAACTTGCTAAGAAAACATTGTCCATTCTGTACACTTAATGAAGCAGGGGTCCTGTGGAAAAAATAGAATGTGATCATGTAATTAAAGACTGGTTGCACGGGCAACCTTAATTCTGACATTTCCTAATTTTTGAGTGCTTGAGAATACAACATTAATAATGGTCTTTTAATGATCTTGTGTGTGTATAATTCTAGCTTTTTAATAAAACACGATGAAAACAGAAATTCCATCCGGTGGCTGCACAGGGACCCCCACATGTATCATCAGCAGAGTTGGGACCTTTAGATCCACCACACAGACCGCTGCCACTTTAGCTAATGGAATAACTACTGATAGCAGCAGGAGATTGTAATTCTCTACGTGGACCAGCACTACACGAGTATGGGACACTTTGCAAGTGGGTTCCCTAAATATTTGGTGGGGTTCAGGGATCTTGGTTCCATCCCAGGCTCTGGAGAGGAGTGTGCTCTCTAGTGGGCACAGGCCCTTCCGCTCATTCCCACCAAGCATGACCCTTTCTGCCCCATCCCCTCTAACCTGCCCCTGTCCTGTCTCTTTGCCCCAATATTCTCATTCCAGTCCCAGACTCCTTCCCCAGCAAGTCTTAGTTTCACTGTTCTGATTTCCCTGACCCAGTGTTCCCATCATTCCTTGCACAGCATTCCCAGTTCTCCCTTCAATCACCAGACGCCTCATTTCACCTGACTCTCCCCACTCCCCCAGTCTCTAGGCACTCCCAGTCAAATTTCTAAGCACGGAATTGCTAGAGCTTTTCAAAGAAAAACCGCCAGAATTTTTTAACGTGGGCAAAACCCACTTATTTTTCCCTAGCCTCATTTTCAGAAAAACATGAACCATTTTGGCTGAAATAGTCCACGAAAAAGGCAGACACTTGGCAAAGTTATGAGCATCTTAAGACAGGGTCTTATGATTGGAAATGTTGGTCAACCTTAGTAAAAGGCAGTGCTACCAGCCCCACCTGCAAAAAAGATAAGCACACACATATACATGAAAAAACCTAACAGCCCCCAATTTGAATCACATTTTCCAGAATAGTTCCCCACGTAGCCAAGAATTTTTAACCTATACCAAGGAATCTTACACGACGATATAAATCCTTGAATGCAGGAGTTGACTGTGTAAATGCAAAAGGGAGCTCTACAATACGAATTGTAACTTTTAAATACTCAATAACTTCAAAACAACTTTAGGATAAAAACAGATTGAAATTCCTGGAAACTAAGATCTACAGTAATTAAAATTCTTAATTATGTATGATTTTGAGAGAGGACTGAGAGGTAAGGTTAGCTTATTGACTTTTTATTTGTACGTAAAGCCAACCATAAAAAACCTGCGAAGTAAGAAATGCATGTCAGCAAAGCAATCAACTCCTGAAAGGACACAATGTATTGAACGTAACGCATCCTGGCATAGTAAATGGGACTTTTTCACATTTGTTAAATTGCATAGGGCCAGTCATCAAATGTAATTAAGAAGAAGATAACAGAAACCTTTACACCGTTGCTATTTAGAGTCCGTTTTAAGGCAAGGCATTAAAAAGAGGTTGAAAGTCAAAGAATGAAGCTACGTGAAAGAATCCCAATATGTAGAACCACAAGATCAAAGCAGCGGGATAGAATATCAGAGGAAGAAAATGGGATATAGTAAGTGACAATGTATAAACGGAAATCAATTAGTTATGGCTTGACTTTTGGGGAAGGCAGGGTTGAGGGGGGGTTCTAATTAAAAACTTGTTTACTGTATTGGAGCTCTGATAAAATGTTTGTGCTAGACAGACCAAAAAAATAAACCAAGCAGAGTTCAAAAGACCCTCAGGCAATCTACCAGGCTAAACACTGCCATTGATTCAGGACACACCTACAATCACCTCACACAAAACAAGTATTAAAATAACGTCCCTGCCTCAAAGTGTTCACAATGCGGAATTTGGCCACGACAGGAGGAAAAGAACAAAAAGTGGCTGGGTCAGGAAGGGCAGTTCTATAAACCACATGGCACAGTAGTTCAGTTAGAGCACGCACGCATAATAATAGAGGGTTTTTAACGTACTCATTTAGTTCATTTCTTGTTGGGCCACCAGAGCAGCTACACTTGTGGCTGGCCACCCATAGCTAAACTCCCCAGAGCAGCCAAGATCACACAGACTAAAGCATCAGACCCTTCCCATAAAAGAGATGAGAGTTTTATTTCTTCCACAGAAGCCACATTAAATCAGATTCTACGGAGGATTCCCCAGTAGGGTAAGATACGTCATTTGAGGATTGGGAATTACGTGCATTCTACAGGAGCAAAACCACAGCCTAGAGGAGGGACATTCTTACAGTTTCGTTGTGTTCCTACCTTGGGGTTATCCTCTCTCTCACAGGCAATATGCAAAGGAGTCCTCCCACCTTCCTCTGGGACAAGACTAGAAGATGAGTAGTATTCGCTAGGAGGTCCGGTTTCATTATTAAGTTTCATGGCAATAATAACCGGTGATTCGGCAGGCTCATTCTGAATGTAAAGAAGTCAGAAGAAACAGATACGCACACTTTCAGTATTGCTTACAGATAAGCTAATAGAAAATACATTGGTCCAGGAATCCACTAGTCTGGACATTATCCACTTGTCTGGATTTGCTCATTACACCACAGTAGACACAGCATAAGCAACCCCCACCCTTCCCATTTCCTTCTTTAGATTCAGGCTTCATCTGCTGGACTGCTGCAGCACTACATCCTGAAAAACATAAAACCCACTGTAGGCCAGTAGCATTAAGATACCTTTCATTCTAACATCTACAAACATTGATATACACAGAGGGGCTTCCTACCCCAATGAATGCATTCCATTTTGAGAAATAAAAGTTATATGACAGGAGACTAACTTTCTTTCTCCTATATATGGGGCATGCATTGGTCTGGGTGTTACTAGCAAATAAGTAACAGAGGAATCAAATACAAGAGCCACATAAAGCTCTCTAGGAGAAATGAAAGTTGACTTTATTGATTTATTTTTTATATTTTATTTTATTGCATAGTTTAAATCAAGGAGAGCTGAAAGGACCAAATGCTGCATCAGTTCAGGAGAGAAAATGAGTCTTGTAGTGCTTCATAGAATTGCTTCTCAAGTGACTTCATTGAAAAGCTCTGTGATTTTCACCCACAGGCCCTTGCAGAATGTACTTTGACGCTCCCAGGAGGAGTCTTATCAAGCATGGAAAGCATCCAAATAAGTGTTTGATTAGACCCATTAAGAGGCAGAGTAGTACTGCAGTCCTTCAAACATTTTTAAGATTCCAGTGAATTAGGTTCTCCTCCACACTTTGGTCCATTTCACATCCAGATTACGAGGCTGTTTTTTTAATGTTTGAGTTTAGGAGGAAAATAAAGGGAGAGAAATTATTTGGTTTAGGTGGAGCTCAGTGGTTTGGTTTGTTTTTGTTTAGTTTTAGTTTTGTTTTCGTGGCTTTGTACAAAGTCAAGACCAAGCTTAAGAACCATCTTTTTAAAGGAAGAATTCAAGATAGGATTCTTTAAACTGACAGCACCCAGATCGCTCTCCTAACTGACGCAATTGCTATAACAGAAGGAGACAAACAAATATGGCAAGGCCGTCTCTAGAGGATCAAAAAGTAGACTCCCAGAGCCTGCAGTACCAAGGTTCAAGTGCCCCAGTTCCACTGCAAGTCTCTGTAGTGCAACAGCTATGAAGAAACAGGAGATGTGAGGAGAAAACTGACACAAGAAATCTTGTATTAATAACCCTGAGAGTAGAGAATTGAACCTTTAGATAACTCAGCCTTAATCCTTTCCACCCAGGAGAAATCAGTGGTCTCTGGCAAACATTTGAAGCACGGCTAAACTGAGATCTATGTCTTAAGTGAATAAATTCTCCCAGTGCTTTTGTACACGCTGCTTATGGAAGCTTAAGATTTTAACAGAAGGTTAACTGGTTCCTGACGTATCCATGTTGCTGGAGACTTAGACTCTACGGTTCCAGGCTATAAAACCAGCGTGTGAAGTTCAGGGTGACTGAAGGGGTCCAGCTGCAGCAGAGAGTGTTGGAAAAACTAGATGCTTCCAAGGTTTGTAGACTATCATTGCTATGAGCCAAGGGAACTGCAGTCTGGTTAGAATTACAAATGCTCTGTCTAATCCTATTTCCCTCAAACCATTTTGGCAATTAGAGGAGATGGGGAAGCTTTACATGAGTACATCTGCCCACAGGTAGAGGTATTTTCTGTGCTCATGGATTCCATTGACAAGAGTAAAATAATGGTATCTTCCTGCTTTCAAATAGCAAAAAAATCTAGCTGTGTGTCAACCAAGCCACACAACCATGCCCTAGGCATATGTTGCTCCAGTAGACAGGCCTCGCTTCCACAGGAGTGGAGAGATTCTGGTGACCTTATGGTTTAGACCTGTGCCCTATGCTCCTACCTACCGGTGTGCATATATCACCATTGCCCATTTGACCTCTCCAAGAGGAATATGAAGATGCTGCTGGGAAATGTTTGAAGAAGGACTTCAGTGACAACACCATCAGATTTGGAGGCACTATCAGTCCTCAGTTTTTGTCCTCTGGTCAGGAAGAAGAATGGATGGATTTAGGGGTGCTGCACTACACTGGGTTTGTATGTGCTCAGTGCTACTATGAGTAAATACTGCAGACACTTGAAAGCAAGCAGCTGAGCAGAAGGATTAAATCTGTGATTTTAGAAGTGAGAATAATGGGAGTATTACCAGTTGAGGTATCTTAAAAAAATCAGATCAGAGATGAATAAATGCAGAAATGATGCCAGGTGTTTTTTTGTATTTTTGGTTAATTAGGAATCAGGTTAGCACAAGTTACTGGACTATGTAGAAAGGAGTTTCCTTTAAGTAAGTTTTCAGCAGCAAGTCATCCAGGTAACACTGGTGTGAATGTACTCTTTCTTCATCTGGCCTATCAAGATCGTATCAGCTTGGAGAACGTTATAGGATGATATTCCAAATCACGTAGACATGAATGGACAACTGCTTCCTATTAACTAAACAGGAAAATGGTGGCAACCACATCTCATGGGGAAGGATAAGATTCTTGAGATCTACTAAGAACAATGTGGAATATTTTCTCTTCCAAATCTCCATTCCGTTACAGATATAGACTGAACAAGGATAGAATCTGCCTGTCTTCTACGGACTGCCAGCAACCCAAGAAGACACATGGATCAGGTTCCAGAGATGGCACTGGGATTATGGCTCCTGTGATTCAAGGAATTTATTTCTTTGTTTTTACTATAACTTCAGCAGCCGAGAGGCTAGCAGGAAAAGAAGCAAATTCTCTAAGGTGCTCCTTTTTGTCCTATAGAATGCTCCTGTCTAGATGGGTTTCCCAGAGGAGAAGGGGAAACGTTCAGGTTTCTCCTTGCTCTTAAGGATTTCTAAACCAACAAAAGTACATTGTGTTGACCTCTGTCCTGCAGAGTTGAAAAAATACTTCCCAACTCCAAAAGAACAAAATGGCCAGATTGACTAACAGCCCTGGCAAGCTGGTGGTATGAACTCACAGGCCAGTATCTGCTGTATTGCTCTGTGGAGAGCTACAGGTAGGCCCGTTAAGATAGCAGGGGAAATTCAGTCACTGCAAAGCACACAAAGAGGAACCAGAGGAAAGAATTCAGGCTTGCTTTGCCTGCAGCTCCCAGCTATTGGATGGTCTGCTGGGACACAAAAGATGGCAGTAGGGGATAGGCCAGTGGTTCTCAACTGAGGTACATATACCCCATGGCGTACGCAGAGGTCTTCCAGGGGCTACATTAACTCATCTAGACATTTACCTACTTTTACAACAGGCTACATAAAAAGCACAGGCAAAGTCAGTACAAACTAAAATTTCATGCAGACAATGACTTGTTTATACTGCTCTATATACTGAAATGTAAGTACAATGTTTATATTCTAATTGATTTATAATTATATGGTAAAAATGGG
The DNA here is from genome assembly GCA_033296515.1 of Macrochelys suwanniensis. Lineage (NCBI taxonomy): Eukaryota > Metazoa > Chordata > Testudines > Chelydridae > Macrochelys > Macrochelys suwanniensis. The sequence goes on from CM065783.1 coordinate 43,783,219, forward strand.
AAAGTCAGCAATTTTTCAGTAATAGTGTGGCTGTGACACTTTGTATTTTATGTCCGATTTTGTAAGCAAGTAGTTTTTAAGTGAGCTGAAACTTGGGGGTATGCAAGACAAATCAGACTCCTGAAAGGGGTACAGTAGTCTGGAAAGGTTAAGAGCCACTGGGATGGGCCACTCTTCTGCACTGCTGAGAGAAGCCAGTAGAAGGTGTGACAGAATGGCAGGCTGGGGTAGTCTGCACTGACACACCCACATGGTGGCAGTTTGTTCACCGCAGTATGAACACAAATAGCTGGCAGTATGAGTGAGTTCACTTGCTGCATTGCTGAGGAAAGCCAGAGCAAGATGTGCTGAAATAATGGTCTGGGCTAGGCCACTGGGACACAGATTGGGAAGGAGTCAAAGGGAATGGATATTCAGTGCATAGGGTGCTCAGGATGACCTACCAGGAAGGTCAATGGATTCCCAATTACTGGAACTTAAATGTATTTTAAGTTGTCAACAATTTGAGAAAGAAACCCCCCCACGTACACTAAAGCACTGTACTGTGGACAGCTGTACATCTTAGGCTTTGTTTGCACTAGAAAAGCTTTGCCAGTAAACCTTCCTAGTGCTCATACCAGCAAAAGAGTGCTTCTGCTACCCTAGCGTATAACGTTTCCCTGAATGAAATAAGCTGAGCCATCGAAAGCACTTTTTTGCCGATATTAACAAACTCACACTAGGGCTTCCACCTGTATAAAAGTTTTGTTCAAAAACAAAATCACACCCCTAATCAACACTGATATACTGGCAAAAGCTTCTAGTGCAGATCTGGTCTAATGCTGCTCTGGATTCAAGAGGAAGGAAGAAACGATTAAGCTGCCTCCATTGTGCTGGAACAAGCAGATTCAGCCCACAAAGATGTTTCTTTCTGAGGAACAGTGATTATAGGCTCAATACTACAGTTGTACATCACCTACATCTATTCAATTGTTTGTAGCAGACTTCTAGCCTGTGCTTAACATGCATCAGGATTCTACAAAAGTGTCTGGTACCTCAAATCATAAATAAGTGTTGTTGTAACTCTCTATGTATGTCAGTGATATGCCAGGTTTTTTCAGAGGAAGTGCAATTATTCCAACAGTGCGCAGAGGTTTCAATCCAACAAGCACGCAACCAGTTCCCTGCTCAGATCTCCCACAGCCCACACCTAAACAGTTGGAAGAGGATGAAGTAATGATGCAGCATACCCAGTCTGGTGCATACACATCATCTTCATCTCCTGCCCTTGCATCGGGATCTGTAGCTGAATGAAGGATTAATTCCGTTATCTTGACCCCTTCTTCACCAGGAATGGCCACAGCAATATGAAGAGGCATTAAACCTCCCAGCTGAAAAATAAACTTGGCATTAAGACTCTTTTGTCTATCACAAGTAACTTCTAAAAACTAAGGTACTGGATATTTTTCCAATATCAATCCTAGGGCCCCATCTACGTTAGCCTGGAAATAGAGTTAAAGGATTGTGTTTATGGTCAGTTTAAATGCTGTTTGGCTTAATACTCCCCAGCATCCATTTAACCCTAAACCCACTGCAATCACGAATATTCCTGGCATGACAGCCACTGGCCAGCCAAAACAGAATATGATACAGTATTAAAACCACTCTTACGTCACTAGTCTGCACCCATATAAGATGCAAAAGGGAAGAGAGCCTATTTCTGGCCCCCGACTCATAAACCAGTACACACTGATGAGTCACATGCATTGTCTTGTGAAACACTGTTTGGAAGTCTGCTGAGCAATCCCAGCGTGGTGTCAGGTTCCATAAACACAGGAACCTCAACACCTGCTGGTGCTACTCCCGCTGGGGCTCTACTCTGAATCATTTAAGTTCTCTTGAACTGAGTCTACATTGGACTTCCAGGAAGCAATGGAGAAAGCCAGGAGAGCCTTCAGGCCCTCTGTCTGACACCTGTGAGTAAATCTCACAGCACAACCAGGCAAGACAGGCATGGCTGCCGAATCCTGAGACAGCCTGCTGGGCTGCTGCTTCTCCAGACCCTCAGGGTACAAAAGGGATAGAGGAAGGACAGCTTTCACTGGTGCCAGGGCAGAGAGGTACCCAAAGCCCCCAGCAGGAGCTACAGGGCAGGCTTCAAACTGGAAATAATGATACTGACCTCCTATGTAAAGTGCTTTGAAACCTACCGAAGAAAAGCACTACATAAAAGAGTTAGCTATTATTACACTATTATCCACAGACTCCAAACAAAATAAGATGGAACTTTAAAACTGAAGTACCGACAGCTAATGCACTAGGAGGCAAAACAGGACACTCTGTAGTGAAGTGTATATTTGAGGTGAGATGACTATGTCCAGGTAGAGCCTGTCAAGCTAAAATGCCAGGGGAACGTCTTCACTGACTACAGTCAGAAAGCGATAGGAAGATGGAATATAAAGGAGGCAGCCACATTTCAGCGTGGGAGCTAGCGTAAGATGCCTTCTGCTGAAACAGTTGGTATGTAACTTTGAGCCTGGGCCATATGCAGGCACACTCACCAAGTGCAGAGATCTAGCACGAACTGTATTTTTAGAGAACAGACTACGAATGCACGACATGCTGACCACTCAAGAGTCATTTCCCAAGTAAAGAGAAATGCTAGAACTAAAAGCAGAATAAATATTGGGAAATAATGTTGACTTTTGAAATACTCTCAGCTTTAGTACCCTGGGTAAGCATTATGTCAGCAGGGAAACACACACATAGAACTAGACCTTCATTAGAGTAAGGACTTTTTTTTAAAAAAAGCTAAATGATTTTAATAGGATAGTTTTTTTGAATTACTCCTTTGGCATTGCAAAGCTGAATAAGGCAGTCGAACTGTAATTAGAATTATGACACTTTACAACTGGGCATTAATGTTGTATCACTGATCACTCTAGAATATTACATTTGGTTGTTATTAGTAATTATTATCCATTACCCTGGATGGAAGTCGTATGTCAGTCCTTGCTCCGGCTGCCAATAGTAGTTTCACTGCTCTTACGTCCGCAGCTTTAACAGCAAAGAATAGGACATACAGAGGGGTCCGGCAAACATTGGGGTCTGCACCTCTGCGGAGAAGTAGTTTGACCGTGGTCCATCTCTTTCGGTGTCTAAAGTCAATATGGCAAATACCAGAATAAGCTGTCAATAACTCTCAAAAAAACCACTAAGGGACATATTTCTAAACACTGGGTCTTGAGCCAACTCGGGCTCAGGGGCTGTTTAATTGCAATGTAGACGTTCGGGCTTGGGCTGGTGCCAGGGTTCTAGGATGCTGTGAGGCAGGTGCGCAAACTGGTACTTGGGCCCAGGGAGAGACTGTCTGCTGTACCACTCCTTGTGAGATTGTAATGTGCACCACACAGCAATGCTATGCCATGCAGAGGGTGTGGTGGTAACATGGCCTCTCTTATACCAGCCCCTTTCAGCACTGTTGAATCCCAGGGGACACTAGCAAGGAGCAGACCTCATACAAGGGAGACCCCAGAGACTACAAATGTAGAAGATCCCTGCATGGGAGTGGACAAGTGAGGTAAGGGAAGGTTACTTGCATCTTCCACACTTTGCACATGTGAGCCATAATCTGGCCTATACGTGTTTGCCCTAAAAAACTGCAGGACTAATGTTTCCCAATCAGCAGATCCCGACCCACCAGTGGGTTGCAGGAAGGGTCTAGAAGGGTTGCAGGCCTGGTGCAGAGGGGAGGCCCTGGGATGGGTGAGTGGGGAGGGTCTGAAGACCAAGCCCAGCCCACACTCACCCAGCAGCAGCAGCTCCTTTCCCTCAGGGCTCGGCCCAGCTCCTCACTCTGGGTGTTGTGATCTGGCACCCAGGGTCACAGAGTCACTCACTCAAATTTGGCCCGGCCACCCCCCCCGCCCATCATGACAGAGGGGCAGCTGGGCCAAACTTGAGTTGTGCTGCAACCCCAACCCTTGTTCTCCAACCAAGTGCCTTACAGGGCCTCCCGTTCGCACAGGGCCAGGAAGAGGGCTGCAGTGCCAGGATGAAGGATGATACTGGAGGTGGTCAGTGCACCTCGGCAGGGCAAGGGCAGAGAGAGGGAGGAGAAGGATGCTGGCCTGTGATTTTGGGGGCTTCTCCCCCCATGAATCTGGGCCCTACACACGCATCCAGTTGGTCTGTGTGTTCATCTGGCCCTGGCAACATATCCAGATTTTTTTTAAATGGGTGCCAGGTTGTGACAGCAATACTCAATATACCACAGGCTGGTTTTGCATAATACAGAAATGTTTTTATGAAGTTAATATAGAATTACTATTACTGTTGCACAGTACAGGATTTTTAAAACAGTTTCTTTTCTCACACACACACACACACACACACACACACACACACACACACACACACACACACACACACAGTATATATGTAATGCTGAGTCACAAAAAAAGACAAAATGGTGAGTCATCTTATTAAAAGGGTTTTAAGGAGTGAAATTCAGGCCTTCTCCCTGTCAGGTAAGGACCCATGGAATGCCCCTTGATCAGGCATGCCTGGTTGATCTATCCCAAATGCAGTGTTGTTCTTCCCCACAAACATGTAAAACAACACTTGTTACTTTCTCTGTGCAACAGGGTTCAGCAGAGCTTGTCTAACCTTTCCAGAACACAGAGCCAGTGGTTTTTCTGAGCAGCACTTACTCAGATATTGAGAACGCCATTTTTCTCATGGTGCCTTCAGCCCCACCATGTCCATTGACGCAGGCATAGGAGGGTACTCTCAGAAAACACTGGCTGAGGGCTTCTGCACTCTGCTGCAAAGCTTTTAGAGAAACCTTGATCCCATAGTTGAAAACAGTAAGGTCCGACTCAAAGTTGGTTTCAGTGCTGGAGCCAGTCCTCTTTTCTAAACTTGCACGGTCTGTTTCAGCCAATGCGTTGCTATCATCAGAAACGGACTGTGCCTTTTCCCCGGACATAGGCAGTACCACGGCTGACTGACGAATAGGGCCGGTTAAGCATTTCTGTTTTTCTGGTGCCAATGGAAGTGGTGCAGATCCATCTTCCGACTGCTCATCCTTATTTAAAGTTTAAAACAAATTAAAATGACAAAAATGAAGAAAATATGGAAAAGCCTTTCTTCAACAATGAGAATCATCATATCAACATCAGTGCTGGACATCATCAATATGCATGTATACAATAGTACTGGAATTTGGTATATTACAGCTGAGTTAAGGCAGAACATCATTTTACTCTGTCTTAATCCACCATTCACGGGAAACATTTTGAACACTCTGTGTGTTTGGTTTTTTAGCCTCCATTGTCAATAAAACCCTCTCAGGAGCTTTCAAATCTCAACCGGTACTCCCTCACTTGATAAAAGCTCCAACACAGAAGGGGACATTTCTTGATTTTCAATTTGCACATCAGTGCAAAAACTAATGAAGACCTGAACCTAACGCTAAAGCTAGAATCTGAAAGAGTTACATTGAAGTTTTCTAGGTTTGTGCTGAGTTCTGAGAGAGGAATAGAGAAGTGTACATTTTTTTCCATCTCCCTTTCTTGCAGCAGCTAAGAGACTTTTGAAGTTAATGGGTATCAGGTGCTTAATCTGTCTAGGCACTTCTGTAAATTATTATTATTAATTATTTGTATTACCATAATGTCTAGGACTCCCACTCATGGGCCACAACCCCCTTGTACTAAGTGTTGTATAAAACACAGAATAAGAGACTGTCCTTGCCCCACTGAGCTTACAAATTTAAGTCCCAGTAGACACCTATCTGTATCTTAAGGCACCTAAATACCTTGGAAAATTTGGCTCAAAGTCTCTGGTACTAATGTGACACATTGACTGCAGGGTAGCCCTGTTATTATTCTGGAGCCTGGTCCTGTGCAGTGCGAGCTATCAATGGAAGTCAATGGCACTCAGCAGCTTGCAGGGTCAAGGGAGGTAAGCAGTTGGAAAAAGTCAAACTGCTGGAACACTCACAGCAACGTAATTTTAAAAAGCAGACCTGTGGCTCATTTGATGACATGGTGAATTCTGATTTCACAGTTATAGATTAATAATGTACTGACCTCATCTTTTTTAAAGTTCCTTTCAGCAATATTAGCCTTAAATGATTCTACTGGGTAATAAAGAATAATGCACATGGATAGCGCTGATAATCCTTCATCGCTGCATTTATTCACATCAGCTCCATTATCAAGAAGAAGATTAATGATGTCGTCATGGTAATTCACCTGTGGAGTAAAACATTTGGATGATTGTTTTACGAGTATGTGTGTATATAATCCAATTTTCGTTTTCTATGTGGAATTAACTGAAATCACAATTGGGTTTAAAGTTAAAACAAAAAGACACTCACTAAAGACAGACTCAAAACACTATTACTGATTTCAGTTGTTTTGCGATTTCACTCTATTTTCTTTTTATGCCAGTACTGAATTTGGTCCATAAATTAACAGTGATCTCAAAATGTTTCTACTGCTTCAAGGTAAGTCTTATAGTTAATGGGGAAGGCTGGCAGAACCAATAAAAAAAACTTTCAAAAGGGGTAAAACTATTTTAGGTGCACCCAATGCAAGGCAGATGTATAATTGCATTTATTCCGGAGTATGGCTTTTAATGGCACAAGCCAAGAATTAGTTGTTGGGTAAGTGATGTAGCTACTACCACAGCAGCAGCATCCGGAGATGTTAAGTGCATCCATTTACCATCAAGATGATAAAGAGGGCAGTCAATGACTGGATGGCATGTTGAGGTACACAAGGGAGCTAAAGAAGCCCCAACAGTAAAGATATAAGTGAAACCGCCCCTGATCACAATGTATCCTGTTATAACAAAGAAGGATCTTTCAGTTCATATGGTTGTTCTGAGGGGCACCTGAGAGCTGATCCAGATAAACTATTTGCCAGGAAATGCACCATTGATCCAAAATATAGTCCCGCATTGCCTGTTGCCGCTGATCCTTAGAAACTTTGTGGCTGATGGACTGTCTGTAATTACACTGAAGTCAATGGAGTTTCACTCACTTGCATCAACTACTAAATCTGACCTCTTAAACTGGAGTAGATACTATTGTTAGGCATTTCAACTTTTCTTACATCAGTGAGCTACCTGAGAAACACACTTCATTTAAATAAAATATTTTTCATGCTGACTTTTAAAAGGCCTAATGTTTTCAGAGAAGACTTAAGTGTTGCAAAGCATACTATAATGAAACTCAGGAATCAAATACAATACTACGTTGTATTAATACAACATTTTGGCAGTGAGGATTTCAAAATCAAAACTGTCAGGAAATTCAAAGTTATTGTTGTCAAAGCAACTAACTCTGCCATGTTGAACACACTGTAAAGAGCAACAGTTTGTGCGCATTAGGTTACATTTGTCCTCAGATGTATGCTCAATTTTGACTTTCTGTGTTACAGTGGACAAATCACTTAATCCCCGTGCCTTCAATACTCTTCCCCCAACATCTACTGTATAGTCACAGGACTGCTGGGGGAAAGAGGACTAATGTCTACAAAATGACTAAAGCCCACGGGATGAGAGGCCTATACAAAAAGAGAAAAACCATAATGTTCTAAATTAATATGAAATTAATTTTCTTGTTCTGGGGACTTAAAAAATTAATTTGATTTTTGCTAGTGATTGTTTTTTAAAAAGGTGTAAGGTGCCCAGAGGGCTAGGCTAGGCCCTGATAAATGTTTAATAAGGAGCCAAATTCTTCCCACAGATAAACTGAAATCATGCATACATCATAACTTCTACCCACAGCCAGACTGTAACCCAACCCCCCCACCCCCAACCCTCAAACAAAACAAACAAACAAAAAACAAATCCCTTCTGGGTTTGAATGCAGCCTGGAACAAGAAAGGGGGGGAAAGGCAGGGGCAGTTTCAGATCCAGGGATTTAAATCCAGCCCAGTGCAACACCCAAATTGGAAGGATTTGTAATTTTAGGCTTGGAGTCATCTTTAATATTACAGAGGGATACATTTTACAGATTTTTTTAGCATGTTGCTCAGCAAGCTCTCTTTCCTTAAAGATGTTTTCTATCGAGTCTCACACATTTACTGTATAACAGAGACAGATGCACTAGCAAAAAAAAAAAAAGGGGGGGGGGCATTCACAGAGGTAAGAGTCACATTTGGGGTCTTACAGCAGCAGCAGCAAGCGCAGTGTATCCATGCTTGTCAGCTACATCTGGATGAGCTAAACTGTCCCTCAGAATCTCATAAATTCTATTGAAGTCTCCTGCTGCTGCCTTCTGAATCAGCTGCTCCGAACCAAACTCTTTGGGGCCCTTGGGTCCAAAGGTGTCTCGGCTTCCATTCAGAATGATGTTGATATCCCAACTGATCTCTGTTTGACAATGCCTCAAACAGAGGAAAGAGAAAAACATTAAACAGCTGGAGAGCCTACATTTAACTTGTATGCTATGCAGCAGATACCTGTTATACCATAGAGCTTTTTTTTTTTTAAAAAGGCACTGATAATAAAGATCATTGCCCGGTAATATGGGAGAAGAGGGATGGCAACCATTTTTAAAAACTATTTCAGACAGTTCAATTTTGCTCCCATCATGGACAGAGCATAAGGGAGTTAAAATGTTCCAAGACCTGTGGTATGGGGGACATTAATAATATTCAGAGAAAGGGGTTAAAAATGTCCAGCTCCAAGAATCTGGATGTTTGCAAGTGAAAATTAAATACCAAACTCTCCAAGGTTGAAAAAGGCCACATGGTGTGCTTAGAAGATTAAAGAAAGCATACACGGCACTCATCTGCATTAAGGACCACATTTCCAAACTGTGCTGCCTCAGCTGAGGCTGCAAAATGTGCACATGCTTGCACTGCTCCTGAAAACATACCTGTGCATGCAGAGTATTTTCGTGTGTAAGAGGGTATTTGCATGTACAAGTACCTCTCCGCATATATAGCTAATGTCAGCTATGTGTGCACTAACAGCTGAAGACACTTTGGAGCATGTTTTTGCATAATCTAGTGGATAGGGCTCTGTCACTTTGCTGTACGACCCTGTAGGATAATGGAGTCCCCAGTCTAGGTTGGGGCTTCTAGGCATTCTATAATGCAAATTCATAATAATTATATTTTTGTAGGTACATACTAGGACCTAAGTCGATGGTATATTTCAAGGAAAGAGGTTTCTTTAGGTTAAGGAAGTGAGAGAGGAACATGCTGTTTGTTTCACAAAACCTCATTTGCAGTTTGTCAAATGAATTTCTCAACTTAGTTGTGGACAGTAGAAATTTTTCTGTGAAGCATGACTTCTGTACCACAATTTGTGCTAAAGATGATCTTTGCAATTGTCTAAAAAGAAAATCCCATATATATCCCAACAGACACAAATCACACACAAAAATCAATAGCTACCTGTATTTATAGATGTGCTTCTGCATTCTAACCATTAAAGGGCTTGTGTTTTTAATAGGCCAAGGTTCTTCATCGTACAACTTTTTGTTGTTCTGAAAATATTGGGAATCAAACTCTTTACGGAAGGTGCGAGTCAGGGGAAGGTGATCTGTATCCGTTGAGTAGATGTACATTTTTTCAGGCAATGTGTAACTATCATCTAAAAGGAGAAGTTTGTAGTTGTAGAAAAACGGGTCCTGTTCCTCATTCAGATCCCAATATGGAATTTCCTCATCAGAAAGATACTCTCTCTGGGAATCAGCATCAAAATAGCTGTAGTGTTCCGGGTAATCCGAGAGACAAAAATGTCCAGGTATTTCAGTACACAGTTTAATTATGTGATTCCTGAGCCACAAGCCAACATCTTGACAGCCATCTGGATAGCTCTGAACTCCTGGTCCAAACCGCTCATCGGCCTTGTATAATCCCTTAGGAGAGCAATAGGTTTACTAGTATTAGAGAAGACATATAGGTCAGACATACTACACAACTTACAGCCTGGCTTCCATTTAAAAGGTGCAAAACCAAATTTCCTTGGTCTGATCTTACTGTTCCAGTGTCAATTGCCTATTGACATTTAGAGCAATCTAAGCACCTGACAAGCTGCTCAACTATTGTATTCACTTTGATTGGTCACACTGGAACTGCACTAATGGCAATGTATGAAACCCATTGGCTGAAGTAAGGTAGGATGGGTGGTTTCACTGAAGGCAATGGAGCTACAGGTTTTAATTAGGACCACTGAGATGCTTTTAGTCACTGTTCAAAGCTTGAGCCGTATGGATATTCTTGTTCTTACAAGCATTTGCAGAAAGTTAATTTCAGTCTTTTGTAGCTTTGTTTGTTTAATCAAGAAACCAAATTTGTTTCATGCGTAAGTGAAATTAGCTTGCAAAGGAAGCAGTTTATGAAGGTTAGGTCATTCAGAAATACTGTTTGATCTGCCACAGAGCTCAGGTATCAAGCCCTCTCTACCAGGGGCGGCTCCAGGCACCAGCGCAGCAAGTGTGTGCCTGGGGCGGCAAGCCGCGGGGTGCAGACTACCAGTCGCTGTGAGGGCGGGAGTCAGGGGGCCTTTGGCGGCATGCCTGCAGAAGGTCCGCCGGTCCCGTGGTTTCGGTGGCAATGTGGCGGCAGACACGCCAAAGGCGTGGGACCAGCAGATCACCCGCAGAAACCCCGACGAATCCGCGGGACCATCGGACCGCCCACAGGCCTGCCGCCAAAAGCCGCCTGACTCCCGTGCTTGGGGTGGCAAAAAAACATAGAGCCGCCCCTGCTCTCTACACACTACTTGCCACGAGCAGTTGTTAGCTCAAATACACTCATAAAAAAGAGACGGTTATTCACCGTAGTAACTGTTGTTCTTCGAGATGTGTTGCTCATATCTATTCCAATTAGGTGTGCGCGTGCGCGGCATGCACAATTGTCGGAAGACTTTTACCCTAGCAACACTCGGTGGGCCGGCTGGCGCCCCCTGGAGTGGCACCGTTGCAGTGCCTGATATATACCCCAGCCGGCCCAGCGCCCTCTCAGTTCCTTCTTGCCGGCTATTCCGACAGTGGGGATGGAGGGCGGGTTTGGAATAGATATGAGCAACACATCTCGAAGAACAACAGTTACTATGGTGAGTAACTGTCTCTTCTTCTTTGAGTGATTGCTCATATGTATTCCAATTAGGTGACTCCCAAGCCTTGCCTAGGAGGTGGGGTCGGATTGTGATACTGCAGAGTGTAGGACCGCTGTTCCAAAGGCAGCGTCCTCCCTGGAATGCTGAACTATGGCATAGTGAGTGGCAAAGGTGTGCACCGATGACCAGGTTGCAGCCCTACATATCTCCTGTATAGGTATGTGCGCCAGGAAGGTGGAGGACGAGGCTTGAGCTCGGGTGGAGTGGGCAGTAGGGTGCGTGGTGGGAACACCAGCCAAGTCATAACACGTCCGGATGCATGACGTGATCTAGGAGGAGATGCGTTGGGAGGAGACCGGGAGGCCCTTCATTCGGTCTGCCACGGCGATGAATAGCTGAGTAGTTTTCCGAAAGGGCTTCGTCCACTCGATGTAGAAGGCGAGGGCCCTACAGACGTCCAAGGAATGGAGTTGCTGCTCCCTTGGAGAGGCATGCGGCTTCGGGTAGAAGACCGGCAGAAAAATGTCCTGGTTAACATGAAAGGCCGACACTACCTTGGGCAGGAAGGCTGAGTGTGGTCGCAGCTGTACCTTGTCCTTGTGGAACACCGTGTAAGGGGGTTCCGAAGTGAGCGCTTTGAGTTCAGATACACACCTTGCCGAGGTGATGGCCACGAGGAAGGCCGTCTTCCAGGAGAGGTACAGGAGCGAGCAGGTGGCCATAGGCTCGAATGGGGCCCCCATGAGCCTGGTTATGACAAGGTTGAGGTCCCAAGTGGGGACCGGATGGCGAACCAACGGGTATAGACGTTCTAACCCCTTGAGGAACCTGCTGACCATGGGGTTGGAAAAGATCGAGCGCCCATTCTCGCCAGGGTGAAAGGCCAAGATCGCCGCCAGGTGGACCTTTAGCGAGGAAAGCGCTAGACCCTGCTCCTTCAAAGACAGGAGGTAGTCCAAAATGGTATGTACCGGCACCTGCGAAGGGTTGACACCCCGAGGGCCGCACCAGCAGGAAAAACGTTTCCACTTGGCTAAGTAGGTGGACCTGGTAGAGGGCTTCCTGCTACTTAGCAAGACTTGTTGCACCGGGTCGGAGCAGTGTAGCTCGGACGGGTTCAGCCATGCAGCAGCCACGCTGTGAGGTGGAGAGACTGCAGGTCGGGATGATGGAGCCTGCAGTGCTGTTGAGTAATCAGGTCTGGTCACAACGGGAGAGTGATTGGGGCGGACACTGAGACCTCTAGGAGAGTGGTGTACCAGTGCTGCCTGGGCCACGCCGGGGCGATCAGGATTAGGCGGGCCCTGTCCGTGCGTAATTTGAGCAGGACTCTCTGGACCAGCAGCACCGGTGGGAAGGCATAGGACAGGTGGCCTGACCAAGGCAGGAGAAAAGCGTCCGTCAGGGAGCCTGGGGAGCATCCCTGGAGCGAGCAGAACACGTGGCACTTCCGGTTCTCGCAAGTCGCAAACAGGTCTACATGGGGAAATCCCCACCTCCCGAAGAGAAGAGTGGATAACATCTGGCCGAATGGACCACTCGTGCGCCTGAAAGGATCTGCTGAGGCGGTCCGCCAAGGTGTTCTGGACCCCTGGGAGAAAGGAGGCCACCAGGTGAATGGAGTGGGCTATGCAGAACTCCCACAACCGCATTGCTTCTTGGCAGAGCGGGGAGAAGCGTGCCCCTCCTTGCCTGTTGATGTAATACATGGCCGTCGTGTTGTCTGTGAGTACGGCGACACAATGACCCTGCAGGTGCTGGGAGAAGACTTGGCAGGCAAGGCGCACTGCTCGCAGTTCCCCGATGTTGATGTGCAGGGCTAATTCCTGTGCCGACCACAGGCCCCGTGTTTGGAGGCCCTTGAGATGGGCTCCCCAGCCGAGTGATGACGCGTCTGTGGTTAGGGCTAGGGATGGCTGTGACGGATGGAATGGCACCCCTTCCAGCACTTTCTTGGGGTCTAGCCACCAGTTCAGGGAGGCTAGGACCTGCGATGGTACTGTCAAAACCAAGTCCAAGCTGTCTCTGCGTGGACGGTATGCCAACGAGAGCCATGCCTGGAGTGGACGGAGGCGTAATCTGGCATGAGCGGTCACGAACGTGCAGGACACCATGTGACTGAGGAGGCTGAGGCAGCTGCGAGCCATCAAGGTAGGAAAGCTCTGAAGGCCGCGTATGATGGTTACGAGGGCCTGAAAGCGTGCCTCTGGCAGAAAAGCTCGGGCGAGAGTCGAGTCCAGTACTGCCCCTATAAAGTCTAACCTTTGGGCTGGCTCCAAAGTGGACTGTTCTACATTCAGGAGGAGGCCGAGCTGATTGAACATGCTCAAGGCCGTCAAAATGTGCAACTGGACTTGGTTGCTGGAGTTGCCACGGATAAGCCAGTCGTCGAGGTAGGGAAACACCTGAATCCGTCGTCGACGAAGGGCAGCCGCCACAATGGCCATGCACTTCGTGAACACGCGTGGTGCCATGGAGAGGCCGAAGGGAAGAACCGCAAACTGGAGGTGTCTTTGGCCTACCACAAAGCGGAGGAAGCGTCTGTGTGGTGGGTAGATCGCGATATGGAAATACGCGTCCTTCATGTCAAGAGCAGCGTACCAGTCTCCAGGATCCATAGAAGGGATAATGGTACCCAGGGAAAGCATGCGGAACTTCAACTTTACCATAAATTTGTTGAGTCCCCGCAAGTCCAAGATAGGGCATAGCCCCCCTTTTGATTTGAGGATTAGGAAATAGCGGGAGTAAAAACCCTTGCCCCTGAACTCCCTTGGAACCTCCTCTATTGCCCCTATGGAGAGGAGCGTTTGGACCTCCTGAATTAGGAGTTGCTCGTGAGAAGGGTCCCTGAAGAGGGACAGGGAAGGAGGGTGGGGGGGGGCGGGGGGAGACAAACTGAAGGTGGTATCCGCTTTCCACCATGTGTAGGACCCAGCGGTCCATGGTGATATTCAACCACGCATGGAAGAAATGGGAAAGGTGGTCTCGGAAGAGGGGGGAAAGGATCGTGAACTGAGACTGGTACTCCGCCCTCAGGCGTCCCTTCAAAAGTTTTGTTTGGGCCCCGACAACGGTTTGTGGGAGCCCTGGCTGTGGCCAGTCTGGAGACCGGGCTGCCGCCTTCTACTGCCCCTGCCACGTGGTCTCCTCGAGAAGTCCTGCCGAGGTGCGGGTACGGTGTAGGGACGCTGCGCGAAGGGCCGGAAGGGTCTGTGCTGCGTGGCTAGGGTGTGCATCCCCAGCGTGCAGATGATGGTGCAACCGTCTTTTAGGGTCTGCAACCTCGCGTCAGTCTTTTCTGAAAACAGACCCCGCCCCTTGAACGGTAGGTCCTGGATGGTATGCTGGACCTCCGGAGGGAGGGTGGAGGACTGAAGCCAGGAGATACACCACATGGCGACTCCTGAAGCTATTGTCCTGGCGGCTGAGTCGGCTATGTCCAAGGAGGCCCGCAGCGACGCTCTGGCCACCTTCTTGCCCTCCTCAATCAGCGCTGTATACTCCTGCCTGGACTCCTGGGGTACAAGTTCTTTGAATTTTTGCATGGATTTCCAGGTGTTGTACCCGTATCGGCTCAGGAGTGCTTGCTGGTTAGCAGCTCTGAGCTGAAGGCCGCCCCCGAGTAGATCTTTCTGCCAAACAAGTCCAGGCGCTTGGCGTCCTTGGACTTAGGGGCGGGTGCCTGTTGGCCATTCCTCTCCCTCTCGTTCACAGATTGAATGACCAGGGAGCACGGTGGGGGGGGGGGTGAGTGTAGAGGTACTCGAAGTCTTTCGGGGGCACCATATATTTTCTCTACACCCCCCTGGCAGTGGGAGGCACCGAAGCTGGAGATTGCCAGATTGAGGTGGCGTTGGTAAATACAGTCCGTACAAACGGGAGGGCTACCCTGGTGGGGGCGTCGGCTGTTAGGATGTCCACCACCGGGTCCTCAAGCTCCACCACCTCCTCGACCTGCAGATTCATGTTGAGAGCCAATCTGCAAAGTAGGTCTTGGTGGTCCCGGAGATCGATGGGAGGGGGGCCTGAAGATGATGCTCCTGCCACTGCCTCGTCCGGGGAGGAGGAGGATGACAATCCCGGGACTAGAGGGTCCTGGGGTAGGTCCTGGTGCGGAAGTTCTGGAGCCTCCACACCCAAGGCCTCTGTGTCTGGGATCTCGGCCGATGTCTGGGCTGCAGGGCCTGGGGCCTCCGGAGGAGGGCGTGACACCGTCGCCTCCGGTGCCCAGGACTCTGAATGAGTCGACTGGGAGGCTCTGGTACGCCATCAGAGTCCAGAAAGGCCACTGCATCGGGGCTTGAGAGAGATCCTGTCCCTCGTCTGGCCAGTGGCTCTGGCCCTCGACCACGTGGCCCTGGTCCATATAGTAGGCACTACCGGCCCTAGAGGACCGAGAGGCCGAGCAGGAGGGCTAAGGCGGAGCAGAGTGTCCTTGAGGGCCAGTCCGCGGTGCCGTGCTGTGCCGTGGCGCCGGGGATCAGTACCGGGACCTGGATCGGTACCGACGGCTGTCTCAGTACTGGGAGCCCGACCTGGATCGCGTACGCCTCGGCGAGCGGTAGCGAGGTCGATCGTCCGGGGATTTATGCTGCAACCGGCCGTGGGACCGGGAGCGGTACCAGGAATCGTAGTACCGTCGACCGTGTCTGGAGGTCGACCTGGATCGATGCCGCGAGTACGACCGGCGCCGAGAAGGTGATCGGTGTCGGGACTGCGAGCGGCATCGAGGAGATCTAGGCTGATGTTGGCCGATCTCCGCATGCGGCACCGGATGTAGCATGGCCGGTTTGCCACGGGACGTGATGATTCTCAACGGCGGTACCGAAGATGGGGTCGGTGCCGGGTCCGTCATGGCAATCAAGTCCCGCGCTGCTGAGAAGGTGTCCGGAGTGGACGGCAGCGTAAGCTCTACCTCGGCGTGCACCGGGGAGCTGGCGGTTACCGAGCTCGACGGCCCTTGCAGTACCAGAGTCGTCGGTACCGGAGCCTTAACAGGCTGCCCTGAGCTCAACGGTCTCTGTGGTACCGGAGTCGACAGGACTGGTGCCGGCATCGGCGGCGGCGCCGGACTCGACGGCCCCTGTGGAGCCAGAGTCGGTGGAGCAGGAGTCTTGGCCAAAGGCACCGAGCTCAACAGTCCTTGCGGTACCGGAGTCATCGGTGCTGGCCCCGGGCCGGGAGGTTTGGCGCGGTCTTGAACCGGCTGCGGATGCAGCGGCGCCGGGGTCGGAGCCGGTCCCGGACCCGATTTTCTCAGTCTTGGAGACATCGATCGGCACCTCTGAGGAGTCCCGGCCTAAGGTGCTCGGTGCCGAGGCTCTTTACTGGTGCTCGGGTGCTCCGGGGCCGCCAGCGCCGCACCGGCTGCGGAGGTCGGTACCGGGTTGCGGTGCGGGGCCGACATCGGGCTAAGAGATGCTTCCAAGAGGAGCTGCTTCAAACGAAAGTCCCGCTCCTTCTTGGTTCGCGGCTTGAAAGCCTTACAGATACGGCACTTATCTGGAAGGTGGGACTCCCCAAGGCACTTCAGACAGGAGTCGTGGGGGTCCCCCGTGGGCATTGGCTTCAAACAGGCCGAGCACGGCTTGAATCCCGGAAAGCCAGGCATTGGCCCGGTACCGGGAGGGAGACACGGGAGAAACCCCTTATCTCCCACTACTATTTACACTAACTACAACAAATGAACTATCAGTAAACTATTAACAACTACTTAAGAAGTACTTAAAAACTATCAACAAGATAAACGAGTGCTAACTGCGCTAGGGAAGTGGAGATCAGCTAAGCTGCGCTCCACAGTTCCAACGACCGTCACGGGCGGTAAGAAGGAACTGAGAGGGCGCTGGGCCGGCTGGGGTATATATCAGGCACTGCAACGGCGCCACTCCAGGGGGTGCCAGCCGGCCCACCGAGTGTTGCTAGGGTAAAAGTCTTCCGACGATCGTGCACACCGTGCACACACACCTAATTGGAATACATATGAGCAATCACTCGAAGAACTAATCACTTTTGAATTAAACAAATTTGTACATATTATGATCAGTTTGTGGACAACTTGAACAGAAGAGATCAGTTTTCTGACTATACTGTTTGCAATAAGTAGTTCAACCACCTCTAACAGAGTCAACCAGGCTTGAAAAAATTCAGTCATTTCATATCTTGACACTTGAAACTTTGCTCCCCTCAAGTCTACTCAGAACATTCTTGCTAAAGTCATCTTCCTGGCTCATCACCTGGACCTGATTCCCTCTCTGAGTCCCTCCACTAGCCCCCCCTTCACCTTCACATCAAACTCTCGCTTCTTAAGTCAGATCCTCAGCTGATGTAAAACGAGCATAACTTCATTGACTTCAGTGGAGCTACACAGATTTACAACAGTTTGGGATCTGGCCCCTTGTCTTTAACTGTAAGGTCCTTCATAACATAGCCCTACACTTCCTAGCTCATTTACTAAACTGTAGAGCCACTGATCCTTGCCTTCCCTCCACCAGCATTCCCAGCTTTTACTATTCACGAGTCAGCGTCTGCTTTAAATCAACTCCGTGTTTGCGTTCTCTCCCGCTGCCCCTTATGCCTGGGGAAAAACTGCTTGAATAAATCTGCAGGGACACTACCTCATCCTCCTTGTGACTCCCCTCTGCTGTGATGTCTCGAAACCCCGATTGCTGATCATGGCTACGCAGCTGACAAGCTGTGACTATCCCTCCTTCCCTTCTTTCATTCCCTTATGTCCTTCTTCCCTATCTCTATCCCCAATTTAAAAAGAAAATTACAATCCATGTAGCTAACCAAGCTGGGCCAATTCTTCACTGGATTCAATTGCTGGTATGTTGTATCCCAACCCCCTACGCTTTGATCTCTTTCCACCTTCAGGGCAGGTTTTGTCACTCTTCTAGGTCTGTATAATGCCCAGCACAACGGGAGCCCCGATTCCAACTAAGATGACCAGATATTTGTTAAGCCTACTAGTGGAGATGAAAAATACTAGTGCTCACTCTCTCTCACACACACCTCTGCAGTTTAAAGGACCACCCACCAAGTAAGACTGCCAGTCGATTTTCTACTTAATAAACTTCACCTGCCCCTTGTGTTTTTGGGACACCTTCTGTCCCTGCTTGGCTTCACTCCTCTTTCGTTCCTTCTGTGCATCTTGCTGCACTGTTCTGTGTGCACACTGTTTCCTCTCTTCCTTCCTTCCATCCCGCTTCACCTTTCCTTTCCTACACTGGGTTCAGTCCTCTGCCCCTTTACATCTGTTGTGTTTCATCTTCCCCAATCCTCCCTCAAATATTTCTCTGCTCTTTAAACACATCCTCTCAATCACTTACTTGCCCATTTGCCCCCACCCCTTACCTCTCCACCAGCTCCTGGCTTCCCACTCATGCAGACAACAGTGGCAGCCTGGCCCTCTACTCCCCAGCTCACCCCCATGGCCTGAAAAAGAGAACAGCAACACCTACTCTGCTCTCCTGCTTCCTCAACATGAAAACAAAAACAATACAGACACCTCCCTCCCTCTTATCTCTCCCTCTCTCCCCTTGGGCCTTTGCTGCCTGGTCTCTTCCTTCTTAAAGGAGCGTAACACCAGGGCCACTCTGCTCCCAGGCTTATCGCTACCTTCAGAGACAAGAACCTGCAGCTCCAGCTGTCCTGTTCGCTGCCCATCAACAGTCACACTCCAAAGTGATATCTGCTTCAGGCACGTGGTTTTTGAAGCCCTAGCTCAATTGAGGCTCCTATCTTTGGTCATTTCTGTACAAGGCATGAATTAGAGCAACTACTTTAGAAGCTTAAAGCTTCTTCTTTTTTTGGGGGGGTGGTATTTTACTACCAGAGTGCAAATTTTAGCCATTAATGATCTGCACATGCTTCAGAAACACATTCCAGCCTTCACACCCATGCTTTGTGAGAAAGCCACAGAGACCATGATGGCAGCACAAACTCATATTCTGTTAGTGCTATCAGTCATTAGAATACATTCACTTTCATCCTGTTACCTGATAGTTTCTGCCATCCTTGAATTCCATGGTCCCATATCCTTCTTTATGGCTAAGATAAAATGATCCGGTAAATTTGGAACTCTCAGGCCAAAAGTACGTCCCTTTGCCATGGCGATGGTCCTTGTAAAACTGCCCCACATACCTCTGTAATGGACCAAAAAGAGAAGAAAGTGATACAAGCCACTTATTTCTCTTCTCAGCTGTAATTGTTCCTCACTACAATGGAGCAATACTAGAGAAGATGCTCACACAAGATCTTGGTATATACAGAGTGTCAAGCCATTATGCATCTCCAGAAAACTGGCCAAAATCCTGGCCCCATTGAAGCCAATGAAAAAACTCCCCTCAAGTTCAACTAGGCCAGGATTTCACCTATTATTTTTCCAGTGACATATGGTAGGGCCTGTAACTCCCAACACTTTAGGAGATAAGTCCAAATGTTCATACATTCAAGTGCTGCAAGTCGCAATGGGACACAGAGTAAGCCAGCAGCTATTTAAGCACTCAGCGGCTGACCCAGCCCTTTTGAAGTTGCAGTACCAGGGAGATCCAGAGCATCCACAGAAACGTATGTTTGGCTCAAAATCAGGTGCCCACGCTATTAATGTATGCCCAGTTGCACACTAGAGATGGGTCTGCCTGGAGCAGCTGTCTCCAATTTACTTACTCTAGCCCGAAGAAGCCCTGTGTTGAAAGAGACATCACCCCAGGCCCTTCATCCTTCACTGATCTCTCCCTGGCGGTCAGTCATCCGTCCATCACCCTGTTCTCTCCTCTCAGATTCCCAGGCCACTAACCCCTGGAAGAAAGAGCCTCTGCTCCCCCACAGCTATTCTTAGAAGACCCCAGGTACACAGTTGACCCTGAATCCTATTATAAAGTCCAACAGTTGGTTCCCACTGGAGATAAACTAAGCCAGAGGGACCTGCTGGCTCCCTCTAGTGTGAAATCCTGAGAAAACAGCCCCTGTACCTCCAGAGAGTCCAGTCTAACAAATGAAGTGTGAATTGGTGGGTAGGACTTGCACCGTAACAGCTGTTAGTCAAGGTAATACATTTTTATACACGGATACATATGAGAAGGAGAGGTAAAAATCTGGTTACAATTTTACCTATTCTTCATAATATAACCATCATATTTAAAAAAACAACAACACCCCAATTGATCCTTCTCATTTTTGTAGGGGGATAAACCTTAATATTGATGAAAAATGATTAATGAAATTCTGATATATAGAGCTTCCATATCCCTAGCAGGTGTATATCTAACCTGTTTCTTAAAAACCTCCAATGATGGAGATTCCACTACCTTCCTAGGTAATCTATTCCAGTGCTTAACTATCCCTTAAAATTAGCAAGTTTTTTCTAATGTCTAACCTAAATCTTCCTTGCTGTAATTTAAGCTGATTACTTCCTGTTGTCCTCAGTAGATAAGAACAATTTATCACCTTCCTCTTAACAACCTTTTACATACTTGAAGACTGTTATGTCCCCTAGCCCCACTCTTCTCTTCTCCAGACTAAACAAACCCTTTTTTTTTTCCAATCTTCCCTCATGGGACATGTTTTCTAGACTTTTCATCATTTTTGTTGCTCTCCTCTGGACTTTCCCCACTTTATCAACATCTTTGCTGAAGCGTGGTGCCCAGAACTAGACACAATACTCCAGCTGAGGCCCTATCAATGCTGAGTAGAGCGGAAGAATTACTTCTCATGTCTTGCTTACAATACTCCTGCTAATACATCTCAGAAGAATGTTTGCCTTTTTTGCGACAGTATTACACTGTTGACTCCTATTTAGCTTGTGATCCACTATAACTTCCAGATCCTTTTCAGCAATACTCCTTCCTAGGCAGTCACTTCCTATCTTGTATTTGTGCAATTGATTATTTCTTCCTAAGTGTAATACCTTGCATTTGTCCTTATTTAATTTAATTCGATTTATTTCAGACCATTTCTCCAGTTTGTCAAGATAATTTTGAATTCTAATCTTGACATCCAAAGTGCTTGCAACCCTCCCATTTTAGTATCATCCACAAACATTATAAGTGTATTCTCCATGCAATTATCCAAATCACTGATGAAGTTATTGAACAGAACTGGACCCAGAACAGATCCCTGTGGGATCCCACTCAATAGTAAGTAGGTTTGTCTAGTCTATATTTCCCTAGTGTGCTTATGAGAAGGTCATGTGAGACAGTATCAAAAAGCCTTTTAAAGTTGGAGATAGATCACACCTACTTATTCCGCCCCATCCAATTCATGTTGACTTCACCTTTTGCCCAAGTGCAGCTTGTTTATACAGGTGAAGTCTAGGTTCCCTGGCTACTATCCACGGGCTTGTATACATGGAGCAGTAATATAGACTACAGGGATGAGACTTCTAAAGCATACTAATGTGTTGCGCATTAATTGGTCCAGGTAGACCCTGCTGGTGAAAACTAAAGATTCCCCAGTGCATTTTAACGTAGTGCTCTTTGAAACAGTACTACATGTATATACAAAGAGAAAGCCCTGAAAACATCCAGGTTTTGGACATTACATAGAATTCAAAAATTGTGAAAAATAAACCCTGAAAAATGAAATTAATAAACTCAAAAAAACAGAAGCCCTATGATAGTTTTAGTGTATTACAAGCTCACCTTGACTGAATTTTAGAAGATACCTACACGTTCTTGGACAATAGATCACATTCTTATGTTTTGGGGTGTTTATTTTATTAAAGTAGTGTTTATTAAAGTATGTTCAAGCTAACTAACAAAACTAGAAAACCTCTGCAGGCACAAAAGGTGTCAAGGAGAACGAGATCTCCTGGGCTATGGAAGCATATTTTCAGTCACCTCCAGATATGGTTGCACAGACTCTTAAATGCAGCTTTAGTATTTCTGTTTTGCTTTAATATTATATATACTGTTTGAAGAACTACAGAAAATGTTGGCTATTGTGATTATTTGCTTTGAATACAGTGTTTGGTAGGAGTTCGCGGTTGCAAATAGTGGGTGAAGATACTGCAGATGCATCTGAAGAAGTGGGTATTCACCCACGAAAGCTTATGCTCCAATACATCTGTTAGTCTATAAGGTGCCACAGGATTCTTTGTCGCTTATACCGCAGATTGTAATCTTGAGAGACATTTGGTTTAAAGTTAAAAACCACTAGGAATGTCTTCTCAAAGATCAGGTACCTCCCCATTATTAAAGAATTTCTTTTCCTAGGACCTAACAGAAAAAAGTGACATGTAGCAAGCACTTAGTATACCAAGGCTACAAAACTATTTCAAAAGCTTCTTTATCACCCCTTGTCTCACCATCCACAATTCAAAGAGGAAAACCTAAGATTTCACAGACCACATTTAAAAAACTCTAGAATTATTCTTTTTTAACCCAATTCCTTTGATAAACATTCTAAAAGTCTTAATTCTTTTAATGATAAGGAAAACATATATAGTTGGGAATTGTTTTAAGAAGTTGTTGGTTACTCGACACAAGTTTCCAATGAAACTAAAACCTTTGTTCATTCTTTAAATGCTTAAAATGATATTAGTTTCTTTGGTGTAATCTGCAAATGTTTT
Source organism: Macrochelys suwanniensis (assembly GCA_033296515.1). Classification (NCBI taxonomy): domain Eukaryota; kingdom Metazoa; phylum Chordata; order Testudines; family Chelydridae; genus Macrochelys; species Macrochelys suwanniensis. The sequence goes on from CM065783.1 coordinate 43,805,855, forward strand.
CTATTTAAATCCAATTATCTAATGTTATAACTGAGTATTTAGCTCACCTTTAATCATAGCATCCTCTAAGGCGTAGTACAAAGACGATCATTAAGAAACAAGAGAGACAGTCATTAAGATATGGCTTACCATTTCTTGTTTCTCTTTTCTGAGTAATTTGGGGGATAAAATTACTTCGTGCTCAACACCTTAAAACATACCATTCTTCCCTACATGACGTTTCTACAATTTCTGGTGCATCAAAGCACCAGATGGCTTGCTAATGTCCCACTGATATATGGATTATACTGTGACTATCCTCAGTAAAATTATTATAGTCCAGACAAAATGACTGGATAGTTTGGGGATTAGTAATAGAATCTGACATCGATCCTTTCACTTCTAGGTCACCAATTTGAGTCATGCCTTAAAATGCCTTAATTGACAGAGACTGAAAATCATTACCCTCCGTGAAACAAATTGTTGATACCTGTTCAGTAGGAGCTGAACAGAGGTTTGCATCACCAAAGACATTGAGCCACCACTACAGGCATTAACTGACATTTGTTGGCACTTGTAGGAAAAAGACAAAGGACCAAATGGGCTTTTTGAGAAGGTCCTTGCAGGTCAAGGGTGAGGAACACAGAGTTCCTAGTTCCCAGTCTCAGCCAACTAGAAAATACTGCTTTATTAGAGCAGTACTGACTATGCCCCAGGTCCTAGATCAGGGCCCCATTGTGCTAGGTGCTGTACAAGCACACAACAACAAAAAATAATTCTTGTTTCTCCATCGCAATTTCTGATGTAAATATCTGAGGGCAGTTAATAAGTTTCACAAATTCAGCAGGCACCACTATGTGAACCTGCATCTTCCCACGACAACGCAATCATCTTCTAATATGATAAATCTATAGATACTCAGACTGAGGCCATGCTAAACCTTAGAAGTAATAAAACAAATTGTTTTACCTGCAACCTTGAATCCTGTTTCATTTTTACTGTGATTATATTACTAATCAGCAGGTGGAGACACAGAACCACTCTAAGAAGTAACAGTGTGACGTTGAGAATTCTCTTGACTATTATAATGTCCCAGCAATAAAAATATAAATATGAGAGTAAAGCACCTGTTTCACTTCTTGCTTATTTAAAAAAAAAAAAAGCTGGATCTATCTAGTTTGGTGTAAGCGAGAGTATCAGAAAGATGCAAGTGTAAGTAAACATTTGTATTTGTAGCATGTTTCCTTATACTTCTTCACTAGACGGGTTTGCAAAAGTAGACTGTCTAGTATATTACAACTGTATAACAGAGGAGTAAATTTTTGATTATGTTTTACTGTGCCATGGATTAGTCAATGTTTTGAAAGTCTAGTCACACAGTCAGACCAAGTATAAAATGCCAGCATCAGTGAGAGGATTTATTCAATGTAATATCTGTTCATAGCAGACATGAATTTGAGAAAACTTCCCAAAGGACTATAAGTATTAATTTTTAAAGCATAGTTCGCCAGCGCAAAGTAACATATGGGATGATCTCAATCCCATTTAGAGTAATCAGACTGGTATATCAAAAATGCACCACTCAACAACACAACATCCTATATTAAATTCAAGACAAAGAAGTAGATGTTGGATGTACTGTGAAAGGAGAATACAGTAGGGCAACTAGGGGAACGAATGTTCAAGCCCAAAGTGCAAAAGGATAGTATGAAAGTCAAGGCCTAAAAGGTGAAACAGTGGCATGATCAAACTGCTAGAGCTCAAAGGAGGAAATACCATAGTGAAATCTTGATTTCTTACTAAGATGGCTCATTCTGCACAGAAATAAGATAATATTTGAATAAATACCATTAATGGTAGCCTACAAGTAATGTCAGGTACAAAAAATGACTATTAGCCAAACTTATATTGGCATTAACGAAATGATGGCTGAATATCAGATTGTAAACTAATTTCCATCCTGCCTTAAAACTGAATTAATATTTAAACCTTAAAAGTTTTTCATCTAATATTACAACCACACGCACCAAAACAAATGCAAACTAGTTTACAATTTCTGATATTTGGATCCAACACAGTTAATGTTTCATTCTGTAACTATTTGGCAACACAATGGCTGCTAATAGGAGATACTGACATACCTATTTTATGTTAATAACTTTAGCAGAACTCCCAGTTTTAGCATGAGGAGCAGTGCTAGTTGAACTTTCAGCATACTGTGTTGTGCACCATAAATGCAACATTTGTAAAAGGCAAAAATATACATCCTATTTGTCAGGCAGAAATGTATTTATTTACTGTATTACACTTTTGTATATTGATTTGAAGAGTGAGAAACTTACCAATGTGTCTTCCTTGACATTATGTACAAATCAAACCTGCCATCATATAGACATGCATTTAATGTAAATTTAAAATAGAATAAACCAGTTTACCTCACCATTGACCCATGAGAATTCTCCATAACCAAGCTTTAGATCAAACCCAAATTCCCCTTTGTAACTGGAACCATCTGGCCATTCCTGAATGCCACTTGTGAGTATGATCCTATTACTGCTCAGGTCATCTTCAGTCAATTTCACTAACTGTTCACCATCTTCTTCAGTCTGAGATTCTTCCTCTTCATCGAAGAGACTGGAACCTTGTTCAACATCATCTTCTGTTTCTTCTTCTCTGATCAGACTAGAACCTTGTTCATAATCACCTTCTGTATCTTCTTCGATCAGCCTGAAACTACACTCAGAAGGGACACAAAATTCAAATCAGAGTCCCAGACAAACCGTATAAAGCTGCAATTATTTTGCTTTACACAGAATAAAAAAAAATATCTAACTCCAATATAACCATTCCAAACACACACTGTTTACTGCACAACACCTAATACTGATGGTATTTAAAATCAAGGAACACACTAAGGGGAAACAGAAAGCAGAAGAAAAATATTCCAGAAGTCCAGACTAAATAGGCTGCACCTCTATAATGGGCCATTTTATAGAACGAGAAGAATGGGTCTTCTTGTTAATATAAATGATTTAATCAAACATAGGAGATATATATGAGAATGATGACAAAGGAGTGAGTACTTTGGTACTAAATTGGAATGGTTATCCAAAGTAAAAGCAACAGAGCTGAAGGTATACACTTCTCACAAACCCCATTGCAACTGGTGAAGCATGGCTCCCATCCCAAACACATACAGTAAAACACACTTCTAAGAATATAGCAACTGCAGAGATTGCTTTGACAATGCACTTTCAGAACACATTTATCATTAACACCTGCCACCGACACACCGGAATACTATGTGTATACTCTGTCCCCCCCAACACATACACGTACAAACTCTCATGTCCATCCTGACATACCCAACACCCTCACATGTACAATCCCACTTTCACATCACACCCCAATGTACCCTCCTACTTGTAGGCATACACACCCCTGAACACACATGCGCTTCACACACTCCATACATAGGGTTGCCAACCCTCCAGGATTCTCCTGGAGTCTCCAGGAATTAAAATTAATCTTTAATTAAAGATAATTTGATGTGATGAAACCTCCAAGAATTCATCTAACCAAAGTTGCTAATCCTACCCATGAATGGAGCATGGAACATGCATTTACACAGACTCAAAGTTCCTCCTGCACACCCTCTGCCACCTGCATGTGAACACACAAACACCCCAATCGTTGCATACACACATACTTCACACATCCCACACATGTACACACACACTTGGAATCCCTGCACACAACTGCACTTCCTCCTGTGTGCAGTACATGCCCTCCAAGCCCATGCACAAATGTGTGCTCCCACACGTGTATGCACACATTCCAAGCCGCTGCACACACATTCTCTACCATACGTGCATACACACAAACACCCCAACCCTGCCATATACACACGTACTTCACGTGCATTCATGTGTATGCACGGATTCCAACCTCCTGGACACACGCACACTCCAAGTCCCTGCGCACACACAAGTACCTCACATACCCATTCCCACACGCTTGTGCACACGCACACTCCAAGCCCCGGCACGCACAAGTACTTCATACGCCCCACACACGTGCGCTCCCTCGCGCGCGCGCGCACACACACACTGCGCTCTCTGCCCTTCGCCCACGCTGCAGGCGGCCATGACCCCGGCCTGGGCAGAGGAAACCCCGAGCTCCCCCGACACCCACCCAGCAGCGGCAGGTGGCTCCATCAGCCTGTCCCAGCGCAGCGCAGCCCCACCCAGCGCCGCGGGCCCTACCACTGCTGGGGCGGGGGCGCTAGGGAGGGCAGCGCAGCGGTACCGCGGGGAGGAGCGGCGAGTCCAGCATTAGCCCCAGCGCGGAGAGAGGGCACCGAGCTACAACCCGCCTCACGCCGGCTCCAGCACAGGGCGCTCCAACACCCCCCGCCCCGCGAGCCCACATGGACTGTGCCAGAGTCCAGGTTTCCATGGAGACCCAGGTGTGTGTTTGTGAAACTGGCCTCGCCCTCGCTTGCCATTGGCCCCCTCCCTCTGTGGGGCGGCCCAGCAAGCCCCGCCCCCGCCCAGTGCTGGCCCCGGACCGGGCCCGCTCGCGCTGCGAGGGGAGCGGCGCTTCCCCCATTGTGGGGTGGGGTCGCTCTCTGCTGTAGGGCAGCCAGCCAGAGCCGGCCCTTCCCTCCCTGGGCTCGCCCCCGGGCCCCGCCCCCTCCTGCCCCCCTGGTCATTCCCCTCTCTTGCCCCCCAGCCCCGCCCCTTTCCTACCACTCCCCCCCCCGTCATTCCCCTCTCCTGCCTCCCCCCAGCACAGCCCCGCCCCTCTCCTAAATCCTCCCCAGTCCCGCCCCTCTCCTAACCCCCCCCCCCCCGTCATTCCCCTCTCTTGCCCCACCCAGCTCCGCCCCTCTCCTACCACCCCCCACCCCCGGTCATTCACCTCTCCTAAAGCCCCCCGCCCCTCTCCTACACCCCCCCATCATTCACCTCTCCTAACCCCCCAGCCCTGCCCCTCTCCAACCTCCCCCCCCCACCCCCCTGTCATTCCCCTCTCATGCTCTGGGGCCAGGCCCCTCTTCTGACCTCCTGTCATTCCCCTCTCCTGACCCCTGGTCTTTCCTCTCATATTCCTCTCATGCCCTTTTCCTGCCTCCCGCCCTGCCCCCACCCCCATGGCCATGCCTCTATCTTCCTGCATGTGCTGACTGCCCCACTCTTGCCGTATGCCTTGGGCCTGCCCCTAGAGCCATGCCGCCCCCAGCCTCCACGCTGTGCTAGCTTCTTTTACCCCGTCTCTGGCAAAGGGGTCACACATTCCATATGGCCTGGTACATCGCCATTCCAACACATGGTACTATGCAAACCTACCGTGTGCTGTGGTAACATCTGGGTGACACACCAGGCTCTCAACCCCATGGAGTAGTTTATGTTTACATGGAGACTGCAAGCTCTTTGGGGCCTGACCCATGTCCTAGGTACAGCACCACTCAAACCTATGGGTGTCCCTAAACCTCTGACTGCCAGAAGCTGGGACTGGATAACATGGGGAGGGATCACTTGCTAAATTGCCTTGTTCTGTTCATTCACTCTGAAGCTTCTGGCACTGGCCATGGTCAAGAGACAGGATACTGGGCTATATGGACCATTGGTCTGACCCCATATGGCCAGTCTTATATTCTTAGAGAACTACACAAATGTTTCATGCCTTACCTCCAGCAGGGTGAAAGGTGTTTGGTGACACCCACTCAGACTGAGGCAAGCAGCAAGCGTTGCCAACAGTGAGGGAGGATGTTCATTGGCAAACACCACTCAAAAGCCAGCTCAAAAGTTGCACTTCCCTGGTGATCATAGACAACTTTAGCTTCCCTCTTTCCCCAAAAACTAGAGATTGCAGGAAACACTGAGTTTGGAACAGAAGTTAATTTATTACACTACTAGTGGGCTGGACAAATTTAATTATGGCACAAAACTACTCATTGAAGCAATATTCAACAGCTATTATTTTTAACTTTACCCCCACATAAAAAAGTTTTCTATTCCCCTGCTTATTCCTAAATGCCTCTCACTCTGGCTTATCAGTGCCAGCTGTAGAAAACTGGTGCTCTTTTTTTAACTCCTGCTCCCCGATTCAACTTCCTGAGTTCTCAGAAACCAGGAAACCACTCACCCATGCTCTACCTTCTGGGAGGGCATTAAGGGGCATTCCAGACATAGCCGTTGATTCTCCAGGCCAAGATTTGGGAGCAGAGGGCATGACAAAAAATGAAAAGTGTAACACCTTCTCCTTCACCTAACAAAGGGCAGGTAGAGAGAGAAAACCTCTATCTCCTGCTGCTTTTGCCTCTTTCTGTTGAACCTATGGATAACAGTGCCGCCTCACAGATTCTCTTGCAACTGCACACTAGAAAGTAAAGCCTCAAATTCTTAGGTTGCTAGGAAACCATACATGATTCCTTAGTAGGGCAAGGAGAGGTCATAGTTACTCAGCATGCATGTAGTCTATCCTTAGTGTGATGTCATTATTAGGTTAACATGGAATATTTTTTAAAGAAAAATCACAGCATTAGATTTTCAACTAGTAATAAACAATCCTACTAATTAATGTAGGTTAAATCCTGCTTAAGTTACAAGAGTACTGCTACTGAAGGTGGGGAGATTGCTCACAAGAGTAAGGCAAGTAAAATTTGTCCTTTAGTCTTAATTGTGGACAAGAGTTTGGGGAAGGAAAAGATATTTTTTTAAAATGCAGGGTGTGGGGTGGGGAGCCAATTCAAAGGTAAGAACATCCAGATTGGTGAACTGCTTTTTGAAAGAGTACTTGAGTTTATAACACTCTACATTAATAATCCCTTTTTTAGTCTGTATAAAAGTTTACAAACCCAGGATGAATCTCTGACATTCCACTTGGAATTACTTTGTAAATTCTATAATCTCCAGAGTCAAAGTTCATGATGGAAATCCATAATAGTGAGTCTATCAGGAAGAGAGACCAGCAAACCGGTAATAATCTAAAACCATTAGATCTGCATTAAATATCAAGATGAGAGGCACCCTGTAAATATCTGAGATAGACTTACTATATAAGATGCAGTTTCAATGTACAATTAGCAACTATTTCATTCAGAAATCAAATTGTTTTTATTACTGAGCAGAGCATTAGCTATAAGTCAAAATCATATTACTTCATTTGCTATTAGAAGAAAGGGAAAGTTTTCCACTAAAAATTTACTACATGAGTAGTGAAACACATCCTTTTGTCCAAATTTTTGGAATTTAAGATAGGGGATAGAAACAAAACTACCCAAGGTTTGCAAGAACAAATCCTAACAATAAAAGCATCCAGTTCCAGGGAGGTCTGCAAAGGAAAGTAGTGAATCATCTGTCAAACATTCACGGACATCAGAAGTTTCATTTAAAGTAGGGGTACTGATATCTAAGTTGGCTGAGACTCAGAAAAGAATAAAGAAATCAAATCAGCAGTAAAACAGAACCTTGCTAAAATACAACAGTTAATAGAGCCTAGACCAAAAAAAAGTTCTCACTTATGAAACATTTATTCAAAGCTGAAATATAAAAATTAAATTTCAGTTTAGAAATATGAGCTGCTTAATATAGAAGAAGTCCAATGAAAAATTAAAAGATATTTTGATGGCCAAGCTTCTGATAAGGAGTATGAAGTGGGAAATCAGGTACTTGTGTCATCTGTCTCAGATAAACAGCTCTTTCTAAAAGCCAGTTGGGAGGATCCCTAATATACAATGGACAAGGCTAGTCCATCAGTATACCTGTTTTGGGTATAGGATGAAAAGGGGGTGGTGAATCAGTGGTTGCATGCTATGCAGCTGAAACCATGTGGAGCAAAGGACGGAAGTGAATCTACTGATGTAAAAAGAGGCAAGTGAGGATATTTGTTTTGTTTCAGGCGTTGATCACCATGAGAGGTATAATATACACTGTGTTGGGGTCCATGGAATTCGGGATACAGCAGAGGAACAAGACATTGATAGTACATGAGGGGAAACTGCCACCCTAGCCTTATGATTCCTAGGTAATCATGCAGGAAAGACTACATAGTTCTGGTACAGACTGGACCACAGCCAAGGTGAAGGATCCTGCAGCATAAGCAACTCACAAGAGCAGGGACTTGGACTGGGGGACCTAAAAGAGGAGGTGTGTTTAAAATGGATGGTAATGGCTAACCTAACCATTTATAGCATGCAGCTAACAAATGCAGGAAATATTACAGTTCCTTTAGCAGATCATCGAACTATTGCCCATGAATCCACCTACCATGCCAGGAAAATGACTGAGACTTTGACCTTCTTTCTGAATGTGATTAAGGACTGGCAGAGTACCACTTCTGAACATACTAGAGTAACTGAAGCAAGATGGTAAACCATGTCCAGAAACAGAAGCAGGACCTGGCAATGGACTAGTGATAAATCGTGACAATCAGATTATGTATAACAATGTACAGTACCAAATGATACCTGTAGTATTGAATTTAACCAATTTTATATTATCACAACAGCTCTATCATGCAAAATGTTATGCACTTCTAAATGCAAATGATAGCAAAAGGGGTGCAAAATTTCAGACAGTCAATGGATGGGATGGAATTGGAGGAAATTAGGTTGCCACCCTGAGAAGCGAAAGAGTCGGGGAAGAGAGATAAAGGTATAAGAACAGTATTAGGAGTTGGGGCATCGAGAACTTCAGCATGGAATCAAATGGATATCACAGTATTGTGGGAAGAAAAATCACAAAATGAGAGTTCAATTACAAAAGCTGGTAACAAAGTAAAACAAACAACAGAATGAGCATATAGGGGAGGATTTAAAGGATGTTCAGGGTGCTAGGATAACAGGTTTAGGGAAGGGGAAGCAGCAATCAATGAAATGGAAAAAATCATCAACCATCCTAATGTATTAATTAGCAGCTTCCTAATACAGGACCTACAGGCAGGACTAAAGGAAATGCAGGTGGAGAAGTGCCTAGGTTCATAACAAATAAGATGCTAGAACAATGGACAAAAATAACAGGAGCAGATCGATGGTTACTAGGCACTACTAAAGGATCTATTATACTGAGAAAAGGGACAAGCTTGATGAAACATGGATCCTTCCTATGGTACTAGCAGTACCAATGCCCACAGGCCTCAGTCCATAGGTACACAAGAACCTATCATGGCAGGTTACATCCTAAAGGTGCATGTCACTCATCCTCAGATTCTGGTAAGGAAGGGTGGGGGAGTCTGGAAAGCTCCAGATACCTCATGTTGTTCCAAGAGGCATGGTACCTGGTTATGTCATTATGATGTACTGCAAAGTGCATTGCCAGCATGTGTGTTCCCCTAAGATGAAGAAACCTGAAATTGCACGGTACAGCTGAGGCAATAGGAACAAGGTCAAGCCAAGGTTTCAAGGGCTGGATAAGGCAAATATTGTGTAACTTCTTGGGTTGGACACTTCCAATATGGGACACAAATATATTATTATGACTGGCCAGTGTTCTGCTTAGTTCCAAGAAAGGTTATTTGACTAGAGGAAAAGGTAATTTTTCCAGTTCCCCAGCATGAGGTCCACAATATCAGCTGATGCCCCTCTGATTGGCACTGCCCTAGATTCTGGGCTACAGTTAGGCCAAGTCATACCACCCTTATGTTTAAATGTGCAGGCCTTAATGAGCAGATGTTCAGAACATTTCTTGACCTTGAGACAGGGGAGTCGAAGTATTCAAAGTGACAAAGATACACTGGGAAATGCCCCATGGTGGAAGTTAGTGTACAATATTGGGGACCATTCATGGTATCAATGGGCTTTGTTACTGTCCAAGCCATAGTAGTAGTGGTGTTAAGTGTATTGATTTGGAAGGTTAGGAAGTTGGTCAGGCAGTTGGGAAAGAAGAGATGTATCTAGGCTTTGATGACGACCTAGAAAGGATTCCACAGCTTCTTCAAGGTGGGGAGTGTTGGGAGCAAAGGCAAATTTAGGTCTGACAGAAGCATGCTGCAGATTTTAAGAGTCTGTGCTGATAACATTTAATAGCATAAGCATATGCAGAACTGTGTACGTGTAAGCAATTGCTAAATAATCATATTTAGTGTTCTGCATGTGTCAGAAACTGCAGAGTAATCATGTTTTTGAGAACAAAAAAATGATAAAGTAACTAAAAAGCTAGAACAGTCCGGTTTGAACTAACACTAAACCTGTACTGATGGGGTAGAAGAGTTAACATGGAAATCAGAGACTAATACATATGTATAAGAAAAGATAACAAAAGTGTATTTATAAGTTTTGTGTAACAAAAGGAAGCTGAAGCTGCATTGTCCGGTGCCGGCAGTAACTGTGATGAGATCGTCCTGATGAGCTTCCCACTTCTGAGTAACTGATCTGAGTAATGTGAGTTTTGTCTTAATAAATATTTATTAGACCCATCTGCTGAGTAAATGAACCTCAATCCAACAATTTCCATGTTCCAAAAAGATTATAATTTACTCAAGGTGGCTCTGTTGACTTAAAAAAGAGTGGATTGAGAGCTGTGTTTGAATAGCAGCAGAGCTTCAACAGTGAATCCAAACCAGTGATCATACAGGAACTATCTATTTGTTGTTTTTAAAATATTTATATAAAATAAGAGAGCATTCCTCATCCTAGTCCCCTGGGCCTAATAACTAAAACAAAGATCAGGAATGACTGAGCCCAGAGAGCCAAAATTAGCAGGCTCTAATAACAGACTCGTGTTAATTTTTGACAGTTTGACCAACTCTCATGATATTTGGCATTTTTCTTAAAGCCCCAGTTCCTGGAGGCATGTGATTAGGTGAGAATTTCAGTGTGACGGGTTGGGATCACAGAGACCTGCTTGGTGCTGCCACCTGGTGTGCCAAGGCTACTTCTGCCCCTGCTTCCAGGCCTTTTCCAGCTTGGGACTCCCAAATCCTGTCTGTTTTGCGCCAGATTCCACTGATCTGCTGCAAACACAGACCCAGGTCTGAACCAAGTCCACTAACAACTGTAAGGCTCCTGGAAGCGCTCTTGCCTTTGATACCCAGGTGCCCAACTCCCAAAGAGGTTCACACCCTTAATAAATCCGTTTTATCCTGTATAAAGCTTATACAGGGCAAACTCATAAATAGTTCGCCTTCTGTTTCAAAGATAGAAAGATATGCACAGCTGTTTGCCTTCCCCAGGTAACAACTCATACTCCAGGCAACTTAATAAGTAAAAAGTGATTTTAATAAGTACAGAAAGTAGGATTTAAGTGATTCCAAGTAGTGACAGCCCAGCCCAATCAGTTGCATTCCTGACCAGGCCCCGATGTGGATTGGGGTCTGCAACTTCTTTTGTCTGTTAAGTGCTTGTACTTAACTTGCACATTCTTTCCTCCAGACCTGGTCCCATGCTCTTACAAAGGCTATGCATAAAACCAGCAAATATAAAACCAATATTCAAAACTTCAACTACAACAATGATACATGCATGTAAACAGGAGGAATAGATTCAGTAGGTCATAACTTTCACAGAGATATGTTACATGGCACATGTAGCATAAAACATATTCCAGTTACATCATGTATACATTTATAAGCTTCTCCCCATAAAGCTTTATGGGGTACACCGTCACATTCAGCATATGTTTAAATAGAAAAGTAAGTTTCTATCCTTCATGGTTGTTGAGAAAAGCTTGAAAATATTACCCAAGTGTACCCTAATTGTTCAGAAACTATGACACAAAAAAGGACCCACAATTTTTAAAAAATCTCATTTCCACCTCCCTCAAAATGACCCTGTCAATGTTCCATAAGTGAGTGTGGGGGGATGGGTTGTCACTCAAGAATGAAGGGAATATTTGAATATATATGAAAGAGATAATCATTTTAGTCTTGTTCCTATTTCTGGAGCTTTAGACAGATGTCATGTAGGAAAGTGCTTGTGTTTGGAGAGATTAACGGATTCCACATATTGCCTCTGTAAACAGTCATTTATTTCATTCGGCTAAAGGCTTCTGTTGGTCAACTCATATATTTAAATATATAGAAACTCTTTTTGGTGCTTCTACCTTGTAACATATTAATTCTTTCTTCTTTTATTTTTAACCAATATCTCTGCCTATCAGATTCCATAATATATTGAACCTCTCACTCCTCCCAAAGCAGTTTATTAACTATACACACTATGTTGACTTATTTAGTGTTAGAGCACCAATCACCTTAATATGTGGGCATTATTTACAAAATGTTAAAGATCATAAAATACTATCTGCGGGGCTGGTTCTTAAGGTTGCACAATTCCCATTATAAGATCCTGTTTTCAGTTGCTTATAACTGCCAAACTTTAACCATTTGGGCCAAAATTCTACATGCCAGGTGTTTGCCTCAGCCTGAATTTTTTGGGGACAGGTTCAATCAAAACAGTTCAGACATTTCCAAGAATGAGACTTGGGAAAAATAAGTTTTAACCATGTGTGGTAGATCTAAATGTTCCAACTGGGCCAATGACCCACAGGGTGTGTCAATATGATGCCACATGATGGAATTTGTTGGTTTTTTTTCAGTTTGCTTTTAAAAAAAAACCATAGGAAATTACACAAACAAAAGCTAAAATAACATTATTAAGATTGCAGAGTGAAGAACCCAAAAGTGAGGAAATGATATTAAAATTGCCTGTACAACCTGAATTCAGCCCCCATGTGTGTATGCATTATGATACAGTCTTTAATTACATGATCACATACTATTTTCCCACAGGACCCCTGCCTCATTCAGTGCACAGGATGGGCTTGCTCTGAGGATGAATCATGACTGTGTAATGAAGGAGACTGTGCCTGGAAGACCTCTGCCTCATTTGTTGCAGAAGTAGTGAATGAGGCAGGGGACTGCAGGAAGGGGAAGGAAGGTCTCATGGTTAAAGTAGTTGAATGCTGCTCTGGAGAACTGGATTCTAACTCTGCCTCTGCCACAGAATTCCTGTGTGATGCCGGGCAAGTCACTTAAACCACCTCTCTCCAAAAGTAAGTAAGAGCACTGGGGTGTCATGCCAAACATCAAGAAAATGGATGCCTGATAGGAAATTTACAGAACTACTAATTGTGGTATGAAGCTATCATTTAACTCAGCCGCTGTACCAGATGACTGGAGGATAGCTAATGTGACACTGGTTTTAAAAAAGGCTCTGGAGGTGATCCTAGAAATTATAGACGAGTAAGCCTAACTTCAGTACCAGGCAAATAGGTTGAAACTATAGTAGAGAACAGAATTATACTGGGACACATAGATGAACGTGATGTATTGGAGAAGAGTCAACATGGCTTTTGGAAAGGGAAACCATGCCTCACCAACCTAGTAGAATTTCTTTGAGGGAGTCAACAAACATGGACAAGTGTGATCTTGTGGATATAGCATACTTGCACTTTCATAATGTCTTTGACAAGGTCCCACACCAAAGGCTTTTAAGCAAAGTAAGCAGTCATGGGATAAGAGGAAAAGTCCTCTCATGGATTAATACCTGCTTAAAAGATAGGAAACAAAGGGTAGGAATAAATGGTCAATTTTTACAGTGGAGAGCGGTAAATAGTGGGGTCACTCAAGGATCTGTACTGGGACCAGTGTTGTTCTACATATTCATAAATGAGCTGGAAAATGGGGTGAACAGTGAGGTGGCAAAATTTGCAGATGATATACAGTTCTCAAGATAGTTAAATCCAAAGCTAAGAATTACAGAAGAATTACAAAGGGATCTCACAAAACTGGGTAAATGGGCAACAAAATGGCAGATGAAATTCAGTGTTGAGAAGTCAAAGTAATGCACATTGGGAAATGCAATCTCAACTATACATACAAAATTATGGGGTCTAAATTAGTTGATACCACTCAAGAAAGAGATGTTGGAGTCACCATGGATAGTTCTCTAAAAACATCTGCTCAATGTACAGCGGCACTCAAAAAAAGCTAACAGAACATTAGGAACCAGTAAAAAAGGGATAGATAAAGACAGAAAATATCATAATGCCATGATATAAATCAACTGTATGCCCACACTTTGAATATAGCATAAAGTTCTGGTTGCCCCATCTCAAAAAAGATGCATTAGAATTGGAAAAGGTACAGAGAAGGGCAACAAAAAGAATTAGCAGTACGGAACAGCTTCCATATGAAGAGCCATTAAAATAACTGGGATTGTTCATCTTAGAAAAGAGATGATTAAGGGGGTTTATGTTAGAGGTCTATAAAATTATTAATGGTGTCGGAAAAGTGAACAGGGAAATATAATTTACCCCTTCACATAACACAAGAACAAGGGCTCACCAATGAAACTAATATGTAACAGGTTTAAAACAAATATAAGGAAGAACTACTTTACAGAATGCACAGTCAATATGTGCAACTCATTGCAAGGGGATGTTGTAAAGTCCAAAAGTATAACTGGGTTAAAAAAATAATTAGATAAGTTCATGGAGGATAGGTCCATAAATGGCTACTAGCCAAGATGGTCAGGGATGCAACCCCATCTTCTGGGTGTCCCTAAAACTCTGATTGCTAGAAGCTGGGACTGAATGACAGGAGATGGATCACTCGATAATTGCCCCATTCTGTTCATTCCCTCTGAAGCACCTGGCACTGGCCACTGTTAGAAGACAGGATACTGGGCTAGAAGGACCACTGGTCTGACCCAGTATGGCCATTCTTATGATGCCATTCACACATTCTCCTTCTACTGACCTCAACCCTATCCATTATTATTGTCACTACTGTTATTTCCATTGCTGTTATGCCACCAATATTCCAGGAGCACACTGCTTCAGCTCCACCCATTCCCAGGACTCAACCAAGTTATAGTTCCAAAATATATCCAATAGACATGCCTTTCCCATGGAATCTGGATATCCAGCCAATCATTCCTCCACTCAGATTATTCCCTAGCACAATCCACATAATCACCTATCTCAGATCAATGGAAAAATGGACCTAAGAAACAAGGTTTCAGACATCTAACACCTATATACTGCACAAGACCACTACTAGGCATAGGCTGGAAGCACAAAGCACAAAACAACATGAACTAAAGATGATATTGATCAATGCAAGATCTGACATTAACAAACAATAAACAATCCATGACCTCATCAGTGACGAAGCACCCAATATAAGATGCATCACTGAGACCAGGCTGAATGAAACCATAAGCCCTGTGCTAGCCCACCTTTCCCTGCCCCTCCCACCCCCGACCCCAGGATACATGGACAATCACAGACACAGGCAGGACAAGAAGGCAAGTGGCATTGCATTCATCTTTTCTGCAAACATCATATCCAAGAGAGGTGCCTAGATAAGACAAGTTTATACAAATTAAATCTTTACACCAGTGTCCGAAGTGCAAATCTTGCTCAATACAACAAGCAGTGTATTTCACCCTGCTCGCTGCACCACTGTGATAGGATCCCCGGGGTGCAGCCTGGGACCATGGGACCGCTGTGCCCCCTTAACTCTCTCTGGCCTGAGCTGTCTCTCACAGTGCCTTGCTAGTGACCAGCCGCAAACCGCTCCAGGTGCTGTTATCACTCAGCACAACCACACGTGGAGCCGCCACACCCAGCTAGATTGCATGAATGCTCCCAGAGCCACCATGAATCACACAGAGAAAGGCACCGGCCAAATCCCCCCAGCTCCCAGCCTTGTACCTCAGGAATATATCGTCTCGCACTGCTCAAGACGGGCAGTGCAAATTTATTAATCGGTTCACCACTTCATCAATAGAAAGTGGACATACACCAGCCTTTGCAAACCTGAGCAGATTTGCCATGCACTTCAGGCAAACTCACTGGTAAAGATAAACAGTTAAACAAATTTATTGATTACAAAAGATAAATTTTAAGTGATATTAAGCAATAGGCAAAAAGTCAGAGTTAGCTACCAAAAGAAAAGAAAATATAAGCATGCAGTCTAAACTTTCAATCCTATTAGACTGGGCAACATCTAGATTAAGCAGTTTTTCTCACCCCACTGGATACTGCAGTCCTTGATATACAGGTTTGTCCCTTAAACCTGGGCCAGTCTCCTCTGTTGGAGTCTTGGCTTCTTCTGAGTGTCTTTGTTGCTTGAAGCATAGGTGGGGGAAGGAGAAAGGCAAAGTATGGGGCTCCTGTGTTCTGTTTTATACCCTCAGTCCCATGTGCTTGGGGAACAGAAGTCCAAGCATGTCTGGGGGGCATTGCTGAGTCTTCAGGCAAGGTTGAGCAATTCCCAGGTGTGGCCACATGCAGGTGAGTCATTGAATTGTAGCTCCCTTTCTGGACAATGGCTGTTGATGGGTTGGCACCCCACCCATGCATTGGTTACTTTCCTTACTGTTGCCTCTGGGGAGCTAATATCTGGCTTATTCTCCAATTTACAGCATGTTTTAGTGACAACCATACAACACAATTCTCATAACGTCACATGCATTAATGATATACATATATGGACAGAGGAATGACTTTCAGCAGATCATAACCTTTCCCCTGATACCTCACACAGCCTGCTTTATATGCAAGATCACAATTATATATAAATGAGGGATATGGGGGTTACAGGGTGCACCTCCAAGGTACAGAATGTCACAGGTCTAAACCACACACTTTCTTCCTTTGGTTGGCCAAGTGAATGCTCTACTTCTCTAACCAGGCCTAACCAGTGATCCATGGATTTATCACCTCCAAATGGCACTGTTGCATTTCACTCTAGTGCGGGTTAACGCTAGATGCTAAAAGAACACATCAAGTACTTCTTTGGTGGGTTGTTGGAGGAGATCCTGTGTAGTTTGTGTGTCACGTAGAAAGGTACATTTTCACCTGGAAAAAAAACTGCCTCTGCTTTGCAAGTGTGGGTGAAAAATGCCAATCTATTTACCTTTTTACAAATCTGACAAAAATATGAACTTTCACAAGTGGTGTAAAAAATCTTCAGATCATTTGAATAGCTTCCTTTTGGTTCAGACATCAAAGAGTTCTAGATCCTAGGATCACTGAAATCAAAAGGCATAAGACCTCAAAGTCTAGGAGACACCAGAAGGCCTGTCTTGCCTAGAATGATATCTGAACATCTGGCTCTTATTTAGAATTCTTGCAACCAGATTCATAGAGAACTTGCAACAGTAAAGCATTTTCCATCTTACATGCCGACATACAAAAAGTAATACTGTTGAAATTCAAGATGCAGAGAAATACAAGGTGAAAGTTAAAAATGTTAGCATATCTCGTTGAGTCATGGTACTGATCTCTGCAATATTTTATATAGGCTTTTAAGTGGCAATCACCACCATAGCCAAATGATACTGAACACCTTTTGAATGAAGATAGAAAGTAGCATCAGAGGAAGATGGTTTTCGGTTACATCATAAGACAAATCTTGTCACCTATGGCTGACTAGCTCAAACCTAGCCCTGAATTCCAGTCACCAAAAGTTATCACTACCTGAAAGCTGGTCAGTGACCTTTGTGAAATGAATTCATTTCAGTGGAGTTTCTAGTGGAAAGGTATTTACATCATTTTCTATTTATATCTAGCATCTTTGTTGACACTCAGAGAAGACCAAATACAATTATTATGGAGACTAGATGTAGGTCCTAAGTCAAGGATGAAGAACATTGTTGAGACAATATCTGGGAAACATGCACAACTGCTGTCTGATCTGATTCTGTACTGTGGATACACAAAAAAGTAATAGTTTTAAACAAAGAATCATACCAACATTCATTAATCCCTGCAATACTCATGGGAAATAGGTAAATAAGTATTTTATCCATCTGATGAGACAGAGAGGTCAAGTATTTTCCAAGGTTGCACCGCAGACAAGTGAGGTGGGCAGGATTAGAACTCAAATTGTTGTCTCCTAGTCTCTGCACCTTTCAATCCATCACCTTTCACAATAATATATAATATCTTGCATTACTATAGTACCTTTCATTATATCATTTCTTTGCTCACTTTTTATCCACAAAAAGTACAGAATTATTGAAAACTTTAATCCGCAAACATTCTGCAAAGTTCAGAGTGCTGTGCTGAGCAAAATGGGTGTGCAGTTTTCTATTAACATTAGCATTTTAGAAAATACTCCAAGCTCCTAAAAACAATCCACTGCTCCAGACTTGGTGCAATATATTCTATTTGCTTCGAGTTCATTTTATTCCTACTTGGTCAATATTTCAGGAGTTACAGTAGTCTTACTTTCTGAATAAGCTGTAGTTCTGGGGCAGGTTAATTTATTTTTGTGTTGAGAAACTACAAAATTGTTGCAGAAATTGGTGCTATTCAAATTTCTAAGCTGTTCTACAATTGCTCTGTGGGCTCTGACATGTGTTTTAATTTCTCAGATGTTTTTATCACATTATAGAGAGCACTAGGACCTGAAGGAATCCTTTAGTTCTGGTATGGTAAGTGTAGAATAAATATAGCACAGCACAGATGGCTAAGGAACAGGACAGCAGAAACAAGCCAAAGTGCTGCTGGAAACAAACTGCACTTTCAATTAATCTGGGTTTAAGTATCATTTTGTGTTCTGCCACAGTCCTTAATGCTTCTCGTGGAAAGCAGCCTATGAAAGCGTCAGAGGGCAGTGGTGACACTGCACCCTTTGTTGCCAATGTTACAGCTCTGTAAGATCACGGACTCTTTGCTAATCAGTAATTCTAGATCAGCCTGCAACAAAGAACTCCTCACTCAAGAGGGAGTAACATTCTGTATTAATGTCTCCAGGCAGCAGCCATTCCCGGGCCTTCAACAAGTCCGAAGCCTGCGGGTTCCTGTTTTTGATGACCCTTTGGAGGACTTGTATAAGTATTTTGAACAGTGCGGCAATGCCATAGAGGAGACAGTCAGAAGTGGTGGAAAATGCTTAGTTTACTGTAAAAATGGCCGCAGCAGATCTGCAGCAATCTGCACTGCCTATCTGATGAGACACCAAAATATCACTCTCAAGGATGCCTTTGAGGTACTGTACTCATGCTTGAAAGTTATATCTCTTATGTTTGATAAGAAATTCATTTCAAATTATGTTAGGAATTGGGTCATTATTCATAAGACCACAAGAAACAAACAATATAGGAGACAGCATTCCTATCTGAAAAACATAAGCACCTGGAGATAAAACTATTTAAATTGCTTTACTGAACTTGGACACATATGAGTGCCATTATTGATAATACTGACAAAACCTGATGTCGTTTTATAGGTGCATTTTAGTGTCCTTAGCCCATTTTATTATATATTAAAGAAGGGCAAATCATGCTTTTTTATCTTTTCCAATTTTATTCACAAATTGTCTGAACATTTTCAAGTTTATTCACTTGAAATCCTGTGATTATTGGACTGTGGTTTGTAAGCAGTTTAAGAATATTGAGCATTCCAAATTTGAGCTGTTATGATTGGACACAACCCCATGCTAAATTTCTGGTCCCTGACTGGACAAGGGAAGCTTTTAAAATTAGGTTTCTGGTACAAATACAATTACAAAGTCAAATGTTCTTTAAGAAAACACAGCAGAATATTCACAGAAAGTTGGCTGTTTTTGTGAACATTCCTGATTGCATTTTCAAATCC
The DNA here is from genome assembly GCA_033296515.1 of Macrochelys suwanniensis. Classification (NCBI taxonomy): domain Eukaryota; kingdom Metazoa; phylum Chordata; order Testudines; family Chelydridae; genus Macrochelys; species Macrochelys suwanniensis. The sequence goes on from CM065783.1 coordinate 43,825,390, forward strand.
ATAGCAAATGAACATAAAATGAGGTGCAGACCGAGAAAGCCCCTCAGTGAAAAAATCAAGCACATCTGTGCAGATATCACATGGCAGTGTTAATCCTGATCTCCTTCATAGCAATGTTATCTATGTAATAGCCAAACATTGCACAGAGACAATATTTATTGTTCCTGATAAACAGTACCTTAGATAATAATAATGCCCTACTAATGCCTCAGCTTTGATTTGGAGTGCCCACCAAGTGGGGCTCAATCTATATGTGCTTTCACCCTTGGCATTTCTATTAGACCTATCAGAAAAGTTACTAAGATGATTGTCATGTTGATGCCACTTCATTAGGAACGGGACTAACCCTCACTTCCCCAGATACAACACCCCAGATTACTCAAAAAATGATACAATATTCTTTGGCATATGCAAAATATACAAAACAAGGACATTTCACAATTATTCTGACATAGAAATATCAAAATCAACTTTCTCGGAGATCATGGGGGGGAAGGGGGAATATCTTGCCTGATTTCCTAAACAATTTCTACTACACATGCATGTTTGTCACTTTTTCTAGACTGTGAAGACTGCCAGACCAGGAGTAGAGCCCAACGCAGGATTCTGGTCTCAGCTGCAGAGATACGAAGAACAGCAGCATCAGCTGGGTCATTCTTCTGAAAAAATGATTTCTTCCAAATAAATATAATTCTGATTAAAATTTTCTTTTTCAAAGTTATAAACACAATTGCTTCTAAAAGGCCTAGAGGGCTGCAAAACCAACTAGAAGAACATAAAACATCCAGCCTTCACAATGTATTTTTGAGGTTTGCATGACATTCAGATTCTGCAGACCAAGCAGACTTTTAAAAAAATTCTAACCTTTATGGGTGCAAAGATAATAATCCAAATATGAACAGAGTGTAACCAAAGCAGTATTATTTTCCCCAATCCTGTAAACAACCTACAACAATGACATAAGGTGTGAATTTCCTCATTCTCCATTCAGCTCATTGGGGTGCTAACTTTAAAGCCTAATGAAGACTCTAAGTATTTAACTGTTGATCATTTTAACAGATGGAATGGGGTAGGTAGGAGAGCAGCCCACAGGTGATGGAAATTGCTGCAGGGAAAAAGGTGCAGAGCGAAGCAAGGAAGAGAACTGAACAGGGAAGAGGGATGCTAAATATGACAATAGGATACTGAACAAATAACTTTTCATTACTACATATAGGCTATATTCTACTCTTGATCTTGGTACAAAGCTCCCAACAACATCAGTGGGAGAACTACTGTGCCTAGAACAGTATATAGTTCAAATCTGTACCCCATCCATTGGGCAATAATTTAGAGTGCAATTTGGCCTCTCCACAAAATAAGTTTGACAACCCTCACCTACTTGTTCATGAGTAGGTCTAGACCAGGGATCTCAAACTCAAATCACCACGAGGGCCACATGAGAACTAGTAAATTGGCCTGAGGGCCACATCACTGAAACCTTTTTATACAATGATACAAAAGTATAGTAAAAAATGAAGAGTAATGTATTCTATTAAAAGTAAATGTATTAATTTGTTTAAACTGTAATGCAAAGAGGGGTTTTAATAAAATATGAACACTCAGTAATGTTTGGAGCTTGGCTGCCAGTGGAGTCAGCACCTATGGTGGGCCACAGGAAATAACTCCGTGGGCCACATGTGGCCCGCGGGCCGTGTGTTTGAGACCCCTGGTCTAGAACTAGAGTAGAGGGGCATTGCAGACCGCAGGCTGAATACTGGCAGAGTTCTGTGTGGGAATACTGGGGAGCTCTGTGAACACAGCTACTGCTCATTCTATGCCTGAATTAGCTAAGTTTTCCCTTGTTTTCAGCAGTACTGAAATATCCATCACAATATTAAAACAAAAGCTACAAAGGGGAAGAAACTGGCATTATGATGTAATCTCCATCCATTCTATTACCATTTACTAAGCCAAATGAGATTTAACAGTCCCCAAACTGACTTATTGAATAGATCACCAGGGTATAAAAGACCATTCTATATCACACATACAAAACAACATTTCTGCTAAGAGCCCTTATATGATTTCATAGGAAATATGTTATCTGGGTACATTGGAGACAGAATTTACAACTCAGGCTACATTTAAATTTAATCATGGGGCTCAAAATCAGATGAAAGTAGAGGATTATTTTGTTGAACTGTTAATACATTTGAAATTTAAAAAACAATTATGAAAGCTGTAAAATTGTCAATGTGAAATTTCATTTGGTATTTCTCGGCAAACCAATGTAATTTTTACAAAGGTTAGCTAATCTTCAATGATTAAATGCTTACACAATACAAGGGGTGTTCCCAGCAGCAGAGTAACTTGAGATGGTAGTGCTAATGACTTAAAGTTACAACCATAAAATTACTGCAGAACAGAGCCACTGTGGAATAGTTTGAATTAGACAATTCTATTACAAGGGGTTTTTTCAAGTCTAGTGTAAATGGATTTTGTTTTTAAATCCACAAAACAATAAGTAAAAAAGTAATCAATGATTTGGGAATAAGGCATCAGATAGATAATACATCCCTTTATCAGATGGCTTCTCCATTCTTGACTGTTTGCAGTATTCCTTGTATATTATTCTATTTATATATTTGCCATCCACTAGACAAGATATTAGTGTGTTGTGTTCTGCAATTTTTTAAAAAAAGTTCCACTACAAATCCCACATACTAGACCAGTGGTTCTCAAGCTTATTTGATCGCACCTCTCCTTCTTTGTGTCTATAGTAGTTTATGTGACGACCCCCGCACCCCCACTCGTGCCACACAAGTACCTATACCAATGTATGTGACAGCAGTGCTTCACTTCACTGAATCAATTTTGGCTTCTTTGTTTTTCACTTGAATTGGGTTTTTTTCTGTTGCTCGAATGAGCCAGTGATCCACTGTAATAAGAGCAAAAGCAAAAAACTGTGATTGTGGTCCATGCTTACAATTAAATATCAGAGTGGTAGCCGTGTTAGTCTGTATCCACAAAAACAAACAAGAGTCCTGTGGCACTTTAAAGACTAACAGATTTATTTGGGCATAAGCTTTTGTGGGTAAAAAACCCGAAGTTGTTTTTACAATAAAATGTGCACATCACGTCATAGCAAACAGATTAATGTACAGATGGCCATGACTTTTTATAATGCAAGGCAAACTTAACAGAAATCCATCAGAATGCATAGAGCTATCTCAGGACCTGATATGTCTGGAGCAATCAGCTTTGCTAGTTATTCATCGCTGTGAGTAAAGTGTACACAGTAAGTTTTTTTTCCCCTAAAGCTTATCACCCCACCCCAAATACATTCCACACACCCCAGGTGGGTGCGCTCCCCATTTTGAGAACCTCTGTACTAGACATAATGTGAATATCAATAAAACATATGTCTTTAAGTGCAAATATAAAATTAACATTTCATTAATACTGTCCATAACAACTTTAATTAAGAACTGCAAATCACTCAAGGGTTAATTCTTATATACTCTTAAAAGCTAAAACATTTAAAAAAAATAAGAAGCCAAGGTATTAATAAAATTATAGTACATTTTACAACACTGTAGTTTTATTAGGTTGTGATTAGTTGCAGCATGTCAGTTTCACTGTTTGAGCCAGATAAAAATACAGTAGATTAACAATTACTCTCTTGGTTTGTTGTCAGGGTACATGATACATTATGGCTTCGTTTTGCTTAGTTTGTCAGTGAACAGGAAATCTCCATGTGGCAATATCTTTCCAGAAACTTAACTGTTTCCATTTTCAAAATATTCCCAGAAGGAAGTACTAAAACATATAACAACCTCAATACTGAGATAAAGATTGCAACCTGAACTAGAACACTCAAAAATTAGTTTATCTTTTTATTTGGATTGACAAGATGTTAACATACAAAAAATTAAAAAATAAAAGAAGAGTTTACACATAATCTTTGGATGTCATGACTGTTTCAGAATTTTTGGTGTAAATGCGTGGCTGATGAGCTGCCTGACCAGCTGAGTAGTCATACTTGCGGTCGCTGTAATTAAGAAAAATGAACTGTAAATAATTAAGTACTATACATCCATATGCTCTTTGACAAAATCAGTTTAACTGACCTAAGCAGGAGTCTTTGTTTATGCTACCTGCAATTTTTAACACAAATCAACAAGATCAAGAATGTAGTGGGAAATTATCTTGGGTCCACGCTGTTGGAATCTCACCCGTAGTGCAGAGCTTTAAATTCTGCACTAGGTTTCACTGAAGGACTTACTAAGATCATATTTGAAAATTAGTGAGTCAGTGCATTACGGGTCAGATCCAAAGCCCTATTAAGTCAATGGAAATTTGTCCATCAACTTCAGTGGCTTCGGACCAGGCTCAATATGCAATAGTATACCATGCTCAACGTAATACTGTCCCTCGTTGGCTGTTCACACACAGCTTTTTCTAATTTTTAAGTAAAGCATCATCCAACATGCTTCTTCCTTCTGTGCATCGCCTTTTTTGAAGGTTTAAATAAACGTGGTTTAGATGTACTTGGTCTTAGTATTCCTTGGACATTTCAAGGGTGCACAGACCTGTGCTATTTCTGACAACTGCAACCATTTCCCAGACAACTGCTGCACATCTGACTTATTTCAAATAAAGATTATATTTTTCCAATGAAAAAGGATAAGTAGTCAGGCCAGAAATCTTGATTTTTCTGACATATTGCTAAACAAACCTTTCTACAAGAAACAAGAAAAATCTCAGAATTTCTTAAGCTGTATCAGTTGTTTTGGGGAAAAAAGGGATTTTATTTTCTGCAAGATAAATGGAATTAGATCCTTTTAATGGTAGTGAAAATATATGATTAGAAAATTATAGCACTATTGCCATAATACAAAAAAAAAGTTAAAGATCTGTATTGCAGTTTTACCAATACAAAGGAAGCTGTGCTCTTTGACTGCACAACTCCATTGTACATTCAGTAGAAGCACCAACACTGCCCATAATTACAAAAAATATAAAACTGATTTCAAATTTTAACAAGCCAGTGTCAGAGGTCAGAAGGATAGGCGTAAAGAGTAAATACATGTTTACATCACAAGTTTATGGCAAGATTTCGTGTTGAATTGACAGTCCTAGCCTCTAGTTTTTGCATCTATACAATACAGAAGTGGGTAATTGGGGACAAACCCACTTTCTATGCATAAATTGGCACTGATTAAAGTATATCATTTATTTTGACCTTTAAGATGAAGAGCTACCTGTGCTTTCCTCTTTTTCCCCCTTTGCATGAACAAGTCAAGAAGATCCCACCAAGCATAGACAGAATCGATCCAGCCCAGCCTAAGTACAGTGCATCTCCTAGTTCATACCTGGAATATGAAGGATTTTATGGAAGCATCATAAAACAGGATCACACATAGAAGATTTAAAGCTTTCTCCATTATATTATTATATATTTTGTATGAAGCAGTAATACATTTTATACTGTACTATCTATAAGATGTGCTAATTGTATAAAAAGCTAGCATCATTCTCGGTAAAGAATGCAGAGACTTATAAACCAGACAGTTTAGTTTCAGTACCCAATTAAATGTTACATAATAGATGATGTGGCCAATAATGTAAGCATTTGTATCTCTAATCAACAAACCTCTTAAGCAAATGCTTAAGTGCTTTGCTGAATCAGGGATTTAAAGAACAAAAAATTAATAAGCAACATGGAGATAAAGGGGGATAGGTAATTGCTTAGAAATATGAAGAGTTGGTCATAAAGGACAGATATTTACAGTGTCTGAGAATGGAACACATGGAGCAACAGCTTGAAAATAAATGGGGAAAAAAGGTTTACTGCACTTATCAACTTACATCTGGAGATCTCAGTATTATCTCTTCAGTGTAATAATTTTCTCCTACACAGAATTACCAATACAGATCCCCACTGTAGGAGACTAGTAAAGAGCTAAGCAATTAGTGTCTGATCTAGACAGTAGCGGTGCCAGGGTTTTTGCCGCCCAAGGCAGCAGTGCTCCTCTGCCATAATCGGTGGCGCTTCGGCGGCAGCTCCTCTGAAGCTGTGTTCTTGGCGGCATTTCGGCGGCTGCTTTTCATGCCACTGAATCGCCGCCGGGAAATGAGTCACCGCCGAAATGCCGCCCTCCAAATCCTGCCGCCCTAGACGACCGCCTAGAGTCACCTAGTGGAAGCATCGGCCCTGGATCTAGCATTCCTACCAAGAAAATGTTTAGTTAAAAGTGTGAACTGATCTGAAAGTAGCAACCTTAAAAATTTCAAAGACAGCAATGTTATTAGGTGCATATTGTGGATATGGTTCCCTTGCTGTAATGTAGAAAACGTAGTTTCTGTCTAGCAAAGGAACTTCTGCCTATTCATACCAGGTCTGAATGCAAATTCTTATCCAGTCTAGTCTTTGCTTTTCCAAGATTGCTTCACCCTTAGACTTCTCCCTATATTCTAACAACAGCTGGTGGACTTCCTAAAGGGCTTAGCTCTATGTAGTCAACTGGAGTTCTCTTCACGTCCAGCTTTTTCATATCTAACCTGAGATATTACTTTCATATTACCAGCAAGAGGTAACAGTAAGGAGGACTAACCCAGAATATCAGTAATAAATAGTCAAGAATGACTGGTTTAGTCAATCTTTCACAAGGCCAGATACAAACCCATCACCCTTTTATTTTTAATGGAAAGCTTAATGTCATTATTTGTATGAATGCAGTACCTAGGAATCCCAGTCATGGATCAGGACCCCACTGTGCCAGATGTTGTACAAACACAGAAAAAAGATAGTCCCTGCCCCAAAGAGCTTACAATTCAAATATAAAAACAACAAGGAGTCCGGTGGCACCTTAAAGACTAAATAAATCTGTTAGCCTTTAAGGTGCCACCGGACTCCTCGTTGTTTTTGTGGATACGGACTAACACGGCTACCCCCTGATAATTAAAATATAAAACAGATGGATATAGACAAATAGATGAGTACAAGGAAACAATGAGACAGTATTGGTCAGTACAACAGGCTGTGGTCTCAGCACACCAGCAGCCTAACTGCTGTCATGTTTTTGTAGGCATCAAGGCAAAGGAGAGTTTGAAGGAGAAATTTGAAGGCGGATACTGAAGTACAGTAGAACCTCAGAGTTACGGACACCTCGGGAATGGAGGTTGTCCATAACTCTGAAATGTTCGTAACTCTGAACAAAGCACAGTTCGGATTCCAGATCCAGCAGCTGACACTCTAGGCCAGGTTTCAGCAGCAGCTGATCATGAGGCTGCAAGCTTTCCCCATCCCCGCTTGGTGTGTGTGTGAAAACAACTTGTCCCCCGGGGGAGTAAAAATAGCATATTCCCCTCCTGGGGTGTGGGGGAAGGAATGAAAGCGGTGCAGACCCCAGTGCTGCTCCTGCTCTACTGGCTGGCTCCGGCTGCCTTGGGCTGGCAGCCCCAAAGTCTTGCTGTTAGTGGCTGCCCCATGCGTGGGGGTGGGGACAGACAGCCCAGATGTGCCTACCTTTAAGATGCAATACAGGTACAGTACAGTATTTGCTTTTATTTTTATTTTTTATTTTTTTGGTCTCTGTTACTGCCTGATTGGTTACTCCCGGTTTCACTTGGTGTCCCGTTGACTGGTCAGTCCCTAACTCTGATGTTCTTATCTTTGAGGTTCTACTGTAGCGTTGTGGCTGTTTACGAGGAGCTTCTCCCAGGGTAAGGAACAGCACAAAAGCATGAAAGCACAAAAGGAGAAAGGCAGGGGGTTGGGGTGCAGGAGTGGGTGAGGGGTGCAAGCTCTGGGCAGGAGTTTGGGTGCAGGAGGGGGCTCCAGGCTGCGGCAGAGTGTTGGGGTGTGAGATGTGGGCTCCGGGAGGGAATTTGGGTGCAGGAGGGGCAGTAGCATAGCCAGTGGGGGAGCAGGGGGAGCGGCCGCTCCCCCTTGAGCAGAAGCGGCGGAAGCGGTGCCTTTTTTTAGCAGCACTAAAAAAAGGCGCCCCTTCTTTTTAAGCGCTGCTTCTTGCACTCACCTGGCGGCGCTCCGGGTCTTCGGCGGCATTTCGGCGGCGGGTACCACCGAAGACCCAGAGTGAGCCGCCGAAGTGCTGCCGAAGACCCGGAGCACCGCCGGGTGAGTACAGGGGGAGGCGCCGCTCCCCCTGCGCTCTGGACCTGGCTGCGCTACTGAGGAGGGGGCTCTGGGATAGGGCAGAGTGTTGGGGTCCAGGAGAGGGTCCAGGGTGCTGGCTCTGGGAGGAAGGTCAGGCCTGGGGCAGAGAGTTGGGGTGCAGGAGCGGGTATGGGGTGCTGGCTCTGGGAGAGGGCTCAGAGCTAGGGGTTGGAGTGTGGCCTCCCGCCAGGCAGCACTTACCTCCGGTGGCTCCAGTCTGCAGCGCAGCATGGCTGCCTGCCCTGGCCCCATGCCACTCCTGGAAGGGGCCAACTTGCCCCTGCAGCCCCTGGGGAGAGGCGGGGGCACGTGGCTCCGCACACTGCCCCTCTCTGCAAGCACCTCCCCCGCAGCTCCCATTGGCCACAACTCCCTGTTCCCAGCCAATGGGAGCTGCGGGGGCGGTGCTTGCAGACCAGAACAGTGCGCGGCGGGAGACCCCTGCCTCCTGGAGTATGAGGTGGGAGGGAGGGAATTAAGTGACTGCGGGGATGCGGGTGTCCCACAGGTATCTCCTAGGATCTGTTTTATGTAGCAGCTTTATTAATGAAATGGAAGAAAGAATAGAGAGCACTGTAATGAAATTCATAGATTAAACTGAATTGGGATGACAGGAACACATTTACCCACAGCTAGCCAAGAAATAAAAGAACAGAGGTTGACGGGTACTGCACACCTTCTTACAGCTTCAGCTCCAAATAGCCAGTGCTATAAGGAGGCATTCATGCAACCTTAACAGATATTGCTTTTCTAAAAGGTTCCCAACGCTCAGAGGAGCAGCAGTGTATAGGCCATGCTTGATAGATTCCTAATGTCTCAGGAAACATACACCGGCCAGCTTCCAAATGCCCTCCCCTTTCCTTCAGTTCAGTCACCAAGGCAGCTGGCTGAGACATCCACCATTGGCTCTGTACTACGAGTTGACAAATTTGGGCCCTGTCCATTGCAAAGTGTGAATCCCAAAGATCTGCCCTTTATTCACTTTAACATTTCCCAATAGGTAGTGGATATAGTTCTGTATACAATATAGCCTGGAAAGATGGATATGGGTTATTGCCATACTCAACAAGTAAGCTTTTAAGCCTAGAGACAGAGGAAGGGTGGGGATATGGAGCAAAGGTAAAATTGGTCCTGGAATTTTTCCTGGATGTTTCTGAATTTTAAATTGTTAATAGTATTCTGAAAAGGCAATATATTACTTTCAAGTTCTTTCTTTGGAATTTATATTCCATTCAGACAAAGGGATCCTGGAGTGGGCAGAAGTCACTCTATTATATAATATGGTTTATACTCGAATTTGGCGGTGACACTCTTAACCAAAATCCATTTCATCTGAGGGCCCTGTGATACAGCATGGCCAGAAGGCAGCAGGAGAGTGATCTAGGATGAGGAGAAGCCTTATTCCCTGTAGATTAATTAAAAGCACCTGAAACCAATTAGAGCACCTGAAACCAGTCACCTGATAAAATCCCCCTGCTTCAATCAGCCATGGGAGGAGCTGGAGCAGAGTGAGGAGGAGCTGGAACAGAATGGTTTGGTGGTGGAGCAGAGAGCAGTTCGAAGGAAAGTGGAGGAGAGTTTTGAGCAGTGCTGCAGCGGGCTAAGAAGACCAAGATCCTAGGTAAAGGGACACCTGGCTTGTGCAGAGGGAAGGCAGGAAGCCCCACAAGCTGAAGGTCAGGAGAGGGAAGTAGCCCAGGGGAAAGAATCACTGGTACAAGTGGTTCACCTGCTATCATAGGGCCCCTGGGCTGGGACCCGGAGTAGAGGGCGGGCCTGGATCCCTCCCTCTCCACTCCCCTTCCCTGGGATACTAGCAGGATAGCTGTTACCCCAGTTCAGGGGCAAGAAATGGCACCCTGAAACCCCCCACAAGAAGAGAAAGTGCGGGACCCATCATAGTAGTGCCGGCAATTTGCCACACGTGGTGTCAGGGGCGGGATTCTCCGCACTGGGGACTTAAACCAGGGTTAGCCAAAACAATCCAGTCCTTAAGATGGACGACGTAATCAAGGCCCTAATACAAGCCACCGCGGCCCAGCAGGAGGCTACCCGGGTCCAAGCAACCACCCAACAGGAGGTGGCTAGGGTACAGCAAGAGACTAATAGTCTGTTGATGAGTCAGGCTGCCCAGGACCGAGCCCTGCTGCAGGAGCTGGTGAACCAGATGAAGGCCCTTATGGAGCGAAGCCAGAACGGCGATGGGACCCGGACTATATGGGCCAGCCACTGCCTACAGAAAATGACACGGGAGGATGATGTGGAGGCATACCTCTTGGCTTTTGAGAAAGCAGCCCTGCGGGAGGCCTGGCCCCGAGACCAGTGGTCCGGTATCCTTGCCCCGTTCCTGTGTGGGGAGGCCCAGAAGGTATACTAAGATATGGCCGCAGAGACTGCAGCAGATTACCCTCAGCTGAAGGCAGAGATCCTGGCCAGATCCGGAGTAACTACGGCATTGCGAGCCCAGAGGTTCCATGAGTGGCAGTATACAGAGGACAAGACACCCAGATCGCAATTGTTTGACCTGATCCACCTGACCTGGAAATGGCTGTGCCCTGAGGCCCTCAGCTCTGAGAAGATGATGGAGCTCCTGGTACTGGACGACACCCACGTGGAATATTAGACATTGCCAAGGAGGATTGGGAAGAACAACCCAACCCAGGAAAGAATGTCATTGAGCACGTGACACAGATGAGAGAGCGAATAGCTCGAGTAACCCCTATAGTACGGGAACATTTGGAAAAAGCACAAGAGACTCAGCGGACATATTACAACCGCCAGGCGAAAGTACGGAAATTTCAGCCAGGAGAACGGGTGATGGTGCTAGTGCCGACAGCAGAAAGCAAACTCCTAGCCAGCTGGCATGGGCCGTATGAGATAGTGGAAGCCATTGGGGAAGTGGACTATAAGGTCAGACAACCAGACTGCCGAAGACCAGAGCAGATCTACCATGTAAACTTGCTGAAGCCCTGGCGTGACCGAGAGACGTGCCTGGTCATTCGGAGAGCTCCATCCCAGACGGACGACCGACAGGGGCAGGTGAGGATATCCCCTGAGTTAGCCCAAGAACAACGAACAGAGGTCATTGATATGATCCAACGGAACCAAGATGTGTTCTGTACACAGCCGGGCCGTACGACACTGGTTCAACATCATATCGTCACCAGGCCCAGAATAAGGGTGACGATAAGACCATACCGGATACCAGAAGCTAAAAGAGAGGAAATTAGGACAGAAGTGAAGATGTTGGAACTTGGGGTTATTGAAGAATCCCACAGCCAGTGGTCCAGTCCTATCGTCTTAGTACCCAAGCCTGACGGCACCTGGAGGTTTTGTAATGACTTCCGGAAGTTGAATGAAGTATCCCAATTCGATGCCTATCCAATACCATGTGTCGACGAGCTAGTTGATCAGTTAGGCAAGGCCCGATACCTAACCACTCTGGACCTGACTAAAGGATATTGGCAAATTCCCCTGGCCAAGAACGCCAAGGAGAAGACAGCTTTCTCTACACCTGATGGCCTGTTCCAATACACTGTCCTCCCTTTCGGACTCCATGGGGCCCCAGCAACATTCCAACGACTTATGGATAAACTGTTGCGACCCCATGCCAGGTATGCCGCCGCCTATTTAGACGATCTAGTCATCCATAGCCCTGACTGGGAAACGCACCTAGTAAAAGTAGAAGTGGTACTAGACACCCTGAGGAAGGCTGGCCTCACTGCCAACCCTCTCAAGTGCGTGATAGGACTAGCTGAAGCCAGATACCTTGGGTATGTAGTAGGGAGAGGTTTGGTAAAACCCCAATGGAACAAAGTGGAGGCAATACAAGATTGGCCTCGGCCAATCCGTAAAAAGCAGGTCAGAGCATTTCTCGGGTTAGTAGGGTACTATCGGAGATTCATCCCTCATTTTGCCACAAGAGCAGGGCCATTGACTGACCTGATAAAGGCTCGGGGCCCGAGATAGTAAAGTGGTCTGATGCAGCAGAAGGGGCATTCGCAGATTTAAGGACAGCCCTTTGCTGCCATCCTGTACTCATAGCCCCAGACTTCAAGAAAGAATTCGTTCTACAAACAGATGCCTCGGAGGTAGGGCTAGGAGCAGTCCTTTCGCAGATGGTAGGGGAGGAGGAACACCCGATCCTGTACCTCAGCCGGAAGCTCCTCCCCAGGGAACAAAAGTACGCCGTCGTTGAAAAGGAATGTCTGGCGATAAAATGGGCCATGGAAACTCTCCGTTACTACCTACTGGGGTGGCGATTTACCCTGGTGACAGACCATGCCCCGCTCCAGTGGATGCGCAGAAACAAGGAGAAGAATGCAAGAGTGACTAGATGGTTCCTATCTCTGCAACCTTTTCATTTCCGAGTACAGCATAGGGCCGGAAGCCAACACGGCAACGCAGATGGCTTGTCACGAAAGCATTGCCTCTCGTCCCAAGTTGCCCAACCCCATGGTGTTGAGCAGGGGAGGGGAGGATATGTGATTCCTGCTGCCTTCTGGCCATGCTGTGAGTGATCTAGGATGAGGAGAAGCCTTATTCCCTGTAGATTAATTAAAAGCACCTGAAACCAATTAGAGCACCTGAAACCAGTCACCTGATAAAATCCCCCTGCTTCAATCAGCCAGGAGGAGGAGCTGGAACAGAGTGGATTGGTGGTGGAACAAAGAGCAGTTCGAAGGAAAGTGGAGGAGAGTTTTGAGAAGTGCTGCAGTGGGCTAAGACCAAGATCCTAGGTAAAGGGACACCTGGCTTGTGCAGAGGGAAGGCAGGAAGCCCCACAAGCTGAAGGTCAGGAGAGGGAAGTAGCCCAGGGGAAAGAATCACTGGTACAAGTGGTTCACCTGTTATCATAGGGCCCCTGGGCTGGGACCCGGAGTAGAGGGCGGGCCTGGATCCCTCCCTCTCCACTCCCCTTCCCTGGGATACTAGTAGGATAGCTGTTACCCCAGTTCAGGGGCAAGAAATGGCACCCTGAAACCCCCCACAAGAAGAGAAAGTGCGGGACCCATCATAGTAGTGCCGGCAATTTGCCACAGCCCATATCATTGCATTGTGTATTCTCTAGATAGGAGGACAGGATACCAAAATGTCCATCGTTGTCCTATCCTCCAAAGCTGTTACTGCCATTCTATGAATATGCCTCCAAGATGTTCCAAACGCAGTTTAAGTTGTATCCATTCTACTTGGATTGTAAGCTCTCTGGGGCATGGACTGTATTTATGTTCGAGTTTATATACCACCTAGCATAATGAGGTCCCAGTCCCTGACTCCTAAGTGCTATGGTAATACAAATAATTATTAATAAAAGCCAAGTCCTTCCCACAGCACCACCTATTCTGTGTGTTCCACCTTGCCTCAGAAATCTCTGTGGCCACATAGGAGAGGCTCTGAATTTTAGAGAGCATGATCGATCAGACAAAGAAGGAACAAAAAAGAAGCCACTTTGGAGCAAGCACACCTGTGGATCTGGAGGATTTCTTGCTGGTAAATGCTCCATGTTACATTAACTTTGGTTCTGCATTCTAAGAGCCCCAAAAGGGTCACAGACAGCCGAAGCATTGGCACGTCAATGACAGGAGATCATGGCAATAGAACAGAGGGACATACACTCTGTGCCAATGCGCCATGATTGAGAATTAGAGGTTGGTAAGCCTTGCGCGTTCCTTGACTCCTTGAAAGTGAGATCATGTCCTAGTCCTCCCAACCAACAATAATTCCTCCATCTTGTGGGAAAGATGATTTCAAGGCTCAGTTGTTGATAAACTTTTCTTTAAGCAGGATGGGATAACTTGACCAGTACAGATTACGGGGTCCTGGAAAACCCTTACAGGAAACTGCCCACTAAAATTACTGATGCCATCTTAAAAATATTCAGCAATTTGGTACAACAGGTCCATTAACTTACTTGGTTCCACCATACAGTGGGTCAAAAAACTGAGCAGTAATCCTTGCAGCATACCAAGAAACAGCCACCATGGAAGACAGTCCTATGGAGAAAAAAATCAGAATGCACATACTTAAATAAACCATTAAATAGTTCTACAGCTTTAAATTATGAAAATAGATGTACATTTCACTTAGTTTGCTAATCATGAAAGCAGTATTGAGCACCAATGGTGTCCTAATTTCAGTCTCAATGCACAATGATGGTATCTTACCTGCTAAAATGAAGATCGCTCCCCCCGTTACAGAAATCTTTACTTTTGTATTTTCATTACTCATCCCAACTTGTGTGCACTTTAAACCAAAGAATGACAGCACAGTAGCCAAGAGACCCAAGACAATGGAAATGATCATCAGGGCACGACATGCTTGTATGTAAGCTGCATTAGAAAAGCGGGACAAAAAAAATTAGTTCCTGCACAAGTAATTTCATAAAATTCCATTTTGAAAGTACATGTTTATCAAAGAAAACATCAAATAATTATCAGAATTAGTGATGAGTGAAGCTTACAAGGTGTAGATATTTGGTTTACAGAAGCATCTAAAAGTCAGAATGTTTATGCAGTATAGAAATTAATGAGGTTACAAACTTTAATGCTGAACTGGATTAACTAGTAGTGATGGAGTTAATGGTTTCAATAACACCTGACAGAGGTTTTTGTAAATCTGAAAAATTACACCCAAATTAGTGCGTTGGTTATCTGATTACCAGAACTATATGAACCATTGCTTGTTGTAATGTCAAATGTGAGTTTTTGTGTCCATTAAAAATGGTGCATGAAAAAAAGTCAGTACTAATTTAGAGGAGACCTTGGAAATCTGGCTCTTCATGTTTAAATTCTGTTATGCATTTATCAGATGTCCATTGTCCAAAGTATCTGGGCTTCAAATCTCAAACAAAGATTTTTGCAAATTGAACTTCCCTTTAAAAAAAAAAACTTGCCAAGTGCCTCCAAGTTGCCCACCTTAATCCAGTCCCCAACCACAAGCAATAAGTGCCTGATTTACTGAACTAAAAACTCCAGAATATTAAAGAGTACAAGTGTTTGAGGAAATAAATGTTTTATAAAACATCTATTTCAAGCTTTCTTGAGGAAACAAATCACAGGCAATAAGAGGAAAAATCGTTTTCCGTAAAATGAATAGTTTTAGCCCTGATTTTCAGCTAACCTGGCCTTTGGGGGCATATGAGAAGGGGAGTGCACAGCCTGAACAGACACAGCTTTCTGGAAAGTTTAGGGTTGCATGGAACGGATGTGAGCACCACCAAAGATAGGGATTTATATGGACAATGCTCAAAGACTGTTAAGATTTAGTTCATTCAAACTCCTAAAGTATTAAACAGGATTATTTGTAATTCGCCAGAGTATTAAATCATACCTTTATGGTAACTGATGTAAAGTTTAATGATTGCATTATTTTTTAACAAAGGGATTTACTGCTAAACCTCTTACCACATTATAATAATAATCTCAACAACCTTAACTATGGAGCTGCTAGAGTTAATTCCATAATAGGAGGGGTTACTCTCAATTTTGTCTTTTTTATAAAAGGTATTTATTAATCAGGTTACAAACTAAGCTAATTTACCAATCTATAGTAATTGCAGCACATGATTTTACATCAAAGATGGCACAGAGCTAATTGCGCCACCGCAATCTGTTTCATTGCCAATGTTCTATTTACACAATAGTTTTATTGTTTTACAACTCTATTTATATTTAGTCTCTGACCTTCTGACATCCATTCAATATCCTAGTTATTGCTTAACATTTGATTGGCTGTAGTTTTTCCATTTCCAGCTTTGAAGAAAGTAGCAACAATTTGCACATAAATGGCATCTGTCGAAGACCTTGAGAAAGTTAAGTATTATTCCCATTTTACAGATAGGAAAATGGAGGCACAGATACTCCGTGACTATTTGATTCCCAGTCCCCCACTCTAACCATTACATCATGCTGACTCTAGATGAAAGTGTTACTTCTGTTTAAGATTAGATAATATATATGGTGCACAGAACATTCAGAATGAACCACTTTGAGGTTGTGTATATAGCACATAATAGTTAGTGATCAAAATTTGTTTTGTTTTCCAGTCAATCTTGTCGGGTAAATATTTGAACCTTCAAGCCAATCCTGCTTTTAAAATTTAAGACTCAGAAAAGGAAGCCGAGTAGGTATAAGGCTTATGCATCCTTTGTGTATGAATTGTATTTGTTATACTTTAACACCACAAAAGGCAATTTAATTCCTGTCTTGTTTTAATGCCTGATGATCAGTATGTAAAGAAATGGTCAGTGAGGATAGCTGAATCTCAATTTATTTTTCCAAAAACATTAAATAAAATTTGTTTGAGTCCAAAGTGTTTTCACATACAAGATCCCAAAGGAATGTGAATCTGAATATCAAAAATAGATTAATTGGAGGAGGTGGCTGAAGAAAGCAAGCCGGTCAGTTTCACCTTCTGGGGCTTCATCACCCAATTTGAGGACCTAGGATCCTCCTTTTAGATACTGCAAAACAAGTTTCTGCATCCTTAGGCCTTTTGTTGAGCAGCTCATCTTCTTTCCATGCAATATTGTTTAATGTTTGCCTTCTTAGATTCTCTGTCCACACTGATTTTGTCCAGTAGCTTATCTCTTGGACCCACCATCTCATCTTTGTTTTTCATCAGTCTGCTCTTCAGTTTGTTTTTCTATTTTCCTTGTTCAGTTTTATTTTTCCAGGACATCATTCATTCTTTACCTACTTCAATCTCATCCTTTGATGCGATGATGGGATACAAACTGTCTACAATAGCACCTCAGAATTATGAACATCAGAGTTACAAACTGACCAGTCAACCACACACCTCTTTTGGAACCAGAAATACACAAACAGGCAGCAGCAGAGACCAAAAAAAAAAACCCCAACAACAAAAAAAACACGCAAATACAGTACAGTACTCTGTTAAACATAAACTACTAAAAAAAAAAAAAAAGGAAAGCAGCATTTTTCCCTCTGCATAGTAAAGTTTCAAAACTCTATTAAGTCAATGTTCAGTTGTAAACTTTTGAAAGAACAACCATAACATTTTGTTCAGAGTTACGAAGAACCTCTGTTCCCGAGGTGTTCGTAACTCTGAAGTTCTAATGTATTACATATTCCATAAGTATATTCCTTACGTGAAGCCTTGATTAACCTCACTAATCTGAAGCAGAGACATTGAATCTTAACTCAAGGATAATAAAACTAGAGTTTAAAGAGCCAATACAAATAGAAATTGGCAGCTGATTAACTCCTTAGTGACAAATGCTTGATCTACCAGCTGTAACACAGGTGCTAAATACATAAGTAATTTAATATAGTTGGCCTCCAATGTACTGCACTCTGAATTAGCAGTGCCTAAAATAAGATATTCAATTCAAACCCCTTATCTGTGTTAAAGGGATCTGGATATTTGACTACAGGGAGTTGTATTGTACAAATACAGATTCTGGGCCATATCCTTCCCTCTATCTTTGCATCAACTGTGGTCAGATTGTTACGTTTAGTTTGTTCTCGATACTGACTATTTCATCTACTGTGCTGTGAATTGCCCATGTACAGTTTCTCACAAATTTTGGCTGTCATAACTTGGTGATGGCACCTGACTTGGTGATATCTTATCTCCACAAACAGTTTTGTTTCCTGAACAATCCCCAAACCCTGTATAACACTCCTTTCATTCTAAAAAGTTTCATACTTTAAAAATAATTGTATTAGGTGTCCAAAGAAGCTCACGGCATCTTATACAATAGATGAGGATGTAAAAGTTAAATCAAAATTAATATACTAAGTGAAGTCCTACTGATCTCAAAAAGGTTTTAAACCTGATTTAAAGGGAGCTAAATCTGATATCAGAGGGCACTCTAGCCAGCTAGGGCTGTCAATGCAGAGACCTTCAAGAGATCCCTCCTGCTTCTATTTAAAACCATGCTCTAACAGCCCATCACCAACCGCCCTTCCTTTCGACCTCTGATCTCATTCATTTTCATTGTTTCTGCTACATTTCTGTGCAGATGATTCCTGAATAACCTCTACATTGGAGCTGAACCCTGACCCTCATCTGTGTGATCTTATGCTTCCAGCTCCCTCAGGAATTCTCTGCATGTCCTACGGCTCTCTTAATCTCCAAAACTGAGCTACTTATTTCTTCCAAACCTTTTTTCTCCACCTTCCTGATCTGTCACCATAACAACTCCACTATCCTTCCTGTCTCCCAGGTTTACAACGCTCATCTTTGACTCTTCTCTTCTTCCATAAATCCAGTGTCTCCAAGTTCTACTATTTTTTCCCTCTGTTATAAGAAAATCCACTTTTTCCTTACTATCTTCATCTCTTTTCTTCTCTCAAATATTGCAAACTCTATACCCTCCAGGCTATCCAACATGCCTCTGCTTAAGAAACGCTCCCTTCCCGCTGCTCTAACCACAGAGCCACTCTCTGAATATATTCATTCACTTTCTCTTACTGCATCAAATTTAAGATTCAAGTTCTCACCTTTAAAGCCCTGCCTATAAATTTCCTAGGTATCTACTCTTGTTTCTCCCTTAGACTCCCACCCCTCACTTCCTGCTATGCTCTCATCCTCCTCCAAATCCTCTTGCGGTTCCCTTTCCCTCCTCCCACTTTTGCCTTTGCATCCTCACTCCTGATATTCTTGTCTGCCTCCTCCGAATTTCTTTAAAGCCACATCTTCCAAAAGGCTTTCTTACCTTCTTATCAGTGACATACTCTTGTGTTACTGGGTAGGAAATTCTAAAAAAATCCCACTGGTAACACCACTGTGTACATTTATAGTGCCATATAAATAATTACTAATAAGATGCTATGTGGAGCCAGAATCTCTAAATTATGAGGCCCAGTCCAGTGGTGGATTTATATACTAACACAATCCATGCTCAAATAAGCAGCCTGCAGAGAGAAAACAGACAGATATTATCCTAATTGTTATTGCAGAATGCAAGAAGTTTATTCACACCACATTTTATGTTCCTCTCAGTCTAAAGTAATAAAAATAAAACTACATAAACCATTTTAAAACTGCTTGTGAGAAAAATAGTTTAAGGAAATTATAAATCTCTCCTAGCGGGAGCAGTTACCTTTTACCTTTAGTGTACTGTAACTTAAATTCTTAAAATGTAATTAAAATCTTTTCCAGATTAGAATGTATGTTTTAGGGCTTGTCTACACATTAAATTTATTCTCGTTTAAAGTAGTGTGAATTTAAAGTGGAATAGCTACTGTGGAATAACTCCATGTGCAGACACTCGTATTCCAGAATAAGACTGCCTTTTTCCAAATTAACTTAATCCACTTTGGCTTTTTCTGGTTTAGCTTCCAATCTTATTCCAGAATATGAGTGTCTACACATGGAGTTATTCTGGAATATTCCAGAATAATTCTGTGTGTAGAAGCCTTTAGGCTTAGAGTACATAAACCTACATGGTTTATGCCTGCAGTTTACAATATAATGAATATTGTCACTACATAATTAAAACTTTAGAACAAACCGAAGAAAAATTTTGTTGAAGATTTACATATTTAACTCAGATACACAGCAATTCAGATTTATAGCTTTTTATTTATCTCACAACACAATGTATTAGTCTGAATATGCAGTTTGCCATAAATGCTATTTCATACCTACTTATATTAAAAAGCTCCAAATGCAATATACTGATGTCAAATATTAAGACTATGCCTATAAAATATCTCTCTGAAAAAAATAAAGAAACACTGTAAGACACCCAGTATGGCTAGAAATGGTACAATACTGTTATCTTTCCACAGGATGTCAGAAAGCAAATTACATTATGTTTAAAATGCTTATTAAAAGAATCATTGCCTGATGAAGTGAGTTGATATATATTATTTTTATAGCTTTTTCTAATGTGCTTTGTTTGACACATTCTGCTGCTTTATAGACTTTTTTATTGCAATAGTCTGAGAAGCCGTTATTGATCAAAAAAATCTTTTACCTTTTGTCACAGTTCCCAGTGAGCGCCCCCTCCTGCTCACTCACTAGGACTGATGTAAAAATCCAAGCCTCTGTGCTCTGGATCCCCTGGGGTATGAAGCTTCCAGAGCCTGAGCAGACTGCAGCATTAGTTCCTCCCCTGGCTTCTCTGGCACATTTCCTAGGCACTAGTTCTGAGTCTGTACCCCTTCTCAGAAATAGGGGTCTTCAGCCCATTTGCCCTATGCCCCACGACCGGCACTGACCCCTGAAATACCCGTTACTTAAACACACCCTCTCCCAGAACTCCACTTCTGGTTTACAGTTTAACTCTCTCAGGAGCATGCAACAGCTGTAAAGCAGTTAAAACACACACACGGAGAGAGCACAGTCTAACACCTTTATTCTCTGTTATACTTAATCATGTAAAGCACAGAATACAGATCATGCAAAACAATAAACACCTGAAACTATTATGTCCCTCGCTTTCTAGCTCACCCTTCCTTTGTGAGTCCTTGGGGAACCATCTGGGTCCCAGGAGGCAGGCAGGGTGTTCCTGCCTCATGCACACTGTTATATAATGAGTGGTCTCTCCCTCATGGACTGAAGAAAATAACCCCGCAGCAGACCAGCCTCTGTCTTTTTAAAACTTTCAGTTCCCTGTACCAGGTGACATCTTTTCCAGCTTCCCCACATGAGCACAAACCCATCAGATGACTATGTTGCCAAGATGACTTTCTCCCCGCTAACTCAGTTACCCTGGTCAGGAACCACCAATGTTTTGTTTAGAGGGAATAAATTGGGTACTTAAGAGTCAACTACCCTCTATTATTATTATTCTTTTGCCACCCACCTTCGGAATCTTCAACCCAAAATGGAGACAAAGGGTATGTCTTCACTAGCAATGTTAAAGCTCTCCCACGAGGGGAGTAGCTCCCAGCGCTGGTGCACTGTCTACACTGCTACTTTACAGCACTGAAACTTGCAGCACTCAGGGGTGTGTTTTTTTCACACCCGTGTGAGAAAGTTGCAGCACTGTAAAGTGGCAGTGTAGACAAGGCCAACCAGACAATAGAGGAGGCAAAGGCTGCACATTCAGAAGTTTACAGCCTGATATAGACACATAGGGTTAATAATCTCACACAGAATTCATAAATTGTACAGACATAGTCCAAATTCATCACACCTTTATCTTCCATTACTACTAGACAGGATATTGGGTTAGATTTTTTATAACTGACATTACTTCTTTCCAACAAATTCTTCTATTATATAAAAAATATTGCACAAAAATAGAGACATACCAGGCAGTGCCAACACAGAATCGAATTTTCTGCAGTTGGAGACTCCAGTGCTATCTTCTGCACAGCTTTTCCACAGGTTTTCAAACAAGCTAGAAGTTGTAATCACGTTCCCATGTATGGTGGAGATTTTCCAGTAACTATTCGATAAAGTGGCTCCCACAATTAGCCACCCACACAAGCTCAGCAGAAAGCCAGTGACTTCCAAAGCAGCAGACATGTTTGTGAATATTAACACACTCAGCTCTGTCTATCTTTTATTAAAATGAAGTGTATACAAATATTGCTCCCTTCAGAAGACTATGTGCTGTTCTATCTCTGGTTTCACTCCAAAATGAAGCTACCTTTGCTCTTTGCTCAACCCACAGAGTGATAAGGTTTTTCGTGCACGACTGTAATATCTGGGAGCAATTTATGGGAAAGATATTAAATGAAATAGTTTGATAAACTTACAAATTTCATTCAACATTTTTTGTGATTAAAAGTTAGAGTGAGCCCATCATGCATCCAGAGTCAGAAAGTCTAACCAGTGTTCTGACTATCACTCCTCTTGAGAAGTGTTTGAGACTGGTAAATTTTTGTGATGTTCATAAATCTCTATCTTATTTTTATCAGTCATGGTTTACATACGGCCACTATTACTTGGAATTTTATTGCTGCTTTGAAAGTTTAGTGTTCTTATGTTATTTGCTTTAAGACAAAATTAGATTGTAAATTCAACAGCAGGAACTTTGTTTTGTACATACAGCACTTTACATAAGTTTTGGAACTTTATTATGCACAAAAATAAGTCATACCATCATAAAATATATTGTAGTTAAGGTAGACAGCAACTGTATTATTATACTGGGTATTTCAAAGTATGTTAAGTTTGTGGATAAAAAGTAAACATTAATATTTTACAGACTATTGATCTCTAGTTAAAGAGATGTATCTTCATGAAACTGCATCCCACTCATACTGGAAAATGAAAGTATGACAACACAAGTTTCATGGAATCACAGCAAAATAAGACAAAGTCTCAGGAGGATTGAATCACAATTTGAAAATAGTTATATGGATAGCAACATCAATTTATTAAAAGTTTCAGTTTATCATAGGTTGTTATTTTTTTAGAGTTCTAGTGACTAAGGGTATAATCATATCCCAGGCTAGCTTCACAGAAGAAATGTGCACTGGCACTTAATGACTTTAATAACTTAAACTGCTTGCAAATATCAATAGGGTTAACCAACTTTTACAGGTAGTAAACTGCTTCTCCCTCACCTTGAAAAGAAAGCTAAATTTCTTTACAAACTAGATCCTTATGTGGTGTTAGAATTATATAGATATGCAACTTGATATAGTATAGTTATAAAGTGATGGCATTATGTAAAGTTTACATACAGACTCCCAAAAGGACCACTCGTCACCATATCAGCTGACTCAGGCTTGTGGGGCTTGGGCTAATGGGCTGTAAAACTGTGTTGTAGACTGAGTCAGCTGACACAGGCTAGCTGTGGGTATTTAATTGTTGTGTAGACATACCCTAAACGCCTTCCTGCAATACTTGCTGTGCTCACCTGTGCCTTTGCACTTGAAAGGCAATCTTAAAGCTCTGAGATGGCCATGAGGATTTGCTCCTCATAAAGTACTGGTCAAAAATTGTGGTAACAGTTTCACTTCAATTTCAATCCTACCAAATCCTGCACTTCTGCCTCAAGGGGTCTCTGCAATTTTAAAGTGATGGGTCTTTAGATCAGCATGCTGTAGCAGTACTTATATCCCTTTTGAAAAACTTGCTGTTTTTACCAAAAAAGAAGAGGGAGAACTTTAGGGTCATTTATCCCTACATTGGCTTTGATCCTCACTACCTGACAGACTACCTCTCCTCACATACCTCTGGCACAGCTGAATTCAGTTAGGCACTTTTTATATTAGTAGCAGTGATCATTTGTGTTTAATGAAAGGGCCTTGAGACATTTTGCTTTCCTTGATGCTCAGAGATCCAAACCTTAAGTCTTGCACTGAGCTCTAAAAGTTATTTCTTCAAACACGTGCTTGAGAGGGTAATTTGTGTTTTATGCTTTGTTGTGTCTGGATCATCTTGTAACGATGCTGGTTCTGGCGGGACCTAACAGAGTGCCAGTTCAGGACAAATTGCTTCAAACAGGGCAACTACAGCCCAAGGTTGGGGTTTTTCCACCTCTAAGGCAAACCAAACCAGCCAGACAGAGGAGACTTTGGTTTTACCCCACTGGCTAACCACAAGTCATCCCAAGCAATCCCCTAAGACACTCCAGTTTCCCAGTCTCACCACCAGTGCCACTCGTTATGGGGACAACTGGTCATGAAAACCAATGCCCCAGTAAAAGAAAAAAGGTCCTCCCGATCCCAATGGACCAAGCCCCCAGATCCAGGTCAATATACAAATCAGATCTTACCCACAAATCATGCTGTTGCCAATCCTTTAGAATCTAAAATCTAAAGGTTTATTCATAAAAGGAAAAAAGTATAGGTGAGCTAGAATTGGTTAAAAGGAATCAATTACATACAGTAATGGCAAAGTTCTTGGTTCAGGCTTGCAGAGATGGAATAAACTGCAGGTTCAAATTCAAATTAAGTCTCTGGAGTACATCCACAGCTGGGATGGGTCCTTCAGTCCTTTGTTCAAGGCTTCCATTTGTAGAAAGGTTCTTCCAAAGGTAAGAAGCAGGAATGAAGACAAAATGGAGATGAGACAGCTGCCTTTTATAGTTTCTTCCAGGTGTAAAGACACCACTTTGTCCTTACTGTGGAAAATCACAGCAAAATGGAGTCTGGAGTCACATGGGCAAGTCCCTGCATAATTTCCTGAGTCACAGGTGTGTCTGCCTTCTCTCAATGGATCCATTGTATCGCTGATGGCTCTTAATGGGCCATCAAGCAGGCCTGGCCGAGCTGATAGCTTGTCCTGGGTCCCAGAAGCCCAGCCCCAGTTTGAAATACAGACAGTATAAAGCCAATATTCATAACTTCAACTACAAAACTGATACATACATATAAATGGCATAATCACAACCAGCCAAGCATAACTCGGTCTTAGACACCTCATTTGATCCCCTTTATATAAGATTTGGTGCCACTACAGGACCTTTGTTGTAACAATGATCTATATGGTTCCAGTTATTGTCAATAACGTCACACATCTGTCATACAAGATCTCACTCTGGCACAGGGTTAATTAACAAATTTCAACTTTATTATGGCTGCTTACAACATGGCTTCTTCAGCCTCATGGCTTCTGAGAAAATTCCTCAGGAGCTGTCGCTTCCAAACAGTTCCCACTAGGAAAGAGTATGCTGCCTGAAAGTGTCTGCTCCACTTTCATATTGTTGCATTTCTTCTTTTTTAAAGAATACTGTCAAACGCCCCAGCAACAACTGATAATGTAATCTAACATATTCCTTTCAGATGCTGACCATTCTTGTGGTTGCTACGTTCATCGCCGTATTAGTTTGTCTAGCTATATACCTGTACAACGTAGAAGTCCATCACACAAACTCCTTAGATGAGCAGGTCTTTTAACAATCCACCCTCCTCTAGTACAGTATGGTTCACTGATGCCTCCTTGGTGCTGTCTTCCTCCCGTCTGGTCAACCATAGTCTCTAGGCTTTGTGTTGCTGGAGTCTCCCATCGAAACACCCTCTTCCGCCTGTCTTTCCTCTGATATGCCCCGACATTATCCTATTCTAACAACTCTGGCTCAGGATTCTCCTGCTGTAAAACCCTAAGATGTATGTTGTCCATACTGTCTTTAGAAGTTTCTTTTATATTCCTAATGTACCTATAGTTTTGCCTCACTATCTGTCCATTGTCCATTTGCACTTGATAGGATCTTTGATTTCCTGGTTACAGTACTGTAGCTTTGTGCCAAAACTTATCCTGTTTTGTTAATTGTTATATATGCACTTCGTCACCCAGCTCCAGATCTGGTCGATCTCTCATGGATTTGTGGTATTTCTGTTGGTTTCTCCATAATTTGCCAAGTGAAGCACCTGAGTATCCAGACTTTAACATTTTTCCACTTGTTGGAAAGTGTCCTTGTTCTCCAGTTCACCAATTTTTGTGTCAGACGAAAATTTAGCCCTTGCAAGGGAGTATTCCTGAGAATTAGTTGTGCTGCATATAGGTCTGCCTCTGCAGTTTTCACCTTTTTCAACAGTTTCTTAGAAGTTTTTCCTGCTGATTCCACTTTGCTGTTGCTTTGAGGATACCTCAGTGAAGATGTTTTGTGATCAAAATCCCAGTATTTACTGAACTTCCTGAAACAAAAAGTGGCCTATTATTGGGCACCTGGTATCCAGTATCCTGTACTGTGCAAAGTGTGCTTTAATCTTCTGTATGACTGGTCTGGATCCTGTGTCTGGTAAACAGTCTATTCTTTGTTTCCGAAGGTAAACAAATCCACGCCCACCTTTGCCGTTCTTTCTGGAATTCTGTGTCACCACAGGATCTTTTTTGGTTGACGGTCTTCCCAAGATCTGCATACATCACTTTTCCATGACCATCCATAATTGCTCATTCATTCCTGGCCAGTATACAGTCTCCGTGGCTCGCCTTAAGCAACCTTCAATACCCAGATGTGAAAATTTTCATTCGAAAAAGCTGCTGGAATAACCGCTCTTTCTCTCCAAAATATAATGCCATTCTGTACGCACAACTCATCTCTTATCTGAAAGAATGGTGTTACCTCTTTAGGTACTTGGTTTGTTGTCGCTGGCCATCCTTGTAAAATCATGAGTTTCAATGTCTCTAGCATTCTGTCTTGCTCTGTACCTCTCTCAGCTTGTCTTCTGAGAGAGATAAATACTGTACCATATTTACTGTCTCCACCTCAGCCTCTATGGACCCCTCCTTGCTGGATTCTGGCAGGTATGCACAGCTCAAGGTGTCCACCAACACTAAGTTTCTGCCAGGGCAATACTTGATCTGTATGTTGTAGCTCTGCAGTTGCGTCATCATCCATTGTAAGCTTTTTGGTGCACTGAGGCTTGGTGTACACTATCAACTAATGTGAGAAGAACTATATTGTTCACAATATCCACACCCCTGAGTGACACAGTTCTACTAACATACTGACATAACCCCTAGTGTAGACAGTGCTATGTTGATGGGAGAGTTCTTCTATCGACATAGCTACCACCTGTCGGGGAGATGAAGTACCTACGGTGCTGGGAGAAGCTCTCCCATTGGCGTATGCAGTGTCTTCACTAAGGGCTGGTCTACACTGGGGGCGTGTGGGATCGATCTAGGATACGCAACTTCAGCTACGAGAATAGCGTAGCTGAAGTCGACGTTTCCTAGATTGAAAGTAAAAGTACTTACATCGGGTCCACGCGGCACAGGCTCGCTCCCCCGTCGACTGCGCTTCCTCCTCTCGCCAAGCAGGACTTCCGGAGTCGACGGGGAGCGCTTCTGGGATCGATTTATCGTGTCTAGATGAGACGCAATAAATCAATCCCCGATAGATCGATTACTACCCGCCGATTTGGTGGGTAGTATAGACGTACCCTAAGTGTTACAGTGGTGCAGCTGCTCCACTGCATTGCTCTAAGTGTAGACAAGCCCTCAGTAATGGCTTTCTCCAAATGCTTTTAAGAGGTTTATGGTCAGATTGTACGTCCACGTATGTGTACTGGTGAAACTTTTCCACTCCAAAGAGAATTGCTAACTCTTTTTCAATTTGAGCACAGCCCTTCTCTGTCACGTACAATGCTTTGCTTTTGGATGCACCAGATTGTCCCCCCTTGCAGCCTGGTAACCTCTAGACCCGGATGCATCATATGGTGGCACCAGGTGTTCCTCTGCATTGTAATATTTCAGAATGGGAGTCTTCCCAATCATCTTTTACTTTCTGGAATGCTTGCTCACGTTGGTCTGTACATGCGCATAGGGTGTCTCAATTTGTCAGCTGCCTCAGGATCTCCCAGCTCTCAGAGAGATGGTTGCAAAACTTTGCTAAATAATTGACCATTCCCAGGAATCTTTGGACTCCTTTAACATCACTGGGTCTTGGAATTTCTCTAATTGCCCTCACTGTCTCCGGGTCTATTTTTAGGCTTTTGGGGGTCAACAAATGTCCAATATATGGCACCTCGGTTACTCTCAATCTGAGCTTGTATAAGTTCAATTTAATATTTTTTTCTCTGCATCTCTGTAAAAACTGTAGTAATTTGTAGTCATGATCTCATTGTGCTTATTCTGGATTGTCACCCTCTCCCACTAGCAGCACATTGTCTTCTATTGCTGGATTCCCATCATGCTTGGGTCAATCTGCTCTGGAATGATTCCCAGTGGCATCCTTAACCACTGGTATTGCCGAAATGGAGTTGCGGAGGTTGTCAAGTAAGCTTGGATTCTACATCACATACTGTAAAAAGTCTCGCTTTAGACAGATCTGGTAGTACATCCTCAATTGTACGCAGAGGGAAATGGTGCTATTTCAAAGCTTTGTTTAAAGGCTTTGGGTCTATGCATATTCTCAGACCTGATCTACACTACTGCTTAAGTCGATGTAACTTACATAGCTCAGGAGAGTGAAAAAGACACCCCCATGAGTGACGCAAGTTACATCAACTTAAGTGCTGTCCACACCAGTGCTATGCTGGCGGGAGACACTCTTCTGCCAACATAGCTTCCACCTCTCACAGACGCGAGAATAATTATGCTGGTGGATGAGCGCTGTCCCGTCAGCACAGTGCATCTTCACCAGATGCGCTACAGCAGCGCAGCTGCATCGGTGCAGCTACACCAATGTAGCACATAGTGTAGACTTGCCCTCAGTTTCCAGATGGCTTTCTTACCACCACAAGACTGCTTATCCAGTTTGTGCTCTTCTCTATAGGCTGTATAATTCCATGATTCTGTAGGCTCTGCAGTTCCTCTTTCAGCAGCTGTAGTAATGCAATGGGTACTTTTATTTTTGGCAATTTAACTGGCTTCACACTAATGTCAGCAGTGCTTAATTTGTAATGAAAGAGGCGCTGGGGCTCGAGCAATTAGGTAATGGGGCTCAGACAATTTTTTTACTTTCATAACTGACGCGGCAAGCCCAGAGGTTCCATGGCTATGAACAGCCAAGCCAAAAGGTGCCGGGGCTCAGCCCTGCTTGCCCTTGCACAAATTAGCCCTGGCACAAATTAAGCACTTGGTGTCAATCTCTATTTGGGTGTCAGTCTCCATCTAGCCATCCGTCTCTCTGAAACACATCTCTATATTCCCTCTGTATCATCTCCTGGTCCAAAGTATCTTCAGTCACCCTGCCATCCACTTTCATTATGTTCTGGAACTTGTATTAGGTTCATGGCTTGGACAGTCTTGATGCCCAGAAGTGATACTGCCGTCTCATCATCTAGGACCACAAAGTCCAGTCAGTATTTCCTTTTGTTCCTTGGATTTCTTAATTTAATTTTACATTTCCCCATGGGTTTTAATGTGGTATGGTTTTACACTGTTAACAGCTGATTAGTTCCCTCCAACCATATGTCTGGTTTTACCAGACCAATCTGGATAATTTTAAAACTTGTGTCACTATCTAAATGAAATTGTACCACTTCCTTCCCAAATAACATGGCTGCATGCATCTTTTTCTGCATGGGCAGTGGTACAATAGGCCAGGCCGGGGAAGCTAAGCCTCCCCTAAGCCAAGCCCTGGCCCTGCCCATGCTCCACCGTCTCCCGCAACTTGTGTCCAACCTGGTGCAGGGGGCTAGCGCTAAGGCTGACACAGCACTGGGGTCCAGTGCTGGGGGCAGCAGGCACTCAGGGCGGGCACTCAGGACTCCAGTGGATAAGGGGTGGGAGTCAGGCACTCAGGGCTCCAGCAGACAGGGGGTAGAGGTAGGGCCTTGGGCAGAAGAGGCGGGGCTGCGTGGCTAGCCTCCCTGAAGTGGGGGCTCACGCGCCGCCCATGTGTTTCTGGTGCTTACTAGTGTCTTTCTGCACTGTATTTACCAGCTCTTCAGTCACCCACAAAATGTCCTCATATTCTGTTCACTGTACGTCCCATTCCATGCGTCTGATGAAGTGGGTTCTAACCCACGAAAGCTTATGCTGAAATAAATTTGTTAGTCTCTAAGGTGCCACAAGTATTTCTTTCTTATTTTCTTTTTGCTGACACAGACTAACACGGCTACTACACTGAAACCTGTCATATTCACTGTTGCTCTCTTCAGTTACTGTCTGTACCTTGGATTTGTTTTTCTTTTTTCTGGACAAACACTTCTCTGCAAAATGATTAAATTTCTCACAGATATAGCATTTTTTTCTCATAAGCCGGACACTTTTCTTTCTGTCTTATATGTTTTCTCCCACAGTATTTGCATGTGTCTGTACCGTTGTCACCTACTGATGTTGTATCTGGTTTTGATTTCTTTTTATGTATTGCATAGACAGTTTCTGCTGACTGCCCTTTCAGAATTCTAATCCCCTCTCTGGATAGCTCGGCACCCCTATGTACCTCCCAGCTTTCCCCCAAAGTGAAGTCATCTTCCCTCAACAACCATTAGGGTGACCAGACATCAGTGTTCCCTCTAATTTTTTACCGACTGTGTACGCAAAAAAATTTCTTCTGTGCAAATTGTTGTACTTCTGTGCAAATTTTTGTGCACACGGTGTTTCGCCGTGTGCATGGGGTTTAGGATCCGTAGACATGCACACACACGCACAGCTTAGAGGGAACAGTCCCAGATATCCCGACAGGCCCGATTTTAGGGGACTTGTCCCGTGTCCCGACCTTACATTGGTCGGGACGCCCTTTGTCCTGATATCGGGGACTGTCCGGACCGCAGACACGGCGCTGCCGCTCACCACTTCTGGAGCACCGCGTGCTGAAGAGCCCTCCACCCCCCGACCCGCGACCCTAGGAGGAAGGAGCCAGAGGGACCTGCCTGCCGGATGCTTCCCGAGATGGGACCTGCCCCAGGGAAGCACCGCCGGCACTCCCCACCTTGCCTCCTGGCAGGTCCCTCTGGCTCGTAGGTTGGCGGGGCTCTGCGTGCTGCCGGTACCTGCAAGCCCCACTCCGTGGCTTCGGCAGCTCCCGTTGGCGCTTTTCCCGGCCAATGGGAGCCACGGAGCTCGTGCTTGTGGTGTGCGCAGTACGTGGAGACTCTGGAGACTCCCCTCACCGCTCTCACCCTAGGAACCAGAGACCTCCCAGCAGAGCTGGTGAGTGCGGCCAGGGAAGGGGGCAGGGTGTGATGGTGAGTGTCTGGAAGGTGTGTGTGGGGGTGCTGGGCTGTGAGGGTGTGGAGGGCATAGGCGCCAACCCGTGGGTGCTCCAGCAGAGCACCCACCGGCAGTTCCCCGCCAGCCCCCCCGCCCAGCTCACCTCCGCTCCGCCTCCTCCCCCGAGGTGCCGCTGCTTCACTTTTCCCCCCTCCCTCCCAGGCTTGTTGTGCGCCAAACAGCTGATTCCGGCAAGCCTGGGAGGGAGGGGGGAAGAAGCGAAGCAGCGGCACCTCCAAGGTGGAGCGGAGGTGAGCAGGGGCAGGGAGCAGTTCTTCTGCACTCTCCACCCCAGCTCACCTCCTCTCCACCTCCTCCCCCGAGGTGCCGCTGCTTCGCTTTTCCCCCCTCCCTCCAGGCTTGCCGGAATCAGCTGTTTGGCGCGCGGCAAGCCTGGGAGGGAGGCGGGAGAAGCGAAGCAGTGGCGCCTCGGGGGAGGAGGCGGAGCGGAGGTGAGCTGGGCGGGGGGGCCGGCGGGGAGCTGCCGGTGGCTGCTCTGCTTCTCCCCCCTTCCTCCCAAGCTTGTAAGCCTGGGGTCAGGGGAGGGGAAATGCGGAGCGCCCGGGGGAGGAGGTGGGGGCGGGGACTTGAGGAAGGAGTGGAATGGGGGTGGAGCCGGGGGTGGGGGTGGTGTGGGGGGTGCGAGCACCCACTGGCGCCAACTAAAGTCGGCGCCTATGGTGGAGGGTGCTGGGCAGTGGGGGAGATTTGTATGTTTTGGGGTGCTGGGCAGTGCGGGCGATCTATGTGTGTCAGGGCACTGGAAAGTGGGGCTCTGTGTGGGGCATTGTGTAGTTGTGGTGGTGGGACTGTGGGGAAGGGCACTGGGAGAGAAGAAGGAAGGGAGGGGAAATCTGTGCGTATTGGGAAACTAGCGAGTGGGGGGTTCTGTGTGGGGTGCTGGGCAGCTGTGGTGGGGCAGAGGGGTGCTGGGTCATACTGGATCCAGGGGGCGCTAGGCAGGGGAGCTGTGTGCCGCAGCATGGGCCCACCCCCAACAGGAAGGGGCACACTGGTAGCACAGGGCCAGGCGGACCAGTGTGCCTCTGGCCATGCCATGCATGCCCCATTGCCCCTAGCCAGCCCCACCCTTCCTACTGTTCACCTCCTCAACTGAAAGCAGGGGTAGGGAATGCAGGGATGGGTCCCGGGCCTGAGTCCTTGCCCTGTGGCTTGTGGAGCGGGCTGCAGCAGGGGTCGTACACCCCTCTTGCAGCTTCCTAGGGCTCTGTGCCCCATCTCATGGCTCCGGTCGGGGCTGTGCACCTGTGTCTGTCTACCCCGCTCCCCCACTGCTCACCCAATGTGTCCTGATATTTCACTCTTGTGATCTGGTCACCCTAACAACCACTCTCGTACTTGTGAGTCTCATATCCCGCACATTATCTGGTCTTTTATCAATGAGTCTTTAATATTTGCAGCTGGCTGCTAGCACTTTTAAATCAATGCTAAACTCATCTATAGCCTCCCCAGCTGCTTGATCCCAAGAAAATAAATTACATCCTTCCACAGTTTCATTTTCACTGGAGTTACAGTGAGTATCAAAACAGCCCATTATCCAGTCTAAGGGCTGGTCCACACTAGGGGGTGGGATTGATCTAAGATACGCAACTTCAGCTACGTGAATAACGTAGCCGAAGTCGAATATCTTAGATCGATTTTTAAAAGTACTTACCCCGGTCCACACGGCAGCAGGCAGGCTCCCCCATCGACAGGGCTTCCTCCGCTCGCCGAGCTGGAGTTCCGGTGTCAACGGGGAGTGGTTCTGGGATCGATTTATCGCGTCTAGATGAGACGCAATAAATCGATCCCAGAACATCGATCACTACCCGCCGAATTGGGCAGATAGTGTGGACGTAGCCTAAGATGTGTTGAGCTTGGGGAATTTCCATGCAGAGTCTGAATTGTCTCTCTCCACCATTCTACAATCTGGTAACAAAACAGTCTTATTTTCACAGCATTCTCTTTATCTGCCATAGCAATATCTAAACAGAGATTAAATTCCTCTTTCTAGCTCTTCCATGCAGGAGCTAAATGCTTAGCTTGCAAGTTTAATGTCCCTGGAGGTTTCAGCCCCTCCATTTTCTGTTATCAGCCTTGTCTTGTAAAACAAACTGTGTACTCACAAAAGTATTCCGCTCTACACAGTGCAGCTCTCTGTCACGTTGTCTGGAGTGGCTCATGCCTGAGTGCCAACCTCAGGGCAGACTATTAAAAAGCAGGTCAGAAACCAACTGGTGGTATGTTCTATCACTAGACTTCACCAACTCAGTAGCAAGCATGAACTCCTACAGCACTACAACAGACCCTGGGGTATTCTAGTCTATTGTGCCACCCAGGCAAGCTGGACCATGTGATAGATGGTCACTTTACACCTAAAAATCACATCAATATTCAGGTTACTCCCAGTCCTAAAGGACCAGTCGCTTACTGCAGGTCAGCTGTACTCAGATCTCAAACCAAAGACACACCTGTGCCAATACTGTATTAAACTAACTAAAGATTTATTAACTGAGAAAAAAAATCAGAGAGTAATGTACAAGGTTGAAACGGGAAACAAACACAAATGTGTTACAGTCTTCAATTTAAAAAGGTAGTATAAGCTTCTATACTAAGCAGCTCTATAAGTTTTTTAGGGCTGACCCCATGCCAACCAGAATGTGGATCTCTTGCTTATGTTTAGGAATCTTTGCCCTTCAACAGTCCAGACAGCATAAAGTGACCCAGATTCTCCTTATCATGGATTTTTATCCTCCCTTCAACCCAGAATCCAAGCTGATGGGGTAAATTCATGTGCAGGATTCCTCTTCCTGAAGGAAGTGAGGAATGCAATCAACGAAGTGTCTATCCTATGATGCTACATAATGCTTCATTTGCCTTCTTGTATGCAGGTCAAGTATTTTACCTTAATTAATGCTTCTTTTCCTGTTTAGTGAGTTACACAATTACAGACATTTAAAATACAAACACTCAATATAACTTTATACCATGGGATACAGATATTATAAGTAGGATTAATACATGCAGCATCCTACAGGCATTCCATAAAATCTAAACACTAAACACATTCTTATAATATTAATATCTCGTGTAACTATACTAACCCACAGATAAGCCAGACTGGTTTCTAGATATGTATTTGTTAGTGTTCAGTGAAGCCCTGGGCCTTGGCATGAGCTAGCATCAGGCCTGCCACCGTCACACTCTCAATGGTGTCTTCGGCTGTCTAGGACTTTATTACCACTGCCACCATGTTTTACACTTTATTGTGTCTGGATCATCTGCCATATAAGATCTCATTCTGACACAGGGTTAATTAACAAACTCGAGCTTTATTGTGGCTGCTTACAACACGGCTTCTTCAGCCTCATGGCCACTTAGACAGATCCTCAATAGATGTCACTTCCAAACAGTTCCCCCAGGAAACAGCGCACTGCCTGAAAGTGTCTGTTAGCACTTTCATATTGTTACAGTTTGGGTGAGAGTGGGACATGTTTGGGCATGTCCATTTGCCTCTTGTAAAAGGGCAATTTCAGATGTTAATTAAATTGTATAATATACCCACAGACATGTAGACAAGGCATATCTTAGACATCTAATAAACACATTTAGAAATCTCTGGGTTTCTTAGTATTTCAGGTAGTTTTATCTCTGTCAAGTGAAATGAAGCCTTCCCTTCTTTTATTAAGTAGTTTAAACTAACTAAAACAATAGAAGCATACTCCCATATTGAGACTGTGATTGAGGAGTTTCCTTCCAGAGCAAGTTTTCAAACCAGACAGTCTCTGACAGTGACACAGAGCAAGGTGTAAAAAAACCCACAGTAAACAGATGTAGGATAATCTGCCTTCCCCTGCCCCATATGAGGTCTAATCCTAATCTCTAATAGTTAGAGGTTGGTCTAAAATCTGAAGCATTAGGTTTAATGTACCTTCAAAAATTTGCATTGCAAATCAAGAATTTTTAATCCTTAGTCTGAGCCCCTGAAGTCTGTACAGGTTTTACAACAGCAGATATTTATCAGCAACTCAAGCTCTTTTAACATTTCTACACATCAAGCAAATAGAATGAAGAAACAAAATACTGCATACTGCTCACTATATTTAGACACAAATAAATAGCTCTGTACAATCATGAAAAAATAAACTGAATACTGAGGAACTTTAACGTTTAAAAATGTAAAAGGGATTGGGGTGGGATCAAGGACAATTATTAAAAGGTCACAAAAAATTCCTTCTAAGTCACAAAAACATCCAATTTACTGAGCAACAACAGATTTGTATGGTGGTCACTAACACGGTAATGGAAGAAGAGCAGACGAAGTCACCTTTATAGCTTTTACCTGTTAAAGTACATTTCCTCACATGAAAAGGGAGAGGAACCGAAAATTAAAGAGGTGCAGGAAGAAAATACTGAACTATTAGTTCTCCCTCTAGTTACTTTCCATTACAAGTCTCTGGTGGTCTATGCAGACAGATGATTACTGAAAATTACTCAAAATATGTTACAAATGCATTGAGATTTCCTGAAATTTTAAGTGCAGATGTAGCTTTCTAGCTGGCTGCCAGTGATGTCACAGCCATATAAGAAATCCCAAGTGCAAGTACTAAATGCAGACATTTGTAGTAAATGCAATTTCTAGTAAAAATCAAAGATTTTATTTAAAGATGGGATAAGCTAGGTAAGAAGAATTTTTTGTTTTTTGTTATTGACTATGTTGGCTAGATGTATTACAGAAGAGGATCATTTTGTTTTCATCTAAACATCAGGCATTGGGCACTACAGGAAGCAGGATGCTAGACTAGATCTATGGTCTGATGTCAGTGAACATATTGTGCTCAGAAAGCTTTACTGATCCTGAAAACTTTGTACTGTCCCACCAATAAAGCACCTTTGCATCATTTTTTTCCACTTTCAGGTGGAATAAAACATTGGCTTGTACCTTTCAAGTATGAAGCTAATACAGTGGCTGGAGGATTCAAGAAGTAGGGAAAAGAGGGTAATCGGAATGTTGTAGTATTAAAAAGGCAATATTTCATCTTGTGCTAATCAGTTGAAAACAGCTGTATCCCACAGAACAGCCGCAAAGTGCCAACCTTTCAATAGTATACAGCAATTGTTTCTATTCCTAATTATTTGTGAGGTAAGAACTTATATGTATGTCAGTCCTTCACTGTGCTTTTAGTCCAGCGGGGGTCTTTGGAACTGGCTCCAGGAAGGAATACTGAAAACCCAGAATAATTCAAACCAGAGTATTTTTCAATCCCTAGATGTAATAATTCTGCTGCTGCTACACTTGGTGCTAAATTATCACACTATCATGTTTTGTCCTAACTAATTGTACACTCAGAAACATTTTTAAATTTGTTCATATTAAAACTGTCACCTTTGAGTAATCAACATTCTAGAAACACTTTGATATGTGGCACTAACCAGAAATGAAATTACTTTCAGCAAATCCTAGTTTCAAGTAAACAGTTCTGTCAATCTGAAGTTAAATATTTAAAGTCAATATTTTTTTCTAGGTCGATCTAAACTATGGAATTAGTACATATGTTCCTTCTTGAAAATAATGTTTATTCTGACAAATAGAAAAAATATTTGAGTGATCTGATTATGACGCAAAGTTATACCCCAAGCCAATATATGAATGAACATCTCAAATACATTGAGATGTGATACGTTTATAATTAAGAACAAAAACTAAGTAAAGTATTGGAGATTGTATTTTTCCCAAAACTGTAAGGGTGAAATTCACTTCCATGCAAAGAGCTAGGATATTTATACGGCAGGTAGACTGGATGCACAGGAGCACCACTCTGTGCACTGCAGGGTCTCCATGCATGCAGCTAGAGAAAGAGGGAAACCATGGGATTCAATTGTTCCACTGCAACTAGGGTGACCAGACAGCAAATGTGAAAAATCGGGACTGGGGTGGGGGGTAATAGGAGCCTATATAAGAAAAAGACCCAAAAATCGGGACTGTCCCTATAAAATCGGGACATCTGGTCACCCTAACTGCAACAGGGGGGTGGGGAGCCAGAAGAGGGGCTGCTGCTACTCTAGACCATAGGCTACAGTAGTGCTCATAAAGGGGCTGGGTTGAAGCCTTTTGGTCTGTCCATAGTGAATTCTGTCCCCTAACCTGAACTCCATACCCAAAGGGGAAGATAAATTGCACCCTAGTATTTTATGTACGTAAACCATACACTTACTGTCTAAACTCAGCAAGGAGAAAAATTTCTTGCACTGAACCGAACCCAAGGCAGTAGCTGCACAGTTCATCCAGAGGCCTTCGTAAATCCAGTTTGCAGTAATAACTGCTGTTGCAGTGCTGGAAATTTTCCATTTGTTGGACACAGTCGTAACAAGTAAAATGATGAGCCCCGCCAAAGCCAGAAGCAATGCAGAGATTTGTAAAGATGATGATGCCATTTCTTGGTTTTCAAAGTAGCCCCCCAAAATTCAGATATCAGAAACCTATTAAAATAGTTTAAATACATGCAATAGATTAGATTATATTTACATTAGTCACATTGCCTATGCTTCATGTAAACTACAAGCTAACAGTGAAAAGATTAGCAAAATTATTTTACAGTATACCTGATAGTTAAAGTTTGATCATTTCTTTGGAAATCAAGTAAAAGTATTCCAACTATACCATTACATTTGTTCCAGATTGTTAGGTTCTATATCTTTATATGTTTACCATAAAAAAAAGATACTCCAATACTCTGAGTTTGCAATTTGTCTCTTGTTACATTTCCATTTCACTAGTTTACAAACTCAGTTTGTTTTTTAAATTAAGGCAATCAAATACAAGAATAGAAATAATTTAACTGAATCAGTTTATACTTTATCACATTACACTACATAGATTCAAATTTCAAACAAAATAGTGTCAACACTTACGTTTACAAATATGTTTTCTGCTTATTTCAGTTGCCTTTCTGCTAGACTGTAATGTCAGCACTTTGTGAGGCTCAATTTGGTCAAACACAAAGTTTGCACAGTATTAGGACCTTTCCCCCTGTACTAAAAATCAAGGCCTCACTGTCAGATCATTGACTGGTGGATAAGAGTTCATAGTATTACACTACAGGCTAGCTTCAGTAATATGAACAAATTAAATTAAACAAATTAAAATCAATCATAATGCTAGAGAAGCTAATTGCCAGAGGTTTTCAAACTATTCTGGGGATCACTTGAGGGTGGCCTGGTAAGAGCTGATTGCTTACATGGTGTCAGCTTCCCTTTGTTTCTTGCTGTTAAATTGCATTAAAAGACAGAAAAATATGTTTAATATGCCCTAATAGGGCTGTCGATTAATCACAGTTAACTCACACAATTTACTCAAAAAAATTCATTGCAATTAAAAAAATTAATTGCGATTAATCACAGTTTTAATCATACTGTTAAACATTAGAATACCAATTGAAATTTATTAAATATTTTGGATGTTTTTCTACATTTTCAAATATATTGATTTGAATTACGACACAGAATAAAAGGTGTACAATGCTCACGTTATATTATTATTTTTTATTATTAATATTTGCACCATAAAAATGATAAAATAAATAGTATTTTTAAATCACCTCATACATAGTACTTTAGTGCAATCTCTTTACCATGAAAGTGCAACTTACAAATGTAGATTGTTTTTTGTTACATAACTGCACCCAGAAACAAAACAATGTAAAACTTTAGAGACTACAGTACAAGTCCACTCAGTCCTACTTCTTTGTTTAGCCAATTGCTAAGACAAACAAGTTTATTTACATTTATGGGAGATAATGCTGTCTGCTTCTTATTTACAATGTCACCTGAAAGTGAGAATGTGCCAGATATGCTAAACATTCGTATGCTCCTTCATGCTTCAGCCAGCATTTCAGAAGATACACTTCCATGCTGATGACACTCATTAAAAAAATAAGTCATTAATTAAATTTGTGACTGAACTCCTAGTGGGAGAACTGTATGTTTCCTGCTCTGTTTTACCTGCATTCTGCCATATATTTCATGTTATAGCAGTCTTGGATGATGACCCAGGACATATTGTTTGTTTTAAGAACACTTTCACTGCAGATCTGACAAAACGCAAAGCAGGTACCAATATGAGATTTCTAAACATAGCAACAGCACTCGACCCAAGGTTTAAGAATCTGAAGTGCCTTCCAAAATCTGAGAGGGACAAGGTGTGGTGCATGCTTTCAGAAGTCTTAAAAGAGCAACACTCTGATGTGGAAACTACAAAACCCAAACCACAAAAAAATAAAATCAACCTTCTGCTGGTGGCATCTGACTCAGATGATGAAAATGAACATGCAACAGTCTGCACTGCTTTGGACTGTTATCAACCAGAACCCATCATCTGCATGGATGTAGGTCCTCTGGAATGGTGGTTGAAGCATGTAGGGACATATGAACCTTTAGCACATCTTGCATGTAAATATCTTGCGACACCAGCTACAACAGTGCCATGAGAATGCCTGTTCTCACTTTCAGGTGACATTGTAAACAAGTAGCAGGCTGCATTATTTCCTGCAGGGCCGGCCCCAGGCACCAACCTACCAAGCACGTGCTTGGGGCGGCACCTTGGGGGGGAGGGGGGCGCGGCGCTCAGGTGTGGGTTTTTTGGGTTTTTTTAAACATACTGCAGCTCTGGCCGGGAGAGCGGGGCTGCGGCTGCGCTTGCCGCCCTTTCCCCGGTGCTCCGGCTGGCTGGGAGAGCGGAGCCGTGGCCGCGCTTGCCGCCCTCCCCCCGGCCGGCCGGGAGAGCGGGGCCGCAGCCGCGCTTGCCGCCCTTCCCCCGGTGCTCTGGCCGGCCGGGAGAGTGGGGCCGTGGCTGGGCTTGCCGCCCTAGCTCCGGCCAGCGAGGAGAGCGGAGCTGCGGCCGCACTTGCCGCCCTCCCCCTGGCCGGCCGAGAGAGCGGGGCCACGGCGGCGCTTGCCGCCCTCCCCCCGGTCTGCCGGGAGAGCGGGGCCGCGGCGGCGCTTGCCGCCCTCCCCCCAGCTGGCCAGGAGAGCGGGGCCGCAGACGGGCTTGCCGCCCTCCCCCCGGCACTCTGACAGGGAGAGGCGCTGGGGCGGGCGGTTGTTTGCGGCGCAACACTGTGTGTGGGGGGTGTTTCCATGGGCGCTAGGGGGGGGGGGGGGGTTTCGGTGGGGGGCGGCGCTTGGGGTTTTTTTTTTGCTTGGGGTGGCAAAAATGTGAGAGCCGGCCCTGATCTCCTGCAAATGTAAACAAACTTGTTTGTCTCAGTGACTGGCTGAACAAGAAGTAGGACTGAGTAGACTTGTAAGCTCTAAAGTTTTACATTGTTTTATTTTTGAATGCCTTTTTTTGTACATAATTCTAAATTTGTAAGTCCAACTTTCATGATAAAGAGATAGCACTACAGTACTTGTATTAGGTGAATTGAAAAATACTATTTTTTGTTTTTTACAGTGCAAATATTTGTAATAAAAATATATACACTGGACCCTCGCTAGAACATGGGATTTGGGATCCATGCCAAGTACCACATTATAGCGGGGACTGCGTTAAAATGAAATTAGCATCAAAACTAGCAAAATTAGCATCAAAACTCACCTCTCCCCCGGCCCCGGAACTGCCGCAGCCGGGTGAAAGGCGCTTTTCCGTCCGCCCCGGAGCTGCCGCAGCTGGTCAAAGGCATCTCTCCCCTGTACCCGGGTTGCTGGGGGTTAGGGTTAAATTTGGGATCCATGGCCGTGACCGTGTTATAACCGAATTTACGTTATATAGACGCGCGTTCTAGCAAGGGTCCAGTGTATAAAGTGAGCACTGTACACATTGTATTCTGTGTTGTAACTGAAATCAATATATTTGAAAATGTAGAAAACATCCAAAAATATTTAAATAAATGGTATTCTATTATTGTTTAACAGCGTGATTAATCACACGCTTATTGTTGGTCCCAGAATATGAGACAAGATGGGTGAGCTAATATCTTTTACTGGATAAAGTTCAAACGCTTGTCCTTTCCAACAACAGAAGTTGGTCCAATAAAAGTTACTACCTCACCCACCTTGTCTCTCTAATAATTAAACATGTTCTGGGACTGTCTAAACAAGACTTTGGCATAATGTTCTGACAATAAAATCAAGGGAAGAGTCCAATCGTCTAGCAAGTGTTGCTCTGCTGACCATATCAAATTAAAAACTACAACTTTATGAAAAGGTTTTTCAAGTCTTATAGGAGGGCAAAGAACATTCTTGAGATTAGAAAGAAACTTCCTAACCAAAAATTTAAGTGGATTGCAGACATGACAGCAAAGGTTATAAAAGAAAAATATTAATGCTGGAAAACAAGTTAGTGAATTCTGGTAAGACCCTGGAAAGGCTTCCAAATGTTATTGGGGATTTTGGGGGGGATACGAGGGTGGGGGGGAAGAACCACACCATGAAACAATTGGAAATATGAGCTGTGCAAGACTCTTCACATTATGAAATCAATTCTCTTTTATTCTTTTTACCAAATTAGCTGTATTGTTCAACGACGGAGAGGGGAGGTATATAAATTAACAGTATTGACTAAATGTTGCTTTCACTTCTAAAAGTACTGCAATAAATGTTTTTACAATAGAAATATGTGACCTGGAACCTGCTTCTTGCTTAAATCAAGCAAATTGTGAGGATGACCCATGACCACCAGTGCAGATTAGAAAGAGATAAAATACAGATTTAAAACAACATGCAATATATGAACACACAAAGCAGAATCATACAAGCTTAAGGAGGTTGCTTCAGGTCACTGTCTAGTATTCATCTTGGCAGACAAAATCCCCATTCAGTTAAAGAAGATGCAAATTCAAAAAAGGAAACAAATCTTAATTCATTCCCCACAATCCTCAAGTGGACTGCTTTCCTGTCCCCATCCCTGCACTTGATGGGGATACTGAAAATACTTTTATTTGGCCAGTGACCACTTGTGATTCCTATGATCAAACTACTAATACAGGGGTGGCCAACTTGAGCCTGAGAAGGAGCCAGAATTTACCAGTGTACATTGCCAAAGAGCCACAGTAATACATCAGCGCCCCCCATCCACTCCCTAGCTCCCTGTGCCTCCCGCCTGCCAGTAGCCCCCACCAATCAGCGCCTACTCCCTCTTCCCCTCTCCATCAGCTGTTTCACATGTGCAGGCTATTGGGCTAGGGGAGAGGAGCAAGGGCATGGCAGGCTCAGAGGAAGGGGCCGTGGGGGAAGGGGTAGAGTGGGGGCAGGGCTTCAGGCAGAGCAGGGGGTTGAGCAGTGAGCACCCCCCAGCACAATGTAATGTTAGCATCTATAACTCCAGCCCTGGAATCAGTGCCTGGGTAAGGAGCCGCATATTAACCTCTGAAGAGCCACATGCGGCTCCAGAGCCACAGGTTGGCCACCCCTGTACTAATATATGCAAATGATATTCATCATTACCATTACTTTGCCCATCATCCTACAATCATGTCTCTGTTTATCCATCTATTGCATTTGTCAGTCCTACATTGTGAGTTTTCTGGGGCCGGGCAGGGACTGTTTTACTTGCCTGTACATTGCCTTGCTCCCTTATTTGGACCTGTAGGCACTATAAAAGCCATCTCAAACTCTGCCACTTCCCACTGCAGCCCAGTTCCTTCTCCCCAAACCTGACACCATAACTGAGTCTCTCCCTCAGTACTGCTCATGTTAAGCAATACAAAACTGCAAGTCAGGTCTAAAAAACCATGAGATTTAAAATAAGGACTATTTATTTAATTATAGGTTATGTTCTTTCACTTGAGTCATGTTTTCAAGCTTTTCTCCACAACAGAGCTGTCAGAAGCTGCTTTTTGTTTTACTAATGGAAGATGAGCTTGTCACATAATCACAAGATTTCAGGAGCTGGGTTTATATATATAACACAACTACTGTGAGCCCCAGGTAAAAAAACTCTGAGAGCCCCCAGCTCTACGCTTAGCAGAATTTGATTTTTTTATTTCTTTATAATTCTGATGGATATCAATATGTATTTTAAAGATTTTTCCACAAAACTTTTTATACATTTACATTTTCACAGTGCAGGAAATTATGGGGGAGTCAGACAATAATTATTTAATGATAGCTGCCGAGAGTCAAAAAGTTAAAGCTTTGACACAAAAATTGTCTCCATCACGTGTCAACATATACAAAGTAAAAAATCCTTAAATCAACCTCTAATATGTTCCCAAATAGCTTTTCTTACCCTGTCTGAGCTGTACATTTTGATTGTTACTGATGGAAATATTTTCCCCCGGGGCTTGCACGTGTGAAAGTCATAAGCTACGATAAAACCCCCTTGACAGCCAGCAGCTATGGCAACCAAAGGCCACTAGGGGGAAGTAGATACCTCGCCTATGCAAAACCTTGCATTTTTACAGTTGTCCTTCGCTTACACAAAAATAGTGTTTTTCAGCTGAAACAGCTATCCTATACCAGTTTTTACTAACCAGATAGCAGACATCCGAGGTCTAGCAAGCACCAATCAAATGTTAACACACCAGGGCTTTGTCTAAGTGTGTATAAAAAAACCTGTAATTTCTGTGTTAGAGTCCTGTCACTTGGCACAGACTCTCCTTTTTCTGCAGAATAAAGTAACCTTCTTTATCCCTGTCTGGCTGTTATTGGCTCTCAGCTAGGCGAACCCGATATTTTGGTAACAGGTTTTGGCGACCACGAAGGGACCTCCTAGCTCAAACATTGAACTCCGGACGGCTGCGGCGAACTAGGAACGGCGCCAACAGGGTGCTTAGCCCCTCTTTCTGACTTCACCGCAGCCCCTGGGGTTCGTGCTCCGATAAGGTGAGTCCTAATAGGATAAGGAAACACTATCTGTTCTGGTTCTGTTTTTGGTTAACTGGTTAATATTTTCTGTCTCATACACTTGGATGTTGGGTGTGTGGGCGGGACTGAGCCTCTCGTTCATAATTCCTGAGTGGAAGTCATAGCGTGCGATAAAGCGCTAAAGTCAAATTAAGATTCTTCTGTCCCGTCCCCTGTAGCAGTCATTGTGAGTAGGGAAATCTGTACTCGGGTTTTTTTTTTATTATTAGACCGTAATTCCCTCTGTTTTCTGTTTAATTCTCTGTTTAGGTGTCAAAAAAAAGATGGGTAAATCTCAGAGCAAACCCTCTAAAAATAGTCCTTTAAATTATATGTTAAGTAAATGGCCACTGCCAGGTGTTCATAAAGGAATGTCTAAAAAACTCTTTTTACAACTTTGCACTCAGGGTTGGCCAGTCCTAAAACTAATTGGCCGAGTACGGCTCCTTTAACATTCCAACTTACTAAACTCCATTAAGCCTGGTATATTAAATAATAAAACTAAAGTATTATATAATGCTGTAATGTATATGTGTTTATTATTTTTTTGAACAAAGGTGTAAGTAAAAAGTAAAAATTTCCTTTGTAGGTTAAAAAAAGCTAAGGAAAAAAAAGGAACAAAACAAGTTAATTGTAACTAAAAAGCTCAGTCCAAAAAAAATAAAAAAATAAAAAAATAAACCTGCTCACAGCTAAGACCTGGCTGGCGGCCAAAAAAAAGGCGGGCTTAAGTATGCCCCCCCCCCCCAACTGTAAAATCTACAAATCACTGCCAGGCATTAAT
Organism: Macrochelys suwanniensis; assembly: GCA_033296515.1. Taxonomy (NCBI): domain Eukaryota; kingdom Metazoa; phylum Chordata; order Testudines; family Chelydridae; genus Macrochelys; species Macrochelys suwanniensis. The sequence goes on from CM065783.1 coordinate 43,869,660, forward strand.
AAAATGCGCCTTTATAGCTCTCATCAATCCAACCCAATGGAATCCGAACAATCCAACCAACATAAGGAAGCTAAAAAAATTTATAAACTATATTCTAACAGGTATAAAACAAGCAAAAAAACAAACTCTAGACTGGTCAAAGGTCCATAATACTGTGCAGGGGGGAAAAAAGCACCCTACCAATATTTCGGTAACACACATGCACTCGGTGAAATCAATGTTTTCTGATATAAATCGATTCCCTCCTAATCTAGCTATGCCAGCCAGGCTCTCATGCCTTGGGCCTTGCTGCAGGAGCAAAGCCCCATCAGATTTCAAGCCCCACAGGCCTGCAGGGCCTAGAGGAGGATGTAGGAGCTGCCATGGGGCTGCCCCAGGCCCAAGGCCTCCTGCTGCTGGGCTTCTGCCTCCCCCAGCCCTACAGCAGCTGCTACCCTCAGCCCCCAGGGTCAGCGCCTCTCAGCAGCAGACCCAGCGGGATCTCCAGCCCTCCCCAGGGGCCCACAGACACCACAGCCCTGATCTTTGAAACAGCTTTTCACTTAGGCACCCTGGCGGGAAAGAGGTAACGCCAGTCTTCGAAAATAACCCTCTCAAGATGGCGGCCCAGACTGAGCAGGGAATACCGGAAATTCCCTTCTCAACATGGCCGAGGTCGAGCTGGGAAAGACAGGCGATGACCCTCTCAGCATGGCGCCGACAGTGGGACGTGGCCTATATCCTTCTCAACATGGCGGCTAAAGTGGGACGTGGCCTATATCCTTCTCAACATGGCGGCTAAAACGGGACGTGGCCTATATCCTTCTCAACATGGCGGCTAAAACGGGACGTGGCCTATATCCTTCTCAACATGGCGGCTAAAACGGGACGTGGCCTATATCCTTCTCAACATGGCGGCTAAAATGGGACGTGGCCTATATCCTTCTCAACATGGCGGCTAAAGTGGGACGTGGCCTATATCCTTCTCAACATGGCGGCGGTTGTTGACCGGAGTACCAGAAATATCCCTCCCAACAATCTCCCCGGCTGTCCGGGGAGCGGCCGTGCAGTCTTTGCGGGATCAGTAGCTGCCGGCTAGGCCCAGCCCTCTCCCGGCTACGGCCGAGCGTGTGTGCGGGGGGGCTGTCCTCCCCGGCACTGTAGGGTGGCCGGGATCCAGCCCTTGCCTGTCCCCTTGTGACGCGCGGAGCGCTGCCCCGGTTAGATGGCGGCCGGGGCTGCCGGGTGCTCCGGAAGCGCTTGAGGTGCGGGGCGGGCCAGGGCCGGAACATGGCGTGGAGCTGCTGGGCCCGGCTCTGCAGCCGAGAGGCGCTGAGCGGCCGCCGCTCCCGGGGCCACAGGTACGGGGGGAGCGGCCCGACCGGGACGGGGGTCCTCGCTGAGGCCGGTGCGATGAGCCGGGAGGGAGGCCCGGGTGCGAGGCCCAGGGGATGGGGGCGAGCCCCCGATGGCTGCTGGTGGGGCGGGCCCCGGCGCCCTGACGCCGACCCCTCAGGCTCTGCGCGGTCACGGTGCGGTGTGAGGAGCGCCCCGGCTCCGAGCTGAGCGCTTCCGACCGGCGAGACCCAGCCTGGCCTGTGCCCGTCTCCCCCAGCCCTGTGCCCGGGCGGGGCCCTGCCTCTCCAGCCGGACCCGGAATGGCCCCGGCTCGGCCGGAGGCGCGTTTCAGCGGAATGTGGAAAATCTCTTGAAAATCACACCAGGGAGTGGAGCCGGGCGGTGTAGAGCCAGTGTCGGGCCTATGGGTCTCCCAGCCCGCGCCTGGCACCCCTTGGCCAGGACAGGCTCAGACCCACACCCCGGGGCATTTAACCGAGACAGAGAAGTGTCTGTAATAACGGTACACAAGTCCCCAGGTGATGGGGCAGGACTGAGATCGAGCGTTAAAATCAGGAAATTCCCACAGTTGAAATTCCTTCAGCATTAACTCAAGCGCACTGCCATCCAGTGGTGTTATAACCATATTATTTGATAACTAGGTAACGCAGTAAGGATTACACTTGAACTAACAGAAAATTAATTTGGCCATTCCCAGGCCTGAAACTTAAGCTACTGCCCAGCAGCTCCCCACCCTTGGGAAATGAATTGTCTGAGTTGGTTTCATAACACAAAGAAGAACAGATGGAGTTGCACCATGTAGCCAGTACTTTTAGCTAGTATGCTGATACCATGATTATTGGATTTTCATATCCTTATGCAATTTAGACTGGAAAATGAGAGGCTGAAACACACAATAGCTAGTTTCCCCATTCTGTGAAGGGCAGAGTAAATCCTGAAGCAAGGAAATTCTGTAGCATGCAGTTGTGTAAAGAAGTTAGCTAGTCTATCTCCCCCTCCCTATCAAGTTTCTGTAATGTCTAAATAATATGACGATCTGGGTTTAAATAGCGATAGTGGGTCAACATTGACTTTGTATATGGCACACATTTCTTCTTTTCCCAGGTTTACTTTATATACCCAGCAGAGAAATGGATTCAAAAGAGTGCCACAAAAGACTGAACCTCAAAAACCAGACCCAGAAACTGGCTCCAAACCATACAAAAGCAGTCTGTCTCCTCCAGTACAGGAAGCAATCTTTTATACTTCTTCCCCTTCGCTGAAGCGTCTTGTGAAGCCATTCTTTTTTACAATTGGGGTAATTGTTTGTGCCACCATATTACATGTATTAGAAGTAGCATTGATGCGGAGTTACTTGTGCAGGTGACTGCAGTAGAATTTGTGCATGATAAACATGAGTACTCCATTAAAAAGAATGCAATAAAATCCCAGAAGTTTATTGCATGAGGCTGTACACCCATCACCATCAAGGTACCTTTTCTTAATTATTTAAATCAGTTTTCTCAGAACATACTTTTTTCTATTTTAATTCACTATCTTCAGTGGGTTTGGTGGATTTCTTCCAGGAGGAGTTACCAAATTGTTACCCCATTAATCTGGGAATACCTTCTTAAATAGTCCTGTATTTTTGTAATCTGTACAGTGTCTTGCTTGCCAGTCCTAAGGGAGCTGCTGTCTCTTTCAAAGGGAGAGAATATTCTTTAATACATTTCCCATACATATACAGTACTATTCAGCGAGCTTGTTATTGAGCCCTGAGTATTGCCAGTACTTCTCCCTCTCCCGAGTAAGATTTTAAAAACAAAAATCATCCTGAAGCTAAACAAACTGCTAGCTGTTTTTGTATACTCTACAGCCTTTCTGAATCATCCTTGAAGGTTAGAGTCCCTTTCCTGTTGCATCCCAGTCAGTGTCCCATCCTCTGGTACCTGTTTCCCTTCTCCCTCCAGCCTGAAAGAAAGGGAATGAAGACCTCTCCTAACAAGTAGAAAGGAGCAGAGGGTTTAGCACACTGACCCTAAATTTTGCAACAAGAGTCCTGGTTTTTGTGGCACAGTATTCTCTAATCCTGTCACAAACTGGCAGTTAGGTAGTAACCTGCAATGTCTGGCAAAATAGCCATAAAAGAAGGCTCTTATTAAATATTGTCTAATACAATCAATATTACTACATAATAAAGTGAGAACTTCACTTTTTGAATGTTTTTAATAGAATTAATATGTAAGTGCAGTAGGAGCACATGCTATATTTTTATCTAAAATTGTATAAGAATTTGTCTTCCATATTAGACTTTGGTTTTGAATGCGTCTAATGTTACATAGTTTACAGGCTGTGCATTTGGATCAGCTGCTATTTGGCAGTATGAATACCTAAAATCCCGGGTCCAGAACTATTTTGATGAGGCTCGAGCAGATTGGATGGATAAGTTACGACCTCAGAAAAATGGGGACTTCAGAAAGCAGGTACACAGAACATAACTATCTTGTGCATTTAAATGTGGTCAATACAGTGACTATAGGACTATAACAACATTTATTGCATATGAATAGTGTGCTTAGTGTTTTACTGAATATGATGCTTGACCTACCTCAGTAATGTAACCTTGGAAGACTGCAATGTGGTCGACACTGTATAAAACTAAAAATCAGGCATGTATATTGATGCCTCTCTAGTATTGGTTGAATACAGTAATAGATACTCGTCTTTTATTTTATAGTATCAAATTATTGGCACTTTAACAACTTTTCTAATTAGTGCTGTATGGCAGAAATGACACAGATTTGCATAATAGGATGGTCTGTCTCTTTAAGGGTCAGGGTGGTTGAGCCTGTCCTGTCCTGTTCCATTACACTGGTCTACAATTTTTGAGACGTCGTCTGCTTCAGAGATAAAATGTGCTATTTAGTATGTATTTTGATGTGCTGAATTCAAATATGACAATTAAAACAACTGATTGGCTACTGTTTCTAAGATATTTAAGTTTTTACATTTTATGTCTATGTATATTGTGTAGATAGTAGAGTTTTAATCATAAATTGTAAACCTAGGTCTTTTCATGTGTTTATGGTTGCTTTACATGATACTATTTCACCTGTCCTGTTTATGTAACACTTTAAAAATCAGCAAAGGGGTTATATAAATAAAATTTATCATGAAACAAAAGGCAAAAAACTATTATGTCCATAGTTTAGTCCTATTCAGTGTCTACTCGGCGCTTCTTGGCTTGTCTCTTGTATTCATTAAATGGAGCATCTCTTGTCACTGTCCAGCAATAGTCTGCAAGCATTGATGGGCTCCATTTGCCCTGATAGCGTTTCTCCATTGTTGCAATGTCCTGGTGAAATCGCTCACCGTGCTTGTCGCTCACTGCTCCGCAATTCGGTGGAAAAAAATCTAGATGAGAGTGCAAAAAATGTATCTTTAGTGACATGTTGCAACCAAGGCTTTTGTATGCCTTGAGGAGGTATTCTACCAACAACCTGTAGTTGTCTGCCTTGTTGTTTCCGAGACAATTTATTGCCACTAACTGGAAGGCTTCCATGCCTTTTTTTCCTTGCCACGCAGTGCATGGTCAAATGCATCATCTCGAAGAAGTTCACGAATCTCAGGACCAATAAAGACACCTTCCTTTAGTTTAGCTTCACTTAACCTTGGAAATTTTCCACGGAGGTACTTGAAAGCTGCTTGTGTTTTGTCAATGGCCTTGACAAAGTTCTTCATCAGACCCAGCTTGATGTGTAAGGGTGGTAACAAAATCTTCCTTGATTCAACAAGTGGTGGATGCTGCACACTTTTCCTCCCAGGCTCCAATGACTGTCTGAGTGGCCAATCTTTCTTGATGTAGTGGGAATCTCTTGCACGACTATCCCATTCGCAGAGAAAACAGCAGTACTTTGTGTATCCAGTCTGCAGACCAAGCAAGAGAGCAACAACCTTCAGATCGCCACAAAGCTGCCACTGATGTTGGACATAGTTTATGCACCTCAAAAGTTGTTTCATGTTGTCATAGGTTTCCTTCATATGGACTGCATGACCAACTGGAATTGATGGCAAAACATTGCCAGTATGCAGTAAAACAGCTTTAAGACTCGTCTTCGATGAATCAATGAACAGTCTCCACTCATCTGGATCGTGAACGATGTTGAGGGCTGCCATCACACCATTGATGTTGTTGCAGGCTACAAGATCACCTTCCATGAAGAAGAATGGGACAAGATCTTTTTGACGGTCATGGAACATGAAAACCCTAACATCACCTGCCAGGAGATTCCACTGCTGTAGTCTGGAGCCCAAAAGCTCTGCCTTACTCTTAGGTAGTTCCAAATCCCTGACAAGGTCATTCAGTTCACCTTGTGTTATGAGGTGTGGTTCAGATGAGGAGGATGGGAGAAAATGTGGGTCCTGTGACGTTGATGGTTCAGGACCAGAAGTTTCATCCTCTTCCTCTTCCTCGTCTGACTCAAGTGAGAATGATTCTGGTGCATCAGGAACCGGCAGTCCTTCTCCGTGGGGTACTGGGCGTATAGCTGATGGAATGTTTGGATAATGCACAGTCCACTTTTTCTTCTTTGACACACCTTTCCCAACTGGAGGCACCATGCAGAAGTAACAATTGCTGGTATGATCTGTTGGCTCTCTCCAAATCATTGGCACTGCAAAAGGCATAGATTTCCTTTTCCTGTTCAACTGCTGGTGAAGATTTGTTGCACAAGTGTTGCAGCATATGTGTGGGGCCCACCTCTTGTCCTGATCTCCAGTTTTGCAGCCAAAATCAAGATGATAGGCTTTCTTAACCATAGTGGTTATACTGCGCTTTTGTGATGCAAAAGTCACTTTACCACAAACATAGCAGAAGTTATCTGCACTGTTCACACAAGTACGAGGCATCTCTGCTCACTTTGGCTAAACAGAAATGTGTCCCTCTGCCAAATCAAACACTGACAAATAAGAGAGTACGACACTGTATGATTTCTAGAGCTGATCTAGGGCAATTTGTTCAGCAGAGTGATGTAAGCTTCGTTATGATTGCATCATCCATGACTTCTAGGAATAACATGATGCAATTCATATCGTGTATGACGCAATACCAGCTTCAGATTGCATCATTCCTTGTTTTGCCTAAAAAGCAAGTACTGTCCAAACCCAGTCATAGATTTATTCATAGATCCAGTCAAAGATGTATTTTAGTCATTTCTGGTTTAAATTGAGATCCCTTCCCTTTATAACTCACTTATCCTCCGCCATTCCCAAGTCAAGGGTCGTATATACTGACCCAATAGCATGTCTTGAAAACTAGAGCCAATCAACAATTTTAAGCATCATTTTCGTTCTCAGTGACCCAGAATTAGTAAAGTTTGACTACATTTATTTCAGAAGCATTTTGGCTGTAGAGCAGTGTTATCAGACCCAGTTAGGAATGGGTCAGTTGATTCCTATATAAAGGGCTAGGAGAGCTGCAGGAAGGAATTTGGCTCCCATGGCTGGCTCTGGAGCAGTGGGGAGAGATGTAAGGAGGAAAGGCTTCTGGTGCCCTGCAAACTGTTTTGATCTGGGGGATAACTGTGTGTTTTACTCTGAGTTTTGTAGTTAAAGAATGAAACTGAACCCTGAAGGAAGGGCCTGAACAGACTTTTGGGGGTGGCATTAGTCCTTTCTGGGCTGGGGGAGACAGGCTTGCAGCTTACAGTGTGCTATATGTTAATTCGAAAGGAAGCTGATTCACAATTAGCACAGATGAAAACTAAATATTTGTCACTGCTATGAAATAGATATTGAAGAGATGAAATAGCCCCCTTCTTGCTCCTACCCCCACAAAAAAGGACGGGAGACCAATAGTTCTTGGTATGTCTAATGTATCTTAAAATGCCACTCGCTTTTTTATTGTGTTAAAAGGTGTAGTATTGCCAATACTCAGTGTTCAAAAATCACTGGCTTAAAACTTGGCTTTAAAATCATGAGATTTTTTTATTTTTTTTAAAGCATAAATATGAGATCCTTGTCTTCTGGGTTTTGAGCCTTTACATTTCATGTTTTCAAGCTTTTCTTTGCAGCTATTAGGACTAGAAACTTTTTTTATAAATGAACATTAAAAAAAAAATTTCCCAAGTAAATAGCTGACTCCAGAATTTGTGACTTCAAAACAAAGACCAAATATTGCTAGACTTGTGATAATTTTATCAGTTGGCAACACTGGGTACCATAATCACTTGCACTTTGCTATAATATTTTCATTTAAAATATAAGAAATGGGTTCTCTACATTGTGTCCACGGAGAGGTTGGTTCCTTGGCAAGAAGTAGAGCAGATCTGATTCCTAGTCTTGGTCTGTTTCTTCCACTATTAGTAGGGGTGAGTGCAGCTGCAGAGGCACTGTGCCCTGAGCAGGATGCAGAGGAATCCTCTGTGTCCATGATGTGAATAGAATACACTGTAGTACTCCTGTCCAAATGCATGTTTTGTCATCTGTGTTTATATGAATCACATGTAAAATCAAAGCTGCCCCTTAAGAGTACTTAGAAATTGTGAAGTAAACAAGTTAAGTACTAAACTATCTGATAGGAAAGGGTTGCTGGGTTCTAATTAGCTATCTAAAATATACTAAACAAAACTACTGTGTCATTGCTAATACATTTTTTTAAAATCCCCAGCCCCCGTTTCCATCTGGTAATACAAGTATACTTCTAAATTCAGCATCCAGTGCTAGTTAGTAAAGGCATGTAAGCTTTTTGTAATACACAAAATCATGTTTGCATAATGGCCATACTGGAGGACATGATGGGAAGAAAATATTGATGTGAGTTTATCCAGCTCCTATGCCAGATAATTAAGGAAGTGGGGAGAGATAGGGTGATGACTTTGAAATGAACAATTTACTGAAATCTTATTTGGTTACTTTTTGTCCAACCTATAGAAATAATGTATGTAGCGCCTTGGTTTGATTATACTTAGTTTTATAACACTCCAACAATTTTTTAAAAAATAGTTAAAAGGGACTGGTAGAATTACTACTAGAGGGGAAAAAGGCACATCTAAGAGCTGCCTGTGGTCATAATAAATTTTTCTAGGGGGTTTCTTAAAGGTAGAGGAGGGATGGGCTGAACTGGATACAAGGGGGCGTGAATGTCACATCTTGTGAGCTGCTTCTGCAAAAAATAACTTCTGGCACAAAGGTGGACTCTCACAGGTGTGAGACCACAAATAGCTGTCAGCAAGAGGCTCAGCCTAGGAGATGCACATAAATATTGTGGGCTAGATCTTCATTGGATAAACTGATATCATTCTTTGGAATTCAGTGGAGCTATGCTGTTTAACACCATGTAAGGATTGGATCTTTTTCTGTAACAGGATATTTAACTGAAAGAGGAAATTTTAAAAAATATATGATCAGGAAATCTATAAAAAAAAACTAAGTCTAACAGAATGAATATTAGAAACGTATATTTACTCCCTCCTTCTGTTAAAAAGAACTTGATTTTTATGTATTTATTTATTTAAGTGGAACCATATGTGATTTTCAAATAGTTCTGAGATCCTGGCTATTTTGTGAGGTCAGTGAATTCTACTTATTCTCTTTCAGGTTAACATATGGTGGAATAGCCTGAGTGAGGGTCAGCGGACTGTGACAGGTTTGTGTTAGCTTACAAGTATTAGACATTCACAGGAAGAGAATTATGGCAAACAGGTACAGTATGTCACAATAGATGGCTTTCATACCATGCTTATCGATTGTAAGAAACAAAGCAAATCTGTGTACGTACACGCTATTTTCATTCCCCATCTGCCTCTGCTACCCATTCCTTCTCACAGAACATATTTCTTGTACGTTAAATGAAATCTCCACTCACTTGTTTGGAATATTGTGCAGTATTAGTCAGAATCTTCCTTCTGCTACATGTATAGAAGTAAAGTAAAAATTGGGCATGAGCGACCCTCAGAAGCATCATAGTAAAAATTTCTACAACCTTGCCAGAGCCTACCAGTACAAACTGTGTTGAATATTAGTTGTCCTTCAAGTCAACAGCTTTCTCACGAGAGGTAGATTTACTGTGTAGTTCTGGGTAAAATAGTTATCTTTTCCTTTTTCTGGAAATATTCTTTGTCATCCAAGGAATATCATGCAATTTTATGCACAATAAAGAGAAACAATGGAAACATTGTAATTTTTCTGGATGATGTGTTGCAGCATAAACTCACTGCTTCCTGTTAATGTGTCAGGACTGCATACACAATGTTGCAAACAGGAGGTAGCTATCTTGTTGTGTATCAGATTTTGTTACATAATACACAGGTATTTATATTTAACAGGAGTTGCATGGAATCTGCTTAATTCAGAATTATTGAAATCCCATTAATAGACATCTCAAATAGCTATTCAGATTAAAGAGAAAAATAGATGAGAAATAGCTAATTTATGGCATTTAATCTAGAACATGCTCCATGTTATGTATGCTGTATGTAAAAATATTTATGGAGTACCTAAGCAGATTTATATTGATCATATGGGAGCCTAAATAACCAGTCTTTCCATTTGTCATAAAATATATATTTATATAGGAAAAGTAAATCTTTAAGGACAAAATATTTAAATTGGTTTCAACCACTTTCTGCCTCTTTTTAAAGGATTGCTCGGTAGTCTAAAAATAAATTGCATTTAAGTCTTGAATGTCTAGGACAGGGGTCTCAAACTCAAATGACCACGAGGGCCGCCTGAGGACTAGTGCACTGGCCCAAGGGCTGCATCACTGACCCCGCCCCCTCGCTGCTCCCGCCCCTCCCCCACTCCACCCTTTCCATTAGGCCCCGCCCCTTCTTCACCCCTTCTCTGCCTCCTCCCCTGAGCGCGTGGCTCCCCGCTCCTCCCCCCTCCCTCCCAGAAACCGCGAAGCCGCCGGACAGCTGTTCTGGCGGCTGGGGGTAAAAATAGAACCTTGGAGCAGCGCGGAGGGAACGGGGATCTTAGCGATCTTAGGGGCCACAGAATGTAACTGGGGGCGGGGGTGAGGGGAGTTGGCGGCCACAGAACGTAACTGGGGGGGGGGCGGGGGGAGCCTGGTGGCCTGCCTCTTCTCCCCCCCCCCCTCCTCCCCTGTGTGCGCGCTTCCTGCTCCTCCCCCCTCCCTCCCAGAAACCGCGAAGCCACCAGACAGCTGTTCTGGCGGTGGAACTTCAGAAAGTAACATGGGGGGGCGGGGGGAGACGCGCGAGGAGCCCGGCGGGCCGCAGGGAAGCGCTTCGCGAGGCGCATGTTTGAGACCCCTGGTCTAGGGCAATCATAGCCACATTAAAGAATTGCAGCTAAATATAAGGTCCGATCAACTGGTTTTATACAATATTTTGGATTACTCTTAACATCCAACTTAAGCTTTTATTATGTCAAAACAAAGTGTTGCCAATATTCTATCTGGAAAAATCAGGTGGAAAATTAATCATGCATAGTCTCTGCGGTGATTCTCAATATATGGTTAATATTTATATTTAAGGCCCTACTTGAATTGCAGGATGATTGTCAAAAAATTGCAGCTGAGTTGTGGACAAGTCATGGAAAATTGCGGAAAAGTAATAACGGACCTTATTATTTTCAGTAATAAAGCCCCATTGTTACTGTTCCACGATTTTCCACTGTCAGCGGCTGCCCAGGGCTCCCATTGTCAAAATTGTGATGGAAGCCTAGTACTGCGGAATTTGCAATTTCCACAATATTGCAAATTAAATAGGGCCTTATTTATATTACATGCAAATTTAACTGGTATACATTGAAACCTTTCAAACATACTTATCTGCCATGTTGCACCAAAACAGATTTGGAATTATTTTGCAAAAATTCCTTGTCGAGGTCTTCTATAACTTGGTGGTGTTGAGCACATAATGAAATCTTTGGTTAATAAGAAAGCACTGTAGCATAGGTTAGGCTCTCTCTTAAAGCTAAAAGCTGTTCAGAGAAAATAGATTATACAGTTTCTAAACAGAGAATTTCAGATATAAATAGCCTTAAAAATATTTTTCTGGTTTGAGTTCAGTAGGAGTCTTTCAAATAAATCATGAAAATAAGAAATGAAATGATCTCCCCCTCCCCAGTAATGCCAGATTTATAATATAAACCATTCAGATCTTCAAAAACAGCTTGATATGCTTTCCAGCGCCAAAGCTATATTTTAATTTGGTTTTAGGTGTCTTCAAATACTTGGAAACCTGCAAGGATGTAAACTTTCATCAGTCTGCTCTCAATCATTTACATTCTTATCTAAATTTAGAATATGATCAGAATTAAAACTTAGTAAGTAAACAACAATTTGTAAATTACAAAGACAAATTTGTAGTTAGTTGCAGTTTTCTTGGAAGATTAGTTGTAGCAGATTAGCTGCAGATTTCTTGGATGTGACTCACTGAACAGTATACATGTGTGTATTTTCTGCAACTAAAGGAACGCTAGTTTAGATACAAAATGTGACTTCTGTTAAAGGGGTTTTCATTGTGTAAAGATTTCTGAATTCCAGTTCATTTTTCTTAAAATCATCAGAAAATACAAATTAAAAATTGCCATTTGTATATGGGAGTAGTAAAGAAAAAACGTGGATATTGTTGTAAATGTGGTTCTGAAATTCTGAAACTTTGCTACCAAGTGCTTCGTTCTTGCATGTTATATTCATATTTTCTCTAAATTGGACTTTTTTTTATTAGGTATCATAGCTGCAAATGTCTTTGTGTTCTGTTTATGGAGAATCCCTTCTATGCAGCGGACAATGATTACTTACTTCACATCTAATCCAGCCTCTAGTAAGTGTACGGTGTGTGGGCAACAGGTGGGCCTTGGGGAAGGGTAAATTATAAATAATATATTTATAGAAACTTATAATTTTTTTCCAAAAATAGCTTTGCATGAGATCATAATGTCAAGGTTTTAAGATCCAGTATCTTCAAGTGAACAAATGGCTTATGCCTTTGCAAAGGGGGATTGCTCTCATAGTGGAATGAAGTGCTAGCTCTGTCCTGATTATTATTCTGCCTGGTCTTGTGGAAGGAAACAAACCATTTTTATGGTTCTTAAAAAGGCTGTTTTGAAGTTGTTTTTTATTTCTGAACATTAATGTTCCCTGCTGATAGGAATTAGTGGCCTGAGTGCAGGGGAGATGGGCACCACCACACATGCAGAATGGTGTGCATTTGCTTATCACTATATAACAATTATATACTCGCCAATGAGTATGAGAGGGTTCCTGCAAGTCCCTTGCTGCAGAGCTGGCCTTTTCTCCACATGAAGGAGAATCTCAGCTTTCATTCATGGTAAAATAGCCTTGAAAATGTTAACCGTAGGATCTAATGGCACAAGCAGTTGGGGTCCATTTCCAAAGTAGAGACAGGGGTGTGTAGGACACATGAGGGAGGAGGCTCTTTGTTTGTGCCTTTAGGCTGGGATTTGGAAAGCCTAAGGGAATTAGGCAACTAACTGAATTTCAATGGGAGTTGGACTCCCAGTTGACTTAGGGTCCTCTGAAATGTTCAGACTTTGAACTAGAGATTGGTTTCTATCTATTTACCTTTACCACTGCACTGAATAAGACTAGGCATTTTTTTAAATGAAAGCTAAGATTCTCCTTCAGACCTTAACCTAAGCAGTAATAATTGGACAAAATCCTCATAAAGAAAAAAAGTGGCTTTCCCACTCTCTCCAAAGAATGGTGTGGAAGCTTTTGAAAAATCCATGTAATCTCTCCACAGGGAAATCTTTATTGTACTATTTCACATCAGTGACAGATTTCTTAGGAAATGTTGCATGCTTTGGCAGTCACCACACTGAATCTGATGCTCATTACGCTTCTTGCATTTTACTTGTTTAAAGCTTATGAAATTTAAGAAGTCTGATAACTATATTTTCTCTTGCTTGGGTTGTAAGTACTTATGCACACAAATGAAAATAAAAAGACTAAAATGGCCTGTTTGTTCGTTCTTCATTAACCACTAGTTTTCTTCTTCTTGTAGGAGTCCTTTGCTCTCCCATGCTGCTCTCTACATTTAGTCATTTCTCTTTGTTCCACATGGCAGCAAATATGTATGTGTTGTGGAGTTTTTCTTCAAGTATAGTGTCTCTCTTGGGACGTGAGCAGTTCATAGCAGTGTACCTTTCTGCAGGTAATTTTTCAAAAGATTAATACTTTAAAGAAATGTCATGACCATATTTATGCAGGTAGGAAGTGAGAGAAAGATTAACATATTTTTCCCTGGCTGCAGACACTGATTCTTCATTCCCATAGGCTGTCGTACACCAACCACGGTGCTTATTTTAATTATTTATTTGTATTACCATTGTACCTAGTAGCCCTAGTCATCGACCAGTCCCCGATTGTGTGAGGCACTGTACAAAGAACAAAAAGATGGTCCCTCCCCCCAAAGAACTGCTGCAGAATAGAGCACTAATCACATTGGAATGTTTGGTTTTAGGCTGCCGAAGTGCAAGCCTTGTATTTAAAGTCATGCTTCATCACTGAACTATTAGTTTTTAACATTGTCTTAGGACATCCCTGAGATGACAGACAAAACTACAACTGTTTCTAGTCTCCATGTCTACTCCTCGAAAAATTAAGTTAAAAAGTTAGTGTGCAAGATACCTCATGCAAACATTCAGGCAATGTTTTGGTGCCTCCTGCCCCTCACTTACATTCCTGATATGGTTTCTAACAGTAATTTCACCTTTTTTAGGTGTTATCTCCACATTTGTCAGTTACGTCAGTAAAGTAACTACTGGAAGATTTGGACCATCACTTGGAGCTGTGAGTAGCATATGTTTTAAAATCCCCAAATACTAGATCTCATAGCATCACTAAAACCAGTTTCAAAGCACTGTATTCCACAGCTTTCTTAGAAATCAGGAATATGTTGGCTTGGGAAGGCAGGCAGGGGTTACCAGCGTTGAGAGTAATCAAACAGTCATTCCTGTGCAAGAACTGAGCCATTCTTCCAAGCCCTTGGTACCAGCAGCCCAGAACTAATATGGCTAAATGCTAATGGGTTGTAAACTAGTGCTTAGCAGCAGGATCTCTTGTCACTGAGCTGATAAGTTGTAGAACTGAACTCACTGTTTTATAAAAGTTGTTACATGAGGCTGTAATGCATAATTATGCTCTAATTATTGAAAATCATATGCTTTTTGAAGAGATCACAAGAGATCATATGATCAGGGACAGTAGAAATTAACAAGTAATGCTGGTGAAATGTTTCCCATCAACTTCCTTCCCAAAAATATAGAACTTTTGCTTGAGCACGCTCAATTTGTAGAATTTCTGAAGTTGGCAGGAGTGGTATGCTTATTTTCTCTTCTGCTTACATTTTTTCTAAATAAAAATACCTGCTATCAAAGCTTTGGGATGTTTTAAGGCACTCAACTTATAGTAAGGGTAAAGTGAACTTGCTGCTAGATCAAGATTTATGGTTTTTTGGAGGTTTTATGTATATCATGTTTTGGCTTTTTTTAAAAAACATGTTTTGTTTTTCAAATGGAGGAAGGAACTTGGACAACTAGAGCAGTTAAGTTGAATTTCAATTAATGCCATACACATACGGTTCACTTATCCTGCAAATCATTTGTATTTGCTACAGAGTAACTTTTTCACTGATCAGGTGTTGATATTACCACACAGTCTTGCATACAGTTTAAGGTCCTGTCCATGCATGGCCTTGGAAGATGCTATAGGTTTATGTTGTTAGAGGAGGGGGTTGCCTCAGTTTCCTTGGCCAAAAAAGTTGTCATCTGCTGATGTCCAGCATGCTTTAAACTGAGTGGTTGCTTTCACCTTAGCTACAGTGATATTTCAGCAGTACTAGATGTATATTTCTAAAATTCATTGGGATGAAAGGCACTATATTAACATCGGTTATTTATGATTGTTACAAATGGCATGGTTTTAAGAAAAGGTTACAACTTGTTCTCTTGTTTTTTTAGAGGTCAAACAGTGAGGACATAGGAAGCAATTTTCTAAGCTTTTATACATTCAGATCTCAAAATAAAGCACTGATTTCTTGATTTATTTCTATACTAAACATACCATACTGCTTTGTGCTTTGGGACTTGTCATAGGGCTGCATTGGAAAAGAAAGGCAGGAAGCAAAATAGGTTCACACATAGAAAAATAAATTTCCCTTGTGTAATATCTCAGTTCACTTTCATGTATTTTAATGTATTTTCAGTCAGGAGCTATAATGACTGTCCTTGCAGCAGTATGTACAAAGATGCCAGAAGCAAAACTAGCCATCATACTTCTTCCAATGTTCACATTTACAGCAGGAAATGTAAGTGTCTTTGAATATCAGAAGAAATTATATACTTTAAATATTTTCCTTTCCCTACGCTCCAACAGTATCTGAATGTCTCCTTTAAATATGAATAAACAAACAATATCTAATTTTTATTTAAATACATGGTCATGGCTTGAAGTCTTAATTTGCTGTTGCTCTGAACTATATGTAGTCATTTACACCAATGCAAAGTGGGCATAAAATGTTGTTATTCTCATTTAGTAGAGTTCTGCACTGACTCTGTTCTAGTATAATGACTGGACAAGGTGCAGAGCAATCAAGAATCAGGCTTGTTTTCAGTTGCTTGTCTTTTTTTTTTTTTTTTTTTAAATGGTGTAGAGCTTAACTTCTAGATTCCTTCCTGGAGGTGTATTTCACACCAAATTCTTAAAGCTGCAGGAAATGGGGGAACCCGATGCCTGTGAGGAAGTAGCAAAATTGTGTACATGCACTGTGGGAACCTATTGGCATTCAAAGTGTGCCACATAATGTACGGCTGTGTTAGGGATAAACTGCAGGACTTGTTTACTTATTTCAGGCAACTTTAAATGAACTGTGTGAAAAATAACTCAGGGGCGAATAAGGAAGAGAGGAAATCTGCAGAGGCAGATTTGAGAATTTAATTTTCCAGAAAAAAAAATTTCTAATCATGTTGCTGTAGATGCTTGTCTCCTGCTTTAGACGCTTCCTGCTGTTGCTTCTAAAAACATACGTTTTAGGAACAGGAATAAATCACTGGGGCTTTTGTGGCACATTCTTAATATTCTCATTCTTTGATTCCTTTCCCTGCTTTTAAAAATATATATATTTTAGAAACTCATTCATATATCTTGACTCCTGAGTTAAGATGCGCAGTCATCTTATTTGTATGCTACTGAACATTGTTTTAGTATGATAGCTTAATAGCTTTGTTTAAACCCATTTTAAGACAACTGGGGTTAAAATATATGTTGTAAGGGAATGAGTTTACTGAGATTTCTATCAGTTTTAAATTTCAAAGCATTTCTTAGGCCTTGTCTACACTGGAAAGTTTCTGCGCAGTAAAGCAGCTTTCTGCGTTGTAGCTCCCGAGGTGTACACACTGCCAAGCCACTTAGTGCACAGAAACTGCGCAGATGCAGCACTGTAAAAAAACCACCCCGATGAGGCATAGAGCTTTTTGCGCCAGGGCTACAACATCACAGTGCCAGTGTAGACACCCTGGTCGATTACAGTGCTGTGATTGGCCTCCTGTTCTCACCTCTCTGGCCATCAGTTTGAACTCTTCTAGCCTGCCCTCAGGTGACCAACCGTCATCCCCACCCCTTAAATTCCTTGGGAATTTTTAAAGTCCCTTTCCTGTTTGCTTGGTGACGCATGCTGTGCTCTCAGCACATCTTTCCAAGTGGCCATGCCTGCTCCACACCAGGCGATCCCCCACTTGGAGCAATGCCGACCTGCTGGACCTCATCAGCATTTGGGGAGAGGATGCTGTGCAGTCCCAGCTGCGCTCCAGCCGTAGGAATTATGATACCTACGGACAGATTTCACGATGCATGACAGAAAGGGGCCATGACTGGGACACACTGCAGTGCAGGATCAAAGTGAAGGAGCTGCGGAATGCCTACCACAAGGTGCAGGAGGCAAACCGCCGCTCGGATGCTGCGCCCACGAGTTGCCGGTTCTACAAAGAGCTGGACGTGATACTCGGTGGCAACCCCACCTCCACTGCGAAGGCCACTGTGGATACTTCGGTGGCTCGCATGCCAGTCAGTGGACTGAGACAGGAGGAGGAAATCTTGACCGAGGATGTGGAGGGAGAGAGGGACCCAGAGGCAGAGGACGACTTGGAGGTCAGAGATGCATGCAGCCAGGAGCTCTTCTCTACCCTGGAGGAGGCTGGCCAGTCACAGCTTTTGGAGCTTGATGAAGTGCAAACAAGAGAGGAGCCCCTTGGTAAGTGGCTTTGATTTTGGGAATCACTGAAGCAAGTTGTTGGGGCAGGAGGGTTGCAGAAAGCAGGCCTGTGTCTGTATGATGCACGTACCTATACATGCCTAGTCTGAGCTGCAGAACAGGGTGTTGATTGACTCCCTCACTTCATGGGAATCTGCCTCAAAGATCTCCACGAAACTCTCATGGAGATACTGGGCAATCTGCTGCTGCAGGTTATTTGGCAGAGCTGCTTTGTTTCTTGCCCCATTAAGGGTAGTGCCACTCTGAGGTCACGGGAGGGAGATGTGGGGGGAGGGGGAGAGGGGGAAGGACCATTGCTGCACACAAGCGAGCCGCATAAGGGCCTGGGCGGAAGCTGCAGTCTTGGAGAAGAATCTCCCTTGATTCCCTGCTCACCCTCAGCAGCGAGCTATCTTCCATAATGAACACAGCCTCTGGAAAATGTGGGGACAGTAATGATTATAACGCCCCCCCCCCCCCCCCCCCCCGCCCTACAGTGCCGGCTCTCCACAAGAGCCACATGCCCAGTGTACAGTATGGTCCTGGAACACTGATTTCCCCTGCCCCTGCGGTTACTCACCATTTTGGGGGTCTTGTGGCTTGTGTGCTTATCTGGGGTCAACCAGTTAGTGACAGATATGTGAATAGCGGCTGTGTTTTAAATCACTGAATCAGTGGTCTGTGTGTTGCAAACAATACTGCTTCTGTAAAATGTTGCATTTTGGCTTCACAGATGACTTTGGGAGCCCAGCCTCCCTCTGTGTTATCACCAGCTGAACGGCTGCGCAGAATTAGAAAGAACTAGAGAGGACTTTCTGCGTGAGGTCATGATGCACTCCGCGGCCAGAAAACAAGAATTGAAGGAGTGGCGGGACAGCAAGAAGAGAGACACCGAAAGGAGAACGTGGCACGCCAGAACACAGCCATGGAGCGCCAAGCAGACACGCTCCAGGCGCTACTAGCACTGCAAACCGAGCAGCTCCGCACTCGCCCTCCCCAGCAGCTGCTGTCGCAAAACTCTTTTTCCCATGCACACCACCCCCAGATACTGCCAACGCACTCTTATCAACCTCCTGGCTCCAGTCTGCATCCACTACATTCCACTCCTCCCCTGTCACAGGACAACCCTGCGGACTCCCAGTACTCACTGCACTCAACACCCATCCCTTGTAGTTTGGCCCTGCTGAAGTACAGCACCCACTGCATTGTACTCCAGAGGAGAAGGTTGGATATGATACCTGGACATACACAAATCTTTTAACTGTTCCAGGACCCCACCTCCTCCTGGGACGCCCCCTTCCCCCATCCCCCTTGGTGCTGATGTGGTTTTTTTGTTTCTCTCTTCTCCGGTGGTGGTTTTTTAATAAAAGAATTGTTTTGGTTTGAAAGCAATCTTTATACCATTAGTTGAAAGCAAACAGTCCTGCAAAGCAACGCAATTTTCTTAAACCTTCAAGGTACATCATCTGCACCAATCACAGTCACCTCCTAGCATTACAAGCAATGCACTCTGGAGCATAATAACAAATATTCGTGGCTTTCAGCTTCAAATTGCTGCCCCAGGGCCTCCCTGATCCTTATGGCCCTGCGCTGTGCCCCTCTAATAGCCCTGGTCTCTGGCTGTTCAGATTCAGCCTCCAGGTGCTGAGCCTCAGCGATCCAGCCCAGAGTGAAGCTTTCACCCTTCCCTTCACAAATATTACGGAGCGTACAGCACACAGCTATAATCAGGAATATTGTCATTGGCCAGGTCCAGCCTCCCCTATAGGCATTGCCAGCAGGCCTTTAAACGGCCAAAAGCACACTCAGCAGTCATTCTGCACTTGCTCAGCCTGTTGTTGAACCATTCCTTGCTGCTGTCAAGGTGCCCCGTGTATGGCTTCATAAGCCACGGCATTAAGGGGTAGGCAGGGTCTCCCAGGATCACAATGGGCATTTTGACTTCCCCTATGGTGATCTTCTGCTTTCAGCTTCCTGAACAGGCCAGTGTTCTGAAAGATGGGTTTCACCTTTCCGGACCGGCCTGCGTTAATGTCTGTGAAATGCCCTCGGTGATCCACAAGCACCTGGAAAACAATAGAGAAATCCCCCTTCCGATTAATGTGCTAGGTGGTCTGGTGCCAGAATTGGAATGTGTGTGCCATTTATCGCCCCTTCGCAGTTAGGGAAGCCCATTTGTGCAAAGCCATCCACAATGTCATGCATGTTACCCAGAGTCACGGTCTTTCGGAACAGGATGTGATTAATGGCCCTGCACACGTCTGTCAACACGAGTCCAACAGTCGACTTTCCCATTCCGAACTGGTTAGCGACCGAATGGTAGCAGTCTGGTGTAACCAGCTTCCACAGTGCAATCGCCACCCACTTCTCCAACGGCAGGGCAGCTCTCATTCTCGTGTCCTTGCGCCGCAGGCATGGGGTGAGCTCATCACACAGTCCCATGAATGTGGCTTTCCTCAACAAACCGTTGAAAGGTGGCGCCAAATGTGGACGGAAGCACAGGGATTGCTGGGATGCAAAGCAATGCATCATGGGGCATTGGGACAGGACCCAGGATGCCCTGCGACCCCCTCCGTCTTCCCACAACTCTTAGCGGCAGAAGAGGAAGAGATGCTCTGTGAGATAGCTGCCCAGAGTGCACCACTCTGAATACTGCTACAAGTGCCGCAAGTGTGAACATACTATTGCGCAGGCAGCTAATAGCGTGAACACAGAACAGTGGTTTCCCTTCAGCGCTCTCTGAGTGGCGCAGTAACTGTAACTCTGCCAATGTAGACACACCCCTAATCTAACGTTCAAGTCTTTCTTTAAACTTAAGTCTTGGAACTTTGTTCTTACTGTGGGTTTTTTTCTGCAGATCTGTATTGTTTGCATCAACCCTTCAATTATCTCTTTCCTGAAACAAGTTACATTTTAGAAAACATTTAGCCACACTCTGAGGCACTAATGCCACCAGTTTATTTAATGAGTTCTTCTAACTTCCTACTTACCTCCTACTTCTAACCTCCTACTTAGGGCACATCTTCACTGGAAACGTTAAAGCACTGCCACGGCAGCACTTTAATGTGGCTTGTGTAGTTGTGGCATAGCGCTGGGTGAGCTCTGGTAGGGGAATAGCTACCAGGGCTGGTGCACTGTCTACACTGGCACTTTATAGCGCTGAAACTTGCTGTGCTCAGGGGTGTGTGTTTTCACTCCCCTGAGTGAGAAAGTTACAGTGCTGTAAAGTGCCAGTGTAGACAAGCCCTAACTCTAAAACAGTGTAACAATATCTGAGTTGTTTCACTGAAAACCTTGGATTAGTTTAATCTCTTACACTGGCTCCATCAAAAAGTTTATCATTTAGGGCTGGTCTACACTAACACACACACACACACCCCGTCGAACTAAGATACGCAACTTCAGCTACGTTAATAACGTAGCTGAAGTCGAAGTATCTCAGTTCGATCTTACCTAGGGTCCACACGCGGCGCCCAGGCTCCCCTGTCGACAGCGCTTACTCCTTGCGGCGAGCAGGATTACAAGCATCGATGGGGGAGCACTTCCTGGTTCGATTTATCGCGTCTAGACAAGACGCAATAAATCGAACCCAGAAGATCGATCCGACGCTGCGGGTAAGTGTAGACTAGCCCTCAGTTACATTTTCAAACTGAATGTACACTTAAAACTTAATTATTTCATGCTTTAAAGTTAAAAAATGTTTTTTAAAAGTAGCTCCTTCATGAAACGTAATTATCCTTTGTCTGCAGTGTTGTACCCATGTTGCTCCCAAGATATAAGAGAGCAGGTGAGTAAGGTGGTATCTCTTCTTGGACCAACTTCTGCTGGTGAAAGAGACAAGCTTACACAGAGTTGAAGAGCAGCTCTGTGTAACTTGAAAGCCTGTCTTTCACCAAAAGAAATTGGTCCAATAAAATATATCACCTCGCCTGCTGTTTCTTTAATTACACTTTGGCCACAAAAAAACCCCAAACAAACCCTCTAACCATAATAGTCCAAAATGTGAGAATGTAATTGTCTCAGAATTGAAGGCAATTAGTTTAATGCTGAGTACATATAATTAGGTGCTAATTAGTCTAGTTAATACTGTGGTAAAAATGCAAACTGTTGCCCCATGTTACTGCTAGTGTATAACCCAAGAAACATGCACACTTGTATAA
Organism: Macrochelys suwanniensis; assembly: GCA_033296515.1. NCBI lineage: Eukaryota > Metazoa > Chordata > Testudines > Chelydridae > Macrochelys > Macrochelys suwanniensis. The sequence goes on from CM065783.1 coordinate 43,891,378, forward strand.
GTGTTAGGGCTTATAGTTAGTAAATTGCATCCACTAAAGGGTGATATACTATCAGTACTTCTGCTTATACAGTAGTACTGAACCATTCTACAATACCCTGATCATCTACTCTTAAATAGGTCTGATATTTCATCCAGCATGGGTACTAGTAGTAGATACTCAGTGGGTGAGAGGTTGAGGATGCTGTCCCACACCTTCCATCTAGTAGAGGCAGAGGTGCATACCAACATGGTTGGAGGGGGCAGTGTTTGGGAGCACAGACACAAATCTAGGCTGTTACTGCATAGAATGATTATGGCTTATATAGAACTGACTCGTGAATGAGATATTTGCTACGCTTCCTTAATTGGTGTGGTCTGTATGTAGTGTTCCTTTTTACCAGCGATTTACCTCGTTTTCTGGCTTGACGTTGCAATAGAGCTGATACGTTTTTAAAATGTAATAAATGCACATTTTAGGTTTGTAGAATATTTTAAATTATATTTACTGCCACATTCTTAGCCTCCTTTATTCTCTGTGGCTTCTGGTAGAAGTAGACTTCATGTATATTGTTGTCTGGTGAGAAAACAGCAGGGCTAGAGTCTGTGCCTGTCTCAAGAGAAATCTTTATTTACGTAGTAAGTATTGTTGCATGTCGTGTGGAATGTTCTATGATTTAAATGTTTGCTTAATGGTAAATATGACACGTTCCTACTGCTGGATATTAGCGACTGCTGCAGATTCTGCTCACACAATGCTTTGTTCATTTTCAGGCTTTAAAAGCCATTATTGCAATGGACACCGCAGGACTTGTTCTGGGTTGGAAATTTTTTGACCATGCAGCACATCTTGGGGGAGCTCTATTTGGAATGTAAGTTTTTGTTATCTATTAACTTTATCGATTGTGTGCAAACAATTCTGTATTAGAAAAAAAGAAAATATTTAAAACCTTCTGGTGCATTAGTTTCAATGGAGGACACACTGAACTAATGAAAACATCTTTTTAACTGCGCAGCTCAGTAAGACTTCCCACGTCTCAGTGTATCTCTTCTTATCAATTTGGGTAGGTTAGTGAGCAACTGTGAGATCTGTTAGATCAAATTCCATTGAAAAGCTAGTAATTTTGTTTCGGTTTGGCTGCATTGTCTCTCTGTGTGAAGCCTTCAAAGGTCATCACTAATTGGGTTGAAGCACTAGAAAACGTAGGAAACAATTCGGCATTGTGAGGTGTTGAACTAATTACCTAATCCATCTCTCTTTTCTTTGCTCTGATAGAGCTATGGTATTGTCTAACTCCAGAGCTCCCAACTTTTTTCTTTCTGAGTGCGCCCCCACCCCCCAAAAATAACATGCTATAAAAACTCCATGGCACAGCTCAGATGCTCAGGCTTCAGCTTCAGACGTGGGCAGGGGGGCTCGGGGCTTAAGCTTTCTGCCCTGGGCCCAGGCAGTCTAATGCCAGCCCTGCATGGCAGACCCTCTGAAACTGGCTTGCAGACCCCGAGGGGGCCATGGACACCCCGTTGAGAACCACTGGTCTAACTTACACCCTTAACAGTAAGAACCTTATTACACTTAAAATAAAACCCTACATCTAAAAAGTCCTGCAGAAACTTATAAATTATCCCTCTTAGCCCCTCACACATGCCTCTTAGTTGACTGCACTGTAGTCAGAATGATGGTTCTTTTTATCTGAAAATGGCCAGTCAGAAATTCATATAATCTAAAAGAATCAGTGAATGCTTTCATCTTGCCCTCCAAATTTAGTTTCTTTCTCTTTGCTATTTGTTGGATTCCTTAATACTGGCAAATTCTGAACTACCGCATTCTCCTCACCACCTCTTCTCTTAAATCACTAACAAGCATTTGGTGTTGGCATGTCATTATGATTTGTCTATATCACAGTGTTCATTATAATACATCTTCTACACACATCATTGGCAGATCTCTGATATTACACACAGGAGAGAGAAAATTAAGGCAGCTGGAGTAAAAGTTGTCTTAAAAGCCCATGTGCAATGACCGATTCCCATTCTCCTTTGCTGTCCCTCCCCCAGACAGACCCACTTATTAGACTTGTAAATGATCAGTCCAATCACTTCATCATTGAAGACCTAGGTTTTGTATTCTAATTAGGTCACAGGTGAAATGAGGATTGTGTTATGTGCATAATCCCTTGTAGAAAATTGTCCATTCCACATAGCTTGGTGTGACTGGCAGTCTATTTAGCAGAAGTTGAGGGCTGATACAAAAGTGCTATTGCAAGTCAGGACTGAGATGCATTAGTAAAGAACTGTGGGGAGAACATTCTGCGTGGCTTCATCTAGCGCTGTCAGTTTCTTCCTTACATGGTCCCTAACCTCACCATAACCTTCTGACAGGTTTCAGTGTAGTAGCCGTGATAGTCTGTGTCAGCAAAAAGAAAATAAGAAAGAAATACTTGTGGCACCTTACAGACTAACAAATTTATTTCAGCATAAGCTTTCATGGACTACAGTCCGCTTCGTCGGATGCATGGAATGGAACACTCAGTGAGAGGATATTTATACAGTCAGAGAAACATGAAAAGGTGGAAGTAACCATATCAACTGTAAAAGGCTAATTAATTGAAAGGAACTTATCAGTAGGAAAGAAACTTTCGAAGTGGTAAGCAACATGGCCCATTACAGACAGTTGACACAAAGGAGTTAAGGGTATTTAACAGGGGAGGGGGGGAAATAAATTCAATTAACGTAATGACCGAGCCATTCACAGTCAATATTCAGACCTAAGGTAATGGTATCTAGTTTGCATATTAATTCCAGTTCAGCAACTTTGCATTGGAGTCTGTTTTTGAAGTTTTTCTGTTGTAAAATTGCTACCTTTAAATCTGTCATTGCGTGATCAGGGAGGTTGTAGGGTTCACCTACTGGCTTTTGAATGTGACGATTCCTGATGTCAGATTTGTGTCCATTTATTCTTTTGCATAGAGACTGTCCAGTTTGGCCAATGTACATGGCAGAGGGGCATTGCTGGCACATGATGGCATATATCACATTGGTAGATGTGCAGGTGAACGATCCCCTGATGGTGTGGCTGATGTGATTAGGTCCTATGATGGTGTCACTTGAATAGATATGTGGACAGAGTTGGCAACGGGCTTTGTTGCAAGGATAGGTTCCTGGGATTTTATTTTTGTTGTATGGTGTGTGGTTGCTGGTGAGTATTTGCTTCAAGTTGGGGGGCTGTCTGTAAGCGAGGACTGGTCTGTCTCCCAAGATCTGTGAGAGTGAGGGGTCATCTTTCAGGATAGGTTGTAGATCTTTGATGATGCGCTGGAGAGGTTTTAGTTGGGGGCTGAAGGTGACGGCTAGTGGCGTTCTGTTATTTTCTTTGTTGGGCCTGTCCTGTAGTAGGTGACTTCTGGGTACTCTTCTGGCTCTGTCAATCTGTTTTTTCACTTCAGCAGGTGGGTATTGTAGTTTTAAGAATGCTTGGTAGAGATCTTGTAGGTGTTTGTCTCTGTCTGAGGGATTGGAGCAAATGCGGTTGTATCTTAGAGCTTGGCTGTAGACAATGGATCGTGTGGTGTGTTCTGGATGGAAGCTGGAGGCATGTAGGTAAGTATAGCGGTCAGTAGGTTTCCAGTATAGGGTGGTGTTTATGTGACCATCACTTATTAGCATAGTAGTATCTAGGAAATGGACCACTTGTGTGGACTGTTCTAGGCTAAGGTTGATGGTGGGATGGAAATTGTTGAAATCGTGGTGGAATTCCTCAAGGGTTTCTTTTCCGTGGGTCCAGATGATGAAGATGTCATCAATGTAGCGCAAGTAGAGTAGGGGCATTAGGGAATGAGAGCTAAGGAAGCGTTGTTCTAAGTCAGCCATAAAAATGTAGGCATACTGTGGGGCCATGCGGGTACCCATAGCAGTGTCGCTGACCTGAAGGTATACATTGTCCCCAAATGTGAAATAGTTGTGGGTGAGGATAAAATCACCAAAAGAAACTACACCATCTGCTCCAGAAACTCCCTGGAAAAGCACAGGAACAGATCTGTACAGACACATGCCTAGAACCCCGACCAGGGATATTCTGTTTGCTACCCAAGATCCACAAACCTGGAAATCCTGGACGACCCATCATCTCGGGCATCGGCACCCTAACAGCAGGATTGTCTGGCTATGTGGACTCTCTCCTCAGACCCTATGCTACCAGCACTCCCAGCTATCTTCGAGACACCACTGACTTCCTGAGGAAACTACAATCCATCGGTGATCTTCCAGACAACACCATCCTGGCCACTATGGATGTAGAAGCCCTCTACACCAGTATTCCACACAAAGATGGACTACAAGCCATCAGGAACAGTATCCCTGATAATGCCACACCTAACCTGGTTGATGAACTTTGTGATTTTGTCCTCACCCACAACTATTTCACATTTGGGGACAATATATACCTTCAAGTCAGCGGCACTGCTATGGGTACCTGCATGGCCCCACAGTATGCCAACATTTTTATGGCTGACTTAGAACAATGCTTCCTTAGCTCTCGTTCCCTAATGCCCCTACTCTGCTTGCGCTACATTGATGACATCTTCATCATCTGGACCCACGGAAAAGAAACCCTTGAGGAATTCCACCACGATTTCAACAATTTCCATCCCACCATCAACCTTAGCCTAGAACAGTCCACGCAAGCGGTCCATTTCCTAGACACTACTGTGCTAATAAGTGATGGTCACATAAACACCATCCTATACCGGAAACCTACTGACCGCTATACTTACCTACATGCCTCCAGCTTCCATCCAGAACACACCACACAATCCATTGTCTACAGCCAAGCTCTAAGATACAACCGCATTTGCTCCAATCCCTCAGACAGAGACAAACACCTACAAGATCTCTACCAAGCATTCTTAAAACTACAATACCCACCTGCTGAAGTGAAAAAACAGATTGACAGAGCCAGAAGAGTACCCAGAAGTCACCTACTACAGGACAGGCCCAACAAAGAAAATAACAGAACGCCACTAGCCGTCACCTTCAGCCCCCAACTAAAACCTCTCCAGCGCATCATCAAAGATCTACAACCTATCCTGAAAGATGACCCCTCACTCTCACAGATCTTGGGAGACAGACCAGTCCTCGCTTACAGACAGCCCCCCAACTTGAAGCAAATACTCACCAGCAACCACACACCATACAACAAAAATAAAATCCCAGGAACCTATCCTTGCAACAAAGCCCGTTGCCAACTCTGTCCACATATCTATTCAAGTGACACCATCATAGGACCTAATCACATCAGCCACACCATCAGGGGATCGTTCACCTGCACATCTACCAATGTGATATATGCCATCATGTGCCAGCAATGCCCCTCTGCCATGTACATTGGCCAAACTGGACAGTCTCTACGCAAAAGAATAAATGGACACAAATCTGACATCAGGAATCGTCACATTCAAAAGCCAGTAGGTGAACCCTTCAACCTCCCTGATCACGCAATGACAGATTTAAAGGTAGCAATTTTACAACAGAAAAACTTCAAAAACAGACTCCAATGCAAAGTTGCTGAACTGGAATTAATATGCAAACTAGATACCATTACCTTAGGTCTGAATATTGAATGTTGCTTGCCACTTCAAAAGTTTCTTTCCTACTGATAACAGTTCCTTTCAATTAATTAGCCTTTTACAGTTGATATGGTTACTTCCACCTTTTCATGTTTCTCTGACTGTATAAATATCCTCTCACTGAGTGTTCCATTCCATGCATCCGACGAAGCGGACTGTAGTCCACGCAAGCTTATGCTGAAATAAATTTGTTAGTCTGTAAGGTGCCACAAGTATTTCTTTCTTATTTTCTTTTTGCATAACCTTCTGCTAATCCCTCGTGCTGATGTTCATTTAAATGTCTGTGTGTTATGCTAGAAAAGTTACTTCCAATTGATTACTTCTGCACCCATCCAGTTAGAGGAGGCAGTTTGCTTCAAATGAAGTGACTCTTCTAGATTTTTTTGAGCTCATTTACATATCAGGAAATGCCTCTATGGCAATATAGTTGGAATGCATTGACATAAGCAATATATACTATACGCTAACATTCTTTTAAGTGGAGTAGTACTTGGTGCAATTTTTTTGGCTACAGGAGATAGAAATTTGAAATGCTAACTATTGTTCAACTACATGGGAGGCAGGTGGAAGTATAGAACTGTGTAAGTTATTAGGAGTAAATGGAACCAGAAAGCTTACCTAAAGTTGTTGGTGTTTTCTTCCAAAAGCTTATCAAATGTCTTTTAAAAAAACTTACCCTATTAATTTCTATTACTGCTTCTTCTGGATTATCCCATCTATTACGCTGTTTAACAGATATTCTAGTTATCATCCTTCAGTGTTCTATCTCATTCTTAACTTTAGCTTCACATGATCTAATTTCAGTCAAAGTTTTGTTTTTGTTTTCAGGTGGTATGTAACTTATGGCCATGAACTCATATGGAAGAACAGAGAACCACTGGTGAAGGCTTGGCATGAAATGAGGTCTAAGAGCCGAGGAAAAGGGGGTGGAGGATCTCACTGATTCTAATTTACAGCCTGCTTACGCAGAAAATGGTGTGCTACTCGAAGACATGGAAGTGAATTGGTTCTGGAATTTTTTTTGCAACTCCACAGAAAACCACTTAGGATGTGTAGTTTCTAATGTAAACTACGCTTGCAAATAAATGCAGCTCAGTAGAGAATGAACTGACAAAGTTGAAACAATAAAGTTTATATCTGATTGGTTTATGAAGTAAAGGTGTGCATCACATTTTTAAAAACTATTTGACAAGAAGAAACATTTTCACTTAAGTGGCTGGAAGCTGAAACCCAGGCATTCAAATAATAAATTAAGCACAATTTTTGTTAACAGTGTTGGTGATTAACCATTGAAACAAATTATCAAGGGAAGGTGGATCCACCCTCTCTTGATATCTTCAAATCAAGGCTGGATGCCTTTTTGGAAGATATGCTTTAGCCCAATAAGGTATTACACTCAGTACAGGCATAGGTGGGTGAAATTTAGTGGCCTGTAATATAAAGGAGGTCAGACTAGATGATCTAATGGTCCCTTCTTGCCGTAAGTTCTATGAATCTATGAAAAATACTGGCCTTCATTTAAATGTTAGTTGTACAGTAGCATTGACACCTAGCCATACTACATTAATAATATTAAGAGTCTGGCTCATGCTCTGATGGCAGGCTCTTATTCAATGTATTCTAGCTTTCAGTTCTTTCTACCTCTAAGACATTATCGAACGATGCATTTAGAATTTGTCACTGAGAATTTTTTCTTTGTCCTGTTGCATGTAATTAGAACAATGGCCTGTTTCATGTTAGTTTGGATATTTTTGCCACAAGTTATCACTGGAGACATTCCACTTTCAGCATTTCTCTCCCAGTGAACTGCATTCATTTAAAAAAAAAAAAAAATCTTTCCTGTCCTGTAGTTTTATTTAGCATTATTTTGAGGATTCTAAAATAGTAGCATATGGCTCTGAGCTCCCCAAAGGATGGAGAAGATGAGAACATGAAGCTGCAGCGGAAACGGCTGTGCTGTTTTTCTCATCACAGGCACTCTTTGATAACTGGATGAATTTGAGATTGATCCGGGGTTTGACACAAGAATAAAAATGTCTCCTAATATGTAAATACTATGCCGCACTAAACTGGTGGTCTGTGTGTGTGGGGGGGGGAGTTTGTTTTGAAAATGGCTAATGTGGGCCCTAATGCTGCAATCATAGCCATGCCAGGTGCACCCCTGCCAGCAGCCCTAATTGCAATGGAGCACAGAGGTCTGCCTGGGAGAAATAATTTGCAGGATCGAGGCCCTAATAAACCAGTGACCTATCTACTACATGGGTTACACTGGAATGAAAGTGTCTTTTGTGACTATAATAAGCATAAATAAAATGTACGTATTTTTACTTTGTAATGAGGCATTGTAGAATGGTAATGTCTACTTATGGTAATGTCTACTCTTCCTGTTGGTAAACTAAAGATGGTGCTAAATAGCACCAAATGTAATAAAAGGTGGAGCACAAAACTGATGTAAACTCCTTACCAACATATGCTGCTAACACCCAGTTACAGTCTTTGGTGCTTAATGTTATAAAACACGGGTTGTTTATATGGTGATGAAAAATACACTAATGACTAATTTGAGGATTAAAAAACCAAGTTAATCTTAATTCTAAACTCTCATAAAATGATAGTTTAGTGTAATGTAGTAGTTGGGATCTAATGAATGTTTCTCGCACTGGTACTATTGACTCACGTTACTCAGACAGAGCTCACTTTTCTGTGTGTACTCTCTTTACTCCCCCTTTTTATTCCTCCTTTTTCTACTCTTCCTAGGGGTTCTTTGTTAACATATTAAATCATACACACTTTTCAGGCTGCAGCCATACCTGTTATATCCATTAGAGAGCAATAGTACATCTAATGAGAAGCTATGTTGCATCCAGAAACAATCTGTAGCTGGGAGGCTGGAGAGAGGGGTGGGGGTAGGAGGACAGCCTGCAGCCAACACCCTCCAAGTAGTTACACACAGATTTGCAAATCTAACCTTGTATGACTTAGATAAGTTGGTATCTGCAAAGTTTGGTTTTGGGGCTTGTGACAGCAGTGGTTGTCAACTTTTTCCATATGGGCCCTTGCTTCCATTTAATGTTCTGCTCCTTTTATTTCCATTGCTCTTGCCCTTCTCCCTTTCTTTTCTTCCCTACTTCATATTTACTCCATTCTCTCCCACATTTACCTTCTCAATTCTTTTTTTAGATAGGGCTTAGGTACCTCCTCTAGGCTGCAGCCACATAGTATAGCCTGTAGTGTTGTACCATCTATTCCAGTGGTGTATATACAACCTAATGAAGACAGACATGCAAACCTAGCCTTGTACTATATAGATACAGAAAATCAGTTATGCAGGGGTTAACAGTAATGCCTAAACTTATACCATGAGGACTTGATCTTTTCAGAGAAACTGAGCGCCCACAGCTCTAAATGGAGCTTTGAGCACCAGCACTTATAAATATCCGGCCCTAAGTCGTTTGCAGAGCACAGAATAGAACGCTGCTCTTCCTATGCTCTCTAACCACAAGACTTGCTGCATCCATTATGGTATTTCTATGCACTCTTCACCCACAAAAATGATGCAGACAGGCACTGAGCCACCTTGAGCCTGATTTGCAGGAGGGTGAAGTATCTGCAGCTCCCAATCTCAACTAGATTTGCAGATGTTCAACCCTCCTGAAAACCAACCCCATGGTGTCAAGTTGGGTACTAAAATCAGAGGCCGCATTTGGGCCTCTTTGTGTTTAAGTTTCACCATCTGTAAGATTGGGGTTAATAACACTTATCTACTTCCCAGGAGCTGCCCAGAGTCTGAACCATTAATGCTTGTAAAAGCCTTGTGAGATTCTCCAATGTGAGGTGGCATGAAACTGATTTCCTCTGAGCAAGGTCTATGATCGCTCATTTTGCCAAGCAGCCCATCCCTGCCTGCCTTCTGTATCTGAGGTCCTGTCACAGGAAACCAGAATTGTCCTGTATTCAAAAAATACTCTTAAAAATTGGAGTACCGAGTAAATACTGGATTAAGGTAAGTGAAGAAATGACCCAAAGTTATGACAACTCACTAGTGTATACAAACAACCATTCTAGCAAAGAAATCCCTCCAAAATTTGGCATGTGTGTGGGTATGGGTGCTTGTGCGTGTACGCGCACACAAAATCTCCTAGTATACAGTTACACCTTTAAATAGTTTGAATTCAAGCACCAAAAGGGAAGACTTATTTTCTTTCTAAAATGGCTTACTGCAAATAAAAATGAAATGTAATAGTTACAGGGATGTTCGGCAGAGACACCAAGCAGTGTTATGCCTAAGCAAACAATGGCAATAACTATAAAAAAAGTCATGGTTAAGCATGTAGGAGCACAAGCTAGTTTATGTTGGACCTTGTTAAGGGGTTTTAGAAAATGTAAATGTACACTTGGTTTTTTAAAAAATCTTCCATGGCTATGACAGGATTAAAGAGCATCCTGCCTAAATACATGCATGTATCTTTAATGAAATAGTTCATAAGTCATTCATACTAAAATCATAAAACCATTTTATGAGATATTTTCCCCCAACAATTGATGCTTCATAGTCTGATTTACCTTACAGTTATAGTGTTTGCCAGCTTCTAGTGATGAGGAATTGCTTCCAAATGCGGTCAACTTTTAACTCTAATCTAACATTTTCTGGCTTCTCCTGTTCTGAGAGATACCCTTTGTGCCAATTCCAGCTGACAAACTCAGTGCTGAGCAGCAGCTCAAAGCATTGGCTGATGGTGTAGGTGCTCTCTGAGTTGCACAATGTCAAAGCTGAACTCAGTGCTAAGCAGTGGCAGGCACAATGAGGACAGAGGAGATGTTAGATTCTCTCACATTTTTCTAAGCCAGGCCTAGAAACAGGTAGTATGCCAGTGAAAATATATAATAAAATGGATGTCCTGTTTTCCTCATCCTCATTGTAAAATCCATTTTGCAGTAGGGTGACCATATTTCCCTGTGCTGAATATAGGACACCTTCTAAAATTGCTTGTGTTCAACAGCAATCAAGCAGAACTATGCAGTAGCCCCCACAACATGCTATAAAAACTCCAGAGCCCAGCAGGGAAAGGAGGGCCATGGGGGTGGGGGGGGCAGCTTTGAGTATAGGCATAGTATGACTTCTATTTTGGGGGGGCAGGGGCCAGCCCGGCTCAAGCCAGCTCCACAGGACGGGTCCAGGGAGAGAGTGCCACCTTCACCGCCTGACTCACCTCAGGAGGCCACCCAGCTTGTCTTGGTTGTGAGGGGAGGGAGGCACAACCAAAAATTATAACTCAAAAGTGTGTGTGTGGCGGGGGGGAGTTCAGCTCAAAAAGTTTGATAACAGCTCAGGGTGCAAGGAAGGGGGCAGCTGGGGGGCTGTGTGGGGGCGTGAGGTAGCTCAGGGTGCAGGCAGGGGGGTAACACGGGGCTGTGTAGGGGCAGGGGATAGCTCAGGGTGAAGTGAGGGAGTAGCTAGGGGCTGTGTGCAGGCAGGGGGTAGCTCAGGGATCAGTCCCTGTTCCTGGGGGGCTCTGCCAGCCCCACCCCTACGGCTCTTACCGGCTGTGTGAGAAAAGGGGACTGGGAGCTGAGGAGCAGCCAGCAGGAGAGGAGGGAACACCATGGCTGCCTGCTCCATGGCACCAGCCAGAGGAGCAGTTGCCCCGCACTGCCCGGCTCCAGCTTCCCACCTCCGAACTGCCCAGAGGGCAGCGAGAGAAGGAGGTGTGGGGGTGTGGAGCTACCCCCAGGATATCCCTTCACGTGCACTTCAATTTGGGGTGGCCAGATTCCCAGTGCCCCCCAACTCTGCTCATGGCAGGGAAAGCACCGGAGATCCAAGATTCAGCCCCGCAGCTCCTGCCTTGAGCCTCACGGAGGTCGCCAGGGCCCAGGCATTCAGCCCTGTGGCGGGCGTTGGGAATCAGAGTTTTAATGCCCGCCCTGCCCTCCGTGGCTCCAGCTTCAGCCCCACGGTGGGCGCTGGGAATCGGGGCTTCAGACCCCCGCCTGCCCACGGTTCCAGCTTCTGCCCTGGAGCGGGTGCCAGGAATCGGGGCTTCAGTCCCCCCATGACTCCAGGTTCAGCCCCCGCAGAGGGTGCTGGGGATCGGGGTTGCAGCCCCTCAGGGGGCGCTGGGGCTCAGGCTCTGGGTTTTAGCATCGGCACCCAGTGACCCCCCCTGAAAGTGCTTGCAGACCCCAATTGAGAACCCCTGCTTAAGGGTTCACATGGCGAGGGGTGACACACACACCTCTAGCCCCTCACACATGGGGCTGCCTCTCGTCCTACCTGACCTGTCATCTTCCTGCCTCTCCACCCAGCCTTAGGCCACCACGTGCTCTCATCGAGGAGCCACCGCCTGCCCGCACTCACTCGCCAGCCACAAACAAGAGATGGCTGGGGCTGCGCTGGCTGACCACTGACTGACCAGCAGGGGGAGCAGAAAATACAGGACAATTTTCCTGTTTTTTAAAAAAAGGTGGGACACCTGCAATAGGGCTTAAATACGGGACTGTCCCGTTAAAAATGGGACGCATGGTCATCCTGTTTCGCAGGATAAAGTACTCTGAGCCAGATGCTATTTATTTTTAAAGTCATTACACACAGAATTAGTATTAGTTCTAGACCCCAGCACCAGGAAATTCATTAGTAATATGCATTGTTTATATTTCAGTAAGTCAATAGCATTTGTAATTATACCTGTTCTGATGTAATGGGGGCCAGATTTTCAGATGTGACTAGCGATTTTGGTTGGTTCCATTTTGGGGTACTGTAGGCATTTCAGCCCCTCTCGGGGCAGCTGGGGAACCAGACCGCCTCGCTACACAGTCAGGTGTCGGGGAATTAGCTGACTGGTGTAGCAGAGCGAGCAGCTCAGGCCCTCTTAGAGAGGGGCCGAGCAAACAGTTTGTTGTTAGTGAGCCCGGACCCTGGGTCAGGGTGGGCGACAACACTCAATGGCTCAGGCCCTTGGGCAGGGGCTGAGCCGCAGTTCAATAGTACCAAACCCCAGGCCCTTGGTCAGGGCGGGGCAACAAACAATCAGGGCTCAGGCCCTCAGGCAGGGGCCGAGCAAACAGTAGTTCAGTAACAAGCCCAGGCCCTTGGGCAGGGCAGGGCAGGGCAGCAAACAGTCAGGGGCTCAGGCCCTCAGGCAGGGGCTGAGCAAACAGTAGTGGTTGTGGCAAGCCCAGGTCCTGGCTTTGGAGGACCTGGGAGAAGGGGAGACTGCCACCCGCATGTTGGGTGGCAGGGGGGACGCAGGCCCACCCACTCCACTGCGTCCCAGCCCAGAGCCCTAACAGTGGCAAAGGACCCGCCGCTGTGTCAGGACCCGCAGCGCACTGACATCGGCTCTGGAAATGCTGCAGCCAGACTAGGGTTGGCTGCCCCCGGGCTACTTCCAACCTCCCCCTCTATGGGTACCTGGTTCAGGGTAGCATCCTCCAGGAGGTCACATACCATGGGCACCTCGGGGTAGCTGGCGGGCGGCAGGCCTGGTAGCTCCTCGGGGTAACAGGCAAGCGGCAGGCCTGGCGGTTCCTCGGGGTAACAGGCAAGCGGCAGGCCTGGCGGCTCCTCGGGGTAACAGGCAAGCGGCAGGCCTGGCGGCTCCTCGGGGTAACAGGCAAGCGGCAGGCCTGGCGGCTCCTCGGGGTAACAGGCAGACAGCAGGCCTGGCGGCTCCTCAGGGTACCTGGCGAGCGGCAGGCTTGGCTGGCCAGGCTAGTCCTCGGGTCGGCTGCTGATCGCCGGGGTCTCCCAGCGTGGAGCTGCACCACAGGCATCCGGCCTCTCCAGTGGCTGGGGCTCAACTGAGTCATTTTTCTATATAAATATGTATATCATTAATGCATATGCACTTATGAGTGTGTGGTATGGTTGTCACTAAAATACGCTGTGGAGCATCAGCTATAGGAGCAGCGAGGTTGCGGGGGTGTAGGAGCAAAGCAGGGAGAGGACAGTGAGAGGGGGAACACGTAAAGGGCTGATGGGTGGGCAGCAGAGGCAAAAAGTAACTGGCTGCTGCCTGGCGCCTGCCCACATTCACCAGTCACCGCAGCCCGCAGCCAGTGCCATCCGGAAATGGGATGGGGGGCAGGGCCCTGTTAGCTGAGAGCTGGCATGCAAAGGGGGCTGAGCTGATGGACCAACACGGGGAGCGGCCGGCCACGTGTGTGGCATCTTCGCCCCACCACCAGCCTTGCACACCCAGCACCATCATTGGCCTCTGGACACACCCACTCACTGCTGGTGGGCAAGTGGCTGGCAAGCAGGGATCCAGCCAGCAGCAGGACCCATCAGTACTGATGCAGGGGGCGGGGAGACAGAAAATACAGGACAATTTACCTGTTTTTAAGAAAAAGTCAGGACATCTGCAGGAGGGCTTGAATATGGGACTTTCCCTTAAAAAGTGGGACATCTGGTCACCCTATCACATTGCGGGAGCGGGAGGAATTTCCCGGAATAGCTTCAATCAGAGAGTTGGCAACCCTACGCCACACCAGAGGAATTGCTCAACCTTGCCTGGGTACTCAGCAATGCCCACCAGACATGCCTGGACTTGTGTTCTCCAAGTGCATGGACTAAGGGTATGAAATAGAACACAGTGGCCCCATGCTGGGCCTTTCTCCTTCCCCCACCTATGCTGCAAACAACAAAGACAGAAGACTGAAGACTCCAACAGAGGAGACTGGCCCAGGTTTAAGGGACAAATCTGTATATTAAGGACTGCAGTATCCAGTGGGGTGAGAAAAACTGCTTAATCTAGACATTGCCTAGTCTAATAGGGTTGAGAGTTTAGACTGCATGCTTATATTTTCTTTTCTTTTGGTAACTAACTCTGACTTTTTGCCTATCACTTATAGTCACTTAAAATCTATCTTTTGTAATCAATACACTTTTTTTTACCATTTATCTTTACCAGTGAGTTTGCCTGAAGTGTGAGGTAAATCTGCTCAGGTTTGCAAAGGCTGGTATATATTCACTTTCCACTGATGAAGTGGTGAACCAGTTAATACATTTGCACTGCTCGTCTTGAGCTGTGCAAGATGGTATATTCCTGAGGTACAAGGCTGGGAGCTGGGGGGATTTGGCTGGTACTTTTCTCTGTGTGATTCATGGTGGCTCTGGGAGCATTCATGCAATCTAGCTGGGTGTGGGGCTCCACATGCAGTTGTGCTGAGTGATCACAGCGCCTGGAGGGGCTTGTTGCTTGTCACTAGCAAGACATTGTGAGAGACAGCCCAGGCTGGGGAGAGTTAAGGGGGCACAATGGTCCCACAGTCCCAGGCTGTACCCTGGGGATCCTGTCACAAGATAAACTAAGGGTTTCATCTGATATGGTAAATCTTCTATTCCTAAAGTTTCACTGCACACTTATGCATCACTGATTTGACCTATTTGGATATCCACTTAGAATAGATTATTGCTTCCTAAAATGAGGTTTCTGTCCTGTTAGCCTTTAACTATATGATTTTAAAGTATGTGGATACTTGAACCTAGCCCTATAAGTCTCAGAATTTTACAGCCTTGTATTTGATAGTGTGGTGAATTACAATGATTGAGTATATCATTACAAAAGATTCTGTATCATAAATTGTAGCATGATATTATGGCCTATAGCCACGTATTACATAAAATGTTAAATTCTAAAAAAAAACCCCACAAATTACATCCCTGATGTAATTCCATCAGCTTCAGTGGAGTTGAATTAGGGATGTAATTTACAGTCACTAGCAAGCCCCACATTGTAAATTAGGAAAGGATAGAAGGCAGTCCAAAAATGAAAGAAAAAAGTGGTGGGCTAATGCTATATTATTAATTTTACTATTCCATTTCCAGTGATCTCTGTGGCAGGAGTGGTTCTTTCCATAGTGTAGAATGTCAGCAAAGACCCTGGATTAACAAGACATGCCTCTTATTGTATGCCCAGCTATTGTTTATTCTGCATATTATTTCATGCATATTATCATAGTTATACATCATATAACAGTTTAACCACCGATTAAATATTATAGCCAACCTAACATTGCAAGGAAGCGGTAATAGGATGGAAGCACTCACTCACTCCTCGTTACACTGATGTCTGGGATCGTTTGCATTTTGGTGCCGACTGAGCGTTAAGGGGCAGCGATGGAAGGGGTCGGGGTGTCCTATTGATTAAAATCGGGTTTAAAGCTCGAGGGTACTTTTTGTGGGGTTGGCGATGGCGGCTCGGAGACGGCGCTGCAGAGGAAGGGCAGGCGGGCTCTCATCAGTGCAGATACGGAGGATGCAGCCGGGTGGTTTCCCTGGCGCTAGGCAGACACCGCGGGATGGGAATCAAGGGGAGGATGGGATCGGGGGCGCTGTGCAGAGCTCGCTGGCAGCCGCGGCAGGCGGGGATCACGTGTGCGGGCTGTCATCCCGAGCCGGGGGTGGGGGCACTCACCGGGGCTGGAAGGGGACGGGCTGACGCTACCCCCGGGCCCGCGTGCCGCCGGCCGGCTGGGAGCGCACCGCAGCGGGCGAGCCCTGCCCCCGCCGCCCCGCCGGCCCCAATGGCGTGGCCCTGCATCAGCCGCGTGTGCTGCCTGGCCCGCTTCTGGAGCCAGCTGGACAAGTCCGACCTCTCGGTGCCGCTCACCATCCACAGCTACTCCGACATCGAGGAGCCCGAGGAGGGGGCGAGCCCGGCGCGGGGCGGCCCCCGGCGGGGCGCGGCGGCGGACGGCCGCCCCCGGGCAGGCGGCGGACAGCTGCCGGCCGGGCCCGCCCCCTCCCAGGACAGCCTGGCCATCAAGCGGTCGTGGAAGGGGGGGAGCCACAAGCGGGGCCCGGCGGCGCCCTCCTGCAGCCAGCCCTTCGCCGCCGAGACCCAGTACCGGCGGGACTTCCGAGCCTGGCCCCTGCAGCAGCGAGACGCCTCCCCCTGGGCCGGCGAGGGCAGGAGAGACGGGGCCCCCGCCCCGGCCAGGTCCGTGTACGTCCTGCCGGCCGGGGACAGGGACCAGCGGCCGGAGGCCAGCAGCAGGC
Organism: Macrochelys suwanniensis; assembly: GCA_033296515.1. Taxonomy (NCBI): domain Eukaryota; kingdom Metazoa; phylum Chordata; order Testudines; family Chelydridae; genus Macrochelys; species Macrochelys suwanniensis. Next base: position 43,907,982 of record CM065783.1, read on the forward strand.
TGAGCGGCTTCCCGCAGGGAGCTGCCAACACCACCTCCTACAGGTAAACCGGGGCGGGGCCAGTGCTCCGGGGGCTTCCCCCAGCCCCACACATCTTCCCCCGGGCAAGGGGGCTGCAGAACGGCTGGCAGGGAAACACAGGGGGGCGGGAGTTTCCAAACGTGGCGGGGGATTTGGGGTGCCCGGCTTGAAACCCCTAAGAGATGCTGTTCAGAAAAGGCTGATGATCATTACAAGGAGGCTCAAATTGGGCACCCGGAATCTCTAGTTGCTCTTGGAAATTTGGCCCTAAAAAATCTCAGGTGTTTTTTTAGTAATCTCCCATCACCTTCTTCCACCCTATCGGTGCTGGAACTGAGGGTGCTGGGGGTGCAGCAGCACCCCCTGGCTTGAAGTGGTTTCCATCGTATACAAAGTTTATAGTTTGGTTCAATGGCTGTCAGCATCCCCACTATAAACATTGTTCCAGCACCCTTGGCCAGCCCTGTATTTATGTATTTATTTTGCAGCGTTGATGTGCACCGTCCTGAGGCAGTACAGTATGTGTAGTACTATCATCCATAACTGCAAATCAAGTCACTGTTTGTATTTGATTTTGGCTTTTGCCAAAGAATAACAGGAGTAAAGAAGGCACTAGTATCAGGGCCGGCTCTAGGCACCAGCCTAGGACGCACATGCTTGGGGCGGGACATTATAAGGGGCGGCATTCAGGCCGATCTAGGGTGGCACATTCCGGTCGTTGTTTTTTGGGGGTTTTTTTTCGCCTGAGGCAGCAAAAAAGCCAGAGCCGGCCCTGACTAGTATAAACAGATGCAGAACTCATAATGCCAACTACAGTTGCAATACCATAAGTACTGTACTGTAAAATACTATACGACAGTGAGCATAACCAGGACCCATAGGTACACATCAACAAAATGGTTACACTGAACTACATTAGGATTATGACATCAACAACTGTTGGAATTGTTTAACCCCTGGGACACTGCATTTACTGTGAATTTGGGGGCCACAGGATGTATCCCCAAAACATTTGTGAAACATGAATGTATTTGGCATATGTCTAAAAGGTCACACAAGGTGATATTTAAGCTGTTAATTCCAGGAAAATTCACAATTATTTAAAATGATGTCACAAACCACCTCTATTTACATGATTTTAAATGATTGTTTTATTTTGTTTTATTTTCCTTTTGTCTTTCCTGGATTATTATAAACATTTATTTACTGGAACAAGAGATGAGACTGACTACTTCGGAGTTCTGTTCTACTCTGGAGTTCTCCCTCCATGTCTATCCCTGGGGTATATGAGCCTTTAAAAATAATGTAGTTATTAAATAATGTACCAAGTTCATGGCCTCTAATAATCACATGTATGACAGTTTTTAAACATGCCTTTTAGGTATATTGATAGAGCAATTAAACTTATTATAACTGGGTAACAGGTGTTTATACATTTTTCACTATGTGTTATTTACCCACCAGACATATCACTTTCTTTTGCAACTGATTAGAAAAATATGCCATTAAATGCTTTAAGACAAAAATATTTGAATCCCTTGGAGTGATTATAGTCCAGCATGTGCATTTAGATTGGTTACCTTATCACTCCATACCCTGGAGAGCAGTCACAATATAGATGTGGATATAAAAAAATTGTCTGAAAAACAACTGTGCAGCAGTTGACCTTAATCATGCATCTTTTCTCGCTCATTAAAAACAGCAAAAGCCTAGCACATAATATAGACAAAGGCCCAGCAAAACGACAACTGTTAATAGACAAAGACAATTTGAAACAGAACAAAAAGTGCCTTAGACCAGCAAACAGTATAAAATGACAGGAAAGGTTGACCAATTAGAAACTCATCCATCTTCAATTTCTGTTTTTTAAATATCTTTCTGGTTTTTCTAGCTCACCCCAAAACCAAGGGCATAGTAAGCACTCATTACAATCACAGATTTTGCACTGTGTTTCCAGTTGTTAGTGCATTTGTACCTTTCACACCATCCTTCCATCTGACTGCTTAATTCTTGTGCAAGACCCTCAAATAACATCCTCCCAATGCAGAAAGGCTTATATATTTTAAGACTAAGTAGGTAGTCAGGGAGCAAGGGGGATAGACCAACCTGCAAACCAAAACAGCAATATTATAAGAAATCCATGTCTAGGAACTTCATAACAGCTGCAGTGATAGAGCACACTGTCCCAAAGCCACAGGCTGTACTGTAGTAGTTGCATCACTATGAAGACCTATGAAATGTTTAAGCAATTCTAAGGTTATCCACTAGAGATCAAATGGTACAAACAGACCTACCCATACACTAGCCAGCACATTAGTTTACCATTATACTCAGGGAAAACACTGCTCAGGCTCCATCTTGCTACAATAATTTTCCCTATCGTCTCCAATTTGTCATCTGCGCAACAATTTATCACATTTTAAAGTTACTAGGTATAAGACATTCAGATAATATTAAAGATAGCGACGTACTTTCTAAGATAAATTATAGGAGTCACAGTAAATGACAGTAGGAGGGAGAGTGAATGGTTGCTTGACAGCAGAAAGTTTACTAGTTTGTGAATGTCTGTTTTTTAAAGCTAAGAGGATTGGGCTTTGTTAGCTTGGATGGGTTAATGACTAATGTTCTAGTCTGGTTGTTATACTCTGACCAGGGCAGTGCTTTTTGTCAGTGATTGGTTGTAAAACTATGGGCGAAGCATGTCCAATCCATAGACAAATAGTAGAATCTCCTTCCAGCTTTGAAATACGCCCCTTTTCTCCCAGTCAAGAGAGTCTGCATGGAATAGAGCAGGGGTGGCCAAACTTACTGGCACTCTGAGCCACATACAACAATCTTCAGAAGTCTGAGAGCTGGGACGCACCTGCTGGGATCTGGGGTTAGGGGCTTCAGCCCCACTCCTGTTGAAGCCCCGAGCCCTGGCAGGTGCTCCCCACAGCGATGAAACCCAGAGACCCCCCTCCCCGCTGGACAGAAGCCTCTACCCCACCACCCCACTGCAAGGCAGAGGTCCTGAACAGCCCCCTCCCAGTCCGGTAGGTGGAGAATGGGGTGGGGGCAGGAGGAGGGTTTGCAAGCTACACTTTAACTGTACAAGAGCCGCACATGGCTCGCGAGCCACAGTTTGGCTAACCCTGGAGTAGCGGAACCCCTCTGCAGTACTGCCCATCCCTGATGCTAGGTTATTTTCACCACCATGACTCTCCAGCCTCCTGCACCACATACTTTTTATAGTCGTTTGAGGTCAGCTTGGTGGCCTTTTAACCCCTTCCCCTCTATTGTCTTCAGGGCATGGCTGGCAAGCCTCATTCCCCACTCCTGACCTCCAAGATGGTCAGGTGGTCTTCTGCATTTTCTTCTTTTAGGGAGGATGATAAGGTCAGGCTAGTTCATAGGGTTAGTTTTCATGGCAGCAGGCACACATCCCTCACCTGCTCCTCCATCCTGCTATAGTGGATCCACGCTCCTGCTGGCTGCTCTTACTTCACTGCCTTTTGTAGGCTCCGCTCAGGGAAGCCTGCCTAGCAGTTCATCCCAATGGGTGAAGTTTCCTCTAGGCTACAGGAAGCCAACGACACCAGTATTTCCGTAGTGAAGTATGAATGGCTGTGCCGTAGTGACAGTGGGCTGAGTCAGAACAAATTCCTTGTTTCTGCTGAATGGGGAAGCAGATCGGTGACCTGGTCACCTGATGAAGACTGACCTTGTGGATTAGATGGCACTGGCCCTTATCTTCCCCCAAAGAGTTCAGGAAAAGTGAGTATTTCCTGCCCAAACACAGACAATGGGAGTGAGGGGGAACTGAGGATCACTAGGCCACCCATAGAAGAGAGGAAATGATGGGAAGAGGCAGGGATTGGAAGAGCCAGGGGAGAGTACAGGCCTGATGTGGGAGGGATCAAAGGAGAGCCACTGAGACCTCACAAGGAGGGGATTCTCTTTCCTGCTTGCCCAAAGGAATGGGGAGAAGAGGACTTTCTTCCCAGGCTCAGGGTGGGGTTTGTCTCGTCTCATATGTAAAGGATGGGTTCCTGGCCAGGGCCTCTCTCTCCTCCCCAGCTTTGAAGATGGGGGTCTCTGAGCAGAGTTCTTCTCTCTCCTTCAGGGGCTGGGGATCTCAGACAGGAATACTCCCACTTCTCCCCCACTCAGAGAATAGGGTCCCTTTCCATAGGTCTCTTCTTTCTCCTTTTCCCCCCATCCCACAGTGAACACTGTTTTGAATCATCCCCATCATGGATGCTCTAGCACAGCTCTGTACCAAACCAAGTCAAACTGAAACAGACTTCACAAGGCGAGCCCAGATGGCTGCTGTAAAGTGAACAAGACAAAGTCAGTAGCCAGCAACCATATTGCCATTGGGAGTGACTGTCAGCTCTCAGAAGCTGGAGGCAGCTGGCTGGGCCTGCTCAGTATTGACAGAGAAGCCCTCTCAAGGAAGGAAAAGTTGATTTGAACAGATGCTGTAGAAGAGTTCAGATTCAGCTTGTTTTATTCCCTATACTCAGTGTGCCCTGCATTTTCTGGTTGGTTTATTATTGTAAATGTTGAAATTTTAGTTATTTTTGAAGATTCTGAAACTTTGGCTTCACATTTCCACAGGACTTGTGGAATTTCCACTGCAAATTAGTTTTCATACATTTTTTCAAATACATGACAATAAACCTTCAGGAAAGATGAAATATTCTATGGTATGTTTTGTGTGCACCAGGCTGATGGTACTATTTCATCTCCTGAGGAACTTCGCTCGGCAAATTCTGCTTCCATATCTCTCCCCACATTTTTAAGAGAAGACTCTTACTGAGTACAGAAGGAAATTCAGCACCATACCAACACAGGCTGTATTCTTTCCCTTACAGTATGCAGCAAGTCATCCTGACCTACCATTTTGCAGAACAAATCAACCAATAGAAACAATGATCAATGGAAAGGCCCAATCCAACTCAGACTGACTTCTGTGGGAGTCTTTCCATTGACTTCAGTTGGAGCCGGATTAGGTCCCAAATGAACTCAAAATCAAATTGAACTTCCAGCATGTATCTCAAGCCAGATCAATATAAACCGAACATAAAAAGGCAGGAGTGGGACATGCTTCAATTTTGAAAAGATCTTTGTGGCTACCACATCCTATTAGTTTTAACAGAGATAAAAGACAGGCAGGGTCTACTCTTTCCACAGTTTCCCAGAGGTGACTTCCAGTTTAAAGAGGGCCCTGATTGTCATGGTAAGGGTCCTTCCCCCATTGACATTAAATCCACATTTGACACAATGTAGTCTTTTACACATCAGTTATTTTGTAATGTGGCATTTTGATTGCATTTTACAGGCATTTAAAGCAATGTGAATTTATTGCTTAGCGCCACAGTGTCCTGCAATGACAGATGTTAGCAGCAGGAATGATTTGGAGTTTTAGGATTCTACCCAATGTACACATTACATTAGTCAGGTACTGGACTCCCCTCATCTTTTTAGTTTGGAAGTAACTCTCTGGTTTGGGGGGCCATGTGCTCCAGTGTATAAATTGCTGGACTAGGACTCAGGAGACCAGAGTTCTAGTCCCAGCTCTGCTGTTAACTTGCTATATGACCTTGGGCAAATCATTTTGCCTCTCTGTGTCTGTTCCTCATCTCGTCTATTTAGATTATAAACTCTTTGGAGCAGGGATTGTCTCCATGTAAGTCAGGGGTCTCAAACACGCGGCCCACGGGCCGCATGCGGCCCACGGAGCTCTTCCCTGTGGCCCGCCGGGCTCCCCACACCCCCCCAATTTAAAAAAAAATTTTTTTTTTACCCCCAGGCAGTTCCCGCTGCCAGAACAGCTGTCTGGCGGTTTCTGGGAGGGAGGGGGGAGGAGCGGGAAGCCCTGCGCACAGGGGAGGAGGCGGAGAAGGTGCGGGGCCTAATGGAAGGAGTGGAGTGGGGGCGGGGGCAGCGAGGGGGCGGGGTCAGTGATGCGGCCCTCAGGCCAATGCACTAGTCCTCATGCGGCCCTCGTGGTAATTTGAGTTTGAGACCCCTGATGTAAGTATAGTACTGAGCACATGGAGCTTCTTGGTGATACTGGAAGACAAATAATAATCCACAGAAATCATGGGAACTAAATGTTCCATCATCCTGAGTTGGTACTTATCCACAAACTAGCATCACAGAGAAGACTCATGCATGGGAGGGCAGGGCTGTGTGGGATCCCAGTATCAGCATGTACGGTTGCCTATGTAAAGTGACCAGCACTGAGCAGAAACTGCCTTTTAATTTTTATATGTTTATCTTGGGAGAAAACAGAAATTATATGCAGAGAAGTAGAGTAATGAAAGGCTAACCCTGATGCTTTAGTCACACATACATCAGGAATGTCGGGGTTAAAGGCTCCTCAGGTATCTGAACCCCTGCCTTCTTATGTGGGAGTATTTAGAGTATTCTGTCGCTGCACGGTCACACAGAACAGAGCAACGTGACAAGCTCTTCAGCAAATGGGATGGAATAGAATGAAGAGGAAGGGCTTTTCTCTGTAACTATGGATGAACGGGGGTAGCATATTGTTTTACTGACTATGCTATTCCCCTGCATTTGAATACTTCTCCTGCAGTACTGTGCAAACAAGGTGAATTGTGGGGGCTGTTTCCTGTTAAATAGAACATTTTCTTTTAAGTGGAAAAACACACACCATGTGATCAAGACAGATACCTGAGAGGCCTCATTAACGTAGCTGGAGTTGCGGGGGAGGGGGGCGGATTTCAGCCTGATCCAGTAAGACACGTAAGCATATGAATAGTCCCATTATAATCAATGTTTAAAGTTAGCTTTACTTGCTTAAGTCATCTGCTGGATGGGGCCATTAATACTGAAGCCCTCACTTTTGTGCTATTAAAGATGCAGGCTTTCAGGTGTTCTCAGACTGTGATCTGGTAAACCTTCCCAGCAGTCTAGGTGCACAGGATTTCAGATCACAGCAAGGTGCTGGGAGGCCAGATGGTCACAAGAGGATCTTTCTGTTACAAAGTGGTCTGCAGCATGGAAAGGTTGGAGAACTAGTTCCTGTTGCATGCTGTTGCAAAGAACAGATCCCTTCTCCCCACTCCATGCACAAAACTATGGGCTGGATTAGCCATAGGGGGGATAAAAGAACCATTACAGAAACCAAGCAGCAGGGGTCACCTATCCAGAGATTCCTTCCACACAATCCACTGAGAAAGGTAATGTAGCTTCCCAGCAGCTAAATCCACATGCTGACCCACACCTTCTTTGTGCATCCAACAGTGAGTTCAAGGAAACTAGTTGGTAACCTATGGGATGATGCTGTTATGATAAAGGTAACCCTTCCCTTTCTTTGCTGCTTCTCCTCTTCTAGCTATCTAGATAACATACTTACATGGCACCAGCTACCGTAGTGTCTGAATGCCTCACAATACCCCTGTGAAGATGTTCAGATAGTACAGCTATGAGTGCAGTATAAGAACCCATATGGAATAGGTAGGGAAGTGCTATTATACCCATTTTACAGATGGGAACTGAGACACAGAGAGGCTAAGTGACACAACCGAGGTCACAAAGGATGCCTGTGGCTCCACAGAAACTTGAACTCAGGTCTCCTGAGTTCTAGACTAGTGCCCCAACCACTGGACCATCCTCCCTCTGTTGCCACCCACTTTTCTCCTCCTCCCACTCTTTCTCTGCTATTCCTTCTCTCCCTTCACCTCTCCTTCTCCCCACCTTCTATATCACTCATCCTTTCTCTCTAGCCAACCTCCCTTCCTTAGGGTTAGATTTCTTTGAAGATTGCAGCTCTATGTTACAACCACTAGAGGGCACCATGATATTTCTTACAGGAGTTGGACTGACATTCTATCCAGAAGAGGGCAGCGTTTAAGATGCTATCCAGAATTCCAGCATATTATAGGCGGGTTTGCTACCACCGCCTGTTATTAACGTTGCCTGATACCTCCCATTATAAAACACTGTTTTCAGTTGCTTATACCTTTTCCAAAGTTTAACCATTTGGGCTGAAATTTTCCATGCTGGGTTTCTGCCTCTGGTTGATTTTTTTTTCGGAATGTGTTAGCCAAACTGGTTCAGCCATTTCTGAGAATGAGGCTAGGGGCAAACACATTGTTTTTTCAATGTTACAAACATTCTGGCAACCTTTTCTTTGGAAAGTGCTAATGGCCCAATGCTTTGGAACAGGGACTTGAAATTAGGCAGGGAGATGGTCTTTTTTGTCACGGATGTGCTTTTTGCCAACCCTATGAAAATCTGCCCACATTGGCCAAATTGTAAGCCCCTGAAAAACTGAAGTTCATGCATGCTTAGTAGAGAATTGCTAGAGCTTAGCAGCTGAAATCTCTGAAGATTCTGTCCTCATTGAGCATGCTCCAGCCTCTCACAGCTCCGAGGTGTGATCAGACTGCACATAGACTATCCCCATAGAGTGACTGAGCATGCTCCAGCCTAGGGCTGGAGGGGCAAAGCCAGACTTTCACTGCACTAGCTGCTCCTGTTTGCTCCAGGCTGGGGTGGGGTTGGGCACTGGAAGTGAGAGCAGGGTCTCACTGATCCCACATGCTGTCATTAACCCCTGGCTGACATCCTAGCAGTGTGGAGGAGGAAGCCGTCAGAGTTAAATGCAGAGGGGAGAGAAGCTGGACCTAGGTAATTGCAAGGTAGACTGGGGGAGTAGATTGGGACAAGGAGCCTGGGAGCAGAGACTGGGATTGGAGGCTGGCACGGGGGGTGGAAATTGGGACTGGGAGTCAGGGGGCTAAGACCTACTGGCTGGGTGAGCAGACTAGATCTGGGAGCAGGGGAGGGGAAGACTGGGACTGGCAGCACAAGAAGACTGAGAACCAGTGAGGCAGAAGGGATAGGAGACAGCTCTGACAAGGAACTAGGAGAAGATCTGGGATTATCTGGGCAAAGAAACTGGGACAAGGTGCTGAGAGAAATGTGGACATGGAGATTGGTGGAGAGCCTTGGGAATGAATGGAGATGGGGAATGTGGGTGTGGACAGGTGATTGGAAGCCAGTGAGAGAAAGAGAGACAGATCAGGGAGCAGAGGAAGGAACTGGGATTGGATTGGCAAAGAGACTGGGGATGAGATGGGAGGTTGGGCTGCAGGGACCTGGGAACGGCTAGGCAACAAGATTGGGAGCAGGAGATGGGGGGAGATTGAGAGTGACTAGGATAGGGAGTCTGGAGGGTTGAGACTACAATTTACTGGGCAAGGAGACTGGGACTGACTAGGTGAGGAGAATGGGACTGGGACAAGGAGCCAGTGGTGGGGTAGAGACAGGACTGGGATAGATTGGAGGAGATTGGGTGAAGTTTGGGGGGAATGGGCAGAAGAATCTGTGCTTGCTAGAGCACATTCCTATCCCCAGGCATTGCTTGGGAAAGGAACCCAAGCCAACATCTGTGAAACCCACTGGCAAAGTGTCTGACCTCCTCTAATGCTGGTCCACGTAGAAGATAACCTACTATTGCTATCAGTTATTCTATTAGCTGTAGAGACAGAGGTCTGTGCGGTTGATATGAAGATTCCAAGCCTGCTGGTGAACAGAGTATCATCAATATGTTGTCACATGATGGAATTTCTGTTTTTCAGTTTGCCTTTTTAAAAACCTAGCAAATTACACACAAAAACCCTGTGTTAAAAGAACATTACTAAGGCTGCAAAGACAAACACTCAAAAGTTAGGAAATGCCAGAATTAAGATAGTTCATGAAACCTTAATTTTGCCCCCCTTGTGCATATGCATTCTGATACAGTTGGCTCTAACTACATTGTCACATACTGTTTTGTTCACAGGATCCCTGCCTCTTTCAGTGCACCAGAAGGACCTGTTTTGGGGATGCATTGGGGTTGTGTAGTGAAGTGGACAGTTGTCTGTAGGACCTCTACCTCAGGTTGTTGCAGCAGTTGGAATGTATACACCAAATGAGGCAGGGGATTTTAGGAAGAGAAAAGAGAGTCTCATGGCTAAGGCAGTTGAATGATGATGCCCTGGAGAACTGGAGTCTTTCTCTGCTTCTGCCACAGAATTCCTATGAGATGTTGGGCAAGTCGCTTAAACCAAACTTTTCATGAATGGTCACTAATTGTGTGTTCCTCATTTTCTGGATGCCTGATTTGAGACCCTGGGGACTGATTTGTGGAAGTTCTGAGCACGCAGAGATGCAACTGAAATAATGGGGAGCTCTGCTTTGAACATACAAAGGGCTATATAATACTCTGAAAAATCACAGCCTAGATGTCACAGATTGGGCACTCAAAATTAGTGGACACTTTTAATGTCTCTGTGCCTCAGTTCACCATCTGCAAAATGGGGATAATACTCCCTCACCTCACAGGGGTGTTATGAAAATAAATTAATGTACGTTTGTGATGTTACAATAGTGATGAGTGCCATAGAAAAGTCCAGGAGGGAATTAATACTTGCGTCATCAGAGCAAGGTTTGAATAGTGTGCAATAAATAAGGCCTGGGGCCACACATTGAACAATGAGGCAAAAAAAAAATACTGAATAGCTGTTCATTAAGTGAGCACCATCCATCCTGTGCACTGAATGAGGCAGGGTCCTGGGATTTATGTAATTAAAGACTGTATCATAACGTGTACACACAAGGGGTTGCACACGCAATCTTAATTCTGGCATTTCCTGTCAGAATTTAATGCCAGAAGGGACCACCTACTCATCTAGTCCAGGGGTAATCAATTCTTTTTTGTCAAGGTCCGTATTTCTTGGTCAAGGTACAGTCAAGGTCCAGACTCCAGAGAAAATAATAAAAAACAATAATAATGAGTAAATAAAAAGATTTTGGGCTCCATTCAAAAGCACCTGGCAGTCCAGATTTGGCCCGCGGTCTGCCTGTTGACTACGCCTGACCTCCTGTATATCACAGGCAACCCGCACCACCCAGCAGCTGCACATTAAACTCAACAGCCAAAATTAGACCCAAGTGTTACAGCCCACAGGAGACTAGACTATTATGTGCCCCAGGGAGAGAACAGGAGGGACCAAGGTGCATCAGTGGCTGAGCCCCCCACAAGGGCAGTGAAGTGATTAAATGAGCTATGGCCAGATAATCCTGGCAAATGACCTGCACTCCATGCTGCAGAAGAAGGCAAAAAAACCCCTAAAGTCACTGCCAATCTGAACTAGGGAAATATTCCTGGTCAACCTCACATAGGACGATCAGTTAGACTCTGATTATGTGAGCAAGAACCAGCCAATCAAACACCTGAGAGCGTGAATGCTTGGTGCCACTTTAGAGAATGGGCCCTCTCCGCCCAATGTCCCATCTCCAGCCTGATGCGTCAGAGGAAGAAGATTTAAAAACCTGGATATATAGTGTGTGGTGGGAGGGACGTCCCTTTCTGACCCTGGCAGGCAGCCAGCTAAAACCCTGAAGCATGAGCTTGTAGGAACATAAGACATAAATCAGAAATGAACCCTAGGCTGCTGAACCCTGCCCCCACCATCACACGCAACTTTGTCGTACAATCCCACTCAAACTTTAGAGTGCTCAACTTTACAATCTTAATAATGTTCTTTTAACATAGGTTTTTTGTGTGTAATTAACAGAGATTTTGACAAGTCCCTTAGAATTTTATATGTATTTGAATTAGCCTTGATAGAAGACCATGTTAGCAAGTCCATAGTTTAGGAGTGCTCCTGGATTCCAGCAGCATCAAAGGAGTAACACTTTCTATTATCACCAATAGGCTAGGAGACAGCGTCCAATCCTGACAGACAACAACCTGACCTCAGTTATACATGCCTTTGTCCACCTCCTGTCTGTACTGTAGCAATGCAGTGTATCTGGATGTGAAACCGTCAGCCTTTAGGAAATGCTAACTAGTACAGAATGTTGCAGCACGTCTCCTAAGCAACACAGGCCACTGCCAGCACATCAATCCCATCCTCTGCTCTCTATACTGGCATCCCACAGAGCGGAAGATCTCGGGCCTTATCTTCAAGATGCTCAATGGCCTGAAGCCAGCATATAAAAAAGATCACCTAAGCTCCTGGGTGAAGACCAAGGTTGCACCTGTGCTGCTCAGGCACAATGGAATTTCCTATTTCTACCATAAGGGCAAAGCTCATCTGAGCAGAAGACGGAGCTCTCTCAGGGACCAGTCAAACTATGGAACGAACTCCCCCCACCAGAAAGGAAGGCCCATCACAGACCTCGCCATCTTCCACTCCAAGTACAAGGCGCACTTCATTAGCCTGCTGTTGCTAATATAAACACAGACCAGTGTATACATTTAAAAAACAAACCCTACCAAAACAAACCCCTACACAATTCTTCCCCTGAGACAGAATGAACCACAAGTGACAGATGCTAATCATGTCACTTAATGCTCTACTGGAAGGTGCTCAGATATTACATTGATGAGGCAGTGTAAGATCCTATGCAGAAGAGAACAAAGTATTTGTGTGTCACATTCTCCCATCTGGTGTGATCTTTCCTCTTCATTCCTTAGTTGAGCAGTGCTAATTTTAATGCGACATTTGTGAATGACACTGGTAAATTATTCATGCCAAGTAACCAGTGAAACAAGAACAGTGTACCTGGCATACTACTGAAAACAAGTGTAAACTGTGAATGGTGTGATAGGAATGTAATGTGTCAAATCTATGCTTCAAATGCTAAAGAAAAGCAAAGTTAAAAAAGAGACAACCCCAACATTATAATAATAGAATCGATGCATAAAATATTTTGTTTTGTATTTGCTTTTTTTTAAAACCAGCAGTAATATTAAAAATACTCTACTCCCAAAAAGAGTGAAAACAAAAATAGACTTTTCGTATAGTTTTCACAGCATCAGTTTGTAAACCTTCAGGAAGTACATACAGTAGAGGATTAAAATACAGACATTGGCACTGTGTCTAAAAGCAGATGTGTAATTATGAATATCTAACACAGTATTTCAGTGGATTATTATACCTGATAAAGAAATTCCGTGATGCCCTACATTTTGAGCAAATGGTAGAACCTTCCTATGTATCTCACAGATAAAGCCTGTTTATTATTTCAAAAGCATATGGTGAAATCTTGCAGACTGTTTACTAAAAGTGCACTGGTATGCAGCCACTTCCCAGAGTGACTTTGCTGAGTCAGGTTTCAGAGTAGCAGCCATGTTAGTCTGTGTCAGCTAGTGTTAAAAATTCCGTTGCATGGCCACTAAATACGCTGTTCACAAAGACAAGAAGGGATAATGAGCTTTGCAGCAGGTATAGAAGTTGGCAGGTTCTCATCCTGGGAAATCCCTAAATGTGGAGGTTATTGAGTTTTCATCTCTTCCTTACTCAGTTCTCAAATCATTCCGACTCCAACACACAGCACTGAATTTCCAGTATGACACAGCTCCAAACCCCTGTTAGAATTATGCCCTGGCGGAGTCCTGCTACTCCTTGTGCCGGCAGGCCAGGTTAAGTGAAATGGGATTTGCCAGGTGAGAAAGGTGACAGTTTAGCCTTGGTGACAGCTGACTTCCAAAACTGCCCAGGACACAGTGAAACTAGCTACTAATAATACCACTTCTTTGTGGGCTACAGACAGCCTGCTTCCTAGCAGCATGAATGGCCAATCTTGCCTTTTCACTGGAAAAGATGCAGCATAAGGCCAGTCTGATAGCATATACTGTTCTACTGACTATGGAAGGGTTTGGACCAGATAAGTAAGGGGGCCTAATCTAAGCCAAATATTGAAACACCAATGCAGAGATGATTTCACTAATCACTGTGCTATATCCCCCCTTCCCTTCAGAACTTCATGACAGTAATAGGGGAAGAACTCAAATCCATTTTTCCAAAAGCAACCACCCCTCTCACACGGCTATAGAAGGTCTATTAGGTGTTAGCATCATAGCGTCCTATAACTCAGGCTGTGCTTGTTCTATCTAGTAGGTGGCAGTGGTACGCATTAACCAGTTCATTGAAACATTTCTATTCAGGCTTAAAATTGGAATTCACACCAAGCCTTATGTAACTACAACAGTTTCTATTTACATTATATACTCTAGCTCCCTCTCCACTAGCCCATCTTAGTGCCCTTTCGATCACCAGAGCCAGGTTTGTCTGTCCCAGAACAGAAGGATCTTATTTGAGGTTTCCTCCCTGGATTTAGGCTTCAGTCCATAAAGGGCCTTTCCCCCCTTCAATGTGCATTCAGGGCTTCCCTCCACAGGCAACTCATGTCCTAACACACCATGACAGTACTAGATGAGTCTTACAGATTCCCTTCCCACAACATGTGCTAACCAAATTAAAGGATGAAGAGAGGGATAATTGCGACAGATCTATAATCTGTCCAGAACTCCTGTTGGATAACCATTTGGAAAAACACCAGACTGGTCTCCTGAAACGCCTTTGTGGAACAATCCTTAAATCCACTTCCTGATGACAATTCAAATATCAAGGAATGGCAGGGAGGCTGTTAAATTTTACAGGTGAATCCAACTATTTTAAATCCTTCCATCAACTCAAGATCCAGTTTTCTATCCCTAAATGCAAGTTTTTAGCAATGCCTATAAATAAGGCTTTGGGTCATTTCCATTTATAGAGCTCTGAATACCTCACCCTTACTCCAAAACAACAGAGAGTAAAACTATTGATGTTAAAGCTGCTTCAATTCTAAGGCCCAGATCCTCAGGGGTATTTAGGTACCTAATTCCCATTGAAATCAATGGAAGTTGGGCACCTAAATGAGGATCTGTGCCTAAGTTACTGTCTCTGACACTGCTCCCTGCCTCTCCCATTATGGCTGTCACAGGTGTTTACTTTGCAGGTCTGGCTGGTAGTAGCCCCAGAAAGGTTGACACGTTATTAGAAAATACATTTCAGAGTCTGTGGGTGATGAACTGTACTTTGTGCAGAATGCTGCACCCAGCACAATTAGATAGTACAACCATTATTCTGGTATTTGTGAATGGCTTGTTTGCCATTGCCACTGTCAGGGATTCTGAGTGCATGCTGGTGGGTTAAACACAAAAGAGTGAAGTGACAACACAGAATCAGCCTAACTCGGAGAGCACACACAATACAGGGGCTGCTCTCACTACCTCCTTTCAAAAGCAGATGGCCAAGTAAACATTTAATGGCCACCCTCCTTGTAGAGCCTAACTAAAGCAGGTCAAAAAATGTCAAATGTATTTCAAAAAGGAAAGGGGAGGGTGCTTCAAAAAGTGTTTGCAAAATGTCCTCGCTTCTTTCCAACCAGCTCTAATCCTAGCCATCAAGGAGGCAGCCTGCTTCCTGGGACCTGAGCATGCACTGTATGTTATACCCATCCCCCTACCCTTTGTGTCTATTTTGATTGTTAACTCTTGGGGTAGGGACTGTCTACAAGTCCGTGATGGTGCAGTGCCTAGCACATTAGGGCCTGGATCTGAGTTGGGTCCCAGGCACTACTGTAATAAACATGACTATTAATATCCTTACGGATCACAAGAGATCACCTACCAGCATGTCAGTGTTTTCAGGTTAATTTATGGGAGAGGGGGGAATGAACAGACTAGAGGCTGCAGAGAGTGTAAGTCAACTGTCACATTGCAGTGGCTTAGCCAGTAGATTTCTGCTCTCTGGAGTGTGTCAATCAAACTTTGCTTGAGGAACCCCTGGTCTGGATTTGCAATCATTTAGGTAGTTCTACCGCATGATAGCTCAGATAATTAGATGTACCAATGAGACAAGAAGAGGGTTGGCAGAATTTAATTTTTATTTTTTATAGTTTTGATGGATAATATCCATGTTTATTTTTAAGCATTTCTTATTTTTATTGATTTAAATATACACACTTGTGCAACATTATGGGTTTTAAGAATTTTTTTCTGAGTTTTATCTGATTTACATGTTCACAGTTGTGGCAAATTATGAGGGTGTCAGACAAATATTTAATAACAGTAGATGTTGAGACTATAAGTTAAAGCTTTATAACCATTAAAATATAAATTGTCAACATCACATATCAAAATATACAAGGTAAATACCCTTAAATTAAATGCTAATAAGTTCTCAAGCAGCATTTTTTTACTTTGCCTATCTCTAAATTTTTATCATCATCTATGGAAATATTTTTTCATTGGTTTGTGTGTATACAGTGAAATCTACATTTAATGACATTTTTACCAATAAAATCTAATCTTTCCAAGCCTAGACACGAGCTACTCTTTTTTGCGGTACAGTGAAACCAATTATTTTGCAGTACAGGGGAACCAGTTAACATTGTCACTACACAAGCTTCTATTTCCTGTTTAGCTGGCTGGTATAACAGGTGGCTGCATAGTGGAGAGACATGGACAGGGAAGAACAGACAGGCAAGCAGTGTGAATTAACTTTTACAAAAGATTCAGATTTAAAGAGCAGGAGTAAATGAAAACTCCTCAGCAATTCTCCTGCTATTTGTTCCACATTCATCATCAGGCAAAACAATTATTTTATTTTCTAGACATGGTGCTTTCCTAGCACCTGCCTTGTCCTTTTATATACTGTAGTGTAGCGGAACATTTCCAGTCCCTGAAACAGACTGATCACATGCGTTTCATGCAGCTGTGCCTCTCAGTAGGTGGGCTGTTAGAGCATTGCACTCAGCTTGGTTTCAAACAGGACACTGCCTTCTTGAAATCTAACCTGATGCAAAAAATAAATTACAAAGGTACTATACCTGCTCACCCAAGCTGCCTGCTAATTGGTGTCTTTTTACATCCACATTTGCCTATTTTAAAAAATGTATTTCTTCTTCCTGTTCCTCTGGGGAAAACCCATAAGTCCAACCACAGGAAACCCCCCCCCCCCCCCCCCCCGCCCACACACACACATAACTTTATCAATTGCACAAAGTAAATAAACTGAGAAAAGATAGAAACAATATTTGTACTTAGTCTCTCAGTTCCTCTAATCAGAGTGAATGTTTAGTTGTGTTTTTACCCGCATTGACTGACAGGACAGTAATTGCTAGCACACAAACGTTTGTTTCTCATCATGTTTACTCCTAGGCTGCACACCTAGTAACAAATGTGTGTCCTGGAAGCTGAAAATCAGACAGAATTTATTTTAAAAGGCAGCCACGGTGGGAGGGAGGGAGGGAACTTTTGGATCAACCACTGTTTGGGACTGGGTCATCTCAAAGCCAGTTGGACCTGTAAGAGAGATTCACCCAGGTCTCATGAAGACCCTTCCCATCAATGTGAGCAAAGGACATAGTCTGAAAATCCTGGTTCTAAATACAGAGGAAAACCGCTCTGGAGTCAGATAAGTGTCTGAGCAATAGAAAAGCGCCAGGCATGGGATAGTTATTCTATTTTTGCTCACCTTTCTGATTTGATGGATGAAGACAGAATGTTGCCCAGACACCATCACATTTTTTGCTCCTCAGACATTGGCTCAGGTGCACGGACTGAGCGGCAAGTTATTTGGTTTCCAGCCAAACTGAGGATACCACGATCCAAAGCCATACTTCTTCAGAGATGCCAAATCAGCAGATAATTTATTATAAAGTAATGAGACAAACTCAGTCCTGGAAAGAGGAGTCTCAGATACTTATTCAAAGCTGGAAATACACTGAGGCTCTTTTCTCTTCTATGATATAATGGCATAGGGCCATCATTATGATAGATAGGTTAAGAATCAATGCAATCTGTATCCTTAAGGCAAGTCAGCCTTATGTGAGACAACAGGTTCAAGTACTTGGAAACTACTGTGACATAATTAATCGTTAAGTAAGATCCTGTTGGTACTTTGCCCAGTAAGTCCCCACTTCTGGCTGCAAAGCTGTACAGAGCTTGAATTCAGCTAGCCATTCACAAACGTGTGAAAGTGAAAGTTCTGTTTTGTTGTGGCTGTTCTTGGCTAATAGCATTTGTTTACGGTACATACTTAAGCCTTCTATAGGGGACCTCTCCAGAGGTAACTAAGCACCAAATACAGACCAACAACAGTCTAACAGGAGCAGGGATTTGGAGCAATCAAATTTTTGAATTGCTCTGCTCCGACTCTGCTCCAGCTCCGGGCATAAACCTACTGCTCCGCGTTCCAGCGCCTGGCTCCGCTCCAAAGCCCTGAACAGGAGAACAGCCCAGCCCAAGCACACAGCCAGATATCATCAAAATATCTGCCACCAGGGCAGTCCTGTTAGGTAACTGGTGCTAAGGCTGTAGAAAAGGGGTGGAGTGGGTAATAGGTGCTAAAACAAGGCAAAAGCCTGAAATCCAGTCATCAAGACCAGACCAGTTGAAATAGATGATATATGCAGTGCACACTAAACTCGGGCTCTGACTCAGGTTTGAGCCCAAGCCCCAGTTCCGTCCACACACAGATCAGTCTGACTCCGGTCAGCATGCACTCAGAACCCGGGTCCTAGGACCTTACTAGGAGGGTTGGTCAGAGCTCGAGTCCCACTGTGACTTGGGTCCAAGCCCTGTCACTTTGCAGTCTGTACGCCGCTCAAGCCTGACCCAAGTCAGAAGGTCTGTGTAGTGCAGCATAGATGCATTAGCATGGCTGTGAGACATGGGTCCAGAATTGGAAGCTTAAGTTTACAAGACAGTGTGGACACTCAAGCGTGGGCTTGGAAACAGAGATTTCTTAAGTTAGTATTCCACAGACCTAGGTATGTCTTCCCTGGGACGGAGTTGTATACCTCAGGATCCTCTATCGAACGAGACCCACCGCTGGTCCTGAACAGACTTAAGAACTCATTGGAGAGTCACCTCATCTGAATAACCGCCAAGCAATGAAATATAGGATAGCAAAGCACTGAAGTACCCTGGGCCGTAGGGCTTTATAGCATGCTGAGACTAGGAAAACATGCAGTGTTTTAAGGTTGTATCTAGATTTAAAAGTCTGGTGTAAACCAGGCAGTGTATATTTTAATCACATACTTAGCTGAGCAAGATAAATCTACACATTCTAAAAACACACCTTTATATTCTAATCTAGACAAAGCTTTAGCAACTATCAGTATTTTAAACAGCACTTCCCAACTAATATCAAAAGGGCAGTCATGTTGGTTGGTTGTGATCAAACGTAGGCTCCCCGGTAAAACACAATCTAGTCTCCAAGTCCAGACATGGCTTAAGACTCTGAACTGTAGCCTTTGCCGCAATAGCAGTTACCGTAGTTTTTGCTTAAGATTGTTGTATTGATTTTGATAGAATAAATGGGCCCAGAGAGTCCATTACCATGTCACTGTACAACTTTAAATAGTTCAGCAAGGCTCAGGGTTTGAGTACAGACACAGTGGCCTGCTTAATATCATGGCACAAACCACTAGAAAATCCATGCCAAACTTTGGCAATGTATCGATCAGGATACACAGGACACACAAGACCAGGGGTGATGAGCAGAATGGTGAATAAAATAATGTGAGGATGGACTAATTAGGCTTAATTTCTGACCCATCAATTTTTGGTCCACTGATTTCCAGTTTCCCTCTCCATTGTTTACCAGGCACAATCTCAGCATAGTCCATGAGTTTATATCAGTAGCCCCTTTTGTTTGGGCTAATTCAGTCTGTCTCCATTTTCGTACTTTTCCCATCACTGTTCATTGTTATGTAGTGTTCCAATCACCTATAAACCTTTATCTGCCTTTCCACAGTTAGATGCATAATTGGGGCAGGCCAGCTATCTCCCATTATTACAGCAGGACATACACAGCAGACTCCCTTAATCCTATCCCAAACACGCAGACACATTTGGCTACTTCTGCAGCCTCCAAAATGGCCTAATTGAGAGCACTAGTTAACCCTGTGACAAAGGTGCAGAGGACCATGGTGGAGGGTCAAGTTACTGAATAAGCCAGACACCGTAATAGCCACTTTTGAAAACGGCTGAACACTGCAAGCAAGGTAGGGCAGCCTTGGCACCCATCTTACCAAACACATTCATACTCCAGGCTCACACAACCTCTTCCTTCCTCTCCTTCAGTCTTAATGAACTGAGCTTTCCAACCTCTCAGCCACATGAAAATATCAGCTGAAGCATCAGATAGTCCATAATGGGGTAAAGAGGAGGTGCAGCTCTGACACATGAATAGGTAGAACACTGCACAATGGCAGATGTGACTGCATCCAAGAGGGGTAAAACCAGCTAAAGAAACATTAAGAAAACCATTCACCGAAAGCAAGTGAAACGCCATGGGGCTGAGGTCTAGAATCAAGATGCTCGAGGCAGGAAAAACAACTTTTTGTCCAGGAGGAAATCAGCAAGCAGCTCTAAAAGGGAGCATGAAAGCTCCAGCAAGCAGGTGTAGGATGAAACTAGTGCAGTCAGAGCTAATCCATCTAGGCTGTTCTATACCCTTCATTGAGCATCAGCTTTTTAAGAAATACAGCATCCAGAGCTGGCTCGAGAGTCTACTTTTATTAGGTGTTGGAGTAAAAATGGACTTAGCAGACTGGTTTGATTTAACTGTGTTGGATATTATAAGTAGGGTGACCAGATAGCAAGTGTGAAAAATCAGGACAGAGGGGAGTCTTATATAAGACAAAGCTCCTAATATTGGGACATCTGGTCACCCTAATTATAAGCAAGCAGTTCCCAAACTTACCTTTTGTATTTATTTGCTCTCACACTGAGCAGAGGTGCCAGCTGTCTGTACACTGCATTAATTCTGTATTTCGGGTCCTTCTGTTTTTACCAACTCGTTTCAGGCAGGAGTATCGTCCATGGACTGGAGCCAAACCGTCGAAGCCCATAAAGACAAAGCAAGGTTTCATTATTCCAGAAGATCATTTTGTGCAAGAGACTAGCTACAGGGCAGATTTTAAGGTAATTATACTTTTTTTTACAAACTCTGGAGGCGTTTTGAAGAGAACCCAAAGAAAATTCCATACCCCTTACATATTACCAATGTATTGTGGTTAGAAACCAAGTCATGACTTGAGCAAATGCTCTTCCCTCATTGCACATTAGTCATCTCTTGTTTTCGGAGAGACCTGGCAAAGGGTCTTCATAACTTTTAATTCAATGCTAAGGACAAGATTTTAAACTACATAGAAGTCAGGAAGTTCAAATTATGGTTCCCACAGTAACCTTGACTCAGACATCTTCTTGGTCCATAGTATTGTGTTACTGTATATAATCAATTTAATACCATCTGTACATGTGCAGTGTAGTCAAGTTATGCTAACGTTGATGTTAATTGTGTTATCTGTTAATGTTAGGGATTGCTGTGGGGCACATCTAACTTTGAATCTCCTGATCTGTGCATTTAAAATCTCAACGCTACATTAACACTGCATTGTGTGCACAAACCTATGTTTGTAGGTATGCATGAGAGTGACTGTGGACACTGGGGCCACCACCAAAAAAATAAAAAAATAAAAAATAGAACTGAGCATCTATGAACAGAAATAGAGACTTCAGTCTCCAGCAATATCAAGATACCTGTTCTAAGCAGGGAGTGAAGATGCAGAGAAGATGGGATCCTAGAAGTGTTAGGATTCCCTGGGCTTTTTCATGATCTTTACAAGACACTGTACTACACTATAACAAGATTAAACTTCCTTGTCGACAAAGCAATTCCAAGGGATGCTGAAAAACCTACAAGCAAATATTCTCTCTCTGTTCAGGACTTTCCCTAAGTCTCTCCTTAAATGTGTAAGGCAAACAGCATCCCACCAACTAAGAACGGATTACATGTGAGCAATACCCCACTCTGCAGCCTTCTGCAATGCTACAGTACTGACAGCCCAACCCCAAAGCTGGCCACAAGTTGCACCATCGACATTGAACAGTAGGTGGACATGGTCTAACAGGCAAGACAGCTTAACACTGCTGCAAGGTAAACCCACCGTCAACTTCCCTCTTTCCCGTTTGCCGTGAGGGGTATAGGAAGGTTTCCCCTGGTTTCTGTGGGGCGGCAAAATGGGAAGGACCAGAGATGCAGACTCATTAAAACGATGCATTTTTTAAGGCTGGAGTCTCTTCCATCTCACAGATGGCAGAAGATGAAATTATTTTTTCCTGTTCACCAAAAAGTCCTCCCTCCCCCAAGCCTTGAGCTGAGAGAAGCCCCAACAACTAGAACTAGAATTAAAAGCCAAGGAGCTTGGGAAAAGACATTTCAAACTTGGCCCAGATCCATATTTCATCCATTGCTGTCGCATTCGAATACAACCAGCATCGGCCATAAACTTGAGACACTGGCCATATAACGACAGCATGTAGAGAAATCTAAACCTGGCAGAGGTGGTAGGGGTGCCAAGAAGCAGTGCTGCAGGGCTTACATCTCTCTCTGCTCTTCCGCCAAGTCCACTGGCACGGTGGCATCTGATCATCTTTAACACAAAGTGGACACAAGCAGATCTCTGTATGGCTCTCTCTCCCTTTCCGCCATTTGAGGAAGGGTTATTTGGGAAGCTAGGTGAAGAAATCGCTGGTGCAACATTGCAGAATCCAGCCCTGGCCAGAGAATTGCTCTCCAGCTTTGATTAAAAGTAAATAAATACATATGTTTCTAGCCCTGATCCTTGCAAAGAAAGCCTTCCAACTGTGAACCCAATTAAACAGCTGAAGTGGGGTCTCCCTGGTGGTGACTGTCCCATTCATCTCCAGAGGATGTTAACTTAGAAATCAAATGGGGGCAATTTAAATATCAACACAACCACTTCACTGCGGATTATTTTAACAGGAACATACAGCTAATGTGCTTATCCTGTAATTGCAAACTGCCTTCCCCTTCCCCTTTCTAAGAGGCCTAAACTTCCAGCTTGCCTCAGACAACCCCTGCAGTGCAGTTATATGTTTGCAGTATAAAATTCTGTAGCACATTGAAAATGACAAATGTAGGAACAGCATAAAATTGAATTTAATATCAAGTCCACACAAGGGACACGGTTCTGCTTGCATTATTCATTTTCATATTTAATTCAAGAGCAGCCTCCAGCCCTATAAAAAGAACTTATTTGAAGCTGCCACTGAATCTCCAGTCTGTTGCACTCGGGTGCTGCAGAATGAACAGGCATTTCAGCAAAATTGAGGTCAAATTGGACATGGAAGTACAAGGAGCCTGGACTACAGAATTGGTCAGAATAGCAGGCAGATGGTACCACAGGAAGCACTGTCATCAAGCACTGTGCTATCAGTGATTTAAGGGGCAAAGAGAAGAAAGCATTATAGCTGTGTGCCACAGACTGTTGATTTTCCCTAGCAAGAGCTTAGCAAGGGAGGAGAAGAGAACGGTGCACAATATGAAGGCTAAGGTTTTCAAAGCCACCTGGAGGATTTGGACTTCCAGTTCCGACTAATTAGCTGATTCCATATCCTGAGTCTTGCTGAATTAGACCACCTGGTGCTTTGCTGAGAACCGGATTGAAGCTGAAACAATTTATTAACTCACAAAACATTTAATGTTTGGAAGTTGAGCATACAAATCCCATAGGCAGCTTGAAAATATCTAAGCCTAAAATGTCAAATAAAGTTGTGTCAGCTTCAGTCC
Organism: Macrochelys suwanniensis; assembly: GCA_033296515.1. Lineage (NCBI taxonomy): Eukaryota > Metazoa > Chordata > Testudines > Chelydridae > Macrochelys > Macrochelys suwanniensis. The sequence continues at coordinate 43,931,444 of CM065783.1, forward strand.
TGTTCTCAGCAAACTACGAAGTCTTTCAATACAGCCAAACTTTTTTTGGAGGGGAGAAGCAATGTCTGGAATGTGGTAGCAGCAGTAGGACTCAAAGAGATTAAAGAGAGAAAACAAGTGGATGTGGAATCCACAAAGAACTCTCCAAATGAGGATCAGAGTAGTTTGCCTTGTTTGAGACTTTCATAGACCAGAGTTAAAACTCTTGGTGTGTTTGAATATTAAACTTTGGCCACAGCTTGTGTGATCCCCACCAGACATTATTACCAGAGTTGACATTCGTATGGAATGCAAAGATAAAGGGTCAGAAGTTGCTGAACTGGAGAATTCTGGGCCTGCTGAAAGAAGAGGAAAGAGATTGTAGAGGGGGGAAAAGACCTGTTAGAATCTCCCTGCCTGCAAGCATAGGTTCTAGTACTCAAACAGAGCACAGAGCTGACCAAAATGTTGCAGTGAAACAAAAAAGAACTTCCAGTGCTTCTACGTGACCTGTGGATGCCGTGGAAGAGACTAGTTACAGACCCAAAACAGCACTTACGCCAGTCATAGGCTCCGACTGAATGGGTGCTCCAGGGCTGGAGCACCATGGAAAAAATATTAGCAGGTGCTTAGTACCCACCAGCAGCCAACTCCTCTCTTCCCCAATGCCTCTCGTCCGCCAGTGGCTCCGCTGATCAACTCCCCCTCCACCAGCGCCTCCTGCCTGCTGCAATCAGCTGTTCCACGGCATGCAGGAGGTGCTGGGAGGGAGGGAGGGAGAGGAGCGGGGCTGGGGCACGCTCATGGAAGGGGGCGGAAAGAGGTGGGAATGGGGCCTTGGGGGAAGGGGCATAGCGGGGATGGGATCGAGAGCAGAGTGGAGACAGGATCAAGGGCGGAGCGGGGATGGGAAGAGGCGAGATGGGGTGGGGGCTTAGAGGAAGGGGAGGAGTGGGTTGGGGCCTGGGATGGGGGGTGTGTGTGAGCACCCTCCAGGTGGAGGGGAAGTCGGCATCAATAACTTCAGTTATTGATCTGAGGAAAAGATAAAATCTGAAACACATATGCATAGAGAGAAACTACCAAGGGCACAAAATACTGAAGCTCTCCAGCCTGAGCCAGTAATGCCCCTGTCTCCCAGAACAGCAGAGTACAGAGGCTTTGCTATCATACCCAGCAAACCTAACAGCATTACTGTGAGGAAAGCAATAGCTTGGCATGATGATGATGCTTGGAAACAGCTAGATCATACAGAGTGAAGATACATTTTGAAGTCACTCGTGTTTACTCGGCCATAGAAGACATTTAAAAACCATTCAGGCTTTTCCTTTTGGCCAAGCCCCAGCTTTGCTACACACGTGTGATTCAGTTAACATAAGAACAGCCAAACTGGGTCAGACCAATGGGTACATCAAGTCCAGTGGCTAGTGACAGATGCTTCAGAAAGAATAAACAAACCAGGGCAATTATCGAGTGATTCATCCCATTATCCAGTCCCAGCTTCTCAGTCAGAGGCTTAGGGATACCCAGAGAATGGGGTTGCGTCCCTGACCATCTTGGCTAACAGTCATAGAATCATAGAAGATTAGGGTTGGAAGAGACTTTAGGAGGTCATGTAGTCCAACCCCGTTCAAAGCAGGACCAACCCCAACTAAATCATTGATGGACCTATCCTCCATGAACTTGTCTAGCTCCTTTTTGAACCCAGTTATACTTTTGACCTTCACAATATCCCCTAGCAAGGAGTTCTACAAGTTGTTTTACAATAACCTGTACGTAGGATTTATCTAGGGTTTTCCAGCTGTTGATCTCCACAGTGGCTTTGTTTGTGATATTTTTCTGTTCACCAGCATTTAAGACTCATCCCCAGAGGAATGCAAACCACCCCCCCCCCCAGATCAATAGCTAATTTCCTTTTTTCCATGTCCTGTTCTTATGGCCCTGCTTCTCTTCCTCACTTTCTCCAGCAGCACTGTTAGAGTAATTAGGACTAAACAAAACTTACATAGTTATGTTTGATGCCAGCTATCTTCTGAATCCTGGGCAGGAGACACAAGTAAAGACAATTCCATTTAAATTCAGTTAGTCTCTTATTATGTTAAGGGACAGGCTCTTCAGCTATCCTGCGTCAGTAGGTACCATCTGTTCACCACAGTGCTACACATCAGGTGAAATCCTGGCTCCATTGAAGTCAATAGAAATTTTTCTCTGTAGTCATCTCTGCCATCTCTCTCACAGTCCCTACTTGAAGAGCATACAATCTTACCAGAGGTAAGGTATCACAATCCAGCATGGAGAATATTCAGTATAGTTAACTTTTCTTCCTGAATACTACATGTGTGTGCCCAGACTGCAGCACATTTGCTATTCCATAAAGCACTTAGCTCAGACATTTTTAAAGAGAGGTCTCTTGTTGGTGTCCTCCAAGCGGGTCAGACTTTGCACCATGCAGACCTCTCCTCTAGTCTCTGACTTTACTCAATCACTAATCCAGTGGTGTATTTGCCTTTATGTTTGTGTGAAACAAATGTTAGCAAGGATTTGTGAAAGGGTCAGCAGTTCACTTTGTGCACATTGGCTAGGAAGCCATTAGCAACCTTCCAGCAAGAATCGCTGTAGACAGAGCCTCAAGTCCTACCTGCACCATAACCTTTAACTGTGTTGAAGGACCCAGTTACAACGAAGCAGCCCATCCAAACTGTTCTGGTCTTGCAGTGTGGCTCTGATTGAACCATTTTTTACAGTGCCCTGGAACTGTGCTATAAAAATGGTTTGGTCTCATCTACAGTTCCAGACCAACCTGTGTCAGGGGACTATCGTATGACACAGTCCTCCGACGTGTTTTATTTTACAGTGGAGAGGAGACCAGACACATTTGGGCCAAGAACCCCCATGATTACTGTACCCAGAAGTGGTGCTAATGCATATTATTTTCCCCTTTAGATTCCAGAAGCGAAAACCAAGTTTTCCCCCAACCCTTCTGCGGTTTTCCAGGCTCCCTCTCGTATCCTCAACGTGTGAACTTGGATCCGGTTCACGTCCAGGCAGCTTAAATGTGGGTTGTTTGTAAACATGTCCTGCTATGCAACTTTCATGCAGGGTGTTAAAAATCAAAGAGACAATATTATCAAAAGCAGCTACAGTGAGTAATGATACATACATAATATCTGTGAATACACAAATCGCGAAGCACTTGATTTGGAACTGGCAAAACAGACTGCAAGGGATGACCTAGTTTTTGTAGAAACAGGCTCATTACTATGCCAGCTGGCATCACATTAGGAGATTGACTTTGGGCAGCAAAGATAGTATTGCAGACAATGCCCCTACAATTAGCTGCATTGGGGGTGGGGGGGCGCCGCGGGGGAATCACAAATGGAAATTATAACTAAAACCAAAACCAGTGCTATCTAACAGACCTGTCTACAGTAGGTCAGTGAAAGAGATGGTGAATGCCCAAGCTGATTTTTGAACTTTTAATTTTTTTTTTAAGTTTGAAATAAACAAGCAAGCATCTCACACATACATTGAAATACTACACCAAACAGTGTAACATCCGTGGCTGGCATAGATTTCAGTGGTGTTTTAGACATTTTTTGGCATGATAATACTCTTAAAAAAAATAAGACAAAAAGTCACTGGGGCTTTATGGCTGAAAGCTGAATATTTCAAAGTTGGAAAGCCACCTTAGGTGGAGTTTGAATTTCTAAAGAATAAACAACAATAGCATGAGAGAGAATCAAGAAAGTCCTGACAAACAACGCTTCAACTTGGCTTTTGGCTGAAAGCAAACTCATTAGGTCAGCTCAGATAACTACTGTGGATTGTATGGGCCAGAATCTAAAATGTTTATGGATGCAATTTGTAATGGTCATGCTTAAGGTGTATGTATATAGTGTACATGGATTTTGCATAATGAAATCTGAAGATTCTTTAATAAAAGGATATGCTTAGACTTTTATTAAATGTTAACTATTTGCTTATGCAAGATGGAAAATATATTGCCTTGAAACTCCTGAATTATTGCCTGTATATTGGTAATGCTAGTGCTAAAAATAACCAGAGATGAATGTTACATGGATACTCTATTTAAAAAAAAAAGTAGAATGTAATTCATACCTTCATTTTTAAAGATGGACCATTTTAAATTTAATTATTCTAAAGATTACCTGTTTTTAAAAGATAACTGATGTGGACTTAACTTTTACTCATTCTATTTTAATAAACCATTTCCTAGTGCTCGTTCATCTAAATTGTGATAAGCTTAGAGTTTTTATCTAAAGGGTTTATGCAATATAGTTAATCTATTTCTAATTTAACATTTTTCCTAATTTTCTTTTGAAAATGTCATATAGAAAAAAGTTATAGTTTGTGTGTTAGAAATTTATCTATTAGAATGAAAGGAAATGTTACCTTCAGACTTGAACAGTAATCAGTTATTCATTCATCTGTAATGCAACTGACTGATAAAATGGGAAGTTACAGAAATTTTCTCTTAACCTTTTCCCAGCTCAAGTCAAAGGCTGGTTTAATGATCCTTTGGACTATACAAACACACTCACATTGCCAATCATCTCCATAAGAATGATTCTTGAACAGGAGGCTGGTGGACTATATTTGAAATGTATCTATAAGGTACATTGCATTATATAGGGATTTAATGAAGCCGCTTCCATTAAAGCTGGTACGATTGAGCCACTAAGACTCAACCATGAATAAAGATAATATGCCCATTAATGTGGGTTTCTTTGGGATGAGGGATGAAATTTCTTGCACTCTTCAGATTTTATGTTGGGGCTTATTGCCAGATGAATCTGCAGTATTTAAGATCAGTACTTGCAGAAAAAAAAATCTCTCACTATATAGGGTTTTTTTTTGCCGGGGGGGGGGGGGGGGGGAGGAATATTATTATTTTTTCTGGAAACTGATTGAAATATTCCAAACTGCGCTAAATGTTTTGCATGTTAAATGTTTCTAAGGAAAAAAAGTATAGTCTGCTTGATTAATCTGTTTATAAAGTTTTTAACGGATCAGTTAATTTCACTCTTGGATTTTACTATTAGCAAAAAAACCCCAACACATACTGCCTACTCAGTTTCTTTTCTTAATTTACTATATTTCTACAAAACAGTTGTAAACAAACTGGTAATACATGAAGCTTGTATTTTATCAAATGGACTGAAAGTTAATTTAATAAAATGTATTTTGGCTACTGGTTCTTTTTCTAATCTTAATTTTGATATGAAACATAGCATTGCACATCGACCTTCAACAAAAAGATCTGTAACTATTTTTGTGTAGATGTGTACTTAGACACACACTGATCCAGTCACACTAGGCGGTCTCCTAAATCACTCAAAACAAAGAGAGAAGTCCAAAATAATAGAACTGAGCTACCTGCTTAGAACGACGACACTGAGTATTAGACTGGTTGAGAGAACTGGAATCACTCAGTCGATGTTATCATTGTCTTTGAATGCTGTAGTCTAGCAGACTGGGAAAGATTAAAAAAAATCCTGCACCACATCAGCAGAACCCCTCAGAAATCCTCAAGGGCAGGGGCGGCTCTAGGCACCAGCAAAACAAGCAGATGCTTGGGGCAGCAAATTACCAGGGGCGGCATAATGCTGGGGCCCCAGCTCCGACCTGAGGCAACATCCTGGGCAGGATCCTGACCGCCCCTGACTGCCTGTTGCTCTGACTGGGTGCCGCCGGGGCTGTGTGGCGGGGCGGGGGGAGCTGGATCAATGGGGAGTGTGTCCCCGTCACTCTCCCACGGGCAGCGGCCACCCCACCTCAGGCGGGAGCTGGTAGCGCGGCCCTGCCCTGGCCGCAGAGCGCAGGGGGTGGCGGCGGAACATGGTGGCTGGGCGGACCGCTCCTCCAGCGCTGGCTTCAGGCTCCTCCGCAGCTTGTCCCCACCGCCGCTGCCTCCTCCCCCCTGCGCCGCTTCCTGCCCGGGGAGAGGAGGGGAGCGGCAGCCCGGGCTGAGCCGAACTCATGCCAGGGCCGAGGCGAGGATGAGCGAGGCTGGGATTCAGCAGCAGCCCCAACCCCTGGCGGCGGGAGCAGCAGCGGCAGGAGATGAGTCCTTGGACAGTGAGGGGGAGCACGAGGGCCCCCAGAAACAACATTCAGACTTAATTTGCTGCCCTTTTTCTAACTGCATTGAGCTAAAATTTGATCAGATGATTGTAAATGTGTTTTAAAAAAAACACCCTGGTTAGTTCAGACTCAAGTTCAGTTATATTCAGGTAACATGTTCCCATGTAATTCAGTTGCTTTAGATATTTTATAACTCACAATATTTACTGGCAAATGAGCACCAGGAATACTCAGCAGTTCAAATACCATGGGAATAGTAATGTTTAATTTTTTTTTGCCAGTGTTGCTTACCTTGAAAATTAGCTTTGTTAATGCAAATGTTGCAGATGCAGAGTTCAAAGTCAGACGATGCAGAAGTTAAGATCCCCTGATGTCTGTTAATCTGGCTACGTTGGCCATGGATACTAGTTTATTGCAGATATTTAACACAGCTCTAAAAATACCACATATGTACAGCGAGGCCAAGTTCACATGCCGTAGGAAACATCACTTCTGCAGTTCTTGACTTATTTTAACTATGCAACCTTTACACATTAGTGTATCAAGTTCCTCTGAAAAGGAGCGAGGTGCAAGTCCCACCGACTTGCTGAGGCAGCACATCTTAAGGTCCATCTTGTTCCTCTCTGTACAGCTGCAGGAGATCTGGAGGGGGAGGGGAAAATTCAACCAGAGAGCAGAGGAGAGGCACCAGAATCGCTAGTCAGGGAAGTACTCAGGACCTGCAGAGTTTGGGGCTGAGGGTGTGTGTGTGTCTGTGTGTGTGTCTGTCTGTCTGATGCCACTAGAAGAACCCTGAACAGCTTTGTCTCCCCTCTTCCGATGGTTGGGAAAGTCCATGATCCTCATGGCTTTTTTCCTCCCATCTCCTCTCCTAGGGCTATTTCTGCAGGAGGGCTCAGTCTGGCTCAATGTCCCTAAGGTGTGTACACGCTTAAATCAGACACCGACAAATGTGCCACCCCTCCACTCCCTAGGGTTGCCAACCCTCCAGGATTGGCCTGGAGTTTCCAAGCATTAGAGATTAATCTTTAATTAAAGATTATGTCATGTGATGAAACGGCCAGGAATCCATCCCACCAAAATTGGCAACCCTACCAGCCCCACAAATGCGCGCGCACACAGAAGCAGTGAATCCTAGCATTGTGTCTCAGGATTAATGCAATTCTTCCCTGTGCATTCCCAGTTGATTTTGAATCATTCATAACCATCAACAGCCAACCAATTGTTTCTCAAGTTTAGATGCAGACCCAAGGCCGCTGGCAGAACTATTTCCATGTTCCAAGGCTGCAGCATTTGTGTACTAGATGAGGTGGGTAACAATCCTTTCCAAAAAGGAAAAACATTGAGCTGCAGAATGCGTGGCAGTTTATGGGATTTTCCTCAAACCTGTGGGTGATCTTTTCAGAAAATAACGTGTGTGAACACAGGATTATCCCTGAAATTGGTTTGCAGCCTCAACTTTTTAATATTAATAATATATGGAGATATGCCTATCTCCTAGAACTGGAAAGACCTTGAAAGGTCAGAGTCCAGTCCCCTGCCTTCACTAGCAGGACCAATACTGTCCCCTGACAGATTTTTTTTGCCCGAGATCCCTAAATGGCCCCCTCAAGGATTGAACTCACAATCCTAGGTTTAGCAGGTCAATGCTCAAACCACTGAGCTATCCCTCCCCCTATGGCTTTGACAGCCAGAGACTCTTGATGACAGGGAGAGAGTAGAAGGGGGCCCAGCTAAGGCCACCCCTCTGCCAGAACCTTCCTGGACCCAGAATTGTGCAAGGAAGACACCCCACTCTGAGGGCACTAGGATCCATGTGCTTTTGGGGGAGAAGTGCAGAGAGGAGCCAGCCAGAAACTCCAGCTGGTAGGAACTGAAGCAGGGGAAGCCAGGAACTCTGGCCACCCTACCCTGTTCTCTGCCCTTTGCTGATTGCTCAACCCTCCTTCCTCCGTCTTTTTACCTCAGCTTCACTCCACACCTGCCCTTCCTCCCCCACTCTCTCCCCCTTACCTTCCCCTTTAGCAGATCCCCTACTAAGTAACACCCCTTCCCCCACTGCAAATAAATAAAATCATGGAATGAAACGCTTGCCGCCGCCACCACCACATTGTTCCATCTACTTGTGTGTTCGACTCCTTCCCCCGCCCTGTGTCTGTCCGGTTTAGCTAGGCCATATTGTCTTCTTTACTTGTACTACTCGGTCTGTCTGTATTGATCTGTTGTCACTTAGACCGTCAGCTCTTTAGGACTGCCTTTTTGTTCTGTTTGGGGTCCTGGCCTGTGGCTCCTAGGCACTGCGATAATATAAATAACGGTAGATCTAACCCTCTATCTACACCCTCACGCTCCTGAGAGCACCTTTCCCGCCCTAACTACAGAGTATCACATTCCCACTAAGAAAAAAGCTGCTTAGTTTTACCTCACAGGCCTTGTGGTCTCACCTGCATCAGGAGAACACACTACTACATGGGAATTTTACAGTGGCCATGGCTTTATAATGGTGGCCAACACCACCAAACTCATAGGACACACAAGCTCTTGGATATTCTGCTGGGCCAGGCAGCATCCAGCTCACAGTGCACCTTTGAAAGGCCAAGCCTTTCCACTGAGCCCCAGAAGCATGCTGAAGGTCACCAAAATACAGCCTTGCTGCAACTGCCCACAGAGGTACCCTGTATGAGAGGGTCCCACGTCTTTAGGAAAAGCAGAGGAAAAGTTAACAGGCACTTCCCAGCTGGAGAAGGGGAAATGCAGCGAGCTCTAGTCCCTTGCAAAATGGCTGCTTTAGGGCTAGAGCAGCTTGTCTCTGCCCAATTTAAAGGGCCAGCCCCAGAGCAGCATGCTGGGAAAAAGTTCCTATAAGAGGGAAAACTTTCACAGAGAGAACTAGCAGGGGGAGGGGCTGCTTCTGTACTATTTGTCTCCCCTCCCCCACTTGTCTCAGCAGGGTTCTTCCACTTGTCCAATCTCTAATTGCTCTTGGGCTTTACACCTCAGCCCTACCCCACTGAATGGTACATTTTGCTTTGAAGCCATTTGAGCTTCCATGTTCTTGCAGGCAGCAGATGCTGGCTGAGGGTGGTGTGGAAGGAGACCCTAGAGCAGTGCACCTCATGGTGTTTATAATCGCCATGCATACATGCATGCTGGTGCCTGTAGAACGAGCTGCTCACAGCCTGAAGCATACTAAACAGCAAAGCTAGTGGGGGACTCTATGGGGCATCCTTCCCACCTGAGGAAAGCCCACCAAGGAGGGGGAAAGCCAGAACAGAAAGAGGCTCTTTGAGAGAGGGGGGACAAAATGGCAGAGGAAAGAGTGGGAGCAAGGAGAGGACAGGAGGGAGGGGTAAGGGGGGGGACAAGGTGGAAGCAGGGGAGAGCGGGAGAGTTTAAAGAGCAGTTTGTGAGCGGAGTGTTGCAGGAGAGGGGACAAAAAGGGGCAGCTGTGCTGGTGTAATACATTATGCCACAATATCCAGATTATACAGTCTTGAACTATAAAACCAGTGATGGTCTTTTCTCTGTATGAATCATACTGCAAGAATGGTTCATTTAAGTCGCACCCTAATATCCCCTAAAAACAGATTTTATAGTGATGACCTATTATAATCTGTGCCCTATAGCATGATGTGCAATGAAGCACAGGTGTTCCACATTCTGTTGGCTTGTCACCCAACCTGTCTGGAGGTTGAGAGGTGTATTTCCATTTTGCAACACTGACTCCACTGTTCTAGCCAGGAACATTTGCACTTCTGCATGTTTGAATAGACTTTCTTGCGTGTTCAGTTGTTTGACTGAACTCTGGTAACTTGATCTGATCACCTAAAAAGTAACATTTTAATGATCTTTGTTGTAAAAAGGTCCTTATAGCTAAATTATTTTCTCTGTGTATTGTATGAGAATTTCTCATTTGACTGGCAACAGGATATGGGGCATATTGGGTTAATAGTTCATATTTTCTCCATACAGGCCACCATTGTCAGGTAAGTTGATGGGATCAGTCCAGTTCATGGTTTTAGTGCAAATATCTGTCTAAGAGGAGCCTTGTTTGCTTTAGCAGCACAGATGGCAAGAACTGAACTGCTCATGTTTGGAGGTGATCCTTCCACAACAGGCAGGAGGCACACTGGGATATGTACACTGTTGGTGCCTTGCTGTACCTGTTCTGTACCAAAACAAAGGACTTATTTCTCAAGGGCTAGCAATCTGGCACCTTTTGCAAACACCACACTCACTTTAAGAGGCAAAGCATCAATTTGAAGTCAGTGTCATGATTCCATAACGATGTCAGGCTCCTGCCACCTGGGATATTCACAACATGCTGTGAACATCACATACAATTGCAGCCAGATGGCTGTTTGGGAAAGACCTTCCTTGCTGGAAGGGAGGTAATAATAGAAAATCAGAAAAACTTGATAAATACATATGTAGTTAGTGTTCTGCATGAATACATTTTCCATCTTCTACAACTGAGGGTTTATTTTCTGTAAATATGTTTACAAATATGTCAATCAGCATGTGGGAAGGCTTTAGCGAAAATATTCCTAGTGTGTTAATAACGGAGATTGATAACCTGACAATTTTTGTCCTTTTTTTGGTTAGTCTTCCAAGGACTGATTCTCATTCACACTAAAGACTCTACTATAAATGAGAATCAGGACTTCAGTATTCTGAAAGGCAGTACAAGGCTCTCATCTTCTGAACTGTATGATGATTGACAATTTTTACCGGTCCTGTCAGGAAAATTGATAAATAACCTGCTCAAAGCCCGTTAGATTTCTTCCCTTTTCATTCAGCTTTCACTCATTTCTAAGGGCAAGTAAGTCTGTTGCTGTTTGCACGGGAACATCAAGCATAGCTTAAACTTTTTTGCTCAGTTCCTGGCTCCCTCTTTCAAAAGAATGAAACCTTCATAATAAACCATAAAAAAACCTCAAAGGCAAAAACTATCTTTTGCTTTGGCCAAGTTTAAGAACAGTCAGGTTTTCTGCAGAGCCAACAAAAGATAAAATTCCTGTTTTGCTTCAGGCACAAAGGAGTTTGTTTCTTTTTGCACACCTGTTTTATGACACACGCAATGCAATGGTGTATGCTGCAGAATGACAGTTTAGAAAAAACTGTATTTGGGTGACAGGTGAAAGTCAGATAATGTCATCGCAACTAATAAAAGAATTTATTGTAAACTTATGTATATTACACAATTTTACATTATAATACAGAATGTGGAGGATTTCAACACTCAACATTTCAAATATGGACAATGTTTATAAGAAGATCTTTGACTGACATTAAGACTTTTTAAAAAGCCACAGAAGCATATAGGGGAATATTTAGAAATATTCCAATTTCTTTCACACTTAACTTTACCAATTTTTACAGCCTTCCCCTTGTTGTGTGACATAACTTTCTTCTCTTCAATTCTGACGGAACAGATTATCTTCTCATGAAGAAATGTCTCTCCCACCACTCTTGAAAATTCAAAGACCTTCTTGCAAAAATGTCCTACATTTGGAGGACTAAACAAATATTATTGGTAGCTGCTTTTGGTTTCAAGGGATAGTTTGTTCTTAGCAAATTTCACATTGGATTTTTCTCCTGGGGTAACTATATTAACCTGGGCTTGCTTAGAAATGAATCAAGAGACTCAATCATTGTAGCTCCTTCAAACTATTACAGAACAGATGCCTTTGTTTAGGGGCCTTTTTAGAACTCAAATGCTGAACATTTCGTTCTCTAGTGTTACAGAAAAATCATGTGGCTCAAGCAGCTGGGGCAAGATTTTGAATGGCAGATGCCCAAAGATGGGCTCCTATGTCCACAGGAGCTGCTGGGTGCTCAGCACTTTTGAAAACCAGGCAGCCAATGAGTAATTTAGTACTAAGGGATGGAAGTGCATGTGTCACTCCAGAATACCAGTGCCAATACCAGTTGGCTGCCCAAAAGGGCAACTAACTGCCACATAGGTTCTGTAGTCCCATCCCCGGCTGCATAAAATTTTCTTCCCTAACTTACAAATTGTGTACAAGTGACTTCCTAACAGCCTGCAAATAAGCAAAGGATAAGAGGCTGCCAGGTCCCAACAGCACTTTGGGAAACTAAGATAGGGCCTGATGTTCCTAAGTTAAACTGATTCCTCTCTGCTCTCAGCACTGGCCCAGCCACTAGGCTCTAGCAAGAGTCCCCACAGCAAGAGTACTTCAGACTACTGTAGAGCAAGGGCCAGATTGTGCAGCTGTTCCTCAAGCCAGCGAGCGCCCGCTCATGCAACTGATCTTGCTGGGTGCTCACCAGCACAAGTAAGAATTCCACAGTTGAGCCCCCGAGTGCTTACAACATCCCCGCCAATGCCATCAAAGCTCTTCATCTCAGAGCCCGACTCAAATTCCCTCTCATCAGTCCCGTTTTCAATGTTAAGGGCAAACTGAGTAGTACTGTACTCCAGTCCTGTTGATCTCAATGGGGCCCTCTGCAGACAAAGGTTCTCTTTGCGTTGGGCACCAATGGCCGATTCTGGCCTCAGGAGGACAGTGTCAAGGGTCTATAGTTTAAAAACTAATTTAATTTTATTCACTCTGGTTTGTAACTGCTCCTTGAAAGCCTGAAACCACCTTTTTTCAGCTGAACCACTCTCCCTGGAGCATGCACATAGTTGTGTTTAACTGAAGAGATCCTGGCATCCAGTTTATTAATTTTCTAGTGAAAAAAGCACTCAAGTACTAGTTTTTGAAATACACCCTTTTCCCCAACAAAATAAGCTTATTTAGCAGTTCTAAAATGCTTTACATTTTGAAATTGCTCCATAAATATTAATTAGGCCTCAGAACACCCCTATGAGATAGGTATCCTTATTCCCAATTCTGCACATGGGGAAACTGAGGCACTGAGCAGTGGCGCAACTTCCTCCAGGCCAACAGCAAATCAGTGACCCAGATGGGATCAGAATTCAGGAGTCCCCGGCTCTCAGGCCCTCATTCAACCTTTACGTGGTACTGCCTCAAAAAAACAAGGACTTCGAAAGCCTGGTAATAGTCAAATTTTGGGCCCCTCAACCTTGACAGCATGTTTACAATACTGCCAAATACATACCGGGAAGATTTTTATATTCTCGGTTAGACCTTCTTACGTCAATTAGCATTCGCAAGGCTGCAGGTATGCCCTTCAGATGTGCATTCACAAGAAGGAGAACATGGCTATACCTACGGCAGGTGAGTGGTGGGACCGGAAGTAAAGGTTCTACCCACAGCCACAGTATCAGATGCTCCCATGTCTAAAGTACCGGTGTTTTCCCCAGTCCTACTGGGCATCTTTCTGCTACACAGAGTTTAAACCAAAGCTTTATTGCTGTCAGTTCCTCACAATCTGTGCTGATCATCGACTAATGTTCTCCAAAAATTTAAACAAGTATTACAGAGCTAGTGGCTTGCTCTCCAGCTCAGTAATCGGGATTCTTCCAGCAGCGGTCAATACTTGCTAGGCAAGCAAAGGATCTCACCAATTAATGGCCAGAAATCTTGACAGAATCCTCTGTGAAATGAGCCATGCATCCAAGTCACTTTACTTTTCCTCTCACATAGGCCACATGCTCAGTTAGTCTCTTTAAATTTGACGTTAGTTATTCATCTTGGCCATGCCCCCAACCTACCATCACTGGGATGTGCTCACTCAGTCCCTCCTAAAGGAAGGAAATATTTGTTACCGTACAGTTAGCTATATGGTTGATCCTGCTGTGGAACAGAAGCCATGTTCACGGTGTTCAACTATATCTGCACAAGTCGCTCACCACAAGCATCAGCCTCCAAACAAACCAGCTTCCAAAGCTGCCTATTGCTTTGCATGTTTCAGAGTAGCAGCCGTGTTAGTCTGTATCCGCAAAAAGAACAGGATTACTTGTGGCACCTTAGAGACTAACAAATTTATTTCAGCATAAGCTTTCGTGGGCTACAGCTTACTTCATCGGATGCATAGAATGGAACATATAGTAGGAAGATGATATATACATACAGAGAAAATGAATCTTCCTACTATATGTTCCATTCTATGCATCCGATGAACTGGGCTGTAGCCCACGAAAGTTTATGCTTAGATAAATTTGTTAGTTTCTAATGTGCCACAAGTACTCCTGTTCTTATTGCTTTGCATGTATTCGCAATACCTTGGGCAAATGGTCTTCAATGGCTCCCCAGCTCACAGCAAAACCTGACCTGGTCTGTGGATTGCCTCAAAGGGAGCTGAAGTGCCAAAGAATCATTTCCATTTTAAAAATGCATCACCTCAGCAAGCTATCCAGTCATCAGTTGGAGGAGGCCTATTTTGCTGCCAAGTTTTTTTCAGCTAGCAACTGAATGCAAACTGATAAAGTCTGCTCATCCACTTACTGAGTAAATAACACTGCAATCTAACAACTTGATTTGGAACAGAGCATAATTTTGTTGCATTAAGGTGCATCTTTAATTGGAGGTAACGATCTAGTAGCCCAACATTATAAAAAGTATATAATAGCGTCCTACAGAGACAGTGGAATTGTCATTAAATATTTCACTCTTCAATCCAATCCATTGTTACTACAGCATCTTCAGGTTATTTCACTGTTCCTCATTTAATATCCTCATATGTTTGTTTGTGAGGAAATCAAGAAAGGGAATATTGCAGATGGCTTGGTGAATATTCATCACTGTGATCTCTCTTGGAATTCTGCAGAGAACAAATCAAAGAAACTATTACAGTATGCAAAAAGCCAACTGTCTCTGAAGTACCAGGCCAATACATTTACTAATGGGGGGGAAAAAGCCAAAAAAGGATAATAGTGTTATAGCTACAGAGAAAAGGTATTAAAATGCCCTAGCACAAAATGGATGCTATCAGAAAATTTGGAGGAATACTCCTTGGGCATAAGCATATGAAAATTAAAGAGAAGTGCTAAAGTATCAGTTTTGTGGAACAGGCAGTATTTTAATTAAGCCATTTGCTTGCACATATTAAACACTATGGTTCCCCCCCACCCCCAATTTCAAGTTCTGCTAGAACAATATGAAGACAGGATGAAGAACTCCCTAAATCAACTAAACAAACGGAGAATAGTATCAGAGGGGTAGCCGTGTCAGTCTGGATCTGCAAGAGCGATACAGGGTCTTGTAGCACCTTATAGACTAACAGATATATTGGAGCATAAGCTTTCATAGGCGCAGACCCACTTCGTCAGACGCATGTGGTGGAAATTTCCAGAAGCAGGTATAAATATGTAGGCAAGAATCAGGTTTGAGATAACAAGGTTAATGCAATCAGGGAGGATGAGGTCCACTGCTAGCAGCTGATCTGGAGGTGTGAACACCAAGAGAGGAGAAACTGCTTTTGTAGTTGGCTAGAATAGTGTTTGGATCAGAAGTTACTGTAAGAACTACTTGATTCCCATGCTACTAAGTAGGCTACTGGGGACTTGTCAGGACACTGGCAGATCATTTGTAGGTCAACTTGTTTTGATCAGGGTGGAGAGTACACATTCCACATCCACCCCAGAACCCTGAACAGCCACCTCCCGGTAATTTTCATATGTAAGTCCTTGCATTGCAGCAATCCTTCCAAACGTGAACTAGAGAGGATTTAGGAGTCAGTCACTACTGCCCCTCACTTGGCTCAAGGGCGAAAAGCAGCACTTTGCTAATTCTCCCTCCCCGACTGGCTGAGGATGAATTTGCTGCTTCTACAGAAAACTCGAGCCCCTGCCAGTCCAGGAGCCATAAGAATGGAATGCAAACAGTTGTAAAACTGACGTGCTTCTGGTGAGAATACTGGGCCAACACTTACAGTCTAAGCTGATCACTTTAAAGTTAGTTTTCAGGTGACCAATAACTTTACACCATCATATGGTACTGGTCATCTTTAAAGGAAGACAGCCTTCAATGGAAATGGGACCCCTTACACAAGCCAGCAACGGAGTGAAGATTTTTGTTCAGTAATTCTTGTAGTAATAATCCGTTTATAATTTTATTTTATTAACAAAGGTAATAGACATCCTGCAAAGACCAAAAGTGTGCATGCTATAAGACAAAGGAAAGCATAGTACCTCTATGTAGCGGGGAAGGAGAGCAAATAAGTGATGACATCAAGAAGGATGAGGTATTTAAGCCTATTTTGCTTCACTCTAAAAAGGTTAATGGTGACCTGTTACGCAACACAATTAATATTAACAACATAGGAGAAGGAACACGAGTCAAAATAGGGAAAGAACAGGTTAAAGAATATTTAGATAAGTTAGATATGTTTAAGTCGGCAGGGCCTGAAGAAATTCATCCAGGGTACTTAAGGAACTAGCTGAAGCAATCCTGGAACAGTTAGCAATGATCTCTGAGAACTCACGGAGGATGGGTGAGGTCCCAACGGACTGGAGAAGGGCAAATGTTGTTCCCCCTTTTAAAGACAGGTACTAAGAAGATCTGGGGAATTATAGATCAGTCAGCCTATCTTCAATACCTGGGAAAATACTGGGACAAATTATTGAACAATTTGTAAGCACCTAGAATATAATGGGGTTTTAAGGAATAGCCAGCATGGATTTGTCAGAACAAATCATACCAAACCAACCTAATTTCCTTCTTTGACAGGATTACTAACCTAGTGGATGGGGGAAGTGGTAGATGTAAAATATCTTGGTTTTAGTAAGGCTTTTGTCACAGTCTGACATGACATTCTCATAAGCAAACTGGGGAAATGTGGTCGAGATGAAATTACTGTAAAGCGGGTGCACGACCGGTTGAAAGACTCTACTCAAAGAGTAGTTATTGATGGTTCGCTGTCAAATTGGGAGGGCGTACCTAGTGAGGTACCTCAGGGATCTGTATGGGTCTGGCACTATTTAATAATTTCATTAATGATTGGATAATGGACTGGAGAATACGTTTATATAATCTGCAGGTGACACCAATCTGGGAAGGGTTGCAAGCACTTTGGAGGATGGGATTAGAATTCAAAACCACCTGGCCAAATTGGAGAATTGGTCTGAAATCAACAAGATGAAATTCAATAAAGGCAAGTACAAAGTACTACACCTCAGATGGAAAATACCAAAAGCATAACTGCAAAATGGGGAATAACTGGCGAGACAGCAGTACTGCTGAAAAGGATCTGGAAGTTATAGTAGATCACAAATTGAGTACGAGTCAACAATGCGATACAGTTGCAAAAAAAGTGAACATCATTCTGGGGTATGTTAACAGGAGTATAATATGTAAGACATGGGAGCTAACTGTCCCGCTATTTCTGGCACTGATGAGGTCTCAGCTGGAATATGTACAATTCTGGGCGCCACACTTCACAAAAGATGTGGACTAATTGGAAAGAGTCTAGAGGAGAGCAACAAAAATGATAAAAGGTTTAGAAAATCTGACCTTTGAGAAAATTAAAACAAAACAAAACTACTCATGTTTAGTCTTGCGAAAAGAAGACTGAGGGGGGGACCTGATAGCCTTAAAATATGTTAAGGGCTGTTATACAGAGGATAGTGATCAAATATTCTCCATGTCCACTGAAGGTAGAACAAGAAGTAATGGACTTAATCTGCAGCAAAGAGATTTAAGTTAGTTATTAGGAACAACTTCCTAACTGTAAGGGTAATTTAGCTCTGGAATAGGCTTCCAAGGGAGGTTGCAGAATCCCCATCATTGGAGATCATTAAGAACAGATTGGACAAACATCTGTCAGGGATGGTCTAGGCTTACCTGGTCCTGCCTCAGCGCAGGGGGCCATACTTGACTTCTCAAGATCCCTTCCAGCCCTACATTTCTGTGATTCTATACTCTGAGGGTTCATTGCTCACACAGTTTGAACTATGTTAAGGTTTAACAATTTCTTAAAGCAGGTAAAACTGTTGTGTAAATGGCATAAATTATAAAAGGGAGGTCAGTCACTGTACCTGTTGTGAGGAGCTGTCTGGTACCCAACAGCCAGTGCTTGCCTTAGGATATCGTTCACAAGTTGTTCAGTGGCCTAAGACAAAGGCAGTGTTAGGGGATGACGTGAAAAGACTAAATAATGGATTTTATTTTTATCTGACTTCAATTTCATAAATAAGCAGCAGTTCAGTCAAAAGTTTGGTTTTTATTTTTTTAAACTCCGGACTCAGTTAGCTTTTATAAAACTGATCGGCCAATAGACTATAAACTGTACCAACAACCCGAAAAAGATTCTGGTGTCCTAAGACCAGCAAAGCCCTGCTAAAAATGATTGGTATGAGCCCTAAACAAAATACCAATAGGACTCCACAGTTTCAAGTTGTGGAAGGGCTTTGGTGATAAATAGCATAGTCTTTCCTTTATCCGAAGTTGCAAATGACAGATACTGGTATCACACTCTTGTATGAAGGAGAACTACCTCTCATTTCAGGTATCCAGCAGCCTAACATTCAGATGGCCTAACATAGCAGCCAAAAAAGGGACAGCAATACTTGGGGGAAAAATATTTAGCCCCTTTCAAACACTAATTAATCCTCAACATCTCTACAGGGTAGGTAGGTATCTTCTTTTTTACCGATTGGGAAACTCAAAGTGACATGTTCAAGGTTACAGAGTGATTCAGTGTCAGAATAAATATCAGAGGACTAGAGCTTAGGTGTTTCTAGATCGTAGTACTGTCTCCAGCCCAGCAGATCATAGTTAGGAGGTTTTAAAAACAAACACACACACCACTTGATTCTGTGCAAGTGTTCTGAACTGATCATTATTCTATATTACTGGGTCTAATACAATTATAGAAATGGAATCGCTGTCAGGTAATAGCTTACCTTTAAAACCATATCTTCTATTACTGATGCATAAACGTTTTTGTGCAGCTCAACAGGCTGAAAAGGAATCCCTATCTATAAAATGAGAGAGAGAGAGAGAGAGAGAGAGAGAAAATATTTTTAATCTGACAGCTTACTACATCAAATAAAATAACCAAAAACCGATAAGGCTTTGTTATGGATGAGATGACGGTGAACAATGTACTTCAGGAATAACCAGTTACAATGAAAAAACTAACAAGCACTGTAAAGTTGTAGTACAATATAATTTCAGGGTTTAGATTTGAAAGAATATCCAGTGCAGGTGAAACCCGATCAGACAAATGGCTGTGGGGACATATCTAAAACACAGAAAAAGTTAAATCAATTTTGATTTGGGGGCACTTTGGGGAGCAAAAAAGCACCTCTGCCCTTTGTTAAATTTGTACCTATATTTACTTGACTAGTTTCACGTTCTGCCCCCTCCCGGTTGTGAAGACTAAATCTGTATTATATAGCTTTATTTCAGTTCCCAATGTCCTGCCTTTTGTGCTGGCTATGACTTGCATATGGAGTTTTGCTCAGATGCTGGCAAGAAGGAAAAGTTTTACCCTCTTCTCCCTCTGGCTGATGGGACTGGAAGGAGAAAAGCTCTCTCTTCTCCCCCCCAATCTGCTACTATGAAGAAATAAATCGCTTGCTCTTCATCAACTAAGCACCACAGGATCCATCTGGACAAAATACATTATTATAAATATAAGGTAATTACTAGCTCAGTAGCAGTTCATTAGCTTTGTGAATCATGTTTCACTACCTTCTGTGCCATGTCCTTCACAAACTCTGATGCAGGCAGGGAGGCCAAGTAGAATTTCATTTCCTCTTGTTTCTCTTCCTGTTCCTTCTTAATGTTTATTTTCAGTGGCTCAGTAAAGCTGAGGATATCCACTTCCTCATCATTCTCTGGTTCTTGTTTCAGAAACTGCTGCAGCTCCTCCAATTTTCGGCAGAGTTCTTCACCACTGGTGTAAGAAGATGGGCACTCTAAAAGAGAAGCATTCAGTCTTACTTAAGACATGATGAGAAGAGCACTTAAAAATGGATACATGACCAAGGTCTAGTGAGAAATTCAGGTAATTAAAGGGCATATGTTAGTACTCCACACTTAAGAACACAAGGCTGAAGAAAGAACAAATACTATCCAAGATTCTTCTCTTTAATGACACAAGTGCAAGTTTACAGTACAAAGTGTTTTCACTCACCAGTTCCTGCTAATCATGCCACTTAAAGATAGACACATGAACTCTGAACACCTTCTCTCTAATACTTTGTCCTACTGTTAAAATAAGACGCTGGTGTTGAGAAGGCTGTCCTGGTCACTGTATACCACTGGTCACAGACTCCCAAAGGGAAGTACCATGGTGTCTGATCCCAGTTGGACCTGCCAGGCAAGCACAGCTGATACACAGGGTACTGTACCCCAGGGCTGAGAGTGGGAGAACTGCAGAATTCCACGCTAGAGAGGTAAAGGCCTGAGGCCTGACACCGGAGGGGCTGCGCTCAGAGTCCAGGAAAAGGACAGACATGCAGTTACCCCTGTGCCCATGACAGCTAGTATTTTATCTTCACAAGTGGCATTTGTGGTGTAAAATCCAAGCAGTTAAGTCCCACTAGGGAGCCGTCCTGTGGTTAGGGACGGCCTGGTGTCAGAGAGGTGGAAGGCTCATTTCTGTGTAGGTGTAAGCAGTGCCTCTCCCCCAGACCTTCCCTGAGTTAGGCCAGTTTCATGTTCTCACCCTGGGTTTATTTTCCAGCAGCAGAACAGCCTCCCGTGCTCTGAACAAATCTCCTTTCAAAGACACACAGTCTAATTAGGCAAATTAAAACCCTCCATGGAGCTGCTTTAAACCAAGAGAGCTGGCTCTGATATGCGCACTTGTAGTCTGCTGGGGGAGAAGAGTATAAAGATTTATTAACGCTCAATTTCACTACTTCTCTTGCCACCACTGGATGCGTCCTTGCTCTTAATGTCAAATCGACTATTGTTTCACTGATTTTTGGATCGCTTCTTCTTCCCTGGCCCACTTTAACTGTCTCTCACCCACTCCATGTTGGGAAAGCATGCTCCATCCTGGAAGGCAGAACCAGTAAGGTCTAACGTCCTCAGACTACTGTCCCAGAATCATGCTGGCCAACAGGAAGTGATCGGAAAGCAAAAATCAATCTGATGACCCTTCAGTCTCTACTCCCTTTATTTCACAAGCACATCACTTCTGTAACATGCCAGATCATGCCAGGGGTCTCAGCTGCACTTAGCCATGCACACCCGATCCAGCACAATGCACTGACAAGGGCGCAACCCAGGCTCAGTCTTTTCACAGATCAATAAAATCACTAAGATCAGAATGGGGAGGAATCCAGCTTTAGGGGAGGGATCTGGTTTTGAGAGGGATTATTTGAAAGTGATACAAAGGAGCAGAACAGGAAAGAGTGGTATGAAATTCAGAAATGGGAAAGTTGTAGGAAGATTCCTGACAGTGAAATGTGTTCAGCTGCGCAACACTACCCACGAGGCAGCAATGGAAGCCCCAGCATTCCCCCACTCTATGTCTTAGACTGTAAACTCCTTGGGGCAGGGGCTGGCTTCCACTCTGTGCTGGTACAGTGTTTAGTCCAATGGAATCCTGACATTGGTTGGGGCCTCTCCACGCTATTCCAATGTCAACAACTAGGCTGCACAGAGCATTGAAAACAAACCGTAAAGAACAATTTGGTTTGGTAGAAGGAAGGGGCAGATGTACTATTAGGCCTTTCTGATCTCTAATTTCTGCAATTCCAACAGAGTGAAAACAGCTTCAAGAATATACTGGAGAATAAAGTGGGAGAGAGATGGGGGTTGTTTAACAGGCAACGTCTTTTGGAGGTAAAGGGCACTGGAGCTGGCCTCCCTTAAATGCTCACCTGGCTCACTGTCTATTTGAGTCAGCACATCTTCTATTGAATCTTCCTCGTTCCTTAGGGCTTCAGGGTCAGGCGGAGTGTAGCCGTGGCATCGACACCAATGCACCACATGCTTGGTTTTCAGGGGGCTGATGTTGTGAAATCTGGGATGCTTCTCTATGATTTCTTGTAGGATTTTTCTCACAGTCATTGCTCGTTGCCACTGTGGGAAATCAAAGTGAGAGCTTTGCTTAGCCGAGGTGTTTTACGTTTGAGTTCTAGGAGACCAGAACACGGACAAGTGCAGTAATTTAGGGTCCTAAGAACATGGAGACTGCGACTACACCAGGTACTTCCTCAGAAAGCAGCATGACCTGGAAGAACGAGCATGGATTGGTGGTCCTGATCCTGAGTCATTCTGTAGCCTTGGACAGGTCATTTAAACTCGGCTTTTGTTCCCACCATCTGTGTCAAACTGAAAGATCCTTACTTCACAGGGGATAAGTTAGGTACATAAATCAACATAATCACACTTGTGTGTGAACTTCAGCCTTCTAGCAACACCTATGATCACAGTAACTGAAAGCCATTAGAGGGAAATATGTATCTATTGTTTTGCAGCTTTTTAAATTTTGTGCACCAGAACCGTGCTGCATCTAGTCAGCCTCACTGTTTCCTATACAGGTCCTTCATATAGCAACAAGGGAGAAAAATTATGTAAATAGGAAAATGCAACTGCAACACCATAAAAATAGCTCCAAAACAATTATACAAAATATTTCTCCACAATGAATTAAGAATCTAGTTCAATAATGGCTCTGCCTCAGGCCAGATCTCACTCAGTCCTTCTACAAAGAGCGAACGCGACACAGAGCAATTATAATAGACAGGCAGAGCTAGAGAATATAGTGAAAATATACCGGGGGAAATTAGAGACAATATTATGCTACACAATGATGGCATATGGAGACAATGTGTAAGGAGGCGGCTACGCAAACACTGCATTATATTGTACAGCCCAGCAATTTAAAAATATTCCAAGAAGATTTTAAGTTGAAACAACTGAAAATTGAACTTTAAGGTTATTTACATTTAATTAATTCTATACCAGTAAATTGGGGTACTACATGGAAAGAAGCCAGCACATATTATTGTGAAACATGCCTCCATTTCCAATATATCAGTGTGTTTTTTGTCATAGCTAAGAACTTTGGAGTGGCTCCAGGTTTCCCCCTGCAGAAGTTTCCCCAGTTTTAATCACCGGTGCTTATCAAACATGTAAAGAGCAGATTACCTCAGCTGCTCTTCGTTTTCCAATATTCCAGCTGTAATACTGTTCCACCGAACTGGCACGGAAAGAACTGACGTCTTCACCTAAAGAGTGCACAGCCAAAAAACTGGAGTTAAATTTTAAGAACCAGGAAATCTAATCTACTTTGCTGCTGGCAATTTCTGAAAACCCCAAATAGGTTTTCGTTGGATACATTGTGCTTGCTGGGGAGAATGGGAAAAATGGGCTCTGTGTGTGCAGTCCCCACAGTACAAAGAATTCTATGCTCTTACAAAGAGTGGGTGCATTCCCTGAGCACAGCATGTACATTCTTAGTTGTACAATCATTCTCTCTCTTTGTCAAGTTAGGCTGACTACACGTGAGACCAAGCATGTTTTAAAACTCCCAAAAGACAAAACATGACTGAAGAAGTTCAGCTTTGCTATTGTTAGAAGTAACTTCCTTCTGAAAACACTTGTTTGGCTAACAATTAGAAATATAAACACGAAATAGAAAATGCAACAATAAAGCAAAGGACATCTCAAGAAGTTTTTACTGGCACAAATTTAGGAGGAGGGTATTAACTCCCAATCAGCAGATCCATGAGTGTTATAGAAGGACTCCTAAAATAAGAAGCAATGAAAGCTTTACTGCACAACCCACTACCACCATTCTGCTCATGTTACTGATTTGATTCAGTCTGTCCTTTCCAGTTTACAGCAGCTTCTCCTCACTGAAGTACACTCATTACGAGGGAAATATCATTAGTAGTATGTTTCCCAACCACATATATGGCTGGTGTGCGGGTGTGCAATTAAACAGGACCTTTTCCTGATCAATGACCAATGAAACGGACTGATGGTTGCCTAAAAGTTGCCATCATTGGTTAGATAAATACCAATGTTCTAGTATGAACTACCCTGTCTCTCTCATACAGGCAAGACAACGACCGTTAGGGCTTGTCTATACTTACGGCTAGATCGGCAGTGCTGTGATCGATGCAGCGGTGTTGATTTAGCGGGGCAGGTGAAGACTCACTAAGGGCTTGTCTTCACTACCCGCCGGATCGGCGGGTAGCAATCGATCTCTCGGGGATCGATTTTTCGCGTCTTGTTAAGACGCGATTAATCGATCCCTGATCGCGCTCCCCGTCGGCTCCGGAAATCCACCTCATCGAAAGGCGGAAGCGGAGTCGATGGGGGAGCGGCAGCGATCGACTCGCCGCCGTCCTCATGGCCAGGTAAGTCGATTACGATACACCGACTTCAGCTACGCTATTCACGTAGCTGAAGTTGCGTATCGTAGATCGACCCCCTCCCCTAGTGTAGCCCTGGGCTAAGTTGATGACAGAGCGCTCTCCTGTTGACTCCTGTACTCCAACTCCCCGAGAAGCGTAAGGGAAGTCAGCGGGAGAGCATCTCCCATCAACACCACACGGTGTAGACACTACAGTAAGTTGACCTAAGTTACATTGACTTCAGTTACGTAATTTACATGAAGTAGCATAACTGAGGTCGACTTACAGCTGTAGACTAGCCCTCAGTAACTGCCAACAACAGCCCCTGTTTTGTTGGCAGGACGTGGCTGATTTAGATTCCTAATTACTTTGCAAGCAACAAAACCCGAAAGTAAGCATTCTGGGGCAGTGGTTTCACTTCATTCTGTTTTGTGTAATTTTCCCAGCTGCAAAGTGCCATGCACATCTTTGGTGCTATAAGAACAACGAACTGATTGTTTTCATACAGATCTTACTTTTCTCAGCAATTAATGGAACTTTCTTCACTATCGCTGTTAAAAGTTGCTGGACATCCTCCAAATGTTCTATGCTGCAAAGATAAGGATCACAGTGAAGAGTAATTACTTTTTAGAAGAGATAAATCAGATACGCAGGATTCTAATATAATTATCAATTAAAAAAATCCTGAAAAAATGCGTTAACATTAACACTGGTTTAAATAAATATTTCCATGCCAGTCCCTGATTCTACAATGGTATGCACTGGTGAAATTCAAAGAGCATATTGGCTTCCGACTGATTTACATATAGGCATCCCTATGGAAGTCTCCACCAGAGTAAGAGTGTACTATGACATTTTAAAAAATGGTAACAGGAAAATGTAAGTTATTGGCAGGATTGTGAGCAGAGGGGAGATCTCCTACATTCAGGGATTTCTACGGAAAGTTATTTTGCTGGTCAAGCTCTGGGTGAAGAACTTCCAAAAAGCACTTGTGATGGCATCACAAAGAAGTCCCCAGATTCTTCCACGATCTCAGAAGTGTAAATGCTGTTAAGACACAAGGAATCTGGTACCACATCCTCAGGCCCACTCCCAAGTTAGAATGTGGAAAGATCTCTTGACAATTACAGCAATATGTGAGTAATAACATTCACAACCAGACAAACATAGAGAGAGAGGTAACACACATGCACACATGAACAGAGTTTACTAAAGAAAAAGAAGTTGAGGGAGGATCAAATTATCCCTTCCCCAATTATTTTCAGCTGTATTCCAAAGACCATGGCCCAGCATTGATCAGAACACACAATTGCAGTGGGAATTATGAGTGAATAGATAAGATTCAAATTTTTAGCAAATCCCAAAAATGATTAAGCACCATTAAACAGCTTCATTTTTAGCTGTTCTGAGTACAAGTCCATTCACAGAATCAGTATTTTAATACTACATCCTGCAGATATGGATTTAACTGAGGTCTGAAAATGAATGTCAACAGACAGACTACCTAGATTATAGTATGCTACAGAATGTATCAGTGGCTCTCAGATTTTAATCACTCGATTCCTCAGCCAGTGTTCTGATACTGTTGTTTACTGTCCTACGACCTGCCCAAAGACTAAACCATGTAGCTCTTTAGACAGGAAAGAACAATTACTTGATAACGTAATTTCCAAGTTCTGAGCTCTCTTCTGTTTTTACTGCTGCTTGACCATCTTGGGAGACCAGAGAGTTGCAGTTCTGTCCCGCTGAATCAGGCTCCATCTTAACTTCAGAGAAACACAGAACAAATTTTTAAAATGACAGAGTCGTTGATAGTCAGCTGGGCAAAGCCTGATAAAACTCAGCAGAGTGTATTAAAACTAGAGCTATGCATTTGATCAGACCAGCTCTATTTGTGAGTAGGAGGGAGGTGGGAAAGAATAATTAAAACCGCCTGGAATACCCACATCCACATCCCAAAGACTGGTACTGAACAGGGAATAATGTCAACCTGTGTGTGTGGATGAGCTCTCCCCACACATCTGGCAATGCAACCCCACCTTGTGTGTGTATTCTACACTTTCAGCACAAGCCAACCCTGCCCTGTTGACAATTCATCCTTCATCCAGTGGAGGGAGAGCCACTGAAATACAGCTTCACTCCATACCCAAAAACATTTAGTTGTCTTCTTGTAAGAAATATTCATGACTGAGGCATCAGGTGCTTGTGGTTTTGTGTAGGATGATCCAATTTCAACCGAACTGCTTGCAAGTGTCCCTTGGCATTTTGTCAATTGCAAGGCCTGGGATGGCACAGCCATTGACATTTAGTGCTGCTGGGAAGCACTGCCCAATGATTCCACCACTGAATTACCATTCTTAGGGCAGTGCTCATGTTTTGATTAACACACACTGCTATGAATAGTGTAGCACTGCATATGTTTCCACAGTGGTGGGTTGGCACCATGCAAGTTTTACTACCTATGGGAACCTTTCAAAGTATCCTCCTTTAAGTTTTTTTATGCTCTTCTGTACATGTCTGTCCCGTGGACTACACTGTGGGCATAGTGTCTTTGTTCACTTTTCCAACCCCTAGATTCTATTCCTATTACAACTTAATTGATGGACACAGTGGAAAACAGAACCAAAGGCAATGGGGTCTACTAACGGTGTCAGAACACTTCCATACGGCAGCCATGTTCATTCACGCACAATCAGTTTCTTTGAGAGTGCTACTGACAAGTGACAAATTCATTTTTTTACCTTTAGTGACAGATGCTGTGGAGGGGATGGGTACAACCGTACTGGCTGAAGCTACAGCAGTCGCAGCAGACACTTTGCTGGTAGACAGCGACTGTATCACTGAAGGACAACAGGGAAAAAATAAAAATGATTTGTTGCATAATTCTAGATACTCTTCCCAGCTAGTGCTTCACCCTTGTTTTAGATGGATAGTTTTATTAGCCCTTGGTACCAAGTTATATTGTATGTGCAACATGAAAGCTTGGGAACAACTGAAACGCACTACACGCTTTCTTCATGGGTATTTGTAAGCCTTGTATTGCTGTATGGCAAGAATGGCTGAGCTCTTTGCCATGTCAAACACCATCTAATGCCCTCCATTGCATTTACCTTTGTTCACAGGCATCAGTATAGTCTGAACACCTCCAGATGCTGTATTTACGCTGAGCTGTTTGATCTGGCTAGGTACTGTCAGCACAGCCTGCTGGGGACTAGACTGGTTTGAGTGGATCTTTAACAACCCTAAAAGAAGGGGGAAAGAGACACATTAGACAATGCTTAGTTCAGTCTATCCCCTACTATTTCTCTCTTTCTGCATGAAATAGGATGATATAAGCTAAGCTGTGCTATCCTCTTAGCAAGCCCATGCTCACACTGAATTGTTAAAGATGTTTTTTGTTGAGTTGGATGGTTGCCAACACACTCAGACACATTATATAACTATATTGCACAGGACTTTGATATTTGTGAGGTGAGATTTATAAATAATACAGTAATCTTAAACAGAGACTAAGGTATTGTGTCAATACCTATAGAGTTTTAAAAGAACACGGCCAGATATTTCAGCACAAAGGACTCTTGTCAGAATAAGACAAAAGTCTTGACTCACATTTTTCCTGAACTTATTCTTAGGGATCTGATAAACATAACCTGTAATGAAGTAAACTAAATTCTACCTATATAGTTCCTATTACACTAGATCTGAGCACATCACAGTTTTCCTCAAAACGACCCTGTGTGGCAGGACCGTGCTATTATCCCCATTATACAGATGGGGAACTAAGACAGAGAGAGAAAGTGACTTGCCCAGGGAGTTTGTGGTGAATGGATCTGAACCTGGGTCTCCCAAGCCCTTTACTAATAAATGCTGACTGTCTTGAGAAGCAAAGCTAATAGGAGCATATAGCATATTTACAAGGGGGATTGATTTAAATAATCATTTTAATCATGATTTAAGTAAGCGAGCAGGAAACCTTGATTTAAATAGTTAATTTTAATCTTGTTTTTCATTTGAATTTTCCTAAAAAGAAGTCCATTCTCATTGGTTGGTATAATCATTAAAACGTGTTGATTTGCAACTAAGTGTAGCTTTTACACTAAAAAGTTGATATTTCTGTCTGCTAACCAGGAGAATACACTATATCTATACATGTTTATTTAAGCAACTATCTAGCTTAGAACACATTTATTCCAATTCTTAATTTTTACATGATTTTTTAATGTTAGAAAATGGTGAATGACTCCTTCCTTATTGACTAGATAACTGAATTATTAAACCAGTGAACTGATGGTTTGGGTACAAACTGTCCTATGTCTGCAGTATCAGTGTTCAAATCTCTTCAGTGTTTTCCCTTTGATATAACCATGTACTTGGACAAGTGGGATGCATCTTTGTAAAAAGAAAGTAAATGGCATCAAAACAGAGATTCCTCACTAACTACTAATAGAAAACGAAAATAAGAAAGAAAAACTTGTAGCACCTTAGAGACTAACAAATTTATTTCAGCATAAGCTTTCATGGGTTAGTACCCACTTCATCGGATGCATCGTGGGTACTAACCCACGAAAGCTTATGCTGAAATAAATTTGTTAGTCTCTAAGGTGCTACAAGTTTTTCTCTTATTTTCATTTTGCTGACACAGACTAACACGGCTACTACACTGAAACCTACTAATGGAAAGTTAAAGTCATTACTCTAATCAGAAACACTCAACATGCAAATGACCTAGGAAGTCAAATTTCAAATTGTTCTTTTCATTGTTCTTTTTGCAACCTTCTTTCTGTTAATCAAAAAGTCGTTTTACTAAGACAGGTTTTAGAAACTAGAGGAAATTGCTAAATCTACAGTTAATTTCTGATAAGAGCTCAAAAATGCAAGTGCTCTAAATACTACCGTTTACTGTACAAAGTATCTGAAGGAGTTGTAGTCCGTCTAAATTTCAGTAACAAAAGGCAGAAACTAAGTTTATTACCTGATACAGCAGCTTTTCCAGAAATGGGGGTTGGTGTAGTCATCAAGGAAGCAACACTTACAACAGTAGAAGTAGCAGTTTTATTAGCTACTGATGAACCAGACTGCCCCTGGTTTATACAAATTTGGTGTTGCTGTCCTGATGTCTTTGACAGAGGACCCACAGTGGAAGATGAACTGGAACCTGCACCATCCACTTGCTATATTAGAGAGAGAAAGACGTGGCAGTGTCAAATTCCTTTTTATTTTACTGAGCATTTAAAATAATTTGTTATACTGCTAGAGAGGAGCATTTAAGAGAAATAAAAGCAACTGCATCTATATCTATTCACAATCCTACTGTCTTTAGGTAATACTGTCATGCAAAGCAAAGCTCTTAAAAGTATTTCCAAAACACACACATTTTGGGTCAGTTTCCCTGCAACTGCCCTGGAGTTCTGAGCAGGAATGAAACAGGCCATACATGTAAGAACTACTCTGCTGCTACTGGAACTTCACGAACAACGTTCTCAGGAATCAAGTCCCCTATTCACACAGGAGGCTTACCTCCTTGTTGAGACAAGTTAGCACAGCACCGAAGTTTACAAGAATCTTGAATATTTCACAGCTGCTCAGAACTCTTGAGCAGTGGTTCTCAACCAGGGGTATGGATACCTCTGGAGGTACGCAGAGGTCGTCGGGGGTACATCAACTCATCTAGGTATTTGCCTAGTTTTATAGCAGGCTACATGAAAGGCACTAGCAAAGTCAGTACAAACTAAAATGTCATGCAGACAATGACTTTATATTGCTCTATGTACTATATCAGTGTTTCTCAACCTGGAGGCCATGATTTATTTTATAATTATATGGTAAAAATGAGAAAGTCAGGCATTTTTCAGTAATAGTGTGCTGTGACATTTTTGTTATTTTATTTCTGAGTTTGTAAACTAGTTGTTTTCAACTGAGGTGAAACTTGGAGTATGCAAGACAAATCAGCCTCCTGAAAGGGGTACAGTAGTCTGGAAAGGTTGAGAACCACTGCTCTAGAGACATCAGCAGAAAAAGGGAAAACATTTTATCAGTTTCATCTTATAGCTGCCTCCACTGGCCCAACTGACAGATAATGGTTTTGTTAATGCTTTATCCACATCTTAGCGACAGTACATTGTTCAGTCAGGCGACTCTCATTTAAAAAGGGACACTGGTAACTTAACAGTAGGTAAAGAAATTTAGATAGAAGTGTGATTTGTTCCTTTGTGATCTTAGGGTTTTGTACTGCCACCATTCACCATAGTATCTGAGCAGCTTCAGAGTAAAATAGACGGGCAACATCAACGACCTTAGCGGACTTCATGGAGTCTCTGGCTCTTCTCCCTTTTGGAGACAAACTGTGGGTGGTGTTGCGAATGTGAGTCTAGCAAAGGTGGAAAGTGACACCTAAGATTATTATAATGGAAAGATTAGAGGAAAAATATATAGCTTTTTCTTTGTGCACTTGACAACACTTTGCCTATGGCCAGTTTCACTCCTTTGTGAAGTTAGTTTGCCTTGTTTGTGTGGATCGTTCACACAGCAAGAGGGAAGAGAAAAATCCTTAAAAAAAAAAAAAAAAAAAAAGGGGAAATGAGATTCAAATCTCAAATCTCAAATCACACACACACACACAACTATGCAATGGCAGGGGACTCGGCTCAGGGGCAGGTGAGGAGTTACTACTCAAATTTTTTTTTATTTTTTTAAACTGACTTGATTGCAAATTGATTGCGTCTCTTTCACTAAGCTTGCCAAATATCTCGCTATTCTTTCCCCTGCTATTCTTTCCTCTGACATTTCCAGATGTGGCAGAGCTCTGATCTTGTCCCTGTGGGTCCCACGCTTCTAGGCGGTTTATGCTAGCCTCAGAGGATGGTGAGAGAACTCCCACAGTCCCTGTTGTCCCTCTGGGCTTTTTTTCAGAACAGTTTAGCCTCCTGTTCTGCCAGAGGCCTGTCTTCTCCTTGTAGTGGCAGGTTGGTGGGGGGAACCCAGGCCCGCCCTCTACTCTGGGTTCCAGCCCAGGGACCCTAATGGTAGCAGCTGTTGGCAGCCAACCTCTCACTGCCAGAGTTGCTACAATTCCCTGGGCCACTTCCCCACAGCTCTCCTGCTTCTCACTTCTTCACCCTTACCTTAGGGCTCCCTTACTGATGGCGCGAGCGTGTCCTCATTTACTCAGTCCTTCAATAGCAACAGCACTTCCTCTCCTCTGGCTCCCTGGCTCCCGTTTTTCAGCCTGACTGGAGTGAGCCCTTTTATATGCTCAGAAGAGCCTTAATTAGGGTCAGGTGTTCACTTTACCTTAATGGCCTCACCTGACTCTTTGCAGGTTAATTAGAGTCAGGTGTTCTCATTAGCCTGGAGCAGTCCCTGCTCTGGTCAGTTAGGGAACAGAAAACTGTTAACCCAATGGCCAGTATATCTGCCTTCTACTATTCTGTTGTACCAAACTGGCCTGGGTCTATCACACAGAGTTATCACTGCCAATTTTTGCTTCAAATAAAAGGACGAGTCAATAGAGTGGTTAAAGTTTATTTTCCCGACAGGATCATATTAGGACAGCTTTAAGTGTCCTTCATAGCACAAGTACAACAATTTCAGCAGGACTGAAAGAATAAAAAAGGGTAAAATTTTCAGACCCACCTAAGTGATTTAGATGGCTAAGTCTCATTCTCAAAAATGACTCAGGCACTCAGAAACCTAAGTCCCAAAGACTTTCAATGAGATCTAGGCTCTTAAATCCCTCACTCAGTTTTGAAAATAGGACTTAAGTGTTTTTGAAATTTTTACCAGTAGCCTTTATATAAATTACATAAATTAGAATATAACTGGCAGTGGACCACCGCTACTTGAGAAAGTCTAGAGGGAATCCCAAAAGGTTTGGCCGTCTCTTTCCCAACACTTTGGAATTTAAATGCCTTATTTCAGGCTCACTGTGCCACTATGGGATGCCTCTCTTGACAGGGGCTGCATTGTTATCACTTTATTTAGGGACAAACAGAAGGGTCAAACTTCAAATGCTGAAAATTCACAGGACCACGAACCTTGCAGGCTTCCACCTTCAAGGAGATCTGTTCACAGCAGAGTAGAGACCAAAAAGCTCATAGAGAGTCAAGGATCTCAAATGACCAATACTTAAGTAACAGTTGCTGGTTTTTTTGTTGCCCTGTTGTATAGAGACCTTTAAGCACTTTGCAACTTCCTGTCTTCTCTCACTCAAAGTCAGTATGTGTATTTGAAAGGAGAGTAACCCAAAGTCTGACCTCTTTTCAGGGCATGCTGCGAGATCCTTCTTTTTGACAAATCCTTTCCATCATGACTGGATTTATTCTATATTTCAAAAATAGATACATATAACCCATATAACCCTAGAACCTGCAAAAAGAGAACAAATCACTCCATATCAGTCTTCTGGGGACCTCACTATGCAGCTCTAATTTACCAGTGTGGTGCTCAGATACTACAATGATGGGTATTATAGAAAACCCCACGATAGGTAACAGATGATGATTAGCACTGGAACACTCAAAGGGGAGGCAGTGCAAGTTTTAACAGAAGCTGGATTAGTTACAATGACTTCTGTCCATCTTTGTGCTGTTTTCTTCCTCTTTTGCTGTCCATAGGTAAAATGATAAAATATGCCCAAATGGCAAAAAATCCAATAGAAATTAGTTGAGTTTCCTGTCAAGCATAAAATCGGGCAAGGACACAAGCAGATGTCAGAAAACACGAGAGAGCTAATAATGTTGAAGAAAAAAGGTTACCGATGGGAAAAAACAGCAAAATCATTTATTTAAGATTATATTGTTTAGGAAATAAACATTACATATCATTAGACACCTGCATCAGCAGAGACCCGAGTGTAAAGTTTTTATCTTTGTACCAACACATAAAGTTGGTTAGGCACATACGTCAGCGCACACATCAATAAAGCACCAAGTTTGTTCCTCCTCCCATTAGAGGTCATGAGCAACTGAACTAGGAGGAATCCACATGCATAGCATACTCCATGCCAAATTCATGCTCTACTCACGCAAGCACACAGACAAAGAAAATTAGTGCAGAAGTGTCTCCAAGCATCACGTGCGCCCCTTTCCTGTGCACGTTTTGTATATATGTGTCTCCTGGACATTTTGCTTTGATTTCTAGGTTCCTGTGACCATGTACTAGCAATGCTTCTTCTCACCTGTGCAACTCCATTTGCAGGGAGGGACATGGCTGGGGTTGTGGCCGCAGTGATCACCCCTCCCGATACTCTCAGCACGGTGGTGCCGGGTTTGGAGAGCTGTGAGGAAGCCGGCACTGATTTCAACGAACCATCTGATATTTTCATCAGCGATGTTTGTCCACCAGGAGCCGCCTTCAAAAGAGAGTTCAATGTAAGGGAAAGCATTCCAATGAAGCCATTTTTAAAACAGCTGCTTTTTGTACTGGAGCAGCAAAAAAATCAGAGTATTTCTGAGGGAAGAAGAGGTGTTTTTGAAGCCAGATCACTAAGCTTAACTTTGAGACAATTGTTTATAAGCTGTTCATTTTCTACATTAGCATCTACTTTTTCAGAAGTGACCCAACGATTATGGGTGTCTCAATTTTTGGGTCCCCAACGTGAGACACCTTAAAGGGCCTACTTTTCAGAGAGAACCTGAATTTATTTGCACCTGCAATTTAAGTTACCAAGAAGTCTCTGAGCAGGTCTACAATGCAGGGACTTGGGACATTTGCAAGACTCAACCTGTGGATCCAAATAAAACAAGGTGCAATATTGTGTCCAGTTATTTGCACTATGCATACGCAGGGGTCACTGTCTGAAAATCTGGCCCAATATTCCACATACAGTACAAGCATGTTTGTTTGTTTTTTTAAAAGGCTAAGCCTAAGGTTGGAGTTTTTTCTTCTGGTTAGATTTATTTTATTTTTTTATAACCAATCTGTTACAATGAAACTATGGAATAAATACAAAACCTGTTTCTCGCCTAACTAAATCCAAAGGAGGGCTGAACTTTTTGTAAATGTGGTTACATTATTCCCCCCATCACGAGACAATACATATAGTTTGAACAATAGAGACAAACACAGCATTTGAAAGTTACCTGGGCAAATAAAGCAGTCTTCTGTCCAGTTATTACTTTTAATGCCTGCTGTCCTTGAGTGGAAGATGCTCCGACTCCTACACTGCCCTGAACAACTGACGCTGGTGTCAACTGCTTTCCAGAATGCTGGGGAGATGGCTGACCAACTAAAAATGTGCCCTGGTCAAAAATAAAAGTTACTTAGGTTAGGCTCTCTGAGTGGTAATCAAATGGTATGAAAAAAATTGAATTCTGCACCAGTAATGTGACAGTGACATTTGTAACTGCTTTCTGTGATCTGAGATTTTATTTTAAACAAAGATTTCTTGTCCTTCAGGTTGCACACACTAATCAGATTTGCTACTGTCATTTGGAGTTAACAGAAATATGAAAGCCCATATATCTTGTTTGCTGACCAAAAAGGGTCTTAGAGGAAATCTTCGCTCTCCACAGCAGTGAGAGAGTACACAGGGCTCAAAGCACTTCCTACCACAAAGATTTTTTTTTTTTGAAGTATTTTGCAATTAATTACAGTGGACGTTCTTGCTAGAGGCAGCACTCTCATCTCACTGTAAAGCGACATTATGTGACACATTGGAAGTGAGAGAACCCCAGAAGAAAAGGTCACAAGCCAGGTTCCAATCTGCTCAGACACGTCCACTGTAATTTAATAAGCCTCACATACTTCACAGTTTATTCATTGTGACAAATACAATGTACCTTCTGAATGTTCAGACACAGCTGGGTGGAGAGAAAAGGACTGGGAGGCAGTTTTCCCTTCAGCTCTGAAGCCTAATGAATTCCACAAAGGTCACATCTAAAGCACAGTTGAAGCCATGCTAGACCCAACAGCAGCTGGAGACCCCACTCTAACAGACTAGACTGTGGCCCCCATAGTCCTTCCCCGCATATCATGACTTAATTGCCACCTCTCACCCGTTCTGAATGTCCATTCTCTCTGTTAGCTTTTTTCATTGTCCTCTTTCCCCCCCACCGTCCGGCTTTGCTTTCCATACCTCACCCTTGCTTTTTCTCCCCAATACCTCCTTCTTCCATCGTCCCATCTCTAGTGCTCTCCCTGCTTACAACTTTTATTACCCCTAGTGCTCTCTCTTCCCCCTTGGGGCTGCCTCCCTGACCTCAAGCTCTTCAGGTGTGTCCCCCTCAACAGCTCCCTGACCCACCTCTGTTTTGGAGGTTGCCTTTACCCTTTCTGTCCCATTTTTAGGGAATACACTTGCTGCCTGCAGTCATTCACTGGTGCATGTTCTCTCTCCTCCTACTCCCTTGTGCTACAACAGTGCTGTCTGCATCTTGCAACAGCCCGCAGGCAGCAAGTTGCACCACACAACTCGCAGGGGGGAGAATGGCACAGAACATACTGTCAGCTGCAGCAGAGATGAGACGAGTGAGTGGCCAGCAGGGCAGAGAGGTGGGCGTGCCCCCCAGAAGGGTCTGGCTCCCCCTTAATTTGAAACTCATCTATTACAGAACCACGGATGCTAGCACAAGGTCTGGGCAGCCCTGGATCAATTAAAATGCTGTACAACTCTGACCTGTGGTGTCTGTTTGAGGATGTAAGACGTGTAGGTGAGATGCTGGGATAAACCACTACTTGTGCTTTGGGCAGCGGTTGCTGCTCCTCCTCCTCCCCCTGCACTTGTAGAAGAGCCTGATTGGAGACCTGTAACAAAAATCAAAACAATGACTCTGCAGAGTTCGGCATCAGAGGCTGAGCAGCCACACCATTTCAACAGTGAAACTACACAGACATTTGCTTCTCTCCAATGACACCCCATTCCTCTCTTATACATGTCTGTCCTCAGATGGGTGGGTTCTGTGATAGCTCTTCAACAGGTATACATAGGGTGACCAGACAGCAAATGTGAAAAATCGGGACAGAGGGTGGGGGAGTAATAGGCGCCTACATAAGAAAAAGACCCCAAAATCGGGACTGTCCCTATAAAATCGGGACATCTGGTCACCCTAGGTACACAGAGGCAGCAGCTGAGGTATCTGCGTGCATTTAACTTTAAAGGCCTTGTGCGACACAGGCTGCCATGTGCTTCGTAAGTGAGCAGCATCTATACACTGATTTTCCAATGCAGCGGGCACAGCATGATTCTGAGGGTGGTATTGTGCTCTCCCACCTCAGCACACTCTGAGAACAAACTGAAAGGGACTGAGGCTGCTTGTGGGCGCACGGAAGTCTTTTTTGTTTTGCTCTGCCGTCTCTAGTCAGAGGCAGATGCAAACCAGCAATTTAATAGCTCTTTCAAAAGCCTCTTATAGATTATGCGTATGTGAAATCCTAGCAATGACCCTGCATGTTACTGATTTTGCTTTTACATCAGATACACTTCACCAGTGTTTGAATACAATTTCAGAGTTGTTACAGAGCACTCACCAATGATTACTTTGCAAAGAGCGATAATCTACGGCTGCATTTGGATACTCTAAGCCTACACTGAGAGCAGCGTGAACTCGTCTTATTTTCAGTATCTTACCTAGCAACAAAGTGGGCAAAATGGTTACTTTTTTTCCAAAGAAGCAGACGTTTGCTTTACCTATGAGGTTATACTGTCCATTTCCCTGCTAGTGCAGGATTGTGCCCAACCTAGCTCAGAGTCCCAAGCAATGGGGCTCTCAGCAATACATCACAGCCCAAAACATCTCAGTTGGGAAGGTCTATTTCAGCATTGACATTTATCTTTTTTTTTTTTTAAACACTTCATCCCACTGTTTCTGGTTATAGCCTCGTGTATTGCACTCAAACTCCTCCTCTGCCTTCATGGTGCCAATACCAAAGCTGATCAGAAAATGGGCAAATGCCCCTCGGGAAAATTTTGATTTTTTTTGGTTTTCCAACGAAAATTTTTAAACTATCAAGGAAGACAGGCACTTTTCTGCAAAAAAGAATTTCATTTAGTCAAACCCCCCATTTTCCATTAAAAAAGTTTTGACCAGCTCTAGCCATTACCCTTAATAAACTTGTCAAGGTGATCTCCCCGCTCCCCTGACACCAGCTCTCTTAGGTGTTGGATAGCTAAAATACCCCTATGTCATCCCTTTGAGCTTTCTGTATAATTTGGTCCCTTGAGCTCCTTGGCCATTTTTGTTGCCGGTTGCCAATTCCCTCTAGTTGTTCTCTCTCTGTTAATTTTGTGTTCAAAAGCGAAGGGAGTATTCTAGGCAAAACTATACCAGCCCTGTCATATACATTATGCAATATCTTTGCATAAGAAGCCTAAGAGAGCACTGGGCTTTTCTATAGCAGCCACGACACACTGCAAACTAACATCTATTTAATCATCAACCCAATACTCTTAGCAGTACTGCTTCCCAGCTTTTTCACTATGGCCCTGATCCAAAGCCCACTCAACTCAATGGGAGTCTTTCCATCAACTTCATTGGACTTTGGATCAGATCCTATATGAACATTTGTGTTTTAGATTATTTCCCCTTCAGCCAGAACAGCTTGCCCTTTTCCAAGATGAATCTTCTTTTTGTTATTTTCTGCTCACGTTTCCAGTTTCTCTCAGTCCCTTTCTAATATTTGTCACAAGTTTTCACAACTGCTTTCAATTTAATGTCAGCTGCAGGTTTCAGGAATGTGCTGTATACTCCCTTTCTCAGATTACCAATGAAGGGTTAAAAAAGCAAGCTGACTGGCTGGAATCTTCTTGATCACTATTTGCAATTATTGCTTTAAAAAAACCTGGGGGTCAGGTGATGACTTATGAAAGAGCTCTCATGGGTCCCCTCATTGAACAGTACCATGCTTTTTTTTTTTTTTTTTTTTTTTTAAAGTGAACAAAGAAACTTGTCCTATTACTAACTCCCAAGGTACCAGAATAAAAAAATGCTTAACACATTAATTACAAAATGATTACATTATTTAACTCATTAGATTTCCCTGCAAGACTAACTAGCATTGTTTGTGGCTCGCAGTATGGCTCCTTGGGGTATCAGAAGCAGTTTTCCTTTTCCCGAAGGGTTCTTGCTGTTGGTGGTAAGGTACAGTTTGGTGCCAGGTGGTAAATTTGCCAAGTTTGCCAGATTTGTGGCTGGCAACTGCAGCGTAGCCATCACTAGAAATGAAATAAAAAACAGAAACCCATGTTAAAAAATTCAGTTTTGCAGAGTAGGATTCATAATAAAACCTGGGCAACTGAAATAAAGTCACAACAATATAGTGGCTAACCAATGAACACTGTGCATATCAATGAGAATGTTGTGCTTGCAGCACTTTATACTGCACTAGGTATCTCTACTGTTGAAGATAAA
Organism: Macrochelys suwanniensis; assembly: GCA_033296515.1. Taxonomy (NCBI): domain Eukaryota; kingdom Metazoa; phylum Chordata; order Testudines; family Chelydridae; genus Macrochelys; species Macrochelys suwanniensis. The sequence goes on from CM065783.1 coordinate 43,970,072, forward strand.
TAATTACTACACTAGTCTAATTCTAATAAGTTTTTACTACAGATCTCTTAGCATGTTATTTTGACTAGGTGTTTCCATCTCATTCTGAAATTATTACTCCAATAATATACCCATTGGAGTAATGCTGGAGCATGACAGAGTTCCAAAATGAATCAGAATCTGAAATTTGTAATCCAAGTTGTAAAGTTACTTTACCTGAACCTTGAGATCCACTTTTCTGAACCCCTGCTGAAGTCACCTGAGCCTTTGTTAAAGTTTGCACAGGTTGGGCAACAATTGTTCCACCACCTCCGCTCACAATGGCTTTTGCTACTCCTTGTGTTACAACCTGCTTTGGACCAACAGCTTTTGCTACTGAAGAGCTGGATTTTGCCACAAGTATCTGACCACCACTGATAGCCACAGCTTGTTTCACTGTTGACTGTAAAGTTGATCCCACGGGAACCCCAACGACCTGTAATAAATAAACAACCGATGACATTCTTCATGCAGGATTTCCCTGGTATAGCACCTGGAGAGAATTAACATTCCACCTGGTGGGCTATCCAAGAAGTTAATATCTATTTCAGGGCATTTCAGAGGTTAAACAAGCTAACAGGTTACCCATTCTGAAACAATAAACGTAACGTAAGGGGGACTCAAACACATTCAAATGTAATTAAGACCAACACAGTCAGACACTATTAAAAAAAACTGATCGAACTCGCAACCATTCCTGTTCAGTCCACTGGTGAGAAAATAACTGTAAAATCAACCATGATTTCAGAATGCCTATTAAAGATTTGAGTGTGATCCACTTATCGAAGGACCCTAGATACTCCCCAATACAGGAAACGTCTTCATTTAGAAGGAACCTAAAGTTTGCCTTAGTGAAGTGCAGAGAGCCATGTGACCCAAGGAAGCACTCAATGCCTACTTGCAAAGGGTTCACTATTATGTCAGTAAACTCCTATCAGACCTGACAAACTCATGACACCTAATGCACTGCTTTCATAGTATTTATCCAAAAAGTGTCACCCTGGTCATGGATATCATTGTGAAATGCCTATATTAACACTACAGAAGGAGTTATGTGTACCTACTGATATTATGCCATAAAAGCTGTAACCAAACAAAGGGAGAACCAGGAGGGAAGGTAGTTAGCTCTCTGATAAATATAAATTAAGTACGGTAAAGCTAACACAATAGAAGCCCAATCCGCATGTAGAGTCAACAGGAAAAAAACAGGTTGACGGGAGGGCAGAATATAGACTCAATACGGGCGACAGCACACAGGAGAGCAATCAATGGGGGCGAAGAGTCTTATCGGGGGGTGCCCATCAAAATGATGCATTTCAAAGGTTTATTGAACCATAAGAGGAAGGAAAAAGAACCTCTGTTATCCATTTGCTGAGAAAACCCCTTTGAGGGCATAGGGGTATTCATGAAAGTCTGGGCCATGGTGATGACTGGAAGCCAGCAAGCTCTGCAGAAAAGCTTCGGTGAGAGACTGTATTAGACAAGGACTGTAGTTTAGGTTTTAATCTCTAGAAAGCGTTATACTTTTGTTGGTAACCATTTCTGTTTCCATTATTCTTGCTCAACACTCACTTGACTCTATTATTCTCTGCTCTTTGTTAAACAACTTGTCTTTGTTTTCACCATGGATTACAGTGCTGTGTTATTACAAAGGACTCGATCCTAAATTGTAATCTTCTAGCTGTGTGCACACTGTCTCTCTGGGGACAGCATACCTGGCAGTTACTGAGAGTGTCCAGTGACAGGGGCTAGTCACCACAGAGGGATGTTTCTGGGGAGTTCTGGGCCTGGGATACACTTGGTGTTAATCTGCAAGGTAAAATGCAGGCTGGCAGGGTTCTGATGAGTTTGTTGGGGTAGCTAGCTGATTGAGTGTCCAGGAACTGACACAATTTGGCACCAGCAAGTCTCTCTTGCTGAGGCAAGGGGGTAACATGCTGACCTACGGTTCTGGAGAAACTTAAGTTTCAACTGACTCATGAAAATAAACTCTGGAAACTTTGGCCCCAATGTTGAACTAACAAACAGCCTCAGTTTTGTACACAGACAACATATCCAGGGAAGTATCACATTTGTGCACCTGCCAGACTAGGCAAAAAGGTAGTTTAAAGAACAATTAATAGTTTTGTTAATATTAATGTATATTTACATATGCAAATATATTTTGCATACATTGGTCCATGTGCTTGGCAGGTAGATTTCACTGTATACACTTTAGAGTAGGTAGAAAGGCAGGAATTAACCCATTTGATGTCTGGATTGTTGAGCCATTACACATGGAGCTGCTAAGCTCCAAGCATGCCCCAGCTGCTTTGCTTCTCTCACTGACACATCACACTGAAATCTACTGTAGTTCTTGTTCCACTGATGCAAAATAGAGTTTCCGTTCTGGGCTAGTTTTTCCTGATTCTCGCTCTCAAACTTTTGCAACGGAGGAGTAATTAGGAAAGAGGAGGTTGTTCCTCGCAGGCAACAATGTGCAGCTACCCCCTAAACTTCCCTACGTAAGTAAAATTACCTATGAAAAATAAAAGAATAAGATCTATCCCTAGAGCTGGACTTGAACCTGTGGCCTACCATTCCCTTACACACAGTACCTCCAGCATTCTAAGGTAGCAGCACAGAGGTAGCTGGTATCCTATGACCTCCCCCAAACTCAATGGCTGTAAGAGAAGCAGCACTGACTGCTATCCCCCCAGTTCTGTGCTAGCAGCAGCGTGGAGGTGCGACAGTGAAACCGCAGTGAGTCCAAGCAGTTTAAGACATCAAAACATTCAATACCTTCGATTGGGTGGTCCCCTCTCCTGTGCTCACGATCTGCTTCTGAGGTGACAAAGCTATCATGTGACTCCCCTTCACAGTGACATACTGCTGCCCTGAGGCCTGCGAGGTTGTCCCAGTCACCGGCAGCTGTGGTTGCTGGGGCAGCTCTCCAGGCTCCTGCTTTATTATCACCTTTTCATAAGGAAAATTGGAGTAAACAAACTGCTTTGTGCTCCAAAATAAATTATCATCTGCAAGCATCAGTCTTCAGAGAGAGGCAGGAGCTGCCAGGCTGAGAACGACACAGAGAGCCAAAAGTTCCAGAGCTCTGACACCAACTCCCACCGCACAGCCTCTGAACCACTCTGACTTCACTTCCTGTTTTGTCAAATGGGGCGAATACTTGTCAACTTCCGAGGGGCCTTCTGAGGTTTAGTTAGTGTTTGCAAAGTGATGGGAAGGCCACAAGTGCGAAGTGTCATTATTAACTATATGTTTGTTTTGCTTGGAAGCTGCAACTATGCATGAGGCTGCTCAGGGCTGAGCAGTACTCTGGGCTTTTAATTCCCGATTCAGGATCCTGCCCCAAATGGCCTGTACCCCAGACAAAACCCCAACCGTTGATAAATCCTTTTCTATCCTGCTACATTATGTAAAAGGCATGCCTTATTCATTTCAGTTTCGACCCCTATTACCACAGGGTCTCAGCATCTTGAATGTATTTATCCCCCTAACTGCTATTATCCCCATCTGGGGAACTGAGGCTCAGAGACTGAGTGACTTGGTCAAGGTCACGCAGGAAGTCTTGTGGAGTAGGGCATCACACATGGGTTTCCTGCGTCCCGGACTAGCACCGTAAACACTGCACCACCCTTCCTCTCTCATCCAAATTAACTCATAATTTAAAGGAATTAAGGTAGCCGCTCAGAACTCTGGGATAAACACCTGATTTTGGATGCCAGGGTCAGTAGTTAGAAATCCTCTTCTATTAGATCATCCTATTCATTCCCCTGTAAGGGGTGGGAAGAGTACTGATTCACATGAAGACACGTGATACTATAGTTGGTTAAAAAGAAATCAGGACAAGTGACACTTAGGGAAATGCACTTAAACGCCAATATCTGACATTCAGAAATCATGGTAAAGTATTAGTAGGCAGGGAAAACAGCCTAGAGTCTCAGATGACTGCAGTTTATTTTTAAATGTACAGTAGAAACTCAGAGTTATGAACAGCAGAGTTACGAACTGACCAGTCAACCACACACCTCATCTGGAACCAGAAGTATGCAATCAGGCAGCAAGAGAGACAACAACAACAACAAAAAAGCAACTACAGGACAGAATTGGGTTAAAAGTAAACTACTAAAAAAATAAAGGGAAAGCAGCATTTTCTTCTGCATAGTAAAGTTGCAAAGCTGTATTAAGTCAATGTTCAGTTGTAAGCTTTTGAAAGAACAACCATAACACTTTGTTCAGAGGCGACAAAGAGTCCTGTGGCACCTTAATATAGACTAACAAATGTATTGGAGCATAAGCTTTCGTGGGTGAATACCCACTTCGTCGGATGTATACAGTGGAAGTATCCAGAGGCAGGTATAAATATGCAGGCAAGAGTCAGGCTAGAGATAACGAGGGTAGTTCAATCAGGGAGGATGAGGCCCTCTTGTAGACAGGTATAAATATGCAGGCAAGAGTCAGGCTAGAGATAACGAGGGTAGTTCAATCAGGGAGGATGAGGCCCTCTTCTAGCGGCTAGAAGAGGGCCTCATCCTCCCTGATTGAACTACCCTCGTTATCTCTAGCCTGACTCTTGCCTGCATATTTATACCTGCCTCTGGATACTTCCACTGTATGCATCCGACGAAGTGGGTATTCACCCACGAAAGCTTATGCTCCAATACGTCTGTTAGTCTATAAAGTGCCACAGGACTCCTTGTCACTTCTACAGATCCAGACTAACACGGCTACCCCTCTGATACTTAACACTTTGTTCAGAGTTATGAACATTTCATAGTTATGAACAACCTACATTCCCCAACGTGTCTAACTCTGAGGTTCTACTGTATTATGCAATAAAAGCACAGCTCTTTAAGATTTGCTAGAATATGGCAGCGGTTCATCAAGGAAAAGGATGAATGAGATGGAAGAAGGGAGACAGAAAAGGGAAAGAGGGCAGAGGAACAATCAAGCCAACAGAACAGAATGAAAATCGAGACTAATCTGCTGACAGTTGCAAAAGTTTTCATTTCCCTACTCATGTAACAAGGGAACTGGCAGTCAGGCCCCAAGAACACTCACTCCCAACGGTACCGTTCCATGCACTAGAAAAGTTACATGCTTTGTGATGAAACTCAGTGTGCAGTGATACTACCAGAGCATGCATTGCTGTACAAAGCCAAGAACATAAATCAAATACCTTTGTAAAAGCTCCAAGTCCGCCTGTCACAGATTTAGGGCTTTGCGCCTTAGAATGACTCCCAATTGGACAAAGGGGCGGCATGGTTGCAAATAGAGAATCCTCTTGCTATGGATGAATACATATGGCACACAATTAGGTGGAACATGCAATATAAAACATAAAGCGATAACTTCCTGAATTCACATTACCGATAACCCAGAGTGCCCTGAATTACTTATCTGCACTGTTGTTGTAGCCATATTGATCCCAGGATATGAGAGACAGATGATACCTAAGCTTTTATGACAGACACTGGTTTTATGGCTCATTACACCAATTTGTAACCCCCCTACCGCCTGCAAACCCTTAATTACCCACTTCATTTTAAGCGGTCTCCTACAGCGTGTGTGAACCCCTTATGCTTAACAATCAGTCCCACCTTGTATTTAGCTTAGACACTCTGGTTACCCTCTACAGACCTCAGGAAGAACTCTGTGAAGCTCTAAAGCTTGTCCCCCCTTCCACCAATATCTTTTACTAGAACAGCTGCTATTACCTCCGCCACTGGGAGCTGCGAGCGGCCGTGCCTATGGACAGTCAATGTAAACAAACTGTCTTGCGGCCAGCCAGCTAAAGATTACCCAGACGGGTGGCAGGTTGCCCACCACTGACAAACACAATGGAATCCTACCAAACAATATAAGCACTTGCACACACCAAATCCTTTTTTGTTGCAAGTTATATCACCAGCAACTAAAACAATGTTTATTATTGTATGGTAATTAGCTGATAGAAACGGATTGATAGCTACAGTCACAGGGATGCTATGTGTTTTTATAATAAACCTAGATTTTTCCATTATTTAAATGTTGTAAATTTTAATTAGGCTAAAAACTGGCACACACAATCTAAGAGTTGGGAGAACATTTTAAAAGATAAAAAAATTGGAAAACCATTTGCTGATTTAAAGTTGCAAACAAAACAAAGTTCTGCTTCAGATACATTTTTCTTTCCTCTAAGTAAAAAATTCTGACAGCATGCAAGCTTCATAGTAGAACTGGCAGACTTGCAGAAGTAGCGATATTTTCTACCTACATTATGTAAATTATGTATGCCACACACCCAGACCTGCAAAATTTTGTTTCTTTCATTCCAGCTGGGGAGGATGGTAGATGAGTCAAATCCCCACCCCCCACGTTTTTTTTTTGATGCGTTCCATACTCTTTTCAATAAATGTAAATTCTTATTTTCAGTCACTGTGCCAGAAGACTATTGAAGAGATGAAGAAAAATGCTGAACAGACGATGCTTTGAAATGTTAGGTTGGACTGTTTTAATACAACAGAATTTTTTTCCACCCTTACAAAATTACATGTTCCCAACCCAGTGGAAGAAATACTGAGATTTACAGGGAACAGACTTCCACTTATTTTTCTAATTAACTTCTGATTCCTAACAGTGTCACCTTGAAAATATGTAAATCATTCAATATGGGTGGTGTGCGTCTCTGGATCTATTCTGATTTGTTTAAAGAACAAGGAGTACTTGTGGCACCTGAGAGACTAACAAATTATTTGGCCATAAGCTTTCGTGGGCTAGAACCCACTTCACTTCATCAGATGTTTGATGTTTGTTTGACACTACAGAGAAGTAACTGCTCCAAACCAGTGAAACAAAGAGTTAATCTTAGCCTTGTTAATGGCAGTCATTGTGAACAGACTTTTTTTTTTTTTTTTTTTAAGGAATAAGGGGTGCACAAATCACAATTAAAAAAGCTGCTCCACGTTTGCTGCCTCAAATATGTAAAAACTTGTTTCCTAAGAGAAGTGATACTCAAGATCACTATGGGACAAGTCTATGAATTGGATCTCTCACTATGGTAAAAATGCAAGATGGGAATACATGCTTCATTTTATTTAGTAGATCTTGTCATATGTACACACTTGGCAAAATTCCTATACTACAGATTCTCAGAGACAGACCTGGTTGGAAAGGAACGTTCTGAATCTCAATTAAAAAATAAAAGTCTCTTCTCTGTAGACTGAATGGCAATTATCCAGGCAGCCTAAAATCAATTATTCTTGCATGTGCTGAACAGGCTAATGCTGACAAAGCTCCAGCACAACCCAGGCTCCCCCAACCACTTTCAAAAGGGGGTGTCATTGATGACACTAGTCTGCCAAAAATACCTTTTTCTGTAAAGAAAATGGGAAAGATTTTGTCTGAATTAACCCAGCTCCATACCTTTAGAGCTTTCCAGCTGCAAAGCACAGACCCTATTCATTCTCAATTTACAGTCAGTGACTTCACATTTGTCTAGGGCAAATACTTTTTTGTAGATGAAGCTTCCAATGTCGCTAGCGCATTGGTGTTTTTATCTCCCAGTTGTTGACATCAACATTCTTTTGATGGAGGTAGCTGTTAAGTCACTGAATGTCAGCTATTGGCTTGATATGAATGTATCAGTTGTGCAGAAAATTTGGAACTGAGATTTTAAAAATATGCACCTCTTGTTAAATTTGATATCACCAACCAAGCCAAAAAAGATCAGTCTTTTATAGAACAGGCTCTCTGAAAGATGAGGTATTTTGACAGTACCGATATCTGTGCCCTCCAAGGATTTCCTTATACGCTAACAAAAGACTGACACTTTTCAGAGAAGTACTCACAACTCTAATTAGAGCTGCATGAAATTACACTATCAAACCATATAAACAATAGTGCTATGGCGGCTAGACAGAGTAAATGTTCAAATGAACTAATGAGAACATGAAGTTGTCTGGAATCAGCATTTATGATGCTGAAAAAGCCTGCTCCATATGAAGCTATTTCCTCATGGAAACAGACAACCTAATAAAAATGTTACCTTGACAGCTGACGTTACCAAGCTGCTTCCATGGATCTTTGAGACTGGAGATCCGGCTCCATGAGAGGCTTGAGACACACTTGTCAGTTTGCTTGTTGGGCTTCCTGTGTATTGGAAGATAAGTTTTATGCAGTGTTCTTGCAGCCATGTCAGTCACAGGGTATTAGAGACAGAGTGGGTGAGGGTAATGTCTTTTATGGGAACAACTTCTGTTGGTGAGAGAGTCAAGCTTAACCAGAAGCTTAAAAGCTTGTCTCTCTCACTAACAGAAGCTGATCCAACAAAAGATATTATCTCACCCACCTTCTCTCTCTATTGGAAGATGAGGCAGATTTCAGCATAAGGGTTCAGTCCTTGGTACCATTAAATAAATACAGCTTTTCATCAAATGAGGAAGACATGATCAGGGGAGATCAGGATGGGGACAAGTTACATTAGTATTCTGTTATAGAAGACAACGTATAGTCAAAATCAACACAAACTAACATCCCTTCTTGTTATGGCCAATACTGTAACGGGGTTCAAAAGGGAACTAGATAGATTCATGGAAGATAGCCATTGATGGACCTATTAGCCAGGATATGCAGGAATGATGTTCCTAGCCTCTGTTTGCCAGAAGCTGGGATTGGGTGACAGGGCATGGATCACTTGATGATAACCTGTCTGTTCATTCCCTTTGGGGCACATGCCATTGGCCACTGTCAGAGGACAGGGTACTGGGCTTGATGGACCTTTGGTCTGACCCAGTATGGCCGTTCTTATGTTCTTAAAGGGACAAGACCTCGCAAAACATAATGCTAAAAATCTCATTTCTTCTTCAAGTACTTTTGAATATTAAAACACATTTTTAAAATCTGCCTCTTCCCTGTTTGAAGAGTTTACATTTTGTACTTCACTCAAAACTAGCTTCACTTTCTGATTCTCAATCAATAGTACAGTTCTGCAACACATGGGTTGCACATATAATATCCCCTTGCAGTGTTTATTTATAAACTGTTTGCATTTATATTAAAAACAAAACAAAACTATACAGATATTTCTATTGAAGTTTTATTGTAGAAGCTGGCTTCTACAAAACCTTTGTTTCAGACCTCACCTGACTTGGTCCCTTTGTTTTACCCTCTTTTAAAAAAAATAAGATATTGGGTGGGAATCTGAAAACCACCTATGTGACTCTGATGTACAAGTTCTCACTGACTTCCAAAGGAACTTGTGCCCCTAAGCCACTTTGGTGCTTTTGAAAATTTCACTCACTATCAAATTGCATCGGATTTACCCAGCAAGAGAGCTCAAAAACAGATTAAAAGAAATTCAGCTACTGCAAACAGAGTGGTTTCCCACCATTCAGTTTTCCTCCCATACGGTTGAAGGGGGGTGCTCGTTGAAAAAATGTGATTTTCTGACAAAAAAAGGGGACACATTTTAATTAAGATCTTCCCCCTTTTTCAACTAGGTCTAGTGAAAGGCACATACTACTACATGGATGACTGTAACAAGGATGAACACACTATGTCAGCTCCAAGTGTCATTTTGAGACGCTACTATACGCACCTATATGTAATTACGCATATGTGGATTTAGACCAGGGGCGGGCAAACTTTTTGGCCTGAGGGGCCACATTGGGTTTCCAAAATTATATGGAGGGCCGGTTAACAGCCAGGCATGGCCCGGCCCCCAATCTGACGGCCCCGGGACCCCTGCCCCATCCATTCCCCCCTTCTCCCTGTCCTCCCCCGGAACTCCCAGCCCTGACTGCCCCACACCGCCACACTCCCCCCACCCAGACCCCTGCCCCATCCAACCACCCCTTCTCCCTGTCCCAACTGCCCCCCGCCATCCCATCCAACCTCCCCTCTCCCTCCTGACTACCTCCCCACAGGACCCCTGCCCCCATTCAACCCCTCTGATCGCCCCGCCCCCTATGCACACCCCCGCCCCCTGACCGCAACCCCAAACTCCCCTGCCCTCTATCCAATCCGTGTCCCCCCCCGCTCCCTGCCCCCTTACCGCGCTGCCCAGAGCGCCAGGACAGGCAGCCGTGCTGCCCGGCTGGAGCCAGCCACGCCACTGCACAGCACAGAGCACCGCGGCTCTGCAGCTGCGCTGCCCGGCAAGAACTTACCGCCCCGAGCATTGCACCGGTGGCGCGGCGAGCTGAGGCTGTGGGGAAGGGGAGAGAACAGGGGAGGGGCCGGGGGCTAGCCTCCCGGGCCAGGAGCTCAGGAGTCGGGCAGGAGGGTCCCATGGGCCGGATGTGGCCCACGGGCTGTAATTTGCCCACCTCTGATTTAGACTGGTCTGTCTCCAATAATGGACTCACAAGCAGTTATTTTTCCTCCAACATGTAGGCAAGGGTTTCCAGCTGGCTCCCGTTGCATTCCACCTGTCTCCTGCAATCTGTACTCCCCAGACTGACAGATAGACATTCACTGCACCAGTTCCCCTAGCATCACCTCAGAAGCACCATGGGAATCCAGTTAAATGAGTCAGGGGTGGGCCTGAGGCCAACCAGCTAGAAGCAGCTGAATGAAGGTTCACAGTAGCACAAAGGTTGATTCATCTCCTCTCCAGAGCATCTTAATCCAATTGACCTATTGTTTCGATACAGCTAGAGAAATGCATGCTGCAATCTCTAGTACCGGCAGGTCACACTTCTGGGTTAAAGACACTTTGGCCATGGCAAAGGCACAGCTTCACTTTAAGCGTCCTTGCTTTTTATCGGTGTGTAGCACAGCCTCACATTCCTTGCTCATCTCTGAGATGCGTACACTCCCAGGGGAAAGGAATGTGTCATTTCTATTTGGCCTTGCTTTTTCTGTCACGGCCGAAAGCAAATTCCTTTGACATTAAAAAGACACATTCTGTACATTAATTATACAAACCAATGATGCTGCTCTTTCTTTGTAAAAGGCTTTCGGATCTTCACAGGTCTAGTGAAGATAGGCTTGAGTGTATAAAACTAACCTGCTACCTTCTACAGATCAAAATTACACACCCGTACTTGTGGCTGCTGCTCCAACCATCTGTGCCGGCTTATCCACAATAACGTATGGGTTATTAATGACTGAACTAGCAGGCCCCAGCTTCATGTGCACTGGAGTGGAGGTTGGGGTACGAGGTAGCGGAGATGGGCTTGGGGTTGATATTGGAGAACCTTAAGGAAAAGAGTACAACATTTCCATCTCAAATCTCATAAGGACATAAAAATACAATGATAAAAAAATGACTTGGAGTTCGGACATTTAGCTGAAGGTGCACTTCCAGCCTGAGCGGGGTGCCAGAGCTGCAGGGGCAGGTAAAACTGCACGATCCCAGACCTCCCCTCTCGCACTGGTAATATGCTCCTGTAGATGCGGGTGAAATGCTGAACAGCTCCTTGAAGCCATTCATCTTCCTTCACCTACAGTGCCCCCTTTTACAGCCAACTACAGGAACAGCTCATGAATAAAGGGCTATAGGTTCAGGCAGTCAACCACTAGGCCAAGCCTCTATTCTATCCCACACAGCTCAAAACGCAAGAGCCCCCAAGAGCCATTACGGTACCATCATGTGGACTCTTGGTAAGTGGAAAGGGGATTAAACTGGGGGTGGGGAGAGGGGGAAACAAAAAAATAAAAAAGGAGACAAGTTAAAAGGGGAGCAGAGACAAAAGAATGGAAGAGTGAGGACAGAAAAGAGAGAGGGCAGCCATTGCATCAGGAAACAGAGCAAGGGGACTCTGTGTGGGAGAAGGCAATCCTCCAATAATCTGCTCTCTTGGGAGAGAAGGCGGGAGGACTGCCAGCTAACAAGGAGCAGAAACACTCAATCCAGGAAGACCCTGATGATTTACAGCGACTATCACAATCCGAAAGGGATCTGAGGTCTTAGCATGAAAAAATTAGCAGAGCCTAAGAAATGTTTAAACAGGGGAACATCTGGAACAGCAAATCTTGATATAGAAAAGCTGAAGGGGTTCTAAGAAGGCAAGATGGTTCTGTAACTCTCACCCACTGGAAAGCATCAGAGTCTCACTCATGCAACAAAGAAAAGAAGAGCAGTGGGACAGTACGTTAGGATGATAAGAGCACTTGGGACACGTTCAAACGTAAGTTGCTGGTGCCCTGTGTACTACTTTAAGATGGCAAGGACGACTGTTGACAGAAGAGAAAATACAACCACACACAAGAGAAGTCAAGTTGGGAAGAGATCATCAGTAGCACCAAGCTTGGTACCCTGGCTCTTCATTCTCTATACGAACTTCAGCTGAAGATGGGGCTTTACAGGCAAGGCTCCCAGTTTCCCAAGTGACCCAGTAGGGTTGGCCATTAAGGATTTTTGATGCAACAATACAGCCCGGTGCAAGGCATTGCATCAGTGAAGAGAATGCACATTGTGTTAGGCAGATGAGGGACTAGAGGCGAAAAGAGTTAACAGTACAAGCAAATGTAGAATGACCGTGTCTGGTTGAGAAGTTACTAAACAAAAATCATTTTGCCAACTCCAATCAGCTGCTTATCTAAACAAACTGGGAATTACTGTTAATGGGGAAGGGAGGAAGAGGTTTTATTCTAAGGAGGGGACTTTGTTACTAGGAGAATAACCATTTATACACAAGTTTAAACCTTGTCATTTCCTTGATAACAAAAAAGGAAAAAACCTGCGCCCACTTTACCCAGCCCAGTAGTTTGGCAATTTGCAAAGGGAAAAAGCCCTTCTTCCCATGGACACACCCTAACATGCAAGATGCATTTCAATATTATGTTTTGAACTAACAATTTTCACACCTGAGCCCATTAGCAGTGGTACAGTCTTACTAAAGAGTGATCTCAAGTGGGTTGCTGGTAGTATTTATGCCCAGTGAGAGACTAAAGCTAGTTCCCATCCCGCTTTTAGTCTTGAATTCACAAATTTAAAAAAAAAAAAAAAAACAAGCAAAAAAACCTATACAAAATGGAATCTTAAAGATGGAATCTTGTTTAGTGCATTACACTGGATCTCCCTATTGCCTAACGTGTAATGTTAGCATGAAAAACAGGAAAGGACACAAAGCAAGACCAACTAGTTCAATCTCATCGTTCAGTATGAAATATGATACTGAAACTAAAATGTACCTGATACAATCTTGCAGCTCATGGTGATGGGCTGGAAGGATTTTCCTGGAGATTCTGCGGGGCTCGGGATCTGACCCTGAGGTACTATTTTGCAACTAGCTGCAATTGGCTGAAAAGCTGAATTTCCATGAGAGCCAAAGGTTACTTTCTGTGTTGCCAATTTGGTGGGAGTCCGTTCTATTGAAGATGGCAGGGAATAAAAAGTGGTATGTCTTTCAGTTTCAGCATTCACAGGGAATCCTGATTAAAATATGGAAAAGAGAAATGTTTCTCAGGCTGACTCATCAAATTCCTTGTTGCGTTTCTCTACACAGACAAAAATTAAGATACGACAAACATGTCCACAAATATAAAGCACGAGAAAGTGGGGGTTTGGTTATGATTTTTTGCATTTTCATTTGTTATTTTGCTGGATACATCCTGAACAAAAAATTAAGACCCAGACTAACCATATACTGTTTTACCCAATATGCAGTCATGCACATTCACTTCTGGCATGTTTTTCATAAGTCACATTGACTTACCTAAAACTACTAAGTTTTAAGTGTCCATAAGACAGATAGATCAATGTAGCTGAGGGGAAGTTTCCCCTGAAGAAAATCCCTGTCCATGCATATTTACCTAGGGGTAAGAGGGCTGACTACCACCCTCTAATATTGGCCCCTAGTCTACTCTGGTGTGGCAGAAGCTGTATTACTGAGGAGCTCAGTTGCTCATAAATAATGGGCCACTAACGGAGAAGCCAGTGTAGAGGCCCCAGAGGCTGAAAAGTAGGTTTCCTCTTTTCAATTTGTTTTATGGGCTGTCCATCCAGATGTACTCAGTGTCTTTGCTCAAGTCTGAAAAATGCTAGTGTATTGATAGTTCAGAGGCCTGCATTTTCCTTTTTTGGTGTGAGACCATCAAAAGCACTCACTGAAACCTTGAACCTTCTCCCCTTCACCTTCCCCACCCTGCTAACTCAGAACCACTGCCACAGCACACTGCAGGAGTAGATGACATGGGTGGAAAGGACGGCTGTGTCACAAACATAAGCACTCCCACAACTGGAAGAGCTGCATCAGGAGATTGTACCAGAGATGTCAGGGTAAGCGAGACCTCAGAGCTACAGTCACCAGAGCCAAGGCAACACTCCATGTTCTAGCATTTGTGCGGCATAAATTGCTCCCTCTCACTACACGCTTGCAGATGCTAAACAGGAAAGCAAAGAATCTCTCGCTCTTTTCATCCGAGCCAATAAAAATAATTGTCCTACAAGACCAGATACAGCAACACCCATGAAAAAGTAAAATGGCAGAAGGGTCGGCCTTTGTTTTCCTATGCAATTTGAAGACCAGACTGCTGCGCTCAGATGGCCTCAGAATGGTTTGTTGTCCCCAATTCAAATTATTTTAAAATCTCAATTGTTGGAACATTGCAAAGGGCACACATGACAATTAAAGGAAGACGCTAAAAAGAATGGAGGCTCAGGTGATCTTCAGTGGGATTCCACCTGTCCCTAAAGGAAGACAGCGAAGACGAGACAAGATTATGATGATCAACAGATGGCTCAGGCAGTGGTGCTATAAGGAGGGTTTTGGGATATTCAAACACTGGGAGGCATTCAGGGACACAGGACTGTCCTCATGGGATGGACTCCACCTGAGTAGGGAGGTAGACAGACTTCTGGGATGGAGGCTGGCACAACTGATTAAAAGAGCTTTACACTAGGAATTTGGGGGAGACTGTTGGGAAATGCTCATCTAATCTTCAGGTCTGATTCTAAAACCCGAGTGGGAGGAAAATCAAGTAAAAGAGGATACAGCAATGGAGAAAGGAATAACGGTGGGCAGGAGAACGGATAAGAAGAAAAGACAATGTCAATATCACTGACAGTAAGTCAGGTAGGCAATACTCGCAGTAAAATGACTACGTCTAAGCAAGCAAAGAATATGGGAGAAGCCACACAGGAACAACTAAGATGTCTGTACACCAATGCAAAGAGCCTGGGTAACAAAATGGAGGAACTAAAACTACTGGTGCAGGAAGTGAAACTAGGTATTACAGGGATAAGAAAAACATGATGGAATAGTATTCATGACTGGAGTACAGATATTGAAAGGTATGTGCTGATCAGGAAAGACACTGTATGTTAATGACAGGGTAGAGTGTAAAGAAATTAGAAGTGATGGAATGGATAAAACTGAATATGGGTCAAAATCAGTGTGGGGAAGAAAGGCAACAGAGGCTCCACTCCACCAAGACAGTGCTCAGGGTCTGCCACAGACTCCCAGGATCTGACGTGGATATGGACAGAGACCTTTTAAATATTTTTAATGAAGTAAATACTAGTGGAATTGTGTGATCATGGGAGACTTTAATTTCCCAGATATAGAGTGGAGGACAAGCACTACTAATAATGGTAGGACTCAGATATTCCTGGATGTGATAGCCGACAGATTTCTTCACCAAATAGTCACTGAACCACCAAGAGGTGGTTTATTTTAGATTTAGTATTGGCAAGTAGCGAGGACCTCATAGAAGAGCTGTTGTAGAGGACATAAGCTGCCTAGTCCAGTTTAAACTAAATGGAAGGAAAAACAAAAATGGTCTGCAACTAATGTCCTTGGATTTCAAAAGGGCAAACTTAAAAAAATTAAGGGAATTAGTTAGGGGAAGTGGACTGGACTGAAGAACTCAAGGATCTGAATGTGGAGGTGGCTTGGAATTACTTTAAGTCTAAGGGCTGGTCTACAGTACAGCTGTAAGTCAACCTATGTTACACAAATTCAGTTATGTAAATAACTGTGTTGTGTTGACGAGAGACTCTCTCTTGC
Source organism: Macrochelys suwanniensis (assembly GCA_033296515.1). Classification (NCBI taxonomy): domain Eukaryota; kingdom Metazoa; phylum Chordata; order Testudines; family Chelydridae; genus Macrochelys; species Macrochelys suwanniensis. The sequence continues at coordinate 43,986,025 of CM065783.1, forward strand.
TGACTTCCCGGGAGCTGGAGTACAGGCGTTGACAGGAGAGCGCTCTGCCATTGACTTCACCGGACCCACTAAATTGACACTGCTGCGTCTATCGCAGCGAACACGGCTGATCTAGCTGTAAGTATAGACAAGGCCAAAGCTGCAAAAACTATCTGGAGCCTGCATCCCAAGCAAGAGGAAAAAATTCATAGGGAAGGGTTGAAGACCAAACTGGATGAACAAGCATCTCAAACAGGTTATTGGGAGAAAGCAGAAAGCTTTCCTTGCTGATCCATTACTTGTAGGCTCTCTCTTGGGGTATTTCTACACTGCAATTAAAAACCCACGGCTGGCCCATGCCAGCTGACAAGGGCATCCAGGGCTCAGGCTAAGGAGCTGTTTAATTGCAGTGCAGACGTTTGGGATTAGGCTGCAGCCTGAGCTCTGGGACCCCTGTGCAGTCATTCAGGCTCAGGGAGGGTCCCAGAACTCAGACTGCTGCCTGAGCCCAAACATCTGCACCTCAATTAAACAGTCAGCTGGGACAGACCAGCTGTAGGTGCCTAACTGCAGTGTAGACACACCCTTGGAGGTCAGAAAATGTAGGGAAAAAGTGAGAACTGCCAAAAGCCAAGCAGAGCTGGATCTTGCAAATGAAATTAAATACAACATAAAAGGTTCTTTAGCCATATAAATAAAAAGAAAACAAGGAAAGAAGAAGTGGGAGTGCTAAAACATGGAGGATGGGGTGGAGATTAAAAATAATTGAAGTACAGCCCAACACCTAAACAACTACTTTGCCTCAGTTTTACTCAGAGTAATGAAGAGCTTGGCGGCAGTGGCAGGGTGGCTAATGGGACCACGAATATAAAGGAACTGGCATATGAAATTACAAGCTCAATAGCATTGATTTTCAATGAATCTATAAACTCAGGAGTCATGCCCTATGACTAGAGAATTGCAAATATAGTACCTATATTTAAGAAAGGGAAAAAATGTGATCCAGGAAACTACAGGCCTGTTAGTTTGAACTCAATTGTATACATGGTGTTAGAACAAATTTTGAAAGGAAGTAGTTAAGGACAGAGGTAAATGGTAATTGGGATAAAATACACCATGATTTTACAAAAGGTAAATTGCATAGTATTCTTTCCCAGGCATCTGGCTGGTGGATCTTGCCCACATGCTCAGAGTCTAATATTTGGGGACAGGAAAGAATCCTCCCCCCCACCCAAGAGGAGACTGGCAGACATCGTGTGGTTCTTTTCCCTTCCTCTGCAGCATGGGGCACGGGTCACTTGCTGGTTTGAACTAGTATAAATGGTGGATTCTCTGTAACTCAAAGTCTTTAAATCAAGATTTGAGGACTTCAGTAACTCAGAGAGAGATTATGGGCCTATTACAGGAGTGGATGGGTGAGGTTCTCTGGCCTGCGATGGGCGGGAAGGTCAGACTAGATGATCATGATGGTCCCGTTCGGCCTTATAAGTCTGAATGTAGGGCAGGATCATGGTAGCTTTTGTTATATAACAGAAAATAACTCTGCTTTAATGGTGCAAAAAGTTGGTGTTTAAATAAGACTAAACCATGCTTACGTAAGAGTGTTTTGATTTAGGCTATTTGGACAATGAATGTTTCTGTAAGATACACAGAAGTAAAGATTGCTCAAATGTTCAAAGAAAAGGTGGCAGCTATTTTTGAAAGTGCTCGGGACACTTAAAAGATTATCCCAGAAGAACAGCCCCTGAAAGTGAGAATTATGTTCCTGCTCAAGCAGTAACAAAAGTCTAAGTCCTTAGTTTGGAATCCCCTATCAACAGTGATAGAATCATGACCGACACAGATGGTGCAGACAGCGTGGAGGGGTTTGGCAAAAACCACTCTATTTAAGCCTAGTGAAGGCATTTGCTTCAAAGGGGGAGGATCTTTTGGTTAAGGCTCAGACTGGAAGTCAAGAAATCAGTTATATTCCCAGCTCTGACACATTTCCTTGGACAACTTTCTTAACCGCTGTAAAATAAAGATGATAAACCCCTGACTCACAGAGGTGTAATGCGGCAAAATTAATGTTTGTGAAGTGATTCAACATCCTGGATAGAAGGCCCTAGATCAGTATTTCTCAAACTGTGAGTTACGCCCCCCAGATCGAGGAGAGGTGATGGTACGTTGGAGGGGGGTGGGGAAGAATTAAAAAAGGAAAGAAAGAAAGCACCACTGAAGCTTGACACATCTGCCCCTCCATAGACGGAGACAGGCGGACGTCCCAAACCTGGTGGCACTGAATCACCATGAGCTAGGTCACAACACCAATCAAATTCGGAGACAGAGGGACGGAGGGCCACATTTGATTGGCACTGTGACCTACCACATGGGGTCGCAATGCCACTTTGGTTTGGGATATGAGCCCCTCTGTCTCCATCTACGGAGAGGCGTATGTGCCTAACCTGGCTAGGATGCAACACCCAGACTGGAGAGCTGGGCCCAGCCCTGTGGGACAGGAGTTGCTGCTGTGCAGTGAGTGCAGGGTAGGCTTGTTCTCCACACCCCGCTTTCTTTCTGTACCCACTGAGGGGTTGTGTTAACAGAGGTGAGCCCCAAAGGGGATCATGGCATAAAAAAGTTTGGGAACCACTGAACTAAAGGATGGTACAGAGGTTAGGCACTAGCCAGGGAATTAGGAGTCCTGGTTTCAAGTCCCCTGTTCCACCACTGACTTTCTTGGGGACCTTGTGCAAAGTCCCTCTCTGTGCCCCAGCTCCCCATCTGTAAAATGGGGATAGCATCACTTCCTTATTTCACAGGGATGTTGTGAGGATAAAAGCCATTAAAGATGGGAGATGCTCAGATACTAAAAGAACAGGGGATATATAAATACTGCAGCCTTCCCACTTTCCTAACACCTTCATAGGCAGTCCTTTTCTGCAGCCAAAACAACTGCAGATACCAGACAATCCCAAAACTCATAAATGCACACTTATGCCTGAAATGTTCACACATTTAAACAGGTTGTGACGATCACCTGTCTAAGTTACCTGAAATGCACAGAGCATAACTGAAAGCACTATTCACCAAGTTGCCCTTTCCAAGTGTGTGTGCTGCATAAAGCTTTTTCTGTTCCTGAGTTTGGCAGAACGGCCTACTCAATGAACTCTTAATAAATAATACTTCTCAGAATTCAATTTCTGTCTCAAGCCTGTTGCTTCCTCAATACACTTGGCAGCCAGGTGCCAGTCAGATGATTTATGGTCTATTTCAACATATCTTGAAGTAGGGGTGTGGTAACTTGCAAACCAAAAAACCATTAAAAGTGACAGTCCCAGCATCAGTACTAGCCACATATTCTAAACAAAATTAGAATACACAAATACCAGTTTGCTTTACCTTTTTCCATAGAAGCATCTGGAATGGACTCAAGTAACTGTTTAATTGGCGAAGAAGCTTTCACTGGCGCGGATATACTTAGTGGTAATGGTAAAGACGTAGGGACATCAGAAAGGTCAGATTCAGAAGACTGGGAAAAGAGATAATCCTCGCCAAGAGAATGCCGATGTAGCTCAACATCCACTACCTTCCAGAAAGAGGAGAAAGGATTATGATAAGTTATGCACGTGAGTTACAACACCTTAATTTGGTCAAAGCCTGCAAGCAATCCGCACATGGAACTACCACTGATTTCAAAAGAGGCTGCATGGGAAAATGTCTTGCAGGATCAGGCCTACAACAAAACCTAGAAAAATACAATAATTTGTTATATTAAATACCCACAACAGAATAGCATACATCTACCTCTGCACAGAATTCTGAACAGTGAACATAGTTAGGCAAAGTTCCCACAAATTCAGGACCAGATACTGAAAAACTAATCCGCGTGATGTCCCATTACAGTCAGCGAGATTCTACATAGGTGCAGGGGTACATGCTTATCGGATCTCAATGCAGGATTAAGGGCTAACCTTGTACGCTTGGTTTGGAAATCCCTTGAAGCATATACTGCAGCATTTGTTTACTCTTCAAAAATGTTCCTCACTATCTTGAGAAAGCCCATATTAAAATCTACTTTGCTGAGATCATGCAACTCCACAGAAAATCTTTCAATTTAGTAAAATAGAGATAGTAGACTATGATTGAGGTTAAGTGATTTATCCCAAATCTAAAATAGAATCTTGTCTTTAATCCCACAGTCCTGAGCTCTAACCACTAGATTACATTGCCATCTACACTGCAGAAAACAGTCAACTAAGCACAACAGGAAGGAGTTTACCCAACTATGGCTAAAAGTGAACAAGTCATAAAATCATTGTGAATAGAGAGGATAGTTTATTTGCCGGCCACTGGCTTCACTATTCTCTATTTTGACTATTACCTCTAAATTCATTCCTTTCTTTAACTCATTTTTATATTTGTGTGCTAGATTTTCTGTGTGTTGTCTTCATGTTAAGCTCATTCAACTGATCTTCTAACACTATTACACATGCACATCTACACATATAAATAGTGTATGTGGAAAGTTTTATTCTCTTAAATATCTGAACGCATTTCTCTTGAAAATAACGAAGATGAAACATCAATGCCTTAAGGGAATGAACACTGCATCAAGCCAAGTCACTTTCCAGAATTGTTTTATCATTTCATGTTGTAATACAAATCTAATCTATTGTTACAAGAAAAGGTAGTTTGCAGGGTTGTTGTAGCTGTGTTGGTTCCAGGATATTAGAGAGACAAGGCGGGTGAGTGGATATCTTTTATTAGACCAACTTCCGTTGGTGAAAGAGACAAGCTTTTGAACTACACAGAACTCTTCTTCAGGCCTGGAAAAGGTGCTTGGAGTGTCACAACTAAATAAAAGGTGGAACAGAGTTTGTGGGTTCACTACAAGCATAATATTTTTTACTTCTTAGGCAGACATTTTAAAAGAGTTTCCATGCTTTTATTACGAAAGATTAAAGCTACGGTAAAATTTTACTTGGCTACAGTCACTACAATTCCAGTACTAAACTTCTTACTTTTCAAAGTGTTCTGGGATACATAGTCCATGAAAGATTTGATATAACAACTAGCAATTCCATTCTACAGCTCAGTAACTCACCGTTTCTGCACCAAGTGTCTGCAAGCCAGTATAGGTTCTGTCCAACTATGGAAAACAATTAGATAGTGAGTACATTGTAACATGTTAAATATTAATATTTTAGCTAAAGTTTACAACTAATCTTTTCTGAAATAGTAACACAGCAGCAAGTTCCTAACTAAAATAAATTGCGATTCCGCAGCAGAGCAGTGACGTATCACATTTACCAAAGCTAGAGATCACATTTTCTTTGGCAAGTAGCAACATTTGCACTTTGTAGAGAGCAGAAAAACCATGCTGCTGCTGGGAGGAGGGGAAGGTACGTACCAGCCATTCTATTTAAGTACCTTCAGATTGTGTATGATATCGATCCTCTTGTTCTGGCTGTCCTTAAAGTGAATCTGAACCCTCACCGGAAATTCTCCCCAGCCTCGTCTGGTTAAATGAAATGGAGGCTCTCTGGAAACAAGCAGAAATTCACATTACTGACACCAGCACTACAACTTCCACATTCATCTCTTCAAACAAAAGAATGCTTTCCCGATTGGCTGCTAATTATCCTCAATCTCACTCTCCACCAGAGAGAGAACATGCGGTCTATGTAGACAGCCACAGAGACATCTTCATTGTGCATGGGGGAAGGTAAAAGAAAATGATTCCAAAATGGTGAACACTGTGCCAGAAGAGAAAGGAGTAGAGTCAGTTCCTTAACAAATGGCTGCATGATGCCAGATGGTCAGTATCAGTGAAAGTCAGTACCATTTGACACTGTCGCAAGCTGAATTTCCAATGCAGAATTATCATTCTTTCCCTCCTACAATCTATCTAGTCATAAAAGACATTATTATAGTGTTGGTAGACAAGACCAAAGCAACGTCATTTTGAACACCACCTTCCCTGAATAATTCTGGATCCTTACTCTTGCCAGTGCAGGTTTGTCCTTTCTAGGAAGTATGCCCCAGATGAAAGGATGAATGTTAGAGAGATTATTATAAAAGAAGAAACTATAGGAATTTATATCAGCCTGGGATTTTATTTAAATTACATCAGTCCCTGAGGTTGGGACAGATAACCAGCCCTGCCCCCCATACGCCCCTTTCAATCCTGACTGCTCAGGAGCAATGCAGTCTCAAGGATACTGGCCATGTATGCAGATTTCCAGGTCATAAGTCAATGACGGGAATGAAGGTTGTTAATTTATTAGTAGGGAATGCAGGGAATGAACAGTGCATGCTATTCCCACAAACCTCATTTTCTCAGCACTCTCACTGAGGGAGTGTGAAAAAAGGGAAAATAGGTGTCAGATAGTTCTTTCTAAGGGAAGGTCTACAGGGTCGATTTATCGGGTTTAATAACGAGTAAGGTAGACGAGAACAGTAAGGTAAGTCGACGGGAGATTTTCTCCCATCGACTACCCGTGGTAACTCGACCTAAGGTACGTTGACTTATTCACATAGCTGGAGTTGAGTAGTGTAGGTCGACTTACCGCAATAGTGTAGACATAGCCCCAGAGATGGAGAGAAGGGATAGGGAGAGGAATCGATCCTATAAAAACTCTATCTACAATGGTTTCACACTGGTGTTTTAAAATGTGCTTGGATAAGTCCTGCAGAAGGACTGAAGCCAATGTACATAGGAGTTACTTTGCTCAGTCTCTGTGTGTTATGCTGATATCTTAGTGGCAGAAAGAAGAGTGGAAATCTACTGTGGGGGGAAAATACTGTAGTTTACTCTGTTGACCTCAGTGGGGCAATATTTTTCAACAATGGTTTTGGGGAGGGAATGTTGACACTGCTACATTTGGCACTGTTTCTCTCTAGTGTCAACACAGCCATGCTGTTATTGTAGTCATTCCTCAAAGCATGAGGTTAAACCCAAGATTATGAGTTGGCCACAGGAGAGAGCAGGAGAAAGGCATTTGAGGAAAAAGCTCCTTACCAAAACACACAAGTATCTTTAAACAAATGGGAATTCTAAAAACTCTGGCAAAGAAAATGAACTTTTCACATTGGACTGGGTGGGAGAGAACGTCTGTTTAGTCTGGCGTGCAGCCAAACTTACAATGCAAGTGATGTAATGAAAATAACAGATACACAAGTCCATACTGCTGATATGAAATACAGCATTTCAAGTTTCTCTCCAGTAGGAAAGGCTCTCTTTAATCTGTTAAAACAGCTTGGTATGTGTTTTGCAAGACTGCGGCATAACAACTAGCAAGTGCTGACAAACACCTGAAGAATTAGCTACAGTTAAGCCAAGTTAAAAGTTAAGCTAAAATACCAACAATGAAGCCATAAAAAGAAGGTGCTATCTTTCTGAGAATTTCAGTATTTCAATCCCGACAAGCTCAAAGACTCAAGTAATACTTGATTACCTGACTTCCACCAGGTCGTTAGGTTTGTAACTGGGATGAAGGAAGAACCAGACTTTCTTGACAAAATGATTTATGCTGGGTTCTCTCCGAGAGCCTCGTACATACACCATCCATTTATGGGTTGACTGATCGTTCTCCTCTCTCTTGTCAGGAGGAATATACCTGGCAGAAAAAGTAAAAATAAATACATAAATTTACATATACAAAAGATTTTGCTCCGCTCTTTTTGGATCAATTTGGCAAGAGTTTTAGGAACAGTAAAAGGCTAAATTTAGGCATATACTACTGGGCATATTTGGAGCATCTTAACTGCATTGTCCAACATTTCATCAAACCCTTCAAACCCCCTTATCCAGGAATAAATCTGAATGGCTCTTGCGTACCTTTATACTCTTTGCTTTAACTGCACTCCTTGGTATCTCAATATATACATGCTACCCTTTGTGTGAAATAGCTCTTTGTAAATTTCCACGATCTAATTCTTATTTCCTAATTAGGGGGTTTAATTTTAACCCCTCATGAGTGAGAGAAATTTACCTATCAAATCCTCTTCATACAGTTTTGGAGATGTAAATAACCTTGACGAATCTTTTTCAAATACCAGATTGATGAGTCAAGCATAATATATACATAAATATTAACTTATAATAAACTACAGGGCTTGACCCACAAAGTCAAGATCTGGATCCAGATTTCTCAGTGTTTACGGGTGTTTTTAGGACCCATCTCTAGTGGTAAGAAAAACAACATCCAACATTCACCACCAATTTGATACTTTCTACTCTGGGAAAAAAACCCTGACATGAGTAGTGATGGAGCCTGGGCTGGGGGCCAGAAGTAAAGCTGTTCAAAGCTTTCCAAAATGAAAACATTTTTTTCATCAAAACTCAGCCTTCAACTGTGAGAAAACATTAATTTTTTTTTTAAATTTACCATTTTTTGAAAAATTTCTCCAGAAACTGGACCAAAAAAAAAAAAAAAAAGACTTTTGGTGATTCTGCTAAATGAGGTATATTCTCTCCCCTTCCCCATTTTGAGACTGGTTTCATCCTTTTTATATTGTCAGTTTTTGATTGGTCATCTTAGTCACATGGGGGGATTTGCTAATCCAGAATAATCCCATTTTTGAAAATCTCTGATTCTGGAAAAAAAATATTTAAAAATTTCTGGAAAATGAAGTGGCTTTGCAAGAGTTTTGACAGAAATGCTGCTCAGTCTGACACAAAAAACATGAAATGACATTTCCTTAATTTGTCTTCACCTAAATTCAATGACATTACCAAAAATTACCATACAGCACTATGGTACTAACTAAGCCTGCATCTTTTACCATGGTGGGAATCACGTAGTAGTAGCTCAGTGCTACTGTCTTAGTCCAGCTCTGACTATCCTGGCTTCATTGAACCACATCCCATCAAATACTAACTCCTACCTTCCCCAAAGCAGGGTTTTGATCCTGCAACTGGAGCCCTGTGGGGTCTCAGGGACTTCCCAGGCCTAGTGCTGCAGGTGGTGGGGCTGGAAGAACTGAAGGGGTCAAAATAATTTCTAAAAAAACCTTAGTTTTGAAGCTAGTGCAGAATCAAACTGTACAGCTGTTATTATGACGAGCACTACCCTGTTGCTCACACCCCACAGCCAATAAGGAGGGACTGGACTAGGAGTGCTGGTATAGTTATCGTTTGGAGTGTGCCTCGATTTTAGCTACTTCCTAACTTTAATCCACAATTCAACCTGATGGCTAACAACTAAGACAATTAGTAAGACATTAGATACTAACTTTGAGACGTTGCCGACCACAATTGTTTTCTTCACATAGAGCCGTGAAGTCTCATCATTTAACAGACCGGCCTTTCGCTGGCCTGTTTTGTGAGAGCTTGTAACACCAGAAGTGTCCTGAGGGGCAAAAAAAAAAAAAAAATCAACTTTGCAAACAGACTTCTTTGGTACTAGAAAGTAAGCTGCTGTTTAAAAGAAACCCACAAAATTAAAACGAGAGATCAATGAAAAAAACATTCTAAACAGACACACAAATTGCTAACTGCCCATTTTCACGTAATTTATGTATACAGCAAATAAACTCTATATGGCAAAGGTGGGGTTCAATCAGTTGACATATACAACTGGTCTGGGCCAATATTTTACAATAGCAATTAATTAATTTGGATGACCACCCCAAGACACCTTAAAGATACCTGATTTTCAGAAAGTGCTGAGCACTAGTGTCTGAAAATCAAGCCTCTTTCAGGAGTCTCAACTTGGGCATCCAAAAATCACTAGCTGTTTTTTTTAAATCTTAGCCCTGATCTCTAGAACCAAATTCTGCCCCCAGGGCCTCTACAATTACTTCAATGGAAGTGCCAGATGTTTGGTGGAAGAATTTGGCCCCACCCCAGTTAGAATGACGGTCAATAACAACAGAGCACCAACATCCAGATAAAGCCAGTGAATACGCAGCAATCCTGAGCTTGTAGCAATCACTTATTAACTGAAGGACAAATCTACATGAGAACGTAAGATTGTAATCAGGTCCAGGACCAGTACGTGCATCATTGTCATTTGCAAGGGAATTGGGGAAACTCGGGGCTTTGGGCCAGGGTTGGGAGCTCGGGCATAGGTGTAGTTTGACTTTTATTTTGGGTGGGCACAGGCCAGCAGGGATCAAGCCAGCTCCGCATGGCAGGGTACATGGAGGGAGCACCACTTCCACTCTGACTCACCTCAGCAGGCCACCTACCAGTCTGGGTTTGGGGGGCGAGGGTGGGGGAGGAGCACAACCAAAAGATAACTCAAAGGTGGGGGACTCAGCTCAAAAAGTTTGAAAACAGCTCAGGGTGCAGGGAGAGGATACCTAAGGGCTGTGTGCAGGCATGGGGGTAGCTCAGGGTGCAGGGAGGGGAGTAGCAGAGGCTGTGTGCAGGCAGGGGGCTAGTTCAGAGTGCAGGGAAGGGAGTAGCTAGGGGCTGTGTGTGGGCAGGGGAGTAGCTCAGGGTGCAGGGAGAGGCATAGCTAGGGGCTGTGTGGGGGCACAGGGGGAGCTCAGAGTGCAGGGAGAGGATACCTAAGGGCTGTGTGCAGGCATGGGGGTAGCTCAGGGTGCAGGAAAGAGGGTAGCTAGGGACTGCGGGCAGGGGGGGTAGCTCAGGGTGCAGGGAAGAGGGTAGCTAGGGACTGTGGGCAGGGGGGTAGCTCAGAGCGCAGGGAGGGGCGTAGTTAGGGGCTATGTGCCAGGAGGGCTCTCCTGTGGTCCCTGCTCCCTCTGCCAGCCATAGGTCTTCCACCCCTGTGACTCTTACCAGCTGTGTGAGCAAAGGGGGCTGGGAGCTGAGGAACAGCTTCAACTCCCTGCACCAGCAGGAGACAAGGGAATGTCACAGCTGCCTGTTGCATGGCACCCAGCCAGAGCAGCAGCTGTCCCACACTGCCCGGCTCCGGCTTCCCGCCTCTGATCTGGCCATAGGGCAGAGAGAGGAGGTGGAGGGTGGATGTGTGTGGAGCTGCCCTGGGACTGCCCTGCTCCTGCAGTGTAGTTTTTTGTGGGGGAGGGGAACATCCCCATGCCTCCCAACTCTGCCCATGGGCTCAGAGCTTCTGCTCTGTGAGGAGCACCGAGGCTCCAGCCCTGCTGCTCCTGGCTTCAGCCTCCCCTCCCCACGGGGGCCGGGGGGGGGGGGGGGGGGGGTGTTCCAGAGATTAGGGCATCAACTCCGAGAGTCCTGGCTTCAGCCCTGAGGGAGGGGCTGGGGCTTGGACTCTGGGTTTTAGCCACAGGACCCCCCGGCCCCCCTGAGTGGGTTCACGGGGCCCCCTGTTGAGAACCACTGCGGTAGGGTCTTCAGTAATCTGACAATCCACAGGTCTGCAATAAAAATGGATTCTGTGCTGAGTTTACTGGAGAACAGACCAGTGAGACCCTGTCATGGAAAGTAAGGGGCTTACTGCAAGCTAATTGGGGGGCACTCAGTCACCATCTGGCAGTCAGTAACTCTCCAAAAGAGGGCTGTGGCCCTGATACTTGACTGGTGGTGCTGGTCTGCCTCCTTGCTTGCTCAGGATACTACTCCATTCCACTGGGCATTATTCAACTTCGTGTGCGATACAGAATCGGTGATCTCCATCACTGTTGCTGCTACTCGCCAAACTGTAGAATTCAATGATCTTCAATGGATCAACCCATCAGAGATATGGATTAATGAGGTTCTGCTAGAATAGTAACTACATGGCTCTGATTTTTTTCCTGCTGGAAATAGAGAGACTCTTTACAGGACTCTTCTGGCAGATCTGGATCATTTCTATTAGTCTGTATGTTATTAAACAATCATGCTCTGGTTTAGATTGTTAGATTTACACAATGCTGTGTAATGGTTAGGGCCAGGGAGGGGTGGGGAATACCAGGAATCAAGACTCTTAAATTTCTTTGCCAGCTATGCAACCAATTCATTGTGAGACCCTGAGAAAGTCTGAGAACTCCCTTCTGTAAAATGGGTGCAGTAATAAGTACTGCCTGCCTTGCAGGTACGGTGTAAGTCTTAGTTCTTATTTGAAAAAGGGCTGCGAGATCCTCAGGTGAACAGATGCTATTGATTCTTCATAAGCTTAAGTCTGGGAATTTATAAGAGTTGAATACTTTCCTGGGAACAGTGGGGAAAAAAAAAAAACAGATCCCACCCTGCTGGCAGCATTCTGGCTACAGCCAGAAAGGAAATGGATGCCAAGTTAGGCTAATTATGATTTCCCAGAGGAGCAGCTGGATACAGATGAGAAGATTCCCCTTTCTCCTGTGTAGGGTTAACAACTGGGGCTGCTTACGAGGAATCTGTTTCTCCCGAGGGGAAGAGACCGTTTGCTACTGTTCAGAGAAGAGTTAATTTGTTAACTTACAACCCCCAGGAGCAAGGGAATTAGTTTCTATTCTTCTGAAGGAAGTAAGCTGACAACTGACCATATTGAAAACAGGGGAACAGTTGGTGCTTGTTATAGGAAAGGGAGCTTTTTTCCCCTTCCCTCTCTTTCTGAGGGAAGGAGATGGTTTTTGCTTTAACTCCTTCAGGATGATTTAATCAATGAAGACCTCCTGCCAGTTAGTATCACATTATCTGAAGGGGTGCTGAGCAGACCAAACCTGAGATACAGTAGATGAAGTCTTCAGAACTGCTGTAAGTGATGCAAATCGATAGCAACTAGCAGCCAGGCAGCTGCACCACTGACAGACACATCCAAAACAATGAGCGTCCCAGCAACGTGCCAGCAGAAAGCCACCGTCTGCCAAGACAACTTGGATGCTCACGTGGATACAACACTGCTGGGAGCCACAAACTTCCCCATCCCTCTCAGGGCTTGTGTTCACTACACAGTTAACGCAAGTGTTGCCACTAACTTGAGTTCCATTCACAAGCAAAGTTCCTAGCTCGAGTGTGGTGGTGCTTTTAAATCAAATTGGCTGACTCCTGTCCCTGCACCCTGAGCTACCACCTGCCTGCACACAGCCACTAGCTATCCCCTCCCTACTCCCTGAGCTGTCCCTGTGCCTGCACACAGCCCTTAGGTATCCTCTCCCTGCACCCTGAGCTGTTTTCAAACTTTTTGAGCTGAGCCCCCCACCTTTGAGTTATAAATTTTGGTTGCAGCCCCACCCCCAACCCATACTGATAGGTGGCCTGCTGAGGTGAGTCAGAGTGGAGGTAGTACTCCCTCCACCTACCCTCCCATGCGGAGCTGGCTCGATCCCCATTGGTCCGTGCCCACCCAAAATAAAAGTCAAACTAGACCTATGCCCAAGCTCCCCGCACCCCAGCCCAGAGCCCCAAGTCCCCTGTTCCCCGCTGGGCCCTGGAGTTTTTATAGCATGTTGTGGGGGGCCTCAGAAAGAAAAAGGTTGAGAACCCCTGGCTTACAGGACATGTGCTAACTGGATCTGTAGCCTAACTCAGTGGTTCTCAACGTTTCCAGACTACTGTACCCCTTCAGGGAGGCTGATTTGTCTTGCATACCCCAAGTTTCACCTCAATTATAAACTACTTGCTTATAAAAATCAGACAAATATATAAAAACGTCACAGCACACTATTACGGAAAAATTGCTGACTTTCCCGTTTTTACCATAATTATAATTTTACCATAGTTATAAAATAAATTGATTTGGAATATGAATATTGTACTTACATTTCAGTGTGATACTTGAGCCTGTTTTTCACTTGTGAGCCTTGTCTGAAGCCTGAACCCAGGCAGCGGGGCTGAAGCATGCAACTTAGCTTCATGAGGCCCCCTCTGGTGTGCAACCCTGGACAACTGCCCTGCTTGCCACTCCCTAATGGCGGCCCTGCACTAGTGACCTCCCTTAAACCCATCCTTCGATCCCTGTGGGGGCTGTAACCCCCAGGTTGAGAAACACTATCTAGATGAGTTGAGTACCCCCTGGAAGATCTCTGAGTACTCCCAGGAGCACACAGACCAGTGGTTCTCAACCAGGGTACAACTTATTAGCTGCCAGCCTGATCACTTTGTGCAGGTCAAGCGTTATTTCACAGCAAGGCCGCTCTCACTGGAACTAGGCTAACTTGAGAGGAGTTAACTTGAGTTAATTCTGCAGTGAAGACCTATCCTCACTGAGTCTGCACGATCAGCTAAAGGCAACAGAACAAGTTGCTGGTGGGGTGTGGGAGGACCCCCAGGATATGTCTACACCATGATAAAAAACCTTCCATACCGAGTCTCAGAGCTCGGGTCAGCTGACACAGGCTCACAGAGCTTGAGCTGCAGGGCTATAAAATTGCAGTATAGACATTCGGGGAGAAGCCTGGGCTCCAGCCCAAGCAGCTACACTGCAAGTTTATAGCCCTGCAGCCTGCCAACCTGAGTCAGCTGACCCAAGCCAGCCACGGAATTTTATTGCAATGTAGGCGATATTCCCAGAGAGCAGGGTTGAGAAACGTATACTCTTCACCCTGATCCCCTGCCGACACTGGCCCAGGCGCCCAGCCCCCCAGGCAGTTGGGAAGGAATTTCTGGGACCACACACACCTTCTGTCCTTCCGCCCACCCCTGTTTCACAGCTTTACGTTACCCGTCCAGTATTTCTGCTTGGTCTCTGATCCAGGTTGTTTGCCAATCGCTCTTCCATGTCCAGATTGCCATTGTCTTTCTCCAGGAGGAAGTCATTGTGCTGAGATAATGAGTCACTTTCTGAATGGTTAGCAGATGGTGTTTCTGATCCATGATTAGCAGGAGATGAGGATCTGGATGGCGATTCCAAGAACTTCTTGATTGAAGGATGATTAAAAACCATAGAGTCACATGTCTTGGCTCCCTGCAATAATAAAGTCCAGGCAGATCCATTATTTTTTCCAGCTCAAATAAAACTGGGGCTAGGCCAGAAAATGAAGAGCAGAGTGTCAGCATATAGAAACAAAGAACCAGTATTTAATCATAGGTAAAGCATGCACCACAGAGATTGAAAAACGGACGACTGCTCAAGGAAATATGGCCAAAAAAACCTACTTCAATACTACAGAGGCCTTGGCACAAAAAAATAAAAAAAAAAAAATCCAAAAAAACCCCCAACTATATGGTCCCCGAACGTACCCAGACTACTTTGCAGGATGAGATTAAACCAGACTGGCTTCTTTAGGCTTGCAGGCATGTACTTTCTCATAACACAGGTGGTAACGTCACACCATGTATGCTGCTCGATTCTTGTGGTCAGGCAGGGTATTTAAATGCATTAGACTCTTATTCTTCATACAACTGGCATTCTGCAAACGACTAAGAGACAAGCTGCATGCATCAGTGCCCTGCCTGCTCACGGAAGGTAACCAGAGGGTCAAGAGTCACATGCTTGCTCATACCTGCAAACCAAACCAGGCATACTAGATCTCATCTTAGACCTACCTTCCTTAACAGAGTCCCTTTATAGGTGACCTGCAAAGGACAACAACGGGTTAATGCGCCTCGTTTGGCTTTTTTATTATGTATAAAGGCAGCCTAGGAGGTTTTTTCCTGCTTGCACTGACCCTTAAGCATATAAATCTGCCTCATCAAGGAGGTCTCCTTGGAAGAGAGAGAACACTGGAGGTAGGGGAGGGATTAATCATTTATCCAAGGTCACACTTTGGGAGATGGGATTTTCAATAGTGCTTAAGGGCACTGAGGAGCACTTCAGTGTTTTCAAAAAATCCCATGGCTAATAAAGCTCTTTACCCCCAACTGTTTGTTAGGCAATTGCATTAAATAGAATCACAGAAGATCAGGGTTGGAAGAGACCTCAGGAGGTCATCTAGTCAAACCCCCTGCTCAAAGCAGGATCAACTCCAACTAAATCATCCCAGCCAGGACTTTGTTTAAAAACCTCTAAGGATGAAGATTCCACCACCTCCCTAAGTAACCCATTCCAGTGCTTCACAACCCTCCTAGTGAAATAGAGTTTCCTAATATCCAACCTAGACCTCCCACATTGCAATTTGAGACCATTACTCCTTCTTCTGTCACCTGCCACCACTGAGAACAGCCGAGCTCCATCTTCTTTGGAACCCTCTTTCAGGTACTGTAGTTGAAGGCTGCTATCAAATCCCCCCTCACTCTTCTCTTCTGCAGACTAAACAAGCCCAGTTCCCTCAGCCTCTCCTCCTAAGTCATGTGCCCCAACCCCCTAATCATTTTCGTTGCCTTCCGCTGGACTCTCTCCAATTTGTCCACATCCTTTCTGCAGTGGGGGGCCCAAAGCTGGATGCAATACGCCAGATGTGGCCTCACCAGTGCCGAACAGAGGGGATACTTGCTAATACTCACTAATTAAAATAAACTTTTTAGACAGTCTGGCCATGTCTACACTAGCGAGTTTACAGCGACACAGCTATACCGATGAAGCTGTGCCGCTGTAAGAGCATTCGTGTAGCCGGATGGGAGATAGCTCCCCCGTCGACATAATTAAACCACCCACAAAGAGCAGCAGTAGCTATGTCAGCAGGAGTGATGACTCCTGCCAGCAGAGGGCTGTCCACACCAGCGCTTCTGTTGGTGTAACTTACGTCACTCAAAAGGGTATTTTTCCACACCCCCTGAGCAACATAAATTACACTGACAAAAGTGCTAATGTAGACATAGCCTCTGACTGCCAATCTCTTCCCCTCCTGAATCCTGAGCTTTGATTTCCTTGGTATTTGCAATGTAATAATCCTACTAATTCTCCAGTTACCCATAAAATATTCCATGAAAAACCTTTCGGGCCTTCTCTGTGCATCAAAGGAGCAAATAACCAAATACCCATTCTGTTTGCTCTCCTCTAAGCAAAAAGATTGCTCACTAATTTTCAGGAAAAAAGTTATTTATAACTGAAATCATATTTTATTATAAACCTCAAAACCCATCTGTACTGCAGTAAGTTCATATGGTCAGAAAAGCTGGGTTTTATTTTTAAATTACATCAGATCAAGAATGTTGTAAACACAACTTGCTGGAAGTTCATAGGTATTTAAAAAGTGAACACAATGAATTAAACTACAATACACTGACACACTTTACTAGACAGGAAAGCAAAACTATGGTAGCTGCCAATAAAATCAAACTGGTATTAACCCTTACTTAAAAACATTGCATGGACGGCAAAATATCTATCAGCCTTGTAAAATGAAAGGAGCTTTGGTCTAGCCAACATGCAAGTTAGACCCCTTGAGTGAAACTCGAATTCAATCAGAAATGCACCTGAACTTCAGCACCCAGCACAAACTCAAACTGTAGAAAAAAAACAGGGGCAATAGCTTTTGTGAAGATTTCTTAAGAATAAAAGCAACTTTTGAAGTGAACATAATATTTGTGAAGCACATCAGACTCTCAGATAAATTGGGGAAACAAACTCTCCACCTGATAGAATAGATACAGAAAGCAGGAGGGGGCAGTACAAACCCCTTGCTAATGTGCCTTTCCATGATACTAGAGGGAGCACTTGAAGATCAGAAGTAGCTCAGTCATCCAGAATAGTCAACACAGAAATCCAGAAAAAAACATTCCTCCCATCACCATGAAATTCTCTGTCCATATCAGTTCACCAACATGTGTTTGACGAGACAAAAAGCAAGTTAGATTTTAAAAATAAAACTTTAAAAAGTCTCTTGGAAATGCTAATAGAATATTAGTGTAACAACAGCAACCCCTGCTGAGTAGAACCATGCATCTGAGTATTCTTTAGGCCAATAAGGCAAACCCATGGTTTCCATCCACATGCCTGAAGTTTGACACAGCAGTTCCATCATTTATTGGAACTCAGATAAAACATTAAATTGCTAATATTTGGATTGAGGGTAAAGGTGAACTGCAAGTCAAAAACAAAACTTGAGTTAAACCCAGGCACATGTCCTGACACTCCAACTTGCTAGACCATAGGGGCACACAGCATGGAAGTAAATTTTAACTAGCTGTTTCTAAATTCATTTTCTCCCATCTATTACATCTCCTTGGTACTCCCTGGTTCACTGCAGGTATTATTCTGTGAAGTCATAAATACAGTGGGCTCCATGTGTGAAAGGAAGGATGGTATTGAAGTTAAGGCACTGACTGGGACTCAGAAGATCTGGGTTTCTGTTCCCAAATCTGCCAGATTCCCAGTGTGACCTTGGATAAATGATTAATCCCTCTTCTACCTCAGTTCTAATCTGTAAAAATTGGATAATATTGCCCTACTCTAAAAAGTGTTGCACAGATAAATTCATTAATAGTTGCAAAGTCCTGTGTACTAATACAGTGGTGATGAGCACTGTAGAAAAGACACTAAATTTCAGAAAATAAAACAGAGAGAGTGATGGTTTTTCAGAGAGAGGAGGCAACAGTGTTTCTGGGATAAAATAGTTTAACGGCGCAGTTAAAATCTGTCTGTGCTCAATGACCCTGCAGCCTATTTTGTGACAGCACAAATTGTGTGCAATTCAGTTCCCGGGTTTGTTTTGCAGTTCAGCTTTCAAGCATTTACGATTGTACCACAAAAGCAAAACAGGAAAGCTACACAGCGGCTAAACTATGCAGTCTAACTTTGCAAATATTCTCCAGTCTTATTGTTCCAAAAATAAATTTTTACCTCTCCAACTTTAAGGAGACCAGCAGAAGCATAATAGTTTGCCACAATGCAGGCACGAAGCTTATCCATCATCCTTCTTGCCTCAAGCAGGCGCTGTAAAAAGAAGAGAAACTGTGTTATAAAGTACTGCAATTGCAGCACTTTTCAATACTTCCTGATCCTCTAACTTATCTCCTTTTACGAGAGAGACCTTTATACCTGATCTATGACTTCAATCTCATGTTCCTTATTCTTCATTTCAACAGCAAACTGCTCTTTAATAATTGTCTCAATCTTCTGTACAGCAGCATCTCGAGCTGTTCAAAAAAGCACATTAAAATAAAAGGGACGTTTTCGGAGACAAGGATTTATAGTTCAATCCTAAAGGTTCTACGTGAAAGGAAATGTTAAAGAAGGAAAAATAAAGGTTATGGTAATTGAGCACAACATAATCAAAGGGATCTCTAGCACTGAGTGCCAATTTGTTTTTATGTCTGGTCTGCACCAGAACATAATTTCTCTTAAAATACATATATAAGTTGGGTTTTACATGGATTTTTTTTTCCTTGTAAGCACTGAGGTGGGAGACCAGTCACGAGACATTGTTTACTATTAGATCTGAAAAGTAGTAAATATTAAAAGAGGAAAAAAATGCCACACACACTGCAACTTAGCCATTAGAACACAACACACATATGCATCAATATGCAAACACAGAGGATGAGGGGACAGAACCACACACACCCACACACACCAAAAAGGAAGTCTATAGATGGGAAAGGGAAGGCTGTATCCTACTATGATATACAGCAAAGGTGCCCAACCTTCGACGCATCAGAACATTTCATAAGGCCCATGGCCTGCTTCAACATAATATACTAACGGCTGATTCATTAGCATTTCTTGTCATGTTTATATCATTTTAGTTTACACAAGGAAGTATCCAAAAAAGCAATAAAGAATGGGTTTAATAAAAAAAAAAAAAAAAGTCATGTTTCATATAAGCACAAGCCTGTAAATAACAACTCTCTGAGTTCACAGCTCAGCTGTAGACTAACCAGACCAAACAAACATACTTCTTTAGTGATTGTTGCTATAAACATTCAGGAAGACACCTCTGGACATGCACAGATTAGCTGCAGTCTGCCCCAAATGCAATACTTTTGATTGGCAGGTAAAAGCAGATGATGCACGAAAATGCCTCCAACAAACAAACAAACAAAAAGGAAAGTAAACATTGTATGTCATGTTTTTCAAGGTAAGCGGACTGACCGATCAATTCTTTTTTGTCCTCATCAAGGCAAATCATTATGTCTCATTTATAAATAAACAGTTGCAGTGTAGAAGGAATATAACATCAAGAGACACTATGACACAAAACACAGGGGAAAGTATGTTGCACAACGAACTGCAAAGATCATGTCTTTGAAAAAAGAGACTGGAAGTTTAAGCAAATGCTAAGAATACAAGAAGAAGAAAGTGCAGCAGCAGTGAAGGAGAGCTACCGTATTGTGTATTTACTGGGCACTAAATGTAAATCTTTTTCTGACAGGGAGTTCATAAAAAAGTGTATGAATGTGGTTATGGAGGAAATGTGTCCTGACAAAAGGAACGTTATTGAAGCAGCAAGTCTGTCTCGCCAGACTTTTACTTGAAGAATAGAAGATGTCGGTGAAGATTTAAAAGAACAGCTCTCTGAGAAAATCCAAAATGGTCAGATTTTTTCAATGGCTTTAGATAAAAGCAATGACATTACTGACGGTGCTAATTTTCATTCGTGAAATAGACAAGGCATTTCAAGTCACTGAGGAGTTTGTGGCGCTCCAGACACTTCATGGGGAAACTAGTGGTGAAGACTTGTTTTGGAGATTTGCCCATACTATATTAGGGAACTTGGTCTGTCTTGGAATCAACTTGCCGCAGTAACAAGGACAGCACTAAGAACATGGTAGGCCACAAGACTGGACTGATTGGGTTGGTGTATAAAGCTGGTGATTTGTGCAACACTAAAAGGCCAATGGCGTTGCATTGTATTATTCACCAATGTGCTCTGTGTGGAAAACTTCTAAACTTGGAAAATGTAATGACAACCATGGTGGCCACTGTAAACTCCATTAGATCACCTGAGTTGAATCACTGCTCATTTCAAACGTTCCTGAAGAAAACTGATTTAGAATACGAGGATGTGCTGTACTATAGTGAGGTACATTGGCTTAATCGTGGAAATGTGCTCAAACTTCTCTTCGCTTTGCGGAATGAAATCAGTATTTTCATGAATGAAAAGTCTAAAAATGTATCTCAACTCTCAGATCCAGTGTAGTTGTGGGATTTGGCAACTCTAACAGATTTAACAAGCCATTTGAATTACCTCAATTTGAAATTGAAAGGTAAAAAAAGGCTTGTTTCCCATTATACTCAAATGTGAAAGCCTTTCAAGTAAAACCAAAACTCTTGCGACAACACTGAGAGAGAGGAACACTATCTCTTTCCTTCCCGTGAAAAACTCAGTCAGGATGAAAACATTAGTGTTCTGGTTCCATGTGCCCGAATGGTAAAATTACTGGACCTCGTGGATGAGAATTTTGAAGCCAGATTTTCTGAATTCAAGTCACACACAAGCGATGTTTGACTGAAAATCCCTTTGTTGCTAATGTGGATAATATCCCTGCTTATCTGCAAATGGAACTGATTGAATTGCAATTTAATGGACATGTTTCACAAAGAAACTGGTGAAGTTTTACTCACTGTTGCACAATGATCAGTTAGAACAACAGTTCACTGTGATGCCAGAGAGACCCACTCAAACACCTTCATCTCTAGTATGGCATCAGATGCTCGGTATCACAGTAAGATACCCGCATGTCAAAGTAATTTAACTTGGATATAAAGGGCAGGGTAGTCTTTCATTAATGCAAGTCCCAGCATAGCATCATCTAATTTTTGCAAAGCCTCAAATACTAAGTTGCTCTCCTTGAAACTCAAAGTTAAGAGACTTCAGCCACAATGGTGATTGAGTATCAGAGGGGTAGCCGTGTTAGTCTGGATCTATACAAGCGACAGGAGCATAAGCTTTCGTGGGTGAATACCTACTTGGTCGGATGGTGATTGAGTCCATCAAGGAAATACGGTGCCCACAAATTGGGCTGTTGTGATCCACCTTATGCTGAAATAAATATGTTAGTCTCTAAGGTGCCACAAGTATTCCTTTTCTTTTTTCTGCAGTATGTTACAAATGGAATATGGCACTCTGGCCTGGCTGGAAAATTAAACTGCCTTTCCGGGAAAAGTAGCTGGGTTCAAGTTAATGGACTGTAGCTGAAAGTCCAGATCAATCTCTCCTCCTCCCACTCACCCGAACCGCAGATCAGAACTTTCAAGCTTTGTTTACATTCAAAGCTGCACTAGTTTAATGTAAATCTATTTAAAACCCGACTTAGTGAAACCAGTGCAAACACTCTTAAACTGACTTCAACTGACATGGATTGCTTACCAAATTACGCTAAAAATCGATATAAGTCAGGTTTAAATAGATTTAGGAGATTGTCCACACAGGGGTTTTCACCAGTTTAACCAGACCTGACAAGTACATTCAAACTAAAGCTCAGATGTGCCCAGTAGTGCACTTCCCCCCTAGTCACACCTCCACGACATTACTTATATAGCTGTCAACATCTTCCCCCTTCCCGGCAGCTCAGTTCTGTTGCTCTGCTCAAGCTCCTTAGCTTCCTCATATCCCAGAGACAATTCTGTTCCCTCTGCTCTACTTCCACTCACCACCTCTGATCCCCTGCCCTCCCACTAGCAGCTCAGAGCTGCTATGCCTGATGTCACTCAGCCCACTCCACGTCCTGTGACATTCACTTGCCCACAGAACACTTCAACTTGTCCAGAGCTGCCAGGCAACAGGACTGTTCCCAAATTGAGCATTTTCCATTGTGCTGAATGAAAACCCATTCACCCTGCTGCTTCTTCTCTACTCTCCACTGTATTCTTCCATCCATCCACCTTTCCTCTATCAATTTTACCTTCCCTGTCTGCCTCTTTCTCCCAAGTCTCTCTCCCCTACGCTGCTTCTCCAAGTTTCACTTCATCGGCTTCACCTGCCCAAAATTATGATCATTTGTCTCCCCTTCTGCAAGATTCAGACCTCTGAACATTGGCAACAGCTTTCTTTTCCCAGCTATGGTTTGCTACCCAATTACATCCGGTGAGCCTATGCATTGTCTGTCAGCACTGCCTTGTTTCTTTACTTAGGCCTGGTCTACACCTAAAACTTAGGTCAAACTAGCTACATCACTCAGTGTTGCGAAAAATATACATCCCTCAGAGATGTAGCGAAGCAGACATAAGGACCAGTACAGATAGCACTAGGTTGACAGAAGAATTCTCCCAGATTCTGTGCATTCATTATTTGCTTCCTTATCAGTAGTCACTGTAACTCTAATGTAATGCTAGTTCATATGCTCAGCTAATAGAGCTCAATGCCTGCAGTTTTCCATAGGAGACAGTATATGGAGAGTTTTATCTTCCATAAGATTCCACGACAGACAGTTCCTACCTGACTGTTCTGCTGCTCTGTGACGTTTATTTGGATGTGTGACTGAAATCTCCTCATAGTCTGGGTCCTTCTCCTCAATCACTCTCTTGATTCCAGACATGGTAGTTTGACTGCTTCGCTGAGAGGAGAAAAAAAGAATCCATATGTTATTACCCACACTGACAATCAAACTGACTTCAGGCCTCTAAAGCCACATGATTTAATAGGGGAAGTCTGCCCTCCAACTAGTAAGAGAGGAAAGGCTGTTTTGAATGGCTGTTTCCCTTATTGCTGCTAGTTGTGATTTATGAAACTGCTCAGCTGGTCCCAAAACTCTGCATCATTCCCATTCTGATTTTGTTATGCACTACTATACAATCCAAGAGTGCAGCTTCACCTCCAGATTTGTTTCTCTCTACAAATACAGGCAGTGATATCTTTTTACAGTAAATTTTATACTGAGATGGCAGGCCAGTGAGCGGACGTTATCTATCTTGCCACTGAACAGCTACAGCAATGCAAGATATCTCATCCCTCAACTGGAGGGAACATCTTTACAGGTGAGAGTGGAGCTCACTTTCCACGCCTTTTTTTCCTTGACCTCTTTGCCAAGACTGCTAACAAAGAAGCCAGTTGTCATGGACTTGCTATAGGGCATGTGCCCAGTCAGAAGTAATCTGAGACCACCAACTTTTCTCCCACAAGCTAGTGAGGGATGTTCGCTACCAATTGAAGTGAAGGCACCAAATCCTGTTTCTAATCCTCTGACTCATCAAATCCCTTATCACCGGAGTGTCTGTGCTGCTTCAGTGTTCAGAGAACACCACATTTGTCTGGATTAACTGATTAATACCCAATTCCAGTAAAGCTAGGATTCTCATCAGCATGTCAGTTGTCATCCCCTTTCTTTATCATCTAATTATTATACAGTAATTTGTTCAATGCAAATTGATTCATTCTTTGGTATGAACAAACTGGGTAAGTATAATTGTGAATCTGCTGAGGTGCAAATAAGCAACAAAGATAAAAAAAAGAGCAACACCAGTAGAAAAAGCTAGGAAAATTATACAGATATGAGGTAGGATGTGAATTTAAACCACTGTAGATATACCAGTATCACTCTCTGATTTGATGCTTTTATTCCAGAATGAGAGTGCCTTTTTCCAGTTTCTCTTACATTGCTTTGGATGGGGTTTAAAATAAGCCCCAAAAAGCCATTCTTATTCCAGAATAAGAGAGTTCACAAGGTGAGTTATACTTGTATAACTAGAAAAGTTTCCCATGAAGACAAGCCACTGGAGATCTGAAATTATGTAAGGATTTGCTTTAACATAAAATTCTGAATTTCTCATTTCAATAATCTACAGTAAAAAATGACATGACAGCATGTATGCTTGTGTCAACTGTAACTAGGTCTAAAATGAGTGCCCTTTCACAATCAGGTACAGTTGAGAAACATGGCTGAGCTTAGCTGCATACTTCTGCTGCATGCTGCAATAAACATTTTGCATGTGCTTTTATGTTTTACCTTTGAGAGATCAGGAATGTAAAGTCTGCTTTCCCCTGCCTTTGCTAGGGAACGTGTGGGAGGTGTCCAATGTGGATTTTAAACTCCCTGCCCTTTTTCAAGGAGTGGAGTGTTGAATCTCGAACAGATGTCCCCTTTGTTGCCGAAGTTAAACGGACATTAACAAAAGCCGTTTTAAACAGTCAGAATAAAAGTTACTGTCTTTCAATTACTCAGCTTTCAACTGTGATTTGTGTTACCACTAGTCTTCCAGGTGCCTTTAGAGTTTGCAGGGTAAACAAGACCTGAATTTGAAATGAGAAAGGAAAAACATTCTTAGGTGATCTTTATGTGGAGAGAAAGAGCGAGAGCCCCACGAGGTTACCCGTACCCCTGGATTTGGGGAGAACATGGCTGCTTGCAAACAGGGCAGGACCCTCCTCCGCCACTCACGTCGCCCGTTGAGGAGGCAAACGTGCCACCTTTGTGTCTCCTGGCTGCGGGGAGGCAGCAGCGCGCCCCGGGCACGGGGTGTCCATGGGCTGGCACATCCCCCCGGCTGCACGTAGCGCAAGCCCCTGCCCGTTCAGGGACCCGACCCGCGTCCCACCCAGCCGCAGGGGGAGCTAGCTCTGCCCTAGGCCGCAGCCCCCAGGCGAGCGGGGGGTGGGAGCCGGGGCGCCCCCTGGTGCAGGGCAGCGGCCCGGGGGCTATTGCCCCTGCAGAGCCTGCACGGGCGGGGAGGGCGCCGGGCAGGCCCCGCCGGCTGCCCCCGAGCCATGCGGCCGCCCCCGCATTGTCCCCTCGCCGTGCTACCCGAGCCCCGCGCCGCAGCCTCGCCGCCTACCGGGCTCCGCTGCTCGCCCCGCCCGGCCGCCGGCCCCGAGCGCTCAGCGCAGCCCCCGGCCGCCCAGTGCAGCAGCCGCCGCAGCGAGCGCCGCCATCGGCCCAGCGCCCTGCTCGGCTCCGGCTGCCCGTCATTGCGAGGGGCGGGAGCCGCGCAGGCGGACGGCGACGAAGGGGCGGGGCGGGCAGCCCGGCGGCCTCCAATGGGAGCTGAGCGTAGCGGAGCCGCTGCCTGCCCCAGCTCGCCTGTGGCTCAGGGCAGGTCGAGGCCGGCCCCAGGCTCCGGCTCTCCCGCGACCCGCTGGGGCCTGGGCCGCAGCCAGGTGTTCTCCGGCCGGCCGCTGCTCCTGGGTGACCTTCGGGCTGGCCAGCTGGAGACCCCCGGAAGGGGTCAGGAAAGGCCCCGTTGCCAGCGTAGAGTTTGGGCCCCGGTCTCTTTGTTAGGATTGGAAGGGCCCTGCAAGGGGGAATGCGGCTCTGCACAGCGCCTGGAAGGCAAAGCGCCCTTGTCACACAGGAGACTGAGTTTAAGGGAACTATTAAAGTTCCTCTCTCTGGGGAGTAAACATCTTGCTGTGGGAATCAACGAGCCATTGGCAGCCTGACTTACCCCTTTTTAACTCTACCCGTTTTCACTCTAGTACAAGGAAGGGACACAATGATCAAGTGAAAAATGCTCCTTTAAAAAGAACGGCTCCACTCTCGCATACAGTTTTTCCCCCTCTAAAATCTAGGTCAATACTGGCATTTGGGGAGATCAAGAGGAACTCTGCTGGAACAGGCTGGAGGGATTAGGAGACTTGGGGATTTGTTGTTTGTCTGAAAGGCAGAGTGGTAACTAGTAAATATTTTGCTCAGAAAAGAGACCTTTGGCTTATATATAGTGCTGCCAACTGCCAGACATCTGATTTTGACCTGTTGTATGTCTAATCCTGCTTTGTATTGTTGGGCTCACACTAGAATCAATGGTGTGCAGTGACAATTGTAGTAGCAGCCATAAACCCCCCTATATAGGCTGCAGCATGGCTGGACCAGAAGGCAAATCAAAGTAATCCATTAGTTTTTGAGGCCTGACTCCGATTTGTTGATGTTTAAGGGCTGGCAATTTTGAAACTGACACAAATATAAACTGAGGGCTGGTCTACTCTAGAAAGTGAGGTCAACCTATGTTGCTCAGGGGTGTGAAAAATTCACATCCCTGAGAGATGTAGCTAAGCCAACCTAAACCCCAGTATAGACAGGACTAAATTGATGGAAGAATTCTTCCGTCAACCTAACTACGGCCTCTGGGGGTGTGTGGATTTACTGCAGCGAAGAACCCTTCTGTCACCATAGTATGTGTGTCTGCACTAGCATCATAGCTGTAGCGCTGCAATTGTGCTGCTGTGGTTTCTACATATACAGACCCTGACCCTCCCAAATGTGCCCAATAGTCCTCTCAGGGATGTCTGTGCAAGTATGTCAGCCACTCAGACTATGTCCACACTAGAAATGCTGCAGCAGCAGTGCTTGCTGTAGTAAATTCACCTCTCCAAGAGGCAGTAGAATTCTTCCCTGGACCTAGTGATGTCAATACTGGGGCTTAGGTCAATTTAACTATACGTTGAGGGCTGTGAAAAATTTCACACCCTGTCCAATCTAGTTAATCTGACCTAACTTTGTAGCGTAGACCAGCCCTCAGTTTCTGCAGATCTGAGGTCTCACTCTGCCTCTTGTCTTGCCCTGCACTTTTCCCAGGTTTTGCTGCTGGCGTGTAACTCCTCTGGCTGACAGACCTCCACAGCCTTCTCTCAAGGTTTTCCTGACCTCACATGACTTTTGCTCAGTACCATTGCCCCCCACAGTCTATCTGTCAACCCCACAGTCGGTTGCAAGTTTTAGTTTAATTCACATAAAGGCAACACTCTCCTTACATAGGTTACCTTGAAATTACAGCATGTCATGCACTTATGTACAGTAAATATTTCAAGAGTTCATACTAAGGCTTTTAGAGACACTGGGTCCAACTGCAAAAAGGGAACAGATAAAGAGAAGTCATTTTGAGAAGCTGGTTAAAAGAGTTTAGGACTGACAGCATGGGATATGTTTTCTCTAAAAGGATCAGTAGCATAGACTGGAATCATATGGAATTGATTTACTGGGAAGTAGAGACAGATGATACATTTCAGATAAGGATAGTAATTTGTTTTCTTGTCAAGAGGGAGGGTTGGTGGAGACACCTAGCAGCACAAAGGTTTTCACCATTCTGGAAAATGTATGTATCTATTCCAGAGCTGATCAAATTAGATGAGGCTTGTATTTCTGCATTGCGAGTTCTTCCCAAAGAAAAACTGTACACCTTTCTGCTTCCTCCCATGCTGTCCCTCACCCATGGGAGGAGCTCCTTGTAAACATCTGCAAAGCTATCTCATTGTCCTTCCAGTCCCTCCTTAAACTGTCTTCTGACATGATGCATACAAAAACAGGACTGTGGTTAGGCATCCGCTGTGCTATGACGACTGTTTTCCATTGCTGACCAGTATGGTCTCATTTTGTGGCACTTGTCTATTTGTTGTAGCCACTTGTCTCTTTAGGGCAGGAATAGTCTCTTTGTTCTGTGTTTATACTGCACTGAGGGGTCCTGATCCATGCATGATAGGACCCATCAGTGCAATCACAATGCAAATGATAAGTATGAACAAATTTTAACATAACCAAAATGTGCCACTGATGTATCTGGTAGCCTCTTGCGAACATTAAGAATAAATATCTGTACTAAGGAAATGGTATTCACCGCATAATATGTCACACTGTTTGGAGTGGTTTAAGATCATGAGTGCCAACCTGAGGGCAGACTATCAAAAAGCAGGGCAGACTCCCCACACTGGTGGTGTATTCTATTATTAGATTTCACCAACCCAGTAACAAATGTTAACTCCTGGATCACTGTAACAGTTTTACCATGGAATCACAGACAGTCCCCTTGGGCACTGCAGTATATCTTACCACACAGGCAAGCTGGATATAGTGATAAATGGTCACTTACACCAAAAATAACAAAATATTTAGGTTGCTCCCAGTTTCAAGAGACCAGTCACTTTCCCCAGATCAATTTGTACCTTAGATCTCACACAAAGACAATGGTGGTAGCCAATTCTATAGTAAATGATTTATTAACTAGGAAAAAGAAATGAATTATTTACAGGTTAAAGCAAACAACATATAAGCACAGATGAGTCACAGTCTTATGATCCAAAAAGTGACAGAGATGTAATAGTCTGTTCTCTGAATGTCTTTTAGGGCTAACCCAGGTTGATCCTTAAGAACTCTTCTTTTTTTTCTTAGCTACAGCCCTTGTGAGAGTCCAAATAGCAAAGAGAGAACCATTTCTTCTTGTGAGCATCTTTATATGACCTTCCCCCCAAACAGATGGAACGAGAGCTCCTGCCCATAACTTCTTCATGGGTGAATGGGACAATCAACAAAGTTTTTGTCCTACAATTGCCCATTTAGTCTTGATAGTCCTTCTTGATGGGTGGGATGGGAGCGGGAGAACCACTCTTCCTGCCTAGGTTCACAAGCTCAGAGGAGGCAATTTTACATTTATAAAGCAAAACGTTCATATTACCTTATAGAATGGGATACAGACATTATAAATAAGATTAGTGCATGCAGCAACTTACAAGCATTTTATAGAGTCTATATACATCTTTACAAATCTAACACCTATCTTGAACAATATTAACACAGGTGAGCTGGTCTGGTTTCCAGCTATGAATTTGTCAGTGCTCAGCTAACACCTACAGCCTTGGCAAGAACTGGCACCTCGTTTACCAGCATCACAATATAAATATCAAATTAAGTGCATTTAAATTTCCATTTTTGTTTTGGAATTTGGTGTGGTGTTTCTTTTTTAATCAGCGTTTGGAAAATAGAAAAAATACATACATAAAAAGATTCCTTTATAATTACAAAGGGTATTCAGGACCCATTATCCCAAATTAAAGGATAATAATTTTGCATAGTGTTCAGACTTCATGTTTTAAGGCCTTCGTAGCATACATATTGTCCACCATTACTTGGGAAGGGCAGGTAAAGACTAGTAGTTCTGTAGCATAAATATCCTTCAAGACCAGAAAAAGGAAAGGAAAAATAATAAATAAGCATATTTGGTTTAGGTATTTTACATATCAGTGTAATTTCAAAGCCACAGTGTTAATTTTGTTTTTTTTAAACAGGAAATAGTGAAAGAGCATGATTATTAAAAAACATGATTATTACAAAAAAGGACATAACATAGGAAATAAAGTATAAACAGATCAAGATGCAAGACAAAAAACCACTCAGGAAATGAAAGTAAAATCTTGTTATTTCACATACTGTAATTTGCACAAAAAGTAGAACTCTTAGCTTGTCTGCAAAGACTTATTAGCAGTGAGTTGCAGCAAACTCATATTACCAAGATTTTTTTCCTTATAAAATATACTACACTCTGTTTACTGTTTAGAGTACTTCACAATATACTAAATGAGAACTTAAATTGTCAAAATAAATCAGCAAGATTAATTTTGCGATGCCCTCTTCTTTCTTTTTCCCTTCTTTCATTTAGGGCCAGATTTAGATACCAATAATTATGTCAAACAGTACCTTGCTCCACAAATAGACCCATTGACTCTGAATGTTAATGCTGTTACCCAACAGCATGAAAGGTATGAGAATTGGGCCCTTATTTCTAATTTGCAATGGGGATCAGCAAAGATTCTGCTGTATTATATGATATTTAGGGACTGATCCTGCAAATGCTTTCATCTCTATTTAGCTTCAGTACCAATAATCAGGCAAAAAATGTTTTTAGCTTCTGCCCCTCAGGCCCTGATCCCACGATCATTTCTGTGATTAGTCCCAATGAAGTCAATCAAGGGCAATGGAACAACTCAAATGAACAAATGTTCCCAGGACAAGTTTTTTTAGTTTATACCCTTTTCCTCAATAACACTATGAACATGTTTTAGTTTGGTTTTATTTTCTTTCTAGTCTTTGCTTAATGGAAAAGGAAGGGGAAATACAGGGAGCTGTTGAAATGATTAACATTGTGAGCCTGCTGTTTTCAAGATTTAATGTGTTCTAAGAACAGTTTCCAGATACCTACAAATGTATTTATTGTCATTGCTTTGTAGTCAGCAGTCTGCTCTTTCATGTGAGATTACTTCTGCCAGTGCGGAACTCACTCATTTTCTGAGAGTTTTAATTCATTTTTAGTGTCTGAGTAAGATTAATTTGGCTCTGGACAAATGATGCTGGAAACACTCTGGCCCCATTGTGAAACACTGAGGCAGCAGATACACTGCTGGCATGGCAAACTTGATGGTTCCCATTACAAAACATATATTTAAAAATGCTATATACCTGACGGGTAAAATACTTAGTTTCGCACATCACTAGCGGGCCTGATTCAGCTCCACAGAAACAAATGGGAATACTTAAATTTTCGGATGCAAGTTTGAATCAGGCCCTTCATCTGCTCTTGGGTGAGAGCAGCACCAGCATTTAAATTACTCCCATTGCAATATAAATGGTGTCTATTATCAATTCTGCAATAATTGACTGTATTAGCTTTAGATATCTCTTGGACTATACTGAGTGTCGGGTCCCAAGCAGTGATGGAATAGTATCTTTGGAAGTACAAGCACTGTATACCCACCTATTAAATAAGGGAGGGGAAGGTAATGATGGCTGCTTGGGTCTCAATGGAGTCCAATAATTTATAAAATTTGTGTTTAGGCAAACATCTCTCATGTTTTTATTTTTCATAGTTTTTCTATCTGCCTTCAGCTTTAGTAATATAATCCGCTTACTCCTTGATCCTGGAATCAGCAGTTCTTAAGGCAACATCTTCCATTTGTGGATGTCCACACTGGAGACATCTTAGTCTGAATCAAACCTATAAGATGTTTGCAATAAGGCATTAAGGGGTTGGCCACTGATCTCCTCTTACCCACACAGACACAGGGAGTCAGTTGCATTTGCACCCTGGACTCTGAGAGGATGGGGTCTCTGCTGCATTAACTGTTCTGTGCTCCTTCCCTTTTAGTTAGCATGAGAGAGAGAGAGTGTGTGTGTGTGTGTGTGTGTTCTGAGGCTGCATTAAGTGTTCTGTGCTCCTTCCATTTTAGAGAGAGAGTGTGTGTGTGTATGTGTGTGCAGGACAAGCCATCCTGCCAGAGAGACAGGGGAGGGGGATTCAGAGGTGGGGGGAACTCACCATCAAACTAAACAATCTGGGAAAAATTCTGCAAGGGGGATCTGCAGTTTCCTCCCTCCCCAACCAAGCCCCACCTGTGGATTTTTCCACGGACTAAGCACAACGCACAAAGCAATATTCAAAAGACAAATGTTTATTAGATACACTGAACTTAATTTAAAAAAAAAAGAATTATGCAAGAAATACATTTAAATATAACAAGTACATAACATGTTGTTGAAATTCTGTGCTACGTTACAGAAAGGCATCTTTTTCCACTGCCAACATAAAGTGAAGATCTCTAAAATTGGCTTTGTGCAAGGTAATATTCAGCTGATTCTGGTACACATTAAGTGGTCTGCACTTTTGTTCAGATCTGATTTGTGCTGTACCAATTTGTTCCTGAAAATGACATTAGCTCTTGGTGGAACAAAATGTTTTAATGTTCTGTACATAAGGAAACTGGCCAACACCACCCCACCTCCCTCCCCAAAACAAAACAAAACCCAACAACAACAATGAACTGCTTCCAAAAAGGAAAACACAAAACATAACCCCAGGTGAGGAAAGTATATCTGTTGTTTAGTGGGAGTATTCTCTTTCGCTGGAGAGGTAATGTCTATTAATGTGACTCAAAGTTATTATGTAGGTGTGCACTGAAAGGAGAATAGACCCTTATGTCATGTGCTCACCCATATGAAATGAATACCAATACATCATATTCAAGTCTCTTGGTCTCACTTATTGCCATGCTGCATTATACAGTTGCTTCATAATACGTACTTTGCGGGGTGGGGGGAATATTTTGTCCTAAACAAGATATTTCTGACAGAAATTTCAGCCAATGTCCTGAACTAAGATACTAACAAAAAATGCACTGTACACATTAAGGACAGTTGGCTAAAAACAGCAACATTATTCTCCTTTGTCACAGTGGGAGTTCTGGAAACAGAAAATAGAGAATGGAAAAAGCACACTATTACATCCCCCCATCAATTAAATCCCCCATAACTTTTTTTAAAAAGTTTACATATTCTGCATACATTGATTTAATTGTGCTTTAAATTAATAAATGTAGAGTTTGCTGTCATTGACAAGGACATTACTGTTCTGGGCAGTAAAACTGACCTTCACAAAATATTCAGCAGGAACAATACAAGCTCATACTGAAAGTAGATGAAACATTAGTGAGTTCAAGGCACACATATTTTGGCAACTTTAAACACATTCTTTTCTTTGGAACCAGTGGTACAAAAGAAGCAGCAATTACATATCTACCACCATCACTTAAGTACAGCTACTTACAGTCTGCACACAGCGGCTTTACCTATTTATTGTTTTTGTAAAAGATCGTCATAAGCACTATCATAAAATGATCAGAAAATGTAATCACACACACATAATACATACACACAAATGTAAAAATATTGACTGAAGCATTATGATATGATAAAAAGGAGAATTTCCTGTAAATAAAACTCTCAGGCAATGTTATCTATGGATACACACTCCTAAGTTACCTGGACTCTTGTATATAACATCAGTTATGAAAAACTGCTGCTATGTGTTGTCAGTGCCTTGAGAACTTCTGACTGACAAATCTGACCTGGAGGGACAATGGGAGGCTGGCTACTATTTTTGCAATAGTATTGATTGAATCTAGACATTCAGAAAAAGCTAAGATTGCAGTGGATTTTTACTGAGGCTACCTGAAGGTTAGACTATGTAAAAAAACCCCCAAACTTGTATGCAAGACGTGAATATAAATACTTGGCTCCATGCCAGATATTAAACTTCTACCTGAAATTTTACCTTGCCTAACAGATTTTCTTTTAGTACATAGGACAGAGACTTTTTAATCAGGCACACCAACCAATTTAATTTGTGCAAATTAATGACAAAGTCTAGCAAGTTTTATAATCCTCTTGAATTGGCTATTGCCATCTTCAACAGTAAAGAAAACGTTGTCCAAATTGAGCAAGTAAGAAAACTCAACTCGCCTGTCTTTCCTGAATTTCATCACTAGAAGAACCACAAGCATATCAATATGTGCATCTTTTTCTCTGAAGCTGAAGACAATGAGTTGCCAAACATGATGCCGTTTTGTTAAATGAGTCAATATCTGAGATCATGAACTGTAAGAGTGTCTAGAAAGTCCTGGTTAGAGCAACCTCAACTACCAAATGAATGCAATGGAATTTATGTGTTACCTCTCCCACCCATCTATTCAGATTCTTTCTATTAATTTTCTTCTGAACTGGAATGAGAATTAGTTACAACTCCATCACCTCCCCTTTATGGTAGGGAACAATGAAGGTCCAGTGCACCATCAACACATTGTGGAGGAGGAGAAGAGTCTTAAATAGTAAGAAATAGTAAGAAATTGATTATTTCTCGTCTTGTGTCCTTGCACCATATCAATTTAAGCAGGATAATCTGACTAATCACACAAGATAAGGCAGTGAACTCAGTCTGTCTTCTAGAGAATAGCTAACAATCATCAGTGTCTCCTACTTTCAAGCACAGATGTCCAAAGTTTCCTCTTTGAACGTCTCCTCTGTGAAGATGAACACTTCCTTTTCCTCCATCATCAGCCTTTCCCTGAAGCTTGCAGAGTTTTCAAAATCCTAAAAAAATTCTGGGTGAATTAATATAGGAGGAGTCCATATCAACATCTCCTGAGTTAAAGGTATCTTGCGTCATGGAGTAAGAATATCAAAGCAATTTTTAATGTTGTTGTATTAGTGGATGAGTTAAAAATCAGTAATATGTTGCACTCCCACTGTTAGAGAAAACACAGTGCTTAATCCTTGGATCATATAGGATGCATACACTGCAAGATGGACTATCCGATGGTACAAATGGAAGAGGTCCCACAAGTTCAGCCTGCTCTGAAGGCATATGGGGTCTGAGGGAACCGACCAGAAAATGAGCAATTGCTAGACTCTAGGAAATGTAACGTGCTGATGACTATAAAACTGATGTCATGCATGGTGTGTTTAAAAGCAAAAGGTTGTAGACCTCTCTAGGATGCACCACTCAAATTATTTAGATGGTACCTTTTGACAGTCAAGTTGCAATTAAGTATCAATGTTCTTTTCAGTCAATGCCAAGATTCCGAAGATTGGAGTGACAAAGCTCATGAACATCAAAACTCGGAAGGAAAACATTTAATCTAGCTTCTTTTAAAGCTATGAGATTTAAGGAAATTACTTTTCTCTGTTAGCTAAATATTAGATAAACTCTTAACAGTGAGTTTTTAAATGGGTGGAACAGCTAGAAAAGATTTTGCCCTGCTTCCCAAACATAGCTATTTTGAAGTTATATCCTGGAGCAGATCTCATTCCCTGGGAGCTAGCACAAATTGTGAGTTTTCATCATGAAGATCTTTTGATTACACTGAAAGGCACTTCAGTATTTTCTCTCTAGGAATGCAAGTAGATTTTTTTTTGTCCATCAGGGCACGTAAGATCCAATCAAATGGGTTTGCATCATGGTGAATCTTTGAATCCATCTGTCCCTAAATGAAATGTCTTGGAGAACAAGTGACCCAGGAAAGTGGCTCCATATATAATAGATCCCTCTAGAACATGTTAGATTTTCAATAACAAGTAGTTTTCTTCTACATTTTAAAAATTATTATTTTGACAGAATGGGTGATAACTTCAACTATATATGTACAGAGTCAAAAATATAAAATATTGACTGTTCACTTAAAAAGAAATTACTGCATAAATAACTTCTGCCATTTTAGCTATACTCAACAACTAACTCTTCCATTACTGGTACAGGGTCTAAAAAGCTGCATGCAAAAAAGTTTCTTCTACATCTAAATGTCTGAATTTACTGGTACAGTAAACAGCTACTTTCAAAATTAATATGTAACAGTAACAAGATACATGTAAACAGTTAACATAGAAAAGACAACATTCTAGACTATAAACTGAATCTTCAGACACATGGAAAGCAATGTGTTTGTATTTACAGAGTCTTATGAACACAAATCAAAAGTAATTGCCACACAAATAACACTATTATATATCTACAAATTAAAAAAGATTTCAGAACAGCTTACTATAAGGATCAACATTCAGTATCTTAATACAAAAAGGAAGGAAGTTGGAGGAAATGGAAATCTATCTTAATATCTTATTTCTAATCAGGTGTTCCTTCCATAATTACATTTTCACTTACAATGATGCACAAACTATTTACCATGTTACTACAAAACAGTTACTGGGCAACTACCATTGCTGTCAATGGACCTTATTCATGGGTGCTGGAATTATATTTTCAGTCAGGCTTGGTGAACAGGGACCCAAGAAACCCAGAAAAGGATTAATTTATCTGATTCACTTTTCTTACACTACTCCATTTCTTCCAATTTAGGAGCACCTGGGTGTATACACTCAGAGACTGATTCACTAGTTACCTCAGTAATATGCATATAATTTTATTTAATCAATATACTTAATGTACACTACCAGTGTTTGGTATTTTGCTAGAAACTGAAATCTGCATACATTCCTGAGGTTACAAATGAAATGGCACAATGCGCAGTTACCGCTCAGTGCTCCTTTATAATGTCACCACTAACTCAGTACTGAAAATGATGACTCTCTAAAGGAGTCATATCCACACCAAGAGCCAGAATACCCTTTTTAATGGAAAAACGTGTGGGAAGGAGATGGAGAAGAAATTCCAAGGAGAACAGATTATGTTCCAGACATATGGTTTGTTCCTATTTCCTACAGACTGAACAAAGAGTTCATAACCCATACATCTCTTGGGTCTGCTAGAGATTAGGGTTGTCCTTGAAGAGGCCCTTTGCGTTCATCTGCTCCAGTACTGTCTGCTTTCCCAGCTGGCAGCTATCCTCAGAATTCCTTAGAAAGGGAATTCAAGGTAAGGAGAGGCTTCATGGGGATAGAGGATATGGTGTCAGTCCCTGCCTTCTGGTGGGAAATTGGTGCATGGAGCAAGCGTCCCTTCCACATGCAAACTCCGAAGCGCTATTCAGTTTAATGAATTTGTGCCCCAACTATACAAGCATATAGTTCTGTTACAGCGATCTAAGCAGGAATAGGAGGAATATCTTCAGCAAGATTTTCAGCTTCATTGAAAAGATGGGCCAAAACTTGGGAGGATACTTTGGAAGTCTCTAAGCCTTCAAAATGAAAACAAGTCAAAATATACTACCGTACACAGTCACATGGCTAAATGAACAGGTCCCTGGGTAGTGTTCTGGTGATGTGGGGGAATTGTCAGGTCCACACATGCCCCCGAAGGGTTTACGGGAGCTCAATAGCGCTGGAAAAGGTGATTGTCTGAAAAATCTGCAGAAACAGAGCTGGCAGATATCCTGGAACTTTGCACAATGAGGTACCACAAAGATCAATTTATAAAACAGCAGAGTTTTATAGATAGATAGCTGTAGTCCCTAGCTCTATCTATCAACACAGAGTTTACACTGTGGAATTCATTAAGTTAGAATACCCCCTTGACTAGGGGTCTATTCATGAAGTAGAATGATGAAAAGTACCTTGCAGTTAGCAAAGAATGATACCAGGAATTAGCAGACTTCAGCTCTACAATTTAAGGAGGTCAGAACTGGGATACAAAACTGCTTCACAGAAATGTGCCTATGCTGCAAGGGTCATTATTTTTCCATACGCATATAGTCCAGTATTTGTAGGACTTCTAATAAATTATCAGCAACACTAAGATCTGTTACTATGAAAATAATAGTTACTGCAACTTTTTGCAGTAGCTCAGTGAACAACCATGATGCCACTGTATTCCCTACCCATTTACAGAGGAAAATTATTTCTCAAAGGTTTTAATTTTTATTTCCTATGAAGCATTGCATTAAAAAAATTCTATAGTAGTGGGTGATCATGAAATAAAGTCTATTTGGTAAGCCAAGCAATTTTCTGATAAAAGAACATCATACCTGTGAGACAAGGTGGGTGAGATAATATCTTCTATTGGACTAACTTCTCCTGGTGAGAGAGACAAGCTTTTGAACTTACACCCCAACAGAAGTTGGCCCAATAAAAGATATTACCCTCACCCACTCCGTCTCTCTAATATCCTGGGACCAGCATGGCTACAACAACACTGCATCATGCCTGCTGATCAGAATGATATGCACTCTTTTAAACCAACACATTTTTTGTAGGTTGACTTGGTTAAATATTTTCAATTAACAGACTCTGAAATAACTGAAAAAATAATACAGACATCAGTCCTTAAGATATAGGCACAGCTACTTGTGAAGGCACATTCCCTACACAACATCCAAGATTGTAATTACTGATCACAAAGAAGGGGAAAACAATGTAAATATTAGTTCACTACTATCGTGCGAGAAATGGCTGAACAGTTCCTGGATATGTTTGTAGATTTTTTTTACCTTTTAATTAATTGAAAACGTTTTAAAAGGCACATGGATATTTAGTTTCATATGACACTAAGGGAAAAGTCAGTTTCCCATTTTAGGAATCTTTGAAATCCTGTCCTGTACCAAAGCACTGCATTCTTTCATAAGATTTCCTTTCTTTACAGTTTAAAGCCTTTTTCATTGTATCGATGAATAGTCACACAGCCATGATATGATACTGGCCTGGACATGGCTGCTACTCCCGTGATGATGCCTGTTGCAGGATCATAACAAAGAATGGTGTCTGTGGCTTCTCCATTTTCTCGTCTTCCACCAAGGATATAGATTTTGCCGTTACACACAGACATACCACAGTTTTCCTATTTATCAAATACACAAACAAATGCATGACTATTTACAAAACCCAAACCCTATTCAAGATTGGAGAGATGATACAGCATTTTGACTACCAAAAGGAGACAACTTGATGCTATATTATTTCCTTCTGGTATTGCGCACTGGAGAGAGCAGGATACTGCTCTTCTGGGTCAACCCGGGGGAAGTAGCAGCATGATAATCCTGAAGACTTGGGCTATTCAGGCATCAGGCCTATGAGGGGTTGAAGCAGCTAAGTATGGCTGATTCGGACTCTGTACATGAGATATCCAGCATTTGGGGATAGTACAATTAAGCAGCTAAGATAAGAAAATGGTGGAGAGAATGGAGGGGTTGAAAGAAGAGGGAAAAGTGGAAAGACTAAATCTAGCAAATGTGGAATGGGAACAGGGAGAGAGGTTAAGGGAACAGAAGTAGGTAACAATTAGTGGTTAGAAAAAAGGAAAGGAAGACAGAGCCAGGGATAGAGTAAATAAGAGACAAAGAAAGGAGCTGCTGGGCTCTAGAGGAAAAAAGGGAGGCTAAGAGTTATTTTTTCCTAAAGGAGAGGCAGAAAGAGGGAGTCAAAGCGAAAACACTATGCAAAAAATGGTAAAAGGAAGTGGTGGGAAGGGGAAGAAGCAGATCTCTTTTAGGGCATTTTCCCCTCCATTTTTCATGTTTCATTAGCAGATTTTCAAAAAATATGGTGAAATTTATTGCTATAGGATGATATACAAATAGTATCCCAAAGGGAAGGGGACACACTGAAATTCTGTTCAGAAGGCTCATTCACACATTGCTGTGACACTGCTCTCTGCTGCTTTTAGTTCTACTCAGACCAGTTTCATGCTCTGTTTAAAACATTTTCCTACAACATTTTGTAGTTCTAATCAATTTCAAGGAAACAATATTATGACTAAACAAAAGGATCCAATTGAATTCAGTATAAATCCCTGTTTGGATGTGTTAAATTGGGGTAGTGGTTTCCAATCAGTAGACTGACCATTCTAACATATTGGCACTTACCTGAAGTGTTACTTTTAGATGTTTCACGGTTTGTTTTTGAGTGTCTAGACTATAATGAGTAAGGATACGATTCTGTCATGGAGGTCATGTATTCTGTGACTTTAACAGACCTCCATGACTTCTTTGGCTTCAGCCCCCACCAGAGCAGCAGGGCTGAAGCAGCTATGTGGCCCCGCTGCAGGAACAGCGCCAGGGCTGGAGCAGCGGCCAGGGTGGACTTCAGGGCTGGAGCAGCCACAGGGGTTGGGCTGGAGTAGCAGCTGGGGGCTGGAGCAGTGGCTGGGGCTGGGTATGGAGCAGTGGCCAGGACCGGGTCCTGGGTTGGAGCAGTCGCCTGGGCTGGAGTAGCAGCTGGAGCTGGAGCAGCCACCCAGACTACAGCAGTGACCAGGGCTGGTTCAGCCCCCCGGGGCTGGAGCAGTGGCGGAGGCTGGAGCAATGGCAACGACCGGGGCTGGAGCAGCCACCTGGGGGCTGGAGCAGAGGCCAGGGGTGGGTCAGCCCCCAGGGGCCGGAGCAGTGGCCGGGGCTGGAAAGTCAGGGACAGGTTGTGGGTTTCCGTGACTTTCTGTTTATTGCCCGCGACGTGTCCGTGACTTTTACTAAAAATACCCATGACAAAATCTTAACCTTATGAAATGAAAAGCTAAAGCTAGTGAATCTGAGAGATGTA
This sequence comes from Macrochelys suwanniensis, assembly GCA_033296515.1. Lineage (NCBI taxonomy): Eukaryota > Metazoa > Chordata > Testudines > Chelydridae > Macrochelys > Macrochelys suwanniensis. The sequence goes on from CM065783.1 coordinate 44,026,052, forward strand.
ATTTAACAGAGTTTCATATCAAACTCATTTCATATTAAATTATTAATACAAGGAAGATAAAGTACATTTTTAGACGTTTCCAAGTATTTTTAGTGTTTATTACCTGTCTGCTGAATGTATTCTGTACATGCATCCAATAATCCTCAACTGGATCATAGCAGTAAATTGCCTTGGTGAGCCCTCCCGCGACATAGATCAGATTGTTTAGAGATACAGCTGTTATGCATCTCTTTGCAATGGGGATAGTTGCACGGAGCAACCAAGAATTAGTATCGGGATCATATGATTGAACCTGAAAACAAGTAAGCACATTTTAGGTTTAACACCGCAATTGAACAAAAATCAAACTTATTATCTGAGGTACATACAGAAGTTTTGATTCAAAGAGATTAACGGTAACAGTATCTATTTGGAGTGCCTCACAAAAAACCCAAAGTAACTCAAGATATTGCTAGGTCAAAAATATACACCTTGTTCCTAGTGTACATCTGCAACGTTAAAAGCAAAAAATATTAAACAGCAGTAGCTTACATAATAAATTATACAGTATATAACATTATTTACTTAAATATGCTGTTTCATTAAGAACTTTTATAGCTCTTAATACATAAAGCGAAAGATGATGTGACTATGACAAAGACTGTATTAATAGCATAACTTTGCTTTATTTAATTAGCTTCTTCTCCTGTGAGATATATACTTTGTATTCAGGCAATAGACTGGGAGATTTGTAGTTCAGTTGAACAATCTCTCTGTATAACTTACATTTTTAGCAGTATTATTAAGATAAATAGAAAGGAAATAAATATGGTTAACTAACCTTGTCAGAGCATGTGTTGTCATCAGGACCTCCACCAATCACAAACAATTTGCCTACACAGCTGGTTACTGCTGGAGAACTCACTGCTTCTTTAAGTGGAGCTACCTCTGTCCATCGATTGGAAAATGAATCGTAACATTCTACACTGCTGAGTCGACTTTGCCCATCATACCCTCCAACTACATACACCTATGCAAAACAAAGAGAAAATAGCATCTTCTTTATCTTTATCTCCAGTTTTAATTAAGCAAGTATAGGATTAAACTCATTCAAAGCTTCAGTGCCTCAGTTCTGATTTGCTGTATTTTTGAATGCATAGTTTTTCCCCCCGGAAAGCTTCTATGCAGAAGAACAGGAATATTGCCTTTTAAGATACTGAGCTAAAGAATCTCAAGAGAGCAGCCATACATTGGTATGTGGGGATACTGGAGCTAATGGACACCTGAACATACGTTACAAATATGAACATTAGATTCTTACTTGAACATGCTCTATAAGAACTCTCTATGATTATCTTCACTGATATTACAAATTATATTCAGAAATAAAAAGAAACGCCATTTAACTTAACCCTTTTCTCCTCAACTTTTTACTTCTCTCTTTCCTACTGTCTAAAATGACATTCTTTCCTCTGATTTACTTTTTGGTCATGTATTTTCTTACCTGGCTGCCTATCACATAAGTTACAGTTTAAGAAAAAGAGAGTCACAAATATACTACCATTAGCATATTGACAGATATACTGTCTCTGCTCAATTTGTTCACCTCAGGTCAATCTCAACTTGAAGCAGGTGCTGTTATCTCTAAGAAGCTACATACTACATTTAACTGATGAGTGTATATATCTCCACGCACACTCATGAATGAAACCTATGGGGATCTCTGATCTCATTTACTGTATTTGTGTAGAATAATAAAATAGGCCTTTGGAAATGCAGCAAGAATAAGAGTTTCTTTATTGATTTATATTTTGATGTAAAATGTTCAATATACATGCAGAATATTAAATAAAAAAGCCCAGATATTCTGCTAAAGTCACGATCAATTTGAGCTAGTGGCTGCATAAGTGAAGGATTTGCAGATAAAAGATGTCTGAGGCCCAGTTTTATTTTATGTACAAAATCATTGTTGGACACATGCTTAACCTGTGTGTTTATGAAGAAGTGTAATTTGCTGCTCGTTTGTACCCATAACATTTATCTCCTTTTAGTTCTTCCACAATGTACCAGAACAGCGCTCCATTGCAAAGAAACAAACAAACAAAAAAACAGTTATTCACCTTCTTGTAACTATTGTTCTTTGAGATGTGTTGTTCATGTCCATTCCAATCAGATGTGTGCGCGTGGCGTGCACAGTTGTCGGAAAGTTTTCCCTTAGCAGCTCCAAATGGGTTGGCTGCGGAGCCCCCTGGAGTGACGCCTTCATGGCGCTCAATATATGACCCAGCCGACCCAGCCCCTCCTCGGCTCCTTCTTGCCAGCTACTCTGACAGGGGGTGGGTATTGTAATGGACATGAACAACATATCTCGAAGAACAGTTATGAGAAGGTGAGTAACCGTTTTTTCTTCTTCGAGTGCTTGTTCATGTCAATTCCAATTAGGTGACTCCCAAGCTCCACCCCGTGGAGGTGGGGTCGGAGTTAAGGAAATGCTGATTGGAGCACTGCTCTGCCGAATGCTGCACCATCTCTAGCATGCTGGTGTGACGGTGTCCCCATAAAACTTTATGGGGAGATGCTTATAAATGTATATATGATGTAGCTGGAATATGTTTTATGCTGCATGTGCCATGTAACATATCTCTGTAAAAGTTATGATCTACTGAATCTATTCCTCCTGTTTGTATGCATGTATCGTTGTAGTTGAAGTTATGAATATGGGTTGTATATTTGCTGGTTTTATACATAGCCTTTGTAAGAGCATGGGATCATGTCTTGCGAAAGGAATGTGCATGTAAAGAGACCAATCAAGAAACTCTTACACAGACAAAAGAAGGTGCAGACCCCAATCCACATCTGAGCTTGGCTAGGAATGCGACTGGCTGGACTTGTTACTGAGTGGTGCATGGACATGTGACTTGCCCACGTGATCCCAAAACTCCAGGGTAACATGATGCTACACAGGGAGTCGGGAGGAGCGTCCATTCAGGGGAGAAAATCTATTTAAACCCCTGGAAGACCCCTCCATTTTGTCTTCAGCTGGCTAAAGAGAGAGGCTCTCCACGCCCCCAAGGACACACCTGAAAGAGACTGAACAAAGGACAAAAAGACAATAGGGGGTGTGAGCGATTGCTGGACCCAGGCTAGGAGCCTGTAAAAAGAAGTTTGCTGGAACTGGTGAGGTTTTTATCTGTGTTGAGTTTGATTAGACATAGACTTGCGTGTTTTATTTTATTTTAATTAGTAATTCACTTTGTTCTGTCTGTTACTACTTGGAATCACTTAAATCCTACTGTACTTATTAAAATCACTTCTTACTTATTAAGTTACCTGGAGTACGTGTTAGTACCTGGAGGGGGAAAAAAAGCTGTGTATAGGGGGGAGGGATAGCTCAGTGGTTTGAGCATTGGCCTGCTAAACCCAGGGTTGTAAGTTCAATCCTTGAGGGGGCCACTTAGGGATTTGGGGCAAAAATCTGTCAGGGGACAGTACTTGGTCCTGCTAGTGAAAGCAGGGGACTGGACTCGATAACCAGTCCTTCCAGTTTTAGGAGATTGGCATGTCTCCATTTATTAAAAATTTTTATTATATCTTTCTATCTTTGAAATAGAAGGCAAACTATTTATGAGTTTACCCTGTATAAGTTTTATACAGGGTAAAACGGATTTATTCAGGGTTTGAACCCCATTGGGAGTTGGGCACCTGGGTGTCAAAGGCAAGAGCACTTCCTGAGCTGCTTCCAGGCAGGCCTACAGCTATTAGTGGATGTGGTTCGGACCTGGGTCTGAGTTTGCAGCAGATCAGCGGATCTGGCTCAAAACAGACAGGATTCTGGAGTCCCAAGCTGGAAAAGGCAGGAAAGCAGGGGCAGAAGTAGTCTTGGCACACCAGGTGGCAGCTCCAAGGTGGTTTCTGTGATACCAACCAGTCACAGCTGGGTAATAACATAATGAGAGATGAACATATGCACCGAGGACCACGTTGCTTCCCGGCAAATTTCTTCTATCAGAACCTGTGCCAGGAACGGCATTGACGAAGCCTGTACCCTCGTGGAATGTGCCGTAAGTGCCGGGGCTGGGACCTTGGCCAGCTTATAGCATGTGCGGATGCAGGACTTGATCCAGGAAGATATTCTTTGAGATGAGATCGGGAGTCCTTTCATCCATTCTGCTACCGCTACAAACAGCTAGTTCGACTTCCTGAACGGCTTAGTGCGCTCAATGTACAATGTTAGCGCTTGCCGAACATCCAATGAGTGTAGCCTCTGCTCTCGACTACTGGCATGAGGCTTAGGATAGAAGACAGGTAGAAAAATGTCTTGGCTAGTATGAAAAAGTGACACTACCTTGGGAAGAAAGGCTGGGTGAGGCCTGAGTTGCACCTTATCCTTGTGGAAGATGGTGTAGGGTGGATCAGAGGTAAGGGCCTCTACCTCTGACACCCTCCTAGCTGATGTGATGGCCACCAGGAAGGCTACCTTCCATGATACATAGAGAAGGGAGCAAGTCGCTATTGGCTCAAAAGGGGGCCCCATTAATTTGGAGAGGACAAGATGAGGTCCCACGCTGGGACAGGCTGTCTGGTCTGAGGCTGTAGGCGTTCCAAACCTTTAAGGAAATGGCCTACCATGGGGTTAGCAAATACCGATCAGCTGGACGCTCCCGGGTCGAAGGCTGAGATAGCAGTGAGATGTACTTTGATGGATGACACTGCCAGTCCTTGTTGTTTCAGGTACAGAAGGTACTCTAGAATGAGTGGTATAGACACCTGTAGTGGAGGTGTACGCTGCTGGGCATACCAGCAAGTGAACCTTTTCCACTTAGCTAGATATGTGGCTCTAGTAGATGGTTTCCTACTACAAACAGGACCTCCCTTACTGGTTCTAAGCACAAAAGCTCCATGGCGTTTAACCAAGAAGCTTCCAGGCTGTGAGATGGAGGGACTGGAAGTCCGGGTGGTGAAGGTGACCGTGGTCCTGACTGATCAGATTGGGATGCAGAGATGACTCGATCAGAGTGTCCACATACAGTCCCAGTAGCGTGGTGTACCATTGTTGTCAGGGCCACGCTGAGGCCACCAGAATTACCTCCACTCTGTCGCTGCGGACCTTGAGAAGTACCTTGTGCATGAGAGGGATCGGGGGAAAGGCATACAACAGGCGGCCTCCCCAGGGAAGGAGAAACACGTCCATGATCGAACCAGGACTGTGACACTGGAAGGAACAGAACATTGGACATTTCCTATTGTTCCTGGTGGCGAACAGGTCAACCAGGGAAACCCCCACCACTGGAAGATGGAGTGTATGACATCCAGATGGATGGACCACTCGTGATTTTTGAACGATCTGCTGAGGTGATCTGCTAGTTTGTTCTGCACTCCTGGGAGATAGGATGCCTCCAGGTGAGTGGAGTGGGCTATGCAGAACTCCCATACCTGGAGGGCTTCTCGACATAGGGGGGAAGAAAGGGATCCACTCTGCTTGTTGATGTAAAACATGGCAGTGGTGTGGTCCGTCATCACTGCCATGCACGGACCTTGTAGCTGAGCCTGCAAGGTTTGGCATGCTAACCATACTGCCCTGACCTTCTTGATGTTGATATGAAGGGGAAGCTTCTCCTGTGACCATAGGGCCTGTGTTTGTAGGTCTCCCAAATGTGCGCCCCATCCCAGAGCTGACACGTCTGTTACAAGGGACAAGGAGGGCAGGGGGCTGTTGAATGGAACTCCCTTGCAGACTGCCCGGGGGTCGAGCCACCATTGGAGGGACTCGAGTACTTGCCCTGGCACTGTGACTACTACACCCAGACTGTTGTGTCCCGGGCCGTAGGCCAAAGCGAGCCACGCCTGGAGTGGCCTGAGCCTCAATTTGGCATGGCGGACCATGTAAGTACAGGCTGCCATGTGGCCGAGGAGACTCAGGCATCCCCTTGCTGTGGTGGTCAGGAATTGCCTGAGGCCCTGAATAATGTCTGTCATGACCTGGAATCGGGTCTCTGGCAAAAATGCTCTTGCCCGTACCGAGTCCAGCAGTGCCCTGATGAACTCTACTCTTTAGGTCGGTGGCAAGGTTGGGACTCTTTAGGTCGGTGACAAGGTTGACTTGTTCACGTTGAGGAGAGACAGTCTGTTGAAAGTAGATCTGACTAATTGGACCTGAGACACCACCTGCTTCCTGGTGTGGCCCCTGAGCAGCCAGTCATCAAGGTATGGGTATACCTGCACCTGCCTCCTTCAAAGGAAGGCTGCTACGATGGACATGCACTTGGTGAACACTTGTGGGATACTAACAGGCCGAAGGGGAGGACTGTGAATTGATAATGTTTTTGGTTGACCACAAACCAGAGAAATCGTCTGTGTGCCGGTCGAATGGCTATGTAAAAATACACATCTTTCATGTCTAGGGCAGCGTACCAGTCCCCCGGATCCAGAGAAGAGATAATTGTACTTAGGGAGACTATGAAGTACTTCAACTTTATCATTAATTTGTTGAGTCCTCGCAGGTCTAAGATGAGTCTGAGACATCCCTTGGCTTTGGGGATTAGGAAATAACAGGAATAGAATCTCTTGCCCCTTAGCTCCTGAGGAACCTCCTCCACTGACCGTTGCAAGGAGCACTTGCACCTCCTGGATAAGGAGTTGCTCGTGTAAAGGGTCCCTAAAGAGGGATGGGGAAGGGGGGTGGGGGAAGGGGAGGAGCAGAATTGGAGAGAATATCCCACTTCTACCATGTGAAGAACCCAGCAGTCCGATGTTATTTGGGACTACGTATGGTAAAAGTAGGATAGGCGATTCATAAAACAGGAGGAAGGATCCAATGCCATGGTGGGTGAGCCATCCTCAGGCATCCCTTCAAAGGCCTTTTTAGAGCTAGATGAAGGTTTGGTTGGGCCTTGGCCCTGCCCTGAAGGGGGACTGGAAGGTTTGCGCCTGCTGTTCCTGCCCCTATGCCTATAAAAATCCTGTCTCAGCTGAGAAGAATATGGGCGATGTTGTAGTAGTTGGGGCTTGAAATGTCATTGGGTTGCCGGGGTGTGCATACCCAATGACTTCACAGTCGCCCGGGAGTCTTTGAGACTGTGCAGCGTGGAGTCTGTTTGCTCCGAAAATAACCCCGTGCCTTCGATTGGTAGGTCCTGCAGGGTTTGCTTCAGCTCCAGGGGCAACCCAGATGCCTGTAGCCATGAGTTCCTCCTCATGGCTACTCCTGAGGAAAGGGTGCGGGCGGCTGAGTCCGCCGAGTCCAATGAAGCCTGGAGGGAGGTTTGCGCCACTACCTGTGCCTTCCCTTCATCAATGATAGCTGAGAACTCAGCTCTGGAGTCTGGTGGAATCAGCTCAAGCTTCTACATGGAGGCCCATGAGTTGAAGTTGTACCTGCTGAGGATAGCTTGCTGGTTAGCTATCTTCAGCTGCAGGACCCCAGTTGCATAGATTTTCCTGCTGAAAAGGTCCATCCTTTTTGACTCCTTGGATTTAGGGGCCGGCCCTTGCTGCGCCTGTCTCTCTTTCTCATTGACCGCCGATACGATGGAGCATGGTTGCGGGTGAGAGAACAGGTATTCATATCCCTTGGAGGGAACGAAGTACTTGAGCTCTACCCTCTGGCGGTGGGTGGGATTGAGGCAGGGGTCTGCCACAGAGTATTAATATTACTCTGGATAGTTTTTATTAGTGGCAGAGCTACCCTGGACGGTCCTGCTGGTGCAAGGATGTCGACCATGGAGACTTCGGGTTCGACTACCTCCTCCGCCTGTAACCCCGTGATTCGGGCAGTCCTTCATAGAAGGTCCTGGTGGGCTCTGTGGTCAATTGGGGGAGGGCCCTAGGTTGAAGCTCCCACCACATCTTCATCCAGGGATGAAGATAAGGAGACCAGAGGTGATACGGCTCCAGCTCCCTGACCTCCTCCTGTTCAGCATCTGGGGCCTCTGTGGTGACCATAGTCTAGCCTTGCAATGGGTTGTGCCTCGGAGTTGCCTTGGTGGCGACCTGGGCTGGCTGTGGGGCTTGCGCCAAGGTTGCCTTGGAACCATTGGGCGAAAGCCGATCTTTGGCTGTCTGGGGTGGTCCAGGCTCCGAGGCCACCGAACGGGAGTCCCCGGAAAAGGAGCCCCGTGCCTGATGGTAAGCCCAGGGGTCCAAAAAGGCCATTGCGTCGGAGGCTGCCACTGGGGTTGCCATGCCATTGGTGCCTCCCTCCGTCACTTGTTGGATCTATGCCTACTGCGATGGGAATAGTACGAGTCACAATCCGAGTCCGCGGATCTCGACTGAGATGACCATGGTGGTGCTGCATGGTACTGTGCTGGGGACCTGTGCCTATGATGCCAGGGACAGGTGTCGAGATGCCCAGGCCGGGAACCAAAACCAGGAATCTGGTGTCGGGGGTCCACTGCTGAGGGACCGGTGCCGAGAGTCTGGTGCCGAGAGTAAGTGCTGGTTCTCTCTCAGAGCTGGGGATCGCTGCTGCTCCCTTGTGGGTGCCAAGAAGCGTCATTCCGCTGGTGCCAGGGAACCCCTCACGGAGTCCGGTGCCAGAGAGCGGTGCCTTGAGGATGGCGATCTGGAGTGGTGCCGAGGCAAACAGTGCCGGGAAGGAGAGGGTGACCGCTGCATCATGGCCAGCTTGCCTCTAGATGGTGACGGTCGTGGCGACACCAGGGGCTTATCTCTGATCACCGGGGGCTGAGGAGCCGTCATCGCTAGGAAGTCTCTGGAGGCTTCAAAAGTGTTCGGGGTGGAGGGTAACTCCAACTCCTCCACCTAGCACTGCCCATCCCGCGAGTCGCTGGGTGCCAGATTTGACAGTCCCCTCATGGGAACTGAAGTCAACGGCACCCACTCTTGCTGCCCGGATGCCGAGGGCTTCTTCACAGGATGCCCTGGTACCGCGCCTGCAGGTCCCGCTGTTTTCTGCACCAGGGAGCGCCCTCTGTCGGCTTTTCTATGCCGCTTGTAGGGCACTGGTGAATACCAGCAGTACCAGGTTGTCTGTGAATCCTGCGGTGCCGGAGAGTGCTGGTCATAGGCGCCGACTCTGTGGGTGCTCCGGGGCTAGAGCACCCACCGGCAGCTCCCTGCCGGCCCCCCCGCCCAGCTCACCTCTGCTCCGACTCTGCCTCCTCCCCTGAGCGCGCCGCAGCTTCGCTTCTCCCCCCTCCCTCACAGGCTTGCCGCGAATCAGCTGTTTCGCGCACGGCAAGCCTGTGAGGGAGTGGAGAGACGTGGAGCGGTGGTGCGCTCGGGCCGGGGTAGGAGGAGGCGGAGCGGAGGTGAGCTGGGGCAGGGAGCGGTTCCTCTGCCTCCCCCTCCCCCCCCCCCCTCGGCTCACCTCCACTTCCTACAGCCCTCCCCACGCACTCCCCCGCCCCAGCTCACCTCCGCTCCACCTCCACCTCTCCCCTGAGCGTGCCGCCGCTCCGCTTCTCCCCCACTCCCTCCCAGGCTTGCAGGGGGTGGAGGGGAAAGGAGGCAGGGGGTGGAGATACAGGGAAGGGGTTGGAATGGGGCCGGGGGCGGAGCTGGGGCAGGGCTGGGGGTGGGAGGGGCGAGAGCACCCACCAGCGCCGACTAAAGTCGGCGCCTATGGCACTGGTGCCATATGGGATGCACTCGGTGCGAGGTCCTGGCGGTATGCAGCAGACTGGGGATGAAGGGCGGTTCCATAAGCAACTACTTCAATTGGAAATCGTGCTCCTTTTTAGTTCTGGGGCGGAAAGCCCTGCAGATCTTGCACCTTTCTGTCTGGTGTGCCTCCCCGAGACACTTCAGACATGAGTCGTGGGAGTCACTTGTTGGCATAGGCTTGCTCAGGTTCTGCAGGGTTTAAAGCCTTGGGCTCACGGCATGCCCCGGAGCCTAAGGGTGGGGCGGGAGGGGGAGGAAGGTTTGGGGATTGGGGAAACCCTGCTCCCAAACCTCACTATATACAATATATTCATTAACAACTAAAACTAACTACAACTAAACTAGTCTAAGCTAACTATATGAAAGAACGCTAAGGGAAGCACTTGCTAAGCAAGCGACCACAGTTCCAATGACCATCACTGGTGGTAAGAAGGAACTGAGGAGGGGCTGGGTGGGCAGGGTCATATATTGAGCGCCATGAAGGTGGGCTCCGGGGGGCTCCACAGCTGACCCAATGGGAGCTGCTAAGGAAAAACTTTCCAATGACTGTGAATGCAGCACGCACACACCTGATTGGAACTGACACGAACAAGCACTCGAAGAAGAAGCAAAAGTTAGGGAAACATCCGTTTAACTTCTATGGACACTGCCAACCTGATTGAACCCATAATTCATTGGTTATTAAAAGCAATAGAAGTTGATGGGGAATGTAGTCTAACTCTAAATAGTTACACCTGTTTTTACATTTAAGTTTTGCTTATATTTGGGAAATGTATTAACTACAATAAGTAATAAACTATTTCTCTTACTTTACCAAGAAGGACAGCCATTTTATGACGCCATCTGCCTTTGTTTAGGGAAGCAACTCTGATCCAAATGTTAAGCTGAGAGTTATAAATCCACACATCACGGCTGTTAATTCTTCCACCTTTAAAATTATGAAAAAAGACAGAAAAAAAGACCAATGTATCTTTGACTAAGGAAGTTATTAAATAAGAGATGCTGGATACTAACATATTGCTCTGCAGCAGACCACAGAAAATATCACATCCTATATACATTTGATGTAGACTCATATGTAATTATATGCATTTCAGTAGATAAAGGTTTTCAGATGTTCTTGGTCACTGTGTAGAGGCAGTGCATCTCTTATGAAGTGAAGTCCCCCAAAATACCATCTACCATAATGATCTACACCATTCTTCTCCCCACCTGCTACAAATTACAATATTCCATGATCTATCTCAGATAAGGCACCTATCACTGTGGTATCTTCATGCTGTACAAAAATTGGAGAGATCTGTTTCCTAGATGGCAATTCTCAAAGCCTCCTTTGTTTTTGATGTGCATGTTTGTTTGCTCTTGCCTTCTATTTGCTAATTGTTGGTTGTTCCTTAGAAGATGTCACTGCTGGAGAATAGTCTAATCAAAGAGGCAAAGCTTGCATTTCAATCTAAATAACCAGGTTCCTCCACTTTAAGACAACAGAACCTTTGTTAATTATAACTTAGACTGAAAGAATTCTAATACATCTCTCAAAGCTAATTTATACTAAAAAGTAATGCTTTTCTCTTAATTGTTAAGTCAGTATTGAGAAGGATATTATCAGCTATTTTTGACACTGGATCTCATTCTGCTGTGTCATCAAATATTACATTTCAGTAAGGCAGTTGTTCAGAAGTAGACTGAGAGGTAGACTCAGTCTACATCATTCTGGGATGTATTAGAAGGAGTGTTGTAAGCAAGACACAAGAAGTAATTCTTCCACTCTACTCCGCGCTGATTAGGCCTCAAATGGGGTATTGTGTCCAGTTCTGGGAACCACGTTTCAGGAAAGATGTGTACAAATTGGAGAAAGTCCAGAGAAAAGCAACCAAAATGATTAAAGGTCTAGAATACATGACCTCTGAGGGAAGATTGAAAATATTGGGTTTGTTTAGTCTGGAAAAAAGAAGACCGAGAGGGGACATGACAACAGTTTTTAAGTACATAAAAGACTGTTACAAGGAGGAGGGAGAAGAATTGTTTTTCTTAACCTTTGAGGATAGGACAAGAAGCACTGGGCTTAAATTGCAGCAAGGTAGGTTTTAGAATCTCAATCATTGGAAATTTTTAAGAGCAGGTTAGACAAACATCTGTCAGGGATGGTCTAGATAATACTTAGTCCTGCTATGAGTGCGGGGGACTGAACTAGATGACCTCTTGAGGTCCCTTCCAGTTCTATGATTCTATGAAATGCTAATATTAATAAATATTTTCAAACATGAAAATACACGAGAAATACATCCCATTGTGCAAACCTTTCAGAATAATATGCTGAGCAAAATACATGCATTTTTTTGTGATAAGACATTACACTAACAGTTTTTTTAATGTTGGGAAATATTTCAATGACCTTTCTCCACACTCTTTAGACTTCTTTGAGCACCACTGCATGGATGAACCACTGAAAAGGAAATCTCTTAAGATTTATATGCTATGAGTCATGTACATAACACTGGCTGTTTTCCTCTACATGGTTCATGCATATGTCCCCCTCTCAGTTCCACTGTCTGTAATGGGGGAGACAGATAGTTCCAGGACACGCATTAGTATCCAGTTAAGTCTGTCACCATTGGTCCAGATGACAGACATGGACCCAAATAACTATTTTTTTGTCTGAACCCGAGATGTGCTGAGCATCTACAACTGCCACTGACTTCCATGGGAGATGCAGGTGCTCAGCACCTCCAAGTCAGGATTTAAGAAGGGTGAGATATTTGCCTCTACTCTGCATTTCTATGCTGAAAAAAGGTTTGATCTGTTTTCACTGCAGAATCTGAGCACTAATATTTAAAAGCTGCACGCCTAACTGGTATGGAGGAAGACATATTGGATTGTGGGTCAGTTCATATAATCATTTAGCTCTAAGATCCACTCATATCAATATTATATCCCCAGACCTCCTTGATGAAACTTCAGCCATGGTTGTAATGATTAATGATTAAAAACAAAACAATAAGAGAAAAATATTTGTGGTTACCAAATATAGGCATAGGGTTTATGCTCAATACATACTGAGGGAGATGATTTGGTAAGCAACACATAGGCTGGGTGGGTGTGGGGGGTGTGTGTGAAATTCGTGACATTTTCATTCCAGCAGCTTCTGGAAGTTCAAAGAGCAAGAACTGTAAATTATCCAAGGATGTTTCTGCTGTCATCACGATACTTAAGCTTCCTGGAATTATTTACCTGAAACAAGAATATCATTCCGTAAAGCACACACTGCATATTCAGACTTGGTAAATTCTGGGAGTTTAGCCAGTGACTTCCATTCTCCTGTTACAGGATCGTAGCATTCAGTGTATGGCAGATTAAACCCCCCAACTCGTTCACAGCCTCCGACAATGACTATCACCTCAGAATAACCAGTTGATCTAAAAGAATGAAAACAGAAAGACAAAATAGACATTTATTAAAGCATATGTAGCAAACAATATCAGCTTGAAAAACCAAGGTCATAGTATTAAAATCTGAAAATCTATTATTTAATGTGATACTGATGTCTACAGCAATAATTATTTCCTTACAAAATTGTTAAGGGTTTTCACTGTCCCATTGTGTGCCAGGTAACCATGCCAATAAGTAACCTTTTCTTTTTTTTTAAATAAATAGTGGAGTTATATTGCATGATTGCTCCATGAAAAAATCAATTTTAAAAAAAGAAAGCCCTTAAACTTTAAGATTGTTTTCTTCCTCTGACTGAAAATGCTGAAATATCAGAGGTAAAGCTGAAGCCATGTGTGAGAAATTTATATATGCAGTTCTGGAAGTTTCATATAAAATCCATTATATTGAAAACAGTCTACTGCAAAGTTACAAATCTCACAAAGACTCCTGTGACAGTTTACACCACATTAATATTTCACAAATTTAGAACTAAATATCTTCCAAGTGTTACTGAAAATTTCTTTTAAAAAAAGTTTTAAACTTATGGATCAGACAAAAACTTTGTTAGACAGGATGTATGGTTGCAAATATGTATCAGTAACGTGAAAGAGGATGTGGTGATGGAGGGAAACTTTAAAGAAGGTTGAAATAATAAAATCAAGTACCAAAGCCAGCAAATTCAAAGTTAATGTTACACTTATCCAAAAAAATAAAAAATAAAATCCAATATCAAATCCAAATATTTGAAAATATGGAAATGCAGAGTTAAAAAAGCTTAGACATTAACTCTTCTCCATATTCCTGCTCACTTTCCACTCAAATTCATAAGAAAACCTAGTTCCTGCAGATTATACTTCTATAGTTATAATATAAGCCACATACCTCACTACAATATCTCATTTAACATATGAATGTATAGAAAGGACCAACCAGCTACTATATATGAGCCTACCAAATCATTAGTCCCTCTCTTAAATTCACTTTTGCTCATGAGCCACCTATAAAAACCACTCTCCATTTAAGCTTCTCTAGTTTAGGGAATTTGCACCCATGTAATTACGTCAACGCACTGGTGTAACTAACCATATCAAACCAGATATCAAATGCACTCTATCTTTCAAATAACATGTTGATACACTGTATGCTATTTTAACTACAAATAATTCCATAGGAGCAGGTAGGTATCTTATTTACTTTGACCCAATCCTGCAAAAAGTCATATTACCTTGTGTCTATAACAACTGCATGATCTGTCCTCAACTTTGTTTATAAATGATAAAAGTGCTGTAGGCCTTTATTTAATATCATACTTCTTTCACATTGTGGGACACCACAAGTAAAAACTAGCTGATTATTAGTGTTCTCTTGTTAAACAAGTAAGTCCTTTTTACTCTGAACATTTTAAAAAAAGCAAAGTCAATGATAAATGTGGATGTACCAGGAAATATCACAATATAAATACTTGTCTTAAGAACTATGTTTACACACTTGGGTCATTTGATAAAATGTTCTCAGTTACTCACTCATAACTGGTCAAAAAAAACCCAAAAAACTTCCCTTCAGCTGCTCCAACCTTGAACTGATGTCAGGTCCTGCTTTTTATGTTTTTCATGTTGAATGTTTCGTTATCCCATCTTCTTTTTTGAGGAACTAATCTTGGAAAGATATCTCTCAAGGGAGAGAAGGAAGGAAGCTTATGAGTCCAGGAAGCATTACTCAGAAAAAGAAATTGGTTTATTTCAACAACAAGTTATTTGTCTCTCTTATTTTTCCCCCTACAGGCAAACCAAAGTATATGTACCAAAGATACCTACAAAGGACAAGCTTTGGCTATTGATTTTTTAAAAGACTACAATCAAGGCCTTTTGCCAAATGAGAAACTTGTTGTGCATGATTAAGGCTATGTTTTAGTCACAGATATTTTTAGTAAAAGTCATGGACACGTCACAGGCAGTAAACAAAAATTCACGGCCCGTGACCTGTTCATGACTTCTACTATATACCCCTGACTAAACCTTGCAGGAGGAGGAGGCAGGGCTGCCGGGGGTGCTTGGCGGGAGGGCAGCCTGGGGGTGCCGCGGGTGCTGGGGTGGGGGACTGGCAGTGGCGCGCAGCTCAGGACCCCCACGGGTGCTGGGGAGGGGGTAAGCAGCGGTGCACAGCCTGGGACCCCGCTGGTGCTAGTGTAAGGGGGTGTTGGCGGGGTCGACAGGCTCCCTACCTGGCTCCACACCTCCCAGAGCCTGCCTGCCTCACCCCATCCCATGCCCCAACCCTCTGCCCCCTCCCACACCCAAACTCCTGTTACTGCTGGGGGAGGGAGGTGCTGTGGCCAGAGACTGCCCCAGCAGCGGCCGGTGCAACTGGCGCAGGGGCTGCCTGAGCTGCCCCCGGGCCAGGCGCCCCTGCCACTGCAGAAGTCACGGAATCAGTGACTTCCGTGACAAACTCGCAGCCTTATGCATGATTGTCAATCTTTTTTAAATTAAGAAATAAATGAGCCAATATCTGTGGATCAAAAATACTGCCCGAGAGTGGTGATGCATAGTTTTGCTCTCTCTGAAGGAAAAGTAATTTACTAAAATATTTTAAATCCAGAACTGGATGTAAAAATAAACAAACCACACCTCTGGGCAGTCACACATGTGGAGATTAGGGCCTGGTCTACACTAGAAAATTAGGTCAACATAACTACGTCACTTAGGGGTATGAAAAATCCACACCCCTGCCAACTTAATTATCTAGTGCAGACCAGGCCTCTGTGTAGACAGCTCTAGGCTAGGTCAATGAAAGATTTCTTTCGTTGACCTAGCTACCACCTCTCAGAGAGGTGGATTACCTACATCAAAAGGACAACGCCTCCCGTTGGCATATACAGTCTCAACACGGAAGTGCTGCAGCTGTGCCGCTATAGCATTTCAAGTGCAGACAAGCCCCAAGAGGCAGTAGTTAGGTCGACAGAAGAATTTGTCCATTGACATAGTGCTGTCTACACTAGGTGTTAGTTCAGCTTAACTACACTACACAGAGGGGTGGATTTTTCACACCCAAATCCACCCCTGAGTTACGTAGTTAAGACAACCTAATTTTCTAGTGTAGACCAGACCTTAGAATTTTTTGCAAGTGGGACAGTGTGCTGTGAATAAAGATAATAGGGATCAAGTTAAAAAAAAAAGAGGCAGGCACAAAATACAAATAGGCATAGGCTGTTAATAGCAACAGTTAACTATTGAAAGAAAATGCAAATGGAGGTCAGTAGAGCTGTGATTCTTAAACTATGGCCTATGGACCAGCAGTGGTCCAAAGACTCCTTCTGGTAGTCTAGAAAATGAAATACTGTGAGAAGCAAGAAGGGTGGGCCTAGGAGATGGCATAGAAGATGGTCCATGAGATTTCTCTGTCATTACATGGTCCCCAAAATAGAAAAAATGGAGAATCACATTACTAAAGTAACATTCAATCTAGTGCTTTCACAGAAGAAATTAAAAATCAGATTTCTGATATACTTCACACAGGAAACTATACAGCTCTCATGACATTATTTGAGGAAGCTGAATTAAACAATATAGACCAACAAATGACTGCACAGGTAGAAGTCCTTTAATTAGTTCAAAGAAAATCTGTTCAAAAAAATTAAAAATTTCCACAGATAGAAATTCTGAGGGCTTTTGAAAAATCAATAATTTTGTCTGTAGAAGCATCCACCATATTTGGGTGCTGCATAAAAAATAATAGCCAGCAGTGCAATAGAGTTAAATAAAAAGTAATTCACTTAAGAGGAAAAAATTACTGAATGCATACATTAAAAAAAAAAAGTAGTTGAGAAGAACTGGTTGAAATCGATAAATATGATAACCTATTAAAAGTATATCTTGATCTATTTTCATTAGACAGGTCTACTGGGTCTGTGCACTGAAATAAGCAACTGTAAGACAGTCTAAAGATATTCAAAGCTTACGGTATGCAATTCATATTTTGTTTTGAATACACGGGAGTCCATCCACTAGAACAGCGGTGGGCAGACTTCTTTGGCCTGAGGGCCACATCTGGGTATGGAAATTGTATGGTGAGCCATGAATGCCTGGTTGGGGAGGGGGACTCTATGGGGTGCAACATGGAGGAGGGCTCTATAAGCGATGTTACCGAGGTCGGGGGAGGAGGGACTCATGGGGTGTGGTGCGTGGGGAAGGGTCTATATGGGCGGTATCGGGGACTCCTAGTGGTCCTGTCAGCAGTGGCACCAAGGCAGCCATACCAGGCACCGCCATGGGTGGAGGCACCCTAGCTGGGATGGGTGGGGCCATTGGAGATCAGGAGGGGATTGGGCGTTCTGCTGCATGGAGGGGCTACCACATAGGGGCGGGGTTCTGATCCTGGAAACAGCACAGTGAAGTCGCACCTGCGCAGTGTGGCTCTGCGTGCTGGAAGATGGTGCTCATCAAGGGAATTGTGAGTCAGGGGCTGGGGAGTGCTGGGTGGGCGGAGTGGGGCAAGCCCCCAACCATCGGCTGGAGTGCCGGAGAGGGCCAAGCCCATGACCACACTCCCTGGCAGGAGACTCATGGCCAGATAAAAACATCTGATGGGCCGGAAGCAGCCAGAGGGCAGTAGTTTGCCCATCCCTGCACTAGAACAACATAACCACTACATGTCACTGTGAAGCTTAATGGAGATATCAGAGACGACCTCAAGATGTCAGTGCAACTGTATTCAGTTATCTGGCTCCCACATACCCACTTTGTTCTACAATGAGAGCTTAGGGCAGAAGTACTCAATAGGTAGACCACAGGCCAAATCCAGATCATCAGATGCTTTTGAACGGAATCCAAAATCTTTATTTACTTATTATTATCATTAATGTAGTTATATTATTTTTCTTCCCTGGAGTCTGGACCTTGACTATACCTTGACCAAGAAATTTGGGCCTTGACAAAAAAATAATTGACCACCCCTGGCTTAGGGACATGAGGGACAAGAAGGGAGGATCAACAGCTGTCAACCCAAGTTTTAAACGTGCAGTGACATCAGACAATTTTTCACTTGCTTCAAAAGAACTCAGATCAGAATCCTACTGTTTTTGAACAGCTAGTCAGAAGCCAGTTTGAGTACAGAAACATACTGATACATATGCACACACAATCCCAAGAAAAGTTCGCAAGAAAAGTTTGAGTAGAAATATTAATTCTGGTATACAGAACTTTCAGTCGGTTCTATGCTTTTTCCTCAATAACAAAGTTTACATAAGAGCAAAGCAGGAGAAAGAAGCGGCAGCAATACATGGAACATAGGGTGGGAATGGGGAAAGGAGCTACCAAAACCCCATTTTAGAAGAAATGAAAGGGGAAAGCATGGAGGAGGCAGGGAGGAAACTGGTAACTGTTACAAACCTTTATCAACTTTTGCAGCAGAATCAAATGACAAGGAACTATTCCTTGAATTTAATAATAGATACAGGGAAAAATCATTGCTGGGAGACCAGCCAACTTCTTTCTTTATAAATTACTCCTCTTGTTGCTGCATTCATGATTCAGTGTTTATTTTCTTCTTAAGTTTAGTAACAAAAATCCTGCTCAGAAAATGTCTCTGTTAAACATAAGCAGTGGGGTGGAGGTGGGTGTTTCCTTTTTCAACTAATTCTCCAGTGCAGCATTACAGCTAGCCAACTAACCTTCTCAAGTACCTATGTTATGTTTGGCAGAATTTCCAGGGTTAAACATCTTAGTTTTCCCTCTTTACCATTCTTTCAAGAATGTAATGTTTTTAGCAATTACCTGGGAAGGTATATGGCAGAATCCAAAAGAAATCTCCATAAAAGACGGTTACTCACCGTAGTAACTGTTGTTCTTCGAGATGTGTTGCTCATATCTATTCCAATTAGGTGTGCGTGCCGCGCGTGCACGATCGTCGGAAGATTTTTACCCTAGCAACACTCGGTGGGCCAGCTGGCGCCCCCTGGAGTGGCGCCGTTGCGGCACCTGATATCTACCTCAGCCGGCCCAGCGCCCTCTCAGTTCCTTCTTGCCGGCTACTCCGACAGTGGGGAAGGAGGGCGGGTTTGGAATAGATATGAGCAACACATCTCGAAGAACAACAGTTACTACGGTGAGTAACCGTCTTTTCTTCGAGTGCTTGCTCATATGTATTCCAATTAGGTGACTCCCAAGCCTTGCCTAGGCGGTGGGGTCGGAGTGAGATACTGCAGAATGCAGGACTGGTGAACCAAACGCAGCGTCCTCTCTGGGATGCTGGACTATGGCATAATGAGTGGCAAAGGTGTGCACCGATGACCAGGTTGTTGCCCTACATATCTCCTGTATAGGTACATGTGCCAGGAAGGCGGAGGATGAGACTTGAGCTCGGGTGGAATGGGCAGCAAGGTGCGTGGTGGGAACACCAGCCAAGTCATAACATGACGTGATCCAGGACGAGATGCGTTGGGAGGAGACCGGGAGGCCCTTCATCCGGTCTGCCACAGTAACGCACAGTTGAGTCGTTCTGCGAAAGGGCTTTGTCCACTGGATGTAGCAGGCGAGGGCCCTATGGACGGCCAGGGAGCGAAGATGTTGCTCCCTTGGAGAAGCATGCGGCTTCGGGTAGAAGACCGGCAGAAAATGTCTTGGTTGACATGAAAGGCCGACCCCCTTTAGGGAGGGAGGCTAGGTGCTCGATCGGTGTTGGCCAGCTCCGGTGTGCGGTAGCAGGCCCAGCATGGCAGACTTACCTCGGGAAGGGACGATCCGCACCTGTGGCACCGAAGGCTGACGTGGTGCCGGTTTGATAAGTGCGATCAAGTCCCTCGCTGCCGGATAGGTGTCCGGTGTGGACAGCAGCATTAGCTCTACCTCGGTACGTACCGGGGAGCTCACGGCCCCCAAGCTCGACGGACCTTGCGGTGCCGGAAGCGTCGGTGCCGGATCTGTTCGCCTGCGGCGAGAAACTCAACGGACCTTGCGGTACCGGAGTGGGCGGTGCCGATGCAGGCGGCAGCATTAGCTCTACCTCGGTGCGAACCAGGGAGCTCACGGCCACCGAGCTCGACGGACCTTGCGGTGCCGGAGTCGCCGGTGCCGGTGCCTCAGTCGGGCACTGAACTCAACGGCCCTGGCGGTACCGGAGTTGGCGGCTGCCGGTGCCGATGCAGCCGGCAGCATTAGCTCTACCTCGGTGCATACCGGGGAGCCCACGGCCACCGAGCTCGACGGCCCTTAGGGTGCCGGAGTCGTCAGTGCCGGAGTCTTCACCTGGGGTGTGGAGCTCAACAGACCTTAGAATCATAGAATCATAGAATCTCAGGGTTGGAAGGGACCTCAGGAGGTCATCTAGTCCAACCCCCTGCTCAAAGCAGGACCAAACCCAATTAGATCATCCCAGCCAGGGCTTTGTCAAGCCTGACCTTAAAAACCTCTAAGGAAGGAGATTCCACCACCTCCCTAGGTAACCCATTCCAGTGCTTCACCACCCTACTAGTGAAAAAGTTTTTCCTAATATCCAACCTAAACCTCCCCCTCTGCAACTTGAGACCATTACTCCTTGTTCTGTCATCTTCTACCACTGAGAACAGTCTAGATCCAGCCTCTTTGGAACCCCCTTTCAGGTAGCTGAAAGCAGCTATCAAATCCCCCCTCATTCTTCTCTTCTGCAGGCTAAACAATCCCAGTTCCCTCAGCCTCTCCTCATAAGTCATGTGCTCCAGCCCCCTAATCATTTTTGCTGCCCTCCGCTGGACTCTTTCCAATTTATCCACATCCTTCTTGTAGCGTGGGGCCCAAAACTGGACACAGTACTCCAAATGAGGCCTCACCAGTGCCGAATAGAGGGGAATAATCACGTCCCTCGATCTGCTGGAAATGCCCCTACTTATACAGCCCAAAATGCCGTTAGCCTTCTTGGCAACAAGGGCACACTGTTGACTCATATTCAGCTTTTCATCCACCGTAACCCCTAGGTCCTTTTCTGCAGAACTGCTGCCCAGCCATTCGGTCCCTAGTCTGTAGCAGTGCATGGGATTCTTCCGTCCTAAGTGCAGGACTCTGCACTTGTCCTTGTTGAACCTCATCAGATTTCTTTTGGCCCAATCCTCTAATTTGTCTAGGTCCCTCTGTATCCTGTCCCTACCCTCCAGCGTATCAACCACTCCTCCCAGTTTAGTGTCATCTGCAAACTTGCTAAGGGTGCAGTCCACACCATCCTCCAGATCGTTGATGAAGATATTGAACAAAACCGGCCCCAGCACCGACCCTTGGGGCACTCCACTTGATACCGGCTGCCAACTAGACATGGAGCCATTGATGTACCGGAGTCGCCGGTGCCGGTCTGGACGGTAGTATTAGCTCTACCTCGGTGTGTACCGGGGAGCTCCCGGCCACCAAGTTCGACGGACCTTGCGGTACCAGGAGCCGATGGTGCTGGCGCCGGGCCGAAAGTCTTGGCCAGGCAGTCTTGTACCGGTTGCAGCTGCAGCGGCGTCCGGCGGTGTCAGCCCCGGGGTCTGTTTCCCCAAGGTTGGGGATAGCGAACGACACCTGTGTGGTCACATGGCCGGAGTTGCCCGGTGCCGTAGCTCCTTGCTAGTGCTCGGGCGCTCTGGTGCCGCTGATGCACTGCGTGCCGACGCTGTCGGTACTGGGTCACGGCGGGGCCGGCATCGGGCTAAGTGCCAGTTCTAATAGGAGCTGCTTGAAGCGAAAGCCCCGCTCCCTCTTGGCTCTAGGCTTAAAAGCCTTGGAGATCTGACACTTATCTGCGAGATGGGATCCCCCAGGCGCCTCAAACGGGAGACGTGTGTGTGGGGGGGTCCCCCGTAGGCATCGGCTTAGAGCCGGCCGACGGCTTGAATCCCGGTGAACCAGGCATGAGCCCGGTACCAGAGGGGAGAGAAGGGGAGAAGCCCCTTATCTCCCACTAGTATTTACACTAAACTTTTTAACAAGACTATCAAAACTATTAACAACTACTTAAAGTACTTAAAACCATTAACAATGCTAAGTGAGTGCTAACTAAGCTAGGGAGGTGGAGATCAGCTATGCTGCTCCACAGATCCGACCTTCACGGGCGGTAAGAAGGAACTGAGAGGGCGCTGGGCCGGCTGAGGTAGATATCAGGTGCCGCAATGGTGCCACTCCAGGGGGCGCCAGCTGGCCCACCGAGTGTTGCTAGGGTAAAAATCTTCCCACGATCGTGCACGCACGGCGTGCACACCTGATTGGAATACATATGAGCAAGCACTCGAAGAAGAACCAACAGTTCCCAAAATACCACCATTGGCATTTTTTCTCATTTCCTACTGTAGCTTATAGTAGCAATTTCCAGTTGTATTATGGGATAGTAAGAAGTCATGTTTTAGGATTTGAAAAAAACAGGTTACAATATTTAAACTTAAAATATTTTCTGTAGCTACTATGTAATTCTGTGTATATATTTGTTTTGTTATTTCATCTCTCAATCTGATATATAATTCTAGAACTGTATTACTAATCCGGTAAAGTGTTTTATTAAACCTGTAAAGTGTTTTGTGGTGTAACAGTGGGATTTTCAAAAGCAGTTGCTGTTGCCCTAACTGAAAAATGCATCCAACTCCTTGATAAGTGTACAATACATTATTATTTTACACTGTAAACATTAAATAATTTTGAAATGTAGTGGATTAATGGCTGCATTGTAATGAGCCAGAATGAAAGCTGCTGCAAGTGGCTTAACTGGGCAACTAGTGGAAAGGGCTTAGGATCTCATCCTGCCAACATCTACACCTGTGAGTAACTTACTACACCTGTGAGTCCTTCCTATTGAATTAGAGGGGACTACTCATAACAGTAAAGTTACATATATGTGTGAATAAGATTACTCAAAGGCCTACTTAAAGTTAAGCATGTGAGGTGACCAGGCTTTTGTGTGTGGATAAGGCAGTAAAAATGCAGAACTCAGTAACACAAAATAAAAGACAATTTCAAATTTTTCTTCTCTAAGCTTCAGTCTTGGTTACAGTTCATATCCACTAGACAAACAGGTAAAAAAATCTGCATACAAAAATAATGTTCTTCTAGGGTAGGGATCAGCAACCTATGGCACAGGTGCCAAAGACGGCATGCGAGCCAATTTTTAATGGCACGCTGATGCCTGCCGGGGTTCAGGGGGCAGAAGGATAGGCGCCAACTCAGTGGGTGATCCAGGGCTGGAGCACCCATGGGGAAAAACTGGTGGGTGCAGAGCACCCACCGGCAGCTCCCCACCAGCCCCTCACCCAGCTCACCTCTGCTCCGCCTCCCCTGAGTGCGGCACTGCCTCTTCGCTTCTCCCCACTCCCTCCCAGGCTTGCTGTGGGAGTCAGCTGTTGGGTGGCAAGCCTGGGAGGGAGGGGGGAGAAGTGGAGCGCAGCGGTGCATTCAGGGGAAGGCGGAGCGGAGGTGAGCTGGGACGGGGAGTGGTTCCTCTGTCCCTCCACCTTACATCCCGCGGCCCTCCCCTGCAGCCCCCCTACCCCAGCTCACCTCTGCTCTGTCCCCTCCTCCTTCCTTGAGTGCACTGCCGCTTCTCCCCACTCCCTCCCAGGCTTGCCGTGGGAGTCAGCTGTTTGGCGGCAAGCCTGGGAGGAAGGGGTGAGAAGCGGAGCTCAGCGGTGCGCTCAGGGGAGGCGGAGGTGGAGCGGAGGTGAGCTGGGGCGGGGAGTGGTTCCTCTGCCCCCCCATTACATCCTGCAGCCCTCCCCACACTCGCCCACCCCCCCAAGCTCACCTCTGTCTCCTTCCCTGAGGACGCTGCCGCTTCTCCCTCCCAGGCTTGCTGCAAGCCTGGGAGGGAGGGGGTGATGGGGAAATGCAGCGCGCCCGGGGGGGGGGGGGGAATTCGGGGAAGGGGTTGGAATGGGGCCAGGGGGCACAGCGCGTGAGCACCCACCGGCGCTAGCCAAAGTTGGTGCCTGTGTCCGCTCCAGCCCCCTGCCATGAGCACCCCATGACCCCAGCCCACACCCCCAGACCCCTGCCCTGACCCCCGCACACACCCCCAGCCCTCTGCCTGACTCCTGCACCCCACACACATACCCAGGCCTCCCACACCCCCATGCCCTGACTCATGCACCCCCCACATCCCCACCCCGAACACCAAATGGGAGCTCCTGCACCACCACCCCCATTTCCACCTGCACCTCTCGCACCAAATGGGAGCTGCCCAGGTATGCGCTCCACACCCAAACTTCCTACCCCAACCCTGAGCCCCCTCCCTCATTCTAGCTCCTGGCCAGATCCTACACGCCAACCCCCAGCCTGCTCCTTCACCCCCAGCCCTGAGCTCAGTGTACTCCCACTCTCAGCTCAGTGCAGAGAGAGAGGAAGAGAATGGGCCAGAACCAGGGAGAAGGTAGGTACCCATTCTATGTGAGCAGGGCCGGGACCCCAGACTGGCAGTGGGCTGAGCGGGTCCGGCAGCCAGGATCCCGGCTAGCAGGAGCCGGCGGATGGAATCTCTGAGCGGCAATGGGCTGAGCCGCTCAGCCTGCTGCCGGTCTGGGGTTCTGGCTGCCGGCCCCTTGCCAGCCGGGGTCCCGGCCGCAGGCCCCGCTTAGCCCGCTGCCGGCCTAAGTGAACGGAACCACAGGCCGGCAGCGGGCTGAGCGGGCCAGCGGCGTAAGATCAGCATTTTAATTTAATTTTAAATGAAGCTTCTTAAACATTTTGAAAACCTTGTTTATTTTACATACAATAGTTTAGTTATATAATATATAGACTTATAGAGAGAGACCTTCTAAAAAACATTAAAATGTATTACCAGCACGCGAAACCTTAAATTAAAGTGAATAATGAAGACTCAGCACACCACTTCTGAAAGGTTGCCGACCCCTGTTCTAGCGCATATCAGAAAAACAGTAAAAAATCCTCTCACCTGCGAGGTCTAGTTCTTGGGGACATCATTTCATTTCCAAGTATGTGGTATCTTCTTGCTTCATGCAGCAGCTGATAACACTCTGGAGAATTCTGAATCAGCTGTTCCACTTCCACTGTCTGTACAAAATAGTTAGGATGTAATAAAGGGAGTCTCACATGTGTCAGAAGTTCCTGTAACACTGGCCTTCTCAGATCAACAGCACGGTAAACCCAGCGCATAACTGCTTCAAAAACCATCTCTTCTTTACTGATCACCAACTCATCACTACAAATATAATCAATGAGCTCATCTTTCCCAAGCTCAAGAAATTCTTCATGCTGAGAAACATCCTCAAATGTCTGCAGTGCAAAATTTCTGCATTTGGTGAAGAGTGTCTTTAGTGAGTGTGTATCAGCAAAACGCTGGATTCCCAGGCAGTTACAAGGATCCAGCTGCTCTTCCAGGAACTTGGCACAAGCATCACGCAGAACACTAATTTGAAAGAGACTTGATGTTTCAAAGATATATTGCACATTTTCTGTAGTGATTTTCACCTTGCCAGTGTACACGTACTGTAAAAAGCAATCCATAGCTTCAGCAAAAATGCCATTGATCTCCACCAACATTTCTCTGCTTTCTCTGTGATCATTGCAAAACATAGCTCTGAAGTAGCTACTGCAGGCTGAGAGAACAGCTCGATGGCAGGGAAACTCTCTTCCTTCCACACAGATAATTACATCTGTGAACAAGCGGCTGTCTCTAAATTCATTGAAGATCTGGAGTATGCTTTCAGCATGGGATGATCCTGAAGAGAAGTCAAAAAACTCATGACTTGATAAGGACTTTGGGTCCATTTCAAAAACTTTACGTTTGGTTGCAGGGGAATCACGGACCCCGCTATCCTCTCTATTCAGTCTGCGGCCCAGTATTAGTACCATTGTTACATCCGTTGACTATAGAATCATTGAGAAAAGATTTCTGAGTGTCTTCTTTACGGTGCTATGGCTAGAAGAATGAAAACATTTTAGTACCCAACCAATCAATTCTGACAGTTAATGCAATGAAAGAATTATGAAATTTATGAAACTTACATAATACAAAACAAATAGCCTGATCTGTCTAAACTCAGTGTAACTTACACTACTCTAGTAAAGGTCAAAAGTTATTATTTGGCAAATGATATGTGAGACCATGCAATGCAATGAAATATATCCTACTGTAATGCATACACACAAAGGACAGAGTTAAGGTTGCTGTGGGAACCATAATTATGAATACCCTAGCCTTTGTTTAATTGAAGTATCACCCTTGTATCAAGCTTAAAAATGTCAAAAGGCTAAATCCTAAAATCCTTACTCAAGCAAATCTCTCGGTTGATATCAGCAGGAGTTTGCCCAAGTAAAGACCTCAGGATTTTGCTATACAGATTTTTAAACTGCTTCTTACTATGTGTTTGCACAGCCCCTAGCACAATGTAACTCTGATCTCAGGGCCTCCAGGTGCTCCTGTAATACCACTAATAAAAGTAATATTAAAGAAGACTGACAATTTTAAACTAGAAAAATTGTAGAGGGAGGCTACAAATCACATCTCAATCTCCAGTATACATCAGTACCACAATGCAATCTATGGAGTTTAATGATTTTGTTTATCCCAGTGACCATTCTTGATCAGCAAAAGCAAATGTCTTAGCTCTTCCTTCTTATCAGCAAAACAATCAGTTAATCAATACGCTATTGTGAAGATAAAAATTAATACACGTTGCTAATGTGCATTTTGGAAAAAATACTTAAAATTCATGTTGAAGCATAATGTAGATACCGCAGAAAAAAGGCAACCACGTGAATAAGTATCAAATAAAAAATTATGTATATTTGTGAGAAATCCATTATGCAAGCAAATGAATAAGGAGTCTTTGCATCCGGAAGTAAGAAGTGGGGGCTACCTAGTGAGTTAAAGGAGAATTTCTGTTTTCTGACAGTAGTTAACTCCTATCTAAAATAAATAAGCAAAGACTACAGTCGAAGGCACTGTGTCATCATCAATATATACAGCTCTCCAACTCACACACAAACTATGTTAAAAGAACATTATTAAGATTGCAAAGTCAAACACTCAAAGATTAGGAAATGAATTAAGGTTGCCTGTGAATATAATACAATTAATTTGCCTAGATGTAGCCTGGTGAAGGTATATATGATGATCATCCCTATAAGCACAGCTCAGTTGGTACATTTTTGATTCCCCATTTTTAAAACCAACTGGATTAAACCCCTACCAAAAAACACTGGGAAGCACTCCTGCATTAACTTCCATAATTCTAAGTGCATGGATTTATTTTTAAACTTCCAGGAAGATGTGTCTCAAATTATTTTAAATCTTGTGCAAAAGATTCTTTTAAAAAAAAGGATTCTAAGAGATTATGTTCATTTCCTCTCATTCCCCATGTATAGAGACAGTAAATGCCGTTTCCAGCATCTTCAGAGCTGCATATTACTGGATCAAAGTCTGGCTACACCATAGAATCATAGAATCATAGAATCTCAGGGTTGGAAGGGACCTTAGCAGGTCATCTAGTCCAACCCCCTGCTCAAAGCAGGACCAATCCCCAATTTTTGCCCCAGATCCCTAAATGGCCCCCTCAAGGATTGAACTCACAACCCTGGGTTTAGCAGGCCAATGCTCAAACCACATATAGAACAAAATGAACCATACTTTTTAAAAAACAGGCTTTTTATAAAGCCTCTTTAGAAGGCACTATTCTTGACTATATTCTGTAGTACTGAGTTTCCTCACTCAGTCAATTTTAAAAAGGAACACCAAACATGTCATACTGTTGCTTTTTACATAGGGATCAATTCTATTTCAGACACAATTTAATGAAAACCTTTAGAAATTATTTACAAGGTACAAAATAGGAAGGTCATATCAAGGCTACAAAATAATTATCTTTAATTTGGATTAACACATGGATTACACTAGCCAAAAATTCAAAAGCTAATAAAACGTTTTTTAAATACGTCAGAAGCAGGAAGCCTGCTAAACAACCAGTGGGGACCCTGGATGATAGAGATAGAAAAGGAGCACTTAAAGATGATAAAGTCATTGCAGAGAAACTAAACGAATTCTTTGCTTCAGTCTTCACGGCTGAGGACGTTGGGGAGATTCCCCAACCTGAGCCATCTTTTGTAGGTGACAAATCTGAGGAATTTGTAGAGGAGGTTCTGGAACTAATTGATAAACTTAACTGTAACAAGTCACTGGGACCAGATGGCATTCACCCAAGAGTTCTGAAAGAACTCAAATGTGAAATTGTGGAATTATTAACTAGGGTTTGTAACCTGTCCTTTAAATCGGCTTCTGTACCCAATGACTGGAAGATAGCTAATGTAACGCCAATATTTAAAAAGGGCTCTAGAGGTGATCCCGGCAATTACAGACCGGTAAGTCTAACATCCATACCGGGCAAATTAGTTGAAACAATAGTAAAGAATAAAATTGTCAGGCACAT
This sequence comes from Macrochelys suwanniensis, assembly GCA_033296515.1. Taxonomy (NCBI): domain Eukaryota; kingdom Metazoa; phylum Chordata; order Testudines; family Chelydridae; genus Macrochelys; species Macrochelys suwanniensis. The sequence continues at coordinate 44,054,454 of CM065783.1, forward strand.
AGAAGAACATAAATTGTTGGGCAAAAGTCAACATGGCTTCTGTAAAGGGAAATCATGCCTTACTAATCTATTAGAGTTCTTTGAAGGGGTCAACAAACATGTGGACAAGGGTGATCCAGTAGACATAGTGTACTTAGATTTCCAGAAAGCCTTTGACAAAGTCCCTCACCAAAGGCTCTTGCGTAAATTAAGTTGCCATGGGATAAGAGGGAAGATCCTTCCATGGATTGAGAACTGGTTAAAAAACAGGGAACATAGGGTAGGAATAAGTGGTAAATTTTCACAATGGAGAGGGGTAACTAGTGGTGTTCCCCAAGGGTCAGTCCTAGGAACAATCCTATTCAACTTATTCATAAATTATTTGGAAGAAGGGGTAAACAGTGAAGTGGCAAAGTTTGCAGATGATATTAAGCTGCTCAAGATAGTTAAGACCAAAGCAGACTGTGAAGAACTACAAAAAGATCTCACAAAACTAAATGATTGGGCAATAAAATGGCAAATGAAATTTAATGTGGATAAATGTAAAGTAATGCACATTGGAAAAAATAACCCCAACTATACATACAATATGATGGGGGCTAATTTAGCTACAACTAATCAGGAAAAAGATCTTGGAGTCATCGTGGATAGTTCTCTAAAGACGTCCATGCAGTGTGCGGCGGCAGTCAAAAAAGCAAACGGGATGTTAGGAATCATTAAAAAAGGGATAGAGAATAAGATGGAGAATATCTTACTGCCCTTATACAAATCCATAGTGCGCCCACATCTTGAATACTGCGTACAATTGTGGTCTCCTCATTGCAAAAAGGATATACTGGCATTAGAAAAGGTTCAGAGAAGGGCAACTAAAATGATTAGGGGTCTGGAACGGGTCCTATATGAGGAGAGATTAAAGAGGCTAGGACTTTTCAGCTTGGAAAAGAGGAGACTAAGAGGGGATATGATAGAGGTATATAAAATTATGAGTGGTGTGGAGGAAATGAATAAGGAAAAGTTATTTAATTGTTCTCATAATAAAAGAACTAGGGGCCACCCAATGAAATTAGTGGGCAGCGGGTTTAAAACAAATAAAAGGAAGTTCTTCTTCACACAGCGCACAGTCAACCTGTGGAACTCCTTGCCTGAGGAGGCTGTGAAGGCTAGGACTATAACAGGGTTTAAAAGAGAACTGGATAAATTCATGGAGGTTAAGTCCATTAATGGCTATTAGCCAGAATGGGTAAGAAATGGTGTCCTTAGCCTCTATTTGTCAGAGGGGGGTGATGGATGGCAGGAGAGAGATCTCTTGATCATTACCTGTTGGGTCCACTCTCTCCGGGTCACCTGGCATTGGCCACTGTCGGTGGACAGGATACTGGGCTGGATGGACCTTTGGTCTGACCCAGTACGGCCTTTCTTATGTTCTATTGCCTAAAGAATACTGTTGCATTCGATGTAACATTTTCAATAAAACCTGCTAAAGCACCCAGTTAATATTGTGTGACTTGATATTCTAATATGTATCTCTATACTCTGTCCAATTTATTTTGCAACCGTTTTAACCCAGTAGTGACATCTCCTGGGCCAGATGAAAATATTAAACTCACCAGTTACACTGCTTTCTAAGGAACTCAAATATGAAATTGCAGAACTACTAACTGTGGTATGTAACCTATTGCTTAAATCAGCATCTGTTCCAGATGACTGGCGGATAGCTAATATAACACTGATTTTTAAAAAAGGCTCCAGAGGCAATCCTGGCAATTACAGTCCAATAAGCCTAACTTCAGTACCAGGCAAAGTGGCTGAAACTATAATAAAGAACAGAATTATCAGACACATAGATTAATGTGATTTGTTGGGGAAGAGTCAATATGACTTTTGTAAAGGGAAATCATGGCCCATCAATCAGCTAGGATTCTTTGAGGGGATCAACAAACATGTAAACAAGGATGATCCAGTTGATACAGTGTACCTGAACTTTCAGAAAGCCTTTGACAAGATCCCTCACCAAAGACTCTTAAGCAAAGTAAGCTGTTATGGGATACGAGGGAACTCCTCATGTATTAGTAATAGGTTAAAAGATAGGTAACAAAGGGTTGGAATAAATGGTCAGTTTTCACAATGAAGAGAGGTAAAAAGCGGGGTCCCCCAACGATCTGTACTGGGACCAGTATTTTTCAAGATATTCATAAATGAGCTGGACAAGGGGGTAAACATTGTGGTAGCAAAGTTTGCAGACAATTCAAAATTACTAAAGATAATTAAATCCAAAGCTGACTGTGAAGAGTTACAAAGGGATCTCAAAAAACTGGATGACTGGGTAACTGGACACTGGATTTATGGCTCAGGCTGCAAGTTTGTCACAGAGGTTACGGATTCTGTGACTTTCCGTGACCTCTGTGATTTCTGCAGCGGCTGGTGCACCTGGCTCAGGGGCAGCTCAGGCAGCCCCTGCGCCAGTTGTACCAGCCGCTGTTCGGGCAGTCTTGGGCCACTGTGTCCTCCCCCTCCCAGCAGCAGAGTTTGGGTGTGGGAGGGGGCAAGGGGTTGGGGCACAGGACGGGGTGAGGCGGGCTCTGGGCAGAGCTTACCTGGGGGGCTCCCTGGAAGCAGCAACATCCCCCTCACTGAGCTGCTAGGCAGAGGCTTGGCCAGGCAGCTCTGCGCCCTGCCTCTGCCTGCAGGCACCGCCCTCGCATCTCCCACTGGCCACAGTTCTCGGCCAATGGGAGCCACAAAGCCAGCGTTCTGGGCGGAGGCAGCTAGCAATCCCTGCCCCCCAGCGGGGGTCCCAGGCTGCGTGCCGCTAATTCCCCCCACCCTAGCACCCAGGCCGCCCTCCACTAGCACCTGCCGTGCCCCCTGGCAGCCCTCCCCCCAGTTTTAGTCACGGGTATCTTTAGTAAAAGTCATGGACAGGTCACGGGCTGTGAATTTTTGTTTACTGCCTGTGACCTGTCCATGACTTTTACTAAAAATACCTGTGACTAAAACGTAGCCTTATTTATGGCTTATTACAACAATCTGTAACCCACTAACCCCCTCTTTTTGTCCTATGACTGCCGAGTTTTTAACAGGCCACTGTACCTTGAATGGTCCCTTACAATATGTGCTAACTACTTATGCTTAACAATCTTTTCCACCTTACATTTAGTTTGGACACTTGGAATACCTTTACCAGACCTGAAGAAGAGCTCTGTGTGGCTTGAAAGCTTGTCTCTCACCAACAGAAATTGATCCAATAAAAGGTATTACCTCACTCATCTTGTCTCTCTAATATCCTGGCACCGACACGGCTACAACTACACTGCACACATGGGCAACCAAACGTCAGATGAAATTGAATATTGATAAAGTATTGTGAATTGGAAAACATAATCCCAACTATACTTACAAAATGATGGGGTCTAAATAGCTGCTAGCACTCAAGAAAGATCTTGGAATCACTGTGGACAGTTCTCTGAAAAAAACTGCTCAAAGTGCAGCAGCAGTCAAAAAAGCTAAGAGAATATTAGGAACCATTAGGAAAGGGATAGATAATAAGATAGAAAATACCATAATGCCACTATATAAATCCATGGTATGCCCACACCTGGAATACTGCATGCGGTTCTGGTTGCCCTATCTCAAAAAGATATATTAGAATTGTAAAAATTACAAAGAAGGGCAACAAAAATAATTAGGGATAATGGAACAGCTTTCAGATAAGGCGAGATTAAAAAGACAGTGTTCATCTTAGAAAAGAGATGACTAAAGGGGGGAACATGATAGAAGTCTATAAAATCATGAATAGTGTGCAGAAAGTAAGGAAATGTTATTTACTCCCTCACATAACACAAGAATCAGGGGTTACCTGATGAAATTAATAGGCAGCAGGTTTACAACAAAAAAAAAGGAAGTACTTCTACACACATCACACAGTCAACTTGTGGAATGTTGTGAAAGTTAAAAGGGTAACTAGGTTAAAAAATATTAGATAAGTCCATGGAGGATAGGTCCATTGATGGCTATTAGCCAAGATAGTCAGGGATGCAACTCTGTGGTCTGAGTGTCCTTAAATCTCTGACTGCCAGAAACTGGGACTGGACAACAGGGATGGATCACTTGCTAAATTGCCCTGTTCTGTTCATTGCCTCTGAAGCATCTGGCACCAGCCACTGTCAGATGACAGGATACTGGGATAAAAGGACCACTGGTCTGAACCAGTATGGTTATTCTTATGTTCTTATATTGAGGGCCTATTCCTGCCATGTTAACTCATATTGGGACTAACTGTACAGTAAATTCAGGCTACTCAGCATGAGAAAGTGTGGTAGAATTGGGATTTACATCAGCAGTAAAAAAGGAGAGTACAACTGTGAGAATATAACTATAAACCTAAAGGCCTGGTTTTGATATAACTGATATAAATCAGAAATAACTTCAATTAAGTTGGTGGAGTTATACCCAGGTAAAACTAGCATGTAAACAGAATCATGGCTTTAGTGTATAGCATAACAGGACAAAATTCTGTTCATCTTATTCCCATGAACAATCTCATTGATTTCAATGGGATTATTCACATAAGTAAAGAAAGCAGGATTTGGTTCTTATTAAATTGACAAATTTAAGTTTTAGCATGCAATATGCAGTGCAATTCATAATACTTGTTAATTGCTTAAGGGGCATTGTGTTTTCAAGCCATATACCTAAAGAAAAGGTTACTCACCTTTGTAACTGTTGTTCTTCGAGATGTGTTGCTCATATCTATTCCAATTAGTTGTGCGCGCGCGTGCACAGAATTCGGAAACTTTTCCCTAGCAGCTACCCGTCGGGCCGGCTGTGGAGCCCCCTGGAGTGGCGCCGATATGGCGCTCTATATAGGAACCTGCCGGCCCGACCCCCCTCCTGTTCCTTCTTGCCGGCTACTCCGACAGAGGGGAAGGTGGGGGGGAATGGAATAGATATGAGCAACACATCTCGAAGAACAACAGTTACAAAGGTGAGTAACCTTTTCTTCTTCTTCTTCTTCTTCTTCTTCGAGTGCTTGCTCATATCTATTCCAGTTAGGTGACTCCCAAGCCTTACCTTGGAGGCAGGGTCGGAGTTAAGGAAGTGCGGATTGGAGGATAACCCTGCCGAAGGCCACGTCATCACGGGAGTGATGGATGATGGCATAGTGTGATGTGAAGGTGTGCACTGATGCCCACGTGGCAGCCCTGCAGATTTCCTGGAGGGGAACATTGGCAAGGAAAGCCGCCGATGAAGCTTGGGCTCTTGTAGAGTGGGCCGTGACTACTGGTGGAGGAACCTTTGCCAGGTCGTAGTAGGCACAGATACATGCCGTAATCCATGAGGATATGCGTTGTGAAGAGAACGGTGCGCCCTTCATACATTCTGCAACGGCAACGAACAGCTGGGGTGTCTTACGGAACGGCCTCGTGCGCTCTATATAGAAAGCGAGCGCTCTCCTTATGTCTAAGGAATGTAACCGCTGCTCCCTGGAGTTGGCATGCAGCTTTGGGAAAAAAAACAGGCAGGAAAATGTCCTGTGATATATGAAAACGAGAGACCACCTTAGGGAGGAAAGACGGGTGAGGCCTTAGCTGAACCTTGTCCTTATGAAAGATGGTATGCAGTGGGTCACACAGGACAGCCTTTAATTCGGACACCCATCTAGCTGAGGTAATGGCCACTAGAAAAGCAACCTTCCACGATAGGTAGAGAAGGGAGCAGGAGGCCATCGGTTCAAAGTGAGGACCTGTGAGGCGAGAAAGGATGAGATTGAGGTCCCATGCCGGCACGGGTGTTTTCGTTGGAGGGTGGACTTTCTCCAATCCTTTTATGAAACGATGCACCACAGGGTGCACGAATATCGAGCGACCATCCACTCTTGGGTGAAAAGCCGAGATGGCCGCGAGGTGAACCTTTAAGGATCCAAAGGCAAGGTGATTGTTTTTGAGGTGTAACATGTAGTCCAGGATAGACGGCACGGAGGCGAGAAGTGGAGATATCCATTGCTGGGCGCACCAGACAGAAAACCTCTTCCACTTAGCCTCGTAAGTAAGCCTTGTAGAGGGCTTTCGGCTCTCGAGAAGTAACCATCTAACCGAAGCCGAACAGGCAAGCTCAGTCCGGTTTAACCACGAATCCTCCACGCTGTGAGATGTAACGACTCGGGGTCTGGATGGAGAAGGCGACTGTGATCCTGTGAGATGAGGTCGTGGCTGAGTGGGAGAGGAATGGGTGGCTGTATTGAAAGATCCAGCAGAGTCGGATACCAGCACTGCCGGGCCCAGGCAGGGACCACTAAGATGACGTTCACCTTGTCTCTGCGGACCTTGTGAAGCTCCTTGTGGATCAATGGGAAAGGCGGGAACGCGTAAAGCAGGTGGCGTGACCACGGAATCATGAAGGCATCCGCAAGTGAGCCCGAGCTGTGGCCTCTGAAGGAGCAGAAGGCCGGGCACTTCCTGTTGGTCCGCGAGGCAAACAGGTCGAGTTGGGGAAACCCCCAGGTACGGAAAATAGAATGGATCACGTCCGGGCGAATGGATGAGAAAGCGTCTGCTTAGACTGTCTGCCAGGACGTTCTGAACACCCGGTAGGTAGGAAGCCTGGAGAGAAATGGAGTGGGCTAAGCAGAGCTCCCAAAGGAGAAGGGCTTCGTGACAAATCGGCGACGACCGGGCTCCGTCCTGCTTGTTCAGGTAGAACATGGCTGTGGTATTGTCTGTTAGGACTTCCATACAGCGGTCCTGTAGGTGAGACAGGAACGCTTGGCACACCAGGCGAATCGCCCTGAGCTCCTTGATGTTGATGTGCAGATCGAGCTCGTGATGCTGCCACATGCCTTGCGTTGTTAGATCCCCGAGGTGTGCGCCCCATCCCAACGCTGATGCGTCTGTTACCAGAGTCAGGGTAGGTTGAGGGGACTGGAAGGGGACTCCGGCGCCCACCGTCTGAGGGTCTAACCACCATTTCAGGGAATCTAGCGTGCGAGCGGGAACTGTGAGGACCATATCCAGATTGTCGCGCCCTGGTCGGTACGTGGATGCCAGCCACGCCTGCAGAGGTCGAAGGTGCAACCGGGCGTGTTTCACTACATAAGTACAAGACGCCATGTGCCCCAGCAACTTGAGGCATTGTCTTGCGGTGGTGGTGGGGAACATGCGGAGATTGGTGATTATGTCCACGAGAGCTAGACGACGGGCCTCTGGGAGGAAAGCTCGTGCTTTGTTTGTGTCTAGGACCACCCCAATGAATTCGAATGACTGGGTTGGCACCAGCACAGACTTGTTGGTATTTATAATAATACCGAGATGGGTGAACGTGTCCGTAATCATTCGCACGTGCGCCTGGACCTGTTGGCGGGATCGGCCTCGAATCAACCAGTCGTCGAGATACGGGAAGACATGAATGTGGTGACGGTGGAGGAATGCAGCTACTACCGCCATGCATTTTGTAAAGACACGGGGAGCCGTGCACAATCCGAAGGGGAGTGCTGTGAACTGGTAGTGCATCTTGTGGATGACAAAGCGGAGGAAACGTCTGTGAGATGGGGCGATAGAGATGTGAAAATATGCATCTTTCATATCGAGGGTGGCATACCAGTCTCCTGGGTCCAGAGAGGGGATAATTGAGGCTAAGGAGACCATACGGAACTTCAGGTTGACGATGTACTTGTTGAGATTCCTTAGGTCCAGAATGGGCCTTAGGCCTCCTTTTGCCTATGGGACTAGGAAGTAGCGGGAGTAGAACCCCTTATCCCTGAGTTCCTGAGGCACTACTTCTACCGCCCCTAGGGCAAGGAGCACTTGCACCTCTTGGATGAGGAGCTGCTCGTGAGAAGGGTCCCTGATGAGGGACGGGGAGAGGGGGCGGGAAGGAGGGACAGAATGGAAATGGATCGAATATCCCGCCTCTACTGTACGGAGGACCCATCAGTCTGATGTAATACGGGACCAGGCATGGTAGAAATGGGATAGATGATTCAGGAATGGGAAGATAACTGGACTCTGAACCGGTAGTCCGTCCTCGATCGCTCCATCAAAATGGGCGTTTAGACCCCGGCGGGGGCTTGGGCTGACCATGGTTCTGTCCCTGGGGAGGGCGGGATGGTTTACGCCGCGTGAACCTGCTCCTCCTACAGGAGAAGTCCTGCCTAGCCCTAGGCGGGAAAGAGCGCTGTTGGGGAGGCTGGGGCTTAAACGGCTTTCTTAGTGTTGCTGAAGTATGCATGCCCAAGGACTTAATGGTATTTCTTGTGTCCTTTAGAGTATGCAGGCGGGAGCCAGTCTACTCTGCGAATAAGCCGTTATACAAGGCATTGGTGAGACCTCATTTGGAATACTGTGTGCAGTTCTGGTCTCCCATGTTTAAGAAGGATGAATTCAAACTGGAACAGGTACAAAGAAGGGCCACTAGGATGATCCGAGGAATGGAAAACCTGTCGTATGAAAGGAAATTCAAGGAGCTTGGTTTGTTTACCTTAACCAAAAGAAGGCTGAGGGGAGATATGATTGCTCTCTTTAAATATATCAGAGGGATAAATACCAGGGAGGGAGAGGAATTATTTCAGCTCAGTACCAATGTGGACACAAGAACAAATGGATATAAACTGGCCATCAGGAAGTTTAGACTTGAAATTAGACGAAGGTTTCTAACCATCAGAGGAGTGAAGTTCTGGAACAGCCTTCCAAGGGAAGCAGTGGGGGCAAAAGACCTAACTGGCTTCAAGATTAAGCTAGATACATTTATGGAGGGGATGGTTTGATGGGATAACATGATCTTAGTCAAAGGTCAATTAATTGCCATCAGTGGTAAATAGGACCAATGGTCAATGATGGGATGTTAGAAGTTACTACAGAGAACTTTTTCCTGGGTGTCTGGCTGGTGAGTCTTGCCCACATGCTCGGGGTTCAGCTGATCGCCATATTTGGGGTCGGGAAGGAATTTTCCTCCAGGGTAGATTGGCAGAGGCCCTGGAGGTTTTTTGCCTTCCTCTGCAGCATGGGGCACGGGTCACTTACTGGAGGATTCTCTGCATCTTGAGGTCTTTAGACCATGATTTGAGGACTTCAATAGCTGAGACATAGGTGAGAGGATTATTCCAGGAGTGGGTGGGTGAGATTCTGTGGCCTGCATTGTGCAGGAGGTCAGACTAGATGATCATAATGGTCCCTTCTGACCTTAAAGTCTATGAGTCTAAGCCCCGGCCGTCGAAAGGCAGGTCCTAAATGGTGTTTTGAACTTCAGGCGGGAGGCCAGACGATTGAAGCCAGGCGCTTCGACACATGGCAATACCTGAGGCCAATGTACGAGCTGCCGCGTCTGCTGAGTCAAGGGCGCCCTGGAGGGAAGTCCGGGCTACCAGCCTGCCCTCGTCTGCCATTGCCGTAAGCTCAGTGCGGGACTCAGGTGAAAGCTGATCCTGAAACTTAAGGACCGCCGACCAGGAGTTGTGACTATAGCTACTAAGAATCGCGAGTTGATTTGCGATTCATAGTGAGAGACCCACTGTAGAATAAACCTTCCTCCCAAAAAGATCCAGACGCTTGGAGTCTTTTAATTTTGGGGCAGGGCCCTGTTGACCATGCCTCTCCCTTGCGTTGACTACATCCACCACAAGAGAACAAGGCATGGGGTGGGTAAACAGGTACTTGAAACCCTTATTCGGGATGAAGTACTTTCTTTCTACCCCTTTAGCAGTGGGTGGGACAGAAGATGGAGTTTGCCAAAGTGTCATGGCGTTACCACGTATGGTCTTGTTCATTGGGAGGGCCACCCTAGAAGGCCCTTCAGGCCCCAAGATTTCGTCCACCATGGGGTCCTGTTCTTCATCTACAACCTCCTCTACCTGAAGGTTCATGTTTAAGGCAACCCTTTGAAGTAGCTCTTGTAGAACCTTAAAGTCCATAGGCGGAGGAGCAGACGGCGACGTGCCGGCCACTGCCTCATCAGGCGAGGACGAGGATGCTGTTAGTGGGAGGGTCGGGTCAGGGATGGCCACTTAATCCGCCACAGTCTGGTCATCCTGGGCACCTGGAGTTGCCGCCCTCTCTGTGAGGACAGGATCCGTGGGCTGAGCCTGTTCCACAGGTGGACGGCTTATCGTTGCCTCGGGAGGATGGCTGTGAACCCGTGGTGGTGGGTAGGTGGGCAGCGGCGCACCTTGGGCTTGGTGGTATGCCCAAGGGGTCCAGAAAGGCCATTGAGGCTGCCAATGCAGAGCAGGCGGATCCTGTACTGGACTGGGCTGTGTGGCCTCAGGCGTCCTCGATGGTCGCCCTGAACCAGCAGATGACTGCTGGCATGATGGCCAGGGTGGGGCGGTACACGAAAATGAGGGGGGGACCGATTCCTTTGAGGGGCGGTCAAGCGACGATTGGTACCATGTGGAAAATCGGTTCCGCAAGCATGAGTGTGACCTTGACCGGTACCGCGCACTGGTGTCCCAGTACCGTGGAGAGTCTCGGCGCCGTGGGGAGTCTCGGCGCCGCGGGGAGTCCCCGCACCGAAGGGAACCCCGGTACCGGGGGAATCCCGGTGTCGTGAAGAGCCCCGACGCCGTGGGGAGTCCCGCGCTGGTGCTCCGTCTGTATGGTGGTGCCGCATATCGGTACGGTCAGGTGCCGGAGAGCGGTGCCGAAGTGGGGAATGATGCCCTGATACCGAGAGACGCTGTGAAGATCGTCGACGCCGCGATGGGGACCGGGCCCGCGACGAGGAGGAGTGTTGCGGAGATCGATGAGGTGATCGGTGCTGGTCCAATCGATGCCGCGTGGGCGTCAGGCTCATCCTGGAGGCTGAATTGGACCAAGATCTGGAAGCTGAAGATGACCTCGAGCGTGAACGGCTCCAAGGGTCCGGACTGCGAGACCAGCGCTGCGAGTCAGACCGTTGTCGTGAGTCAGACCGATGCACCATGCGGTGCCGGGACTCTGAACGACGTCGGGACTACGAGCGGCCTGCAGTAGACTGTTCCTGGGCAGACGAACCGAAAAATGCTGGTTTGCCTCTTGATATCACCGGGGCCCGTACTGGGATCGGCACCGGAAGGGGAGATGCCGGTGCCGTCATCTCAATAAGCCCTCTCGCTGCTTCAAAAGTGTCAGGAGTAGAGGGCAAGGCCACTTCACCAAGGCAAGGTGGTGCCTATTGACGTGGGCTAACATGGGCCGTCCGAGGCCTCATCGATTTGTCCGGGCTTGGACCGGTCGGTGCCGCAACGATGGGGTCAGAAACTGTAGCCTGCCTCCTGCGGCTGGATGGTGAAAGAGAGCGGTGCCGTGAGCGTCCCCAGGGTCCGGAGTATCCGCGGCCCCGTGGAGGGCGAGAGTCCTTTCGCGGTGCCGCAGCCGGCGCTGTTGGAGGCGCGCTGCGCACCAAATCGCTGGGGCCCGCATCTTGAGAGGGACGTAGTGCCGCCTCCATTAGAAGTTGTTTTAGGCGGATTTCTCTCTCTTTTCTGGTGCGCGGTTTGAATGTCTTGCAGAGCTTGCACCTGTCCACCTTATGGGACTCTCCCAGACACCGGAGACAGGAGTCGTGGGGGTCACCTGTGGGCATGGGCTTGCTGCAAGACCTGCAGGGCTTGAAGCCTTAAGACGGCATGCCCTAGAGCCCCCAGGGGCTCGGGGTGGAGGGGGAAGGACCCCCAACTGTTCAACTACACTAAACAAACTACTTACTAATTAACTAACAAAGAGAACTACTAACACTGATAAGCTAGGGAGTAGTGGAGCACTTGCTAGCAAGAGACCACTGTTCCAACAACCGTCACAGGCAGTAAGAAGGAACTGGAGGGGGGTCGGGCCTGCAGGTTCCTATATAGAGCGCCATATCGGCGCCACTCCAGGGGGCTCCACAGCCGGCCCGACAGGTAGCTGCTAGGGAAAAGTTTCCGACTTCCGTGCATGCACGTACGCGCACACCTAACTGGAATAGATATGAGCAAGCACTCAAAGAAGAACCAACAGTTCTCAAACTTCATTGCACTGCGACCCCCTTCTGACAACAAAAATTACTACACGACCCCAGGAATGGGAACCGAAGCAATGCACTTTGGGGTCCTGACCCACACTTTGAGAACCCCTGACCTAAACTGTGAGATCCTTGAGGAAGGGAACGTGTCTCTTCTATACTTTGTAAAGGGATGAGGACAAAAATCAGCTATCAATTAGTAAAATAATAATAATGTGATAAATAATAAAATACAGCTTCATAAAAGTGCATGGTACTTTAAAGAAATGCTCTCAAGAGCTACCAGTCTTCTTTCATTTCTTTAAAGTACCACACACTTTTATGAACTGTATTTTATTATTTATCACATTATTATTACTAACAAAGTATCACACAAATGAAACCAAAGGAGGGAAGAAATTAGGGAGAAAAGCAAATTACAATAAATAGTAGAATTCACTGCTTTTAAATGCATTAGATTGCAATCCTTGTCCTGCTGAATTAAAAAGCTGTATTTCCACTAACTGCAATGGGAACAGGAATTAGTTCCTAGAATTTATACGTACTGCCTTTTCTATGGCCTTGTTTAGGTAATATCAGAAAAATACTCCCATTGGTGCTACCACCCATTCAGTTGCATTAGTGTTAATAGGGAGAGTGGGGGTGGGCCCAAGGGCTTGTCTACACTTGAAAGTTAACACAGGTAAATTTAGGGTGTGAATGTAAAGTGCAACAGCTGTTCCTGACTAACTCCATGTTACTGGATTCAGAGTGGATTAAACTAAACAGGAACAAGGCACTATTGTTTCTGAATAAACCTAGGTCTACACTTAAAATTTAGATCGACCTAGCTATATCATTCAGGGGTGTGAAAAATTCCCACATATGAGTGCCCAAGTTAAGATGACCTAACCCCCGATATACGTGCAGCTAGGTCCACTGACCTAGCTACGCTGCTCAGAGAAGTGGACTAATTGCAGCGACAGTAAAAAAGCCCTTCTATCACTGTAGCGCCTGTAGTGTAGACATGGCTTAAGAGTGACCACACCATTCCTGAATATCTCCATGTGTACGCAAATCCTAAGTGTTGAGTTTCAGGTTCTCTGCAACAAATTTAACTAAAGCTAAAGAGAGAGAAATGAAAAATCCCACAAAGAGTAAAGTTTCTAAGCAGCCTCTACATCTCCAAAATGACATAATACAGAGAAGAAAAATAATGGCAAGACCTTGTGTAAATCTTTATTTACATGGAGAGTCACACAGAGGTAACTGGACTACTTGTGAGAGTAAAGATGACTTGCATGAGAAAGGTTTGGCGAGACTGGGCCTTAAACCAGCACAAAGAAGGTATGTTCATTTATTGAATCAGAAAGAACAATCCATTTTTTCCATTGACAAGCTTTGAGGTCACTTTAATATTTCGGCCCTGATCCTGCAATGAGCTACGTGTAGGCAAACCCCTGAGCCAAGCAGAGCTCACTGAAGAACCAAGGTCATAAATTTTCACTGTTCCAGTACAGCAGTCTTTCATATCACTTTTATAATCCCATGTTATGAAGTGCACTATACATCAACTGTAAATCACTGCTTTGATTTATAAGATTTGTGTAGTGAGTTAATTTTTTTTAAACCACATTTTTACGCATAATTTGGATATGCTTAAAATTATATGAAAGGAAAAGTTTGACAGATGTGACATACTTTTTGTGCTTCTGTAATTAAAACTGGCAAGAAAGTTGCTCCCTAACATAATCTTAATTACTTGTATTGCACAAGGGGACCTAAAACCTTGAAAAACTCAGCTACTTAATAATAAAAAACGTTTTAATTAAGCTGAGCCAAAGGTTAACTGAAAAAGGCAAAAAGCTGTTCCAACTTGTTTTTATCTATTCATCTTTGGTATTCATATAGTACCAATCACTGTTGTAATTGGCATTTTTCTGGTGGCTCTACCATTTTCTGTAAAAAATAAATACTGCAAATGTTTAGCCTTACACTTTTGAAGAAAACTTTTAGAATGTGAACCACCGTGCTTCTCTTTTCCCGAGTCTGCAGAGATGTGAATTTCCCCATTCATCTAAACTCTTTGGGGCAGGGACCATCTCATACAGTTCCCTCATAAGCTTCGATTTCACCACATTAGCACATGTTAAAGTCTGTGCTGTCTAAGGGCTATGCTACACATGGCCTGATTTAGGAACAACTGTTCCTGAATAACTCCATGGGGTAGGTCTGATCTATACTACAAATTTAAGCCAGCATAATTATATTGGCTATAAGTGTAAAAAATCATATCCCCTAGCCAATAAAGCTATGCTGGAAAAACACCCAGTCCAGAGTAAACCCAATTATTCCGACCAAAGAGTACTTCTGTCAGCACAGCTAAGGTTGTTCAGGGAGGTGGTATTAGGGCTGGTCTACACTAGAAACAGGTTGACCTAGCTACATTCATCAGGGTTGTGAAAAATCCACACCCTCAGAGATGTAGTAGTTAAGACAACCTAAGCCCCAGTATAGACAGTGCTAGGTCAACAGAAGAACCTGTTTGTTGCTGTAGTAAGTGTCTATAGCTATATATGCCCTCCCTAAATGACGTAAGCTACACCATATGAAGATTCTTTTGCAGGATAAACTGCATCTACATGGTTTTTTTTGCCAGCATGTTAGCTAGGGGGATGATTTTTTCATATTCTAACTGACATAAGTTGTGCAGGCAAAACTTTATAATGTAGACTTGGCCCATGTATAGACAAGCCCTAAGGCCAGGTCTACATTATAAAAGGTTTACCAGATTGACCACTGAGCCCGACCTGATCTTGGAAATCGTTGTATAGGAGTTTCTGTATTGTTATTCATATGTTAAAATAAACTAAGCTGCTTAAGAAAAGCTATTATAAAGGTAGAGGACACACACTATAAAGAATTCTTTCAAATAGGCTTTGCTATCAGCAGTATACCTAGTGAGACCTAGCAGTTAGCATAAACAGTTGACATAAGTTAGCTTGAGTGTTTGGTTTAGGTTATAAGGACTTTTGCAATATAGATCTTGTAGTAAATTAGTAAACAGCAAAAGAACAAAAACCAGGGGGACTTTTAGTATGAGTAATCATAAAGTTAACTGCATTGATGCATTAGAAATATTAGGGAATGTACTGAGGCACATGGCTTGTGTCAACAATCAGAACCCCAGTTATGGTTTTCTGGATAGCCCTATGTGAACCTTAGGCTGGAAAACAATCTAAATATGGTTCCTGGGTGTGTGGGTGCTCAGGGAAAAGGAATATACAAAAAGATGTACGCCCAACCTCTGGTGTGTGCATTGGGGTGATCAGATGGTGGAAGCCAGGAGCATTACATCCCACTTATGATGTTCTGCACTGACTGTTTCTTCTATCCTCACCAGTCTCTATTATATTGTGAGTATGGCACCAGGGACTACTTTATTCTTTATATGTGTTTTCTGTGTATTAACACTTTTTAGAGCTGTCGATTAATCGCAGTTAACTCATGCAATTAACTAAAAAGTTATTAATCGTGATTAATCACAGTTTTAATCACACTGTTAAACAATAGAATACCAATTCAAAATTATTAAATATTTTGATGTTCTTCTACATTTTGAAATATTTGATTTCAATTTAGAACACAGAATACAAAGTATACAGTGCTTACTTTATATTTATTTTAGTACATATATTTGCACTGTAAAAATGATAAAAGAAATAGTATTTTTCAATTCACCTCATATAAGTACTGTAGTGCAATCTCTTTATCAGGAAAGCTGAACTTACAAATATAGAATTATGTACAAAAAAAACCTGCACTCAAAAATAAAACAATGTAAAACTTTAGAGCCTACAAGTGCACTCAGGCCTACTTCTTGTTCAGCCAATCACTAAGACAAACACGTTTGTTTACATTTACGGGAGATAATTCTGCCTGCTTCTTATTTACATCACCTGAAAATGAGAATAGGTGTTTGCATGGCACTGTGGTAGTCGGCATTGCTAGGTATTTACGTGCCAGATATATTAAACATTCGTAAACGCCTTCATGCTTTGGCCACCATTCCAGAGGACATGCTTCAATGCCGATGACGCTCGTTAAAAAAATAATACGTTAATTAAGTTTGTGACTGAACTCCTTGGGGGAGAATTGTATGTCTCCTGCTCTGTGTTACCTACATTCTGCCATATATTTCATGTTATGGCAGTCTCAGATGATGACCCCAGCACATGTTGTTCGATTTAAGAACACTTTCAATGCAGATTTGACAAAATGCAAAGAAGGTACTGATGTGAGATTTCTAAAGATAGCTACAGCACTTGACACAAGGTTTAAGAATCTGAAGTGCCGTCCAAAATCTGAGAGGGATGAGGTGTAGAGCATGTTTTCAGACGTCTTAAAAGAGCAACACTCTGATGAGGAAACTACAGAACCCGAACCACCAAAAAATAAAATCAACCTTTTGTTGGTGGCATCTGACTCAGATGATGAAAATGAACATGGTCAGTCCACACTGCTTTGGATTGTTATTGAGCAGAACCCTTCATCAGCATGGAAGCATGTATTCTCGAATGGCGGCTGAAGCATGAAGGGACATATGAATCTTTACTGCAATTTGGCAGGTAAATACCTTGCGACGCTGGCTACACTAGTGCTATGCGAACGCCTGTTCTCACTTTCAGATGACATTGTAAACAAGAAGCGGGTGGCATTATCTCTTGCAAACGTAAACAAACATGTTTGTCTGTAGCAGTTGGCTGAACAAGAAGTAGGCCTGAGTGGACTTGTAGGCGCTATATTTTTACGTTGTTTTATTTTTGAGTGCAGGGGTTTTTTTGTACATAATTCTACATTTTTAAGTTCAACTTTCCTGATAAAGAGATTGCACTACAGTACTTGTATGAGATAAAAGAAATAGTATTTTTCAATTTATCATTTTTACAGTGCAAATATTTGTACTAAAAATACATATAAAGTGAGCACTGTACACTTTGTATTCTGTGTTGTGACTGAAATCAATATATTTGAAAATGTAGAAAATATCCAAAAATATTTAAATAAATGGTATTCTATTATAAACAGAGCAATTAACCGTGACTAATTTTTTTAATCGCTTGACAGCCCTAAGATTATACTTGGATTTATTTGGATAATTCAAGTTTCTACGTGTGGCCCACCAATCTCATAATTAATAATTTCAAGTAGCCACCTGACTAAAGAACCTGTGATTAGTGACTTGTATAATCTGCACCCCAAATTAATGAACGACTATGGTCAGTATACCTCTACTTGCAAACTCATCTAGTGTACATGCACCTTGCCCTGGTAAAAATTGCTTTTGTCAGAATAGCTTAGACTGGTTCCCTGAGCAAAATAGAACACATGGGCAAAAGCACTTTTATGCCAGTATAACTGCATATACACTAGGGCTTTTGCCAGAACAGAAATGTCACAAGAAAAAGATCATACCCTTACCAACATTACAACATTGGCAAAAGTTGCTAATGTAAACCTGGCCTGAAGCCTTGTCCTTACTAGGAAAACAGGTGTTTTTTAACCACGTTACTAACACATGGTAAAAACAAACAAAATACAAATCCATAGTCTGGCTGCACCCTAGGAGTTTTGGAACGTGTGTAGTACTAAGTGTTATCTAACCTCTTCTAACAACGCACCTTTAATCCTAGTCAAGACAAAGCCTACGTGTTTGTATAGCACCATCCTAGTGCAATGACATTGGGTGGGCCTCTACTGTAATACAAATAAATAAATAATAAAACCACCCGTGCTTATGCAGAAGCCTAATAACTGCATTTTAATTCTCATTCTAATTATTTTAATGATTATTTTAACAAACACATCCAGTGGATGTGTTTTATTCCACATTGTTGGACATCATAAATCAAATACGGAAAAGACTGTTCATTTAGTCCATCCTTCTGACCAAATAGGATTGTTCCCTACAGTATATTGTCTAACTTTTGTTCAGTCTACTTTTCAAAAGTGATGTGCAAAAGGGGGAAAATGTTTCTTTTTTTTGTTTCTGTGTGACATAAGAAAGGTCTAAAAAGTTTCAGGGATTTTTAATGGTTTTTTTCTGCTTCTTATTTTACACTAGAAATTCAGGTCTTGCATGCTCTTGAAATCTGTGACTGAAGAACTGACGTGCAGTACACTAAAACCACTCCTAATGCCTTAGTTCAATAGGATTTCCTTATGTCACATTTAATTTAAGTCAGTGAGAGTTTTGAGCATGTAACAATGGCAAGATTGGTTTTATACACTTGAATATTTCTTTGTTAAAAAGATCCCATAAAAACAAAAAAATAGAAAAAAGATTGCACCATCAAGGCTGTAAAAATAATGAACAAAAGCCAGGAAACTGAAGGCTGATATTGTCCTAAATTTACACTGTTGACTTTTTCCTGTTTACAGCAACTTGAGTCAATGGCGGAACTTGGGTTACTGGCTTTTGTCTGATTGCATCACAGCCCTAATGTTATTTAAATACAGATTTTGCATACGTTATAAATGTATTTCCTGAAACTTGTGTGCTATTTTATCAGGTATTGTCAGAAGGATTCTATTTATACTTTGTGCCCTGAGGGCTAACTGCATATTAGCACAGTTATAATCCAAAAGTGCTCCAAGGTTGTTGTTCCCCACCCCCTTTCCCCATACACACACCAGTGAAATGTCAAAAAACGCTACAAAAGGTTGCAACATAAAGGCCTACTGAGGTCAATGGGAGTTTTGCCTAAGTGAGTTGTGAGGCCCATATGGTGATATTCCCAGGCTGAGGCAATGTACTCATAATTTGTTTACTCTATGTACTGTCAGTATGAATAGTACTACAAAAATAGAAGCCTGTTACCACTCTTCCCAGCGCATGATTTACCAGACTCTACGTTATTTGCAACAGAAACAATATATATTAAAGAGACACAGTTGTGTTGCTGTGTCACTGTCAACTAAGCGAACCAAGGTTTCTAATCTCTGTGATCTGAAATTATTTAGGACGATCTGTGTGGGACAGAAAGCATTTAACTGCTTTGAGAAGCATTGCCAAATATCTCACTTTAATACTCATTTAATCCCACTTTGGACTTGTCTATACTAGAAGCGACAAAGGGTCCTGTGGCACCTTATAGACTAACAGAGGTATTGAAGCATACGCTTTCGTGGGTGAATACCCACTTCTTCGGCTGCCAAAGCTTATGCTTTAATACCTCTGTTAGTCTATAAGGTGCCACAGGACCCTTTGTCGCTTCTACAGATCCAGACTAACACGGCTACCCCTCTGATACTTGTCTATACTAGAAATTTAAAAAAACAACCCATTTTTAAATAGGCACAGGTGCATACGTTTTTTAAATGGTTTAAATGGCAGCTCAGACCTAACAAATGCATTTCAAAACTAGTTGAGGGACTGTCTACACCGGGGAGATTCTGTTCTGCAAAAGAGGGTCAAGGCTTTACTACGGGAACGTCTTTACTGGCAGCGCTTTAACGTGGGTGGTGTCGTCGCGGCACAGCGCTGGTAGCTGTTCCCCTCCTGTTGGAGGGTTTTTTTGTAGCAGGGGAAGAGCTTTAAAGCTGCCAGTGAAGACGTACCCTAGATCCTCCACGAACGGTTGTTCCCGGTCAAAGAACGCCACGTCTGCGGAGTTTCTAGTATCGGGCTAGTTAACTGGCAATCGGTTATCAGGAATCACAACACGGGGCGCTGTACGCGTACCACTGCCGGGGCCACAAGCTGGCGGCACAAACGGGACAGCAGCTCCACACCTGGCACTTCCCGACATGGCCCGCACCGCGCTGAGCCGGGTCAGTCCCACCCGAAGCCCGCTCCACACAACTACTCTAGTCGGCTTGGGGGGTGGTGCCTGGACAACATCCCTCTACTGCTTGTCCCGCCCGTCCCCTTCCCTCAGGCTCCAGCTGGAGACCGTCCGGCGGCGAACCAATGGGATGGTTGGGGTGGGAAGGGCGCCTCAGACTGGCGCCAGCGATGATAACAATCCCGACCTCCACGAACCACCGCAAGGTGTGCGCGTGCGCGTTACCACAACGGGCTCCCTCATGGCACCACCAGCATCATGGGCTGCCACGTGTGCGCACGCGCGCGCCCTCCAGCTCACCTTCACCCGGGGCAGCCTTAGCGACAAGCCACCTCCCCGCCCGAATATTTCTGCCCAATCAGACCGAGGCAGCACCAAAATCCCGCCTCCTGCTCCCTTTTTATCCAATCGCCTGTACCCTTAATCCCCCCACACACACCGTTGTTCTTACGAGGAGGAGGACAAGGAAGGAAGGATCCAAAGTACTAAATACCGGGAGGAGGCAGCGCCACCCCTTCCCTCCGTTGTGGTTTGCCCCAGTCCACTTACACCAAGGGGGAGGGGAAGAAAGAACGTTACTGACCTCTCTAGGCCCCGCAGTACCCTCGCCGGGCCCGTAGGGGTTAACATGCTGGGGGGCGGGGGGCAGCCCCCTTCCCCCAGCGAAAGGGTCCCCACCGCTGTGATCGGCTCAACCACAACGAACTCCCCCGCCGCTGCCGGCCGCGGCTGATACAGCCGGCGCACGGGGGGCACCCGGCGAGGAGCCCGCTTCTCTGGCCGCCTATCCCCGTTTGGCCGAGCCCCGCGCCCCCTCCCCGCCAGGCTGGGGACCGCTCCGTACCTAGACACCGGATGCTGGGGACACGTTACTAGGCGCCCCGAGAACGGCAGGCTCAGCCTCCTGCTGCCTTGGCCATGAGCTGTGGGCTTAGGGGTCTGTTAGAGCAGCGGGTGGGCGAGGCTCCGTGGCCGGCCATGGGCAGGAAGTCAGACAAGATGAGCATGATGGTTCCTTCTGGGCTTAAAGTCTATGGTCCCTGCCCCAGGCTGCTTTACACCCGTCCCCGCTGGCAGCAGACAACCTGGTGTGCGGTGACACGGCTCCTGGCCCCATCCCCTGGAGCCCCCCAACACACAGGGTGACTGCCGCTGTGATTCGCTGACAGCCACGCACAGACAGACACCCGTTACCTCTCAGTCCTGCCTCCCGCAGATTTGCTGGCGCTGCGAAGTGGGGCTGTTGCTTGTGCTCTTGCGCTGCCTTTTATGTTTTAGGTCTGTGTCTCTAGCTCCAGCTCAACTCAAAACAAAGGAGACCCTGAGAAACATGTGACCTGCCAAAGCCAAAACACATGATGTCAGTGGCACGCCAGCCAGTGGGAGCACAGCGGCAGAAGTACTTGGGAGATGTAGTTCAAAGAGACCACAGCGATGCAAACATTCGTGGCAGGTCGTTTGCCTGCCCATTTTAGTTCATGGTCAGAGTTGAAGCTGCTATTTTAAACCATTAGCAACTATCAAGGGCCAGCTTCCCAAAAATAATTGCACCACTCACCTAAAATATAGATAACCCAGGCATTTGTTGGCATGTATAATTTACATATGAATTTTCTGAATGGAACCAGAACTGGACAGTCTTAACTGCAGTGAAAATTTAGTCCTTAGCTGTAACTTGAGGTAATATTTTTAGAAGGCCACTTCCAAAAATGAGCCCACAATCTCGGAGAGTGCAACCATCAATGCTCACAAAAGTTCTGATTTATGCCCTTGGGCCCTTTTTCATTTATTCAAATTTTTAACATGTAGAGGAGACCTTCATTAATTTGGCTTTTTCTGTCTGTTAAAAGGCTACAGACTGTTCAAGACATTATATATTGGGAAATGATTGATATGTGAAATTTTTAAATTAGATTTCTTGTTCGATAGTCAATGTTTCAATACTGATTTAGTTGAAAGAAGAAAAAACTACTGAAGAGGAAATTGGAAATAGAATGGGCAAGAAGAAAATGAGAGGCTCAGTGAAAAATATTCTCCAACAGCCACTGATATACAGTATAGCAGCCTTACAAAATTATCATGTAATTTTAGCAGTCTAAATCCAAAATCTACTCAACTCCCTTTATCAAGATTATAATGAAAAAAACCAACAACTTATATTTTACTCCTCTGAAAAAAAAAAAGAGCCTTCACCCTGAGTGAGTATAATTTTGCAATCTGACAGTACCGTGTCTTTCAAATTAAAGCACTGTTTTCTCTTCAGCTGTTGCATTTTGTATCTGATGCTTCTGTGTCCCCCAAAATGTACAAATGTACTTTTGGGACCTACCCAATATATATTAGGAAAGTACACATCTGACTATGTCATGAATATGACAATGTCTGTGCAACACTCCTCTCATAAATAGGCCTCAAAATAGGAAATAGTTAAAAAAAAAAAAAAAAAAAGAGGATCCTCACTTCATCTACTCCAGCTACAATCTCCCTCAATTCCTCTCTGTTCTCCAATATACACAGTGTTGTCAGTAGGCTCGATTTGTGTTTAACACACATTTCAGGATTTTTCCTTCTTGGTCACTTCAGGAAAAGCTGTAATTTTGGCAAGGTTGGCTCCAAGGACATATGAGAACAACACTGCTCCAATACTGCTGGTTTTCTAAGGCACCTGAGTGCATAGCTAGTTCACTGCATGAGGAAAACAGGGGCCAAGATGTCAGTCAGACTCTTCCTCCCACTCTGTAGAGATGGGGAGAAGAGGAAATAGTATAATTCCTGGTCATATTTAGGTATTAGTTTCTCTGCATGCCCAGCTCTTCACAATCTGCCATGTCCTCACCTGCTACGAGTGCTAGTGAACCAGTAACAGGTGAAGGAGGCAGCAGTACAAGGAAATTTAGATCTACAAACAGCTCACTTCTCTGCAGGTTGAAGAAAGCAGTAATGAGTTGAGGTGTTGTAATAATTAGGCCTACAATTTTACTTTAATTATGAGCTCAATTGTAAAAGTATTTAAAAGTTCATGCAATATCACAATAGCCTATAATCATAAATGTTGATGGGAAAAGGTACAAAAAGGAGACAGAAAAACTGAATAAGTCTAAACTAAAAGACCTACTGTTGGGTTCAAGGCCTATGTTAAAATCATGCTTGATGCAAACTGAAGATGTGGAACCAGAAATCAGTTAACCAAAATTTGGTGTGTCAGAAACAAGGCCTAATTGGTGGACAAAATAATGTGGGAATGGGCTATCCACCAATCACTCCCTTTTTGTGTTCTTAAACAAAGAGACTTGGGGGTGGGGGGTGGGAAATATAAGAAGAACAGATGGAGGCTACTGGAGTGAGCTTCCCCATCATGGCTTCCATCCTCACTGTCTCCTGGGACCTTGGACCTTCATCTTAATCCTGAGGGATGTCCTGACCAAGCCAGGCCAGAGAGGTATCCCGAGGACAACAGCAGCCCTCGCAGCTCCAGTTGAATCCCCACCACCACCTGAGATGAAATCGGATTAGACTTTTAAAATAGCAGGAACAAGAACAGATCCAGCTCATCTCAACTAACTTCTCTCTTCCCCAAAAGGACAGTTATTACCATCTTTGATACCATCTAAGATACTGTCAAACAAGGAGGTTTTTTCCTTCTAAAAACTCTCTAGCTAAAGGAAAAGGGAACAAGAAATGTTGTGAAAATGAAAGCCTTACTTAATACTTTATATTTCAACTGCCTTAACTCCTTTTACTTCTTCTCCATATCTTTAATAAAAGGTTAAAAGGATTTTTAATGGTGTTTGCGCCATGGTACGAAGCAGGCTGAAGTCTCTATATACCAAACCTTGTTTAACACTGTTTAATGTTGGACAATGACTAGATTATGTTAACACCTTTGGCCCACTTATTCCATCTAAATGAATACAATAGGGGAAAGCCTCTTTATTCACTGTGTGGGGATGGGTTGTGACAGGGGAGTAGTGTTAACCCTGCAACATTAACTATGTTGGTGAGGATGGTATAAGCTAGCTATACCTTGCAGCCAATTATCAGGATCTTGGACCCTTATCTGGTATCTATCACCCAGGCAATAAAAGGGAAAGATAGTGTACCTCCCTATTCCGTGATGCAAATGGATAAAGAAGAGAGAAGAATAAAGTAAACAGATAACAGCTTTATTTCAAACAGATAACTTAATAAGAGACAACAGTGAGATGTGATTTGACAATTTGGGTCTAAAACCAGGCCTAACCAAATAGGTACCTCGGCAATAAACAAATAAACCTAAAACAAATACATCTGAAGAAGTGGGTTTTTTACCCACGAAGGCTTATGCCCAAATAAATCTGTTAGTCTTTAAGGTGCCACCAGACTCCTTGTTGTTTTTGTGGATACAGACTAACACGGCTACCCCTTGATACTTGAAACCTAAAACAAAATACCCCAGATACTGCACCGTTTCTAGGTGTCGATAGGCAGTAGATGGTACGACACTGTTGTCACAGGTGACTGATGGACCCTGGGTCTCAACTGCTTCTTAGAGGGAGATCAACAGGATCTGTTGATGCTGAAGAGAGGCCTGGCTCTGCGATCATTCGAGGGTGAGCAATCAACGGGATCTCTGTACCTTTCTCTGAAAATGATGTGGAGTTCAGAGATTGGTAAGCACAGTCATAGTTCTTAATTCTGATGTCTTCAGATGCTGATCCTCTGGTCCATGTTGCTGCACAAATACAGTGGTACTGTGGCTGCTTCTAGGATGGACAGCAGCTAGGCAGCAGGTGTTCAGAGTTTATATAGGCACAAGCAAGCCAAAGTTCTGAGGTAAAACTGGCAGCTTTCCTGCTGGAACCTGTTTGAACCAGTTCTATGCTGACCGTTGGCTCTTGTTCCCACCAAAGTTCCAAAAAGGTGCGAAACTTCAACCAGAAGCTAAACAAAGATGGAGTCGAGCTGTTGTTTGGCAGGCACGCCATTTTGAATTTTAGGCTCCATATCTAATACATGGTCAAATACCTTAACCAAATGTAAAGGCATAAAGTATAATTTATTCTAAAGCACAAACAATTTATAATCTCTATTTCATGTACAAAAACACGTTACAGTAGGGAGGGTATCTAGAGTGTGGCAAGAGGGCAGGCTGACATCTTTCTCTTGTCCCAGTCTCCTGGGGAGAAAGAGAAGCAAAGTGGATTCTCCTCAACAGAAATAAAAGGGGATTGAATTCAACTTGAATCACACACACGGCAGATCAAGTGATGCTTCTCCCTAATTTCAGAAATCACAGGACCCGCAAGCAAGGGGTTTGATGTGTGCCTGCTGTCTCCTGCACAGTGAAGGAAGGGTTGCTGAGTATAGGTAAGGTTATCTGGCTGTGCTAATATAAAATCTGCCTCTTGAATGAGTAAATCTATAGTGATTTTCCTGGCCCAAGAGCAGTTTGTGAATATTTTGGGACAGGAGGGACGCTGGATCAAGGAGTCTTTTGTTCCAGTTTTCCTCTTGTTTCCTCCTGCTACTAAAGTAGCCTTTCCAGTGCCCCTCCCCTTCCTCCCTTCCTTCACAGTGACCCTACTCTCTGATCTCTCCCATTATGGGAACATAGTTTCTGCTGTCAGGATGATTCCATTGGGCTGCAAGAACCCAAATGGGAGGCACGGTATGTCATTCCGGTGCCAGGATTATTTGGTTCTAAGTAACCGTGAACAGCCCTTGAACCTGGTGTTAAATGACCATATAGATGGGACAGATTATACAACGTTTGCTACCTCTAAAAATATGAAATGTTTCCTGCATGGAGACCCTGGTCATTTGAGAGGTTCCTGCCCATGCACTGCTAGCTTGGGGCCCCCTGGTAAGAATGTGGGATCCCAGGATAGTGGGTAGGCGGTTGGGACATCAAGGAACCAGCAGGAGACAGAGCCTGCATCAGTACCACCAGATTCTATCCTCTCACTTGCCATATGTGGTCTGCTGTTGTCTAGGGAGCAGCCTCCCCAGAGGAAGCCTCTGTTGTGATCCCATCACTTGTGCCTGGAAAGAAGCAAGTCCTGGAGGTTGAGGAGCACCTCCCTGCAGAGGAAGCGGAGAGAAGTTCTAGAGATGGGGGTGAAGAACACACCGATGAGATGGATTTATGTGGGACTGTTTCTAAAGGGGCTAAGACTTTGGAGGCAGAAGAGATTCTGGCAGTGGTTGAGGATGGAGCTGTGTACCCTGAGACGGAGGACAACATTGTGCTGGGGGGTAGCTCCATGCCTAGAGTTCTCAGTGGAGTGCTGTCTTCCCCTCAGATGGTAAGTCCTCAAGTCCACGATCATGCATACTGCAGTGATGATGCTATGTCCCAGCCTGGGACTGTACTGCCTTCCACTCTTGGGAAAATAGATATGCCAGCTGCTCCTACTGAATCTCTCTCCTTCGCAAATGAGAATGTTACAATAGTAGCTCCATGTTCTTCTGAGCCGGCAAAGTCTGAGGGAGATAGAAGAGATTGTTGATGATCTCTCTGACTCTTCACTGGTTCCTGATGCCCCAGCCAGTCAGCTATCTAGGAAGGGTGGGTACAGTATGCAAGAGATTAGTGACTTTTTGGATACCACTAAAGGAAAGTGGGGATTTGAGGTTGAGACCTTTTTCCCTGATTTCCCTAGCCTCTGCTTGCCAGAAGCTGGGAATGGGCGATGGAATGGATCACTTAATGGTTACCTGTTCTGTTCATTCCCTCTGGGGCATCTGGCATTGGCCACTGTCAGAAGACAGGATACTGGGCTAGATGGACCTCTGGTCTGACCCAGTATGGCCATTCTTATGTTCTTATGATTTACAGTGCTTTGTTCACTTAGCTGCCCTTGTCTTGAAAGATACCACGGTTGATCGTAGGAAATGTTTCCTTCTCAAAAAGTTGTTGAGCAAGGTGAGGAAGTATGCAGGGATTGTTCAAGATATATTGGCCTCCCAATGGCTAATTTTCCCCCAGATACTTCCACTTTCCATGGTTTCTTTCTGCTCTTTGACTCTCTCCTTCTAGTCTCCATGGTGCTGCACAACTTTGGCTGTCTAAATATTAATGGTTGCTGGGGTCATAAAAGGGCACAACTCTTTGAATTTCTCAGACAAAAATGGGCTGATCTGGTCCTTTTGCAAGAGATCCACTCAGACCCTGATAATCAGGGGAACTGGTTGAAGGAATGGAAAGGGGAAGTTTTCTTGAGCCATGACTCTAATGTCGCTGCTGTGGTAGCTGTTCTCTTTTCCTGGGGCGCAGGGGCGCAGATCCTGTCTGTAAAGAAGATTGTGCAGGGCCGGTTCCTCCAGCTGGGGAGACATACTGACATTGTTGTTTTTAATCTTTTTACTGTGTATGTCCTTACTGTGGGGTGAGATTGTCTCTCCTTTCTTCAGATACTTGCCCATTCCATGCTTTTCTGTGAACCCGATACTATTATTGTCCTGAAAGGGGATTTCAGTTGCACTGTAGATTATGTTTTAGATAGGAACCATGAGGAGCCACACCCTCAGGTAAGCAGGGAATTGTATTGTCTCCTGCAGACCTTTGGACTAGTGGATGTTTGGAGGTTCTCTCACCTCACTGTTAGGCAGTACTCTTGGCTGAAGGCTACTCCCAAACACATCTCAGGTGCTAGAATGGATCACTTTTATACCATGAAGGACAGTGTGAATATGTTTGTTTGGTCCTCGGTGTTTCCTACTCACTTGTCTGATCAGTGTATTTCTCCCTCTTCCTGCCTGTGCTTCTCAATGGTGCTTTAACAGCAAATTATTAAAGGACTTGAATTTCACCCAGATATTCACTGTGGTCTGGGAGCTTGGTGGCAGCAAAAGCCCCTGTACGAATCCCTAAGACAACGATGGGGTGTCGAGAAGGTCCAGATCCAACTGTTCTGCCAGCAGCATATCCAGGCCTCCACATGGTCTTTGCATCAGGCCATGAGTGCCCTGGAATGAGATATCTTGGACCTTCATGGCACCTTGCAGATGGCAACCATGGTGATCTTGGTACAGATTCACCAAACTCTAAATGAGATGTACTGACTGCTGAGATAGTTGTTGGAAAAGAAGGTGCAGGCCCTGAGATGGGCCAATTTTATCCAGCTATAGGATACTCATGTTCCCAGAAGGGTTTTTTACAGGTTGCAGAAAAAAGACAACGGACCATCAGCAGATCTCTTGTCTTTAGCTGCTGGATGGTCATTTGATGACTGATCCTGCTGAGATCCAGAAAGCAACTGTTTCCTTTTACAGTACTCTGTAATCGCCTGAAACCTGTGATATGCTGGCACCAGCAGAGCTGCACCAGGGGTTACCAATCTAACTGGTGAGATGCAGTGGTGCCTTGATGCCCTGCTGTCACTACAGGAGCTCTCTGTTGCAGTCCAATAGCTCTGTACAGGCAAGGCCCCAGGTATTGATGTGCTGCCATCTGAATTCTACAAACATTTCCGACAGCTTATTGGTCCTTACTTTTTTCCACTGATGCTGGAGTGTATCCAGGAGAAAGAGCTGCCTCTCAATTGCCCCAGAGCAGTGATTTCCTGTTGCACAGAAAAGGGAACCTCTGTGATTTACAGAATTGGAGACCTACTTTTCCTTCTCTGCTCGGATTATAAGATCATATCCAGGGCCGTAGCCAACTGGCTGATGGACTGCCTGGACTCTTTGATACACCCTGATCAAATATATCCTATTCCTAATAGCTGTGCTTTTGATAATTTGTTCTTAATTCATGATTTTTTTATTGTTAGCAAACTTTCTAATTTGGATGTAGGGCTTGTTTCAGTGGACCAGGAGAAGATCTTTGATAGAGTTAACTATAGTTATCTTTTTAAAATGTTAGAAGCTTTAGGGATTGGGCTAGCGTTCATGTCATATTTTTTATTGTACCATAACTTTTTTAGTGTCTTAATGATTAATGGGGGTCTTAGCTGCTGCTCCCCAGTCTGCAGGGGCATATGTCAAGGTGCCCTCTGTCTGGGAAGTTATATGCCCGGTGTTTGGAGCCATTCCTGCACCTTCTTAGAAGCTGTTTGACTGGCTTGATCTATGCCAGGGACGCCAATGATTTTCTGGTTTATCTGTTGGCCTGTGCAGATGACGTCTCGGTTTTCATCATGTCTGAAGGTGACAGGCAGGCGCTTTGTGCTTGTTCACAAATATACGAACAAGTGTCCTCTGCTCGAATTACCTGGAGTAAGAGTAATTTGATTTTATGGCAGGTTTCAGTGTAGTAGCCGTGTTAGTCTGTGTTGCATCCGACGAAGTGGATTCTTAACCCACGAAAGTTTATGCTGAAATAAATTTGTTAGTCTCTAAGGTGCCACAGGTATTTTTCTTGTTTTCTTTTTGTTGATTTTATGGGGCTCTTGGCAATGCAGCAGTCCCCGACTGCTGCCCCAACTATTACAATGGGGCACCTCTGGGATTAAGGTGTTGGGGATTTTGTTTTGATCTGAATTACAATACAGGGGAAAGGGCTGAGGAGGAGATGCAGGGCTACCTGCAGAGATAACACTGGCTCCTTCCTGGATTCTCTTTTTGGGGATGCGTTTAGATTGCTAACAGCCTTGAGACCTCCCCCAGGTCTCCTGGACCAGATTCAGAAGCACATGAATCACATTTTTTGTGTGGTCTGTTTAGCGGCTGCTGTGCTCTGACTCCCTTGCCTTCTCTCTCTTCCACCATGCTGAGGGGATGGGTTTTGACCTTCACTCGTTTTTGTTAGCACCTGGTCAAGTACAGAGTCTAGATTTGTCTCCATTCTTTTTTTAGCCTGTGGCTCTTGGAAGAGACACTGTTTTTAATCCACTTTCCCCGCATTGAAGCTCTTTCCTCCAGGAGCCTGCTTTTTCTGCCTTTACTCAAGGTGGCTTGACCAAGCTGTCCCACCTGATTGTTCCATGTGGGTCATGCTGGAATTCGGCAGCAGCTCTTGCTGCTCAGACCAGAATCCAGTCTGTGTGTTTTTTGGTTAAGGTTCTCACTGAATTCCAGGTCGCACTCCCTCAATGGGCTGCTCTGGTTTTTTCAGGGAGTTTTTGCAAGGACTGTCCTTTTGTGGGGAATCCTCTGATCCCCTCACTGATTGTTTCCCCTTCCATAGAGGAGATCCTTGTGCAGCCAGGCAGATTGTTGTCCTGAAAGTGTTTGGTAAATGTTCCTTTTGTAGCCATGACCAAGCAGCAGCTCTACGGTGTGTGTACAAGGTGCAGCATTATGCCATCATCTGTGATCTCCCTGATACAACCTGGAGGATGACTCTGTCCCTGAGTGATTCTATGGCCTGTCTTGAAGGATGTTGTAATAAACCTCCTTTGTCTAAGCCAGGGGTGGGAAACCTGAGCCTGAGGAGGAGCCAGGATTTACCAATGTACATTGCCAGAGAGCCACAGTAATATGTCAGCAGCCCCCCATCAGCTCTCCCCCACCCCCAGCTCCTAGCGCCTCCCACCCACCAGCAGCCCCGCCGATCAGCGCCTCTCCCCTCCCACCCCACACCTCCTGATCAGCTGTTTTGTGGTGTGCAGGAGGCTCTGGGGAGGAGGGGGAGCAATGAGGGCACGGCAGGCTCAGAATCATAGAATATCAGGGTTGGAAGGGACCTTAGGAGGTCATCTAGTCCAACCCCCTGCTCAAAGCAGGACCAATCCCCAATTTTTGCCCCAGATCCCCAAATGGCCCCCTCAAGGATTGAACTCACAACCCTGGGTTTAGCAGGCCAATGCTCAAACCACTGAGCTATCCCTCCTCCCCCACCAGGGGAGGGTGCGGGAAGTGGTGGAGTGGGGGCAGGGCCAGTGGCAGAGCCAGGGGTTGAGCAGTGAGCACCCTCCCAGCACATTGGTAAGTTGACGCCTGTAGCTCCAGCCCCGGAGTCGGTGCCTATACAAAGAGCCGTGTATTAACTTCTGAAGAGCCGCATGTGGCTCTGGAGCCACAGGTTTGCCACCCCTGGTCAAAGCACTCCAGTGACTTGCAGTGGAGGGTCCTGCACAGCATTGTAGCAACCAATTGTTTTGTGAACCATATCACCCCTCAGTGTCTGCACAGTGCCCTTTCTGTTCAGCTTCAGACACAATGTTTCATTTTTTGCTTCATTGCCCACATTTGATTCCTCTTGTTGATTTTTTGCCCAACTTTTCAGCAGTCAGTTTGTTCTGGGAGCGAGATACAGTGCTCGCATTCGGCCGGTTTCCTGTCTGGCTAAGTTTCTGCTGTATCAGGCAAAACTAGTTGTTCTGAACTCTCACCAGCACCAAGTGACTGAGGTAGAGGGGTGCGACGTGCTAGGGCTGTTCCACACACTGATGGTGGCCTGGCTGTGAATTGATTACACCTTTTATAAATTGATGTATAACCTGGACACTTTTCAGTTGATTTGACATCTTAACAATATTTAGAGTAAACTGACTGATGATAGTGCTTTAGCAGGGATCGTCAACCTTTGGCACACGGCCCGCCAGGGTAAGCCCTATGGCGGGCCGGGCCGGTTTGTTTACCTGCCGCGTCCTCAGGTTCGGCCGATTGCAGCTCCCACTGGCCGCGGTTCGCTGTTCCAGGCCAATGGGGGCTGCGGGAAGTGGCGGCCAGCACATCCCTTGGCTCAGGCCACTTCCTGCAGCCCCCATTGGCCTGAAGTGGCAAACCACGGCCAATGGGAGCTGCGATCGGCCAAACCTATGGATGCGGCAGGTAAACAAACTGTCCCGGCCCACCAGGGGGCTTACCCTGGCAAGCTGTGTGCCAAAGGTTGCCGATCCCTGGCTTTAGTGATCCATGTTCAATGTTTGCTTAAGATGTGTTTTTGTTTTATTTCATTCATATCTTTCTTTATGTATATTGTGATTTTATAACATTTTAAAATAATTTTCAATGTGATTTTATGTGAATAAAGGTAATTTTTATGTCATCTCTCTCCTCCCCTCCCCTCCCCCCCACCACACCCCACCCCTGTCAGAAATTACAGCTTCATGTTCCGCAGTAAATATCTTGCTGGGTTGCTATTAGCTGCTGTTGGCCTTTATTATTGCATTACCAAGCTGGTTCGGCATGTCTCAAGCTGTCCTTAGCATTTCTCTCAAAATAAGTATTTGTATGTTGCCTAAGAAGTTGAAGTCAATGATTAATAATTACTCATTTCTATAATGCTTCATTAATTATTATTTTTCAAAGATCTAAGTAGGTGCTAAGCATGTAGGCCAACATTTTCAGAAGTGACCACTGATTTTGTGGCTGGCCAACTTGAGCCATCTGGACATGAAAACAACAAAAATCAAAGCACATTAATGATACTCCTTTAGCAATTTTTTTTCTGGTTAATTATTGAAACCAATACTTACCCACTTTTGCACAACAGTATAATTGGTTGACTTATGCAATAATAAAAAACAGGTAATTCCAAATCAAACAAAATTCCCAACCTGACCCAGTTTGAGGGTACAGTTAGGGTCCAGAAATGCATTGAAGTAATGGGATTTAAGCACCTGCTTTGCTGAATTGGGGCCTTAATCTGAATGATTCCTGGGTCCAAAATATTTCCAAAGAAAATAATACTCCGCTTCCCTCAGTTCCCTTCAAAATGCAGGGCCAGATCCTAGTCGCTTCTGGACTTTACTCTTGAATAAAGCTTTGTAATATGAAGAAAGGAAAGAAAATAGCAGCTACACTGATCCTAGAAAAACACATTTAACAAAAGTGGGAATTTTCCAGGCTCAATGCACCTGCCTCATTAGGCAGAAAAAATGTAAAAATAGGATTAGTGAGATAGTATGGATTTCTGACAAAAATCACTACTTTGTGCTAGCACATTGTTCACTGCTTTTCCAATATAAATCTGATCACTATGTTGCTGAATCTTTAGAAGAAAACAGAAGATAAAAAATTGTTATCACTAGGTATCATAGAACTCCTTGGCTGTTTAAGCTATAGAATATTAACTTTTATGTACAGGTGAAACAGAAGTTTTTAGTAGTTTTAGAAGGATGGGGAAGTGAAATGAGGAACAGGTCATTACTGTAGACAGGAAGCAATAAAAAGGCAAATAAATGGTTTTGTTATGTCTTCTTTCTTTAGATGGTTGTAGTTATATTTTTGTTATTTCTACAAACATATTTTTGAACAAACAAAATATAAAAAAATCTAATAATGTCCATCTCTTCTTCAATGAGGAAGGTGTCAAAGTCAGATTCAGGACTCACAATTTTGTCAGACCACTCTGTTTATTAGCAAAGTGCTCTGCTAATACACCCAGATAATGTGAGTACATGCAAGACTCAAGTTATCTTATTTATACAGATAAGAGTGAGAGCAAACTTAACAAGATAACAAAGAAAGCAGAAACTGATAAAAAGAAAACAAGAAAAATTCCTGTGGCACCTTAGAGACTAACAAATTTATTTCAGCATAAGCTTTCGTGGGTTAAGAAGTGGGTTCTTAACCCACGAAAGCTTATGCTGAAATAAATTTGTTAGTCTCTAAGGTGCCACAGGTATTTTTCTTGTTTTCTTTTTGCTGACACAGACTAACACGGCTACTACACAGAAACTGATAAGTTTACCTGGGGCAAGACATACAAATCTTATTTCCTTACTAACTGCTACGGATCTCCTTCTAATGTCCCATCATTAGCTTTAAGTGGACCCATTGTCTTATACCTTAATGTTTCTCTTCCTGACAACTATATTTCAACATTCCTTTCTCCTTCTAAAGGAACAGATGCATTTCTTTAATCCATTCAATTATTACAATATAATTCACTGTATTACAATATAATTCATTCTACTTTCACAAAGGGTAAACAGGGTAGGAATCTGTCAGCAATTCCTACCCTGGATACAATTCTCAGGCTTTTCAATCTCTCGTTGTAGACCGCTATCATGGAAACCGAATGTCGACTAGAAGACTTAAAAAAAAGCTCTCCCTTTTACCTTTCAATCGGAAAAATATTACTTTTTAAAAAATCAATTTAAGTTAGGAGGAGAATTTTTATAGCATTTTTAAAGTATGGGACACACATGATTAGAAGTGACGAGCCCTCAGATTTTACAAGCATTTCCAAGCCTCTCATGATTTTTCAGTCATCATTCTCTCTGGAATGAAACGCCTCAAAATCACACCTAGTCAGAAACACCTCTGATCACTTCAGAGCATCAGCAACACTCAGCATAGACAGCTGGGCTCCACCTTCATGGCTCCTGTACTCCTGGAGAGATCCTAAGTTTAAAAGGTCAGAGTACTTGCAGACCTCCTAAACTCCATAGTCTTTCCTTGACTTCTGCAGCTGTCCTAGTGCCCCTGTTTACCTCCCTACGGGCTTCTTAAATCCACAAGATCTTTAGTGGAGTCCCCATCAGGTCCATAGTTCCTGCTGACCTGCTAAGGTTCTGCTGAAAACCTGAGGACTTCAGAAGGTCCACAGGGAAGCCAAGGTGGGAGGTGGGCAGAACAGGAATTAAGTCTTGGCTCTTGTGGGCAGGCATTCTCATATATTGTATGAAATCCTACAGCTTGTGTTATGCGGGAGGTCAGACTCGTGGTCTCTTCTGGCCTTGGAATCTATGAAGCTATAATATCCATAGAATAAAAGCCTACATGTATGCTCAATTTAGGTTACTCTAACCAAATTAAAACATATAAATAATGCCTTACAATCTGATAAATATAAAGTTAGGGAATTCTCAAATAATTTCCTTTCTATATCCAGAAACATTTCAATGTTTTTCAGCAATTCTACCTTTAATTTTTGTATCAGTACACTTCCTTTAATGATACTAACTACTGAATTACAATATATTTCCAACAATAAGTCAGAATTATGAATAATCAAGATAGTAATATTCTATTATTTTGATAATTGGTAAGATTTATATTTCCACAGTGTATCCCCCACACAGAATAATATAAAAATGAGTGTATGCATACATATTAGGGCTGTCAATTAATCGCAGTTAACTCACATGAGTGACTCAAAAAAATTCATCACGATTAATCACAATATTAAACAATAGAATACCAATTGAAATTTATTAAATATTTTTTGATGTTTTCTATATTTTTATATATATTGATTTCAATTACAACACAGAATACAAAGTGTACAGTGCTCACTTTATATTTATTTTTAGTACAAATATTTGCACTGTAAAAATGATAAAAGAAATAGTACTTTTCAATTTACCTCATACACGGACTGTAGTGTAATCTGTTTATCACGAAAGTTGAACTTACAAATGTAGGATTATGTACAAAAAATAACTGCATTCAAAAATAAAACAATGTAAAACTTTAGCGCCTACAAGTCCACTCAGTCCTACTTCAGCCAATCACTCAGACAAACAAGTTTGGTTACAATTTGCAGGAGATAATGCTGCCCGCTTCTTGGTCACAGTGTCACCTGAAAGTGAGTACAGGCGTTCGCAAGGCACTTTTGTAGCTGGCGTTACAAGATATTTACGTGCAGGGCCGGTCGCCTAAGGTGTAAGGATTTGGGGGGTGGCGGGTGGCTGCCTCCTGCCTCCCAGCTCCACGGCTAAGCGTGGAGCCGGGAGCTATGGGAGCGGCTTGCCACGGCTGCCTCCTGCCTCACGGTTCCGCGGCTGAGCCGGGAGCTGAGGGGGCAGCTCGCCGCGGCTGCCTCCTGGCTCTGCGGCTGAGCCGGAAGCCATGGGGGCGGCTCGCCGTGGCTGCCTCCTGCCTCCCGGCTCTGTGGCTAAGCGTGGAGCTGGGAGCTGTGGGGGCGGCTCGCCGCGGCTGCCTCCTGCCTCCCAGCTCCACAGCTGAGTCAGGAGCTGCCTCCTGCCTCACGGCTCTGCGGCTGAGCCGGGAGCTGGGGGGGCGGCTCGCTGCGGCTGCCTCCTGGCTCTGCGGCTGAGCCGGGAGCCATGGGGGCGGCTCGTCATGGCTGCCACCTGCCTCCCGGCTCCACAGCTAAGTGTGGAGCTGGGAGCTGTGGGGGCGGCTCGCTGCAGCTGCTTCCTGCCTCATGGCTCCGCAGCTGAGCTGGGAGCTGTGGGGGCGGCTTTCCGCGGCTGCCTCCTGGGTCCGCGGCTGAGCCGGGAGCCAGGGGGGCAGCTCGCTGCAGCTGCCTCATGCCTCCTGGCTCCGTGGCTAAGCATGGAGCTGGGAGCTCTGGGTGTGGCTCGCCGTGGCTGCCTCCTGTCTCCCAGCTCCAGAGCTGAGCCGGGAGCTGGGGAGGCGCCGCGGGCGGGGGAGAGGCTGCCGCAGCCCGCGGGGTGAGGAGCCGAGCTGCTGCATCCCGCGGGGGGGTGGGGAGCCGCTGCAGGGGGTGGGAGCTGGCTGCGGCGGGGGGGGGGCGGCGTTAGCTGGGTGCAGGGTGGGGCGCAGGGCTGGCGCAAGGAAGTTTCGCCTAGGGCGTGAAACTTCCTTGCACTGGCCCTGTTTACGTGTCAGATATGCTAAACATTCGTATGCCCCTTCATTCTTCAGCCACCATTCCAGAAGAGATGCTTCCCTGCTGACGATGCTCGTTAAAAAAATAACGCATTAATTATATTTGTGACTGAAGTCCTTGGGGGAGAATTGTATGTCTCCTGTTCTCTTTTACCTGCATTCTGCCATATATTTCATGTCATAGCAGTCTCGGATGATGACTCAGCCAGCACATGTTCATTTTAAGAACACTTTCACTGCAGATTTGACAAAATGCAAAGAAGGTACCAGTGTGAGATTTCTAAAAATAGCTACAGCACTCGACCCAAAATTTAAGAATCTGAAGTGCTGTCCAAAATCTGAGAGGTATGAGGTGTGGAGCATGCTTTCAGAAGACTTAAAAGAGCAACACTCAGATGTGGAAACTACAGAACTCGAACCACCAAAAAAGAAAATCAACCTTCGGCTAGTGGCATCTGACTCAGATGATGAAAATGAACATGCGTCGGTCCACTCTGCTTTGGATCATTATCGAGCAGAACCCGTCATCAGCATGGACATGTATCCTCTGGAATGGTGATTGAAGCATGAAGGCACATATGTATCTTTAGCTCATCTGGCACATAAATATCTTGCGGCGCCGGCTACAACAATGCCATGTGAACGCCTGTTTTCACTTTCAGGTGACATTGTAAACAAGAAGTGGACATCATGATCTCCTGCAAATTGTAACCAAACTTGTTTGTCTGAGCGATTGGCTGAAGTAGGACTGAGTGGACTTGCAGGCTCTAAAATTTTACATTGTTTTATTTTTGAATGCAGTTTTTTTGTACATAATTCTACAAAAAGCTGCAGCGGCACAGGAGCCAGCAAACAGAGCTGTAAACAGGGGAGTTTGAGTGGGAGTTCTGTTGGAGGAGAAGGATTCAGGTGAGAAGGCTGGCAGATACAGAGGCAGCAGTGGTCATGAGCCAAGCAGTGGAGGACACAATGAGGATGACTGGATGTGGCAGCTGCGGTATGCATATGATTCTGCAGGGGGTACCTGATAGGAGTTTTGTCTGCATGAAGTGCCGCCTGATAGAGCTGATGGAAGAAAAGATCCGAGGATTGGAGATGCAGATGGAAACTCTGGTTGAGTTTAGACGGGGGTTCGAGCAGTTGATGGAGCAAAGGCACGAGGTGGCTGAAGGGGAAAGCTCAGACATGCAGATGGAAGCAGGATCAAAGGCCTCTGAGGGGGGACTGCCGGGTGAAGAAAATGGACAGTGGAAGCATGTAACTAAGAGAAGCAGGCAGAGGCAAAGACGGGCCAGTGAAGGAGAAATAGAGCTCAAGAACAGGTTTGCAGAGTTGGAGAATGAAGAAGGGGTACAGCAGGTGGTCACTGAAGGTGGAAGGGCAAGGAAGAAGAGAAGAGCGGCTAGTCCCATAGAAGAAGGGGAAGAGTCGATGGAGACAACACCAAACATGAGCCCCAGGAGGATACAGGATGGGTTGAAGAGGATTACAAGGGAAAATAGGAATGGAAAGGACTTGCAGCCAGAGGGAACAGGGGATAGACTGGAGAATCGCATTGTCACCAGGAAAAGGCAGGTCTACGTGATTGGGGACTCCTTACTGAGAAGAATAGACAGGCCTGTAACCAGAGCTGATCCAGAGAACAGAAGGGTGTGCTGTCTACCGGGTGCTAAGATACGGGATGTGGACCTGAGGTTGAAGAGGATCCTAAAGGGAGCGGGAAAGAATCCATTGATCATCCTTCACGTAGGAACAAATGACACGGCTAGATTCTCACTGGAACGAATCAAGGGGGACTATGCCAGGCTGGGGAAGACGCTTAAGGAAATCGAGGCTCAGGTAATCTTCAGTGGGATTCTGCCTGTTCCTAGAGAAGGGCAACAAAGGTGTGACAGGATTATGATGATCAACAGATGGCTCAGGGATTGGTGCTACAAGGAGGGCTTTGGGATGTATGGCCACTGGGAGGCATTCATGGACAGAGGACTCTTCTCTCGGGATGGACTTCACCTGAGTAGGGAAGGAAATAGACTTCTAGGATGGAGGCTGGCACAACTGATCAAGAGAGCTTTAAACTAGAAATTTGGGGGAGACGGTTGGGAGATGTCCAGGTAATCTCCACGCCGAATTTTAACTTTGAGAGGGAAGATAACGAAGTAAGAGAGGATATAGCCGGGGGTAGGAGAATGGACATAAGGAGGAAGGGCAGAGTGGATACTAGTCAAATAGGTCATACTGGCAGTACAATGTCCATACCAAATTGGGTAAAGAATGTGAGTGAGGCCAAACAGCAAAAATTAAGATGTTTGTACACCACTGCGAGGAGCCTAGGTAACAAAATGGAGGAATTAGAGATACTTGTCCAGGAAGTGAAACCAGATATCATAGGAATAACTGAAACATGGTGGAATAGTAGTCATGACTGGAGTACAGGTATTGAAGGGTATGTGCTGTTTAGGAAAGATAGAAATAAAGGTAAAGGTGGGGGAGTAGCATTGTATATCAATGATGAGGTAGACTGTAAAGAAATAAAAAGTGATGGAATGGATAAGACAGAGTCTGTCTGGGCAAAAATCACATTGGGGAAGAAAACTACTAGAGCCTCCCCTGGGATAGTACTTGGGGTGTGCTATAGACCACCGGGATCTAATTTGGATATGGATAGAGACCTCTTTAATGTTTTTAAGGAAGTAAATACTAATGGGAACTGTGTGATCATGGGAGACTTCAACTTCCCAGATATAGATTGGAGAACAAGTGCTAGTAATAATAATAGGGCTCAGATTTTCCTAGATGTGATAGCTGATGAATTCCTTCATCAAGTAGTTGCTGAACCAACAAGGGGGGTTGCCATTTTAGATTTGGTTTTGGTGAGTAGTGAGGACCTCATTGAAGAAATGGTTGTAGGGGACAACCTTGGCTCGAGTGATCATGAGCTAATTCAGTTCAAACTAAATGGAAGGATAAACAAAAATAAATCTGAGACTAGGGTTTTTGATTTCAAAAGGGCTAAATTTAATAAATTAAGGAAATTAGTTAGGGAAGTGGATTGGACTAAAGAATTTATGGACCTAAAGGCTGAGGAGGCCTGGGATTATTTCAAGTTAAAGTTGCAGAAGCTATCAGAAGCCTGTATCCCAAGAAAGGGGAAACAATTCATAGGCAGGGGTTTTAGACCAAGCTGGATGAGCAAGCATCTCAGAGAGGTGATTAAGAAAAAACAGAAAGCATACAAGGAGTGGAAGATGGGAGCGATCAGCAAAGAAACCTACCTTATTGAGGTCAGAGCATGTAGGGATAAAGTGAGACAGGCTAAAAGGTATGTAGAATTGGACCTTGCAAAGGGAATTAAAACCAGTAGTAAAAGGTTTTATAGCCATATAAATAGGAAGAAAACAAAGAAAGAAGAAGTGGGACCGCTAAACACTGAGGATGGAGTGGAGGTTAAGGATAATCTAGGCATGGCCCAATATCTAAACAAATACTTTGCCTCAGTCTTTAATGAGGCTAATGAGGAGTTTAGGAATAGTGGCAGCATGACAAATGGGAATAAGGATGTGGGGGTAGAGATTACCATATCCGAGGTAGAAGCCAAACTTGAACAGCTTAATGAGAGTAAATCAGGTGGCCCAGATAATCTTCATCCAAGAATATTAAAGGAACTGGGACATGAAATTGCAAGCCCATTAGCAAAATTTTTTAATGAATCTCTAAACTCAGGGGTTGTACCGTTTGACTGGAGAATAGCTAATATAGTTCCTATTTTTAAGAAAGGGAAAAAAAGTGACCCGGGTAACTACAGGCCTGTTAGTTTGACATCTGTAGTATGCAAGGTCTTGGAAATTTTTTTGAAGGAGAAAGTAGTTAAGGACCTTGAGGTCAATGGCAATTGGGACAAATTACAACATGGTTTTACAAAAGGTAGATCGTGCCAAACCAACTTGATCTCCTTCTTTGAGAAAGTAACAGATTTTTTAGATAAAGGAAACGCAGTGGATCTAATCTACCTCGATTTCAGTAAGGCATTTGATACAGTACCACATGAGGAATTATTGGTTAAATTGGAAAAGATGGGGATCAATATGAAAATTGAGAGGTGGATAAGGAACTGGTTAAAGGGGAGACTACAGCGGGTCATACTGAAAGGTGAACTGTCAGGTTGGAGGGAGGTTACTAGTGGAGTTCCTCAAGGTTCAGTTTTGGGACCAATTTTATTTAATCTTTTTATTACTGACCTCGGCACCAAAAGTGGGAGTGTGCTAATAAAGTTTGCAGATGACACAAAGTTGGGAGGTATTGCCAATTCAGAAAAGGATCGGGATATCCTACAGGAAGATCTGGATGACCTTGTAAACTGGAGTAATAGTAATAGGATGAAATTTAATAGTGAGAAGTGTAAGGTTATGCATTTAGGGATTAATAACAATAATTTTAGTTATAAGCTGGGGACGCATCAGTTGGAAGTAACGGAAGAGGAGAAGGACCTCGGAGTCCTGGTTGATCACAGGATGACTATGAGTCGCCAATGTGATGTGGCCGTGAAAAAAGCTAATGCGGTCTTGGGATGCATTAGGCGAGGTATTTCTAGTAGAGATAAGGAGGTGTTAGTACCGTTATACAAGGCATTAGTGAGACCTCATTTGGAATACTGTGTGCAGTTCTGGTCTCCCATGTTTAAGAAGGATGAATTCAAACTGGAACAGGTACAAAGAAGGGCCACTAGGATGATCCGAGGAATGGAAAACCTGTTGTATGAAAGGAGACTCAAGGAGCTTGGTTTGTTTACCTTAACCAAAAGAAGGCTGAGGGGAGATATGATTGCTCTCTTTAAATATATCAGAGGGATAAATACCAGGGAGGGAGAGGAATTATTTCAGCTCAGTACCAATGTGGACACAAGAACAAATGGATATAAACTGGCCATCAGGAAGTTTAGACTTGAAATTAGACGAAGGTTTCTAACCATCAGAGGAGTGAAGTTCTGGAACAGCCTTCCAAGGGAAGCAGTGGGGGCAAAAGACCTAACTGGCTTCAAGATTAAGCTAGATACATTTATGGAGGGGATGGTTTGATGGGATAACATGATCTTAGTCAAAGGTCAATTAATTGCCATCAGTGGTAAATAGGACCAATGGTCAATGATGGGATGTTAGAAGTTACTACAGAGAACTTTTTCCTGGGTGTCTGGCTGGTGAGTCTTGCCCACATGCTCGGGGTTCAGCTGATCGCCATATTTGGGGTCGGGAAGGAATTTTCCTCCAGGGTAGATTGGCAGAGGCCCTGGAGGTTTTTTGCCTTCCTCTGCAGCATGGGGCACGGGTCACTTACCGGAGGATTCTCTGCATCTTGAAGTCTTTAAACCATGATTTGAGGACTTCAATAGCTGAGACATAGGTGAGAGGATTATTCCAGGAGTGGGTGGGTGAGATTCTGTGGCCTGCATTGTGCAGGAGGTCAGACTAGATGATCATAATGGTCCCTTCTGACCTTAAAGTCTATGAGTCTATGAGTCTATTTGTAAGTTCATCTTTCATGATAAAGAGATTGCACTATAGTACTTGTATGAGGTGAATTGAAAAATACTATTTCTTTTGTTTTTTTCAGTGCAAATAATTGTACTAAAAATAAATATTAAGTGAGCACTGTAAACTTTGTATTCTGTGTTGTAATTGAAATAATATAGCTGAAAATGTAAAAAACATCAAAATATTCAAATAAATGGTATTCTATTATTAACAGTGTGATTAATCGCACGATTAATCGTGATTAATTTTTTTAATCATGCAATTAATCGTGATTTATTTTTTAAATCACTTGACAGCCCTAATATATGTGTGTGTGTGTGTGTGTGTGTGTGTGTGTGTGTGTGTGTGTGTGTGTGTATTTGGTTTAATTATGGTACTTACATTTCTCCAAAAACTTTAGGTATATGGAAGTTGTGAAGTACTGCATTTACTCCATCTTTTGTTGCACTGTTTTCTTAGTGTAGAGTCAGAGTTAGGGTTATAGGCTCAAAGCCACAAGGTATTTCAGGATTTAATGGAAATTAGGAGCCATAGATCCTATGGATGCATGATGATATTCCAGTAATGAGCGCACGAGGAGCAACAATGTAACCCAAGGTCAAGTTCCAAAGTGTGTTAGATTCCTTGCAAAAGGGAGACAAAAACAAAGGAGACACTCTTCTGCAAAAACATTTATTTTACAACAGGTTATTATAAACTTTCTGGAACTTGTTTCTTTTTGGAAGCTGTATAACCCAAACACCCAAAATCCACAATTATCGAAGAATGATAATCCGTTTTCATTGTATTAAATTATTATGATTATTTGTATTTTCATAGTGCCTAGGAGCCCGTCACTGGACCATTCTGTTCACTGTTGAGTTGAAGGTCTTTAATCCATAATGTAGTGCTAAATAAAATAGCTCTACAAGTAAAAATAAAGGGAAATAAGCCATAAATAGAGAATCAGACAGAAAGACAGACACACACTAATTAAAAACAGCAGTTCTACCAAGAATTATCTGTTTATTGTTTTAAATATTTTAGGCTTCATCGCTGAACATGCACCCCTTCCCCTCTTTGCTCCTGTACTTTCCCCCAGCAATGTCACCGTTGCAGCTTTCAACAGCCAGTCACCACAGTTACGAAGCTTTCAGTTTTCACTCTTTATTAAATCAAAAAGGGAAGCCAGGAGCATTAAATAGCCAAAGATTTGATTGTCCAAATAAAAAAAACCTGACCAAGTGTGTTAATATCTGGAGAGCTGGTCTCCTTGTTTCTCAGAGAATGAGGCTGGAACTATGTAAGTGACCCCAAGTTAACTAGCACCACAAGTTAACTTCACTCCTACTGGGGACAGCAATTAAATATAATTAATGATGATGAAATTGTAAGTTATCATTAGTCACAGGGGCTCATGGGCCTGATGCTATTCTTGTTGAATAGGAAAACTTCCATTTGGCTTCAATCGTGTGGGATTGGGTCCATGTGACCTTTTTCTTTGGTTTTGGTCCATGTGTGTTTGCACCAAGGCAGATTCAAGCATACAAGGCCTGGATGTTGGTAAGTGTGATGTTCTGATAGCAAATGGAGCATTGCATTGGCCTCCCTTCTTCTTGGCTTTTCAGCAAATCAAGGTAATTGTAAATGTGTCTAAATAGCCTGTCTGAGTTGGAAACTTTTGTTATAAACTAATGAAATTCTATCAGCAGGCAACAGCGGACCCAGCATTTCTGTGACACCATTTGAGCCTGTGGTCATACCTCCGGGCCAAATGAACCCCCAAAATCAAAGCAACGTACAGGCAAAATTTCGGAGTTTCACTTTTGATGTGAACTCATCTGTCAGGTAGGTTTTCTCAAAACTGGCTGAGGTTTACAAACAGTAATGAAACTTAGAACTCAGCACAGGATTGATCTGCAGGTCTGCCATGAAATCTGAAACTGGGTATGTTTCCTGTGGTTTGGGGTTCCATTGCCAACACTTCACACAGCTGTTTATCACACAGTAGAAAAGATTCATAAATTGAAGTTTCAGTTTTATTAGTATCCCTTCCCCTCATTTACATCATACTCCCTCTTGAAATGTCAAACCTTCAACCTGGAACTATTTTACTGCTGTGCCCTTTTAACTCTCCAGCCTGGGCTCTCTCTCACAAGGCTTTGCTAGTGACAAACAGCAACCCACCCCCCGCCGCCGCCGCTGCTGCCGCTGTTATCACTCAGCACAACCACATGTGAATCCCCACACCCAGCTAGATTGCACAAATGCTCCCTGAGCCACTCATGAATCACACAGAGAAAGGCACCAGCAAATCTCCCAAGCCCCGAGCCTTGCATGCTTGGAATATACCACCTTGCCCTGCTCAGAAACCTGACCAGTGTAAATTTACGTCCCTCAATGTGGAGAGGAGGCACACTAGCCTTTGTAAACTTAGCTGAGATTTCCCTAGCACTTCAAGCAAAACACACGGTTTTAGGTAAAATATAAAACAGATTTATTAACTACAGAAAGATAGATTTTAAGTGGTAGGCACAAAAGGTTAGAGGTAGTTACCAAAGAAAATAAAAGGTAAGTGCACAGTCTAAATCTTAAACCTTATTACAGTAAGCAGTATTTAGATCAAGCAGTTTTTCTCACCCCACTGGATGTTGCAGGTAGGTTATAGTTCTTAATACACAGGCTTCCCCTTTAAGCTTGGGACCAGTCTCCTCAGTTTGTCTTTGTATTCCCAGTGTTCTTGCTACTTCCAGCCTAGGTATGGGGGGGGGGGTGGTGGTGGTAATTATGTGACAGGGGTGAATATGGGGGTTTCAAGGTGCTGCTCCAAGATACAGAGTGGCACACAGGTAAGTTTGCTCAGAACTGGCTGAGGTTTACAAACAGTAACATTAAACCTAAAACTCAGCACAGGATTGATCTGCAGCTCCGTCATGAAATCTGAAACCAGGTGTGTTTCCTGTGGTTTGGGGTTCAGTTTTATCAGTACTCCTTCCCCTCATTTACATCAAACTCCCTCTTGAAATGTCAAACCTTTCATATACTTTTTCACAAACTGCAAGCACTTCCATTTTACAGCTTCTACACACACTGTCTTTTATTCGTCTGAATAGGGTGACCAGACGTCCCATTTTTAAAGGGACAGTCCCGTATTTAAGCCCTCCTGCAGGTGTCCTGATTTTTTTCTTAAAAATGGGCCAATTGTCCCATATTTTCTGTCTCCCCCCATCAATACTGGTGGGTCCT
Source organism: Macrochelys suwanniensis (assembly GCA_033296515.1). Taxonomy (NCBI): domain Eukaryota; kingdom Metazoa; phylum Chordata; order Testudines; family Chelydridae; genus Macrochelys; species Macrochelys suwanniensis. The sequence goes on from CM065783.1 coordinate 44,099,389, forward strand.
GCTGCTAGCTGGATCCCTTTTTCCAAGCCGCCCTCCCACCAGCAGTGAGTGGGGGTGTCAAGTGGCCAACGATGGGGGTGGGTGTGCAAGGCTGGTGGTGGGGCGAAAATGCCGTGCATGTGGTTGGCCACTCCCCCTGTTGGTCCATCAACACAGGCCCCACTGCATGCCAACTCTCCGCCAGCAGGACCCTGCCCCCCATCCTGTTTCCGGATGGCACTGGCTGTGGGCTGCAGTGACTGGTGAGTGCGGGCAGGTGCCAGGCAGTAGCCAGTTACTTTTTGCCTCTGCTGCCCACCCATCAGCCCTTTACGTGTTCCCCCTCTCACTGTCCTCTCCCTGCTTTGCTCCTACATCCCCACCCCCATCCCCGCTGCTCTTACATATCCCCCCCGGCAGGGCGTGCCCCATTCCCAGCACTGTGCAGAGAACCAGCCCCTGGTTGGAGTGCTCAGATCACCAACAGCCTGGCCGGCAGGCTCCTTCCTTCCCCCACTGTCTCTGGCTGGGCCGGCGCCCTGGGGAAGCCCAAGACCCTGTGGCCTGGGGCATTTGACAGGAGGAGCTGAGTCCTGGATGTGCCAAAGCCCTGCACAGCGCTGGCATGGGGCAGCATCTCTGCCCCTCAGCTAAGCTCTGGAGTGGTGGCGTGGGGGTGGTGTGGCGGGGAGAGGGGAAGCTGAGCTACATCTCTGGCCAGGTTTGCTAAAGCCCCTGCAGTCAGATTCCCTGGGCCCTGGTGCACAATGCATCCATAGGGCTTCACCCCTTCCTGCCCGCACTGTAGCCCGGGGACAGGAGGCGGCAGGGTTATGTCAGTGGTCAGCAGCAGCCTGGAAGTGTTAGCTGCCTTTCAACATGTGTGAGCAGGAAGGGACAAGCTGCTTCCAGCCACAGGGACTGGGGGAAAGTGGGGGAAGAGATGAGATCTGCAAAGACACGGGCCAGGTCATCCCTTCCCCCCACTTTTCCCCTGTGTCTGGAAGCAGCTCCCATCCCTCTCCTCCTGCACAGTGACAAAAGACTGTGCTGCTGGCCACATTCTGGTGTAAACCCTGGCAGAAATCTGGGGCGGGGGGCATGTGACCCTGTGTGCTCCCCGCAACGTGTTGTCTCAGGAAGACGCGGCACAAGATACCAGGAGAGGCGGGTCCATCCCGGGGGCCCAGCCAGGCATGGAGGGCAGAGAGTGCCAAGTTGGGGGGGACAGGGGTAGGGTTGTGTGTGTTACCCCTCCCTGTGTGAAACCTAAAGCCTTAAAGATAAGAAGGTAAATAAAAAGCATCCAACTACGCATTATTTATTTTTAACGGGGGCTCAGCCTACTTGATTTTAATTTGAACGTTTGCACTGCATAGTTCTGATTGATTGCCATTGAACTCACATGAATACAAATAATTTTACCAGGTGTCCCGTATTCAGCATAGGGAAATATAGTCACCCTACATCCAAACAGCTGCAATCCCTGTTTTGGTGAGCGTGGTCTACTCAGTCACTAAACAGGTGGCAAAGCTGTACTTACTTTCCTTACTGAAGCTGTTTTTCTGACATTTTATTCTTGGGGCCAGAACCAGACTTTAATGAAAGTTTGAGGCACACAATGAATACAAAATCAAACCATTCTTGAGGACAAGAGTCCTCTTTTTTCCCAGTGTGGCCTCAACTCTTCCTGTCCACTTGTAGAGATCAGAGTTGTCACTTATTTGAAGGAAGAACTATTCAAACTTAAGTGGCCATGCTCCAGCAACCGGGAGAGAAACAGCTGCTTTCAAATTCAAACAGATGCCATGGCAGCTAGCACTAGACAAGCATCTTAGGGTTGCCAATTTTGGTTGGATGTATTCCTGGAGGTTTCATCACATGACATAATCTTTAATTAAAGATTAATCTTTAATTCCTGAATCCTTCAGGACAATCCTGGAGAGCTGGCAACCCTATAAGTGTCTGGGACAGCTTGTTATTTATGTATTTAAATAAATTAAACAGGAGGGCACCTGATGTTAAAGAGAGAGTCTGTTTGTGACTCACGTAGTGCAGAAATTGTTTGAAGAGCCACCTTCACGTTGAGGACTAGTTTAAAGCAAAAGATGGCTGCACTCTTTTTTTAAAATGGCCCTCACATTAAGGGTCTCATTTCTCTTCCTGTTTGCAAGTACAAGGCCCACACAATTAGACTCTGATATCACAGGGGATGGGGACTGCACTGCTGCTCCTTCTCTTTTCAAGACCCAGTGCCCTCAAAAACCCAGGGGAGGGGAGCATCTATGTCTCCTCCTCAAGGTTCTGTAGTAAGTCAAAGGAATAGAGGAAAGAACCTCCTCCTCCCAGGAGAAGGGACAAACCATTCTGTGGGGGAAGGCTGGTAGGTAGGGCCAACTGCTATCATATATTTGGCCTATGTTTCTTATTACTGTTTTCTGATCTACCTCCGCATACCCCTGTTCTTTCCACCCACTTGTTTCATCTTCTCTTAGATGGTAAACTCTTCAAACACAGAGTAAAAGACTTTGACACTCAGCACAATGGTCCTGGTTCTGAATGTGGCTTCTAGGAGCTACCGTGCTACAAGTACAGCAATTAATAATGCTATTCTGCTTCTTTAAATGTGAAAACAATATATTTTATTACTATACCAGCATTTCTCCCCACCTAAAGTGCTCTGGGTGCAATACAACTGGATAAAACAAACACTGTGCAATAAGAACCTCTTGAAATACAAGCATAAACAAACAGATGGGAAGGAAAGGGAATACAGGTAGGGCTGGGAATGCTAATTTATACTTTTAAAAAAAAGTGTGCTTTTCAAAAGTGAGGAGGAGGGGCCAAAAATGAGGTGCAATTTGGGGCAGAGCAAGTTAGGGCCCACACCAACAAAAGCACAATTGCCTGACAACTTCAGACAATCACCAGAGAAATGGTGCAGACACTATCTCAATACAAGGCTCAAGGATCGGGTCATAAAATGGACAGTGACTCCAGATTAGAAAGAGTAAACTATGAAAGGACACCAAGATGACTCATACAAGCCAATTTACTAGTAGTTTGTATAAAGATAGGTCCACAAGTTTCAGGTGTAATTTTAAAACAATTCCCCAACAAAAATCCCATCAGTTTCTCCCTGGTTAAAATGAAGACTTCCTATTTTCAGTTAGTGAATGTTGGGTCAAACCTACCAAAAACACAGGCAAGGAACTCAGCAGTTCTCCAGTACTGACACGATCATCTCAGTTTCCACCGAATTAACAGGTTCATTTAAATGGCAATTAGTGAATTCATGAGAAAAGAAGGACTGCAGCCAGAGCAAGTTATGAAGGCCAAAAAGAGAGTTCTTTTTGGAAGCCATTGCTAGAAAGTAAGCACAGAAAGAATGGGCCAGGATTAAGGAATATATCACTGTAGTGGTCTAGGGTCACATAACAGGGTCTCATTCATTGAAATTACTGGTGATCTGTTAAACCATTAATAACTAGCCTGTTTTAAAGAGATCAAAGCAAAACCAAGTGTCTGGATGGCTTCAGATATCTTAAAAATGGTTCTTTGATTATTTTGTTCCGTTAATCTACAGTCCTCTGAAACACAGCATTTGCCGTTCAGCTCTGTGTTACTGCCTGATGATACTAGTGCACATGCGAGTAATGACAAACCAGGAACAACCAATCACTTAATTTGGTGTGAGTCTTTCCTCATGGACCAAGGGATTCTGGCACTATTAAGCACCCTTACAAGGGCAGACTCTTACTGTGATGAGGAAATAGAGGAGAGCTGCTTGGTAGAAAAGATAAGATTTGCAACAGTTAAAGATACAGCACATGTGTTGGCAATGGCACAGACGGAGATAAGAATAGTATGGAGATACCAATCAATGTTAGTGCAATTCAACACAGCCAAAACTGCTAGGGCCTCCTTTCCCGTGTCACCCATAATGGTTGGTGAGCTAGTAACATCACTGTTCTCCACTGACATAGCTATGGCATAGTTTCATTTTGTAGTGTTAATGGGATCCTAACCCAAAGGTTGTATTCACTGTTGCCCATTTTACTACAGGTCTTGCAATGTTTGATGTTTTTCTTAAAGCTCCAGCTCCTGGGCTCAGGTGCTTACGTGAGAATCTCAGTTTTCATTTTAAAAGAAAATAAAGTTTCTAGCCCTCATGGTATAGAGAAAAGCTTGACAATGGGAACCCTAAAGGGTCAGAAACCAGAAGGCAAATAAAAAGAATTGAACATTTATTATGGTTAAACTATCATGATTTTTAAACCAACCTCGTGATTTTTATGGGACTGACTCATGATTTTTGAACATGTGGAGCTGGCAGTACTGTGTATTAGTGACATGGATGGGGCCTAAGAGGAGAGGAATTCACAGCCACAAGAAGTAGCAACAGCAACACCAACAGCTGCATTTCTGCTCTGAGATCATGAAGGAGCAAATAAAGAATGAGTAGAATTATGCAGAAATGACAGACAATGAATGCAGCAGATAGGGGAGAAGAGGAGGGAGATTTCTGGCTTCCTTTCTCTCCACCTTTGCAGCCTGCACAAGGGCCACTCAAAGTCTAGCCCTGTCTCAGCACTATTGTTTATTTCCCTCCATTTGTAAAGTCAGGCTCCTTTAATACCGTGGGTCCAATTCTACAGACCTTGGAAGGTGAGAGAAAAACAACTAATGCATTTTGGAAACCTAAAAATGCTCTAAAACACCATTTCTGTAACTAACATTGTCACAGATTCAAGGTGTGCTTATCGAGGTTAGAAACAAGTATCATATCCCATTGAAATGGATGATTTCCCAGTTCCCCATGGATATAAAGTTCCTAGTTGAGTTTTTCCAAAGCCAATGATGGGATTTAGCCACACAGCTCCCATTACTTTCAATTGGATTCTGTGGCTAAATCCTCTAGCTAGCTTTCAAAATCTTTCACCCTGTTCCTAGTCCTTGGATCTTACACCTGTCAAAGTCTAAAGCCTAATATTGCCTGTCCTCCAGCTCAGAGCAGTAATTTTGGGGGGAATCTATTCCACATTGGAGAGGAAAGAATGAAACATCTCTTTGCAGTCTGCTTAAAGAGGCTCAGAGGTTTGGAATTTTAGTAGTAACTCTGGACAGAATGCTGGTCAGGCAATCAAAGCAATGCAGTTCAGTTTCAATTAAAAGCACAGAATGTTTAAAAAGCAGATTTTTAATAGCAGAAGTCTTACAAACAAAGTAGGTTTCTCAACCTATCACCCTTACCAGTCTTCATCTCCTTGTTCATGAAGGCCTCCAAAGAGAAATGGCATTCTTAAAGTTCTTCCCATTAGGGATTCTAATGCCTAAGCATCTTAGGGCCTTCTCTTTAGAGCTGGACAAAAAAGTAGGGGGAAAAAAATCCAATTTTTTTTGAAATTGTTTCCATTTTGCAGGGTTCAAAACTAAACATTTTTTTCACAAAAAAATTCAAAAAAGTTTCCCATTTCAATTCTCCCCCTTCCTGGCACCAATACAATGAATTATGTAGAGGGTTGGGTTTTTCATTTTTTCTTTTTTCAGTTTGCTACCGTTTGTGAAAACTTCCTCAACTTTGGAAAAGCTTAAGTAGCCGAAGGAAAAATGGAAGGAAAAAACAACAACCAAAAGTCCTGGACATCACTCACTTTATTGTATTCAGTGGCAAAAAGGGAAAGTTTTCCTTTCCCAGCCAACTCTATCTTTGACCTTAGCACAGACTTTGGATAGAAGGACAAGTGAAGAACTCAGAGGGGATATGTGTAGCAGTGAGTCTTCTGACTCCTTTCTTCCTCAGTTTGCTCCTATCCTTTCCCAAACCCCTTGTGTCCTGTGGGGCACAGAGTTGCATACAGTTCAGCTCCTGGTGTGCACCCCATAATCCTACCTTCTCCTGGGTGGTGGGGAGCCACACCCATGTTGCTGTCAGGTGCTACAGAGGCAGGAAGAGAATTTGTCTCTTACTTTGTAACTCAAAATAAAATAATTCTCAATGAGACTCCCCAGTTGCTAGAGGAAATTAGTGAACTTCTGGTGTATTTACTGAATCAGAGAATGCATTAAATCATGATGACTCTTCAAAACAGCATCTGGAAAAAGGAAACTAACTCTGGTACTATGTAACTTTTCAAACCTTCCTCCACTTTGGAAAAGCTACTGTGGCAAAAGAGAAAAGGAAAAAACAGAAACCCTCCTAGACATCATTCATCCTATTGCATTCAGTGACAGAAAAGAATAAAGAAAAAAAAAGGAAACAAGGGGGAGGAAGGTGAAAAAACAAAATACTACAATTTCAAAAATTTGAAATTTCAAAATTAAAAATTTCAAATTCTAAATTTCTTTGGTTTTGACAAAAGAATTTAAAAAAGTAAAAAAACAAACAAACCCCAAAACCCAACAACAAAGATTTTCAGAAAAGTTTTCAGTTTTGGAAAAAAGTCTATTTTGCATCAAAAAATACTGTAAATGAAAAATTTCAGCCAACTTTACTTATCTGGTTCTTGTTCCCTCTTGGCTGGACTGCTGGGCTCCTCTGGTGTCCCATGATATGCTAAAGCAAGAAGACACACTGAATGTATTAATCTGTTCCACCACTTGCCTGACAGCTTGACTAAGACTGGGACTCTAGAATGTAGTGATTTAATGCTCAACAAGTTCCATGCACAAAATGCATCCAAGTATCTATCATTCCTGCATTATCCTAAGGGTGGATGTAGCCTCCCAATTCAGTGGGTGCACATCTCCTCTTTCTTGCCTTGCCAAGGGGGAACCAACCACCTGCAGCAGTAGCCTACGCCCTGACACAGCACCCCTGATGCCAGCCCAGTGGAGAGGGGAAGGGAGGGCCCGGGGAAGGAGAGGTGCTGGAGATTGAACCTGCCCTGCACTCACTCCACAGCTGTGCCTCCTGTCCTGGGGGGGGCTAGACCCAGCTCCTCACTCCAGGTGTTGTGCCTGGTGCACAGGGCCACAACACCCCTCACTCAAATTTGGCCCAGCCAGCCCTCCATCATGATGGAGGGGCAGCTGGGCCAAGCCTGAGATTGGAGCCCCATGGAAATGCACCCTCTGCACATTGTTTAATCCAGGCCTGATTTCTGTGGGTGCAATTGTACCTATGGATTCCAGTAAAGCTGCCACTGTATTATCTCCTGTGTGAATCTGAAAAGGAAAAAATACTTGGGGTTTCTATGTACCTAGAAGATAGTGTAGTGTGAATACTTCCTTTTGGAGGGGTTGAGGGGCAGTTCTTTTGGCAGTCCTTTAATAAATGATGATTTGAAACCAATAGCACTATTTATAGTGAAATAATAACAGTGTGTGTGTGTATCTATATATACAATTATTGGTATTACCATAGCATGTGTGAGCCCCAGTCATGGACCAGGACCCCCTTGTGCTAGCTGCTGTACAAACACACAACCAAAAGATGGTCCCTGCCCTAAGGAGCTTGCAAGCTGGGTATAAGCCAGGAGACAATAGGTGCTTATAGGCAGATGGGGAAATGCAATGAAACAATGATGTGTGTGTGTAAGCTCTCCAAGTACTTTACAAAATAATAAGCATCAACACGAAAGTTAGGTATTATACCCATGTTAAAGATGGAAAAACTGAGGCACAGAGAGGTTAACTAACTTGCTCAATATCTAATGGCCATGTTAGTGGTAGGATTGGGAATAGAATCTACAAGTTCCAATTCTTTTCTTTACTTCCTTTTGTAGATTTATCATCATTATTCAGAGATTTGAGTTAAGTGTCTCTTATCCAAGGGTATGAGTGAAGGAGGGCAGCTGAATAACAAATAAAAGATTGTTTCACAAAGAAACTAAACAGCTATTCCATGGCCCAGTCCCACAGCTTCATAATAGCAAAATATAAAGTGAGGCATTTACAAAGTGAAAAAACACTGGGTAACCCTTTATTGAGATTTTCTTGTGCTTTATGGGCCAGCTCTTCAGTCAGCCCAGTTCCATTGATTTATTTAGATTTATAAAAATGCTAAAAAAAAGCACCTATCCTGGGCATGGGGAGGGAGCGCCACACAGCTCCACTCGGCTTCCCGCTCTGCTCTGGCTCTGACTCCAGCTGTGGCCCCAGCTCCCAGCCTGTGCCTGGCCTACCCCCAGCCACGGCCCCCAACTGGTCAGGCCATGGCCCTGCACCCGGCCCCTGCCCCAGCCTTGGCCGCGGCTCTATTCCCGGGCCCAGACCCACTTCCAGCTGAGGCCCCAACCTCAGCCACCTTACCCATGTCTGTACCCCGCCTGGGAACTGCAGCCCTGCTCCCAGTCCCAGTTCGGGTGTGGGGAGCGTGGACAGGGGTAAGAGGGGGCGCAACCCTGAAAAGTATGGGGACCACTGCTTTAGACACTCTAGTTTAAAAATCCATCCCAAGTGCAGCCATTTAAGATAACCTATAGCTCTCCCTCAGAGAGTTCCTTACCCCTACAACTGCAGTTCTCCCCCCCAACCCCCATTTTCAGATAGCTGAAGGGGAAAAAAAGAGATAAGACACAATTTACCTTGAAGATCATCAGATATGGGCTATTTGACACTGTCCATTGACTTTGAGAGAGCTATGCCAATTTACATCAACTGAGGATCTAGCACCATATATCTCTTGTTTATTCAAATGCTTCTTCACATAGAAACTAAAAATCAAATATTGCTGATGTACAGCATCTATTACCTAATGAGGGGCAGCAGTACCCAGCAGTCGGTATTTTTGAATATGTGACTATAAAGTAAACATGTTATAGATGGCAGCTCAGGTATTAGCATTTAAAATGATAAATTGTATAAGTGAGAATTTATGTCTGACAACAGAAGTTTCACACGGATAGCCCTCACTGCTAGTGGATGGGACCTAGTATCCATAAAGTGCATCTTTCATTTTGGATAAGTAGATCCTGATAATAATAAAGGGCTAGTTTCAGGATGGGAGAGAGGTCTTCCCGATCACTTGTAATCTTCTCACATTCAGAAGCATCTTAAGTCTTTTCTAAGCATGTCTATATTGCCTGAAATTCACAGAAACATCCCCCCCCCCACCCCTCCAGCCTTTGTTTGTGTTAACAGGATGAGAAAGTGCAAGGCTTCCTGTTATGTGTGTGTGACAGCTGTAGATAAGCGGAGAGCCCTGGACAGGAAATCCGCTTAACTTCGGCAGTGTAACTCATCTGAAGCTTAGGAACTCTTTTAGAGCGAAGCCCCAACGGAATGACACGGTGCTGGTTTAAACATGGGCGACATGGTGGAGAAAAGTTCTGAAGAACCTTTGGTCTCTTTGGACAATGAGTGCTCCAGGAAGATGGGGGAACTTGTGGAAGTCTCAAGCGGTGACAAGGTTAAGTTTGATGACACTGGGCTCTCTATGGTGCTTCAGAATGGCCTGGAGAACCTCAGGCTGGAAAACTCTCTCACGGACGTCATCCTGTGTGTGGACAGCATGGAATTCTCTTGCCACCGTGTGGTCCTTGCTGCAGCAAGCAATTATTTCAGGTAAGGCATGAACAAGTAAAAACAAAAGCCTTTTTCACTCAGTACATTTAGGCTGGGAATTTCTAAGGAGCCTAACGTTGGGTGCCCAGCTCCTACTGACTTTCAGTGGGTTTTGGACCCCTAACGCCTTTACCTTCTTTGATAGTTGGAGCCTTAAATTAGGAAAGCAAGTGTCAAACTGGATTTTTATGTATCAACATTTGTCACGTCTACTTGAGACAGACAAACGGAAGGAAAACAGTTGGCAGGTGAAACGATGGAAGAACAAAATCTTAGCCAAATATTCTGACCATTGTTGGTGCTTACCCCTCATTGAATGCATCCGTGTATCGGGCAAAGAGGAAGATTCACTGCGATCATGGGGTAGTTTTATTTTAGTGTGACTTCATTTCTGGAAGTTGCGCCCCCCCCCCCCCAGTACTATTACTATTACTATTACTATGTGGTAGAGCACACATTCTGTAAACCCATTGAGAAGGAAAGAGGATGTGTGTCCTATTTCCTGTCTTTCCCAGGATTATTGTAAAATCAATTGAGAGATGGGAACCCCCTGTGAGGAAGAATTTAAAAAAACCCCAAAGACTCCACCTTTAGTTCTTTTAAAACCACAGTGAACAGCCCACTTTATGTTACTCACTGGAAGGAACAAATTTGAGACCTGTGGAGAAACACAGTATTGGTTATCACACATTTTCCATCATGATTTAGACCTTCACATTTGCATGGCTGGGAACTTTTTTTTTTTTTTAAACTGTTGAGATGGCCTCTTGACTGACTACAGTGGAAACTGGAGGGAAACAAATCTGTGATCATTTGTGATATGAGTAGGAAGTGCCAGTTTCATGGAGGCTTATTAAATTTTACTCACAGAGATCACAAGAGAAGTGCTATTTTAGGCATCTGATACTAAAGCTAATACAAAATAATATTTACATGTGAAACTCATGCAGCTAAAAGCAGTGCCTCAGTGTTTCTCACAGTAGTGTCATATGGAAAAGGGAAAGGAAACAAACAATTAAAATATGAATTAAAATAATGTAACTGAAAAAATGGTTAACTGTTAAAAAGTATTGTGTATTATCAGGGGATTACAGATCCCTCCAGCCAGAGGGATCCCCAGTGCAACACGAGTGGCTGTCAGCATAGCACACAGCTGATTGCTGTCAGCCAGTCACCTGCTGTTGGCCAAGGACTCTGGGAGGATGAAATGCCCCTGGGGTCTATGATTCCCACTCAGCCCTTTGGGACATGCCACAAGATGACCCAATAAAAAGAGGGTGGATACTGACTGGGTGCTGTCATGTTAACAGCAATGACAAATACCCAAAGAAACTAAAAGCCCATGAGGCCTTTGTTGATGTATCTCACAAGGGTTCGTTGGATGTTGAATGTCTGCAGGAGGCAAATAGATTCCAGAATTATTCCTGTGCTGGGATTTCACTGATTTGTCATGCTGAATTGGGGTCTTTAGGTCTGTACAGGGCCTAGCACATTTTGGGTGCTAACATAATATAAATAATTAATACTAAATTCACACTTTAAACAGAGGTTGAGCAGAGGCCAAGCAGAGGTATCAACCTTCAGTCCTTCCTCAGTTATTATTGAAGAGCATACATAACATAATGCTTCTGATGGAGTCCTGTATCCTGAAACATGCCTTAATTCTGCACTACTGCTGCACAAAGTTAATGATGCAAAGAGGGCACCAAATCAGAAGAGTAGCATTTTACCCCTGATTTGCACATGGTAGTGGAGAAACAGCCCCTCAGAGGTTAAGGTCAACATTTTCAGAAGCACTCAGTAGTTGGGGGAGCCCCAAATTTGCCAAGGTTTTCAAACATGGGTGCTTAATCTTACACTTGCAAGTCCAAATTTAGGCACCTAAGGGGCTTGATATTCAAAATTGCTTGGCACACTGCAGTTCCCATTTCCTGGGTATCTAAATTTGGACTTGGAAGCCTTACTTTAGACACCCATTTTTGAGACTCTGAGTCCGAAGCAGTGGCGTGCTGTCCATGTCTGCCAGGTATGCCCTGCAGCATTCCCAACCAGGAGATCATTGTCCAGCTGGTGGCCTGCAGGATGTTTCTGTTTGGCCCCCATGGAGGACACCATTTTGTAGAACAAAATGGCATTCTCTGCATCACATGACCTAGCATTCACCGTATTCATGTGAGGTCACGCCGCATGGAGGATGCCATTTTGGACAGCCTCAGGCATGCAAGTGAGTTGCTGCACGCCTTACGGTAACTGTCACAGCATGTCACTAGTCCTAAGGCTCCATTTATTTCTGAGAGAGGCTCAGCACCTCTGGAAGTCAGGCCTCTGGTGGTTCACTGGGTTGGGCACCAGAAAACAGAGGCATCCCTTCTTAGTGGCCACTTCTGAAAATGTTGGGCTAAGTGACTTGGCCAAGGACACAGAAAATCAGGGCCATGGTGGGGGTTAGAATCCAGGCGTTCTGACTTTAAACCATGTGCTCAACCAATGAGAGCACCACTTCTCCTGCATGTGTACATCTGCAGTATCTATACATGCACACAGATATATAAATACCTACAATCACACCCCCATCCCACATACTTATGAGGCAACTCCTGAGGTATATGTTAGCCCTTCAATCCCACAGAGGGGAGTTCTGCACCAGCCTGACCCATCCTGACAAGCCTGAAGATGATGGCATGGAAGGGGGTGAGGAGCAGGAGCTCTGCAGCTGGAACCTCAAAGCAGACAGGAAGCTCAAACTGTCTACGGATCCTGAACTTCCTCTCCTCATCCCTACCCAGGCCCAGTGGAAGTTACTGCCCTGTGGATACAATGGACCTTGCAAGTGTGGGGAAGGCAGAGTTGTCTGGGGATATATCTCCCCACCTGTCAGTCAAGTGGGGAGAGACTGGCCACAGCAGGGATGCTGTAGGAAAGGCCAGCACTCCTTTATGTTACATCCCTTCCTCCCCACCCCCCACGACTTTCAGGGAGGAGTGATATGGTGTTGCCCAGAGCCTTTCAGCTCAGAGTCTCAGCACACATCACACACAGTGAACAAGTCTCCTGCCCACCTCCCTCATGAGGCAAATGGGGGAAATATTATCACCCGAATGTTAAAGATTAGAGGACAGGTACAGAAAGGCTCAGCAACTTGTCCAAGATCAGTGAGTCAGTGTCACAGCTGGGGCAAGAATTCACAAGCAAGATCCTGAACTCACCTATGGGAGTGGAAAGCCACTGAGTTACTCCAGTTTCATTATGATGATGTACGTGAGAATTCAGAGCTGTGTCTCCCTGACTGTCAGTGCCATGCACTTACCACAAGACCGCAGTCACAGATCTATGAGATAAAGGAGTGAGGGCATAGAACAGCTGCATCCTAGGACAACAGCCAGTTTCTCACTCACATGAGAAGCAGTTCCACCACCCACATTTGCAGTATGTGCCTCTTAATTCTTTATCTTTTTATACAGAACTCCTCTCTCCGTAGTGCGTGCTGGGTGCTTTTGTTCTCAAATGCCTGCCTGCCTGCCTGGAACACCCAAGATTTAGTCTCATCAGAGTGCAGCACCCTGCTATAGCATGACAGAGTAAAAAATATAGACGTAATGAGGGCCTAATTCCTGTTCCTGTTGACATTAATGGCTGTTTTGCCATTGACTTCAATGGGAGAAAGATTGGACCATAGTAGAAATCCGAGAACAGAAAAATGCTAAATAGCTGTGATGTCAGTGCAGTGAAAATGAGAACGTGGCCATTCCTTAAAATATCATATCTGCCCAAGCCTTCTGCTCAAAGGTTGTGTCTTCCCTGCCATACACAGCAGGATAACTAACGTGGGTTGGCAACCTTGCTGTAAAATCCCAGTGGAGATGAGGTGCAGGTCGCTTTTACTGCAGTGTAGCTAGGAGAGGTCAACGGCATAGGCCCTGCCTGTGGCTCACCTCACCTAGCTACTTTGAGGTAAAAAACTACAGCGCCTTGCCTCCACTAGGGTTTTACAAAGTGATAGCTAATCTGTGTTTGTTATGCCCCTGGAAACACACCACCCTTTCTGGTCGTGAAGACTTTGGCCCGCAAGACGATTATTCACTTCTCATGACACAATGTCCTCCTAACATTGCACCGTATGTTATGTTAGTCCTCACTAATCTAGAAAGATTTGGCATTCAGGGTTAACAGCAGATAGAATTACATTTGAGACTCACACATGTTTTCCACTGGCTCTAGTCCAAAGCAGGCTCAGGTACTTCTAATCTTACTGTTGTGATTGCATCTTCTTTGGAATCTGGCACAGGGCCTCTAAAGTGATATCTGAACTCAGTGACCAAGATCAAGATAATCAGCAGGTATTTAAAGTCCATAAACCAGAATTACATGTGCGTGAGAAACCATTCACCAGTAGTAAATTCACCTTACAGAAGAAAACTGCTGGGAGAGAGGCTCAAAAATAAAAGATGGATTAAAAAAATTAAAGGAAGATAAATGTGCATGATCATCAAACAGTGATGAGGAAGCAAAGTGCATCTAGATGGTTCTTAGGTAATTCTGTGGCTTATATCCCTCACAAAATACTCTGTTAGGATTAAGATTGTGCAAGTGTCTTTCCCTTCAAACACAACATCAGTGATTTAAGGAAATTGCCATTTAAGGCAATATTAACAGCCAAGCCAACCACAATACAGATTCATTGCCATCCACATACCCTTATATCCAAACATACAGACTTCTCAACTCCACAACAAACTCCATGATTGTTACTCTCTGAAGGGTAACAGTATATGTGTTTGGAGCTATCTGATGGGAAGTTAGAGTGAGGCAGAGGTTGTCAATGAGACTGGGGTTTAGTGCTGGAGAGTGAGGCTGATTACAGCAGCTATCAATGGGGCTCCCACCTGACACCTGCTGCCCACTGAGTCCTCACCTCTAGTGCAGAGGCCAGTTCACTGGCCCAATGACAAACCCGTCTCCTTAGTTCCATGTGCCTGCCTCCATCCCCTAGCCCTTTAACTTGATGCCTGTCCCTCTCCCAGGGATGGAAGATGACGAAGTTCCTTGTGTCCTCTCCTCCTTCTGGGTCAGGCACAATTTAGCCCTTGATGTTTGTGAAGTGTTTTGGTAAGCGTAGATAAAGTATTAAGTATTATCATCATTATTACCATTATGATTTAACAGATCTATTCTGTCAATTTCATTTCACCTTCTGATGCACTGACAGGCCGTTTTAAGAAGTTTACTCCTGAATCAACTGTCTATTTAAAAAAGCTTCAGTCTATTTCTGCAGACTGTATGTTTCATTTTACAGACTAGACAGTGTGACCCTTTAGCAGCTCTATGCTTTTATCATCAGATATTCTCTGAACTAGGCTCCATTGTATAATAACCATGCAAATATATATTTTAAAATCTAGCACTACAATGGTATGAAAGTAATTGACAAAGAATTTTCTTTGTAGTTTTGCTACAATATTAATTGTGTAAATACAAAGCAATCAGAAGGATCCTGCATTAATAAAACATATTGATACTGGTAGGTTCAAACCTGGTAGCTATAGTTTTTTCAGAATGCATAATCCTTCTTGGGTAACCAATGAACAGCTCTTGTTTCAGGGCCATGTTCTGCAATGATTTAAAAGAGAAGTATGAAGAAAAAATCATAATTCAAGGAGTTGATGCAAAAACCATGCAGATGCTGTTGGACTACACTTACACAAGCCAGGTGCTGATCACAAAGCAAAACGTACAGAAAGTCTTAGAAGCCGCCAGCCTTTTTCAGGTTAGTGAAAAAGCACCTTCAGCACATGGACTAATGGAAACACATTGTTTCAGTCATTGCTGCCAGGATGATACAATTCAGCACACATGATCAAAGCGCTACACACTTCTTTGATTTGTCACACCCGTTAGAGATCTTCGGCTTCATATTATTTTTTGTATTATGGTCACATCAAGGAGCCCCAGCTATGGACCAGGACCCCATTGTGCTGGGCACTGTACGAATACAGAACAAAAAGACAGACCTTGCCCCAAAGAGCTTCAGACATGTGCTGCCTGAAAGCTCATGGTATAATATCCTTAGTGGTACTACGTTCTAATCATGATGCAGACGGATCTATAAATGGGCTGCATTATTCAGCAGGTCAGTCTAGATGATCATAGTGGTCCCTTCTGTCCTTAAAATCTATGAATCTCACAAATATAAAGCTCTGTGCACTGAGATTAAGCAATTACCTTTAGAATAATAGGAGCTGATATTTACTCTGGAGAGGTGTGCTTGTTAGGAAAGTACCTCCACACAGCAAAAGGTCATTTAATTTTAATAAAAGGCAATTTTTACTTCACGTACCTCTCTCTCTTCCCCCTAACCCCATGGCCTGAGTGGAATGGCCCATGGATGTTTTCAGCATTCAAGTATTGCAAATCCCAAGCATTACAAAATCAGAACATTTAAAAAGAAAATTCTGGGCTATTTTTATTCTTCTTATGTTTTTTTGATCTGTCAGGGTCAGTTTTCAGGCTTTATTCTGAAACACGGAGGGCAAGACACTTTTTTTTTTTAAAATGAAAGTTGGGTGAAAGTCGAGGTTTGGATGTAGTCATCTGACTGTAAAGCTGAGGCTTTAAGTAAAACACCAAATATCCTGAGACTCATGGTAAAATCCTGAGAATTGACAACACCTTTGGTTAAGAACTAGAATGTTTAACTGACAGTATCAGTCCTGGTACTGGCCTTTATAAGAAATTCTACTGCATCCTGCAAACCTGCTGCAGCACTACTGTACGCTGTACGCTGATGGGTGCTGGACCGTTACTGGAGAATACTCCAGTTCTTTATAAGGGTTAACACAATGTGTTGCATAACATGCCACCTTTTTGTCTCTCTTTTGGTGTTGTCCCAGCCCCCCAACAGCCTCTTTGTCCCCCAAGTCTGTCCCAGGCCCTACCCCCTATCTCACCGCAATGTATAGGACTATGAGCAGCTGGTGGTTTTATCTGCGTGTTGCTGTCAGAGCCTCAGCTGCCCCTCTGTGCTGTGATAGAAAGCTCCTCGTCACCCAATCTCATTGAGCATTGATCTTAGGGCCCTGCCAGCCTCTCCCCACCCCTCACTGTACCCAGCATGCATCACACCTCTCTGTTAGAAGGGCTGGGAGCAGGTGTCCTTTCTGCTCCCAACAGAACAGCTAAGAGGTGGTCAGGGAGCTGCCAGAGAAGCTGCTGCTGTGCAGAAGCAAAGAAAACAACCTTATCACTGAGGGCAGAGGTGGCTGAGGGTGGTCCTCATCCTCATTACCCTGGGTGTCCACTCAGCCTTGGGGAACTACAGTGTCCCCAAGAAGGTGGAAATCGATGTTTTGTGGGATTTTTCTTTTACATTAAAGCTTAAGTGAAGGTGCAAAATCCAGATGGCAGGGTTTGGAGCAATGGGGAGGGGACAATCCTGGTTCAAATAATTTTGACCTGTTGAAGATTAATAGTTTTCTCCATTCCTTGTGTGTGATTTGCTTTCCCCATATGCACCACACACTTCTACAACCTTCTGTCAATAGATGCAACCACATGGCATAATTAACAGTGCTCTCCACCCACTCATGAGCCTTTTAGGACCAAAATATAGACCATCCTATTGACATCGCTTTTGTGCACTTGTGTGCATATGTACATTACACTTAATAGGCTATGTATAAATAGACTGAGCATAGTTCAGTGGTTAGCCCACAGGCTGGGGAGTCAGGAGTTCTAGGTTATTTCCCAGCCATATGAGTGACTTGATGAGTAATCTTGGCCAAATCACTCATCCTCTTTGTACCTTGTTCTCTCCCATCTGTAAAATGGGGATAATACTTATTTGCCTTATGGGAGGTAGAAAGCAGGGTTAATCAGTATTTTCAAAGCGCTTTGAGGTCTTTGGAGGAAAGCACCACTATAAGTGGAAAGTATTAGTATTAATAGACAGTGATAGCCCAATGGAGAAATTCAATAGTACTGGGACAGACAAGGTAACATTGAAGCTACAGACCTCTAGATTGGTGTCATGGCACACTGCTGACATTTTTAGAACAAAAGCTGTAACAACAACCACAGTATTTTGATTTTTAATGTAGCCCTGTTCATTAGTCAGTTGCGTTTCTCTAATCTCTTGACCACATGTAAATGCAAAACAGGAACCAGATATCTGTGACCAATGCCTGTCATTTTTCAACTTTAGTAAACAGTCTACATATGTCAACAGGATACAGGTCTGCCCAGAAAATTCTGCCTCCATTACTTAAACAAATCTAAATACGATGTCATTTAAATGGGGGTTTACTGTGTTTCACTTCTCTTTCTCCGTCAATTACAGTTATACAACGCTCCCTACACTGGAGAACAATATAGTTAAAATGGCCAATCTATTGCCATTAAATAGAAAAAAAATGAGGACACTACTTTTAATTATTCACAGTATCTCCTTTTATTTGTCTTTTCTGAACTTCATTCTTTACCAGAATGATGTTAAATACCAGGGTGCTACTCCCCTTTTAAATCAGCAAGGCAA
The DNA here is from genome assembly GCA_033296515.1 of Macrochelys suwanniensis. NCBI lineage: Eukaryota > Metazoa > Chordata > Testudines > Chelydridae > Macrochelys > Macrochelys suwanniensis. Next base: position 44,117,402 of record CM065783.1, read on the forward strand.
GAAAAAGCAAAGCATGAGGGTTTACTTGCAATCACTTGTGCTCAGAAGGTTTGTCCATTTGTTGAGCTAATCTCCCGAAGACTAATCTTGCTCACATCGTAGTCAGTAGATATGGAGATTAACAGGATTGGGGCCCTAATGTAATAGTAATTAGCAAAAGTCAAAATGCATCCGTCATAGCAGTTCTGATGCTTTATTTCCGGAATCATCCTTTTGATTTAAAGGGACAATGTCAACTAGAAAATCGTATTTCTGTCTGATGTTTTTTAAATCTGTTGCAATGACAACACTTAGAGGTTAGTGTTTTCCTCAGGGCGTCTACTCTGTGCCTTTGACAGCCCGTTTTGTAAGTCAAGGTCACTGTTTTGCTGATGTTTAGTCTCGCTTCCTGTCTCATCCACCAGCAAGATGACATCATGCTCACTCTGGGCTGAGAAGGGAGCTCCCTTGCACAGTGCTGGGGGAGCTCACAAGCTTGCTCTTCCATGGGCCTAGCAAGACCTCCGCCCCACTAGAATTATTGGACAAAAGTTTCCCTGCAAGGGCAGCAATGGTGGGCGTACTAATTTAGGCATAGTGTTGGTGGCTACCTGCATTTCCACCCCCACGTCATGTAGACCTGCTCTGAGTCAATGGGCTAGAAATGCCTGCAGCCCTGAGATACTCGACTACATTAAGGGTATGTCTACAATACAAAATTAGGTCGATTTTATGGAAGTCGATCCTTAGAAAGCGATTTTATACAATCGATTGTGTATGTCCCCACTAAGTGCATTAAGTCGGTGGAGTGCGTCCTCAATACTGTGGCTAGCATCGACTCACGGAGTGGTGCACTGTGGGTAGCTATCCCACAGTCCCTGCAGTCTCCGCTGCCCATTGGAATTCTGGGTTAAGCTCCCAATGCCTGATGGGGCAAAAACATTGTCACAGGTGGTTTTGGGTACATGTCATCAGTCTTCCCTCCTTCCCTCCCTCCCTCCATGAAAGCAACGGCAGACAATCGTTTTGCACCTTTTTTCCTGGGTTACTCGTGCAGATGCCATACCATGGCAAGCATGGAGCCCGCTCAGCTCAGCGCTGCTGTTGTGAGCATTGTAAACACCCCGTGCATTATCCTGCACTATGTGAAGAACCTGGCTAGGAGAAGCCAGCACGAGGATGATTGTGAGGAGGACATGGACACAGAATTCCTAAAAGCACGGGATGTGGCAATTGGGACATCATGACGGCAGTGGGGCAGGTTGATACAGTGGAACACCGATTCTGGGCCAAGAAAACAAGCACAGACTGGTAGGACCGCATAGTGTTGCAGGAATGGGATGATTTCCAGTGGCTGCGAACATTTACTGTAACTTTGTGAGTTGCTTTCCCCTGCCCTAAAGCACAGGAATACCAAGATGAGAGCTGCCCTAACAGTTGAGAAAGGAGTGGCGATAGCCCTGTGGAAGCTTACAACTCCTGATTGTCAGTCGGGAATCAATTTGGAGTGGGCAAATCTACTGTGGGGGCTGCTGTGATCCAAGTAGCCAATGCAGTCTCTGACCTTCTGCTAACAAGGTTAGTGACTCTGGGAAATGTGCAGGTCATAGTGGATGGCTTTGCTGCAATGGGGTTCCCTAACTGTGGTGGGGCACCGGACCACCTTGCCAACCAGTACATAAACCGCAAGGAATATTTCTCAATGGTGCTGCAAGCACTGGTGAAACACAAGAGACGTTTCACCGACATCAACGTGGGATGGCCGGGAAAGGTGCATGACGCTCACATCTTTAGGAATTCCGGGCTGTTCGAACAGCTGCAAGAAGGGACTTACTTCCCAGACCAGCTCCTTGGGGACCCAGCCAATCCCTTGCTCATGAAACCGTACACTGGCAGCCTGGACAGTAGTAAGGAGCAGTTCAACTATAGGCTGAGCAAGTTCAGAATGGTGGTAGAATGTGCCTTTGGATGTTTAAAAGTTCACTGGCGCTGTTTGCTGACTAGGTTAGACCTCAGTGCAACCAATATTCCCATTGTTATTGCTGCTTGCTGTGTGCTCCATAATATCTGTGAGAGTAAGGGGGAGACGTTTATGGTGGGGTGCAAGGTTGAGGCAAATCGCCTGGTGGCCGATTTTGAGCAGCCAGACACCAGGGCGATTAGAAGAGCACAGCTAGGCACGCTGCGCATCAGAGAGGCCTTGAAAACCAGTTTCATGATTGGCCAGGCTACGGTGTGACAGTTGTGTGTATTTTTCCTTGATGCAAAACTGCCCCATTTGTTGAATTTACTTCCCTGTAAGCTAATCCCCTTCTCCCCTTCGACAACAGCTGGCAAAGGTAATAAAGTCCCTATTGTTTTGAATCTATGCATTCTTTATTTATTTTTTAAAAAGTGAGATACCTGACAAGGTAGCCTGGGTGGGGTGGGGGAGGAGGGAAGGACAAGGCCACATTACTTATTGTAGCCACACTACAAATCAAAGCTGTTTGAATGACAGCCTTCTGTTGCTTGGGCCATCCTCTGGAGTGGAGTGGCTGGGTGCCCGGAGCCTCTCCCCCCCCACCCCCGCCCCACATTCTTGGGCATCTGGGTGAGGAGAATATGGAACTTGGTGAGGAGGGTAGGCGGTTATAAAGTGGATGTAGCGGCAGTCTGTGCTCTTGTTGACTTTCCTGTAGCTCCACCAGATGCCTGATCATGTTTGTTTGCACCCCCATTAGCCTCAGTATCACCTCCTGCGTGTTCTGATCACGCTCACTGAATGCTTTCCTGGACTCTGCCACCTAATACCTCCATGCATTCAGCTGTGCCGTATCAGTGTGGGAGGACTGCATGATCTCAGAAAACATGTCATTGCGAGTGCAGTTTTTTTGCCTTCTAATCTGCGATAACCTCTGGGACGGAGATGCTAGGGGGAGCGTAGAAACATTTGCACCTGCGGGGGGATAAAAAGGGAGAGTAGAATTTAAGAAGACATTTCTGAGAACAAAGAGGAGACTCTTTCACAGTGAATCAAGCAATTCACAGCAGACAGCACATGTGCTTTAGGTACAAGGTCACATTATGCCTTTTATATTGAGTGCCTGACAGTATGGTGACACATCACACATGGCTAGGCAACAGAATTCGGTTTCCAGGCAGCCATGGTAAGCCAAAGGGTATGCAGGGTTGGCTTCTTCCGCCTTCATAACATGTGGGAATGGTTTCAAATTGCAGCATCCGCCTTTCCCATAGCAAGCAATGCCGGTTGGGTTGGCCATTTAAAAGGAGGGGCTGTGGTTTTGGGGTGGATGTGCAGCACATCCCTCCCCCTCACCCAACCGCGGGGCTATTCTCTGGGATGATCCCTTCAGCCCTCCCCCCACCATGTGGCTATTGTCAGGGATGATCCCTTTTAGCTAAATGCATACAGCCCAGCATGAACGGGATCCCTTTACTGTTCCCTTACAAAAATTCCCCTATTTCAACCAGGTGACCATGAATGATATCACTCTCCTGAGGCTAACACAGAAAGATAAAGACTGAATGTTGCATAAATGCGACCAAAACCCAGGACCATTCGCTGCCATGCTTTGTGCTGCAATGATTCCAGACTACTTGCTACTGGCTTGGCGTGGTAAAGTGTCCTACCATGGAGGACGAAATAAGGCTGCCCTCACCAGAAACCTTCTGCAAAAGCTTTCAGAGTACCTCCAGGAGAGCTTCATGGAGATGCCCCTGGAGGATTCCTGCTCCATCCCCAGACATGTTAACAGACTTTTCCAGTAGCTGTACTGGCCATGAATCAGGGCCAGCTCCAGGCACCAGCCGACCAAGCACGTGCTTGGGGCGGCACCTCTGGGCGGGGCGGCATTCAGGATTTTTAAAAAAAATTATTTATTAAAAAAAACACTTCCCCGCTGGCGCCCCGGCCGGGGCAGCAGGGCAGCAGGCATGCCGTTCTCCCCACCAGTTCCCCGGCCGGGGGAGTGGGGTCGCGGGCATGCCGCACTCCCTGCCAGCTGGGGGAGCGGGGTGGCAGGCGGCCATTTTTTAATTTTTTTTTGCCTGGGGCGGCAAAAAAGCCAGAGCCGGCCCTGCCGTGAATGCATCCCAATTCTTCAAGGCAAATCAAACATTAAACACAATTGGTTCTAACCCCTGTAGTGTAGTTACAAATGTGCACTCGCCAGAGGTGCCTTCTCCAGCTTCAGGGTCTGGGAAGCCGCCTTGGGAGGATATTGGCTCCAGGGTGCTGAAAAGGTCCTGGCTGCCAGGGAGAACGGATTCTCCGCTTGCCTGCTGCGCATTCTCCTCCTCCTCCTCTTCCTCATCCACAAAATCCTCCTCTGTGCTGCATGAGACTCCCCCCTTGTGAGAAAGCTATGCTGCTGTAGCGTTTTAGGTGTAGACATGACCTCAGTGATGGTAGTGCTGCTGTTGATCAGGCAGGCACAAGTGTGCTGGGAAAGGTGGAGGCCTGAGGCACATCTGCTAGTGTTGCTCTTTGGCCCCATCTATTTTTCCCTCTCTGAAAAGACCCTTCGGAACATCAGCAGGGGAGCAGAGATATCCTGACACATTTTTTTAAATTAAAAAAAAATGTTAGGGCATATTATTTAATGGGTGCGCTCTCGGAAACTGTGATTTACTTTTTAATTAATCAATTTAAAACTCTTCAATTTGACAGTGTCCCTTTAAATTACAATGATTCTTGCATGGTTAAAACAGAGCTGAAGCCAGGTAGAAGAGGAAGCCCATATGAAAGCACTGCTGTAAAACAAACAGCAGTTTCAGAGTAATTGGTCAGATGGTGGGTAAATAAGGAAGTGTTATTTACTCCTTCTCATAACAGAAGAACTGGGGTCACCAAATGAAATTAATAGGCAGCAGGTTTAAAACAAATAAAAGAAAGTATTTCTTCATACAATGCACAGTCAACCTGTGGAACTCTTTGCCAGAGGGTGTTGTGAAGGCCAAGACTATAACAGGGTTCAAAAAAGAACTAGATTCATTCATAGAGGATAGGTCCATCAATGGCTATTAGCCAGGATGGGCAGGGATGGTGTCCCTAGCCTCTGTTACCCAGAAGCTGGGAATGGGTGATAGGGGATGGATCACTTGATGATTAGCTGTCCTGTTCATTCCTCTGGGGCACCTGGCATTTGCCACTGTCAGAAGACAGGATACTGGGCTAGATGGACCTTTGGTCTGACCCAGTATGGCCGTTCTTATGTTTTTATGTACTCCATGGGTGCAACTGAGATCAGAATCTGTCCCACTGCACACATTTTTTTAATGCCTCGTGAACCACTGTCAAATAAAGTTCAAAGACTGTATGGCTTCCTCCAACCAGATCCTGGCTGTAGTCCCAAGGGACGTTTAATTTGATGGCCTCATCACCAAACCACCACAAAAGTGACAGAACTGGATCAGCATGGGATGTGTTACTCTCACAGGTCCATCTGCACTCCCCATGACTCAGAGGCACCATTTATATCCTTCTCGTATGCCACTACCAATGCCTGGAATTCTTTCCCTCTTTCTGTGAGCCAGTTAGCCACCTTCTGTCCATTCAAATCTCCCTTCAAACTCACTTCCTTCGGTAAGGCCTTACACACGTGATTGGCCTAGATTTCCAGAGGTGGTGAGCACCAGCAGTTCACACCAGCTTTAACTGGAGTTGTTTGCACTCAGCACTTCAGAACACTAGTCCCTAAAACACCAATTTTTGTATCTCATAGGTCCAAGCTGTATTGCCCGCGCCTGATTTAAATAATTAGCTGCTCACCAAACATACTCACGAAGTAAATAAACAATGATAAGGGCAGGAAGGATGGTCTAATCTGGATAGGGCCCTGGACTGACACTCATGAGACTCAGTTTTAATTCCTGGGTGAGCCACAGACTCCCTGTGTGACCTTGGGCAAGTCACTTAATCTACTCTGTGCCTCAGTTCCCCATCCACAATATGGATAAATACTTCCCTACATCACAAAAGTGTTGTAGGAATAAACTCCACTCATGACTATTTAGGTGCTCAAATTCTGTGGTGCTGAGGGCCATATATGTTACCTTTGATTATCCTCCTTAAAAATCTCCTTTGTTATGATGCCTAAAAAAAAAAAAAGGACATTGGTTAGGCTGCTGGTGCACTGCCTGAGACTGCTGCTTGTCATACTGTACTCATTCTTTCCTGTGCTCATCAGTCTGTCTGTATCTGTATATTATCTAGTGTTTTATACTCAGATTGTAAACTCTTGAGGGCAAGGATCTCTCTTTGTTTTGTGTTTGTCCAGTGTCTATCATAAGGGGGGCCTGGCCCTTAACTGGGGCTCCCCCATGCTACCACAATACAAATATGTATTAACTGCACAGTACCTTACATGCCTCTTGTGTCTGTAGTTTCTGCGGATGGTGGATGCTTGTGCCAGTTTCCTCACCGAAGCCCTTCATCCGGAAAACTGTGTTGGAATTCTGAGGCTGGCCGACACTCATTCTCTGGAGAATCTGAAGCAGCAAGTCCAGAGTTATATTATTCAGAACTTCGCTCAAGTGCTGCACTGTGAGGAATTTCTGGAGATCCCCGCTGATGTTCTCTATAACACACTAAAGAGCGATGACCTCTATGTCACTGAAGAGGCACAGGTGTTTGAGACTGTTATGAACTGGGTTCGATACAAAGAGTCTGAACGGTTTCCTCTCCTACCCTACGTTCTTGAGAACGTCCGACTACCCCTTCTGGACCCTTGGTATTTTGTAGAGACAGTTGAAGCCGATCAACTCATTAGACAGTGTCCTGATGTCTTCCCTCTGCTTCAAGAAGCAAGAATGTACCACCTGTCAGGCAATGAGGTAAGTAACAAATGAAAATACTTAGTAAATGGGGGGTGGGGAGAGCTGAACCAATTCTAAGTAAGGAATATTTCAGACTGACAATCACAGAACTCAGTATGGATTCTGGAGGTGGAAAAAGATATTTACAAGATAGGTTTCAGTGTAGTAGCCGTGTTAGTCTGTGTCAGCAAAAAGAAAACAAGAAAAATACCTGTGGCACCTTAGAGAAATAAATTTGTTAGTCTCTAAGGTGCCACAGGTATTTTTCTTATTTACAAGATAGGTTCACAAATTAGTACTTCTGAAAAATAAGATAATCACGATCAGTTACCCTGGAGATTTAACTGTGAAATCTGAGAGGTTTCCAGACAGCTTATTTTAACATAAACACATTTAAGAAAATGTTCATGAATCTCTGAAAGGAGAGAGAACCCCTCACACGTAATTCTGTCTAATACCAAACTAAGGTTAATTAATATTCCTTGATGTATTCCCTAGTAAAAAGGCAAATCAAAGGTATTACTTTGGACATTGCTTTCTTATGTAATATTGGTATCTCTATTAAAATAATCATCTATAACATCAAAGGCTGCTAAGCATTCCAGTGGGTCACTTAGGGTAAGCAGTACCATACCTGCACAAACAGTTATCTCTGTCTACTTTCCCTACTAAAATATACTCTCTTTGTAGTTGTACTGTTGAGCCTAAAGGTTCAATTGTCAATAAAATTGTTATGGGTTTGATGCAGGAATTCCTGGGTGAAATTATCTGGTCTGGGTTATGCAGCAGGTCAGACTGGAAGAAAATAATGGTCCCCTCTGGCCTTAGAATGTAGGAGCTATTAAAATATAAGAGAGGAGGAACAGCCTGCCTGGAGATATAAATGAGCTAGGTTTGTTAAAGCATCCCCTGTGTTCTTGAGAATGATCGTCTGCCCATGCCTTCGCTCATATCCTCTATCCAGACGGAACCTCTTGAGTATGTTATTCTTCACATCCCCTCCTAAATAACTGTTGTGTGATGTTATGAATGTAGGCTGACTTGTGTGCTCCACCTCAAAGATGGCTTTGCTTAGTGTTGGGTGACGTGATTCCCTTTCGTAGCATGCTGTACTCTGCCTGTATACTTGGGATGGGGGCTGTATAAATCAAGTAATGATTCTGGTAACTTTTTGAAAACCTGCTGCTATACGTGTGTGTCCTGTATACTCTTCTGCTGATTAGAATGCATAGCACATCTGCTCAAGCAGTGCTAGCTGTCTTTATAGTACAAAAAAGGCTCAAGTGCAGGGCCGCTATTCAAATTTGCTCTGAAATGATCCTGGTTCCATGCACAGGGCCAGCTAGACAGAGACACTCAAGAATTTCAGTGTTGGTGTGGGAAGGCGCAGTGTCTACCTTTATTAGTTGCCAGGGAACTTTTTAGGAAAGGGAAAACCAGCTGTGAAAAACACAGGTTTGATCTCAGGGACAGAATCCTAAACTGAAGTCTGTATAACCTATTCATTAGCACAGGATGTGACATACGTGTGTGCCTAACCTGCAATCCACAGTTCCATACCCTGTTCCAGCCATGATCCCATCTAAGCACAGGTGTAACAGGCAAAGGTGGAAAAGGAATTTCCTCATTGATCCCTCCCCGACTTGGAAAGCTATGCTTCAATTCTATTTCCTGGCCCACAAAAGGGGGTCATCAGATGTCAAAATTTCACAGCCGAGAATGAGAGAGACAGTGTGCTTGTGAGTCCCCACAGCCTGAGGAGTGTCAGGAGAGGGCAGCAGGCTGTCAGAGGTCTTGCAGAGGTGCAAAGATATTGGTGAAACCCTGTGTTTGGAGGGGAAGGGGCTAGATAGGCTCCCTGGCCAGGAGCCTGCATAGGGCATCACAAAACACAGGCAGGCCCTGACTTCAAATGTGATTAGGAATTCAGGCCAGCCAGCAGGTGACCCAATGGCAGTGTCTTGTACTGCCTTGCTAGAGATCTGGGTTCAGTTTTCAGTCCTGTGCCTGGCTGTCTGAGCCAGCAATCAATGGCAGTGCTGTTGGGCCAGTGGGGTTGTGCAAAGAGAGTGCCACCCATCACTCAACAGGTATTTCCCTGGATGCTGAAGGGGCAGAATGTGTGTGCTCTTGAAAGTCCTGTCCAACGCTGATGGCTAAGATGAAGGCCCGCGAGGCTGGCAGAGGGGTTAAAATAGGGATTATGAGACATCTGCAGAGCTCTGACACAGATGCTGAGACTTGCTGACAGTTTAGTAAATTATACTGAGCAAACACAGAAAGGAATTTTACATCTGCATGACCCTGCTTTTTAATTTAGATCGTTTATGCCAGTTTATAGAAACACACTGTAAATTAGTTTTAAAAGTCCAAGAAAAACATCTAGTGTTGTTTGACAGGGTAGAAATTTCAAATAAATGATAAATTCCTGTATGCTATAAAAAGCTTTCCTTGAAATTTCCACTGCATTCATTCCAATATGACTAATGGTGTATCTACTAGGAGCAAAGGATGTCATGCCACCTGCACTTCAGCACTACACCAAGCTTATCAATAACGGGGAAAAATTGGTGGGTGCTGAGCACCCACTGGCAGCTCCCCGGCAGCCCCGCGCGCGCTCGCCTACCCGCCCAACTCACTCACCTTCCGGGTTCTGCCGAAGGCGCTTTTTTTAGCCGCAGCAGCTCAGCTGAGAGGCGGCCAGCTGCTGCCGCTAAAAAAAGCACCTTCCAGGCGAGGCGCCTCCGGCCGCGCAGGGAACCCAGAAGGTGAGTGAGTTGGGCGGGGGGGAGCTGCCGGTGGGAGCTCGCGCCCCCGGCCCCAGCTCCTCCCCCGGCCCTGGGTGTGCTGCATTCCCGCCCCCGCTTGCAAGCCGGGGGGGAGGGAATGCAGCACGCCCGGGGCCGGGGGAGGAGCCGGGGCCGGGAGCGCGAGCACTCACCGGCAGCTCCCTGCCCACCCAACTCACTCACCTTCCAGGTTCCTGCGCAGCCGGAGGCGCCTCCCGCCGCCCAGGGAACCCGGAAGATGAGTGAGTTGGGCGGGCGGGCGGGCGAGCGTGCGCGCTGGGCGGGGGCTGCCGGGGAGCTGCCGGTGGGTGCTCAGCACCCACCAATTTTTCCCGGGGGGTAGGGGGCGGGGATTTGGGGAAGGGGCGGGGCCGGGGGTGGAGTTGGGGCGGGGCCGAGGGGAGCACCACCGGCGCCGACTCCATGGGTGCTCCGGGGCTGGAGCACCGGCACCAACTTCCGGTGGCACCGGTGGGGGCTGACGCCCGGCGTCAGGGGCGGGGCCCCGCTCCTGACACTGGGCCCCGCCCCTGATGCCGGGCGACGTTGCGGGGCCCCGCCCCTGATGCCGGGCCCCGCCCCCGACGCCGGGTGACGTTCCAGTGCCCCGCCCCCGATGCCGACACAACGTCGCCCAGTGTCGGGGGTGGGGCCCTGGAACATCTCCCGGTGGTGAGATGAGCTGGGCGCGGGCCCCGGGGCTGGCGGGGAGCTGGGCGCGGGTCCCGGGGCTGGCGGGGAGCTGCCGGTGGGTGCTGAGCACCCACCAATTTTTCCCCGTGGGTGCTCCAGCCTCGGAGCACCCACGGAGTCAGCGCCTAACACCTCTGAACTTAGAATCGTGACTAACTCCCCTTGTAAATATTCTCCTAGGAACAGCACAGCGCTTTGACACTTTTATCGTCAACACAGAAACAGTTTACTAGAACCAGTCTCACTCTGTGACTGCAACACAGCATTTTAGATTTGTGCACTGGTTGTAGAGAAGCAGAGTGGTTAGAGCTCTAGCCTAGGCCGTGGGAGCCCTGGGTTCAATTCCCTACAGTGCAGCATACTTCCTGTGTGACCTTGGGCAAGTCATTTGGTATCTCTGTGCCTCAGTTCTACATCTGTAAAATAAGGATAATTGTACACCCCTACCTCACAGAAGTGTTGAGAGACTAGATACATTAAAGACTGAGAGGTGCTCAGAAGAGATACTGCAGTGATAGGGGCCATATAAATACCTAAGATAGGCACTGACTTTCATTTTTTCAGGTGGGTGCTCCACCCCTGCTCTGCCCTGATACCCTACCCCCACTTCACCCCAGACCCCATCGTCTCTCCACCACTTCCTGCCCCCACTCTGTCCCCTCCCCTGAGACCCCGCCCTCACTTCGCCTCTTCCTGCCCTCTCCCCCCGAATCCTGCCAGTCCCTGAACAGCTGATAGGCAGGTCGCCAAATAGCTGTGGCTGGTGGGTGCTGAGCACCCACTATTTTTTTTCCATGGGTGCTCCAGCTCCGGAGCACCCCCGGAGTCAGCAGCTATGGACAGACAGCTGTGCTCCTGGGGCTGGTTAATACCGTGTGAGAGGAGGCTCTTTTCAATGTACTATATGCAAAACTTGACCAAAGAACTGAACCAATGGGAAGTACATTAGTGAGCTACTCACACCATAGGGTATAATGCTGTTTTTAACCACACATGTGACACATCCGGAGTATTCATTCTATATTGCTTGTGTCTAGATTATTTCAGAAAGAACCAAGCCCCGGATGCATGAGTTCCAGTCTGAGGTGTTTATGATCATAGGTGGTTGCACAAAAGATGAAAAATTTGTCGCAGAAGTAACTTGCCTGGATCCTTTGAGGCGGAGCCGTTTGGAGGTGGCAAAATTACCAATAACAGAACAGGAAATGGAGAGCGAGAATAAAAAATGGGTGGAGTTTGCATGTATTACGCTAAAAAATGAAGTATACATATCAGGTAAGGAGCAAGATAATGCCAATGGAACTAAGAGAAGAGAACACACGAGTCTCATAAACAAAGGAGGGGAAATAGGTACAGCTTTTATGAAGACCAGCAGCTCTCAACCTTTCAGGAGGTTGATTTGTCTTGTTTTCACCTCACTTAAATACTACTTGCTTACAAAATCAGATATACAAATACAAAAGTGTCACAGCCACACTGTTACTGAAAAATGCTGACTTTCTCATTTTTACCATATTGGTATAAAATAAATCAATTGGAATATAAACATTGTACTTACATTTCAGTGTATAGCATATAGAGCAGTATAAACAAGTATCAGAGGGGTAGCCATGTTAGTCTGGATCTGTAGAAGCGACAAAGAGTCCTGTGGCACCTTATAGACTAACAGACGTATTGGAGCATAAGCTTTCGTGGGTGAACACCCACTTCTTCAGATGCATGCAGTGGAAATGTCCAGGGACAGGTAAGTCTATAAGGTGCCACAGGACTCTTTGTCGCTTCTATAAACAAGTAGTCTGTATGAAATTTTAGTTTGTACTGACTTCACTAGTGCTTTTTATGTAGCCTGTTGTAAAACTAGGCAAATATCTAGATGAGTTAATGTAGCCCCTGGAAGACCTCTGCGTACCCTCAGGGGTACATGTGCCGCTGATTGAGAACCACAGATGTAGCACATATACTATGCTTTGTAAATTGACATAAACAGCTAGTATTAGAGCATTTCAGCCATTGCCTTTGAAAGGAGCTCCTCACGTACATTGCCATGGTTGAGGGACAGGCTCCTGAGAAGCACTGGGTTGAGTAGTGGCAGTGCTGAGCCTCTTAACATGGGTTCAGTTTTCAAACAAATGCACAACTGTATTTGCATGGATTGGTGTGCATGCCCAGTGTTGACACACCAAAGTGTCAGGAATGATAGTTACAGAAAGGCCTCTTACAGCTGCATATGCGGCATACAATCAACAGTAGCTACCTCAAAGCTTTTCTAAAAGACCCCAATAGGAGTTCTGCATGAATAAGCAACAGTTGGGATTGAAAATCCTATTTGCAGGAGCACTTCAGTAGTGCAGAAGGTGGGACTCTAAAAAAACCAATCATTTACTGAAAGCAAAGTTAATCGCCATTACTACAAGGCAGCAGTGTGAATGTGTGATTGTGGATCACAGTTTGAACAGATTCAGAAGAGAAATTTAACTTCTATAAATACCTGCTCCATACTAACCCATATGAAGACAAGGAAGACTCTAGCTTGCTTAGGGGATTGGCAATGGAATACAGAACCTTTTATTTCAAACTCGCAAGTTCAAAGGCAGGTCAGATTGGTAGTGACCTATTGGAAATGAATTTGGTGATCGCATTTGGTTTTCTAGGGGAAAGGTGCCCACTGGCTCAAAGCCACCCTCACAACTGCCACATCCTAGCTGCCAGTCCAAGCGGAGAGGTTACAGAGTGAGTGGAGGCTACAGGTTTCCCCAATGTGGGATGAAGGGTGGGGCTGTGCGGGGAAGCTTGCGCAGCCAATGCCAAGTGCTGTGGGTAGGAGACATCATTCTGCAGAGTTCTCAATCAGGCACTTTTCCCAAACACAACCTTTACTTCAAAAATTAGTGAAGTAGAACGGGGGGAGGGCGAGGGTTGGGGTGTCAAATGGGAACATTCTGCCAAGAAGATGATGCTTGTCTAAAATATCTCCTATTGCAGTCTGTGTTTAGGACTACATGGATTTTAACAAGCTCGCTCCAACTAAGGGCATGGCTACACTTGTAGATGTAGAGCTCTGGGAGTTAAACCAGCCTTCAGAGACCGCAGCAGGGAAAACGCTGCCGCGTGTTTACACTGTCAGCTGCAGCGCACTGGCGTGGCCACATTAGCAGCTCTTGCAATGCCACAAAGAGCAGTGAATTGTGGTAGCTATCCCAGTGTGCAAATGGCTGCAGCGTGCTTTTCAAATGGGGGGGCGGGTGGAGTGTGACAGGGAGTGTGTTGTGTGTATGTGGGGGGAGAGACAGTGTGTTTTGGGGGGCAGAGTGTGTCAGCATGCTGTCTTGTAAGTTCAGACAGCAGCAGACCCCACTCCCCCCCGCCTCTCTCTCTCACACACTCACAGCAGCAGCATTTCACAGCAATGGTTGCTTTGTCCCGGAGCAGATGAGCAGCCGGCTGTCAGAAACAGAGCTTTGAAGGGGGATATCCCATGCCTGTAGCTGAGTTTAAAACAATGACAAGAGTGGCCACTTGACTTCAGGGGATTATGGGACGTTTCCAGAGGCCAATCACAGCGCAGTAATGCAACACCTCGTCCACACTGATGCCTGGGCGTTTCAGCTGGAGCGCAGCAAGCGTTATGCTTCTTGTGGAGGTGGATTACCAGGAGCGCTCCAGCTGCAGAGTCCAGGTGCTCTAAGTGCCTTGCCAGTGTGGACACCTCAGGAGTTAGGGCACCCAGGGCTGATTTAATGCGCTCTAACTTGCAAGTGTAGCCAAGTCCTTAGTCTTTATTAAATCTCTGTTCTGGGGCCAGGATTCATTCTCCTTCACTCCCCATTAGTTTAAGGAAAGGAAGTTCTCTTTTCATCCTACCATTACATTTTGCTCTTTATTTCTTCAGAGCTTCTCCCTTTGTTCAGTAGTCCTTAAGCGGGGGCATCAAAGCCAACATTCCAACTGGGAATGTTTAACAAACATGTCCCCCCAATCCTTTGCACCTGTCGCATTCAGAGAGCTCATTACTGTCTGCCTTTAATCTCTCAATCTGTCTCCTTAGCCCCAGGCCTTTTGTCTCCCATCATCTCTGGCTTCTTTTCCCATTCTTCCTATCCCCTTAACTGCTCTGCCTCTAGACATGCCTATATATGCCCTGCTATGAAAGAACTGCTTACTTTGATCAGACTGGCACTCTAACTAGCATTCCTCCTCCCCTTCATCTACTCACTTCCTTGACCTCTTCACCTCCTTGGTCCCCTTCAATCTGCTTTTCACCCTTTCCACTCCAACCAAGATGCACTGGCCGAGGTTATTAATTGTTTCCTCCTAGCTAAATCAAAGGGGGGCACTTATCTATGCTTATTCTTCCTGATCAGCCTGCTGTCTCTGACACTGTTTATCACTTTCTACTTCTCTATTTTCTTCCTTCTCTTGGCTTCTATGACTTGGTTCTTTTCTACCTTGCTATCCACTCCTTCAGTATCTCTGCGTCCTCATCGCTCTACCAGCTGGTTTCCCTCAAGGTACTGTTGGAGGTCTCAGTCTCCTCATTTACTGCAGTTACTGCTCTTAATGAAGAGAGACTATCAATGCACCACTTCCCATAAAGCTTACGACAAGGCGTTTAAATACCTCCAATTCTCTAAAAAATTTCACCCTCCCCCATGATGTAGACAGAATTCAAAAGCATGGTTTAGTTCAGATTCCTGTCAGGGCTGTTTTCTAATGCAGGAGAGAACAAACAGTAATGTAAATGGGAAGGTTGTGACAATGTGTGGTTGGAACACCTGCTGTCTCTAAACACTACTGTAAATAAGAATGCTGGCATTCCGCATTCATACACTTCACCTGCTTGAGTGCAAATAAAACAACATATATATGTGAAAAATTCATAGACATAAAGGCATTACCAATGAATCTTTCTAGCATGCTAATTATCTCCTATTCAATCTGTTATTTGGCCCAGAGATGAGCTCCATCAGTTTGCAGTGATCTGGCTGTGGTACAGCATACAAATGAGTGCAGACAATTCTGTAATGGAATATGAATGAATCCTCCTTGCAATATCATCAGTGGTGAAGTGATTGCATAGCTGAACTGTAGGTTATGCAGTGAAGCTTCTCAAACTGTGCAATGGGTTTCACATTCAACTAGTTCTGTTCGTATTCCAGTTATGAATAAAAATGACACAGAAACTAACGTACTGGCGAAAACGCTGCAAGGCTTTTTGAATGACTGAGTCTCATTTGCAAACCTACTCTGGGGATTAAACTATTGGGCCTGATTCTGATCTCCTGGTGTGAATAAGGAGCAATTTCACCGAAATCATTCTACGCCTAATACTGCTGAAGCCTGGGCTCTGAGACCCTCACTTCTCGCCAGGTTTCAGAGCCCGGGCTATGTCTACACTCCTATTTGTAGTCCTGAAGTGCAAGTCCGAGTTACTTGACCTGAGCTCTGAGGCTCGCTGCTGCGAGTTATTATTTATTTTTTTTGCAGCGTAGCTGCCCCCAGAGTCAGATGAAGAGAAGTGAGATCACAGCCAGGCCCCTTCATGTTCAAGAAACAATGGACCCAATGCTGAATTTTTCACTCTGGAAAAACTCCCTGGCAGACTTCAGTGAGAGAGTTTCATGGGACAAGAGTACAGGATCAGGCCCCGTGTTTGTACTTTGGATGTCAGTGGACCAGCTGGCTAGATCGTCCCTATGTAATAGCAGCTCCACCAGTGCAAAGCTGGTTTACCTTTCCCCAGCAGGACCTTCCCGGCCCAAGGGGATTCTCAAGTGGCTGAGGACTATGTGATGCAGTGCCTTAATTTTTTAATTGATATCATGTTTGTTTATTCACCAATTCTCAACAAAAACAAGGCTGAGAGGGAATATGATTGTTCTCTATAAATACGTTAAGAGGGTAAATAGCAAGGGAGGTGAAGAGTTATTTAAGCCAAAGGAAAGTGTTGGCACAAGAGCAAATGGATATAAATTTGCCATCAACAAATTCAGGGTAAAAATTAGAGGAAGTTTTCTAACCGTCAGAGGGGTGAGATTCTAGAACAGCCTCCAAGTGGGCGTTGTAGGGGTAAACAACTTAATTAGTTTTAAGAGAGCTGGACACATTTATGAATGCAATTGTATGACAGAGTTGCTTGAGGTGGTGGTGGTGGTGGTTCGCTTCTGGTTTATGTCTTATGTTTCTAAAGCTCATGCTTCAGGGTTTCAGTTGAAAGTGGTCAGGAAAGGCTCCCCCTCTTCCCATTTATTATGGTGTTGTTGTTTTTTAAAAGCTCCTTCCTCTGAAGCATCAGTGATGGCCATGGCTGGAGATGGGACATAGGACAGTGAGGGCCAGGTTTCTGAGCTGGTACTGACCATTCTCTCTCTCAGGTGCTTGGCTGGCTGGTTATTGTTCACATGCTCAGGATCTTACTGATTGCCATGTTTAGGGAGGGGAAGGGACTTTCCTCCAGGTCAGATTGGCAGTGATGTTGTGGGGTTTTTGTCTTCCTCTGCAATGGGTGGGTGTGGGCCACTTGCCAGGATTATCTGGCTATGGTTTACTTAATACATTTCCTGCCACTGAGGGGGCCTCAGCACTGGTGCACATTGGTCTCTATTTTCTGCCTGTGGCATATAATAGTCTAGTCTCTTGTGGGTCTCATTTGAGTTGTTGGATTTAGTGTGCGGGTGGTGGGGGTGGGTGTCGTGGTGGCCTGCAATATATAGGAGGTCAGACTAGGTAATCTGGTGGTCCCTTCTGGCTTTAAACTCTATGTCTAACATTCTACAATCAGCAACAGGTCTCATTCCTGAAATTCTTCTGCACATCTTTACAAGCAATAGGCCACTGACTGTATATTAAAGTTACAAATGCAAAAGAAAAGATGGTAGGACAGCTGAAGCATGAATAGTGATTCATGTCTGGGAAAGAGATGGCTTGTAAAATAACCCCCAGGAATTTCTCTGCCCTCTCCAAAGTATAGCAATGCAAATGTAACTAGATGAGCTTTAAGCATGCAAGTTATCTTCCTCTAAAGCAAGTACTATTCTGCTGGAGATGTGATTCCCGAGCAAATGCCATGAACCAATGGTTTTTGTTTCTTGTATGACAAATAGAACATACTAGAGGTTCTGAGAAAACACAGGTTATGCCAATAATGTCACTTACATGTATTGTGTACCTTACAGGTGGGAAAGAAACACAACATGATGTCTGGAAATACAATTCCTCCATCAACAAATGGATCCAAATTGAATATTTAAACATCGGGCGATGGAGGCACAAAATGGCTGTGCTAGGTGGCAAAGTGTACGTGGTTGGAGGTTTTGATGGCATACAGAGAATCAACAGCGTAGAAACATACGATCCTTTCCATAACTGCTGGTCGGAGGTAAAATACAGTCAAACTCTTCTGTTTCATGCAACACTTTTAAACAGATGAAACAAATTTAAATCAGGGAATTTTGTTTGATATTTATTGTTCTTCAAAATAAATGAGCTAAATTCTAGTATATATATATATACACACACACACACACATACACGCCCCCCCCCCTCGAATCTATTAGTTGTGCATTCAAGTTGAAAATGCAGACTTCAAGGGAAGGAGGATCAAAGAAAGAATCAGTTCTGCCATCCTGACTCATGCTGAACAGTTTCTTATTCTACAACCATTTCCTTGAAGTCAATGGGATTACTCACAGAGTAAAATAATACTCAGCAGGTGTCAAGGTATTTGACTACGTAGAAAATTACTACTGCTTTGCATTTTTATTATGCTTTCATCTGAGAATCTCAAAGCGCTTTACAAATGTAAAGGACCTGATTGTGTTAAAGCCATGGCTTGTGCTGGAGAGGGGAAAGGAGCACATTGCATTGTGGAGGGAGCCACCCGGAGGAACTCTGGCTGACTCATTTCAAATTCCTTTTGGGCTCCCCAGGGAGCACACGTGGCAGCCACAGCTCTGCCACCCTTTCAACGGATGCCGGATGTGCATCCCCTACAGCAGCCCAAATCTGTTGAGTGGGCACCGAGCCCTCTTTTGAGTTAGGGTCAGGGCCTTTGCTCATCTTTGCTCGGGCTTGTGCCTGACCCTTGCAGAGAGATGCAAAGGTGGAGGAAGCTCCTTGCACACTCCTCTACTCCCTGCCCCCCATTTTTGCACCCACACAGGATGGACAGCACAGAGTTTTGGTTAAACACTGAGAGGATGGTAAGAGTCCAAAGAGACAAGGAGGGCCAGCGGGTTCAGCTGAGTAGAAAGGGAGTCAGATCTGTGGCTACTTAGGAAAGCAAAGATGAATAATGGGACAGGACTAAAATTTTCAAGATGGTAAAGAGGAGGGTGGACATAACCCAGGGTAAAGCCAAAGCATTCAGAAGACAAAAGGAAAAGAAGCAGAAAGTAAAGCAAATTTGTGCTGGGCCTTTCAGCGCAGAAGATGTGCAACACAAGCAACTCTGACCAAGCCCACACTGAAGTTGAGGAGTTGTGGGACAAGAGCTTTCAAGAGGTCCCCTTAGATAGAGTGACCACTTCACTTATGTAAATGTACACTGCCCTGTAAGTAGTGGCTGCACCTGACTGTGGGTAGTTGGTAGGGTGGGGTTGTATTTTAGGCTTGTATCCTAAAGGGCCAGAACAGATGTTAAACTTCCTTGAAAAAGAAACTGCTGTAAGTGTTTATGCTCAGAAATGGTCACTTGTTCTATTTTTCTTCTTTCGTGCTGCTCCTTAAGGGATGAAAGAAAAATGTTTTCTATTTAAGGAAAGCTGTGCGTGCTCAGGTTTTGCTGTTCATACCATTACTATATTTGAGGAGATGAATTGACAGGCCCAGTAAATCATACCCAACCACTTCCCACACAAATTGGGAACTGGCCAGTTGTGTAACCTGGCTCTTTTGCACAACGAAAACACAGGCAATCAGTTATTTCAAGTGGTAGCTAGCCTTCGAAACTTGCTGATGCTCCACTAGGTCAAAGAGAGCTGAGGGTAAGGCTGGGGTAATGGCTTGAAGCCCACAGACTAAACTGAACTCAGCATGACAAATTCAAGCTTGATGAAATCAAAGCATTTACCTTGCACCACAGTAGCCTGCATCCATGGGTGGTGGGTATCATAGGCTAGGGGAGGCTGTGGCCCCGCAAACAGCCAGACATGGCACAGCCCACACTTCACCCCCAGACCCCCCTCTGTGGCTCCCCTTATTCAGTGGCCCTGGCTTGGGCTGGGGCCGTGCAGCCTGGAGGGGCCGGGTCCACGCCGCCCACCCTTCCAGCACTCCGGGGCACTCCGGGGTGTTAACCTGGGCAGCGGCTGGCAGTCGTGGCGGGGGGTTCTGGGCTCCGGCGGGGCTGTGGCGGAAGGGGCGGGGCTGGAGGCTAGCCTCCCCCAGTTGGTGGTTCATGTGCCACCCATGCCTGCATTGCATCATCATCCCAATCTAACATGGCTCCAGAGGAGCTCTGCTCTCCAGAAAGATGTTCCCCTGCTGCTTCCCCATGCAGCTAACCAGGGGTCGGCAACCTTTCAGAAGTGGTGTGCTGAGTCTTCATTTATTCACTCTAATTTAAGGTTTTGCGTGCCAGTAATACATTTTAACGTTTTTAGAAGGTCTCTTTTTATGAGTCTTTAATATATAACTAAACTATTGTATGTAAAGTAAATAAGGTTATTAAAATGTTTAAGAAGCTTCACTTAAAATTAAATTAAAATGGAAAGCCCCCCCAGACTGGTGGCCAGGACCCAGGTAGTGTGAGTGCCACTGAAAATCAGCTTGCGTGCCCCCTTTGGCACCCGTGCCATAGGTTGCCTACCCCTGAGCTAAGCTCTTCTCCCATCACCCACTTTCCATTCCCAGAGCATGGGGCTAGTATGACACTGCACTGAGGAGGAGGATGGAGGATGCAACAGTTTCAACCTTTGAAAACAATTACCTTACACGTACTGCACCAACTTAATAGTCCCTCCAGGTAGGGTCCCAGTGGAGTTCACTCATTTTCTAACAAGTTTAAACGGAAAACTTTTAGTGATGTCAGTTTAAAACAAGAGCACCATAATCCACACAGACAGCTACAGTATTTCTGTTCAAGCAAGCAGAGGAAATTCTCCTGCCGTTGCACATGGTACATTATGTAAGTGGAGATGCAGTTATAGGGCTCGTTTTACAAACGGCACCTCTCAGAGTCAGCATGGGCCACAGCTCCCCACGGGGAGGACAGGTGATGTGTCTACTATTGCCCTGTCTCAAGGGTTCCCCTTTCAGAGAGTGTATCGACAGCGGGAGCTGGATGCTGATACATCCCAGGAAATAAATTGGACTGAGTGTGAGCCTAGTTGCTACAGTAGGGATGCGCCAGATCAGTGCATCTCCAGCTGCTTAGCCATGCTCCTCTGCTCCCCCCGCCCACAATGGGGAAGCATGTCCATGCACCACTGCAATACAATCCCAAATGCTGAAGCTGCATGTTATTGACTTTGGCACCCTAACTTTTCACATCTGAACAAAGTGTACCCTTTGCAAAAGGGACACCATCAAGGCTGATGGGACTAAAATCAGACCTCTCTCTTTTGTGTTAGGTTTTAGGCAAAGCATGTGCTCATCAGGACGCCCCTCCCATTCTTTTGTTTGCTCCCACTCCATTCCTGCTAGCACGCAAGGTCTTCGCACTGCAATTCCGCTCCCCGGGGTGATATTGTTTTAAAGTTAGTAGCTTCTTGATACACTGGGAAGGAATGGAATGTTTCAGACCCAATCAGGACCCCAGCCGGAGCTAGCGGCCCAAAAGTCAGGCTTCCAGGGAGTGCCCTAGTTGGAGCTCCCTGTTACCCCTCTTCTCTCTAACAGCAGTACAGACACACAGCTCAGTGGTGTGAGTTCCTCTCAGGATGAATGTAAGGCAGCTTCTAGGAACACCAATGGATGGTGGGCTCCGAGAGAATACAGAGCAATGCATGACTATTTACATTCAAAAGAAAAGAAATCACCAGTCTATATGACATGAAAGCCAAATGACTATTCAGTGGGTTTGTTAATGATTTGTTTTTTAATGGTGACACAGGCAGCTCCCCTCATGGTCAATGTGAGCTCCTTTGCGGCAGCCAGCTACAAGAAGAAGCTCTATGTGATTGGGGGAGGACCCAATGGAAAACTGGCTACGGACAAAACGCAGTGTTATGACCCAGCTACGAACAACTGGAGCTTGAAATCACCCATGCCAGTTGAAGCAAAATGTATCAATGCTGTGAGTTTCTGTGACCACATCTATGTTGTGGGTAGGTAAAGCAGTGATGTTCTTTCTTCTCTAGACTGAGTGCAGCTTATTTTTGACTAATTCCTGGAACCCTACAGAGAAGCATAATCAAACAATCATTACCCCGGGCTCTTCTTTAAGATTCTAGATGACGGATGGGAACCCAGAACACTCAGACACTGTCACTCCTACTCTAGTCTATAGTTCAATATAGATGCAGACAGTTGGATTTAGCAAATGTATTGCACAGGAGGCGCATATCGGGTTGTGAATTTTGCTATGGACTTCAATGGGATCAGAGCCAGGAGGACCCAATGCTCCAGCTCCCATCACAAGATTACATTCAGGGCTGATTACATTAATTAGCAGATTTGCAATGTAAGTTGAAAGAGGATCAGCTAAACTGTATATGGTCCTTAAATGTCAGTGGGAACACTCCAAACTCATCTTGCAACTTCACTAGCAGCCAAAGACTTCAGTACACAGACATCTGGGCATCAGAGCAGTGACCAGTCTCCTGTGCCGCAGTGCCACTGCAGGAGATGAGGAAGTGCTGCTGCATCTAGCTCATTGCAGAGATTGCCCCCTTCCGGGCAAAGCCGGTAGAGGATGGGGGAGCCATCCGTGGAACACAGAGAAGCAGGAGGGTAGGAAAGGGGGATACTTAAAAAAAATAATGTGATTGCTTTTCTGGGCAGTCTCCAGCTACCTCTCCTAGCATGGGTACACAGGGCAGAGTGCTACTGATTCAGGGTGAAATTCGCCCCATACAGAGACCTAGCACAAGGCCTGCGGCATCACTGAAGCCCTATTTTGTGGCCTTAAGTAGGATTTCAGAGGTGCAAATAGAGCCTTGGGTTGCCCCTATGGACCGGTGTGCAATTCATCCTCTATGAATAGGATGGGTGAGAGAGAAACAGCAGGCCTCACCAGTTTGTGGTGAGTTGACATCCTTGTGCCTCAGAGTTAAAATTCAACGCCAACAAGTAGCGTAGGATCTTGCCCACAAACCAACTGTTTCAACCTGTTATAGCATGCTAATTACATCACAGAAAGTCCCCAAAGTACCACAGGCTCTGAAGTGAAAAGCCATGTGACAGATCAACCCCGCTGCCCTCCCTGGCTTTTGTGGAAAATCGGCTAAATAAGAAAAGCAGCAAGTGAGAATATTTCCACTTGCAAAAGAACTTCCTCCCCCACTAACCTTCCACAGCACCAATTAAATCAGAAACCCAGTACAGTTTTCATTTGGGACAGAAATCAGCCCAACACTGAGGGTTCAGGAGGCACATTGTCTGATAGGCTGATTTTGTCACAACCAAAATCATGTTGTCGTACAATAGAACTGTTTATAAATACCTCCCCACCCCTTTCCCTACATGAAGGGTTCAGGACATTGCCTACCACTTCTAAATACAGCAGTTCTGGAGAAAGTGCACCATTACTGAAAACAGCAAGGCAGGAACCCGAGTGCCTTTTAAATGGAATGGTATCATTGTCTCGAGAGGAAATATGGCTCCTGGGCCTGCCTTGGATACTTGGAGATTAGCTGTCAGAATCCTTTCAAAAAGATTGAAAAATGAAAAAAGGTTCAGAAAAGAGCTACAGGAATGATTAGAGGTCTGGAAAACCTGCCTTACACTGATATTCTACAGCAGCTCAATCTGTTTAGTTTCTTCAAGAGAAGGTTAAGAGGTGATTTGATCATGGTTATCAAATACCTATATGAAGGAATAGATTTCTGATAGTACACAGCTTGTTAATTTAGCAGAAAAAGGTGTAAAAGATCCAGTGGTTGGAAGCTGAAGTTAGAGAAATTCTGACTAGAAACAAGACAATTTTTTTTAACAGCGAGGGTAATTAACCATTGGTACAACTTTCCTAGGGACATGGTAGATTCTCTCACTGGCCTGGGTTATGCAGAAGGTCAGACTGGATGATCCCAATGGTCCCTTAAAATTGATGGAGCTATGAAAAATAAGTGGTCCTTTGTAGGTCTTTCAGAGCAGTCTTGTTTTTCCCCTGTAGTCTTGTTTTGACTTTACCTTGGGGGTAAAGTGTTCTCGTAAGTGTCAGTGATGGAACCCCGTTAAAATGTCTTATTTGGCTAGGAACTAGAGGAATGAATGGAAGGAGCAAACCAATTTCTGTTTCTGTTGCAGGTGGAGCAATGAAAGCACTGTACTCGTACAGCCCACTTCAAGACACATGGTGCCTAGTGACTCAGTTCACTCATGAGAGAGCAAGTTGCGGGATTTCCCCTTGCAACAACAAGTTGTTCATCACAGGGGGCCGGGATGAGAAGAACGAAGTCATTGCCACAGTGCTGTGCTGGGACCCCGAGATCCAGAGGTTAACAGAGGAGTGCGTCCTACCTCGCGGGGTGTCCCATCATGGCAGCGTCACCCTCAGGAAGTCCTACACACACATCCGCAGGATAGTGCCTGGAGCGGTTTCCGTCTGACTTTGGGAGAGAAAAGAGAACCACGGATGATATCCAAATACCTCAGTTCCCCTAAGGAGACAATGGCCGAGCAGACTGCATTGAAAAGAATTGTAAATGCAAAGAGTGTTGGGTGGAACCCACTGCTACTAGGGTCCTTTCAGGAAATAGCTGTACATGTGCTCGGCTTCCTTGAAACCAGGAGGAAATCTCATTTCCTCTGTAGAGGACATGCCTTAAATTATCTTAATTCCTTCTCCACCCAAAAAATGATGGGATAATCTGGAGTTTACGCTTGATGTACAGAACCTCCAGTCATACAAGGAAACATGATTGGTAGGTGTGTGTCTGCCTCTTATCCTACTGCAGGTAGGATAGTCATGCCAAATTTCAGCCCACCCCTGGCCTGATGTTGCTATATTATTTATTATTCCACTCTTCACTAAGAGCTGAAATCACTAAGAACTGGGCTCAGTGGCAGAACCTCAGAGTATAGCATTGCCACTAGAGGCAGAAGCTGCAGAGATGACAGTGATAGCGATGGGCATTGGCAGAAGCATTGTTCGCCTCCTGCTTTCAGGGGTGGGTGGTGAACCCCCATGATGGCACTCCTGAATTCTGGAACTTCACTGACCTCGGACAACCCACTGGGATTGGGGTGCAGTGAAGGGAAAGGGAAGTGGCGTGTTAAGGGGATGTTCGTCCATCAGACTTTCACCCTGCAAAGTGGGAAACTGAGGCAAAAGACCAGTGCCCAAGCTACTTTGGGGCAGGTGTTTACTTATTTTTTGCATACTTTTGAATCATTGTCGGGATGTTATCACAAATGGATGGTGTGTTCCCTCTCCTTTTTATTAAAAGTTTTCTTTTGTTATACACAGACTCGTTGCTTGCAAGTAGGGAAATATTGCCTCTTCGAGGTGCCCAGGGATGGTGCTTATGTAAGGGGACTGTTATCCCCTTACTAACATTCAGAGCTCCCAGTACCAAAAGGGGAAGGGTCGATGGGACTGACAGTCCCCAGGGGCAATGGGGAGAGGCCAATGCTCCAGGCCAGCTCTGATTGACAGGGCGGGCAGGCGAATCAGGGACTCAGGAGGTCAGGGTGGATCCCGTCCTCCCTGTGAGCAGAAGTTGCCTGAGTCAGACGGAGCAGGGCCGAGCTAAGGAGAGGGCAGAGCTGAGCTGGGCCAGATCCAGAGGGGCCAGAAAAGCAGCCCAGGGAGACAGACCTGCCCTGGGAGCAGAGGTGCAGCCCCAAAGCCAGAGCAGAGCCCAGAGACACAGACCTGCCCTGCGGGGAGAAGCTGCAGCAGCCGGAGCCAGAGGGCCCAGGGCAGCGGCCCAGGGCAGCAGCCCAGGGAGCTGGAGGCAGAGCAGCAGCAGCAGCCGTGCTGAGGCAGAGGAGCTGGAGCTGAGGCAGAGCGGTGGAGCTGGAGCCGGAGCCGTCCGGAGCCGGGTGTGATGAGCAGCTGGGGAGAGCGAGGGGGACCCTGGGCAGTGGGCCCAGCGCAGGGAGACGCCTCAGCCAAGAGGCTCTGCAGGCCAGACTTGCAGGGGGATCTAAACCCCGACAGGGCGGGGGCGACGCTGGGAAGAGGGTCCTGCCACCCAGAGCCTGTGAGCGTGTGGCCACCGCCAGAGCAAGTATCCAAGCCACAGCGTCCCTACAGCACAGCCAAGGCCCGAGAAGGAGCCTGGGACTTGCAAAGGAACAGACTGAACTGCCCTGACATTGCAGAGACACTGTTGTGATGTTCCCTGCCACAGAGCAGGGTGATGTGTTTTCTTAACCTTGCCCATTTTTCCTTATTCATTTTAAAATTAATTGTTGATTAAATAATTTGTATTTGCTTTAAATTGTGTGCAATGATCTGTGGGTTAGGGAAATGCAGAGAGAGTACCCCGGAGTGGGGACACCCTAGCCCCTGACCTAGGTGACCACAGCAAGGTTGGGGGTCGAGCCCCACAGGAATCCTGGGCCCAGCCTTGTTGGGGTTACAAGGACTCTGCCAGACAGGAGAGTGCAAGGGGAGTCCTCGAGGACAGGGAGGCCTCTGGGTAAAGGAGGTGGGAGCGAGGACTCAGATCCTTCCGCTAGCCCATTTCACCGGGGTAGTGCAGAAGCCAGGAAAGTTCCCCACAATAGCGGGACTATTCCCCCGCTTACACTTAGTTTTCCCAGATTTCTGGCTGCGGGCTCAAGACAGTATTATTTTGTAAGGTTAAGAGACACTCCTAGATATTGAACCTAGCCCTTGCTGCTCCCGACCCCACCTGGCAGAAGGATTATATCTGTAATTCACTCCCTCCCCCAACAGAGTCTAGATCTGTTAAACTTCAAGGCTTACCCTTTTAGACCGATCATTTTGCCAAGTTACAGTGTAGTAGCCGTGTTAGTCTGTGTCAGGAAAAAGAAAATAAGAAATAAATAAATACTTGTGGCACCTTAGAGACTTACAAATTTATTTCAGCATAAGCTTTCGTGGGTTAGAACCCATTTTGCCAAGGGCACTGAACGCTGATGGCATTCAACGGGAGGTTGATTGTTTTTCGTGGGCTATTATTTTGGATCTACTGGCCAGGCAGGCTGGCTGTGTTTAATTCTGTTTGGAGGCATTATCCTTGTTTTTCTATTTAAAATTACTGCACAGCATCAAGAGTTGCAGGCCCCAAAGGACAGTATGTTTTAGGGATGGAGCACTGCACGGGCAGGAAGCAAGATTATGTAAGGGGACTGTTATCCCCTTACTAACATTCAGTGGGGGTGTTTTGATTGCTAGCTCCCAGTACCAAAAGGGGAAGGGTCGATGGGAAATCAGGACCCTGAGACTGACAGTCCCCAGAAACAATGGGGAGAGACCAATGCTCCAGGTCAGCCTGATTGACAGGGTGGGCAGGCGAATCAGGGAGTCAGGAGGTCAGGGTGGATCCCGTCCACCCTGGAGTTGCCTGAGTCAGACAGAGTGGGGCCAAGCTAAGGAGAAGGCAGAGGCCAGAGCTGAGCCAGATCCAGAGGGGCCAGAAAAGCAGCCCTGAGAGACAGACCTGCCCTGGGAGCAGAGGTGCAGCTCAGGGAGACAGACCTGCCCTGCGGGGAGAAGCTGCAGCAGCCAGAGGGCCCAGGGCAGCAGCCCAGGCAGCTGGAGGCAGAGCAGCAGCGGCCGTGCTGAGGCAGAGGAGCTGGAGCTGAGGCAGAGGGTGGAGCTGGGGCTGGAGCAGTCCAGAGCCGGGTGTGGTGAGCAGCTGGGGAGAGCGAGGGGGACCCTGGGCAGTGGGCCCAGCACAGGGAGACGCCTCATCCAAGAGGCCCTGCAGGCCAGACTTGCAGGGGGATCTAAACCCCGACAGGGCGGGGGCGACGCTGGGAAGAAGGGTCCTGCCACCCAGAGCCTGCGAGTGTGTGGCCACCGCCAGAGCAAGTGTCCAAGCCACAGCGTCCCTGCAGCACAGCCAGGGCCTGAGAAGGAGCCTGGGACTTGCAAAGGAACAGACTGAACTGCCCTGACATTGCAGAGACACTGTTGTGATGTTCCCTGCCACAGAGCGGGGTGATGTGTTTTCTTAACCTTGCCCATTTTTCCTTATTCATTTTAAAAATTAATTGTTGATTAAATAATTTGCATTTGCTTTAAGTTGTATGCAATGATCAGTGGGGTCAGGTAAGCATCAAGTGCAGAGAGAGCCCCCCGGAGTGGGGACACCCTAGCCCCTGACCTAGGTGACCACAGCAAGGTTGGGGGTCGAGCCCCCCAGGAATCCTGGGCCCAGCCTTGTTGGGGTAACGAGGATTCTGCCAGACAGGAGAGTGCAAGGGGAGTCCTTGAGGGCAGGGAGGCCTCTGGGTAAAGGAAGTGGGAGCGAGGACTCAGATCCTTCCGCTAGCCCATTTCACCGGGGTAGTGCAGAAACGAGGAAAGTTCCCCACAATAGTGGGACTATTCCCCCGCTTACAATTACATACCCAGATAAAAAGCTATGTTCATATCCTTGAATGCAAAACAATTCCCCCTTGTCTTTGTTTACCTTCCGCTCTGTTGTCCTTTCTTGCAAAAACTCCCCCATCTTTCTCCTGAGTGCTGTGTTTCTTCCCCTTGCCCAAATGTCCTTGTCTTCCCACACCCTGCCTCCCACATTCCACTAGTGCTGTTTGCTCACGGCATCACCTAAGCAGGAAGAGAAAGAAATGCACCAGCTGGGCTTAGTGCAGGGGTCTCAAACACGAGGCCCGTGGGCCGCCTGCCGCCTGCGGAGCTCTTCCCTGCGGCCCGCCGGGCTCCCCGCGCGCCCCCCCCCCTTTTGTTAAAAAATTTTTTTTTTAAATTTTTTTTTTAAAACTCCCAGGCAGTTCCCGCCGCCAGACAGTTGTTCTGGCGGCAGGAACTGCCTGGGGGTAAAAAAATAAAAAAAACATAAAAAAATGAGGGGGGGGCGCAGGGTCGTAGGGAAGAGCTCCGCGGGCTACATGGGAAGAGCTTCGCGGTTTCTGGGAGGGAGGGAGGAGGAGCGGGAAGCCGTGCGCACAGGGGAGGAGGTGGAGAAGGGGCGGGGCCTAATGGAAGGGGTGGAGTGGGGGCAGGATCAGTGATGCGGCCCTCGGGCCAACGCACTAGTCCTCATGTGGCCCTCGTGGTAATTTGAGTTTGAGACCCCTGACTTAGTGCAATGTTTTCTCTCTCCTTGCAGGTCGCAGAGCAGGGCGAATAGAAGGGGTAGGCACTGGGACTTAGCTGGAGAGACATTCAGAGGGGGCAGGCCCCTGCTGGCAGGGACAGTGGCATTGTTCCCCTTCCTGACTGGCTGGAAGCTAGGGGACAGGAACCATCTCCTCAACTCCTGTCTTCCCCTATGATTGCACTCATAGGTATGACTTGAACTTCTAAACAAATGGGCAAATATTTGCAACATGTTAACAGTGGGATCCTGGCTGCTCCAAAGTGGATTGTTCCCTCCACTGTAGTCCACCACCCCTGTACATTTGGATGATGTCTCTGAGCTGCTGCCATCTCCACATTCTCCCCAGTAGGTGGCAGCATTACACCAGGCTTTTGCTTCCCTGTGGGTTTTTATTTCCTGGAATGCAAAGGAACAGAACAATCTGTTGAGAAGGAAAACAATTCTAGGGATCTGGATGTGATTTCCAGGAGCTGGAGAGATCATGCACACAAAAGGCGACAGGCAGCACTGGCAGGTGGGCTAGAATCTGTCAGTCACAGCATACTGGCCAGTTGTTCAGAAACAAAAACAACTATGGAAGGGGTCAGGGCTGGGTTGGCTCCTGGCCAAAGGCTGGGAGCATTTTCAGATTGTTTTTCCCCTGCTGGAAACAGCCAAATCACAATTAAATCAAAAAGATACAAAACACGGAACAAAGCAAACATTCTGTGAAATACTATATTAGCAACTACACTGGTAGCCACCGTCCTCCGGATTTAAACGTCTTCTCTCCCTGTCTACTCCCCCCTCCCCCCAAACACTGCTGTGCCCTTCCGTTTATTTCTGCTTGTTTGTCTGGTAAACCCGTAGCTGCCTAGGATGCAGAGATGGCACTGTCCTGAAAGCTTGCTTGTAACCTCGCAGTCACAGCAGGGGAATCCTCTTGCTCCAAGGACACAGGCCTCACCCCTGGAGCTAGGGTGACCAGATGTCCCGATTTTATAGGGACAGTCCCGATTTTGGGGGCATTTTCTTATATAGGCACCTATTACCCCCACCCCCATCCTGATTTTTTACACTTGCTATCTGGTCACCCTACCTGGAGCTAAAGGAGATATAGCCTCTTCTGGTGTGAGCAGCACAGTCTGGCCCCAGCTGAGCAGTTAGCTCTGTCCCAGAGAAGGCAGCAGCACGCACAAGCACTACAGGCCAGTTCACTACAGTATTTCCCCTCAAAGTCTGTTAGCAATGTTTATTTTCTTCCTAAAATCCCCCTCCTCCCCTCAAGAACAACTCTCCCCCAGTATTTTCACCCTTAATGCTCTCTTCCTCCTTTTCTATTCCAGTCTCTCCCCTCCATCCCTACTTCCTCTGGTCCCCTTCTTTCTCCAGTGTCAATGGGAGCTCTCTTCCCTCTTCACTCCTTCCTCCCACTGTTCCTATCTCCTCTGCCAGGCACTATGCTCTCTGCAGGGAAGAGGCAGCAGCACCAAGCTGCATATGGTAAATCCTCTCAGCCCCCTCACCCATATGGCCAGGATCCAGGATGGAGGGGGAGGGGCTGCCTGTCCTTTAGCCAGCTTGGCGACACTATAGCCAAGCACATGGACTTGGCCTTACCTTAGTATAGGCAGTCTGGCTAAGACATGGGTCTCCCATATTAGGGCTGGGCTCCTTCCCAGCTATGCCAGAAGTGACCTTGTGGGACTTTTGTAGTCCTCACTTATCCCTGCAGCAAGAGGCTGTGAATGATACTTCCCTCACTCTGAGGGCAGGTGCATGAGGCCTTGCTTGATAACACAGGCTCTGAAGTACAGAGGATTCTTAATGCCGCTTGTTGAACGAGGTGTGATTAGGACTCCTGGCTCCCAGCCTATCGCTCCTTCCCGTAGGCAAAGGGTATTTTTATAGGAGTAAGTGGTTCAATGTGGGGGAAGTCCCCTTTTCCATTACTGCTCCCAGTCCTCTGCTAAGTGCAGAGAGCTTCCCACCAATCCTGCCTGGGCTGGGAGTAGCTCAACTCCTCCAAATGTCTTAGCTGGTTAAGGGAAGACTCACTAGGTAGGGGGACCTGACCTGGGAAGAGGCAGGATGAGCTGGAGTCTGCTTGTAGGTGGAGCAGCATTAACATCTGACAAGTGACACAGCACCCCAGCTGGGAGCTCCCCAGCTGCCCCTTGGCTCACTCTCCCCTCCAGGGGGAAGACCAAACATTAAAACTTTTCATACGCTGAAGCTCATAAAATCTGCTACAGTGCAGGAAACCGCACTGGGCATTACACTTTCCCAGGTAGCCCCCACCCTACCCAGATCCCATTTTCATTTCTTTTGACTTCAATACAGATCCTCCCATCCTGATCAAGGCTAAAATGTTGGAGTCTATAGACATGGGCTAGGAATGATGCACAGCCACACCCAGCCACCCACCCGCACTGACGTTGCTTGACTGGCAGCTGATCTGCTGGTTAGGAACTTGAGTTCCTTTCAGATACTCTCTCTGGTCCATTTACACTCTGCACTGATAGTCCTGGTATAAAAGTATAGATAAGATAAGAGAATGGGAACATCTAATCTCAGTGTGTTGTATCCCTTCACCACAAGATGACGCAACTAAAGCTGTGAAGTGTCTCTTTAGCTCACACTATGCCATTCTGCTAGCATCACCAACATTTGGTTGTTGAATAAATCAGTTGTGTAGAAAGAAGCTTCCAGACAAATCCCAACACACTAATTCATTTCTCACTCTGTTTAGCAGATAAAAACAAAACAAACCCCACAAAACACTATTTTTAGCAAGCTGTAGCCTGTTTAGTTAATGATTCTTCAGTTCTTCACTGGTATAATGACAGATAGGTTGCCATGGGGAAACATCCCTGTATTAATATAGCCCCTGCCACGATCTGGTTTATGAGTTTGCTATTAGCTTAGTTCTGTGTGTCAACAGGACATTATGAATGCACATATGCACTGCTAACTGAAATGGATCGACCAACAATGATTTACCCTCCACGTGCTGCGGTTTGATTCTTAATGTTGTTGAGGAAACTAAACTATTTTACAAAGGATTAGAGGATGAGCTGGCTATATTTACTTTTCTCCTTCCCACTAATGGACCATATTTTTGTTATTGCCTTGAAAGGATGCTTTGAAGCGATACAGTAAGTAATCCTTCCATTCGGAGGCACATTTTCCTTTAGTAATGGTGCAAGTGTAGGGCTCAGTTCTGCTCCCACTAAAGTCACTGAGACTTTTGTTTTGATTTTATTATTGTAACCCTTCTGCCAGGACGAGTTGACAGCAGCAAGGGCCAGGTTCAGTACATAGGGGTTCCCTTCTCAACAACGCAATGCAAAACTGGCTCGAGCCCCCACCCAGTAACCTGGGGAAATCTTATACACACCCCTGGGCGCCTCAAAGAGGCAATACTTTCCCTCTCGCAAGCACAGAGCCTCAGTGTAACAGAAAATCTTTAATAGCAGCAGGTAAATGACACCAGCCTTAAATTGGGAAAACACCGCAAGTAGGATTCATAAACCAAACTGTGAGCAAGACCCCCCCCAGCCAATTGGGCCATGTGCTGTCCCTTGGGTTCTTGAGTCCAGCAACCCAAAAGTTACCCAAAGTCCCCAAAAGTCCAAGAACCCAAAAGTCCAGTCCCAGAGTTCAAAAGTTCATCTGCAGGGTGCTACACGCCACCCGCCTGGGCAGCAATGGGGAGGGGAGAGGTAAGGGGCACCTTACGTGGCATGAAGATGATTGCCTCACCCCTCCGTGGGGCTTCGCTCTGCTCCGCCAGCCGTCTCACAGGCCGCTCTGCTCCGCCGGCTGTCCTGCAAGCCGCTACAGCTGTCCCCACGAACTGCTCTGCCCCGCCAACAGCACCGCTCCACCAGCCGTCCTGCAAGCCGCTCCGACTGTCCCCACGAACTGCTCCGCTCCGCCAGCAGCGCCGCTCCGACTGTCCCCACGAACTGCTCCGCTCCGCCAGCAGCGCCGCTCCGACTGTCCCCACGAACTGCTCCGCTCCGCCAGCAGTGCCGCTCCGACTGTCCCCACGAACTGCTCCGCTCCACCAGCAGCGCCACACCATCAGCTGTCTTGCCAACTGCTCCACCAGCCACTCAGCAATCTATCTTCAGGCTCCCCCACTACTTAACACGGGCTCAGCAATTTCAGCTCATAAGACTTTTAGCTCTTTAGTGATTTCAGCTTGTAGTTAGGGGAGCCCTAGTGCTCATCTGCACTGTTAGCCCAGAGTGATTTCAATTCAGCAGCCTGAAACCAGACTCTCAAGGAACTCAACATTAGCTCTGATATTCCACAGTGGAGAGAGGATGAGGTGTAGTTGGTGTCTCAGACCCTCACAAGGTGCCTACACCACCAGATATAAATTTCACCACAGCTCAACCTCTCTCAATTCACTGGGCTTTGGAACCCATGTCCCTTGGCTGGCGAGTGCTGCTTAGCTAAGGGTGAGTTCCCCTTTATCATGACAAAAGGCCAAGTACAGTTCCATTGTCCATGATTTACATAAGCAGTATAACAACAGTTTATTCTTCCTGCCCCAATAACAGAAATTCCTGCCCCAATACAGAAAACTGGGGATCCTACAGCAGCCCAAGGTGCCCATTTGAGCCACTATCGTTTGTACCAGGCGGGGTGGGTGTGCCTATGCAAATGCGATCAGCCCCTGGCGTGCTTTGCCATGACTCACCACCAGATGTCAGGGTGGAGCTCATCCTGACTCTGCTTACATTATTATTAGTGGTGTATCAGCACCTAGAAAAGCTAGTCCTGGAGCAGGACCCTTGTGTGTCAGAAGCTGTATAAATGCCGCAAGCAGCTTGCAATCTCAGTAGAAGCAGGCCCTTTAAGTAATATTTGTCCGTTTGTATGTTACGCTGATGAACACAGGTACTTACCTTAGCTGAAAATCTAACTATTTTCTAATTTAAAAATCTAGAGTGTTTTATTTTGTGAGCAGCAACTATGGAGTTAGATAGAAACAGATTACATACACTATGTTAATACGGACAGAGTCAACTTGAGGTGTGTTATATTAAATCTCCCTTCAGAAATTAGACAACAGATGGAGTTAGCCATTCAAGGAACAGACACATTTAATATAAATTATCAAACCTGCAGGAGTTTGATTAGTTTAATGGAGCAATTAGCAAAATTTTAACAAGTGTATTTTTTAAAATACTGTATGCTTGTCTACCTATATAGCTATTATTAACACCGCATAACATTGAAACTGATCTAAATTTGAGACATTACTCTAAATACTAATTGGATTTTTCAAGTAATGGATGACACAAGATGAACTCTAGGAATTTAAGTCTGACCTAATTCAAAATCTCCATATTACATATAGCCAATAGTCAACTGCATTATAAATTTAGGAAGAAAAATCTCTCAATTAAAAATTTTCAGATGTATTGTTTTAGGCGTCCTGGAAACTTTGGCTTTATTACTGAAAAGCACAGTAATGTTATGTGAATTGCATCCAGCTATAACAAATTATTTGAATTCATTGACTAGTGTGAAACAGTCGGATGACTGGCTTCCTTTTATCATCTCATGACAGTAGGAACACTGAGTGGTAGAGCCATCTCCATGATAAAAAAAAAAACACACAAAGCACCCTTCAGCTAACATAAATTGGGCCCAGTCCTAGCTCCTTTAACTTCAATGGGATCAGAAGTGGCCCCATTGCAAAGTCACCTCCACCAACACTTGCACAGTAAAACGAAGGAGCTAACACACAGAGTTTAATGCCTAGTGTGAAGGGTCTTCATCTGCTCTTAAGTTGGCCCCATCACCACTGGCATCTTCTGCCAGCTGGTCCTCCAGGAACCTAGCTTCCTGGCACTCTCATCCTCACCAGCCTGGTGTGGCTTGTTTACCAGGGTAAAGCCCAGTTCCTCACAGAACGGGTAGGTTGTTTGGGAATCTCAGAAGGCAAAGTTTATATTTTCAATCTGAAGATCTCAAAGCTCTTTACAATCATGGCATAAATTAGGTCTCCTAGCATTTGTATGGTAGATAGGGATTTCCTCATTTCCCAAACAGGAGACTGATCAGAGAAATGCAGTTATTTGCCCAAAATTACATGCCTAGGAAGGGCCTGAGTCTTTTCTCCCACCTCATGTAGTCATTTACACCAGCTCAAAGTGATTTGGTAGCATTTTACACCCACTTTGCACTGGTGAAAATGATTGCACATAGTGCAGACCAGTGCAGAATCACATCTTACATCTCAGGCAAAGCCAGGAATAAAACCCAGTAAAACTGATCCTGCCCATACCAGTCTGGACCAACCATGCAAAACCTATTTCCAAGCTGTTTTTTGGGGTTGGTTGGTAAGGTTTTTATTTTAAAGGCCTGTTCTTTATTTATCATTAGGCTTGGAAGGATTAGATTTTTACACACACACACACACGAAATAATATTTCCATTGATACTCACAATTTACAGCTAGGCAAAGTAAGAAAAATGCTGCCTGAGAACTTAGTAAAGTTTGATTTAAGGGTATTTACTTTGTATATTTTGACATGGGATGTTGACAATTTGTGTTTTAATTGCTATAAAGCTTTAAATTTTTGAATCTCAGTGTCTAATGTCAATAAATAATTGACCAATTTCCCACAACTCTGAATATTGAAACCCATTAAAAATGCTAAAAAATAAACACCAACTGTATCTGTCAGAATCACAAGAATCAAAGCCTGGCAAGCCGCTCTATAATGTACAGCAAAACCCAAGGGAACCCAATGAAAAAGTTAAATTTCCCCTTTGGGACGCTAATAGACCACTATAAAAATCCCCTATAAAAAGCCAGACAAGCTTGGAGCAAAACAATGTGTAGTTAGAGAGAGAAACACTTCTCCACAGATACATAGTAAAACCTTTACAATACCACCTTCTTATTAGCGACTCTCCTGGATTCTGTTAATATTTAGTGTTCAGGAAATTCTGGTTTAAAATATTTGTTCCACTATTACTGCTCACATTATTGAAGAACTTGGTTCCGTATTTAAATGACAGTCTTTCTACAAATGTGGCTAGTACAATAGCTATGGGATCTATCTACAATGTCTATGGGATCTATAACTAAGGAAAAATAAAAGCATACAGCAGAGAGCATATGATAGGCACTTTTTTATTGAAGAGCTTATGCAAACAGATATTTGCAGTGGAACAGTACTTGCAATTTTAAAGTTCAGTTTTGGACAAGATATCCAGAGATGCATACAGCCATCAATAAAAGAAACTCTGCTATATCATATAGTTTATTCACTTCAAAATACTTTGAGCCTGATTTTCCACTGCCTCACCCTTGGTTTAGTCCTTTACAGCTGTGTCAAGTGAGTGCAAAGTACATATTATTATTATTAGTCATGTTTATTCCAATGGTTAGCCCTTAGGTACTAAGAATGGGACTGCATGGTGCTAGGCACCCTACAAACACAGAGTAGATGGCTCCTGTCCGAAAAGCTTACAATCAAACAGATGCCAGACACAAGGTGAGGGAAGGGCTACAACACACAAGTAGAGCAAACAATGTAATGGCAAACATTGTTTGTTTGGTGTGAGTTTAGTTAGAAGAGACTCAACTAAATGGAAAGAAAAGGAAATGGGAGGAGAGGGTAGGAGAAACAGGTCTGAAGTGAAGAGACTGTCAAGGAGGGGGCAGGGAAAGGGAGAAGGTTGGAGCAAATAGGCAATCTGCATAGGGCGGAGGAAGTCCAGTCAAAACTATAGAAAGTTCTCTGAAGGTCCAGAGGTCCCTGCTTGAGCTGCTGCTGCTCCTAGCAGCTGGAGTCTCTGGCTGTAAAATGCTACCACTCTGCACTCTCTTTGCATTAGGCTACAGAACTACAGAAAGTGGAGACTCTGTATAGTGATAGAGAAAGTAACACACAGTGTTTTAAAAGCCGTTCAAAAAATTGTGATGTACATAATATTTAAAAAGCTCAAACAATATAATCTTTTGAAATACTGGAAGCTTTTCCCGGAGTTTGATAAACAGAGCTTCCTCGAACTGCCCTCCAATGCTTGTCTGCTTAAGAGGAACTGGCTTCCCTTGAGATCTGAAATACCATCCATTTATTTTATACAGTAGTTAGCCACCTGTGCACTTCTCTGATGAGAAAAGAATTAAAAGACAGACTGGCTATTGTAGAACATCATTGCACATTGATTACTGTCTGCTAGATGCTGATCCAAGACCATTCCACTTTTGACCGACATTTGATGAAAAGCCATTGTTTTGTACATTGTTAGATTTAATCCATTTGACTGATAATGCATTGACATACGAGAAGTAGCATTGGATGTCATTGAATAGAGCGTTTGTCAAACCCAAGGTGTTTTAATGTGCTTTACAAACTATTCAACTGGATACCAGTCTTGCAGTAACCCCTCTGAGGGTGAATGCAATAGTCATTATGCATACACAACAACAGCACAGGTTATGTCTACACTGCAATGGAAGCCCATGTTTAGTGGGACCTGAGGCAGCTGACCTGTGTTAGGGAACCCTGTGCTTGAGCGTCTACATTATATTTAAATCCTATCTTAAGACTTTCCGAACCCATGCTCGAACCTAGGGCTCTGCTGCCCACGCTGCAGTGTGCAAACCCGAGTCAAAGTAACCATATCCCAGAGACCCTAGTGCCTGCACCCCACTGCCCAAACTGTGGCTGCTCTAGCCCTAGACCATGGTGCACTGTGGGAAAACTTTATGCCTGCCCTGCATGTTGCAGGAAGTTTGAACAGCCCGCCAAACCCATTGCAAACCCAGGAGGCTCCCTATGATAGTGTGTTTGCAGATTGGTGATTAGAAGAGAATGGGTTAACATTGACCTGAGCTGCTGCTGTTTGCCCAGTAGGGGTGACTTCCATTTTCAATAGAGTGGAGTGCAGATTGTCGGGATAGAGAGGACTAAGGAAGTTGTCCCATGGATATGTGGGATACTTCTGGATGATTCCCAGGACCTGAGTCAAGTGGGGCTGTGGCTACACTGCAAGCAATAGGGCTCAGACCCTGGATCCCAGCTTGACTCAAGCTCGGAACCCCCTGAGCCCTGGGTAGAGCAATTGCAGTATACATGCAAGGGGGGGTAGGCTTGACCCCCGGGCTCAAGCATGGGCTTATGTTGCAGTGTAGATGTTCCCTCAGTCAGACACTTGGGCACTCACTTTATTGAGGGGCAATGTTGGCCAAGGCAGCCAAGGTTAGCCATTGGTCGTTGTGTCATTGGCTCTTTATGTTTAACTTTGACCCCCCCCCACTACAGATGGGCAGAAATGACCTCGGTTTAATGTCTCCTCCAAAGAATGCCACTTCCAGCAATGAAGCAAGCTCTAGTTCTACATGCAGTACAACACTGAGTATAGTCCCATGTTGTGGCGTAGGAATCAAGATGTGCAACCTTCTGGTAGTGAGGAGGCAGTAGGACTACCCCAGCCACAGCAATGCCTTTGACATCTGCAGATAAAGATCTAGGTAGCTGGTGACATGCTTACCTATTGCGACAGGGCAAATACAGCCCCTTTCAACTTACTTTAGTGTAGGTACATTCTGCCTCACTTTATGGCGATACAACAGGTGACACAAGACTAAGGCGCTTCATTCTGAAAATGAATTTGAGAGAGGACGATATCTCCCTATATCGAAGCCCGTACAGATAAGGCAACAAAGCTTTTGGCAGAACCATCAGGACATTGCAGATTGTTAGAGATATCCATATTCCTGTCTGTAGTTCAATAACAGCATTGATGTAAAGTAATGTTTCCACCACAAGGGCCAGAAGTGGAGAGAAGTAAAAGAATAATATAGTGTGATGCATCAAGAATGTCACACTAGCTCTAGAGAAAACGCTTTCCCATATGCCCGATTGTCTTGTTTTAAGATACAGGATAATATAACAACCATGTATTAAAGCCAAGCAGAGAAAGAGGGCAGCGACTGAAAGCACATAACAGAGCTTCACAGCGTCGTCTCCATGCAGAGTCATGACCAGTATTATTGGCACAGAGCATGTGTTCATGGGACACAGTGCGGGCTTTTGAGTCACCATCAGCACCAAGTAGATGATCCCTGGGAAAACCCCGGAAGAGAGCCATATGAGCACAATCAGTTTTTTCGTTCGTGAAGAAGGCAAAATGGCAACGTAGCGCAAAGGAAACAAAATGGCCAAGAATATATCCAGTACCATGGCAGCAGCTGTGAGCAATCCCCCGCAGTAAGTCACGGCCAGCAAAAACAACAGGAGCACACAAGCATACTTGGGGAGTGTAAGGTTCATGCCATTGAGAACAGCGGAGAGGGTGTAGAAAATTAGGTACATCAAATCACAAAGTAATGCGTTCCCCAGCAGCAGGTACCTTGTTTCCTGGCGGATGCTGAAGCTGGAGAAAATCACAAACAAGATGGAGGGAATTACCAGGATGGCTGCCACAAGGCAGACAACTGGCGGGATCAGGAACATTTTCATGTCTGTATATGGAGGGGAGATAATCCATTCTTGCAACATGTACGTGGAAGGCTCATCCAAATCCAAGGTCCTATTGGAATCAATCTCCCTTAGGGTTGCATTCAGAATCTTTGCAGAGGCGCAGGCTAGGAAGTTCATTTCTTTAGGATTTTTGGAGGATTGATTGACTTGGACAAAACAAGCTTTGCGTTGAATCTAGCCTTGCAAAAGCTGACACAGTGGATGTAATGAGCCAGGGAAAGCACAAAACCTTTTGTAGACAACTCTATATCAGTGTCCCCTGGTAAAAACCAAGGACAGATTGCTGAAATTCTGTAGTCCCCAAAGGTGCCTCCACAAAGTGGAATATTTTTTTTTCTTTCTGCAAAAATTAATGGTGCACAAGGAAACAAAACAAACCTTCCTGTGCTTTAAACTTCAAACCCTCTGTGAGCTCTTTGATCAGGAAATATATGGGTTGCTTGTTATTAGCAACTAGAGTTTGTTCTCATTGCATTACCACACCAAAGAGACAGATGGAATAGAGCTTGATTAAACAGATGCGATAGTGACATTCCAAGTGTACTGATGTAGTAAAGTCATAAAAGTGATCAGATGATATTTTGTATCAATTCACAATTGACTGATTTGAGGGGATCAATAAAAACGTCTCTCAGCTCCTGCTGTAAAATAGCGTCAAGATGGGTCTGTTTAATGAAATCATCTTATTTATAGATGGTACACATTTTTGACTGGCAGCTCTTCAGACATGTTTTTGTTAAGCATGATACAAAGTCTACGTCCTTTTCAGTTATCACAAACTTTCAACCAGTGTGTATGGTTGATTAGATGTGTAGTTTTATAAATAAGCAAACGAAAAAATGGATCGTGCTCATATGGCTCACATGCCATACAATATACGGGCATCATTGCAGCATGCAATCCCAAAGTCCATTCGGGATGCTAATTCCTGTTTGTTGTTGCCCCACAGAGCATTGCGCTGACATTTGTAGGGCTGAATTACTATTATTGATCTCGAGCTCATTAATATGGTCTCGGAGTGTAATGAAAGCAGAGCATATACCCCCTAGTTTGTGAGAATGGAACCCCTCATGTTTTTCCAAGAATGCCCCACCTTGCTGAAAGAGCAAATGCATCCATGAGGTCTGAGTGGAGTATTTCATCTCTCCTCTGTCAGAAAGACTATAGCTGATAGGTGGTGTTTCAGGCTGTGTAGTGTAAAGTGGGGACAGACCTGGGGTGGGGAGTGGGCGGGGGGTGGGAGGGCTGTCCTTTGGGTATAGAAGTTCTTCATC
Source organism: Macrochelys suwanniensis (assembly GCA_033296515.1). Classification (NCBI taxonomy): domain Eukaryota; kingdom Metazoa; phylum Chordata; order Testudines; family Chelydridae; genus Macrochelys; species Macrochelys suwanniensis. The sequence goes on from CM065783.1 coordinate 44,157,823, forward strand.
TCCTAAGGGAAAAGTGTGTGTGTGTGTGTGTGTGTGTGTACGCATGTATGTGTGTACACTGTATTTTATATACAGATGCCCTAAGTGGCAGTAAGCAGTCATAAAAAAATACATGTATTGTTATGACAGGGCAAGATGTCACCAGGGAAGGAAAATGTCTGAAAGAAAAGAGTGTACTTGTTAAAAATCTTTTCTCACTAGGACCCAGAGCTCAGAGAAAGGTGAGTCAGAGTCTCCTTTTCACGCCAGTGTTTGGAGAGCTCCCAACTTTAGGAGGAGACTGAACAATGTGTCTCAATATGGCAGCTTACTTTATTACCTGACAATGAATTGTGGCCAAGCCTAGGAGCCCCAGTCATGGGGCAGGATCCCATTGTGCTAAGCTCTGTACAAACACAGAACAATGACAGTTCCTGCCCCATAGAGCAGAATGGCTTCCCAGTTCAGACTGGCATGAGAGGGACTTTCAAGATGTCTAGCCACTTTGACAGGGTATAGGAGGTGAAGGTCTGGTTGTCTCTCAGCTTGAGCAAACCACAGAGCATGCAGGGAAAGAGGTGGAGTCTGGTGGCCTTAAATACACAGTCTCAACTTTCCATTTTGGGAAGAGAGCTGGGAAGAGCAAAGAGGATGCAGGTGGCTGGATGAGACAACTCTGGGAAGAAAAGTTAAATGGGGAAGAGGGATTAAAATAGTTGGGTAGAGAAAAAAAGCCTCCCCAGTAGTACGTCTATTAGCAGGGTACATGTTACTGGCTGATATGCGCTATTTATTAGGGCTATTGGTATGCTTTATTTGGACTAGTGGCCTGACTCACCACTGCCATGCAGTCATTTACACCTATGTGTAAGGGGACTGTTATCCCCTTACTAACATTCAGAGCTCCCAGTACCAAAAGGGGAAGGGTCGATGGGACTGACAGTCCCCAGGGGCAATGGGGAGAGGCCAATGCTCCAGGTCAGCCTGATTGACAGGGCGGGCAGGCGAATCAGGGAGTCAGGAGGTCAGGGTGAATCCCGTCCTCCGTGTGAGCTGAAGTGGCCTGAGTCAGAGTGAGTGGGGCTGAGCTAAGGAGAGGCCAGAGCTGAGCTGGGCCAGATCTGGAGGGGCCAGAAAAGCAGCCCAGAGACACAGACCTGCCCTGGGAGCAGAGCTGCAGCCCAGAGACAGACCTGCCCTGGGGGGAGAAGCTGCAGCAGCCAGAGGGGCCAGGGCAGCAGCCCAGGCAGCTGGAGGCAGAGCAGCAGCAGCAGCCGTGCTGAGGCAGAGGAGCTGGAGCTGAGGCAGAGGGTGGAGCTCGGGCTGGAGCGGTCCGGAGCCGGGTGCGGTGAGCAGCTGGGGAGAGCGAGGGGAACCCTGGGCAGTGGGCCCAGCGCAGGGAGACGCCTCAGCCAAGGGGCCCTGCAGGCCAGACTTGCAGGGGGATCGTAACCCCGACGGGGCGGGGGCAACGCTGGGAAGAAGGGTCCTGCCACCCAGAGCCTGCGAGCGTGTGGCCACCGCCAGAGCAAGTGTCCAAGCCACAGCGTCCCTGCAGCACAGCCGGGGCCTGAGAAGGAGCCTGGGACTTGCAAAGGAACAGACTGAACTGCCCTGACATTGCAGAGACACTGTTGAGATGTTCCCTGCCACAGAGCGGGGTGATGTGTTTTCATTCGCCTTTCCCATTTTTCCTTATTCCTGTTACAAATTAATTGTTAATTACATAATTTGCCTTTGCTTTGAATTGTATGCAGTGATCAGTGGGTCAGGGAAGCATCCTGTTTAGAGAGTACACCCCGGAGTGGGGACACCCTAGCCCCTGACCTAGGTGACCACAGCAAGGTTGGGGGTTGAGCCCCCCAGGAATCCTGGGCCCAGCCTTGTTGGGGGTTACAAGGACTCTGCCAGACAGGAGAGTGCAAGGGGAGTCCTCGAGGGCAGGGAGGCCTCTGGGTAAAGGAGGTGGGAGCGAGGACTCAGATCCTTCCGCTAGCCCATTTCACCGGGGTAGTGCAGAGACGAGGAAAGTTCCCCACAATAGCGGGACTATTCCCCCGCTTACATATGCAAAGTAGGAGCAAATGGTACTAAATCAGAACGATATAATACACCTGCTTTGCACAGGCATAAGTGACTGCACAAGGTACAAGACAGGGGAGAAGCACGGTGTCTAGCTTCTCTTAAAATCTCGAATTTCCTGGTGATTCATTATATCCCACTGTGTCTGTGGTGGGCTGGGGCAACCTGACACATTGGACTCAGTGCCATGTGTGACAAGATTAAAGGGTTAAGATAAGACCTAATTAATCGTGACTGTGAAAAAACCATGGGCAATATTTAGAACAATGGGTACCCAAATGTAGGGTTTTTAATCCACATTTAGGCACTGAGATAAGTAGCCAGTGAAAACTGCTAGCTGCTCAGCACTTTTGGAAATCTGGTTACTTATTTAGGTGTCTAATAAACTTAGCTTAAATTTGGGCAATTATTTTTGGAAATCTTGGCAGATATATCAGAACCTTATTTGCCATCTTATACAGCAAACTGTTTATTGATTTTAGAACTACAGTTTCAAATGATGATTTCCCCCCTCTTGTTAAAGATTCAGTGAAATAGCTCTACAAAAGCAGGAAGGAGGCAAATGCACATTTAGCAGAGCATTCTTTATTCATATAGCGCCAACAGTTTGCTAGACACTTTGCAGACAGCATGAACAGTTACATGTAATTGTATCACCTTTGGAAGATGATGCATAGTCTTAACCGAAAAAGCCTTTGCTGTGCAATATACATGTTCGGTTAGGGCATGCCAGGTGACGCAAGGCAAAATGATTTACATGGCAGACAATGTCTGAATCCCACTTACGTGACTTATCCAAACCTATACAAGTTTTGCTTTTCCTAGCACACCGATAAGTGGCATGCATGGGCAATGTGTCAGGGTATCCTGACATGCTGCACCTTACAGGACAAAGGGTGTGGGGAGAAGAGTAACTAATGACTATTTATAAAGGGGATCTTTGTTGCTATGGTTCATGGTAATGAAAGCAGGTCGTCATTCTTTACTGACTCAATACTGCATGCACCGAAGAATGCGTGATCAGTGTTGCAGTTACTTAAATGAATTCAAGTTCAGACCCTCCATCTGTTAATAAGTAATATAATTAACCTCATAAAAGACATAAGAAAATTTAGTATTCAAAACATCCAAACTTGTAGGATTTATACTGTCATTGAGAATAGAGCAGGAGAAGGGTTGTAATTCAGGCCAACTGGAATCACAACCAACTAAAATCTCGTTCATTAGGGCAGCAAATTCTGCCTCACAGCTCTTTACACAGCAACAAGAGAATCTATCCATTGATCTGAAATCCCAGGAATGTTAAATCACAAGAGCATTTTCCACCAGCTGGTTTGTATTAAATGCGACCAAACAAAGTAGCTCATTGTCATCTCAGCTGCGCATTTTCAGCTGATGGAAAAAACAACACAAATTTGAAATAAGTTGAGCTGTTGCACATGCACACAGCCCTGTGTGGGCGTTTACAGGGCTGTCTTTATCAGCCTAGTGTGTCACAGGTTGATGGTACATATCACATTAAAAAAAGTTATATCTTGGGGAATAACACCACAATATTATTACTTGTATGCAGTGTTGTTGTACCGTGTTGGTCCCAGGATATTGGAGAGACAAGGTGGGGGAGGTAATATCTTTTATTCAACCAACTTCTATTGGTGAGAGAGACAAGCTTTTGAGAGACCTGAAGAAGAGCTCTGTGTAAGCTCAAAAGCTTGTCTATTTTACCAACAGAAGCTGGTCCACTAAAAGATATTCCCTTGTACTAACTTCTCTCTCTAATCTTATTACTGGGCATCCAGGGCTCTAAGACCCATGCACTGAAAGCCCTTGTTTTTCCCTTGTAAATGCAAATGTTCTGGCCTTCTGAGCCTAGCTGGTTTTTCACCTGACCCTGGAAGACGGCATCCATGTGGAGGAGCCGTTCCTCTCCCCAGTGTAAAAAGCTGTATATGTTATGGGCTAGATGCTCCATATTATCTGGACACTTTGTGCCACTCAGGTAGTGCAAAGTGGCTAGAATCAGGCTGTAAAGAGCAAACAGAGTTCCTCTTGTGGAAGGGAGCTCTACTGGCCTAAATCTGGCGGAAGCAGCCCCACTGCCTCAGCATATACTGTCAGAGTAGGGAAGACAAAGTGGGTGAGGGAATATTCTTTGTTGGACCAACTTCTGTTGTTGAGAAAAACAAGCTTTTGAGCTAAACAGAGTTCTTCTGCAGATCTGGGAAAGGTAGTCAGAGTGTTGCAGCTAAACACAAGGTGGAACATACTGTTTAGCATAAGTAGTTAACATACATTCTAAGGGACCATTCAAGGTGAAGTGGCCCATTAGAAACTCTGAAGTCATAGAACGAAAAAAGGAGGGTTAGTGGGCTACAGATGGTTGCAATAAGCCATAAATCCAGTGTCTAAGAGCAAGATTTTTAATGTCTAGCGAAGTTATGAATTTAAGCTCCCAGGCTCATCTTTTGAAGGCTTTATGAACTTTGAACCACAGAAAACCCCTGTGTGGGGTTTGAAGGACTGTTCACTTGCCAGAGCCCTTGTTGGGGTGATCTCTGGTAAGCTTATTAGCATGTGCGTAGGTCCTTTTATTGTTCTTAATCTGTGTTCTCTCTCATGCTTTTACCTTCCGAATAAATGTGCTTGCTTAGAAAGAGCTGTGTGATAATTTAACTGTGGGTAATTACACTGTTTATAGGCTCTGAGGAGAAAAAGCAAAGCAGGCCTACTTAGGCACTTTGACCTTCTGGGGAACTCACAGTATAAGCATGGAACGGAGTAGCCTGGAAAAGTCCTGGTCAGGAAGGGAAGAGACACATGTCTCTACCCAAGCTAGGTAATGGCTGGGGAACTGGAAGCCTGACAGTGGGTGCCCTCAGTGGACCATAGAGGGGGAATACAGGTGCAGTTGATCTCATCTGTGACAGGCTGTACTGCTTTAACTAAACCAATGTAGTTAAAGTGGCACAACTTGTGTGTTTAGACAAGGCCTAAATTTTGAAAAATTGGGAAATAGCAAATAACTTGAACAGTGCAGATGGATTCAGCGCTATCAGACTCAGGGCTATTAGCCCAAGTCACGTAACTCAAGTTTTAACAGGAGTCTTGCAATTGCCCAGTGCGTGACTGCTGGGTTTTTTAAAACCTCGTGTGCCTTGACATACAGGTCTGAAGATATCTTAGGTGGCACCTGAGCCTCATTGATCATCAGTGGATTTCCTTAAGCTTAGATGTTATTGCAGTATTTGGACTGCCAGACCAAGGACATAGTGTCACTGAAGACTGTTCCTGTAGAAGATAATGAATTTGGGAGGCTGCCTTGCCATTGTGTCTGACATGATGTCCCAAAATACCATATGTACTGCTTATGACTGAATGCTCAATATTTTGTGGTGCCGACCTGAATGATTCTCTCAATTTCCTGAAATCCTGGCCTTAATGTTCTAGTTATTGATTCATTTGTGTTACTCTCTGGTAAATTTATGTTATGCAGAAGCACTTTCTATGTCTCTACCTTGTTCAGAACAACCAGTATTAAAGATTCTTCCCCTTCTGGCTCCTATTTTACAATCTGTATTGAATTGCACACACCATTAATTACTTTATTTATTGGTGCTCCTACCTGAATCTCCAGTAGAAAGCCAAGGTGAACTGTGCTTCTGCATCTCCATGCTTGCATTTTCAAGTCAGGAGCTAATCAATAGGGTGGAATTCAGGAGGCCCCGTGCAAAATAAAGTGTATGATGAGCAATAAGTAATACTATAAATCAAGTACTGGAGACAGTGCAGTATATTTATATGCTGTTTCCATATAACAAGATGCTGTTACATAGAAAACAAAGAGCTATCCATTATTATTCTTTGTAGTACAGTAGCGTTTAGAGGTCCCATTTGAGATTGAAGCCCTATTGTGCTAGGCACTGTACAAACACAAGATAGATTAAGCTGTTCCTGGGGCAGGGAACTAACTAATTTGAATGAACAAGACAAATAAGCACTCTCTTTTCACACCTGTTCAACCAGTTTCTCAACTGTGATGCAATGAATGAATCACAGTTCCAGTGTATTTTGGTTCACTGCCGAAAAATTAACACTGGTAGCACTGGTAACACTAGCACTACACTAGTTTGAATTCAAGGTTTCTGTGACTCAGGAACCCCTCAATGCCAACTGGCAAGGGGGTTGCAAGAATGTCCTGATTCTGGTGTGTAGATTCTAGTTCACCAAGAATGTTGTGTGAGGTCTTAAAATGAAAGCCAGGATCATGCTGGTTGTTAATACCATTGTGAAATGTATGCATATAGATACTATGTAGAAGTTATGTATGTATATTGAAAATATGTTCTTAGGTTCTGTGTCATAGCAGAGGTGGAGAAACAGGTTTTCTGTCAGACAAAAGATGTTTATTCACTTGTGCATTAAGGACTGTTAAGCAACACAAGGGAGGCATATTTACATACAGTGTCAGCAGAAGGATGTGAAATCAACCGGGAAGGAGGACAACACAGTGATGGGAGTCAGGGGTTTGACACTCTGCCCCATATTCATCATAGTGGTATGATTATAATATGATTATGACATAATTATGATGCATCTTGTGTAAAATGTGTCATGTAAGGCAGTTGGTCTCAACCTTTTCAGTCTACTGTACCCTTTTCAGGAGTCCGATTTGTCTTGTGTACCCCCAAGTTTCACCTCATTTAAAAACTACTTGCTTACAAAAATCAGGCATAAAATACAGACGTGTCACAGAACACTAGTACTGAAAAATTGCATACTTTACCATATAATTATAAAATAAATCAATTGGAATATAAATATTGTACTTATATTTCAGTGTATAGTATATGCAGCAGTGTAAACAAGTCACTGTATGCAATTTTAATTTGTACTGACTTCGCAAGGGCTTTTTATGTAGTCTGTTGTAAAACTAGGCAAATATCTAGATGAGTTGATGTATCCCCTGGAAGACCTCTGAGTACCCTTGGTTGAGAACCACTGATGTAAGGTGTCTATGGAAAAGTTATAATTTGCTGTATATGATTATCCTAGTTGTATGTGTGTATCATTTTTGTATCTGGAGTTATGAATATTGACTATGTATTTGTATTTCAAACCTGCTGTTGTGTTGGATTATAACATGGCCTGAAGGGGCTGACCATGTGTCACCAGCAGAGCAGAGGGAGAGCCCAACCCACCTAAACAGTTAAGGGGCACAGTGGTTCCAATTGCTTCCAGGCTTCACCCCGAGGGTACAGCCCATCACAGGGTTTTTTTTTTACTATCTGAATCCGATGAATTTTGGGGATATAAGTAGATGGCAACAAAGATACCCCTTATCCTGAACCTAGGAAGTAAGTGGACAGTGTGTTTATGTTCATGAAAATGTGATCTCAACTGACCTTGGTTGAAATGCTGCAGAGGACACCTGTGGTGAGATAAAACTTCTTTAGACAAGAGGCTAACCTGTTAAGTTTATTCTCTAGAAAGCATACTACAATTTTGTTTTATATGTAACCTGTTTCCATTTTCCTCACTCGCTATCCCTTGAATCTTTGATAACAAACTTATGGTTGTTTTCACTATAAATATATGTCAGTGCTGGGGTATTAAGCCAAATGCTGATCCTGAGTTGAATCCTACAAGCTGGTGTGTACACTGTTCCCCTGGGGACAGCAGACCTGGTATTTCCATGAGTGTTCAGTGGAGAAGGTGCTGGACACTACAGGGGATCGCTTCAAAGGGAACTGGGATGCACCAATTGTTAACCTGTAAGGCACAGTAAGGGCTGGCAGAAAGCAAAGAAGAATGTGTGAGTGGCTAATAGGCTGGTGGCATCAGGGACTTGACACCCAGTTAAGCACAAGCAAGTCTCCCCCAAGGTGGAGGCAGGGGGCTAACCAAGTGACTCATGGTCCTGGGTACCCTGAGAATTATCATGAGAGCTTCTGATTCAAAACATCCACACTGCCATGTATCAAAATGTATTCTACATGCAGAATGAAGGAACAAACTAGACTAACATCATAATCCAGTCGTGTGAATGGGGAAGTCAGTGGTTACGTGCTTAGAATGCAAGCTTTTGGGGGCAGGGTCCTTTTATGTGTTTGGAAAGTGCCTAGCACAATGGTGCCATGGCCTCTCGGTGCTACCGCAGTACAAGTAACAATGTTACAAGGGTCTGAGAGGCTGGTTAGTTTTGGGGGGACATCGTGAGACGACTATTATACAGGAGTGTTTGGGTGTTGGAGGGATGGTTGCCTCTTTGGGCGAGGTGTATGTCAAGGGTGGTTATGTTGCCACCTTACAGGAAACCTACCAGTGCTGACTTACCACCCTCCCACCCCCATACGCTAAAGTTTACAGAGATTCCAATAGGTCAGTGGGGGAACACCCTAATTTAGGGATAAATTTTCCTCTGACTGGCTACCTTTCCCCTGAGGAAAAGAAGTTAATCAGAATTAACCTGAACAGAACTACATTTCTGCTAGGCTCCAAATTTGTTTTCAACTGTATGAGATTTCCCCTGGAAGAACTTTGGGATCTGCCTTCTACGTTTAACTCAGTGCTCACTGAGGCAAATTTTCTGGTAGCTTGAGAGAGGATTTTGCTTGCAAAAAGGTTGACGGCAGCAGGGCTGTATGCTCTTTGGGGGCTGGACTGTCTCTTGCTATGTTTAATAGGGTCCAAATCTCAGTTGAGGTCTCTAGGTGTTACTGTACTACCAAGAACAATAAGAAATGGAGTATTGCCAATGATCGCCACCTTCTAGCTAGCTCTGTCTCCTGTTGCACCCAGAGGTACTGAAAGCTGTTCAGTGTCTCATTTGTCATTCTGTGGTGAGAAGATCTTAAATCTACAGTGGCCCACAAGTTGTTCCTGCAGCTGTACAAAGTCCAGAAACCAGGTACAGTTGTTGCTAAAAATAAAGCAGCAAAGAAAGAGGCGTGAAAAGTGGGTCCGGGTTGCAATGAGTTTAAAGGTCAAGGAACTTGGAACAAAGAAAGAGAAAAGGTGGGGAGGACTGGCTTGAAGAAATGGGAGACAGGATAAGGAAGAGAGGATGATTCAGAGCTAAGCCTCTGAATAATTTTTAAATTCCAGATGCCACGGGGCCATAATAGAACATGTTACTGTGAGTCAGAAAGTGAAGGTAGGTCTTGTGGAAGATTGACTCTGCAGGTGCAATATTCAAGGTTAAACGGGATATCTGGGTAGCAGAATGAACAAGAATATTTTGAAGTCTTTCAAAAAGATTTATATAAAGGAAGAAACAATGGGGTCAGTGAAATAATCATAACTTGAGGGGAAAAAAGGAACACATTTGGTTCCAAAAAGCTTACCCTTCTGCTGCAGGGTCACTGCTAGGAGCTGCAGCCATGTAAACAACTTCATTTCCTGCCCCATACAGTGAAAAGCAAACCTGGTTTTCTCTCCTATCTTTGTGCTTCCTTCAGGGTGAAATGACCTACATGATTCAACCAGCAATGCTTTTTTATGAGTCAGGTTTCAGATACTTCTGGAGGTATAAAAAAACAAGCTGATTTATGTGGTCATATTTCACGCATTGGCTTATGCTGGATGATAATCCGGCATAAACTAACCTGTTAGCATATCATTGGTTTATGCTGGCATATTTCACTCATTGTCTTATGCTGGCATATAAACCAGGAAGCCATCCCTGGGAGTGGTCTGAGCCACAGTGTGGATTGCCTCCTTGCATCAGCTCCAGACCTTGCTTCACTGTAGACCCTAGACTCTGGTCGGCTTCTGATCCTGGTTTGTCCCCAACTTTGCTGTTTGCTTGGTGTCTATAACCTGGTGCCTGACTGACTTCCTAGTATCCTGACCTGACTTGGCTCTGACTCTGCTGTTTGCAACTTGATGCCTGGACCTGAGTTTCTGGTATCCTGAGCTGCCCCGACTCTGACTCTATTTGCTTGCCACCTGCAAGCTGGTGCATGACCCTGATTTCCTGGTATCCTGACCCTGCTACCCTCCGAGCCTGCTACTCGTCTCCTGACTGCATCTTAGTAGCTAACCAGCGCTTACAGGCTGCCCACGGCCTGGCCCTAACAACATGCTTTGTAGAGATGACAACACCAATTTGTCCATACTGGAAGATTATCACCATTTTATATGGTTGAATGCTTTGCCAGATCACACAGTGAGTCACTGACAGCGATGGGAGCAGGAGGCTCCTGGCTACTGCTCTAATCACTAGTTGATAATGCTCTTTCCTCCTAGCAAGAGCTTAAGCTAGGCTGGTGTATGCATACAGCTATGCCATTACAGCACTTTCCCTCACAGGCCCTTTCATTATGCAGGTGGCTAGCACCTGAGCTATTCCATCTCAGCCCAGCCTCACACACGGTGGGGGTAATCTCCAGCATCCGCTGGAAGGGAAGCATGGGATTGTTACAATAAGGCTCCAGACAGAAGAAGGATCCCGTGCAGCCTAGCATTGGCCTGGGTTGTCTCTCATGTAATGCAAGACAGGATGTGCTGCAAGGGTTGGGGTTGTCAGTGATAGGATTTCCCAGCAGGATGAAGGCTTGGTGAGTGGGATGGGTGACTGGAAGATGGATGAAATAGCCTGGGCGAGAATGGATAGGATTAATGTGTAGAAGGAAAGGTCGAGTAGTAGTGGTGGTTTAATGGCCAGGACACCTGACTGAGGCTCCTGACTCAGACACAGACTTCCTGGCTGACCTTGGGCAACTCACTTAATCTACCCTGTGTCTCCATGCCCCATGTGTAAAATGAGGATACCACTTCCCTCCCTTGCAGGGGTGTTGAGAGGATAAAATCCATTGATGATTGTGAGATGCTCAGCTACTACAGTAGATTGGGTCCTGGGAGCAGACAAAAATGAGGAGAGGACAGAGAAAGTGAGTGGAGGAAATGGAGGGAAAAGAAAATACTGTAGAATGGGAGAGAAGAATCCATACCAGCACCAGGTCTGTCATAGACAGAAAGTGCTGCCACCACAAGAGGCAATGAAATGGCTCAGAGTTGTCAGGGGGAGGCTGATCTAAGGGCAGGAAAATCGAGACTGATTAAAGAGACAAATGATATGAGGTTTCCCTTTTCAAAGGGGCGGGAAGGCTGGTTATGAGGTTCCATTTCCAGGCCTGGTTTCTCATTCTCTAAGATAATGGGGTCGTAGTGTTCTGTGAAGGCAGCACCTGAGTGAGTGCCCAGAGGTAAGGGAAGAAGAACTCCCCAGTGACACCTCCATCCAGTGAAGGAGTGATGCTGGACTTCAGACAGTGTCTTGCTGATCCTCTTCAATGGTGTGGAGTGGGGGTTTCTACATGCAGACCCTTGAAGGTAACAGGATGCAGAAGGCCCCTTGTGTGAGCAAGGCTGGCTCCCTTAGGAGCTGTGGGCATGGTGACTAGGGAATGGGGAAGTACCACCTCACAGTTGCCGATGGAGTACCATCAATGGTCAGCCCCAGTCTTATATCCAATATCCAGGCACTACAAGACTGGGAGGGAACAGTCCCATCGCTCTGAGACACCATTGCGGTAATATAGTAGTGTCTTTTTAAGGCTCAGCGGTAACAAAGAGGAAACAAAACCAGGGGATGCATCACTGAAAGCACAGGAACGATTCCGAATGTGCAGACTCTTCTTGTCAAGCCCTTTTATGATGGATTGTTATCAGATCAGTTCAGTGTGCTCTGCCTCCCTTCACAACACGGGTGAGATGCAGGCGGAGCGCCATCAAGTTACGGACGGCATTTCACTGCTACAGCCAACATGCTAATTTCTAGCTCCCAGCACTGTGCCTGAGGACTGCAGTGGTCCCTGGACAACAGTCTGAAACCCCGCTGATGCTCCAAATGATCTATACCCATGGGCTGACAATGACCTGACCTCATGCTGCTGAAGCAGGTGCTAGATAGAGCAGCACATATGGTGTGAAAGATTAATGGGCAGAGTGTACTGAGAATCACAACCTACATTAACACACTGTGGAAACCTTTAGAATATCCAGTATTGCCCACAAACATGCAGGAACTGCTGTTTCTTCCCAATATTTTCCTGGTGGGTTTTCCACTGCTTGTGTGTTTAGAAATGGGATTTTTTCCAGTCACAAAACCCCTCGTCCTGTTGGCCTCTGAATGTAGCATCTGTGCCACTGCCCCATAGGTACTGTCAATCAGAAGATTTTGATTTCGCTGCAGGAGCAGCAGAAGCGGATGCTAGGTTTGTGAGGGAAGAAACTTATTCAAATGCAAATGTTCCCATAGTAGCCAAGGAAATGCAGAAGATTTCTTGGCAAAATAAGTCCACCCAGGTGTAACTACTTGGATGATCTGCTCTGCCACAAACCGGGTCCTGCCTACACCAGCGCAGCTTATGCCAGTCAGACATTTACTGTGTTTCTTGTCAGCTGGTGAAATTGTAGCTGGTGACAGATGGAGACTGAGCCCAAGTACAGTGTTGCTGAAAGCAGCTCGCAGACATGGACAGGTGCTAACTGGATTAATGTTTATTTTTACTTTACTTGGTGATTTATTCTGATTTAAAAAAGGCACCGTTGGCTTGTTTGGATCCGGATACACAAACACCTCCCATCTCTTCGCTTCCCTCTTCCTCTGCTACTTATTGTTTGTATCACAATTATGCCTAGTGGCCCCACAACAAGTGGGACCCTGATGTGCCAGGTGCTGCACACAACATATAGTTTATAATCTAAATAACCTGTATCAGGGACAAGACAGGAAGTATCATCCCCATTTTGCAGCTAGGGAACTGAGGCACAGAGAGATTAAGTGACTTGTCTATGGTCACAGAGAAAGTCTGTGACAGAGCTGGGAATTGAACCCACCTCTGAGTCCCAAGCCAGGGCCTTAACCACAAAACCATCCTTATTTCCATTTCAGTTTCTTTAGAACTTGATACTTGTAATAAGGGTGTGACATGCATGGAAGGACTTGCTAGAAATAATCTATTTCCTGGCCCCATCACACAATCTGGCTCAGGATTGTAAAAGCAATGCCTTAAGAGTTGTCAGTACCCACTTACATCGGGGGCTAATTTTAAAATTTTTGGTATCTGCTTCTCCAAACATTCTCTCTGATTTCAAAATTCATGTACTAGAGTAGCCTTTTCCATCAACAATCCAGCAGTTCCTTACTCTCATGAGAAAGTGCTGGAGCTAATGTTTCTTGGGCCAATCCAACAGAAATGAGAACAACTGCAAACATTCTTGCAAATAAAGAGGATTTAAAACTCTTACAGATCATGGAAGTTGCAAGGAATAAAAAACACTGGGGGAGAGAGGGACAGTCCTTATTGGCCAATTCAATACTCTTTCAGAGGTTCACACTATTCTGCAGGTTCTAACCCGCTTTTGTGGCTTCTGTCTCTGAGCGCGGCCGCTGGTGCTCATTACATTCAGATTGAACTACTCATACTAATGCCACCTGCTCCTTAATTTTTCCTCTCTTGAAATGCTCAGTTCCACTGGGAAATGTCAACTCTTCACCACAACATTCAAATCACCACCATTCATTAGTGCTGGCTATGGCCCTAGAACAATGTCTGCGGAATTATCTGCCCTGTCCCTAAAGATTCATCCCAGCCTCTCCTGTCTGTGTCTGTTCATCTGCTGCCAACTATCATGCTGACAGCTTTGGTGTAACATTCACGATTATCTCCCTCCTGCTCAGTATTTTACAACATCCATCTTATTCACACTATAAGTCCAATGTCACTTTTAATTACTTACTGTTCTTCCTTATATTTTCTACAGTGAATTTGATAAGCCATTTTTTTGCCTCTACTAGCCTAGTCTGTTGAATGTATTTTGAATTAGTTTCAGTTGCTCCTGTATGTGTGCTTGCTTTCCTTGGTCACTTCTCTGTGGTCAAGCCTATCATTGTATCAAGCAACTGGAGATTCAAAACAAGGGGTAGCTTCTGTACTTCCATTGTGTGACCCCAGTATAGAGCATCAGCTAGCTCAAGCTGTGCACACAATCTGGACATTCTGTAAGTCACATACTATTCACGTTAGCTGATCTAGCAGTAGCATATTGTGAGGTCAGGGCTCAACTCTCAGACTTCCTTCACCCTCATGGTACTGGAAACTAGAAGCACAGCAGATGCAGTGCTGAGCCCCTGCGGAGAAGGAGACTTGACAACATGAGCATAAAGAACAGAGGGAACTGGAGGGTCTTCTGAGAGGGCTGCCGCTTGCCACTCCCACACCAAGCTGTCAACTGGCAAGATTCCCAGGTCAGCCAGCTCACTGAACCTCAGTTCTTCCCCTTACTGCAATACATATAGTGGTCTCACGGGTAATCAGCCTCTGATCATTCTCAGTTGGGGGGCGGGGGGGAGGGGGAGATGTACCTCATTAAGCCAATCCTTTCTTCCTGCTTGAGTGTCAACTGCAAGGGACTTGAGCCACCAGTTAACACTCTCTCTGCATGCCAGATCCAGAATAGAGAAGGACTCTACGCTGGCGCACAATGCTATAGATATTTTTTAAAAAATGTTTTGTGGGGTCCTTTCCCTGTCACAGTGAAACCCTTCGTGGCTTTCCTTGCGTTCTGCTTTTTTAGCACTTCCGGTGTTAAATTAATATAATCGTTTTGCCAGAACAGCTTCTTTAATAATGCCTGCATGTTCAAGGCCTATTTCCTAGCAGCACATACAGCAAACACAGCTCTGGACTATTAACCAATTCATTACATTTGTTCTCAGAGAATATGTTAACCTAGCAATAAGCAACCTGATCATTCTAGTTTAGACTTTAAAAAACCTGTTAAAACACCTCTGTAACAGATCAGAAGCCATCTTGTTGGCTAGCAAGAAGAGCCAACATTACTTCTGAACTTATTGCACTTTATTTAGTACATGTTCCAGAACTAGCTTTTATTATGTGTACCAGTTTTATCAAGAGCATCTGTAAGTCACTTATATCTATAAGCCTGCCAACAGCTCCTAGTACAGTAATGAACAGCAAAACACAACTTTTAAGTGCACATTTTCAGAGTACAGATAAAAGCTAAGCCCCTAAGTGATATTTAAATCCATGACATGATTGTTTTTATATTTAAAGGGGACACTGAAAACAATCTTTAACGTTGAGCGCTATCTGGTGGAAAATGTATTCATTGCAACAATCAGTCCAAACTACACACGGAATTTCACAGGGTAGTCTGAACAAGGGTGTTTTTGTCTGTTGACATCTCACTTGTGTGTTTTCTGATTGCCGCCCTCCTCTTCCCCCCCGCATACACAAGGTGTCCCCTCTTCACATTAGCATAGCATCTATGGAAGCAGACCTATGAAAGGGGAACAGAGACTCTCTCACTGCAAGCCACTTTGTGGTGGTCCATAGCCCTGAAATGGCTTCTTGTTACTCATTTTCTTTGACTAATGACTTAGAGGAGCTTTGCTCAGAAAGCCATACAGATTCAGTTTGTGCTCTCACTTCCACAGTTAACTAAGATTTTTCTGAAACTAAATGACCCCTGCAAGCCAAAAAACTGGAAAGATACATGTATAATAAGGTGACTTCTTAGGCAACCTATGATGGAGACACAGTAATGTACAAGTAGGAATGTGACAATCCACATTCTTGGTATTTGACTGAACACCTAATAGTAGATATTGGTATTTGTGAAACACTGAATATTAAACACAAATAAAATATGATGCCGAGACCTGGCATGTCAGTGAGATTTTCTAGACAGGCAATAAGTCCATCAAATATTGGAGTCACCAAAGAATTTCAGGAGAATCAGGGAGATCTCTGCACCTACCACAGTAGCTGAAACCAGGGAATTGGGATTACTCTACTACAGCTATGTCACCAACAACCTCACAGTCACAACCCTGCAAAGTGCATCTCTTTCCCACATGGATGGCAACATTTTCTGACCTTCATTTTGGTCTTAATTATTTTGTTTACTTTTTCACACTACTGCAACAACATTTACAAATAAAATATTTATTCCAAAATTCTCTTTACTGATTCCCCCCCATTCCCCCTCCCCCTGAGGTACATCAGAAAAGAAACCTAGAAGGGAAGAATAAATTCACTTGGTAAAGTGTAACTGCACTAGAGAGCAGCAAATAGTTTCATTCACCATCTGGGGGAGGGGGATGGAGTTGATTGTGTGTTTTAAAGTTTACTGTGGAGCAAAGAGGTGTAAAAGAAATAAAATAAGTATACAAATAGTTATACCAGACAAGCATGACTTAGGAATGATCTCTAACCTGTTAGCATATCTGTCTAAACAGATTATTCAGCATATGGGGTCCACTCTTAGCACAGTGACACTGAGCACCAAAAATACAAAAAAAGTAGATGTAAAAGCAATAAAATCCTCACCTCACCTCACCAGTTCTCCTTTCTAGAAATTTAACAATTACATTATGAACCAGTGTTATAATTGCTCATGTATCCTCTTTGTTCTTCTACTCCCAAACTGCCTTTTCTTCCCATGAGCAGTTTTCTCTTTAATTCTACCTAGAGGCCAGGTAGCAGGTTTTATCTCCAAAAGAGAGAAGTTAGCTATTTAGGCATCACCTGTGAAGCCCGATTCTCTTTCTTTGAACAGATATTCTATGTAGGACTTGGGCAAGAGATTCCTACCCCACAAACCACTGCCAGCACAGAAAACAGCTGCAGAGCTGCGCCACAGACACCACTGCAACCCTCATACTGGAGTAACAACCAGTGCTTAATTTGGAATGAAAGAGGTGCCGGGGCTCAACCTGGGTGGCCGAAAAGTGGAGGCTGCTGGCCAAGCACTCAGCTCTGAAGGCAGCGCCACCGCCAGCAGCAATGCAGAAGTAAGGGTGACATGGTGTGTTTTATTGCCACCCTTACTTCTGTGCTGCTGCTGGCGGTGGCACTGCCTTCAGAGCTGGGTGGCCAGAGAGTGGCAGCTACTGGCTGGGAGCCCAGAGGTGCCAGGGCTGTGAACTGCCAAGCCTAGAGGGGCTGGGGCTCAGCCCTGGCAAGCCCCGGCACAAATTAAACACTGGTAGCAACCATTAACCACTCAGATACACAGGCATTCACCTAGCCATGTTCCCTCTCTGCCTACATCCTGTCCTCAAACCCTGCCTCCATGCCACCAGAGAGAGAAAAACGCCATGGAACAAGTTTCCAAGATGAGCAGCTGGTGCAGTGTCCCTGTGAATAATGGGGATTCCCATGCTTTTTAGATGCTGTCAAGGCTGAATTCCCACTCTGGCACTTCAAGTGCAGAAGGGGGGGGCCCGCAAATATTTTAAAAATTAATATTTGCCACTCAAGGCTTGTATTAAACTCCCAAGGTTGTCTGAAGCTTGTCACCCTGGAGCCAGTACCCTACGAACCCACCCAAGGCATGCTCGATGCTGGAGAAGGGACCTCTGGTGAGTGTACCTCTGTTAAATTAATACATGTTTTATAAGCAAGCGTGTTTAATGATTAATTCATGGCCAGTACAGCTACAGCTACTGGAAAAGTCTGTTAACATGTTCGGGGATGGAGCGGAAATCCTCCAGGGACATCTCCAGAAAGATCTCCTGGATGTACTCCCAAAGCCTGTGCAAAAGGTTTCTTGGGAGGGCAGCCTTATCCTGTGCTCCGTGGTAACACACTCTACCATGCCAGGCCGGTAGCACGTAGTCTGGAATCATTGCTTTGCAAAGCATGGCGGCGTATGGTCCCGGTGTTTGCTGGCATTCAAGCAACATCCGTTCTTTATCTGTCTGTGTTATTATCCTCAGAAGAGTGATATCATTCATGGTCACCTGGTTGAAATAGGGGAATTTTATTAAGGGGGTATTCAGAGGGGTCCGTCCCTGCTGGGCTGTTTGCCTGTGGCTGAACAGAAATCTTCCCCGCTGTGACCCACACGGTGGGGGGAAGGGGGAACAGCGAACATCTTGGATGTGTGTCTCTGTGTGTGTGTGTGTGTGGGGGGGTGTTGATTAGGTTCGCACTGCACGTTAACCCGAAAACCGCCGACCCTCTCTTTTCAATTGCCAACCAGTTTTAAATTGCCAGCCCAAAGGCTGTTTGTTATGGGAAATGAGGGGGTTGCTGTTTGAAAACAAATCCCACGTTATGAAGGTTAAAGAAGCCTATAGACTGTGGCTTACCATGGCTGCCTGCAAGCTGAATTCTGTTGCCCGCAGGACCTGCTTGTGTGATCTCTCACACCAAACCGGCAGACCCTCAATATAACAGGCAAAGTGCAACCTTGGACCAAATGCACATGTGCTATGTAATGTTTGGAGCATTGTTCTCTAATATGTGTCTTTTAAACTACTCCTCTCCCATTTGTTTCCTCCCGCAGCTGCAAATGTTTCAACGCCACCCCTTTCATCACCGTCCCAGAGGCTAGCGAAGATTAGAAGTAAAAAAAAAAAGGAATCGAGACGATATGTTCACAGAGCTCTTGCAATCCTCCCACACTGAAACTGCCCAGCAGAATGTGTGGAGGCAGACACTGTCGGAGTCCAGGAAGGCAGAATTTGATCGTGCGGACAGGTGGCGTGCTGAAGACAATGACTGGTGGGATGAAGAGAGACAGTGGCGGGATGAAGAGAGTAGGTGGCGTCAGCATGCAGAGAGAAGGCAGGATGCAATTCTGAGGCTACTGGAGGATCAAACGGAAATCCTCCGGCTTATGGCTGAGGAAAGGCGTATGGTTCAGGAAAGGCCGCCTGAGCCCAGACCGCCGCTACAGCCCCTGTGTAACCAACAGCCCTCCTTCCCGAGTCCCATAACCTCATCCCCGAGACGCCCAAGAACGCGTTTGGGCGGCCTCCGTGCACCCAACCACTCAAGCCAAGAGAACAGTCCAAGCAACAAAGGGCTGGCATTCAATAAGTTTTAAAGTGCTGTGTGTCCTTGTCCTTCCCTCATCCCCTCCTCCACCACCCATCCTGGTGCTTCCCTTCCTCCACCACCCATCCTGGTGCTTCCCTTCCTCCACCACCCATCCCGGGAGACCGTGGCAGTTACCCCCATAGTTCCCCCTCTTTGTTTTACGAATTAATAAAGAATGCATGATTTTTAAGCAACGACTTTATTGCCTCTGCAAGCGGTGACCGAGGGGGGGAGGGCAGGGCGGTTTGGTTAAAGGGAAGTAGAGTGAATGAAGGGGCGGGGCTTTTCATTAATGGGGAAAAACAGAACTTTCACACAGTATCCTGGCCATTCATGAAACTGGTTTTCAAAGCTTCCCTGATGCGCAACGCACCCTGCTGTACTCTTGTAATAGCCCTGGTGTCTGGCTGCGCATAACCAGCGGCCAGGTGATTTGCCTCAACCTCCCACCCTGCCATAAATGTCTCCCCCTTACTCTCACAGATATTGTGGATCACACAGCAAGCAGTAATAATAATGGGAATATTGGTTTCGCTGAGATCTAACCTAGTCAATAAACTGCACCAGCGAGCTTTTAAACGCCCAAATGCACATTCCACCACCATTCTGCACTTGCTCAGCCTATAGTTGAAAAGGTCCTGACTACTGTCCAGGCTACCTGTGTATGGCTTCATGAGCCATGGCATTAAGGGTAGGCTGGGTCCCCAAGGATAACTATAGGCATCTCAACATCCCCAACGGTTATTTTCTGGTCTGGGAAGAAAGTCCCTTGCTGCAGCAGCTGAAACAGACCAGAGTTCCTGAAGATGTGAGCGTCATGTACCTTTCTTGGCCATCCCACATTGATGTTGGTGAAACGTCCCTTATGATCCACCAGTTCTTGCAGCACTATTGAAAAGTAACCCTTTCGGCTTATGTACTCGCTGGCTTGGTGGTCCGGTGCCAAGATAGGGATATGGGTTCCGTCTATCGCCCCACCACAGTTCGGGAACCCCATTGGTGCAAAGCCATCCAGTATGGGGGAGGGATAGCTCAGTGGTTTGAGCATTGGCCTGCTAAACCCAGGGTTGTGAGTTCAATCCTTGAGGGGGCCATTTGGGGATATGGGGCAAAAATTGGGGATTGGTCCTGCTTTGAGCAGGGGGTTGGACTAGATGACCTCCTAAGGTCCCTTCCAACCCTGAGATTCTATGATTCTATGAGCTGCACTTTTCCCAGACTCACAACCCTTGGTACCAGCAGCTTGGTGATCGCCCTGGCTACTTGCATCACAACAGCCCCCACTGTAGATTTTCCCACTCCGAATTGATTCGTGACTGACCGGTAGCTGTCTGGCGTTGCAAGCTTCCACAGGGCTATCGCCAGTTGCTTCTCTACTGTGAGGGCTGCTCTTATCTTGGTGTTCTGGGGCTTCAGGGCAGGGGAAAGCAACTCACAAAGTTCCATGAAAGTGCCCTTACGCATGCGAAAGTTTCGCAGCCACTGGGATTCATCCCAGACCTGCAGCACTATGTGGTCCCACCAGTCTGTGCTTGTTTCCTGGGCCCAGAATCGGCGTTCCACTGTATCAACAAGCCCCATTACCACCATGATGTCCACCTTGCGGGGGAGGCCTTTTTTGAGAGAGGTCTGTGTCCATGTCCTCATCACTGTCCTCAGGGCGCTGCTGTCACCTCCTCGCCTGCTGTAGCTGTAGCAGCTCCTGGTTCTCGTTCTCCATATACTCCTGGACAATGCGCGTGGTGTTCATAACGGCGATAACAGCCGCGGTGATCTGATCGTGCTCCATGCTTTCCCTGGTATGCTGTTTGCAGGACAGCAGAGTGGGAGCAGAAGTGGCGGGTGGATAACAATGGTGTCAGCAATATGGCGCCCACATGAAAAAAGGTGCGAAAGGATTTTTGGCTCCCCCCTCAGTTGCTTTCATGGAGGGAGGGGGGAGCAAGGGTTAGGCTCATTTCCTTCTAGCAGCAGATGGTACAATATGCTTGATATCCATCATCATCTCCTGGCCCCCTCAAGGATTGAACTCGCAACCCCGGGTTTAGCAGGCCAACGCTCAGACCGCTGAGCTATCCCTCTGCCCGTGTTCCAGGCAGTACTGAATCTCCCTTAAACAAAACGTAAAAAAGAGAACCACCCGAGTCACTCTGGTCACTCCCATTTATGTCCAAGCACCCCCGGCCAGCCACACCATAGGTCGCCGGCCAGGAGCACACAAATTTCAAGCATATTGTACGATCTGCAGTTAGAAGGCAAGGAGCTTCTGCTGTGTAGTCCCGTGACTATGACCATTTATGGCATATTGCACCATCTGCTGCTAGAAGGCAAGGAGCTTCTGCTGTGTAGTCCTGCGACTACCAGCCTCAGGAAGACTGGCCCCCTCAAGGATTGAACTCACAACCCCGGGTTTAGCGGGCCAATGCTCAGAACGCTTAGCTATCCCTTTGCCGGTATTACAACGTGACTGAATCCCCACTAGACCTAATGTCCAGGCGTACGCTGGAGATTACGGTAATTGTGAGCTGAGCAGGCTCCATGCTTGCCGTAGCAAACCCGTAAACCCCGTAAAACCCGGAAAAAAGGCACGAAAAAGATTGCTTTCACGGAGGGAGGGAGGGACGTTTGATGGCTTCATGACATGTACCCAGAACCACCAGCGACAATGTTTTCTGCCCCATCAGGCTTTGGGATCGCAACCCAGAATTCCAATGGGCGGCGGAGACTGCGGGAACTGTGGGATAGCTACCCGCAATGCAACGCTCCGAAAGTCGGCGCTAGCCCCGCTACTGTGGACACAGTCCGTCGACCTCATGGTCTTAATGCTCTTTAGTGGGGACACACACAATCGATTCCATAAATTCAGGTTTTAAAATATCGACTTCTATAATTTCGACCTAATTCTGTAGTGTAGACGTACCCTTAGTCCACCATTACTGGCAGACTGAAGTCTGTCTGAAAGGCAGGAAACCCCGGAGCTCTAATTCTGATGTCAGCAGTGACCCCAGCTTAACCACTTAACCTCTCTGTCTCAGCCTCCTTCGCTGCAACATGGAGATAACAAAATTTCATAACTGGTGTGAGGGAACAGGATATTTTTGATGTAGTTGTTTGTAAAATCCTGGTGAAGACAAACAAGTTGATATATAACTGCTCAGAGCCGTAACTACCTATTTTTGCACCCGAGGCAAGAAGGATCCTCGCCGCCGAAATGCCGCTGCCGATGGCGGCAGTGATTGGGCTGCCGCTGAAATGCCGCTGACATGGATGCAGGCGTGGAGAGAGCCGCGGCACAGCTCGGGGAGTTTTCTGCGCCCCTCACCTTTGTGCGCCCGAAGCAAGTGCCTCACTCGCCTCGCCCTTGTTACAGCACTGTAACTGCTAAGCATTGTTTCTGTAACAATGTGTGATTGTAATTTGTGCAACAGACATTTGTTCACTAACTACTGAAATGAGACCAGCAATTAACCCCAGGCGAGCTGCTGAAGAGTAGTTAGCTAGTAACAATGACTGTTTGCTTCCAGCCTCAGTCAGACTCACGCTAGTGACCTTTAGGTGAGGGGCTCTATGTCCTATTACCAATACTCAAGGGCTAGTCTACACTGGCAATACTAAAGTGCTGCGGTGGCAGCGCTTTAATGTGGCTTGTGTAGCGCGGCAGAGCGTTGGGAGAGAGCTCTCCCAGTGCTCTAAAAAAACTACCTCCACAAGGGGAATAGCTCCCAGCGCCAGGAGCACGGCTCCCAGCACTGGTGCACTGTCTATACTGGCACTTTACAGCCTTGAAACATGCTGTGCTCAGGGTAGGGTGACCAGACGTCCCGATAAAATCGGGATTGTCCCAATTTTTAGTTCTTTGTCCCACGTCCCAACCGAAGCATGGTTGGGACACCATTTGTCCCGATATTGTGGGGTTGTTTTTTTTTTGCTTTGGCAACTCCACTGCAGCCGCTTTTTTTTTTTTTTTGCTTCCCCCATGAGTCCCGGTATTGTTTTCGTTTCAGCTGGTCACCCTAGCTCAGGGGTGTTTTTTTCACACCCCTGAGTGAGAAAGTTGCAGCGCTGTAAAGTGCCAGTGTAGACAAGCCCTGAGACATGCAAAAATCACTGAATAAGAATGTATGAATAATTAAGTTTAAGCTGATGTTAGCAGAAAACTCAGCTGGGGATCATTATAGTCTGTTTTTAGAGATTTGATGTGTTGGCAGGATATATTATGGGCCAAATTTATCCTTGGTATAATTCCTTTGTCTTAAACTGAATTATTTCAGTGATTTTTTCCCCTGCCCTGTAGGTCTATTGTACTGAAATACGAGCTGCCTACTTCTGCCGACAGATGATTTTGAAACAGCATAGTTTGCCTTTGGTGAGTTGTAATAGACTGACAATATGGTGCAATATCCTGGATAAATCTTATGGAATTAAGTTCAACTTTATTGAATAAAGTTTAATACCTTTGGGTCCATTGTATTAAAAATGCAATTGTGTATGTGTTATTGTACATAACTTCTCTAGGAGACTGAATAATGCAATCTCTGGAAAATATTAGGAATTTCAAAGGGCTTTTTTGGGACAATATGTTTGAAGTGGGTTCCCTAGGAAGTACTTGGGAAGAGGGAAATGCAAATTCTCCCCTCCAAAGCCAGCCTTTTGAAGCTATGCCCTGGGGAGAAAGACCCACAGTTTACTATTTACCCTTTCCTGGAAACTCCAGACCAAAGCCCCCCAAACTGTATAAAAGATGGACCAAAGTTGTCATGAGTGTGCTAGTTCTGAGCTGAGGCTGTTATGAACTTGTGACCATAAAAGAGGCTTCTTTGGGTTTTTTTTTTTTTGAAGGACTGCTACTGCCAGAGCCCATGTTAGAGTTGGGGGTGGGGGGGAGGGGTGATTTCTGGACACTAATTAGCATACATGCAGGTTCTTTTATTGTTTTGAATGTTTTCTCTACAATGCTTTCACCCAAAGAATAAGCTTGCATAGAAAGAGCTGTGTGGTAACTATAACTGAGAGCAGTTACATTGTTATCAGCCTCTAAAGAGA
The DNA here is from genome assembly GCA_033296515.1 of Macrochelys suwanniensis. Lineage (NCBI taxonomy): Eukaryota > Metazoa > Chordata > Testudines > Chelydridae > Macrochelys > Macrochelys suwanniensis. The sequence continues at coordinate 44,181,786 of CM065783.1, forward strand.
AAGCAAACAGGTCAGTTTAGGCAGTCTGTCTGTTGCTAGGATCAACACAGTGAAGGCAGGGAACTGCTCAGTCTGGGAATATGCCAGGCAGGAGGGAGAGAGATGCGGGTCTCTCCACCCAAGATAGGCAACAATCCGGGAGCCAGAATCCTGAGACTGGATGCACTTGCTGGATCATAGAGGGGAATACCTGTTCAGTTCCCCTGAATGGTGACATATAGCAGTGGTTCTCAACCTTTCCAGACTACTGTACCCCTTTCAAGAGTCTTATTTGTGTTGTGTACCCCCAAGTTTCACCTCACTTAAAAACTACTTGCTTACAAAATCAGTGATAAAAATACAAAAGTGTCAGAGCACATTATTACTGAAAAATTGCTGACTTCCTCATTTTTACCAAATAATTATACAATAAATCAATTGGAATATAAATATTGTACTTACATTTCAGTGTATAGTATATAGAGCAGTATAAACAAGTCATTGTCTATGAAATTTTAGTTTGTACTGACTTCCCTAGTGCTTTTTATGTAGCCTGCTGTAAAACAGTCAAATATCTAGATGAGTTGATGTACGCCCTGGAAGACCTCTGGTTGAGAACCACTGACATATAGCAACCTAATAACTACCCTCAATAATTTGGCTTCAGTGTTTGCTACTTAAGTTCATGATCTACGGAGAAATATCTTGGGATTGACACTTAAGCAGTGAGGTGGTGATGGGAAAAGAATAGTTTATAAAACAGTGAAATATTTTACAACTTTTTGAAAAGGTGAATTATATGCCTCATAGAAAGTCCCTGATTTTGCTGCCATGTAGCTCAATGGGAGTTTTACCAATGGCTAAGCTGGGAGCAGGATTGGGCCCAAAATATCACTATGGCAACACTGTATTTAACTAATGTGCTTGATCATTCATAATTCCCATTTCTTTCCCTCTATGACAGGGACCTGACAGGTCCTGAGCAAGAAAGTGAACTCCCCAGGAGCTGAAATCCCCTAATCTCTGGAACTGTTTATGTAAGCCTTGGACCTGTCCCAAATGGTTCTGAGTGTGCCCTGGATGGCCCCTGGAATGGAGATTCTGAATTAGAGACTTGAGTCCATCCTCCAGGTCTGAAGGACGATCTCCACTTCTCCCTCCAGGGACGAATGGGCATCAGGTGGAAGATGAAGGGGTGACTATTGAGAGGCCTACCCCATCTCCAAAAGAAGGGAGAGCCAGATTTCATCCTAGGAACTGACAGTACTGGAAAGGCCTGAGGGGCTAAGCTCCTGGAACCAACACCATGTGTCGCCCCACTCTCCCTACATCCATGGTGAGAATTTGTCTTCCTCTTCTGTGACGGCACATGTAGTATTGTCTACTTTGTGCTTTTACAAACTTAACACTGCAGCTTTGTTTCATGCTGCCTGTGTGTTGTGGATGGTATTACACACTGACACCCAAGTACAGATCTTTAGAATTGTATGCACACAACTGCACATATAAAAATGCATCTCAGTAATCATGCATGCTGATTTTATGCAGACATTTTTGCAGACACAAATCTAACCCCCCTGATCTCTCTTGGGGCACTGAGAACCTTGAACTTCAGCAGTGAATCAGCACACATGAAGCGTGTGACCTCTGATTGATCTGCAATATCTGCCAGCATTTTAACACGCACTAATTCCATTTAGAGAAAGAAAGGGCTTGAAAACCCTTTAAAGTTTTCTCATCCCTCATTAGAACACACTAAGTGAGGGCTCCTCAAAGCCAAGATCATCTGTGTAGCGAGCTCTCACCATCTGAAATCAGAACTCAATACATATTAATATTTCATGCTAAGTCAAAAATACCAGCCCATGCAAATCCATTCCCATTTCACATGGCATTCTTCACAATTGCTCTTAACCCAATTTCCAGAGCTATTAGTGTTCAAACACAGCTTGCTCATTCACAGGCCAGCTCCTGCTTGCTGATCCTTCTGTGAACGCATAGCCAGGGCTTTGGAATCAGTGCAAGTCTGAGGCACTATCTTGTAGGGTATTTATCCATATGGGATAACATGCAAGGTATCTACAGAAATCTCATACCTTATCAAGACAATATCACTGTGCATAGGCGCTGACTTCCTCTCTATCCAGGGGTGCTTGACCCCCCGCCACTCCACCCCTTCCCCCAAACTCCTACCCCACCTCTTCCCATCCCCACTCTGGACCCAGCCCTGCCCCAACTCCATCCCTTCCAAGGCCCCACCTCTTCCCACCCCAACCCATCCCCACCCTGCCTCCTCCCCGCTTCTTTCCACACCTCCCCCACACCCACCCCATCCCTGCTCCTCCTCTTCCTCCTCCCTCCCAGTGCATCCTGCACACTGTGGAACAGCTGATCGTGGCGGGTGGGAGGCGCTGGGAGGGATGGGGAGGAGTTGATCGGTGGGGCCGCCAGCGGATGGGAGGCACTGGGTGGGAGGGAGGAGCTGGCTGCCAGTCGGTGCTAAGGACCCACTAATTTTTTTCCATGCACAGAGTCAGCGCCTATGTCACTGTGAGATATTTAAAGAGTAATGTTACCATATTGAAAGTATGCAGTTTTGTTGAAGCTGTGTCAGTCCCAAGATATTAGAGAGACAAGGGGGGTGAGGTAAAATCTTTTATTTGACCATCTTCTGTTGCTGGGAGTGACACTTTCAAGCTACACAGAGCTCTTCTTCAGGTCTGGGAAAGGTACTGAGAATGTCACAGCCAAATACAAGATCAAACAGATAGTTTGGAATAAGTAGTTAGCATTGACCTTGAATGGTTCCTTGGAATATGTGCTAACTACTTATGCTAAACTATCACTTGGATCTTGTATTTAGCTGTGACACCCTCAGTACCTTTTCCAGACTCGAAGAAGAGCTGTGTGTGGCTTGAAATCTTGTCTCTCTCACCAACAGAAGTTGGTCCATTAAAATATATTACGTCACCCACCTTGTCTATCAATAAAAGCTTTGTTATCTGGCATGTTGGGGGAATGGGGGTGCTGGTAAGTGAAAAATTCTGGTTAACTAAGAGGGAGGGCATTTGGGTGCGGGAGGGGGCTCAGGGGTGGGGCGCAGGAGGGGGCAGCATGTAGAGCTGCCTAGCCGTGCCTCTGCCTAGGAGCAGCAGGGACATGTCACTACTTGCGGGGAGCCGCTCGAGGTGAGTGCCGCCTGGATCCAGCACCCTGAAACACCTCCTGCACCCCAACCTCCTGCCCTGAGCCCCCTCCCATATCCAAACTCCCTCACCCTCTCCCATGCCCCAACCCCAGCCCTGCACCAACCGGCCTATAAACCAGACTTTCAATTAAGATCAGAAATGCTGGTTTATGGAGCTTTCCAGTTGGCAAAATGCAGGATAACACAGCTTTTACTGTATATTGAAAGTATTATTTTTTTTGCACTTGGAGTAAAAGCTAATCACCAGGGGATAATGTATCATGGTGATGGCCCATTCAAACAGGAGTGGGTTGTCACCCTTCCATTTAGCAGGCAATGTAAAGCAAGGCTCAGTTGTCCAGCCTTTCTCCATCCCAAGACTTGCAATGAAATGGAAAACCATCAGAGACAATTGCAAATGATTGAAAGCACCTGGGGAAAAAAGGAACATTACAAAAGACAGGGGAGCACCCTACCTCTGAATAAAGACAAACGACTGTTTTTGTCTGACAGTGTGGGGACAGGCACTCTGTATCCGTTCACTGGAGAAACAGCTTGTGGAGTGAGAGTGTTTTCCATGGAAGTTTGGATCCTGGTTCCTGTGAAGCCATCTAACTGTGCAACAGACTGAATTTTGGAAGGAAAACCTACTGTGTTAGATAGGAAAGGTAACTATTAAGTGTAGGCCCTACAGTGTGCTTTATGATTTTGTTTTGCATTGTAACCATTAGTTTCTGCTGCTCTCTCTTGTCTTTAGTTGAATCACTGTTCTTTTTTAAATAAACCTTCTCTTGTTTTATTACAAATGGTGTGGGGTTTAAAGTAAAACAGGGGCACAATGCTCCTTTGGGGGCAGAGGATCTGGGATTCCTGTGAGTAGTCACTGTTGGGACTGGATATCACAGGAGAATGATTCGGAGGGACTTGGGTATTGGGGCACACCTCTTGTTAGCCTGTAAGGTGAAGTCAGGGCTGGCACAGCCCAGAGGAGGGCACTTGAGTGGCTAATAGGCTGGTGTTGTTAGGGAGCTAACACCCAGCCATCTTGGGCAAGGCTACCTCTCCCTAGAGGCAGGGGTAACAAGGTTCACCAAGAACTGTCACACCCACATATAAAGTACAGTCCAAAGCTACAGCTCACACTAGTGTTACTGGAGTGTTTTAGACCATCATGTATAAACACTGTTCTCTTTTTAGGAGAATTCTCCTATGAGAATCCCTGTCAGACCCCAAACCGGAGAGCTACTACAAGCAAGGGGAGAGGAGAAGGGAAAGGCAGAGGTCAAGGCCAGGAGAAGAGGTACTGGGGATCCAGGTGGCAAAATTAACTTCCCTTTAAAAATATGGGATTCCGTCCAATTTTCAACCCCTCCATAGCTAGAGTATTTTTTTGGGGGGGGGGGGAATGGGGGGGAAGAGAAGAGAGGAAGAGAATCTAGCTCAACGCTGACATGGAATTTAAGCCCCGATATTTTGATATTAAACTAATTTCCATAACAGACTGTGATATGATACATAGGTGCTGGAACTAGGGGTGCTGGGGGTGCTGCAGCACCCCCTGACTTGAAGTGGTTTCCATTATATACAGGGTTTACAGTTTGGGTCAATGGCTCTCAGCACCCCCACTATATACATTATTCCAGCACCTCTGATATAACCCCCAATTTTGTCTTCACTGCAACATCAAGCAAACACTGGACTGACTTACTAAGGAACAAAACATGTTCAGTGACTTAACACCCCCCCAAGACAAATACTAGCCAATTACAGTTTTTGGTATAAATATTCCCTCTCCTCCTGTCCCCAGTTTGCTCCAGTGTGAGATTCCTTCTTTAATATCAGAGGTAGTATATGTGAAGGCACTGTCTCTCTCCATAACAGTCCCCTTTAAATCACTTCTTCAAAGGGTGATACACTTCAATAACCTTAATACATGTTGAACAGTGATTCATTGCAATAACCTAGAAGTATCTGTTCAGACTGGTCTTTTTGTATTCCAGTCAGCTATGAAAATTGGTGGGAGAAATACAATTACAATAAATGTGCTCCTGAATTATTCCAAACCTGTTTTGTGTGTAGTATAACCAGGATGCTGGCTGTGAGCGATCTAGTTTACCTTCCATTTTTGCCCCTGAGCAAAGGAGGCATTTATTTGCTACCAAACAGATGGCTGAAACAAATATCTTTCCTAAATTAAGCTACATGGGGAAACCTAGAATCTATGTAGGGTACAACAAGCTACAAGCCGGAAGGATTGGGGGGGGGGGGGGGGAGATGAGGGAAGGAGGAGGAGGAAGAAAAGATAGGAGGTGGAGAATACCAGTGGAGAGCAGCAGTAGTACAGCCCATCAGAGTCTGAAAAGCATCACAGGAGCCTCTGGATAAAGATACTCAGCCTCAGCAACAAGACTATAGTAGAGAGGATTACTGCTGAACGGTGAAACATGGTGAGTAAGATTTTTGTCATCTGCCTTATTGTTAGCCATTCATGCAATGGAATTCCTTTTGCTCTGACACCTATAATGAGACTCCAAGGGACAGACTATTATTTTGGGATGATTGCTTGTTTTTCACTGGTTTTCCTTTATTTCTTTTCTTATATATTTTTGATGCGCACATTCAATCTCTTTAAAAGCAATAAATAACTGAAAGTGACAAGGGCTGGCAAGGTTGACACTCCGCTGTCTGATACAACAGGCTGCTGGACACAGCAAGTAATAAATGCAGTTTCCCTTTCAGGTACACAGCAGAGATTTCTGTGCAGCTGTTTTCTCCCTGGAAATAGGCTAATGGTCAAATAGCTCACTGTGCTGGAGTTTATGCTGCTCTCCCACAAGGTGTAAGGAAAATGTTTCAAGCCAATACCTTTCTCTCAGCTTCAGGTTCAGAAAAAAAACTGAGCGGTGCAGGGTAATGCAAAGGTTTTGCCATGAAGGGTGCCTTCTTTTGTAACAAATTCACCCCCTCCCACATTCCTCAATGTAGTTCTCTCCCTGTTTTCCCTTGGCATAGAGCTGCAAGTGCTAGTAATTACTGAAACTGTTCAGATGACTAATCAAGGGAATGAAGCTGGTGGCTAGGAGCTAGCCATTGTGCTGAACATGTAGAGATTCTACAGCTTACATGCCCTGTACAATGAACTGGGGGAAAATAATGCTTGCTTTTCTTCACCCTTTTTTATCTTTTATATGTACCCAGCACATTTAAACACACAAAACTGCAGAGCTCTGCATACCAAGGGGTTTAATTTTACTACTGACATCTCAGCTTTACTGAGCAAGTGGCTGTGATTAATTTAAGGCTCAGACTTTCCTGAAGCGCATTGCTAATAAGATTAAACATTTAACTACAGATCCTTATAGTATTATGATGTGATGTGTAAGATTTTATTGTGCGTGCATGATGGTGTGTTTCTTTAGGTCTTTTAGTGAGAAAAAGCAGAGCCTGACCTAAATGTATATGCAAATTATTAGGTATTCTGGGTTACCCAAGAGAGGCAGGTGATAGAGAGGAATGATAGCATGTAACCACTAATAATGATGACAAGAATACTCCAAGCAGGTGGTATGATCCCAGCATAGGTCTGCATGTCATAGAGGTTTATTTAAAAACAAACCTCCCTCTGTAACATGAATCGTTAGTGCCACTTATCTCCATTTTTAAAAAGGAGAAATAAAATAAGATACTGGCAGAGTAATCTGTTTAAGAAGTGAGAAGATGAGCAATGCTTTAAAATCTTATTTGGTTTCCACTACGAGGGAACGTTATGTCTGTCTGCCTTTAAGAAACAGAATTGCGTATTACAGTAACTGCAGACAGAATATCATCACGGTTCAGCAGGGAACTTCTTTATTGATTTATAATAAAAACATTCAAACAGTGAAAAAGAACTGCATTTTCCTATCAATAGTAGGAAAATTCTCCATTGGCTTTATTTCATAGTCTTTAGTAAAGGGAGTTAAGTGTTTGTGAAAGTAACTAAATTCTATTCTCCCAATAGAGCCCCTTCAGTAAGATTACATACTCTGCTTTATGCTCTGTTAATTGATATAGAACAAGTGCTAAGCATTTATAATACCCATTTATTTTAATAGGAATCATGGGCACTAAGCCCCTTACACTTCTTTGTTAATCTTTTTTAGGGTTTTGGATTGGCACCCATCACCATAGTAGCTCAGAATATCCCTAAATTAATTAGCCAGCATGGCAAGGTCTCTAGTAGGCTTCCTGGAGTCTTCAGTTCTTTGTCATTTCCTATTTTTCAAATTCTTCATTAAAAATTTGAGAATAAGTTTAACTTCAGAGTGTTTCCTGTTTAAAAAACTCCAAAAATAATTTTTAAAGTAAGTACACTTTCCATTATATTCTTGTCCATTCATACCACAGTTTTCATTTTGGAGCAAGTACATTTTCAAAAGCATCCAAGTCCCATTTTCAAAAGTAACTTTCACACTCAGGAATGTAAATCCATTGTGCTGAAGTCACTTTTGAAAATGGGACTTAGACACCTCAAACATTTTACCCTAAAAACATGCATGCTGTATATTCCTCTCAGTTTTAAAAATATCAGCAATTAGAAAGAATATTGTGCATAAAAGAGTTTGTTAATTGATTTAATTAATAAGATCAAACCCTAGGAAAGGGGCAAGTTTAGACACTATATAGTATGTGGTTGGGAAAGGCACCTCCTTCTCATGGTGTTACTGTTTAAGAATAAACTATTACATTAAATATAACAAAATAGAAATAAAAAACTCCCATAAAATACCTAAAAGCTCTCCCTAACTTTGCTCATTTGTAGCCTCCAGTGAAAACCCAGCACAAGTATACATATGACCAGAGAGTCTTTAACTAGACAGCTAATAAGATTTTGGAACAAATGCCACAAAAGGCCAGTACTCCTTTTTCCTTGCCTAGGAGAAGCAGCATTGATTCAAGCTTCTATGCTAAGACTTGATCTAAATTTCTAGTTCCTAAGCCAGTTTCTGCTATTAATGATAGCTATGCAACCTCACTGATGTCAACACTCATTCTCCAAATGGGTTGATTTTCCCAGGGTTGCACCCAAGAGTATTCATATTTCTGCCAACATTTTGTGGCCCTCAGGAATAATTTTTAATTTCTGTCGACAAAGCAAGGCAGAAATATTTTCTAATAGGAGAGCAACTAAAAGTAATCGACACCCACCCTTAAAGTCAAAGCAATTCTTCTAACATCTCTACAGAAAGGCAGTGTGCTGGGATTATTCCCAAACCATGGGAACACTGGTCTTCCTCGCACTTCCAGCATCTCTTCTTTGCTAATACTCAAAGAGTAAACCCATGAATATCCATTCTGCCTAAATCATAACAGATCCAACACTCACTGTGAACTAGTGCATAAAAGATGGTTCTTATAAGTTTGATGATGGAGTGTCTTTGAATTTTAAAAACAATATTCTCCAAATCCAGAATGGTGTTTACTCCAAGACTTTATTTGTATTATACTTGCCAGCCTAACCTTTGGATTTAATTGCTTGTTTAGAAGCCTGTGAAACCTTAAGACTAAGTGGTGTGCATGGTCAAGACCAGTAAGTATGCATCACTCTAGCAATATCATAGATGGGAAAGGCAGTTTCTCCACAACTATAGCATAACATTTCTTTAGCTGCAGAAAGGTCTGCATCTGAGACAGTGGTAGATAACAATTTAACTGTAGTCGAGCAAAGATTTATGGCTCTCTTACTTAAATGAATTTCATAAGTAATCCACTGATGCCAGAAGAAAGGAGATGGGGCAATTTGAAGGAAAAGTATCCACAGAGTCTTGTTGAAACCATAATGAATTAATTCTTGGTGGGCTGGCAGCCAATTCCAAAGATTCTTGTCATTCTGAGTAAATTTTAATTGCAAAACATATTTCCTTTACAAAGATGGAAATCGTTCCCCAGATATATATTTTTATTTAGTAGAAGTACAAGATAAAAAAGTGGAAAATAAATGTAAGGGTGAAATAATGGAAAAGGACTGGAGACAGGCAACGCTGTAGCTGAATGCACGGGTCAGGACAACCCACAGACAAAAGTACAATTTTACAAAAGTCTAGAATAATTTTACAGAAGTTTGATTAGGATTACATAACTACTGGAAGCATATACTGTAACTTTACCTTAAAATTTCTTTAATCTTTCAAACCTCATTTCCATGGTACAGTTTCCATGGTATTGACGCACAGCCCCACAGGCAGGAAAAGGCAAAAATGGTATGGTCTCATTACTAGATGGAGATGGTAGAATTAATAATGATGCATAAAATACATAAGTGTTCAATATGTATTGCTATTCTGTATTTGGAAAGAAGCAGAATGACCTGTATCACATAAAGACGATGAAGTACTTTCCAGTCTGTTAGTCAGTCTAAGGAGATTGTTAGACAACATCTATGAGGGATAAATGTTTTTCAATGACCAGGGCCAGATAACTTGTACCCAAGAGTCCTAAAAGAGTTGGCTAAGTAGATATCTGGCCCACTGATGGCAATTTTTAATAAATCATGGCATACCAGGGAGATCCCAGAAGATTGGAAGGGTGCTAGTATTATGCCAAATGACCCAAATGACAAGCAGAATGACCCAGGTAACTAGTGGGTGCTTAGCTTGTCATCAATCCCAAGCAAAATAATGGAGGAGGGATTCAGTTAATAAAGAATTAAGGACAGAAATACAAATAATGCCAGTCAATGTGGTTATATGGAAAATAGCTTTTGTCAAACAAATCTAATTTCATTCTTTGAGATTACAAGTTTGGTGGATAAAGATAACTGTAGATGTAGTCTACTTAGACTTTTATAAGGTGTTAGACTTGATACTATATGACATGCTGATTTCAAAAGTAGCACTACAGAGAATCAATTACATGCATTAAGAACTAGCTGACAGATCTCAAAATAGAGTTGTCAATGGAGAATCTTTGAATGGGAGCATTTCTAGTGGGGTTCCGTGGGAATCAGTAGCAGGCCCATTCTATTTAACATGTTCAGCAATGATCCAGAAACAAATATAAAATCACTGCTGATAAAATTTGCAGATGACACAGATTGGCAAAATAGTTAATTATGATAAGGGTAGGGCAGTCATGCAGAGAGATATAGATGACTTGAGAGACTGGGCCATTCAAACAATATGCCTTTTAATACAGCCAACTGCAAAGTTATGCATCTAGAAAAAGGGAACGTGGGCCATAGCTACAGTATGGGGGACTATATCCTGGAATGCAGTGCCTCTGAAAAGGACACAGGGGTCAGAATGGGCAAAAAAGTGAACATGAGCTCTCAGTGCGATGCTGTGGCCAAAGAGGTAATGTGATCCTTGGGTGGCTAAACAGGGTGTAGCAAATAGGACCAGGAAGAGGATTTGATCTTGGTTTGTGGCATTAGACAGACAGATATTGGATTATTGTGTACAGTTCTGATGTCCACATTTTAAAATTGGAGAGGGTACAGAAAAGAGCCACAAAAATGATTGAGGACTTTATAATGAGAGACTTTAAGACCTCAATCCCTTTATCTTATCAAAAAGAAGACTGAGTGGTGAATTCATTGCAGTGTATTCTTTGCTTCATGAGGAGCTAGTATCAGGTGCTAAAGGATTTTAATCTAGCAGAGGAAAGCATAACAAAAACCAATGGGTGGAAGCTGAAGCTAGAAATATTCAAATGGGAAATTAGGCACAAATTTTAACAGTGAGGGTGATTAATCACTGGAATAAGCTACTACTGGAAGTGGTGGATGCTCCTCCTCTTATGTCTTCAGATTAGGACTGGATTCCTTTCTGGAAGTTATGTTTTAGTGAAACAAGTTACAGGGCTCAATACAGGGGTAAATGGGTGAAATCTAATGGCTTCTGATATACTGGAGGTCAGACTAGATGATGTAATTGTCCATCTGGCTTCAAACTCTATGAATCTATGAAAACCTTTAAGCATTTCCTGTCCTGGTTACCAGACCAGCCATGCCTTAGATTCCTTTTGTTCCTCTCAAGTGCGCCCCTTTGGGACAGGTTTTGCTACCATCCCTCTCTTTGGGTGCCCACATGGTTCTAACGCTTTTAACCTGAAAGGCCCAACTGGGTTTGATACCCATAAGCCCTTTAATCAGCTGTTTTCACAGACCCATGGAGATAAAGTGACTCAAAAACAGCTTGTCCAAAACATTCCTCATTGTGCTAGGCAGTGAACATATGTGTAGTGAGTGCATCTCTGCCTCCAACTTAATTCAACCTGCACCTTTGATTACCTTAGTTGCTCTCTGGCCACCAATCCAGTTAAGACTTACTCTAATACTCCAAACCCATGAGTAGCTTCAAACAGCTACCTTTCTTAATATGGCAATCTGCAGGAAAAAATGTTCCTTTCTTCTCTAAATGTGGCATTTCCTCCAAAAACTACCCCTGCCCAAGGCTCAGGACAGGCAAAATCTGTCCTCGGACAGCCACAGTTTTTCTAGACATAAAAATAATACAACATTGAAGTCTTATCCTACAGCCCAGCAAGGAGCTTCAAGCCGTTGAGATTTGCATTTTCCCTAGGAGACCCAGCATCTAATTCTAGCACTAGAAGAGTCTGAGATCTTGGAAACCTCAGGTTCATGACATTATTAAGTTGCAGGAAAGCTTGCTTCAGCTATTTTTAGCAGGTTTTTATGGCTCCTTCTCAACTCTGCACAAGTGGATTCATGGGAAATAACACCTCGCTTTGCAGCAAAGGGGTGCAAAAACATCCCAATAACCTTTTCCTAAAAACTCTAAAACATTCGTAAAGTAACTTTTCTGTAGCATCAGTGACATGTATGAATATGCAATGGTGTAGTGAGGTAGAAAAGTGTTTATTAGCATTCATTACAGATCATCTGAAGAACTCACATTTCCATCTATGAGTAACATGGCTACATCAAAATCATGCTTATAAAACCTTTATTTATCACCACACCATCCTGTATTCCGTATTCTACACACTGTGCATATATACAGTCACACATCACCCTAAAGTTTGCCACTATTTCCTGCCTTCCCCTGTGTTATAAATGTGCTGATTATAGGTCATACCAGAGCCTCCACTTAAAATTGCTTTATGCCACTGGATGGCCATGGATCTGGCTGCCCGAAGATTCCCTTCCCCATTATGGGTTCCAGGACTGGCTGTTCCAAGAAGCAGTCATTTAAGGTGTCAAAAAACTTTATCTCTGCACCCCGTCCTGAGATGACACGTACACAGTCAGTATGGGAATAGTTGAAATCCCCATTATTATTGTGTTTTTTATTTTAATAGCTTCTGTAATCTCCCTGAACATTTCACAATCACTATCACCATCCTGGTCAGGTGGTCGGTAGTATATCTCTATTGCTATATTCTTATTATTCAAGCATGGAATTACTATCCATAGAGATTCTATAGTATAGTTTGATTCATTTAAGATTTTTACTTCATTTGACTCTACACTTTCTTTCACATATATAGTGCCACTCCACGGCCTGTTCTGTCCTTCCGATATATTTTGTTCCTTGCTATTACTGTGTCCCATTGGTTATCTTTGTTCCACCAAGTTTCTGTTATGCCTGTTACATCAATATTCTCATTCAATACGAGGCACTCAAGTTCACCCATCTTATTATTTAGACTTAAAATTGTCACTTTTTAGCTGTCTACCATTATGGGACTTTTTCATTTGACTGTTTCTCATCAGATCCTACCTTTATTTTATCACCTTCCATCCTCTCCTCCTTACTAGGACACAGAGAATCTCCATTAATAGATCCTCCCCATAGGAATGTCTCTGTCCGAGTCATGTGCTCCTCCACACCTACCTGTCCATTGTGGGAGGATGGTTAGATTCAGCTGACAGAACATCCTCTTAAAGGCCATGGGCAGTTGCTACAATTTAGAGGAGCCCTAAGACTGATCCAAGTTGTGTCTTCCGATTTTTCCAAACTCTTGATTGGGGGGAGGGTGCATAAAAAGCTGGTTTAAAAACCACCCTTCCTGACTTGTACTGGGTGCAGAAGAGCTGGATCTGAGGCTGGTCCCATGTTTATACACTTCCTTGGAAACACTGGCAGTTATTTATTCTGCTAATGTAGCTGTGCATGGTTTATCAACGAGTGTTGGATGTAACACTGTGCTGCTAATGTATCTTTTAATGTGCAGTAATTCATTCTCAATTGTTGCTGACTTTCAGGGCCCAGATGATTTTAGTTTTAGTGTATGTGTAAATGATGCAGAACTAGAGAATTTAATTCTAAACTGAGGTTTAATTCAGTGCAGATCTGACAGGATTTTTTTTTTTAAAGAACAGGCCTTTGAATAAAAATCGGGGCCAGTCTTTTTGTCCAATAAGAATTTCATTTGCACGAGAGCTTGCATGAGGAATTTGATTCTGTTCTGAATTATGCAGCTATAATCCCATTACTTTACTCCTGATTTACACTGGCATAGGGAGGAGGAGAAACAAGTGCTGTCTATTTATGAAAAAATTCCAGGAGAGTTGACTATAGCATAATACTTTTATGAGTATTTTAGTTAAGTGTTTATGTACTGCATGAAAACATCAACTGTACTGAACACTGTAGGATACAGGTGTAGACCCCAAGTTTGCAATGAACTATGCAATGCATGTGCATTTAAAAGTAACCAATGTACAACGTGCATATGTTTTGCCAATGCATCTGTGTACTATAGTTGGTCATTGTATGCTTTAAAATGTTTGTCAAGCCAATCCAACTCTCCAGTGATATTTAGTGGTGCCTTTTGTAAAAGCTACTTTTGATTTTTTATACTAAAAGTAGTACTACAGGAAATTATAGATTGCACTCTGTGACAGGGTGTACAAATCCCCCACTGGAAAGGTAGGGGTTAGGTGCTGCTCTGCGCCCAAGTGGTCTCACCCCACCGCATCTGCTATGCCTGCACAGGCTGGAGAAGGAGCTTTAAAAGGGGAGCAGAGCAGCTCAATGGCAGGCAAATGAGCTGACCTACATGCTGGGCTCCTGAGAAGGAGCAACCCAGGAGCTCTTGCTGCCTGAGGCCTGGCTGTAGTGACCTGTCCAAGCCTACAAAAAAGGGACCTGACACGCTCTGGAGGTTAGAGACTTTACCCTTGTGTTTCTCTTTTTTGTTTTACCCTAGGGGAAGAAAGGGGACTGGTGGGAAGTGATCCAGGGAGGCAGCTGCATAGCACCCCAGGATGCATGTGCCTACCATTGGGCCCTGGATCTTAGCCTGGTGGAGGGGGTGGGACCAGGCTCCACAGGAGGGACAACTACAGAAGTTTATCCTTCGGCAGGGAATCTAGTTGTGGGGAGAAGACCCTGATGATAAAAAGATCTGGGCTGTGAGATCTCAACCCAAGATAGAGGGGAGTCCTGAGGCCTCCTGCTTAATCACAAAGACTTCTCCTCCCACTGTTGGGCTCTTTACACATACCCCAAAAGGCACAGACTTGCAAACATGACCTGGCCAGAGGGCAGCGTCACTGGAAGGACAGACCACCACAGCGCAGAGCCGTGGTAATAAAGGGGGACAACAGCCTGCCATACCCCGGCCCAACCAGTAGGTGGTGCTAGTGGTGAGCATGTCCTTTTCACGCACTTCAGCAGAAGCAAGAACAGTAATTCAGTTTCAGCATGTATTCCAAGCAAAGGACCAGTTCATGATGCACAGGCAGGGATTGCTTTGCAGAGATTTTCTATGTAAAATGAAAATCTCTTGTGTTATATTTTACACCACCCGGAGCTTTCCGCACTTGGGATCTTCCTCACACCTTGACCTAATCAATGGCATAAGTTAATGAACCATCACCTCCCTAAAGCAGGCCATTGGCATAAAATTTCCTGGGGTATCCACTGATCCTTTTTGTTCTCCAGTGCCACTTCCAATTTTAGAATAGCATCTCTTCCCTTGGAGCTGCTCTATCATGACTTTGATCCTGTATCTGAAAGCTCAGCAGCTTCACAGTTTCAAAGGCAATGAGGTCAACTAACCACCAACCTTGAGTGATCTGTTCTCCTGCTGATTCTTTCAGACCTTTGACCTTTGCAAACCTTACAACCAACACCCCTTGTTTCACTTGAACTCTGTTTCAAGCAACACCATGAGTTATTGACTGAAATCTCTCACAAGAAATAAAATCAGTTCTAATATTGCTGATCCCCGCCCTCCATTTCTCTAGATGTTCTTCAAAATATACAAGTTCTAATGGGGTTCTGGTTGTTTGGGAAACATGACCCATATGGATTTTGGGTCTTTGCTAGTTGAAAGCACACTGCTAGCCAGATTCTAAGATTTCGTTCTGCTGTTTCCTCTACAGAAACAAATGTGATGAAGCAGCATGGAGCTAAGGAGAGGAAAGACCTTCATAAAATCGAGTTTGCAGCTGACTTCTGAGAAAGTGCCATTGGTGGATGTGATTCCTACAGACAAGGATGATCTAGGAAAAGACAAAAGGGTAGCAGTTGAGGGGAGCAAAAGCGAAGTGGTCCAACCAGCAAGTTTGGCCACACACAAAAATGACCGATTTTCTAATACAACAACAAGAAGCGGGGCTAGTGAAAACATCTTAGCACCATCTGGGTCTTCCTACAAACTGGTAAGAAAGAGTAAAACCCATGACTGTGTGATAGGGGTAGACAAAACAGAAGGATGTAGCCACAGCGATAAAGCTTACAAGGAGGGCTCTTCAGCTCCAGGAAGAAGTAAAGGGCGACTCATCAACAGCAGCAGCTTTTCCGGGGTGGGGAGCACCCTGAATTCCAGTGGTAAGAAAGAGTCCGTGGTCAGCCCAAGCCAGTCCACTTGCAGCAGTCAGCAGATGATAGATTATAGAAACTTTGTGCCACAGATGCCTTTTGTACCAGCTGTAGCAAAAAGCATCCCCAGGAAGAGGATTTCCCTTAAGAGATCTAAAAAAGGGCTCAGGGATATATTTCACATGAAAAAAAATAAACCAGAGAGCCTAACGCTGCTAGTTGAGAAGGGCAAGAGGCTGCCTTCTCCAGCGTGGAAGAGCGAGCTGTCAGGCAGGCTTGGAAAGTATCTTTTCAAACCCAGAGAAACCTTTGCAACTGACTGCTTGGCACAAGACCTCTCTGACAGCGAAATGCAGTCTGACTCCTCCTATGACTATTGCAGTGCTCTCTGTGAAGATGTTGCTTCTCTGAAGAGCTTTGACTCTCTCACTGGATGTGGGGAAATCTTTGCAGATGAGAGCTCTGCTCATTTGGAGCTGGAGAGCAGCAAAGAAGTGCAGGTGAGGCGATCCCAGGACAAAGAGAGTCCTGCCCTGGGGTCTTTTCAAGGGGGGGTGGAACAGCTGGCATCCCCCGCCCAAAACGAAGCAGCCGACTTTGCGAAATTTTGGGACAACATCAACAAGTCGGTGCGATTACATCAGAGCGCATTATTTGATAGGAGGTTGTTGAAGATACCCAGTCCTGATTTGGGAAAGACTAAACGTGAAGCTGCTGCTTCAATGACTGACCTGCTGGTGTCACCTGATAAAGATCCTGGCAGTTCCAAAGAAAGCTCCATAGATACAGGGACACCAAAAAGTGACCACCAAGAATCCACCTCCACCAGTGATGAAGGGTACTATGATTCATTCTCTCCCGGGCAGGATGATGAAATGAAGGAGGCTCAGACTCCTGGGGTTCCAGGTAGATTTCCAAGAGACAGTTACAGTGGCGATGCCCTTTATGAACTATTCTATGATCCTAATGAAGCCAAAATAAGCCCAGTCCTAGACGATGAGCTGTGTATGTCGGAAAGCATTTCAGAACAGGCCATTGAAATCCCTTTGTCAATTTACAGCTTTCATGTGGGAGCGGAGGAGAATATGGCTTCACAGCCAGCTGTTGACATCATTAGCCAGGGGTTTCTTCACAGCACATGGAAAGGTAAGGAATGCTTGTTAAAGCTCTGTGATACTGAACTTTCACTGACCATGGGGATAATAAACTGGCTGCGAAAAAACCCAGGGCTGGTTTCCCCCACAGACCCGATTAGGAGTCCTGAATTGCAGCTGGAAAAAAGTGGCGATCCATTGGTCTCCTGTAGTCCCAGTCCATGCCGGAGTGAGCACATAGCAGCCGAGGAGGAAAAACAAACCAAGGGAGAAACTGATATTTCTAATCCAAATTCTTCTTTGGCTGATAACAATGACATGGCCCAGACGTGTTTAGGGGGTGTGGCTGAAAAAGACCAAAAGGAAGTTTGTTGGCCTCACACAGCTAATGGGCATTCTCAGGTAAGGGAAGGAAACTGCCCTGAGGTCTCGTGTACTGCATCTGGGCTTCAGGAAGCCAACAGCACATCAGGTAATGTGCCAAGATCACAAGCTATTGGAGACATTTTAGGGACTAGTTTGTCTGCACAAGAGAAGATGCCAGTTTCAGGAGAATGCAAGGAACCTGGAGATAAAGCCCCATTAACGGGTGACCTGAACATGGAGCCTACTTGCCAGAGCTTTCAAAATCCGTTGTTAAATGATAGCCAGGAAGTAGAATCCTGTTATTCTTATATGACTGCAGCAACTTCCCCGATGGATTCCCTAGAGACAGCAGATGGCAATAAAACAATATATCATTCTTTGTCTATTTCCTGCGACAAGCCAATGCAGCCTCTTACTCTGAGACATTTTCAAAGCTACATCAGCCCCACACAAAGGGAAAGTGACACTACTATAGTGCAGCTTCTGGAACGTTGTGTCACTCAAGTTGCATCCTTAAAAATCAGCTATGAAAACAAACATCTGGAAGACAAATGCATTGGGAATGAAATGAACAACATAATTTGTAAGATGTCTCAATACAAAAACAAAATATTGTTGCAAAATGAATGCAACTGTATCACCCAGAGTTTAGAATACCCTGGTCTCCCTCACATAAACCAAGATAATTATGAGACAAGCCTCAAAGCCAGTAAGCCATATCAGCTGAAACAAAATAAGGAACTAATTTGCTCTAAAGATCAGAAACACAGAACAAATATCCTAGATCATATGAGTCAGGTCACCAGGAGTAAGTTAAATTTTGAATATGCCCAGCTAAATAATCAAGCCCTCTCTTACATAAAAGACTTCAGAATTGAACCCAGTCCAAGTGACTCAAACAGCATGACACCCCTTAGAAGGCCAACATTTTTACCTCTCCTCAACTCCATTTGCTCAGCTGTACCCAGTGATTTTTCACAAGCCTGCACAAGCAGTTCACTGGACAAACCGTTGCAAAGTAATGAATCTAAGCAGTGCAGTACAATCTCATGCAGTTACACAGAAGACTACTACCAACGACTCTCTGAAGGGGCCACTCTTCCTAATAACCCAGAGGTGACCACCACAGACAGAGCAGTGACTGGCAAGAACCATCAATGACGCACCAGTATAACAAGGTAAGTTCTTGCAGAGAAGATTGAAATACAATATGAAAAAATGAAATGTTAGCCATCCCTTTAAACAGAATTAAGGTCCACTATACCTGGTTCTACTGAGTATTTTGTGCTCCTCACAGTTTGACCAGGTTCTTGACATCTGCTTTATAGAGATAGACAAACTAAGAAGAAAGGAAATAGAGTTAAAATTGCACAGACTCCCAAAGCTAAGGGCCATACGTTGCCTTAGGTAAGTGTCAAGTTCATGGACATGAATGAGAGCTCCATGCAAAGGTGAAGGAGAAACTGTCTGATTCTTCATTGAGTAAAACCACATTCACTCTCCTAATGACAGGTTTCAGTGTAGTAGCCGTGTTAGTCTGTGTCAGCAAAAAGAAAACAAGAAAAATACCTGTGGCACCTTAGAGACTAACAAATTTATTTCAGCATAAGCTTTCGTGGGTTAAGAACCCACTTCATGGAATCCATGCATCCAATGAAGTGGGTTCTTAACCCACGAAAGCTTATGCTGAAATAAATTTGTTAGTCTCTAAGGTGCCACAGGTATTTTTCTTGTTTTCTTTTTATTCACTCTCCTGTAACTCCATCAAAATCAATAATGTCTAATTGTAGAGTGTATCATAGGTGTACATTGGGTTGTTAAAACAGAGTAATATGTGGTACTAGTGAGTATTTCACAGGGATTGTTGCACACATTTACCCAGCAATTTTCCAGAAGGTACAGAAAATTCAAGAACATTCCTGATCACAACTGCAGAAACTGACATATTTGATACTGGATGTCAAAACATGGCTGCCATATAGTAAGTGTACAGAGAACTGCATCCATCGCATAATGCTAGATTTTACAAGTTCCCTCCAATACTGATAATACAGCTTTATTTGCAGATTCCCCTCCCTCCCCCCATCACTACAAGAAGTTAAGGTAGTCTCGATATCTTGCTTGCAAGTGGAACATTAACTGCATTTCTGGAGTTCTAACATATTTTTAACTCTAATGTCCTTGAAAAGTAACATGCCCTTAAACCACAGATTATTTATCATATTTAGAACAGCAGGGCTTAGGGGCCAGATGAGAAAGGGGCCTCATTGTGGTAAGTGCTGTACCAACAGGAGAGACAGGTTTTTTAAATAGGGTTAAAATGGGACTGGTGCGGGAAGGAAGTTTTAGAGAGGGACTCCCTTCTTCAGGTCCGTAAAGGGGAACCTCACTAAATGTGCACCTCTTAAGATCCTTAGGAGGGAAACTGTCTCCTAGGGACCCGAGGAGGTGTGCATCGGAGCCGGCTCTGCCTGGCACTGACTTCTGAAGAACTTTATGAGGCTTGTTAGGACTGCACAATCTATGCGTTGTAGCACCCCTTTACAAGGTTTGTGCAGTGTGTGGAAGAGGGCTGCAGAGAGAAGAGAGGGCCAGGGGGAGGAGCAAAGGAGAAGCTCAGCGATGCAGGAGAAGGAACTGAAGAAACCCTAGCACTTCTTTGGCTTCTGCAGTAGGCAAGGGTTCTGTAGCTCACAGCAGCATGAGTCCCCTCTGCTTAACCCCAAGTGGTTTGTCAAGTAGAGAAGGCAAGGAAGGGAGAGTGCTCCTCCATGTACAAGCCCTAGGCTTGTTGAGTTCCTACCTCCCCCGCCCCAACCCTTTGGAAGCTCAGTCACAGCTTGCTACCCTTTTGACAAGAGTCCCAACAGTAGCCAGAAGGTGATGGGCACTAGACCTTAATCCAGTAAACTAAGGTGCTTTTTAACCCCAGCTGCTTTATATTTTTTGCTTCAAATGGATTTAGAAAAAGGTGTTTTTGGTACTCTTGTGAACAGCTTTATTTTCAGAATGCCATCATTCAGGAAATCCTTTTCTCCAATTATTTTTACATTTTGTAGAAATTTTTTACCTCAGGCCCAGGGCTAAAACTGCTGATTTTGAGGCCAATGTGACTGTGGATTCTGAAGGGGGCCAAAATCAGTTATGTAAAGTATCCTAACTATGGACCTACCATCGTCACTCCAATACCCGAAAGGAAAAAAAAATTCTGTATCGATTGGCTCAGCTCATCATCAGCAGTGTTCTGCTCTCTGCTATTTTACTTGTAATGACAACCCAAGATGGCTTCTTTTTCCACTATAGTTCCCATAATTTCAGCTTGCACCTAGCCATGAAAGAACAGATTGTAGCTCTTGGAACTAGCTGCTGCTGTGAGATTCATAATATAGAAATTAAAAATTCATAATAAAAAAGGAAAGATTAGCAGTCAGAGGTACTACAGATAAGTCCCCAATGCTGGCCATATCTGCCTAGCGTTAGATCAGTGGATCAATATATATGTTTGCTTGCTGTTTCTACTTTATAGTTGAAATTCATTCATAAGGCTCTGCTATGCAGATCCATTAGTTCTCAAGCTTGGACGGTTTGAAGAAATTCTATTTCTGATGCAGGAAAATCACTGTCTGCTAGAAAGGGAGGGCAGAATTGTAGCTGATGTAACTGTCAGAAGTGGTAATATACTGTATCGTAACATGGTATGAGATATATTGCAAGTAGACATTATTGGTCTCAGGGCATTTTCTACTGCATCATATCAAATGGCAGCTGCTATATGCCACCACTTGTCAGTGTAGATACCTGCAGCGTTAGGGATATAATAGAGTTCCTATGCCACAGCCCATGCCCCAAAGAGGTGTTAATATTTGCTCTTTGCAAAAGGGATATGCTAGTTTGTGACAGATTTGTCTAACAAAGTAAAAATGAATAGCATACACATTTTACCAATTTAAAATGTAGATGGAATTTGCATATTTGTGGGTTGTGTGCTCAAACGCATAATTTCAGGGAATCAGTTTGCTACAGCCTTCTTCGTTGTTATTACAGTCTTACTGAAAGTGAATTTATACAGTTATTAAAATGGCATTTAGCATGGATGTTAGAAATAGCGGTGGTGATAGCTATTAACTGTGTAACATGGAGTTTTCCTATCTGGACTCATCTTCCCCATTCGGTCTCGGTCCCACATTAACAGATGGCTTGTGGGTTCATTTTGGATTTTAATATTTTGGAAGATGACTGAAGAGCTCTACCACATTGATGAAGGTGGGAGTGGGAGAAGGGCAGAAAATAAATGGGGCAGCTGCTCTAATGCTACAGAGAAATACAACAATAAGAAAATATGCCTGCTCTGGGCAGGACTGCTTAAACCTAGAGAGTTTACACATGACAAAAGCTCTAAGGCTGCGATGATCTCACTATTTTAAAATGTCATGCTTGGAAAAGGCACTGTAGTGACAGTCCTAGAGACTGAAGTCCTTGGTTTAGCCACAGAACAAACGCTGCCCTGGCAGCATCAGTGCAGGCTTCCTACCGATAATCTTCCACCCTTACCTGCAGGAGGGGTGGAAGGGCAGTGCAGCCTTCATGCATCCAACAGGCATGGAGATGTTCAAACCTGGTGGTGATGGTACTTGAGATCTTCAGCTATAAGCACCTCACCTCCACATGTTCCAGTTTCCCCAATGACAAATGACCCCATTGCACCTCTCTTTCTCCAAACTGGCACATGCTTTCTCCTCAGCCATGTGAGACCAAATACATGGCTAGCTCTCTTCCTGAATTCTCTACCCACACAGGACTACCCCTCTGGATGAGGGGAAAGCAGTGGATGTGCTATTTCTTGACTTTAGCAAAGCTTTTGATACAGTCTCCCACAGTGTTCTTGCCAGCAAGTTAAGGAAGTATGGGCTGGATGAATGCACGGTAAGGTGGATAGAAAACTGGCTGGATGGTCGTGCTCAACGGGTAGTGATCAATGGCTCCATGTCTAGTTGGCAGCCGGTATCAAGTGGAGTGCCCCAAGGGTCGGTGCTGGGGCCGGTTTTGTTCAATATCTTCATCAACGATCTGGAGGATGGTGTGGACTGCACCCTTAGCAAGTTTGCAGATGACACTAAACTGGGAGGAGTGGTTGATACGCTGGAGGGTAGGGACAGGATACAGAGGGACCTAGACAAATTAGAGGATTGGGCCAAAAGAAATCTGATGAGGTTCAACAAGGACAAGTGCAGAGTCCTGCACTTAGGACGGAAGAATCCCATGCACTGCTACAGACTAGGGACCGAATGGCTGGGCAGCAGTTCTGCAGGAAAGGACCTAGGGGTTACGGTGGACGAAAAGCTGAATATGAGTCAACAGTGTGCCCTTGTTGCCAAGAAGGCTAACGGCATTTTGGGCTGTATAAGTAGGGGCATTTCCAGCAGATCGAGGGACGTGATTATTCCCCTCTATTCGGCACTGGTGAGGCCTCATTTGGAGTACTGTGTCCAGTTTTGGGCCCCACGCTACAAGAAGGATGTGGATAAATTGGAAAGAGTCCAACGGAGGGCAACAAAAATGATTAGGGGGCTCGAGCACATGACTTATGAGGAGAGGCTGAGGGAACTGGGATTGTTTAGCCTGCAGAAGAGAAGAATGAGGGGGGATTTGATAGCTGCTTTCAACTACCTGAAAGGGGGTTCCAAAGAGGATGGATCTAGACTGTTCTCAGTGGTAGAAGATGACAGAACAAGGAGTAATGGTCTCAAGTTGCAGAGGGGGAGGTTTAGGTTGGATATTAGGAAAAACTTTTTCACTAGTAGGGTGGTGAAGCACTGGAATGGGTTATCTAGGGAGGTGGTGGAATCTCCTTCCTTAGATGTTTTTAAGGTCAGGCTTGACAAAGCCCTGGCTGGGATGATCTAATTGGGTTTGGTCCTGCTTTGAGCAGGGGGTTGGACTAGATGACCTCCTGAGGTCCCTTCCAACCCTGAGATTCTATGATTCTATGATTCTTCACCTCCCTGTACCAGCAGCTCGCCTTCTCACCCTTACCTCCCAGCCACTGAAGCCTGGTGACTTTGGCAAGGAGCATGGCAACTGGGAGAAACAGCTCCAGATCCTCTTCATTCTCCCCCTCCCCTTAAATTCATGGTGTGAATTTGCAAATCCCATTTGTAAATTACACATCATTAGAACATGACCAGTAATTCCCAGCACAATAGGTCTACACCTAAAGCAGGAAGGGAGTGGTTTAACATCCTTGTTTTGAGATGTAGAATATGGGTGTGCACCAGTGGAAGTTACTAGTAAGACAGACTTGGCACGAGATTGACAAAAGTATTAAAACAGTTTATGGGTCAGTGTTAGACACAACCTTACATGGCACATTAAATTTGGGTTCCGATGGGTCATGAGAGAAGGCAGGTTCCAGACATTTGGGCCTTCCTCTGAGAACACCCTGGCATTGGAGGTTCTGAAGCAGGAGTCCCTCAGTTTGAACAGGAGGAGCTGCTGGGATTGTATTTTCCTGGAGGGGAGTTCACCCTGGAGACCACACCCCAGGAATTGACAGCAAAAGCAGATTATATCACCATGACCGGACACAGGTAGAGAGAAAAGCTCTCAGATTACTGGGCCCACATTCCTTTTGGGATTCACAGATCTTAACATATATTTGGAACTGCACTCTTAAGTGAAGAGGTAGATAGGGCAGAGTACCAAGCACTTGTAAGTGCTCATAATAGCTTATCTCATTTGAATGCTAAGATCTTGCATCATGTATCGGCTGACACGTTTGGGTGCATTTCAATGATAGTACTAAAGAGAGTGCATTGCAATAATCTAGCTTTAGGATTAGATAGGAAGAGATGATTGTGACAAGGTCCATATCAAAGAGAATGGCCGTGCATCTTGGCCAAGTGTAGGTAAAAGAAGACAAGACAGTGCAGGCCATAGCTGTCATCTAGCAACCGAGAAGTGGCAATGGGTATAATATGACCCAGATACAGCACAGTGATATTGCAAAGGTCAGATATACATCTCCAACAGAAGGCATATTCCTGGCCAACTTTAGTGCTTTCCCTTACCTATCATCTTCACTTCCATCCTGTCTACCTTAAACTAGGCAGTTGGCTCCCCTGCACACACCCTTGTATCCCTAAGGCACAGGAAAAGCAGAGATGCAATATTTGGTTTGACAGAGAGGAGATGTAGATTTGAGTCTCACCTAGATATTGGCAATGCTGTGGGCTAAAATATACCATTATCATCCCTAGTGGCTGTAGCTACACATTTAACAGGTGGAAAGAAAAAGATGGAACCCTGCAGAAATGCACCTGAGAGCCCTTGAGCAGGGAAAGAGCGTAGTTACCTCTTCAAAGTCCACGGAAGACAGTGCATTCCACTGTCTTCACTAGAGTTTGGGTCAAACTCTAATGCCCTTTGAGAACTCTCAGAAGCAAGTAGTAACTAACTCACTGAAGGGCTTTCCCCTCCACTTCCATATGATTCCACAGCTGAGTAAACTGAATCTTGTGGACAACAGCAGTATCCAACACAGCTGAGAGATCTAACAAAATCAGTATGGATATGTTAGCCATATCCATTACCAGAAGAGGCGGGGAGAATGAATGCTAGCGATGAGCCCCAGTCACAGAGAATGCCATGCCAGCAATAGTCCCTGGTTTAAAATGACTGTTCTTTTGCTTGAGAGCCCTCATTGATGGAACAGTGAAACAGGTGATCTAAAATAATGGATCTGTGCTCCAATATTGGCAAGAAGAATGTGCATTTCAACAAAAATGCCTCCTTTTTTGAGACCTATGGATTTATAAATTGAGCTGCCCGAGCCTGTTTGTGTGTAAGAAGCAGATTCTAAAATCTCCTCTGAAAGAATGAAACACACCCTACTCCTTAGACAAAACGTATCATCATCAGGTACAAATTTACTGCTAGAGACATATGGTACCGTGTAATAAGAGAAAATGGAGAGTAAGGTGATGGGCCACTGCCTTTACTTGTGCATTTGAATGTTAGTCACCATGTGCCCAGACACTAGGGCTAGATGCTAAATTAAACAATTTTCTTCTTCATTAAACATTATGGCTTCTGGACTTGGCTCTGTATCACTGTACTGTCTGCATCTGACTTTTTCAGTGATCTTTACTGTGTGTAAAATCAGAGCTTCATCAGAAAGAGGGGGAGAGAAGGATTTCACCAGCATATTTACCAGGAAAGATTTTTAGATGTACAGTTATCAACAAAGATGCTCTCTGAGGACAGATGCTCTATAACAGTGTTAAATTTGTTTCATTTTGAAGCAGAAGAGATTGATTTGCCATTCTGCCTGTTATTGCAGTAGCAGGGTTTCCATGGATACAGTCTGATAGTGGTTCTTTTTCCCCCTGGCAGCAGTAGAGGACTAAATTCTGATCTCAGCTGCACCAATATAAATCTGAAGCCACTGGAATTACTCCAGATTTGCATTGACCAGCAGAATTTAGCTTCTTGTGTTTTGCAGCCCTGTAATGAGGATTTTCACTGGAGGCAAACCAGGTTCTGTATTCAGCAGGTGTGGCTAAGGCACAGTGCAAGCACAGAAAACCACTGTGTGTTACAAGTGAGAAGTACAGATGAGTCACAGCCCAAAATACAAACACATCAACTGCCTGTTCAGTGGCTTAGTAGACCCTCCTGCCAGTTAACTGCAAAAATTCAGGTCCGATTTCTGCTACCCAAATGAATTACCTCATATCATCTTCCTTGGATTGGACCAAATATTGTTTCATCAGTATTAAAAATGGTTGCTGTAGTGTAAAGAACACTCCCTCCCTTCTTTTTCCCATGAAACATAGGAAGGCACGGAGGAAAAAAAGCAAAGTCAGTATCTAATCTATGGAGCAGACATTTTAACCAATTCCGGTATAGAAGAGGATTGAACAGAGCAGCTGGCTCATAGAGAGAGTAGAGCAGAAGGATTGGTTGAGGCATATTCTGTAGCTGTTTGATTTTGTACTTACCAGCCAGCTAATAGCAAACAAAGGAATTTTGTTGTTTTTTCTTGAGAGGGCAGGCAAGGAGAAGGAGAGTTTTCAGTCTTTCTGTACTCATCTGTAAGGCCCTTACCCCGCCTCTATTTTTAAGTTCCTCTTAAAAGCCCACTTCCATTGTGCTCTCTATATAAAACTTCCCATTGGGAGGTACTCCCCTTTCCTGACCTTTGTCTGCTTGTCTGTGTGGTTATCCTTAGACTGTGAGCTCCTCGGGGCAGGGGCTATGTTTCAGCGTAACTGCACCTATATTTCCCTGCAGTCCTCCCTTGAAGACACCCACTTAAGGTTTCTGGCTCCTAGCCATCACCACTTTTGGGCAGAGACCTGCATCTTTCGCTCTCCTGACCAGGTGTTTTTTTAAGGCTCCACAGCTCCCTGCTTTACATTGTGGTATCCCCAGCAAGCCCTTCTGCCTAAAGGCCAGCGTCTATGCTTTGCTTTCTCTCTGAGGGCAGTGAACAGTTGCAAGTGACCATACAGCTCTTTCTAAGCAAGCTCCTTTATTCTTAAGGAAAAAACAGAGAAAGCATGTTAATAACCAATTACAGTTCCTGTACACATGCTAAAAGCTTACCAGGAGTCACCCATCAGTCTTATGGGATCCCAGTAGGCCAAAATCTTTCTAACAGTTACCCATTTGTTGGATCAGAGAGAAGGCCCCGAGTCAGTTTAAACACAGACTTTTTATATCAAAAACCCTTTCTTTGTCTGTTGGTTGCTGGAAAAAACAAACAATCAGAACCAGTATATGCAAGCCTCCCCAGGGGGAGGTACCTCCCTGGAGGCGTTTATTACTTAAGTGCTTCACCTTAATCGCCCCCTTCTGTTTTTAGTTCCTGGCAGAGCTGTGGCAACTTTCCTCCTCTCCTGCCGCGAGTTACATACAATCCCTGGCTCACAGTGGTACATAGGCCATTCATGCACTTAACACAAAATGGTCTCCACAGATATTGCATGAGGTTGTAATATGTGTCACAGGCCATATCTTGTTGTGTATCTGGCATAGCAGAGGCACTACCATAGATGTATGCTGTTCAGAGCGGATTCCATCTTGTAGTGATTGGCAGAATGTTAACGCAATACAATACAGAATACCTCACAAATTAATTAGACTGGTGGTGGTGTTTCAGAGAGATTGCTTGCACAACAGTCCTAGGTGACACTGGATAATACTGTTTTCACATTTTTCTTGGGAGGGGGGACAGACAAAAAAAGACACATCACCAAACCCCAATAAAGACAACATCTTAAATAAAACCAAAATCCCTAGGCCTCCTTCAAAGGTTTAGTACTGCTCACTGAGAAACCTTCTCTAGCCACTGTTTCTCAGATCCTCAGGGGTGGGGACTACACTGCAATTAAAGCCTGGATAGGCATACCAGCGCTAGTTTTACCTGCGCCAGCATGGCTAAAAATGGTAGCGTAGTTGCAGCAGTGCGGGCTTTGGCATGGGCTGTAGAAGCATGATATGGACCCTGGTAAGTACTTGTGTTACTGAACCCTGTGCTGCCGCATCAACACTGCTAATTTTAGCCATGCGAGCGCAGGTACATCTACCGGAGCTGCAATCACGCCTCAGATCTCAGTATAGATCTACTCTGAATCACTATTCTAGTCTCTGCTGGTCTTCTTTAGCTGCGTTTGAGGTTCTCCTGCTGCAATTTGGGGAGCACAAGTTTTGTCACACGACATTCCTCATTTTCATTGTTTGGTTATTTCCTTTAAAAGCATGTCACCTCTGGATGAGAGCTAGAAAAAGGGAGATCATGTGGGAGTAGAGAACATAGCAAAAGTAGTACCTCTGTCTGCAATAGGAAAGTTTTGCTGTCAGGCTGCAGTATAATTCAGGGGGCAACTTTCTTCCTGAACATGTAGCTATTTTATTCTAGAAGTTTCAGTAACATGTAAGTCAGGATGTATCTGAAATGGTATGTATCATAACTAGAGTGATGAGGCATTGATGTAATCATGAGTCAGTGGTGGCCAGTTGGAGCACAGGAAGCATGCATGATGAACTGTACTTAGTAGGCAAATTCCTATCTCAAGGGACCACCTAAAATTGAGCACAATTCTCCATCACCTTTATTAAGAAACAATTCTAGTCAGTCCCTTTAGCAGCCACGTAAGAAAGCTTTCAGTGTGTATATATAGCTATGGCTTGGCAAGTCTCTCTCTACTCTGTTCCAAATCAAGGCATGTGTGTCTCATTTAGTAACATCTATGGCTGTGGAGGCAGGTTCTAAGTCCTTTATCTTATACCAGCGCTTGGACTCTGATGTTGACAGTACAAGGAGTGGATAGTGCATGACTGGAGAGTCTCTTTACTGGGTGAGGCATTAAAGCACGGCTCCTCTGTCCCTCTGTGAGCTCTTTGGATGAGGGTTAAAAACGTCATGGCACTTACTGAAAGTGACAGGAGACAGTGGTGGCTGTTGCCTAAATTAAATAGTGGGTCTGTAGTTAACAAGGGGTCCTTTTTTCACATAACCTCTTCAACCTCCCTTGAAGGCAGATTATATTTTCAAAGGAAAAACTGGGACATTATGATGGGGTGTCACAGGGAAGCATTTTGGGGGCATATGGGAGATGTGGGAAGGAAGAGGCTTCTACTTTTTCTTCCTATTTCCCCATTCAGAATAAAAACAAAAACAAAATAAAAAACAAAACAAAACACTGGGACACTTTACAATCAAGAACAAGGTATGAGAAAACAGTATTTATCCCTCTGTCGCCTCTTCACTGATCTCTTAGCCTCAGCCTTTCCCCACTCCTCCCATCTCCTCCACGCCCACCAGTTCTTCCCCTCCCATTAACCAATTGTGCTCAGCTCTCCCATCTCATAATCTGTCAGTTCCTTCAGCTCCCTCCTATCCAACCCCCACCTGCTCAGAAGCCCCCCTCCTCCATGCCTATCCCCTCAAGGCTGAGAAAACAGCTTGGAAAACACCCCCTCAGCCCTGGACCATCTCCCAGAAAACCCTCCAGGACTCTGACAAATCATCCCTAGGCTCAGAAGCCTTCCCTCTCCTACCTTACACCCACCACCACCAGGCTCAGAAGGCCTCTCCATCCCCGTTCGTTTTTGAGCCTGAAGTTCCAAGGCAGCAAGGAAGGATTGTTTTTCACAGGGTGGGAAATGCATAAAACTAAACTGTACAATTGCTATAACAGGCCAACTGTAATAGATGCATGTTTTTTTCCTTAAATCATCATCATCATTATTATTATTACACTAGAGATACATGCTGACTTTGTGGAATCCTACCCTGTAGCAAACTGCAAATGATTATGCATGAAATGAAAATGCAGTGGTCTGTGCACCAGGAGAATACAGCTAGCCCTGCACAGTAACTACAGTGCTGTAGCCACAAAAGCCAACCAAGTTCAAACAATTAAAACTCACAAGGCAACAAGAAAACCAAACTTTGCACTGTGTTGTCAGTTCACATTTGCACAGGGGTAGATGACTACACAAGGTGCAAAGCAGTGGAGAATCAGACCCCAAGATTCAGCAAGAGTAAGGGTTATTTTTCCTCCATTGCTGTGTATTAAATATGTCACAAGCACATTTTTCTCCTTATCAGAAACAAACCAAGGTGGCCTCTGGACTACACTATTCAGGAGATCAGATGATAAAAGGACCTAAGTTCTTTAAGATGCATTTCTTTAAAGAGTAGCTATAATATGAGGCACTTACACAGCAAATTATTCTTGAACTGTTAACTAATGAATTAACATGAACAGTTTGTTACTTGCAAAGTCTAGAAATATTGGCATGTGGCACTATATTGCTAATTCCAAAACTTTACACAGGAGAAGCATCTGCTTTGTGCTAATCTACTTAGCACAGTTAGTTGAATCAAACAATGTGTTGTTGGTCATTGACTGGTGACCTTCTTATGTTTGCAATATAGTTGGTTAAAAAACTAACATTTTTCATGAAAACTGAACATAATGAAATTTTTCCTTGACATTTCAAAATCTGGAAATTTTTCACAGCTCTAGTTTGCAGTAAATTGTACTTTTCCATAGCACTTCAGCCCGTTTGTGGTACAGAATGGTATTGATTGTGCTCTCTGATCGAAAGGAAACCCATCAATAATTTTCCAAGATAGCTTAATGCAAATGTCAGGCATCAATTCAAATTTTTGTGCATTTCAGACATGTTCTTCTTTCAGAAAGATTTCTGCAAGTGAATATTTGCTCATAGGAATGCTCACAGATATAAAGCAATTTGTTTTGCATATTTACAGTACTTTTCTTGCAATATTTCCCAGCTCTAATCATTAACATAAAAAGTGTAAGGCATAGGTTTATTTAATACTGCAGCCTGATCCTGCTCCCATCGAACTCAATGGCAAAACAAACTATTATTGACTTCACTGGAAGCAGGATAGAGCCCCGTTTATAATCGCAGACATTCATTGTAAACAATACAGCAAGAAACTGCACTAGAAATTGTCACAACTGCAACTTTGAAAGAGATGTTATGTATTTTGCATTCTCAACTACGCTTTTAAAGAAATATTCCCTGGGTTGTTATTAACTCTGCTTGCTGATGCTGCACGTTGGAACTGAGAAATGCTGGCACATCATCTTATGTTTTGTTTTCTGTAAACGTCAAAAGAAGCCCTTTTGTGGCAGAAAATAGAAAACAATTCAGGAAAATAGAAGCTGCTGTTCAGTCCACTACTATTAAATACAGGATGCTGCAGTTCACAGCACTCAGATAGACAGAGGTTGGATTTCCTTTCCTTTTCCATTCTTTCTTGCTCTGAATGTACAATGAAGTTGGTTTTTGCTCTGAAAAGCATTAAGTAGACTGTTGCTATAGCAACCAACTCCCCAAAACCATTTTATAATAAGGATGGTAGTCTAACAGCCCACAAAAATAGGTCTCAGGAAAAACAAGACTTGCAGCTCCCTAGCTAATATTTCAAAGTCTTAAAATAATTTTTATCTGATCTGGGCAAGGTTGTTTAATTTATTTGGTAGCAGAGATTTGTGTATTGAGAAGTATTTTGCTTAATAGCTGAGGTGATAAAAATATACAATAACCCACCTTAAATGACATCCCTGCTGTTTCTTGGCAAATACAGTTAAGATTTCTGCTTGATTTTACCAAGTCTTGATCAATAAAGAGATAGTGCTTGAATCATCTGATGATCTCAAAAGTGCTCTTGGAATATCATCAGTAAAATCTCAGGACACTAAATCAGTCCTCCGTTGACTAGTTTAACAATAGTTCTAGCTTCTTTCAGAATTCAAAAGCTGCTTGACTTTCAATTCATGTGAAAACACTGATGGCCCAATTTTCTGTTTGGGAAAGGAATTATAATGATATGAAGTTGATTCCGCCCCCCCACCCCGCCCAGTGTTTATTAAAATGGATGCCAGCTAGACTCTAGGGCGGAGTGTCACAAGTGAAACACCAGTTAGGAGCAGATGAGTCTAAATCTTTATTTAAAAATAATATTTAGTACAGATCCAGGGCTATGCCCAGGGGCGGCTTCAGGCACCAGCGCAGAAAGCGCATGCTTGGGGCGGCAAGCCGCGGGGGGCGGCGCTCTTCCATGCCAGTGCCCGGCCGGGGGAGCAGGGCCATGGGCATGTCGCCCTCCCTGCCAGCGCCCCGGCCGGGGCAGCGGGCATGTCGTGCCACCCTCCCCGCCAGCGCTCCTCCGGCCGGGGGAGAGCGGGGCATGCTTCTGCCCTCCCCACGGCGCTCCTCCGGCCGGGGGAGAGCGGGGCATGCCGCCACCCTCCCCGCCGGCACCCGGAGTGGGGCCGCGGGCATGCCACGCTCCCCGCCGGCGCCCCGGCCAGGGGAGTGGGGCCGTGGGCATGCCACGCTCCCCGCCGGTGCCCGGCCAGCACCCCGGCCGGGGGAGGGGGCGGCCGGCAGCTTTTTCGCCTGGGGCGGCAAAAAAGCCGGAGCCAGCCCTGGCTATGCCAGGTGAAAATGAAAGTTTGAAAGGATTTGCTGGTACAAATGTGAAAGTTTAATATTGTGATATATATAAAGACAGAGGTTTATTCTGCCCTGGCCTACATTCTGGGGTTTAATAGAATGGTGATCAGATAGTAGGAAGTTTATCCTTTCTGCCTATATCGTAGGTAGATTTGTGCCCCTCAGAAGAAATTTGTCAAATACCTTGTTGATGGAAAGTCAATGGCAGAAATAGGTGGCAATAGTAAAATATACACAAAGAAGGGCCAACACTGTTGCATAGGGGGAATGAAAACTGTTACTTCCCGAAGATTCAGAGATTGGGACAAAAAAATAAAATCAGCCTGTAGCTCACCAGACCATGAAAAGATGGAGGTACTTCATGGGATTGGATACTCTGCTTCTGCAAGGGAAACACTGTGCGTTGCTTTAAAGCATCCTTTGGTTAACCCAAGCTATTATTAACAAGCTTCAGAATAAGCCACGTTCACTCTTTCACCAGGAAGATATAGCTCAATAACAGACCTTTTGAATGGTGGACAAAGGGGACAATACAAAGACCTACTCTTACTCCAGTCAAACACCCTACATTACAAATACTTATTTTCCTAGATGTCCTTAGTTTGGTGATTAGCATATCTCAGTAGAGTTCTGCAGATAGTCTCAGTGGCATTGGCAATATTGCTGGAGTCTTATTTTCATATGAATGCACTGCTCTTGAACAATTTCTGCAGTGGAGTGGCATAGATAGGTTGTCTCTTCAGTGTCAGCTATGTGAAGAATGCTTCCTTTTACCTATTGGTCCTTCAACAAACATTAATTATGGCATAAAAGAACAAACCTCATGGTATGGACATTTCTTCTGCTATTCAGCCTATCCATCTCCCTTTCACTTTTCTTCTATTACTGCTGAGGGCATTCTGCGCCAAAAAAACCCACAAAATTTCTGCACACAATATTTTAAAATTCTGCAAATTTTATTTGTCAAATGTGGAGGCTCCAGCATGGCATTGGGGAGCACAGGCCACTGGTTGCACAGAGGTGGGACATCACTGTGCAGCTCTCCCCTCCCGGGACATGGACTCAGCGATGAGGCTGCATCCAACTCTGACACAGTGCAAGGATCAGGCCTGCCCCAGAAACACCCCGAGCCCTGCCCCTCCTTGCCAGGTACACCAGGTGTGGGCAGGAAGGCTCAGCAAGGCAGGATTCAAGGGTGGAGGGCTTAGTGTGGGGGGAATCCAGGTGTGGGTTGAGAGGGTTCTGTGTGAGGCAATCTGGGTGTGGGCAGCTCATTGGGGGATCCGGGCACAGGGGAATCTGGATGCACAGGGGCTTGTTGAGGGGTTCTGGGTGCAATGGTAATGGGATTCTTCAGGGGGGTCTAGGTGAAGGTGGTTGGGGCTCAGCAGGGTGGGGGTCTGAGTGTGTGGAGGAATAGAGCTCAGCAGGGCAATCTGGGTGTGGGGGGCTCACTGGGGAAGGGATCCAGATGCTGGGGGAGTGGGACTCAGTGGGGTTGGGATCCAGGTGGATCTGGTTGGGGCTCAGTAGGGTGGGGGATCTGGGTGTGGGTGGCTCATCAGGGTGGTCCAGGTGCAGGGGGAGTGGGACTCATTGGGGTGGTTCTGGGTGTGTGTGTGTGGGGGTCTGGATGCATGGGGGTTGGGTGGATGGGGGAGCAACTCCCTGTACAGCGATCCCTCCCCCTGCAACTGAGGAGCGATGGGTGCAGGAAGCGCGGGGTGATGGTGATGCTAGGGTGGGGGAGGGAGTTTGCAGAGCTTCCTAAAGCTGGGGGAGAAACCTGGGGGTATGTCTGACCTGGCCCCGGATGCTGTGCAGGGGGAGAGGAAGTTCTGTTCTCCCCAGCCTAGCCAGGACTAGCAGCTGAGCCCGGTACAGGGTAGAAGCCACCAGCCGTGTCTTCCCCAGTCCTGCCCCCACCCCACAGCGATTTACCTCTCTGCTAGCTTCCCTGGGCACCCAAAACATACTGCTGGGGAGGGTCGCATGACTGCTTTTGTGACTTCCCTTTGCTTCCCCATCAGAAAGTCATTTTTCTGCAGGGAAACAAAGAAATCTGTGGGGGACATAAATTCTGCGCATGTGCAGTGGTGCAGAATTCCCCCAGAAGTATTCTATTATCCCTAGTTACCGAGGTCTACCTTCAGAATGCCTCTCCCTCTTTGGTGCTCATGTCTCTTCCTCTAGTCACGCATTAGGGAAAATATTTTTCTATAGGGCCAAATCTTGCAGTCCATTTTCAGCCAAACACTAATTGAAGCCAACAGTGAGTTTAACGTAATAAAAGTCTGCAGGATATTGAATTTCTTTCCTCATAAAACCAACCCCACCAGCTTCCCTCATTCATATTGCTTCTTTCTGAATTCTTTCCAATTTGATATCTTTCTGATACTGAAGCACATAGCACAGTATTCAGTAATCTAGGTTAGGCTGAGCTGTGCTGTATCGAGTTGTACTATCCTCTCTCTGGTCCTACAGTGAAGGATTCCTTGTCATGGTGAAATACCATGTAAACTAAAAGGTGCACTACATTGCCTTATGTTGCTAAAAGAAAGCAAAAGAAGTTTCCTCTGCCTGTATCGGATATCAAATGCTTTATTGGGCTAACCCCATACAGCAGATAGTGTGCAGTGATATTTTGGCAATCCTTCAGGTAGACAGCTGAGTAGCCAACATGCCCATACAGTGAAAGTGTTTTGGCAAAAGACTCAGGGCCTGTTTCTCCATTCCCTCAGACTAGTGATATGTCATGTGACTGCCATGAGGGAGTGGAGAATCAGGCCCGAGTGTGACAATACATCAATTAGCTAGGCAGAATGTAGACCATAATTATGATTTTTAACCTAGCAATGGATGAAGACAATGACTTCTAAATATCTAGGCTAAAAACATTTTATATT
This sequence comes from Macrochelys suwanniensis, assembly GCA_033296515.1. Lineage (NCBI taxonomy): Eukaryota > Metazoa > Chordata > Testudines > Chelydridae > Macrochelys > Macrochelys suwanniensis. The sequence continues at coordinate 44,217,094 of CM065783.1, forward strand.
TACCAATCAAGCCTTTCACCTCTATTTTATGCACTGAAGTTTAAAGAGTTATTCTAAAAAGGCACAGCCAGTCTCTTGAAGGACTGGGCTAGAGAGTCAGACACTAATGACTGGCAGTGAAGAAAAGGCTTAATAAATACTTGAGGATGCAGAGAGAGACAAGGGGACTAACCCCAGCACCACTTGGTTGTTCTTTGCTTGTGCTCTGAAGCAAGCAGGGTGACCATGAGCATGACACTAAGAGCTATGCACAATTTCCATGTAAGTGATGCATCCTTTGGCTTGGGCAGGACAAAAGTTTTATCTCTAGTCAATAAAGAAGCCAATAGTTAAGTTCCAACACAAAGCATGGTCCCACTTCCTGTTGCCAGCTATAAATACCTCAACATCTCACTTTTACAGGTGCAATTAAAATATAATGCAGATTTGAGTAAATTTAAAAGGACACCCAACTGTATAATCGTTTAAAAAGTAACTTTATCTTACATGCGCCTGGGAAGCTCAAAACTGAAATCTGTTCAAATCAGTTGCAGTGAATCAGTTTTGCATGTTTTTAAATTAATATTTCTAAAACCAGAAGCAGCTTCAATGCACACCCCCTGGCACTTGCTGCTTCGTCGGCATTAGCACGATGGTACCATTTGCAGCACAAATTTTGCAATCATATGTGCACTCCTAGAGGGCCAAATCCTGTTTCCCTGCACGTACCCAGAACAAATGGGCTAAGGGCAGGGGATTGCCTCAGAGGTTTTGGGAAAGAGAATCCTTCCCAGTCTGGAGAGCAACAGCCTCTGTGCTCTCCCATGGCGCAGGTTTTAGTCAGTGGATCCATGTAGCTGCAGACCCCCTGGCACTTCCACACCTTTCACCTGACCCACTGTCACTTCTTTTGAGCACCGTTGTAGCAAGCTGCCACAGAGTGCTGCTACCTAGAGTGTGCGGGATGTGCACAGTCCCCTTCTTGCCCTTTCCATGGCCTGCTCCACCACTCCCCAGCTGTTCTATTTCTTTTTGGTTCCTGCATGCACACACAATGGAGGGAGCCCAGGATTTGGCCCTAAAATAAGTGTCTCATTCAGCTGAGCTGATAGGTCTTTGGAGCTGGTAGTATTAATAAATGTACTGTTTGTTGCTGTGATTTATAATGGGATGTGTCATGTAGAAAGAGAATAAGCGCTCCATGTATCCTCCAATTAGTTTGGAAGCATTTTCTGGTTCTTTGCCTGGGAGGTTTCAGACAACAGTAGCATTGTTAGGAATGAATTGCTACTCCTTAATGTTCAGTTACAAGTATTACTGGCTGAGTAAATTATTACTGACCTTTGTCTTATTAGTTTCTTTTTAAAGATTCATGAAACCTTTGAAAAATTCAATTGAAAAAAGGTGTCTGAAAGTCTGACAGAGAATGTATCAGAAGAGACTGTGTGTAAGTGTAAAATGGACAAGCTGACTGCAATACCATACTATTATTGTACTGCCATTTAGAGTAAGGGGGCAGTACCCTACCTGGCATGTGCATACCTCTAAGATCAGGTCCACAACTGTTCTGCTAAAGGCTTGTTCAGTAAAAACAGCCTTTTTGCAACCATTCCCAGGCCCCAAGGCTTGTCCGTTAGGATGCTGTGCCAGGTTTCCTTACTTATGGGCATGTAGTTGCCAATTGTCTGCCACACATACAGTCTGGGGACACTGATTTATAATGTCTGTGAGAAACTGGCTGGCTCGCACCCTGCTCTGCTTCTAGTTTAATCAGACCATCCACAAATAGGTGGAGTCTGAAACAATGTAATATAGATATTTCCAAGATACATCCTTGCCCACATTGTACATTCTTGACATGGCAAATACTTGTTTACACAGTAGAATATACCTCAGGAGTCAAAAGGACAAACCATTTATTTTTCTAACACAGGAGTCAAATGAATAATTTTTTTGGTTGGAAATTCTAATATATGAGCAAGAACAGAGAAACTTGTATTTATTTACCTAGTAATTATACTTCACAGTTATATCTCCATTCATCCAAGGATTTCAAATCACTTTTGAAACATTAATAAATCTTCACAGCCAGAAAGTAGTTATGCAATGTCATCCCCAGGACATTGGGAAGTCAGGCCCTTAGTGTTTGAGCTGGCCACCCCAGAACTGAAAGCACCAAACATTCATGGACGTTTGAAAATTTAGGTCTACATTACTTGCTCATGGGGAGACAGCAAGTCAGTAGCAGAACCAGGAACAGAACCCAGAACTTCTGACTCCTGCTTCCACATTCTAACCAATCAACAACAATCCATGAAGATACATTAGGTGAAAATTACTACTGGCATAATCCACTACAACTCCATTGGTTTCAATGGAGTTACGTATTGGATTGTGCCAGTGGTAACACTGGACATTTATTTTTGCTTAAGATAGTTTGGATAAGCTACTTAAATTATAGTTCAGATTCTCCATATTGAAGTAGAGAATGTTGCTGGATCACGTGGTCTGCTCATATCTTATAGGTTAAAAGGACCAACCGACAATATAGAACTTTCACCTAATGTTACTGAACTCCCAGACATGGCCACACTTCCAAGGAAGCTTTTCCAAACACCCAAGATATGAAAAACTCACCATACCATAAAACTAAGACCTTAAAGTCAGTTGGTAAATATTAGAACACAGGCAAGAAGTCAAATCGCAGAAGAGGCTCCAGAGGTGACCCTGGCAATTACAGGCTGCTAAGCCTAACTCCAGTACCAGGAAAAATGACTGAAACTATAGTAAAAAACCCCAACAGAATTACCGGACATGTAGATGAACATGATATGTTGGGAAACAGTCAAAACAAAATTTTGTAAAGGGAAATCATGCCTCACCACTCTATTTGAATTCTAGAGGGGGGCAAACAAACATGTAGACTAGGGTGATCCAGTGATATAGTATACTTGGACTTTCAGAACGCCTTTGACAAGGTCCCTCACCAAAGGCTCTCAAGCAAAGTAAGTAGTTGTGGGATAAGAGAGCAGGTCCTCTCATGGATCAATAACTAGTTAAAAGATAGGGAAGAAAGGGTAGGAATAAATGGTCAGTTTTCAGAATGGAGAGAGGTAAATAGTGGCGTTCCCCAGAGGTCTGTACTAGGACCATGTCCTATTCAACATATTCATACATGATGTGGAAAAAGGGGTAAACAGTGAGATGGCAAAATTTGCAGATGATACAAAACTACTCAAGATAGTTAAGTCCAAAGTTGACTGTGAAGAGTTACAAAGTGATCTCACAAAACTGGGTGACTGGGCAACAAAATGGCAGATGAAATTCAATGTTGATAGATGCAAAGTAAAGCACACTGGAAAACATAAGCCCAACTATACATACAAAATGATGGGGTCTAAATTAGCTGATACCGCTCATGAAAGAACTATCCACAATGACTCCAAGATCTTTGAAAACATCTGCTCAATTTGCAGCTGCACTCAAAAAAGGAACCATAAGAAAAGGGAAGAGAAAAATAGAAAAATATCATAATGCCTTGATATAAATCCATGGTACACCCACACCTTGAATATTGTGAGCAGTTCTGGTTGCCCCACCTCAAAAAGATATATAAGAATTGGAAAAGGTTCAGAAAAGGTCAACAAAATGATTAGGGGGGATGGAACAGCTTCCATATGAGGAGACATTAAAAAGATGACTGGGACTGTTCAGCTTAGAAAAGAGACGACCAAGGGTTGGATATGAAGGGGGCTATAAAATCATGAATAGTGGAGAAAGTAAGTGTTATTTACACCTTCTCATAACACAAGAACCAGGGCTCACCAATGAAACTAATAGGTAGCAGGTTTAAAACAAACAAAAGGAAGTACTGTGCGTTGTGTTAAGAAGTCGACTTGTGGAACTCGTGGCCAGGGAATGTTGTGAAGGTCAAAAGTATAAGTGTGGGTTCAAAAAAGAATTAGATAAGCTCATGGAGATAGCTCCATCAATGGCTATTATCCAAGATGCTCAGGGATGCAACCCCATGCTCTGGGTGTCCCTAAACCTCTGACTGCCAGAAGCTGGGACTAGACAACAGGGGAGGATCACTTGATAAGTTCATTCCCTCTGAAGCACCTGTCACAGGCCACAGTCAGAAGACAAGATACTGGGATAGATGGACCACTGGTCTGACACAGTATGACCATTCTTGTGTTCTTATCAAAGGCTCACCTCAGGGATTTGCAGGAGAGGACATGCCCTCTAGCTCTTGAGGATTCATGAAGAAAGGAAGTTCCAAATCCATAGAGAGACCATCCCTCCTCAACACTGCCTTTCCTCTCCTGCTCCCGCTAGCTCCTCCATCTGTGTCTTTTGATGCTTCCCGGTGCAAGGCTGCTGAAGGCACAGAGCATAAACAGTGCTGCTAGAACTAACATTAACCTTTGTGTGGACAGGTGTTCATCTAGGAGTGGAATACGTTGTGGAAAGTGGCTGCTTCCTGGTCCACTCCCCACATCACTCCACACATACATTAAGCCAGAGATGCTTGATTGCTATGAAGGGTGACTCCCCACCTTCTGCTGCTTTTGGTGCTTTTAACTCTTCTCTCTATTCTTTGGAGCTGAAGCGAGCACATGCATCCCTTACAGAGGACCTGCACCCTTCAGGTGATGTAGGCTTAACCCTGATTCTATTAAATCAGCCTAGTAAATCAGTAGTAATTGTTATCTAATAAAAGTCATGATAATAATCCACAGCACATAAATCAATAAACTCCTCCAAACAGCAATTTGTCACCAGTCATGTCATTCATCATTTATATTTCCTGTCTAGTGCTATAATTAAATGGAGTCTCCATAAATTAAGTGAAAGCAAACAAATGAATATATGAATAGCAGCCCTATTTGAACAAAATCTCATAATGATGAAAAAATCCTATCCCAAACAGAGCTCTCTCTAATAATGGAAGAAAAACTAGACAAATCATGAAATCCACCAGGGACTTGGTTATTATTAACCCTAATTCATACAAATGGCACTCATAGGAGAGCAAAGGGTAGCATTGCTAAGCCATCAAATAGACTTCTGACAGTTATAGGAAAGATTTTCTTGATGCTGTATCATGGAAAGAAATCTAATCCAGTGTAAACACTCAAATTGATACAATAAAATCTAACAGCAAAACTAGTTTACACAGCTATAATTGTACACATTCCGATCAGTATAAAGGACCCTCTCTCTTTTTGGTAAACATGACTGAAAATTCATTTTGGTTTAAGCGACAAAGAGTCCTGTGGCACCTTATAGACTAACAGACGTATTGGAGCATAAGCTTTCGTGAGTGAATACCCACTGCTTCAGAAAGCTTATGCTCCAATACATCTGTTAGTCTATAAGGTGCCACAGGACTCTTTGTCGCTTCTAGAGATCCAGACTAATATGGCTACCTCTCTGATACCATTTTGGTTTAGACATTTTGAATATACTCATGAGCGTTAAGCCAAATATAAGAAAAGTTTAGTGTAAATTTCATTCTGTTTCTTTTCCTTTTCACTTGTTCAATTCCCATAAATTATACAATCAAATTAGAAGTTTATTGTGTTAATATCTTGCTATTAGCACATTTGTAAAATTCCTTTGAGTGTACGTACATGCTGCCTTTCTGCTAGGTGGTAAAACACGTCACCTTTAATCATTCGTGAGAGCAACTATAACTGAAACACAGAGAAGTATATGATTCTTTTGACAGGCAGTATTGCTGTACCTACATCTTTGCTGAAAAAGCAGTTTCAATTTGCAAGCTTTCAGGTAAACATTGTTTGGTTTCTTTTCACAGATTTCTACAGTTTGAGTTTTTCGTGTTTCAGAATTAGGCAACCCTTGCCCAGCCCCAACCTCTCTTGGTTTGCAGTGAAAGCATAAATCACCCCAACTTAGGTTGAAATGGACCCAGTTTTGCTTGAAAGACTCAGACAATTTGACAAATCTTGCCCCTGATTAGCCACTGCTTCACAAACTGTAGTCATTTACACTATGAAGTCAGAATTCTCTACTAAGTTACACCATTGGTGACATTTCACACCCACTTTCCCACAACACAAATGACTGCACAAAGTTCTAAAAAGCTGGTGCCCATTCACTCCTGTTTAATAAAACATCACATCCATATGCTATATAGATTTCTAATGAAAATTTAATGATCCTTAATTGAATCATCTGCATGGATTAAGTTATTGACCCATCATAACAGATGTTAGTCATGTTTTTAATCGATCAGCACTTCCCTCCCCCCACCCACCATGTTTAGACTGATTATGATGCAATGTTACGCATGCCATCTTCTTTCCTAGATACCCCAATCCATTCCATGTTTGCATATAGGAGTGTGTGTCATTTAATGGATGTCCAAGGTTACACCAAAAAATACTAGCTTCTTGGACTGCCAAACTTAAAAACCAAGGGGACTGCAAAACACTGGGTTCTGGTTAACTGGGTGCAAACAGACCTGCTCAAATGGATGCACTGTAATGGACCTTTAGGAGGTGCTAAATGAACTCTGTTAAATGGTGCAGTCAAGAGGATTATAAATCATGGGCTAGATTATTGTCTTTGCAGTGGTACAAAGCAGCTAGAAACTCTGTGGACCCAAGTCCTTGAAGATTGCCTGTCTGTACTGGAAATCTCCAGGTGGCTTAGAGCCAGAGAAAAGGGATGTTCCTAAAAGAAGGGGGCATACCTGGGGCATACTTATGCTTTGGTGACCCCCCAGCTGCCAGAATCGCCTCCTATGGTCTTAGCCAGCAGGGCATAAGAATAGCTTTCACTGGGTGCAGAAACAGAGGAATGTAAAGATGGCATAGATTCTCATAGATTCTAGGGCTGGAAGGGACCTCGAGAGGTCATCGAGTCCAGCCCCCTGCCCTCATGGCAGGACCAAATACTGTCTAGACCATCCCTGATAGACATTTATCTAACCTACTCTTAAATATCTCCAGAGATGGAGATTCCACAACCTCCATGGGCACTTTATTCCAGTGTTTAACCACCCTGACAGTTAGGAACTTTTTCCTAATGTCCAGCCTAAACCTCCCTTGCTGCAGTTTAAGCCCATTGCTTCTTGTTCTATCCTTAGAGGCTGAGATGAACAAGTTTTCTCCCTCCTCCTTATGACACCCTTTTAGATACCTGAAGACCGCTATCATGTCCCCTCTCGGTCTTCTCTTTTCCAAACTAAACAAACCCAATTCCTTCAGCCTTCCTTCATAGGTCATGTTCTCTAGACCCTTAATCATTCTTGTTGCTCTTCTCTGGACCCTCTCCAATTTCTCCACATCTTTCTTGAAATGCGTTGCCCAGAACTGGACACAATACTCCAGTTGAGGCCTAACCAGCGCAGAGTAGAGCGGAAGAATGACTTCTCGTGTCTTGCTCACAACACGCCTGTTAATGCAGCCCAGAATCAAGTTTGCTTTTTTTGCAACAGCATCACACTGTTGACTCATATTTAGCTTGTGGTCCACTATAACCCCTAGATCCCTTTCTGCCGTACTCCTTCCTAGACAGTCTCCTCTCATTCTGTACGTGTGAAACTGATTGTTCCTACCTAAGTGGAGCACTTTGCATTTGTCCTTATTAAACTTCATCCTGTTTACCTCTGACCATTTCTCCAATTTGTCCAGATCATTTTGAATTATGACCCTATCCTGCAAAGCAGTTGCAATCCCTCCCAGTTTGGTATCATCTGCAAACTTAATAAGTGTACTTTCTATGCCACCTTTTCTTCACCCTGGTCCTGTGGTGAGCACAGCTTGTCTGGATTAGAGAATTTGGGCTCAAAGTATTTACACTATGTACAGGGGCAAACACAACAAAGGAAACGTGAAATAAAAGTGTATTACACAGAAATCACTGAAAACTTGTATGCCAAAGAATACTTAGCAGATTCAAAGGCAGTTTCCACAACCCCTACTGGACAATCAACCCCCTTTTATTTTTGAATTTCAATGTGATATTTCAGAACACAAACGTTATAATGAATCCTCAAGAAATTGTAGTTTCTCCTGGTAACATTCATTACTTTTTGTAGGTGGTCAGGGCATCTTGTTTATAGTGCCCTGAGTTTCTTTAGCAGAAAGAAGTGTGGTCTAATGGTAGAGTTGATCAAAAATGCTAGAAAATCAGCAAAAATTGTCCACATTTGAGGTGGCTAGGTTTTTTTTTTTTAGTAAAAAAATGTAAAAAAAAATCAAATTCCAGAAAATTTTCAGCAGCTGTAACTCAGAGCTAGGAACTCCTGAGTCTGGCTCTATCAAAATCTTCCCTTATCACCTTCACCAAGTCATTTAGATCAAAATTAGATCAAGGTTAGCCTTGGGTGACTAAATCCACATTTTAAACCTGTATCCAAAATTTTGACCTAATCTTATTGACCTAATTACATATAACACTGAGGGGATTAAGTAGATCAGGTGATCAATAATGGCATAAGGAGACTGCTGGAAAAATATAGGCATAGCACAGTCTTATGTATTAGTGTTGTATTAATTTAGACGGAATACATGGGCCCAGAGTCAAATCTGTTAACATGACCCTGAAATGGTCCAACATTAAAGAGTTTTAAACAAGGTTCGGGGTTTGGTATACAGGGACCTCCGCCTGCTTAGTACCATGGCAAACACACAAGTAACAAATGTTTTAACCTTTTATTGAAGATACAGAAAACAGAAAACCAGTTAAAGCATTTCAAATTTAAAGAATTAAGTAATCATGCAGTGTTGTTGTAGACTTGTTGGACCCAGGATATTAGAGAGACAAGGTGGGTGAGGTAATATCTTTTATTGGACCAACTTCTGCTGGTGAGAGACAAGCTTTCGAGCTTGCACAGAGTTCTTCTTCAGGACTTATTAAGTAAGACTTTCATTTTAACAACATCTCTTATTCCCTTTAGCTAGAGAGAATTTTTAGAAGGAAATTCCCCCAATATGACAGTCTCTTAGAGGGTATTAAAGATATTAACAACTGTCTGTTCAGGGAAAAGAGAATAAATTAGTTGAAATGAGCTGGAGCTGTGATTATTGCTATCTGATCCTGTTTCCTAGAAGACAAAACAAGACCTATGCACACAAAAGAGGAAGGAAGAGAACAGCAAAGATTTTAAAAAAATGCAGTTTCTGGCTCTGGTGTTGACTTTCATGAGCAACCTCACCGCTGGAGAAAGACAGGCATGGCACATATCTTATCAGCCACTCCGAGGCCTGGCAAACTTGTACTGTTGGGCTGTTTAAGGCATTGCTTTTAGCTGCCTCTTTCTGGTCACAGTCTTATGGCAGCATTGCAAAATATGCAGACTTGGCTGGCAAAGCCAGACTCCTGTCACACAGAAGGAAAAACGAGAGGGACAAGAAAGTGAAGAAATAAAGGTGGGGAAGAAAAAGGACGCATGGTGGCGAGGGCTGACGGTCTCACATCCCAGGTGGTGGCTGGGATTTAGACAGAGCCAGAGGAGGTAGTGATATCATCTAGGTCCCACTCTTTGGCCTAGTCTGGAGAACATCTCCCAGGATGAGGACGACAAAGACCCAGCAGTGTTACAGTGCATCCCAGGGTCCCAAGAGATGGCAGCCATGATGGTGAAGCTTGTTCTTTTCTGTTCTCCTGTCTTGCAGTCAGCCAGTGTTTGCCAATTTCCCCCCCAAAAGTCTCTTTTTGAGGGTCCCAAAGGGAGTGCTGTATGAAATAGCTCTTCCCTCATTATTTTATTCACCAATTAGGTGTCATTTCTGACACAAATTTTGGTCCATTGATTTCCGGTCTCATACTTCTCTTGTTTACCAGGCATCATCTTAACACAGTCCTTGAACTATATCTGTAGGCCTTTTTGTTTGGACTAATTCAGTCTTTTCCCCTTTTGCACCTATCCCCCATCAACATTTATTGTTATAGGTTATTGTGACACTTTGTGGAAAAGTGGATAAAAGTTTATAGTTAGGCTCACAACTGGGCTAGGCCTACTAGGTCCCAATTATTACCACATATTCATATTTTATTAGGGACTAAGCTATTACCTTCCGATAGCTGTCCAGTGGCCTATATGAAATGAGTTGTGGGTAGGGACAGGATACAGAGGGACCTAGACAAATTAGAGGATTGGGCCAAAAGAAATCTGATGAGGTTCAACAAGGACAAGTGCAGAGTCCTGCACTTAGGACGGAAGAATCCCATGCACTGCTACAGACTAGGGACCGAATGGCTGGGCAGCAGTTCTGCAGAAAAGGACCTAGGGGTTACGGTGGACGAAAAGCTGAATATGAGTCAACAGTGTGCCCTTGTTGCCAAGAAGGCTAACGGCATTTTGGGCTGTATAAGTAGGGGCATTTCCAGCAGATCGAGGGACGTGATTATTCCCCTCTATTCGGCACTGGTGAGGCCTCATTTGGAGTACTGTGTCCAGTTTTGGGCCCCACGTTACAAGAAGGATGTGGATAAATTGGAAAGAGTCCAACGGAGGGCAACAAAAATGATTGGGGGGCTGGAGCACATGACTTATGAGGAGAGGCTGAGGGAACTGGGATTGTTTAGCCTGCAGAAGAGAAGAATGAGGGGGGATTTGATAGCTGCTTTCAACTACCTAAAAGGGGGTTCCAAAGAGGCTGGATCTAGACTGTTCTCAGTGGTAGAAGATGACAGAACAAGGAGTAATGGTCTCAAGTTGCAGAGGGGGAGGTTTAGGTTGGATATTAGGAAAAACTTTTTCACTAGTAGGGTGGTGAAGCACTGGAATGGGTTACCTAGGGAGGTGGTGGAATCTCCTACCTTAGAGGTTTTTAAGGTCAGGCTTGACAAAGCCCTGGCTGGGATGATCTAATTGGGTTTGGTCCTGCTTTGAGCAGGGGGTTGGACTAGATGACCTCCTGAGGTCCCTTCCAACCCTGAGATTCTATGATTCTATGATTCTTTTTCCTCATAGACAGGTATCTATGTCACAAAATTCAGTATCACAATTGGCACCCCTTTGGGAAGTCTCAAGCTGAATGGATATGGAGATGGAATCTGGGTAGTTCAGGGCTGAGTCACAGAGGTAGGTAGGGTGGAAGCCTGCATTGCTGTTGCACATGCTGTACCTATTATGTGGATAAGGATGACTTAAGTCTATATGGCACTTAACAAGCAATACATTCAGTATAGGCCTGAATCCAGAATTTGTTAAAGTTAGGCCTGGCAAAACTCAAATTTTATTTTTTGCATAATTTTGATGGGTAACATCAATGTATATTTTTAAGAATTTTTAATTTGTATTCATTTAAATTTTCACAGTTGCAGACAGTTATGGATTGGTCAGACAATTATTTAATGATAGATGCTAAGATTCAAACACATTAAAACACAAGTTGTATTTTTCAACATGTGATGTTGGCTTAGTAAATGTGTATAAATCAAACTAAGAAGTTCTCAATGAGCTTTTGTCTTACTTCACATATCTGTAAATTTTTTATTATTAATGAAAATATTGCTTTGTCAGTGTGTGTGTGTGGGGTGTGGGCGAAAAATCGATGTTGACTGACATTTAGCAATAAAAATCTAATCCTTCCAAGGCTAGTTAAAGTCAATGAAAAGACTTCCATTGACAGACTTCATCACACTTGATGCAAAGCCCATTCAAGTCAATAGAAGTCTTTCCGTTGGCTAGAATGGGCTTTACATCAGGTGCTATAAAGTCTTTCCATTGACTTTTATGGATTTTGGATCAGGCCCTAAAATGTTTAAAAGACAAGGTTATGAGGAAATAAGAGGAAATGCCTATAACTTTTAGCTTTTTTATTCAAAAGTAAAAACAGTGGAATGGAAAACATGTAAAAACATTCTTGAAGCCCCACTGGTCGATCCTGGCTGTAACCAGTGCTTTTTGATCTACTCATGTGGAACTCTCAGTTCAAGGAGGATTTCTTTTTTCCTTTTACTGAGTTGCTGCTAACCAAACAGAACTAGAAAGCTGTCCAGGCATCCTCCCAGATACTTGCTGAAGTTGCACTGTGAAAAGTTCAAAGCCAGTGGGGGGAAAAAAAGTTGACTTTGTCAACATCAGTCTCAGTGCTGCAGGACAGAAGCTGGGCTCATTTCTATTTATGCACAAGTGAAATGCAAAGGTGCCCCACCCTATTCAGAGTCTAGGGCTGCTGTGAAATCCACCATCTTCAGCAAGGATGATTTTGATTAATACTGCTCCAGGGCAGGACCTCTACTGAGGATTAATGACCAGCCAGAGAAGCCGATGGCTGGAGGCACGGCTGAAGGCCATTTCCCCAAGCTGATCGTTAATCCCTAGAAATGCCCTGCACAGACACTTTTATTGCTAGCTAACAAAATACGAGAAGCAAAACATTCTAAATACTTTTTTCATGCTGTTTTAAAAATGGCATTGATACCTCTACCCAGTGTGTAGTGTCCGGGAGGTCTGAGACTTAATAGCTGGGCAGTGTTAAAGAATGAATATCCTGGAATTAGTCAGCCTGGCCATTTTAATTTTTTTATAATTTTTTTATTTATCTTATAATTGGTCACTAGCTATAATATATACACTGTTTCCTGCTCCCTCAAATCTGTTACCTTGTTTTGTCCAATTGTATTTCCTGATCTTCTGAATTATATGAAATTCCCTCTGTTACTTAAGTTAAATCTAAATGATTTTTGGAAAAGGCCCCCAAAATGGCTAAACATTCTAAGCCATAACATTTTAAGCCTAATTCATTTCTCACCCCAAGGCACTTTTCATTTGTTATTTTCACTCTTCTTAACCGAACAAGTCATTTATGTGATAAGGAAAATAATCTTACCATGCAGCTTTTAATCTATTATTCAGCAGCAAAACGGAAAGTAAAAATTGCTATCGCTATCAATAATTCAACGCCACCACAGTTTTAGTGCTAATGCAGCCACTCAGCTGAACCCCAGACTAGTGCCTCATCCATTTTTAATTCCTGGTGGCCTGCATCATGTGAGATCAAGCATGTGAAATGTGGTTAAAAATATGGTTGTGAAGTGTGGGAAGGTCAACTAAAGTCTGTTTACCTATTTGACAACATCCAGCTAATACAAATTAGAACTTGAATATACATTAATGAGATTGAAAAAGAAAATTCTATTGCAGGATAGCAGGTGCCTGTCTGACTTAGCTAAGAGCACAACTAATAAGAGCTTGAAGAAGCCTAACCCCCCCACCCCCAATGCAGCACTGAGAGTCTAAGCTAGAAAAGACAAATCAGGCGCTCTCTACATTCCCATTGCACTTCTACCAGTTTTTTTAGATGGCAGAGGTGGCCACATGTTCTAATCTCTTCCCAGCTGTTCTCTTCAGTTTTATTTTTGGAGAAGAGTTCTTAAAGAGCTGCTCAAACTTTATCAGAACTTTTTTAAAACATCCAATGTTTCACTAGTCTACATTTCCTTTGAGTAGGGTGTTGGCAAGGAAAACAGAGGTTTGCTACTGAAGAGTTTTCATCAGCTCCCACTGCTAATTTCCCTCTTGAAGTCAATCATTCTCTCTGACATCACAGTTGGTTGCATCATTATGTCATAAACATGGTTATGGAACCCTGAGGTAATCATCCCCTATGACCTTGACAAGTAAGGAAGGGCAGGAGTCCCAAAAAATTCCATATCAGTCTCTTCCCAGGGGTGCCAAAGGGGTCTTTCCATCCTTCTTAGGCAGTGGCCGAGCTGGCATAGCTGATCTATTAATCCCACTTCCCCACAGGGGGTGAGTATTGGAGAATGAGTCACTTCATCACTGTCTGCATTGGTAATATGACCAGGGAGCTGCTGGAATCTTTGCTTGCCTTCCCATTGACAGAGGGGGAAGCATTGGAAGGATGAGGACCCTCTTTCCCTCCCATGCCCTGAGAAATAGAAAAGCACCTCCCCTCTTATCCTTCCTTTAGGTTGTTTAATTGGAAATGATAGTCCCAATCAGTGTGAGATTATACATTCGCTTACTGGCCAACATATTAGCTGCAAAGGATTGGAATTTGAAATTGTGCTAATTTATTTTTTCCTCTTTGAAAATTTCACATGCTCCAATGTTCTGACAGAAGAGTGGAAGATTTGCCTTATTTCTTCATGGCTAAAAGATGCAACCTGTGAAATTATATGGACTACCTTACAGTCTCTCTTCAAGTTTATTTCTTGCTGCCTGACCTTTGTCAATGAAACAGACTGAAATTCATTTGACCCTGAGAGTGAAAGTGTTAATTTTAAGTTAACTGTTCCAGAAGGAAAAGTGGGCTGGACAAAGGTTTCTGCATGGGCCAGGGCACTGCTTCATGCAGATCTTCATTCCTATTGCCTGTTCCTCTGATGTTTACAAAAAAACTATGCATACATAAATTTGTTTATATGGAGGCTTCACAAGTGTACTGAATAGGCAAAAATGGACACGGCCTTGTATAGTACAACATCCAGGCTAACAAACCAGAGGGCCTACAATGGATTTGGTTTTTCAAAATGCTGTAGTAGAGGTTATTCTAGTCACATCTATCCCATTTGACTATCTCAAATATTATGTATTATTTGTATTTCTGTACCGCCTTAGGAGTCCCAGTCATGGATAGGACCCCATTGTGACAGGTGCCATACAAGCAAAGAACAAAAAGATGGTCCCTTCCCCCCCAGAGCTTATTATCTCAGTATAAGAAAAAGAGACCACAGATGGATACAGAAACATAGTACAAGATGGAGTACAAGAAAACAGAGACAGTATTGGTCAGCATGCTAGGCAGAGTTCTTAGCCATAGGCGGCAAGTTTCTAATCTGCCCGGGGGTTGTGGTGCACGCCCCCAGCTCTTCCCAGGCCCTGCCACCCTCCACTCCTCTCCTCAAGGTCCCACCCCTGCTACGCCTCCACCCTGCCTCTTCCCTGCCCCCACCCCTTCCCCCAAGCGTGCTGTGCCCTCGCTCCTCCCCCTCCCCCCAGAGCCTCCTGACACTGTGAAACAGCTGGTCCATGGCAGGCAATAGGCGCTGGGAGGGAGGGGGAGGTGCTGATCGGCGGCACCCATTGCCGGGCAGGAGGTGCTGGGGGGTGGGGGAGATTCTGGTAGGGGGGCTGCCGATGGGTGATCAGCACCCACCTTTTTTGTCCCCTTGGGTGCTCCAGCCCCGGAGCACCCACGAAATCAGCGCCTATGGTCTTAGCGCCCCAGGGGTCTAACTGTGGTCCAGTTTTTTGTAGGCCTCACAGCAAAGGAGTGTTTTAAGGAGGGATTTGAAGGAGAACAATGAGTTAGTTTTGCAGAGATTTATGAGGAACTCCTCCCAAGAAGGAGGGGCAGCATGAGAGAAAGCACAAAGGTTTAACAAGTGACAATTTAACAAGTGTGCAATGGAGGCTGACATTAGCCAACTGGACTCAACATTTTTATAGTGAATGAGAGATGGTAGGTACAGTGGGGATAGGCCATGAAGGGCCTTGAAAAGTGGAGACAAATAAACAACTTATGCCTGACATGATAGAGAAGGGGTTGTCAATGGAGGGATGGCAAGCCAGGGGTGATATGGTCAAAGCAACAGACTAGGAAAACGATATTTGCAGCAGCATTCTGAATGGATACAAGCGAGGCAATTCTGCATCTGTCAAGGCCACAGAAAAGGATGTTTCAATAATCAAGTCACAAGGGAGCCAGGATGAGAGTTTTAGCTGCGTGTGTGTGTGTGTGTGTTGGGGGTGGGGGAGGTGGATAGATAGGAAAGGCACTATCTTTGACATATTATGGAGAAAAAATCTGGATGTGAGGACCTAGAGGAAGACTCAAGTCAAAGATGATGTCCAGGTTATGGGGTTCAGTAATGGCAGAATCATATGGTGACATTGTCCACAGTGATTGAGAAAGTGGGGAGAGCTTGGTTATGAAGCTTATCCTCAGATAGACTTATATCAGTTTGGCACATATAACTGATTGCCTGTCATGTTTGCTGACCCTAATTTTCACAAGTTAACCAAACATGCCTTAGAACTCTAAGGCAAGGATGGCAGAAGGTTCAATATTATCCAAGCTGGCATGACATTGTAAACATAGCTAGGTTGTATTTAACATTAAATACATTACTGCCTCTAGGCTTGATTTTTTATTTATTTATTTATTTGTTTTTTGGAAAATTGGAGAATCTGGGTTACCACTTTAAACGGAATACTGTTCACATCAAAATAGCAAACAAAAACCAGCAGTGACATCACTTAACATCAAGTACAAATGTTACCTGTAAGGTTTAAAACAGATATGGGAAGAGATTATTTACCATCATTTTATTGCAGGTTTTACTGTTAGTCACATTCACTCAGTTGTAGTGACAATGAGTTTGAGCATATGAGTTAGTCCCATTTTACAAACACAGGCTTGTGCAAGCAGCTCTCTCACGCAGACAGGTAAGAAAAAACCACCAGGTTGAGGAAGACAGGGTGGAGAGATTTAAATTGATTTCTAGACTGTCAGTGACCTTGAGACCGTGAGATTCACTGTAAATACTAATGCAGACTGATGGACAGCACAACCTGCAAACCCCACAGCAAATTGACAATGTATGTTTAGATCCACAGAGCAGAAGACGCAGTCTCTGAGATCGTGATGGAGTGCACATGAAATCATTTACAATCAGCAAGCTGTAAGATATTTTGATTCATAGGACCCTCATTCCAAAGACCTCTAAGGCACCTAACAAAGTACACAGGCTCCAAAACTGTATTTTTTTCCTTTGGGTACCATTTTATGGCTATTGTCCAAGTCGCTGTGATCTAATGTATTAATTAATTACGATTACATTAGGACGTTCAGGGAGTCTTGCTTCAGTACCAAACGAACTGTCTGAAACTATACCGATATAGCTACCAGCTTCGTTTCTCCTGCTGCAACCCCATTGGTTGATCACTGGCTGGTACTATTGCTCTGACTGCTCATGTAGCATTAATTGCAACCAGGTAATATGTTGGCTTGTATTATGCAGGTCAAACTAGATGACTGTATCTGTTCCTTCTGGCCGTAAACTCTATGGTTCTATGATTATAAAGATGTTAAACCCTGTCTACATTAGATGATAGCACATCTTTAAGCAGCACTTAAAAACATGTTAGCAAAGATGTTTTATAATGCAACTCCTGCATCCGCAAAGCCAGGGGGAGAAAGGAGGGGCTTTGTTTGGACTGACATGGAGAAAAAAAGGTAATGGCTCCTTTATGGCTCCCATCAGACTTGGAGGAGCCCCACCTGAGCTGGTGGGCAGGGGGATGGGGCTCAGGTTAGCCACTGGTCCCTGTGCACTGGGTTGGGAGTGGGGGCTGGGGGGGGGGAAGGTATTTAAACCCTGCCCCTCCCTACAGGCTTAGCCCCTGCTCTCCCCTGGATTAACATCAGATATGCCTGGATGTTTTATAAACCCCTTTTCCCATAGCCTAGATAAGGCCAAAACATTCACACACATTCAGGACTTTTCAGTGATAATGGTCTGAGTTTTGAGTTTCTAACAATACAAATAAACCACCAGGCAAGATTTACATTTTACATTTCACACAACAGTACTCATAACCCTTGTGACCTCTCCCATCACTGTCTCATATTGGCTTTAGATAAGCAGCATAGTCTAGTGGTTAGAACCAGGGACAGGAATACAGAACTTCTGAGTCCTAGTCCCACCTCTGCTGCTGACTTGTGATATTTTGGACAAGTCTCTTCACCTCTCCGAGCCTTAGTTTACCCAATTGTAAAATGGATGTAATACTTCACATGGGCAATGTGGCTTAAGTGGAAATTTTCATAAAACACAGATCCTCCAATGGAAAGCTTTATAGAACTGCAGAGTATTAAACAGTGTCACAGTCTGACACAAGCACCTTCATGAGTATTCAACACATCCTGAGAGCCCAGCAGAATAAATCCAAGAGAAAAAATAATTCAAATAGCTAAAGAATACCTTCAGCTTTTAAGTTCATTTTTTCAACCAAAACCACTTAGTTTTGTTCTGGCAACACTAACAAGTTACTGACTCTGGGAGTTTCAGGTGCCAAACCTCTGTAGTTAGTAGAAATAATTTTCAATGGCTGGGATATGGCTAAGAAATTGTCTGCACTTGCCAGAAATAATCTGAGAGTTGATCTCGGGTGTTCACTTGATGAATTCATTAATTCAGTGTGCTCAGCTCCAGCAATCTTGGCATACAAAGGCAACCCACAGGAATACATGTCAGAAATGTGAGCATGCAGCAAGGACCAATCTTCCAAGTAAGGCTCTACAACTCAAAAAACGTATTGCAAATATATATCCAGCAGTTTGCAAAACGAAATGTGAATAAAAACAGCTGGAGCATGAACCACTTTTTCAGCCACTAGATGGCAGAGTTTCACAAGCAGGGTTTGCACTTTTGGCTTTGATGTGTGAATTATTCACAGCACCACAATGAATTCTTAACAGTTCCAGCAGTTAATGGAGTGAAGTTTGATGTGCTGGATAGTGCAGATGGTTTATTCGTTATCTTTTAATCCCTGGAAAACAGTGTTCAAATCAACAAGTAAACTGCAAAAGCTTCAGAATGTCACAAAGTCACTGCCTTCGCTGGATGAGAGTTGCTGCAACACGTGT
Source organism: Macrochelys suwanniensis (assembly GCA_033296515.1). NCBI lineage: Eukaryota > Metazoa > Chordata > Testudines > Chelydridae > Macrochelys > Macrochelys suwanniensis. The sequence continues at coordinate 44,235,675 of CM065783.1, forward strand.
GCATCTGCAGAGATTGGCCCCGGGTTAGCACTCCTCCCCATTAAGGAGGGACACCGGGCTCTGACAGCAGTTCTGAGAAGTCAGGAATACATCTATTCCTCGCCTCTTTCAATCTGTGTAATGAGCAGCAGCACAAGCAGTAAGGTCATTTGTGCGCTCTCCTAGGACACCCTGGCAGGTTAGCAATGCACAGGTGGATCATTGGCATAGGGAATTGGACGTATCAAAGTGCACTGGGAGGCTAAGAATAACCCTTTGCCCCACTGAGAGGCGGCACGACAGTGTCTCCCAAATGTATGAATTTGAAATGCTAGTAAAAGTCAAGAAAAAGGGCACAACTATATTTCCCTTAGAAGTTCACACTAGAAACTCACCACACGGAGCTCAGAGAGGTGGGAACTCTGTGGACATATCCCTTCAAAGGAATCCCCCCACACATCTATCTTCTCCTGCGCAACATACCTGACAAGTTACCTTCTGGCTCCCTCCAGTGGAATAATTCCACTCTTCCTTCCATACCTTTCCCCACTACAGGGAAAGATTAACACTTGACAGGAGGAAAAGAAAGCTGTAAATTCTCCTCTATACTTTGAGATATGTTTAAAGGGCCAAATCTCCAAATAAGCCAGGGCCCTGGGAGCCACACAGGGTGTGCATGTGCACATACTGACCAATTTTAATGATATCTGAATCATCATGGCCTCAAACACAGATCTACCTGCACAGAAAATGGAGAATAATCTCTCCTGTGACCCCGCAGACATCTGCCAATATCCAGGCTTCTCTAGATCACTGGGAAAAGCAACAATATTAAATATATTTGTTTAAATAAGGAAAAATATATCCTCCTCTTTAGGTGGATCTGGACAGTGATGGGTCTCAAGGATTGGGTTCCCCTTTTCCTGCCTAGGCTCTGTTCCCTTTTCTGGTCTATTCAATATCTCTCTCACTGTCGTGGTGTGCATTCGGCCATGGGGCTTGTAGCAACCATGGCCCAGGCACCACACAAGTCCTGAGATTTTATAGGTATTCCCAAAAGCTTGAATTCATCCAAAAGCCTGAGACAGGCAGCCATGTTCCAGAACGAGGACTCAATTTATTATCCCCTCTCCTACCAGTGACACTATACTACACCCCATACAGTAATCCTATCTTCACATTCCTCACATTCCTGAGATTTAATAAGCACCATCACATCCTATAGAAATAGGGAGTCTTTTTATACTTAGAATTTTCCCTGCTCAGTTGTGTCTCCCAAGCTGAAGTAACGGGTCTTTTCCCTTTTCATTAAATTTTGTTCCAATTCGAGGGCTACCAAGGGAATAAAGTGAAAAAAATAATGGAAACCCAGCACCAGAGCAAACACAAAACCAGGCAAATATGCTGTAAAAACATACAGTGACAGGAATTTCATAAAGGCTGGGGCTTGGATAAACATTCAGAAGTTTGGATACTTCGCTGAATCAACAGAGGCCTCCCCCAGGCCCAGCCATCCTCCGTCTCTTCACAGATCCCCTGCCAAATGGCCGACGATATAAGATAGTGGCTTGTGAGAGAATGTACAAGGGCCAGCGATGCCACTCTGGTATGGCTGAAGGATGGCTAAAAAACCTATACCCCACTCGTCCCCATAAGTATTTTGCCCCCCTCTCATCTGTCTGCATCCCTAACTACATCTGTCCACCTAGGCGAAGAGTGCTATAGGAGAGGTGGTGGGGGTTGACTCCATCTCCTACCCCACCATCTCACTACAGCATTAAGTGGTGTTGGGTGTGCTGTAGGGTGGGAACTGATGCTTGTACGTTTTAAGTGGGAACAGAGCATCCTGGCCACCCTCTGCTTAGTTCTACACAAAATCATCTGCTTCCCACCTAACTCGGTATAGAGTCTACTGTGATGGAACACACACTGCTGACCTCCCACTGGTCATGGCACTTGGTAATGAGGAAAGAAGTTCCTGAATAATTCTGAGGAGCAGCTGGGTCTCTGGAGGCAGCCTGCATAGCCTGGGGAGATTTGGTGGACGAATAGCAATACATCAGTTCCCAAGGATTCAAAAGTCAGAAACACCATATGCCCCAACCCAAACAACTGCCCACTTCCCAACATGTAGCACTGACATTTACCAGCAGTTGCCTTCTTGGAAGGGGAAGTCCTGCTGCTTACACAGCCCTTTGTCATCTCCACTGAGGAGAAGGCAGCCCATTTTCCACTTTGGCATCTCCAGAGCATCTCTGCACTCTCCCGCTGTTGAGGTATCTGTCGCTATTTGTCCTCCAATGCTAGGCAGTGTTGCAGTGTGCCAAGCAGAAGGGGCTGGATTTCAGTGCTGAGGGCAGTATTACTATATCAGTGCAACATCGATTGCACTGTTAAAAAAATCACAACAAACAGCAGGTTTTTCTGACCACATTGCTATTTGCAGCCAATTTCTATTCTTGTTTTTCTAGTTGTGCTACTGCATTTATTCTTTCAATTTATATAATAAAATAAGAATGCCAATAAAAATGCACACTAAACACAGCTTATTTTTGTTCTGTATTCAGAAGCAATATAAAATGAACGCTCAGTATGTTTTCTGCTTATATTTCAGGTGCAACACTGAAGAAACCAGTTGTAAATAATGATGGCTTCCCATCTGTGTATTTAAATGAAGCAAGTCACAATGAGGCCAAACTGGTTCCATAAGCAACAAAGATTTCTCACCAAGGGACCAGTGGAGACCCTACAAGGGAAAAATCATCCTACTCTGTCATCTTATTATCAAATATTGTTGGAGCTTATGACACACACCCTTGAATCCAGGTTTGCAAATGGGCAATAAACATGCTCCATTTTTCAATTGCAATGAGATTATGGTGAAAGTTGTTCCATGACATGAATGTGTAATGAAATGAATATCTTTTCTGTCATATTGCACCATATGATGAAGTCTTTCAGGCAACAAAAAATGCCAGTATGTTTTTTTTTTATGCAAATATGTGCTGAATAAGCATTAACTTGGTTTAGATAATTTAGAGGATTTTCATTCTTTTGAATAATGTAAATATTGTGAATTTCTACTGAACTTCACAGAAGTGCTTAATAGATTTTATTGTAATAGTTTAATCATCTTAAACTTGATCATGCAGATTACATTTGTACGCTGAGATTTACCACTTGGTTTAAAACATTTTGTAAATATGGAGATAAAAATAACAGGAAGTATAAAATGGTCTGCCCTATATTCTCCAAAGAAGTTTGTTTGCTACGTACCCTAGTTATAGAGGGCTGTGTTTGAGAATTACTATTCAAAAGTTGTTACTTGTTCTGTTTTAAGGTAAGAAAAACACCCTGCTTAAATGCGAAACAGTGGTTTTATTTAATCCCAGAAAGTCTTATTTTTCTAATTTAGAATCCAGTTAGATATACCACTAACCTCACTTTCATTTTATATGAAGAAGCCTCTCAAGGTGGTTTCACTCAAAAGCCATTATTTTCAAGATAGTTCTAATTTGTGCTTAATTGCAAGGTGTCACATACTGGAAGGGCACAGGATTATACTGGATTGAAACTGGATATATAAAAATTCTATGGCCTGTAGATTGGACTGTGATCGAATGGTCGGTTCTGGCCTTACAATCTATGAAAAGAACATTATATCATCTAGTCCAGTATCCTGACTCAAATAGGGTTTGACATCTGATGCTTTGTGGAAGGAAAAAAAATCTTCCATAATGCATGCAGACAATTATATGTTGTAATATGGGGTGGAGAATGAGATGAGGGAAGAGGATTTTTTCCTGACTTCCACAAGCAGTCATTTTACACCTTGAAGCATGAGATATGGTTACCCTTTGCTTGCACATTTACAGCTGTTAGTCAAGTACTGCAGATAGATTTTTAAAAGAGTGGATAATGTAGTGACTATTATCTAACTTTTGCTGAATCTGAATTGGTACAAAAATAACATAATGCACTGAGATCAGGGATCTGTGAAATGAAATTCAGTGTTCCAGAGATAGCATATGGTTTCAAAAATGTCTCTCATGGATAGTTATGAAGTAAATCCCACCCGCTAGGGTCACCAAGGTTTCCAGTACAGGTCATCTTCAGGATGAAAGCATTTGCCACAAAGAACCTGTTCTCTATAGTGTAGAGGAACATTCATGACCCTCCTTTGTTGCTGATATATAGGTAAGGGCAGGCTGAATTTACCATTTAGAATGTAAAAAGTCTAAAATCACAAACAATTCATCACATAGGCATCCCTTCAGCAATGCTAAAGTGACACTATTTGTGGGCTAATAAAATAATAATAAACATATGGCTCAACAGAAGAGGTTGTGTAAGAACCTGTTCTTCTTCACAAAACTGATCTCTTTTCTTTTAGAATTATTCAACTGGCCTCTTAGCTTCTCTGTGTTTACTTCCAAACTGTCCTTGCGATACTGATGGCCAATGAGAGAATTTCTCCACAGAGTGACACATGCTGGACCCTCCCCTTTCCAATGGATTCTAGGCTTAGGTAACAAGTTGGGGAGAGCGGAAGAGAGGAACAAAGCAAGGTGATAGAAGTAGAAAAGTGCCAATACTGCAACTAGAATTAATAGAAGTACATAATAATACCAGCTTGCTCTTATGCAGCACATTCATCCATACCTCTCCCAGTGCTTTACAAAGGAGGTCAGTATCATTATCCCCATTTTACAGATGGGTAAAATGAGGCACAGGGAGGTGAAGTGACTAGACCAGTTCTCAGGGTGCCCAGGACTGCAAATCTCCTTGTTACTCCCTGACTCCAAAGTGAGGGAAACTTGCTTGTGCTTAGCTGGGTGTTGGCTCCTGAACACCACCAGTCTGTTAGCCACTCAAGCACTTGCCTCTGGGCTATGCCAACCCTTACTTTGCCTTGCAAGTTAACAGTCATCTTCCCCTTCTGGGGTCTCACCAGGGTCTCTCCACACAGTTTCCATACCCACTGCAACACTCCCACAGTGGATTGTAAGGGAACCCAGGTCCCACCTGTTTCTGCGCAGGTGATCATCATCCCCAATTAAGCCTCATCGCATCCTAGCTCTCCTTCAGGTGTAGCCTATGGCTAATTGTCCTCTCTTGCCAATATTAACCCTGCCAGGGCTTGCATGGGGTGAATGCTCCATCAAAAATAATTAAATCCAATCTTTTTTGTTGAACATTAAAAAAAATATTCAACCTTCTCATGACCCACCTTGAATCAGGTGCAAACAAACATAGCTGCCACCCGCTCGTTCAGCAGCAAGTATCTAAGATAAACTGGTTACACTATGTATACAGTACTTTGTTTTCCTTGCATGTAAAGTTTCAGATGTGCTGACAAATTGAACCCATACAATGTGAATGTTCATTTTAAATTGCGGTATGCTTTGAAGGAACAGGTTCCCACTTAGGTCTTTCAGTCTGTAATACATTCGTATTTCTGTTTAGTCTACACATCTTGATGGTCTACTAAATTTTAAATGACTCAAACATAAGATGAAGGAAGGAAGCCTAATAATCTAAACCCTATACATTCTTTTGTGGCTCAATTAAACCAACTACTGTACATTGGGGTTCTACTATATTCCGTTTTTGGTTCATTACAATGTAGCCAGGAGCCATGAATGGAATTTTGTGTTTTGCTGTTAAATTTTTTTCTCCTAGAAATAGCAAGCCTTCTCATCTCTGCCATCCATTATTTCAGAATTCACTGTGAGTTCTGAGTACTCAGCTATTGAAACTTTAACAGAGATCTTTTCTCCCAAGGTCATAGGGCACCTAAGTTAAATCACCCGTCCCATCAAAATTATCAGGTTTCATTGCCTTAAAATCACCGACACTACTAGCTTTCCAGACAATTCCAAGAAAAACAGAGCATACAAGATGCAAATTTCTAATGTGAGACATGCTGAAAAAAAGGTTGTTTTTAAAAGGCCCGCACCTTTCAGGGCTTCTTGATGCATCATAAATAAGCCAAAAAGGGACACCAGGGCACCACTACTTCTTTCCTCTAAAGATCACCTTTAAAGAATAGGTGTCTCTGGATTAAATTCTCAGTGGAGTTTTGAGGCTTGGCAAAAAACTGGAACATTGTGGCAAATTCAACTCATTTGTGTGAATGGGCACAACCCAATTGGTTTCGAAGGAGTTGTGACTGCTCATACCAATGATGAAAATTTAAGGTGTTAAAAATAAGATAAAAAATAAAATTAATAAGACGTAGTTTTGTTTATGTTTTAAGGGCCCACCCCTAGAATTTTATATATCAAGTAAAAACATTTTAAATCTGAAAGTGACATCAAAATATTTTGTGTTCTAACAAGATATTATGAGTGCTGTGCTGGACTGGAGAGGGCTTCTGTTACACAGAAGTGGTGGGGAGCAGGGGCTCTTGGGAGGGCAAATCCCTACTTTAATAAAATGAATGGTCCTGCTACCCCAAGCAAGGCCAGCAACCTGAACACAGATTTACCATGCTTAATTCCTGTTCAAGCCAAAGAAAGTATGTGACGGGTTGGGATCACAGAAACCACCTTGGTGCTGCCACCTGGTGTGCCAAGGCTACTTCTGCCCCTGCTTCCCTGCCTTTTCCAGCTTGGAACTCCCGAATCTTGTCTGTTTTGAGCCAGATTCTGCTGATCTGCTGCAAACAGAGACCCAGGTCTGAACCACGTCCCCTAACAGCTGCAGGCCTGCTTGGAAACAGCTCAGGAAGTTCCCTCACCTTTGACTCCCAGGTGCCCAACTCCCAATGAGGTTCAAACCCTTAATAAATCCGTTTTACCCTGTATAAAGCTTATACAGGGTAAACTCATAAATAGTGTGCCTTCTATTTCAAAGATAGAAAGATATGCACAGCTGTTTGCCCTCCCCAGGTACCAACACGTACTCCAGGTAACTTAATAAGTAAAAAGAGATTTTAATAAGTACAGAAAGGAGGATTTAAGTGATTCCAAGTAGTTGCAGACAGAACAAAGTGAATTACTAAGTAAAATAAAATAAAATAAAACACGCACGTCTATGTCTATTCAAACTTAACACAGATATAAAAACCTCACCAGCTCCAGTTTCTTCCTTTCACAGGCTGTAGAACCCCTAGCCTGGGTCCAGCAATTGCTCACACCCCCTATTGTCTTTGTACTTTGTTCAGTCTCTTTCAGGTATGTCTTTGGGGGATGGAGAGCCTCTCTCTTTAGCCAGCTGAAGACAAGTTTTCCCAGTACTGAAGTCAGGCTTACCGGCCTGTAATTGCCGGGGTCTCCTCTGGAGCCCTTTTTAAAAATCGGTGTCACACTAGCTATCCTCCAGCCATCTGGTACAGAAGCTGATTTAAATGATAGGTCACAGACGACAGGTAGTAGCCCTGCAATTTCACATTTGAGTTTCTTCAGAACTCTTGGGTGAATACCATCTGGTCCTGGTGACTTATTATTCTTCAGTTTATCAATTTGTTCCAAAACCTCAGATTTGTCACCTAAAAAGAATGGCTCAGGTTTGGGAATCTCCCTCACATCCTCAACCATGAACACCAATGCAAAGAATTCATTTAATTTCTCCGCAATGGCCTTATCGTCCTTGAGTGCTCCTTTAGCATCACGATCGTCCAGCGGCCCCACTGGTGGTTTAGCAGGTTTTCTGCTTCTGCTGTACTTAATTTTTTTTTTTTTTGTTGCTATTACCTTTTGAGTCTTTGGCTAGCTGTTCTTCAAAATCTTTTTTGGCCTTCCTAATTATATTTTTACACTTCATTTTCCAGAGTTTATGCTCCTTTCTATTTTCCTCAGTAGGATTTAACTTCCACTTTTTAAAGGATGCTTTTTTGCCTCTCACTGCTTCTTTTACTTTGTTGTTTAGCTATGGCAGCTCTTTTTTTGGTTCTCTTACTATGTTTTTTAATTTGGGGTGTACATTTAAGTTGAACGTCTATTATGGTGTCTTTAAAAAGCTTCCACGCAGCTTGCAGGGATTTTACTTTTGGTGCTGTACCTTTTAATTTCTGATTAGCTAACCTCCTCGTTTTTGTGTAGTTCCCCTTTCTGAAATTAAATGCTACAGTGTTGGGTTTTCCCCATCACGGGGATGTTAAATTTAATTATATTGTGGTCACTATTACCAAGCAGTCCAGCTATATTTACCTCTTGCACCTGATCCTGTGCTCCACTGAGGACTAAATCAAGAATTGCCTCTCCTCTTGTGGGTTCCAGGACTAGCTGCTCCAAGAAGCAGTCATTTAAGGTATCAAGAAACTTTATCTCTGCATCCCGTCCAGAGGTGAGACATACCCAGTCAATATGAGGATAGTTGAAATCCCCCATTATTATTGAGTTTTTTATTTTAATAGCCTCTCTAATCTCTCTAATGTCCCTGGGCATTTCACAGTCACTATCACCATCCTGGTCAGGTGGTCGGTAGTATATCCCTACTGCTATAGTCTTATTATTTGAGCATGGAATTACTATCCATAGAGATTCTATGGTACAGTCTGGTTCATTTAAGATTTTTACTTCATTTGATTCTACGCTTTCTTTCACATATAGTGCCACTCCCCCACCAGCATTACCTAACCCACTTTGTCTCTCTACAACGTCTCTACAGCATAGCGTGTTCCTCCCACTGTTTTCATTTTGCTTCTGTGAATGATGAGGGCACTCATCACCGAACAAAACTGGCCCTTAACTACATAATACTAAGAGCATGCAGTGGAACTGATGCAGTCAGAAATTTTAGACATGTGCATGCAAGGTAAGTGTTCCTCAGAAGAGTGGGTTAAAAAAGGATGGGTGGGTGTTGTGAATATGTGATAAGGCCTTATTTTGGCCTGCCTCACATCTGGTATTTATCTTCTCTGTTATTGTTCTTGCTAAGTTACAAGGTCACTGGTAGGTGGATATTGGTTTTAAAGATGCACAGCAAAGTTGCAATTAGATTGAGGCACATTTAAGAGCAGTAAAAAAAAAAAAAAGAAACATTGACATTTCCCCTGCTATGGAAAAGGAAAAAGTACTGGTGGTAGCTTTGGTAGGGAAAAGTGTGAATGGATGCCACATGTAAACAGAAGATTCTCTGCAAAGTTGTTCAGCTGAAGAATGGATTTTGCAGTGGAAAATCTGAAATGCAAACCATGGACTGCAGAGTTGTTGAATACTTCAGTACCTATGATTGAATGTAATTAAGCTACATACATTTATATGCTATGACTACCATATTTTGTTAACTCTTTTTCTTATATCTGTCATATCTGATATATAGTATTATGCTTTATGTATTATATTTTAGCTACCATAGTCTACATTGCATATTAAAATCACTTGAATCCTATGTTATGTATGGCCTCTTTTCAACATCATTTTATTTATTTACTTTACATACCATTTATAATTCACCATTTTCCAGTTTATCAGTTTTATTTAAATCTCCCATTTATTTCCTTCTCTACAATATGGCCTTTAGCACAAGCAAAATGCAGCCCTTTCCCTTCAATCTCTTCTCTGGGTAGAAGTGCACAGTAGTCATCTGACACATAAGGTTTTCGGATGGCAGAACACCAGTTTAGTATAATTTAATCCATAGGAAACTAGCTAATTCCTAGGTGTAAGCCACATGGGTAAAGCCTTGCGCAGACACAAAATTTGGAACTGCATCCGATCCATGATCTGCAAAAATGGTCCGCAGATATCTGCAGATTTGCAGGACTCTACACATGGGAACTGGATAATTTCCTAGAGTTTCGCAGCTGTGCCTGAGAAGAGGGAAGTTTTTTGACCACTGGGAGGCAGTGCATGTCAAAACACTTGAAAGGAGCAAGTCTCAATTTACCTAGTAGAAGAAACCTTCATCCCAACCCTATGCAACCCTATGGTAGAAAGTACTACATCTGGTAGTAGGTTATTTTATAAACTAGTTAGTTTGCAGAGACTCATTTTCCAACCCATCTACTATAAATGCCTAGTACATTTTTTAAGTGCCATGTTAATTAGACTTACATTTTAATTAAAAAAGATTTTTTATTCTTCTTTGAAGGAGGAAAATACAAGAAATTAAGACTTGGATACTGTGTAAGGGAGCATAGATTGGAAATCCAAGTCTATACACACAGGCCTTTCCCCATCTTTCTAATTGTGGAACTTCCATTAAAGTCAATGAGAGTTCTGCATACAGAAAAATGGCAAAGGATCAGATTGGGAAAATGAAGAAGAATATACTTTAATATGGCATATTACAATTCTTGGAGGTGCTGTAAAATAGAATTTGTGAATAAAATTCTGCTCTCAGAAACCATATGTACATATGTGCATTTGAGAGCCAAATGAGAATTTGAGCAAAAATGCTTTTCTAAGTTGAAATACTGCATTTCTCAAGTTACTTTTGTATCTGATATTTGCAATGTGCATACAGAGCCACATAAATATGGTAGCTTTAGAAATAAAAGCAACATTTTAACACAGAGCAGTAGGAGTCAATAGAAATGTCCCTTCAGGTTTGAACACAAAATAATGATTAAGAGTTAACTGCTGAAGAATTGTTAGGTTTTACTGTATAAGACTCTTGCCAAACTGTGCCACTCCATTGTCTCAGAATCACATAGGGCCAAATGGAGAAGAGTGCAGAGACCACCTGAACATTCACACTTCCACTAATTTAATGTATATTTTAGGGCTGTCAATTAATCACAGTTAACTCACATAATTAACTCAAAAAATTAATTGCGATTAAAAAAATTAATCACCATTAATCGCATTTATAACAATAGAACACAACTGAAATTTATTAAATATTTTTGGATGTTTTTCGACATTTTCAATATTAATTTCAATTACAACACAGAAAACAAAGTGTACACTGCTCACTTTATATAATTATTTTTTATTACAAGTATATGCACTGTAAAAATGATAAACAAAAGAAATAGTATTTTTCAGTTCACCTCATACAAGTACTGAAGTAGAATCTCTTTATCGTGAACGTATAACTTACAAATGCAGGTGTTTTTTGGTTACAAAACTGCACTCAAAAAACAAAACTGTGTAAAACTTTAGAGCCTACAAGTCCACTCAGTCCTACTTCTTATTCTGCCAATCGCTAAGACAAACAAGTTTGTTAACATTGACAGGAGATACTGCTGCCCGCTTTTGATTTACAATGTCACCTGAAAGTGATAACAGGCTTTTGCATGGCACTTTTGTAGCAGCGTTGCAAGGTATTTACATGCCAGATATGCTAAACATTCGTATGCCCCTTCATGCTTCAGCCACCATTCCAGAGGACATGCTTCCATGCTGATGATGCTGGTTAAAAAAATTATGCATCAATTAAATTTGAGACTCCTTGGGGGGAGAATTGTATGTCTCCTGCTCTGTTTTACCCACCTTCTGCATATATTTCATGTTATAGCAGTCTCAGATGATGACCCAGCATATGTTCGTTTTAAGAACACTTTCACTGCAGATTTGACAAAACACAAAGAAGGTACCGATGTGAGATTTCTAAAAATAGCTATAGCACTCAACCCAAGGTTTACGAATCTGCAGTGCCTTCCAAAATCTGAGAGGGACAAGGTGTGGAGCATGCTTTTGTAAGTCTTAAAAGAGCAACACTCTGATGCGGAAACTATAGAACCCAAACCACCAACAAAGAAAATCCACCTTCCGCTGGTGGCATCTGGCTCAGATGATGAAAATGAACATGCATCTGTCCGCACTGCTTTGGATCGTTATCAAGCAGAACCCATCATCAGCATGGAAGCATGTCCTCTGGAATGGTGGTTGAAGCATGAAGGGACATATGAATTTTTAGCGCATCTGGCACGTAAATATCTTGCAGTGCCGGCTACAACAGTGCCATGTGAAAGCCTGTTCTCACTTTCAGGTGAGATTGTAAACAAGAAGCAGGCAGTGTTATCTCCAGCAAATTGGAACCAACCTTGTTTGTCTGAGTGATTGGCTGACCAAGAAGTAGGACTGAGTGGACTTGAAAGCTCTAAAGTTTTACATTGTTTTATTTTTGAATGCAGATCTTTTTGTACATAATTCTACATTTGTATATTCAACTTTCATGATAAAGAGATTGTACTACAGTACTTGTCTGAGGTGAATTGAAAAAATATTTTTTTGTCTTTTACAGTGCAAATATTTGTATAAAATAAAATAAAAAATAAATATAAAATGAGCACTGTACACATTGTATTGTGTTGTAATTGAAATTAATATATTTGAAAATGTAGTAAACATCCAAAAATATTTTAAATACATGGTATTCTATTGCTGTTTAACAGCATGATTAATCGTGATGAATTTTTTGAATCGCTTGACAGCCATTGTATAATTGCTGTCATGGGGCCTGCAGCCCCATCCTGTGAGGTCCTGAGCACCCAAAAATCCCACTGCAAGTGAATGGGCATTGAGGATGGTTAGCACCTCACAGAACTGAAGCCTTAAAGTCTAATCATGTTAGAGTATTTGAATGGCTTTAGTGGTAAGCATTTTCTCATCCATTTATGGAGGATTTACATCAACAATTTACCGTAATACTAACATGAACGTGTACATCTATTAATGGTAATGAGGAGCTGAACATGCAAGTCTCACACACCTATTGGAAGATTGCAAATTCTCCCATGCTGGAACATTAAAAACATTGAAAGCTGGACACAACATTCAATATAAGGTGTAATAATAATGAGCCTAATGCAAGAAAGTTCTAAACACCCTAAAATTCCTTCAGTGGGTCTTCAGCGGTAGTTAAAAGCACTCAGAACCTTGCAAAACCAGGGCTGATGGTAGATGCTGTAATACAAAGAGAAAGGCGCAATGAAGCTGGCAGCACGGTAACCAGAGAGCACCTTTCTTGTCCCTTATGGAAAAGACAAAGGCACACATTTCTATGACTGTGAGTTAGCTGAATAAGCAGCACACAAGAAAATGTGTGTTTGTATTATGGTGCACAAAGGATGTGTCTGACAACTGTCCTCTGTGCTCATGTACAGTATGTATTTTCTGCATGAAAAGAACTGCACAGATTTGCTAGGCAGAGTGGTTGTGTAAAAGTAGAATGCAGTGGTATTCAGCTGCATAATGAAGTTATATTTTGCTTACTTGCATGTTACAGCAAACCTTTATGTGAATGCATCCCAGGGAGCAGTCATCTGTAAAAACAAAATTGATATTTACAAAACATACTGTTTTACCTAATTAAAAAAAATCTCAGACTTTTTCAAATGACGTGTTTTGTGTCTCTGTAATTTGAATTAATTTATATCACTGTATTAATAACTTGCCATAAGTGCTGTATGTGTCATTTGGATACTCTTATACTTGCCTTACGTTTATATGGTTCAAATACAATAAAACAAGAGGTCTCAAGAACAAGACCATGTGGAACAGCATCCACAGTGGAAAAAAATGCTAACTTGTTTTTGAAAAGCTATCCAGCCTCGATGTTCTTCTAGGCAATCATCATCTTCTAAAAAATCACTGGTTAGCATTGTACTAAAAAATCTGAGCCCTGTCTGGATCAATATTTTGAACTTATTCCAGTAGCATTTGTTATTCCAGGGGTACATTTTGTGCTGCTTTTGAATGCTGTTTTCTAACATGCTGTTTCTTAAAGAGTAAATGGATGTTTTATTTGTTTGTTGTACCTGTGTTCATTTTGTCAGGTTTTCACAGCCACATTTCCCCCCTTTTACCAGTGGGAACAACTGAGTATTGTAACTGACCCCACAGCAGGGTCGCTGTGAGAGCTGCGGCACACCAGCCCCCTACACGTCCAGCAGCACACTGGCTGGCACTCTACTCACTCGGCTCTCCAGGCTCTAGCCCTCGGTGGGTTTCCACCACGAATACTCAGTCTAATGGATAAGGCTGCCAGAAATAAAGGCACGGCTTCTTTACTGGCCACAGTGACTGACCCAAGCAGTTCCTAACCCACTCCTAAGGGCAGTGCGGTACAGGGGCAATAACAGAGGAATGTTGTTGGGACCTCTCCACATCAGCTTCTTGTCTTGAGACCTGCCGCCACCGCTACTACTGGCTCCCTGCCAGCAACAGATTTCTGCCAGGGCTCACACCAGAATGTGGCCATCAGCAGCCTTTCGGGAAGGGCAGGGGAGGAGGAGGAGGAAGGGATGACCTGGCCTGTGTCTTTGTAGAGCTCATCTCTTCCCCCACTTACCCCCTCCATCCCCCCTGTCCCCTGTGGCTGGAAGCAGCTTGTCCCTTCCTGCCCACACATGTCGAAAGGCAGCTAACACCTCCCGGCTGCTGCTGACCACTGACATAACCCAGCTGCTTCCTGTCCCCAGGCTACAGCGGGCAGGAAGGGGTGAAGCCCTATGGATGCATTGTGCACCAGGGCCCAGGGAACCTGACTGCAGGGGCTTCAGCAAACCTGGCCAGAGATGTGGCTCAGCTCCCCCCCACGCCACCCATGCCAGCACTGTGTGGGGCTTTGGCACATGCAGGGTTCAGTTCCTCCTGGCCAGTGCCCCAGGCCACAGGTTCTTGGGCTTCCCTGGGGCGCCGGCCCAGCCAGAGGCAGTGGGGGAAGGAAGGAGCCTGCCGGCCAGGCTGTTGGTGATCTGAGTGCTCCGATCAGGGGCTGGTTCTCTGCACAGTGCTGGGAACGGGGCATGCCCTGCCGGGGCGGATATGTAAGAGCAGCAGGGTTGCGCGGGGCGGGGGGGGGGGGGGAAGGAGCACAGCAGGGAGAGGACAGCGAGAGGGGGAACACGTAAAGGGCTGATGGGTGGGCAGCAGAGGTGAAACGTAACTGGCTGCTGCCTGGTGCCTGCCCACACTCACCAGTCACCTCAGCTCTCAGCCAGTGCCATCCGGAAATGGGATGGGGGGCAGGGCCCTGCTGGCTGAGAGCTGGCACGCAGCGGGGGCTGGGCTGACGGACCAACAGGGGGAGTGGCCGGCCATGTGCGCGGCATCTTCGCCCGGCCACCAGCCTTGCACACCCACCCCCATTGTCAGCCACTGGACACCCCCACTCACTGCTGGAGGGAGGGCGGCTGGAATACAGTTGTGCTGGAATACGCCAAGAGCTTGTTCCTTTGGCATTTCTGACCCAGTCGGAAGCAGCGAGTCCCAGAAAACTCACAAGGCAGCTTCCTCTTGCAAGATTTCCTGCCCAGTTTTGTTAGGCTCATGCGGTTAGTATAGTTCAAATAAACCCTCAATTTTAGGGTATTAACTGCTTAGCGGAAGCAAAGCTCTGAATATTTGAATTCAAGCCATGACTAGTGGAAACATTTTTTTCGTCCTTGATCCAAGCCTACTAAATGTCTTACCTTAAAATACCATGGAACTTTGCTAATTTACACACTTTATAATACACAAAAATGTGGCAGTCTCTTGTATCTCAAAGATTTTAAACAGTGCTGCAGTGAAGATTCCGATACTAAAACAGTGTATTAAGAAGATACACTACACTACATCTGCTAATGCATGGAGAGTTAATGAATCGAAACTAGACTGTGAAATGGTCAGAACAGATGATTACTGTACAAGCTGTGATGCAGCAGCCTTGCTTTTACTGTGCTGCGTTCACTAATTTATAAAACTCAGTCCTCTGCAATGGAGCCCTTAGTTGCTGGTGTGACTTAGAGAGGATTTTCCTGCACTATGAAGTGCTGGGACTTTTAGGGTAAAGGTGCTGAGTATGCATTAAGTGGGGTTGCCACCCTTTATGAGAGTGTCACAAGTGTCACAGTTTTGGCCTATTTTGGAGGCTGATTGTGATCAGCCTCAGACAGCTCAGGAATTTTGCTTCAGTCTCTTGCAGTTCCTGCTTTGGTGACTAGAAGCGGACATGCTGCTTGTAGAGTGGGAGACAGCACTGGCTGTGCACCTCGGAGAAGGGCAGATGCAATGCAGCAGAGCCACTGAGTTCCCCTACCACAAGATGGTCACTTTATACAGTTTTCAGTTTTGTTTGCCACCCTCTTGAAGCAGGTCAAATTAGTAAAATTAGTTCCCCCCGGGTGGTGAGTCTTCTCCAGACTTGTAACCTACTCAGGAATTTGCATTAATAACCCCCCAGCATTCATAGTTCCTGCAGGAAACCCTCACTGAGTGAGGAATACAATCACTAGCCTCTAAAAATACGTATAACATTTATCAAGCTGGTACTAAAGTCTGACTGTTCTGTCTGTCCATCACATCTGTCACAGGGGTATTCTGCAAGCTTAACCCAAATTCCTTCTCACAGAAGGGCTGAGCCAAAGCCCACTGAAGCCAGAGGTAGGAAAGCAAATTGCTTTGACATATTATGTCTGTTTCCAGTTGTGAACTTCTATTGACGCACATCACTGGGGTTTCAAACATGGAATGAGTTCAGAATGTGCTTTAGAGAATAAACTGAAGAGTGGCTTGCCCACAGTGTACATGCTATTTTCACTTATTTCAGTGAGAATCATGCATCTGAAAGTAAGGGTTGGCTATACTGGGATTTAAAGTTTAAAACAGATTTAACGTAAAGTGTAAAACCAGTCTGCTATGTAGTAACATGTTGCCATAATCTAATGAGAGACTGATACAAACACTGCAGAACATTAATTTTAGCACAAAGAGCCCTGCCCCACTGTGATATGCAATTATTGCTACTCTGCGGAATTTCAAATCTTCTAATGCAAAACAAAAATTGGGCTTCTCATCTGTTGATTCATATTTGAAGGCAGCTGTTCTAGGCAGCGCAGCCCTCCAGCTTCTTCTGCACAAACTGTACTGTCAAAGAAGTGGTTCAAGTTTGTGGGGTTTTTTTAATATGAAAAATGATTCATAGCCGAAGCATGATGTCACACTTCAGAGACGTTTGTTTAAGGTCCCTTCAGGTCATACAAAGCTCCCAGTTCCACACTTCTCTTCTACCCTGCCCCCACAGCAGATGTTCACAAAAACTTTGGATAGGACACTGCTTCTTTCAGATTAAAAAACAAAACAAACCAGGAAATTTCATTTCAAAAAGCAACTGAGAGATTTTTTAAACAAAATCCCTAGTTTTCCCCCTGCACAGTTCTAAGTATGCTGAAGTCTCATAAGTAAGCTCAAAAAGTAATTGTTAATGGGAAATCATCATCCAGTTGTGGGGGGGGGGAAGGGAGGCATTTTTAGTGGGATTCTGCAGGGATTTATTTTAGGCTAATACTATTCAGTATCTTTATCAGTTATCTGGAAAAATATATAAAACCATCGCAGGTAAAACTAGCAGATGAAAAATTGGTGGAGTGGTAAATGCTGATGTGGCAGAGCAGTTATACAGATCAATCTGGGTCACTTGGTACAGTGGACTCATTTGAACAATATGTGTTTTAATACAGCCAAATGCAAGGTAGGAACAAAGAATGTATGTCTCACAAGATGAACTACTCTATTTTGGAATAGAACAACACTGAAGAGGACTTAGGGGTTGTGGTAGACAAACAACAGAAAATGATCTCCCAGAGTGATGCAGTAGCTAAGAGGGCTAACATGATATTTAGATACGTAAGCAGAGGAATAGTAAATAAGATCAGGGAGGTGGTGTTACCTCTGTTTATAGCTTTAGTGAGATCATTACTGGAATACCATTTCCTGTTCTGGTGTCCACACTTCAAAAAGAATGTTGAAAAATTGGAATGGGTTCAGAAAAAAGCTACAAGAATGATATGAGGTCTGAAAAATATGGCATCTAGTGATAGATCAAAGAAATTCAGTCTACTTAGTTTATTCATGAGAAGGGTAAGAGGTGACTTGATCCTGGTCTATATGGAGCCACATGGGAAGATATTGCTGATAATAGACTGTTCTTTAATCTAGCAGAAAAAAGGCATAAGAGCCCTCCTGGTATAAGAGATCCAATAATTGCAAGCTGAAGCTAGACAAATTCAGGCTAGAAATAAGATGCACATTTTTAACAGTGTGGATAATTAACATTGGAGAACAAGGTGGATTCTCCATCACTTGAATTCTCTAAGTCAATATTGGATATCTTCCTAAGAGAAACACTATAGTTTAAGCAGGAGTAATAGGCTTGATGAAAAAATTACTGGGTTGTATGGTCTGTGTTATGCAAGAGTTCAAAATAGAGCATCATAATGGTTCCTTCTTGCCTTAAAATTGATGACTGACTATGAAAAGGAATAGCTATCATGGTTCTGATTTTTTTCCTCCTTTTGGTAGATGTAAGGATGAGGGCCCAGTAGACAAATGGATGTCAGCATATTGATAATATCCAGCTCTGTGGCCCTGATCCTGAACCATTTAATTCAATGGGAGTCTTACCGTTGACTTCAGTAGGAGCAGGAGCAGACACCATGGCTCCATCTCTTTGACCCTGCTGCTACAGCCAGGGCCGGCTCCAGGCACCAGCTTTCCAAGCTGGTGCTTGGGGCGGCATCGAGAATGGGGTGGCAGTTCGAGTCCCGCAGCGGCAATTCGGCAGCAGGTCCACTCTTCCCGCCGCCGAATTGCCGCTGCGGGACTCGGACTGCCGCCCCATTCTTGCTTGCCATGGCGGCAATGGGGCGGCAGGTCCGCCGCTCTCCCCTTGCCGCCGCGGACTGGGACTGCCTGCGTCGGGGGCGGGGCCCCGCCCCCGACGCAAGCAGACGTAGCGGGGCCCCACCCTCGACGCAAGCAAACGTAGCAGGGCCCCGCCCCCGACGCAAGCAGACGTAGCGGGGCCCCACCCTCGACGCAAGCAAACGTAGCGGGGCCCCGCCCCCGACGCAAGCAGGTGTCAGGGGCGGGGCCATGCTACGTCCTCCTGCGTTGGGGGCGGGGCCGCGGCAACTGCTTGGGGCGGCAAAATTGTGAGAGCCGCCCCTGGCAAGAGCAGTTGAACACTTTGCTCAACGTTTGATAAGATTAGACCATGATTAAGAGCCAGATGGCTAAAACTCAATTCAGATAAGACTGAGGTGATGTTGGTAGGTGGAGAAAGCTAGCAAAGGAGATCCCAGAGATTTCTGTCCTCTTTCTGATTGCTAAAGGGAGCAAGTGGCCAGACTGAGAGTTGAATTTAGTCTCTTGCATTACACCGCAGAGCCAGGCCCGGTGCAAGGAAGTTTCGCGCCCTAGGCAAAACTTCCTTGCACCAGCCCTGCGCCCCCCGCCCCCAGCTAACGCCACCCTTCTGAGGTAGCCAGCTCCCCATCCCCCCCGAGGCAGCTCCCCATCCCCTGCGGTGGCTCCTAAGCTCCTTGCCTGCAGGTCGCGGCAGCTGGCTAACTGCCCCCGCCCATGGTGGCTAACCGCCCCCCGCCGCAGCAGCCAGCTCCTCATCCCCCCGAGGCAGCCCCCCACCTGCAGGCCACTTCAGCTCCTCAGCCCCCCGCCCATGGGCCGCGGCGGCTCCCCGCTCCACCCCCCAGCTAACCCGCAGGCCGGGGAAGCCTCCCACCCCCGCGCCCACAGTGGCCGGCTCCCCGCTCTCCCCCCACACCCCGCGGCAGCTATCCCGCAGGCTGGGGCAGCCTCCTGCCCCCCTCGCCCACGGCAGCCGGCTCCCCGCCCCGCGGCAGCTATCCTGCAGGCCGGGGCAGACTCCTGCCCCCCCGCCCACGGCGGACGGCTCCCCGCCCCACGGCAGCTAACCCGCGGCAGCAGCTCACCTCCGCCGGCGCTGCGCCAGCAGCTGCCCCATCGCCTATTGGGAGTCGCCGCACCCCAAATGCCAGCGCCCTAGGTGACCACCTAGGGTCGCATAATGGAAGCGCCGGCCCTGCGCAGAGCACTACCACTAAGAAGGGTCCCAGCTCAATAATTTCAGCTAGTTCTTTTGTGTGATTCCCAATATGTTAACGTCAAGACAATGTAATGACAAAACGTCAGTGTCTGTGTAAGACTCTTAAGAACAGCTTTCTGTGTTCGCAAGACATCGGTGGAAACTCCTCCGAAACACCAAGAGAGAGAATCAATTTGTTTTCTGTAGCAGATATAGCCAGTCCAATTAAACAAGTGTCTGACTTACAAAACCCCACCCTTTGGCAGCACCTTCGGGTATTTGTCAACACATTTGTATTCAGCGGAATCAGCTTCATGGACTCTTGCAAATAGAATTTATAAAAGGAAAAGGATCCTATAATTTGGAGGTAGGAAACCCAGTGTCTCAGAAGGAGCTATTGCTAGGTGGTACTGGAGGAGCTTGGAATTGGGAGCAGACTTGATAGAACTATTGAGAATTCATCTGGTATGCAAGTTTGTCTATTTTTTTCCTTGTAGCTTCACAAGTACAGACTTGTAATCCTCAGCAGGGCAAGTCAAAGTCAAAGAAGAATTTAAAAAGTAAGGAAAAGTAGAAGAATAAAAAAAAAAGATTTGAAGGGACACAGTAAGGTTCGATTGGCCTAAATATGGGTCTCCTAAAAGAGAATGGTGAGAAGGAGGAAGGGGTATCACAAATAGTGCTTTGAGATCAACAGCTGAAAAGCACTATGCAAGTATTAGGCAATAGTTTTTACACTAAAGTTTGGATATTCAAGAAACAGGTTCTAAAGTTTCTTTTAAATGCAAAAAATGACTTTGAAGTGCACAGATATACACCCATGCAAATTAGATTAAATACTGTCTCTGGAGAAACAGGGACAATGTACCTAATCAAATACGATGAAATGTAGAAATACAATTGTATTTGTGTATTGATGTCTAAGCTGAGTATTGAGGTAGTATACAACATGCTAATATGGGGCTAGATTCTCCACTGTCTTGAAGCTCATGGAATCATTTATACCTGTGCAGATTACTTTACACTCATTTGACAGAGGTGAAAATGGCTATCCAAGGAGCAAAGCAGTGAAAAAATCAGGACTGGACTGTTAATAGTGAGGTCTTAATCTGAGTACTTTATTTTCCTAAGATTTCTCACTGGTGCTATCTCTGCTTCAGCTTCACTTGTGGTAGAATAGTAGGAGTGGCAGTACGGGCAGGACACTTGTGGCTGCTGGTACTTTAACTACCGTGTCATCTGCACTTAGCAGGGTTAGATAACAGGGGTTTAAATGCTGTTAAACTGGTCTATGCTAGCTCCTTGTAGTTATTAACCCCTTCAGTGGTAGCAATATTGGAAAGCTTTGGGGGAACAGGCTAGTGTAGAAACCTCCTTGTGTACAAAGCCAGAGAGGACTCGAAGAAAAGGAAGATCCAGAGGTGGAAGTGAGGACTTGACTTTGCTCGTTAGAAGCTCTCAGTCTGTTGGGGACACACTGAAGGAAGAGGAATGCACTTTACTAATATGTAAGGTGTTCATCTTTAACCACTCTGCAAATTTAAAGCCACACTAACTGTTTTCTATAGTGTGTTATTTTAGCTTTGATTATATTCTGCTTAACATCTTAACACACAATATTGGGGCATAACTGGATGGACAGACCACTTGACTATTTTCCAGCAGCAGCCTGATTGAGCCTATAACATCTGTACTCCAGATTACGTGCAGGAATGCCAATGGTATTCTTATTTTTAATGTCACTTGCAGCACTTCACTGATCCAGTGAAGTTTAGTACCATAGTTCTCTGCTGTTTCTCCTGCTCACCTTCATCAGTCTGGAAAAATAGGGAAATATTGGCCATTGAATAGTCACCGAGGTTGGACCCTGGGTGCATGTTTCAGTCAGAATGAGGGCGCTTGTTTGATAGTCTGCCTTTCCCCTCTATCTCATTGTAGATGGATCTAGTCTAAATATATAAATGGAGATATGCCAATCTCCTAGAACTGGAAGGACCTTGAAAAGTCATTGAGTCCAGTCCTCTGCCTTCACTAGCAGGACCAAGTACTGTCCCCTGACAGATTTTTTGCCCCAGATCCCTAAATGGCCCCCTCAAGGATTGAACTCAAAACCCTGGGTTTAGCAGGCCAACACTCAAACCACTGAGCTATCCCTCCCCCCCTACAGATGTTCTGTAGGTTTGTATTATGCCTTTCACAGTAAAGGCTAGATTCTTCCACTCTTGCTCCACAAATAATCTCATGAGTTTCAGTAGGATTACTTGTGGCATGGATACTACTCAATGTGAATAAGCGTGGCAGAACTGAACCTTAAGGATTTAGATGCTTGCAGTGCTTTTACTGAATAGCTGCCATGCTTGGTGCTTAGAAGTAGCTCAAACTCACTAACTGAAGTCTTGGCCACCAGATCCTTTTACGTTAAGGAAGGGAATATCTGCCGAGGACATCAGAGTTTTCCTGCAGCCTTTCGACAAGTGGCCATAGGCGGTCCACTTTCCACCTGAACATCAAGAAGAAGAAGGGAGAAAGCATAATTGAATGTCTCATCTGAAGGATGGATACTTCCTTTGCTAGTCACTAAAGCTACCAAGACAATTAGCCCTAATGGTCAAAACGAAAACAGTACATTTGTTATTAGTACCACTGAAACAATTAAATCTGTTTAATTAAATTAACAATTAAATACTGCTACAATTAAATCTATATTTTTCAAGCCATTTCCTAATAGATGTAGGCCATCAAGAGTAAAATAAGTAAGTGTTCTTAGCATATACAAATGAATACTGTCTCAAGACATAAATGAACTCCTTAACATTTAGCTGTAAAATTGCTTGGTTAATCTCTAACATGTTTTGTTCATTTTTTGGCCTATGGAAGGACCATTAGTTATTTCAAAATGTCTTGGCCCCTTTCCATCTGCGAGACCTCATTTATTCTTTTGAAATTTGTAGCCTTCACAAGCTCAGCATCTGCAATATCACAGACAATGAATTACTGTGGCTACAAGTCTCTGGAATTAAAAAATCCTCCTCCGTAAGAACATAGTTTCTTGCAGAACTGGGATTTGTTCTGAGGAAGCACAACTGGCAAAAAAAAAAAAAAGCGCGTTTCAAAGATAACAGCTTTTTCCTTTTTCTTTTTTTCTTTAAATGAACAAGGGAGTACTGATGGCGGGGACTTGCTCTTTAAATAAATGGAATCTTTCTCTCCTCTCTTGGCAACGGGCAGGAGTATTCTTGTGGTGTATGACAAGGCTTGCTAGCCAGTGCTATATTTATCTTGTAGCTGTACACACATTTGCAAAAGGTCGCTCAATAAGAAAAAGGCAATGAGTCAAGGGAGTTTAAACTGAAGAAAGTTTCTTCCACCGTAGTCTAACTTTTGGGTTGGCTTAAAGGCAAGGCTACATATTTTTGGAAGATCAGGAAATATAATTACTGATACGAAACAAAAAGTTCCCTGAGTTGTCTGTGGAAAAATCAGGACTTTGTCAAGGAGAAAAAATATCTTTGAAAAAATGGAGTTAAATAGGTGCCCAAGTGCATCAGTAGAAGAGGATCAAAGACAAGAAGATGGGGAGGATGTTACTGCTGATGCTGGCAATTGTATTGTCAGTGAAGAGTTGGATCTGGTACAAATGTATCTTACCTGTTTACCGGACACCTATATGAAAGCTAAATTCACTCTGACAGCATACTTGGCATGCTGGTTAGTTCTGAAACTTTGCAAGGTAAGAGATTTAGTACTAATGTATTGGCATTAATAGTTAACTTCCTGACTGCTGAGAAGGCAAAGTGAGCAAAGCCACACTGCTTTAGAATCTGATAGTCTGAAAGGACAGCTATATGTACAGTATAGTCATCTTAATAACATCTTAGTAAAAGGAGAATGCAAGCATTTACAGTGTATTCAGATGGCTGTATTTAGAAATGTATGCTGCTTATAACTGAAAAGCACATAGGGAATACTATTTTAGCACTGTGAGTCGCAGTACACTGATTAATAGCTGCTACCCAACTTTCCAACATACTTTATCAAACAGATGGAAGGACTCAGAGGTACTGTATATTAAAGCTTGCCTTTGCCATGAGAAGGGGAAGCACATTGTATCCCTCTAAAAATGCAGAGTTCCTCTCTTTATGCCATCAGACACTGTCACTTTACCACCTAAAACTGAATGGATAGGAGAGGGACCACCTTGGATTTGATAACAGTGTAAGAAGCTGCCTACTTCTAGTGGTCTTACTATTTGCTTTTCTTTCCATTTTGTGCTTGGTAGCACACCATAAGTGTAATTCAAACAGAATGAATCATTAATGCACAGTTCATTCGTTTATAACCTAACAAGCCTTATAAATTGTAAGCTCCAAACACGGTAGTAACAGAAGTGTGGTATTTGGGAATATTACTGTGGAATGTCAAAGTGAATCAGCGATGACTCCATCATATGATTTTGTAAAGAATTTGTGGTCTGTGCTCCTCTAATAAACATATACTCACTGTAATTTATTGTATGTGGAGGTGATACTCGCTGATATACTGTAGAACCATGTAATGAATTGCATTATTTCTCCCTATCCTTCCAGAAAGTTACACTGTCACTTAGACCTAGGACAGATGATATTCAGTCCTGCACAACTGATGATTTCAGGTCAGATATTTTGTGATTCATGGCGGTTAGACACAAAGCTACAACAGTAAAGTCTTAGTTCAGGAACGTGATGCTTAAAACACTGGACTACAACTCAGGACATCTGGGTTTAATTCCAGCTTTGCCATAGACTTCCTGTTTGGCTTTGAGAAAATCACTTTGGCTCAGATTTTTAAAGGTATTTTGAAATGAGTATTTAGAAAGGGCTTGCAACGAGAGCACAGCAATGCCTAATTGCTGCTACAAATCTGGGCCTTAATCTCTGTGCCTCATCTCCCCATCTGTAAAATGGGGATAATACACTTTCTTTCTCTTGTCTATTCAGATTGCAAGCACTTCAGAGCTGGACTGTCTTACTATTTTTATAGTGTCTAACAGGGCCGGCTCTAACTTTTTGCTACCGCAAGCAAAATTTAATCAAACGCCGCCCCGCCAAAACAAAAAAAACCAACCCCCCGAGCGCCCCGCCGAAACAACCCCCCCATCCCCAGCACCACTGTCCCACTGCAACAACCCCCCACAGCGCCTCTCCTGGCTGGAGCCCTGGGGGGAGCGCGGCATCCCGCGGCCCCGGTCTCCCGGCTGGAGCGGCGGGGGAAGCGCGGCATGCCCGCGCTGCCCCACCGCAACAACCCCCCGAGTGCCCAACTGCCCCGCCCCGCCGCAACAACCCCCCCAGCGCCCAGCTGAAATAAACCCACCCCTCCCCCGAGCGTTGCCCCGCCTGTGTGTTAAAAAAACAACTCTGAGTGCCGCCCCAAGATTGGTCGCCCAGCTGGTGCCTGGAGCCAGCCCTGGTGTCTAATAGAATGGGGCATTGACTTGATTGAAGTTTCTAGGCATTACCACATCACAAGTAATAAATCAACATACTTTGTAACATTTGTTTCCATTTCTATTCATAAAAATATTCTTCTACTCTGCTAACACATCACATTGAGAAAACAGAATGTCCTGCAGAATTTAATATGCCCTGGGATTGTAATCCTTTGGAAAATGTTCACACTTCTAATAAATAGAAAAAGATTAGAACTATGTCCAACATTTTGGTTTGTTTGGTTTGTTCTCTTACGGAACAAAACAAGGGCAGAGGGGTGTAAATCTATCATAAATGTACCATGGGCTCCAATGACTGTAATATGAACATCTCACAACACCCCAGTGAGCTAGTGAAGTACTATCAGCCCCATTTTATTGATGAGGAACTGAGGCCTGGTCTATACTTAAAAATTAGTTAATATAGCTATGCTGGTCGGGGATGTGAAAAAAAATCACACCCTGGACTGACGTAACTATGCCAAGCTAACTCCCAGTGCACACACAGCTATGGAAGAATGCTTTCGTCAATGTAGCTACTGTTACATGGGAGCTGGTGTTCCTACACCAATGGGGAAACCCCATCCATTGGTGTAGGCTGCCTTTCCACTACGGGGTTATGCTGGTATAGCTACAGAGATGTAGCTATCCTGCATAGTGTCTGTAGTGAAGATATGCCATGAGACACAGAGAGGCCAAATGACTTGTCTAGGGTTACACAGGAAGTCTCTGGAACATCAGGGAATTGAACCTGGGTATCTAGAGCCCCCAACTAGTGCACTAACCACTGGAACATCTGTCGTTCCCTGGGTAGGTGAATGATAGTAATAAAAAATTGCTTATATGATTGTGAGGAACTGGCTGGGTCCCTTCACTTTTCATTTCCAGACATTTTAACATTTGGGAAGTAGTAGAATTTTTCTACATAAAGTAATTTTTTTGGCAGGGGTGGGGGTGTTAACTGGACTCCACTGAAATATATTTTCCTTAACTCCGAAGAATGAAGGCCAAGATTTTCAAAAGTGCTTTGGGTGCCCAACTTGAGACAACTTAAAGGGGCCTGATTTTCAGAAAGTGCTGAGAACCTACCCTCTGAAAATCAGGCCCTTTCAAGGCGCCTCACATTAGGCAGCTTAAATTATATCACTAACTCCAGGGTTACTACTTTGACCGAGATCTTCCGTATTTAATAAAACGTTAGAGTCTAAACAGCCTGATTAGGTACATTTATAACTCTCGGCCATTCATATCTGCCTCCAAGATTCTTGTTTTGTGGAAGGGAGGGCAGGTCTGACCCCTCATGATCCATCTTGCTTTAATCATTACCAATACTTCTTGCTTTCATTTGGGCCAGAAATACCGTAACAGACTTTGTGATATTCGCACACTGACCTTCTGGATGGAACCAGGAGGTGCAGAGAGGCAAAGCAATGAAAATGAAAAATAATGGAGAGCAAATTTGAACACATTGAAACCTACAGAAAGGTTTGGTTCAAGTTCATTTCCCATTCTGGGCAGAGGTTCAGGCCAGTTTTTTTATGAGCAGTGTAAATCATTTAACTTGTGCCTGGAAGTTCAACTTCCCCTTGCTCCTCCCCCTCAAGAAGCCGAGAGTTGAAATATTTCCAGAATATTTAATATTCAGCAAGCCATGTCTCAGGTCCAGCTCCAATCCACAACCAATATGTTCAGCGAGCACAGGCCATGCAAAGGTGATATACAGAACTAATATGAAACATCCTTTATAAAGGCAGGGAATGATCTAGCCAGAAAAGCCAACAACATCCACTTTATATAGCCACATTTCCTAATAATGACACCCTTTCATTAAAAAAACCCCCAAAATCTTTGTGCTCAGGAGCTACTGGTCTGTGAAGCAGACTTTATAGATATAAGAGAATTCTCTAATGATGGCAGCAGCCAAAAATATACATTTTCTTTCCTTTGCATTATTAACTTAGGCCCATTTCCTGCAATGAGTTCCACACAGGCAGGCCCCATTACCACTGGGGCTCTGTGCAGGAAGATAGGCCTGCCTGCGTGGACCTCATTGCAGGATCAGTATCTGTGACTTTAAATAAGTACAAAATACTGTCTACGATGGTAAATCACTAACAGGGTACACACATAGGCTTAAAAAAACTATAAGTAGACAATTTAAAACAAGGTGGGTGATGTAATACCTTTTATTGTTCCAACTTTAAGCAAGGAGAAGCTTAAAATGAAGTGGGAAGTCAAGGGTTGGCAGACAGTAGGCTGTGTTATAACTTGTTGTAATGAGCCATACAACCACTCTCCGTAAAGTCCATGGTTTTTAGTGTCCAGCATAGTTAAGAATTTAAATTCTCAGGCTCATCTTTTGAAGGTGTTGTGCAAGTTTCCTTTTAGGACGAGGATTAAGGATATGTCTACACTGTAATTAAAAACCCACAGCTGGCCCATGCCAGCTGCCTCGGGCTCACGGGACTCAGGCTTCATTTTAGGTGGCCTCCTACAGCATGTGTGAATCCCTTATGCTTAACAATCTGTCCCACCATGTATTTAGCTTGAACACTTTGGTTAGCATCTCCAGACCTCAGGAAGAACTCTGTGAAGCTTGAAAATGTGTCCCTTCTACCAACAGAAGTTGGTCAAATAAAAGATATCACCTCACCCACCTTGTTTCTCATATCCTGGGACCAACACAGCTACAAAACTGCAAGCAATTTAAAACAAAGTATTTTAAAATAATATCCTTCTGTATTTATTGCCAGCACACGATTAGAAGGTTCTATGCTTTTCCTGGAAGGGATGATAGCATTACAGACACCTAATCTTAGGAGCTGCATTTCTTCCACTTTGCTGGGTGTGATAATGGCTCACTTCTGCCAGAAGAAACACTGAACTAGTCTTGATAGGGCATAAAACCTATCTGGTGATGTTTTAAGTGCAATTATTTGTGATGTCTTTAAAATAAAGAGCTATTTGTCCATACTTGATGAAAGTGGGAAATATAGCAGCATTTAAGGAATGAAAGCAGCATAAAAATGCTGGAGGACCCCATCGAGTGGCCCTACTCCAGATTTATGTTGGGTTAACTTCACTGATGTAGAGAACTAGTGTAAATCTCTGGAGGGAAGACAGAGGGAGATGCTCAAATAAGTGGTCGTGAATTCAGGCTCTGTATTGTTATGTTTGGAAATGTGCACATGTGCTAAGGAAGAATGCTGC
This sequence comes from Macrochelys suwanniensis, assembly GCA_033296515.1. Classification (NCBI taxonomy): domain Eukaryota; kingdom Metazoa; phylum Chordata; order Testudines; family Chelydridae; genus Macrochelys; species Macrochelys suwanniensis. The sequence goes on from CM065783.1 coordinate 44,264,056, forward strand.
ATAATCCAATGAAGAAGCCGCTCCTCTTCAGTGAAATCTACCTTCCAATCACACCCAGCCAGGCTCCAATGAAATGAACTTGGTGTGCAATAATGCAGCTAATAACATAAGGAAGTGCAAGCTGTCCCTCTGTCTTGAACATTGTGAGATCTAACACGTGCATATAGAGCATTTGCCTCACCAGATGAAATGAGAAAACAAGCCCCTCTAACTCTTAACTTCACTCTTGGATAGAATCGGGGGAGTGCCTACAGTCAATGTATGCGGAGTTGTAGCCATGTTGGTCCCAGGATATTAGAGAGACAAGGTGGGGGGAAGTAATATTACCTCACCCACCTTGTCTCTGTAGAGTCAATATAGAATTTTAGGCAATGTCACCATTTTGATTATATTAAGTCCACATAGCCTGTCATTTTGATCATACCAAGAGAAAATGGAAGGAGGCTTCATCTTGAGATCCTCTTTAAACTCATTTAGCAAAAGGTAAAGATTACAGCATTGGGCATCAGAAAGCCTACCTGGGATAGAGGAATCTAAAAGACTTCCCATGGTTAACGCACAGGATCTGGAGCTAGGCAATACTGGCTCTGTATCCAGCTGTGGTGAAATCTTCCTGTGTGATCTAAATCTATCCCTCAGTTTTCCCATCTAGAAAATGGTGATAATATGATGTGCCCCCCAGAAGTGTTGCAATGCTACAGTACTAAGGCACTTTCAGATCCTTGAGTAGAAACACAATAGAAATGCAAAGTATTATTAAATAAGCCCTTGCCTTACAAAATGGGAAGAGACAAACTTAGTGGGTGTGGCCTCACTTATAGTCAGCTGCTTCTGTAGTTTCCAAGAGTACATTTGACTTTTTAGCCTTTTCCCATGGTAAGACACTTTACTCCTAAAAGGACTAAATGCTTTACTAAAGAACATTAATTGTATAAGAATTAAACTCCAATTCCTTGATCCATTTGGGCCTTCCTGAAGAGCTAAGTTTAAAAGGACAAGAAAAAACTTATAGTATGTGGAAACATTTTAAAAATGTTTCTTTGATGCCAAAGCAGACAGCTTTTGTGCTCTCACAGAAAGTTTAGGGGTGGGGCAGGCAGAGGGCACTAGTGTTGTTTCCAAGTAAATGTTTTCTATTTTATATTAGCTGCTATAATACCATTTATAAAATGGCACTCACTATTTTGACACCCAACTTTCCTGCATAAAATGAAGGTGCAGTCATCCATTGCTTTCACAGACAGCTGCTTCTCTAATCATTCCTCACTTCAGTTATGTTCCTGAAGAGACATTATATATTCACAGTAGTGAACAATGCCTAAATGAAAGTGCATAAAAAGTGAATATCAATGCGTGGGAAACAGGGCCCTGCTTGGGAATTTGGCCATACAGTGCTGGCAATCCAAGACTTGTGACTTGATAGTAAAGTCCCAGCTCCTGAAGCCAAGGGGTTACATAAGAATCTTGGCTTTCACTTAAAAAAAAACACAGGAAAAATAAAGAAAAAAAGAGTTTCTAGCTTTACTGGCTGTGGAGGAAAGCTTGGAACCATGACACCTAAAGCTCTAGAAACCAAAAGGCAATTAGAAGTACCCCCCACATTTTAAAATCTCGTGATTTTTGAATGGTTGGCATTGACAATAATCATGTAAGTGGTTTAAAGTCTGGGCCAAATATGGAAAGCTAAGCCCCACTCATCTGCTTCTGCTTTTTGGGGTTTTTTTCACCCACCCAATGAGAATGAAAAATACTGGAATACATTTGTACAGGACCCTGAAAAACTTAAACTGTTTCAGAAATTAGAGACCCTATACAAGTACAGTCACTGACATCATAAAATGCAGACAGAATTTAGGCAGAAAGTGAAGAACAGCATGCCAAGCTCAATGTGCAGGGGAATTTAGATCAGCAGAATGTAACGGGAGCAATGGACGGGCTTTTGAAACAAATAAAAAAAAAATCAAATTAGCGCTGCTGGAAGCAGGCTGAGACACCAGGGCACACTCGTACAAAAGGAGCCCTAGGAGATTTGATGATCAGTGTGATACAGTTTTTCACCCGAACAGCAGTTCCAACAATTTAGTGTCCCATAGCACCATATTGGGTTAATAGTGCTTTAAAGTGAAGAGAGCCATCTTTTGACTCACCACCACTTCCTGCAGCAGTTAGGTGTTCCTGAAAGGGTCTCATATAGCCTGGGACAGAACACAATGACAGCACAAGGTAGCAATTTCTGCAAGCACAGCACAAGTGAAGCTATTCTCATGGTATTTCCAGTCTAGCTGAAGCTAGCAAGCATGGGAAATATTAACAAACAGCTTTGTCGGAGAAAAACAGAGTTCTCACTCTTTCTTTGGGTGCAGCAAGGCAGATACATTTTATTAACTCAAGCAATTGCACAGAGGGAGAGAGTGCACTAGGACACAGGGTTTCCCCCTCCTAGGCAGGTCTCTCAAAAGATAAACAATTAAGGCAAGCATTTATACTTTTTGTTACATACAGTAATGATCAACAGTTTGTTTATATTATGTCTTGCCCATTCCTGTATTTTCTCACTTCTGGTCTCAAAACATAGCTATCTCAAGGTTGGGTCACGCTGACTCTACTCTGCTGCCTTTTCACCCGCTTCTGACGTGAGCCCTGCTTCTACAAATCTCGCGTTATTACAGCTAGAGTTAGCCTGACTCTTGCTCATATAGAGGCCTGCATCCAAATTCCCTCTACCGACTTCCACAGCTTGTTCTCATGGGTTTTTTAGCTTAGTTACCAACACCAGGAGATTGATACAAGATGAGTATCTGAAGTGAAACTCTGTGGGTTACCTATCACTATTCTCCACTCATATGCTATATGATCTAGGATATTCCAAGAAAAACCTGAAGTACAGTCTGTGAGGACAGATAGCCTTACTGGAAGGAAGAAAGAAGATAGATGATTTGATAAGCAACAATTAAAAGAGGATGGATGGACTTGTGGTTAAGGCATCAGAGTCTGTGTTCAGCTCCTGGAACTGCCACTGATTTCCTGAGTGGCCTTAAGCAAATAATTTAATCTCTGCCTCAGTTCCCTATCTGCAACATGGGGACAGTACTTCCTTTCTCCCATTCTTAGTCTCATTTTAGACTGTATAGCTGTTTGGGTAAGAGAATGTGTCGGTGTGTATATACAGTGCCTAGCACAATCGGGAGCCCAAGCTTGGTTGGGGGCTATAGGTATAATACAATGAGCAGGAGTAGAAATATAAAGGACGCTTACCTGTTAGGAAGGAGGAGGAAGTGGAATTTAGACAAAATTCTTAATTCAGGTTACCGGGGCAAAAATTATCTAATACTTAAAATGGAATTTCATAGGACAACATAAGGAGGGGAGGAAGAAGGGTGATGAAAGGAGGCTTTAGCAACAGTGTATTGCATGTTCTTTTGGCTAAATTGTAAACTCTGTCAGAATACCAAAACCAGGTGTGTAAGGCTGATAACAGGAATGTGCTGTATGGGTAGGATGTGAGAGATTACAGGAGGTGTCGCTAGACCACTAGGGAGAAGTCAGTGTCATGGAAGGTCAAACAAATCAGAATTTGCATAATGTACAGCTTGGAAATAATTTCAGCAATAAGCCTATGAAAAAGGTGGGAGCAAGACTGAACCTCTCATCACTTGAGAAAAAGGTTAAATACAGAATATATTATACTTGCCAACTTGGGACAGGCTAAGTTTGAAACTCAAGATGTGACTGTGCTAGTTTACTGAAATGAAATCTGCAGAATCGAAAGATTGTTTTTCAAGCCTCATTTGTTTTCAAAACATGTAATCCTTGGGGAGGTGGATACTTTACAGGAAGTTGCTAGTGTTATTATTTGCAGAATATCAGAATCAGACTCTATAAGTTGGCTTTTAAAAAAGTGTAACATTGCTGTGATAATAAAGGTAACCCTTAGTCAATGAAGGAAACTATTTCAAAAGGCAATTGGAACAGAGGGGAAAAAAAGAGAAAAGCAGGTAGCTTTGAAAGCTGCTTTAAGCAAGTTTCGATGTTTTTTTTAATTTTATAGGGATAAACTAGTTTGGTTTTACATTGAACGATGTATGTTTATTTTTGGAGCGTCAGGAGCTGCATATAGAGATAATTTGCTTCCACGTCCTCCCAAGACCCCACCTATTCTGCCTTTGCCCTTATAGCTTTTTTTGCCCCTAAATCTGCACAGAACTCATTGTATGATCAGGGGTTTAAGTGGGCTCGATAGGAGTCAATATTAAAACATGGTGTTGATATCAGTAAAAATGGGAAGCTCTTCAGAGATAAACGGGACACCAACCACAGAGATGAGTGCAAAACCACAGCTGAAGGTGAACTGCAAAGGATCTAAAATACTGAGAGACACAAGGTGAGTGCAGTGATATCTTTTACTGAACCAGCCCCTGTTGGCGAAAGAGACAAACTTTTGAGCATCACAGAGCTCTTCAGATCTGGACCCACATGGGTACAACACCACTTTAAATTATTTATGAAAGAATACAAAGAAATTCAGAGCTATTTAAAATGAACTTATTATTGCATTTACACTAAAATGGGCCACTAACAGTGAGGATCCTGTAAAAAACCACTCACTTTTCAAAGAGCTCCTTATTTCATTTTGTCACCATTTGATCCCATTGAGACAGCATGCAAATTTTGGCCCTGATCCACAAACGCTTAAGCACAGGCATAGCTTTGCTCACCAGAGTAATCCCACTGGGTTTACACATGTGAGTGAAATAGTTATGCATAAGCTTAATTGTTTCCATGGTTGGGGCCTCTGTCTCATCCCAGACCCAGGGTCATCTGAGGCACAGAGGGAACCTGGATGAAAAATGTAGACATGTTGGGAAATGGAGACTGGGCAAAGAATACAAGGAACGGGGAAGGATCTCAGTGTTTAATAGAAAAACACTGGTGTTTTCCTTTAAGAGATCCCTACGAGAGCTAGCCAAAACATTTGTAATAAAACCTGTTGAAAGTGGAAAGTTTTGTTGTGTTTTTAATTGCCAATGTAAAGTTTGGGGTATGTTCACCAAAGTTCATGAACTTTTCAGGAACCCTGGGCAAAATTTCAAGCAAGCCTGGGCTGGTTTATGGTTTGGGTAAAAATCTAGATGGTTTTGACCCCAAGCCACAAAAAACATGGCCGTTTCGCTTGCATTTAGCTCTGTGTTTTAGCCTTCATTTGAACCCAGAACAAAGTGGAACTGGGGCTTAGAACCCACACAAGCCAAAATTGATGCTTTGCATGAAGCCCAGTGAGCTGAGTCTGCTCTGTTTCTGACAACTCTCGTTAGCAGTGAGCTGAAGAGCAGGTCTAGTCTGGGCTACATACGTAGTGAATGAAAGCTGTTAGCATTTCAGACCTGTTCAGTGTGAATGAGTTATATTCCAATCCCACAAGCTGATCAGTGCATCAAGCATGAGAGTCGATGGAGTATAGAGGTCTGTTCACATGATGGAGCATAGAGGTCTGTTCACGTGGATCAGTTTGCAGAATAAAGGCCTGAGTGCTCTCAGTCCAGTCCCTCATCAGTGGGTGTCCACACAGGACAAAACCACCATTCACCACTTCACTAATTAATGCTATGCTGGCAGTGTCAGCAGAAAGGCCAATTGTTTTCTTGCCCTTAGAGGTGATTCCCCCAAAAGAGATATGAGAGTTGAGACACACTGGCAGCACACATTGGATAGCCATAGTTTATGCCAGGGGTGGGCAAACTTTTTGGCCTGAGGGCCACATCGGGGTTGCAAAACTGTATGGAGGGCCGGGTAGGGAAGGCTGTGCCTCCCAAAACAGCTTGGCCCCTGCCCCCTATCTGCCCCCTCCCACTTCCCACTCCCTAACTGCCCCCCTCAGAATCCCCGATCCATCCAACCCCCCTGCTTCTTGTCCCCTGACCGCCTCCTCCCCCTCCCCAGACCCCCCCAACCCTAATCACCCCCCAGGACCCTACCCCCATCCAACCCCTCTGCTCCCTGTCCCCTCACTGCCCCGACCCCTATCCACAGCCCCGCCCCCTGACAGGCCCCCCAGGACTCCCATGCTTATCCAACCGCACCTCCCCTTTGCCCCTTATCCAACCCCCCGTCCTCGGCCCACTTACCACACCACTCAGAGCAGCATGTCTGGCAGCCATAAGGCCCAGTCGGAGCGCGCAGTCTCGCCCTCCAGAGCGCTGCCCGCGTGGCAGCATGGCTGCGGGGGAAGGGGAACAGCAGAGGAGGAGGGAGGGGCTAGCCTCCCCAGCCGGGAGCTCAGGGGCCGGGTAGGACGTCCCGCGGGCCACATCTGGCCCATGGGCCATAGTTTGCCCATCCCTGCTTTAGGTTGACAGATTATACACCCAGAAGGGAACGCTGTGATCATATAATTGGACCTCCTGTATAACACTGGCCATAGGATTTATTAAGATCTGTTTGAAGTAGAGCAGATCTTTTAGAAAAAATACCCAAACGGGATTTAAAAATTGCCAGTGATAGAGAACCCACCACTGCAGTTGGTCATTTATTCCAGTGATTAATTGCCCTCACTGTTACAATTTGTGACTTACTTTCAGTCTGCATTTATCTAGCTTCAACTTCCAGCCTTTGGGTCGTGTTATAGACCTTTTTCTGCTAGACTGAAAAGCCTATCATCATCATCATCAACTTTTTGTTCCCCAGGCATGTACTTATGAACTGTGACCAAGTCACCCCTTAACTTTCTCTTTGTTAAACTGAGCAGATGGAGCTCATGAATCTCTCTCTATACACAGCATAAAGCATGTCTCCCAATCCTTTAATCCTTCTGGAGGCTCGTCTCTGAATCCTTTCTAATCGATCAACAATGTTCTTGAATTGTGGACACCAGAACTCACCACCGTGCTCCAGTTGTGGTTGCACCAGCGCCGAACACAAAGGGGTTTACCTAGGCAGACCACCTTGTTGCTGGCAGTGGTGAGATTCCTTGCAATGGATTGGATTGTGCAACTCTACGCACTTACGCATAAGTGCATGAGAGTTGCAGAATCCAATAAGGTCCTAATAAAGCCACGTGCCAGGATTGCAGAATCAGGCCCTAAGTTGTTTGTTGGATGTAATTAAGAGAGCAATATTACTTCCAAAGAGGGAAACTTTAGAGGAGGATTTTTATAACTTAGTGTTTTAATAGTGATATTTTCTGTGTTGGTTTCTGTAAAGCAATGGTGCAGTATCGTTTACTGCATCAGCTGTCCTGTGAGAACTGCTCCTTTTGTCAACCCTAAATTGTGTACCCCTGTTTTAAACATTAGCTTAACAACGGCAACCTCCTGTGCTTCTTTACAGCATGAAAATTGCTTGAGTTTTCCTCAAAGGTAATTTCTACTGAAGTCAATTAATATTTTTCTTTCCTCTAGTGCTTGGGGTTTGACACTCCCATGAGTGCCAGTGCATAAATAAAATAACAAGGCCTAACAACTTTGCTGCAGAGGTGAGGGGCTGCACTCAATAGAGAAATGAACAGAAGCATCTTTAAATAACAGTATTAGAGAGTCCACGGCTCATTAAATGGTTACACAGTAACTATATAGTCTAGCGTGCCAGATGCTAGTGGAGATTTCCTGGGACTACTAGCAGTGTATGTTTCTTTATAAGACACTGGGATTTAGATGGGGACAATACCATTAGCCATGATCTTTGAGCAAAGGAGGGAGCAGGCCTTATTCCTTTTTAGTTCTCCACCATCTTCCTCAGCTATTCCCCTAGTACTTTCAATGGGAGTGCCTCATGACTAGCACTGTGTGGGTGGTAATATTTCCTGCGTACAAATCCCTCCTGGGAGAGAGGGAGCTGTTATTTCAATGTGGTTACAGAGCTCCTGAAGCACCTCAAATTCTACAAGCCTGGTTTTCTTACACTTACTTCAGAAAAGTGCCCAGATGCCAGAAATTTATCATTTGTGGCCTCTAGCCAAAGGAGTCAGTGTGGTTGAGGTTAATCAGGTAAGATAAGTTAGAGATAATAGCATTAAGAGGTGTGCAATACTTTTTAAAAAATATCTTTAAATTTTGCTAGTCAGCTGTCCACCCTAGCACTTTTGTCAGTATAATTTATGTCGTTCGGGGGTGTGAAAAAAACACCCCTCTGAGTGACATAAGTTACACTGACAGGAGCACCGGTGTGGACAGTGCTATGTCGGCGGGAGACGCTCTCAGCCCGACATAGCTACTCCCTCTTGTTGGGGGTGGTTTAATTATGTTGATGGGAAAGCTCTCTCCTGTTGGCATAGAGCAGCTACACAAGCAGTCTCAGGATTCTTTTGCTCAATAGTCCATAATGAAATCTAGTGCCTAGGACTATGTTGACATGACTAGGTGCCAGAATTTAAGTAATTCAATATGGGCCACATTCTACCACCTGTAATTACATTGAATAGTAACTTTACTAACGGGTCCACTCAAGTCAAAGGGGCTACTCCTGGCATGAGATACTGTTCAGTATAAGGGCAGCAGAATGTGGACCTGTGAAAAAGAAGCTCGCAAAATTGTCATATATTCCTGGCAAAACTAGTGGGATTAATAAATGTTGTAAACCAAGGAGCTAAAAATATCTGCCCGCCCACCTGGTAAAAAAAAAAAAATCTTTGTAAACAGATGTGGCTTAAATAAATTCAAACCCTATCCTGATTTTAAAGCAGATTATTTCCCCCCCGCTGTAATTCCCTGACTTCAATCGAGTGACTCCTGATTTCTACCTCAGTGAAAGGAGATCATAGTCAGGCGATGTGGATCTTCACTAGTGAACCCGTGGAAGCTTGTGCGTTCTGTGATTAAAATAGTGCAATGTTCAGAGAGTTTGTACATTTTTTGCGCAACAGAAATTCTACAGGGTCTGTAGAAGACAGCTTCTAACTGCATGTTCTCCAGCACTGATAAACAAGGGTGGCCAGATTGCCCTATCCCACCAAAAAATCTGTTGAAAAGGACCAGAGGAAATGGAAAACTCTTTGAGATCCCTCAGATCAGGGTGATGCTAGGCACAAGTCTTGTTAGTTCTTTTTTTTCTTAACACTCCCCTTGACCCCCCACCCACTGTTTATAGAGCATTCCCAACTGCCATCCCAAGCAGTTATTAGGTTTTTTCTTTTCCATTTTAACTGTTACCCTTATCCTCTCTCCACTTAACCCATCCTCTCAGAAAAAGCCTGGGTAAGTAGAAAGCTTTTGCAACGTGCCTTGAAGCATGTATAGTTATGGAGTATATACAGTATAATTATGCATAGCACAATGAGACATCATGAAGAGCCTTTGTTCACAGCCTCTCCATCATGAGGGTAGAATGAACAGATTCACTGAGGAAATGCAAAAGCAGCTGCCTTTGGCCAGCTTCTGTTGTTCTCTTTGGCAAAGACATAGAGCCAAATTAATCCCTGGTGTGACTCTACTTGAAGTCAGAGAGTTACACGAGGAATGAACTGGGCCCATTGGTTGTAGAATACTATTTTCAGATCCCCTTCTCCTAACTTGTACCATTTCTCTTTCCATAGAGAGCCTGTGAGAAAGGAGACTCTGCTTCTAAAAAGGTAGGATTTCTTTTTAGTCACAGACTGAATAATTTTTCATTTCATCAGACTATTGTTAGTAGTTCTGTTTGTCTGCCCATGCCACTCCTGTAGCAATGTGACTAAGTAACTAACTAATCTTAGGAAAAACGATGATTTTAGTATATTTAAAATAATTCCATTAATGAATGGACATGAAACATACAATTGTATGGCATTGGGCAAGACCCCAAAATGTTTATGAAAGCATTCAATTTCTTACGTAGGGGAGAGCGCGTCCTGGAATGAGAACCTCCAGCAACCAAAAAACAAAACACCCCCTCTCCTCCCCGACCAGTAGAAATGACAAGTGATATTAGAGACTATTAGTTGCAAGTAAAAAAGTTCTATGAGGGCAAATTTTTGACTGCATTTAATAAAATACACTGATGCTTATTAGCAAAAGTTAACAGGATGGTTGATGTTTCATATTTGCTGGTTTTACAGCCAAACATGTTTCCCTACTATGAGCCCAAGTGGTGCCTCCCAAATAAACCCTGCCATTTATAATTTGCTGAGGCTTCCTTTGTCTTATACAAGGCAGCTGGCAGGAATACTGACCTCCTTAGAGTTGAACCTTGCCAGAACTAACTAATCAATATTCAGCTGAGTACGTTGCTCATTATGTGGCCATTGATTATCTCTGGAAGTGACTCCCTCTGTATGTGTCCCATTCTGTAGTCGCTTCCCCCTACCGCACATGCATACATCCCGATAAACACAATCTTCCTTGTGTGCAAAGCCCTGGAACGAAATTCCGTATCCATTTGAAGCACAGACAGACTAGCCTATTCTCAGCTATAAAGAGACAATTTTGAGGTGACATGCCTTTCCCAGTCCTATGTATTTCTTTATACCAAGAACGATTTGAACACTTAGTTCCTAGGAACATTTTTATTAAGAGTTTCAAGTTACACCCGTGGAGGTGTTTGCTCTATTTCATGTTATGATTGCATACTATTTATATTGATTTCATGGATTTTGTGTACTATTTATATTGACTGCATAGATCATCTTATGTGGCTGTGCAGAGGAGTAAGCCCCAAATCCCAACCCTTATGTGGCTGCATGACACCTGCCCCAGAAGGAAAGAGAAAGGGCTGCACACCCCAGACTATCCCCAGTGAGCAAATGGACAGGAAGGGATGAGGAGTGGTGGACCCATGGTGCTCCCCCCGCCCCCATACCAGTGTACTTGGCGTGCAGTAGGGAGGACACGGCACCCTGAAATAGTAAATGATTATATACTTTCTCCAATTCAAGAGAAGAGAAGTTATGCCTCTGAGACTCAGTGCTTTCCAAGTGCCCTCCCTGAGGCAGGGCACCTATGCACTGCTCTATACTCAGTCTGGCAAAATCTAGCCCTTATACTTAAATCAGCAAAGATGCCAATCCACCATTCTAGGCAACGTAACAATTTAGAATCCACAATCCACACTAGAGTAATTGTCATTCAGTAAAGCAGTGGTAGAAAATCTGCCTACAGTGTGAATTAAGAGTATTTAAATATCGCAAGGCTTAATTTTGCAGGCTATATATTGTGAATACAGATTTACAGAAGATTTAGAAGAACACAGAGAACACCACTTTGTGGTACAGATGTCGTTATTCCAATTTTAAACTTTTCAGCTTAGTTTAGGAGCAGGGATTTGAATCATATAGGAGAGTTCAAGGGAGGAGGAACCCAGAGCCAGGGATGAGACACATATGCATCAGAAGTAAAGTAGGTGGAAGATCCATGCAAGAATGAAACTGAGTCCCTCCCACCCAATGTTCCCTCTAATTTTTGACAGGCTGTGTGCGCAAAAAATTTCTTCTCTGCAAATTTTTGTGTGTGCAGTGTTTCGCCCTGTGCGCGGGGTTTAGGATCTGTGTGCACACACACACAGCTTAGAGGGAACAGTGCTCCCACCACTTACTAGCATAGCAAAGAGGCTGCTGTTGATGGTGCTGCATGGAGACCAGACCTGCTGTTTAATCGCCTGATGCAGTGCAAAGGTAGAACACTATATTTATTGGCAATCTCTAAGCATATAAAATCAATGGAACTATTCATACTAATCAGTGCACAGGTGTTGGAAACCAGCTATCCCTGATTATTGCTTTAATCCCACTCTTTTTTGGTGTGAACCACAGATATGGCTGTGGCTTGTCAGGTGCAGCTGCCTATTTTGATATGCACCTTGGAGACAAGAGCTGGTTCAAAAGCCAACTCAGTGACCGTTGCCAGCAGTATAATCTTGTTCAGTCATTTGCACGTACCAGAGAGTCAGTGACAGCTATGTGAAAAATGGCAAGCTGGCATCAGAATAGGTATATTTAGCCAGCTGAGTTTCCTGTCAGCTGCCTGTCTTCCTGATCAACAGACAACAAGGCATGTGATGCACTGAATCTATCAGGTTTGAATGTTTAATGAAACGTAAATCAGGAGTTAAAGTAAAGAGGAACAGTGGAGAAGCAGCTTCGCTGCTGAAGTGGAAGTAGCTTCTTTAGGAATAGACATTATGCCACTTATTCCCTCTAGCTGCAGAATGATATCTAAGACAGCAAAATACAAATCAAATCCACTATGAATAATGTCATTCTGCACAAACTACAGCATTTCATCTCTAGAACAAGACAAACCCACTCAGTTTCCACTGTGAACTTTCCTACTGTTTAATGAAACAACTATATCTTTAGCTTCATTTATTCAGTTTATAGTTTGCTGATGGAATTTGCATCATAAATATGCAGGCTGTAGCAAGATCAAAGACTCAGTGGTGTGGCACCTCCTGCTGGTCACTGGGAATTAGCTCTTTTCCAGCTTCAGAGCACCCTGTGCCAGCCGGTGGCTCACCTGCCTCAGGCCTCATGCCCCTCCCAGACCCCAGGGCCCCATACTTTGGGGTTCTGCCCACTGCAGTACCCCCACACTCTGGGTCTCCCCTCCCAAGGGAACCTCCAACCCTCTAAACCCACCTTGCCTCAGTCATCATCTACCCCTCACTGGGGCAAATTGCAGTCTGTAATGGCCACTCATCATTGGCAAGGGGTTAGGACCTGCTGCCTTTGCCTATTCCCAGGCTGTATCTCTGCAGCCCCAGTACCTCTGTAGGCCTTCAACAAGGCCTGCAGCCTGGGGTTTTACCAGGCTGGAACTCCAACTCCCTTTGCCCTTCCTCAACACTGCTCCACTTCAGGTACCTTGCTCCCAGGCAGCCAACTCTTCTCACTCCAAGGCTAGAGTAAGCCTCCCTCACCTCCTGGCCCCCCAGCCCTCTTATCAGGGCCAGCTGGGCCCTAATTGAGCTGGCCACACCTGTGGCTGCTTTCCCAATCAGCCTAACATGGCTGCTTTTAACCCCTGCCTATTGGAGGGGGGCAGCTGCCCCACTACACAGGGTTATTAGATATTATTACCAATAGAGATTTACAATTCTAAGTTGGATTTGGTTTCAAAAGAGCCATTGGTCACTCATCAGTAAAGTGTTCTACTTCACTGGCTTTACCTGCAAGAATCCATGCTGAACACAAGAAGTCACCTTATCTAAGGTTATGAAGGAAACTGATTGTATGCATATTTTGAAGACTTCTCATGTTATGTGGATTCTTTACAATACCACAAGCCTGTTCTTTGGTTACTGTTAAATTTCTTGCCAGCTATATTTTATTCTAATGTTCGCTGGAGGAAAACTCCTGGCCAAATTAAATTATAATCAAGATTTATAGCCATGCCTTTATGGTTACCAACTGTTACATGAAACTAGGACAAAGAAACCTGTGTTGAAAAAAAAAAGTGTGATGCATGTCAGTTGTCCCAGGTATGTACAATTCTTTATATTGAACTTCGGAGACTTTTGCTTTTGCTGCAAACACATTTTACAATGGCCCAAAGGAAAAAAGGGATAATGAAATAAAGAGTAAAAATTGTTAAGTCTATTTTGTAAAACCGTAGCAGCAGCAGGGCTCTGGAGGTGCTCGAAAGGGCCCGGGGCTCCCCGCAGTGGCAGGAGCCCCGGCAGCCAGGCTCCGGCGGTACTTTAAAGGGCCTGGGGCTCCGGCCACCGCAGAGCTCCGGGTATTTTAAATCCCTGCTGGAGCCTGGCTGCCAGGGCACCAGCAAGCGGGCTCTGGCGGGGATTTAAAGGGCCTGGTGCTCCTGCCATTGCGGGGAGCCCCGGGCCCTTTAAAGTGCCGCCTGAGCCCCGCTGCCGGAGCTCCGGACATGCTTTATAGGGCCCGGGGCTCCCCGCAATGGCAGGAGCACCAGGCCCTTTAAATCACCACTGGGGAAGCCGGTACGGTCTGGCACGGTGTACTGGCTCTTGCCGGTATGCTGGACCGGACCGGACTGGCTTACTTTCACCTCTGGCCCCTCCCCTTTCAAAGCACCGTTTCTGACAGCTGTTGCGCACTGTGCTGATCTGCTCTCGGCCACAAAGCAAACCATTAATGTGGAATGCTCGTGCTGTTGAACACAGAGGCAGGTGTCTGGGGGTGGGGTGGGGTGGGGAGAGAGATTGCTGTGCAGTGAACCCAGGGATGGAGGCAGGGGCTGATGTCAGGGTTTCCCCCTCCCCCGCCTCAGGACTTGTTGCTTCCTGCCACTGTCTGAACTTACAAGACAGCATGCTGACACACGCTCTGTCCCCCAAAACACACTGTCTCTCTTCCCCACTCCATACACCCACACACTCCCTGTCACACACTCTTCCCCCTCCCCACCCCCGCCACACACACTTCAGTTTAAAAGCAGCTGGCAATGTAGTAGGATGCCCATGGAACAATGGGATTGGGAAACCTGCATCATGTGATGCTGTGCCTGCCCCATGAGGCATTGCAAACCCTTCCCAAAGCACCCTGCGGCTAGTTGCACAGTGCGATAGCTACCACAATGCACTGCTGTCTTTGCCGTTGCAAGAGCTGCTAATGTGGATGCGCTCCAGCGTCACAAGGAGCACAGTGTGGACACGCAACAGCAGTTTAATCCCAGCGGTTTAATAAAAGTGGTATAACTTGTGGGGTAGAAACTTGCCAGTGTACACATGCCCTCAGGGTACTGGCTTCATGTGCTGGTTGGAAGGAACTACCCCCCAGCATCTGGAATTGCATAAAAGGCCAAAAAAAGCACCTAAATCTTTGTTCTCCTTGTTCCTATGTGCCTGGTATGCCAGTGCAGATATTGGCATAGCCAAGGATGTCTAAATCTTTTGTTACAAAAGTCAGCTAAAAGTGAATCCTAATTTAACTTTAAAAGCTAAAAATTAAGAGCTGGCAGATCAGTGAAGTGCCATGTCAATGCCAGGCTAGGCTGGGCACAACAGCAGGAGCTGTAGGAGGGTGGGAAGGACTGTTCATTACCCAATGGTATCCAAAATTGGGTTTCATCATCATTTTTAAACACCGATCATTGTTCTTTCAGCAGGTTTGTTGCTCGTTTGGGATGTTAATTTGGAGTGCAACAAATGAATTTAAAGCAGTACTTGCAGGTCCCAGACATGTAAGGAATAGAATGAGAGGGCTTAGTTAATAAATGCAGGCACAGTACCTTTTACAAGGCACGCACCTGCAGGTTTCAAGACATTTGCAACAGTTACTTCCCTGCTACTGGCTGCTAGGTGCCAATTTCTAGAAATGCAGCCAGCCAACAATCATCATCAAGGGGTAAAACTAATACATCGAAACAGTAGGTGTTCATTTAATAAAGAACAGTTCTAGGTTTTACCCTGAGATAATTATACAGCAAGTTAATTTATGACTTTTTCCTAATCATGCTTATAGAATTCTAATTCTGAAAGGACCATTGCTACGGTTGCCACCTATCCGTCAAATCAATGTACTGAAATAACAAAGCTAGAATATTTTCTTTGAGCATGGAGGGTTATTCTAGACAGTAACTGATTTGCATGTATTTGGCCTGCAATTTTAGTTTCTTTGATATACACTGGCAATTAAATGTGAGCTCTTTATGGTCCTGAACATGTGGGAAGACAGACAAGATGCAGGGAATGCAGTTTAATTAAGTCTATAACTTTATTAACTGAACTTATTGGGGAGCTATCCAGCAATACCTCGGAGTGCAGGTCATTCCTTCCTTAATGTTTTCCACCCCTCCAGAACTGGTCCCCAGCTCATTGCTCAGACTCTGCTATGCTTCCCCTGTGTGAGGTTTAAGGGGCTGGAGTAATGGGGTTGCATTCTTACTGTACCAGATATTAGGAACCTATCCCTTTTCCCCAGCATCTCTAAAGGATGCCTTCCTCTAAGTCCACCCTTGGTAGGCAGCAGGTTTAAAACAAATAAAAGGAAGTTGTTCTTCACACAGCGCACAGTCAACCTGTGGAACTCCTTGCCTGAGGAGGCTGTGAAGGCTAGAACTATAAGAGGGTTTAAAAGACAACTGGATAAATTCATAGTCATTAATGGCTATTAACCAGGATGGGTAAGGAATGGTGTCCTTAGCCTCTGTTTGTCAGAGGGGGGTGATGGATGGCAGGACAGAGATCATTTGATCATTACCTGTTAGGTCCACTCCCTCTGGGGCACCTGGCATTGGCCACTGTTGGTGGACAGGATACTGGGCTCTATGCACCTTTGGTCTGACCCAGTACGGCCATTCTTATGTTCTTATGAAGGGATAAACAGGCATCATTTAGCACACAAGACACTGAATTATCCATCCCAACAGGGACCGCTATATCCTTGTTTGCATTCAGATGCCACCCTCGACAAGCATAACCCATTTGGGGATGGTGGGTCACTCACACTCACTGTGTGCCCTGCTGCTGCGCTGCCCTCCACCACATGGGCTCTTCACTGCTGCCCTGGCTCCCTCTGCTGCGACCTGGGGTGATTTCCAGTCAGTCTTCACTGGGACCCTGCTAGTCACCCCATGGTTCCTGGGGACAGATTGCTATCTAGTGCCAATAAAAAGGCCTACCTAGCAATCCGTCTCCTAGATGGATTAAGACTCACTCAAGGAAGAATCTTCTTGTGGCTTTGTTACCTGGTTTCTAGTAGTGAAGCAACACTGGTTCACTCCATGAATGAGCCTTTGATTACATAAATTATTCTGGAGAGGATACTATAAATCTCCACTGCCTTCTGCACGGGAACTTTGTCAAATGCTTTCTCAAAAGTTAATGAAGCACAGTGCCAGATATCTGTCTATGCAGAAGCTGCTGTTAGTGCCAGCTTTGAAGGTGAAGATGTAATCTGGACTCGCTCTTCTACAATTAGAACTTGTTTGCGCTCTTATACACCAAAGCCTATTATATTTGTCTAAGGAGTACACTGCTGATGCATTTGCTACTAGCTGACATTTCTGGAGTGGTCGTAGTCCATTATATTTCTAGGAGGTCTCCTTTGCTGCCAATAGAACTAACTTTGTGCCTTTGACTGACTCATCTTATTTTGAAACACACGGTATGGACACATGCCAAGTTAACCAGTTGCTTCCTAACTGCTGATTGTAGTTAAGCTGTTTTAGTGTAAAGGAGGAAGGTGATGTTCCTACAGCAATTACCTGTCCCCTTTGATACATTTTCATATGAAGAAAGAAAAAGAAAGTTATCTTTAGGATATAAGGAACTTTTATGATAGATACCTGCTCCTTATTTTAATTTATTTGCCAAGAGCTGGGAGAAATGCAGTTTTGGTTTGCAGGGAGTCATACCAACTTTATTTTTTTTCCACCTACGTTTCCGTCCCTTGAGTTTCCATCTTGGCTCTGATGAGATACACACTACCATGGTACCTGAGTGCCTTGTGGTAAACAATTTATTCTCCCAACACGCCTGTGAAGTAGTGAGATGGGGAACCGAGGCACAGAGAGATTAAATGCATTGCCCAAGGTCGCACAGGGAATCTGAGGCAGAGGAAAGAACTGAATGCAGATATCCTAAGTCCCAGGCTGGTGCTCTAACCACAAACCCATCCTTCCTCCCTTCAGGTTTGAATCAGCTCAGAAATTTAAAATGAAACCAAACTGTCATGTTCATAGCTAGCTTCAGGTCAGAATGATGCAGTCGTAGGTTTGGCTGGTTTCCATCCAGAATCATAAACCTAGGTCACATTCACTCAGCCCCAATTTACAAACCTGGCATGAGGCTTGTGTCTGCAACAGAGTTTAACCTGTGTTGTGGTTTTGTCAGAGAAGTTTCTTTGCAACTCTACTTGAGGCCTTGGTACATGCCCAGCATGGAGCATCCCTTGCTACAGCAGGAGCTCTATCAGCAGCTCACATTTTGACTCTAAGGCCACTGAGGGAAAAGAGCTGGCTTCACAGATGAACTCAGAGCTGTTTCTTTTTATATTGCTGCTCAGTCCTTCTCCAGTCCCCTTGGGAACACCCCCCTCCCCATACTTGGTCAGCTCTATACTGAGAAGCGAAGTACTTCTTGTAAGAGATAAAAGTTGCTCTTTGCCTCTGAGTCAAGCTTAGCTCAGCTGCTCCATGGTCAGCTGGGGGAGGTTTCCTTTCAGGTCACCTAGTAACTGTTTCTGGTCTCAGACCATGGAATTCGGGTCTTGGCAGGTTTACACTACTGCTTAAGTCGATCTAACTTATGTCACTCGGGGTGTGAAAAAGCCTCCCCTCCCACCGGAACGACACAAGTTTCGCACTCTCCTCACCAGTGCTATGTCAGCTGAAGACGCTATCCCACTGACATAGCTTCCACTTCTCGCCGAGGTGGAGTAATTATGCCGATGGGAGAGCGCTCAACCGTCGGCATAGTGTGTCTTCACCACATGTGCTACAGCGGTGCAGCTGCGCCAATGTAGCACTGCAGTGTAGACTTGCCCTCAGGTTGGTTGCGGTGCTACATCCTGTTAGAGTTAGAGGAACTCAGTTAACTCTTCTCTAAGGGTGTGTTCACCAACTGGCACACAACAGCTTCCTGTACTGCTATTTCTTCTCTCCAAGTGTTTGTAACTTTGAAGTTGAGCCTAGAGGGGAATTCTCTTTGTTTTAAATCTTTTTATTACCCTGTAAAATTACCTTCCATCATAATTTTAGAGGTGCTTTTTTATTTTTTTTCTTTATAATAAAGTTCTTCTTTTAAAAACCTGATTGATCTAGTGTCCTAAACATAAAGGGTCTGGTCTGTACTTTTATTAAAGGCAATTGGTTGGTATATTATTCTCAAGCCTCCCCAGGAAAGGGGGCAAAGGGACTTGGGGGAAGATTTTGGGAAAATTGGAACTCCAAGTGGTCCTTTTCCTAAATCTTTGTCTAAATCACTTGGTGGTGGCAGCAATACCGTCCAAGGACAAGGGAAGGAATTTGTGCCTTAGCGAAGTTTTTAACCTAAGCTGGTGGAATATAAGCTTAGGGGGTCTTTCATATGGGTCCCCACATCTGTACCCCAAAGTTCAGAGTGAGGAGGGAACCCTAACAGCCTGACTTTGCAGTTCTCCCCAGCTACTGTCAATACAAATTCATGGGCATAATTAATTCTAGGCAATTACATGAGGCTATTTGATTGTTCTTTTCATCATGGTTCCTTGGAGGAACATTTCATTATAATTTGGTGGATTCTATACAGCACACATGAAACCTTATGAAGCACTGTAAATTATAATGAGGCAAAATCAAGACAGCAAAACCTTGTAAGGTTACACAATAACAAACATTTAAAACCATATTTGTCAGTAGCAAAGCTGCTGCAGCCACCATCTGTGCAATAAGTCAAAGGTGTCTGTAGTGTAAAGAGAATGGGGAGATCCCATTATTTTCCAAAGATGGATTTACAGTCCAATAAATGCTGCTGGCATACTATATGCAATAAGACATATTGGTAACCCTGGTTTAATCATCACTAGCCAGCTGAAAACCCTTTGGAGACTAGTATCTAAGGTAGAAATTCTGAATCTGTTTTGCTACAGACAGATTTCATTAGGATAATTGATATAATCACTTCTTAGTGTTGTTGACCTGGGAAGACTCTGTTGAATGAATTACAAGAGGCCAAAACCATGCCAATGCATATTCACACTTTTTTACAGCTTTAACTTGTTTATGTTTTATTCATTGTATGCTGATGGCTGCCGAATGACAAGTTAAGAAATAATGTAGAATGCCACACAATAGTATCACAACTGCAATTACAATGAAAGTCCTCAGAGCAGTTGCATAAAGGTATATAAAATGAAGTCATCCCTCTATCCAATTATGTGTCAAAGAGAACTCCTAAGCACCCCATTGCTTTTAAAGTCCATTTTCCTCCCTCCCTCACCTAGTTTAAAATATTCCAGGCATGCTCCTCCATACCTCCAGCTGTCTTTTCCCTTCCCTGCTGACTGACGTTAAGCACATATCACCCTGCATAGATATCTGTGCACTGCCTTCCAGTTCTGAAGAACCACTTTTGAAGCTAACCTCTGTCAGCAGGTGTTGCCTATTGCACAGCACTGACTGAAAAAATCCTTATTTGACTAGTTCCTTCCTTAAAAAGGGATTTTTTAAAAAAAAAATACACATTTTTATAGTTTTCACAACTTATAAAGATAATCAAATCTTTATCACAGCTGACAAAGGCTGGATTTCTCTCTTGCATGTTTGTGCAAGAAGTGAGGGTACAAGGATTCTTTCCCTGTCTTATTCCTACTACACAGGGACCAGGCACAGAACTGCAAGTCCCCACACATGCTTGAGCAGGGATAACTCTCTGTTAGCGCTAGCCATCCCCCAAAAGACAAGAGGCCTGGCCATGCCCATCCCCCCCGCACCTGCCAGTACAGAGTGCTGGCCTCAGAAGAGTGCCTCCCTAGAGCGGGAAACCCTGGGGATACACTAGGACACAATTCTTCCTGGGCTCCTAGTGGGATAGCTCAGTTCTACAGCACCCAAAAGCAGGACAATTCCTTAAGGACAAAATCTGGCCCAAATAATTTGCTTTCAATTGTAGCTTGTTGGTGCTTTACTTTGAGGAATTGCAAGGATCAAAGGATCATAACTTGTTCAAAAGCACAACAAATGAAAAATCAGCATAACTTCTAGCATCGAGCTGTTTTTGTTGAACTGAGTTCTTTCTGCTGCAGCAAGCTGTATAGATGCAAATGTTTGTTCTTGTCATGTAGTAGCATAGTGTAATATGCAAAGGGTCTTTCAGCACTTGTGCTGTGGACTGGCACAAAAAGACAGCCAACTGTAATATTTATCAAGACTGGAAAATGTCCTCTGTTAGCCTGCCAAACCTAAATGATGACTTCTGTTCATTCAGTCCCGCGGAGGCTATTTCTTCAGTTGTCTATATTTTGAGTTTAAATATTATTTGCGGTAAGCAAAAAACTGGTAAAATATTGTATTTAATCTTTTTCAGAGGTTTTGTTTTTATGGCAAACACCCAGTTCTACTTATGGAAGTCATACTGCCCTGAGTTATATACATGTTCATGGAATTCCTAGTTGTTTCAGGCACAGCTCTTTATTTGCAAGATGCATTTTTGCTAAGTAGTAATTCCTTTAAAGAAAATAAAGTTCAGACCGAATTCCAGATGATTTACAGATCTTGTGTTGTCTAACATCAATAAAATACTTAGATTATAACAAGAGTGCCCTTTCCAGTTGTCTCACAGCTTCCTTCTACATGACTTCTAGAGCCTCGCTTCACTTCTGTTTACTGGTTGCAGGAGAAGCAGATGCTTGAGAACACCAGCACTCTGCCGTATGAAGAACTGCTGAGCGCAAAAATACTGATAAACCAAATGCCTAATCCTGCAGTCCTCATACAGGCAATGGCTTCACTGAGAAGCATTCAAGCCCTGGATTCCCTCTCACCAGCATGAGTACAGTACATTTGATGGTACATTATGCAGAGATTAGAATCCTTCAATATTTACGGTTGCAACTGGTTTTCATTATAATCCTTAATTTTTTAAGGATTGACTTGGTCTAAAAAGATAGCAAGGAATGAAAATTGCCAGGTTAACTTGGAAGGCAAATAGGAATGTTTCTGCAAAAAACCCTGATCAAACTGTTTGAGCTAAAGGCGTTCCAAAATTTCCCTGACTGGAGACAAAGAAAAACTAGACACAGTCATTCGCAAACTAAAACTGGCTCCTCAATGCCCACTCCAAGCAGTTCAATCAATAGAAACATAACTCTGTATTTATCCAGTTGTAATGTTTATTATATAAGTATGGGCAGCTTGCCCTCTGGTGGCTACTTGCAGTTTAAAGTGCCCATCATTAAGGGAGAAGCTTCGGCTACAGTACTGCTGAGTTTATCATTGAGTTCTGTGCTGAGCAGTCTAGTCTGTTGGATTGTACAAGCAGTTAAACTTCAATGAGTATTTGCATACAAGTATTTGCCTGTCACGCTGACTGCTCTAGAAATGGGAGTCTTCCATCCATAGAACAGTGTGAGCAGCAGCACTAGCTTTCCCACAGAGCCCAGGTAATGTGCCTGAGACCTGTACTGGAGCGATCACATGTAGGGGTGAATGAGCCATCCAGTCTCTATGGTTTTCCAGTGGTAGGTTGTGCCTGGTCCTTATGCGGAGGGATGGTGGCCCAAGGAATCTTCCTCCCATATGCTTCCCTTCCTACCAACCTTCTCCCCCAAGGTCCAAGGAGAATTGTAATCCTTTCTTTGGGAGAACAGAGGAACTCCTCCATTCAAACATCCCTAGAGATGGTAAATCATTCCACAAAAGGGTGGATAGGCAGTAAAAGGTGGGATCTTGCCTTCCACTCTGCAGTGGTCACTAGAGCTGTGTGGATGCACAGTGGATAGTACATTGTAGCCCCCTAAGGGAAGGTGTAGCATGCACCCTCCCTTCTGCTCCCCAGATCTGCGGTGCATCACACACAATCCTCCTCAGAGCTCCCACTGGGCCATGAGACTCCACCCAGCCCCTCATGCAGAGCTACATATCATTTACACAGTCTGGCCCTGAGATCTTTAGCTTCTGTTGGGATTGTCAACAGTGGCCACCATTAAGGATGCCAATTCATGCCATTTGTGACCGCTTTTTGTGCCAGTTCTTAACAAGCGGAGGCATACTTTCTGCGGCTACTGATCTTATTCAGAGTTAAACCAGTGATGAAAAAGTCTCCCTGTTTCTTAACCCGGAGCTTAATGTGTCATAACTACCATCCACACACAACCAGAAAGCTCTATTTCCATGACCTTTTTGGTCTGACAGAATGCTAATTGCTTAGAGCTGATCCAACACTCTGGACACTAAGCTACTAGCTCCCCCATCTCCCTCACCCACAGTGGACTTAATAGGGAGATGGGTGCTCAAAGATCTAACTAGGCAGGAGGCTGACAGGCTAATGAGAGCAATCAACCCATCTTCTGAGAACAGCTGAAGGACAGGAAGGAAGCACAAGGGAGAGGTGGCTGTTAGAGGGAAGGAGATTCAGGGTCTGAGGGAAAAGAGCTTTCCCTCACCCTTCCTGGAGAGTGGGCCAACGGGAAAGCTTACTTCCAATTGTATGTTGCTACATGAGGCTGTTCTGGTAGCGGGGAGTCAAATAACACAGTGGTGCTTAGAAATGTGTAAGTGTCCAGACTGTTTGAAGTGGTCCAAAGGGAGGAGAAGACTGTCCTGGCACATTTGGGTTTTACTATTCACAGGAGGGTCTCAAGAATTAGCTGAGGTACTTTGAGTATTGCCATCTTGTATCTGATTAATGTAAGTTTTTAGAAAAATATTTAATTATTAGTGTACTTAAATGCTTAGCTGCAGCTGATTTGACCAAGCCTTCTTAAAATAGACCAATTTAGACAAGGGTATCCAACTCATGGTCTGTTGAATACTAACCTCCACCCACAAATTCCTAGGGGAATGAATGGCTAGCGGGCAATGCTGTCACAGTTGCCTAGTAATGGACAGTAGGAGGGATGGCACGGGTTCAGAGGGGCCCATGCTGAAGAAAGGAAACATCAATATCACATTCAGGGTGGGGACCGTATAAAGCAATATACAAACTGATTCATAACTGTATATTAAGTTTAATGGGTGAATGTGTATCTATTCAATAATTTGTCTCAATGAAATAATATCAAAGAAAGCCAAGAAAAAACAGTAATGAACACATGAAGAAAAAAAAAATCACTAAATTTGTACTTAGCCCCCTGAAGACTGCAGTGTTTTGTTTCCAGTGCATGAGCTGCTATTTGGCAGGTTTCCTGAAGCACTTTGTCTATTCACTTCTTGGTAATGTGAAAGCGTCTAGGCTCCCTGGAAGGAAGGTTTTGTTGAAAATCTTTCATTATCAAGGATTTGCTGTTTGGTAAACCTGTGTCACCCTTAACAGTCTTGATGGGAAGCACCAACTAATGAATGGCTCATTGTGGAGATGCTTTGAGTGTGGAACTTCTTGTGTTTGTTTTATTGCTCGGCTTTCAGTTCAGGGTTCTTTATGCTTCCAGGATTTAAAGGGAAATTGAAGCATATACTTTGGTTCTGCTAGAAATGTACAGTGAAAAGTCTGATTTCCCTTTTCAGTGTTATTGCTGAGTTAGATTCAAGTCTTTACTGAAAACGTGCTTAATATGTATGGGTATGTTATAAAATCAAGGAAGTAGTCCTGAACACCACTGTAAAGCTCAGTACTTTAAGTCCTCAATGGTTCTGGGCAACTCACTAGAAACACCTCCTGCTAGATACATAGCAATAGGGATGCGATAACCCAAAGCCAGTTTGGCTCAGTATTAGTTCAAGATTTAGCTGCAAAGTTCATAGAAAAAACCCAAACAATATCCTCCTTCTTACTGAAAAACTGGCCAAGTAGAACATGCAATGACCCAAGGATGGAGCAAAGGAGATTGGAGAGACCCTGGTGAATGAGGAAGCAGCCCGTGTCCAGGAATGGACACTAAGAGCCTGTCTGCTCCCAGGGAAGCATTACAACATTGAGGACATGATGTTGAAGTAATCATTTTACTCTAATAGGACTTTTGTAGTTATTTAAAAGAATATGTCTGAAAGATATAAAATTCAAAGTAAGGTTCAGTTATAAAATCCAGTCTCCCTCCCCACAAATATTTGAAAATTAGAAAGTTCATAGTTAAAATTCTACCAAAAAACCAACCAAACAAATAAACTCCCAACAAAACCTTCAACGCTGACCACATTGACACTCCTCCTTTGCCTATTCAAAACCAAATACCTCACCTACCTACCAGCATACCTCCGATATTTCCAATATCACTCACAGATCCCCACCTACCTTACAGTAAATACTGGTGTTTGAGACATAAGCACCATCAAATATGGATCCACAAACAAAACTACCGCACACCTCCCAGCCACCGAAAAACATCAACTTCCCATATCTTCCCTCCAGATATATACCTGATCCACTGCTCTTTGAACCATCTTAAATGACCTCCTCCACTTTCCATACTACCATATACTCAGTGAACCTTCTTTCCAATTTCATGTATTACTTAGACAATGCATGATCATAAGGTTGCCATACACAGTACCCGCAGCCACTTTTTAAGTTAGAGAGGAGCTACAGGAATTGTTGGTGAAGCTTTTTATTGGTCATCAGTATTTTTGTTAGTTTCATTTTTCATGAATACTGAGAAGTGTGGGTCTACCAAACAAGGGATATAGACGTTATGATATTGAGAAGCTAAAGTCCCTTGAAATACAGAAAGCCTTCGTTCTACAGTTAACAGGTTTCAAGCACTTGCAGATCTTGATGAAGAGGAGGGGAATGCAAATGAGGAAATCAACAAGAAGTGGGACAAAGTAACAGCAATTTATAAACAGAGCAGTGAAGCCTGTCTAGGCTACAGGCAGAAGAGAAGGAAGGAGTGGATTACACCTAGCACATGGAACGTCATAGAAACCAGATAAGCCCTGAAGAAAAAAGTTTTAGACACAAAATCCCAGAAGCTAAAGGACAAATATGACGAGCAGTATAGCAAGGCACATCGGGAGGTCAAACGCCTTGTGAGAGCAGACAAATGGCATTATATTGATGATCTGGCAACAAAAGCAGAGGATTCAGCTGCTCATGGTGAACAAGGAACCGTCTACAAAATGCCATGGCTTATCAGTGGTAAATGGCAGACACCAACAAACACTCTCATCAGGAACAAACAAGGACACCTATTAACAACCGAAAAAGAACAAGAAATGTATTGGACAGAGCATTTCAAAGAATTGCTGAACAGGGAGCCACCTAAAGAGGATGCAAACATCCAGGCGGCAGAAGAAGATCTTGATATGAACACAGGCACTCCAACAAAGGAAGAGATCGTTCAAGCCATCAAGTCCTTAAAACATGGGAAAGCTCCTGGCAAAGATAACTTGAATGTAGAATTGTTCAAGGTAAATCCTAAATTAGCAACATCTAACCTGGCCCCTCTATTTACATCAGTCTGGGAAAGGGAAAAAGTGCCAGATGAGTGGACCAACGGGGTTATAGTGAAGATACCAAAGAAAGGAACTCTCAGTGATTGTAATAACTGGCGTGGTATCACACTTTTATCTCTGCCAAGCAAAGTATTGTGTAAGATCATAGTCCAGTGTATATCAGAGGCAGTTGATAGCGTTCTCAGAAAAGAGCAAGCTGTCTTTTAGAAAGGGCGTGGATGCACAGACCAGATCTTCACTCTACAAAACATAACAGAATAGTTCTTAGAATGACAACGGCAGCTCTACATACATTTCATAGACTTTGAGGAGGCTTTTGATAGCATTCACAGGACCAGCCTTTGCCCACATTCTGCGGACATATGGAATTCCTTTCCGTATAATCAACGTCATCAAAAGCTTCTATTTCAACTTTACATACAGTGTTGATCACAGTGAGCTCAGTTTTGAAGTCAAAACAGGAGTAAGTCAGGGGTGTGTCATGTCTGCCATCCTCTTCAACATTGCCATCGACTGAGTAATGCAGCGTACAACAAAAGACATGCCAAGAAGCTTTAAATGGACGCTCTTCTCATCCTTTGAAGACCTGCACTTCACAGATGATGTCACTCTCCTATCACGTACCCAACACCATATACAAGAAAAAACAACTCAACTCAACTCATTCAGCCAGAAAATTGGACTGAAAATCAACTGCAATAAGACAGATATCATGACATTTAATATTGCCTCACCATCACCAATACGGATAGAGGATTATGTTCTCACCAATGTAGAAACATTCACATACTTGGGCAGCACGATCAGCCAGGATGGTGGAACAAGCCAGGACATCCAGAACAAAATCAATAAAGCCAGGAACACCTTCAGGAGCTTAAATACAGTCTAGAAATCATAAAAATACAACACCAAAACCAAACTCAAGATTTATCAGAGCTGCGTACTTTCAACACTACTCTATAGTGCAGAATGCTGGGGAATGAGAAAGTATGACATGGCCAAACTGTCTTCATTCCATACAACCTGCCTCAGAAAAATCCTCTGTATCTTTTGGCCCAGAACAATCTCAAACCAAGATCTATTGACACAGTGCAGCCAAGAGGATCTGAGCGCCATCATTGCCCAGAGGCATTGGAGAAGGATCGGTCATGTGCTTCAGATGGAAACTGATTCCATCTCCAGAGTACCAATAAGATGGACACCTGAAGGCAAGTGAAAACGAGGCCATTCGAAAACAACATGGTGAAGAGCTATGGAAGCTGAGCTGAAACACCTGGGGCACAGCTGGGGAACCATTAAAAGACTTGCAAGAAACAGACAGGCATGGAGGAGCTTCGTCACTGCCCTAAACTCCAGAGGCATAATAGGAGCATGATGATGATGATCATGCTAACTGGGGTTTTTAAAGCAATATTTATTTATAGTCTTAAATCGTATCTTGAAGTTTTTTGCTTTGGGCTCTTCTTGGTTCTTAAAGTATTCTGAATCATCATGATCTTCATTGTACCTTCACGTTTTCTCATCAACTGACTCCTTTTTTGTCCTTCATATTTATTGCTTTATAGATAAATGTAAATATTTATTACAACATAAATACCAAGATTTAAAAAAGTGAAATACTTCTCTTCCAAAACAGCATTCTAGAAAGCAATTTTCTGTTAAAATATTATAACTTAAATCATGAAAAAACATGGTAGGAGAAGACCATCATCTGAGCCTATTTTGTCTCAGTAATAGATTGCCCTCATTGAAACTCTCATACTGATAGCTATATACAAAGACATGATTAATTGCAGTATTTGGTTCCAGAGCTGATATACAGTATAAAGATCCTTAGCCTCTTCTGCTATTTTCTGTACAAATAAATTCATGAAAAGGCTGGATCGCTTTAAACAACCCACAGCAATTAATTCATGTGTGTGCTTATTTTGCTCATATTACCTCCTTAGCATATCTGTTGTGGCATTTACCCAGCTATTTGGCACACTAACCTTTTGAAACATTTTGTCAGATTACCCAACTTTGGACATGTGGCCTATACAATGCAGTGAAGCCCCAGCAGGATCTGACAGGTTCAGCTGCAAAGCACTTTTAAAGCCCCACAATGGAACGTCAATGGAGGACAACATGGAACCTTCACCAGTGACAGTGGGCACAAAGTGATTTATACACAAATCAGCACATTGCACGTGTTTGCTATTAAGTGTTCTTTGGGGAGATTCTGAATCTCCTCTTGAATATTTCCAAAGGACTCTGCTGTCTACTTTTTAAGTTAACAGTGGGTGCACCCAAGCCCCTTTGAAATGTTCCCCTGTAGCATCCAGCCTCTTCTCTACTGAACACTCACAGAAGTACCAGGTCTGCTGTCTCCTGGGGAAGAGTGTACACACCAGCTTGTAGGATTCAACTCAGGATCAGCAACTGGCTTAATACCCCAGGATTGAGATAGATTTATAGTGAAAACAACCATAAGTTCATTATCAAAGATTTAATAGATAGTAAGGATAAGGGAAACATTATAACATGCCTTCTGTAGACTAGATTTAACAGGCTAACCTCCTGTCTAAATAGGTTTCTCACTCCAAATGTCCTCTGCAGCATTTCAAACAAGGCTGATTGAGGTTCCGTTTTTATGAATGCAAACATGCTGCCAGTTTACTTCCAAGGTTCAGGAAAAAAAGGTATCTTTGTCCCCATATATCCCCAAAGTTCATTGTCTGTACTCAGGAAAAAAATAGCGACAGTGAGTTTTACTGTTTGTGTTCTACTTCTTCCCTGTTGTTTTCACGTCCCCCTGTTAGCTTTGTTTGTAGCCATGCAGTCATTGCGTTAGCTTACAATGCTTAATGACAATGCCAAAAGAGAGAGAGAGATGAGCAAACATCTTCTGACAGGAAATCTGTTTGTCAGCTGTCTTGATACAAACATACTCATTTTAGTATACATAACTCTTTACATAGTATCAGTACAAACATTTAACAATGATCTCAATGACCAGCGTAACCCTAGCTTTCATTTAAGACCTCACGTGACATTCTTTGGTGAAGAAGAATGTACCTATCAGGATATTTTTGTAGTTCCCTTGCCTGTTGGCTTTAAGAGGCTTTTGAGTCACACCCTGCTTGGGTCTGAGACTCCCCCGCTCCAACTCCCTGAGGTCAGCTGCCTCTGTAGCACTAGCAGATAGGACAAAGGAACTTGGGGTTTTATAGTGAGGCACTCAGCAGTGGGGAAGCATATTTACATGAGTTCCCCATCCCAGCTGATTGACTGCACTGTAAGTTCACTGTCATCATTAACCTCCACTTTCCCTCTAGTAGATGCAACCCAATTCTGGAGGGCTCAGGTCCTTGATTCTCTGGGTACATTTCCCTATGTTGAATTCACTAGCAGTGGTGAGACGGGATCATAGGCAAACTGGATATTTACTAGAAGACTGTACTATGACCAGATATGGACAGTCAGAGGTACCGTACTTGACTGACATCCTTTTCTGCCCCGTTATTTCCTTAAGGCACCCTTGATTTAGTTATTTTAAGGAATCTAAGTACCAAGGATGGAATACGTATATGTTTATGTACTTGGAAAAAAATCTAACTTTTAGATAAGCACATACTTACGAAATATCCTACAATACAAAATATCTTAAAATTTATATTAATAAGGCCAGAAGGGACCATTATGATCAACTAGTATGACCTGCTGCATAACACAGCTCATTGAATTTCACCAAGTGATTTCTGCTTTGAGCCCAGTAATGGGTGGCTGGGGTAGAGAGAATTTTAGAAAAAAAGCCAGTCTTTATTTAAGGACTTCAAGTAAAGGGGAGTCCACCATATCGTTTGGTGAATGATCCCAGTGGTTTATTATCCTCACTGCTAAAACTGTGCACGCAGTTTCTAGTTGAACTTTTCTAGCATCAATTTCCATCCCTTAGATGCTGTTATGCCTTTGTCTGCCAGATTAAAGAGCAGACAAAATAAATATTTAACTCCCCAGTTATGTTGTTTGTTCTATATTTAGGACTCATTTAATTTCAAAGTTTTAGAAGTGTTGCCTGTTTTTAATTGAAAAATGATCCAAACCATTTTCTGTGTCAGCAATTTAGATTTGCTATCAGATCAATGCAGATTTTGATGTAGGAAAAATAAAAGCAGAGGAAATATCTTCCATTGTACTTAAATGAAAGAGGCCACTGTGTTGCTCGTTGGCTTCCACTGTGGGTTGGTGGTGTTCAGAATGGAAGTGGGATCCCCTTTTATTATGTCCTTTCTGAACAATCTTGTTGTGCCATAGAGAGTTTTCCCAGATGTTCCCCTTTCAGGAGTTCTTAAAGGCCCAGCACTAATACCCACTGAAATTTACACAAGATTCTTGCTAATCTTTACATTTATAACCCCAGATCTGTTGAGACACCAGCCTTGTTCAGCCTCATAATTTATTTTCTTCTGTGAAGAGCTCCCAGCACTTTGCATAAGCAGTCATGCTCTGCTGGTTTACAAATACCCTGTTTAGACAAGAGCTGGAGCCTGATTTGTAAGTGAAATAAGATAGTGGCTGTTTTAATGATTCTCTGTGTGATGGTGTTGCCTTGGAAACATGAACTCTTAAGGCTTTCAGAAACTCAGAAAACAATTTTTGTCATACTTGGCAGGAGTTTCCCCTTTGCTCTGCAATTGAGAAAACTCTGCCAAAGACTTCACCCCAGCTGGCTTTTAAGACTACAGTACCCATGTGAAAAAGGTATGATGTGCAGTTATTGGGATTTCTATTCTATGTTGAAAGGATCCTGTGAGGTTTTGGTGTTTAGAAAGACCTTGTTCACTGTGGTCCAAAAGTTAGTGTTGGGATAATGGTGAATGTACAGTAATGATGGAGGAGATCTCTATCATTACTCCATGAGAGGGATTAGGACAGCGGGTAACTGCAGAACTAACGTGAATTGATAAGAATTGACTAACTTTCACACCAAAAACCCAGGTGAAAAAAAAACTTTTTGTTTTTTTATGCTAAGGTGAGAGGTTTATCTGTAGAAAGCTTCACCATGTGCAACAGGAGTAGATGGTCCTAATTTTTCACTACTAAGATGACAAGTAATGTCTAAATCACCAGCTAGATGTAATGCTGAAAACATGGCCAGCTCATTATGTTCACTAGAGAATATAATGTTCATATATAAGAAAACTTAGTATCTTCAGTCATTCAGACTTTTTATATTCTCTGAGTGTGTCTCAGTTCTGTAAAGCTTTAACTGCATCCAAACTCTACAGCCATCCAGTGTCTCTCAAGTGTCTGCTGTTTAAATGGTGGCACAACCTTGTCACCATGGCAAATTCAACTGGACATTTGGAGATTTGCTGATGGAAATCCCACCATGCCAAAAATAGTGCATCATCTTCCTATTGTCTCTCAGGAAAGTAGCGTGTGACACCACGTGCCCATGACTCAACACTTGGAGAATATATTGGGTTAATATTATACTATCACTTATTCATCTCTGGCTGAGAACAAAGAAAATTGGATAAATCAATGCACTTTTATTTTAAAGTCTTGATAGCAAAATTCAGCGTGATTTTTCTGAAAGACTTCACAATGTTTGACCTTCAGTGTGCAGTAATTTAAGCTTTGGGTTTGGATTTTTCAGACTGGAGGAAACATTCATGATCGTAAACAAAGTCTATTATATACTGTTTCTCTCTTCCATTCTCTTTTCTTCACTTTCCATTAGAAACCACCAGTGCACAGGATCTGTCTCATTAACTAAAAACAGCGATGTGAGGTTAGTGTTGTCAACCCTCCAGGATTGTCCTGGAGTGTCCAGGAATTAAAGATTAATCCTTAATTCAAGTTTGTCATGTGATGAAACCTCCAGGAATATATCCAACGAAAACTGGCAACCATATGTGAGGTTGTGTACTCACCTTTAGAACACCCCTTGCCATCAGTGCATAGTGTCGCTAGTATCCTCAGTTCCAGCATCTCCTGCTGGCCATCTGCCTTTCACTGGGGCTCCGCCCTCCAGCCAAGTCATATAAAATTCCAACCCTGTCAGGGATAACTAGAATGTCTAAATGAAAATCCCTACAAATCTGAATAATTATTTTGCTCCTTTGGACTATTGAAGTCATCTGCTTTCATTTCCAAACCATATCTTTGGGCTTCTTCCAACCAGAGCCCACTTTGCTCCCTGGGGATTTCTCTCTGTAGGAGTGTCCTGCCTCCAGTTCAGTCTTTCCCTGGATCTTGCCCTGTTTTCCGGGCCAGCCTCAGGGATCTGTTCTGTCCTTGCAGTGTTCCTCAGTCAGCCCATGGGACTGTCTGTGCCCTGTGTTCATCCCTTGCACACTATTATCATAATCATCGTACAAGTATGTCTTGTGAGGTATTATCTGAAAACTCAACTCGCTGGTCAATATGGTCCTGATAAAATATGTTTGGCAACATTTTATGTAAAGTTATAACATTCCACAGCATGGTGTTATTCAGACAGGTTCCAAGTCTGGGGAGTGGCCAAATCAGTTCCTTAGAGAAATAGGGCAAGCTATTGCCTCAGCCAGGTGTAAACAAGGTCAAATGGACCATCACCTGCTTAATGGCCATTCATTGACAGGAAAAGGGACATATGCAAAAAATCTACCTATTTAAAAAGAAACAGTTTGAGATTTTTTGTCTCATCAACCTGGCTGCTTCTCCAAGAAGGGAAAGAACTACAAGAAGGGAGGGCAAATGCCCCAGTTGATTCCTTCCTTTCTACCTATGGCATCCACGACACCTGAAGAACAAAGGCAGCATCATTGGACTGAGGGAGGGATCCTGACTGAAAGAAGTTCGAGCAGTAGGGCTGCTGAAACATGTGGCAGGAGAGACCTTGCTTTGAATTCATTCTAGTTTGTTGTTAGGCATTAGTTGTTTTACTTTTATTTTTCTTGTAATCAGTTCTGACTTTTATGCCTCAGTGGTTATAGTCACTCAAAAAAATCTATCCTTTTATAGTTAAACTTGCTTTATTGTTTTATCTAAATCAGTGTGTTTGGATTGACGTGTTTGGGAAACTCCATTTGGGATAACAGGATTTGTGCATATCATTTTCGATTAATAAAATGATGGACTTTATATGAGCTTGTATTATCCAGGAGAGAGCTGTGCAGTACAAGACACACATTTCTGGGGAAAGTCTGGGGCTGGGAGTTTGCTTGTGTTGCTCTGTAGTGTAATTCAAGAGTGGTTGGCTACAGCAGTCATACAATATAACAGGGAGTAACTTATGTGTTGGAGGCTGTGTGATAGTAGACCAGGAGTGATTGCTTTCACAGCAAAGCAGTGTAAAAGACACCCCAGATTAGAGAGCTGAGGGGACACAGCTGTTCATTAGTCCAGGTTGTACCCTGGGTACATCACAGCTCGCCTTAAAGCCTTTCCAGAGAGCTCAGGAACACCTACCTTCTCTCTCTTGGGTGTTCTCCTTTCAGCTGAGTTCCCTCAGCTATGAGGCCTAGTTCTGCCTCCCCTGGCCAGGAAGCAATTTGGTAATCACCCTCCCTCCCCCGGTGCAGTGCATGATTAATTGAAAAGGAGTACTTGTGGCACCTTAGAGACTAACAAATTTATTTCAGCATAAGCTTTCGTGGACTACAGTCCACTTCTTCGGATGTATAGAATGGAACATACAGTAAGAAGATATTTATACATTCAGAGAAACATGAAAAGGTGGAAGTAACCATACCAACTGTAAGAGGCTAATGAATTGAGAGGAACTATTATCAGTAGGGGGGAAAAAACTTTTGAAGTGATTTTGCTGACACAGACTAACATGGCTGCTACTCTGAAACCTATGATTAATTGAGGTTCTTTCCCTTGCCTTGCAGGTGATGGGTTAACCCCCATCACAGACAGGAAAGGTGTTAACAGAGGCTTTGGAATTAAACATACAATTTCAGCAGTTTACTGAAATACCTTTTATATAAAATGGCTCCTTTTGCATTAGAAATCATTACATTTAATAGTCTAAATCCAACAAAATATATGCTCACACTTTTTATGCTGTCTAAATATATAATTACCAATGCTGATATGGAGTCTAGTGGGCAAGCCAGTAACAAAGAAAATAATTTTTTGTACAAATGTTGAATCTTAAAAACTATCAACAAATTGGTTGCAATCCCTACTATAAAATCCAGAATGCAGAAGAGGAAAGGAAACCCAAAATATTAATAAAAAGGAGGAAGGCAGCAAAAAAGAATATGTACTTACAAAAACATAGTATCAGGTATCAAGTATCAGAGGGGTCGCCATGTCAGTCTGGATCTGCAAGAGCAACAAAGGGTCCTGTATCACCTTTTAGACTAACAGATATATTGGAGCATAAGCTTTTGTGGGCGAAGACCCACTTCGTCAGACGCATCTGTCTGACGCATGTGTCTGACGCAGTGGGTCTTCACCCACAAAAGCTTATGCTCCAATATATCTGTTAGTCTATAAGGTGATACAGGACTCTTTGTTGCTCTTATAGTATCAGGTAATCAATTAACAAAATAAAACTGTCCTAATACTAGAGCCATGGATGCATCAGAATGGAAAACAATTTTACGAGGCGATTCATGAATCCCTACAATGATTCTTATGTGTTGAGATTTGCTCAGTGTAGTAGGAGGTACAGTCAGGGTGCCAGTTCAGTTCCCTGATTCTCAAGTTGAGGCTGCTCTAACTTACACCCAGGGCTGGCTTCAGGCACCAGCGTTCTAAGCAGGTGCTTGGGGCAGCAATTTGGAAGGGGCAGCAGTCCGTGTCCCATTTGGGTGGTACGTGCCGCCCGCTGCGGCAGCAATTCGACGGCTGGTTCCACCTTCAGCTGCCCGCGGCAGCAATTCAGCGCACTGCTTGGGGCGGCAGAAATGGTAGAGACGGCCCTGCTTACACCAGCTGGCTATGGTCCTCAAGGGCCCAAATGCCAGTTGAATTGGCAGTGTGCAAGTATGCTCCTCTCTGTCCCTATGTCTAGGAGGCCACCGTTTGCGTAGGAGTTGGTTAAATGCAATCTGAGAGCTCCCTGATGCTGGGGAATTCTCAGCTGGCCAGTTAGAGACAAATTCCAGCTAATTTTCATAGCCCGACTAGTGCAAGCACATGGAGCAGGAGGAAATAACATGGCCTCTTATCTTTAAGAAAAGAACAAATAAAACTGGGGGCTGATATTGCAGCATTTTTTCCTTCTAAGTTTCATTAAAGTTTTTGGAATTTAAAAAATATATTTTCTAAGACTATGATGTGTGGGAGCAAATTTTAAAATCCCTGATTCCAGCCTCTGAGATGACAGTGATTAGGACTTCAGTTGTCTGATAGAGAACACCAGATTTTAAAACAAGTTCCCTCAGGCTTATCCCTTAGGGGCTTACCCTAGAACCACAGTTCAAAGGGATGGAAGAAGACCCATTAGGTTATCCTTTTGCAAGTGCAGAAGTGTTCCCTAGATACTTCCCTACAAATCAGTACTTTGGCATTTATCATAAACCTTTGTTTACAGTTCCTTAGCCAGTTTCCAAGCCCCTTGAAAGCATTTATGTATATCAGCTAGCTTTAATTAGCTATGTGAGATTTCAAGAGATCCTATATCTAATTGTTTACTAAAATCCAGATATCACATTACCACTTTTCCTTCATCCACTAATTCTGTAATTGTATAAAACTGTTCATCTAGCAAGGTCTGTTCTTCGTAAACACTTATACTTATTGCTCATGGTTCCATTATCCTGTAGCTGTTTAGGGATTGTTTTCTCAGTATCTATTCTATTATTTCACCAAATATCGAAGTCAGACTTGTACAGCTGTTAATTGCCTTGTCATGTTTTCCTCTTTAAAAGATCAGTACAACATTGGCTTTTTTTAGTTTTCTGGTGTTTCCCCATGACTTTTTTCAGAAATGACTGTGAGTGGCACAGTAGGTTCACTTTCTAATTCTAACCCCTTAAGGTGCATAATATTGGGCCAACAGACTTGTAGCTATTCAAGTTTTCTAAAATTCCCCTCCCAGCTCTTTATAACTAGCTGTTTCGTCATCCTCACTTCATAAGTGTTGCTACTTTTCTTTATTTTTCTTGTTGAAACAAGGACTTCAGTGTCTCTGCCATTTGAGTTGTTAATTCCATCAGCCTCCATTTATAGATGATCCCTTTGGTCCTTTCTTTATCCCTGCTATATTTCTTTCCCTAGCCCTCTGGCTAACATTAACTCATTGTGCCTTCATGCTGCCCTTAACTTTTCCTGCAAACCTTAATTGAGTATGTATTTTTGATCATCTGCCTTCCTCATTTTCCATTTGCAATACAGAGGATTTTTTTTTGTTTTAACATCATACCTGAGCAGTCCCACTTGAAACCACGCTTGCCATTTCTTGTCCTTTGCATTCTTCCTTGTCATAAAAATGGTAGTCTTTCAGCATGCCCCAGCCTCCTTTCAGCATTCCTTCCTTCAAGTACACTATTTGGCTACTTCCTCCCATGAATCTTACATAGATTTCTTAAATCTTCAAAATTTGCTTTTCTGAAAGCAGGCAGGGGGGCCGAAGCTGAAGCCCAAGGGTTTGGGCTCTGGCCCTGGTCCCAGGAACTTCTAACTCCAGCCTTGGCAACCCCATTCAAACAGGGTCACATCCCACTTTGGGGTCCTGACCCACAATTTGAGAACCACTGCCCTAAACTATTTGTTACTGTGTTGAAAACAGCTGAGATGTTGTGAGAAACAATCAGTCCTTTTATTTTATTGGTGTTCTCAAACAATAGCCCATCTTTCCTCTTCAAGATCCCATAGTTTTGGCTGAGCAGAGCTAGATGCAACTATCCCTATCAGGATTGCTCCTTTGCCTGATGGCAGGAGTTGCTGTGGTGCAATAGGAGATGCTCCCTCTGCCAAAGGTTGAATCAGGTACCCCTGTGGTGCCCCAAGCCCTTGCTTTGTTGACCTGGCAAGCAAAAAAACAGACCTAGAAATCAGTCCAAGTCTTTTGCATGGAAGTGTACAGGACCAATGCTTCAGCATGTTCCCAAACTGCATTTTGAAAGGTCATGTGACACCTCTTTTGCAACACTGTTGGAAAGGATGTAAAATGGAGCAGCTGTCAAAAGTTAGTTAAGTTACAGGTCAAATACCTGACAATGTACACAATTTTCTATTGTTGCCTTGTAAATGTTACATAGCCAGCTGTAGAGACCCTAGGTGCTATTAGCCAGATCAAGAGCTATTTCTAAATCCATACTGAAGGATTTCATAGTTTGTTCCTCCTAATTTACTAAGCACCACGTTAGTTGCAAGTGGCACTGTCTATAACATAAACCCCCCTTTACCCAGTTTATCGTCAGTTAGAAACATGTGTTGGCTAGTGTATGCCGTGGTATATGTGATTCCTCTTTCTAATTTGCTGTCTTCCACCAGCGGGCAGTTGATAAAGGGAGAGTGGCATGCTTGCCTGGCTAAAGGTGAGACGAAAGTGAATGTGATGCTAATTACTCTGAAATTTCCTCCCTAACCAGATGTAGGCTCTTTCAGCAATCTACTACTGTATTAGGCACAGTGAATGCTTCTCCTAATTAAACATTTCCCCCCATAAAATCCATCCTCATCCTTTATCTGAGTTTGATACTGTACAATTATAACATCTTCAAAAGATGAGCCTGGGAGCTTAAACTCATAACTCTGCTAATCTTGGCCCTGGTCTACACTACGAGTTTAGGTCGAATTTAGCAGCATTAGATTGATTTAACCCTGCACTCGTCCACACGACGAAGCCATTTTTTCTGACTTAAAGGGCTCTTAAAATCGATTTCTGTACTCCTCCCTGACGAGGGGATTAGCGCTGAAATAGACATCGCCGTGTCAAATTTGGGGCAGTGTGGATGCAATTAGACGGTATTGGCCTCCGGGAGCTATCCCAGAGTGCACCATTGTTACCGCTCTGGACAGCACTTTCAACTCAGATGCATTAGTCAGGTACACAGGAAAACCACTGGGAGCTTTTGAATTTCATTTCCTGTTTGACCAGCGTGGCGAGCTCATCAGCAGAGGTGACCACGCAGTCCCAGAATCGCAAAAGAGCTCCAGCATGGACCGAACGGGAGATACTGGATCTGATCGCTGTATGGGGAGATGAATCAGTGCTATCAGAACTCCGTTCCAAAAGACGCAATGCCAATATATATGCAAAAACCTCCAAGGGCAAATGCAAGGTATTTACTTACAATGCTCACAACTGCAGTGGTGATCTGAGCAGACTCCTGCTTGCAGAGCTATGGCGCATGCGTAGGCACTCCAGGAAAAAGCCGCAAAACGATTGGCTGCTGTTGCTTTCATGGAGGGAGGGAGGCGCGACTGACGACATTTACCCAAAACCACTTGCGACAAATTTTGTGCCCCATCAGGCATTGGGAGCTCACCCCAGCATTCTGATGGAACTGTGGGATAGCTACTCACAGTGCACCGCTCCGAAAGTTGACGCTAGCCACGGTACTGTGGATGCACTCTGCCAACTTAATGCGCTTAGTGAGGATGCACTCATTCGACTTTATTCAATCTGTTCCCAAAAAACGACTTCTAAAAAATCGACCTAATTTCGTAGTGTAGACATACCATTGGACTCAATAGAAACACTGCTTTTATGTCTCATTACAATAATATAACCCACTAATTCTCCTTTGTCTTCTGATTGCAGAGGTGTTAATTGCCCACTTCATTTTGAATGGTTTCTTGCAACACGTTAATTTCTTATGCTTAACAATCTGTTTCACCTTGTATTTAGCTGTGACACTCTGATTTCCTTTCCCAGCCTTGACTCAGACCTGAAGAAGAGCTCTGTAGAGCTTGAAAGCTTGTCTCTTTCACCAACAGAAGTTGATCCAATAAAAGATATTACCTCACACACCTTTTCTATCTAATATCCTGGGACTAACACTGCTACAACAACGTTGCACAATTAGTCATTTGTGTTTCTGGATTAGTTAAAGGCTAAACTCTAAAATCCAATAATACCTCAGAAAGATGTATTTACTCTGAACTCCATTCAACACAGACTTGGCACATTTTCTGTAGTTTAAGGTGGGGAAAAAATGAAATGAACTGTTCACACAGAATTCAGCATTCCTCCTTTCATAGCATGAAGCCATTTTGCTGCCCGAATGGTAAAGAATCTCTGACAAGAGACTGCTATAGGATCAGCATGTAAAAATACATGGCATGATGGTACGATATTTGATGAGGAAATGAGGGGTAATTTTAAGTGGTTTAACCACAGTTAAGTTATCCTGCCTTTCCTCATGAGTAAAGATAAATGCTATGAAAGATCAGCTGCTATATATTCTCTAGGTAATGAACTCAATATCAGTCTCTCCCCACACTCTTCACAACCTGTGATGCTGTGGTGTATTTTTATTGTCATGAGTTTAGAATGTTTATATTAATCACTGAAGGCAGAGCCAAGAGGGAATTATACCAATCTTTTTGAACAAGTGGAAATAAACCTAGCAACATCACATAGTTTGCTTGTGCCATTTAGAGTCAGTCTAATCATTTTTTTTTGTTCTTCATTTTGTCATTTTCATAAATTGCTTCTGCTTTCTTCTCCTTTTGAAACATGCTCTTAGTTACTATGAGCTCACGCCTACAGACCTTATTTGTTCAAAAGCCCGGTTGAGGCCCATGGGAATTTTGCTGAAATAATAACAGATGCAGTTTCTATGGAAATAGATATAACATTAATATGGGTGGAGCTTAGTGGGGTCCATAACTGAAGTATACATTATGTATATTTTAATTCTATGACCCCACCCCCCCAAACTTCATTTACATGGGAGTAAAGCCTTGTCTTCCCTGCTAAAAAAGGTGTGTTTTTTACCTCATGGTAAAACTGAAGTGCCATGTCATCACTGTGTTTTTATCTTGGGATAGTTCATGCACATTAGTTACCCTGAGGTAAAAGCAGTGAAGACAAGGCCTCAGTGTGACAGCCCCTCAGCACAAGCCCTAGATAACAAGGGAATAGCAAGTTATGGGCACTTCTTAGCCCTACCATTGTACCTAAAGAGCATGTTTCCACTGACAGACTGAATTTATCTTCCCTCTATCTCCAGCTGCAAAGAAAACTTTACACACTACATTAATCTCCCTCTGAGTATAACACAAAACCTTATTTACAACCTCACATTTCCCTCAAAAAGGCATAGCACATGGCACACTTAACCTGTGCGCATGTCACCCCTGAATGTGGCTGATGTTGCCAAAGTTGTACTGAAGGCTTTGCATTGTCCTGTGAGGGAGATCGGTGTGTTGAGTCATCCCGTCACTTGTTTTTTGCGCTTCAGCGTTTGCCTTCGGGGATGTCACACTTAACCAGCCTTAATCCCGTTTACCTAAGCACACCTAGTGTAGGATGGTTATGGGAAAACATGCAAGGGGGTGGGGACAGAGATGTTGTCCTCTCTTTCGCCTGTGGGGATATGAAGAGAGCAGGTATGGTTGAAGTGGGGAAGGGGAGAGGGGTTGGGTGGGTAACTGTGTGTATGTATAGGGAGGCCTGTTTGTCACTCCAGCAGCAGTGTCTACATACCTGGGGCATGGGGCTCCTGTCAAGTGCCACAGCTCCTGAGAACAGAGGAGCCTCTGCCAAAGCTGCAAAGCTTCAGAGGCTGGAGAACCCTCCAGCACTAAAGATTGTGAGTGTATCTCTTGCAGGCACCTCTGCTGCTGCTCCACAACTGAGCTGAGGTGCTTGCGGTTGACAGTTTCCTTACTAGTCTATGAAGCATAGGCTGTGGCTCTCTTCTTTGCTACGGGTGGCCTCACTCTCACAGAGCAAGCAGAACTCTTACATGTTCTGAATTTCAGCTGAGTCTTGCTTTCAGTTTTGGCTAAGTGGAAGAGGGTGATATCCCAAGCAAACAACCTTTTATCTTAGTGGAAGTTGTACTGGGCTAGAATGCAGGAGATCACAAGTTCAAATTTCATCTCTTCTATTCCCTGCTTTTTATATTTCTATGAACTTTATTACACAAGCTGAGCAGTACCTTATACCCCTACCTTAGGAAGCAGTCAAGTATCAGCCACCCAATTTTACTAGTAAGTTAACAGAGAGGTTTTATCAAATCATTTCTAGCAATGCTGGGAATAGTACTCATGTCTTTGACACGGTGAACCCCAACTTCATCCCCTCAAGTGTCAGAAGGAGTCCACCAAACCCATGCGCTTGGATATGCAGTCTAACCACTAGGCAACACTCCCTTTCCAGACGGTTGGCTAGAGAACAAAGCCTATTGATTACCCATATGAGGGGTATTTATGTTTGCACGTAGTAGAACCCCTACTTTCCAGTATTTTTAATGGCTTAATTCACAGTGAAGAAATATTTTTTAAAACATCTTTTAAACTGAAGAGCCACTGTTAGTTATGGCACAGTATGCAACATTTATATCATTTTCACACATTGGTAGGTATGAGGGTTAAGAAGTAGGATGGCTTTAGTGAAACAGCATCCATTTTCCAAGCAGGCAGCCATTTGATTTAGTCCTCTTGAAAACAAAGGGAAACAGGGCAGCCATCTTTGCAAGGAGTATCTACTCCCCAAGTAGTAGAGAAGCCATTTTTATTGGAGGTATGAGCACCTGCAATCCTGTTAGGTAGCTTTAACACCTCATAAATTTTGGCCATTTTGAGTAAGGAGAAATTTTAAATAAAGTAGGAGAGACGGAAAAAACAGACTCTGCTAAATTGCAACCCATTTTTTTAAAGGGTACATTCTGACAGTGTATTTCAGCTGTATGAAAATTCTGGATGAAAATAAAACCAGTCACTAGTCAGTTGGGTACTATGATCTGCTTAAAGTTAAGTCTAGGTTCTTCTTAAAAAATGTCTGCTGTTACATGTATGAAAACTTTGTCTGACTTTTTGACCTAAAAACTCTAGGTAAAAATAATTCCTAGTATCAGCAGGCCCACCGACAGCAATTCCGAGCCCCGGGGCAGAACAATCAAGGAGTCCCCAAGCATGCACAAGCCGCGGACGTGGTCTGCCTGACATTTGGGCAGTGCTGCGCCTGCACTGGCTGGTGCCCAGCGAGCTGCTGGCTGAGCTGCTGGTGCCCAGCGAGCTGCCAGCTGCACGTCTGGGCGCACTCTTCTGGCACAGCCAGAGGTTCCACATGCCTGCCTGGTAGGGTTGCCAACTGTCTAACCGCACAAACCCAAAGACCCTTGCCCCCGCTTCCCGGAGACCACGCCCCTGTCCCACCCCTTCTCTGAGGCCCCACCCCCTGCTCACTCCATCCCCCCTTCCTCCATTGATCGCTTTCCCCCACCCTCACTCACTTTCACCAGGCTGGGGCAGGGGGTTGGAGTGTGGGAGGGGATGAGGGGTCGGACTCTGGGAGGGAGTTTGGGTGAGGGAGGTGGTTGCAGGCTCTGGGAGGGAGTTTGGGTGTGGGCTCTAGGCTGGGGCAGGGGTTGGGGTGCAGGAGGGGGTCAGGGGGCCAGTGCTTACCTCGGGCACACCATTCTGACAGCGGCTCCTAGGCAGGGGGCCCAGAGGGTCTCCGCATGCCGCTGCCCGCAGGCACCGCCCCTGCGACTCCCACTGGCCACAGTTTCCGGCCAATGGGAGCTGTGGAGTCGACGCTTGGGGTGGGGCCAGCGCGCGGAGCGAGGGCAGGCAGGAAGCTTGCCTTAGTCCTGCTGCGCTGCTGGCAGTGGTGGCCAGGCTCCCAGGTCCTTTTAAGTCTACCAGGCCCCTAAGCAATTGCCCCCTTTGCCTCCTCACGTCGGCGGGCCTCATTATCAGATAACTTTTTGTTTGCACATTACTTAAAAGACTGCTTTGAGTCTAATGTTTCTGTGGGTTAGAATAACTGAAATGGTGGTATGTTATTGTAAAAGAAATAAAATGAGTTATAAGTAGTTATTATTTGGCAATTTCTGTTATCTGTGTAGGGTACAATGTTAGTTATGACAGAAAGGCCTTAGTCTTACAAGGATCTGAATGGGCAGATTCAGTTGTAGGATCTGGCTATAAATGATTATAGGTGACTCAGGCTTTGGGAAGCACTGCACCCACAATTAGGGCTGGCCTTTCCAAAGAGTTTGGTCATGTTTGTTGTTCTCAGTGAAAGCTATTGGATTCTGACCTCTTTTGAAAATCTGCCCTATAACTCATATCCACATAGAGTTCAAGAAATCCGCTTCTATATACAAGCGGGATAGGGTGTGGTAACACTGGCGTGTCTTTGGTTAACTCCAGCTTGGCTTTCTCCATGTACAGGTGCCCAGAGGAAGTGCTGCAAGAAGGACTGCTGGAGGGACAGAAGAGGAGACTACT
The DNA here is from genome assembly GCA_033296515.1 of Macrochelys suwanniensis. NCBI lineage: Eukaryota > Metazoa > Chordata > Testudines > Chelydridae > Macrochelys > Macrochelys suwanniensis. The sequence goes on from CM065783.1 coordinate 44,307,303, forward strand.
TCTAAGAAGCCAAATCTCCACACCCAAGTGCTGAGTCAATTTCAGGTGGGGGAATCTCCTTATGTTTTAAGTTGGTAATTTATTTTCGTTCATGGTGAACTCAGATGGACTCTCTGCGTATGTGCACATGTGCAGGGGTCTGCCCATGTGGAGCTCATTAGAAAACTGGGGTCTTAATCTGTGTTCTTGCAGAGTTTAAAAAGAAGAGAGGTTTTCTCCTCATGAGGGCTATAGGCTTTGCAAGAAAGTCTGTTGCTTTTTCAAGATAGCTCAGAACTGGTCTCAGGAGGTGTATGATCAACTACCTTACAATCACTATAGGTGCTTTTAGGAAATTTAATGCAAGGATAAATTTATATAGTAAACATTCTTTCAAATTCAGCCAATACTAAAACTAAATATGCAAGTCTAATTCTACCCATTGTTCATAGGCAGTATCATAATCTTTGAAGTTTGATAGTCTTTATGCGACCATTCACTAATTTTCAAACACAATATACCAAAATGTAATTTGATGACTCATTTAAAGACAATGCAAGCTAGATGTGCTCAGCCGCTCCCAGGAGCAGGCACTATAAAAATATAACATTTAGGGTTCAGTGGCTAATGTAATTGGGTGGCTGCGTATAATGCTGCACAACTGTGAGTTGTTTGTAGGGAATTGTGGTTACTAATATCAAAATAACAATTTCCACCAATTAGTCTTGCTTTCATTTCAGTTCAAATGCTAGATTAATGGAATTGTTCCTGGGTAAAGCAACAGTACACACCCTGCAGTTGCAGAAAATCATGGTCATAAATACACTCCTGTTTGGTAGCTGATTTGCTAGCCTCTTACATTAATTAGCTAGCACATTAAACAGACTTGGTATACATCAGTAATGGGATAGTGCTAGTAATGCTCTCAAAGGCCTCCTTTCCCTCTGTCTCCCTCCCATAGGTACTGCTGGGTACATCTACACCGGTGGTTCTCAACTGTGGTCCACTGCTTCTTCAAGAAAAGCCCTTGGCACACCAGGCCGGTTTGTTGATCTGCCGCGTCCGCAGGTTTGGCCGGTCGCGGCTCCCACTGGCTGCGGTTCGCCGCTTCAGACCAATGGGGGCTGCAGGACGTGGCGCAGGCCGAGGGATGTGCTGTCTGCAGCATCCCACAGCCTCCATTGGCCTGGAGCGGCAAACTGCAGCCAGTGGGAGCCGCGACCGGCCGAACCTGTGGACGCGGCAGGTCAACAAACCAGCCTGGTGTGCCAAGGGCTTTTCTTGAAGAAGCGGTGGACCACAGTTGAGAACCACCGATCTACACAGTGAGCGGCAGTGCGTCTCAGATTCAGGTCAACAAATTTAGTCTTGTGGGGCTTGCACTACTGGGCTAAAAAAAAGAGCTGTGTGGATGTGGTTGCTCTCTGAAGTCCACTCCAGTCATCAGAGTCCAAGCCACAACATCTACAGAGCTGTATTTAGCACCATAGTCCAAGTCTGTCAGCCCAGGCTCTGAGACTTGCTGTAGCTCACTGTGTAGACATAGACTGTGGTCACCATTACCACAGTATCTGAGCACCTCACAATGTTTGATGTATTTACCCTCATAACACCCCTGTTAGGTAGGGAAGTGCTGTTATCCCCAGTTTATGGATAAGAAGCTGCACTATGGAGGTTAAGTGCTTTAAGAAGTCTGATAGAGCACAGGATTGAACTTGGGTCTTTTGAGGTTGAGGCTGGCACCCTAAACACTGGACCAACCTGCTTCTTTGAGCCAGCTGCTGATAGTGTGGTCTCTGTTGTTAACTCTACCTTTTCCTCTAATTCTGACTCCTTCACCGCCCTTCTTCACACTTGCCATCTGTTCTCCTTCACTCAGTGCTTAATTTGTGCCCCCACTTGCCAGGGCTGAGCCCTGAAATCTCTAGGCTCGGCACCTCTAGTGCACCTCTGAGCTTGCTGCACTAGTTATGAATGTAAAAACTTGCGTGAGCCCTGGTACCTAATTGCGTGAGCCCTGGCACCTCTTTCAGTACAAATTAAACACGGCCTTCACTGCTGCTGAGTTCCTTGGAAGACTGTCTGGGGGACTATGCTTACTTGCTTCACTCTAAATTGATCTCTCAGCTCTGCTGTCCTTCTGAACCAGCTCTTGTTCTTGTAAAGCCCCCTGATGCTTCAGTTCCCTGCAAGATTCTGGGAAGTAGAGAACAAGGTTTAAGCAAGCTTCTTTAATAATGAATTTATAGGTCTTCCTCTTTCAATAATCGCACAATCCTTTCTTTTTTTCTTATTAAAAATAAATCAACTCTATAAACAAAGTTACAATGAACTAAATAGTACAATCGAGGTTCTGTTAGCATCTGGCTAGTGAAGATCTACTTTCTATAAGGATCAAAGTCTCTTTCTCCCCAAACCTGTACTTCCTATACTTCACAAAACACTCGGCCTTATTTAAAAATGCTCCCTCTCTAGTTGAAACCGAGTCATCTTCTGTGTCAAATTGTATTGTTTATCCAGGAACTATTCAGTGGGTAGTATCTCCCTGCTCACGTGTGGTTCTGAGGGGGAGGTCTAATTTGAGAGGAAGGCCAATTTAGAACACAATTAAAAATGAAACATAAACCTATTAACAATGCTAATTAAGACTGAAAGCAAAGCTCACTAGCCATTTATTGCAGGTTGCCCACTTGCCAGTTCATGTCCTCTTTCAGCACATAGCAATTAAAGATGATTAATATGCAGCCTCTCCATGCTAGTAAAATTTAAACAGCATGCAATTATCTCTGGCAGTTTAAATATTAAATATTCTACTGAACTCCTGCAATTTCAGGCTGCAGATATGTAAGGGTATCCCTTCTGTATGTTCTCATAATTACAGCAACAGGCAACATACTGTAGATACTTGCTTCAGAAAAGTTAGAAGGGCAACACTGGATATTAAGTTATCCTGCATGTTCCCTGAAAAAAGAGGTTCTAAGATAAACTAGTGTTCATGCAAAACCAGTTGCACAGGACTTGCCAGCTGAAAGTTTAACTTGAGTCTTGAATGGTTTCTTCAAAATAAAATAATCTTTTCTGCTTGCTTTTAACATGGGAGATGATGTGTCCTCTCCCCGCTGGAGAACTTTAGCAAGATTTTTGGAGGACCTAAACAGTAATGTCTCACAAGGCTAAATTGTACTTCAGCTCACTTCCTCCCCCGAAGGGAAAGATTCTCACTTAAATTATCTGCAGTTAAGGTCATAGCCTTGTGGGAGTCCACTATTCAGATCCTCCAAAGATCATTGTAAGGTCATCCAGCAAAAACTGAGTACTTGATATTTCTGACATTGCAAAAGCAAAAATCAAGCAGGAGAACTCTTTTGGTAAGAGATACGAGTCACATTTCAAATGTTAAAAAGGTTGTGAGTACTTGTCCAAATTTGCAGGTGAGTGCATAAACGTAGCCTCTTAAATTCATACTAAGGTATCTAAATGAGTGCTGAGCCATCATGCCCCTTTTAGTTAGGTGCCTCTGTGTGGATGTAGGAGCCTATCTGTAGACATTCATGTTTGAATATTTGTCCATTTCTTATACTTTTGTTCCCTAGTAAACAAGACTAACCAAGCTCCCCATCCCGAGTGAATGAACAGTCATTAATCCAGAGCCATTTTATACTCCAGGCATTACTGCACTTTGCCCAAGTCACTTACTTTGATTCTGGAGCTATACTCTAACATATTAGGACAATTTAATAACCAGAGTTTTTGCCAGGAGGATTTGGTTATCTGTGGAGTCTTCTGAGATGTTTCTGTTGTAATCTTTTCCCCTCTAATTTTGGGATGGAAGAATTGATTCAAAAAGCAAAGATTACTGCACAGTGGTCCCCAATAAGGTAAGAATGTTGGAGCAAAAGTTCCTGTGGGTGATGGGTGTTCTGATTATGGCTCAGTGATAAACTTGGCAAGGCCTCTGTGGAAATGGAGACTGAATTACCCTGTATATCCTAGAAGGGGAATTTCCAAGGGAGCGGAGTCTCATTAGCGAGGCAAGGTGGAGAAACTTATCCTGGAATTGCCCGTGCTGTTAAGAGTCCTGTGCATAACTGACAGCTCAAGAAAAATAGGATCTTTTAATTTGGCATCACTCATGAGCACTAGTTATGTCCTTGAAACCTGTTTTAGAATATAGCCTTTTTATAGGGGGGAGGGATAGCTCAGTGGTTTGAGCATTGGCCTGCTAAACCCAGGGTTGTGAGTTCAATCCTTGAGGGGGCCATTTAGGGATCTGGGGCAAAAATTGGGGACTGGTCCTGTTTTGAGCAGGGGGTTGGACTAGATGACCTCCTAAGGTCCCTTCCAACCCTGATATTCTATGATTCTATAGGAAAGCACTAGCCGGCAATAAGCAAGGAGAGCACCCATTACACCCAAAACCAAACCCTTCACAGGAGAAATAATGGCACAGCACATAAAGCTTTATTGCTAACTGTTAAACACTGTGGCTGGCTCTCAGTACCGTTATCAATGCCAGACGTATAAACTACACAAAGCTCAGGACCCTCTGGTTCTTTTTCAGCGTCTTCTTCCCAAGTTGAAATGCTTCCAGATATCATTTCTGTCCCACCCTTTGGCCACGCTTCACCCTCTTTTGCCACCTTCCTTCTTTTGCTGTACAGTTCTCTGATAAGGCATTTTATCTAGAATACTTTTGTAAGACTGGTTACGTGGAGTGGAAAGGAGCAGTAAACACAATGGAAGTGGCTTTATGGTTATATATAGGTATGTGTTAACTTTGACTAGCACATTCATCTTGTGTACAAATACACCAGTGTGCATGTATGCCAAAATGTGCATAACATTGTATACACACACTTGAAGATTTAACTCTTGTGTATACAAATATTGTAATTTATTACTCATGGCTCCCAAAGAAATCTAAGACATACAATCATAGGGAGGTCTGGTAAAAACTAAAACTTGGCCCATCTCTGAAACTCAGAATTGCCAAATCGCCTACATTTCCCAGCAGACTGCTGCTCTTTGGGCCTTTTTACTGGTAACCCTGACCAACCTACTCTTTGTAGCATTAGGCTGTGGGCTCAGCGATGATTGTTTTTAAAATGTAGCCTCGGCACTAAAACGTTCAAAGGTAATTTTATGCTTCCCTGGCTTCTTCCATAACTTGGATTATCCATATCCAGTTTCTCTGACTAGAGACATAATTTTAACAATATTGTTTCTTGTCTCAGTGTCCACATCTCTCAGATTTTCCATGCCACGTCATTAAAACTTGCTATGAGAATGTCAAGGGATTACAATGAAATTATTCAGCACTTTCATGGTGGCCAAAAAAACAAATCTCTTGTAAGAAAAAAATGGAATGTGTTTTTTAATGTGTCTTTCCAGTTTTGAACCTTATTCTGAATTTCCTTGCTTTTGTGAATTAAAGTGGACCTAAATATATCAATAAAGTCACTTTCTGCCCTTGAACATTGTTTTGGTTTATGCTTCCAATGTCCTGTATGCAGTAAACGCTTCATGCAGAAAAAGAGGGTCTTGAGTAAGCAGAAAGATGCTACAAAACAGTTATTGTGCAAGTCACCATGGAAGCTTTCAGTTGCTTGGGATTGCTCAAAAAGTCTTTGTTGAATACTCTATGTACAGGATATTCAGTGTTACCATCTTGAATAAATTTCATCTAGCTGCTTCTTTGTTTCATATTATACTATATATGTGATACATGAAATCATGGTATAATTTGGTATCTGAACCTCTCTGAATGTTAATCTCATAAAAAACACCAGCAGTGATCATCGGTGGGTTGCAACTGTTGGCATGTCTAGCATACAGATTGCGCGAGATCCAACTGCTTCCACTTCTTACAGCACACAAGAAAATTAGCTGGTAACTTCTTTTAAGCCCACCCTATGCAGTATTGCAGCTGCCTTCTACCTCTGGAATATAGAATTAGAACTTGTCTGTACACAAGAACTGAAAGTAGCCCCACTATATAGCTAACCTGACAGATGCACTTCCTGATATCACAATTGGAATCTAGGTCATATTCTGAGAGAAACCTACCAAACAGCTTGAAGTTCGCAGCTTACTTTTCCACAGGAGCACTACTTGTATATTATAGGATATGCAATATTTAAGGTGAATGACAATTAGAGCCTTTCATATCTGGATGTGCTTGGTGGTCAGTTAGATTATTACAGTATATGAAACATTTCAATGCATATAAATCTGGTCTCCTGCTCTGTGGATACAAAGGTTCCACTATACAGTGGGTAAAACAAGGGAAGTGCTGCCATACATAGGAAGGGGCAGGATACAGGAGACCAATACTAATGGTTTTGGCTCTCCATGCCATAGAGCTGGGCTCTATCCATGATGGTATGGAAAGTTATTGGAGATTGATTAGGGTTGTAGCCAATGGATTGCAAATCTACTTGGTAACCTTCTCTTTCAGGAAGGTTGTAGCCCTCAGGGTGGGATTCTGCCCTTCAGAGGGCATTTCTGTGGTTGGGATTCAGCCCATCACAGCCTGTTCACTCAAACTTGGAGCAAGGAAAGGATTTGACCCATTGTAAAATAGCTGAACTATCACTATCCTGGGTACCTCAGGCCTGTGGATCTATCATGAACTTACAATGTGGCACTTATTGTGAAGAGTATTTGAGAATAATAGGGTTTCATATCATACACGTTGCTTCTCTGCCCACCCAAACTTAACATTGCCTCCTAAAGCTTGAAAATAGACACACAAAAGTCAACATTATAAATTTCTAGCTAATTAACGAGTTCCACTAGTTGTTCAAGGGGATCAATTTCCAGTGTCATAGTCATCTATCTTTTTGACCCTGGTACTTAGCCAGTGCAAGTGCCTGTTTATAACTATTTCAGCCTCTAGCAATCAGAGCAGGTCTGAGTTAATGATGAAGATTTGAAGGTGTGTTTTCCATTAGCAGTTATCTAGCTTCCCATAAATAAAGTCTTGTAATATTTTTTTTCAAGTAATTTCCCTGCTACTGTCTGTTAGTCACATTAAAAACTGGTTGCTCTTAAAATATTGTTATTGCTAGTTCATTCAATAATAGCAGTATTTCAGCAGGTAGCTGTAAATAATCTGAGCAAAATGCAAGTAGCAGTTAATAGAGGGCAAACTTCATGTATTGTGATAGTTGATTCTATGAAGACACTTGCTCTGGCACTGCTACTGGAAAACAAGACTGCTTCTGCTAAACTGCATACTGTATTTGAATATAGGAATGGCCTAATATTCAGCTTTGTGGAAAAGCTTTAGCAAACTATGATAGTTTTGGCACCAAGATGAACCTGTTGGTCTGAAATATGAGCAGCAGTGAACAGATCTCTCTCAAGTGGTTCTAGCTCTGCAAGTTCTATCCAAAAATGCGAAGTGATGTTTTCATTACCTTGCAGCTCACAATAAAACTCTGGAATCTATAAGAACTCAATCGGTACTTCTCCAAGTTAATTCATAGGACTCCATTGTGACCCCCGTATGTGAGAGGGGGCATGGAGTGAGCCACAGCTGCAGTGCAGGGGACATCATCATTAAACCATTTATCTCATCAGAGTTCAAAGACTACATGAGTTAGTACCACTAAGAGCTGGGGAAGAGGTTAGCATTGAGGTTGGGCCTTTGGATGGACGCAAGCATCATAAGGGCTCAACAGAGCTGTGGATGTTTGATTTAATATGCATGATAACAGAATGGGTCAATTTTGCAAAGATTAACCTTCCATGGAAATGTCGCAATGAGGAGATGGAGGAAGAGTAAAATTCCTGGTGGAACAAAAGGTCTGGATATGTCATTACTTGCATGGTTTCAATTATTGACTTCTCTCCTTATACACACATGCAAATCTGTTATTCACACTCTACATGCTCTGTCACATCCTCCTTTTACAATTGTATACAGGTAATTAATCAGTCACTTAAATGCATACTTGCATTGTCACTCAAATGAATACACAGACAGAGGGCAGAGTGTGCAGAAAGTCTACCATTGAAGTACATCTTCAATGTTAAATGAGTCCCCCATGTAGCCAGAGTGGTGTAAGTCTTCTGGCACTAATCAATAGCTGAGTTTGAATTCTTAGCTGTTAAATTAATAGATTCCAGCTGCAGTCAATAGACACATAGTTAATCCATGAAACACATAGTAAATATATGACAATGATTTGGAACAGCCAAGACATAAATAGTATGAGTTTTTGGTGCTTGAAGCAGAGATCCCAACGGATGGTCTCTAAAGAAGTATCAGTTCCGCAGATGTAACTGCATTTGTCCAGCTTAGTTCACGCACTATTAAAGCATTAATGTGTAGAAAGAAAAGTAAATATGGCAGGCGACCAGCTTGGCTTAACAGTGAAATCCTTGCTCATCTTAAACACAAAAAAGCAGCTTACAAGAAGTGGAAGATTGGACAAATGACCAGGGAGGAGTATATAAATATTGTTCAGGCATGCAGGAGTGAAATTAGGAAGGCCAAATCACACTTGGAGTTGCAGCTAGCCGGAGATGTTAGGAGTAACAAGAAGGGTTTCTTCAGGTATGTGAGCAACAAGAAGAAAGTCAAGGAAAGTGTGGGCCCCTTGCTGAATGAGGGAGGGAACCTAGTGACAGAGGATGTGGAGAAAGCTAGTGTACTCAATGCTTTTTTTGCCTCTGTCTTCACAGACAAGGTCAGCTCCCAGGCGGCTGCACTCCGCAGCACGGTATGGGGAGGAGGTGACCAGCCTTCTGTGGAGGAAGAAATAGTTCGGGACTATTTAGAAAAGCTGGACGAACACAAGTCCATGGGGCCGGATGCACTGCATCCGAGGGTGCTAAAGGAGTTGGCCGATGTGATTGCAGAGCCATTGGCCATTATCTTTGACAAATCATGGCAATCGGGGGAGGTCCCGGATGACTGGAAAAAAGCGAATGTAGTGCCCATCTTTAAAAAAGGGAAGAAGGAAGATCCGGGGAACTACAGGCCAGTCAGTCTCACCTCAGTCCCTGGAAAAATCATGGAACAGGTCCTCAAGGAATCAATTCTGAACCACTTAAAGGAGGGGAAAGTGATCAGGAACAGTCAGCATGGATTCACCAAGGGCAAGTCATGCCTGACTAACCTAATTGCCTTCTATGATGAGATAACTGGCTCTGTGGATGAGGGGAAAGCAGTGGATGTGCTATTTCTTGACTTTAGCAAAGCTTTTGATACAGTCTCCCACAGTGTTCTTGCCAGCAAGTTAAGGAAGTATGGGCTGGATGAATGGACGGTAAGGTGGATAGAAAACTGGCTGGATGGTCGTGCTCAACGGGTAGTGATCAATGGCTCCATGTCTAGTTGGCATCCGGTATCAAGTGGAGTGCCCCAAGGGTCGGTGCGGGGGCCGGTTTTGTTCAATATCTTCATCAACGATCTGGAGGATGGTGTGGACTGCACCCTTAGCAAGTTTGCAGATGACACTAAACTGGGAGGAGTGGTTGATACGCTGGAGGGTAGGGACAGGATACAGAGGGACCTAGACAAATTAGAGGATTGGGCCAAAAGAAATCTGATGAGGTTCAACAAGGACAAGTGCAGAGTCCTGCACTTAGGACGGAAGAATCCCATGCACTGCTACAGACTAGGGACCAAATGGCTGGGCAGCAGTTCTGCAGAAAAGGACCTAGGGGTTATGGTGGACGAAAAGCTGAATATGAGTCAACAGTGTGCCCTTGTTGCCAAGAAGGCTAACGGCATTTTGGGCTGTATAAGTAGGGGCATTTCCAGCAGATCGAGGGACGTGATTATTCCCCTCTATTCGGCACTGGTGAGGCCTCATTTGGAGTACTGTGTCCAGTTTTGGGCCCCACGCTACAAGAAGGATGTGGATAAATTGGAAAGAGTCCAACGGAGGGCAACAAAAATGATTAGGGGGCTGGAGCACATGACTTATGAGGAGAGGCTGAGGGAACTGGGATTGTTTAGCCTGCAGAAGAGAAGAATGAGGGGGGATTTGATAGCTGCTTTCAACTACCTAAAAGGGGGTTCCAAAGAGGATGGATCTAGACTGTTCTCAGTGGTAGAAGATGACAGAACAAGGAGTAATGGTCTCAAGTTGCAGAGGGGGAGGTTTAGGTTGGATATTAGGAAAAACTTTTTCACTAGTAGGGTGGTGAAGCACTGGAATGGGTTACCTAGGGAGGCGGTGGAATCTCCTTCCTTAGAGGTTTTTAAGGTCAGGCTTGACAAAGCCCTGGCTGGGATGATCTAATTGGGTTTGGTCCTGCTTTGAGCAGGGGGTTGGACTAGATAACCTCCTGAGGTCCCTTCCAACCCTGAGATTCTATGATTCTATGATTGTTTTTGTAAAACTTTAAAAGTGTGTGAATTTTTTGTTGAATGTACTGCTCACAAAATGCATGGACTAGAGAACGGCATGATGTGGGCAGGAACTCTATGATCTTCCCCCTAATTTTCTCCCTATGCACCTCCGTGTTGACCTGCAACTGCCCCTGCTATTACACTGCCAAGCATCACCTTCGCCCACACTATCAATTTAGCAGAATTGTGTGCATTGTATTCTTCTGATCTGGACAAATTGGGGGTGGGGTGGGGTGGGGGCGGGGAAGGACTATTAAGATCAAATTCCCTTCATTACCTAAAATCAGTTTTTTAAAAAGTTTGTGTTCATACTATAGTGTTCTTTCTACAATTGCTGCCTAAGGTATTGGCATTCAGTCAAAGAGTGTTCACAATATATCTGAGCTCCAGTTGGTAATATCGATAGCAGCTGGTAGCAAGGTGCCCAGAGGAATTGATACTACTAGCTACATAGTTTAAATCCTTGCCAAGAGTTCTACTAAAGAAGTTGTACATAATATCTTATTTTAATCTGATTTCTGTCTATGCTTAATCTATTACGCCATTTGAGTCTTTGACTGTTTGGGAGATTTCCTGGAGAGGTAAAAAGCTTTAGACCATGTCTACACTACAAAATTGTCGACTTAATTTACATCAACATACAGCTGCTGCAGTAATTACATTGCTTGTACATGTCTACACTTTGCTTTTTGTGTTGGTGATGCATGTCCTCATCAGAAATGCTTGTATCTATTGTACTGTCAGTGTGAAGCATTGTGGGATGGCTCCTGAAAGCCAGTAATAGTTGACGTAAGCAACAAAGTGTCGACACTGACATTGCGTCAACCTAACTACATTGACCTTGACTCTATGCTGACTTAATCACTCCACCTCCATGAGTGGCATAAAGGGGCAGTTATGTTGGCCGGAGTGAAATTAAAGTGTAGACACTTCCATAGTCAGGTCGACGTAAGCTGCTTGTAGTGTAGTGTAGACCAGTGGTTTTCAAACTGCGGGTCGCGACCCAGTATTGAGTCGCAGAATGTAAGGCACTTGGTTGCGGTGGCTCTGGTCAGCACCGCTGAGCAGGCCATTAAAAGTCCCATCAGCGGTGCTGCCCCGGTAAGGCAGACTAGTCCCTACCTGTTCCGACACCGTGCTGCGACCCGGAAGCAGCCAGCCGGAGGTCCGGCTCCTAGGCATTGGTTCCCGGCCAATGGGAGCTGGGGGGTTGGGGCGGTGCCTGAGGGCGAGGGCCATGCAGAGCCGCTTGCGTGCCTTCGCCTAGGAGCTGGACCTGCTGCTAGCCCAGGGGTGGGCAAACTTTTTGGCCCAAGGGCCACATCGGCGTTGCAAAACTGTATGGAGGGCTGGGTAGGGAAGGCTGTGCCTCCTCAAACAGCCTGGCTCTGACCCCTCCCCGCTCCCCTGGTCAGAGCGCTGAGCAGAGTGTGACATGCCCGCGGCCTCGCTCCCCTGGGCGGAGTTTGCAGCCGGATAAAAATAGCCTGCAGGCCACAACCAGCCCGCGGGCCGTAGTTTGCCCATCCCTGTGCTAGCCGCTTCCAGGGTGCAACACACTCTGCGGTGCCAGGACAGGCAGGAAGCCTGCCTTAGTACCCCCCACTGCACCACTGACTGGGAGCCACCCAAGGTAAGCCCGTGCCCCAATACGCTGCCCCAGCACTGAGCCCTCCTGCACCTCAAACCCCTCATCCCCAGCCCCACCGCAGAGTCTGAATCCCCAGCCCAGAGCCCTGACCTCCTCCCACACCCTAACCCCCTGCCCTAGCCCAGAGCCCCCTCCCACACCCTGAATCCGTCATTCTCAGACACACCCCGCAACCCTCACCACCACACCCCAACCCTCTGCCCTGAGCCCCACCCACACCCCAAACACCTCATTCCCAGCTCCAGTGGGTCACGGGCATCAACAATTTTCTTCAACTGGGTCTCCAGAAAAATACTTTGAAAACCACTGGTGTAGATCAGACCTTGGTCTCTAAGAGGTAGTGAAGGAAAGGTGACTGGAGCCTACCCATAAGGTGTGTTTCTTGTTGAACTGTGGTTCAAAACTCTAATGAGGCATACCCCACAATGTGTAAGAGGAGCCAAAGGTGACTGGAGAAGTGCGAAACATAATATACAGGGAAGAATGTAGACAATGTAATGTGGATGGAAAAGGAGATATAAGAAGGGAGAGAGAGAGAAGATTGACATTCAAGACAGTGCAGGAAAAAGCATGCCACAATTTGCTACAGGAAAGAGTGCAGCTTAAACAGAAGGTGGGGGAGCAAGAAGGCAAATAAGTTACACTTCTACCTTTTTTAAAAGGTTGACACAATCTACAGTAAGCAACATTATTCCCATACCCCAAAGAGTCTGTGGCTTTGGGTTGTGTGGCTGCCAGCTCGTGGGCTTAGTCCATGTGTAAAATTTCAAGTGTGTAACAATATATGACAGTAATGCTATTTACAGTGTATGAAAAGTGTATATATGGTCAGATTCTTTCTGCTGCACGTTGAGCCCCACATCCTCTATTACTATTTTTAACCTGGCCCATGTGTCATGCGTTTTGGTTTTGACTGGTTCAAAGCTCTGTAGAATGGCAAAACAGCCATCATGGATCAAGCAAGGGCTTATTCACTCCTAGAATATAAGTGCTTTGTATATTTCTGTTGTGAAGTAGTTAGTGACTGAAGAACTGGCTCCCTCTTCAACACTGGATTACCTTGCAACAGGGGTGGGCAAACTTTTTGGCCCGAGGGCCACATCGGCTTTGCGAAACTGTATGGAGGGCCGGGTAGGGAAGGCTGTGCCTCCCCAAACAGCCTGGCCCCTGCCCCTCCCACTTTCGGCCCCCCGACTGCCTCATGGGGGGCCATGAACGCTCACGAAATTAACAATTCAAGCCCGTGGCCCCGCTCCCCTGGCCAGAGCGCCTAGTCTGTGCCCCGGCCTTGCACCAACACTGTAACTTAGAGGTGGAATGGATGGCTGGCATAGGAGGTGGCTATGCTGCCTCTGCCAGCTTTATGCCAGCGGGCTTTCCTCAAGGCAAAGGAAATTCTCAGCTGGCTAATTCATTTGCTTTGCATCGTACGCATTTACTTCAGTTGCAGTAGTACATCTACCTGCAGGGAAACATAACACATAGGGAACGCACATGGCATAATCTTTCCCAGCATGAGCTGAGTAGTAAAATAAAGGCAGTGAGGCCGGGAAGGCCTGATGTAATCCTGAATGACATTCCTCTTTGAGAAATGTGGCCATGTACAAACACAGTGCTGCCCAAGACCTAGTTTGCCTGTTCTCAGGCAGTTTGAAGCAGAATTCAGTACCAAATTGTCATTGTATCAGTGGACATCTGCTAGTCTTAAAGGACCTACTTTTCTCAAAAGTTAAACACATCTCAAATATAAATGGAAATGAACCTCAAAGAACAGGATTTGTTGTTTTACATTAATCATCATGTTCTCTTTGAAATGGAATACAGATTAAAATGCATTGTGTGCTCAGACTTGTTCAGTACTTGATTTCTGTCTGATCTGTGATCAAAGGCAAACTAACTGATTCTGGAGAGTGGGATGGAGTTCTCCTTCATGGCTTTGCAGTTTAGCAGCTAGTAAGGGGGTGGGGGAAACCAGTGAACAAGACCAATCACACAATCTGTACAGTCTCATATAACTGCTTTAATAACTTCTCATCACTGCAAACTTAGTTCTGAGTAAACTAGGATTTCAACTGGTAGCTTAGGAGTTCCAACATCCAGAAAAAAACCTTTAACTCTGATTCAGGAGACAAACGTTTGAATCCTCTTTAGAGCATGATTGTCTCAAGGCTTTTCTATTCTTCCCTTCCACACTCATGCGGGCACTGTGACGGGGCAGAGCGGCCCCACACTGGTACCGCAGGGGTTAACCCTTCCTTCCTGGCAGAGGAAGCCCTGCCCTGGAAGCCCTGCTGGGCATGCTCCAACTGGAGCCTAAGTATAAAGGCCTGCAAAGCGGCTCAGTCTGGGCTGACCGCCGGAGAAGGAAGCACACTGCCAGCTCCCGAGGCGAGACAGCCAACACCCCAGGATCGAGGGGCCAACCAAGCCGTGACACCCTCTGCACCTCGGACGGAGGCTGCGATTGGAGGGGACGGACCGGAGGACCAGTTGGAGGGTAGGAAGTGACCCAGGGGGACTATAGAAGCCGGCTGCGTTAAAGCCGCACTGACGCTCGGCGTGTTGCGGGTGGATCCCCGCTGAGCTAAGCACAAGGGGGAACCCCGCTAACAGGTGAGCCCTGGGTCGGGACCCTGTGGAGAGGGCTGGCCTGGGTCCCCCTACTACTCCGGCCATTAGGCTGCACTTCCCCAGAGGGGAGAGGGAAGGCTATAGACTCTGGCCATTGGGCCACACTACCCTGAACCTCAGGGTGAGTTGTATGGACTCTGGCCACTAGGCCACATGGCCCTGATCTGCGGGGTGAGTTATTTGTATGGACTCTGGCTGCTAGGCCACACTGCCCTGATCTGCGGGGTGAGTTGTAGGGACTCTGGGCATTGGGCCATACTGCCCTGGATCTTGGGGCAAGTTACCTGGACTCTGGCTGCTGGGCCGCACTGCCCTGAACTTCAGGGCGAGTTGTATGGACTCTGGCCGCTAGGCCACACTGCCCTGATCTGCGGGGCGAGTTAGTTGTATGGACTCTGGCCGTTGGGCCACGCAACCCTGATACGCAGGTCAAGTTGCATAGAGTTTGGCCATTAGGCCACAACAGGACGCCCTTAAAAGGGACGGGCATGAAGACTTAAGAGTGGGGAGGCCCCGACACCTCAGCCACCCCTGCCACAAAGGAGCGCTGCGGTGCCGGACCCGTCATAACACCTATATCCATCTCCCTCTTGGTGCCAATATGGAGACAATTGTCAGTGTTGACATGGGCTCCACATCTTCAAGTATATGATAACTCAAACTTGCTAAGAATTCTGTTTGCTGTTATGTTACTGGCACTAATCTATATCAGTTGTGTTTAAGGTTAAAAGTAACTATTTATTGTTCCAAATGCAGTAGCTGTATACCGCATGGGATTTTTAAACTAACAAATATCTGCAATGTTTTCTAAAACAATAGTAATCTCTCTCTTTTTTGGACTAGAATGCCAATATTTAGGTCCCAAGTTACTTGCACTTTTCAAAACATTAGACTGGGCTCAAGACAGCTAGCTTTGATTTCAATCACTGCAATTTACAAGAGATTAATTATTTGGCTCCCTGAAGGAGTGGAATGTTTGATGGACAACTTCTCACCCTTTTGCAAACTGTCCTGTTCAATAAGGACAGGGCCAACTCTACCTTTTTTCCCACACCAAGCAGTGAAGGAAAAAAAAAAGCGGCCACTGAAGAAGAAAAAATGAAAAAACTGCTGCCAAAGTGCCACCAAGGAAGGACACATGAAAAAGCTGCCGTCGAAGTGCTGCCAAGGAAGGAAAAAACAAGAAAAAAAATCCCGGAGTGCCGCCCCAAGAATGGCCAAAGTGCCACCCCTTCTGATTTGCTGCCCCAGGCACGAGCTTCCTTAGCTGGTGCCTAGAGCCAGCCCTGAATAAGGACAATACAAAAAGCACATACTACACTACAGCATAACAAGCCTTAGGAAATGGAGAGGAACTTCTCAGTGCTAAGATAAGGAGGTGACTGTAATCTTTAATAGTCTGCTGCATCTTTTCAAAAACCATCTCTGCCCGTATAATGGGCTACAGTAAAATGGCACCAGCCCTGCATCTGGGTTTGTGCTGCTTTTTAGCTTGCCCAGTAAAGTTTCCCTTTCAAAAAAGCATCTCAGTAAGGGATAGGGGAATAGCTTGTGCAATGCAGTTTCTCTTCTGATTATTTTCCTCAGTACAGAGGATATGCTGCTGCTGGTTGCAAGGTTCTCTTTGCGAGCGGCGTAACTTCTGCTCTGGGACTGATTGCATTTGCAGTTCCTTTTTAGCTTTAGTCTGGGTCAGGAATCATTTTGTTTCCTCATAAAACACAAATATATTTCAATGAAAGTAGATAAATGTGGGAGAGCTCTAGCCTTTAGCTGGAAGGAAGAGGAAATCATGGACTCTTGTGTGTTCAGCTCCTAGTAATTCGAAAGCTGTAGGGTCAGAAATGTCAACATGGCAGGTGTAAGGATAAGGAGTATTAATTTTATTACAGCCAAGTGTTCAGCTTTTCTTGAGGAAATGCATATCTCTCCAAGCCAGGTTTTCATTCTACATCAATATTTCTACAATCATCTCTTTAATTAGGTATTTTTCTGTCTAATAAAACACTGCGAATACATTGCATGTGTAAATGTGGGAGGTTTTTTTCCAGTATAGATGCCCAAGTATCTAAATTCACAAGATGAACTAAGCCTTATATATTGAATCTTTTTTTTTAAACTTGCTCAGGGGCTAGTGTCATGATTCACATGACGAGACCAATTTAGAAACTGCTTTGGACTTCTGACTTTGGGTACTTCTGCATTGCAGCTAGGGATGTGAATGGCAGCTCAGGCAAATGTGCACACGCTTGCTCTACTCTAGCTAGCTCATTAAACATAGAAGTGTACCTGGGCAGGGGTTCAAGCCGGCTTGTGCAACCCGCACTGAAGCGCAGCATCTGCTCTCCTAATTTTAGCAAGCTAGCTAGAGTACAGTTAATGTGGATATGTCTACATGCGCTGCCATTCACACACCCAGCCGCAATGTAGATGTACCCTTAGTCATTACATGGGGAACAGTTTGACAAAAGAAATGCAGTTGGGCTGAGGAGGCACTACTAGCATCAAAGGATGATTAGGTTCACCCTGCTGAGAGCTGGGGGGAAGATGCAGAGTAGAAATAGTTTTCTCCATCCCGGCCTGACTGTTTCTAGTTATAATCTCCAGAATCTGTGACACACTATACAGATGGAAAACTTCACTGCTGAGATTGCAGAAGGGAAATTCATAGTGCCTTTAAGAGTGCTTGAACCAACATGTTGGACCGCATAAAGAATTACCTTTTGTGATAATAGGAACTGACTGGCCGGCCTCAGGGCAAATGTGCAACTACTAACAAAATGAAAATGGCTTATCTGATCAGAGAAATTAGATTAAAAGTCTAGGAGGTTGCTTAGTCCATCCTGCTCAGCCAGTGCAATTTGGTTCACTGCAGTGGTCTAGTGTCCCTGGCCTGTGTGGGTGACTACTTAAAGTCCCCATTGTTAGAACTGTAGAACTGGCAGGGGGAAGGGTTCAGTTCCAACTCCCGTCTTCTGTATTTTCATATGAAAATACAATGTGCCTGATGCAAAGTGAATTGAAGTCAATGGAAGTCTTTCTAGTGACTTCAAAGGCCTTTGTGTCAGACCCTATGAAGAGAACATTAAGGCTGCACAGGTCAGAGCTCAGGAGACAGGAAGTGTACATTAAAGTTGCATGTACCACAATAACTCTGTTTCTTGTCCGAATGGTCCCGTGTGTCTTTACTGAAGTAGAGAAGATAACAAAATGTCTAAACTATAGATTCTAAGGGGAGGAAAGATAGCTAAAAATTCTTATGCCCCATGCACATATTGCCTGCCTAATTACCATCCACAACTGCAGTCCTGGCTCTTGGAAGTGCAGAGACTTCTCTCTCCATGGGCCCCAGGGGGGTGTATGACACCCCACAAAAGGTAAGACATTGGGACACTTTCCAAGTCCCTCCTTTGTATCCCCAGTATGCACAGCTCATGGGATAGTATGTGTCATCCCTTGAAGCCATAAGACTGGAATGATACGAGCAAACTGTTTCCCCCACTTTCTCCTTTGTTAGAAATATTTATTTTAAAATCTTCTTAAAAGCGAGTGGCATTAAATTAATCATAGTAAAGTGGTAACTATCAAAATTATGACCACAAAAAGTATTCCTCCATTGTAGGCCTGGGGTTTTAATGAGAGTGGGTGCCCAATTGCTGTTGAAAATTCCAGCCGAGGTGTTTAGTTAGATTTATGTGCCTAACTTTAAGACACACATTTTTTGACCAGGTGTCTTATGTTGTCTGGTCTCCTAAACTGCAAGTCATTGGGCTAGCGTCCATGTCATCTTCTAAGTTTTGTACGGTGCTAAATGTAGGTTAAAAAATTAGTCTGTCTCGGCCCTGTCAAAAGACAATCTTCTGTGTTGTTTTTCTGTGATACAGTTGCTCATTTCAACTGCCTTTCTCCTCTGTGATTTTAAAAAAGCTACCTATTACCATGAACTGAACATGATACACAAGGACACAGAAAAATTCCCCATTAGCAGTGGCTACCCACTCTTCTTATTGCCTCAAAAGAGAATAAAAATCACTATTAAAGTAACTGAAACATCAGAATCAGATCAGTGTAAAAACTGATCACAGCAATTTGGAAAGGAATGTTTACCTAAGAGGGAGATTTCTAGGGTAACTTCTGTATCTTGGGATGAGGAATGGGGGGAAGAGGAGATTCTTGTAGACTGGATTTTGTACATAACATAAGTCAATTTAATTCATGTGGCAGATTCTCATCAAGACTGTTAGGTCTATTCATAGACAGTGCACTTGTATTTCCAAGGAAAGTAAGAAGATTAATGTAACCCTATAATGATATGTTGAGAAAGACATTCTGCAAAGGCCTGACTTGCTAGAGTCTTTCTTGTAAATCTCTTGTATGATTCAAAATATGGTTCTCTTAAAAGTATTACAAGATTAGGGGAATGTCACAACTTGTATGTCTTTTTTGTGAAACAGAATAAAATCCACAAATCCCAAAGCAGAACAACATCTAAGCAAAAACTCTAAGTGATTTAGAAAAGGAACTTGGTTAAGGCTAAAAATCCAGCCTGGTATTTCAGCCTATGAAAGAATACATGACGCAGGCAAGAGAGTGAGTTAAGGACAGCCTTCGCTTGGAGTTTTAGTCTGAACTTTCAATTTCCTGGCTTTTCTGCATTTAACTGAAATGCTCGGGACAGACTCCCAACAATTAAATTCTCACATTACAATTGTGCGTGAAAAAGAGGCACCTATGCACACAAATAACATTCTGGACCAAAAAAGTATTGATGTCATTTACACATGCGGGTTAGTGCTAATTAAAAAATTTAGCCCTCAATATTGTAATATAGAGAGGTGGTTTTATTTCCCTTTTATTCTTTTAAAAAAGTGAATCCTCTATGGCAGTAAGAATTAGACTACATTTTAAAGGGCACGTCCCTCCTCAGTTGAAATAGCCTGATGTCAGGTCATTGTCCAAGAATGCTCTGGCCTGAATCTTGTAAAGACATGACCTAGGGGATCAATTAATCAATGAGGGCAAGCCAGGAGAAATCAATCTACATGCAATGTCTTTAATAAATAGGAAAACAGAATTCAAAAACATTAGGATAACTCTTTAGAACACATAATAACCCAAATGTCAATATTGTCAACCACAAGTATTCAAAAATCACGACTCAGGTCTCCAAAATTATGAGGGCTAGAAATTTACTCTTAAAAAACAAAAGAAAGAAAGCGGAGGTTCATGATTCCAGGAGCTGGGGCTTCAAGAAAAGCACCAAGTTTTGAGATTTGCCATTTGCAAGAGCTAGGAATACAACTTCATTAAAGCAAAGCTGTCACTTGGTAACGGGTGCACTCTATGCAGCTTGTATTGCATTTGCAGGCTTATGCTAACACTCAAACCAAATTGCTTGCCTGGTTTCTATTAAGTTAGGTGTGTAGTGACATGAACAATCACAATCCTAACTTCTTTGTGCTGCTACAATAATTGCATGTGCAGAAAGAGTGAGTGTGTAAATGGCTAAATGGGACTTACCCATCAGATACCTGTATGCATATGTTACCACAGTAATCAAAACATAGATCTAGCTATTTAGTTTTTTTAAAAAAATACTGTAGGGGCTATATGAAGATGCTCAGGGGTTTGGAATGTTAGAATTAGTCTAGGGGAGATGGATTAATGCAGGGGTCTCAAACTCAGATGACCACGAGGGCCAAATGAGGACTACTACATTGGCCCGAGGGCTGCATCACTGACAGCTCCCTGCTGCCCCGGCCCCGCCCCCACTCCACCCCTTCAATGAGGCCCCGCCCCTGCCCCGCCTCTTCCCATCCCTTCCCTGGCCCATTCCAACCCCTTCCCTGAAATCCCCACCCCAACTCTGCCCCCTCCCTGCCCCCAGGGGGCGCAGGAGGGGTGTGGGGTGTGGCGGGGGCTCAGGGCAGGGACTTGAGATGCAGGAGGTGTGCAGGATGTGGCAGGGGCTCAGGGCAGGGAGATGGGGTGTGGGGTGCAGGAGGGGTGAGAGGTGTGGCGGGGGCTCAGGGCAGGGGGTTGGGGTGCAGGAGGGGTTTGGGGTGTAGCAGGGGGTTTGGCTTCAGGAGGGGTTCGGGGGAGGGCTCCGGCCCAGCATGCACCGGGGGCAGGGCAGGCTCCCTGCCTGACTGCCTGCCCACCTGCCCTGCCCCCGTGCCACTCCGGGAAGTGGCTGGAACCTGGGGGAGGGGGGGCACAGGGGTCTGTGTGTTGCCCTGGCCATTCCTCCCCCGAAGCTCCCATTGGCCACGGTTCCCCGTTCCTGGCAAATGGGAGCTGAGGGGGGGCGGTGTCTTGAGGCAAAGGCAATGCCTGTGCCCCCCCGCCCCCAACGGGTTCCTGCCTCTTCCCGGAGCGGTGCGGGGGCAGGGCAGGCAAGCAGGCAGGCAGGGCTGGAGCCACTCTAGGTAAACGCTAGGGGGGCAGGAGGGGGGACACAGAGAGCTGGCGGCCCGCAGAAAATAACCCTGCAGGCCGCATGCGGCCCATGGGCCATGTGTTTGAGACCCCTGGATTAATGGATAGAGTGCAGGTGATGCAGTCTATGTGAGTGATTGCACAGAGATGCACACACACTGCACTGAGACAGAGAATACATTGCTTGTTGTAAAGGTTTTATTGGTACGACTTTTGAATGGCTGAACTACTCAATACCAACTATCATTAATGAAAAACAGATTTAGGCTGCTGGTACCGGTGCCTCATAATTGAAATAATATATAAGTGCTCCCAGTCTGAGACATTATATATAAGGTCCTGGGTAAACCACAAGGGTTACCAATTTTGGTTGGAACTATTCCTGGAGGTTTCATCACATGACCTAATCTTTAATTAAAGATTAATCTAATTACTGGAGACTCCCAGACAATCCTGGAGGGTTGGCAACCCTAGATTTTACGGACTGCACAGAAATTGTGATACCGTGATGGATCCTGGTCTCACCTTGATTCCCTGCTGGGGCAGAGCCCCTTCTCATGACGGCTCGTGCTGCAAGTGGTGGATCCCAGTCTCAGCTCCTTGGTAGCCAGTGTTGCAGTGCTTCCCTTGGGTCTGCCAGGAGCTGCTCTGGGGCTTGCTGGGCTGTGGTTCCTAATCGCCAGGTGTTGTCAGTGTCACGCCATGGGCGGGCTGGACAGGAAGGAGAAGCAGTGGCTTGGGCTGGAGCTGAGCACGAAGCAAGCTGGGCTCTGATCCCTGTCCTGGGTTGGGCCAGATGGCCAGCGCGCGCACACACACGCACACACACCCCACTCCACTCCACTCCACTCCACCCCCTTGGGGATGGGCCACTAACCACCCCCAGGCGGCCACAACCTCATTTATATGCCTTTAGTTTTTACCTATCTTTAATTTTGAGTACATTCTAAACCTCTAAAGCTCGCAACAAAATGTGGACAGATTCTTTACTACAAAAGCATAAAGGCATAAATTGCCTACTACAAAGGCATAAATAAAAGGCGCTATAATCTCATAATGTATGGGAGAGAAAAAAATTAACATAAACTGAATTTGTCTTTACCCTACGATACTGAACTGCAAAATGCACCATTCCTGCTGGTTGTCTTCACCTTTAGGGATAGACAGAGGACTCATGCTGTTGTCTTTTCCCCCTTTAAATGACCATAGTAAGTTTAATACTCATTAATTGAGATTGCTGTTGGCAAAAACAGAAGCTGTGGGGGAATGTAAGTGAACATGTGCTGTGCTTTCTAGTTTCACTGGTTACCAGTTCTTTTAGCAGAGCTCACAAATAGCCATTCTTGCTTTAGTTTCTTTAGCAAATACAATGGCATCACTCTGGGCATGCCTAGTAGAAATGCTCCAGAGCCAGTAAACTGTGAACAAACCTGTTTGCATTGCTGTACTGTACAGCACAGCACAGATAAGCCCTAATTGTTATGCAACTCCTTAGCATAAGCTCCTGGCATGGCTCATATGCTTCTCTTGTACTAAGACTGTCCAAAATAGCAACAAGAAAGCATGTAACTAAAGACACAGCAGGAGTGTAGGAATTCACACAGGCCTCGGATGTTGTAAGGATTGAAAGATTCCTCATTTTTTAAACCTCCAAAAATGCTAAGTATAATGTATTTTCTTCGGAGCTTCTTCAAGGTAAGCAATTTTTTACTTTTCCTAAGTGTGCGTGTGCTTTGCCAAGAAGGAAACTATCTGAGAAAGCTTTGTACAGGAATGGGGAAAACTGTGTTGCAATGACTGATGCCCAGTAACTAAGTGCACTCACTAGCTTTGTATTAACATTTTGATTTCTAGAAAGTTATGTTCTGCTACAGTGAAATGGAAAACACTTTCTGTGGTTTTGAGCCAGGGAAATTCTTATTAATTCAAACAGATTTTTACGATCCAAGCCACTTTCAGAAACAGGGAGTAGTTGGCAGCAACTTTCAACAGATCCAATGATGCATTTTCTGAGACACAAACCAATTGGAATTCATTATTCTTACATTTCCCTGAAGCTTTTGTTGCACTTTAAACATATGTAAGCAAAAGTGACATGGAACAAAAGCATCATCGAAAAATATTTTGTTTAAATAAAATAGAACATCAAAAGTTGCTGCTAAGCATAATCTTAGGTAGTTACCTATTCTGTTAACATACCCTTCCCAAATTCAGAAGCTAAGTAAGGGAAACTAAATTATCCTGGTGCAGTTTCATTATACCTGATGTCAAATAGCACGATAGAATTGTACAGTTATGTGACTGAACTTCTTTTACTGTTCTCTAATCGATCAAGCTAACAGTTGGTGATCTGAGAACAAAATGTTCAGAGCAATCTCATCAGCGGTATAGCACTTAAGCATTGCAGTGACAATGTTTGTGACAGGATTTGTTAGATGTGTACATTGGTATGCTTGATAAATGATCAGAAATGTAAGGTGTAAAGAAGGTAAAGTTTAAACACTAACAGTTATTAAACTGATTACTGGTCAAAAGTGCTGTCATAATTTAGAGTGCGGTAGGGAATTATGCTAATTTGAAGGCAATTCCTTAGAGAATAAAATGCTGGTAATTGTATGAAAAGTAACTTTCCATTGTACTGCCATTTTTACTTATACATCTTCAAATCAAACTAACTTACTACTTAGATATTCTGCAGAATTGTTACTCTAGTGTAAAATCAGCAGTAATGAACCACACAACATTGCTGAAACTGGGTCTTTATGGGAAGTTTAAATGGGAAATCAACTGTCTCCGCATCCAAAACAGGGAAAGGTTTCACTTTGGTCTTTAAACAAGTAGCTGTGATGCAGCCCATCTCTTGCACCTGCTTTCACCATCCTTTTTATAGTAAATTGACTGTATTTTAAAAATAAAAGTGTGTAATGTATATAGCAACATGCTTTAGGATTGCAAATAAACACTTGCTCCACATTCAAGCTCCTTTCTTTAACCTGCTCCATTTGACTGGAAAAGTTCTGTTTGGGATAGCAAACTTGATCAAAAAAGACGGAGCCCTTTATGCCATTATAGAGAGTGGAAGTAAGGGACACACAGACAGACAGACTCCTTTGAGAACAGTAGGAGGATTTTTCTGCATCAGTTGCACATAATTATTGACTCATCAGGCTCATTCTAATGTTGTCACCTGACAAGCTTTCGACTTGAATAATGGTTGGCACAAAACACACACTTGCTATCTAGTGGTTGTCAATGTAAACATTTTCTGTTGGCGTGGCAAAATATCTTAAACATTTTGTAGCTACAAAATAAATAAATGTTTTGATATGAGAAATGGGCATCCCCAAATATTAAGACACCAGAACACTAGATAAAAAATAGGGATTGTCCCAGTAAAACTGGGGCATATAAGCTCTGTTGTGGTGACCACTGGAGCTGGGCTAAACTTGGTCATTTTGGATTTCGGGAGTATAATACACTGTTTTGTTCAATGGGTTCAGTGTGGGTGAGTGTCACTTTGAGTTGAATGAACTAAATCACAAAGTAAAACTCGGTCAGAATGGTAGGATCTTGTCAGGGCTGGTGTTGAAACAGGAAAGTTTGAGTTACACATACAAACAAACTTTTCCCTGGAACCTCTTGGGAAGTGAGGGGTTTGCCTGAAGCTTGGTCTAGATTCACTCTAAACACATCCTACCCATAATAATTCTCCATTTCCTACAGTAATTGTATGCCACACTGCATTATGCTGTTTTGGTGAGGTGGACCGCTATGTTAGTATATCTGTTAATGAACTTCTATAGCATCTACCATCTGTGGATTTCAAAGCACTTTTACAAGTATTAATATAGCCTCAAAGCTTCTTTGTAAGGTATAGTATTTTATGGATAGGAAGAAGATACAATTAATTATCTACGACCACTAAGCAAATCCTGCAAATTTTGCAAATAGTCTGACTTCCAGCTTGGGAGACTAGCTCAAAACTGGCCAGATTTTGAGCTGACAGCAAGCTTTGCCCAATACTAATCACTTCCTGTTCAGTTAACCTATCAAAATTATTCTCCATTAAAATAATCTAGATTCATAGATTCCCAGGCCAGAAGAGACCATCATGATCATCTAGTCTGATCTCCTTTATGACACAGGCTAGAGAGCTTCCCCAAAATAATTCCTAGAGAAGATATTATTGAAAAACATCTTTTCTTGATTTTAAAATTGCCAGTGATGGAGAATCCAGCATGGCCCTTGGCAAATCATACCAATGGTTAATTACCCTCACTGTTAAAAATGTGTCTTATTTCCAGTCTGAATTTGTCTAGCTTCAACTTCCAGCCATTGGATCATGTTGTACATTTCTCTGCTTAACTGAAGAGCCCATTATCAAATATTTGTTCCCTATTTGTTCTCTAGGGCAGGTGACAATGGCTGAAGTGTGGGCAGACTGACACACTATAAGTAAATTGCAAAACACCCAGAGAAGTTGGATAATTTCTATACTCAAAATGCCCACTGGAAAAAGTTTTGCATCTGGGGTGGGGAAGATGCTAGATGTTGAGTGCCAGAACTATTGGAAATGTAAACAAAGCAATATGAGAGTACTTTCCTGTGGACTAATTATACAGTATGTGCCTAAATTGTGCTAGGAATTTTACAAACTGTATTTTGTATGTTCTGTGAACTTTGGGGCACAGACTAAGTTTGTAGACTGTCTTTGAAAAAGTGACCCGAGTGTAACCATAGCAAAGACATCCACAGACAACCTGAAGTGATTGGTCTGAGGTGTGAACTGTTGCGCACATCTCAATGGGGTGTCAACTCCAAGGCTTTCTGCTCTGAAGAGTCTTGCCAGCACTACTCCAGTAGATGACTATGTTGTAGGTAAAGAGTGTCAGTGGGCCTAGCCCAGCCACTCAATCAGGTACATTCTGGCTTCAGGAGTAAGTACAGGCTGGCTCTTTCTTGGGAAAGGTTTAATTGGTTGTCCCTGCTTCTCTCAAGGGAGGAGATCCCAGCTGTAACTCCTGTGGGGAGAAGGAAGCACCATGCTGTTGCTCCTGCCTCTGGGAGAGAAAGTAACCCCCTGCTACTCCACAATGGGGCAGGGCCATGGCAAAGAGGTGTTAAAGGGGAAGAGCCACAGGGGGACCCATGACGTGGTGTGCTTAGGACCCCAAATTACTTTAATCTGATTTTGGCTTCAGGGTTTTCGTAGTGTAGTGCCAGCTGTATTGGCTCTTTGCCTCCAGGAGCATCCTGGGCTGGCGTTTATGCCAGTTTCTCAGCCTGTTTATTCTGCCAGGGTGGCACAGGGAGATTGGGCTCTGGCCCAGTATTTAGACAGATCATTTTGAAGTTCCAACTATTGCACCATAACCAGTGTTCAGCAAACACATTGATTTAATTTCTAGCTATTGACCATTCTAGGGTTGTAATGCTGGAAAACTTGCTGGAGATTTGTCCCATTATCCTGCAACTTCAGAGTGAGTCACAGGACAATTAACATATTACGAGCCTCATTTTTCAAAAAATCAGGCACCTAGGTTTGTATTAAAATTGCGGGCCTAGCTTGCATGTGCACTTACTCCAATTAGATCTCCAACAGATATGTGCCAATGGCCAAGTAGATTTACCACAGAGTACAACCTGAATGGCATCACAATTTCCATCACTGCATGTTTAAAGTAGGCACAAAATTGGACGCAGATTTAGATTTCAGAAGATCAGATGCCATCTTGTGGCTTAGGATATGTATCAGCAGATATATTCTGACATATCTCTGCAGATCAAGATTTCTACCTCACATGAGAGTTAATTTAAGGACTTATGTTATTTTCCTTCCTTTCTGCCAAGAGAAATGTAAGGCTATATTTGACAATATAATATATAATGCATCCATTTGATTTTAATTGCTGATTTTTCTCACTAGCTACAGTAACTTTTTAATTAAAAGGTCTTAAAATATCCTGTGCCCAAGGCACAATTCTTATCGTGAAAATGTTTTTAGCTTTCATATAGTACACGCAAAGAAATCAAAAGTATAACACTTCACTACAGGAGAGAGTCAGATACGTGGGTGGTTGGTCAGCCTGACTGGTCAGTCTTTAAACAATGGTAACCATTTAAAATCAAATTGGCATTTTCCACACTGCAGTATTTGTATTAACCATCATATTTTGTTGTGCTCATTTAAGTATAATACCACAAAATACCGACTGATAATGCTGACTGTCACAGTGCAGGGCAACTGCACCTATATTTCCCTCCCTTGTGATCCACCAAGGGGACCCCTCTCAGTTCCTGACTTATCAGCCATCACCTCTCTTGGACAGAGACCCACCTTTGTCTCCCTCCTGATCGGGGTTTTTCTAGGCCACACAGCTTCTTGCCTATGGGAAGGTATTCCCAGCACACAATACTGCCTAAATGAGCCAGCATCTGTACTTTGCTTTCTCTCCAAAGACTATGAACAGCTGTAAATGTCAGTAGTTGAAAGTTACCAGACAGCTTTTTCTAAGCAAGCACATTTATTCTTAAAGCAAAAGCATTACAGAGAAAACATATTAAAAACAATAGAGGAGCCTACGCATATACTCCCACTGCTCTACAGCCAAAATGCTTCTGAAATAAATGTAGTCAAACTTTACTAATTCTGGGTCACTGAGAACGAAAATGATGCTTAAAATTGTTGATTGGCTCTAGTTTTCAAGACATGCTATTGGGTTAGTATATATGACCCTTGACTTGGGAATGGCGGAGGATAAGTGAGTTATAAAGGGAAGGGATCTCAATTTAAACCAGACATGACTAAAATACATCTTTGACTGGATCTATGAATAAATCTATGACTGGGTTTGGACAGTACTTGCTTTTTAGGCAAAACAATGAAGGATGCAATCTGAAGCTGGTATTGCGTCATACATGATATGAATTGCATCATGTTATTCCTAGAAGTCATGGATGATGCAATCATAACGAAGCTTACATCACTCTGCTGAACAAATTGCCCTAGATCAGCTCTAGAAATCATACAGTGTCGTGCTCTCTTATTTGTCAGTGTTTGATTTTGCAAAGGGACACATTTCTGTTTAGCCAATGTGAGCAGAGATGCCTCGTACTTGTGTGAACAGTGCAGATAACTTCTGCTATGTTTGTGGTGAAGTGACTTTTGCATCACAAATGCGCAGTATAACCACTATGGTTAAGAAAGCCTATCCCCTTTATTTTGGCTGCAAAATTGGAGCTCAGGACAAGAGGTGGGCCCCACACATATGCTGCAACACTTGTGCAACAAATCTTCGCCAGTGGTTGAAGAGGAAAAGGAAATCTATGCCTTTTGCAGTGCCAATGATTTGGAGAGAGCCAACAGATCATACCAGCAATTGTTACTTCTGCATGGTGCCTCCAGTTGGGAAAGGTGTGTCAAAGAAGAAAAAGTGGACTGTGCATTATCCAAACATTCCATCAGCTATACGCCCAGTACCCCACGGAGAAGGACTGCCGGTTCCTGATGCACCAGAATCATTCTCACTTGAGTCAGACGAGGAAGAGGAAGAGGATGAAACTTCTGGTCCTGAACCATCAATGTCACAGGACTCACATTTTCTCCCATCCTCCTCCTCTGAACCACACCTCATAACACAAGGTGAACTGAATGACCTTGTCAGGGATTTGGAACTACCCAAGAGTAAGGCAGAGCTTTTGAGCTCCAGACTACAGCAGTGGAATCTCCTGGCAGGTGATGTTAGGGTTTCCATGTTCCGTGACCGTCAAAAGGATCTTGTCCCATTCTTCTTCATGGAAGGTGATCTTGTAGCCTGCAACAACATCGATGGTGTGATGGCAGCCCTCAGCATCGTTCACGATCCAGATGAGTGGAGACTGTTCATTGATTCATCGAAGACGAGTCTTAAAGCTGTTTTACTGCATAATGGCAATGTTTTGCCATCAATTCCAGTTGGTCATGCAGTCCATATGAAGGAAACTTATGACAACATGAAACAACTTTTGAGGTGCATAAACTATGACCAACATCAGTGGCAGCTTTGTGGCGATTTGAAGGTTGTTGCTCTCTTGCTTGGTCTGCAGACTGGATACACAAAGTACTGCTGTTTTCTCTGCGAATGGGATAGTCATGCAAGAGATTCCCACTACATCAAGAAAGATTGGTCACTCCGACAGTCATTGGAGCCTGGGAGGAAAAGTGTTCAGCATCCACCACTTGTTGAATCAAGGAAGATTTTGTTACCACCCTTACACATCAAGCTGGGTCTGATAAAGAACTTTGTCAAGGCCATTGACAAAACACAAGCAGCTTTCAAGTACCTCCGTGGAAAATTTCCAAGGTTAAGTGAAGCTAAGATAAAGGAAGGTGTCTTTGTTGGACCTGAGATTTGTGAACTTCTTCGAGATGATGCATTTGACCATGCACTGCGTGGCAAGGAAAAAAAGGCATGGAAAGCCTTCCAGTTAGTGGCAATAAATTGTCTCGGAAACAACAAGGCAGACAACTACAGGTTGTTGGTGGAAAACCTCCTCAAGGCATACAAAAGCCTTGGTTGCAACATGTCACTAAAGATACATTTTTTGCACTCTCATCTAGATTTTTTTCCACCGAACTGCGGAGCAGTGAGCGACGAGCACGACGAGCGATTTCACCAGGACATTGCAACCATGGAGAAACGCTATCAGGGCAAATGGAGCCCATCAATGCTTGCAGACTATTGCTGGACAGTGACAAGAGATGCTCCATTTAATGAATACAAGAGACAAGCCAAGAAGCGCCGAGTAGACACTGAATAGGACTAAACTATGGACATAATAGTTTTTTGCCTTTTGTTTCATAATACATTTTATTTATATAACCCCTTTGCTGATTTTTAAAGTGTTACATAAACAGGACAGGTGAAATAGTATCATGTAAAGCAACCATAAACTCATGAAAAGACCTAGGTGTTTACAATTTATGATTAAAACTCTACTATCTACACAATATACATAGACATAAAATGTAAAAACTTAAATATCTTAGAAACAGTAGCCAATCAGTTGTTTTAATTGTCATATTTGAATTCAGCACATCAAAATACATACTAAATAGTACATTTTATCTCTGAAGCAGACAACTTCTCAAAAATTGTAGACCAGTGTAAGCTTACTAGAGATTAGCCCCCAAATACAGCATGGGCTCTGGTAGGAGTCAGTTCTGCAAACCCCACTAAGGAGTTTTTCTGTGATTACAAGTTCCTAACTGCTTTAGCTCAGAACAGCCACAGTGACTGGGCAGCTTAGCCTCTTTCTTTACACAACTTGGGCCTTTGATCTTCAGATTTCTGAAACAGGTATTCTGTGGACAATGGTCCCTTCCTCAGGGTAGGTTTTTGCAGAACTGGCAGAAGGTATTTGCATTCTCCTCCTTCTAGAGATTCCCCAGTAATTTCACTTCACACGTATTGTCCCAAAAGACCATGCTAGTCTGTTACCTTGTTCAATGCACTCCTTTGATCATCAGTGGCCACATTAATACATAACCTTTGCATTTAATACAGTGGACTCCAAAGATTCTTACACTTAATCCAATAAGTATTTTTTCCACCCAAGGATATTGCAAGAATTTGCCACATCTGTCACAGTGACTTCTTAAAGTGGTGACCACAGGAGAATGATTGACTGCCATGGTTAAAACGAATTTTATCCTCTTATTAATGTGTAACATATTTTATCCAGTGACATCAAGTCATTCAAAACAAGGAGCCTCCTACAGTCAGTCTCAGTCCACATCTAATGGAGCTGGTACGGTAGTAAACAAAGCACCATTGCAGATTTGCCACTAATACCACTAATGCATCAAAAACAGTACTTCTGTTGTTCTCCTAGTACCGAAGCTCCAATCTGCTGAGACCAGCTAAACAATTTCTGGCCACTTTAAAAGGCTGATATGTGCTTGGGCTTTAATTGCTACAGTTATTAGTACAGTGCAGATTTGCTGATAGCCTTCCTGTCACTGTACCTGCAGCTGTAGGTCAGTATGACTATATCTAACCTGAAATCAGATAAAAATATTGGGGTTTTGGTTATGTTCCAATTGCCATGAATGAAATTGCACCACTCATGAAAACTCAAAATTTTTGGCATCTCCGCTCCATAGAACACATGTGAGCAATACCATTAGCTGCCTGTCATCTGTTTACAGTAGGATTGTTATCATGATAGCTGTATGATACCCAGGGGTCCTCACACCACTTTCTACTTGCATATGTCTTGAAGACTAGATGACATGGTAAACATTGCAAGCTGTTGCCAAGGTATTTGGAAGGGATAAAAAAACTCTGTGGTGTAACAGTGCTGACCAGATGTTCTCCATTCAGAGAAATTTGAGAAATGAGCTCTCTCTTGAACCCCTGAACTTTCCCATAGAAATAGCCAGAATGTGATGGTCTTTCCATTCATACTACAGCAGGTCTGTCATTAAAGCAAAGCATTTCATCCCAGTGCGAAAGAATCTAGAAAGATCTAAATGGGGCATATAGTGCTCTACAAGAAATGCTAGGTTTACCCAATTATGGAACTTCATCAGTTCAGAACAGTTTCAGTGTTCAAATAGATACTTTCATAATGCGCCCTCAGCTGCAGCAACCTTCCTAGAATTCAGATCGATGCTTTCTATTTTGGGGCTATGTTGGTTCCCCCATCCTCCCAGCTCACTTTAAATCTAAACCTTGGATCTAAACCTATCTTCCTCTTTGAGCTACATGCTGAACTCTTTTATCCCAAGTTTATTTGAATCAGGTTTAAATTGCTTGACCAAGATATACATTTAGTTGATGTTTTATAGGGACATCATGGCCGTGTCAGCTGCTGCATACATGTAGTTAAGTTTGTGTGGTGTCCCAACCAGTTCAGGCTCGGTGTATTTGGTCCAGTGGCTCTCCTCTTATCTGTTTGATGTAGTTTATCTTCTCTTATGACTGAAAAACCTTTGTCTATATCAGGGGTGGCCAACCTGAGCCTGAGAAGGAGCCAGAATTTACCAATGTACATTGCCAGAGAGCCACAGTAATATGTCAGCAGCCCCCCATCAGCTCCCCCGCTCCGCTCCCAGTGCCTCCCACCCACCAGCATCCCCTCCAATCAGCACCTGTAGCTCCAGCCCCGGAGTCAGTGCCTATACAAGAAGATGCATATTAACTTCTGAAGAGCCACACATGGCTCTGGAGCCAAAGGTTGGCCACCCCTGGTCTATATGCTGAGCTTTGTTAGTCTTTTACCTCGGAATCTGTATCCCTGGCAAAGCACCACTTTGTGGTTATTCTGCTCAGGTGCAATAGCCAGAAGAAACATTACACTGAAAAGCACTTTTAATTGCAAAATATCAGACTGGGCTGGGCTCTGGGTATGTTAAAAGGCTTCTTTGCTTTGCCTTTTCCTATCCCTAGTGTCTGCTTTTCTTTTTTCTTTTTTAAGGCTTGAAGACCTATTTAATTAAAGTCTTTTATGTACATTTTACATAACTACCACAAGACCAACCAGAGCATGGTGTTGACTACAATACAGAACCCCACCTTCCAAAATGGAGGCTAACCGTTGGTCTCAGCAGCTAAGCCCAGTAGCAACTACTCTGCACCCCGTTAGCTCCATCTTTTTGCTGAGCTGAGCTGCCACAGGGTATTGTGGGGCACTCAATATCCAAAGTGGCCCAGTCTTGTGTACCCTGAAGCGTATCTATTTGTCTCAAATGTTCCAGGTGGAAAGAACAAGACCATGATTTATGAAAGCCCTTTCCTTAAGATTGCATGGCACAGTGGTATCCCCTCATCTTAACCTCTAAAACTTATTTAAATGCTTTCCCCATTTTTCTTATTCTTCTGGCTTCCCTCTTGATTTCATTAATGGCTGCCTATATTTCTGGTGCTGCTGATTCTCTCCTTGTGTGATTAATATTTCAGTCCCTGCATCAAATTCAGTCAGAGCTCTTGTCTTCAGATTACAGTAACTCTTCACTTAACATTGTAGTTATGTTCCTGAAAAATGCAACTTTAAGCGAAACAATGTTAAGTGCATCCAATTTCCCCATAAGAATTAATGTAAATGGGGAGGCGGTTAGGTTCCAGGGAAATTTTTTTCACCAGACAAAAGACTATTATATATATCTCTATATATATAGACATACACAGTATGTTTTAAACAAACAATTTAATACTGGTACACAGCAATGATGATTGTGAAACTTGGTTGAGATGGTGAAGTCAGAGGGTGAGATATTTCCCAGGGAATGCCTTACTGCTAAATGATGAACTAGCAATTGGCTGAGCCGTCAAGGGTTAACTCGTTGATAATGTAGCCTCACACTCTACAAGGCAGCACGAATGGAGGGAGGGGAGACAGCATGGCAGACAGAGACAGAGACACACACCCTGTGTGTGGGAGAGAGAGAGAGATGCGCATTGCCCCTTTAAGTATGCTGACCCCACTCTTAAGTACACAAGTACTTAACAAGTAAGTAACAAGTGCCTTGTTAAGTAGATCAGCAAGCTGAGACCGCAGCTGCTGCCAGGAAGCTCCCTCCGTCCTGAGCCCTGTTGTGTGTCCCCCTTGCTCTATGGAAGATGGGGTAAGCAGGGTGCAGGAGCAGGGGGGAGGGGGACACCCTGACATTAGCCCCCCACTTCCCCCTCTTCCCCCCCCCACAGCAAACAGGAGGTTTGGGGAGCAGCTCCAAGGCAGAGGGCAGGAGCAGCACATAGCAGTGGGGGGAGGGACAGCTGAACTGCTGGCAATTGATAGCCTGCTGGGCAGCTGCTGCACAGGGAACTTAGGGGAGCGGGGAGCTGATAGGGGGGCTGCTGGCCCACCCTGGTTCCAAGCCCCCACCAGCTAGATGCAACGGGCTGCTCTTCCTGCAAGCAGTGGACAAAGCAGGCAGCTGCCAAACGACGTTATAAGGGAGCACTGCACAACTTTAAACGAGCATGTTCCCTAATTGATCAACAACATAACAACAAAACAACATTAACCGGGACGACTTTAAGCGAGGAGTTACTGTACATACAATAGTGCCAGTCACTCAGTCACAAATGGGACCAGCAACTGTGTCTACTAATAAGCTTATTTGCTGCACCAGAGAATGCCAGAGTATGACTCCATCATCCGCTGCCTCAACACTCCCAGACAACCCCTTTTACTTGGGCTTTAACACTAAAGGCGGGACAGGGCCCATTGGTCTGTCCATATCCATCTTTGTCTCTTGACTTATACTTAGATTCTAAGCTACTATGTGGGAGGCACCGTCTTTTTGTTCTGTGTTTGTACAGCACCTAGCACAGTGGTGTCTCTGCTACACATTTCAGTCTCAGTAAAGTTCATACCCGTACTGCATTGTAGCCATTAAGGCTGATCTAAAAATAACATAACTTCTCTTTTTCTTTTTTTTCATATTAAGGTAAGGCCACCAACGGTGTTGAAGGGACCCACTGGCATAGCTCCATGCTGAAGCTAAGATACTAGAAATCCTAAGCTCTGTAGGGCCAGAAGAGTGGAGAGCTCTGCTCATGTCACTTCCAACATATAGCAACCTATGTGGACGTCCACATCACATACAGAATAGGTACCTTTTCTAAGCAGGTTCTGGACAACATACCCAGGACTTGATTGCTGGAACCCTTACTCATGTTGACTTCAATGGGCTTATCCATATGAGCAAGTGCTTAACAGCACGAGTAAAGTTTCCACAACTGAACCTTAAATGTGCAGCAAACCGCACTGCTGGGAATCTTCCCAACAGCAATAGGTACTCTCTGTTTCCTCTGCATGAGAGTGGTTCCCCTGACTCCCTCTTTTCCATGCCAGGCCACTCCTTCCCGGTATTAGCTGGGCATGGAAATTGTTTCTGTGGCTTGTTGGCCCCTTACTGCTATATACATCAGCTACAGAACTTGACCCATAGTGAATAAGCTAAGATTCATTAAGATGCTCTTGTCTACACTTGTTGACCTCTGAGAGAAACAGTGCTGAGAACAGCACTAATTGTAAGCTTACCTTACTAGCTAGCATGTTGCTGCAGAGGGAACAAATAACACCTATAACTAATATGAGCACTACTTAACACTGGTCTACACCTAAAAATTAGATCAACGAAGCTATATCACTCAGGCTGTGAAAAATTTCAAACTCTGTGTGATGTAGTTAGGTTGGCCTTACCCCCCCGCTGTAGGTGCAGTTAGGTCGATGGAAGAGGCGGATTAACTACATTGATCGGAAAAACCCTTCCATTGGTAGAGAAAGTTTCTACACTATGGGGCTCCAGCAGTGCAGCTGCTGCACTGAAGCAGTGCAACTGTAACTGCTGTAATGTAAACATACCCTTATTTGTGTGGCATTCAACATGATTCAACTGCTATGTATATAGGCTACATAATTACAATATGCTCTTCCGTAACCCCATGTTCAGTGTTTCAAAAATAATATCGTCTATCCATTGCATCTGTGAAGGTTTAATCTCCTGACTAGTTATGTTAAACAGCATTTATGACTGGGCAAGGATTATATAGTGTTCCTACTGTAGTTTCCTCCTTTCATAAAATAACAATAAGATCCATAGTTAGCAGCATTTGGTTTGTTGTTTTTCATGATGCATTCAACTTAAGGCTGATGCTTTTTGCTACAGTTCTATTCTGAATAATTTGGAAATCCTCTGACCGTCTTGTAATTCTTGTTTATATGAAACTTTAGGTGTGGATTTTTGCAGAAATATATTAGTTTCATGTAGGTGTGTACCAGGCACTAGCTTGTAGGCAGGGACTCTGCTGAACATAGATTCACTAAAAAAAAATATCAAAACATTGGCCTAGGGAAATATACATTGCTGTATATACAAGCATTGGCTGTGCTGTGGACAGCAGTAACTTAGGCACATGCTGCCATTTTTTCAACACACGTTTATAGTGTATCAACCTTTGGTACTTAACGCTGGAACTTCTCAGAGTTCACTTGGCACACATTTCAGGTAGCAAATTCAGCTCATACAATCGCTAGTGCTTGAACTTTCAAAATAGCAACAGAATTATAATGGACAGCGAAACATGCCCTTTCAGTATAGTGTGGGAAATGCTCTGCTCAAAACTCGCTTCACGCATAGCTAGGTTTAGCCAATGAACTGCTTATAACATACAGAAAACAAAGCTAATAACTGACCTGGAGCTAAAGTGACTGACTTTATTTTAATACATCATCTTTATTTTAATACTGACTAAATAACACTAATATTTACAGTATGTGAGCAACCATATTGCACCAAATACCAATATACTTACCTGAGTATATGAACTCTACCCCATGTGCATGCAGACCCATTAAACTATAAAGAAACAAATTCGTATGATTGCACATCATGTTGTACCAAGTACTGGTTTATACTGATGTGTGGAATGAGAACTGTATTAAGTACCAATGACATTCATTCTTGCACATGTGTAGGCTTGGAAGAATTCAGTTTTTATGTTTTTATAATTTCAATAGATATCTGTGCTTATTTTTAAATATTTTTTTCAATTTGTAGCTATGAAAATTTTCAGTTTTGCACAATTATGGGCTTTAAGTAGGGCTGTCAAGCAATTAAAAAAACTAATCATGATTAATTGTGCGATTAATTGCACCATTAAACAATAAGAGAATACCATTTATTTAAATATTTTTGGATGTTTTCTACATTTTCAAATATATTGATTTCAGTTACAACACAGACTACAAAGGGTACAATGCTCACTTTATATTTATTTTTGATTACAAGTATTTGCACTGTAAAAAACAAAAGAAATAGTATTTTTCAGTTCACCTAATACAAGTACTCTAGTGCAAACTCTTTATCAGGGAAGTTGAACTTACAAATATAGAATTATGTACAAAAAACTGCATTCAAAAATAAAACAATGTAAAATTTTAGATCCCGCAAGTCCACTCAGTCTTGCTTCTTGTTCAGTCAATTGCTCGGGTAAACAAACTTGTTTGTATTTGCAGGAGATAATGCTGCCCGCTTCTTGTTTACAATCTCACCTAAAAGTGAGAACAGGTGTTCCCATGGCACTGCTGTAGCTGGCGTCGCAAGATATTTACGTGCCAGATGTGCTAAAGCAGGGATCGGCAACCTTTGGCCAGCGGCCCGCCAGGTTAAGCCCCCTGGTGGGCCGGGCCGGTTTGTTTACCTGCCGCATCTGCAGGTTTGGTCGATCACAGCTCCCACTGGATGTGCTTGCCACCACTTCCCACAGCCCCCATTGGCCTGGAGTGGCGAACCGCAGCCAGTGGGAGCTGCGATCAGCCGAACCTATGGACGCGACAGGTAAACAAACCAGCCCGGCCCACCACAGGGCTTACCCTTGCAGGCCACATGCCAAAGGTTGCCGATCCCTGGCCTAATCCATCCAAACCTACATATGTGTAATGAAACTACATCTAAAACCTATATACCTGGGTATCTTTTATCTATATTACCTGGGTGCTTAACTGTAATTATCCTTAGGACAAAATTTTAAATCTGTGGCTAAAG
Source organism: Macrochelys suwanniensis (assembly GCA_033296515.1). Classification (NCBI taxonomy): domain Eukaryota; kingdom Metazoa; phylum Chordata; order Testudines; family Chelydridae; genus Macrochelys; species Macrochelys suwanniensis. The sequence goes on from CM065783.1 coordinate 44,344,908, forward strand.
TTACACACCTACATTCATACCTAAAGGTACTGAAGTAAATGGGAGCTGTGTTCTGCACTTCCAGTAACCAGGCTGTTTGTTTAGATGCCACATGTGAAAACTTTGGCCGAAGTGACCTGTTCATAGCTGCAGAGGGCATCCTGGCTAATGTTAGATCTCATCTTAGTCATTTGTGTTGCCAGGATGCTCCGTGTTCTTGACCCCTGAACAAAGATGAAGGCTAATACTTTGCATGTCTGAAATGACTTCCATCAAAGGATCATGAAGTACTTTACATACATTGAATTAAGCCTCAGAACTTGATGCAACTCATCAATATCCTCAATACTCGGAAGTTCAGTAGGGGTGAGGCTTGTCATACTGCACTATACTAGCTAACATTTTTCAAGAAAGCCCATTGTGTAGACATATGTCAATGGAAGCATACATGGTAGCTGAAGAAGAGAAACAAGATACAGCAGATAACCGCTTCTGTATGAAAGGAAATTAGGTGGCATAAAGAAAGAAACCTATGTGATTATACTAGGAGTTATTTAATGGACTAGAGGATTACAAATTAGCCTTGAAAAAGAGAGTATTTTAAACTAAAATGAAACAAAGTTTGGAGGATTTATGAATATGGGGGCAATGGAGACATAAAAATACGGAGGCAAAAGGTGAAAAAGTAACTTATCACTTCTGAGTGATGGAGATAGGGCATTTTGCTTGCAATAGATTTTAAAGAGATACAAAGGCGAGTGTAGTACCGCTTAACATGTAAGGAGTCCAAACAATTAAAGGACATGCAGAACTGAAATTCTCTGAAGAGTTAATGAGGCTATGTGAATACTGGGACTCGGAATTAATAACCAGCCAGGTAATTCTCGAAGAACTTGCAGATATGTAGATCAGCAAGGGTAGGGTGACCAGATGTCTCGTTTTTAAAGGAACCGTACCGTTTTTGGGGACTTTTTCTTATATAGGCACCTATTACCCCCCACCCCCTGTCCCATTTTTTCACAGTTGCTATCTGGTAACCCTAAGCAGAGGTAGATGTGTACCCTATCCATGGTACTGCTTCAGCAGCTGAGATGAGCTGAAGTGCTCAAGTTTAGTCTCCATATTTAAATATAAGGGAGGAAACAAGTTCCAGGGTCTAGATCACTGGCTTTTATGATTATTACTTATTTCAGTATGTAGGTATGCATGCTACTTTACAGACAACATAGACTGGTCCATGCCCTGAAGTTCTTACAGTACAACTGAGACCTTGTACCACCAAAGAGTAGATACTTTAGGGGTTAGGGTTACAACAGTAGAAGGAAACTTTACAATACATTTATTTTCCCAGCTCCTTACTTGAGAGCTGGTGCTGGGATGACTTTTTGGTGATCAGGATTAATTTTAAATTGTACAAATGCCCTGAAATACAGCAATAGGGCCTATTTTATACCTTAAAACAATCTTCTAGGCATTCATATAGAACTATCACAGTAACTATCAGAACTGGTGGTCAGCTCTGGAAATTCCTGTGAGAGGTGATATATCATACGATGGAGAAAGGCAAATTCATGGGCAATATGTGAGCCAAATCCTGAAATCCCTGCTTTGCTTGGTCAAAGTTCCCGTGGACTTCAGGGTTTCACCTAAAAAGGATCTGGATTCCAAGAATATAAAAATAGACGGCTTGCCAATTGGGATTGTTTGGCATCCTCTTTGGCGGTGCCGGCAAAGAAGTCAGAGTGGGTTTGGGAACTCAATATTCTCTTACCCTAAAGGTGGTCGTCTCTCTCTACACTGTGGTTGGAGCGCAGTGCTGGCTCGGGATGCTTGTACTGCTACATAACTGTTTGGATAAATATGATTTCAATGAATGTGCTGTCAATCTAGTACCATTTGTTCAGAAATCATGTATGATACTGCGCCATAATTAAATGGTACAGTTAAAATATAACAGAGGTCTGAAAATCTGCCTAGGCCTTTCTACAAAGCTTAAAATTACCTGACCCTGATGGTAGCCTTAGGCTCAGGGCAGTTATTACCTGAATAAAAATGCCAGAAGGCAAACCATGAAGCTTTGGAGTGATTATGTTACCGGCATCTGTTCAATTACTCTTGTGCAACGTTTTGATTTATGTGCAGTGGTTTCAGGAAAGAAACACAAAGTTAGGATTAAGTAAGGCACATTTTCTTATGTATAACACATGAGTGCTTCTGGAACAGGAGAGTCTTGTTGTAGCTGCCTCGACAAACTGGTGCCTTGGCTTGTTGTGGCCTTTTGAACAAATAGCTGAAATGCTTCACATGTAACACGGGAGCTGTCAGATAATACATTTAAAAATAAAAGGTGAGATGCGGGGTGCCCTTCAGAAAACAGATCATGCCAAGTTTACGGCTGAAAGTGCAGGCAGTTCCTGTTTTAACAGCAGGAGACTGTTCCCTCTTCCTGCTATAACACTGATTTGCCTTAAACACTATCCACAAAGCAGCTTTCTACCATGAACCTAAGTGGTTAGGGGCCCAGTTAATTATCCATTAATGTTGGAGTGCCACCACTACATACGTATCCTGGGTATTCACACCACACACATTTCTGCAGTGGCAAACTGGAGGCAACATCCATGCTTTGAGTAAAATAGAGCCAGATCATACATATGTGCTTTATAAGGAACCACACCGCTTTCTTCCGTCTCCAATGAGATCTCATCTCATAGACTTCTGTATTACTGCAAAACTGTCAGTGGAAAAGTAGAGTGGGAATGTGCTGCAGATATCAAGAGAAACTGGAATAAGACTCATCTGCCCCCAAGCTCTTATAGGAGCTGGAGCTTCCCAATTTCCTGGATCTAAAATATTAAATAGACAATACATGGCCAAGAGTTCAGTCTTGGCCTCCCGTTTTATGGGCCAGATTCAGAGCTCCTCTGACTTCAATAGAGCTGCATCTATTTATGCCAGCTGAACACCTGACCATGTGTATCCAGTGTGCCTACATGCACAAAGTTTCAAGGTGTGAATAGCCAGTGGTGTGCAGAAATCAGGGAGCTCAGTGCCTGTCCAACTGCATGATTTACATGCACACACATTTTTTTAAAAACTCATTTTGTAGCTGCAATCAGTTGGGCATTCAAAAACTGTCTTGACCCTGGCTGAAAGTTTGACCTTTCTGTACAGTCGTTGAGAAGGGTCAGATACCCTCCAATTCAGAGAATGACCATATCTCTGAAGGGAAAATCTGTTCAGATTAAATAGGGTAGAAAACCCGTATTAACCATCTCAAATTCTAGACTAAATATAATTAAATTTATAAAATTACACTTACAAGGCAAATTGTTCTCATTAAGGGCTATCTTTATATATGGGCTTACATTTTGTTTCACCAAATTCTTAGCAAAAGTCACCATATGGTAAAAAGGGAGAAAAGTGAAGGGAATATAGTCAAATTTAGGATACTTTGTACCAGAAATAAGAGATTCTGACCATATCTAGGGAAAGTCAACCATGCAGCTGCCCAATGAATGAGATACAGTCATGAAACTGGTTTTCAAAGCTTCTCTGATGCGCAGCGCACCTTGCTGTGCTCTTCTCATTGCCCTGCTGTCTGGCTGCTCAAAATTGGATGCCAGGCGATTTGCCTCAACTTCCCACCCCACCATAAATGTCTCCCTCTTACTCTCACAGATATTATGGAGCACACAGTAAGCAGCAATAACAGTGGGAATGTTGGTTGCGCTGAGGTCTGACCAACAGTGCCAGCGAGCTTTTAAACGTCCAAAGGCACATTTTACCACCATTCTGCACTTGCTCAGCCTATAGTTGAACTGCTCCTTACTACTGTCTAGGGTTAGGGGACTGCTATCAGTCCTAGTGCACCGTCTGCTGGAGAGTTGCAGGAGAGCAGAGTTGTAGCGGAAGCGGTGGAGCCGTACACTATGGACGAGGACGGCTAGCAGTCCCACTGCACCGTCTGCTGCAAAGGCACCCAGGAGCTGCAGCGGTGACGGTGAGCTGAGCAGGCTCCATGCTTGCCGTGGTATGGCGTCTGTACGGGTAACCCAGGAAAAAAGGCACGAACCTACTGCCTGCCGTTACTTTCACGGAGGGAGGGGCGACTGATGACATGTACCCCAAACCACCTGCGACAATGTTTTGAGCTTAACCCAGAATTCCAATGACTGTGGGAACTGGGGCCGGTTTTGTTCAATATCTTCATCAACGATCTGGAGGATGGTGTGGACTGCACCCTTAGCAAGTTTGCAGATGACACTAAACTGGGAGGAGTGGTTGATACGCTGGAGGGTAGGGACAGGATACAGAGGGACCTAGACAAATTAGAGGATTGGGCCAAAAGAAATCTGATGAGGTTCAACAAGGACAAGTGCAGAGTCCTGCACTTAGGACGGAAGAATCCCATGCACTGCTACAGACTAGGGACCGAATGGCTGGGCAGCAGTTCTGCAGAAAAGGACCTAGGGGTTACGGTGGACGAAAAGCTGAATATGAGTCAACAGTGTGCCCTTGTTGCCAAGAAGGCTAACGGCATTTTGGGCTGTATAAGTAGGGGCATTTCCAGCAGATCGAGGGACGTGATTATTCCCCTCTATTCGGCACTGGTGAGGCCTCATTTGGAGTACTGTGTCCAGTTTTGGGCCCCACGTTACAAGAAGGATGTGGATAAATTGGAAAGAGTCCAACGGAGGGCAACAAAAATGATTAGGGGGCTGGAGCACATGACTTATGAGGAGAGGCTGAGGGAACTGGGATTGTTTAGCCTGCAGAAGAGAAGAATGAGGGGGGATTTGATAGCTGCTTTCAACTACCTGAAAGGGGGTTCCAAAGAGGATGGATCTAGACTGTTCTCAGTGGTAGAAGATGACAGAACAAGGAGTAATGGTCTCAAGTTGCAGAGGGGGAGGTTTAGGTTGGATATTAGGAAAAACTTTTTCACTAGTAGGGTGGTGAAGCACTGGAATGGGTTACCTAGGGAGGTGGTGGAATCTCCTTCCTTAGATGTTTTTAAGGTCAGGCTTGACAAAGCCCTGGCTGGGATGATCTAATTGGGTTTGGTCCTGCTTTGAGCAGGGGGTTGGACTAGATGACCTCCTGAGGTCCCTTCCAACCCTGAGATTCTATGATTCTATGATTCTATGAACTGTCCCACAGTGCACTGCTCTGTAAGTCAATGCTAGCCACGGTAGTGAGGACGCACTCAACCGACTTAATGCACTTAGTGTGGACACACACAATCGACTGTATAATATCGCTTCCGAAAAATCAACTTCTATAAAATCGACCTAATTTCCTAATGTAGACATACATTTCGAGTCCATAATATTCAGTCAGGACCAAAGTTATTCTAGAAAACTCACATTTACTGAAGGATTTGGGTAAGTACCAAACACTGTTAAATACTGTATTACTCAGAACAAAGATCAGGCTTGACCTATGTTTGGTGACACATACAATTGGCTAGTCTGAGCTGGGAGTATAATTTCAAATAGGTGTGAAATAAGAGACTTTTCCACTCAAATCTTTGGCACTTTCCCTCTAACTAGCCACCATGGCACATTGATTTCAGTCAGTTGCATACATTTAACCAAAGTCAGAATTGACCAAAATGCACTGCATTTTCGCACTGTAATATACTGATTTTAATGCAGCTGCAGAGAGGGAAGTCTGTAGATTTTTGGCTATAGTGCTAAGGGTTGAGGTTAAATGTTCTACACCTATATCTTAGTCAGAGATTTAAACAGAACAAAACTCAAAGGACAATCCAAACTCATTTTTATGTGAGGAAGCAAGTTGTATAGCACATCACGGTTTTATTTTTGCAAGGGAGTGGGGTTTACAGTGACAATGAAGCTTTTTTCTTTCTTTTTTTAAGCTTCTGGATTTTCTCACCATATGACATGATGGGTGTCCCAATTATTTCACAATGTTAAAAGAATCAGCCAGAAGACTAAAAACCCTGCACCCACCTCAGGAAAAAACAAAAAAGAGAACACCACACTTGGAAACAAGATTATCAGGCGCCTCAGTTTTTGTCATTGTGTTGGCCAGATTCCAGCTCTAATCATTACATTGTGCCTGCTCAGCAATTTCAGCGGGGTATAGAATTCTACTGAACTGTATCATTATGACGTCGCTTTGTTTAGTTTTGTTCCACCTGTGGCCTGGCTGCATTTCAGTGGTGGATGAAGTGATTCCCTGATAGTCTTTCTCAACTTCAGCCTTAAACCATAAGACCCTTAGGACAATTATACTTCATCCCAAAGATTCTAGGCAGAGGAAAGAAAGCCATCCCAAGCTTGGATAACATCCCTTCCCATCTGCCCCATGTGAGGAGGCTCCACCTCACTCTCCTCTCTGTAGATATAATAAAAGACCCTAAATGAGAGGCTTGTCTTTCTACCACTCCTCTGGGCCCCTCTCCAACATGCCCTGCCCAGCAGGTAGAACATTGGCCTCATGCTCCTCAACCATGTTACTTCTGTGACTGGTCCATGCTTCCTCTATGGACATACTGCTGGCTTGGTGCTTTCAAACGTTACATACATAAGGACTAATTAGTTCATGTTAAAACTTTGGACGAAAGCAATGGAAGAATTGCAATACTTATTATTTTGAATATCTGAAACATTTTCCAGTGACATCACTTTTTAGTTTAAAACCTCTGCGGCTTTTTTTTCTCTGAAATCTGTTCAGTGGGATGTGACTTGCTGAAACAGACAAGCTTTTCCCTTGCTTACTGTTTGGATAAGCATCCAAATCCTGATTAAGTCATTTACCAAAAGCGGTTTGTATTTTGATCCTTGCGTACCAGACATAGCTTTCCCATGGCTGGGAAGTTTCCATGGCAACTGATTAATAAAGATTAGCTTTGCTTATAAAGTGGTAAGACCCAAGTACATCTCATTTTATGATGTAGATAATCTCTAGATCTCTTTTTGGAGACAGGCACCTATCAAACAAGTGCCACAGGCGATTTGTTCTGATTTACAAACCAGGGCAGAGGGGCCAGAAGTGTGATGTCCTTTCTGAGAATTTTCAATTTTCCTACCTCTTAAATCTGCTTACTGGCCCATTTGGAGAACTGTTTCTAGTAAGCAAGTGTTTCCTGAACCTTTCATGGGGCATAATACTACATGGGGCATAAAACCACATAAGGGCACAATACTATCTTTTTATTTCTAAACTCTAAGCTAACTTAGCCACAAGATGTTTAGATCTACATCTCCCTCTAAAGTGTAAAGAGTTAAAACAAAGACATTTAAATTACAGGGATGAAAAAGAAACCACTGAAATTTTGGAGGGGGCTTATTTTTGTCCCATCAAATTTTTTTAGTAGTTTTGGAGTTCAAAATATCTTTAAAAAAATCTGTACTTGTGGTTAGGAACAAACACTTGGTTTCAGACCTAAAAGGTGTAAATGTTTCTTTAACTATGAAGATGTTAACAATTTTATGTGATTGGGAAAGGGGAAGATGCATGAGCAAAAATGTAAGAGCTGTCGCATATTTTTCCAGGCTTTGATATGAACACCAAATTTGGGCCATATTAGCTGAAAGTTTTGCGAGTTTCAAGCTAACTTGGGTGAAGTTTGACTGAACTTGGGCCTATTTATTGTTTGAGTGGAAACCAGGCAAAGTTTGGCAGTTTAAACTTAATTGTACTTGGACTTTCATGCAACCTAAAATTCATTTTGTTCTTGAAATAAAAGAAAAATCGTGGGCTTTGCACTGCTCTAGAACATAGGGTATGTCTACACTGCAAGTGAAGGCATGTTTGCAGCACAGGTAGGCACGGGACAGCTCTTACATTTTTGCTCATGCATCTTCCCCTTTCCCAGTCACATAAAATTATTAACATCTTCATAGTTAAAGAAAAATTTACACTTTTTAGGTCTGAAGCCAAGTGTTTGTTCCTAACCACAAGTACAGATTTTAAAAAAAATAGTTTGAACTCCTAAACTACTAAAAAAATTTGATGGGGCAATCTTTAATCTAGCTAGCACGGGCATGTCTACCTGTGCTATAATCAGTGGAGACATGCAGTGTAGACACGCCCATAGTCTCTTCGTTGGTGCTTTGCTAGCTGTTACGTTTGGGAACCATAAAAATCACTTTGGCCAGAGTCTTATCCTAAGTTTTCCCTTCCTTTTACTGTCTATGCCATAATTGTAACTACTCTTGGATCAGTGTGCAGTACAGTCACACAGTTTCATGGCCATACTGGGTCAGACTAATGGTCCATCTAGCTCAGTATCCTGTCTTCCAACCATGGCCAATGCCAGATGCTTCAGAGGAAATGAATAGAACAGGGTAACTATTGAGTGCTCCATCCCCTGTCGTCCAGTCCCTGCTTCCGGCAATCAGAGATTTAGGGACACCCAGAACCTGAGATTGTGTCCCTGACCATTTTGGCTAATATCCATTGATGGACCTATCATCCATAAAGTTATCTAATTATCTTTTGAACCCAGTTATACTTTTGGCTTTCACAACGTCCCCTGGCAACAATTTCCACAGGTTGTCTTTGCATTGTGGAAAGAAGTAGTTCCTTATGTTTGCTTTAAATGCTCCCTATTAATTTCACTGGGTGTTCTTGTGTTATGTGAAGAGGTAAATAACATTTCTTTATTAACTTTCTCCACACCATTCATGATTTTATAGACCAATATCATATACCCTCTTGGTCATCTCTTTTCTAAACTGTTCCTGTCATTTTAATTTCTCATCTGTTCCATGCCCCTAATAGTTTTTTTTTGCCCTTTTATGTACCTTTTCCAATTCTAATGTACCTTTTTTGAGATGGGATGACCAGAACTTCACTCAGTTTTCAACGTGTGGGTGCACCATGTGTGATGCTGGTAGACCAGGTGTCTGCTCATGCCAAGACCCCAGACCTCACTGAAGACTAACATACATATCTGGAAACTAGTCTGGCTTACCTGTTGGGTAACATAATTAAAATAGATATTCGTGTTATATTACCTTTTTAAATCTAAGACTGTAACTCATTTGTGTGTGTGTATGTTTCCTGTTTTAACCTTGTAAATAATTCTCATTTATTTTCTTAGTTAAATCTTTGGTTAGTTTATTGTAGCATTGGCTACAGGTGTTGTCTGTGGTTTGAGATCTGAGTACAGTTGACCTGGGGTAATAGACTGATCCTTTGAGACTGGGAGTAACCTGAATATTGTGATTTTAGGTGTAAAGTGACCATCTATTACATAGTCCAGCATGCGTGGGTGGCAAGATAGACTGGACTGCCCAAGGGGACTGTCTGTGACTCCATGGTAAGACTGTTGTTGTGCTTTAGGATTTCACACTTGTTAATGGGTTGCTGAAATCTAATTATGGAACATACAGCCAGTTTGGAGTGTCTGCCCTGATTTTTGACAGTCTGCCCTGTGGTTGGCATTTAGGGTCATGAGCCTCTCCAAACAGTGTGACACCAGGGATTTATATAGCAGTATTATGATATTTTCTGTTTTATTATCTCTTTCTTAATGGTTCCTAACATCCTGGTTTTTTGAATGTCGCTGCACATTGAGCAGCTGTCTTCAGAGAACTGTCCATGGTGACTCCAAGATCGCTTTCTTGAGTGGTAACAGCTAATTTAGGCCCTGTCATTTTGTATGCATTATTTTTTCCAATGTGCATTACTTTGCACTTATCAACATTGAATTTCATCTGCCATTTTGTCGCCCAGTCACCCAGTTTTGTAAGATTCCTTACAAAGGACAGGTCTTTCAGCTAACCATAAGGTCCCAGACTCTTTTTGATGGGGGGGGGGAGGGCTTACAATGGGTTGAGCTCCCTTTGTCTGTCAGAAACTCTCTGAAAAAATAAGCCTTTATAAGAACTGAAAAAATACCTATTGAATAGATTTCTTGTATCCCTCGCTCAGTACAGCAGGTTCCTTTACTAGACTTGCATGCCATAAGCTATGCTTGATCTGACAAAACAATTTTCTACTAGGTCTCTCTCTCTGTAGTCATTCAGTCCTGCATCCCTTTTGCACAAACCATCCCAAGTTCTTTTGATGCCCTGGGAATGTGGGCCACTATTCTGAAAGCTGAGAAATAAGCCAAGACCACACACATTTAAGATGTAACTTGCATTTGCAAACTGAAAGAACTCAGTGATGCAGGGTATAATTTATATTACTGCATTGGGGGACAGCATAATATCCATGAGGCTCAGAACCACGAAATACATAGTGGGGTTGTAAGGGAATAAAGCCATTAAACTTTAAGAAGATACTGCAGAGAATCATGCTATGTGCATAGCAAGATGAAATTCTGGCTTCTGACAGATTCTCACAGTACTGATTTGCGGGGGACAACTATTACCTAATCCCTTCTTGGGTCAATATTTTAGAGTGACCCAATGAGAAACTGGGGGAGGAGTCTGGTGGGTGGTTCTGAAGAAACACAGGACTGGATTGTCCCCATCCTCCAGATGTAGAGGTAAAACCTTTGAGGAGTTGTGCTACCACTAGCTAAATTCCCTCTAGCTGCAAAACAGCAGCCACAGAAGTGGGTGCTAATTTAGACAGCATTAATTTCCATTGTGATATCCTAACGGATGTCCTCTGGCTCTTCATCAAATGAAAATGTTGGTGGGAAAAATGTAACTTTCAGCAAGAAACCAGAAACCAAAACAATTTTTGGTAACTTTCCGTTGAGGCAGATTCTGGCTATCCCAGACACAATTTCACCCCACAAATAAGTTAAAATCATATTGGCTCCTGTGCTGGACTCTCCATTGTGACATGCACTGTTACTAGGAGATTAGGTTCCAAAGAAAGCAAAAGAGGTCACTGTATTTTGTGATATGTACATACATGTCAGTGAAGCAAGGCTGAATTTATACACTTGCTTCTTCTGACTGCTCGGCACCAGAGCTCTGCTGTACTGCTGGCAGATTGTGGAAGGGCTCCTCTGAAAAGGTGTGAACTCTACCTTCACTTCCCTAGGCGCACAACTGGCTTCATGCTTTGCCTCCTCTCACATTTTCTATTTCTATTCTACAACAGCTGTACTGTTTCACAAACAAACTATCCTCATTTCGCTAATCCCAGGAATTTGATGTTTCAAAAGAAACTATTTTTACATGCTCATGCAAGAAATGTTCATTTTGAGATTTGAGTGCAAATGCAGAGATGAAGGTAAATACAACTATTTCCCTAATCAGAAAACCCATGCAGCAGGTGTTTGTCAAACAAGATTACTCCCATCATTGGCCCTAAGAGATCATCCCAAATCTTTTATACTGAGCAACCATTAGGGTGCAGACATTTTGAGGTTGGATTTTTTGGATTATGAGACATTTTGTACAAATGCATATGGATTGCCAGCTCTAGATAAGAGAAGGGGGAGTGGACTTTTCACTTAAGGTCAGGAATAATTGCCTCTTCTGACATGAACTTTAAAAGATTTTATATTGAGAAACTGATGTATAATGCCTTTATACAGTTGCTTTTTTTCTACTGTACCATCATCTGAAATGTGGGCAAATTTACTGATCCAGTTATATGTATCTGAGGCTAAAGAGGAATGCATTACGAAGGCACAAATCACTTTCTAAAGAGCTACATATACCACTGTGGAATTTGGCCCTTGCCACACACTGATGCCAAAACACATTGAGAACATTATCATCTTTTTAAATTGCTGCTGGCACATTCAGGAAATTTACACGACATTTAATGGCTGCTAAATTTTGAACAATGAGGAGAAAAGATATTCCTCTATTATAACTTTGTTCTCAGCTTGAATTTATATACAGTATGGAGCTTAGGTAAACATCAGAAATGATGCTACTGCCATGACACAACTAATAACTCTAACATACACTAACTCTTCCATGTGAGCACAAATTATATAAAAGTTGTCATTGACTGAGACACTTCACTGCCAGTCTTTCCTTAGCATTAGCAAAAGGACAAGTACAGACCTCCCATTGGTTTCTCTCAAAAGACTCATTAATTATGGCAGTAAAATAACCGCCACATTCTGAGAATGAGATTCATCCTATTGCAGTCATTCAGATAAAGAAGCCTTTTAAGAAGGGAAATTGGTTAAGTTCTAGACTTGCAGTACTGTATGAATAAGAATCTTTCTCTTCTCAGAAGTGATGGGGGTGGAATACAAGAGCCTTATTCTTCTAGTGCAAGATATTAGTAAACGATTGCAACCAGTATCCAGCCCTCTAATGTTGTCAGATCCTGTCCTCCTTCATTCCCACACTTTAGTACAGAGATACAGTAATATTTTGTAAATACTTTATATATAATTTTAAACTTGTTTAGCTCTGAGAAAACTTCCAATTCTTGATAATCAGCTCAAAATGTTACTGTTCTCATTGTCTCAGACGGGTTTTCCACCTGGCTTGACTATGCTGCAGTTGTTGATGCTATAAACAGTACTTCATCTAAAATCATGGGAATAGAAATGGGGAAATGACTTGTGAATTGCAAATCTAAACTGGGGTCAATGGGAGTAACTTCCTATTCTGTGTTGGGAGAATAAGGCCCCTGGATCCTGTAAGTTCAGATTTTAAAATACTGAAATTGTCCACAGGAAAAATTATAAAACTGCATTAAAGTTTTTGAAATTATGGTGTGCCAGGGATTTCCCTGGGCCAGGCTCAGTGTGTATATCACACTGCCTTGTACTACACTTGTTGTCTGCCTGCACCCAAGGAGGAGTTTCACACTATGCGGGAGAGCAAGTAGAATCATAGAAGATTAGGGTTGGAAGAGACCTCAGGAGGTCATCTAGTCCAACCCGCTGCTCAAAGCAGGACCAACCCCAACTAAATCATCCCAGCCAGGGCTTTGTCAAGCCTGACCTTAAAAGCCTTTAATAATGAAGATTCTACCACATGCCTAGGTAACCCATTCCAGTGCTTCACCACCCTACTAGTGAAATAGTTTTTCCTAATATCCAACCTAGACCTCCCACACTGCAACTTGAGACCATTGTTCCTTGTTCTGTCATCTGCCACCACTGAGAACAGCCTAGCTCCATCCTCTTTGGAACCCCCTTCAGGTAGTTGAAGGCTGCTATCAAATTCCCCCCTCACTCTTCTCTTCTGCAGACTAAATAAGCCAAGTTCCCTCAGCCTCTCCTCATAAATCATGTGCCCCAGCCTCATAATAATTTTTGTTGCCCTCCACTGGACTCTCTCCAATTTGTCCACATCCTTTCTGTAGTGGGGGGCCCAAAACAGGACGCAATACTCCAGGTGTGGCCTCACCAGTGCCAAATAGAGGGGAATAATCACTTCCCTCGATGTGTTGGCAATGCTCCTACTAATGCAGCCCAATATGCATTAGCCTTCTTGGCAACAAGGGCACACTGCTGCCTCATATCCACCTTCTCGTCCACTGTAATCTCCAGGTCCTTTTCTCCAGAACTGCCACTTAGCCAGTTGGTCCCCAGCCTGTAGCAGTGCATGGGATTCTTCCATCCTAGGTGCAGCCCTTGTCCTTGTTGAACTTCATCAGATTTCTTTTGGCCCAATCCTCAAATTTGTCTAGGTCACTCTGGACTCTATCCCTACCCTCCAGCATATCTATCGCTCCCCCCAGATTAGTGTAATCCTCAAACTTGCTGAGGGTGCAATTCATCCCATCATCCAGATAATTAATGACGATCTTGAAGAAGTTGTGGTGTTGCTACATGCCACCCTTGGGGTTTTCAGCTTTTCAATTATGGTTGGGATTCCACTGGAAATGCACTAGATAATGAGCTGGATAAGTTCATCCCCAACCATCTCGGCTGTGCCTGGCTAAGCTCAGTGGGGATAGAGTGTCTTTTTTTGTTACTGGTTTGAACAGTACCTAGCACAATGGGACGCCTTTCCTTGCACCTTTATAGTACAGGAGCTATACAGAATAAGGGCTACAGCAGGGAAAGTTCTGAAATGCTTATTTTTCTGTTTTCCTTTCATTTGTTTTTAAATGATTCTGCACCAGCAATGTGTTTGGTGAGTGTACATGATATAAATTGACAGTCCCTGTGTAATGATGCTGGTTCTGGCGGGACCCAACTGAGAGTGCCAATTCAGGACAAATTGCTTCAAGCAGGGCAGTTACAGCCCAAGGCTGGGGTTTTTCCACCTCTAAGGCAAACCAAACCAGCCAAACAGAGAAGACTTCGGTTTTACCCCACTGGCTAACCACAAGTCACACAAGCAATTCCCTTAGACACTCCAGTTTCCCAGTATCACCACCAGTGCCACTCGTTATGTGGACAAATGGTTATGAAAACCAATGCCCCAGTAAAAGAAAAAAGGTTCTCCCGATCCCAAAGGACCAAGCCCCAGACCCAGGTCAATATACAAATCAGCTCTTAACCACAAATCACGCTGTTGCCAATCCTTTAGAATCTACAATCTAAAGGTTTATTCATAAAAGGAAAAAGATATAGATGAGAGCTAGAATTGGTTAAATGGAATAAATTACACACAATAATGGAAAAGTTCTCGGTTCAGGCTTGTAGCAGTGATAGAATAAACTGCAGGTTCAAATCAAGTCTCTGGAGTACATCCACAGCTGGGATGGGTCATTCAGTCCTTTTGTTCAAAGCTTCAGTGTAGCAAAGCCCCTCCAGAGGTAAGAAGCAGGATTGAAGACAAGATGGAGATGTGGCATCAGCCTTTTATAGTCTCTTGCCATGTGGTCTTTCTTTCTTTGTTCCCAAGGCAAGCTATCCAACACATGGCATGGAAAAACCTCTGTTTTTCTGTTCTGTCCATAGGCAGGTCCCTGCACACCTTGCTGAGTCACAAGGCTTGTCTGCCTTCTCTCAATGGGTCAGTTGTGTAGCTGATGGTCCTCAATGGGCCATCAAGCAGGCTAGGCAGAGCTGACACCAACTTGTCTGGGGTTTCACCCAGAAGCATAGCACAAGTTTGAAATACAGACAGTATAGAGCCAATACTTATAACTTTAAATACAAAAATGATACATGCATACAGATAGCATAATCATAACCTGCAAGGCATAACCTGGTCTTAGATACCTTATTTGACCCCCTTTATATATGATTTGGTGCCACTACAGGACCTTGGTTGCAACAATGTTCTATACCGTCCCAGTTCAAGTCAATAACGTCACACCCTGATCCAAAGTACTCAGTCAAAAAGAGAGGCACTGAAAAGTACACATAGGGAAGCCATAAGAGAGAGAATAACTTGGTGACTCTCTAAAAATGCTAGTTCACTTCTTGTGGGCATGAGGAAAGGAGCATTGAATGAGGACAAGTTATATATCCCACTCCACAGTACCACAGAGTGTTTCCTGGGTTCCTCACAGTGGTGACATTGAAAGTGCTCAGGCTCAGAGTGCTCTGTAACATCACTGTCCCTGCAGATGACAGTTCTTCTGATGACAATTCTTCTGTGCTGACTCAAGAGTTCTTGGCTACCATGAAAATGAGGGGACCATTCCAAATAGCTTCTGGCTTGTAACATATCATTAGCAACACTTGATCTATGTTTACAGTGGGTTTGATAGTAGGAAGGTACTCAGATATCATGACTAAAAGGCTATTCCACCTGCAGTTTGGAATTAGAGTGCTCTTAACCAGTTGGGGCAAGTTTTAATTGTCCACCCAAGGAGACAGATAGAATCAGTGGCAAACATTTTTGAGCAAGTTACTATGGCACCAACTGATCACTGGTCTGGGATATTGTCCAGCTATTGCACTGGCTCCTAAACCTCTTCTCCAATTCTTCTTACCAGTTTCTGTGATTTACAAATGGATTATGACTAGTTGAAACAGGAGGACCCAGAGGATGAAAGTGCCTCCTCCCCCAGTTTTCTAGAACCCAGTTTGTTAACCTTGCTGCAGATCTCTTTATTTTGGGGGCGATATGAGGGGGGTGGCAAAGGGAGGAGCAGTGGATGGATGTTTAGAATGCAATGGATTACAGGAATAGAATAAATTGACTGGTTGGATGACAATGGATTTTAGCAATGTATTTGTTAGTCATAGCAGCAAATATTGAACAGGTGTCATGTAGTATCCTTGGGTGCAGTTAGTCCTGCTCTTGCTTCCCGGGATTGCAGGAGAAATTGAATATTTATGGGATCCTGAGAGGGACCAGTTCTTTCAAGGGGAGAAATAGATGAACTCATAAATAGCTCCATGACCTCTCTGCTTTTTTAAATTTACGACAGAGAAAACAGGCAATACGAGGCAAGTCACATGCTGACATTTTCTTTCATTGGTTTATAGACACGCTTTGAGCCTCTACCGTGCAAAATCACCCTTCTGGTCATTTGTTAAGTGGCATCAGTTTAGTCACTTTATGCTCAATTCCACCTGTCAAAACTGTGTGCTTTGAGTTGATCCCACTGTACATATGGCTTCCCTGGAGCTCACAAATCCCATAGGTATGGCTAGTGAAGCTCTCCACCTTACTTTGTAACTCTCTAGTAGAGGTTGGATTAAGAAAATTGCTAAAGTATCTACCGTGCAAGAACAGAGTGAGCTGTGCCTGGCCAACGAGCATATTCATTTGGGATTGATTTTTTCTTTAATTTTGAAGCAAAAACTTTCACCCAGCTTGTAAACCTAAGGAGGGTCAGAGCTAGGCAAACAGGCTAATTAAAAATGTTATTTTGGGGACCCAAAAGCAACTACATCCATCAAAATGACATGTTTAATTGCTGTGAGACTGGGTGGAGCTGTCCAAAACTTGCTGGGTTTTGATTCATGCTAGACTCTTCAAGATGACTAGTCTGAGGTGAATTTCACAACCAGTGAGGTTCATATGAAGCTTTGTGTTCAAGTGAGTCAGTACTCCAGGTGAAACTACGCCGGAACTACTGAGTCGTGCATGGTTTCAGCACAAAGGCCCTTTCCCCCCATGCCTTGGAACTCCAATGTGAGCTAAAACTTTATCACCTCTTATTGGTTTAAGAAATTTTGGCTGGCTGCCTGTCCTCTTGCATTCAGCCTGCCACCCCAAACCACAGCAATCCACCTGAGAAGTCTCCATTTTGGGGCAGCAGGACTTTGAGTGACAAGGGCCACTAAGCAGCATTAGTTCAGCCACTTTCTCCTGGGCTGCAATGTATTAGACTGGAGAAATAGCTGTATCTCACCAGACTTGCACATTGTTACCAACCTGATTAACATCCTCCATCAGCTTCACGATCAACAGAATGAACATGAGTCTAGCAACCAGCATGTGACTGTCTGACACCTTTTTCCCTGGTGGTTCGCTTTCCGTTAGTGATCTTAAATTTGGTTATTTAGAGATTCCATGGCCAGAAGGGACGATTGTGATCATCTAGTCTGAACTCTTGTACAGCACAGGCCATAGAACTCCCCCGAAATAATACCTGGAGCAGATCTCTTAGAAAAACATCCGATCTTGATTTTAAAATGGTCAGTGATAGAGAATCCACCACAACCCTTGGTAAATTCTCCCAGTGGTTAATTACCCTCATTGTTAAAAAATTACACATTTCCAGTCTGAATTTGCCTAGCTTCAACTTCCAGTCATTGGATCATGTCATACCTTTTTCTGCTAGATTAAAGAGCCCATTATTAAATATTTATTCCTCATGTAGGTACTTACAGACTGCAATCAACCATTTCTTGTCAAGCTAAATGGACTCAAGTAGATCAGTCTATCACCTTAGGCATGCTTTCTAATCCTTTAATCATTCTCATAGCTCTTCCGTGAATCCGCTGCAATTTATCAACTACCTTCTTGAATTGTGGGCAACAGATCTGAATACAATATTCCAGAAGCTGTTGCATCAATGCTAAATGCAGACATAAAATATCAGGGGCAAGATTAGAAAGGCAAAGGCACAAAAAGAGCTCAAACTAGCTACAGGAATAAAGGGAAACAAGAAAACTTTTTATCAATACATTAGAAGCAAGAGGAAGACCAAGGACAGGGTAGGCCCACTACTCAGTGAGGAGGGAGAAACAGTAACAGGAAACTTGGAAATGGCAGAGATGCTTAATGACTTCTTTGTTTCGGTCTTCACCGAGAAGTCTGAAGGAATGCCTAACATAGTGAATGCTAATGGGAAGGGGGAAGGTTTAGAAGATAAAATAAAAAAGAACAAGTTAAAAATCACGTAGATAAGTTAGATGCCTGCAAGTCACCAGGACCTGATGAAATGCATCCTAGAATACTCAAGTTGCTCATAGAGGAGGTATCTGAGCCTCTAGCTATTATCTTTGGTAAATCATGGGAGACAGGAGAGATTCCAGAAGACTGGAAAAGGACAAATATAGTGCCCATCTATAAAAAGGGAAATAAAAACAACCCAGGAAACTACAGACCAGTTAGTTTAACTTCTGTGCCAGGGAAAATAATGGAGCAAGTAATTAAGGAAATCATCTGCAAACACTTGGAAGGTGGTAAGGTGATAGGGAATAGCCAGCATGGATTTGTAAAGAACAAATCATGTCAAACCAATCTGATAGCTTTCTTTGATACGATAATGAGTCTTGTGGATAAGGGAGAAGCAGTGGATGTGGTATACCTAGACTTTAGTAAGGCATTTGATACGGTCTCGCATGATATTCTTATCAATAAACTAGGGAAATACAACTTAGATGGGGCTACTATAAGGTGGGTGCACAACTGGCTGGATAACCGTACTCAGAGAGTAGTTATTAATGGTTCCCAATCCTGCTGGAAAGGTATAACGAGTGGGGTTCCGCAAGGGTCTGTTTTGGGACTGGCTCTGTTCAATATCTTCATCAACGACTTGGATATTGGCATAGAAAGAACGCTTATTAAGTTTGCAGATGATACCAAACTGGGAGGGATTGCAACTGCTTTGGAGGATAGGGTCATAATTCAAAATGATCTGGACAAATTGGAGAAATGGTCAGAGGTAAACAGGATGAAGTTTAATAAGGACAAATGCAAAGTGCTCCACTTAGGTAGGAACAATCAGTTTCACACGTACAGAATGAGAGGAGACTGTCTAGGAAGGAGTACGGCAGAAAGGGATCTAGGGGTTATAGTGGACCACAAGCTAAATATGAGTCAACAGTGTGACGCTGTTGCAAAAAAAGCAAACTTGATTCTGGGCTGCATTAACAGGTGTGTTGTGAGCAAGACACGAGAAGTCATTCTTCCGCTCTACTCTGTGCTGGTTAGGCCTCCACTGGAGTATTGTGTCCAGTTCTGGGCACAGCATTTCAAGAAAGATGTGGAGAAATTGGAGAGGGTCCAGAGAAGAGCAACAAGAATGATTAAGGGTCTAGAGAACATGACCTATGAAGGAAGGCTGAAGGAATTGGGTTTGTTTAGTTTGGAAAAGAGAAGACTGAGAGGGGACATGATAGCAGTCTTCAGGTATCTAAAAGGGTGTCATAAGGAGGAGGGAGAAAACTTGTTCATCTTAGCCTCTAAGGATAGAACAAGAAGCAATGGGCTTAAACTGCAGCAAGGGAGGTTTAGGTTGGACATTAGGAAAAAGTTCCTAACTGTCAGGGTGGTTAAACACTGGAATAAAGTGCCCATGGAGGTTGTGGAATCTCCATCTCTGGAGATATTTAAGAGTAGGTTAGATAAATGTCTATCAGGGATGGTCTAGACAGTATTTGGTCCTGCCATGAGGGCAGGGGGCTGGACTCAATGACCTCTCGAGGTCCCTTCCAGCCCTAGAATCTATGAATCTATGAATCCTTTCTTCACCTTCTCGAGATTCCCCTGTTCATGAATCCCAGGATCACATTACCCTTTTGGCCACAGCATCACACTGGGAGCTCATGTTCAGCTGATTATCAGCCACAACCCCCAAATCTTTATCAGAGTCACTGCTTCCCAGGATAGAATCCCCCATCCTATAACTATGGCCTACATTATTTGTTCCCAGATGTATGTATTTACATTTAACCATATTAAAACCCACGTTGGATGCAAGAAAACAGTTTACCAACTGATCTAGATCTCTCTCTTTTTTATTTGCCACTCCCCCAATTTTTGTGTCATCAGCAGGTTTTATCAGTGATGATTCTATGATTTTTTTCCAGATCATTGATAAAAATGTTAAATTGTATAGGGCCAAGAACTGATCCCTGAAGGACTCCACTAGCTACACACCCATTTGACGATTCCCTGTTTACATTTTGAGACCTATCAGTTAGTCGGTTTTGAACACATTTAATGTGTGCTACGTTAATTTTATATAGTTCTAGTTTTTGAATCAAAATGTCACGTGGTACCAAGTCAGTTTGAACTCAGGAGTTCTTCTACATTTGGAGGTAGAACCACCTGGCCAGGCAATGAGGGAGCCATACTTTTGTGTAGCTCTCGCCTCTTGAAAACAATTCCTCAGGGGGCAGGTCTTTTACATAAGACTGCACCCCTGCTGCTGAGCATCTGCTTGATTTTTGTAGAAAGGCTTGCTGGGAATGGGGAAGTGGAAATAAAAGGCAGGTCCTGTTTCTTAGAGCGGAGAGATCTGGGAAAGTAGCAGCTTGGTAGGGAAGCTCTGTGGGGACCGGGAGGTGAGCATGGGCTGAAGACTGCCAGGGAGCTTGCTGTCTGAATGGGAGTCAGGGAAGACGCCTAGATGGAGGTGGCTCTGGGATAAAGGAAGCAGGGTAATTTTAGGAGTTTCGAATGGACAGGTGCTTGTTCAGCCTGGAGTCAGAGCCTGGAGTAGTGGGAGGGGGTGGGCTCCATGGCAAGACCTGGAGTAGGCATGGGATGAGAGGACTTAAAGGGAAGATGTGACTGAAGGAATGTGAAGGATGGCTTGAACACCTGATGTGTGGCAAGTTTCCTTCTTACCCAGAAAAAGGTTCAGAGAGAAGGGAAGGGTTGCTCTGCTGGTGGGGAGCAGGACTTGTTTTGGAAATCTTGTATTTATGGATTGTTTGCCCTAGAGAGAGAGAGAAATTTTGACATGGCTGGAGGGCCAAATTTTCTATCAGCCTGAGGGAGATCATCTCCAGTGGGGAAACTGAGGCCGAGCTGCAGTAGATAAGCCAGAACGTTGCAGAGTTCCACACAGAAGTGGGCTTACTCACACAAAATCTCTTGAATCCAAAAACAGAATATGTCTCCCATGTTGCGCCAGAGAGAAAATTTTAATTTAGGCACATTCAATCCAGATTCCCAAGTAAAAGCGGTAATTGACTTACACACACAGCAAACTTAGTGCTAGGAGTCTGAACCAGCCTACCAGGCTGGACTGACCTACATCAGTTCACATATACCTTCTCAGAGGCTTCTTTTCAACTCTGGTTAAAAACAATTTACAATAGGGCTGAGAACCTTGAAAAGGGAACCTTTTCCCCTTCACAAATGTCTGCTTTGACCCTCACAATCCAACAAACAGTCAGCAAACTCAGTCAGAAATATCCCTTTCTACCTGTGTATATAGGGAGCTGGAAATATGAAATACCCATAAGGATTTTATGGGGTTCACTTAATTCAGGGTAGGAATAAACAGAAAATGGCTTGTCCCTGTCACCCTGAGCTGCTTGTGTCTCTGCACTGCCAGTACCAGCTGATTTTTCCTTTAACCAAGTTCACCAGTCTGTGTTCTAGGCAGTTGATGATCAGGTAGGAGGGACTAGCAGACTCACTAGAAATACTCAAGTAGAGACCCCTAGTGGCAAGGCTTTGAGTTTTTCTGAGTGGTGCACCAGCCCTAAGGATAGATACTTCACTGGCTCCCACCAAACTTTGCATGGAAGAAATTTGGAAGAGATCATGAATGCACTCACTTGCAGTGGGGACAGGAGCACCTTGTTTTCATTTATAGACTGTGCAATTCTGAGATGAACTCGCATTAAGGTTCTTCATCACAAGTCAGTTCTTTGTCAAATAGGGTGACTGGACAGCAAATGTGAAAAATCGGGACGGGGGTGGGGGGCAATAGGAGCCTATAAAAGAAAAAGACCCAAAAATCAGGACTGTCCCTATAAAATCGGGACATCTGGTCACCCTACTGTCAAATCCCTGCTTGTCAAAAATCAATTACAGGAACCATCAGGATGCACTGTCAAAAGCAAGTACAGTAATCTCTTGCAACGGAGAACATTATGATAGGGAGCCACCTGCTGGGCATCTCTGCAGTTCATATTTTCTTGCGATGTTATTGCCCATCACACTAACTTTGGAAAACTAGAATGGAAACATGAATGGTCACGTCAGTTGCTCGCATTCACTATTGTTTGGCATTAATTTGTAGACAAGAAAGAGAAGCCACGTTTTTGCTGCCGCAGCACTGTAAATCACTCTGGTCTGTAGGCTTCTCACACATACAAGTTGTACCAGTATGACACTGTTAGTTGTTAAACAACTGTAATGGCCACTGTATGCTAATCAGACTCGTACATAATCCATTCACTACTGCTGGCAGCTGAATGTGGCCTGGTGTCAGTTGTTAATGTCCATGTGTTTTGAATGGAATGTCTGGAGAGTCATTTTGTAGAGAGAGATTAATATGGCTTGGTTCAAGCTAACGTTTGCAAAGCTAGCTAGCTACAGGAGTCTATTCCCTTCTCCATTGCTATTAATCAGTTTCACATAGTTATTGTACGAATACAATAAAATATACATTTCCTCTGTTCAGGAATTAAGTGCCCACAGTGTGCTTGGCGTTACACAAGAAGCATGGAAAACGAGGAAAACAATGGGGAGTATACAGTTTTATACACTGGAATCCCTCTATCAATGAAGAAAACTGTTCTTGTATAATCTTTAGATTTAACTATACAGAACACATTCTGGAATTTAATGAACCAAAACTCTAAGGGTTAATCCTAAATTAAAAAAAAAAAGGAAATTGATTTACACATATTAAGGTTACATTTCAAAGCTTGTGCGTCTTGATATGCAATCATTTCTATCTGTATTTCCTTCCAAATGATCAGAGCCTCTCACAAAACTTACTTCTGAGTTGCACTGTGGATTAGAGTGGGGAATTTTGCCATAAATTTTAATTCACACCACAAAGTGGCAGTATAAGCAGTTGATTTCTGCAGATTATTAATGCAGCATTCCCCGTTAGTGTTCTGTTTCCTTTCTGAAATCTGACTTTAGTTTTCATCAATACCAGAGAACTGAATAGCAGTGGATTATGCCATGTGTATAATGCAGCCAGGCATAGGTGCTGACTCCGTGGGTGCTCCGGGGCTGGAGCACCCACGGGGAAAAATTAGTGGGTGCTCTGCACCCACCAGCAGCCAAGCTCCCCTCTGCCCCCCCACCGCCTCCTCCCCCTCTGAATGCGCCGGGTCCCTGCTCCTCCACCTATCTCCCAGCGTTTCCCACCCAGCCACCACCAAACAGCTGTTTGGCAGCATTAGCATGCTCCGGGAGTGGGGGTGAGGAGCAGGAATGTGGCACGCTCAGGGGAGGAGGCGGGAAAGAGGCGGGGATTTGGGGAAGGAGTTGGAATAGGGGCAGGGAGGGGCAGGGACTATGGGGAAGGGGTTGGAATGGGGGCGGGGAAGGGGTGGGAAGAGGCGGGGCCGGGCCGGGGCCTCATGGAAGAGGTGGAGTGGGGGCGGGGGCAGGAGGGGGATCGAGCACCCAGGGAAAAGAGGGGAAGTCGGCACCTATGCAGCCAGGTGCTGTGTGAACTACCCACACACTGCTCAGAATTGAAGTGCTTTGTCAAAGCAGTAACACTTGTTAATCCAGTCCTGGAACTTGTCTGGGCAGCAACTTCCATTTGTGTTCAGTTGTGGTTGTCTTTTTCATGGCTACTAATGAACAGGATGAAATGCCCAAACTCATTTTTCCTTGTGGTGAATTCAGGCTCTGAATCCAGATCTCCAGAGGTGAAAAGCTGATGCATTAACCCACTGCAGCATGCAGACCTCCAGGAACTGTGCTTTCAAAGGGGAATCGATAGGCTGACCAGCTTTCAGAGTGAAAACAAAGAGGGGTTGTATGGAGCAGTTTCAGTGGACTTTGGAACTGGGATTTACAAAGAAAGGGTTCCCATTTATTTCTTCCTTTCCTGCCAGTCAAGCAGCACTCTTCTCTATCTCCCTACCACCCTCCAACTTAGATCATTAAAATTCAGGACACATAAAGAAAACCATTTTTACCCATCTGGCCCCTTTACTGTCTTTCAATTCCAGTCCCTTCACTATATTTTCTACCCTGTATCTGAAGAACCAGCTGCTTTCTACTTAAATTTCTCTTGTTCTGGGTCTTCTTTGGGGCCTATTCTCCATTCCTTGCTTGCTTTATAAGCATGGCCTCACATGGATGACTTCTGCTGAAACCAAGGAGATTGCTTACAGGAGCAAGTCTACTCAAAGTAAGGGTTGCAATGTCTGACACCTCCCCCCCTCCATGAGTTTTGCTATTTATTCTATGCTTCTGCTTTTACTGCTATCATCCTCCTCTGATGATCATTTATCATAGTCTTCCTTTCACTATAGTGTCTCATTCTCTCACTCATTCCCTCTTTTCACTCTCCCATTGTCCCCTTGTGCCCTTCACAATCTGTTGCTCATATCCCATGAAGTGAAGTGTTGACAATAGGCCTAGTTTGGACTCTGTAGCCAGCTGCCTTAGGTGACGGTTGTGGATGAGCAAACCTTTGAAATATATGCAAGGAATTCAGCTTTCTTCTACTGTTGCAGTTTGTTTGTGTGTAGGGTGACCAGATGTCCCAATTTTATAAGGACAGTCCCGATTTTTGGGTCTTTTTCTTATACAGGCTCCTATTACCCCCCACCCCCTGTCCCGATTTTTCAGACTTGCTGTCTGGTCACCCTATTTGTGTGTATTCCGTTTTTGCAACTTGAACAAATACCATTCATTTTTTCCTCTATTGACTGATTGGTCAAATATTTCAAATTCAAGCTGTGGTTTGACTCGATTGTTTCTGTTTCCTGATTTTATGAGTGTGCATAACATTAAAATTTGTTTTTCACAGATTGTGCTCTTGACTTTGAAAATTGCTCTTTAACTTTTTTGCCAACCAAACGGGATCATGAATAATCTAGAACCCTTGACTGTGTAATTCTCCTGCCCATGATCTGATTTATAAAACTAATTTTAGATCAAGAAAAGTATTGTAAATATGAACACTCTTTCAACATGATTACATAGTGTTTAGTTGCTCAGACAAATGACAGGTTGTTGAGAGGCTGATTACTTCATTTTTTTAAGCTTCTAAAACACGTCTAGTACAATGTCTTTCAATGCACATGCAATATTTAATGCCATTCTTAACATTTAAACTTGTCTGGGCAGGGACAGGCTTTCTCCATACCATACCTAAAACAATGGCCCCTTGATAATGACTGGGGCCTCCGAGCGTTATTTGTGATATAAATAAATTACATAGAAAACTGCATTAAAAACATTATTCAGGTTGCAAAATCAAGCACTTGAAAGTTAAGAAATGTCAGCTTCATGGTTCCTGGTTCACCCTTAATTTGAGTCCTTACATGCATATGCATTATGATAGTTTTAAATTACATGATCACATACTATCTTTTCTTCGCATTCAGGACCCAGAATGGACACACAAAGGGCAGAACTAAGGATGCATGGGTATCCGTATGTAAAGTGCACTGATGTAATCTAGCCTGAAAGTCACAGAACAAACACTGAACCTGAAACAAAGGGTTGTAATTGCCTTACTAGTTGGAGATGAGAAGGTCCATTATGCATGGGAGCGATGTAGTGAGAATGTGGCCCTATTTCTTCCTGTGATGCCATCACCCAAGGTGCGACAGGGATGACAAAATTGCCAAGAAAAGGCAATCTGCTTTTATTTTATTTTTTACCAGAAAAGTGATTAGATGACTTCAATCCACTTTTTTTATGGGCCTTGCCATGCTCAAACAGCTCACTGGCCCATCAAGTATCCTGACTAGGGCAGTGAGCAATAGTTATTAAATCAGAAAAACAAACAAGGAACCCACAGCTAATTGTGCAATGCTGTCCATGGGGTTTGGGGAGTAGAATTGGGTGCATACAGCTCATTACATTAATGTTTGTACAGACAGAGCCGGCTCTAGGATTTTTGCCACCCCAAGCAAAACATTTTTTGGACACCCCCCTTTTTTTTCATGCCCCTCCGCCCCCGGCTCCACCCCAACTCCACCCCTTCCCCAAATTCCCAGTCCCGCCTCCTCCCCCGGGCGTGCCGCATTCCCCTCCCCCATTGCTTCCTGCACACACACCCCGCGACCCCCCGCCCTAGCTCACCTCCACTCCGCCTGCTCCCCTGAACGCGCTGCTGCTCGGCTTCTCCTCCCTCCCTCCCAGGCTTACCACAAATCAGTTGTTTCATAGAATCATAGAATCATAGAATCTCAGGGTTGGAAGGGACCTCAGGAGGTCATCTAGTCCAACCCCCTGCTCAAAGCAGGACCAACCCCAACTAGATCATCCCAGCCAGGGCTTTGTCAAGCCTGACCTTAAAAACCTCTAAGGAAGGAGATTCCACCTCCTCCCTAGGTAACCCATTCCAGTGCTTCACCACCCTACTAGTGAAAAAGTTTTTCCTAATATCCAACCTAAACCTTCCCCTCTGCAACTTGAGACCATTACTCCTTGTTCTGTCATCTTCTACCACTGAGAACAGTCTAGATCCATCCTCTTTGGAACCCCCTTTTAGGTCGTTGAAAGCAGCTATCAAATCGCCCCTCACTCTTCTCTTCTGCAGGCTAAACAATCCCAGTTCCCTCAGCCTCTCCTCATAAGTCATGTGCTCCAGCCCCCTAATCATTTTTGTTGCCCTCCGTTGGACTCTTTCCAGTTTATCCACATCCTTCTTGTAGTGTGGGGCCCAAAACTGGACACAGTACTCCAAATGAGGCCTCACCAGTGCCGAATAGAGGGGAATAATCACGTCCCTTGATCTGCTGGAAATGCCCCTACTTATACAGCCCAAAATGCCGTTAGCCTTCTTGGCAACAAGGGCACACTGTTGACTCATATTCAGCTTTTCGTCCACCGTAACCCCTAGGTCCTTTTCTGCAGAACTGCTGCCCAGCCATTCGGTCCCTAGTCTGTAGCAGTGCATGGGATTCTTCCGTCCTAAGTGCAGGACTCTGCACTTGTCCTTGTTGAACCTCATCAGATTTCTTTTGGCCCAATCCTCTAATTTGTCTAGGTCCCTCTGTATCCTATCCCTACCCTCCAGTGTATCAACCACTCCTCCCAATTTAGTGTCATCTGCAAACTTGCTAAGGGTGCAGTCCACACCATCCTCCAGATCGTTGATGAAGATATTGAACAAAACCGGCCCCAGCACCGACCTTTGGGGCACTCCACTTGATACCGGCTGCCAACTAGACATGGAGCCATTGATCACTACCCGTTGAGCACGACCATCCAGCCAGTTTTCTATCCACCTTACTGTCCATTCATCCAGCCCATACTTCTTTAACTTGCTGGCAAGAAGTTTCATGTGCAACAAGCCTGGGAGGGAGGGGGAGAAGCGGCGTGGCAGCAGCGAACTCAGGGGAGCAGGCGGAGGCAGAGCGGAGAGGAACTGGGGTGGCGGAGGCACATTTCTAGGTACGGCATGACCAGTGCCCAAATGCCGCCCCTAGAAATGTGCCGCCCTAAGCACCTGCTTGTTTTTCTGGTGCCTAGAGCCGGCCCTGACTGTACAGAGCCTTACACCAGTAAGCAAGTAGAATGTAACCAGTGGCCTAGTCTCAGGCAAAATTCCCAGTAGTTCATTGCCTGAATCCTATATTACTAATCAGTTAGGGACCTGCTCCTGCTCCCCAGATGAGTTTTACTATTGACTTCAGTTGGAGCAGAAATAGGACCTTAATTATTAAAACTAAAAAATGGGTTTCATACAACCGAGGACTGAGGAATCCTGCTCCTTACAGGTTCCTGATGCTAACTGTAGAAGTGACTCACAGAGAGTTCAAGATGAAACTTGTTCTCTTCTTTGCCTCGTCCCAAAGAAATACCATAAACAAAACACAATTGTCTCATAGGAAGCAGAATATCTGACATGAGCTGGGGAACAGGAGTTGAAGGGTAGATTCTGGATATCTTCCATCTGTTTTCTTTATGCACATGGAATGAAATAAAGGGTTGGTGAAATTAGACACGAGAGAAGGAGTATATTATGCTGGGCGGGTGTTGTCACTCTTCTTGTTGGCCTAGTATACCAAAGCACAGCTCATTTTGAGGCCAACTTTCTTTGAAGCTAAAGGGTTGCTAAATTTAACTTTCCAAACTACACCTTTGTTCCTAGTGGAGTTCATTGCATATTAGGAATGGGTAAATCAAAACATATAACCCGAACAGCATGAATGCAAACAGTCAGAGTAGATAATGATAAAAGTCCTTCTTGGTTTTAACTGAGGAAAAGGCACATCACCAAGGGAAATGTATACCCTCCCATGTTGTCAAATGGATGGTCAAGGTACCAAAAGCAACAACCAATAGGAATGGCTAGAAAATGGGACGACTCAAGCAATCTGAAAGGAAAATGACTTTAAAATTTTTTAACCGGTTCACTGTTGAATATTCAGACTTCAGAGCAGCTGAAAGCAGTTCTCCAACACCTAAAGGAGTGAGGGATCAGAGCAAAATGGCTAGATAACCTAGCTCATGTGACTTAAAAACCTAGCCACAGATTGATTGCAATGTTCTCCTTAGCCTCAGAAATCAGCTGCTAGTCCCAGATCTCATGTTGACTAATCCCTCATCCAAATTATCGAGCAGTCAAATACTTTCTGACTAAAATGTCTGTGCTGGAACTCTAGCAGGACTACTTGCATGAATAAATTGTAGGCAGAGGCCCTGAGAAAGGAAAAGTCATACAAACTACACATGAATGTAGATACGATGAATAAAAAACTAAATACACAATCAATGTTTATTTTCTTACATATGGTAAGGCCAAGCGTTCTGTCTAAATTGAGTGACTTACCTGAAACACTGTAGTTATCAAAAGCATAGCACGCCAGCAGTAGCTGTAATTAAAGGTAAAATCTATGGAGCTGGAGAAATGAACAGATAACATATGCTGTGTAAACTGCTGAGAGGCAATGGGCTGAATTCTCTACTGGCGTAAATTGGCGGAGCTTCAGTGACTTCACTGGGACTGGGCTAATTTGAAGCTGCAAAAAACGTGGCCCAGTGGTGTCTGGTTGTCAGGCAGTGGCAGCAAGGAGCTGTTAAGAAGTGAGAAGATAGAGGCAATTCTACAAGGAATATTGTTTCCCAGACTATCTTAATCACACACTTGTATATGAAAAGTCAGGTTTTCTTGTTGTAATATCTCTTGAAACATGTTTGTGCATGACATGGCTTGGTACTGTGACTGAATGACCTTATGGGAACTGGTGCTCTGCAGATTGTTACGGTTAAGTACAACTAGCCCACTTAATGAGGGTAAATCACATTTCCAGGAAAAAAGGAAAACTAGTGAGACATACACTGAGCTTTGAACATATCTAGTATGGGGATGCTATATGCCTGACTATGTTGAAGGCTATATTCTGCATCACAAGCTTTACACAGACAAAGGCTGATGTATGAGAAACTAAATATAAGACTCCAAAGGGAACTGCATAAGCTACTTAATGCAAGTATGTTATTTTCTTGCAAATTAAAAAGCAGGGAATGTTTCGTACCTTGAGGGGGATTTAAACATTGATGGAGTACAGATCTCTTGGGAGAGACTTGTGGGAAACTTAGCATTCTTCTGAACACTCTTCCTTCAGCTAAGAGGGAATAAGTGTTAACATGCATGTTGATAAAGAGAGGTGAGTGTTTAAGCATATACTGCCACGTTTTCTTTATAAGATACACATTCTGCTTGATTAGTGTTGTGGATTCAATATGGTAATGTAGTTTTGATTACCATCCAAGTATCCAATAAATGCTTCCTGCTAGTGAGATGTGCTGATTAGTTAATATGAAGGTGCTAATTGGTTTGGAAATATTCCTTGTTACTCCTCAGCAGTGTCCATATTTTGCCTGTGTTTGCATTGTTGTGGCTTCAACTTGGTATGATTCGGTGAAATGCCAAGTCAGCGTGTTTTAGTATAACTATATAATGTAATGCCGAGGCTGTTCAAGCCATTAGAATATTTTGTTTGATAGGGAGGGGGCATGTGAAATAAAAGTCATGCAGCTGATCAAATTGTAAACTGGAGTCTCAGCTGCTCCTTAAGATTTTCTTTCCCAAAGAGACAGAATTTAGGGTGCAGTGCTTTTCCCTTCGTAAACTCCAGTACTGAGCTTGACACAGCTTCTGTAGAGGCTCGGTCAAAGGCATTTTCCCTTCAGCCCAGGTTCCATGACTGCTACTGCTGCCATGTGACTGCAATAGTGCCACTGTTCCAAAGCACCTGCAGCATCGAGTCAATGGCCAGTGGATCAACTGGGCTTGTCTCCAAAGTGAGCTGTGTCCCTGAGTTCCCTAGCACACAAAAAATATGGGCTCCTGTCCAGTCTCCTCAAATCGTACTTATGCAGCAGGAGTACACTGTATCCTCTGTGGCTGTTGAGGAGGTGGCAAGATTTGCCCCTTTGGTTAGCTCAGCACTCAATTGTACAGTGATGTCATCTTGTCACAATCAAACTGCAGTCATAGCTCCTCATGTGACCTATCCCTTCCTGCACACCGGCGAACCACCTTCAGCCTTTCAACCTGGCCTAAACCTGATGCTTGCTTCCGGGTTGTGACCTCCCACAGGACCTCTGCTCCCATTCTTGGAATAGTGGTAGTAATTTACTCATATTTGGTGTATTACATACAATGAATCCCACCAAAATGTTTAGCTTGGTGCACAGCTCGCATTTTTCTCAAATTCAACTGCAAAAAGGGCTTTTGGCTAAACCTCAGTTATGTGAAACGTCTGACACTAAGGGTACGTCTATACTACAGAATTAGGTCGAATTTATAGAAGTCGATATTTTAAAACCCGAATTTATGGAATCGATTGTGTGTGTCCCCACTAAAGAGCGTTAAGACCATGAGGTCGATTGACTGTGTCCACAGTAGCGGGGCTAGCATCGACTTTCGGAGCATTGCATTGTGGGTAGCTATCCCACAGTTCCCGCAGTCTCCGCCGCCCATTGGGATTCTGGGTTGCGATCCCAAAGCCTGATGGGGCAGAAAACATTGTCGCTGGTGGTTCTGGGTACATGTCATCCCTCCCTCCGTGAAAGCAATATTTTTCGCGCCTTTTTTCCGGGGTTTCCGTGTTTGCTACGGAAGCCTGCTCAGCTCACAATTACCGTACATCTCCAGCGTACGCCTGGACATTAGGTCTAGTGGGGATTCAGTCACACTATAATACGGGCAGAGGGATAGCTCAGCGTTCTGAGCATTGGCCCGCTAAACCCGGGGTTGCGAGTTCAATCCTTGAGGGGGCCATTCCGCCTGAGGCTAGTAGTCGCGGGACTACACAGCAGGAGCTCCTTGCCTTCTAGCTGCAGATGGTGCAATATGCCATAAATGGTCGCGGGACCACACAGCAGAAGCTCCTTTCCTTCTCGCAGCAGATTGTACAATATGATTGGTATTCGTGTGCTCCTGGCCGGCGGCCTATGGTGTGGCTGGCCGGGGGCGCTTGGACATAAATGGGAGTGACCAGAGTGACTCTGGTCATTCTCTTTTTTACGTTTTGTTTAAGGGAGATTCAGTACTGCCTGGAACACGGGCGGAGGGATAGCTCAGCGGTCTGAGCGTTGGCCCGCTAAACCCGGGGTTGCGAGTTCAATCCTTGAGGGGGCCAGGAGCTGATGATGGATATCAAGCATATTGTACCATCTGCTGCTAGAAGGGAAGGCGCCTCCTTGCTCACCGCATATTGTACCATCTGCAGCTAGAAGGAAATGAGCCTAACCCTTGCTCCCCCCTCCCTCCGTGAAAGCAACTGAGGGGGGAGCAAAAAATCCTTTTGATGGGACTCCATCATGGTCACCTCTGCTGATGAGATCTGCGCTCACCTGCAGCTCACCACGCTGGCCAAACAGGAAATGAAATTCAAAAGTTCGCGGGGCTTTTCCTGTCTACCTGGGCGGAGCATTGGAGCTCAGACTGCTGTCCAGAGCGGTCAAATGTTGCACTGTGGGATAGATCCAGGAGGCCAATACTGTCGAATTGCGTCCTCACTAGCCTACATCGATTCGGCAATATCGATTTAAGCGCTAATCCCCTCGTTGGGGGTGGAGTGGCGAGATCGATTTTAAGAGCCCTAGAAGTCGATGTTAAGGGCTTCGTCGTGTGGACGGGTGCACGGATCAATCGAAATAACGCTAATAAATTCGACCTAAACTCGTAGTGTAGACCAGGGCTAAGGTTTGGAATCAAACTTCATTCCACTGCAGGCAACTCCATGCATGTCACAATATCAGTGTCAAGCTCTGTGCAGGGACACTGGGGTGAGGAATCTTTTTTTGACAGGCTTTGGTCAACAATGGAGTAAAATCTAGTTCAATGCATGGGGTATTGGCCCATGCTACTCCTGTTAACAATGCCTTCAGACCTTGAGTTGGGAATTAACTTTATTTTATAAGGCATTACAAATCTAGGGGTTAACAGCCCAAATTTTGTACATAAACTGTAATTCAGAATTGGAAATGAAAATATATTTGACCATGGTGAAATTAGAACAAGTTCCAAACTTAACCTGTCTTTCCCACCCAGTTCATTGAATAACATCACAGTGCATTTTTGTGACTCACAGTTCATTGCCATGGAAGCAATTTTAATATAAACCTTGGACTGTCATCACCAAATGAACCTAATCAGCCTGTTCCTCTTATCAAAGTGACAATAGAAACTAACTCTCAAACCCACCAATGCAAAGCAGGGAATAGACTATTAAATTCTATGCCATGTGCCTTATTGTAGTAGATCTCAATTAAAGAAGAGAACTACTTAAATCTCTTCATTCTAATTAAATTTCTTGCTATGGAATTGCTTAAGCAGTGAGGGACTTCGGTTTAGCCCTTCACCTCAAAGCTATTACATTAGTCCAAACATTAACATACTGACAGCACCTCTCCTGTTTCTCTGCATGTGAAACTTGCAACGGACACTTTCAAATGTTTGAATGCTGCAATATGAACCTTTGGCTGCCTATGAGAGAATGAACAGTCAGTCGAAATGGGCAGAATGTCTTAGAAGGCAGCATCGTCACATGATGATTGCAGCCTCTAATGTGTTGTGGGTGGTGTGGGGGTAGGGAATACATATGTGCAATGGGGGTGGGAGGTGCCCTTGCTAACATTCCCAGAGAAATGCTGGGAACACTTCCAGAGACTGTTCGGGAAATAGTTTCTCTCTTTATTCTGTGTAGTAGCCGTGTTAGTCTGTGTTAGCCATGCATCCGATGAAGTGGGTATTAACCCACGAAAGCTTATGCTGAAATAAATTTGTTAGTCTCTAAGGTGCTACAAGTTTTTCTTTCTTATTTTCTCTTTATTCTAGCACTTTTATCCAGACATCTCAAAGCACTTCACAATCACTAATGAATTCAGACTCATGGGATATACATCTCAGAGAGGAAAAAAATTGTGGCATACAGATTAAATGAATTTGACCAGGTTCATGCAGGAAATATGGCAGAACCAGTATTGGAACCCAGTTCTTTGTACGGACAGTCCATTAGCAAAATAACCAGTATGCTCTGCCTTGGAGAGAAGCTATCCATTCCAGTGACTGATAATGGAGTGGTAGAAGATAGATGAGTCAATTATATTACAAAGACATCAGAAAAACTAGCTTTTAATACTGAATAGATGATAAAATTTAACTGGTGTGAAGTCCACTGTTCTAGATTATTTGAAGTTTTCACTGTACAATAACAAACGGGAATACTTTCCTCTGCTAAAGATGAGCAGTCCAACTTCTAACATCTTGTTCTTTTAAATTATTTGATAGCTGTTCCTGATTTGGAGATAAAAGGAAACCCAAAACAATTATGACACGGTTTTTGGCCTTTAATCTTTAAATTTAAGAGCAGCTGCCTCTTTTGGGTTAGCAGGTGTTTTCAACTATACCAAACAATGTCAAATCACATCTTTGTAATTAATAACCTTAGAAACAGGGAGGCATGGTTAAGTAATAATGTTGCACTTCAGGGAATAGTCAGGGTTTTTTTAATATTTCCAACTAGTTCAGGTGGAGTCACACTTTACCTGCCCATTGTGGAGTGTTCTTCTGGTGAGCAACATGTTTCAGTCACAATAGCACAGTTAAAAGGAGCAGATGAGAGGGAAGTGCTGTCATGCAAAGTAAACCAGCTGTTTTAGTTCATGTTGTACTACCCATTGGTCATTTGGTACACTGGTCATTTGGTACACTGGATCAAGCCAGCACCAAATGCCACCATGTGAAAACAATCCTGTTCTTTGTCAAGAATTCAACAGAGGCGAGTAGGTTATAGTTTAATACAGTTCTTCCTGAACAGCAATAATGGATATGAACTTATATACTCTCTGGGCCTGTTTCTCCATTGCCTGGCACCTTTTGTACTCAGTTATACTAATACAAAATGCCCACAGTTTTGCACTAGTGTAAATCACTCACAAAGGGCATTGGAGAAGCAGGCCCTATATAATTTTTAAGTGTCTAATTCTGCCAGCCTCGCTCAAATGGAGTAGTACTGTACTGTGAGTAATCCCATTAAGATAAATGGGACTACTCACACAATGTGGTTCTACTCAGCATAAATAACAGTAGCAGAATCAGGCCCTCTATTTTTACTGGATACAAGCATTCAACTGATTGCTTATATGCAGTTGTATAATAGATGATATAAGTGTTCAGTTCAGACTACTGTGCATGCTACTGTAGAGGCTTCTAGTCCTATGATTATAACCAATGAATTGTAGCACATCTGTGCTATATGAAGTATAATGTTGCTTCCAGGAGGTTTGGTCCATGAATATTAAAATGCTTTGAAATCCTTGAACAGAAGGCATTATATAGAAGTGCATCCGTTTATTGTCTAATCACAGCTATATACCTCATAGTATTAATGGCGCTCTAAGATTGATCATAGGTTGTAATCCGAGGATTCACAACTATGCTGAAGAGCACTGACTTTGAAACAATAAATGTCTAACATTTCTGATCTTCATAGGCACTGGCTACCTCATTGCATGGTGTTGAATGTATTAACTCCCATTGATTTCAGTGGTAGGTGAGGGCTCAACACCTTCCAAGTTATGTCAACAATTCAAATGCTTTATGAAACAGTGTGATACAGGCAATGAGGAAGCCAGTAACTCTCACAGCCCTGGATGTCAAACCTGCTTTCTTTAATTTTATGCAAACATAATTGTATTGTTTTGAAACCTGGAAGGAGGTAACAAACCTGTTAGATTTACATGTAATATAATATAGTTGCTGATTGAAGAGTGCATCTAATTGTGCTGGGAGAAACTTCATTTTGTTACTTGGCACCACCTCGAAAAGCTGGGGGTCAGAATGAAAACTTGCAATTCACTTTCTGATGATTACAGTCCTTTACGGAGCACTTGGCAATACTAGAGCTGTGTACTAATGAGGTCTGTAGCCACTGTGCGGGGGATAGGCACAGTGCACTGAGCAGGCAAGCTGGCCAATTTACAAAATTGTTATTTTCTTAATCTGAACTGAGTACAAGTGTCAGAATCTCTAATCCCATGCATTGCTTTGAAAGGCACAGTTGGTGCTTTGTAATGAAATCAAATTATTCCCATTTTGAAAAAGATCAGAGCCTTGAAAACCCAGGTTGTACAATAATTCATTTGCTCTTGAGCTTTTGTGTTAGAGACTGGTGTGTAAGGAGTATCCAAAGATTATCCAGGGTCATATTGTGGCTAACTCTGCACACGTGTGCTTGGGGGAACAAGGACACAAGGAACTCCTTTCTGCCTCACAACCCAGGTGAGCTGAGATGGAGATAGCTGTAACTTGGTGCAAAGGGTTCGGCAGGCCAGCTATCTCTGAAAATAGTGCTGTCAGGACCACAGATGTGTCTTGGTGGACCTGTGGCCAAGCCACTTAACTCTCTTTCCTGTCAGTGAAGCATGAGCAGTGGAGCACTGAAGGTTGTAACTTCCAAAGGTAAAACAGTTGTCAGTCTTACCTCTGTTCTTACCCCACCCAAAGCATCATGGAGATGTGATGCCTGCTTTCAACACTGTAACACTATAGGCTCTCCCAAGACCCCAGAGAATCGCAGGCTTCCAAAGGTTCATACTGTAACACCTTAAATGGTATAATTTGGAGAGAAATCTCTGTTCCTAAATGGCTTTAATTTCTATTCTTGGTGGATAAGTAAACATCCAATTATGAAGGACTGTGGGAAAAAATGTGTTCCTGTCTTTAATTCTAAGTTCTAGCACAGCAGCCCATGTGACATGCATGTTATGCAGAGGCCAGCCATCACAGTGCTGTGCCATCACATGTTTGCTTCACTTTGTCTGAATTCTGTATCTGGCTGGCTTGGACCACTTGTTACTGTGTGAATTCAGTATTCCAAAATAACCAGTGTTTAGTCACACTTCAGCTGAAAGGACTGTTTTATTGATGATTAATCTTGAAGGGGTTGGATGAGACTATCTTTTGAGATGTCTGCATGAACTAACTTCGCTGTTGCTGTTTTCTATAGGCTGCCATGAACTAAAACACTGGCCACTGATGTCCAAGTGCCAGCCATAACAGGAGGGGTGGCATGCTCAGGATCCCAATTTTGAGCCAATAGATGGTTTGAAATGAAGAGATTAGTTACTTTTGTGTTATAACTGTACCTTTATTGTAGAGACTGAAAATTATAGGTCCTATACCCATTTTCAACATGGAATTTGCATTGTATCATTTTGGAGTGATCATTCAGTTCCTTATATGCAGGAAGAAAAAAATTACGTAAATTCTGTCCCTTACCTAAATAGTTTGGAGATCTGTGCATCCAGTTCTTAGGGGTTTGAGATGAGTGGTGAGCGTGCCTCTAAAATCTAGAAATCTGTTGAGCACTGCAGTATTTAAATCTGAAGAATGGAGCATTTTTAAAGGCTTCTATAGGGAATCCAGAAAAAGCTGATGTATTTTTATACATTGCTCAGATGGGAGGGAGGTTTAATTGACCACTGAGAACTGTTCACAAACCAGCATAAAAACAAATTTTTGAACTTATAAAATGCTTCGTGTGCATTTAGAGTATATTACTAACCTAGAATTGTAGAGTGTGAGATCAGAAAAGTGACACATGTTGTTTCTATCTAAGAATAGATCACAGTGTAAGTTAGCATAATACAAAGTGTATAGTACTGTGCTTTGTGTAAGCAACAAGAACTAACAGGGATGGTATTTCTAGGCAGTTAATGAGTAGTTGAGAGGAGGCTAGGGCTCAAGCAAATTGGGCCCTTCACTGTAAAACAATAATTAACAGCTTCTGTAGGAACTTCTTGGCCTGGAGGGCCCTATTGCTGCTACAAGTTGTGCAAAATTATGTCATTCAATTCTGAAACAATTACTATTGTTAATGTCTATTTTGAGTGTCTTAGGAACAGGAATCAGAGGGGAAGCAGAACCTTATTCTCGGTATTCTGTTCTGCATATAATGGATAAGATAGGTCTAGCCAGAAATGATCCCAGGTGACCATAAATTAGTCTCCCCTTACACTGCCAGCCACTCAGTTCAGAGGTGCAGTGAGACTGTTCCCACAAAGTCACTTGGGAAATAAAAGAACTGACTTTTACCCATGGAGATGACCCCACACAGCCTCCTCCTTCAGTGTTTGCTTTTCCATTCCTGCTCACTACTCTGCCCCAGTTTAAATCTCCAGGTTTGTGCCTGTAAAAAGCATAGAGAATTGCACTAGCATTTTGCTATGAAAATTTTCTGATATCTGCCCATAAAATTCTTCCCAACAGGTGCATCTGCGGTTGTGGTACAGGGCTACTGGTAAACACACCCAGAGGCCACACAGGTGTGAGACAAGTAATGGAAAATCGGTGCTTTCCTTCACAAAGGATTTGTTCTCCCCACAGTTGTTATAGAAGCTATTAGTGAGTGCAATACTCTAAATTGGGTGACACCCCAGAAAACCCCCATTGTTTTGCAGGAGCAGCAAGGTCACACAGGGTCAAAAGCTGCTGTAGGAGTTAATTGCCAAGCCATCGGGATTCCACTGTGTTCAGTAGCAGTCGTGGTGATGTTCAGTGTTCACTGTATTCTGGAGCTGGGCTTACCGTCACTAGCTGCCGTAGCTATGAGGCTATGTAATGCAATCGGGGGGAAACCAGGATGAAACTTGACAAATGCTGTTAATAGGATTGTCAGTCTGTGGCACTGTCAGCAGCACACAGCCAAGAAAGGGGTTGAGGAAAGAATCACAACCAGTCTCAGATACTATCAAATCACAGTGAATGTTTAAACTCATATTTCACTGTGAATTTGCATTGCACCTGTGAATTTGTTGTCACATATTCAGAGTACAGAGAGTAGGCATTAAATAGCCAGATAATGAAATAGGCGAGAACACATTAACCTAAGGAAATGAAGGTTTAGTAGTGAAATAGTGAATAAAGGTCTCTGCAAACATGCCCGTGTCCATTTATTAGCTGCTAGTGCCATAGATCTGCCCAGTCTCTATTTAGTCTTCAAATTAGCATACTACTTTTCAGTCCTAGGGGCTGCTAGAGCATATCCATGTGGCATGTTCCTTCCCAACCTATGCTGGGATGCATTTGTCTGGTTACATACCCTGAGACAAATTGTAAAACTTAAAATCGCGGTATAAAGAAGATAGTGGTTTTACTGATAGGCCATCATAAATATAAGGCAGAACTTGTGAGATGTTAAACATGGAAGATCAGACAAAAAACAGCAACTTCCTTGGGTTTAATGAACTTAGTATGTATTATAACTAATGTAATATTGTGTCTCAGATATTGATAGTAGAAATGAGAGGTCTCCTCTCCTCTGCCTCTTTTGCAAGCCAATTGTAATTAGTATTAACAAGCTGCTATTCACATGGTCACACCAAAACTGAGCAAGATTAAGCTTCAGAAAAGATAGTCTAAAAGTTCACATTTACCACAAAGCCCAATTCTCCTCTTGCTTGCTGTGAAATAAGGGATTCCCTTAAAGCTGGTGGATTTTGACCAATGTAAAATTGACAAAGGACGTAGAGAACTGGGTCCATGTATGCAGATTTGTCACCGGTGCAGCAGTTTGTAGATGTGAAGCTTTAGTTAAGACTTTGTGCTAGGTATTAGTGTGACAGTTTTAATAATAACTGCAGTCACTTGGCATAGCTCTCCTCCTCAGCAAGGCTCTGTCCATGCTACGCCACCACTAAGCACCACATTTAAAAGCCACATTAAAAATCCCAGTGTAGATAAAGGTGCAGGCTGCAGTTGGCATTTAACACCATGTCAGTTTAGGCTAGGGGTGGGCAAACCACGGCTTGGGGGCCACATCCGGCCCTTCAGATGTTTTAATCTGGCCCTCGAGATCCTGCTGGGGAGCAGGGTCCAGGGCTTGCACACTCCGATGCTCCAGCCGGGGAGCGGGGTCGGGGGCTTGCCCCGTTCTGCACGTGCTGTGGCTCCACAAGGCTCCTGGAAGCAGCGGCATGTCCCCCCTCCAGCTCCTACACATGGAGCAGCCAGGGGGCTCCACATGCTGCCCCCGCCCCAAGCACCGCCTCCACAGCTCCCATTGGGTGGGAACTGTGGCCAATGGGAGATGCTTGGTCGCGCCTCCGTGTAGGAGCTGGAGGGAGGACATGTCGCTGCTTTCAGGAGCTGCTTGAAGTAAGCACCAACTGGAGCCTGACCCCCTCCTGCACCCCAACCCCCTGCCCCGGCCCTGATCCCCCTCCTGCCCTCCGAACCCCTTGGTCCCAGCC
The DNA here is from genome assembly GCA_033296515.1 of Macrochelys suwanniensis. Taxonomy (NCBI): domain Eukaryota; kingdom Metazoa; phylum Chordata; order Testudines; family Chelydridae; genus Macrochelys; species Macrochelys suwanniensis. The sequence continues at coordinate 44,384,717 of CM065783.1, forward strand.
CGGAGCACCCTCCTGCACCTGCAATACCTCATCCCCAGCCCCACCCCAGACCCCACACCTCCAGCCGGAGCTTCACCCCCCTCTGGACTCCAATCCCCTGCCCTAGCCCGGAGCCCCCTCCCACACCCTGAACTCCTCATTTCTGGCTCCACCCTAGAGCCCGCATCCCCAGCCGGAGCCCTCATCCCCTCCCACACCCCAACCCTCAATTTCATGAGCATTCATGGCCTGCCATACAATTTCCATACCCAGATGTGGCCTTTGGGCCAAAAAGTTTGACCACCCCGGTTTAGGCCTATTACAAGCAAAGTTCCTTGACGATGTTGAAAATGCGAGTGGCAACTGATGATTCATCTTCACTAGAGCTCCCAGTGTTGCTAACACTGGCAGAACAGAACCAGTTTTGGTGGTGGGGAACTTTTTAGACAACTATCTCTGGTGTACACAGGACCAATGTGCTCCTGCAGTGGTAGTATCCAGAATACATCTGTACACACTGCTACATACTGACCTTTATTTGAGGTCGTATTTTTACTTCACTCTGGCCTAGTGGTCCAGAAGGTTCTAATTTTTTTCTGCCACAGACTTGCTATGTGGCAGTGGGCAAATCACTGAACCTCAATCTGTTATCCTGTCTATAATATAGGGAGACAAGGTTGGGGACGTAATATCTTTTATTGGACCAACTTCTGTTGGTGAGAGACACAAGCTTTCTAGCTACAGAGAGCTCTTATTCACACCTGAGCCTAAAACAGAGGTAATAGATTTGGGAGGGAATAGTCCATTCCCTACCAAATCAGTGTTGCCATCATTGTATTGATGGCTTATTATGAAAAATGCTTGAAAGAATGTACCACTTCCTTTTCCCTCCTCTTTTGTCTCCTATTTCTCTGCACTGAACTCCCCTGTCTTTATATTAGGGTTGTCTATTTTTCCATTAATTATATTATAGGGGGATGCTCTGTTTTTCCTTGGCAATAATTCAGACATACTTGAAGACTTTGAATGTCAACTTCACAAGAACATAATCAATGTCTTTTAAAAAGGGGCAACTTTTCTAATATTTAAGCAATAAGAAAAACACACCAGGCCTTTTGGGTGGCTTAATGAGAAGGTGTTAGGCCCATGCATCTAGTTACCAGAAAATGTCTTCTATGAATATTATGTAGTTAAACTTAAATAACAAAACATGAAGCATTGCCTATTTACAGGTTGATAAAGCTTCAGCTCATATGTTCAAGTCCACTCTACAGAATTAATGCTGTTCATTAGCCAATTGGATTTCTCCATTCAACTCTCCTTTACGCCATAGCAGATGGCCTCTGATTTGCTGTGTGACATTGAGCAAGTCACATGCAAACAAATTTCAAAAGTGGCCACTACTCTTGGTGCCTCAACTAGAGATTCCAGATTCAAGGCCTTTTCTGAAAACTTTGGCAATCATCCTCTCTGAACCTGTTTTCTTATCTGTGGAATGAGGTTAATGGTTAGATTTGGGGCAGGGAGGAAGAGAACTGTGAATGTCTTGGAATTTTTTTCCTGTTTTCATTGGAGTTTTTTGACCAGCTGTAATATCTCTGTTTCAGAGATGGAAAGCTGAGGCATAGAGAGATAAATGACTTGCATGGGATAGAGATACTGGGACTCAGAAGACTCAACTACTAATGCTGGTACTAACTCATTTACTATCGTGGCCAAGGCACTTAACCTTTCTGAGCTTCTGTTTCCCCATATGTGCAATGGGGAATACTGATCTAGGGATGTTGTGAGCCTAACTGAGGCTACACTACAGGCTAAATCGGCATTGCTGCATCGATTTAGCAGGTCTGGCGAAGAAGCGATAAGTCAACGGGAAAGTACTCTCCCATCGACTTAATTAATTCAGCTCAATGAGAGGTGGAAGCTATGTCGACGGGAGAGCGTCTCCCATTGACATAGTATGGCATAGATACCATGTTAAGTCAATGTACGTTACGCCAACTTGAGTTACGTAACTTACGTAGCTTAAGTAGCGTAATTTGCATCGATTTACATTGCTAGCATAGACTAGGCCTCTGTATTAAATCCAAGCAGTACCAGATTTCTAGTCTCCCAACTCCATAATTCTAGGCCACATCGTCTTTTTCAAAAATTCACGATTGGCAGAACTCACTCACTTTGAGCCAAATGCCTTTTGAAATGATGTGCTATCAAAGCTTCACACACTCTAAAGACAGCAAATTGTGTCAAAACCAAATGTCACTAATTATTTCACCTAGTTCTAATAAAAGCCTGTCAGTAGTTTTACCTGATGCAAAATTCAGCAGGAAGGCTTTGGGGTTGCATCTTGTCCTTTTGCCTATCTTTGCTCTGAATGAAACTATTATGGTCATTTTTTGTCTGTCTTGACTAAAGTCTGTCTGTAGTCTTCCTGTGCCTTTTTATATCTGATTTAGAACCATTTGAGGATACTGCTTGACCACATTCACTTCTATGAGGAGATCTGAGAGTGTTGCTTGAAACTTTGCTAACTATGGGGGCATTCACAGTTGGGTTGTGACCCCTTTACGGCAGCCCTGGTGGCATAAACCAGCTGGATGATGCCCTCAGTAGGGGGTCTCCTCAGCAGGTGCAGAGCCTTTACAAGTATCTGTATGTCTGTCCCCCCGCCCCCCCTCGGCCATAGGCCCTTGTGCAGGGGACATTCTAGGAATGATGCAGGAGACTGCATCAATAGCCTATAAAGCGATTGCAGACAGGATTAAGCTGCACATGACTAGCCTTGCCTTCCAGGATAGCGGCCGTTTGGTCTGTGTGCTGGGCTCACTTCCCTGCTCTGAGCCCATGCAAGCCAGTGAGATGTTTAGGTATGACTGAAATGTCAAACAATGTAACTAATTGTTCTGATGGCCCTGGTAGTTTTAATCTTGCACGGCTGTGCAGAAGGCCAGATTCCTACCTATGTCTCCTCTCTCACTTACAGTGTCGCATGTTGTCAGTGAAAACTCCTCTAGACTCTAGAGTTTAGAGGATAACATCTTCTTTGAGTGAGTTTAGAGCAGCAGAAAATTGAAGTTCATCAGGACTCTAGGTGAAGCTGAGGACATTCCCATAAACATAAACAAATCCACTGTTGTCACTGTGAGCGATCCTGGCTCACAATGTTATTTACGAGAGTGTCTTGCTAAGAGCTGGGATGAGACACTACAGACTCATTTTCCCTAAATCTGCCTTCAGTCAGTTGCTGGAACAATCCATTTTAATCCTGATTGAAAAATGCACAGGCAGGTGAGTAATCCAGTGAGCCATCCGGTTCCAAGCTTGTAACATGGGTAGCTCCCTATGAATCAACTGAGATGTTCCTGTGAAAGAGGGAAGGTGCAGTTAGTAATGGTTCATTCAGATTCAGTCCCGCACCCAGAGTCCTGAAGGTTAAGGGATGAAGTTCTTGCCTAGTTTGAAAAGTTGTTGGTCAGATCATGTGCCACACAACTCTCTTCACACAGTATTTAATACTGTTGGCCAGATCCTCATTTGATGTATCAGATAGAAACTTCAGTGGAGCTATGCCAATTTAAACCAGCTGAACATCTGTGAACCCATCTTTCTTAAAAGATTTCTAACAGTTTGTTCTGAAATTCTTGTGGTATCTTCCCTCATTTCTGTCCGTTTGCCTCACATTTCACCTGCCTCCTAGTGGGTTTCTTCGGAGTTCCACTCTAATGATGAAGTGGTTTACCTTAATCACAGCTTGAGAGATTTCAAAAGAGGGATGTTATAAAAATGGCGCTTATGGCTTGATTCGTCAATGTCTAACATCTTGTAGAGTAGTTTATACCTATGCAAAGTGGGTAGAAAATGCTACCAACATAATCTTCACTTTTATGCTCGTGGCATTTTATACCCACTTTGCAGTCACTTGTACGGAGTGCAAAGCTTCAGGGCAGTGGAGCATCTGGCTGATAGTCTTTTCCATTCCTGTTTTGGGAAGAGGTAGTGCTGCTAAAGCAAATTATGACTACAAGCCCTCTAGAAAAGTGCAGAGATGCTGTAGTCTGCATTAGTTTAGAGAACTTTTACTGGATTTTCTTCAATCCAGGATAATCCAGGATCACCTACTAGTTAATGCTTTATTCCATCTTCATCTATGGTAAAAATCATGTCACCTGTGGAAGTTCCCTACACTGCTGCATGTAAAATTCTTTGTCTAATGAGGTATGTTATCTTTGTATTCAAAAATATACCAATTGTATGAACTAATGGGGCTTAGTTAATGGAGGAGTTTGTTGAGACAGTGGATCTTAAAACCATTTGCAGGATGTATGAAAAATTCATGCTGGTGAAAGACGTGGATGTACTTTTGGTATGACTTTCCAATATGGCTCGCAAGCCATACTTTTGAAAGGCTTTTTTCCCTTTGTATTGTACCAATAATGGAATGTTGCACTGTAACTGAAACGTGGTCCCCAGCATTTGGATTGACACCACATGTGCTTGTCTAAAAAACAAAAAGGCCACATTAAGGCTATTGTATAGCAGCAATATCTAATAACTTAATATTTGGGGGAATACACTATGTTTATTTTTATTGTGTTTTCCATACTCTTTGGTTCTTTCCAGTAGAATTCCATCTACTGTCTTGATGATTTCTCCATATTTTATAGGAAGCAACAAGACTTTTCCCATGTACTGACTTGCAAGCCTGATGTAGGAAAGGGTGAGGAAGGAAGAAGGTTTGGTTGAAAATTGCTGTACATATTGCTTTGTCACAGGTGCTATATACAGTAAATAGCAACATATTCTCTGACAACTGATGTCTTGAAATACACACCAATGAATATGGCATTTGTGAGACTTTTACAGCACCATGGAATATAGCAGACACTTGGCTAAAATATGAAAAATCCTAAAACGTATAATACAGGAACAAAATGTTACCTTAGCCCAAAGAAAGAATCCACGAGGGACTGAATCTCCACTCTGAGGCAAATGGATGGTCCAAAATACAGAAAAGTCCATTTTAAATACAGGGGAAGGTTGCCAGGTCCAGTTCTAGCAGGCTGGGAGTGTGATACCTTAGTCATCTCTTTTCTAAGCTAACCAGTCCTAGCTTTTTATCTCTACTCTTATGAAAGCTGTTCCATACCCCTAATCATTTTTGTTGCCTTTCTCTGTACCTTTTCCAGTTCTAATATATCTTTTTTGAGATGGGGTGACCAGAACTGCATACAGTATTTGAGATGTGGACATACTATGGATTTATAAAGCGGCATTATGATATTTTCTGTTTTATCTATCCCTTTCCTAATAATTCTTAACATTCTCTTTGCTTTTTTGAATGTTGCTGACACTCAGCAGATGTTTTCAGAGAACTATCCATGATGACCCCAAAATCTGTTTGAGTGCTAACAGCTAATTTAGAACCCATCATTTTGTATGTGTAGTTGGGATTATGTTTTCCAATGTGCATTTATCAACATTGAATTCATCTACCATTTTTTCTCCCAGTTACCTAGTTTTGTGAGATCCCTTTGTAACTCTTCACAGTCAGCTTTGACCTTACCTATCTTGAATAATTTTGTATCATCAGCAAACTTTGTCACCTCACTGTTTACCGCCTTTTCCAGATCATTTATGAATATATTAAACTGCACAGGTCCAAATACAGATCCTCGGGGAACACCATTATTTTGTGTAGTCTAAACAGGACCTGCTTTTTTTTTAATACTGTCTAAGTCTAAGAGTTGATAACTGAGTCCAGTATAGAAACAAACCAGAAGATTAACTGATTTGAAGCTCAAAGCAATCACGCAGCAGAGTGCAAGTGGGCAACTAGATTCAGCAGCAGGCATGGAGCAAGGGGTCCCACTAGCTGGCTTAGATGACAAAGTGGAAAAATTGACTGAATCCTGTCAACACTACAGCTGCACCAGTGGTGAACTATACAGACTTTTTGCCACTGTAGACACCCCCATGGTTTCCTGGATTCCAGTCCTGTTCTTCTACCTTTGGTCATGCTCCCATTCTGTTGCTATATTGTTGCAAAGATGGGTCATCTCCCAGCAAAATCCAACAAAAGATCAAAGAAAGGCCTCTACATTGAGATCTCACAGTTAATAGCTTACCCTAGCTTTGGAGATACAAATATTTCTGATTACATTTTATAATGGTAGATTATTTATGTCATGCTTAGTCTGGGCTATTTTAGATGAGGATGTGGGTGGCATGTGACACCCATGCCTTGTTGTCCCATGAAAATCACATATATATGCATAGGTATGCATAAGCTATGTTGCAACCTGCTGGAGAAGTACTCTTCTCGGTGATTGAGTACAATCAGAGTGTGATAGAAATGGAAGATTCTTTCCTTGGACTTAAAAAAGAGTGAGGACAAATGAAATGATGCCAATATTTCTAAATGCAAAGGCTGTGGCACAAGGTGGCATCTTACATAAGGGGAAAAGGTGAATTAGCGCTTCCAGAAGTAAAGGTCTGAAAGCTAGGATCTGTGAAATTAAAAGCGGGGCAGCTGTGGCTTTGAATCCCAAGTCACTGCAGCCCTGCTCTTCTAGCCCCTGTCTCTTGGTAAGAAGCATGCCTCAGTGGCATTTGGGGATTGTTTTGTTGTGCTGTGGGTGATCATGAGAAATTAGTGTAGAACCAGTACACTTGGATTTCTTGTGTGATGCCATTTAAAAGTTTAGCAAATTTAGGTTTAGGATTTTGGGGACATACAAGAAAACAGCTTTGGAGGAGTGTTGGCATTTCTTACAGCTCTTTCCCCCCATCAAATCCATTCATTTGCCTTTTCTTCCCTTACTCCTTTTCCCTCCTTCCCTGTGGTCAGAATAGGAGGAACATGATATTTCCGGTTCAGTAGTGTTCAGGGCAATGAGGCATTAAAGGGTGGGGATTTCAGATTACAAGGTGTGGATCAGATGATGGGGAGTGACTGTAATATGTCGCTATGCTGACTAGACCAACTCTTGCGCAGAGATGGTGGGAGTTACTATAGACTACACAACATTGTGGCAATGAAGATGGAGGACTCAAACCGTCTCCTACCACTGGCATTTTTGCCAGGCCCAGGAGAGCCCCCAGTACCCTGGTCTAATTGGCTGAGGGCTTTTGAGACGTGGCTGACGGCAGCTGGATTGGAAAAAGCAGAGGATGCCCAGAAAAGAGCTCTTCTCTGTCACTCTTTGGGCACAGAAGGTCAGAGGGTTTTTGCAATGCTGGGATCGGCAGCCTCCTTTGAGGAGGCAGTGAGGAAGCTTTCGAAACACTTCAAAGGAAGGCAAAATGTGATGGTACAGAGGTTCCAGTTCCGACAGCGGGCACAACTGCCTGGGGAAACCTTTGTGGCTTTTGCCTCAGTGCTGCAGCGGCTGGCGGTGGCCTGTGATTTTGGACCTCTGCAGGATCAGCTGATCCTGGGTCAGTTAATCGAGAAAGCAGCAGACTGGCGAATTCGGGAGCAGCTCTTGTTGGAACCTAACTCACTGACTCTGGCCAGGGCAGTGGAGCTGGGGTCCCAGATGGAGGAGGCATTCAAGGAGGTGCACACCAGGGTGATTTCAGCCGCAGTAAAGCAGTGGGAGAGCTGGAGCAGTGGTAAGAAGAACTGGGATATCAGAGATTTCAGCCACTCTAAATTAGTGCACCCCCACGGAGGGGAAAAAACTCTACCATTTGCAAAACAAAGTCACCAGAGTAAGCAAAATCACTCCATCCTGCATTCCTGCAGCATGGGGCCATCCGCAGCGAGGAGATGTTTGGGCCAGAAGAAGGGGTGTCATGCCCCAGCAAAGACTGCACGCCTGGGAGTAAAGAACTTCCAGGTAGGCCATTGTTTGGTGAATGAAAAGAGACTGGTGGTATAGTACCAAATAAGGAAACGTGGGAACAGATCCTGCAAACTGGGGTTTGCTGCTAGTGGAACAATCTAACCAGTTATAAGAAGGTCACAATAGTTCCGGTTAGAGAAGGGCTAGTGACTGTTAAATCAAAAACATCCCCATTTGGAGTGGGATGCGGGTTGGGTTTGTAACTCTGAGGCAACGATACAGGCTTTTGGCACGGGGAAGAGGATGCATTTTCTCTCCCTCCTTTGTGGACAGGTTCAGACGTCACTTGAAGGTTTTGGGAGTGCATGAGCTGATAGATCTAGTCCAGCAACACCTAAAAGCAAATAGCTGCCTCACAGCACCTGCAGCAATATCTGCTGCTGCATCTGGCAATGACGTATTACTGAGTTAACTGGAGGCTTCTGCTAAAATAATCAGCAACTAAATAGTTAATTGTATTAAGTTTGAGTTATTACACACCTCTCTGCTATTGGATGGGCCTGTCTGAAGTCTCAAGGAAGCTCTTCAGTTTACACTGGGAAGGCTTTCTTTGCGGGCTAAGAGTTTCATTTCTGCAGGGATAACTTCACAGCTGTGGAATGATGGAGCACAGCGCCTTGCTAACGAAATGAGATGGTATGAGCTGGATTGGGTGGAGGTGTGGGGAAGAAGGGGAATTATAGAGATCTGTAAGTACAGTATTAGCATGGCAGGGAGCAAAGGATGGGCAAGACCGAGAGGGAGGGACTAACAGGTGTCATATTTTTGAGTCCATATTATACTGGGGATGCCTAGAGCACAAGATTTAACCTTAGAAGCTCCTCTGGGGCATATCCCTATCCAGAGTAATCTGCCTTACAGCCTAGCACTCCATTTGCTCCTTTTTAGCTCAAATGCTCAATGAAACTTCCTCTTTCTAAATGATGACAAAAGGAAGAGCCAAATTCCTCTACTGTCTGCTTCTTGCTCAGTAACAGGGCCAGCTCCAGGCACCAGTGCAGCGAGCATGTGCCTGGGGCGGCAAGCCGCGGGGGGCGGCGTGACAGTCATTGTGAGGGCGGCAGTCAGGCAGCCTTCGGCGGCATTTCTGTGGGAGCGCCCGCAGGAACACCGCCGAAACCTCCCGCAGAAACGCCGCCGCCAGCTGCCTGACTGCCGTGCTTGGGGCGGCAGAAAACATAGAGCCGCCCCTGCTCAGTAAGAGGCACAGATGAAGTTGGCACTTTCCTCCTCAACTCTAACAGACACCCCCGGGCTGGGGGAGAACTGGACTAGTGGTGTAAACAAAACGCGATGCAGCAAGATCTGAGAACAAAGGAAGTCTGAATGAAGAGTGTTGGCAAAATTAGAGACCTATAAACTCAATAGCTGAAATAGTTCTCCTTAAAAACTAGGTGCCCTCGAACAGGCTGTGCAAAAATAATACACAGCTCATATCTCTCTGAAGGCCTAGAACAGAGCAATGTGGAGGAGTTTGATTAGTTTCTCCTCATGCTACTTGATCTGACCTCTTTCCCATTAACAGAAGAGGTACACTGCTGTCCCTCACAGAAGCCCCCACTGGAGAATTCCCCCAAGGCAATTATATGGGAACTACCAGGAGGAGAACCCTTAGGCTGACCCGAACAATTGAGTATCTTGCCTATAATGCAACCAAATGTAATTATTCCATGACATGCAACAAAATGTCTACTGAAATTAAAAGGAGGGTTATAAATACTCAGTGCTCTTTCCAAATTGTGCTTTGAGGCTGGTGAAAAGGCTGGTTGAAGAGAAATGAACTGTAGTGAATGCCACCCTAATGTGAGGCAACGTTGGCAGTTTCCTCAAAGAACTGAAGATGCAGGATTTGCATGTTTTGTTTAATGTTTAATGCTGCACTCTCTCTTTCTGCTTAAAATGAAGCTGACAGCTGTCTCCTTAGCTAACGTGCATGTCTTCTTGGATATTTTCATAGTCGTGTGCCATTTGCCTCAAAAGGACCTTGAAAAGGGTAGCAAATGAGATGCAGTTTCTGCAAGTCATTTGTTGCCCTGGTCATGCATGTAACTCAGTGCTTTGACAAACAAAATTGCCTGTTGGTACATTATGGTTATCTTGTTCCTGATTCCTTAATGCGGTTGCTGAGAGCTGAACTTTGGCTTAAATAGCATTACTTTGGTTGCCAGGATGATAAACTTCTGAACCTTTTATCGTGTTTTGGTTTAGCATTGGCTTTCTAAACAGTCTGTCTGACTGGACATCCATGGCATGGGGCATGCTGCTGTTAAAAGAATATCACTCCCTATACTCTGGATCTTGGTCCATTTGAATGTGTATTTCTTGCCAGAGCTTCTGTATAGTAGCTAATACCCGGGCGGATACTTACCTGACTCATTGCAGAGTTCTCGCATGTAAAAGGTAATTTTGAAGTCTGGAATGTGCGAGGGCTGAGTGATTTAAGCACACCCGCTTTAGCAAGGGACTTCCTTTCCGCACAGCCCGTCAAGCTGAAAAGTCTGTGGGTGGGGCAGATAATTGGAGCTTCACTTGCCTCTCATTCCAGTGAGGTGGGGGCGGAGAGGGTCATACTTAAAGCCAGATCCTTTCCTATGACTGAAGTCGTTTTTGGTCCCAAGGGGTGATATATTCTCACAAACGGCACCTTGTTCCGACAGCAGCTTCTGTTTATTCCATTCTTTAGGACTACAAATGAAGGTTGCATAGGTCAGCACTGAAGTCTGCAGATGCCAAAGCTGAGCTTGCACATGCAATCTTAAGGGCTAGATTCTTGCTCGATGTGGGACGGGGAGGGAGCAGGCGTTGGAGCACGTTCCAGCTTCCTGATCCTCCGGGCCAGTGCAAGTCCAACTTCTGCCACTAACTTAGGGTCCATAATACCCCCTTGCCTGTGAAGGATTACTGTGGCAGAACTCCACCATGCCCACCACTCCCAGTGCACCCCTTACACAGAGGTGGGGGCAGAAGTGTCATACTGCCGTGCAAATGCACCAACAGGGAGTTCCCCTACACCAAGGGAATTCTCTGTTGGGCATTTGCAGCCGGACTACAGCTTCTCTACACCACCCAATAGCATGAAGGAGCTGTCCCCTTGTGCCTATACATTACAGTAGAGTAATGGCATGACCACATACTACTTCTCAAATACAGTATAACAGAACTTCCCCCTGCAGCCTTAGCTTCCCAGGACTTCTAGCTTAGTGCTTTGTGCTACTGGATGTCAGTTAACACCTTCTTGGGGGGAGGGATAGCTCAGTGGTTTGAGCATGGGCCTGCTAAGCCCAGGATTGTGAGTTCAATCCTTGAGGGGGGCATTTAGGGATCTGGGGCAAAAATTGAGGATTGGTCCTGCTTTTGAGCAGGGGGTTGGACTAGATGACCTCCTAAGGTCCCTTCCAACCCTGATATTCTATGATTCTATGAGTACAGGAAGGTCACATAGGCAAAGGAGGCAAGGGATCCTATGACAACAGTGCAATAGCTTACCTCAAAGTATTGCCATGATACCCCGGTGCGGCAACTAGATAGGAATCATAGACATACAGTAACCTCACTGACACCTGTGCAAGACGCACCTATTAACAGTCAATGGGGTTGCACAATCTTCTGTGAGGACCTAGACTATGGACAATAGGGTTACAAAGGCGAAGCCTAAAGATGAAGGGCTTTGCTATAAAAAAGAGAAACGGGTTTAATTATCAGCTCCCAGGCTGACAGCGTCAGGCAGGAAATGATTTAAATTTATTTACAAACTGCGCAAACTGGAGTTGGAAGTCATCAGGTCAAACGTGAAATGCTGCAATGCTCCTTTTAGTCACTTTCCATGGTAGAACTGCACTTGAGACATATGGTCCTAGTAAGCTGACTAAACCCATCCCTCCAGGTATACGATAAAATACTCAATTTGCTTCATTTAGTTTTCGGGGGGGAGGGGGAGGTTACCCCTTTTGTTGTGTTTTTGAAAAAATAAATATAGCTGAATTTTTAGGCAAAATGTCATTTCAAAATGAAAATTCTAAACATTGGGTTTCAAAATCGTTGAAAACAATTATAAAGACATCTAAATTTTTTTCAATTTCTTTGTAGCTGAAACTATTCGCTGAACTCAACCCAAATTTGCAAATGGTTTTGGTGTCCTGAAAAATGCATTTTTTGGGGCAAGTTTACTGTCTCCCCTCCAAAATTCACCCATTTCTACGTACAAGCCTTTTGTCTTATCTATTTAGGTAGTCCCTGAAGTATCCATTAATAAAAATAATGGATACTGGGAATGAACCCTGATACAGACCTCATGTGTGACTTTGGAAATGTCATTTAATCTCTGCCTCAGGCAGAGGCCCTGGAGGTTTTTCGCCTTCCTCTGCAGCATGGGGCACGGGTCACTTGCTGAAGGATTCTCTGCATCTTGAAGTCTTTAAACCATGATTCAATAGCTGACACATAGGTGAGAGGATTATTGCAGGAGTGGGTGGGTGAGATTCTGTGGCCTGCATTGTGCAGGAGGTCAGACTAGATGATCATAATGGTCCCTTCTGACCTTAAAGTCTATGAGTCTATGAAGATAATACTTCCTGACGCCCTCCCTTTAACTTTTCTAATTAGTCTGAAACTCCTTAGGACAGAGACTCTTAGCATGGTTCTACGGTACACAATGGGACCGTGAACTTCGTTGTGGCACCTAGCTGCTATGTCTTGTGCTCCAAGTAGCTTGTTTTAAATTTTCAGAGGATGTTTGATATTGAATATTTTATATCTGCAGATCTGTCAAAACAGTATAGCATCCGGCGTGATGGAAATAGCCAGTGTGATCAGGATAAATCATATGAAGAGAAAATAAATGTAATCAGGAGTGGAATGTGTTAATAAGTGTATGCAGCAGACTTCCCTGATGGGCAATAGGAGGTGAAGGTTCCTGTTAAAGAATCAGGGAGGTTATGAAATGCAGCATTCCACAGTCTCACAGTGCTCCTCCCAGCTTGCCCACATGTCTCTCTTTTCAAAGTGTTGTTTTAAGAAAGAATGTGAATGATTTGTCACTTTCTGCAGAACAATTGCCTGAATTAAAGTGACATTGCATGTATGGGGTCAATGGCTGGACTCATGCATAATGCAAGCAGGCCTGTACGAGCTTCCACGCGCAGTTTGTCACTCCGTTGGTGCTCCAAGCCTGGGTCTCTCCTGATCAGACTGCCAGGGAGACTTAGCATTCTGCACAGGGATACTCAGGAGAAAAGGGACTCCCTGCACCCACTCTCAGTTCCCACAGTGCATATACACATGGGCAGTGTATTTGAAAATACTAGGCTCTTTGACTCTGCTCCAACTAATCTGAAAACCCAAAGCAATCCAGGTAGGAGTCTTCTCCCTAGTTCAAACCACCAGTTGTACTGAAGGAGTTATATGGAAAGCTGACTCTTTAAAACAAAACAATGTATGGGAAATTCTTTGGAGTCTGATGGCAAGGACATAGTTCTGTTAAACTCTGCACAGTTCCCTTAGGCATTCTGTGAAGGATATTCTGGATTTCATTCTCAAGGTCTAGAAGAATTCTTGTAACACTCTCTGTTGGCTTTGGCCCTGTTAAATTATGTAGGATATATCCATATCAGAAGGAGGAAGGATGGTCTCATGAACTGGCACTCATTGGAGACAGGGATTCAGTTTCTGGTTCCACCATGGATTTCCTTTGTGTACTCAGGCAAGTCAATGAATCTCTGTTCCCAGTCAGTAAAATGGGCATAGTACTTTCTCTCTCCTACCCTTTCTCACCTATATAGATGGTAACTCCTTAGGGCAAGGATTGTCTCCCTGGGTGCACAGTGCCTCGCATAATGGGGCCTTGCTCTCTTGGGGCTTCTAGGTGTTACTGTAATTTAAATAAAATAGTAAAGCTCTGGAAAATGTATTTGTAAGGCAAAATCCTGCCTGGTGCTTAGTAGCCTCATCACTGGTGCCCTATAACGGATTAAAAAGCAAATGTGATTCAAAGGGTGGGGGGGAAGAAGACTAAAGAGCATAAATGAACAAAATAGCTGGCATAAGACTACCAGGCATATTGGTGTGGGGGGCTGCACAGTTCATTTCAATTTATTGGGATGCCTTACTCATGAACCATTCTTTAATGCAATTTTCTTGAACTTGTGGCAATTAACATAGCTAGCTAGTGAGTCTTTTTCGTGGAGCTGACATGTTGGAGCAGATTGCTGGTATATTGAGAATTGTCACATTCATGTTATTGGTCTGATTTTCTGTCTTTAGCATTACAGAAAATTATTCCACCAGCGTACTGAAGAAAACACACCAAACATTTCACATGAGGAAGGCGGTTAAAAAACTACTAATCATATCAAGATTTGTTTTCAAAAAAAAGGTTCAGCAAGTTTAAAGAAAATGGATAAGCCATCAGCCATCTAAATGCCTCACTTGCTTTGCTTCACCAGAATCTATAAACCCACATTTATTTTACCCTGGCCAATGAAAGCCTCAGTTCTACAAAGTATTTAAGCATGTGGTTAAGTGCTTTGAAAAAATACAAGAGTGTTTTATTCGTTAAGGCTCCGATTCAGCAGACAGCAATAGGCCTAGGGTAACCATTTCAAAAGGGCTTAAGTGATGAAGGCCAGGTGCACACATAGAACTTTTGATGGGATAAGGGATGTCTTGTAGGGGTGTGGTGGTATTTTTACATTTTCATACCAGAAAAAACTCTAGTGTAGATACAAATGTACTGGCAAAGTCCCTTTACTGGTAGAGCTTATTTCTTTCTGAATCTGGTGTAAGCTATATGGCAAAAGTATGCTGGGCACACAATTACTTTTGCTGGTCTATACTGCATCTACACTAGGGGGTTTGCCAGTATAATATACCAGGAGAGCTGTAGTGGCACACCTTTTCTAGTGTACACTAGGCCTTATGTCAGTCTTACAAATGGGACTTAGGCCTCCTAGATCATGTAAGCACTTATGAAAATGTTACCCTCTATCTTTAGGCTGACCTGTTACTTCCAGCATGACTCCTTTAATCATGTCTTTGCTATTTTTGGACTATTTCTTGAAGAAAAAAGAGAATTTACTCAGTATCATACTGTATGCAAAAATATTGTTAGTTTGTTTTTAAAATAAAGATAGACGCTAAGAATGGAAACCTGTTGTGTATTAAAGCCAGAATTAAGATGTCAGAACATTTTCTTGTTTTAAATTACCCAGCAGAGGGAGCTATTGCAGGGCAATGAATGCATCAAAACGATTCAAATTGAAGACAAGTTGTGTTAGAGTTCAAATTCCCCAACTGTATTTGTACCAACTTTTATTTTACTATATTATTGATTAATAAGACTGGCTGATAAAAAACAACTCAGAACAGTTCATGTGCTGATTATTGGTATAACTTGGAACTCTTTACTGTGAATTGGTCTGCTGAATTTCTTCTGATCTTTTCCCTCTCATTACTTAAGCCTTGATCTTGCAAACAGGTCATCCAGCTTGGAGCCCTGCATCTTGTGCCAAGTACCATTGAAGTACCTGGGGCTCAGCACTGGCCCAAGAGCTTGGGTCTCCAGATCTGATTCCAGCACTGGGGCCTTACTTAACAATATCAATATTTTTAAATCAGCACTTCTGAGTCTCATTGCAAATATTTTTCACAGCTTTAGAGTTTTGCATATCATTGTGACTTTGCCAAAATAGCCTAATTTTGCCCCAAACCTCTGCTTTTGCTAAAATAGAAAGTCATTTTTGAGTGAAAATGAGCAGTTGTCCTTGACTGGAGCTGTTTGAATAAACATAGCAAATATTTTTATAATATTTGCATTTGAAAGTTCCTGCAGTTGAAGATCAACTTTTGCATTGAAAAATATAAAAAAAATAATATTTACACATTTCAGTGCAAAAAAAAAAAGTTAGTGAAGCTTAATGAAAAACAAAACTAGGCAGTCATAGAATTGTCCAAAACACAACTGCAAAAATATATGAAATATTTAAGGGAACAGTTTTGCACAGCCCTTTTTTACAGTTTCTCTGCAGCACCACAGGATGTGAATTTGGTTATTTTAATTCTCACATAGTTGTGTTGATAGCTTAGCTCATGCTACCTTGTGCTTAACACACATGTGTGTACACTCCTTTGTTGGTCCTCCACCTGCTCTGCTGGATCATCCTTATTCTGCTAACGCTGATGTAGTCAGTGGGATGGTAGGACGTATCTTTATGTCCGGCAGGACGGGATGTGGCTGGAGTGCAATCAGTATTTACTAGAAAAGTTTTAGTCCACTAGGTAAACTGAGCTCAGACTCTGAGCTCTGTTAGGCTATAAGGTGCCACAGGACCCTTTGTCGCTTCTGAGCTCAGACTATCACCTCCTCCCAGCCTCTAGCTGGCACCCATGGGTTTTAGAAGCGGAGACTCCTAGAGCCTGTCTGAGAGAGTACACCTGGCAGTGGCACAATTAGGGTCAATGAGGGCAATCGTGTCTCTGGCCTCGGGGGAGCGGAGCAGCGTCTAGGTGTGGCGTTAGTTTGCTGAGTGGAGTCTGAGGGAAGCTGCATGGTGTCTGCTATAGTACAACAAGCCTCTCACCATTGATCTTTCACTGATGGCAGCTCATGGCAGCAGTCCTGCATGTATCAAATGGCTCTTCTGCATGAAGATACTGCTTGGGTCACAGAAATCCTGCATCCCACAGGGGAGTGTCAACTTTTGAGGCTTGCCCAGCAGCCCATTCTAAACTCACCTGCATTGTGTTGGATTGTAACTCATCAGCATAACCAAGAACTGTGTAATTTAGCCGGCTCCTAACCATCTGCTGTGCATAAACAGGATGCTGTGACTACAGCTTGTGGGAGAGGGAAATGCATTTTTACTGTAGTTGGTATGACAGTATTTTGAGATTTCCCACTGCTTTACATCTGATTCAAATTCTTTGTGCTCCCTACCCTCATTCAATAAACATACACTTTATGGGACGGCACTTGTTGATAGCTAAAGGCACTGCTTGCAGATTTTAATTATTCTGCCACAGCCCACTCCATTTGGTAGTTAATTCTGGAGACTTTCCAGTGAAGGCACCAGGTGCAGTTTAGATTGTATCAAATGATCACTTACCCAATGACCCTAACTTTGTAACACCACTCTTCCCCCTCATCCCCACCCTACCCCACTGGTTGTCAAAGAACCCAGAACCTGCAGCATCAAGAGACCAGGCTTTGTGAGGTACTTTTAGCTCAAAAGGTCACTAGCTGGCAGTGGTAGTAGACTGTTATCCTCTATGAACCAACCATTAGAGACCTAAGTAATGTAACAGTTTAGTGATTTGATACATGAATGTCTACATTTTCAGAGGCTGTAGCTTAAGCATGCAGTACAATGCAAATAAGTACACAACTCTATATAAAAACAGAAATTAAACTAAACAGTATAGTTCCAAAACTGTTGAAGATCTTAGGGTCAAATTTAGCTCTTGGATGCCTATATACATCTCCCACTGACTTCAGCAGGAATCACTCACGGGGAATGTTACTTTCCTGCTCTGATTCTGTGAATCACTGAGCTCGTATTACTCCCATTAAGTTCAGGCAGCTGCTCAGGATCCAATTTAGTGCAATTGGAAGGAATAGTTCACCACTTAATTAGGTGCAGCACGCTTTGAAGATTTCAAGGTGAGCAGTCTTGAATATTCGCTGTACATCTACTATCTCCTGGCTGCTAGTGCAGCAGAGACATGTTAGGAGGCGGGAAGATGTGGCCAGGTATCCTTGATTATGCCCTGGCATTGCCTAGTAGCCAGAGTGGCTCCGCTTGTGTAAATCAGAGCAGCCTGAAAGAATTCTGGACCAGTGCCAGGATGACCCCAGCATAAGGGGCTGCAGAAATGTCTTGAAGCCACTTTTCTGCTCCCCCCTCCCTGTGCTTACAAAGCACTTAGAATTCCATTGGTGTGCATATGGCACACTTGATTAGTTTGGGTTTGTTGGTGGGGGTTGACTTGCTGTGAACTTTGACAGGGTCCAGGCCCCCTAGGGTGACCAGATGTCCCGATTTTATAGGGACAGTCCTGAGTTTTGGGTCTTTTTCATATATAGGTTCCTATTACCCCCCACCCCCTGTCCCGATTTTTCACACTTGCTGTCTGGTCACCCTAAGGCCCCCTGACTCCCAGAGCTGTAGAGATCTCTGCCATTAGCAGGACTCTGAATAAACATACAATACCTTACAGCTATGCCTTCTCTTCAACCCAGCTCAGCATGCCTATGGAAAGCCCCTCCCAAGGGATCCCATTTTGTCCTCTCCAGTGAATGAAGCTTTTCTCTGGAATTCATTCCTCACCCAGAACCCCCTGGTGTCTGACCCCTCAGACCATAAATAATTGGGCCTGAGATTGTTGCCCAATTTGCTCTGAAGAATGAGTGTAAAGGAGCCGCATTTCATTTCAGTGTGGGGAGGGCTGGTGAATTGAGGCCTCCGTTGTATCTCTGTGGCCCTTACACAAGTCTGTTTAAACGGCTCTTTCACCATCAGTTATCTTCCTGGGGTGACTTATGTTATATCCTTGGGGCAGCAGGTTTAGGAAGAAATCATTTGAGACACAGAGCACTGAGAGCCATGGAAGCAGTCATTTATTTTCACACACTGAACTGACCAAACCAGCCAAAACTGGCTGGGCTATCCCCTAATAATCTAACTCAGTTGTCATAGCAACAACAAGGTGCTATTACCATGACAACCAAATACACAACATATTCCTCCCCCCTTAATAAGAACATCCCCTAAATAAAACAAACACTAAACTAGAGAAGGAGGGTAGACTGTCTCCATTCCCGGCTAAACCCCAGGGATTATTTTGCCCCATAACCGTGGGTTCGCCCTAGCTAAAGATCCAGCCATTGAGGAGGTCTTCTGTCGCTAGCTGGATTGCGGTGAACTCCTGGTGGTGTTGCACCTGAAAGTACCGTGGGCGCAGCCCTGACAATGGGCTCAGGGGTCGTAGCACGAACGGGTGAGGAGGTGGTATCAGCTAGTTCTGGGCAAGAGGGTATCTCAGCCGCTGGCAGTAATGGAGGAGAACAGTCAGGAACAGGTGATTCTTGATTCGGTGTCTTGCCAGAAGAGGTGAAGTCAGACAACTCAACTGAAGATGTGTCCTGAAGACTGGCATGACCTGGCAACAGCTGATCTACATGATGCCGCCAAGTGAGATTCTCTGCAGTCCAGACTGTGTAGGAAACAGGTCCTGTTTGAGTGATGATCACGGCAGGGACCCATTTAGCTCCAGAAGTATAATTCTGAGCCAAAACTGGCTGTCCCGAGCTAAAGGTTCTGTCTTTTGCTCTGGGTGCACGTCTGATGACTTGATATTGCTGCTGACGTTGCACAATTTGTCTGGATTCAGAAGGTTTCAGCAGGTCAAAGCAAGTGCGCAGCTGTCATCTCATCATTAGAAAGGCCGGGGATGCCTTTGTCGTAGCATGAAGTGTGTTTCTGTAGGACAGTAAGAAGGTGTCCAGACGCTTTTGAATGGAGTGTTGTGCCCTTGCTGATTTCAAAGCTTGTTTCATTGTCTGCACAAATCTTTCAGCTAATCCGTTGGTGGATGGATGATATGGTGCTGAAGTGATGTGGTGTATCCCATTTGCCTTAATAAAATTTTGAAACTCCTGAGAGATGAACTGTGGTCCGTTGTCACTCACAAGTTGTTCTGGGAGACCGAAACGACTAAAGAGTCCCCGTAGTTTTTGGATAGTACTCTCTGCAGTAGTGGACTGCATTATAGAGACTTCTGACCATTTAGAATGGGCATCTACCACCACCAAGAACATGCTTCCTTCAAGGGGGCCAGCCAAGTCAACATAAATACGTTGCCACGGGTTTTCAGGCCAGTCCCATGGATGTAGGGGTGCCCACTGGGGTGCATTCCTGACACCCTGACGTGACATACAAGCTCTTGCCTTCTCTTCAATAGCACTGTCCAATCCAGGCCACCAAAAATAGCTTTGTGCAATTTCCTTCATGCGCACTATTCCACAGTGACTGGAATGTAGCTGTTCTAACATCTGTGATCTCAGTGGTGGTGGGATAATGACACGTCTCTCCCACAACAAACAACCAGATTGGATCGATAACTCTGTCCTCCTGGACATGTAGGTAATAAAGTCGGGTGAGAGGTTCGTCGAGATTTTCCATGCATAACCAGGTCCATAACTTGGGACAATACTGGGTCAACACGAGTTGCCTTCTTTATCTGAGTAGCAGTGATGGGTGTATTCTCTACGTGTTCAAAATAGAAGATTTCCCTTTGGGCAGTATCTTGATGTTTGACTGGCAAAGGCAACCTTGAGAGACCATCTGCATTGCCGTGCAGAGTGGATTTCTGATATTTGATTTCATATGTCTGCGCTGAAAGTAACAATGCCCAACGTTGCATATGACTAGCAGCTAATGGGGAATGCCTGTGTAGGGTCCAAAAATTTATGTCAGAGGTCGATGGTCTGTAAGAAGAGTAAACTTATGCCCAAACAGGTACTGATGAAACTTCCGAATTCCAAAAACGATCCCCAATGCCTCACGTTCGATTTGGGCATAGTTTGTTTCTGCTTTGCTTAGAGTGCGTGAAGCAAAAGCAATAGGTCTCTCTTCTCCTGAAGGCATAATGTGTGACACGACTGCTCCCACTCCATAAGGGGAGGCATTGCAGGCCAATTGTAGGGGTAAGGATGGATCAAAGTGCGTTAGAACTTCAGAATTTAGCAATGCATCCTTAGCCTTGTTAAATGCAACATTACAGGCTTCAGTCCACTTCCAGGTCTTGTTCTGCCCAGGGGGTTTGTGAAGTGGTTTTAGCAGTGTGGCTAACTATGAGATGAACTGTCCATAATAATTCAGTAGTCCTAGAAACGAGCGCAGCTGGCTAACATTTCGAGGTGCGGGAGCCTCCACAATAGCCTTAACTTTTGCAGGGGCCTGATGAAGACCCGAAGCATCAATGATGTGTCCCAAATATTCAACAGAGGGCTGGAAGAATTCACACTTGTCTTTGCGGACTCGTAGGCCATACTCTTCCAGTCTTTGTAGGGTAGCCTCTAAATTCTTTAGGTGATCCTCTTCATTCCTTCCAGTGACCAGGATGTCATCCAGATAGCACTGAACTCCTGGCAAGCCACACAAGATCTGGTCCATAGCCCTCTAAAACAGGGTGAGAGCAAACATTATTCTGAAGGGTAGGCAACAGTATCGATAAAGCCTCTTATGAGTCACAATAGTCAACAGCTCTTGGGACTTTTCATAGATGTGCATCTGTAAATACGCTTGACGCAGATCAATCTTACTGAATTTTTGTCCCCCAGCCAGGCCCGCAAAGAGGTCATCGATGCAGGGAATCGGGTATTGCTCTGCACACAACACCGGGTTGACAATGACTTTAAAATCACCACAAATCCGGAGGGAGCCATCTTTCTTCACTATTGGCACAATAGGAGTGGCCCATGGGCTATGGATAACTGGTATTAGGACTCCATTGGTGACCAGGCGCTCCAGGTCTACTTCAGCTTTTGGCCTGATGGCATATGGCAAGTTCGGGCTTTCAGACATTTTGGTTGACTGTCAGGTTTAATGTTCAATGTCACCGTGATTCCCTTCATACTTCCCAGATCCTCTCCAAAAACAGCAGCCTGTTTCCTTAGTATAGTGGCCAGACTGGTTTCTCCTTTAGTCATTCGGTGCACTTCTGCCCAGTTCAGCTGAATCTTCCCAAGCCAAGACCGACCCATTAAGGCTGGGTAATTACCTCTCACCACAAACAGTGGCAATTTAGCAGCCTGTCCATTGAGCTCCACCTTAACAGCAATAGTACCCAACATGGGCACAGCTTCTCCCGTATACGTCTTCAGAACAGTTTTTGTTGCCTTAAGCGGAAGATGCTGTAGCTTTTCGTTATACATAGTCTCAGAGACCAGCGAGATGGCTGTACCGGTGTCCAGTTCCATGCGTAAAGGTTTGCCATCCAACAACGGGGTTACCCAGTATCCATGTGAGCCCACTGCCAAAGACAAAACGTGCAGTGGCACTTCTTCTTGAGATGAGGTGTTACTTTGGTCATCCTGGGTCTGCTCTAGGGTATGCAGGTTTCCCTTTTTGGTCGGCCAGACCACAGGCCTCTTTTTCTTTTGTTTACAGGCACACTCAATGTGTCCCTTTTTGCCACAGTGTCGAAACACCAGGTCCTTACACCAGCATTCTGATGCCTACTGACCCGGCTTACCACAGCGGTAACATTCCTGACTCTGCACAGTTTTGTGGGTAGGTTCTTGCGACACCTTATGCACCCTAGGGGATGCACCAATGTATTGCGCCTTCTTTGTAGCCAGTTCCATGGAGACTGCAATATCAACAGCTTTCTGTAAGGTAAGCTGAGCCTCTGTCAATAGGCGCTTCCGTATAGCTTCACTGTATAGGCCACACACTAACCTGTCACGCAGGGCATCATTTAACATCTCCTTAAATTCACAGTGTTCTGCTAGCCTTTTAAAAGTTGCTACAAATTGTACAACTGTTTCATTTTCTTTTTGGTCTCTTTTGTGGAACCTATATCTTTCAGCAATTACCAGTGGTTTTGGGGAAAAATGGGACCCTAGGATTTCCACAATGTCACTGTAAGATTTGGTCTCAGGCTTAACAGGGTGTAGTAAGCTGCGTAGCAGGGAGTAGGTCTTAGCCCCTACAACACTTAAGAATATTGGCACCTTCTTCTCTTCTATAATGTCATTTGCAATCACAAAAAGCTCAAAACGCTCAGTATACACAAGCCATTGCACTATATTCTCCTCAAAAGGTTTCAGTGGCCCTGTAAGTGTAGCCATGGTTTTAGTTTCAGGTTTCACAGTCAGTGCTAACAAGCCAGTTTTCACCCCCTTCCAACAGCTAAAAGATGTTGGTAAGGTTTTTTTTCTTTTCTCTTTTTACCTTGACTTCTTCTTCCTTCTGTTGCTGGGGCAGCACAGGGATCCCATCCTCGTCGCCACTTTGTTGTATCCTTGGGGCAGCAGGTTTAGGAAGAAATCATTTGAGACACAGAGAGCTGAGAGCCATGGAAGCAGTCATTTATTTTCACACACTGAACTGACCAAACCAGCCAAAACTGGATGGGCTATCCCCTAATAATCTAACTCAGTTGCCATAGCAACAACAAGGTGCTATTACCACGACAACCAAATACACAACAACTGAGGCAGTGTGATGTGTGCAGAGAGGGCAGCTGTGCTCCGTGGTTCCCAGGAACCACATTTGAACTCAGTGACTGAATTGCTTGTGAAGGGAACTTTCTTTATTGTGTGTAAAAAGGGGCAGGTGCTTGCCCTGACTCTGAGAGGCTAATCTGATCCCCAAAGTCATTACTATGGCAGCTTTTCAGGAGCCTGTTTGAAGGAGTTGGTGGTCTCGGGCCATGTAGTCCATTTCCTACTCAACAGATATCCAAGTCACCACAAGGCACCATTACTTTTGGCACCCTTTGACAGTCCCAGCAGAGAGACCAAGACTTAAATAGGGCCTGGAGATTGAACTTCCCTCTGACATTCAGGGCCTGATCAGTCTGGGCCAGAGCTGACAGGTGTTAAAGGTGTGATCTGAGGAAGCTGCTGTGGCCCATGCTGTACCTGTGCCGTGGATAAATAAGACTTTATTCTTCACAGAGTGCCCTGAATCCAGCAGCGTTCACAAGCACTAACTAAAGGGTGTTGGGGCCAGTGCTTTCACATTGGATTATCTAGATGAATTTAGGCCCCATAATCCATATATAGGCGCCTAAATAAGTAGCCTGATTCTTAAATGCTGTTGAGCATCCACAACTCATTTTGACTTCAATGATACCTGTGGGTGCATAGGGGCTACTTTTTTTTGCCATGACCTGTCACTCAAAACCCATTTGGCAAACGCTCCTCAAAAACTACAGAAACATTCTCCTGTTACTGGATGCTCCCTGAAGACGTCCTTAAACCAAAATAACTTTCTTTGAACGAGCATGCTCTAGTTCAAATGAAGATTTTAGCAAGAATGAATATAACTTGTTTCAAAAGGGGAACAATTAAGCAGCATGATTCTTGCATCTTAAAATGCAATCAGCAATTGTATCCTGTGTTTTCCTTGAAGAATGTCACTAAAAGGTAACATTTTATTCCTAGTAACCAGTGAGTGTTTTGGATGGAGCTATGTGAATAACTGATTTTTTGGTCCAATGGCTGAAATGAAAACTAGAAAAACAACAACAAAGAGTTTAGGGTTAACAGGAAATTAATTTTTTTTTAGTATTTTTTGTGAACTAAAAGTTTATAAAAAATTAATTTTGGGGCAAAATATAACATTCTGTTCAACCTGAAGTGAAATATTTAGTTTAGCGTTTGAGATTATTTTTACTTCAATTTTATTAATTTTTTTAGAAGTAAAATTTGAAACAAAAAGTTGTTTCAAATCAAAAAGTCAACATGTTGCATTTAGAAAAGGTTGAAACATTTTGACTTTTTTAGAATTTTTTTTTGACTAAAACAACTTGGCAAATTTGACATGGTTTGGTGAGACACTTCAATTGACTCGAATCTGCATTTTTCAGTGAAAAGAAGTTTATACTGACAATATTTCCCCAGCTCTAGCACTGGACATGCAAAAGCTTTAAATTGCTTTTAGTCTTTGCACTCTTGATAATATGTCTCGTCAAACTGAGAGGATGAGCTGCCTTGAGAACCTTTTCCTATTGGCTGGATACATGTGGCGGTTTAGCAAGTCCCACCACTACGTATAGGTCAATGAGCCGACTATCTCCCTATGAGGCATCTTCTTTCCTCTTTCCTATGAAGCTATCTTATTTCCACTATATCCACCTTTTCAGCCTGCGAATTTATGCCCCTGCCCTTCAGAGTGTCGCTAATTTACTGTCGCCTTAGTGCATGCTATTTTACTGCTATTTCTTTTTTTATGCTAGGTAGCTATTTCATACAATTTATCCCCCACCTTCAAAACTTACTAGTTTTTTCTTTTCCTCTGGCTGCAGCTCACAAGTTTACCGTCGCTTGTCTGGTTGATGCATCTTCACCAATAGGAGGAATGTCTGTTGAGTTTCTGATACTGACTGAAGTGAGAAAATAATGCACTTCACACCTGGTCAGGAGTGTAAACCTTTTGCAAGCCAAAGGCCTAGCTCTGCTGCTGCTACAGGTTATTCTCAGAAAAGACCAGTGTCAAACAGTGTCACAATGTGGTTCTAACCATGAGTCTTGCATATTTCTTCCATACCCTTGCCTTTACATTTCTTCTCTATTTTCACATTATGCACAAATGCTTAGGGTCAAATTCTGTCCTTAGAATTTTAGTTAGGAGCCCTCTGGGCCCTATTTGGGATCATCATTTGAATCCTGAAACAGCTGGTCCTATTGAATTCACTGGCATCCTAACTCACTGTTGATCAGCTCGTTGTTTGAGGAGTAGTGCTACATGGCTTGTGTGGTCAGTTCTCAAACCTGTTGCTTGGGATTGTCACCGCAGTGGGGAGGAACATGTACTCACCACAGGAACTAAGGGCCATTAGAAACCTCACCTCCTTCTGTTACAAGTGCAAGGCACACTTCTCCAATATAAACACATAGCATATACATCAGGGGTCTCAAACTCAAATTACCATGAGGGCCACATGAGGACTAGTGCATTGGCCCGAGGGCTGCATCACTGACCCCGCCCCCTCGCTGCCTCCGGCCCCAACCCCACCCCACCCCTTCCATTAGGCCCCGCCCCTTCTCTGCCCCTTCTCCGCCTCCTCCCCTGTGCGCACGGCTTCCCGCTCCTCCCCTCTCCCTCCCAGAAACCACGAAGCTCTTCCCATGCGGCCCATGGAGCTCTTCCCTGCGGCCCACCGGGCTCCCCGCGTCCCCCTATTTTTTTAACCCCCAGGCAGTTCCCGCCGCCTGAACAGCTGTCTGGCAGCAGGAACTGCCTGGGGGTTAAAAAAAAAAAAGTGGGGGGGCGGTGTGGGGAGCCCGGCGGGCCGCGTGTTTGAGACCCCTGATATACATAGTAAAATAAATACATTTCCAAAGCCTTACCAAAGCGCACCCCTCCACTCTACATACAGTTCTCTCCCTGGGAAGAGGAGGAGAGCGAGAACAACCCACGTGTGATACATGTTAATCACGTAGATTAATGCACCACTGGAATGCACTCAGTGAGGGGGTGGTATAAGAACCTATGCAGAATAGAATACTTGCTGTTGAGGTATTTACATAAATATTTGTTTATTTGCATATTTGCATATAATTGCTATGTGGATATTGGTGCTGGTGCATGCCTAACAGAACTGGTGAATGAAGCCCACCACATTATACTTGCCCCAATCTGTCTTCCTTTCCTCATCACCACAGAAAATGCTGCTGCCCCATGAAAGTTCAGGGTAGAAGGCAGCAGTTCTGGGCCTGCTCTAGTGTTGCAGGGGTGGCTGCTGCAACAGACACGGGAGGAAGTATGGCCTGTGAGCCCCCCCTCCCCCTAGTGTGCAGTAGCTGGCTCTGCCCCAGCCCTGTACATGTCCCCACAAAGTGGCTGCCAGCTAAAATCTGGACTTCAGCAGTCCCAATCAGCAGCCCTGTGGGACACAGCACAGACCATGCAATTTTGGGACTCTCCCACGAACTATGAATGAAAACAGTAATCAATGCCCTTTGTATCGGGAACGGTCTTCCTCATTCGGTATGTGGACTGAAGTCAACAGAGGGGCCCTTGTCAACCTTGGTGCATATTGAATAAGGCCCATAAACACCAAAACCAAATTCGGGATATGCTGGCATATCTGTATTTGTCATGTAGATGGACTCTAACAGATCTGTCATAATTTTGGTGTAATTTAATTCAATAATTATTCTCAGGACTATCAGGTGTCCTCATTACTCAGACCCCACTTGCTTGAATAGTTCATAGCTGATCTCAGTGCCATCTGTAAATTTATTTAGTGCATCATTCGAGATTCAGCTTTGCTAATGCTGAGCAGCTGCTCCTGTATTCATTGCTGTGTTAGCCAACTACTCCTGACGGCCGGCTGCATCATTGCCTGTACTGTTGTAATGCTGGTCATTTCTGTCCTGTTAATGGCAGGGCTTGACATTATTGAAAGACCTCAAAAGACACAAACCTCCTCCCATCTCCTCTAGCCATACTTTCATCAGATTCCAGTCTGTTCAGACAAGGATCTCCTTCCTCTGCCGAATAACCCCAGTTTACTAGATTCCTCAGTTAACCTCCAGCTCTGTCCCTAACCCACCTTAATCTCTGTGTTGTGGTGGCAGGGCTCAGAAACCCTGGTATCTGTCCTTTTGCTCTGTTTTTTTAATTTGGCTCTTCTCTAGGGCTTCCATTGAGTTGTGCCCCTGAGAGAATGGAGCAGCTATGGGCATCGGTCAAAGCTGTATTGACCTAGAGTCCTGAGTTCTAATTGCACCTCTGCTAGTCACCTTCTGTTTTGTCTTAGGCAGGTCCCCACCTCTTCTTGCCTCTGTTTTCCCATTTGGAAAGGTCTGAGGTATAAGAACATAGAGAGCTATCTACCTCACAGGTGTGCTGTGTGAGAGTTAACAGGATACAGATTATATAGAGCTTAATTTGTTGATGTACATACATAGATATATGAGTCTGAAACCAGTTGAGTACCTTGATCAGTTTCAACCATGTAGAATCTTTAGATGCAGCTATATCCAGTGATGGCAGTGGGTGTTAGCTAACATTTTCCCCTCACCCAGCTTTATCAGGATTGGCTGTCCTCCTTTAAGCTTGAGGAAGTTTCAGCTTGCATTCTGATGGTAAAAAATGGAAAAAGACGAGAGCTCTGAGATTTGGCCCTTTAAGCAGGGTCATTTAGGACAAAGACTTATCCCTGAGGTTGACAGTGGTGTTTTGATCACTTTCAAACTTGGTTCACACCCCAGTATCCAAGTAACTAACTACACTGTGTTTTAAAGAGTGTTTAAAGTGTTATGAAAAAAGTAGGGTCTCTGATAATCTCAGAGCATCAGCTTTGGTAAAACAGTGCTTAAAGTGCACCCTTGAGTGATTGGCTTGATAAAAAATAATAATAGTGCAGGTCTGCAATCCTACCCTCACCCCCAACCATGTTAAGCACTGGTTACATAATTGGATAGTAATATCTATGCCCCTGGTTTGTGCAGTAAATCTCTGCTGAGATTCAAAGGTGGATTCACTAATAGTTTTTACAAGGAAGGAATGATGTTAATTTAATTTATGTAAAATGTGAAAAGTGTCCTTGGATTGGAAGGGTGCAAAAGATCATAAGTCTTTGGAGCTTCTGCCACATTTTGGATGCTATATTATTAAAAATAGTTTATAGTAACGACGTAAGGGCATGAAGTCCAACCCTGTGCAAACATCAGATACAATCCCCAAGGAAAGGGGTATATCCTGTATTAAATGTATCTTTATTGTGTTTAAATCCCAACACGTTATTTCTTTCTAGAAATATCATAGAGAGAAACATCTTTCTCTCTGATACTCAGCTGTTGAATTCATTCTTGACTAATTTTGGTCTCTTTATTTGCAGACCCCAGAGCCAACTGAAAACTACATCACGGAAGGAGAGTTTGAAGATGACCAGAGTTCTTCTGCTCCAAGCACGGTAGAGTTGGAGATACGCGGGTCAAGCCAGGAAACAGATGAAGATTATTTTGAGACCCAATCGCATCAGAGTGAATCCTTGTCAGACATAAAGACTGAGCCTTATGAAAGTGTGTCAGACACAGAGTCTGTTGCCAGTGACATAAGTGGAGAAACTTGCTTAAGTTCAAACTGCCTTTCCTCTGAAAAAAAAGAACCATGCCATACTTTTCCTGGTACCAATGCAGAAATACCCCCTCAAAAACTTCATTGCATGAACCAGCTGGAGTTGAATCAAAAGGCACAATTGGAGTTGTCTTCTGATTTAAAAGTAGCACCAAGTAGAAGTGAATTTTGGATACAGACTACAAAACCGAGAAGAGAAGAGGCAGCAGAGGAAGAATCAATATTAACTAGTGATCCCTCCAATACAGGGTCTGGCACTAGCGGAGAGGACACTATATCTAAGACAGAGACTAAATTGGTAGTGGATGGATTGCAAGGTGAAGTGAAGTCTGAAAACAATAAAGTGCAATCCTGTGTCAGCTCAGAACCAGCTGAAGATGCTATTGCAAGGTATAAAAAAAGTCCAGCGGGATTAAGCATTGCTTGTCTGAAAGCAAACTCTGAAAGCTGTTTGACTTTTCCCAAGACTCAGCAATTTCCTTTGCAGCCAGATGTAGGATCAAGCCATAGTTTGCCTAATATTAATTTTGAAACAAATAGAACTGACAGTAAAAGAAACTCGGAGGCATTTGAATTTCACTATGAACTAGATTCTAGACCCAACATAAAATGCAATCAAAGGAACTCAGTTAACAATGAGGAAACTACAGCTACAAAGACAAGAAACAGAACTCCAGGGACCACCCTTAAATCGGATTCACTCTTATACCAACCCTGCCTAAAATCCAAATTTCAGCTTCAACACATGACGCCAGAGATCACAGAAAGTAAAACATGGCACAGTGCACCTGAAAACATAAATGCTGGGGGCGAGAGAGACTACTTGGGTAACTGCATTCATCTTACAGATAAATTAAGATTGTCATGTTCCAGGATACATCTTGAAGGGTTGGGTTTTGAGTACACCTGGAAAAACATAGAAAGGGTTGGTGGGAGCTCTGAAAAAGCAATAAAAGTGGAGGGGGAATTTGGCATAAAAGGATCACTTCTTAATACCTGCCTAGACTCAAATAACAGTCAGCTATCTCATCCAGCGGGCTGCCAGCAAGGTGCTGAAGTTAATTTGCACACTGAATCAGAGACACGTGGCCTTAGCACAGAAGCAGACATGTGTGCTGATGGTTTATCTTCAGCACAGCTCCAGCTGAGAGATACCTTTGAGTGGGATTCAATAGAAAGGGAGACTCCCTCTGCCTCGGCTTCAGAGCCAGTGAGTATAAATGCTGAAGGAGAGGTAAGAAAAGCTAAATGCAAATCTGAGAAGGGTTTCAAACCGCACGGGTTCTCTCACAGCATTAACTCTGAATCTGGCATCAGTGAGGACCAAGCAACTTGTCTTGTAGGTGTTCCTGCTGTTGCAGAAAACAAAGGTGATAACTACTTAGCAAACTATGGCCCAGCTGGTAGAACACAGCTGAACAACTTGGAGGAGAGCAGCCCTGAATCACCAAGTACTGAGACTTGTGTGGGAGAAAGAAGTTCAGAGGATTCTTCTAAACTGAATTTGGGTTGGAAATCCCTAGAGACTACACTGAACTCCGGTGGCCAAGACATTGCAGGAGAGCAGGATGCTTCCATGCTGCAAAACTTGAATTGCAAAAACAATGCCTTACAGAGTCACTCTGAGCTTGTAACAACAAACGGACATCTCGCTGATGCAGGAAAAAAGGATGAGAATGATGGTGGTGATGCCTGTTCTGTTGAAATAGCTACCAAACCACATTACATGCAGCAGGGGAAAAAGTTGATGAAGCTCTCAGAGTTAAAACCGGCTCTGATTATAATATCTGTGGAGGAGAAGGGCTTGCAGTCCAAGAGGCTGAATAATGACCGTCCTGCTGAAATAATAACTAGAACGTTAAGAGAACTAGCCAATGAGGATTTGGGGTCTCATCCCATTTGCAGCAAAGAACCCAATGAGTCACAGAGAGATCTGAATGCATATTCCAGCTGTGAAGAGCAAACTCTGCCCTTACAGCCCATCTCTGGCAGTGAAGAGGTGACCGCTGCTGGGAGTACAGGGCAAGAAGAATCAGAAATTGTGCAGCAGCAAGTGGAGAGAACAGATCCAAAATTGTCTTTAAAACTCAGCTGCAGTGGATTCCCAGTAACCACGATAAAAAATGAATCCAGTGGGGTTAATTTACACTTGGAAGTTGCTACCATTCCCTCGAAAGAAAAGGCAGATGCATGTATTGGAGCACATTTGAAATCACCTGGCATAACTAGTGGGGGAATCTCTCATGTAGAGCCCTGCAGAACTAATGCTGGGGTGCAGTCAGAAACAGAGCTGCTAAAAAAATCACTCTTTGAAACCAGAGACAGCAAAGTGACTGAGGAAAATGAGTTCAGTACAAGTCAAGGCTTAGATCAAGACACATGTGGAACTAGCGCAATGGCACTGGAAAAGAACAGGATTAGTGGCCTGTGTCAGGGAGATGGTGCGGATGGTGACACCTTTGGGAGCATCGTCTCCTGTGTACAAAGGCTAGAAAAGAAAGAAACCGAAAGCTGTAATATTTCAAAGGAACAAATAGCCATTGGTGAAGATTCTCCCAGCAGAGAACTAAAGCTGGGCTCTGCTGTGGAGGAGCTGGTGAGCCTTAGCAAAGACAATGAACAGAATCCAAATGTGACCGATGCCTTTAACTGTATAGTGAAAACGGAGAGCCAAGAGGCCTCTGCCCTGGGTCTAGATAATGTGAGCACTAGCAGTGCTAACAGTGAGGAGATGGATGAGAATTCGTTCCATTTCCTGGGGAGTAACAGCAGTCTCTATAAAGCTGTGCAGAAACAGACCAAGACTGGGAAACCTTCCAAGTTTTTAGTGTTCTCAAAAATGGCATCCTTCAAGAAAACCAAGACAGTGGCTGCTGAAAACCAAGGTAGCAGCAGCTTCTTTGGTAGCAAGACAAAGACAGAAGAACTTGATGCTGGGAAAGAGGATGAAGACACACAAAGCTTGCAGTCTTTTAAAAGCAGTTCACCCAGTTCTGCCTTCCAAAGAAAGGAAAGCTACACCTCTGAATATTCTGACGATGATGACTTATTTTATGAAAGACCTGCTGGATTGTTCAGCAGAATCAGCCTGAGGAAAGCTTCTGGCTCTGGTCGGATACTGATGGACAACATAGACACAAATTCTACTTCCCCCTCATTGTTGAATGTCAAACACTCTGAAGCACGAGTCTTAGAATCAGTTGAAAATAATGACAGCGAAGTGCCACAGTATTCTGGGGTGAGGAAATCCGTGAGTGAGAATGAGTATAAAGGAAACAAAAACCCAGAGGGGAAAAAATTCAGGACAAGGCTGGCCTTGGCGCATAAATCCTTCTCAAGTTTCTTTGAATCCAAATCCCTGGAGAAGGAAAATCCTGAACAGAGCCCCAAAGGATCACTGAAACATGAAAAGGAGAAAGCCAAGCTTCGCCAAAGCTCCTGGAAAGCATTTCTGAAAAGCAGGGAGGCTGATGGACTGAAAAGGCCCACCTTTGCAAGTTTATCGCCATCACAGGAGAGTCTTAAAACAACCAGGGGCTACCAGCAAGGTCCTGGTAATGTTGTAAGAAGAACATCCACAGAGAAGCAGGAGAGCTCTAATGGACAAGCATTTTTGAGATCATATGAGTCTAATGCCACCTTCACAGATGCCAACCATTCTGACACCTCTGTGGAATCCATTGAGGTCTTTACACCTATAGATACGAGAAGAAAAAGATTACTATCCTATGATCTGACTATCAAATGTCCAGAATACCCAGACTATGCTGAGCAGCAGGAAACAATGGTCAACAGTTTAGATATTTCTGAGGAATACTGGTTGAGATCTCCCTTTAGCCCCAGTGATCTGCAATCACCATTTACTCAGCTAAGCCCCTCTTGCCCCCAGCTATCCACATATGAAGGTAAAGACATGCCCTGTCGGCCCATGAGCCCTAAACCACAAAGTCCAAGACCCGGCTCTCAACGCAAGAGTTTCCGTTATCCTGGGAGAATAAGTGCCACTTCCATGATTTCTCTTGGGAACAGCTCTGCTCTGGACAGCAATTTAGAGGCACCTGAGAGGCCAAAGACACTGAAGCCCAGGGGTACTCTCTTGCTTTCTGTGCACTCATTGGACAATGAATACCTGAGAGAAGACAGTGGGATAAGCAGCCAGTCACAGATCAGCTTAAACACTGCTTCTTCAATTAGCGATATACTCAGAGATGAGGTGAGTTGCTCTGTAAGAATTATCAGACTTAGTTTTGGTTTGCTTTGAGGTGCTCTCCCGCTGGGGTTAAGGAATCCCAAATGCCAAGAGTGATATTCTGTTAATAGAAGAATGAGCAAATTAGTTAGGTTTTAGGATAAACACATCTTTGTGTAAATACAGTAGTACAACGGTAGTGATTGTTCCTAGTGAATAGTGGGAGATGCCTCTTTGCATCTAAGCTAATTTACATTCCCTTAAAGTGAAGCTTTACTGCAAATGGTGACTGTGAAATTAGTATCATGATTCTCTATATTTATTGCCTCTTAATGACTTTAGATTAGAATTTACTCCTCTTACAAGAAAAAAGATCAGGGTTTTCCTAACTGCCAGTGCTGAAAACTTATTCTGGAGTGTGAAAGTCCCGCTGGGTTCTTTCTGGCTCATGCATCATACGAATTGCACAGACCAAATACTGCCTTCTATTACACCCATGCTAAACTATTGTCTTTAGTCAGGTCTTCAAGGCAAAACTGGGCCCTGTAATTGGCACCTATAAACAATTCTATTGATTCATAAGGCAAAATAGAAATTGACTCACTGTTAGCT
Source organism: Macrochelys suwanniensis (assembly GCA_033296515.1). NCBI lineage: Eukaryota > Metazoa > Chordata > Testudines > Chelydridae > Macrochelys > Macrochelys suwanniensis. The sequence goes on from CM065783.1 coordinate 44,418,154, forward strand.
GTGTTGCTTTTGCAGGATAACAGGAGTAAAAAGAAGTGAAATCTTATTTTAGACAGTAAGCTGCTATCACTCAGAATACCACAAGGATCTTACTGTCACTATGGCTTCTCTTTAAATACCCCATATGGACACTCCTGTGCCAGCCCTGTAGCAAAAAGAAAATAAATATGGGCTGTATCTCCAGCTGATGTGTGGATAATTCTAATACTGGTAATGAGAGAGGTACATAATGGCTGGAGTATGGGCCTCAAAGTGAAGAATATATTTCCAATAGGGACAGAAGAAGAGGCTTCTATTGAAACAGTTTGAGCCAATGCAAGTGCAATTCTTGTGTTTCCATTGGTTCCTAACCACCCATTTGGTTTCCCTCATTGGCAAAGCAAAGAGCATAGAGGAGAATACTTGCACTAGATTCTCCAGTGGAGTGTGTTCAGAAGCTGGTGTGGCTGAGCTTCATCTTACAGTTATGCTGAGGCTGAGAGGAGTTGCTACAACTTGGCATTGTTTAAGAAAAACCGCAACGTGATTTTGTTGAACAGTATTTTCAGCACCAGCATCACTACAGGGTTTAGATGTGAGATTTTCTGTCTTGTCCACCAGCTCTAGCCAATGTGCATGCGCACACAGTTCTGAGTCTAAAACTTGTTGATCCACCCTGTAACCAAAGGTTTGTTGTGTTAATCCCATCTCAGCAAGCGGCTCCTTGCAAAGGACTCTTGCTGGCCCTTGTGTGGGTGCATGCTGATCTAAAGCATTTATCTTTCACTGCTGCTGTCCCTATTCAAAATCGGTGTTTGAGACATGTAAAAATGAATTTGCCTGGCCTCCTCCCGGTAGACATTTCATTTGTGTTCCAAACCACTGCAATATTTTGCAGCTAATGCTGCCTGGAAACTGGGAAAAGAGGCTGGTTGCTTGTCACAATGAGGGGCACAGTACTGGAAGAGTTACTCTATGCCTTACTCTAGCTGGTACTGTGGGACCCTTGTTTTCACGAGCATAAATCCCTTCTCACAAAATGTGTAATAAATACAATACGTTTCAGGTAACAGAAGTATCTCCGAGCACTCCGCAAATAAGGTTAAATCCACATCTCTCCAAAACATTTCAATACCTGACTCAAGAAAGAGTCTCTAAGGGGCTGTTAACGCACATTGCCAACAGATGAGAGCCTTTTGGAGGCTGAACAAAAGCACTGGTGTGTGAGCCTAAACGCTGAAATCCAACTATTAGGAGCAAATAAATAATTACTTAAAACTGGGGCTAAATTAAATAATTGAAAGGGAAGTAGGGAAATCAAAATTGCTCCCAGGCCATGGTTTAGAGCAGTTTTATTCCTCCCTCTGGTGGCTGTTCTTCATACTGCAGAATATGAATAGATAGAGTTATATTGTTTTAAAGAAATTAAAGTAACTGTCCTAGCTTCCAAGATATGAATTCTGACACATGAAAGTACATAGGACCGTTGACTGCGACCAAGGTAGATTTATTTTAGGCACTGTGGTTTGATTTGGGACATTGTGAAATGAGGGTAGCCCTGAACCCTGCATTATGGCTAAGGGGGTTCAACATGCAGGGTGATTTTCACAGGGGAACTCTGAATATCCAGGACAGGTGTTGAACAAATTAAATGTTAATTAGATATATATTGTAATAAAATAATAGAATTAAGTCTCTCCAATATGGGTTTGCCAATTAAATATATATTCAGGACTATACCTCTGGACATCTGTTGCTATATAAAAATGTCAGAAAATACAGTCAACAATAGATTAAAAGACTACTTTTCCCCTGTATCTGATTAGTGGGTGGTATAACTGGAGGGATGGCTTGACAGATGGATAAATGTAGAATTATTGTGTAAAACAAAACAAAGCAAAAATCCCCCTGAAAACCTCCAAAAATGGTTAACAATTTCAAACTTGTTTCTAAGACAGAAGAATTTATGCTGAAAGTATAGAATGACCCAGTTCTGCACTGCTGACAGTTTGCCCTGGGGCCAGAGTATCACATTAGATGGGCCTTAGAGTGACTTAATCAATCTGATTGTTTTTGACATGCTTTTACTTATTTGTGTAACTGTGTTCTCAGCAGGCAATAAAAGGCAGTCCCGATACATCCCCTCTTTCCCTCTGCAGCCTTTCCTTGAGGCACTGGGGTCTAGGGCCTCATGTATCTCAGGCAGACACTTCCCTCTTTGCGTTCCCAGCGGTGTTGGTAAGGATATATACTGTTGCCAGGCTGTGGCATCACATGCCATTTGCAAGTGAGAACTGAGCTGGCACAGTGCTATTTATGTGGAGGCCTGGTTTAAGAACAGATGGAAAATTACTATTTTTTTAAAAGTTTGCCATACTTGAGTTCTTCAAACAAACTGGGGGTAGCAGGGAGACCCCAATCACTCTGACATGGAGGATGTACTTCACCTCCTTTGTTGGGAGATGAGATGATTCCTGCCCTAGTGTCTCTGATCTCTTACCTTACATATTATCAGACTTCCATCGATACGGCATGGATTAATGGTGAAATGCCTTGTGACATCCCCATTTGTAAGTAGCTCCTGTGTAAAAGCTTGGGGGGGGGGAGAGTTGTGTGTGCACAGCAGCATGTGGACAAGGAAAGGGAGTGAAGCCAAAACCTATGCAACCCTCTTGCCTCCCAGCTTCCTTATTCCTAAGCTAAATGTCAGGCAAGTAACATTGATAACATGAAGTGCCACATCAGAAACACTGGGCTCATGTGTCAGACCAGCAGGCATCCAGGGGGTTCTTATACCTTTCATAGCTAAGTACCTTAGCTGTGGGGAAAGCACAGACAGGCAAGCCAGGGTATGATTGCATTTCCAGAGACACCTTTATAAACAATATTGCATGCACACAGTGACCTAAATCCTACTAGTAGCACTGTAGTAATAAACCACAGGACTAGATTGTGACTGGCCCTGTACGAGTGCACAAGGATGAGTATACGTGATGATTCCTTCCCTGGTGGCTCTGTGCAGGGAGCAGAGGCAGCGCACTAGGCTAGTGGGGGTTGAAGGAGGCATCGCTCAGGGCAGAAGGGAACCTAGGTTGCATTCTATCAAAGGATAGTAAAGCTGCCGCTCCAGGGTGCAGTACCCTGAAAGCCCTGGAGCAGTCCTGGCTAAGTGAGTCAAGGTTCCGCTAAGGTCTCCTTCCCCTGCATGTGGGCTATCATTTGTTGTACCAATCTGGCCTATAATGTGTGAGGCAGCTACTATACGGTATTTTAAAAGGGGAAAATTTTGGCAGGCTCGAAACATTACTGATCATTTTCCCCATTAACTCGCTTTTCCAAAGCCAGCAAATGACCCACTAGGTGATTTTTGTTTTAACGCCACAGTGTTTTTCCTTCCTTCCCACTTATGGAACTTTAAGCTTCTGCAGGGCCTTTAAAATAAACAAGAGAAATCAAATCTGTGCAACACCTTGGTAGTTACCTCTGTATGATGCAATTGCTGCTGCACTGGTCAGGTTCTCAGGTTTGCGTGTGGAGGTGGGGCGGGTAAGATGGGCTTTCAGGCTTCCAGAGCTCAAGTAAAGGCTCAGCCTCCAAGTGGTTCTGGGCCCTGGCACTGAGCTTTGCCATTCAGTCATGATAAAAAACCACCTTGTGTTTTCATCTGCTGCTTATAACACAGGATCCCCAACAGCAAAGTCAAACACCACCTGAAAAGAGGCCCAGTGAGAAATGGGTTCTGCATCGGAAAAAGAGGTCCCCTCAGATCCCACTGTCCCCACGGCCATTCTCCAGCATTGAGAGCAAAATCTGGATGCTCCCCTTCCTCGCCCCAGATGGAAAAGCCAAGAAGACGTCGCAGAGGAAGAGACTCAAACCCCTGTACAAGCGCTTCAGCTGTGACGATATGTGGCTGGAGAGGTATCGGAAAAGGAATCTAGAGAAGGAGACGCAGTCGGAGAGAGAGATTCAATTGAGGAGCCTCCCAGAGGACCAGTTAAAAGTAAGAAACCGGACACCATTCTTGCTCTCTTCTCTGGCACTGTCCTCCTCTGCTCCGGCTGCTTCTTTCTGCTGTCATCTTCTTCTCTCTTCAGGCTGCATCTCGTGGCAGCTCTGTCTGCTTCCCTTTGGGCCTCTGGTCTGTGGCGACCAAGCATGTAAAACGAAACCCTCACCAGCCCAGTGACTGTCTTGAAGACAGAAGGCTTTTGTTGTTGCTAAAAGCGTGCAGCTTCTGCTCTGTCACATGGTGTGTGATGGGGAGTGATAGCATCAAATCTTTCTCTTGGCAGGTGGGGAGATGGAAGGAGGGGGGAACAAATCAGTCTTCTAACGTCAATAAAAATACACTCATTAAATCTGTTACTGTGCAGTGTTATTCCCTGGGGGCTGCTGCATCTCTTCAAAGAGAGACCCCCTCCTCTGTTCCTTAACTTCTGAGTCAAATGCTGCACTCCTTATTCAGGCAAAACGTCCATTGACTCCCAGAGGGAAGGAGTGCAAGAAGCACTTGACAGAAACTCTCCATGGGAGTCTGTAAATTGATACTATTCGTTTGAAAATTGCTCCGATTATTGCCCATCGGTAGTGTCTTTAGGAAATGTGTTATTGCTGCTTCTGACAAAGACCATCTACCACTTTGACCTATGCAGACAACACTGCTCGACTCCTGGAGGGAAGACCAAGATTTCCATGAACTTTAGTGAGAGCCGTGTGTGTATTCAAGAGCAGAATTTGGCCTATGTGCTGAGAGGGCTAAAGTAGGCTCAGAAAGGAGGCATCTGTATGCAGCTTTCTGCTAATAAAATGGAAACACTTTAGGCCTAGCTTTGGAAGCAAGATGTAGGTTTTCAAATAAAAAAGCTCCTGTTGGGGATTGTGTGTTGGTGAGTTTGCTGCATTTATTATTTCCCTTTCTCTGTGTAGACTCTTAAAAAGGCTAATAGATTGACTCTGACTGCCGTTGTATTAAAGAGACCCTCTGAGAATTTAGGCCTTGATCCCGCAAACCCAAAAGCATATGCTTAACTTTACACACATGGGCAGTCCTGTTGAAGTCAGTGAGACTACTTGAATACCTAACATTCAGCATTTCCATCAGTGCTGGCAAGATTGGGGGCCTTATGCCCTATATTTGATATACCTTAAAATGATTAAGACAGCCAGGTTGATTCTAAAAATAGAGTTGATGAAAAATTATTCTCCATTCTCTCCTCACAAGAACTCTGCATGCCAAATTTCTGTAGGCCCACACAACATGAGCTCATCTGCTGGTGCTACCACAGCTGGGTCCTAACAAATATTGGGCCAATCGTATGATGCGCTGTAAACCCTTAGTTCCCTGGGGGCGCTCAGCACCTTTTGGGCTCAGGCTCGCTATGGGCAGGTTCTGCTGACAATGAGTGATGCTGCTGACTCAGAAGACGACATTCTGGGCATACGATGTACAGTGACCTTGCTGATGTTTTTTAGTAAAAGCGATTGTGTTATTTTCAGCATTGTTTAAAATGCTGGAGAAATGACTGATTGTTTCAAGGGGAAAAATGATTTTCAGACTCGCATAGACTTCATTCTAAATAAAAGGCAGTAAAATGTGTGAAAAAAGAATTGCTTGACAGAGTGGATGGCGGTGGAAATGTAATTAATGCTACAACAAATGTTAGCCAGCATCTAGAATATTAAACCTTGTAGAAAGAGCAATGAATTATTTCATCATCTTTCACTTCTCCCTTTAGGACCAGATGCTCTTCATTCTACTCATCTGCTCTCTAGGCTGAAAACTATTGCTACCAATAAACACTGTCTCCATTAAACGTTTCCACTTTCTTTTTCTGCTGCTAATTTTAAACTGCAATCAGCTGTGTAAGTATAAGGGCTACTTATAAATCCATTATTCCTTTAAGGGAATAATTTGCACACAACTTGTTACCCCAAACGGAGTTACCCAGACACTTCAACTTGAACGCACTGGCTTGGATAAAAGAGTAAAACAAGTGTATTACCTACAAAGAGATAGATTGTAAGTGAGTACAAGTAATGAGCTGTAAAAGTCAGAAATGGTGACAAGAAAAATAAAGATAAAACACTTACTGGTGCCTAACTTAACAAACTATATCAGATTCAAAACATTTTTCTCACCACATGCTATTAGCAGTCTTACTTACCAAACCCTTTGGGTCTGGACCCCTCCCCCAGAGTCTAACAGCTGCTTCCTTTGTCTACTCAGGTGCAGTGAATGAGATGGGCAGGGAGAGAGAAAGGGGTGTCCTGGGTGTTTGCCTCTGGATTTTAGCATTTCAGTCCCCCTGTTGAAAAATATTTCCAGCTGGGAACAAGGCGGCAGGCAGTCTGTGTGGGAAGAAACTCCATGCTGTTTCTTTGCTAAACTGAAGATTTTTGCCCCTGCCCCCTTTCCGGCCAAAGAATGGCCACTTGTTTACACCTGTCTGTGGTGTCAGCTTGCCCTTTGTCTCTGAGGAAACGGTTTGGTTGTTCCCCAGACTTCTCTGGAAAACATACTTTTATTCATGATTTCAGCTTGTGTTTATAGCTTCACATGGATTTTGCCATGATATTATTGATCAGCAAATTGAGTTTTTCAAATGACACCTCACACAACATACCTTGTACAAACATTATTACAGTAGGGTGTGAACACAGGGGTACAGTATGTCACAGTTGGTCTTTGTTTTGCTCAGGTCCAGTAAGATGCTGACCTGCCTTGAATGGGGGGAGTATATATAAATCCCCAGAGTCCAAACATGAAGCTAGACTCAGCTGTCACTTACAATGAAATACCACCCATAACAAGCTGAGTATCTGCTGATCTCCTGTTTTAAAGTGTTAACATTTAACTGATCCCAGCTAGCCTTTGAAGTTAACACTGCCTGAAGTGGAATGAGAGAAATTCACACCATTGTTGGTAGATCGGTTTCATTTTGCCTGGCCACCGACTTGCATTCATTTACATAGTGCAGTGGCTCTCAATGCAGCCTGGAGTATTATAGATGTATTTTAATGCAATCATATATTCAGAAGACTAGAGAAAAATCAGTGTCCAATCCACAGTCCTGTGTAGTCCATTGATTCCTTAGGGGCAATCCAAATCTGTGACCCCACCCGCATCTGTTTTCAGAATTCTTTTGGAGGAGCTGATTTAGCAGCATCTAGTTATTCTCTCTTCCCCTCTCTACTTCAACACATCGTTAAAGCCTGACTGTTGAACTTGACTGCGGTCAAACGTGCATCTGGCAGAACACAGCTTCTGCGTAATTCAGTAGAACCCAAGTCCCTTGCTGCTGGACTTCTGAGGAATCCAGAAACAGGACAGCAGACGATGGTTATGCCAAACAATTCCATTTTATATTCTGCAATGGAAATAACAAAGAGTAGAAAAATCAAATCCGCTCTCTCACCTTGCTAAGTAGACTCCTGTCAGTGTCCCCCTCAGAGCCTCATGCCAAACACATGCATTTTACATGTGTGAAAGAACGGAAACTTAGAGTATGTCTACACTGTGAGGTAATGCACACTATGGGGGTATGATTTCCAGAGTGCACTGTGTTGCAAATTAATTGGTCTGTGTAGACCCTGCTGGTGCACTTTAACGTTTGAAACAGTATTACATCAAAGTGCGCTAGGGCACCGTCAGTGCACACCAGCAGGGTCTACACAGACCAAGTGATGCATAACACATTAGTGCCTTTAGAAATCACACTCTTATATAGCACATTACCCACTGTGCAGACAAACCCTTAGGCTTGTAAGCAACAACTGAAAACAGCAGAACGAAGAAGACTATTATAGTTTTAACAATCAACGTCAATAACATGTACAGAACATTTTAAGGCTGTAATCTCCCATTACATTGCTAACCAGCTAAACTCTCTACATAGAACACAAGGAAACCTATCTTAATGTAACAAATAAAATATAGCACCCATGTTACAGGAAATGTATGTACACATACAGGCCCTAATTATCTTCTCAGTTGCACCATTTGCAATCCCACTAACTTCAGTAGTCAGTTAAATGGGGAGAGCCTTTGGCCCAGAGAGTTGTTCAAGTGTGCAAAAACGTACAATTTCCCATTGTAAAGAGGATGTGTCTCCTTTAACACACAGAGGTATCCTTCTATTAAGATCTGTGATTATAGCCAGATCACGTGCATTGTGGTTGTATCAGGTTCACTCTGGGAGGATAACCAAGTTGTTTGGGAGCAGATCTTGGACCAGGTAAGGTGCCTCTCTTGTGCATCTTAAGAATCACAGAGATGGGGATGTGGTAAAAGGCCTTTTCCAAATACAGAATTCGCTGGGGGGGAGGGGGGTATTTAACTGCTTGCTGGCATAGGAAAAGCCCAGCTGAAACTAAACCTTGCATTTTTCTAAGGAGCAGCCAGTATTTAGCCCATAGCGTCTGCTGTAACAGTTATGAAATTGTAGTGTGTGCGCAACACAATAACGCCTTCTACCCTGTTTACAACTAAATATCTTAGAAGTCATGCTTGGTATTTGCATTTCTGTGCTTTGCCTATTTTGCGCTGTCTTGTCGTCATTTGAAGTGGGTGTGCCCCCGGTGGGGCTTCATTGTTATTGTCTAAACAAACAGACGCTGCTTAGTTTAATTTGCACAGGATTTACTCTGTTACTCTGGAGATGGCGAATGGTGCGAAAACATTGGCTCTGTTCTCTGTATTCCAATCGAGTAAACCCCATGGACTGGAATGGAATCGTATCGCTTTCAGCTACCTGAGCAGTGTGGTTGCTTTGCTTTTTTTCTTTCGGAAGAACATAGTCATTTTGCTAAGAACCTGTTTTCTTAAAGAAGCCATTGGCAGGAAGCCAGGTCTGCATGACACCCCTGGTTACTTACGGTATTGTGGGTGAACAAGGAAGCAAAGATTATGCTTGTGGTGACAGACCAGTGTACTAGCAGGAAAGGGGCAGGATCCTAGTTCGAATACTGGACTTCAGTATCCCAGACCTTTGTTTCGGTGATGGATGAGAATATTGTTGCTGCGAAAAGCTCAGAAGTAAAGGAAAAGGATAGTAATGGTAGTGGGCTGGGGGCTTGCCATACCAATGAGACCAACCCTTGCTGGCCCGCTGCTGTCACATTAATTTCATTTACACTTGCAGTCACTAATATTCTACCCGGTGAGCAGCAGCGAGAGACACGAAATGAAGAAATAATAAAAATGAAATAGAAAAAAAATATGCAGTGAAAGCAAACTTAGCTTGTGCTCCAGTAACTCCAGCGTTTGAAGTATCAGAGGGGTAGCCGTGTTAGTCTGGATCTGTAGAAGCGACAAAGGGTCCTGTGGCACCTTATAGACTAACAGAGGTATTGAAGCATAAGCTTTCGTGGGTGAATACCCACTTCTTCGGATGCAAGCAGTGGAAAAGCGTTTGGTGTCTTTGATCACATTATATATTGTGCTAAGATCTTGGATGATCTATAATGTGATAGGGTTTCATCAATTTGTAACATGGTACATGTCATCTGTGTTTCCTGGTGAACTAGTAGAAGGATACTCAGTTTGCAGCATTCCTTTGGCTCCTTAGTGGACTGAGTATTCTGGCTCCAGCAGATGATTTCCATGTCCTGTTGATCCAAAGGGCTGCTTGTTCAAACTTATGAGATCTACCTATTCTATCTCATACTGAGTTCAGCATATTTTCACCACATATCATGATGGCCGGGTCCTCTAGGTCTGTTTCCTCCCCACCTATTGAATTGCTGAGCTTTGTGAATTCTACTGGGAAGAAAGGACCCATTCTAACACTAATACGGCTCAATCTACCACATCCTGTTTCCATTACCAAGTTCAAGTTGACAGCTGGTAGTTCCTATTTCAAGGCAGTGGGGGATGGATTGGGCAGAACATGTCTTGCTATGGAAAAAGTTACAAAAAAATAAATATTTTCTTGCAATAGCAATAAACAAAGCAAATGAACTTTCCTTTCAGGATTTTTTTGGGTGGGAGGGGGTTTGGCAGGTGAAAACTGCCTTTTCTCTTGGTGAATGTCCCTCTTCCATTTTTATCCATAGAGAAAGCTGCTCTCACTGGCAAAACTGGCTTTGATTAATTTTTATTGGGTAAAAATTTCATGGGATTAATTAGTCCATATTTGGGATAGTCCATATATTGCTCAGTTTTCAAAAGAAATCTCTTGTCTTTTTTCTTCTTCTTCCTTCACAAGGTGTTTAACAAAAAGGAAATAATTTCATGTGTTTCTAGGGCAAAATAGATGCTAGTTAAGAATGACAGGATACCTTTTAACATGTTGTCTATACCTGTGCAAGATGTCGTCATGGCTCAGTTAACCTTTTCTTCTGTCCCTGTCACCTTGCAGCTTTGTCCTTTCCATCACTGTCTGAATCTCCATTTTAAAGAAAAGGCTCTTTTTGATGGGACAGACCCATCTCCCTAACTGTAAGTCACCTGATCCTGCAAATCCTTACCTTACTCACGCTAGCAATCACTACAGCTGGAAGGAAATGTTTCAGGATGAAGCCCATAATTCATTCTTCTGAGTACCTAAGCTTAATGTCTCCTTTGTTTTCCTTTTCTTTCTTGCAGGCTAGAATGAGTCTGTCCATCACTTCTCCAGTTGCCTTTGAGATTCTTCCCCTGAAGTTGCATCCATTTTCCCAGAGCACCCCAACGGGCTTAGACTGTTTGGACTGGAAACGGCATATCTCATTTCCTGGTGTGTATGCTGCGTCCTTCTTACTTTGACAACTGTTGTGCAAGAATTAATTTCTGTTTCATTGAATACAGAAACTGTATAGTATTGGCAATATCGTTCAATTCTGTTATAGTAATATTAATGAATGTGCCCTTACAGTTCACATATCCTCAGGCTAATGTTGTGCAGTTAAGGATCTTTCTGCAGGTGGCTACTACTACCAGCATGTTACAGATGGAGAAAGTGAGGCATAGACAGGAAGTTAGTGGTAATAGAACCCAGATCCCCTGACTCACAGTCCTCTTTTCTAAATACTAGACAACAGTATCTCCTTTTCTTATTCAGTTCCTTAGATTGCGGGCTTAGCATTGTTTAAATTCACTAGAGAATCCAGTCCCTCACAAAGAGTATTATGGAATAGCAGGGTATGTCTACATTGCAATACAACTCCTGCAGCTGGCCTAGGTCAGCTGACTTGGGCTCAGGTTACAGGGCTGTAAAATTGTGGTGTAGACATTCAGGCCTGGGCTGGAGCCTGGGCTCTGGGACCCTGTGAGTGGGAAGGGTCTGAGAGCCTAAATGTCGACACCACAATTATACAGCCCTGTGCCCGAGTCTTGTGAGCCCAAGTCAGCTGACACGGGACATCTGCAGGTTTTTACTTGCAGTGTAGACATACCCTAAGGGCCACAGTAAAGGGAGTAGTTGATAATAGTTTTCTTTGCTTTACTGTGCCTTATTTAGGGTAACTCACTATATCTATCTAGGTCAGGGGTCTCAAACACACGGCCCGCGGGCCACATGCAGCCCGCGGAGTTATTTCCTGCGGCCCGCCATAGATGCCGACTCCACCGGCAGCCAAGCTCCAAACATTACTGAGTGTTTATATTTTATTAAAACCCCTCTTTGCATTACAGTTTTTAAAAAGTTAATACATTGACTTTTAATAGAATACTATATTACTCTTCATTTTTTACTATACTTTTGTATCATTGTATAAAAAGGTTTCAGTGATGCGGCCCTCAGGCCAATTTACTAGTTCTCATGTGGCCCTCGTGGTGGTTTGAGTTTGAGATCCCTGATCTAGATCCTGTCAGCGGACTTGAAAGTTTGGCTCTGGTGGGGATTTAAAGGGCCCGGGGTTCCCCACAGCGGCCGGAGTGCTGGCAGCCGGGCTCGGGCAGTGCTTAAAAAGGCCCGGGGCTCCTGCTGCTGCGGGCCTTTTAAAGCGCCGCCCGAGCCCGGCTCCGGCAGCAGGTCTCGGGCGGTGCTTTAAAAGGCCCGCGGCTCCTGCCGCTGTGGGAGCCACAGGCCTTTTAAAGCGCCGTCTGCCAGAGCCGGGCTGGGGCGGTGCTTAAAAAAGCCCACGGCTCCCCACAGTGGCAGGAGCCCCGGGCCTTTTTAAGCACCGCCCAAGCCCCACTGCCAGAGCTCCAGTGGTGCTTTAAAGGGCTTGGGGCTCCCCACATCAGCTGGAGCCCCGGGCCCTTTAAATCACTGCCGGGGAAGCTGGTACGGTCCGGCACGGCATACTGGCTCTTGCCGGTACGCCGGACCGGACCGGCTTACTTTCACCTCTGTCCTGTCTGCTTAGTCAGGCAGAGATATCCAAAAAGATATGGAAATGGAGAGGAAAGGGGGCCTGATACAGCAGCTCCACTGTGAAAGCTTTCCGTCCTGGAGAGATTCCAGAGCTGTTGCCTGCCACCCTTCCCCAGACATTGCTGGGGCTCTTTGGCTTTAGGGTGGGAATGGAGCAACGCTGGGATATGGAAGGGTTTGGAGCCCCTCTAGGTGGCCTGGTCTATCTTAACATTGTAGATTTCTGAGCAGAAATCTGCACAAGAGATTGCCACATGCAACATTAACTTCCCCCTGTGATTCCCCCAGCTTGCAGAAGGGGAGTAGTGAGCAGCCATGAGGATAATGATGAGGTGCAGCACAGCTCACAACTGAGCCTCACTGCTGGAGGAGAGAGGAGTGCAGAGGGCAGTGCAGAGGAGAGTCCAGCCATGGGGGTTGCCTTAGGATTATGATACTTGCACTGTGCTCTCCCAGAGGTTTGTCTGCCATGGTTTCTCTGCATGGCTGCAAACCCTTCCCATGTGAAATTGACTCCAGAAGGGTGAATCTTGCAGAGTTGTTAACTGCATTGAGTCCTCCCTGTGGAGTTTCTCTGGGAGGGAAGCATCGGGACTTGTTTGAGTTATTTCTCCCACAGCGTGGAGCAAAAGAATGTGCTTTGTCCCCGATTCGTTGTAAGCATCCCCCATTGCAAGTCACGTTGTAAGTGCAAAGTGAACCTGCAACTGATAGAAATAGATCAATAGTAAAAATGTACGGCAAGACTTGGGTGGTGAAAGGGGATGTTCTACTGTCCCATGGGAACTCCAGCTAGCTCAAGATGATCTCACCTAAATTGCAGGTTTAATTAGGTTCTGACAAACACAACAGAGTTTCTGCCTCATGCTAGCTGGAGATAATTGGGGTAGGTACAATAAGATTCTCTAAGTTACTAAGTAGGCACTAAAACAGCTAAATGAGCCTTGAGGACTAAATGTCTCCAGTATTTAAGAGATCACATTAAAGAAGGATATGTGCTGTATTTTTATGTGGAATATGCATGAGATCAGATGTCTACTTAATTTCCAGTTACTTGAATTTTTTAAAAATTCAAATGCAAGCCTCACACTTTATTAAACAGGGGAAAGTATCCCTGCCAGGTTCTTGTGTTCTCCAGATAACCATATCTGCAGAAAGATAAGCTGATAACTCTAGCAGTTTCAGAGTGGGATGAAGAAAGAACATTATGTAGAAGATTTCCCAAGGCACAGTTGGCAGCTAGGCGCCCAACTCCTATTTACAGTCAGTGGGAATTGGATGCAGAAGTGCCATTTGTGCCTTTGAAAATCTCCCTCTATGATTTCAGCAATATAGTCACCCTGATAAACTATACTGGGTATACAGATTTTAATCCTTATCAGGATGGCTGACATCTGCACTAATCATCTACTTAAGCAGAGTATTACCAACAGCTGGTTTAAAAATTGTTTGCTTTATAGTGGTTAATACAGTTCAAACACAGAGGCTGTGGATTAGCCCTGGAGACCAGAAAACAAACTATTTCTTATTGCAATGTCACCCCCTCCCTCCTTTGCTCTGACAACAACGATGGCGTTGATTGCCGGCCTGTGTGCTATTCCCACTAGCACCTTTGTGATGTTTCCCCTGCTGCCCCTTAGGCTTCAGAAGAACTCCCCAACACAATTCACAAAGCTACTGCCTTAGCCTGTTTCAAATCTTTACCTTTGCTGAGGTGTCTACAGATCACAGGAGCCACGTGTGACTACTGACATCACTATAACTCTGTTACCTTGTCTTGCCTCCATCCTGAGTGTTGGTTTATTTACCAGTTGCATATTGTTTAAATCTTAGGCTCTGATTGTGAGCATTCTGGAGCTTGTCTGTGTTGTGCCTAGTCAAATAAAGCCCTAATCCCTGTTTGGGATCCTTTAGGCACTGCCACAATAGAAATAAATAATACTAATGTTCTGAGCGCATCTGGCTCAGAGAACCTGAAATTCATAGTAGCCCCCAGTGGTGGTTATTTATATTGAAATAGTTGAAACTTTATTTTATTTTTTAAGTAAAATGAAAAGTGAATTTGGACTGACCAATAGGTGGTGCCCTGGTTTTTAGAAAACACTTCCCCAGCAAAAGGGACCATTAAAGTTGTATCTTCTGGGAGGCACAGAATATTCTAAGATCAGCAGTGAATGCTTAATGTTATGACCTACACATGAACCTCAGGAATTCTGCTTGAAGCTGCAGCAAACTGGAATGAAATGCCACAACAAAATCTTTTCATATTAACAAAATCCCCTTTCTCTCTCTCTCTCTCTCTCTCTCGACGCTTTCCCTAGCGTTGCCATCTCAGTAATCAACTACTACTAGGGCTTCATGTAAAAGGTGTGTGTGTGTGTGTGTGTGTAAGTGTATGTTTGTGTTTGCTTGCCCATTTTCATCCTGGTAGGATGTTTTTCTAAAGCCAGTAAGAAAACTAAGCCATTTGACTGGGCAAGGCTCCAGGCTCACTGGTGATCTTAAGATCAAAAACATCTTGGATGCAGCTGCAGTATAAAAATATGTACATTTCATTTCTTACACAGCTCTGTTTGTTTAATTGCTGCCCTGGACAGAGCTGTGGGTTATTTATAACCAAATTACCAGATCTTTTAAATATAATTTAATAGTTATTCTTGACTTTAAAGTTTTAATAGCTTCTGTATTAATAATCATTTAATTCATGGAAAGCCACTGTATACACTGATGCAAGGAAAATGGAGGCCCGCTGCGGTTGTGTTGTGTGTGGCCAGGTGGTGGATTTTGGTAAAATCCCCACTTCCAGAATCTGCTCCTTGCGTCAGGTTGGGCATGGGGCACTACAGAGGCTTCTGTGAGTTTGGAAATTTCCTAGACTTCCCTCTAGTCCACCTTGTAGGGCAGGATGATGGCCATTCATTGAGCGTGTGTGATTAATGCAGGGAAATTTGTGTGATCTTCATCCATGCTTCTGTCCCTTGTACTAGGACAAGAGGATGCTGTGCATGGTCTTCTAACAATTTAGAAGGTGAGAGACCAGCTACTCCCAACTAAGACATGGCAACTTTGCCAGAGAGGAGTGGAGTGGAGGAGGTTGTGACCTCTAATGCCATAACCAAGCTTCTGGTTAGTTGAAGACCTCTTCCAAGCAGTCTTTAATACTGTTGACCATGAGGTGATGTTCTGCCTGCCTGCCATTCATGTCTGGGATAAACAAGATGCAGTAGTTTGATTCTTTCCTCTTAGAGACTCCAGAGGTTGGTGGCAGACAGTTAGTTAATTGCATGTTCCAAGGGCAGTTTCTTGTAAGGTTCTGCAAAGTTCCAATCTGTCACCTGGTTGTTCAATGAGGCCACTAGGGAAGCTTATGAGACACTAGTAGGTGGAGGAGATGCAGCTCTAACTACTTTTTACTAAAAATCAGTTGCTTGTGTATTGTTTTCCCCATGTGCGGTGGAGTCTGAATTAAAATGTGTTTGTTGAGCCTTCGTCCTGACAGGTGTAGGGTGATACTGGTAGGTGGTTGTGCTCTGCAAAGGTTATTGAGGGAGATAGGACCATGGTTTGTCAAGGAAATTTGCAATCTGCAGTGGAACTCCTGACTCCCTGGCTGCTCTGGAATCTAAGGTGGCATTGATTGCTACACTAAGTGCTTTTGCCATTAGTGTTTATTTAGATGGTTATGACCTTTCCTCTCCAGTTGATGCCTGGCAACAGTTACCTGTGCCACTGTGACTGGACTACTGCAGTGTACCATAGGTGATGGTACATTTGAAAAAAACAAAAACAAATTGGGAGCTTTGGTGAGTGCAGTACATGGCTGTCCACCTACTTAGCAAAGTGCAGTACACGGCTGTCCACCTGCTTAGCAAAGATAGGGCATATGTCACAACTCTTCTCCAGAGGCTCTGCTGGCTTCCTACCCATTTCCTGCTGCAATTCCAGGTATTGACTTTGATCTATGAATCCTTTATGTTTTGGGCCCTATATTCCTGAGAAACTGTGTCTCAGTACACTGCCTCAGAGGACAAGATCAACTTGTCTGGAGACTGGGAGCAAAATTCAGGTTCTGATCCTAGTTGCAAACATCCTAGATCCACAAACAGTTTGCAGACCTGGGATGAGATTATTTGAAAAGTACATTCCCCTCCCTGTTAGCTGGCCCATCTCTTCCTCCCTCCTTCAAAACACAAGGACCGAACCCCAGCGTTATAATTTCTCTCTTCAGGTGGGCCAGTTGCCTCTTGCTTTGCCGGCACCTCCCTGTTCTGAGGCTGAGTACTCTCTCCCAGACTTTCAGGGGGTGTTATGTGAATTGTCCTCCCATCGTTTGGCTTCTGGGGTATCATCCTGGTATAGCCCACTGTGCACACACAAACTGCTGGAGTCTTTGGGGTGGTCCAGGAAAATACTTTCCTCTTTCCACTATAGGGCGAGAGAAGAAAGGAAACATTTCCTCTACTATTACAGCAGGCTACCAGGCTCACCACAGGAGTATTGACACTGCACAAGACTTAACACATTCTCTAATATCTGCACACTGGGGATTATGGGAGTCTATGATGCTAGCAGTTTCCTAAAGTAGAAAAGAGAGTGTTTTCCCATCTCCCACTCCAATGTGTGAGTACAAGGGAGGAAGGGAACATGGCTTTCTGCTTCTCCTCTCATCAAGACTCTGGTGGATTGGAGAGAGCAGCCCAAGCCTGGTTTCTAGAAAATGTGAAGAAGCAGCTACTTGGCACCCTCTGAAAGTCCCAAAGAGAGGCTACTGGTCCCAGTACAAAGAAGGGAGGGAGGGCTGGTCACTGACCTCCTAGAACAGAGAAATGGTGAGATTTTGGGGGGCCATGGTTTGAAGAATGGATGGATAAGAGCATTAGGAGAGTCCTGAGGGGATGGCTGTCCTGATGGTTTTGGTCCAAGGAAACCTGTTAGGGGTTGTTCCACTATCAGACTGTCATGAATCATTTGGATGATGTAGTCCAGGTCAACCAAAATCAACAGAGTTTGCTCTCTCCTCATGGGTGAATGTAGAGAGGTGGAATGTCAGATCAAAAGGCCACCACTGAAACCAAAGTAAATGTTTTATAAAAGGATGCATCTTATGCCACACTTGCTGTGAATAATAAAACAGGACTGCGTCTAGAACCAAGTGTTGGAACTCAGTGTGAACAAAACAAAACATAATGGAGAGTTCCTACCCGAGGAATGTTTTCTCTAAGGACTTTCTGAAGTAACGTGTTACCGCAGTGGCTGGTGTTGCCTTGTCTCTCTAGGCAAATGGAACATCCCTCATGTTCTCAGGAACAGCAGACACGCAGCCTTCAATATGAAAACCTCTTCCAGCTAACCAAGGATATAATCTACTCTGTTTAATAAGGGACTATCACACGAGAAAAATGTCCTCCCAAATTCAAACTGGCTCTGTTAAACCAGTTTTAAAACTGGTCAGGATTCAAGTGTAGACCTGATTTAGGGGGATAGGATCACTCTTAGTGAACCAGATGAGACCATTTTATTCTTGTAACCAGTTCATACCTCCTAAGCCTAGTCTACACGATTTCTCCAGCAAGTTGTAACACTGGCCCAGCTAAACCAATTTTAAAACCAGGTTGAATTTTTTTGGAAATTTCCTCTGTGTAGACCAGCCTTAAGAGCCAAAGGATATTTAACTTAACTGCCCTCCAACAACCCAAGAGATGAACTAAAGAGTGGTGCCTCTGGGTACACTTCAGCTGCTCACCAGGGTGCACTGCAGCCTCAGTACTGATGCTGGAATGAGCCCTGAGCTTGCTCCCTTCTCACCAGTGGTGAGAGAACTACCTGACATTGCTCTGGCCATGGCACCTGGCAAACGTGGCCAATTCTGATTTTCATGTAAGCCCCATGTAAAGTGAGTTTTCACATCTGCATTAAATAGAGACACAGAGAGCAGTGCAATGTAAGCAGAGTTAGGGATTCGCATAGTGAGATGATTGGCTTGGGGTACAGGAAAGTGTTTTTTCAGCAGAGAGACTGTTTGTTTACCCAGCATCCTGGGGCTGACTTTCATCCTGTTTTCCCAGCTATGGATAGGCTGTTACGCTCACACTGGGCAACAATTAATGTGAAGGTGTTTGACAACTGCAGGAGAAATCCATTCAAGGGGGAAAATAATAGATTAATAAGAGGCCTTCATAAATATTTAGCAGTCTTGTAGTTTGGCTAAATAACAAGATGGGCTGTTTTACTCACATAGTTTTTTGCCCTTTTTCTTCTTGAAAGGCAAAGTGGTTATGAAACTGACATTATAGAACAAAAAAGTGTGTGTGTGGGGGGGGGGGGTTCGCACGTGTGTGTTTCTCACTCGCACACCTTTAAAGCTAGTGTTGTAGCTTGAAATGACAATTCCTTCCCCTCTTAACCACGGAGAGGGTATTATAAAGTTTAAATGGTTGGAAGCTAATTGCAATGTCATCTTTATTTTGCACTCTGTCTATAAATCATAGAAAGATTAAATGGATTTAAGACTGACATACTGCGTCTAATCGTAACCACCAGTGTTTGCTCTGGCAATGTGTACTCTCTCAAAGATTGCCACATGTCTCATATAGTGAAAGCTGTGCTAGCTGGTTCCCAGTGTGAAACATTACTGCCTACCTGTGTATTAGAGAGGGTTTAAATGGGAACGTGTGCACTACCTACCTAGGGAAAAAACGTTTTTGTATGTCCACAAAACCTTTCTAATCCATTTTTTTATGGAAAAGTGAAAAAAAATCCTAGAAAACTATAAATGGCTCTGTAGACAATCCATTTGCCTCCCTCCCGCAAATTAGCCATCTTCAAACACAAAAGACTAGAATAGGTAAACACAGCGGATATTTGATTAAGGTCTCCTGGACAAAGATTGTTATGTGTGGTACGGCATCTAGCACAACAAGGCCCTCATCTGTGACTGGAGTCCATAGGCCCTGCTACAATACAGATAATACTCTATCCCGTCTTCACGCTCCCCCCAAGCTCTCAGAAGAAAACCAATCCAAAGGAAAAGTTTCTGCCAGAAATGTGTTAGTAGATGGCATCTCTCCAAGGTGGGATGGGTTCCTGTGCAGGATTTCGGCAGCCATGCTTCATAGTATTTATATATTCCTCACATTGTATTAATATGTGCCTATCCAGTGACACCATGAGGTCACTATTTTATTATTTACTATTACAATAGCACCTACAGGTTCCACCTGAGATTAGGGAACCATTGCGATAGGGGTTGTGCAAACATAGTAAGAGTCCCAAACAGCTTACAGCTTAAATAGAAAAGACAAGCAAAGGGTGGGAGGGTAAACAAAGGCGCACAGAGAGAATGATTTACAGCAGAGCAGTGGCAGAGGTGGGAGTATAATCTAGGACTCCTGATTCCCCGTCAAGTGTCATAGCCACTAGACCACACTGCTTCTCTGATGCAGTCAAGCTATACTGTGTGTGTAACCCCACTATCGATACTTGTTATATGTCCCCATCAATCAATGCTTCTTTTAGTGTGTGTTATAATATGAGCAATTCTGGTTAGATTTGACTGGACAGCAAAGTGGCGTAGTTCTATTTCAGTCAACTTGAGAATCCAGGGACATTTCTATATTGAGAGACACAGTAGGGTGCATGTATTCAAATATGATGAAACCACAGGTGTCTTTCATTTTTCTGTTTTTAAAACACAATTTAATGGAACTCCCTTATCCCCAATGGAAATGGAACATTATTATTGCTGCTACTCCAAGTGCTGCTTATTATAAAGACGTAGTGGACTGTTCAAGGACGAGCTGTCTGAATGGCTGGACATTGTTAAGTGCTTTGTCATAACCAGAAGTGATGGAATACAAAGGGTTTTCCATTTGAGAAAGCATCAGTGGAATAGAACTCTATCCCAGGAAAATATTCTCCTGCCCCACTACTGATGCAAACCCAAAGTGATTTCTATGTCAAAGCAGGAGAAAGTGATCGTGGGATAACATCTTTATTTCCCTTTGATAGAACTATTAAAGTCAAAAATTTCAAACCCTGGTACCTAAAGTTAGGGTCCTAGATCTGTATTTAGGAATCTCAGTAATAATGGCTTAATTTTCTAAGGAGCTACCATTAATTTCAATGGGATTTGTCAGCACCTTTGAAAATCAAATTACGCTTATTAAACCTAAATATGGTTTTAGGAAAATCTTGACGTAAACATTGATTACTTTATCAGCTGGATGTTGATATGGTAGAGTAACCTGCTAGATTTTGACTGGCTTAAAGTTGATCTGTTGTGCGCTTCAGCTAATAAGAGCCCAGATCAGCTTTATCCATAAATTCATTGTTCTGACTTTCCTTTATCACTTTCAGAGACCCTAACCATCGTTTTGCTTTTTCATACACAAAGGCCAAAATGTGTGTATTTTAGTCCATGTATCTTATGTTGGATTAAGGAGAACAATGGATGGAGAATAAACATGCAGTCTTATGAGAGAACACCATGTTCACACTGTAACATTCTGCATCTGAACAGAGGCACAAAATAGCAGCTCACAGACTCCTCAGAGAAAACATAGTCATAGATTATATAGCTGCATAGACCATCATTATGACAGATGTCTTTTCTGAGAAAGAAGGATGTAATGACCTAAGGCTAGCCTCTCCAAATTCTTGACTGGGCCTTTGGAGCAACCAAAGAAAAGTCTGCCTCTAGAGAACCATCCCAGGTGTTACACAGAGCCAGGACTGGACTAGGACCCTGGGAGGAATACCAAAGGGGAAAGGGCAAAAATAATCACACTATAGAGTTGTTTTCATCTTCACAGCCTATTATAAAGAGTAACTGATCCTCATAACCCCGGTGAGGGGGGTAAACATTATCCCCATTTTTCAGGTAGAGAAAAAAACGTGAAGTGACTCATCCAAGGCCAGAAAGGCAGGCGGTATCGGGGAGGGATTTGGAACTCAGGGATTCCTGGATCCAACGCCTGTTCTCAGACCACTAGACAACACCTCTTTTTAAAATGCCTGTCCTCGGCAGGGATTACATGTGAACAGTTAGAAAACTTTGATTCAAGTTTGCTGAAGCAAATCCCCAGATTTCATCCTAGTCTAATAAAAACCCTGGAAAAAGGGAACATTTAAAGACATATCAGTCTGCCCTACTAATGGAAGCATGATGGGGTGGCTGTCGCAGCTGACCCATCTGGTTGAAGGCTTGTCTCTTTTGTTTTACTACAGGGGCCTTTGTCTCTTCTGTTTTGCTACAGGGGCCACTTCATAGTTCCACCTAGGCTGACTGATATGTCTATTACTAATGTCAGCCATGAAGCGCTATGTACGAGAGAGATGTGCCTCCATCTCTCTGAGTGTTAATGGAAATGGGAAGCATTAAACTAACAGGCAATTTCCCTGAACATCCCCACCAGAAATATCTTACTGCCACTGGCAATACAGAGCTGAGGGTCAAGATCTCAAGTTACAGTGGTGTAAATCTGGAGTAACTCCACTCACTGCAGGAGCCATAGTACCTGAGGCTCCCTCAGCTGCCACTAGTGCCTGGACTCTTGTGGGTAGAGGAAGGGGGCAGCAGACTGTGGGCTTGATTCTGGTCTTACACCCGTGTAAACTAGGAATAACTTCCTTGAAGTCGATCAGGTTCCACTGATGTGAAATAGGTGGAAGTAATGGGATAGTCAGGCTGTCTGTCTGCAGTAATGTACCTTCCTTTGACTCGTAGGCTTGAGAATTTCAGTCCCTCAGCACAGCTCTCATGGGCTGACCTGGCCCCATGAAAATACTCGTGATACACCATAAAGGGTGCTGTCTTTGCTAACTATGAGTTCCCTTCTTTTTAGATGAACAAAAAATGTGAAATCCTCATGTCTCACCAGGGAGAGCAGTTTTGCACAATCTCTGCTACAGTGCAAACCATGTGCTCACTGCTAGCTTATTTTTAAAAGTGTTTGACAAAACTGCCTCCTCAAGGCAGGATTTTTGATGGGTGTGACAAAGAGAGGAAGTGTCCCTTTGCACTGGAACCTGTGTCATGCTTCAAAGCTCTTGTGGACAGAACAGTTGTTGCTCCATCTTCCAGGAAAACAGCATCCCTGCAGATCACCTCTTCTTCCCATCAGATCACCTCTTCTTTCCATGCTATTGACGTACTCTGGCACTTGGAAGCTAATGAGAATATTTT
The DNA here is from genome assembly GCA_033296515.1 of Macrochelys suwanniensis. Taxonomy (NCBI): domain Eukaryota; kingdom Metazoa; phylum Chordata; order Testudines; family Chelydridae; genus Macrochelys; species Macrochelys suwanniensis. The sequence goes on from CM065783.1 coordinate 44,440,615, forward strand.
AATTAACTAAGAAAAGGGAGTCAATCATTCCATTTAACTTGGGTCTTCTGGAAGCAATCACATTACTGAACCGAGAGACCATCCCGGTTATATAGTATGGGAGTGGATGATAAGTGATACAGTATTATTCAAAGCTCACATGCTCACAGCAGCAGCCTCACTGAATCCCAATCTGCTTTCCAGATTCGAGCATTTATTTTTCATTTTCAATTCTTGTTCTAAGTACTTAAAATAGTTTTTAATAGCAGCAGCAGCAGCAGCCAGTACTGACCATGATTAGTTTGCATGTTAAGTCCTTTCTGAGTGTTCTCGGGGGAAGCAGATAACACAAGGTCTTTCTCGCTTGGGCCTTTTAAAAATGCATGAATTCTGCTGTCCCCATTTATGGTTTAATCTGCCAGTTCTGTGGAAGTGGAAATGAAGATCTCTGTCCCGCCCTGAGTTTTTTAATGCATCGAGACCGGCTTTAGTACAAATCTGCTTCTGGAAACTGCAGCTGAGAGCTTTTCAGCTGCCATAGAGGGAGCCTCCTTAGTGGACCCCTATGATGTCAGGTTGCATCGTGCAGCCGACTAGCGGGGAAGGGGCGAGGAATGCAGCTCAGCCCTTAGAGAGCAGTACCAGGTACCACTGCCCTGCGTGCAGCCACAGAGTGCTCAGCCTCTTTCCTCCTCCAGCACAGCAGAGCCCTTGGCTCTCACTTTTACCTGTCTGCATGAGGACCCAGCAATGCCCCAGCGAGTCCAGTGGGGCGCACAGTGGAGAAAATTGCAGTAGCAGTGGAAGCTCTGGGCTCTCTCCAGGTTCAGATTCGGACAGCAGCGGGGTGGTGTGCGGTGGTGGTGGGATGAGAGGTGTACTGTCAAGATACTGGAGTCTGGAGAGTCTCCATTCAGCTACAGGTAAGAGAAACTCTTTCATTGCTACGTGATATTGCACTGACCTTGAGAAACAAAATCAGACCATCTGGGGGAATTCCATAAGTTGGAAGTGGGCTGCATGGTCTCTTAGTTGTAAGTGAAATGTCAGAGAACCCTGAAATACTTCTTGGATCAGGTAGCAAGAACTGGGTTCTTAAAGGCTTCAGAAACATAGACTCTCACCAACTCAAAGCTATCCTTTCCCTTTGGAATGGCCTTTCTCTTTGCACTATAAATATACAGAGCTAGTCTCCAGTGCTGTCATTTTTCTGTTTAAATGACAGTGTGGAGTGTATCTCCTCTTTTATAAAATGCCCAGATGATGTGCCGTGCAATAGAAAAGGGACAGCAGGGTTTGCATTCTAGCACACCGAGGATAGGGAAAGCAAGGCATTTGAGCTGACTGTACAAGTTGTGTGTCTATTTTCTCGACTCGTGGTTCGATTCTCTGTGTTCTCAGGATTTTTCAGGGATGTTCACTCCTGCCTGCATATGTAATTCTTGTTGTTTGATCACTGCCATGTGTATTTAGGGTCTGGACACACGAGCTGTGAGCCTGGGAAGAAGACTATCATTCCTGGCTGACAGTTTAGCGAGGAGACCGCAGCAGAGATCACCCAGCTGTTCGTTTCTTCTCACATTTGTTGCCTGACTGTTGCAGGCTGGGGAGATTTTTAGCAGGACTGCAGCAAACTAGTTTCTTCCTTAAGCCAATCCAGACAAGTGTCTCCAAGCATGTCAGCTGACTGCCATTTTCCAGGCAGCATTGCTCTGTGCTACCAGCCAAAGGCGTACCTAGGTAGAAATTTTAGCTGTGGTGGTATACCTTGCCTTAGCTGCGTATGCCGTTAGTTTATGAAGGGCCTTGTAAAAGCGTCGCTCTGCTGTAAATGGCATGCTGTTCAATAAAATCTTTTTATCGCTGAACAGAGCACAGCTGCACCTGCTCTACCCTGTCTCAGGCCCTTGAGCGTTTGCCCCCTCAGGTTTCGTCTTTGGGAAGAGCACTCAGAACTGATCAGATTAAATCAACAGGTGTGAATCGCACTTAGCACTGGGACCATACTTTTATTTTTAATTTCAAAGGGTTTTGTACACATTCATTTGTGGTACATCCATGTGGCACAGGGCCATTTTGTGGGCACCACATGCATCTAACAGGAAGTACAGAGGTGAGTGAGGCACGGAGTCAAAGTTTGAGGACTCTGAGGGAGAAAAAAATCCAGTTTCATCATTATGTTCTTGATGTAATAGTTTAATAGAAGCAATTCATTGAAACCTAGGACTCCCTGCTCCTCAAGAATGCTACCATCAGTCATAGTCATAGTCATAGAGTTTAAGGCCAGAAGGGGCTGCTAGATCATCTAGTCTGACCTCCTTTATATCACAGGCCATCAATACTCCCAAACACCCGAACACTGAACCTAACAATGGAAAAGAGACCAAGTACATTAGACTTGTAGGAGACTAGATTGTTATATGTTCTCTGCCTGTGGCACAAGAATGGCCACACTGGGTCAGAACAATGGTCCATCTAGCTGGGTATCCTGTTTTCCAACAGTAACCAATGCCAGATGATTCAGAGGGAATGAACAGAACAGGGCAATTATCGAGTGATTCACCCCCTGTCATCCAGTTTCAGCTTCGAGCAGTCAGAAGTTTGGGGAGACCTGAGCTTGGGGTTGCATGCATGATTATCTTGGCTAATAGCCGCTGATGGATGTATCCTCCATGAACTTATCTAATTCTTTTTTGAACTCCACTATAGTTATGGCCTTCTCAACATCCCCTGGCAACGAGTTCCACAGATTGTGCATTGTGTGAAGATGTACTTCCTTATGTTCGGTTTAAACCTACTGCCTATTAATTTCATTGGGTAACCTCTGGTTCTTGTGTTATGTGAAAGGGTAAATAATGCTTTCACTTTCTCCACACCATTCATGATTTTATAGACCTCTATCATATCCCACCCTCCGTTGTCTCTTTTCTAAGATGAGCAGTCCAAGACTTTTTAATCTCTCCTCATGTGGAAGCTGTTCCATACCCCTAATCATTTTTGTTGCCCTTCTCTGTATTTTTTCAAATTTTAATTTGTGTTTATTTTAGATGGGGCGACCAGAACTACATGTGGTATTCAAAGTGTGGGTGTGCCATGAATTTATAGAGTGGTATTAAGATATTTTCTTTCCTATTATCTATCCCTTTCCTAATGTTCCTAACATTTGGTTAGCTTTTTTGACTGCTGCTGCACATTGAGCAGATGTTTTTCAGACAACTGTCCATGATGACTCCAAGATCTCTTTCTTGAGTGGCCACAGCTAATTGAGACCCCCATCATTTTGTATGTGTAGTTGGGATGATGTTTTCCAATGTGCATGACTTTGCAGCTATCAACATTGAATTTCATCTGCCATTTTGTCACCCAGTTACCCAGTTTTGTCAGATCCCTTTGTAACTTTGCAGTGAGCTTTGGTCTTAACTATCTTGAGTAATTTTGAATCATCTGCTAACTTTGCCACCTCACTGTTTACCCCCTGTTCAAATCATTTATGAATAGGAGTCACTGAGGCGCACTAGAGCGCAAGGCCCCTGCAATAGCAGGGAAATGATTAAGTGAGATATACCCAGATAATCGTGGCAAGTGACCTGCATCCATATGCTGCAGAGGAAGGCAAAAACATCCCCAGGTCACTGCCAATCTGACCTGGGGAAAAATTCCTTGCTGACCCCACATATAGCGATCAGTTAGACTCTGAGCATGTCAGCTAGCACCTGTGAGAGAGAAAATGCTTGGTGTCACCTCAGAGCCCTGCCTCATCCCATCCAATGTTCTGACTTCAGCCATGGCCATCCCTGTTGCTTCAGAGGAAGGGGATAAAAAAAACTCCACAGAGTACATTCGGTGGGGATCCCTTCCTGACCCTTCCTGGTGGATGGCTGAAACCCTGAAGCATGAGCTTTAGGAACATAAGACATAAACCAGAAATGACCACAAACAAGGCTGTTGAACCCTGTCCCCACCATCACAAGCAAACCTGCCATACAGTTGCACTCAGAAATTTGTCCATCTCTCTCTCAAAATGTATGAAGTTATTTGCCCCCTCAACTCCTATTAGGAGATTGTTCCAGAACCTCACCACTTCTGATAGTTAGAAACCTTCTAATTTCCAGCTGAATTTGTTCATGGCTAGTTTGTATCCATTTGTTCTTGAGCCAACATTGTCCTTTAGCTTAAATAGTTCTTCATCCTCCCTGGTATTTACCCCCTCCTGTATTTATAGAAAACAGTCCTATCCCATTTCAGTCTTCTTTTTGCAAGACTAAACAAGCCAAGCTCTTCTAGTCTCCCCTCATAAGATAGGCTCTCCAGTCTCCTGATCATCCCAGTAGCTCCTCTCTGCACCTGTTGCAGTTTCAGTTTATCTTTCTTGAACATGGGTGACCAGAATTGTACACAGTATTCCAAATGAGGTCTTACCCATGCCTTGTACAATGGCATTAATACTTCTCTGTCTCTACTGGAAATGCCTTGCATAAGCATTGTTTCCATTTGCAAAATGTGTTCAAGGCCACAGAAGGAGTACATGTCGGAGTTAGGATTAGAACCGTAGACCATGCTTCTCCCTAAAATAATTTGTTTTACTCAGTTTTTATTATCTTATTATTCCTGATTGGGGTAATGCTGAAGCTAGTGTGGCCAGCAGCACCAATGTGCTGTTGTGGAGCAGCAGGAAAATCAAACCTCAAAGATTTGCATTGAAAGTGTGTGTTTTAAATACTTGAAAGATCTACTGCAGATCTTAATATTTCATTTTTTTAAAGCACCTGGCCAAGCATGAGACTGCTAGAGTCTGGATTGTAAGCTGAGGTTCAAGGCAAGAGTTCTGTCATGGTTTCATGTCATTTCAATCAGTACATGAGGAGATCGTGCTGCGTCACTTAGGGAGACCAACTGAAGAATGAATAGGAAGTGTGTGTGTGCACCAAGCACATTCAGGTGCTTTAGAGTTGCAGAAATGGAAGGTTGAAAGATGAGTCAGCCTACAGGGAATTAATAGAGGGGCTACAAATTTCCAGAGTCGGCCTCAACAATTTTGGGTGGACCCGGGGAACAATATTTCTATCCCACTGCAAAATGCTGTAGACCAGGCCTGCACAACTCGTAAAGTGGCAAGGGCCATATTACTCCAAAGAAAACAGCTGAGGGCCGAAACCACCCCGCAGAAACACCGCCACCACCACCCCAGTGCCGCCCGCCCCCACTTTGTATTCAGTTGCCCTGTTGAATGAATGAGGTGTGAATGAGGAAGGCGTGGAAGGCAGGCACCTACAGACAGCTGCAACCCTTGGAGAGGGGATGGGAACCAGACAAAGGACAATCACACTTGTCAAGTGGGCTGACTAGAGAAGAGCAGACATACTGACGGCTTCGGGGGTTAGAAGCAAGCACCTTCCTTTGGGAACACCCTCTTTGCAGCATTGGGACAACCCCCAGCCCAGAGACAAGCAGCAAAAAGGACCAACGGACACAGTCCCAGATTTTGGGCCACACAGTGAGCCCACCTACTCACCCCCCCCCCCCGCGGGCCACACAATGAACCCATGCGGGCCGCATGCGCCCCCTGGGCCGCATGTTGTGCAGGCCTGCTAATGATCTTGCTGCTGTGCTTGGTGCTGGTCTGAGACTTTGGGGAGGGTTACCAAGATGGGATCCAGCCAGAGATAACTGATAAAGTTTTGGGAGATCTTCAGGAAAAGTGCAATCCAACTGGTTGTGTTGGGTTCCATGCACAGTTGCTAACATTTAAAATAAATGTTTCTTTTAATAAGCTGGAGTTCAAGGGGGTTGATTGAGGTTTGTGTGAGGCTTCTAGTGAATTTTAACACCTTAGGGCAGGCGTGGGCAAACCTTTTGGCCCAAGGGCCACATCGGGGTTACAAAATTGTATGGAGGGCTGGGTAGGGAAGGCTTTGCCTCCCCAAACAGCCTGGCCTCACCCCCTATCTGACCTCCACCCACTTCCTGCCCCCTGACTACCCCCCTCAGAACCGCCAACCCATCCAACCCTCCCCCCCCAGCTCCTTGTCCCCTGACTGCCCCCTCCAGAGACCCCCCCGCTCCTAACCACCCCCTGGAACCCCACCCCCTATCTAAGCTCCCCTGCTCCTTGTCCCCTGACCGCCCCCTCCCAAGACCACCCTAACTGCCCCCCCCCCAGTACCCCATCCAACCTCCCCTGCTCCCTTTCCCCTGACCCCTATCCACACCCCCGCCCCCTGACACACCCCTGGGACTCCCACGCCTATCCAACCCCCCCCATTCCCTGTCCCATGACCACCCCCCCAGAATCTCTGCCACATCCAACCATCCCCTGCTCCCTGTCCCCTGACTGCCCCCCAGGACTCCTTGCCCCTTATTTTACTTTACAAATGGGAAACAGTGGCACCGAGATCTTGAGACCCAGATATTCAAAAGTAGCCTGTAATGTTGGATGATTCCCTGTTTGGGTGCCTGCCTTAAAATATGTAAAAGTTGATTCTTCCTCGAGTGCTGGTCCTTATGTGTATTCCACATTTGGGTACACATGCACTCCATGTGCCTCTGACCAGAGGTTTCTAGCAAGTCGTGTCCATTGCTCTGCAGTTGCACAGTTGCCCTCCTCATGCTCCAAACCGAGGGCATAGGAGGCAGGTCGGACCAACACTGTTCCAGTTCCTTCTTAGCACCACATGGCCCAAATTGGAAGCTTTTGTGACTGTAACTATGAATTTTAGGCACCAAAAATTGAGGTACCCAAATTTAGAACATAAGAACGGCCATACTGGGTCAGACCAGTGGTCCATCTGGCTCAGTATCCTGTTTTCCAACAGTGGCCAATGCCAGGTTCTTCAGAGGGAATTAACAGAACAGGAAATTATCAAGTGACCGATTCCCGGTCATCCACTCCCAGCTTCAGGCAGTCAGAAGCTAGGGACACCCAGAGCCAGGGCTGGCTTTAGTGGGTGCGGGGCCCCACATGAAGAACGACGGCAGGGCCCCGCACCCTCCTGACGAGCAAAAAAAAAACCAACCTCCCGCCGGAGCGGGGCCCCCTTGGGTGCGGGGCCCGATTCCTGGGAATCGGTGGAATCGGCTTAAAGCTGGCCCTGCCCAGAGCATGAGGTTGTGTCCCTGACCATCTTGGCTAATAATCATTAATGGACCTATCCTCCATGAACATATCTAATTCTTTTTAGAACCCCGTTATTGTTTTGGCCTTCACAATATCCCCTGATGACGAGTTCCACAGATTGACTGTGCGTTGTGTGACAAAGTACTTCCTTTTGTTTGTTTAAACTTGGTGCCTATTAATTTAATTGGGTGATCCTTCATTCTTGTGTTATGTAAAGGAGTAAATAACACTTCCTTAATCGTTTCTCCACATCATTCATGATTTTATAGATTTTTATCATATCCCCCCTTAGTTGTCTCTGTTCCAAGCTGAAAAGTCCCGGTCTTTTTAATCTCTCCTCATATGGAAGCTGTTCCATACCCCTAATCATTTTTGTTGCCCTTCTCTGTACCTTTTCCAGTTCTAATATACCTTTTTTTGAGATGGGGCAACCAGAACAGCACGCAGTATTCAAGGTGTGGGCGTACCATGGATTTATATCAAGGCATTATGATATTTGCTGTCTTTTTATATATCCCTTTCCTAGTGGTTCCTAACATTCTGTTAGCTTTTTTGACTGCCGCTGCACACTGAGTGGATGTTTTCAGAGAACTATCCACGATGACCCCAAGATCTCTTTCTTGAGTAGTGACAGCTGATTTAGATCCCATTATTTTGTGTGTATAGTTGGGATTATGTTTTCCAATGTGTATTACTTTGCATTTATCAACATTGAATTTCATCTGCCATTTTGTTGCCCAATCACCCAGTTTTGTGAGATCCCTTTTTAACTCTTTGCAGTCTGCTTTGGACTTAACTATCTTGAAAAGCTACTTGTGAACACTTGGCCATAAATGACTATGTGATATCATGGGAACTAGAACCCAGATTTCCTGGCTGAGAATTTGTATTGCAGCACGCTCTCTGTCCAAACTAACGTGCCTCCCCAACCCCATTCATTTTAATTTTATTATCCAGCTGAAGAGTTTGGATTTGCTTACTGATATTTTCAGTTCCAATTTTGCAGGTAAGTCTTTTTGCTTTTCTAGTCCATTTGTTGCTGGCTTAATCCTTCATTTTATTAATAGTGCTTCTTGTTCATTCAGTTATCCTATGTCTTGAAGGCCCGAAAGAGTATGGAAGAGTGGTGCTCATTGAAAACCAATATTTTGACTAAAGGAGGCCACTGTGGTTTCACAAGAAATCCTCCTTGCCTTTGTGCCTGTGTTGCAATTTGCTTGCACAAATTGTGCATCTGTGTCCGGATTTCCATAGGTATATATTTGATTGTGTATGTGCATGTGGAAGTTTTGAATGCACCCAGCATCTCCTCCTTGAAAATATGGTCCTTTAAAATTAGGGGCGGGGGGGAAACCATGGAGTTATTTTTTCATAGCTAGAAAACTGCATAAGTGAGAGCTGAGCTATTCATTTCTCTTCCCATTTGTTGCATTATTGTTGCTGACTAGGGACCCGTTAGCAGAGCTGCAGCAAACTGTTTGCATATTTCTTGTTTGGTCTGAGAGATTTCCTTTTGAGGCATGTTTCGTTTTCCTCTGGCTCTTCCCTGCAGCACTGATGTCTGCAGCTGTGTTTGTGGACTACAGTGTATAATTTCATTGATCCCTTTTCTCCGGGGTTATGTAGTCAGCTGCAGTTGAAGAGGTCACACAACAGGAGATTGATTTTAAGTTCAAAGTCTTTCAGCACGTTTCAAGGAACACACAAAAAAAAAATACATTCAGTGCCTCAAAGCATACACTAGTGCACGTTGACATTGTTTTACGTTCGATGTGGCACGTTGTGAGTTAGGAGATTTCAGTTGGATTAATCAACTCCATCCTCACAAACTCCCCAGATGTATTTCTGTATATATTTCCCCTGCATTGCTCTACGAGCCACCTGCCAAAGTAGCTCCCACTAGTGTTCTAAATGATCAACGTGCTTAAAATATGGGCAAAACCCAGGAATTAAAGAAATAAGCCATGCCAAATTAACTTGGATTTTCATTATATGCCACAATTTATATCAGATGAGTTAGGCAGGAGGTAAACAGATCCTGAACTCTTTGGGAAGAATTGCAGGGATACCTCAGCCTAGGGATGATGACTTGCTGGCCATTAGGTAAAACTGATGTGGAGATAATTTCAGATAATTACATAGTGGTACTGTTCATTAACCAGTGCTGAACTGCAATTGGGAATCCTAGTCAAATACTTAGGGCATGTATATTAACACTAACTGAGTTAATTGTATTTAATGTTATCACAATACTACTAAATCTATGTAATTGACTTGGCCTTGTTGCACATTGGATATATTTTTCAACACAAACGGTGATTTAGTTGAATATTTAATCATAAAAACAAGAATAGAAAATACAACATTTCTGCATGTGTATGCAGTGGAGCTGAGTGAATGCTGATTTTTGGAGCTTTAAGTGAAGCATTCTTTGGCTTTTTGTAGTTTTAACTATGCATTAATGGGGGGGTACTGCACTGAATTTCCATTCTTTTTTTTGAAAGGAGAAAATGCTTGTTTTTCATAATGTGCCAATTAGGCACTGGGATGGGGTGGGAAGAGTTCCCACTTCGCAGCAGCTGTGGTTGCAGAGGGAGGAGTTTTGCTTCCAGGGTTATACTTCCCTTTGGCTCTGACTGGCCTGCAGATGGAGGGGAGTGCCAGCAAAAGGTGGGGGAAGTAGAGCAGTCTTTGCACTGCTGCAATGGAGCTGGTAAAACAGCTGTCGCAACTTTAAAACTCATCTGACTTCCTGCTGTCCCTTCCATCCTGCTGTTTTAGCAGCCTCATGAGCTTCAGGCAGTGGGATTAAATCATGGGGGAAGGCAGCCACCTGTCCAAAGGAGCAGTAGACACCCATGTGAATGGGTAGAGCTCCCAGAGACGTGAAGAGGGGGTAGAGAAACTGGGATTTGGTGAAGACATGGGGAGAGCCGCTGGTGACTGCAGGTTGACATGAAGTGGGGCTGGATTACGAAGACTGGAATGTGGGGGTAAGGAGAGAGTGGCACATATGGTAGGATGGCCATTTTGGATGCCTGGCAAAAGGAGCAGGGCAGGGGACGGGGGCATTTCAAAGCTGAATAGGTTTGTTGGGTAGATGTGGATTTTGATTTTGTACTAGATGCAATCTTAATGTGTCCCTCTGCATGCATGTGTGTGTGTTACTTTTCCTGTCCTCTACCCACGCCTTTCAGACCTTGTTCTGTGTGATTTAACGTACCTTGCTGTTGGGTCTTGTGGAAGTTGGAAGTAAGTCAGTCTTTTTGTAAATAAGAGGAGAGGCTGAAATAGACAAGCTCCCGCCAGGGTGATAGAGTGATGTGCTTGTGACCTGAACCTTTCTGGGCAATTGGAAAATGGAAAAACCCACACAAAGTGAGTTTGGAGTCTTTTGGTATCATGGTGCAGGCTAGCCCCTCTCTCCCATACTCCTTGTCACAGTAAATCCACGTATAGCTAGGGTATTCTGCTTCTGTATCTTCGCCTAAGTCCAGTTGAAATATAATAATGATAGTTGCACATTTTAAGAATTAGAGAAATTTAGCTGGCCCTCGGATGGTTCATGCTCATCTGGGGAGGCTGCTGGCTCAATAGTTGGCATCCTGTCTCATGTAAGACTCTCGTTGAATAGCGTTAGTTAATAGCCAACTAACTGTTCAGTGGTGTGTCTACAGGTGCTGAAGGTTAAGGAGATGTTACACAATATATTATTCATCTGAGTGTACCTGTAGTTCAGTGGTGGGCTGCAATGGTAAGTTTATGTACTGAATGCCCCAAATAGCAGGGGCCATTCAACACAAAACTGAAGTTAAACTTATTTGTTGTTGTTTTCAGTCCCCTGAAATCACAGAGGCAAGAGCAGGAACTCCCCTGGAGTATGGCCCACAGGAGCTCAGGTTAATAGTGCTGCTAATGATGTGGCATAATCTGGAAAGTTATTAAGCTGTTATCCCAGAGTAATTGAACTCTTTTCAAACTGTGCCATATTCTCAAGAACCCTTATGCGAGCTCCTATAAGCCAGCTCCATGTGCCAGTGAGTTTCTGATCTACCAGTACATTTTAAGCTGGTGTAACAGGAACTGACTTGTGTCTCATTGGAAACAACACACACGTGTGCGTGCATACACATAAACCCACAAGTTCAATATCTTTTGTGGTAAATGCCCTTCCACTGCTAATCTTTGGAGCATTCTATATGGTACATAACTTTTTGAATGTTAAATGTAAAATAGTTTCAGTGCTTGCCAGAAGCTTATCTAAGCCTCTTCGATATGCAGGTTGGGTAGGAAATCTCCAAAGCAAACGTAGGTCCCTTACACACTAGACTTAAAATTATATTTGCTGAATCAGCAATTCAGGTTAATTAAGCGTGGAAATGAGCAGACTATGTTTAAACTGAGTTTAGTAGCTCTGGTTGACTGTGTTTAATTTACATGGCTTTAGCTCCTGCATAGACAAAGTCTTCCTCGTGACATTTTCATTACCTCCTTATTTCAGTTGGATGGAACGTAGCATAAGACCAGCCGTTTTCACGGTATTTCTGCTCTTCCGTTTATTCAGACAAAAAGTGCAAAGGGGAAAAAGTTATCCCCATTTTTTCAGCTTTTTAAACAAGTTTGGTTTCAATTCTGAGTGGAGGTGTAGTTCTTAATTTATGCAAACTGGTTTTTCGCATATCCTGTAATGAGAGACTGTTCTCATAAAATTTCAGCACCATTTGCCAAAAGTAAGAGGTTTAGCTAAACTCTGGCTGGATATCTGAGCCAAATAATTTTTTGCCCTTTTCATAATATGTATGCAAGAGATGTTTCTCTCTAACTGGCTCAACATTAAACAACGTACATTGCCAATAGGTATTTCCCATATTTCTCCTTTGGAGAAAGGTCACTTATCATAGGCATGGTGGTTGTCAGGTGTTGGTAGAATTGTAGATGTCCACATTCGTTTAATAATTTCCAAAACAGGGTAGGGAGGAGAATCAACATTAAAATCCAAACACCATACCAGTCTCTCTTATTTCCTTGGAATATTTGAATTTAACCCTTTAGAGTCTGTAAACACACACACACACCCCTATGTCCTCATAACCATTCTTTTAGCCGATAGTGTGAAAAATCTCAGCATTCTAAGAGTTTAAACGCCTTTAGAGGGCATTAATATTAGGCTCGGTTTTGAAAACTGGCTTCTAAAAATGCATCTGCAATTCTTGCGCACGCACACAGCAGTCATGTTTCTGAATCAAGTAGTTGGTTGGATACTGTAGCTTGCTCTCATCATTGCTGTTTACATTCACAAATTTAGCTTTGTGAATACAAGTTGAGGCATGCAAATTGTGGGCACAGTTTGGAAGCCTGTTTTGATGTTGGCTGAATATTTGGCCTGTTATATGCAAACTTGGTACTGTACCTAATCTACAATGTATATGAATATAATTCACTTATAATGGAATTTGCATGAAATATGCTGATATGCACATAAATATGCACCATTACACACATAAGTTATAGGGTGTTTTGTGCTGCTGTAACAAAAAAAAAGTGCTTCAGTTTTTCAACTAATATGCAGACTATTAGGTCATAATGTGCATCAGATGTATTCATTATTCTAGAAATGAATATAAAAATGACAAAGACATTTATTTTGCATCTGTTTTTTCTGATTCAGAACATTTTCACTGTGCTGTGGCTCAAAATGTTTTAAATGAGTAAGTGAGTAAAATTAAGCTAGTGCTGATGTCAGTAGTGAAAAGACAGATCTGGGGACAGAGCAAGATGCAGAAGTTAACTGCTGCAGTTTATGCATTCTAGGACTGTTTTGTAACAACGTGTGTATACCCTGGATGATGATGATGATGATGATAGGAATATTGCCACTGATTTAACACATTGCAGAGAAAGCTGCCTGTTCATGGTTTGTAAGAGGTGTTTGCTGGAGTGAAAAGTGGGGTAGCAGAGCTCATTTATGCAAGAAAGGGATTGGGAAGTGCTCTTGTCTCCATCACCTTTGGACGATGGTGCTTGGGATAATAAGAGATGCAGAAAATCAGCTATGCGGCCTCCCTCCCCTATAACCCAATAAAGTGACTACCAGGTTTAGATTGTTCAACGGCCTTGCAGTAAGGTACAGTGGAAGGGAACTGTATTAGCAATCAGGGAATCTCTCTAATCTATTGTACTGTATTGTCTTTAATTATGAATCTTGGACTCATCATACAATTTCTGCACTCAGAACAGTGCTTCTGAACAAGTCTAAACTTGTTCCCTCTCAAGACTGTATAGAGGCTTCGCTCTGACTTACTTTTATGGGCTCCAGATATTTTAGTTTTAAATCCATTTTGAATGTACTCTCCTGGGAGGATTCCTTTTTAGACACCCAAGCAAAATTTAAGATAGGCTTGCCTTGGGACGGGCAGGAACCAAGGATTCATTGGCTTTATCGCAGAACAACACAGTATAACAAGTGTGTCTCGTGACACAGTAAGGAAAAATATTAAAGTGAAGGCTGCTTTTGTTTTAAAGCAGCTGGTACAGACATATTTCTGAGTAGGAGTGAGATAGCAGGGCAAGAGTTTGTCATCCTGATAATGGAAACATTTTCCACATGGTAGTTTTTAATTAGTGTTACAAATGTCTCTTCCCTGTTGAAGACTGCCTTTATAAATGTGGGCCAAGAGGAGTAACCCTGGGACTGTTCTACTGCAACAATGGGGATAGCTGGTGTTTTGTATTAGGTTATTGATGGTCATTCTGATTGCCAACAAAACATTCCCACGTTGGATGCTGAAAGCCTTCAGCTGAGCATGGGCCAAGTTCATGACTCAGATGAGACATTTGCAGAAAGGCACAAATTGGCATTTGAAAATAGCAATACATAGAAGGCTTTAAGAAGAAAAGGAAATATAGTATGTACAGTTTGCTCTATTCCCATTGCTGGGGCCAATGTGCAGTTTTAGCATGCACTCACTGAAGAATGGGCATTTTCCTTGCAGTGCTGTGTGCCTCGGAGGCGAGAGGGGGGAAAACCTGTTTATCCTTAACAGTGTAAGAAAAGGGTAAAGAGTTCAGCTCTGTAACAACAGGACTCATATAATGAATGCAGTTGGGGTCAATGTAACCTGCTGAGCAAGTACCCATCAGGCATATCAAACCTACATCAGTTTTGCTGTGTCATGAAAGATCCACTCTTGTGCATGCATACACAAGCATAATAGCCGGCTTTTTTTTTTAAAGATATATTGCAGTGCACACCACAGATCTGGGATGGAGCCTGACCCTGATCATATCATATATAGTGCAACAGCACTTAGCTATTGCTGTTGGTCCTGCCTGAATCTTAAAGGCATAATTTCAGCTGTTCAGCATTGTCCTAGTTTTTAATCAAGACTGCGAAAATACAGTGAAAGTCTGAGAGTGGGAGGAGAGTCTGGACATAATGTGCACAGTAATTCTAGAGACAGATTATGTTTGTGGAACTGGAAAGATCATATGTTCGTTCATAAACTTTGTTGTGATGCTATTATGATAGATATGGCAACTTCCTGCCATATTCTTGGGAGATTTTGTTGAATTAAGTTTAAGTATCTTTGGGGGTCCACTTTATTAAATGAATGGTTTATGTCTGGTTGTGTTCTACTGCACAGGGGAGGGCTGCCACAGTACCACCTCCTGGGAAGGCTCACATATACCCATTCAAACTGGATTCTCCAGAGACTAGGAAACAAAGAAGGGACTTTTGGAGAAGTAGCCTGAGTTTAAACTGACTTGGGGCTCCTCTTCATGATCTAGCCGATGGGCAGGACTTTCTCCTGTAGGCTATGCACTGTGTATTGCCAGCAGATACAAGCTTCCACACAGCTCTTTCTAAGCAAGCACCTTTTTTTCCTTCCTGTATGCTTGCTAAAAGCTTACCAGAGGTTACCCATTCGTCTTATGGGGCTCTAGTAGGCTAAAATTTTTCCAACCCTTCCTCAAGGCTTGGGGTTCTCCTTGGACTAAAAGTCCTGTCTGTCTAAAAATAACTCTGATTTGTAAGAATTTGAAATTGGTAGTTTTATCGTTCTTAAGAGCCTGCTTAAGTTAAAAATACACAGAAACCAGAGGTAATGCAACTTGTTGATCAGATCTATAGCAAGTTTTGCAGATTTTTTTAAAAATAAAGTTTCTGGGTCGGGAAGGGGGGGCGGAAGAATTCTGAATTCTAACTCTAACCTTAAACCAAACCCTAACTCTGAATTTGTGATCCGATTATGTAAGATAAGGCGCACAAAGAGGAAAGGAATATTTGACATTGGTCTCTTAAGGCAGTTGTTCTCAAGCAGGGGGTCAGAGCCCCTTGAGGGGCCATGAGCAGGTTTCAGGGATCCACTAAGCATGGATGGCATTAGACTTGCTAGGGCCCAGGGCAGAAAGCTACAGCCCAGGGTCCTGAGCTCTACCACCCGGGGCTGAAGTAGGATGACCAGATGTCCTGATTTTATAGGGACAGTCACAATTATTGGGTCTTTTTCTTATATAGGTTCCTATTACCCTCCACTCCCTGTCCAGATTTTCCACATTTGCTGTCTGGTCACCCTAGGCTGAAGCCAAAGCCTGAGCAACTTAGCTTTGCAGTGCCCCCTGTTGTGTGGGGTCCCAGGCAGTAGCCCTCCTTGCTACCCCCTAACACCAGCCCTGGCTTTTATATGCAGAAAAACAGTTGTTGTGGCACAGCTGGGCCGTGGAGTTTTTAGAGCATGTAGGGGGAGGGCCTCAGAAAGAAAAAGGTTGAGAACCCCTGTATTAAGGGATTTAGTTAGGTGTTGGGGCAGAGCAGTTCTTCCACTATGCAGCTGCAACTGAAGTATCCATCTTATTGGGCCTAGAGGGTGCAATTCAGCAATTTATTCAGTGTGTAGCGGAGCATGGGGCTCGGATGAGAGCTGTCTGACTCAGACTCAATCCTGGTAAGGCTGAGATGATTCTTAAAGACCGGGGGAGTAACAAGAACAAGCAGCAAAGATATTGTCAACTGCTTCAATAGTTGTTACACAGGTTCACTGCCTGGGAATAGTGTTGGATCATTATCTGCTTCCTGACCTGGTAGCAGCAGGGCAGAGGACCTTTATCAATCTGTGTTTGTCAAGAAGGTTGCATCTAATTTGTTTGTTTGTCCTCAGTTACACACGTTTTTGTCACTTAAGGCTAGCCTACACTTACCCGCTGCGTTGGAGGCGTCGGATCGATCTTCTGGGTTTGATTTATCGCGTCGTGTCTAGACGCGATAAATCGAACCAGGAAGTGCTCCCCCGTCGACGCCGGTAATCCTGCTCTGCGAATGGAGCAGGCGGAGTCGACGGGGGAGCCTGCGCGCCGCCGTGTGGACCAGGGGTAAGTACTTTTAAGTTCGAAATAAGATACTTCGACTTCAGCTACGTTATTCATGTAGCTGAAGTCGCGTGTCTTACTTCGAACTTGGGGGGTAGTGTGGACCAGCCCTTACAGACTAGAAAGCTGAGTTGTGCTCTACAGTGGGCCACTTCTGGAAACTTCAGCTAGTACAGAAAGCAGCTGCCTAATGCAGGCACTTCTTATGGGGGGCATGTTACACCTGGGTAGCATAGTTTGCATTGGCTGCCAGCTGGTTTCTGGGTGAGGTTTAAAGGGCTGTTTTTGACTTATAAAGTCCTATTTTGGGTCCTGACTACCCTAGGAGACAGCCTTTTTCCTTGTGGGATACCATAGGAGTTGTGATCACATTTGCTGCTTGACCTATCAGCTTCTCTGTTTAAGTGGAGGGGGCTGGTATAAGGGCCTTTGCAGTAAGAACTTTTGCCTCAAGAATACTTTCCAAGCTTGATTTTAAATAACTTGTATTTGTTGACCATGAAGCATGCTGCAGGTCTCCCAGCCTTTTTCTGGGGTGATGTGTTGACTAGGTGAGTACACAGATGGAAAAGGAAGTTTGTGGATATGAGGTGGACTGAAGAGGGGCTATTTTAGTGAGGCTGTAGAGTCATGTGGCTGTTGATGCATGTTGATACATTGGAATTTGTATATGCTCTTTCAAAATCTGTGTGGGGCCTAGAGCTCTGAATAAACAATGTTAACTGGAGAAGCAAATTGGAATTTGTAGGCTTGGATTTGCTTAGTGTAAAAGTAAGATTGTATATTTTTTGTGTTGGTTTTGTTGTAATAGTTCTAATCTCCACTTGTTTCTTACAGTCCTGTTCAGACAGGATGTTGTATCCACAGATAAATTCTTCAGTGTAAAACAGTGGCAGCTCTTTCCCCTTTTTGGTCCATGAATCTGATCATGCACATTGCTGTGCATCTCAGCTATTCTGCGTGACCTCACTTCCAAATTGACTCCAGTGGGTACTGGAGTCCCTGAGCAACATTAAGAAGGTGCTCAGCATTTAGCAGAATTAAACTACTAGTGAACTGAGATTTGGTAACTGCTATACCTACCTCTCTGATAGAAGTGCAGGCTGTTACCTGAGCCATAGCCTCAGGCAAATTCCAGGCCAGATTCTGAGGTCCACCAGAAATGGATCTTGGCTATGGGCAGATAGATCTGTATGAAAAATTACCTGGAAGTACTGAGGTTATACCCTGAGGTAACTAGATGGTCGAAGGATAAATTGCAGACTTCAGAAGAGAGCAACAAAAATTATAGATGGGTCAGAAAACCTGACCTATGAGGAAAGGTTAGAAAAACTGGGCATGTTTAGTCTTGAGAAAAGAAGACTGGGGTGGCGGGGGACCTGGTAGCAGTCTTCAAATATGTTAAGGGCTGTTACAAAGAAAATGATGATCAATTGTTCTCCATCTTCACTGAAGGTAGGACAAGAAGTAATGGGCTTAATGAGCAACAAAGGGAGATTTAAAGTTAGATATTAGGAAAATCTCTCTAACTATAAGGGTAGTTAAGCTCTGGAATAGGCTTCCAAGGGAGGTTGGGGAATCTCCACCACTGGAGGTTTGTACTGACAGGTTAGACAAACACTTGTCAGGGATGATCTAGGTCAGGGGTGGCCAACCTGTGGCTCCGGAGCCACATGCGGCTCTTCAGAAGTTAATACGCGGCTCCTTGTATAGGCACCGATTCCGGGTCTGGAGCTACAGGCGCCAACTTTCCAGTGTGCCGGGGGGTGCTCACTGCTCAACCCCTGGCTCTCCCACAGGCTCTGCCCCTTCCCGCTTCCTTCCCTGAGCCACCGTGCCCTCGCTCCTCCTCCCCAGGGCCTCCTGCACTCCACAAAACAGCTGATCGGGAGGTGCGGGGAGGGAGGGGAGGTGCTGATCGGCGGGGCTGCTGGTGGGATGGAGGCGCTGAGAGCAGGGGGGGTGGACTGATGGGGGGCTGCTGACATTGGTAAATTCTGGCTCTTTCTCAGTCTCAGGTTGGCCACCCCTGACCTAGGTATACTTGGTCCTGCCTCAGCACAGGGAGCTGGACTGGATGACCTCTTGAGGTCCCTTCCAGCCCCAGATGTCTATGATTCTGTGTTTACAGACACACAGATTTTATTTAGCCTCTCTGTTTACAGCACTCAATAAAAAACAAGTCATGGCATAGAAGAGAACTGCCATGTTAGACACAGCTGCCCATTGTTCCACTGCTGCAATACTGTAGTTATTTGTTAATCCTCAAAAGCCATGTTAAGGCCAGTGTGCTAGTAAGAATGGACACTTATGAGTAAATTCCATGGATAACCCAATTTAAACACGGCAGCTCTCTGTTATGAATGGAGTCCTTTGTCATCAAGCATGTGGTGCACAAAGAGTGTATATACATGCGATCTAGCAATAGTTGTTATGCAATTAAGACCCTTCCAAGGAGAGTATTTAAATGGTGCCTTCTTTCTTAAACACTGGTCCAACCTTGTTCCTTCCTCTCCCTGCCCAAGCACGTAAGGAACCATCAAGTTGGGAGGTCTCCTGAAGATTCAGGACGGACGGCATGGCATAGAAGTTCCTTGATAAGCATATACTTTGCTTACTCTTTCCCATGCCAGTAGGTGCCATGAACTTCATACTCCCTCTACTTTCCTCCCCTGCAAAGCCTAAATAAAAAGGAGCTGGCTGACTTTGATTGTTGTCCACTGCCCCTATGATAAAGAAAAGGAATGCAGGGCTGGGCAACAAACTGAAAGCTCAGATCTAAATCCAAACACCCGAACCATCATTCTGACCCACATCTGAATTTCTCAAATTGGCCCCATCTCTACTATGAGCTTGGCCAGAACCCTGGTTCCAAACACCCCAAATGTAGGAGTGTTCATTGTTTGGATTTGAATTCGGCTGCTTGGAAAATCCATTTCCAATTTTAAATAAATAAAACCAGGCAGCTCTAACAGTGCTGTCAGTCCTCCAGCCACAGAGAATTTACCTATCATTGGGGGGTCCCCAGTACTCATGTGATGTTTACTGCTCAGGCTGTAGTGCTGCAGTGTGACGAACAAGGCACTCTATGCAGACAGCGCTCTGTGGTGCTCATCACTTGAGCCCTGCGTACATGTTGCCCATTTTACTCCCCATCCTCATAGCACTGAATTCACCAAGCTAACACAGCATAGACGAGGTCTCATGCCGTATCTTGGGCTTTTCAGCTGGAGACCCAGTTTTAACTCTTTGCAGCGAGACACAGTTGTGATTGAATTGATCCTGCCAGTTATGTTTTCCAGAAACTCAGCTGAAACCTGTAGTAGAAAATACAAAAGATATGTCTTCAGGAAAATGTTGGGTCTAATCTAATTCTGAATATTTAGGCGGCCCAGGCAATTGTCTGATCTCGTTAGTTCAGCAGAGTTGTGGCCTTTGTGCATCTCTTCCTTCTCTGTGCAATGAAGTCACACGTCTATATTTGGAACATTCTAGTCTGTTGTCATGGAGATGATTGTATTGACACAGATACAGCAGTGTGACTTCATTCTGTGGAGAAGGATCCGAAAGATGCTGTGTGGGAAGGATGGAGGTTTGCTCTAAACACTCAACCATCAGCAATATGTGTGCTTCAGACTAACAGCTGCATTAGGAGGCATATGATGTGTGATTAAATATTCTGAACTTGAGTGTGGAGAGATCTGTATAAAGTTATACCCAACATTTTTAAAATAGTGTAATTTAGAGCTGCACAGAATAGCAAACAGGTAAGACCCTGGGGCACAACAGCTACATCCATCCTGCTGCTCCTGGAAGCCATAGTATGCTACTGGTAGTAAAAATGGATTGGAATGGTTGCAGTTTCGAATTTCCAGCAGGATCACACATTTTATGCTCACAGTTTAAGGATTTATAGGCAAAACAATCTCATTGATTTCCCTAAATTCCCGAGGTTTACCATGCTGGGGAGGCGAAGCCTGGCAGACTGTAGGAAGTGATGGAGGAATAACCTTGCCCTTTTGAACTGACACACAGCTGTGAAGCTATGAGCCTGCACGTTGGCAGGGTTCCATTTCCAGAATACAGCACACTGTCCATTGGCACCAGCCATGAGTAATGGAATAAGGCAGTCTCTCATGAAGTCTCCAGAGAACATTAAAGGACCTTCTACCTCAGACAGGAAAGGTAAACCATTTTCATTGAGGTACTAATTGATTTTATTTTAAAATAAATGTATACCTTCTGCCAGTTACAAATCACTTCATATCAGTAGACTTTACCAAGTATTTCTAGCTTCGATCCAGTCTACTTGTATTACTGTGGTTAAGCTGAGAAAATGCTGGGTCCTGTTTTCTCATCACTTATGCCCCACATCTCAATACTATACATAACTGAACTCTTTGGGGATTGTCATATGTCTTCCTTAGCTTTAATTTGTCTGGAACCCTGGAAAATGCTGGTGCCCTAAGGGTTAATCAGGGAGATGTTATGAGAGTCATTTAAAGAATACAAATTAGTTACTTTCACAGTCAAGTTTTATGACTCTTGTGGGCCTTGCCACTAGTGCCGGGGAATTGTGCATCCTCCAAAGGCAAGAGGTCAAGAAATTAGAAGTGGGGCGGCAGGAAGGGGGCATGGAGGCTGTAACAGAATGTTGCATTTATTTGCCTCACATAAAAAGCATTCTAACAAGTCATTGCTTGGCTCAGCCTCTTACCACGAAGGAGAATCTCAAGATAAGAAACTTCAGAAGGAAAGAGAGAAGCTGCATCCTGAATTTGGGAACTTAACTCTGCAGGGGTTTTTTTTTTCCTGTGGCAGCATCTGCAGGAAGTGTCCCTTTGTCTTCCTGTGCATATTCCAGACACACTGTATAGGAACCTGTTCTGTAGAATACAATGTGTTTGCATTTTATTGCAGAAAGCAAGTCTTTCACCCTGAACCATAAGTAAGGAAATAGGTTAGATACATGCCTAGCAAAAACCTTGCCCCGTTCCCAGTACAGCCACACATTTGCCAAATCAGAAAAAAGGCACATGCCAAAACTAAGATCCACAAGAATCAAAGACAGAGTACCTCTTCCCAGGTCCATTTCCAAACCCCATTCTCCATGGTGGCCTCTGCAGATTTGACAGTACATCTGTGCTACACATAAATCCCAAGGCTGCCTGTACAAACTGCCATGGTTCTGCACTGGGGTCTTCCTAGTCCACTTCAACACCATGGCTCCAGCAGCCAAACTCCACCATGCTCAGAACCACTCCATCCCCTTTGATGGATTTCATCTTTAACTTTGATGCTGAATGTTTGCTGTTTACTTGTATTTCCAGCAAATGGAAAGTCCACTCTCCCATAGTTGAGCAATAGATTGCAACTTCGAGGTATGCAACGTATTCGTAACTACAAGTAAAACCCCCTCCAAGTTGTGTTTTCACATTTTGCAAATCCTAACACTGCAAATGTTGAAGGGAAGACTCTGGTTTCTGTTTGGGAATGGGATATTGTGATTGAAAGGAGCCTTTGAGATTTTGTGTGGCTTTGATGCACAAAACCATTTAATGACTTTTTTTGGAAGTCAGATCTGAAGAATATTAAAATGCTGGACAGCTCTAACTGCAATGTAAACATTAGAGCTGTGTGTGAGAGAGCTGTTTTGTCCCAGAGAAGACCTCTGATCTTCCTCAGAGTGTTATCTTCCTATTTTACAATGGTCACCCATTGAATACTTAGCACTTACAGTATTCATGGTACTGCAGATACTCTTTGGATAAGGTCAAATATTGAAGACTCTACACTAAGCCTGAGCCTGAAGTAAAATGACAAGTAGCTTAAAAGCCACTCAGCTCCCTGGCTATATAATCAAGGGGGGATTAAATAAGGCAGCAGTTTAATTTGTTGTTCCTATTTCCAGGAAGCTAGTCCTCGATTTGTATTAGAGGATACTAGGCTTGTTTTAATGGCCTGGGCACAACTGACCAAAATCTCCTGAGGGCACCGCGTATTGTACTATTGTACTACTGTGATGAACTATAAAATGTAAAATATTGTCTAATCATAACGAGTGCCCAAGCTGTTTTGAGTGTAAAAAGCTGGGAAAGCTGCAGGCAGAAAGACTTTCCTTCAAAAAAAATGTCTTGGGGGAACAGTCCAGTTGCAGACTACTTTAGAGAAACAGAGGTAAAATGGCTTCTGCTGCACCTCCTGACCTTAGGAAGTAATGTCGCCCTATCTGGGAGCTGTTTCTAGTACCGTGTGACCAGTACCAACCAACATATCTCAACCAGGTGCATTTGAACAGCTGCATTTAAACAGTTGCACTTCAAATGGGTGTCTTGACAATTGCACGCGCAGCACTTCTTTTTTTTTTGCACTGTGCGCTCAAAGAGAGGCAAATGTCAAGTGACTATTTGACATCTGTCTAATTGCCACATTGATAGGCTATTGATCGAAGAGATGGAGGGACGGCGACGAAGCAGGATGCATGTCTCATTTGAACTGTGTGCTTACTCTAGTAGAAAACTGAGGTAGCATGCAAAACAGCCTTTTTATAAAGTTAAAGATAATGAAGGTACAGGGCTGCTGTTGGCCGTTATCTGGCTTCTTTCAGCTGAAGCAGACAGAAATCTTTCCTGACACTGTCGTGGAAAATATGATAAAGCACAGGAGCAGAAAATGTCAAATACAAAAATGTCACTGTTGGTACTATAGGGTGCCAACTTGACTGATTAAGAAAGCCCAGTGTGTATTTAGCACTGTGAGTCATTTGACATATTAACTGGTTAACTGGGCCAAATTTTGCTCAGTTACATAATGTAGCTCCCACCAGTTTCAATGGGAGTTTCTTTTCTGTTACATAGTGAATTTGGTCTGCTGTGTGTGTTTAATGGATGCAGCAGTGGCAGGCGTTCAGTCAGAGCTGCTCACAAACAAATTTTACTGGCCAGAGTTTGAGGTTGGGAGCCCATTCATAAGGAGTACTGTAAAGCTTTGTAATCAGATTCTCTGTAGGCAACAATTTACCACTAAAATGTTGTGATTGCTGGCTTCTCGTTAATAAGGCAGAACATTTCCTGGACACCACCACTTTTTTGCAGCTAGAGTGGGGGAGGGAATATTGGGAGCATTAGCTATTTCTGATTTAGCATTGAAGTCCAGTGAAGTCAACATACTGAAGTTCGATTCCACAACTGGATCTTATGGTTATGGTATCTTCCCCTGACGTTTTCAGTGTGGGGAATCTTGTCCTCTCCTGCATCTGTGGCATTCTGTGGTGGCTCTTTTTCTGCCTCACTCTCCATGGGGTCTACCTTTTTTCTTCCTTCATCCAGCTCCCCTCCCATCTGTTCACGTGGCTTCAATTACCATCTTTATGATACTGGCTCCTAGATCTACATTACTACTTCTGATCCCTCTTCCTACACTCAGTCCTTCATCTCAGCCACTTGGATGTCTTGTCATCAATGTATATTAACATGGCCAACTCTCACCCCATTTTTCCTTCCCAAACTTTCTCCCCTCCCCCAGTTCAGTCACTGTTATCACCAACCTCATCCCAGTCATCCAAACCCATAATTTAGAAGTCATCTTCAACTTCTCCCACTCTTCCCCTCTCACCCTACCCCCACCCCATTCAAAAACGCTGCTGCCATTTTTTTTTTTTTTGCTTCCCCATATTTGGTTTGTTTACCCTATCCCTAACATGCACATCTACCCTCTCCCATCCATGCAGAATGCAGCTGCTAAGATCACTGTTTATTGCTCTGATCCGCACTCCTCAGGAGAACAGCAGATAATTGCTGTGCTCTTTTCCTCCCCAGGAAGGTGTAGCAGGGAATTTGCTATTCTCCATTGTACTGGTTGGGGGGAACAGCTGGTAGTTTGAGACTCCCAAGTGTCAGGGGGTGGGCTGGAGGCTGGATGCGGCTTGTCTTTTAGACCATGCTGCACCTGCTGACTTACAGCAGGATTGCTGCAGTGGCTCTGGATGTAGCTTGAGAGGTGGGGGGCCTGTCCAATAGGTAATCTTACCTCTGTTATAATCTAGGAATAGCCAGCCAATTTAAAGTAACAGATATTTTAATGGAAGATGTTGTCAGGGTTGAGCATCTTCAGCTGAGCCTGAGGACTAGTCAGACAGGCAGATAAATGAGCTTGGCAGAACTCAGCAGATGTGCTTTTATGGTCAGCAACAGCTGGTCACTGGCTGCTCAACACTTGAACCCACAGCTGTGACTGCTCTTGCTCCTGTCCTGAATCAGCACCAGCTCTAATCCTGTCCTGCTTCTTCCCTGCTCCAGCCTTGCTCTTGCCCTTGCCCTGATCCTGGTTCCTGACTCCATCCCTTAGTGCTGGTTTCCTCAGCATGGTTCTAACCATTGAGTCAGACTGCCCATGCCCAGACTGGTAGATATGTCTGATTTCTAGCTTCCTTTGAAATTTTCAACCATCAAAGTTTTCTTTTAAGCTTTGTTTCCATTAAACAAGAACATAATGTTTTGTGCTCTGTATGCAGCAGGTGATAACTAGCACGTGCTGTTCTCACCTGCAGTGAGTTAGCATGGCTGATTATGCTAATTCACAAATCAGGACACTCTACCAGGGGTCTGTGTGACATAAGCTAAAATCCACAGGGCTAAGTTCAGCAAATCTGGCACAAGGAGGTGTGATGCTATGGTACCAACCTGACTCATTGTACCCGAGAGCTGAATTGTCCCTGAGAAAGGCAGGATGTTTTTCCAACTTTACCTGTCATTGAAGTTCTGCTAATTGAGAGCTCTGAGGAAGACAGCTTTAAATCTGCTGTAGGAACTCTGCTACTGGCAGACTGAGGAAAGTGACTTGATTAACAGGTTTCCTAGAAACCAGGGCCATGCATTCCTTTTGGCTTAGTATCTCCCACTTTCGGAGCCACTTATAGATCGCCCCATAGTAAAGTTATGGCTTTTGTGCTGCCACAGCCCAACCTCGTTACATTTTCCTCCATCAGGGCTTTCCACCACCAGGCCATTATTTAAGCCAGCGGTGAGTTTGGTGGGCTGTTGTTGAACATGAATTCAGCTCCAGACAAATGGGGAAGAATCAAAGTCTGTCTAGTGGAAAGGACCACGCCTTGTCTATGAGAGCTTAGTACATAAAAGTAGGTCCTACTTTAGAGAAAAAAGTGGTACCTAAGTATTATAAATATATTTTACTATTTGTATTATAATTCGCTGCATCATTAGCCCGAGGTAATTTTTCTCTTAGAAGGAAGTGCAGAATGTCATTAAATTATACGTGAGGTTAGATTTGAGCCTTACTCTATATCCTTTGTGCCTTATTCTCCTCACATTGCTAAGAACTGGAAGCAACTCCCTCTGTGAAGCCAGTGGAATTACTAGTGTCAGTGAGATCTCTCTAACATAAGCAAGTGAATGATTTCTAAAGCAGTTGTTTAATACTAAATTACATGGATAACTTAAAAGCTAATTTGCTTGAGAAGTTAGTTCTAATTCATTAAGATGTACTCCACCCAGCTCTTAACATTTTTATGTGACTAAAAGTGACCCTATCAAAAGGTGATTTCATTCCAAGACTCTCATGTTCTTGAAGATCGGTCAATTATTGACTCTTTTTGTGGTCAAATTTTGTTATTTAACAAGTGAGTGGAGTTGACTAGTAGCAAACTAGGTAGGTATGTCTTTATTCCAGTCATAATTTCTTTCTACATCATACATTAAGGTCATTGTCTCTTGCTCTGATCTTAAACATCCCACTTTGAATCTGTGATTTTAATGCCTTTCCTCAAATATAGGCTAAAAAAACATATGAACCAATCTGCTCAGTTGTTTGGTGTACAAAGCTGCTTTTGTTGGCCTTCAGGGAAATACTTCTGAAAATGGGTGACTTTCTCAGTGATTAGGCCCATGTTTTTAGAGAGGCACATTAGCTGCAAGTTAAGTGCATGGAAGTGATGACTTTCTGTGGAATCAACAGGAAATATTAAATGCTAATACACTCTACAGGGGGGTAACTTCTTATTGTTACTATGATGAAATAGGCACTAGTTAAATGAAAGGTAGGAAACATGGGCAGGCCCACTGAAGGGCAATCTGAATTAAAGCACTTAAGATACTCTACTTCTTTCTAGCACTGCAATGTTAAACAAACACACCATGCCTGCAAAATGGCTTTTATCTTCTGGATCCTTAGAATTCTGAGATACATTGGCTTTGTGGTCAGATAATTTGCGGTCAACACTAATTCATGACATAATTCTATCTTATCTAGATTTGATGCTGTGTGACAGCTTTGCTCGAGACATAGTAAGAGGCAGAGAAAAACAAGGGCATTGTATGTGACATGCAAGATGGAGTTTGTGACTGAGACAGGAGTCTCTCTTCACCAGTGTACTTTTCAGGTTAACCTCTTGCAAAGCACGTTAGGGGTGGATTTGTTCACTGTGATGCTGGGGATAGCTGTCTGTGTCTCCTCTTCCAGACAACACAAGCTTTTAACCCTCTGGCATTGCTCGTGCAGTGAGGAAATCCAGTGAGAGGTAGCTGTCCATTTCAGATACTTGTTCAGGCCCACCATGCTGAGGGAAACAGAAGAGAGCTATGGAATACCATGCTGCATGTTTCTGATGGGTAGTGTGCTTTCATCTACCGACTCCATTCTTCTGTGACATACAAGGCTTTTGGACATTTCAGATTCTCTATAGTGACAGACAAGGTTGTGAGGTAGGAAGACTATAAGTCTTTTGTTGTCCATGGCAGAATAATGAGCACATTTATGGTACATTTCATTCCTACTAGAAGCACGGTGCCAGAATCAGATACATCAGAAGTGAGTGATTTGAATGCCTAGAGTTGGTGATATTGTAAACTCGTGAGTTTGGCCCCCAAAATCATGATTTTGAAAAAAACCCAAACATTTTGGGTGTTTTTATTTGTCTTCTGGGATTTATTTTATTTTATTTGAGTCTTTATGTTGCACTTGGGTCACGCTGAGGCTTTGATTCATTCAAAGATTCTTCTCTTTATACTTTGCTCCCTCCCCTGCTGCTTGGACACTTGCTTCTGCATTGGTATGTGCTGCCCTTAATCAGTTCTTGTGAGGAGCAGCTTCTGTTGGTGGCACAGTTCTCAGTGAAAGGAAATGAGAAAGCACTGGGAGCCAGGAGATCTGCCATGAATTTCCTCTATAACCATAAACAAATCACTGAATTTCTGCATTCCTCAGTTTTTCTTTCTGTAAGCAAGCAGTAGTATTTACCATACCTCCTGGGGCTGAAGTGAGGTTTCATTCATTAATATTTGCAGAGCTCTTGAAGATCTGGAGATGGAAGGAGTATTATTTAGAGCTTCTCTGTGCTTATGTCCATGGAAGTTCTGTGCCAGATGGTGAAGTGCAACAATGGCCACAATTGAAATGCTGTCCTTGGGGGGGTGTTTGAACTCTGCGACAATCCTTGGCTCTTGTTGGAGGTGGGTTCTGTCATTCTGACTGGGTGCGTTGCATGACTTTTGATGGCTGCAGTGTTGTGAGTGTATCTTAGGGCTACCTTAACATGCACCAGTTTATGTAACCTTTTCCTGTGCCACTTGGGATGAACATGGGTGCAGTTTGCTTGGAGCATGCCTCATTTTTCAATGAGGCCTCCCTTTTGGGACTTGCATTTGCTACTCACACAGCCCTGGCCTAAGGTCATTTGTTGCCCCTTTGCACTACCACAGAATGCCTCACTGTTTCAGCATACATGCCACAATCAGATACACTTTTTGGGTGACAAAGTTGCATCTGGCTAAGTTCTTAAGACTTTCTCCACCACAGGATTGGCCCATCAAGCCTAGGCTATGGGATGGGGGATTATATAGTCCATGCCCAAAACCACATCCTGCAGTTCCTACCCAGGCAAAACTCCCACAAGGACTTTTGCGTCTGAAGACTGCAGGATTTGGTTACCTTTTTTCCCAGATGTAACTTAATGTAGTCAACACACTTGTGATTCTGGACAATTTTGTTTAAAGGCCTACAGGAATTTTTGGTTGTGTGTCTTTTATTCCAGAAATTAATGTTAGGGTATCTTGAAATTCTGTGTTTGACAACCTGAAATGGAGTACAGAGAAGAGCAATCATACCAACACCTAAAGGAGAGATTAATGAAAGCTACGAAGTGTTAGCCTCCTAAACCAGCCTCTCTTTAGAAATGGCAATGAGTCTATCCTGAGGTTTGTTCATTTTTGAGGCTAATTTATGACTGTGTGATCAGCAATATTATTTTCCTTAGTGCTCTGGAATTTGGTTATATTAACAAAGAGGAAGAAGTCCAGGAGGTGTCTCTTGGACCAGTTATAATTTATGGGAGGAAGAAGCTCAGTGAGGAATCCTACCATTCCAGTTTTCAGTGATACTTGAATAGTTTCCTTCTCTTATGTCCAGATGCCGCAGCAAAATAGAGCCTTGGCTTCAACAGACGTGAGAACCAGAGATAATGTCCATAACACCCAAGAAGTTGATTTACTGTTTGGCTCTGAAAAATAATGAGCCTGGGAATCTTTATGCAAAGCATATTTGGAAAGAAATAACTTTAGCAAAGTAAAAAAAAAAAAAAATACACAACAGGCAGCCATCCAAAGCCTGAGTTAGATGTGTGCTTAGTGGAAAAATAAAGTGGGAAAAAATGTTTTAAGCAAGAAGAATCTAAGAGGTGTACTATGAATCAGAACATTTTATCTGGAGGAAATTCTATTACTGTACTCAAAAGGGTGAGACCTTGTACTGTCACCACAGGCAGAGTTACCAAAGCCAACACATCCTGTTTGTTTTTCCCCTCAGAAGAAATTGTTTGCTATTAAAGCGTAAAATAGCACTTTGTTACACATCGCACTGAGTTATATAAGGGGGACCAACGGCACAAGAACATGAGAAGTTTGAGATCCGGTTTGATTCCTGTGGGGAGAAGGAAACTATTCGACTATCACTGAAAACTGGACTGTAGGATTCCTCACTTAAAGAGAAATCAAACAAGCTACATGTTTCAGAATAAACTTCTGACGAATTTTTGCTTTGCGTCGTTTGATATCATTGAACTGAAGTGCTGTGAATTCTCTCTTGCTCTCAGCTTTTCTAATCTAGCTCCCATTGACTTCAGCTAGAGCTGTGAGTGCTCAACTAGGTGCCAGGGCTGTCAAATCTAGCACCAAAAATCAATGGGGCAGTATGAAAGTTGAGTCCTTAAATTCAGTGCCTCAGTTTCCCTGTAGATTTGAGGACCTAAAATGCCAAATCTAATCAAGGCAAGCTGCAGAGAAGCTTGCAATAAATGGTTAATATTTTACACCTTGCATTTTATATAGCAATCCTTCTCTGTAGACCTCAAGCACCTTACAAAGCCTTATTATGTTTTAAACCATGGTGTCATGTGACCCTATCTCAATCAGCTTCTGTTTGCTCAGTTATGTACTCCTGAAGCTATTGGTAGATAGGAGGGCAATGTGTCAACCTACTTTTTTTAGGTTGCCTTAGTTGATTACATTATATGTGGCAACTGAAGAACATAAATATAAAACTTCTGACATGTCTGAGCACATAATGTATATAATCCACAAGATGGTCCAGTTCATCATTTATTTTTGCTAGACAGACCTTAGCATGGAAAGTGACTCAGAATGGGATTGTGGGTTTCCATGTGTGTGCACGGGATTCCATTACAAGTTCTCAGTTTGAGAGCAAGGATGGCAGAGCTGCAAGTGCTACCTGGAATCTGAAAGTCAAGCTGAGATTTCTCTGGGCTGGTTATCAGTAGGAACAAAGATTTAGCTATTAGGATTTAATTGACAATTCTGTTGATTATGCATGGGTCAGAATAGATTCCAGAGACCTTCCCATGGCTGTAGTAGCTCTATGGTGCTAACAGGGGGAAATAGTAATTTAACATTTAAATCAGCAGTTGCAACTGACTACAGTCAGTAGATCATTGATGGAAACTATCTTACCTTAAATTCACATGCAACGCTTAATTTTAAAATGCAGTGAAGTCTTTGCATCATAAGTGTGAAGGTGCCCCTAAATAACGATTAAAAATGTACTGTGGACCAAAGATGGAGTTGATGATAGTAAGCAGAAGTTGTCACTGTTTCACAGCTGTTTTGGTGATCTATGTGGAGCATATGAGCTGTCTCAGCCCAATTTCTAGTGCAGGGGTAGGCAACCTATGGCACGCTGATTTTCAGTGGCACTCACGCTGCCTGGGTCCTGGCCACCGGTCTGGGGGGCTCTGCATTTTAATTTAATTTTAAATGAAGCTTCTTAAACATTTAAAAAACCTTATTTACTTTACATACAACAATAGTTTAGTTCTATATTATAGACTTATAGAAAGAGACCTTCTAAAAATGTTAACATGTATCACTGGCACGCGAAACCTTAAATTAGAGTGAATAAATGAAGACTCGGCACACCACTTCTGAAAGGTTGCCGACCCCTGTTCTAGTGGCTGCTATCCACATAATAATTAACACCAAGCGGTGTTCCTTGTTAGCAAACTCTGGAGAGGCCAAGAGTTGAGTAGGCATCTCATCCCTGGGAGGGTTCCCTCCTGAACAGGATTAAGACACACTCAGCTTTTGCTGGCAGTTTACATGGCTACCATCCCTAATGCACTTGTTCTGCAAATAATTGATAAATGGACTTCACATTTCAGAGCTTCCTTCCTTCTTCCTCAAGCGTGCTGTTCACTGTAGAATTAAAGTTACCATCTGGGGACATGCCCTTCCTGACCTAGAGATCAGGTGGTCATGGCAAGAACCTGAGTGGGCTCCCGATGTTTTAAGAGTTCTGTATCAGAATAGTGGATCAGCTGCAAGACGGAAGAAAAAACATATGTAGCCTTGTTTATTCAATTTCCATTATTCCCCATCTTCTCCCTTTTTAGCCAGACTCACTTTTCTTCCTCTTTCAAAGATATGGCTGATATGATTTAGAGGAAAAAGAAATGGAGGAAGAAAAAGGGAAAGAAGCAGGCAAAACTGTATAAACAAAGATTAAAATAGGAGAGAACCAAATATTGTGTTGTATGTTTGCTGAAGGAAAGCAGGCTATTCCATGACACTGTTCAGGATTCTTGTTGTAGGGTAGAATGAAATTCCCAAGATCTGAGTCCACACCCAGAAGAGCTGAAAATAAGGACATTAGGCAGCACTTGGCGCGTAGAGGAAAGTTCTCAGCCATTTTGTACATGAATGAATGCAATTTGCACATTAGAGTGAGGAATACCTCCCTCTTTTAGCTGACCTCTTTTTGGCTTCTCAACTTCTTTGACTGTTTAATAACTAGAGACAAGCTCTATCTGAAATCCCGCTTTCCGACCCCTGCTCCCCCTGAATCCATAGCCACCTAGATAGCACTTGCTATTTCTGGATTATTGTATTAGAAAATGTCTTCCAGGGAAACTAGAGAGAAATAGCATTTCAGAGTAAAAAGAGGATTGATATAGCAGTAATAAGAGGTGGGGTTCAGCAACAGACTGAGACTAGCAAACACTTGTCAGATGGAACCAATACTGAAAATAAGCATGACTAACACACCCTGAAATGGTCTTCGTTATGTCACTTTAGTCTGAAACGTCAACCTCTTGAGTGCCACATGCAGGGTAAATGTAGGAGCCCCAAGGTTTCCAGTAGGGCTCTGTAGTTATACTGTACGGACACAGGACAGATGTTTCAAAGTTTATGCCTTTCTGGATTTTCAGACATCCATAGATTTCCTAAAGAATATAAATACACATTTTGGACCAGATGCTGATACTCTTCCTCATGCTGAATAGTACCTTATGCCCTGATAGTCCTGTTGATTTCAGTGGGACTACGTGAGGAGCAAAGTCCTCAAATTGAGTAGAGCTATCCGAACCTAGTGCCGTCACTTCCCCTTTAAATTAAAAGGTAGAGAGGGAGAAAAGACTGGTGACATGTTCTAGGATTTCCTTCCATCTTTTGCACAAAATAATGAATGAGATTAAGAACAGGAAAATAAAGTAAATATGGCATTTAAATCCATATTTTACTTTCCAAGCATTTTAGAAATGCTTAGATTGGGCTGATTTTTGCCACAAGTTCAGCTGACTTTCTAAGCAAAGTTTGTTTAGTTGAGTTGCATTTTGGTCACCCATGAGTCTATTTACCAAGACAAATTCATAGACATTCTTCGGGTTGACTATTTATGACATATCTATCTTCATTTACAAAGCATGTTATTTAATAGTGTTCTGAGTACATGCCAGATCATTAAATCTGGGGAACAGTTTCTGTGACAACAGTATTTTCAATAATTAGTGAATCAAATGGTAAATTATAAGAAGTCTTTTAGGATGGATGCCCTGGGCAATTTCTTTGATCTTTAAAACATAAGTCAATCTTGCAGTCACAGCTCCTGATCTTGTTCTAAGTTGCAAGGTCCACTCCTAAAACACTTTTGGGGGGAAAACACTGAGGTGACCAAGGAAAAGTGCTGAAAAAAATAACAACTGGGATTAGTTAAATAGCTGGGATATTTGGCATTCTTGAGTCAAGATTCCGTCTGAGCATAGACTGCTTATGTCACCCCAGTACAAAATTAGATCTAAAAAAAGACTGCACGAAGGTACTTGGAATATTTGTATTTTGTCTTGAAGATGAGATATGGAATATAGGTCAGCATTTCAGAAGGAAAAATGGGTCAAAAATCTTATTGAAGTCCACAACGATCCCTTGATAGTGTAGGTATGCAAAATTGATACCACAGACTGTATGTCTGGCATTTTCCAATTATAATTGCTTATGGCTTACCCAGCTTCTCTTATCCACAGAATGTGTTGCCCCATCCAGGTTATAATTAGAGGACCTAACCCTGAATTCTCTGGATATCCAACAGTCTCATTGACTTTATAGGAAGTTTGGGATGTGCAAAGAATTCAAGATTATTACCAAGTGTTGTAAAATGCACAAATGACATTCCCATCCCAGAGACCTTAGTCTCAAAGACGGACACAAGGTGCACTGGGAAATGCAAAGGTAGACATAGCTTAGGAGCTTTTAGTTTCATGAATGTAAACTCACTCCTTGGACATCACAGAAGAACTGGTTTTATCATAGCTGTATGGATATTTAAGGATATATTTGTCTTGGTGAATTGAGACTAATTTAGTCAAACAGCATCATTGACTTTGATTTACCAATAGGCATTATTTTGTTAGACATTTGTTTTACCTCCAGTGCCTTAACTTTGAGCACTTTTCCTGTTTTTAGCAATAATGAATGAATCCTTCTCACACTGCAGATCTATTTGAATTGCATTAGACTCCTATTCGATGTGTATTTGTGGGTGAGGGGTGTCATTAACAAGATGGAATACTTCAAACCATTTCCCCAAAAGAGATGCTTTCTGTCCGCGGATGGCAAAATGACTTATTTCTACTTGCCCCACCAGAGACTGTACTATGTGTTCTCTCTCCCCACAATCATCTCCCTCACCACAGAGTGAGAGAAAAGTGGACAAAAGCAATGAACTTTCAGTGGTAAATCAAAACAGTTGCTGGCTGAGTGTAGTCTTACCAAGTAAAAAGAGACTCCCCACAGGATACGGTAACAGCTGAGCTTTCCTTGGCTGTCAAGACTAGTGCTGACATCCAGCTGCAGAAGAGCTCTTAAAAAGGTTTAGCCTAAAGTCACATCCGCTTGTCCCATGAGAGGCACTGCTTGGGCATGACTTAAGGCACGGCCAGATATTAGTGAGGTTGTAGTGCTGGATTTAGTTAGTGACTAGAGTATCTTTACTCTCCAGGCACCTATAAGAGGAAGCTATAATCCGCTAGAGGTCCTGCTCATGAAAGCCACGCTCAGCACTGTTATCTAACTTTGAGGAAGGACCTCGGTCTAGCTGTTTAAGCTCCTACATTTATACTTGTAAGACACACCATAAGACAACATACCAGGGTACAATTGGAGGCGGTTCTGGTCAGAGATTAGATTCCATGTTGACAGATTGAGTGCTGCCCAGGGTAAACTATTCAGACTATAGTGTAGTAGCCGTGTTAGTCTGTGTCAGCAAAAAGAAAATAAGAAAGAAAGAAATACTTGTGGCACCTTAGAGACTAACAAATTTATTTCAGCATAAGCTTTCGTGGGTTAGAACCCACTTCATCGGATGCATGGAATGAAACATACAGTAGACAGATATTTATACAGTCAGAGAAACATGATAAGGTGGAAGTGCGTATACCAACCCTAAGAGGCTAATTAATTGAGAGGAACCATAACAGCAGGGGAAGAAAAACCTTTGAAGTGATAAACAAGATGGCCATAATGGACAGTTGACACACAGGTGTGAATGAGGATCGTTAACTTAAGGGAAATAGATTCAATTAACGTAATGGCCAAGCCATTCCAAGTCTCTATTTAATCCTGAGTTGATGGTATCTAGTTTGCATATCAATTCAAGTTCAACAGCTTCTGGTTGTAGTCTGTTTTTGGAGTTTATTTGTTGCAAAGTTACGACCCTCAAGTCTGTCACTGAGTGGTTAGGGAGGTTGAAATGTTCTCCTACTGGTTTTTGAATGTTATGATTCCTGATGTCAGATTTATGTCCGTTTATTCTTTTGCGTAGAGACTGTCCGGTTTGGCTAATGTACATGGCAGAGGGGCATTGCTGGCACATGATGGCATATATCACATTGGTAGATGTGCAGGTGAATGATCCCCTGATGGCATGGCTGATGTTGTTAGGTCCTGTGATGGTATTACTTGAATCGATATGTGGACAGAGTTGGCATCGGGCTTTGTTGCAAGGATAGGTTCCTGGGTTAGTGTTTTTGTTGTATGGTGTGTGGTTGCTGGTGAGTATTTGCTTCAGGTTGGGGGGCTGTCTGTAAGCGAGGACTGGTCTGTCCCCCAAGATCTGTGAGAGTGAGGGATCATCTTTTAGGATAGGTTGTAGATCTTTGATGATGCGCTGGAGAGGTTTTAGTTGGGGGCTAAAGGTGATGGCTAGTGGCGTTCTGTTATTTTCTTTTTTGGGCCTGTCCTGTAGTAGGTGACTCCTGGGTACTCTTTTGGCTCTGTCAATCTGTTTTTTTACTTCAGCAGGTGGGTATTGTAGTTTTAAGAATGCTTGATAGAGATCTTGTAGGTGTTTGTCTCTGTCTGAGGGATTGGAGCAAATGCGGTTGTATCTTAGAGCTTGGCTGTAAACAATGGATCGTGTGGTGTGTCCTGGATGGAAGCTGGAAGCATGTAGGTAAGTATAGCGGTCAGTAGGTTTTCGGTATAGGGTGGTGTTTATGTGACCATCGCTTATTAGCACAGTAGTGTCTAGGAAATGGACCGCTTGTGTGGACTGGTCTAGGCTGATGTTGATGGTGGGATGGAAATTGTTGAAATCATGTTCAGACTGTGTACATTTGTTTTTTCCCCTGAAGGGGCATCCTAACCCAGCCTATCAACTCTATTTTCTTTACACATCATCACTAAATGCATGATTCCAGGAGCTGACTGTATTTCCTTCCTTTGCCCACCAGACACTGTGGGGAGCTGAGAGCGTCTGATGTTCCTGTGGATAACGCTGTAGGCTGCAAGTGTTCTTAATTAGTAGACTGCAGATGACAGGGGAAGTCTGAGAGAAATTGTGCTGCTCAAAAGGACCCTGATGAACTAGGATTTTTTCTTTCAAATGAACATTTTTTCCCTTCTTTGTAATAATGTTAGAAAGCAAATATAGTACTGATACAGATCGCTAGAATGACACTGCTGGAAACTATCTGTGCTGCTCCTGTTCCGTGAGTAGACGGATGGTTTTTGACACACCCATCCCCCCATTTTACCTCCATTTTGATCTGGAGGGACCATTTCTTGTGGTGATAACAGCTCAATAGTTCAAATCTTGGCTTCCTCCTGAAATTGCCATGAAGAGCATCAGTGTCTATGGCTTAAAATAGACAGCTATCCCCTAGGAAATGGAATGAGACCTTCCACTCATGTACATACCCAAGCCCTGGTGCTTGCGTCCAGCCAAGGTGCGCTCAGTACAGGATCCAAGAATAGGACTAGGGGGCTTTATGCCCTTTTTGTGGTTCCCTTATTCTGAGGCTAGCTCAAGGCTTGTTAAATCCCGCATGTAAATTAGAGTTGCAGTGGGGCTGCTTTCATGTATGCCTGCCTATAGCCCCAAGGGGTCTTTCAAGGAGCTGCGACTAGCCATAGGGAAAAGGCACTCTGACCATGCTCCCTGCCCTAAGGGCAGTGTGTGACAATAGAGCCAGGCAATTAGAGGCAACTACATAAGGGCAATTCCTGGGCAGCTGCTTAGGCAGGCTTTATATTCTTTATGGAGTGAGGATAGCAGACCCAAGAATCAGGCTCACAGACTACCAAACAACAAACAGATAGCAGTAACTTTCATTTTCTCCCCCAGTTCCACAGTGCTTCAAAGCTGATCATTTTATCTTCTCAGGGAGCTAACAGTTTGCCTTCCACAAGTCCAGGACCTTGTTACCAGCCCCTCAGCCAAATTTGAGCATCTGTTTTCTTTAAAAAAAAAAAAAAAGCAGCAAGCATTGAAATAGAGTTTCTAAGCTCCAAAAGATATTGGAAAGTCTGCCTCTCTGCATGCAATAGACCAAGCCTTATTAACATTTCTAGACCTGTAAAGCAAGAGAATGAGTTATGTTTGGAAGTGATCAGCAAGGATTTAAATATTCCGCTGCAATTCAGCATAAACTACTTTGCTTTAGAAGTGAGGCTGGGGTAGAAAACTACTGGAAAAGGGAGGACAAAAATGAGAACCAAGAAGTAGTTGGACGTTTTTGAAGTATCCGCACTTATCAATTGTAGGCCCACTGATTTCTCTTCAGCAGTGGTAATGCTTGGTAGTGCTTGAAAATATAATAATCTTTTCAACTCTAGCAAGACTCAGTGAAGCTTTACTGCTAAGCTGGTGACATTAGAGTATGCAAATTCCTTGCTAGCAAGTGCTATGTTAAGAGTCTGCCACAGAGGATAAAGGAATTAAATCTGTTCTTGGGTGGAACTTTTTAATAGTTGTTCTTCAGAGGAAGCACACACATTCTGTGATTTCATAGCTATTTCTGTGAGCTCCCACTCAACTATGAGAAATGGGCCTTTGTAGGAGTTTGTCCACCTATGTTTATTCAGATTTATAAAACTAAATAGAAGAAGAGTGTTTCTCAGGTTCTAGGTGCCCTTGAGAATGATTGAGAAACACGAATTGCAACACCAAGACAAACCCAACAGCAAACTCCACCACATATTACCTTTATAGCAAGTTACCAAATACCCTCCCTAGTAACAGTTCATTTCAGGGATAGGCAACTGTTGGATCTGCATTGGGACCCAACTCTACTAAAACTATTCCGCTTAAGAGCCTGTGCCCTGTGGAGGGAAATGGGACTACTGTGCTTAAAGTTGAGCATATGCATAAGTCTTCTCAGGATCAGAATCTTGGTGCACAAGGGGAGAAGAGAGGGTCCAGCGAGCCTCATCCCCTTTTGTGCCCCATCTCAAGGTGGGCACAGTCCTGTTGGGGAACATATAAACAGTTCCCTGGTGATGGTGATGGTTGGTGACCAGAAAGGACAAAGTGAGGGTATGCCAGGCCCCTCTTCATGGGTGGGGAGGGGAGTCCATGCCACAGCCACAGCTAGGGAGATGGAGTGGCCCCAAAGCATTGCATTTCCTGAGCATTCCACCTGGGCTCCCTGGACGGTTCATTCCAAGTTCTTCGAGTAGGTGGTTATTCTACTGAAGTGTGACCCCTCCAAATCCCTTCCAATATGTCTATTGCTGTAGGGAGAATCTCACTCTCAGAGATTCATTCTTTATATGAAGAATGAAAACTGGGACTCCAAGATATTTTTACATAGCTTATTACAGCATTGGATCCATTCTAAGAATTCAACAGCAGCTGCTATAAATTACATTGGAATGTAAGGGGTGGAAGATGAAAGTGATCCAGAATAGTGTGATTGTAAGGTCCAATCTTGTCAATCTCACATGCCGTAGGAAACAACCTCAGTTCCCAAACAATATGGAGCATTCATTTCTAGCCCTGGTTGCTTGCCCTTAAGGAGTCATATTCTGACCTGTCACTGGTATCTCGGACTACCAGGTCTTTTTGACTGAACATAGCAAGTGCCTGCCTTTGAACCAAATCTGTCCTCACAGGAATGCTCTACGAACTAGAACTTGCAGGATGCTCTGGGATTCGTCCCAGCCACTGGAGAAGTTTGAATCCAGTAAACTGTACAGTCTGACCTTGGCTTGGGAGGTAGTGAATGGGCATAACTTTGTTACTTTACTAGAGTAGTACACAGCAGAGTGAATGAAGAAAAAGAAAAATTAACTGGGAGCCACCAATCACCACTAACTTCAGACCAAATCCTGAAGAGTGCTGAGTATCTGAAGTTCACTTTATATTCCATAGAAGATGCAAGCACTCAGCACTTCAGGATTTGGTGCAAAGCATTTGAAAGTCCCTGTAGATGTTACCTTGATCAGCACCCAGATCACATTTCTTATAAACTCACTAAGGGTTTGTATGTTGTCGAGAGACTATTGTGTTCGTGACATGCTAGAATTTCTTACATTGTGATATTGATGTTTTCTTTTATTATGGGCCCAACCCATAATACTTCAATAGACGTTGGATTGTGCCCTGTGTGTTTAGCATCCCATGCTGAGTTGGCACAATGCTAATTGCTAGCAGTGAAGTTAGTAACCAACCCTTTAAATGGCTTGTGAACCAAAATTCACTCCCTTCCCTACCCAAGCCCTGGTGTTTAAGATGCCCATCAGGAGCAGTTTGCTGGTTCATCTGGAATTTACATGATGAACATTTTGTGCAAGGAAAGTATCCAATCTGATAGCAAGCAGCCAAATGAGCTAAAAGAGCAGGCTAATCAGCAGGTAAAGGTGAATACCAAGTATATGCTTTCTGCAGAGGCCCCAACCCCAAATATCCTGGAAATTGTGTAGGAGGCAAAATGCTAATTGAAATTCTTATTGAAATGGTCACAAAAGTGGATTAGTCAGCTAATTCTGGAAAATAGACATACAGTGCTTTTCTGCAGTGCTGTTAGCCTTGTGCATCACTATTAATTATAAAAACGTAGCTCTTTAGCAAATTGTTAATTTAATTGGACTGCAGAGATACAGAGACAAATACTGTACCTTCTCCTAGTCTGTTCTGAGAGAAGAGCTATATATCCTGAGGAAGTCATGATGAAAAGTCAGCCAAGCTGCCACTGTCTTTTCCTCCGGGGAGAGCTGGAGTCAGAGTGCCACACTTCATTTGGCCACCTGTCTGTTACAATGAATCCTTCCCTTCGTTTATTTTAATTTTAGAATGATTTTTACCATCCATTTCTAAGGCCACAGTGCAGCCTGGCAGTTTTCTTTTGACTTGGTTGAGAGCTTTTAGTCAGTGCCAGGATCCATTTGGTTGATTGTTCTGCGTGTATCACCTCTGTCGTGAACCTATTATAGCACCTAGTGTGGAGAATAAAGACAGGAACAGGAAATCAGCAATAATAACAGCTGCTATTGTACATTTAATAGTTTTAAATGTGGTGGCAACTTTTCGAATCTACTGAACCGCAACGTTGTTCTGCTCTCAACTTAGGTATCTTTAGCTAGGAGTCGTACGAACACTGCTGCAATCACTTCAAGAGATGGAACCAGATTGTCAGTCAGCATAACTTCATTGATTTAAATGCAGCTGTGCTGATTCATACCATTCAGGAATCTGGCTCATTGTATCATCAAGCAGGCTTTCATCTGTCAATTAAGCAAAATTATCAAGGAGACTGAGGAGTTTATTTTATAACTGAACTCTGCAGTTGGAACTTCCAGTGACAATGGGACACTGGGGGCAACCTGTTTTGGCCAGTGTGTAGTTTGTCTTCTCCGGGTAAAATAAGCAACTAAATCCAAATTAGTGGGATAGTGTGTGGATATGACTAACATCGTGTTGAACAGTGGTTTGTAGTCATCTCGTCTGCCAGCTGGGAAGTGCCAGACATACCCCTGCTTGCCTGTCTCCAAATAGTTTCAGTATAGTTTTATAGAAAATCACTGTCTCTGAATTGCCTCCACAAACAAGGATCATTGTTGGACCACAGATGTGTCAATCCTGCTCAAACAAGACAGGAAGTAAGGATTGTATTATACAGTTTGGTTTTCAAGTCATGTTATCAAGAACTTCCCTTGAGTGCCAATGTGAAATTAATTGGACAATTTGGAAAGCAAGTAAAATGAGAGAGGACTTTGTGAGCTTACTGGGAGTTCACACCCTTCAGCTGCTAAATTCCAAAGGCCAATTAAAAGAAAAAAGGCAGTTGCACTAGATGCCTGTGTGCTATGCTATCTAGTTATACTTGACCAAAGTTTCCCTTTACATCTATCACTATCTGTAGACCTGCTTGACTGCTCAACTTTGAGGTAAAAAGCTGTTATCTGAAAAAAGTTGACTCTTCATGAAAACTATTTAGTTCAGGATATATTCCTCAAGGACCTTCACAGGCCTTTTAGAAAGTGTTATAGCAAGAATTTTACAACTGAAGTATAGCCAGAGGTACTGTAGATATGTGGCAAACAATCTGTTAGTTAGTTTACAACTTAAACCAATTCAGGTAGTATTTCCAATTTTATTAGTATAAAAAGATCTGAGTCTACATTTAGTTTCACTCATTGTCATTAGACACCACCTTATTTGTAATTATATTTACCTTGATATGATAAAGGTCTGTTTATTGGGTTTTGTTAAAAGTTGGGGATAAAACTAATTTCAGCTGTCTAGTCCCAGATGTCAGCCTTTTTTATTTTATTTTTTCTTTAATACCTTTTTTCATCTTGGAAAATGTTACATTATTTTAGCTTCTAAGGCACAGATGGAGCCCTCCCCCACCACACTAGAACATGCAAAACATGATGGCTATAAACAACTGATTCAATGGTAGAAATCTTCATAGTGCAAAAGAAGCATTAGTTTCAACATCAGTTAGATTTATGCATTTTTGTTGGAGGATGAACTGTGATGTGAATATGCCTACATTGTGCCATTAAAACTGGATGCTAGCTAATGGAAACAGCGTGAATTTAACCCCCCTGTGAAACAATCAGCTCTAAA
Organism: Macrochelys suwanniensis; assembly: GCA_033296515.1. Lineage (NCBI taxonomy): Eukaryota > Metazoa > Chordata > Testudines > Chelydridae > Macrochelys > Macrochelys suwanniensis. The sequence goes on from CM065783.1 coordinate 44,482,226, forward strand.
AAAAAAGTTTCAATGGGGAAAAAAATGACATGGTTGTACTTCAGTGAGTTCATTACATAGAGATTATCGGGCAAACTGATTTTTTTGTACAGGGAATGAACTGGCAGGACAAAATTTGACATATGTCACGTGTTTTGATACATTTAAAATCAACAACTAAAATAGGTGAGCCCTACTGGAAGATAGGCTGCAGATCTGAAAAATAGGAAGGCTTTTCCATCACAGCATGTCATTAATCAGGATTATTTGACATAACTATTACCAGAAAGAGTAACATGTAGTGATGTTCTTCCCAGCTAGGATTCAAGGCTTTTCAGCTACTCATACTGTACCTAGGGCATAAATCTGCCCTCTTTTGCATGTGTACATTACTGAGGTTAGAGAGACGCTGGTTGGCAGCCACCTTGTTAGGACAAGCAGAATCACAGCTTTTATTAAAAATATGTTAGCCTGTCCTGAGCGAGAGAGTCTTGGAAGCCGGAGGCTGATGTAAACTGATCACAGGGCTCCTCTTCTGCAGCAGGTGGCCTCAGAATCTTCCTTCCAAACCCCTCTCCGCACACTTGTGATGTAAGATGAGTGTCAGTCTCGCTGTTAGTCCAGGCCTGTGGGTAGTGGTGTGACTGTGGTAGATATAAATCAGCTGCATTTGGGTGGAGGGGGGAGGAAGCCAGCAGTTGTTTCCCAGACCTGCCCTCAAGATGCTCAGACAGACTCTTCTTGTTGAAAGTTGTCATTTTCCCCGATGCTGGCACTGAGCTGGCTATTGCTCTGACAGCTGATGCACCATGAAGCACCCACTATTGCTGTTGCACTTGCTGCCAGGGAAACTCCTGTCCTGTGTCCCTCACCAGTGCCTCTAGGATCCCGGAGGACGCCATATAGTCCCCATCCTCTTTGCCTGCTGCTCCAGCAATGGATGTGGAGCTGGTGGTGGAGCGGAGATGTTTTTGCTGTTATATTGCTGAGAGTAGCTATAACTCACGTCTCTTTTAGGTTTATGATATTTTATTGGGTTGGCATTTTCCACAAAGTAGATTATAATACTGTTTGTAAAATGAACAGAATCATATCCTGGCATACTTATATAAAGTGAAGATTACATTAAATTATCATGAACCTTTTCCCTAATCTGTCTAATATCCTATAATTTGATTACTGAGAGGTCCATGTGAATATAAGTGTTCAATAGCCACCATTCTTCACCTACCCATTTTATTATTTCAGGGTAGTCACAAGGGTTTTGTTATCAGTTGTTTCTGTGATTGATTAATGTGATGTAGGAAATCATGGATTTTAACATCCCAATAAATTAAGGAGAAGGTTGGCAATTTATGAATGATACTGTGCAGAGATGCTCTTGTAAGTAGTAGGGGTAGGGAAGAAATTACATGATCTTTCAGTAGGTGTAGTAAAGCACTGGACTAAGGGTCCCATCCTAGAAAACTTAGCAAACCTCAGCTTGCATGAAACGCTGAGTTGGTAGTTGGAATGCTCGGCCATACAATGCAAATAAAAGTCCAGGAAACTCAATGAAGTTATGTGAGTTCCTGTATAATAAGGTGGTGTAGTGGATGCATATGGTAGAGGGATTGTGCTTAAGTGTCTTCTCAATCCCCTTTGTACTTTACTACGTACCATCACAAATCCACCCTGTTCTAACATCTAAACAGTCCTTTGCATTTAGTTTGTGCTTTTCATCCGAGGATCTTAAAGTGCGTTACAGACACCCATTATCCCTCTTACATATGAGGGAGCTAATGCAGAGATTTAAATGGCTTGATACAGGTAGTCTGTAGCAGAGATGAGCATAGAATGCAGGAATGATAATTCTTGGTTCCCTGTAATCACTAGATCTTAACAAAATGTGTGGCCTCCAAAAATAGCTCCATTATGCCTGAGAGGTATATTATGTTCCTTTGTAAGAAGGGACTGAAGTACTCCTGATCACACCAGAACTGATGTCCTCAAAGATAGGGTTATTAGGCTGCTTACTAGATAATGATGCTCCACCAACTACAGGGAAAAATTGGTATTCTAATAGCACTGCATGTGAATGGTTGGCTAGTGCTGTATGACCAGTCTTAATCAGGACATCTCCCGTGTTAATAACCTTAACAGAACTGGGGTCCAGAATACAGACTGCCTTTTTTCATCAGTGGTCCTTTTATATTGTAGGAATGTTGTGAGGAAAGTTGGCCAGGACACCAGTGTTGCCTTATGTCAGTGAAGTTTTACCAAGGGAATTCATTGTTTTCAAAACCTCTGAGATTTGTTTCCTGCAGTATTTGACATTGCTGTCAGGCATCAAAGCATCCTTGGGTAACTTGCAGCTGAGGTGTTTCCAAATGGAGCAAATGTCTGAGTGCCCGTGTTTCAGAGATGTAACAGTGAGCTAGTAACTAACTTTACTCCTGTTTAGTGGTCCTTCTGTGTGTGCAAGACTCCTACCCCTACATTTGCATAACAAATGTGAATTTTTGTTCCAGGAACAAGGTAAGCAAATAAGTGGTTTGGGTTATCGCACCTGGCAGCCTCTTCCTTACATACTTTTCTGATAATTATAACTAATGGCAGAGAACGATCAGCCTTCATACCACACACACTCTTAGAGCTTCTGAGCCCTGTATTGATGGCTCTGTTTAATTCTTGACATTCCTTGAGGATTGTTATGCCTAGGAAAGTTAGACAGGAAATGAAGACATATGCTGAACCAGGCCTTGCAGGTCAAGATCCTAACCCAGGCTTTCCTACATTGCATAGGATTGACTTAAGGCATGCTTTGATTGGGACCACCCTCTACCAGAGAAAAGATAATTCAGCAACAATAATTCTCACTCCATGCTAGCAGAAGTTTTGTACATCTCTAGAGCCATTTGCGTGCCAGCCACAGAATGCTAGTGATTTTAATGGAAGGCCACGGTATATGGAAACTCAGATTTGGATTTTGCTTAAAGTTGATTCAGGTAGAATGCAAAATTAATTAAAGTTGTGCTTCATGTGCATCCTGTAGTTTAGGCATGCAATACTCATGGCCAACAAGGGGAGTCTGGACAGCCAATTCCTTCAGAATGAAAATGTGTGTGTGTGTGTGTGTGTGTGTATATATGTGTATATATAAATGTAATGTAAGAGCCCTATTGCAGTCTAATCAATATTGGATGCTAAGGACACACATTTCTCTCTGCAGTTGCAGACATTGGCTCAGGCAAAATTAAGAAACTGCAAGTCAATTTATGTCCACCTCCCTTCACTTTTAGACAAAACCTGAACTTTAAAGGAGATTTATTTTTATCAAAGGTAAGGGGAGAACAGACCAAAAAGCAGGAGGACAGAACGATAAAGGAATGGGAGAGGGAGGTAGGGAGGTGAAAGGAGAGAGACATCTCTGTTTTCATCTGCCCAGGATTATTCAAAGGTTTGTAAAAAGTTAGATCTGATCTTTTCAAATTTGTCTGAGGCCCCTCTTCTCTGAAGTGGTACCTGCTCTTTAGCTTTTTAGGTCAGCCAAAAGGAGATCTTTTCAGTCCAACAGGACAATATTGCATGACATTTATATTGTCAGCCTGTAATAGCGATGTTCTATATATATACCTGAGTGGATTTTGAGTTCCCTTGCTTTTGGCTTGTTAAATGATGCTATGCCCCCGTTTATTGCCTACCGGCTTTTAAAGGAGACTCAGCAAAACAAAACAAAAACCTAAAACCACTTTAGGATCAGCCAGTGACATGTCCTTCCCCTCCCACAAGGAAGGACTTTATAGACCAATCACAGAACAGTTGAGACAACATCAGAAATATAATGAAAGATGTTTCCAGCCTGGGGTTTCTAATGCAGACTTTCAGTCCTGGGGCTTCTCTCTCCAGCCTTCTCCCAGGCAGTTTCTCCTATTCCTGGAGCACCTGTTTTTAAGGCCTCTGTTTTTAAGTCTGAGGTGTTAACTCTTTTCTTACCAAGGAAAGGGTGATGCTTCTGTACCCTTTAATGAATTAATTTGTGTGATAATAAGTTGCATTCCTATAGCAGCATATGCAGTAGCATCGCCAAAGAGATATTCTTTTGCCAAACTATCTTCTGTGTGGTCGAATGAAAGACAGGCCAGAAGCTTTGCATTTCCACTAGCCAGCAAACTTTAGAATTGCATTTTCTCACCAAAATGAACATGTTTTTGTAACAAGAAGAGTAAAAACATAGGCAGAGGCAGCTTTACCCACACAAGTCAGTTTCCAAATATCTCCTCTTTAAGATGATGCCATCTTTAATTTGCAATCAAACACACTGCACTTTTCTATCGACGAGAACATTCTTATTTCCTTAATTTTAGAAATCATTGCTTTTGACACATGAATTCACAGCATGGTTTGTAATGGCTCATCAGAGTTAAGTTATTCTCCATATAAATTATATTATATTTATTATGGCCAGATCATACTCGTAATGTAAAATATGTATCCAAGGGAAATGCACATCCAGCTATGTGGAAAACATGTGATTGCGCACGTCACAACATACAGAGCTAGTTCAGGAAGGGTCCAACCAGGTAGCCACTTGCTTATATGGTGATGTTTATTAAAGAGTTTCAAACCCTATAATAAACAGCATCTTGGCAGACTGAGCAAAACGTGTCTGGGGCAAAGCTGGTTGGAAGAGGGAAGATTTCATTTTTCAAAGCAGTTTTGAATTTTTCCTGACCAGCTTTAGTCTGGGATAACTGTAGCCTCATGGCCTAGAGAGTAGGGAGGAAGGGTGCTACTCATACCTCTAGTGTCCCCATATGCAAGCCAGCCACATTCTAGGCAAGGTCACAGGGAGCACCTGGCATGGCTGTGGGTTGAAAAGAGAATGTGGACTGAATGACAAAGGTGACTCCGCAGGTACTTGGAGGCAGGACAGAGCGCTTATCCATGTGCTCACATTGCACACTGGTTGACATTGGAGGCTGCCTCTCTTCTTTCCCCTGTGCTCATTTCTGTTTTTGTTGTGTCTGTGGCCCAGTTGGCTAGTTCCTCAAATGGCTGTGTGCGATGCTTCCCTTCTTTGCCCTGCTCTCTGCCTGTGTTGGAGCACTCAAGGGCACCTTGGATTGACATGTTCCCTACCATGTTCCCAGCCACGCAGCTCCTCCCTTGCATGCTGGACAGCCATACTCGCTTGAGGCAAATGGCACAAGCAGATGGCCTTGCTCCCAGCCAGGGCTCCCTGTGCAACTCAGGAGATCAGGCTCCTAAAGTTCAACAAAAGTAGCTAATTTTAATTATTTTAAAATTTTATATTGAAGTAGCAGCAGGGTCTAGCCAGGCCAGAGCCACATTGTGCTAGGCACTGGACCAATCTCAGCATCATAACTACCTGAGTTGGGTGGATTTTTTTTTTAAATTACTACAGACAATTGGACCATATGACAGACTCCCACTGTTGACGTGATCAGACAATAGCCAGATCAATACAAACATAATCCTGTGCCTTCCTTCTGTGGCCAGACCTTTTGTAAAGCTGCCTTTTCATCCCAGCCATATAGAAATTGGAGCTCCTGCCTTGGTTATTTTATTAATATTTTGACAAGAGGTGGAAGAGTAGCCTTAGGCTAGTTTTTACTCTCTGCCTCTTTAAGGACTTAATTTGAAGGGATGCTGTCATGGTTGATAGCTCCTGTATAAGATGACAAAAAACAAGTCAGATTTTAGGCCTGTTTACAAAGCCCATGTAGTTGTTAGTATTCCCTCAAAAGATAAGTGCTTCAATAGCTATTTTAAAAACCCCAATATGCAACCCTACCTTAGGGCCTGAACCCTGATGAAGATGAGCATGGGGTGCAATGTGGTCCAGCAGAGAGTCCTGCAGTGGGACTCAGGAGATCTTGGGTCTGTTCATTATGGGCAAGTCACTTTACCTCTCTGCGCTTGTTTCCCCCTTCACACGTCATCTCATCTTTAGACTGTCCTTGCACCAAAGAGTCTCTGTATTGTGTCTAGCGCAATGGGGCCTTGCTCTGTATTGAAGCCTCTAGACACTATGGGGGTAATACAAATATTAACCCAAAACCCAGTGAAGTCTATGGCTTCAGAGACTCCCATTGACTCCAGTGGCCTTTTCATCAAGCTGTAAATGAGTAACCCTATTTTTTAAAAAAGCATTGTTCACACTCATGGAGAGAGAGCAAATGAGGAAACTGATTTCAATTTCAAGATTCCAAGGAGTGATTTATAGACGATAAATAAAATGTGACTTTAAAAGCTGATGAAGTGTACCTCCGTACCCTTTTAAAGCATTTAATACATTCAGAGGTCAATCTAATATTCTGTAGCATTGGCATCCCAGATGTTATTGAGCATAACAACTGAGCAGGCACAGTGACAATTTTATTTTAACTTGCCCTATAAGCGGCTTTGGGATTATATTACAGAAAGCTCTGCTGTCCCTGGATTTTATGCACTCGCATTAAAACCAAGAGATTCCAGGAAGTGGCCGCGTTCTTGTATCACTGATCATTTGTCATGTTCATCCACTGAAGAATACGTGGAAGAGAGCAAGACAGTAGTTATGGCTTAAATCGTCTGAGCGTGCAGAGGGCTGTCTTCCTCAATTACTTTGAAAATTAGTCCTCAGTCTGGGCAGGCTTCACAGGAACGAACTCCCAGGGCTTTCAAGACACTGATTGCCTAAGCAAGGTAAAAAACAACAACAAACAAACACAAACTGTCTTGTTTTTCAGGGCTCACGGCCCAATTCTCCTCTCCTCTGACTCCATCAGAGTCTGAAGTGCCATTTGGAACTGGAAATATAGTCGTTAAATAATTCTAGTACTAAGTATTAAGATATTGGATCAGCAGGAGTAGTCTAGTGCAGGGATTCTCAAACTTCATTGTACCGCAACCCCCTTCTGACAACAAAAATGACTAAACAACTCCAGGAGGGGAACCGAAGCCTGAGCCCGCCTGAGACCCGCTGTCCCATGGGGGGGGGGGGGGCAAAGCCAAAGGGTTTCAGCCCCAGGCAAGGGGCCTGTAACCTGAGCCCCGTCACCAAGGGTTGAAGCCCTTGGGCTTCGGCTTTGGCCCCAGATTGTGGGGTTTGGGCTTTGGTTTCGGCCCTGTGCCCCAGCAAGTCTAAGCGAACCCTGGTGATCCCATTAAAATGGAGTCGTGACCCACTTTGGGGTCCCAACCCACAGTTTGAGAACTGCTGATCTAGTGAACTGAACATGGGGAGTCAGGAGCTCTGGGTTCTGTTCCAGACCCTGCTGCTGCCTCGGGGCAAGTTGGGACCCCTTGCTCACACTGGTGAGTAGATTCTTACTGAGGTAGTCTCAATGGTTTCAGTGGAACAACTCTAGTGAGTAATGTGATACAGCATGGCCAGAAGGCAGCAGGAGAGTGATCTAGGATGAGGAGAAGCCTTATTCCCTGTAGATTAATTAAAAGCACCTGAAACCAATTAGAGCACCTGAAGCCAGTCACCTGATAAAAATCCCCCTGCTTCAATCAGCCAGAGGAGGAGCTGGAGCAGAGTGAGGAGGAGCTGGAACAGAGTGGTTTGGTGGTGGAGCAGAGAGCAGTTTGGAGGAGTGAAGCAGAGTGGATTGGTGGTGGAACAAAGAGCAGTTCGGAGGAAAGCTGAGGAGAGTTTTGAGAAGAGCTGCAGCGGGCTAAGAAGACCAAGATCCTAGGTAAAGGGACACCTGGCTTGTGCAGAGGGAAGGCAGGAAGCCCCACAAGCTGAAGGTCAGGAGAGGGAAGTAGCCCAGGGGAAAGAATCACTGGTACAAGTGGTTCACCTACTATCGAAGGGCCCCTGGGCTGGGACCCGGAGTAGAGGGCAGGCCTGGGTCCCTCCCTCTCCACTCCCCTTCCCTGGGATACTAGTAGGATAGCTGTTACCCCAGTTCAGGGGCAAGAAATGGCACCCTGAAACCCCCCCACAAGAAGAGAAAGTGTGGGACCCATCATAGTAGTGCCGGCAATTTGCCACACGAACCACACACCAGTGAGAGTAAAAGGTGCACCACCTGGTCTTCAGTGCAGGACTTTAGACATCACATAAAGCTCTGTTTCAGTTAGCCCATCTTTAAAATGGAGGATACTATGCTTATTCACTTCATCAGGGAATACCTAACCAGTCATCATGTGGTAGCCAACAGCTTCGATGGCACAATAAGATCACTAATGATTGACATAAACTAACTATCCAGCCAGACCCCCTTAAGGACCTAGCTAGAGTTTGACCCGGGTGGCATTTGATCGGCAAGAGGGGTACCTCCCTTTGAAATTTGCCATGATTATTCACTTTTTGAATAATCCCCCCCCCCCCCCCCACCGTGCTGCAGCGCGCCCAATCCCCTCGCTGTCTCCTACGGCCCAACCCTCGAGAGCCTTGAAACCTCTCAGGGGCCACACTCAACCCAGCTAGGGTGCCTCCACCCATGGCGGTGCCTGGTATGGCCACCTTGGTGTCACTGCCGGCAGGGCCCCTAGGAGTCCCCGGTACCACCCCTGTAGAGGCTTCCTACCCCCGCACCACACCCCATGAGTCCCCCCCACCTCGGTAACATCCCTTATAGAGCCCCCCATGCTACATGAGTTGTCCCCCCCACACCAGGCATTCATGACCCGCCATACAATTTCCATACCCATATGTAGCCCTGGGGCCAAAAAGTTTGCTCAGCCCTGTGTTACACCATCTCTGTTCTGTTTAATAGGGATGTTGCTGCGTAAGAATAAAATTTATGGGGCAGATTTATGGAGGGAGTTAAATGTGAGCCCAACTTTCACTGGTATGTGGTAGAGAAATGCTTGGAGTGAGAATGGAAGTCACTCTCCATCTGTGTACTATTGTATGTCCAAGACTGTTTGCTAATTAGCAGGCACTAGCTAATTAGAACAAGACACAATTCACCACTACAGCTACTAAGTCATCCTTCATACAGCTGAATTTCCCTGAGCGCAAACCGTACATGGCTGGCAAACTGTAACTATTTCTTAGAAACACAGTGAGTGTTCAAGGTTAAGAGATTTTCCTCCATTTGCTTCTGGCTTATCTGCTCAGCATCCCCCTGTATCAGAGACAAGCATGAGTGGGAGTAGTCTGCTAGCATGAATTCCTGCCCTAAACATTCCTCTGTCGGAGCTGTGACCCCTGTTGACCATTTGATCTGCTATATTGTGTAAGATTCTCCTAATTCCCTGCTTCCCACGTCCCTTTGCCTCTGGGGCCTTGCGGAGCTGATGTGAGTCGCGAGCCCTTTGGTCTGAGTGAGACACATCAAAACCCTGCCAAGAACTTGGGACTAATTACTGAGGCAGCTCTCCCTGACCTAGCCAATAGTGCATGAGGAGTCAAGCAGCAGCCTCTAACTCCAGCTCCCCAGTGTCTCAAACAGTATTTGACAGCCAGTGTCAGAGGCCCACGTTTCTGACCACACATGGAACTTTAACCAACACAGATAACAGCAACATAAACAATTTTGTCAGCAGCTGATAGTTAAAGGCACAGTGTCATAGGACTCTGTGGGCTATGCCTTGCCTGAATACATATTGTATGTGGGTTTGGTGGCAGCAATTAATTAGATAGGGTAAATTACTTCTAGCTGTGGATGTTTGCCAATGCAATCGCATTTATACCCAGGCCAGCCTGAGTGTGGGGCGGGGAGGAAAAGAGTACTCCGGGTGCCCTTTGGGATTAGGCAGAGCAGAGCATCAAGCGGTACAGCTCTTTGCAAGACAGAGACCTTGCTGTGTATTTTCCACCGAGAGACTCACTTCTCTGATAAACAAAGCATACAGCAGCGAGTGAGTGTCCTCTGAGCTGCACACAACCAGAACTGACAGGCCTCTTTCTAGGAGCCGACTGAGCTGCGATAAATAAGAGAAAATGAGAGACAGCCTGGATCAGCAAAGCTCTTGGAAGGGATGTGTGCAAAATTCAGGACAGACTGGGTATTAGACAGAGACTATGCTTTGGGTGTTCAGCCCAAGACAAGATAGGCACAGAGAATGAGAGGGGCTTTTCTGTATTTAGCATGCGACTTGGTGAGGATGTTTTCTTCTGGCTTTGCAGACTGGGTGCGTGATTATGGGGGGCACCTTTTTGCGAATGTAATGCAGAACCTTGGGAAAGGGGCAACTCCTGCCAGTGCCCAGGATCAGACCCACAGCATCAGATCAGAGCTGATGGAAAAGTGTTCCTGAAAAATGTGTCCCAAGCGAGCAAAAAGCTTAAATATTTTGACCAGCTCTAGACTACGTCTGAAATGAATGACGTCAATGGGAGTTTTTCCCTTAACTTAAATGAGAGCTGCTTTTACAGCTCTGGGCCCTGGTCCTGCACTGACTTATGCACATGCTTAATTTTCAGTGTGTGAGGAGTCCCATTGTAGTCAGTGGGACTACTCATGTACATAAAGTTAAGCTTGTGTGTAATTATTTACAGGCTTAGGGCCATAGTTGATATTGGAGTGCCGCTTATGCCCCTATAAATTACAAGGTTTTAATTGCTCTGAGGTGCAAGCGCAGCAATTTTTTATTTTTATTTTTTACTGCATGGGTAAATAATTTTGGTCACTCCTCAAAATCCTTTAAATAAAAAAAGCACCAGTTATTTCACTACAAAATACTGATGACCTGTGAGTCTTTTGCAGTCTTGTACACATTACTCCCCTAATTATAAACAAATTGCTGCAGTTCTCACAGTGGCTTGCTACGCTTCATTGTAATGGTTGTGGAAGCACAGCAATGGTGCGGATAGATGTCCTGGAGAAAAGGCCTAATCTTTTAATTTTAAAACAGTTATTTGTATTTTAAAGAGAGACACTGGAGCAATTTGCAAGCATCCACCCTCTAGTACCATATTGTCTATGGCAGTGGTGGGCAACTTGCGGCCCATGAGCTGCACATGGCCAGTCAGAGAATCCACTGGCAGGGCTTCGAGACAGTTTGTTTATATTTTCACGGCTGCTCGCAGCTCCCAGTGGCTGCGGTTCACGGTTCCTGGCTAATGGGAGCTGCAGGAAGCGGCGGCCAGCACGTCCCTGTGGCCTACGTCGTTCCCACAGATCCCATTGGCCAGGAATGACGAAATGCGGCCACTGGGAGCTGCAGGCGGCTGTGCAAATGTAAACAAACTGTCTCACAGTCCGCCAGTGGATTGCCCTGATGGGCCATGGGCCGGCTGCAGGTTGCCCAGCACTGGTCTATGGTTTTGAACAATTTAAAGCCCAGTGGAATATCCAGTAAGGATGGGCACATTGCTAAACTAGGACAAGGCCGTGTAGTCCAGAGGCCGTGGCACTGGACACGGAGTCTGGAAGACTGGCATCTAGTCCTGGCTTTGACACTGACCTGCTATGTGATCTTGAGCAAGGCCACAGTTCACCTTCCCATCTTCTGTCTGTATTTAGACTGCTGGGTCTTTGGGGCAGGAACTGTCTCCTACTATGTGTTCATACCTCACCTTAGCACGGTGGGGCCTCAGCCTCCGTGGAAGCCTCTAAGTGCTACCATAATAAGAAAATAAACAGTTTTGCCTCCATCTCAAACCCAACCTTTGAGGTTCCAAAAAAGGGTGGTTTGGCAAACCTGGTCTTCTAAGGTTTTTCAAGTGTTTGAGACCCTGTAGGGCTGGTTAAGTACCTAGACTTTGGGGAATTATCTAAAGCAAGTCTCCATACTTTCTGAAAATCACTCATCACTAATATGGACATGATACAACTTAGTCCCCACTTCATGCCATCACCCACTTCATGTGCATTACAGAGAGAATCCAGATGCCAGACGTTATCCGGGAACATTTCCAGCAGCATGAGTTTCCTGCTTACTAAGCTGTACAGGCCGCTTTTGGTAGCTGTGCCACATATTGACAATCGGCTGGCTGCCAGTGCCTCTGAGTACCTTTGTCCTCCTGACCCCATTATTTCTTCAACACATGCCAATGGTTGTTTTGTTTTTATCCATTCAGAGTAAGGGTTCTACATCTTCCCATGGTGCCTCTGATGCCATCTGTACAAAGCATTGTTGAGTGTTATCTGTAAGTCTCTGCCTGCAGCTTGCAGAGTCACTCTTGTTGCAATGGGGATGTAATTGGTGGAAAGTGGAAGTAGATTAAAATCAACATTCTTGGGCAAAAAAGAAAATTGAAACATTGTTTCAACAAACTCCTAATTAGAGCCAGTGCAAGCTGCTTGCAGACCCTATGAAAGGCAATTTACAAGTCCCCCTCAAGTTGAAGTTCACCTGTTTATGCTTGATCATCATCACTGGATGAGCATCACCCATTTGTCTGAGCACGAAGAGTTTTGCTCTGTCTGTGTCACTGCAAATTGGTTTCTGGCACAATTTCAGCCTGCTCCAAGCTCTGAATTTCTAAGGGCCAGGTCATCCTCTCTGCTTCTGCATACAGAGGGAGTCCATCTCTGTTAGGTCTGGAATGGATGGCTTGGTGGGGAAAGGGGAGCGGAAAAGTACCACTCCTAGAGCATTCGAGGTATGGCGACAGAGTCTGGACCCTGTAGATGTGTAATGTGTGTAAGCCGCAGGAACATGCCATCAGTGGAGAGAGAGAAGGTTTACGGGGAAGACTTCTGAGTTCTGGTATCTCTGGTTCACTCTGAAAGCCCATAGGACATACAAGAATAAAAATCATGTTGAGCCATTCCAAGTCACCTTAGTTCCTCCTCTGCAATATTTAATCTCTTGTCCCCAGGGGACGGTAGGCTAGGAAGAATGGTGAAGGGCCCTGGCTTCCGACATCCCAGGATCTGCAGCTTTAGTAGGTTGAATTCTCTACCTTTTTCTTCATGGGTGAATCCCAATGGAACAATGCTGTGGAGAAACCATGAGTGGAAACCGAGAGCTTTCTGTACTCTATGTAAGTCTTTTCTATATTGGGAATTTCTAGCTATGAAGCAACAAGGTATAATATTCACAAAAATATTACATGTGGGGGAGAAGACCCCTTTACTAGTGCAAGTAAGAAGTGCCCACGGCTGAACAGAGGGTGTCAGCGAGAAAAAAAGTGCATGAAAAGAGATGTAGATTGAGCGCAAAAGCAGAAATTTTAGGGTCTATTTTTTCTTGATCAGAAAAAGCTTCAGATTGGTATAATTAAGTTATAAGCATGGGCAAGAAAAAAAATACTTGATTCTACAGACTTGAGTAAAATAAAACAATGCTGCCCAGGATTCCACTGCTGCTGCCACTCCCCCACCCTCCCCGGGCCCCTTTTTAGAAATATTTTATTTTGCTCTTCTTTGTTCACATTAGGGAAAGCAAGTGATTACACGACTATGATATTTCTAGTGCGCCAGTCACTATTAGCTGGATGCTTAACACAGTATTCAGGAAAGCAGAAGATTATTGTAATGGATTTTTGCTATGTGAGGTAGGCTGTCAGGAAATTGTGCTACTGCCAGAACAGAGGAAAAAAAAGCTGTCCACAGCTTGCTTTCTGGTAAAAGAAAAGACAATCATCTGTGTACCAGATGTGCACATCTTCTATGGGCACTTCTGTTACTAATTCACCTGCAGTTGACACCACTTTCAGTTGCTCGGAGATAGTTTTTTCTCATTACCATGTTTGTCTCTCCTGTAGTTTCAGCTTTTGTTAGCTTTATGGCATGGAAGTAATGCTAGGAATGTTAATACAAGAATTGGTCCCACCCCTGACTCTTTTTCCCCCCAGTAAATTAATTGGTAACATAACAACATTGAACTGATTTTCCTGACTGCAAGAGGATTGACTCAGAGGTCAATTAGGTTTATAAAAGCAAAACCTCAGAACAAATTCTTTCCTTCCTGTACATTATATTGTTTGCTTTATGATAACAAGAGATGATTGTGATTGTTCTAGGGACCAGAATGAATGAGACTGACACTCCAGTGAGGAAAATAGCATTGTCGGTTATTGGGAGTTCTCCAGTCTCTCCATATCACCCCTTTCAGTCCCCCAAAAGAGGTGGGTTGAACATGCGAGTGGGGGTGAGAAGAGTCAAGCCAAACCGTCCCCATATTGGTGAACCAAGTCTACATTGTTACCAAAGGTCAAAGAGTCCAGTTAACTTCGAAGATTTTCTCCTTATTGTGTCTTTGTACTCCTTGGTGCCAGCTGGGCCCAGAAGCACCAAATGTCCAACTATGTCCTCGTATTTCAAGTTCAGCCTGAAGGATGTAGCATCGGGAATGTCACCACAAGGAAATTGTTCCCCAAGATACCCAGACCAATTTTGCAGACTCTGTTGGTTTGGAACTAAAAGGAACATGTTTTATTCCTTTATCCTCAAACTCCACTCCATGAGTAGGCTGGGCAGAATTCAATTTTTATTTTTTTAAATAATTTTGATTAATATTGATGTTTATTTTTAAGCATTTTTCTATTTTTATTTATTTACATTTTCAAAGTTGCATGAAATTACAGGTTTTAAGCATATTTCTCAATGCTTATCGATTTCAGTTTTCATAATTGTGGGAACTTATAGGGGAGTAGACAATGAAGGGAATCACACAATCATTATTTAATGAGAGTAGATGTTGAGATTCCAAAAGTTAAAGCTTTACAGCCATTAAAGTACAAATTGTCAATATCACATTTAAATATATAAAGTTACGATCCTTCAACAAACTCTAATATGTTCTCAAGCAGCATTTTTCTTTATTTGCCTAGCTATACATTTCAGTGATCATTATGGAAATATTTTGGTGTGTGTATACAGTGAAATCAGTTAGCCTGTAAGGTGCCACAGGACCCTTTGTCGCTTCTACAGATCCAGACTAACACGGCTACCCCTCTGATAAGTGAAATCAACGTTTACTGACATTTACCAATAAAAATTGAATCCTTCCAAGCCTGCCCATGATATATCACTCAGTGAGTGAGGTCTTGACAATAAATTGTTCCTTAAGCTTCAAGACTGGTTTAAACTAGAGTTGGTCCAAAGCAAAACCCCGCATCCAAACACTTCTGAACTCTGATGATCAGAGTCCAAACACACATCTTGAGTTACAGATAGTAGCCAGCTCCTAACGCTATTGTTCGAGACAAATGATCTGAGCAACCACAGACATTTAATGAACATAGATGGATACACGTGCAGATTTTGCATCTAAGGCCCATCTAATTTAAACCATCTTGTTTTCTATTACCTCCTCCTTTCTGTGTTTGAACTTCAGTCACCACTGACTTCAGATAATATTACTTGGCCTGGGTTTACTAATTAAAATTGAAAAATCAAGCAAGCTGGCCAGGCTATTTTTTCTCATAAACTCTCACAGCTCTGCTAATACTCTGCATGTTTGTGACTCTTAATGTCCCCTCCCTCTTGTGTCAATCTCTTCACCTTTGAACGAGATGTATGTAAATAGAAAGGCATCTTTCCTTCACCGCTCAGAGATAATGATTTCCAATCTTTATTAGCTTGGTAATGTCATGCTCTATGGAAACCAAGACCAGCTCAAGTTGTGTTTGCTTTGATTGCTTCGGTCTGTACTGTTGACATTTTCAAGATTATGCAACCCCAGGATCTGAGCTGTTTGACAAAGGGAATGAGCTCAAACTTATAAGGTTCCTGTTAGGCTCGAAATGAGAATTACACAGCTATGGAGATGTGCCTTGGAATCAATTGAAGAGAAAATGTTGGATGGAAAGCAATTATGGCTTAGAACAACATTTTACAGTTCAAACAAGCTCAGGGTTTACTTATAAAAAAGGAATATCAGAGGCAGGGAGATTGTGTTTAAATTTTGATACACTTTGATGACTACCATCAAAGTTTCAGCAGGAAAGACAAGCAGACACTGGGAAAATTTCCTGCTTTCAATGGAGCTCTACCTGCTGAGCTCTGAAGGGGATTTGGCACAGAGACAATCCCCTTTGTAAAGTCTCACAATTCAATGTATGTTAAAATGGAAAGGAGGCAGACACAAATGTAATGACTCAAAGGAAAGATGGTAGAGAGCTTTATGGACATCAGATGCATGCTGGGCCAAATTCAGCCCTATGCTGGTGCTGTGCAAAGGGAGCGTTAAAAGCTGCCCTGAACAGGCAGCTGGAGATTCACTTTGCTTGGGGGAGTCTCTGGCTGGCACAGAGTTGGTTCTAAGCCACTGCCTTCCATCACCTCCCACCAGTGTCAGGGCATGCTGTGAGCATGCTGTTCTCCGGCTATCCATGGCCAGCCAAACAGCCCCTGGTGGGGGTGGGGGATAAACAAGCTGATGAAATTTAGCACAGCTTTGAGCCTGCTCTAAAATGTGCTGGGGGATTGTAGCGGGGTGGCACCCTGCTCCTGCCCTGAGGGGCTGAAAACAGCCCAGGAGAGGGCTGTTTATGGAGCAAGCAGCCCCAGGCTGAGTGGGGAGGCAGGCTCAGCTGGGGCCATGCCCCAATTAAGGCCCAGCTGGCCCTTATAAGTGGGCAGTGAGCCAAGAGCAGAAACAGTCTCTCCCTTTGCCTTTAGAGGGAGAAGGGCTTGGCTGCAGGGACCTGAGCAGGTATCTAGGGTGGAGCAGGGCTGGGGAAGGCCAGAGGAGCTGGGGAGCTCTGGCCTGAGAGAACCCCAGGCTGTGGCCTAGGGTTAGGCCCCACTAGGTACTGGGGTTGCGGGGGCAGCCCACAGGTAGGCTGAGGCAGCAGGTCCAAACTCCCTTTGCCTGTGATGAGTGGCTTATACTGCAGTCTGCCCCAGGGCGCGGGGGCTAGCTGGTGACCGGCAGTAACCTATGACTGAGGCGAGGTGGGGATAGTGGGTTGGGGGTTCCCCTGGGGAGTGGAGACCCAGATCTGTGGGGTATTGCTAGGGGGCAACACCCCAGTTAAAGGGGCACCGGGTCCTGGGAGGGACATGGGCCAGAGTGGTCAGGCAGATCACTGGCCTGCAGAGGGCACTCCAGAGGCTGGGTGAGCTAATTCCTGACTGAAACCAGCAGGAGGCGCTGCAGGGGTGAGTCCAACCCTGTCACAGGGATGAACCAGTGATAAGGATTGGGGAGCGCAAAAGGGTTGTGTGCCTCTGAGGATCAGAGTCACCGTTTTTACATTACTACTATTAATTATTCATTGTATAGCATAGCTCCTATGAGCCCTGATCATGGACAGGACCCTACTGTACAAACATGGAACAAAACAAAGGTTACCCTTAACGGGAAGGCAGTTGCCTTCAGGCCATCTTGTAGGCAGCCCCTTCTCAGTTGGGTGGCCCGAAGAGACCTCTCTTTTGCCCTCTCCACCTACCTGGCAGGGGCCAGTCACAACTATTGGCCATTCACTGCCTTGCTTAACAGAACTAGTGCTGGTAGCAATGCTGGGCACTCTCAGTAAGGTTCAGGATGGTGGCCTTTCAGCACTGTGGCTCTCCAAGCTCCCACTGCGGTGCACACATGTGCACCACCGCAAATGTGGGGCTGATGCTATGCCACCATTCTGCCCTAAATCTCTTATGCACTCTGACAGATCTAGTATGATGTACATGTCTGACAGGGTGTACCAGGCCTTCATGGTCCCCTACTGGAGGCCCCGCTGCTCTACTGTACCCCACCCAGGAAAGAGTTATCTTTGGGGGGAAAGAGCAGCTATTTTGGAAACAGTCCTATAGCAGTCAGAAGGGCTGGGGACCAACGACAGCCAATCAAGACAAACACCCATCAAGGATGGTCTAGATAATACTTAGTCCTGTCCTGCCATGAGTGCTGGGGACTGGAGTAGATGACCTCTCGGGGTCCCTTGCAGTTGTATGATTCTATGAGGCCGTGCAGGCAGAAATAAAAGGAGCTGCCTGCTCTTAGCAGGTCAGTTCCTAGATAGAGCCAGAGTAGTGAAGAGGGATGCTCCCTAGGCTGTTGCCAGAGGAACCAGGCTGGGCCAGAAGGAACCGTGCTGATTCAGTCCCAGAGAGGGAACTAAACCCAGAAAGGGCAAAAGGCTGTTTTGTTTATAATTGGCCTGGAAGGGCAAGGAACTGTTTATATCTCTTTTGCGTTTTATACCCCGGGAGAAGTTTTGGACTGTGACATCTGATCAGAGGGCCGAGTCACAGAAGACCCATGGAGGCAGGCCAACAGCTTGCAGGAGGTGCTGGTAGCTGAAGAGAATGGCAGCACTGTAATCGGACAACTAGAGAGTGCTCAAGAGGGGAGTACAACCTACCACAATGTGTATACAGGATATCTGTCTTGATAACACCTGCACAGCCCTATGGACTGAAGATGCATCCTGAATTTTCATTAGTTTTGCAGCATGATAAACCTCGTGATCATGAGTACACACCACATGCCTCGCTCTCAGGTTTAATCACATGAATAATCAGCTTTTAAAGCAGCCCAAGCCCTGTTAGTACAGAGCTGCAATTCTACAACTAGAGTCCTTCGGGCTGTTGAACTCAGAGTTTCACAGTATTCAATGGGCCAGATTTGTCTTGTCAGTGACACTGGGGTAACTCCAGAGAAGCTAGTGGAGTTACTTCAGACTTGCACCATTGTAACTGACAACTTACTGTATAGCTCTCATCACTATTTTTTCCCAGTGATTATTGTATTATGATGTAACTCCCCTTTTCTAATACACTGTACTGGTTGGCAAGTAAAACAAATACTTTAGGTGTGGAGCAACATCAGTCACTGTCTAGACAGAGACAGGCGGTGTGCTGGAAGGGATGAAAGGGTTTGTTTGGGGGGGTTATTTTTCCTGTCTGAAGGAAGAATTTATTTATTTTGACAGCAACTCGCTTGGGAGCTTTTTCATTTACTGATACTTCAATGCTGTCCTTTAATTTAATCGTCCTGCATTGCATAGGCAGTCACTCGTGGATGATACAATCAGGCTTCTGATGCAGGATAACTACCACTGAAGTAGAAGATAAAATAATTATTTAAGTATACAAGACCCGTGCAAGAGCCTTGCTGTCGGGGAGAGAATGATGTTACTGACACAAGTGTCAAAGGACAGTGCATGTTAAATATGAACACTGGCCAACAACCTGATTCCACAGAAATATATTATAAACAGATGTGGATTTTATGTTTACACTCAATTCAGACTAATGCATAAACCAGCTCACCAATGCACAGATCCATATAAATAGCTCTTTGCATGACAACTTTTAATATACCTCCTTCTCCATTGTGGCAGATTTCCCTCTTGCAAATACTGTTGCTTTTCTTGGAACCTCACCTGGAAATGTTACAAAGGCAACGAGATCACCAGACCCCTGGGTATTGAGCCCACTAAAGCCATTTCATTTTGCTGGAATACGGAACTGGGGTCCAGATTTTAATTGGTAGCAGCAAAGCATGAGTCTTACTTTCTGCAATGCAGAGGTAATGCCGTTCATTTCCATGTAAGTCTGAGACCTCCATGATCCTCTCTTTATACATGAAGTAACAGAAAATTAGAAAGTCATAAGAATGTTGGTTAAGTATTTGAATCTGAAAATGAGTACATGGCACCTTATAAAGTATGAAATTTGTACTGAAAATATGCATAGACTAAGGCTAGCTCATCTGTCACGGTCTGTGCTAAGTTTCAAACTCCAGACTCTCAGCTGGTGGAAATCACCATAGCTCTGTTGGTTTCCGTGGAGCTACACCAGTTTACATCAGCTGAGGATCTGGCCCACCTTCCAAGTCCTGCAGATAGCACCTTCTCCTCTCATGCTTTCTTTAGCATGGACTATGAGGTAGCAGAGCCTGTATTATACTGAGCCCCAGCTTCTCCCATTTCCTGCTCCCCTCCCTTCACTCTTTCTGTGGAGAGAGCCTGCTCTGTGTCACGCCCCAAGTTTGTCTGTGAGGTAAATGTAAACTTTCCAGGGCCTCTTTATTCTTCAAAGAAAAGTCAGGTAGCAGGGAAAAGGGAAACTCAAACCCGCCTCTACCTCTTTGCACTTGCAGCAGGGCCCCTGCAACGTTCAGCAAGAATACAATTACCTTTTTGGAGAGCACACAATTTTTGAGGAGTCTCCTTTTTCCCAATGCTACATGCTCTGATATGCTTCATTTGGTGCCGCCGGAGCCGGAGGGAGGAGCTTGAGAGCTGCGCCTGCCTGGGGAAGCAAGCCAGCCCAGCCCAGCCGCACTGGTGAGCAGCCGGGTGCGGGGGCGGGGCTGGTGGGGAGCTGCAGTAGGGCCGGTGTGTGTTGGGGTACTCTGCTGCTCTCCTTGCAAGCGGGGGCAGGGGGGAATGCAGCAGGGCCGGGGTAGGAGCCGGGGGCGCGAGCCCCCACTGGCAACTCCCCACCCGCCCAAGTCACTCACCATCCGGGTTCCCTGCGCTGCCGGAGGCGCCTCCCGCCGCGCAGGGAACCCGGAAGGCGCTTTTTTTAGCCACAGCAGCCGGCCGCTTCTCAGCTGAGCTGCTGCGGCTAAAAAAAGCGCCTTCTGCGGAACCCGGAAGGTGAGTGAGTTGGGCGGGCAGGCAAGCGCGCGCGGGGCTGCTGGGGAGCTGCCGGTGGGTGCTCAGCACCCACCAATTTTTCCCCATGGGTGCTCCAGCCCCGGAGCACCCACGGAGTCAGCGCCTATGTCTCTGATGGCATCTTCTAGACTGAACATGGAGCCCCATTGGGTAGATAGAAAGATTAACGTAAATAATCTATACAGAAGCGCCCGGAACCCCATAAGATTGGGTCCCTAATCCATGAACTACCAGAACTCATTTACAAAACTTTTCTTAAACATTACATGAATATATTGTCTCATACTATGGAATTAGAATTTATAATCCCTATTCCGTGATGAGATATCTTTGAGCTATAATGTATCTTAATTAAAACTATCTTTAGATAGGATTTTTCCTCAAAAAGCATTTTAACAAAAAAATCCGATTTAAATAAAATCTGATTTTTTTAATTTTAAAAAAAATCATTGATTTTTATCCACGCTGCTCCCCTATGCTCCCCAAAACAGCCAGCTAAATCATACCTGCTTTTCTGCCCAGTGATGTAGGTGAGTGGATGGTGCTTCTTAAGGCCTAGGCTAACCACAGTTTTTGTACCAGTTTACGTATTTCTGTTAGAGGTATGTTTTTTTTTTTAAAAAAAAAAAAACCAATATAGTTATACTGGCACAACCCCAAGTGTGGATGCAATTACAGCAGTAAAAAGGTACCTTATATCTGTATAGTTTATTCCCCTTCCCATACAGCAGTAGGTTATGTGAGTAAAAACACATTTATATCAGTATAACTCTGTCCACACTGATGGACTTGCACTGTTTTAACTATACAGGCAAGTCTCATTTTACGCAGGGGTTCTGTTCCGCGGTTAGCACGTAAAGCGAAAACTGCGTATAGTGAAACACTCATTGAGTTGAATGGCGGACAGAATCGCCTGCACTACCGATGCAGTTTTTAAATTGTTGTGGGGGTTTTTTTCTGGTTTTGCCGACTGCGCAAAGCTGAATTCGTGCATGTTAAATGCGCCTAAAATGCGACTTGCCTGTAGTGGCATAGTTAAATTGGTGCAGCTTTTGTGTGTAGACAAGGCCTAAGATACTTCATATCACTTAGCTGTGGTTCCCTAATGTGACTTCAGGTCCTGAAGCTCCAAGCTGTAGCATGAGTTGTTAAAAGAATTCTACACACAAACTGCATACACATAACTGGTATGTGTGTAGAAAGTTGCTGTGCGTTAAAAATGTCAACTACTGTCAGATAGCAATATCTAGGATTGACATTAAGT
This sequence comes from Macrochelys suwanniensis, assembly GCA_033296515.1. Lineage (NCBI taxonomy): Eukaryota > Metazoa > Chordata > Testudines > Chelydridae > Macrochelys > Macrochelys suwanniensis. Next base: position 44,503,882 of record CM065783.1, read on the forward strand.
TTTTAGGTTCAATGAACTTATTACCACAGTGTAAAATGCTTCCTGATCGCAGAACTAACCCCTTCTCCTACATCCTCCCTTAAGAATGATTTATAGTTGAAATATAATCATGTACTATGCAATCTAGGAGTAGAACAAAAAGTTTCCTCAAAGGAATGTACAGTACGTGTGACAACATAGCATAATGGAAATGACATTCAGATGAGTCCTTTCTAAACTCAACGTTACCAGCAGCTATCGTCTTCTAAGCTGAAATTCTAAAAACTGCATCAGAGCCCATGGGATAGGGGATGAAATACTCAGGACCATGTCTCAGTTTTCACAGATGTCCATGGGAGTTCAGTGCATGGAATGATTGTGGAATGTGGCTCTCAGTGGCTGTGTCCAGAATGTTTTCAAATTGACTTTGACACAGGAGAATTGTCCCCTTTTCCAGCTTGGAGAGGAATAGGGAAAATGATCCTCCCCTTGATTTGCTCCCACATTTATTCCTCTCTACCAAATTCTGATCTTTGTCACGTGGGTGCCTCTCTCCCAGACTTGAATATACTTCAAACAAAAAATATATATAACACCTAGGGTAGACATACTGAAAATGTATTTGATTAACTCCACCCTCTTCTCTGTTCATGACTTGTTCACACACAGTCTTTGATTATTACAAATGTTCAAAGATTTTATGTGAACACATTTGAGTCTAATAGCCACCTAATAGGATCTTTGGTCCAGGGGCTGGTGGACACCACCATATTTCCCTTTCTCAGTTGTGTTTATCAACCATTGTACTATTTGTAACTACCTTTATTGGTCACCAGTACATTTGATGAATGATGAATAGAGGTGGAGAGAAAAAGAGATCTGCTAAAGAACATGCTTAAGGACATTTTTTATATGGATACTACCCACATAGTTTTGTCATCACAGCCTGGCATGTCCACTAATGGTAGGCCATGACAACGTTCTGAAAAGAAACAGAAGTCATCTTGGGCAAATGAATAGGAGAAGATAGAAATCTACTTATGCCTCTTACCCAGCACAAATTTTGTTTCTCAGTCAAGCAAATTTCAGCTACAGGAAACTATGGAGAATATAACTTTCATTTCTGATCTGCAAATTGTTTCTTGAATAACTCCTTCACTATTTGCACAGCTTTACTCTTGGTAACTGTGTATTTAGAACCTCCAAGAAAAAATGATTGCACCACCTAGCAAGCTAGAACAGATCCTTCGGTGCATTCCAATTTTGGGGGGAAATGTGTATTTTATAAAATGAGCACCTCTTTGAAAGCTAAATCTAGTCAGACACACAGTGTAGGTGATGGGATGTGTTTGGAAAGCTAAAAACATTTCTGGCATTGATGTGTGTATTGCAGAGATAGGAGGGAGAGTGACTTACAATTTCTTTGAGTCACTCTAGACAGATAGATTGGGCTCAAGGAAACTATCATTACTGTCTCAGAAGAGCTACGGGTCCAGAAACTAGAAATGATTGAAGAACAGTTTTGTTCAGTTAGTTAGATAAATGTGGCTGGAGAGATTACTACATCTGATTTCCCGAGTTAAAACAAGAGTAGGTATTTGGCAGGTATATTTTTTATTTAATTATTTTCTGGTTGGTATCAGTATTTATTTCTTTTTTCCTCTACTAGACTACTTACCAATGGAATCCAATCGTCTTCATCCGTAGTACCATGTATAGTAGTACTACGGATGAAGTAATATAGATAGATATTGGATATACCCCACTGCGGGACCTGTCGAGTTTACTACTTTGAGTTTTGGCTAATCACGTGATAAATGTAACTTCTTATCTTTGGATACAGAATAAATAAATTGCGCTCATAGACAGACTTTGAGCACCTTGCCGATTATTTAACATTACAAAACGAAACAAAACAAGTCTATATGTTAGACTTCACTATAGGAAGTATTGTTCTTTTTCAGCATGTGTTTTGTCCCTTATTAGGGTTGCATTGTTTGATCAAACTTTACATTACCTTCACTGTTGCCACTTTTAACAGCTATCACTTTGTAAAGGGCCCTTTTCTTACCTGTTATGATATTAGTGATAGTTCAACCAGTCTGATTTAGCAATTATCTCTCATTTAGTGGTGGGGTTACTTTGCTGGTTGTGTTGTTTTAATATGTTTTTGCTATTTATTTTCCGGTCTCCTAGCATTTTTTACTTTCAGTCAATCTCCAAAGCTTTCAAAGTATTCACTGTCATTATGTTTAATGATCTGTAAGTTGCAGTGTGTCATTTTGAACTCCTTGATGTGCATATTTAGCATCTCAGGCTAAGCACTTCCATAAAGTGCTGACCCTATCAATTTTACTTTTCTTAATCCTGTGCTGGAGCCTTCAGTTAACATCCTAAGTAATACATTTCACAATTGGAGGCTGTCTGACCAATCTGGTGATCTTTCCAGAAAGCTTTCTTTTTTCCAGGATTCTGATTAATAATTGGTCTGAATAGAATGTTGTATTTTATTGTACTTATTCCACTAGGAATACATCCTCTACTTGAGAGATTTTTGCTAGTGCCAATCTAGATTGTATCTGACATATTTAGATTCAGTTCAGACATTGTATAGAATATTGTGAAAAGACCACGAATAATGTGACTACCCTTCTCACTTCCATTTAGTGGGAAACATGCAGTTATTAAATGTAAGTTCTGTTTGTAAGGCTCTTGTGTTTGAGCCCATAAGTCTTTTATTATGCTTTTTACCCAGTTGTGATAGTTAACCATTTAAATGCCATGTTTCAGGCATACTCGTTTCAGTCAGAACCATGAAGAAATGATGTATTCTGCATGCCCTGAGATCCTCAGGGACTAGCCCTTTAGAGTGAGTTTCTATTTTCTCCCTAATTCTCTCTGAACAGAATTGAACCAGCCTTGGAAGTTTTTTTAAAATATATGTTAAGGCTAATGCTGTCCACTTTACACTTCATTCTGGACTTTGAAAAGCCTTGAGAAAAAGTTGCTCACATGTATATATTAGGAAGGAAAATTCAGAGGTTTTTGTGAGGGTGGGGGGTGTTTACATAGTCCACAGAACTGTTCATTCTAGCAATCTGTTTGTATAACTGGTTGTAAACACATGAAATTTAGGGGTGGGATTTGCAAATTGGTCATTGTTGGGCTAATTCTACTCCCATTGGAGTCTATGGTAAAACTCCCATTGACTTCAGTGGGAGCAGAAAAAGCCATCATTTGAGTACTTTTGAAAATTCTATCCTACATCTGCATTAGGTCCCTCTAAACTAGGTTACTGTGGCAACTTGTTTTTCAGTGACCTCTTAGTGGAGAGACGCTTGCTTGTTTGTCTAATTAAAAGACTGCATTACTTTTGGTCACAATGAACAGCCATCCTGCAACTCACTCAGAATCATTCTTCCAAATATCTTTAATTGTTACACCATTGAGTTACAGGGCCCAGTTCTGCCACCCTTACTCATGTGATGCTTCATAATTCAAGTGTGTTTAGTTCACAAGGGTTGAGATCCCTTCTTTGTAGAACAATTGTAATTTACTAACCCCTAATCCTAAATTTGTTTTTCCACAAAAATGTTTTCAGAGCTTGATCCCAGGGATTTTCTGGAATATAAATATATATATAAATATAATCTTAAGACTGAACAACTTCTCAAAAATAAAGAGCAGATCTTATACTTGAGGTGCAGAGTTCTGGGGAGAAATTCAGGCCAAAATTTTCAAATGTAAGCGCCTACAGTTAGGTTTTTATATCCCTATTTAGGTATCTAAATAGGTGGCCTGATTTTTCAGAAGTGCTGAGCAGTCACCACTCCTATTGATTTTGCTGAGAATGGTGTCTGTTCAGCACTTGTGACAATAAGCCCATTCGTTTATTTCAGTGCCTAAATATGGATTTAGGTGCCTAATTTTAGGCATTCAAACTTAGTAATTTTGGTTCAGAATGTCCAAGACTGGATGTGCTTACAAATGTAGGGATTTTTTTATCATTAGCACAACTTTTCATTCTTTGTTTACTTGATGAGTTAGAACACTTGGATTTACTCTGAAAAACAAAATGTATCTTTTCTGTTCTCTGAATCTGTCCATTTTTGAAAACACTGCAAGAAATTAGATATTTCCATGCAAAGTACATCATGATTAGGATGCTACACTTGAAAGGTGCTTTGTAAACAATATTTTATAACATGAAGTGTTCTACAGTCTACAGAGAATACTGTGTAGGAATGACGTTATGGGCTAGTAAATACATGCCTTAATGTAGCTGTACACTACCTGGGTGTAATTTGTAAATTCAAAATGGCTGAGAACTTACTAACTGGACAGTAACAGATTGCAAAACCCAGTGATGATTCAGCCTGATGATATTCAGAACAACAAGAGCCCTTGACCATGCTTGTAGCTATTTCTGTCACTTCACACTGTCTCTACCGACATAACAGGCTTCAGAATAATGGAATTTTATTATAGAGAGACAGTTTCCGAGCAAGTATGGAAGCAGAACCACCGTGTTTCCATTGTGTGACTTAAGATTGAAAAATACTGTGTCACTTAGATGATAAGATTTTGTTGCGGAATTGGCATCTAAGTCCTCAGTACTTTGGAGCAACAGGAAATAAAAGCATAATAAAAATGAAGGAACTCTTGGAATACAAGCCAATCAGATTTTCCCAAAGCATGTTTACACTCTCCACTCTATTTAATAAGGTAATAGGTACAAGAAATCAAATAGAAAAGTAGAGTCCTTAATAGTTTGGATTCCTTAGTAACATGCTCCCCCATGCACACTTAGGAAGTGGTTTTAGAGCAGAAATTGGTCTTAGAGAAACTAACATCACATTTGGATCAATATAATTAAAACAGACAAGAGCTGTGCAACGTTTTGGGTGGGCGGGAGAGTAACTCCATCAGAGTTAAAGCCCCACTAAAGCGTTTGAGAGTAACGTAAAGGTGGAATGAATGACATTTCCACAAGCTTCTGCTGAGCACTTACAACCCAAATTTTCCCTTGCTAGGCTGCATTCTCTCTCTCTCTCAACTTCTATATCCCTTGCCGTCAGAAATGGCTGTAAGCCCCTGCTTATGCCCTGATCTCATTTGAATTGTTTCCTGATAAATTTTAAAAAGAATAAGATGAGCTTGACTGGATTTAACCTAAGCTCATTTGAACTGAAACATTCAAAGGGGATGAAATAATGGCACAGAAGCTGTGTGGTTGGTTTGTTTGTTGTTCCTCCTCTCTCTTCCCCCCCCCCATGCAAATAACTAGTTTAAAAAGAGACAAGGGAAGCACAAAGTGATCTCTAAGAAATGAAGCGGTGTGCTTGATTGAGGGCAGGTGTTCAGATCAGCTAGGGAAATGCCCCTGAAATAATCCTTAAAGAAACAGATGCCTCTGACTCCGACACTGTCAAACCTCTCATTTGTGGACATGTCTGTAAGGCTTTGAAAAACAGATGCTCTTCTAAAAATAAATAAATAAAATGCCCACGATTTTGCTGGGAAGTCCTCCTTAATTCACATACCAGTTAAAATATATTAGTTAGGTTTGTCAGCTGCACTAAACGTGTTTGATCTCTGTCCCCACCTCCTACGTTTGCCTAATGTAAATAACTATTGTTCTAGTTTCCCAGCTCATTTGCTTTAGTTTCTTTGATCGTTTGTACTGATTTGGGTAGAAATAGATGGTTAGAGACGCAAGTGGCATTTTCATCTAGGCAGATGCATTGAAAACTCATCCGGGGTTCTAGCTGAGATGAGTTGGCCAAGTTTATTTTCTACTGGACAATATCAAATTTATGTATAACCACAATAACCAAACCAGCAAGTTGTGGAGGTTTATGGGGGCTGGTTAGTTGCTAGGTTGTTGTTTTTTGAAGGGTTGGGAGTTGGATCTGTTTTTTATTTTATTTAAGGCTCAGCAAAATCATGGAGCTAGATTTTTCTACCCTTACTTACACTAAATAATTTACTTCACAGTAGTACCCTTGATGGGAGTCTAAACGATGTGGCTTATATCCTAGTGAGTATGTCTTACCTATGACACAGCAAAGAACAATGCTAGGACATGGGAGGAAAGAGATTTGCTTGTACTGCATAATATTACTATTTAACATTCATACTGCGATAGTACCTAAAGGCCTCAACCACATGGGCCCCACTGTTCTAGGCACTGTACAGACATATCGTAAATGATAGGCCCTTCCCTAAAGACCCTACAGTTGAAAGCTGAGATATAACACATGGATGGGGACAAATAGGCATGGGTGGGCAAGGAGAGACATGGTAACAAACGAATAGAACAGGATGTGTGTAATGCTTCAGCAGCCAATAGCATTAACAGCCTAGCCATTGCATTATGGCAGAGGTGAGTTTTCAGGAGGGACTGGGCTGTGGATCAAATAAAGATACAGTTGTTTCGATCTAAATGTTTGTTCTGCTTTTCAGTTTATATGATATTTCCCCTTGTATCATTCCATTCTGTCTCAAGCTTCTGCTCCGTCAATCACCTGCTGAAAAGTAGCTAAGCCCACTGCTCCCAATCAAATGCAAGCACCCCAGACCTCTTCTCTGACTTGTCATCTTTGATGCATGCAGGAGCAGAAGCATATGAGCTGGAAGCAGATTGCAAGCAACAACCCTAGAGACCAAAATTGCAGAACCTTTCTTAACCTGTGTCTCTCTGTTGCCCATAATTATCTACACTACACATGAGAGCCAAAAGCTCCCTCAAGCCTCATTGTGAGTCATTTAGAATTCTAATTGGGATTAAAAAACTCTTGAAATCTGAGTGGGTGGTTCAGTGCATTATAGTTGATGGATGTTACCCTGAGCTACCAACCCTGCAGACCAATACAAGACCCCCACTATGTTTTCATTAAAGAGCTGCAGCATTTTTTTGTTCCAAAGAGTGGATTTGCACCCTGCTTCAGCTAATTAGTAACTAGCTCATGCACAACAGTGCTGGATAATGGCACTTTTACTGAAAGGCTGATTTCATTTTGATGGGTTTTTTTTTTCTACTCTTAATTTGTGTTTTAATATGTGGGGTTCTATTCATCATTTGCTTTCTCTGCGTATTTTGTGTGTATGTGTCTCTCATGCATTTTCTCCCCGAAGATCCCAAAAATCTTGTTTCATGACCAGCATATAATTGCACACGGAATGGATTAACTCCATGAGGCTTTATTTTGCAGGACCACACTTTCATTTTTCTCACAAAGCAACATTATTGGTTCCTCTGCCCTTGTCACCCATTTCCCACCAGACTACCCACTTCCTGTTCCACCAGCCCACAACCAGGAGGACAGTAATGGAAGAGGGTCCATTGGAACAATAAAGAGCCAGAGGAATTGTACTGATGGAACAGAAATGGGATGACATCACTGTCTGATGGATTTTACTGTGGGAGCTGCATAGGGATCACAATATATCAAGCAGCTGACAAATGAAGCACATAAGTCACAGCAGCATTGCTGAATTCTTTTATACACTATTTCTAAAGGAGACCAGAACACAGCAGTCTAGATTACAGAGAATAGAGGCTTTTAGCTCAGCTCACCTGAGCAACTCATTCTCAGTTTGGCCTTTTTTTTCCATACATTTATTTAGCCTCCTGGGCCATGTGAACTCTAACTGTAAACTGTTTCACCCTGGCAGCTCCACAATCCAGAATCACCAGCAATCTGGGGGGGGGGGGGGGGGGAGAGAATGACGTCCTTAGCTCTGAATTCATTTGCTCTGTGAGTGTAAATTGGACTCCTAATGTTATTTCTGTATATTATTTTAGATTTAATGCTCCACAGAGATAAATCAAGCAGGTGACTGACACCCAGAAAACAGCTTCTATCAGACAGCCTTCCAATGAGCAAAAAATCAAATCCGCTCGGAGGTTATTTTTCATTCATTTGCTTCTAGTTAAATATAGATGCTCTTGAATAATGATCAGCCTTGAAAGCAACCCATAACTGTTGTGGAGTATTTCCCTTGCGTTCCTATAAAAGGCCCTGTGAAAATGAATCTGATGGTTATCAATACAGCTTCTTTTAAATCACTCACCATCAATGCTGGATCACTCCCCACATCCCTGGCCCTTATGCTCAGCTGGAATGTATCAGCATAGTTCCACTGAAGACAATGAAGCCACATCGATGTACACCAGCTAAGCATCAGGCCCATCTGACTCAGAGAGATACATTGACATCAATTATGATGAAATTCCAGATTTTAGAGTACCCCTTCCTCCGCCCTAACAAGGAAACTCCCCTTTAGAAAATAACCCTGCATGTTCTCTGAGGAAAGGGGGACCAAACCAATGCAACTGAATAATTAAATAATTGGTTTACTCTGTTTTATTTGCATTTGTAGAACGTGGTTTAAAATATCTGCTGGTAGCTGCAAAATTTTTTTAAAAAGACGAAAGCACAGGAATGTTTGGCCCTTGCATTGTACATTCTACAAACCTTGCCTTGTGATTATGACACTGGACTGGGGTTCAGGAGGTCTCTGCCATAGATTCCCTCTGTGACCTTAGGCAAATCACTTAAACTTCGTGTGCCTTTGTTTCCCATCTAGAAAATGGGGATGAGGATACTTTTTCTCCCACACTTTGTCTTGTCTATATTGGATTATGAGCTTTCAAGGGAGGAGGCTCTCTCTTTCTCACTAGGTGCATGTACTGTGCCTAGTGCACTAGCCCATCTCAGATGAAACCTCAGCACGGCTATAAAACAAATAACACTCTTGTGAGATGGGAAACTATATATCCATTATATAGACAGATGCACATAGGCTGTATCTACACTTATGGTGGCATGTAGAGGACATATGCCGCCTAGCACGGATATAAATAACAGTGTAGACAGCGAGGCATTGCTTAGGCGACTAGAGTAAAGACACACCTGTGGCTGTGTGCCCTACGCAGTTCTGTACATGACCAACCAGTGCCTCCCATGTCTACACTGCTATTTTTAGCAGTGTAGTGCCCCATTGCTTTTCCCCACCTCAGTGAAAGATTTCAGCTGTGGGGAAAATCTCTGGTGGGGAAGGCAGTGGAGAAAAGCACCGGCAGCTCCCTGCAGTCAGAGCTTTTCCCCACTGTCTCCCCCCTGCCAGAGACTTTCACTTCCGTGTGTAGCTACACGCCAGTGTGGACGCAGTCTGCTTTACACTGCAGCCTGTAGCTATATGTATTCTACACTCCGCTGCCAGCATAGACAAGGCCGTAGGCAGAGGGAGTAGCTTGAAGTAATGAAGTGAGCTGGTATTAGAGTTGGGAATAATTATATAATTATAATTCTCATTATCATAATTTTAGGCTATACTGCCCTCACCCACTGCAGTGCCCTGGGAGGCATTCCTCAGTGGCATAATTCCTCCATAGCGCTGTGTGTGGGAAATAATCTGCTGCAGCCCGTTTAAAGAGCACAGCATGCTCCTTCCCCTCCGCTGCCCCCCACCCATATTTCTTGACACTGCAGAGAAAAATAAATCACTTTTTCCCCAGCAGCCTGAAGAAAGCTGAACCATTTATCTTTATTCCACTTTTCTGTTTCTAACGTATTTAATTAAGCTTAATTTTTATCAAGCCACATTTGTATTTACTCAAATGTGTTCTTGACTCTAACCGTCTTCAGTGTAATGGCAAGTGTAACCAGTGGCAGCCAATGTAATTAGTGCTATCAACACTGATTAGTGTTCTGAGTTTATGCTATTTATTGTAAAAAAAACCCCACCCCCCCCGCTGTTGCTCACATGTGATGATGGGGCTCAGATCCCTGAACCCTCCTCCCAATGCTGCTTATTCTGGTTTCAGCAGCACACAGAAGGGTATGGTTTTGTTCTCCTCTCTCCAGAGAATGTCTTTCTTCAGGACTAAGAAGAATAACTTACGAGCTAGCATGACAAAGTTTTCCATTTGCTGTAGTATTTTTGTGACATAAATCCTGAGCTGAGGTTCAGACTTGCAGCAATACAAAGCAGGATTTTGACACTCTGGCAGGCAGCCGTAGTGGTAAATCATGGCCTCTTTCCCTCCCCATGTTCTGCAGAGTAGAATCTGTTGCCATAGTTAATAGAATTTATCGGGACAGCCATCTAAATTCTGGGGAAATTGGTTTAAAATTAATTGGATGTAGTTCAGACTCTTGTTTTGGGGTGAAAGTTGTTCTTTACTGCTCTGTGTTTTCCCGTGACAGATTAGATTATTGGGCTCAGGGAGAAAAGGAGACAGCCAGCTGTGACCACATCAGCGCATTCAAGTGTGGATGAAAACAAGCATTTGTTGGGGCTGGGGAGAAGGGCGCAGCAAGGCTGCCTCTGCTTCCTGTGCAGCATAATGGGTGCCTGTCCAAGTAGTACTGTGCACTTGATGAAACTAATGACGAAACTGAATGACCATTTTAACAGTTTTTATCAGGTCCACTTAATAGATTTTTAGAATAAAGCTTACTTCTTTCCTGCTTGACCTAATTACAACTGTGTGTGTTGAATCATTACCTATATTAAGAGCCTTCACTTGCCCTACTTCCTTGACTGATTTCTAGTGTATTGGGTCACTGTTTCATAGGGTTGTTTTTTTTTAATAATCAACTCTCGGGATTCTTTTTCCCCTCTTGAATAAGCTGCTTCAGAGCAAAGTCTCATTAGTCACCATTTTTCTTAACTCTTTCTTCCTGCCTTCTGAACCATTAGCAGTTTTGACAAAATATTATGAAAAAAATTCTCTACTGGACAAATTTCCATCACAGACTAAGAACCAAAAACCTTTTGCATTATTACAAGCAATAGAGTTCTCTGGTGAAACTTACCTATGGCTTTTTGTTTGTTTAGTTAAGTTTGGACAACCAATACAAGATGTAGCAACAGTTTTCAAGGCTGCAGACAAGGCTAATGAGGCTGACCCCTGAGTCAAAGTTAAGCAAGATATGCTAAGAAAAACACATCTATTTAGCAAAAATAAATAAGGTTAGCCAGAGATTTACCCGAGATATAAAATATTTTAAATAACAGAGCTATTCTCTACGGAGCTTCCCTGCCCCCCCATATAAAGCAGACTGTAGTACAAGTGGGAAAACATGACAAAATCAGAAAGCTTTAAAGATGACAGGAAACATTTTTCAGGCTGAAAATAATACTCTATGTAACAGGGCCTTTTTGGCCACCCCAAGCAAAAAACAAAAAAAAACCCCACAAGCGCCGCCCCCCTCCCCCCAATGCCGGCCAAAACACCCCACCCCAACAACGCCGCCCCGCCAAAATGCCGGGGGGGGGAGGGCGGCATGCCCACTGCCCCGCTCCCCCTGCTGGTGGGGAGTGTGGAACGCATGCCGCCCCGCTGCCCCGGCTGTTGGGGAGCAGAGCACGCCTACCGCCCCCGCTCCCCCGGCTGGGGCGCCGGCGGGGAGTGGAGCATGCCTGCCGCCCCGCTCCCCTGGCCAGGGCGCTGGCGGGGAGTGGAGCACGCCTGCTGCCCCGCTCCCCCGGCCGGGGCGCCGGCAGGAGCGTGACACCGTGCACGCCAGCGGCCCCGCTCCCCTGGCAGAGGCGCCATAGGAAAATTGGGTTTTTTTGTAAATTAAAAAAAAAAAAAAAAAAAACCCTTGAGTGCTGCCCCCTTCCAGGTGCCGCCCCAAGCACGTGCTTGGTAGGCTGGTGCCTGGAGCCGGCCCTGCTATGTAATGCAACCAGCAGAGAGGGGGTATAAAAGCAATGAAAGCTTGCAGGAATCAATAAGGTGCCATGCTGAGGGAGACAGAACACAAAGAAAGAGGAGCTTTGATGGGCTAAACAGTGATCTGCTCCTGTAAAAAACAATCCGTTATATTCTTGAAAGTGTACCTTTTGTTTCTGTCATTACACAAATTGCCCCCAAAATAGTTCATTAACAGTACAGTGTGTAGCACACACTGTATGTTAGCAGGTCTCAAACTATGGTAGATGTACCAGTGGTGATTGATTAGTTGATTTAAATAATATCAGAATAGAATCCCTATAACTGCACTGATTAAAATTATGAAGGTGGCAGTTTCAGTATTTTTGAGTTTTATATGTAGTATTCTAGATGTGAGAACTGCTTTCTATGAAACATATACTTTGACCATACATTCAATAGGGTGCTGGTAACTTATATTTGAAATATGTTTGATGTGTACTCAGGCTTTTGTCAAGCATCCCTTAAAACACTGAATTCTTGGGCAGTTAAACCATTCCACAGCAAACTCCACTTTAATCATAAGGGCATATTGTCCCCAGGCACATAGTTTCCACTGAAATTAATTGAAGCTTTGTGTGAAAATAAAAGTGAGAATCAATAGATCTTTGTCACCTTGCAAATTTCTGTTGAATTCAGTAAATTGTCATTCAAAGGGTAAACATTTCAAATGTTTCATTCAGCTCTGATGCCGACTTCAGTCATTATGATGTAAAATAAATGCATTTCACTGACTACTAACATGTGAGTTTCAACACAATGTGATTGGAAATGATTGCATTATGAAACCCTGGCATATAATGGAAGCATTGATGGAACTGTCATTGCAGTTGTTGCTGTAATCTCTGCTGTGCAGGAAATTTACGACTGTATTTCCAAAGCACTGCCTTGGAATTACAGGGACAGATCCTAAGATGGTGCAGTTGACTTCAGTGGAGTTACACTGGTACACATCAGCTGAGGGTCTAGCCCATAGAGCTGTTAAGGACCTAATATTGCACCACTGAATTCAGTCGGAGCTTTGCCATTGGCTTCAAAGGCCACAAGCTCAGCTCTTAGTCATATGGCTAAATTCCCATGTTTGGGACCTTTCAAAATGTACCGCTTGGCGTCTGGTACTTTGATTTGATTTAGAGGTTGTTCACAGTGATATATCAGATTACATCTTTGGACCTGCTCCTGGCCCACCTATTATTGCAGCTTGTGCTTTGGATACACTGGTCTACAATTTTTGAGAAGTCGTCCGCTTCAGAGATAAAATGTGCTATTTAGTATGTATTTTGATGTGCTAAATTCAAATATGACAATTAAAACAACTGATTGGCTACTGTTTCTAAGATTATTTAAGTTTTTACATTTTATGTCTATGTATATTGTGTAGATAGTAGAGTTTTAATCATAAATTGTAAACCTAGATCTTTTCATGTGTTTATGGTTGCTTTACATGATACTATTTCACCTGTCCTGTTTATGTAACACTTTAAAAATCAGCAAAGGGGTTATATAAATACAATTTATTATGAAACAAAAGGCAAAAAACTATTATGTCCATAGTTTAGTCCTATTCAGTGTCTATTCGGCACTTCTTGGCTTGTCTCTTGTATTTATTAAATGGAGCATCTCGTGTCACTGTCCAGCAATAGTCTGCAAGCATTGATGGGCTCCATTTGCCCTGATAGCATTTCTCCATTGTTGCAATGTCCTGGTGAAATCGCTCGCCGTGCTCGTCGCTCACTGCTCCGCAGTTCGGTGGAAAAAAATCTAGATGAGAGTGCAAAAAATGTATCTTTAGTGACATGTTGCAACCAAGGCTTTTGTATGCCTTGAGGAGGTTTTCCACCAACAACCTGTAGTTGTCTGCCTTGTTGTTTCCGAGACAATTTATTGCCACTAACTGGAAGGCTTTCCATGCCTTTTTTTCCTTGCCACGCAGTGCATGGTCAAATGCATCATCTCAAAGAAGTTCACGAATCTGAGGACCAACAAAGACACCTTCCTTTATCTTAGCTTCACTTAACCTTGGAAATTTTCCACGGAGGTACTTGAAAGCTGCTTGTGTTTTGTCAATGGCCTTGACAAAGTTCTTCATCAGACCCAGCTTGATGTGTAAGGGTGGTAACAAAATCTTCCTTGATTCAACAAGTGGTGGATGCTGCACACTTTTCCTCCCAGGCTCCAATGACTGTCGGAGTGGCCAATCTTTCTTGATGTAGTGGGAATCTCTTGCACGACTATCCCATTCGCAGAGAAAACAGCAGTACTTTGTATATCCAGTCTGCAGACCAAGCAAGAGAGCAACAACCTTCAAATCGCCACAAAGCTGCCACTGACGTTGGTCATAGTTTATGCACCTCAAACGTTGTTTCATGTTGTCATAGGTTTCCTTCATATGGACTGCATGACCAACTGGAATTGATGGCAAAACATTGCCATTATGCAGTAAAACAGCTTTAAGACTCGTCTTTTATGAATCAATGAACAGTCTCCACTCATCTGGATCGTGAACGATGTTGAGGGCTTCCATCACACCATCGATGTTGTTGCAGGCTACAAGATCACCTTCCATGAAGAAGAATGGGACAAGATCCTTTTGACGGTCACGGAACATGGAAACCCTAATATCACCTGCCAGGAGATTCCACTGCTGTAGTCTGGAGCCCAAAAGCTCTGCCTTACTCTTGGGTACTTCCAAATCCCTGACAAGGTCATTCAGTTCACCTTGTGTTATGAGGTGTGGTTCAGAGGAGGAGGAGGATGGGAGAAAATGTGGGTCCTGTGACATTGATGGTTCAGGACCAGAAGTTTCATCCTCTTCCTCTTCCTCGTCTGACTCAAGTGAGAATGATTCTGGTGCATCAGGAACCGGCAGTCCTTCTCCGTGGGGTACTGGGCGTATAGCTGATGGAATGTTTGGATAATGCACAGTCCACTTTTTCTTCTTTGACACACCTTTCCCAACTGGAGGCACCATGCAGAAGTAACAATTGCTGGTATGATCTGTTGGCTCTCTCCAAATCATTGGCACTGCAAAAGGCATAGATTTCCTTTTCCTGTTCAACCGCTGGCGAAGATTTGTTGCACAAGTGTTGCAGCATATGTGTGGGGCCCACCTCTTGTCCTGATCTCCAATTTTGCAGCCAAAAGAAAGGTGATAGGCTTTCTTAACCACCAATACCAGTGAATCCATTGAGCTGAAATCTTCCATCAGGTGTATTTTATCTGCATTATGTTTGTAGGCATCATGTTACTGCCTTTGTATTTTATAGCGTAGAAAGACTCCTTGGTGTACACCTCTTTGTCATGTAAACTGCATAAGCTTTATTCTAACAGCAGTTGCTAATCAGCATACAAATGCCAATCAGCATTTTTTTCAATTATTGCCATTGTTATTGTCTCAGAAAATCAGGAAGATGATATCCTCTGAGTTTACAAATCAGAAAACGTATACACAATATCTTATAAAAGCATAGAATAAGTGAGTGATTACCGGTCAACACCCAGTACATGCGTCTCACAATGTACTTGGTAAAAAGAGAGTTTCAGAAAATTGCAACTAATCTTGAGAAAACCGTACAAAAGGGTTCTATTCTTTAAAGAAGATGACCGATTTTTCCTTGTGTAAAAGTAGCATAAGTGACATTTATTCTCTTCTGATATCTAGTCTCTATTTCCACTGGCTTCAGACTCATGCTCAGGACTGTAGCACTTGTTTTATCCACTAGAAGGAGACAGGCTTTCAGGAGATGTGTCCTCACTTATGTAAAGTTGCAAGAGTAGAATTACATGCCTATAGTGGTAATAGATACTCCTTCAGTGGCAACTGTTTATTTAGGCAATGAAAAGTGCTATTAGATGCTTTAGAAGTTCTACAGAAGATACACCAAGACAGAGCTTGAGTCATATTGATGGTGCCCATCTGGCCAAGACAGTTCTGGTTTACGGATCTGCTGAAGCTCTCAGTTCACCCTCCCATGAACATCCCCACATTACCAGATCTTCTAACACAGCAGAGGGCAGGTTCAAGCACCGCAGTCGGCAACTCAGGGCTTGGTATTTGGATGGACATCAGAAATAGAGCACTCATTTTCTAAAAGGGTGCAATCCATCCTTAACCAAAGCAGAAAAGGTTCTACAAAAAGCTGTTACTCAGCAAAATGGAAGTGTTTCTCCTCTTGGACTCACCAAGGAAACTCGTCTCCAGAATCAGCTGGGATCCCTGCCATCTTAGAATCTTTACTTACCCTTAAGTCTTCAGGTCTTGCACTCAGTTCTCTGCGAGTGCATCTAGCAGAGATCAGTGCTTTCCATCACTCATCCTGTCACAACTAGATTTCTGAATGGGATTCTCAGATCCTTTCCACCATGAAGTTCACACCTTAGTGTGATCTTAATTTTGTTTTATCATCGCTCACACCCCACCCCTTGGAACCTCTAGCTCAGGGGTCTCAAACTCAAATGACCACAAGGGCCACATGAGGATTAGCACATTGGCCCGAGGGCCGCATTACTGACACCTACTCCCCCCGCCTGCCGCCCTCGGACACGCCCCCACTCCACCCCTTCCATGAGGCCCCACCCCTTCCCCAAAATCCCCACCCCAACTCTGCCCCCTCCCTGCCCCCAGAGGGTGCAGGAGGGGTGTGGGGTGTTGTGGGGGCTCAGGGCAGGGAGTTGGGGTGTGGGGTGCGGCAGGGGGCTCAGGGCAGGGGGTCGGGGTGCAGGGTGTGGCAGGGGGTCAGGGTGCAGGAGGGGTGCGGGGTGTGGCAGGGGATTCAGGTCAGGGGGTTGGGGTGCAGGAGGGGTGCAGGGTGTGGCAGGGGGCTCAGGGCAGGGGTTTGGGATGCAGGAGGGGTGTGGGGTGCGGCAGGGGGCTCAGGGCAGGGGGTCGGGGTGCAGAAGGGGTGCGGGGTGCGGGCTCTGGCCCGGCATGCACTGGGGGCAGGTTCCCTGCCTGCCCTGCCCCCAGGTTCCCTGCCTGCCCTGCCCCCAGGTTCCCTGCCTGCCCTGCCCCCAGGTTCCCTGCCTGCCCTGCCCCCGCGCTGCTCCGGGAAGAGGCTGGAACATTGGGGAGGGAGGGCACAGGGGTCTGTGTCACTGTTGCATCCAGGCACCGCCCCCAGCAACTCCCATTGGCCGCGGTTCCCCGTTCCCGGCCAATGGGAGCTTCTGGGGGCGGTGCCTGGATGCAACAGTGACACAGACTCCTGTGCCCCTCCTCCCCCAGGTTCCAGGAGCTTGTCGGAGCCACCCAGGGGCAGGGTGGCCAGGCAGGCAGGGAACCTGCTCCCAGTGCACGTTGGGTCGGAGCCGTTGTACGTAAACGCTGGGCGGGGGGACCGCGGGCCGCGTGTTTGAGACCCCTGCTCTAGCTACATACTCTATGACCCATCTGTTCATGAGGGTGGATTTTCTAGAACCCATAATGTCAGACCAGAAGAATCAGCAAGCTGGGAGCACTCATGGTGGACCCCCTCATATACTGCATTCTATAAAGAAAAGGTCTTGTTATGATCCCACCCTAACTTCATTCCTAAAGTCGTTTCCAAGTTTCTTTTGAGTCAGTTAATTCACTTACCAGTATTTTTTCCAAAACCCCATGCCTCAAATGACGAGAGATGGCTCCATTCTCTGAATATGCAAAGGGCCTTGCTGTATGTCTGCAAAGAACAAAGTAAGTTAGAGAAATGTAAACTATTTGTTTCCCTAGCAAAGCGATCAAGGGGTCAAGTTATATTGATGCAGACAGTTTCAAAATGGATTTTGGGTTGTATTACCCTTTATCAGCTAGCTCATATTCCCCCTCAGAAGTGGGGGTGAGAGCTCATTCCATTAGAGGGCAAGCTACTTTGGCTGCATGTCTGAGAGATGTTCCCCTTCTAGAGATATGTAGGGCAGTTACTTGGAGCTCTTTGAATACCTTCATGAGACATTATGCTCTGGTCCAGTTATCAGCTGCAGATACAGCAGTGGGGACAGCTGTACTACAGTCAGCTGTCACTTCTGCGTCCTCACACCCACCCCCCATCTGATTACTGCTTGTTAATCTCCCACGAGTGGAATACACATAAACATCAACACTCGAAGAAGAAATGGAGGTTATTTACCTGTAACTGGAAGTTCTTTCAGATGTATGGTCCTTATCTGTATTCTACTACCCACCCTCTATCCCCTCTTCTACAGATTATGTAAACTGCGATAAGAATGGGAACTGGAGAGGCATTGGCCCACACCACCTTTGTGCCCTTTGTTCAGATAATGAGAAGAGCTATGATGCATTTGTGGGCCAACGGACACTGCTTATAAAATATTCCAGACTCAGGTGCACGGTGGGCATGTGTATCCCATGTGTGGAATAGATAGGGATTGTGCATTTCGAAGAACTTCCAGTTACATGTAAATAACCTCCATTTATCAAAATTAAAGAGCAAAGATGGTAATAAATTCAGATGCGTATAAGCTGGTATCAGTCAAGCTTTAGCGAAGGTGAAACAGCTCCGACCACCCAGGATTTCTACCTGAATCCAAACTTAAGTTTACATTCCCTTGACTTTCCTATTTTTTTTCTGACTAACTATGCATTGTTTGCCAAAATAGGAAGAGGATGGTGGTTGAGTTCTTTACTCACCTGCACAGAGATTGAGATTTTGTGTGAAAATAGCTTTTCTTTTGCTCTTCACTTAGGCCCCGATCCTGCAAACACTGGTGCATGTACTCAACTTAATGGGCATGTGAGTTGTCCTACAGATCTCAATGGGTGTATTCAAGCATGTTCATAATGTTTTGCAGGATCAGGGCCATACTGAGATAGAACTTGAAATGAGCATAAGTAGTGAACTGTCCTCTTGCAGCACCAGTAGTTCCTTTACGTTGGGTTTTAGGCATTTTGTGTGGCTGCATGTGACAGTTTGCATTATTAGTGCCTTTGCCATTCCTGGTCTCTGTATAAACCAACAACTTTGATTTCTAGTGACATCAATCGGCACCTCTCAGTCATGCTAACAGAACAGATTTTAAAATAATTCACTTTAAAATCCAAGATTAATGATCTTTTCCATCTGCTGTCATTCATGTCTCTGCTCAGCAGTGTTGTTAAGCAGTTCATTTCTTGTTGTTGCAGTGATCACTGATGGGGCGCTGGATAAGACAGCTTTTGCAGACGACGTGGGAAGCGAGGAGGATCTGTATGAGGACTTTCGGAGTTCCAATCACCGCTATGGCCACCCTGGAGGAGGAGGAGAACAACTTGCCATCAATGAGGTATTGCAACTGTAGGTCTGTGAAGAAGCAGAAAGGAGGCTGCTTTTGGTTTTTGGTAGCGAGGCATCACCATTGCAATAGGGTCCTGGATAAATGGGTACAGCTTCAGTATTCACTTGCTGCGGTCACCATTTTAATTGCATTATCATCTCGAACTCACATTTGGGTTTTCTATAGAGCTGCTGGCTCCAGTGTCGAAGGAATGCTGATGTGATATAAAATGGAACTGCAGCTCCCTAAGCTGCAGGTAACTTCAGTTAGGAGTTCCTCTCTTCTTGTGTGTTTTTACACAGAAAGGGAATATACAGAAATGAGTGAGCAGCACAGGCTGGAATACTTTCAGGGGTGGTGTGATCTGAAGTCTGGTAAGCATTTTTACTTAGTGGGGCTAGAATGATGATTTTGAAGCCCTTGGAAGGATTGTTCTGAACACGTGTTCAAATCTTTCACCTTGAATGCAAGCTTATGTCCAAACAAGTAGCACATTAGTGAAGGGGATGGTTTTAGTAAAGGGTTCTTATAATGCTGACATCAGTGTAATTGCTTGTTTCAAATTAGAACGTGTTCCATAGTCTAACTTGTGTGATGAGTATTAGTCAACACACAGGATCTGTGTGTCTGCAAAAGTACAATGCCCTTGTCTAGTGCATTAAAATAGGCATCCTGCTATGCAGTATTACACAGTATATAGAATGCCCTTTCCTTTGGGTGAATTAATAAACATTTCATTGGAAGTGCTGAGGACATGCTCCCTATGAACTATAACACGGACTGCTGTACTGAGTGTGCTGTAAGCTCTGCTACCTTTTTGTGACCTGCACAAGATGCAGGGGCACCAATAAAAGATGTATTATGCTTTCTCAGGGGTCAGCTATGGCTGGAATGGTGGTGACTCCACGTTATGCCTGTGTCAGAGGCAGCCATAAAGCTTCTAGGAGCTGTATGAGGTACATACTTAGAAATAACAGGTACAACACCCTTTAAAAACAGTACAGCATGTACTCCTTCCAGTATCAGTCTCCCTGCACTATTGGGAAAGTGGAAGCCTTAGAGCTGCTCTAACTTCCACTCTGCTTCCCACAACCCTGCTTTGACCAGGGGGTTGGACTAGATGACCTCCTGAGGTCCCTTCCAACCCTGAGATTTTATGAACCCCCTGTGCATGATAGGGAGCAGAGAATAACTGGAATACAGCATGCTCCAGCTGCACTGCTACAGTGGGGGTGGGAGCAGGCCCATCATAGGGTCTTGTGGTAGCTCTATACCGGTGAGGAGCAGAGGTGAAAGTAAGGCGGTCCGCCCTGGTACAGTGTACCGGCAAGACCTGGTGCACTGTACCGGGGTGGACCAGCTTCGCCAGGCGGCAATTTAAAGGGCCTGGGGCTCCCAGCAGCATCTGGATCCCTGGGCCCTTTAAATTGCTGCCAGAGCCCCTCCTGTAGTGGCAGCAGGGCTCCAGCAGCTATTTAAAGGGCCCGTGGCTCCGGCCGCCGCTACTGCCCTGAGCCCTTTAAATAGTCGCCAGAGCTCCGCCGCCGCTACCCCAGGGCTCCGGCAGGCTTCGGGGATGATTTAAAGGGCCCGGGTCGGTAGCGGTGGCTGGAGCCCGCTACCGCCTCTCTAGGGCTCCAGCTGCAGGGCTCGGGCATTATTTAAAGGGTCAGGGGCACCCACTGCCTCAACCACCTCAGACCCTTTAAATAGCCACCGTTGCTCCGCCACTGCTACCCCAGGGCTATGGCAGCAGGGCTCGGGGGATGATTTAAAGGGCCCCAGAGGGTAGCAGCAGCCGGAACCCTGAGCCCTTTAAATTGCTTCCAGAGCCCCGCTGCCAGAGCCCTGGGGTAGCAACCGCGAGGCTCCGTTGGCAATTTAAAGGGCCCAGGGCTCTGCTGCGGTAGTGGCAGCTAGAGCCCCAGGCCCTTTAAATTGCCCACTTTAAATCGCTCCCAATCCCAGGGCTCCCAGCCGTCTCTGCAGCTGGGAGCTCGGGGTGCTTTAAAGGGCCCGGGGCTCCCAGCTGCTGCTACCACAGCCCTAGCCCCAGATCCTTGAAATCCTGTTTTAAAGGCCACGCCTCTTCCAGTAGTGACCACACCTCTTCCAGTTGAGGCCCCGCCCCCTCCTCAGGACTCCGAAGTACCAGTACGTCCTTTAATTTACTTTCACCCTTGGCGAGGAGGCTCCTAATGAAAGCAGCTTACCAGAGGCAGTTTCCACCCACTTTACAGCCTCCTCATGCCACCACAGCAGCATAGAGCTAAGAATTCATCCTGTTACTGTTTTTCCCCTTATTATCGGAAAGTAAACATAAAGAATCTAGAAGAACACCAAGGCATCTAGTGCTGTGATACAGATGGGAAAGCTGATAGGATAAAACAAGATTTGCCACAAAACTATTCTCTTGCTCTGTTTCCTGTGCTGTTACATCCACTTCACTTTGTAATGAAAGGGAATTGGAAGTGACATTGTACATATGACAGCACTAGGAATGCATTCGCCCACATTTAGCTGGTACCTGAGGTGTGTTTGGCCAGTAGCCTCTGATATGTTTAGCAGCACAGGAAATGTATTCCACAGCATGTACTGGATACGTTTTGAGCTATGGAACGTGTTTACTGAATTTCCTGATTTTTCAAGTGCTTGAGTGTGCAACCTAAATAACATTCTTTTAACATAGTTTTTGTATGTAACTTCCTAGTTCTTGTGGGAGGGAAAGGGGGTTAAAGGAAAAGGATAAAATATAATATTGTAGGGATTACATATATCCTTAAATCTTTATATCTTGTGATAAATTCTGAAAAATATTTTGTTTCACTTGGAAATGGTTCTGTTTTTATATCAGATATTCTCCGTATTTAGTTTTCTTCATTCTTTATTACTGGAGGACAAGAGCTTTTTTTCTGAAGAGTTCATTGTCTTTGTTAACTGCTTATCCATCATTTAACTTTGAGTGAGTAAAGGATATTGATTTGTCCAGAGCAGTTATAACTTGCAAAGTTCTTGAAGCATATCTGGATCTGTTGGCATTTCAGATCCATAGACTTATCAGGTCAACCAGTCAACATTGATTATTTGTTTATTTGCCTGTGCCCCGTAAGCTTGTGTATTACAACTCGTTTTGTTGACCCAATAACAGGTAGCACATTATTTACCTTGTCCACTGGTTCCGATGGATAATGATTCCACCATTTAGCATCAATTGGCATTAGCAAAGTGCTTCTCTGCATGATGACCTTCTGGAATGGCACAGTATGACGGAATACTAATTTCTAATGCAGGGATTTTAAAAGGACAAATACCTGAAAATTTAGAATGGGCATTTCTAACATAAACCTTCCCGGTTCCCAGCCATCTTGATGAACTTCAGTGGTCAAAGCCCATAGCCTCTATAAAATAAAACAATTTCTAGGCAGGACCTTCTCTGAAGGTTTTCAGTAATAGCCTTGGGGAAATTTCAAGTGAAGAAGCTAAAATATAATCATTTAATAAACTTTCCAAGCTGTCTTTTCCCTGCTTTATTGCATCTCCATTGGTATTTCATTGGTCTCTAGGGGAAGGAAACCATGCCAATTTCCTTGCAGATATCCTCATTCTTACCCATCTTTAAATAAACAGAGAAAGATTGAAATGTATTTTTAAACATTTGGCAGAATGTACTTAAAAGAGATTTTTGGTTGAGATTATATTTTTGTTTGGTTTAGTTTGGGGTAGTTCCAGGCAACAGATCCACACGTATCCAAAGTATGATCAGCTGAAAAATATGGCAGAGAGAAGCTGTATTACTAAGGCTGTATAGTTTTTCAGTCCTCCCATATGGAAACATAATATATTGGACACATGTAGCTATATATTACATGAAATGTGAGGCATATCCATTTAATTTAAGCAGTGTAAAATTATCTAGAACTTTGACTGGTTTAGGCACAAAATCTACTTACTCACCGGTACCATGACTGTGACAATAGTGAAGAAAACAATAATACTTTATTTGCTCATCAAATAAAATTAATCAAACGGGAATCTATCAGGAATCTATCCTAGGTCCAGTACTAGTCAATATTTTTATTAATTACTTGGATAATAGAGTATGCTTGTAAAATTTGCATATAACACCAAGTTGGGAGGAGTTGCTAGCACTTTGGAGGACAGCATTAGAATTCAAAACTACTGTGAAAAATTGGAGAATTGGTCTCAAATCAACATGATTTAATTCAATATAAACATATGCAAAGTACTTCAGTTAAGAAGAAAAATATCAAATGCACAATTACAAAATGGGGAATAACTGGCTAGGCAATAGTACTGCTGAAAAGGGGTTATAGTTTATATTATAGTAACAGAAGTGTCATGTGTAAGAAACAGAAAGTAATTGTCCAGCACCACTCAGCATTGGTGAGGTCTCAGTTGGAGCTCTGTGTCCAGTTCTGGGCGTCACACTTTAAGAAAGATGTGGGCAAATTTGAAAGAGTCCAGAGGAGAGCAACAAAGATGGGCGGGGGGAAGGTTTAGAAAACCTGACCTATGAGGAAAGGTTAAAAAAACTGAGCATGTTTAGTCTTGTGAAAAGAAGACTGAGGAGGGATCTTCAAATATATTAAGGGCCGTTACAAAGAGAATGGTGATCAATTGCTCTGCATGGCCACTGAAGGTAGGATAGGCTTAATCTGAAGCAAAGTAGATTTAAGTTAGATATTAGGAGAAACTTCCTAAGTGTAAGCATAGTTACATTTTGGAATAGTCTTCCAAGGGACGCTGTGGAATCCCAGTCACTGGAGGTGTTTAAGAACAGGTTAGACACCTATTAGGGATGGTCTAGGTCAGGGATTGGCAACGTTTGGCACGCGGCCCCCCCAGGGTAAGCCCCCTAGCGGACCGGGCTGGTTTGTTTACCTTCCGCGTCCGCAGGTTTGGCCGATTGCAGCTCCCACTGGCCCCGGTTCGCCGCTCCAGGCCAATGGGGGCTGGAGGAAGCCGCGTGGGCCAAGTGATGTGGTGGCTGCCGCTTCCCGCAGCCCCCATTGGCCTGGAACGGTGAACCACGGCCAGTGGGAGCCGCAATCGGCCAAACCTGCGGATGCAGCAGGTAAACAAACCGGCCCGGCCCGCCAAGGGGCTTACCCTGGCAGGCCGCGTGCCAAAGGTTGCCGATCCCTGGTCTAGGTATACTTGGTTCTCCCTCAGCGCCAGGGGCTGGACTAGATGACCTCTCCAGGTCCATTCCAGCCCTATATTTCTATGATTCTGTGATCATGCCATATACTTTAAATCAGTGATTCTCAACCAGGGGTCCATGACCCACTGTGGGGCCACACACCATTTCAGGGGGTCTGCCAGCTGCTGAAGCTTGGAGTCCTGAGCCCCAGCACCCTGCAGGGTGGAAGCCCTGTGATCCCCCTGGGGCGGCTAGAACCCGGCATCCCATGGGGCTGAAGCCCCGAGTCCCAGCGACCTGCAGAGCTGAAGCTCTAAGCCCAGGTGCCCCAAGCCCTAGCAGAAGCCTCCCTGCAGGGCAGAAGCCTGGAGCCCCCCATCCCATGGGGCTCTCAAGCACTGCCCCAGTCCTGTGGGGCAGAAGCCCCCCCACTTTCAGCTGAAGCCCAAAGGCCTCCCCCGGGCCATGGAGTTTTTATAGCATGTTGGGGGGGCCTCCAAAAGAAAAAGGATGAGAACCCCTAGTTTAAATAATCAGTTTGGCAATATTTTGTATATATTTTATTTGTTGTTTCATTGTCTTCAGTTAAGAAACACATTGATCAATACACCCAGAAAATATATATAATGCTTCTATTTAACAAAATAACATGCACAGAAAAGAGATTTCTTTCATGTTATGGGGTGTGAATTATGTGCATCACTCTATAAAAGAGGTAAATACTAGGGCTGTCATGTGATTAAAAAATGAATTGCGATTAATGTTAAGCAATAATAGAATACCATTTATTTAAATATTTTGGATGTTTTCTACATTTTCAAATATACTGATTTCAATTCCAACACAGAATACAAAATGTACAGTGCTCACTTTATATTTATTTTTGATTACAACTATTTGCACTGTAAAAAAAATAAGAAATAGTATTTTTTCAATTCACCTAATACAAGTACTGTAGTGCAATCTCTTTATCATGAAAGTTAAAATTACAAATGTAGAATTATGTACAGAAAATAAGTGCATTCAAAAACAAAACAATGTAAAACTTTAGAGCCTGCAAGTCCACTCAGTCCTACTTCTTGTTCAGCCAATCACTCAAATAAGTTTGTTTACATTTGCAGAAGATAATGCTGACCACTTCTTGTTTACAATGTCACCTGAAAATGAGAACAGGCATTCTCATGGCACTGTTGTAGCCAGCGTCACAAGATATTTATATGCCAGATGTGCTAAAGATTCATATGTCCCCTCATGCTTCAACCACCATTCCAGTGGACATACGTCTGATCAATAACAATCCAAAGTAGTGCGCATGTTCATTTTCTTTATCTGAGTCAGATGCCACCAGCAGAAGGTTGATTTTCTTTTTAGGTAGTTCAGCTTCTGTAGTTTCCTCATCGGAGTGTTGCTCTTTTAAGAGTCTTGAAAGCATGCTCCATACCTTGTCCCTCTCAGATTTTGGACAGCACTTCAGATTCTTAAGGCTTGGGTCAAGTGCTGTAGCTATCTTTCGAAATCTCACATTGGCACCTTCTTTGCGTTTTGTCAAATCTGCAGTGAAAGTGTTCTTAAAATGAACAACATGTGCTGGGTCATCATCCGAGACTGCTATAAAATAAAATATATGGTAGAAGGCAGGTAAAACAGAGCAGGGGACATAAAATTCTCCTCCAAGAAGTTCAGTCCCAAATTTAGTTAACGCATTATTCTTTTAATGAGCGACATCAGCATGGAAGCATGTCTTCTGGAATGGTGGTCAAAGCATGAAGGGGCATACGAATGTTTAGCATATCTGGCACGTAAATGCCTTGCAATGCCGGCTACAAAAGTGCCATGCAAATGCCTGTTCTCACTTTCTGTTGACATTGTAAATATGAAGAGGGCAGCATTATCTCCTGTAAATGTAAAAACATTTGTTTGTCTTAGTGATGGGCTGAACAAGAAGTAGGACTGAGTGGACTTGTAGGCTCTGAAGTTTTACATTGTTTTGTTTTTTAGTGCAGTTATGTAACAAAAAAAGTCTATAGTTTTAAGTTACACTTTCATGACACAGAGATTGCACTACAGTACTTGTTATGAGGTGAATTGAAAAATACTATTTCTTTTGTTTATCTTTCACCGTGCAAGTATTTGTAATCAAGAATAAGATATACTTTGATTTCAGTTACAACACAGAATACAATATATATAAAAGTAGAAAACATCCAAAATATTTAATAAATTTGAATTGATATTCTATTGTTTAACAGTGCGATTCATTGTGATTAATTTTTTAATCGTGATTAATTTTTTTGAGTTAATCACGTGAGTTAACTGTGATTAATCAACAGCCCTACTAAATACAGTAATGGAAGCTGTAATTTGATTCTAAAACTTAGTTTTTATAATTGCATCTTTAGTCATTCCATGGGATTCAGCACTGTAACACCGTTACTAAAACAGGTTAAGTTACCATCAAATAATTCAGGTAAATTTAAATATTGCAAAAGACTGCATGAACAGTAACTAATGTACAGAGTATAGTCCATTGCATTTAAGAATAATACATCTAGAATCCTTAAGATATTTTCTTTATTATACATTTGTCATACACTTCATGAGCGAACAATTTGAAAAAGGATAAGTCTTTAAAACATACTCTGTGTAACATTTTGCCTCAGAAGAATATAATCAATCCCAAGAATACAAAATAATTTGGGAAAGAAATGGTCAGACCAGACTTCCCGCCACAACATACATAATTAGATAGATCAATCTTTTGGAAGTGATACACTGTATTCATGCATATAGTCCAAGAGAGATGATTTATTGCCTCTTTTATGTCTTCATGTGAGTATATTGTTCTCCCAACTGATAGCCAGACTCTAAAGCAAACATAGCCGGATAACAAATGCCCTCCCTCCCTCCTTCTGCTGGCTCAAGTCCCTATTTGCAGATCCCACATGTTACTGTGGCCAAGATTTGAACAGAGACAACTATGGTTTGGAAGCAGCAATCATTTATTTATTAGACACCAATGGTGCTCAGCGCTGTAAAGGACAAGAAATCTACAGTTTCTTCCCTGAGGACCCTGTAGTCTAAGGCCCAGATCCAGTAAAGCTGTGAGCATATAAGTAACTTTACATGTGTAAGCAGTTCCATAGAAATCACTGGGACTACTCATATGCTTAAAGTTAAGCATGTGCATACACGTTTACAGCATCATGTTCTAAAAACTCTTTGCATTTTCAGATTTGTGTGGGTGTGTGTGTGAGAGAGAGAGAGATTCTTAAATGTGCAAACTTTTAATATTGCATCAGAGGTATTTTTACATTGTATTTTTAAAAGTTTCAGTATATGTAAATACTTCATCGTGAATCTGGCATATACTGTGGGCCAGATCCATAGCTGTACTCATCACATGTCCAGAGCACCTATTTAGGGAGGGTAGGACAGGTTTCCCAGGTAGTGTCGAGATACCTTTCTGCACTCTCAAGCCTGGGGCAGCCACAGGTGGTTCCGGGCTGCTCTAAGTTACACTGTCTGGAGGAATCCCACAGGGACCTCTCTACCAGCTGAGGATCAGACAGGCCACTGTGTGCTATGGTCCTGCCCGGTTCTGCTCCTCGTTTTGCCCCCTCCTCTACAACAAGAGATGAGGAGTTGGTGATGTAAAGCAGACTATGCCTGCTTTATGCGAGTTGAGGATTATCCTAGGCTCTTTAGGGCAGGGAAATCCTCATCAGCCTTTTTAGGGCAGGCTGATGGTTTCTTTGCACCCTTTTGCAAAAAGACCATATGTCTTGCCCTATATGTATATACATACATATGTGTATGCATGTATATGAGATTTCTGTATATAAATACACACACATTGACATTAATTACACCCAATCAGTGTTTTCATTTTAATGACGTAGAAAGTTTTGAATCAAGCTTCACCCCAGGCTTTTCCTCAATAGCATCCTCATTCTCTCAGATTCATTCCTAACAAAACAAAATAGCAACTCCTAACTCTGGTTCTTGGTGGCAGGGGAAGACTAAAGAGAGAGCACTGTCATTTTTAATTCATAGAAGGTGCTGAGATATTTCAGTAATGAGGGGGTCCTTCTAAGTATCTAGATAAAGAATTAGTGATTCATGATGATATTCTCTGCGCTGGCCAGTCGCCTCTAATGTAAACATAACTTAAAGGACACAACAGAATGGGCAGTTTCTCTTCTTTTTTCCCACAGACATTAAAATGGCTAAAGATGAGATGTCTGTCTGTGTCTGGAAAACAAACATAAAAAAGTCACTCAAAAGAAACACCCAAGATAGAGTGATGTCTTTTGAAATGTTTATGCCAATCTCATGTGAGATTAAATTGCAAAGGCTATAGCAGCTTTGGTAGGCTTGTCAATGACAATGCAAGTACTAGGGGATACTATTAATAACTTCTATTCTTTGCTAGTATTAAATGCATTCCTAGTTTGGGGCAATGGGGGAAGAGATGAGCACCCTATCACAGAATGCTTCTTCCCTCTGGGGAAAAATATCCAAGTAGGTTTTTAATTCCAAAAGCTTTTTGTGCCAAAACACCTTGCAGTCTGTCTGTACATTACCTAGTATTTCTATAGGTTTGTAAAAACAATCACTCAGTCATATGGGACTCCCCCCCCACAAAAAAAATTGAATCTAACCATTGCCACAATAACAGAATCAGAAAACTGGTTTGTTAATTGTTCAAAACTATTACTAGTGCTCGGTAGCTTCTTCACAGTTAAGGCTGTAGTCAACTTCCATTATAAAACTTCATTTTCACACTCCATATACATTTCTAGTTTATTCCCCAACATTGGCTAGGAATATTGATTTGGGCTGAAAATCCCCAGGTGTACTCTGTAGCAAAGACTCTCGTGTGCGGTGTGGCTGCCCAACCTGAACCATCCTTCTGTGCAGTAGCAAGCTGTGGTTTGGAGCCAATATGTGTCCACGCTGCTCTGTCACTAGCATAACACCTAACATTAAGGGAAAGATTTGTTCTTACGAAAGCACAAAGAAGCACAAAGGCTCTGTCTACCTCAGAAAAAATAATATAACCATAGTTACGTTTGTAATACAGGGGTAGTGTACCAGTGTGCAACAGGCAAGGCTAGCTTCCAAGTTATTACTGATACAGCCGCATCCATGCTATGCCACTACTAAGTACAGTTAGTAGAGTAGAATGGGTCTCCACGTTCAAGAGGTGCATGTAGTGGCTAGTGGGAACACAAGAGGTTTGGATGTTTCTGCACATATGGTCTCTGAAGAGATGGGGTTTTGGAAGTGATTTGAAAGAGTGGGAAAGCACTTGGTGAATGTTGATTTAGGCAGTTCCAAACATAAGTGTTGACATGGAAGCAGGAGGGAGTTTATCTGGAACAAATTGGTTTTCATACCAACTTTTCTATCTCAAACTTCCTTTGGGATGGTTTTACTGACAGAAAAAATCTGAGATTATTTTTCCTCCAGTTCTGACTGAGAAGCTACTTTTCTTTTTGCCTTTTGTACTGTAGAATCTGTTTGAATCCCTATGGCAGAGAAACAAAAGTGTTTGTGACTCATTCCTGATTTCTGGAACTTCAGAGAGTATTATTTATCCCTTGGCAAACCCTCCCTTGTGGCTTTGGCGACCTTCGGGACAAAGGGCCAGTGCTGCATGGACTGAGGACAATGGGAGCAGAACTGGCCTGAGTTTGGGGGCAGAGGCAGCAAAGCTCCAGAGCGCTTTAATGTAATAAAAGGATTAGAAGTTGCCTTTATATCATATTTGATTCTTTTGATTAAAGCAGCAAACTATAGGAGCTGCAGACAGAGTGGGTATTAGTGTCACAACAGAATTCTTTAAGGGCAGATCCAGTTCTCATTGAAGTTAATGGAAAGATTTCTATTCCTTTCAGTGGGCTTTGTTTCAAGCCCCATTAAATTACCCTGGCCATATGCTCTGAGTGTTGTTATTCTCTTGCTGGTCAGGTGATTCATGTCTGCTACTCCGATTAGAATGAATAGAAGTTACTTGTATTAACCCCATTACTCCCCCACCCATACACATACATATGTGACCCTGAGGGGAGAATAGCTTCCTTTGTCTCCGCCTGTATATAACCTTGGAATAGACTGGCAAATTTCCACATGTTGCATATCTGTGAAGCAGACTCATGGAGACATTTAATCATTGGCCGGATCCTCCGGTGGTGTAAATTGAGCCTCGGCTGCCTTCATTGGAGTTGCACTGATTTATGTCAGTTCAGAATCTGGTCCCCAATGTCTTTGTTTAGATTTAGATGTTTGAGATTGGTGATAGTGGTCCTGTAGAATGTTTTGTTTTTGTTTTCAAACTCCCCCCCCCCCCCCAACCTATTTCAAATTTTAATCCTTTCCCAAAGTCCTTGCATCTGGCCACCCCATCTTCTCACCAAGTGGACCAGTCAGTATGACTCTATGAACAGATGGAGGGAGGCAACTCACTCCTTCCCCTGAATGTGCTGTCTCAGGGCTGGTCTACACTATAAATTTAGATCAACCCAGCTACATCACTTGGGGTATGAAAAATTCACACCCTGAGCAGTGTAGTTAAGCTGACCTAAGTCCCCGAGTAGACCACACTAGGTGACGGAAGAATTCTTCCATTGACCAAGCTACCACCTCTCAGGGAGGTGGACTACCTATGCCAATGGGAGAACCCCTCCCATTGGCATAGGTAGTGTCTACACTGAAATGCTACAGTAATGCAGCTGTGCCACTATAGCATTTTCTGTGCAGACAACTCTCAGCAAATTTCTCAGCCCCTCATGGATATTTTGCTAGTAATACAAACAAGAATGACTTATTTATTTACCGTAGGTCAGAGGAGGAGTCATGTATCAGTAGAGTCACAAAGCAACAATTTCTCCAGTCTGCGTTGTTGATCTGTTTGAAAGCTACATTCTAGAGTGTTTATGGGGGAATCATCAACAGCTGTGTGTCTCGTTATTGTCTGTTTCTTGGGCAAAACAAATGGGGCACATTACCAGGAATAGCCTGTCATTATTTGTTCTCCAGTGCACATTACTTTGCTGCATTTTCCCTAACTTGTTGGCCTGAATAGAGGCATCAATAGTTGCTAGACTGAAAAAGGCCACTTGGACCAATACATTTGTCTCCATCAAATTTCTCTGAGTCTAGCTTTTTTGCTTTGTAACATTTCCTCCAGTCAAATAACCTATTCACTCAAACACTCCAGAGAACTCAGACTTTTCCAGTTTTTTTAATTCTGTCAGAGGCTGGTGAAAAGGGTTGCCACACAAACTTTACTGTATATTTGGAGCCCTACCAAATTCACGGCCATAAAAAATGCATCACGGACTGTGAAATCTGGTCTGCCCCCATGAAATCTGGTCTTTTGTGTTCTTTTATCCTATGCTATACAGATTTAACAGGGAAGACCAGTGTTTCTCAAATGGGGAGTCCTGACGCAAAAGAGAGTTGCAGGGGGGGTTACAAGGTTATTTTAGGGGTGTGTGTGGTGGTATTGCTTCTTGCGCTGCCTTCTGCTTACTTACTTCTGCGCTGCCTTCAGAGCTGGGCGACCAGAGAGCGGTTTCTGTTGGCTGAGTGCCAGCAGCACCACAGAAGTAAGGGTGGCAATACCATACCATGCCACCCTTACTTCTGCACTGTTGCCTTCAGAGCCAGGTGACCAGAGAGTGACGGCTGCTGACTGAGGGCCCAGCCAGCAGCCGCCGCAATCCAGCTGCCCAGCTCTGAAGGCAGTACTGCCATCAGCAGCGGTGCAGAAGTAAGGGTAGCAGTACTGCAAACCCCCCTACGACAACCTTACAACACCCCCACAACCCCTTTTTGGGTCAGCATCCCTACAATTACAACATTGTGAAATTTCAGATTTAAATAGCTGAAATAATGAAATTTACGATTTTTAAAATCCCATGACTGTGAAGTTGACCAAAATGGACCATGAATTTGGTAGGGCCCTATGTATATTATTATGATGGTTCTTGGGGTACCCAGGACTGAGAGTCACCTTGTTACACCCCTGCCTCCAGCATAAGGGAAACTTGCTTGTGCTTAACTGGGTGTCAGCTTCCTAATGCCACTAGCCTGTTAGCTACCCAAGCACTCTCTTCAGGACAATGTCAGCCCTCATTTTGCTTTGCAGGTTAACAATAGGTGCACCCCGGTCACTAAGCTCCTTTGAAGCATCTCCCTGTAGTCTTCAGCCCTTTATCCACTGGACATGTTCTGAAATACCAGGTCTGCTGTCCCTGAGGGAACAGTGCGCACACCAAATTGTATGATTCAATTTGAGATCAGCACTTAGCTTAATATAATTGCACTGAGATATATTTATAGTGAAAGCAAGGATAAGTTGAGTAAAGGTTCAAGAGATAGTGAATGAGGATAATGGAAACAAAAAGTTACATATAAAATAAAATCATACCATGCTTTCTAGAGACTAGACTTAACAAGCTAACCTTCTGTCTGAAGTTTCTCACCCCAAATATCCTCTGCAGTGGTTCAGCCCAGCCTGGTTATGATTCTATTTCTATGAGTATAAATGCACTGCCCATTTACTTCTTAGGTACCAGATGACGGTATTTCTTTTTTGTTCCCCAAAAACAGTCTAGCAAATCTGTGAAGTGTATCACAAGATAAGGTTCTCATCCCCTGCTGTGTGCCCTTCCTTGATGTCATATTTCTCTGTTGAATTCGTATGTAAATGTGCCTCCATTGTGTTTGCTTACAATGCTTAATATACATGCTGCTGCTTCTTCTCGTGTCCTTGTCACAAACTAGATGTTTTTCCAGAACTGTGCACAAGCAATGTCTTTTTCCATCACTGCAGCAAGGTCCTCCTTTGTACAGGTCTCCCCAAAGAGTCAGCAAACGAGCAGGTGCTCCATGGTCTGCACCCTGCCACACTCACCTATATTGTGTCATTAAAATAGCCCCATTTATTCATATTAGTCTTTGATCTGCCAGTTTGCATGCGCAGGTGGTTCAGTCATCGCCACATTGACCAGTCTATATCAGCCCCTCTGGGAAAGTCCTCCTGGGGTTCCAGATCTATTTCAGTGCGTCCAACTGTGCGTAGTCTTTCATTCCATAACCTAAGTCGTGCCTTGCCAGCTGTCATATCAAAGGCACAAAACTGATTATAAAACTCATTCGCAATTTAAGGTGTTTGATTATTCCTGTGTGACAGTATAATGGATGCCTTGGATCTTCCATCTGCCAGGATCTTTCCCATTGACTTGCTACCTTCTTCCTGATATCAGGTGGTGCAATGCCAGCCACTAAGGACAGGCTATCCTTTGGTGTTGACTTTAGATATCCTGTTGTTCCACGACACCTGTTGCTTAAAACAGGGTCTAATTTCTTAGCATGGATGGATTGTTCTGTACTCTACTCAGGGCCAGCTCCAGCTTTTCGGCCGCCCCAAGCAAAAAAAAAGGCCGCCGACCAAAGTGCCGAAGCAAAAAAAAAACAAAAACCCGCCGCCCCAGAATCCCCGGACTGCCTCCCTACAAGGCGCCGCTCCAGGCACGCGCTTTGCCATCTGGTGGCAGGAGTTGGCCCTGACTCTACTATGGGGAAGCACAAGGTGATAGCAGTGATTCGCAAAGTAACTGTACGTGCTGACAGAGAGACAGGTGAATAAGAATCTTTTGTCTGACAGGAAACCTGCTTCTGCACCTCTGCTGTGACACAGAAGATAAGAACAATATACATACATAACTCCTACATAGTATCTCTGTACACACATTTCACAATGATATCCATGACCAGCGTGACCCTGGCTTTCATTTAAGACCTCACGTGACATTCTTTGGTGAACCAGAATGTACATACCAGTATCAGGACCTTCTATAACCCCCTTCCTGACTGGCATTAAGGGGGCCCTGGGGTCACAATAACATGCCAGCTGTGTATTCTTTACAGCACTGTTTGGTGTAACGGACTTCAGTATTTTCCACATACAGAACTGGCAAGATTGGGATATTCAGAGGCGGGCAACAAGACAAGGCAATGAGCGCGTCATGGCAGTTCCCTGACCTGAATTGTAGTAAAACACATTGTGTAAAGAAAAGAGATACACAAATGCTCATCCTTTATACTGGGTAGTGTCATTTAAATATGCTGAACATCACAAAACTAAATTGCTTGCTTGAAACCCCTTATATCAGAGCTTTCCAAACTGTGTGTCGCGACACGTTAGTGTGTCGGCAGCAGTGTGTAGGTGTGTCGTGGGGCGGCAGGCATGCTCCGCTCCCCGGCCGGGGCAGCGGGGCAGCAGGCGTCCTCTGCTCCCCAGCCGGGGCAGCGGGGCGGCAGGGGGAGCGGGGTGGCAGGCGTTCCGTGCTCCCCTCCGGCGTTTTGGCGGGGCGGCGTTGTTCGGTGGGGGCGTGTTGCGGTTGGGGGCGGCACTTGGGTTTTTTTTGGTTTTTTGGTTTTTTTTGCTTGGGGTGGGCAGCCCTGGGTACTGCGCATGCGTAGTATGTGTAATCCGGGCGGAATTGATTCCGCGTCACTTCCGGTGTGTCGCGAAATGATGCATGTCTAAAAAGTGTGTCACCAACATGAAAAGTTTGGAAAGCTCTGCCTTATATAATCAGAGGGAGCAAGAGGGAGGGACAGAGGGCAAGAACTATGCCTTCCGCAGAACTTTGAAGACTTTCTACTACAAAGGTCTGAAGGTGAAAGGTCTCCTTCAAAACTGATTCTGGCTTCTAAATTATCCCCAGTTAAGATTTTTTCTTCATACAAGGGATGTCACCTGTAGAGAACTGCTCCAAAGTGGGATTATTACATCTTCCTCCAACCTTGAATAAATTGATGGTGGGCTGGAGTTGTTACCAGTTTCAGAAAGTGTTCCATTCTGAGGAAGTGAGGAGGAACAAAGGTATGGAAATGTCACCGGAATCCTGTAATTTTTGAGGATTTTCATTATAACTACATGGTTGAAATGGCTGAATGTCATACCCTTCACCCCATGCAACAATCTCTAAATCTGTGGATCATACAGAGAAATCCGCGGACTAGCTTATTGTCCTTTGACAACCAGTGTACCATATCTTAGCACTCTACTAATGAAGCCATCCGTAATATACTAATGGTAGAACCCCTGTAAACTGTCCAGTGCACTACTGGCTGTAGAAACTGAATTATGCCATGTCATACTAGGTAGAGAAACATGCTGTACTCTATCCGCAATGATGAGAAACAACTCTCTCACCGTGTACTAGTAACATAGTGGCCATGGAACATTACAAACTGTAAACTTCAGAGGGCATTCTGGACTTATAAACATTGTTTTCCATTACAGAAATATTTGGCCATGTGCAATTTAAACAGCTGAACTTTTTCCATTCTGGCACTTTTAAGCTCTGGCTCAATCGTGAATTACTAGTTACTGCTAATTACTATTTACTAGTTACATGGATTCCTGAGAGCTAATTCAGCACACACACAAAACCTCACTGTTACACTTTGCTCCACTATCTAGCCGTAAGCAATGATCAATATCCCTGTAATAAGGAAACATTTTATCTTTATTACAGGTGCTGTAGGTAGCACTGCCTATGATTAAGGTTGCCTGACACTTTCAATTATAAGTCCCTGTTTTCAGAAACAGGACTAGATTAGAAATCATTAATAAACTGTTAATGCTCATCAGCAGGGTCCACACAGATAGACAGGAGCAGCAGGCTACTGTGTGGTAAATTCACACCCTAGCTTGCCAAGATTGGTTGTGTAGACAAGCCCTTAATTGTAGAATTTCTTTACATTGACTGCTTGGCCTTGCTACCTTAATATTCTTTTAATATAGTTATTTTTATGTAACTGATTTTTAATTGGGTGTTAATAAATTACACGGTAAGCCTGTTTCTTCTGATGATTTGTAGCGCACAAGTTATTTGTAGTACCTGAAGTATAAAGGGGCTCAAACTAACCCCAAATAAAGTAAATGAAAAGTCAATGGGATTTGGATCAGATCCTAAATCTTTCTATTTCCACTTTCTTATAGGAAGCTCTCTCCTCCCCCCTTCTGATGCCTTCTTCCATTTTATATCTAACACAGACAATCCTAGACATTCACTTTACTACGGTACCTGGAGTGACTCCTAGGGGTTCTGTCCCCAATCATTATTTTGCCTTCATGTTATTTACGTGCTGGGCCAAATTCTCAGTTGATGTAAATTGCCTTGGCTTCATTGACTTCAGCAGAGTTAATCCAAATTGCACTTTCTAAGGGTGTGCTTCATTTGTAATGCAAGAGGTTCAGGGGCTCAAGCAAGAGGTGCCAGGGTGGCGGGGCTCAAGTATCATGCAAGCAGCAGCGCAATGCTCCAGAAACGTTCCTCTGGCAGCTGAGTGATGTGTGAGTGGAGGCGGAAACTCTTATGCGCCTAAAAAACCTGATGTGGCAAGCCTAGAGGTGCCTGGGGCTCAGCCCGGGCAAGCCCCGGCACAAATTAAGCACTGATCTAAGGATGTGGCCCACAAATTTCATGTTTATCTTTCTAGATTGAAATGTTTGTGCTAAGAGGAATAGAGGAAAGACTCATGGTTCAGCATCATGTACAGTACTACCCCACTTTTTTCCTTCTAACTCTGTCATGGATAGAAGCAAAGGCATTGACACCAATATTTGTTCTTACTGCACTGTTTTATTCATTGGATTTGCAATTTGCAACCCATGCTTTTTGCCTTTACAGTTCAGTAGAATTAACTGAGAAGACCAATAATAAAGTTATTTAATCCCCTTTTCTGCAGAAGCACTTGTGCTATTTGTTGCCGTTATAAATTTTTCATATTTACATACAGCTGTTTTTTATGTCCCAGTGCAGCCGAGACAATATTGAAATTCTCTTTCATTTGGAAAGCAAGTGGTTTTGTTTGTTCGTTACATCTGACTAACAGGCCTTGCAAAAGGAACAATGAGCCAAATCTTTAAAGGCTGACACCACACTAAGTGTACAGAGAAACAATTAAGAGCTGTAGGAATAATTAGCAAAGATTGATTACATTATTTTTTTACTATCTGTACTACACAGTACCCAGTAACAGATTTTCATTTTTCTTGAATGTATTCGTTGTTTGAAATTTTAGTCACTGAATATCTTCTGCAAATACAGCTTGGTTTGTAACTTGTTTGTGAACAGGTCATTGGGATTGTTCAGTATTCACAATTTGAGCTGTTTTGAGTGGACACATTAATCACTTGGCATGTTTCTGTTCCCTGACTTGGTGGATCAAATACACTATCTGATGTGAATTATTGCAATTAAAAATTAATTTTCATGAATATTCTGCATTATTAACTTAAAATGTGCTGTTTTGGTGAACATTAGAAGAATAACATTTCAGAGTATACCAAATTGCAGGCTAATATCTTAAGTCATTTCCTCTGACAGTGACAACACCTACCGTATAGGCATATGCCTGGCCAGTGATGAGAAAGAACCAGATCTAATTTCTGTAATGAAAAGTGCACAAAATAATAGCTAATAACTGAGCGATTGTATTTTAGCTGTTTGTAGCAGGGAAACAGTTTGAGTTGCCATGGAAATTATTTCCAGGTACAAATTCTCCTGATCAAGAAATGTTGTTGGATGGTTTGGATGACCTGCCAAGGTAGTAGAAACAAAGGATGTATCACAACCAATGTCAGATTGCAGTAAATATCTGTGCCATTCATGCCTTCACAGTCAGATTATCTACTGTAAAGTCAGCAAGGTGGCTGTGTGATTTTATTTGAACTTTAAGACATACAAACATTAAATACATTATACCTGACTCATGCATTCCAGCTTGCTACAATAGGGGCTATAACATTAAGTAAGAGGCATGACAGATATGATCTTTGGGTTAGGATGTCTTCTAAGCTCTGCTGTGATGAGAGTTGTATGCAAAATATATTTTTCTTCCACAGAATTTTGTGTTAAAAAATTTCTTCTTTTGCGCTTGCATCCTGTTGCCCTCCAGATATTTCATTTTTTCAAGAAATTTCATGGAAATATCCAAAGAGAAAAAATGTCAAGGTTTATTTACTTTCCTTATCCTCAAATGCCAGTTTCTCCAATAGCTCATCTGTGCATGGCATTGGATAGTTCTCTGGGTGAGTTACAGCATTTAACTTATCGTAGTCCACACAAAAACGTTTTTCCCCATCTGGTTTGGGAACCAGAACCACTGGAAAGGCCCATGCACTCTCAGAGGGGCGGACTACACCCACCTGTAACATGTCCTTGATTTCCCTTTCTATTGTGGTTTTGGCTTGAGGAGCCATCCGGTAGGGTTGGGCTCTAATTGGGCGAGCATTACCTGTGTCAATGGAGTGGTACCCCTGTTCTGTCCGGCCTGGGGTGGCTGAAAACACTGGCATAAAGCTGGTGCACAGCTCCTGGATTTGCTGTCGCTGCTTATGCCCAAGGGTCATGGAAAGACTCATCTCTTCCACGCCACCGTTGCTTTTTCCTTCATAGTAGACTCCTTCAGGCC
Organism: Macrochelys suwanniensis; assembly: GCA_033296515.1. NCBI lineage: Eukaryota > Metazoa > Chordata > Testudines > Chelydridae > Macrochelys > Macrochelys suwanniensis. The sequence continues at coordinate 44,542,503 of CM065783.1, forward strand.
ACTCAGTGTCGTCTCTCTCCTGGACTGTAAACTGGAGAACCTTGATTTCTTGGGAATAAAAGGGCTTTAGAGAATTAACATGGCATATTTTAGGTTTTAGGTAGGGTCTGGGAACACTATGAGGTAATTAACAGCTCCCAGGCACTCTCAGACCATAAATGGCCCCTCCCACGACGCTTCCATCTTATTGGCCTGGAGCACTTTCAGTACCATGACTTGGTCACCTACTTTGAAGGAATGCTCTCTGGCATGTTTATTATACCAGGCCTTTTGCTCCTGTTGAGCATCCTGTAGGTTTTCTCAAGCAAGGGCTAGAGAATCTTTGACGGTGTGTTTTTTTTCTTTTCCCACTATATACTGCTTTATTTGCAGTAAGACAGTGAAATACAGAATTAGTTTTTCAGTCAGTTTGTCTCAAGAGTCATGGCCCACATAGAACTTGGACAGAAAGTCCTTGGGTTGCGGGGTTTCTGTCTCATGGAAAAACCTCATGATGTGTGTCCGTTGCCCCCAAAGTCCCAGTAAACTTCTCCACTAGGCCATTCATTTGATGTTGGTAAGGGGTGGCAACCAAGTGGTTTACCCCATGAGCTTTCCAAAGACGTTTCATGGTCCCTGCCAGGAAGTTAGTTCCCGAATCTGTAAGGATGTCGGAGGGCCAACCTACCCTGGCAAAAATGTCTGTCAATGCCTGGCTCACGCTTTGAGCCCTGGTGTTGTTTAGAGCTATTGCTTCCGGCCATCGGGTGGCAAAATCCATGAAAGTCAGTATGTACAGATTTCCTCTGGGTGTCTTCGTAGGGAAAAGACCCAGAATATCCACAGCTACATGCTGAAATGGAACCTCAATGATGGGGAGAGGCTGGAGAGGGGCCTTGACCTGGTCTTGGGGCTTTCCCACCCTCTGGCACACCTCACAAGACCGGACATAGGTAGAAACGTCCTTGCCCATCCCCTCCCAGTGGAATTACTTCCCCAAATGGTCCTTGGTCCTGTTCACCCCAGCATGGCCACTAGGGTGATTGTGCGCTAAGCTCAAGAGCTTTTCTCTATGCTTAGTTGGAACTACCAACTGTCCAGTCCTCCTTGTGCCCACCAGAAAGGGTTTCCTTGTATAAGAGTCCTCCTTCTATAACAAACCTGGACCTATTAGAAGAGCTGAGAGGCGGTGGGTCGCTCCATGCCGCCGTCCAAGCTCCCTTGATTCTCTCATCCACTTCCTGCTCTGCCTGGAACTGCTCCCTGGATGCTGGAGACATTAGTTCCTCGCTGAGTTGTGGACTTGGGCTTGGTCCCACTGGAAGTGATGCAGGTGATGGGAGTGTCTCCATCGATTGTGAACTGCTCTCCTCAGGTGCACTAGGTTGTATTTCAGGCTCCGGTTGAGCCTCTTGCACCGGTTTAGCTGCTGCTGCAGGTGCAGGCTCTGTGGTGCCCTTTGGTGCTGGCTCCCCTGACTCTGGTGGGGTTGCAAGCATGGGCTCTGGTGTTGATTGCTCCACTAGTTCTGATCCTTGGGCTGGTTCTGGCTGGGTCCCAGGAACTGGATCTACAACTGTTGCCATAGACTCTGGTCTGGAGTCTCGTTCCACCACCTCTAGCTGGGTCCCTGTAGGAGGCTCAGGAATGGGGTTAGGTGTGGAGGCCTGTTTATCCTGGCTGTGGGTGACCATCCCCACTTTTTTTGTTAGCCTCACATAGTTGGCTAAGTCTTCTCCCGACAGCATGGGGATGGGATAATCATCATAGACTGCAAAAGTCCATATTCCTGACCAGCCCTTGTACAGGGCAGGCAACTTGGCTGTAGGCAAGTTAAAAGAGTTGGCCTTAAAGGGTTGCACCATCACGTGGGCCTCTGGGTCGATGAATTTGGGGTCCACCAGGGATTGGTGGATAGCTGACACCTGTGCTCCAGTGTCTCTCCGTGCAGTAATCTTCCTTCCGTCCACGCTCACAGTTTCCCTTCGCTCTGTGGGTATTTGTGAGGTATCTGGGCCTGAAGGCTCTTGGTGGGATTTCGTGGTGACGAGTTGCAGTCGGTTGGTGCTCTTGGGGCAGTTGGCCTTCACATGCCCCAGCTCATTACATTTGAAGCATCACCCAGCTGACTGTGGACTGGGACAAGGTGGGTGATTGGAGAGTGGGGTGGTGGGACAAGAGGGCATCTGGGGTCTCCCAGGCTGTATGTTGGGGCTTTGGGCTGACCCTGATGGTGGAGTGTTGTCTCGGGTTTCCCCTTCTGATATCCGCTGCAACTGCCACTAGCTTTGTCCTTCTCCGCCACCTCCACCCATTTGGTTCCGATCTCCCCTGCCTTGGTTACAGTTTTGGGCTTCCCATCTAAGATGTACCTTTCTATTTCCTCAGGAACACCCTCTAAGAACTGCTCCATTTGCATTCGGAGAGACAGAGCTTCCAGAGATTTAACACTTGCTCCTGATATCCAGGCATCCCAATTTTTTAAAATGTGGTAGGCATGTCGGGAAAATGCCACGTCTGGTTTCCACCTTAGGGCTCTGAACCACCGACGGGCATGCTCGGGTGTTTAGCCCCATTCTAATTCTGGCCTTTTGTTTAAAAAGTTCATACTTGTTCATGTGCTCTTTAGGCATTTCAGTTGCCACCTCTGCTAAGAGTCCACTGAGCTGCGGCCTCAGCTCCACCATATACTGGTCTGTAGGGGTGTTGTACCCAAGGCAGGCCCTTTCAAAATTTTCTAAGAAGGCCTCTGTATCGTCGCCTATCTTGTATGTGGGGAATTTCTTGGTATGGGGAGCGGTACCTTGAGAAGGACTGTTAGGGTTACCTGGTTGATCCAGCTTAACCTTTTCCAGCTCCAAGTGCTTCAGCTCCATTTCCGCCTCCAAGCGCTTCATTTCCAAGTGCTTCTCCTCTCTCTTCTCCTTGGCTTTCGCCTCCAAGTGCTTTGCCTTTGCTTCTGCCTGCCAGCACTTCACCTCTGCTTCCAAGAACTTTGCCTCCGCTTCTGCCTCCAAGCGCTTGTCCTCCACTTCCAAGCGCTTCATCTCTAGGAAGAAATTCCTTTCTGCCTCAGTTAGAACTCGGCCTGTGTTAAAGGCATCCCTCCATCCTGGCACCTGGATCTCGGATTGGGGAAGTTCCCTCCTGGGAAGTTCCCGGTCCCCCATTCTTTCCCTGCATTTCTGTCAGGGAGCTGGATGTCTGGGCTTGATCTGGGTCTGTCTTCTCTGTGGTGTGTCGCTTTGGGAAGACTGGTTTCTCTAGGGTTCGGTGCCCGATCACAACCTCATGCAAAGGCTGTGCTACTCTAGCCTAACTATTTTGTTGCTACGAAGCTAGAAAAAGAAAAAAAAATAAGCTGCTGGTTGGACTCCCTGGCTTTGCAGGCTGATCCTTTGGCTTGCCTGTTCCCCCTCAGGCAACAAAGAAAAGGAAAAAAAACCACCCTGGCTGCAAGCAGCCAAAAGGAAAAATGTGTCCTTTTAAAATCCTGAGGTCTGTGCTTCTGATTCAAAATGATCCCACCGCTCTGCCACCATGTCAAGGCTGTTTCCCCATTCTATAACTTTGAGTACAGGAGGTGGGGGTCTGCAAGGATTCTAAAAATTAATATTTCCCACTCCAGGCTTGTATTAAACTCCCAAGGTTACAGCTTTTCTCTGACCTTGGCTTGGTAAATGCTGCCACCACCCAAATGCAAAAAACAAAACAAAAAACCCTTGGACCCAGGAAGGAACACTTGGGAATTCCTCCCTGTGGGATACCCTCAAGCCCTTTCACCTCCCTCATCCCTCGCCCCGGGAAAAGCTGAGAAAGAAAACAAAGAAAATTAGCTGTGCTACCAGCTAATCAAACAACATGCACAAACTTCTTAGGACACCAAAAATCCAATCCTGTTCCTGAACAACTATAGCATTAGAAGAACCTGGAGACTTCTTGGCATCTTCTCCGTATTCCTACAGCCCATCAGAGATCGCTGAGGTTTCTTTCCACCTCAGTCACTGTCAGTACACATCACTGCATCTTGGGCTTTCATCAGTCACTACCGTTTATTTATTTGTTTTCAATTTAATCAGGTGGCTGGCTAAAGTTGTAGGTGCTGTGTACATTTTATGAAAATATATGTAATCATTCTCCCACCCTAAAGAAAGTTCTTTTACTCACCCTACTTAGCCTCCCCAAAACTTCCCCAATCCTCACAAATAAGATTCAGCCCCTTCATTTCACTCATGTCCAACACCAATATACTCATGGAAAGTCTGCAAGAATAAATAAGCTTTGCAGGCTGTCCTGAAGGTCAGCAAATCAAGTGGGAGAGTAAGTTCTGGAGTTGAAGACCCTTCACGAAATGGGCTCAGTCACTCCAGTTGATGTGCTGTCACACATACAAAGAAGTGGGCTCTTATGTAATCAGCACCCAAACCACTTAAGACTTTAAAGGTCAAAATGAGTTGGAAGCCAGGACAGAGTTGTAATAAACAGGCAGCTATATCCTATTCTAGCTGAGGTTCAAGCGTTCATGCCGTGCATGTTGCAAGTAACACAGTCTTGAGGAGACAAAGGCATGAGTCAAGGGCAACAACCTCCTTTCCCCTCCCCACCAAAAGTAGCATCCTTCATCCAAATATAGATGAAAAATGCAGTCTTGGGCTCTGCTGCTGCCTGGATGTCTAAGCAGCAGCACCATATCCAACAAGACCTCCATACCCGCCAATTGAAGGATGTAGCTCTTGACATTGTGTAAAGTGATCATCTGTTCTGTTCAGGTCTGAGGACACAGATGTAGAGTTGGAATCGTCCATATGCTAAAAATATTGCAGTCCACCTTGCCTTGCTATATCCTTCAACAGCTTCACATACTCACTGAGCAGGAGGGCTAGCAGATGAGAAACCTGCATGAGAATCCTTGGAGACATAAGAGCAATAGCCCAGTATTAGTGTCAGACCTAGGAAGCTGTTTGCATTAACCCAATTTTCAGGCAAGAAATGCCAGTTCTTCTTCAAGTGATGGTCCCTATTTGGATTCCCATGAGAAGCCAAGATGCCCATCATCATCCTGGAGTTAAGAACCATCTGCTTTGCCTGCCGGGAGGTCCACCCTCTCATACGATCCCATCAGATTCAATTGCTATCTGACAACATGGCAATGGTAGTCTATGTCAACAAGTAAGGCGGTGCCAAATGCCCCTCTCTCTGGGCAGAGGCCATCTACCTATGGAACTGGTACATCTAACACCATGTCACACTCCAGGCCACATACCTCTCAGGCTCCCACAACTCCCTTGCAGACATGCTCAGCAGGTCCTTCTACATAGACCACAAGTGGGAACTGCACAATCTCACACTCCAATCTGTCTTTCACAGGTGAGGCACGCTGCGACGGAACTCCTTCATGACCAGCAAGAACCACAAACTCCCCTTTTATTGCTCCAAGGGGCGCATGAGGGAGGACTCACAGGGCAATGACCTTCTCCTCCCCTGGACCAGCAACCTATGCTATGCCATTCCGCTCATCCCACAAGTCCTGCACAAGATTTGCCAGGACTGAGCGATGGTTATACTGTTAGCCCCCTTTTGGCCTGACCAGTATTGGCTCACAGACCACCTCTGCCTCTCTGCTCACACCCCGCTGCTACTCTGCACACACCTGGAGCTCCTCACACAGGTGTGGGGCCAGCTCTGATACCTTCAACCCAAACCCACTCCATTTCACAGCTTGGTATTTGGATGGAGTTTGCACAGAAACAAGGCGAGCTCCACCTCAGTGCACAATATCCTCATGCAAAGCAGGAAGTCATCTACCAGGGCCTTCTATCAAGCAAAATGGAAACAGTTCACCTCCAGGGCTCACCGCCACCATTACCCGCTGGACTCCATAGCAGTTCCTATTGTACTGGACTACTTTCTCCACCTCAAAACATCAGACCTTGCCCACCACTCCAAATGGGTCCACCTGGTGGCACTCAGTGCCTTCCTCCCCCTGGTGGATGGTATCTCTGTCTTCGCACCCCCGACCACAATTGGCTTCTGCAAGGGTCAGCTGAATATGTTCCCACCAACACTCAACCCCACACCTTCCTGGGGCTTTAATCTTGTTCTCTTTGCCCTCACAAAGCCGCCCTTCGAACCCCTCGCAACATGCTCTCTCTCCCATGTCTCCATGAAGGTGATCTTCTTGTTGGCCATCACATCAGCGAGATGTGTTAGTGAACTGGTGGCCATGATGGCCGACCCCCCCCCCTCCCGTCTTCCACAAGGACAAGGTTTCCTTGTGCCTGAACCCAAAATTCATATCTAAGGTGGTGTTAGAATTCCACCTCAATCAGTGCATTCACCTCCCGCGGGGTCTTCTATCCCAAACCCCACTCCTCCCACAGGGAAAGAGCATTTCACTCCCTCGATGTCCAGCGTGCACTGACCTTCTACATCCACCGCACCTGTGCCTTTTGTCTATCTCCCAGGCTCTTTGTTGCAATTGCAGCCTGATGCAAGGGACAAGCCCTCTCCTCACAGTGCATCTCCACATGGATCTCCTCTTGCATTCACGAATGCAATATACTCACCAATGTGTTTCCACTTCCTAGAGTCACAGCAAACTCTACGCGAGCATATGTGGCCACATCAGCCTGCCTTGCAGATGTGCCATGGCAGGAAATTTGCTGTGCAGCCATGTGGCACTCCATCCACACCTTCACGTCTCACTACTTCCTTGCCCAGGTGGCAGCCGCAGATGCAGCCATGGGCCACACTGTGCTATAGACAATAATTCCTCACAAGTCCTCACACCTTCCTCCACGCTGATCACTGCTCACTACTCACCCAGGTCTGGAATCCATAACAGGGGCCATCACTTGAAGAAAAAGAGTAGTTAGTTACTTCTTCAAGATGTGTCATCCCTCTTTGGATTCCGATACCCACCCTCCATCCCCTCTGCTGCAGACTACACTGCTTATCAGTGGGAGGGATACTGGAGTAGCATCGATCTACATGGCCTCTTATAGTCTCAGCTGCAGACATGAGGATGACGCACGATGCACCTGTGGATCAACCGACACTGGTACAAATAATTCCAGCACCTGGCCTGTGTGCGCACCCACATTTGGAATTCATATAGGGACCACACATCTCAAAGAACCTCCAGTTACAAGTAAATAACTTACTCTTTTCCAGTAAGGCATCATACCAGCAGATCCTCATGCCGAAATGCACCAGAAAAAAAAAGATCATAGAATCATAGAATCAAAGAATCTCAGGGTTGGAAGGGACCTCAGGAGGGCATCTAGTCCAACCCCCTGCTCAAAGCAGGACCAAACCCAATTAGATCATCCCAGCCAGGGCTTTGTCAAGCCTGACCTTAAAAACATCTAAGGAAGGAGATTCCACCACCTCCCTAGGTAACCCATTCCAGTGCTTCACCACCCTACTAGTGAAAAAGTTTTTCCTAATATCCAACCTAAACCTCCCCCTCTGCAACTTGAGACCATTACTCCTTGTTCTGTCATCTTCTACCACTGAGAAGATCAACAGCATAGATCTGACAACCTCAAATAGATTTTCAAATGTGATATGGATACACAGCCCCTGGTACGTGAGACAGTGAATAGCAAAGCTGCTGAGGCCCAGCCAAAACTGTTAATGAGTCTTGAAGACAAAATGGAGCATTATATGCCATGTACTAAATATACATTGGAGTCTTAAGCCCCCTCCACCTAGGTGTTGTATGTCTTGCTCTCGATTTAGGTGTCAGCGATGATTCACAGTACTCTTCAAGTGCAGATACCAGGGAGCTGCAGTTGTTACAGACTTGTTTTTTATAACAATATCCGCAAAGGACAGATATTTTACACACTACCAAAATATAACAACAGAGAGGAAATTATTTCTCTGGTCAGCAGTTCCCACCCAACACCCGCTCTTTCCCCCAAGTAGCACAATTAAAAAAAAAAACCACACAGACGGCAACTCTCGGAAAGAAAAAGTTAACCAATATAAATCCTCAAGAAGAAATGATGGTCAATGTTGGTACCTTCAGTGAGGTGATGTCCTGATTGTAAATCTTGCCAACAGCTGAAAAAAGGTGGTTTGTGTGTTATATATATCACAATAATGGAAGCAAGTTGAGGATTTATCAGCATCCTGTTCTCCTCCTCCTTCCCACACCCCTCCTCTGCTTTGTTGTTACTGCAGTGGGGGGTCCTGATCTTGATTAGGACCTCCAGCCACTGTTGTAATATAAAGAAGAAGAAGAAATACAGCTGTGGGGCATCAGGGGGGTTTAGGGGGAAATCACTACATATTTTCCTTTTTTTTTTTTAAATTTCTGAATTTGAAATCTTTCTAGTTTGTACATAAACTGAGTAAGAGACAGGCCCTGCCCTGAAGAACTTGCTGTCTAAATAGAAAAGACAGACACAGGAAGTATTATTATTCCCATTTTACAGATGGGAAGCGGAGGCACAGAAAGGTTAAGTGGCTTGCCTGCCACGCAGAAAGGCGGTGGTGGAAATTGAACCCAGTTTTCCTGAATCCCAGTCCCGTGCCTTAACCCCAAATCCATCCTTCCTCTAATCCACACCTGTGCTTTTAGAACTTGGATTTAACTGAAGCATCTTTGCAGCCCTAGATGTGCCCCGCCTCTGTACCATCACATGGTGTGGACATTAGTTACATAGCCCCCGTGAGGGAGCTCCATTAGCCTTCTTTCCGACTGTGGCATGCTCTTAGCATGGGAGTAAGGATTTAAAAAAAGCAGCCGCCTAATCCACTCCTGACCCTCCTTAGATGAGCCCTCACCCCCCACGTTTTCCTCCCTGCTCTCCTTGTTGCTAGGGCCTGCATGTATCCTGGATACCGAGCTTAGCAAATAGCTGAGTGGCTCTTTGGAAAGCCAGTATCGCAGCTGGGATCGCTGTGCACCAGCACGCGCAGGCTTCCTGCAATAAGGAATTTAATGTCTTCTTTCTGCTAGCGCAACGGAAGCGGTTGCTTTGCTGAAGAAGTGGAAACCCGTTGCTATGGCGAGTTAGAAGGAGATAAGCTGGATTGCTTGACGGGAGGAAGGGGGGTTCTGGCACGTGTGCTGTATTTCGTTAAGTGCCGATAATGGCTGTACCGAGTCCGTTAGACTTCTCCTGACAGCTGCAGAAGAGCTCTATTGTGTGTAACTCCCTTCTTCCCTCCCTCCTCCCTCCTTCCCCCACCCCAGGAACCGTGCAGTAATCAGCTAAAGAACTGTTTTTGTCTGAGGGCTGAGCGGGCCATCGCTGGCCATGGCGAAGGGGCCAGACCGAAGTAGGCATAAATGGAGCGCGCTTCACACGTTCCTCCGCTGCAACATGAACCCGGAGACCCAGAGGGTAGTGGTCTTTGTCATCCTGCTCTTCCTCATCCTCATTAATGTGGTGCTGATGTTCCTCTTGGCGTTTCACTGAAGAAGGACGGTTGTTGCGTGGTGGTGGTGGATTGGGGGTTTCCAGGACTGGGCGACAGATCAGCAGGTCAGCTTGTCGTTGTCTGATTCTGGTTTGCCTGTCTCCCATCATGGTGCCCGTGTGTCTGACAGTACCCCTTGTTGTTTTGATTAGTCAGCACTCCTCCCCCCACCCCCACTCCCTGTTGTCATCGTCTGTGCCTTGCTGTCCGGAGCACCGTTACACCACTGAGAGTGAAAGAGGTAATAGAGCCAGCCCGGTCAATTGAATAACTGGTACCCATGGTGCTAAACACCCTTGATTCAGAACAATGGTGATCCCATACTTGTATGTAGCACTTCTCAACCCACAGGATCCCCAAGTGCTGTACAGACTGTGCACTCTGCTTGTTGAGTGGCAATCATTTTATAATGAACTATCGCGCAAGCAACGGCTACATGTGCTGTCAAAAAACTGATCCAGTCAAACCTGCATTGCTTTCTAATTGCCAGCATTGGGGTTGTGAAATATGTGCTGTGTGGTGGGATGTGAGTAATGTCCAATTAACCGTAACTGATTAATAATGGATCCTTCGAGTGCATCAGGAATCCATGTTTGACACAAAGCTGCAACTGTGTGGAAAGAGGATTTTGTTGGCTTTTATCCTGTTTCTTTAATTACCACCCTATGCTTGTATAGATGTGCATGTCTGCTAAAATGGCTGGCAAAATCACTGGACAGAAAACTGCTTTCGTGCCCCTTATTTCTAGCAGAAACACAATATCCAGGCACAGCGTGAACATTCAATCCAGGAGCACTGAAATAGGCCTGTTAGAAGAGAAGGGGAATGAAGCTGAGCCCTCGACACAGCTTTTTCAGCTTGGTGATGTCATATCACCAGGCTTGTTACATCATGAAATTCCAGACATAAGCAGTGGCACGTAAGTGGAGCAACATTCTACCTGGTAGCATTAAAGGCAAATGAATCTTGAGAAGACACACTATAAAGGAAGCCATGGGACTGTTTTTTTGCTGGCAGAGAAAAAGCTCAGTAAAATGTACATGCCCTTAAAAAATCAACACGCTCCCTCTTCATTTTGCAGTTGCAAGCAGCATGTAATGAGATGCAGGTTTCATAAGGGCAGTGTATTTCCCTGCAATGTTATTGGAGCTGCCATGATCTTTTTCAGACCTGAATATTAATTGCTCGTGGAGTTTGATCTGATATTCGGAGAGTTTTGGTTGTGGTGTTGTCTGTGTCATATCACGTATGATGTTCTCTGTACTGGTTATTTACATGCGTATGTGTAATACATTGATGTTGTGCCAAAATCCTGCCACTTCAGCACACACAGAATGAAATGTGTATTTTGTGAGTTCTTTCTTTGTCTTTTCATTGTAACCATACCCAACATCCATATATAATCCCATGGATCACAGGGCTAAGATACTGCAAATCAGATCCCAGGGTGCTTTTCTGAGTACCATCCGTGATCTAATGTCAGTGATCAATATATACAAACATTCCTTAGAGGACAGCATGGTGAATCCAGCCCTTGGAATTCTCACACATACATTGTTTTCTCAAGCTGTTTAAAAAACAAATCTGGATTTCAAAGAGATCTTCCCATTCTAGCTTTGTGATTATTCTGTGATCGTAATTTTTTTTAAAGTCATAACTTTACAGAGGTATTATGGAAAAGGGATTGTTTATAGGTAGGAGTGAATTATAGATACAGCCAAGCAAATCCCTCAAAATATTAAAGGTCCAGCATTAAACTTTGTTCTCGGGTACACAAGTCCAACTCCCAATGAAGTTGCTGGCAGATAGATGCCTGTGAACATATGAGAGCAGAATTTGATCTTAATTTTTCACCAGGCTTAAGCAAGCTTTTATGCCTTTGAGGGCTGGGTCCTGCTGCTCCTGAAGTCAATCCGAGTTTTGTCACTGACAGTAATGGGAGCAGTATTGGGCCTCAGGGTATCAGAACTGCTTACAGAAAGTTGGAAGTGTCGGCTATTAATACCTATCCTGCTCTATGTCTTGATAACATGCAGTACACCTCTGGCGTTTTTGGACAAGAACCAAGGATATTTACGGTGACTCCCTCTGTAGAAATATAGCTATAGATAATAGTTAGAATTAGGGCTGCCAAGCGATTAATCGCGTAACTAAAAAAGTTAATCACGATCAATCACACGATTAATCGCCCTGTTAACAATAGAATACCATATATTTTAAATATTTTTGGATGTTTACTACATTTTCAAATATATTAATTTCAATTACAACGCAGAATACAAAGTGTACAGTGCTCACTTTATAGTTATTTTATTACAAATATTTGCACTGTAAAAAACAAAAAAAATGTATTTTTCAATTCACCTCATAAAAGTACTGTAGTGCAATCTCTTTATCATGAAAGTTGAATGTAGAATTATGTACAAAAAAAATTGCATTCAAAAATAAAACAGTGTAAAACTTTAGAGCCTACAAGTCCACTCAGTCCTACTTCTTGGTCAGCTAATCACTCAGACAAACAAGGTTGGTTACAATTTGCAGGAGATAATGCTGCCCGCTTCTTGTTTACAATGTCACCTGGAAGTGAGAACAGGCGTTCGCATGGCACTGCTGTAGCTGGCATTGCAAGATATTTACATGCCAGATGCACTAAAGATTCACATGTCCCTTCATGCTTCAACCACCATTCCAGAGGACATGTGTCCATGCAGATGATGGGTTCTGCTTGATAACGATCCAAAGCAGTGCAGACTGACACATGTTCATTTTCATCATCTGAGACAGATGCCACCAGCAGAAGGTTGATTTTCTTTTTTGGTGGTTTGGGTTCTGTAGTTTCCGCATCAGAGTGTTGCTCTTTTAAGACTTCTGAAAGCATGCTCCACCAGTGGCATAGCCAGGTGCAGAGTACAGGGGGAGCGGAGCTAAAAAAAGGTGCCACCCCCATGTACTCACCCGGCGGCACTCCAGCTGTTCGGCGGCACTTCAGCAGCGGGTCCTTCACTTGCTCCGGGTCTTCGGTGGCACCCCCCGCCAAAGTGCCGCCAAACAGCTGGAGTGCGTGAAGGACACCGCTGCCAAACACACCGCCGAACAGCTGGAGCGTCGCCAGGTGAATAATTTAAAAGGCGCCAAAAAATTTAAAAGGCGCCATTTGTCCTCAGTGGGGGAGCGGCCACTCCCCCCGGTCCCCGCTTGGCTACGCTACTGTGCTCCACACGTCGTCCCTCTCAGATTTTGGAAGGCACTTCCGTTCTTAAATCTTGGGTCGAGTGCTGTAGCTATTTTTAGAAATTTCACATCAGTACCTTCTTTGAGTTTTGTCAAATCTGCAGTGAAAGTGTTCTTAAAACGAACATGTGCTGGGTCATCATCCGAGACTGCTATAACATGAAATATATGCAGAATGCAGGTAAAACAGAGCAGGAGACATACAGTTCTCCCCCCAAGGAGTACAGTCACAAATTTAATTGACACCTTATTTTTTTAATCATAGAATCATAGAATCATAGAATCTCAGGGTTGGAAGGGACCTCAGGAGGTCATCTAGTCCAACCCCCCGCTCAAAGCAGGACCAAACCCAATTAGATCATCCCAGCCAGGGCTTTGTCAAGCCTGACCTTAAAAACCTCTAAGGAAGGAGATTCCACCGCCTCCCTAGGTAACCCATTCCAGTGCTTCACCACCCTACTAGTGAAAAAGTTTTTCCTAATATCCAACCTAAACCTCCCCCTCTGCAACTTGAGACCATTACTCCTTGTTCTGTCATCTTCTACCACTGAGAACAGTCTAGATCCATCCTCTTTGGAACCCCCTTTCAGGTAGTTGAAAGCAGCTATCAAATCCCCCCTCATTCTTCTCTTCTGCAGGCTAAACAATCCCAGTTCCCTCAGCCTCTCCTCATAAGTCATGTGCTCCAGCCCCCTAATCATTTTTGTTGCCCTCCGTTGGACTCTTTCCAATTTATCCACATCCTTCTTGTAGTGTGGGGCCCAAAACTGGACACAGTACTCCAAATGAGGCCTCACCAGTGCCGAATAGAGGGGAATAATCACGTCCCTCGATCTGCTGGAAATGCCCCTACTTATACAGCCCAAAATGCCGTTAGCCTTCTTGGCAACAAGGGCACACTGTTGACTCATATTCAGCTTTTCGTCCACCGTAACCCCTAGGTCCTTTTCTGCAGAACTGCTGCCCAGCCATTCGGTCCCTAGTCTGTAGCAGTGCATGGGATTCTTGCGTCCTAAGTGCAGGACTCTGCACTTGTCCTTGTTGAACCTCATCAGATTTCTTTTGGCCCAATCCTCTAATTTGTCTAGGTCCCTCTGTATCCTGTCCCTACCCTCCAGCGTATCAACCACTCCTCCCAGTTTAGTGTCATCTGCAAACTTGCTAAGGGTGCAGTCCACACCATCCTCCAGATCGTTGATGAAGATATTGAACAAAACCGGCCCCAGCACCGACCCTTGGGGCACTCCACTTGATACCGGATGCCAACTAGACATGGAGCCATTGATCACTACCCGTTGAGCACGACCATCCAGCCAGTTTTCTATCCACCTTACCGTCCATCCAGCCCATACTTCCTTAACTTGCTGGCAAGAACACTGTGGGAGACTGTATCAAAAGCTTTGCTAAAGTCAAGAAATAGCACATCCACTGCTTTCCCCTCATCCACAGAGCCAGTTATCTCATCATAGAAGGCAATTAGGTTAGTCAGGCATGACTTGCCCTTGGTGAATCCATGCTGACTGTTCCTGATCACTTTCCCCTCCTTTAAGTGGTTCAGAATTGATTCCTTGAGGACCTGTTCCATGATTTTTCCAGGGACTGAGGTGAGACTGACTGGCCTGTAGTTCCCCAGATTTTCCTTCTTCCCTTTTTAAAAGATGGGCACTACATTCGCTTTTTTCCAGTCATCCGGGACCTCCCCCGATTGCCATGATTTGTCAAAGATAATGGCCAATGGCTCTGCAATCACATCGGCCAACTCCTTTAGCACCCTCGGATGCAGTGCATCCGGCCCCATGGACTTGTGTTCGTCCAGCTTTTCTAAATAGTCCCGAACTACTTCTTTCTCCACAGAGGGCTGGTCACCTCCTCCCCATACCGTGCTGCGGAGTGCAGCCGCCTGGGAGCTGACCTTGTCTGTGAAGACAGAGGCAAAAAAAGCATTGAGTACACTAGCTTTCTCCACATCCTCTGTCACTAGGTTCCCTCCCTCATTCAGCAAGGGGCCCACACTTTCCTTGACTTTCTTCTTGTTGCTCACATACCTGAAGAAACCCTTCTTGTTACTCCTAACATCTCCGGCTAGCTGCAACTCCAAGTGTGATTTGGCCTTCCTAATTTCACTCCTGCATGCCTGAACAATATTTATATACTCCTCCCTGGTCATTTGTCCAATCTTCCACTTCTTGTAAGTTGCTTTTTTGTGTTTAAGACGAGCAAGGATTTCACTGTTAAGCCAAGCTGGTCGCCTGCCATATTTACTTTTCTTTCTACACATCGGGATGGTTTGTTCCTGCAACCTCAATAAGGATTCTTTAAAATACAGCCAGCTTTCCTCGACTCCTTTCCCCCTCATGTTATTCTCCCAGGGGACCTTGCCCATCAGTTCCCTGAGGGAGTCAAAGTCTGCTTTTCTGAAGTCCAGGGTCTCTGTTCTACTGCTCTCCTTTCTTCCTTGCGTCAGGATCCTGAACTCAACCATCTCATGGTCACTGCCTCCCAGGTTCCCATCCACTATTGCTTCCTCTACTATTTCTTCCCTGTTTGTGAGCAGCAGGTCAAGAAGAGCTTTTCCCCTAGCTGGTTCCTCCAGCACTTCCACCAGGAAATTGTCCCCTACACTTTCCAAAAACTTCCTGGATTGTCTGTGGACCGCTGTATTGCTCTCCCAGCAGATATCGGGGTGATTAAAGTCACCCATGAGAACCAGGGCCTGTGATCTAGTAACTTCTGTTAGTTGCTGGAAGAAAGCCTCGTCCACCTCATCCCCCTGGTCTGGTGGTCTGTAGCAGACTCCCACCACGACATTACCCTTGTTGCTCCCACTTCTAAATTTAATCCAGAGACTCTCAGGTTTTTCTGCAGTTTCATACTGGAGCTCTGAGCAGTCATACTGCTCTCTTACATACAGCGCAACTCCCCCACCTTTTCTGCCCTGCCTATCCTTCCTGAACAGTTTATATCCATCCATGACAGTACTCCAATCATGTGAGTTATCCCACCAAGTCTCTGTTATTCCAATTACATCATAATTCCTTGACTGTGCCAGGACTTCCAGTTCTCCCTGCTTGTTCCCCAGGCTTCTTGCATTTGTGTATAGGCATTTAAGATAACTCACCGATCGTCCTGCTGTCCCAGTGTGGGGCAGGAGCCCTCCCCTCTTGCACTCACCTACTTGTGCTTCCTCCCGGTATCCCACTTCCCCACTTACCTCGGGGCTTTGGTCTCCTTCCCCCGGTGAACCTAGTTTAAAGCCCTCCTCACTAGGTTAGCCAGCCTGCTTCCAAAGATGCTCTTCCCTCTCTTCGTCAGGTGGAGCCCATCTCTGCCTAGCACTCCTTCTTCTTGGAACACCATCCCATGGTCAAAGAATCCGAACCCTTCTCTCCGACACCATCTGCGTAGCCATTCGTTGACTTCCACGATTCGACGGTCTCTACCCCGGCCTTTTCCTGCCACAGGGAGAATGGACGAGAACACCACTTGCGCCTCAAACTCCTTTATCCTTCTTCCCAGAGCCACGTAGTCTGCAGTAATACGCTCAAGGTCATTCTTGGCAGTATCATTGGTGCCCACGTGGAGAAGCAGGAAGGGGTAGCGATCTGAGGGTTTGATGAGTCTCGGCAGTCTCTCCGTCACATCACGAATCCTAGCTCCTGGCAAGCAGCACACCTCTCGGTTTTCCCGGTCAGGGCGGCAGATAGATGACTTAGTCCCCCTGAGGAGAGAGTCCCCGACCACCACCACCCTCCTCCTCCTCTTGGGAGTGGTGGTCGTGGAACCCCCATCTCTAGGACTGTGCATCTCATGCCTTCCAGTCAGTGGAGTCTCCTTCTGCTCTGTTCCCTCAGATGTATCATTCACTCCACTCTCTGCACTAGTACCTGTGGAGAGAACATGAAAACGGTTGCTCATCTGAATATGCATTTCTGGTACATGGACTTGTCTCATACTCTTTCCTCTTCTGGAGGTCACATGCCGCCAATGGTCCTCACTGGCCTTCTGTCCCCGCTGCGTAGCCTGCTCTGAATCCTCAGAACACTGTGCCCGCTGAAGCCGATCCTGACGTCTATCCAGGAACTCCTCATTTTCTTTTATGGAATGCAGGGTTGATACTCGTTTCTCCAGACCTTGAATCTTCTCTTCCAATATGGAGATCAGCTTGCACTTTGTACAGACAAAGTCGCTTCTATCCTGTGGAAGAAAGACAAACATGGCACATCCTGTGCAGGTCACGAGCATCATCAGCAGGTCAATGAGCATCATCAGCATGGTAGCATGTCCTCTGGAAGGTGGCCAAAGCATGGAGGGGCATACGAATGTTTAGCATATCTGGCATGTAAATACCTTGCAACGCTGGCTACAAAAGTGCCATGCGAACACCTGTTCTCACTTTCAGGTGACACTGTAAATAAGAAGCAGGCAGCAGCATCTCCTGTAAATGTAAACAAACTTGTTTGTCTTAGCGATTGGCAGAATAAGAAGTAGGACTGAGTGGACTTGTAGGCTCTAAAGTTTTACACTGTTTTGTTTTTGAGTGCAATTATGTAACAAAAAGAATATGCATTTGTAAATTACACTTTCACGATAAAAAGATTACACTTCAGTACTTGTATGAAGTGAATTGAAAAATACTATTTCTTTTGTTTATAATTTTTACAGTGTATATATTTGTAATCAAAAACAATATTATAAAGTGAGCACTGTTCACCTTGTATTCTGTGTTATAATTGAAATCAATATTGAAAATGGAGAAAAACATCCAAAAATAAGTAATAAATTTCAATTGGTAGTCCTTTGTTATAAATGTGATTAATCGCAATTAATTTTTTTAATCACGATTAATTTTTTTTAGTTAATCGCATGAGTTAACTGTGATTATTTGACAGCCCTAGTTAGAATGCATCCATTGATCTCCTAATCATTTGTCTTAATATACACAAACCATGCCTGAGCAGGGTGACATATGCATACACCCTGAAATATTGATTACAATCTTTGAAGACCAAACACAATCCTGTTTGTTAAGGTAGATTCATGAAACCAAAATAATTCTGTTCTGATCAGTAGTTGGTCACTTAGCCATTTGCCAACGATCCATAGGCTTTTTTTTCTTTTTTTCCATTTTCAGCCAGTCAGCAGTTGCTGGAATTCAATATCAGGACTCTCATCACTCAGTTGCAGTCTGTTTTCGTCCATTACACACTGCCCAGTGATGTGCCAGAAGAAGGTCCCAGAAGCCCCCTTTTTAAAAAATCTACCACAAAAATGATTTCCCTGATTCTAAAGGACTCTGCCCTCCTCTAGATATTGCTCAGCTGTACCAACTTGAAATGATTTATTTCTGGGGGAGTTCATAAAAATACTTCTGTAGAGTAAGTGTAACGCCAACAGACCCCGGTCGTCAGCGGGCGGATATCAAACCTGGCACCTCTGGAGCTTAGTGCATGAGCCTCTACCGCATGAGCTAAAAGCCAACTGGCTGGTAACTAAGGCTGATGTCTGTCCATCTCTTCCTCCTTCCCTGCCCGCCTGCCCACCCACCTTGCTGGGACAGAATACCACATCCAGGAGGTGTGGGCGTTACATAAGCCTTTGCTTGTGGAAGGAATCAGATTGCAAAATATGTCAAAGAGGAAGAAAGAACCCACTACCCCTCACTCCCTACCAAGGTCTTCACCCCACCCAGATGTCCTTCAGATCTCACAAGCTGAACATTGAATGCAGGGAATATACTCATTATGCTTTTCAGGAAGTCAGTATAAACTTGTATACCTGTTGCACTTAATGATTTGCCAAGTGATGTTGACTGTTTCCTTGGTTATAAGAAAGTGTTTCTTCAAAGGAAGGAATTCTCCAGTCACAGATGGTGTTTGTCACAGGCTAAATACTGGCGGAAATTTGTCCCTTGTTAACATATTAGTGACCCTCCTCTTCCACACTTCTCCCATCCACTGCCACCACCAGTTTCATATCTGTCCCAGGAAGCAGCTTTTGCCCTTTTCTGCTCGGCCACGTCAGCTGATGGCTTTGGGAGTGAGATGCATTCTAATACCATTTGCATTAACTTTTGTGGCCCTTCAAAGGTGATGCAAAAACAGCCAATGGAGTGGATCCTGGGGAGCACATGAGACCTAAAACTGCTAGCTGCCATTGCTAGAAGGAAAATCTGCTTCCGGAGACAACCAAGATGAGTCTGGTTGGAAGCATAATTCTGGCAGATGGTGCCTCCAGGGCACTGGTATACCTCACTGCTGACTGCCATGGCAGCTCCCTTGTTCTTGACATACAGCAACTGCTGACACAAAGGTTCCTGGACTGCTTCTGACTTGAAAAGTGCTGGCTGCCATTAGTGAGCAGTGGAGAGAGCCTGGCAGAGTTGCAGAAATAGGGTTGGGAGCAAGCTAAAGACAAAGGGAAAGGCTTCTTGCAATGCAAGCTATTATCACCCATTATTTTCAGCTAGTAGCAGAATTCTTTAACACTTGACTCCGTTGCATGCGTATATTGTTTGTGTGTGTGTGTGTGTAATTTTATATCGAGAATGTACAGTGTGTATATGTGTGTCTACACACTATATATATATATATATATATATATATATATATATATAGATAGATAGATATAGATATAAAACTACATTACAGCAATGATAAGATTGCATATTTAAACCCACAAAATTCAGGAGATGAAATAATGAACGTTATTACAATGATTTTAACATACCCAGTACTGAATATTGAGGCACACATTTAACAGCATGGCTAGTTATCCAAAATACCACACATGTGCACCCGTGGGTAATTTAATGTTGCTATGAGAACCTTAACTTTGGCATGTCTTGCCTGTTGATGTTTAAATCTGCAATCTTAGCACTGCATTAACTCAGCCTTTTACATTAAAATTCCTTGATAATGTTTTTAAAGGCAATAAAGAGAGAGAAAAACGAGTCAATGTTTTTTGTGTGTGTGTCAGAAAAATTCTCCCATAAAGCCTGGCTCTGCCCTCTGTAATCGGCTTGGGCAGAGCCTTACGCCACAAATGGCCCCCCTGAAATATTGAGACTACATGTGGAGTCAGGGTATCTATCGCTCAATGTGAATAACAGTGGCAGCTTCCAGCTCCAACTATAGTTGCCTTACCTTTTAAGCCATGAGGCGCTAGAATTGTACGTGTGCGTATCCTTTTCTTTATCTCAATTTGAATCCTTTCTAGGAAGCAAATTCTCAGCTCGGCAAGGCTGCAGTCCCAAATGCTGGAGTGTTAAGGGGCACACTTTTCAGTAAAGATAGCAGGGTTGGGGTTTGTGAAATGTGTGTAAAGGCTTCTCCTGCCTTCATCTGTTTGCTGCCACTGATTGTTCTGTAATGTCAGTTAATCCACTTCCCTCTTTCCGTAATGATATCCTTGGAAGGCACGCATTGCTGTACCCAGAAAAGGATTTATGGGGAAAGCGTCTTGGGGCTGAAAGCACAGAACTGAGAGTCAAGAGGTCTGCCACCTATTCCTGGCTCTGCCATAGATTCTGGGTGACTTTGGGCAAATTGCTTTATCTCTCTGCCTCAGTTTCCCTCAGCAGTAAAATAGGTATAACAACATTTCTCTCTCACAAGGGTGTTGGGAGACTAACTCAATGTTTGTAAAGCTCTTTCAGCTCTTCAGTGGAAGGAGCTAGGCACATGCTGTGTATTATTATTTCACAGTGTAGATGGGAGTTGAAGGGCCCAGCAATCCTTATGTCAAAAAGGAAGTTGTTACAAAGACAGTGCAAATCTGAAATCCTGGAGCAAAGTGCTAATTGGAGGTACAGTAACGCCCCACTTAACGTCCTCCCGCTGAATGTTGTTTCGATGTTATGTCCCTGCTCCATTACAGAACATGCTCGTTTAAAGTTGTGCAATGCTCTGCTATAATTTCGTTTGGCTGCCTGCTTTGTCCATGGCTGGCAGCCCCCCTATCAGCTCCCCTACACCCCCATGCCCTCCACCACCTCCTGCCCGCCGGCAGACCCCGTGGATCAGCGCCTTCGCCCTGCTCCCCCCGCCTCCTGCCCGCGGCAATTAGCTGGTTTGAGGCATTCAGGAGGCAGGGGAGGGAGGCGGGAGGCTGCGCGCCGCATCCTCGCTCCTCCCCCCAGCCTCCTGAATGCTGCACACCAGCTGATTGCCATGGACAGGAGGCAGGGGAGAAAGGGGGGGAGTCTGTGTGCCGGGTCCTCGCTCCTCCCCCCAGCCTCCTGAACGCTGCAAGACAGCTGATTGCCATGGGCAGGAGGTGGGGGGAGCAGGAGGAAGGCGCTGATCCGCAGGGTCCGCCGGTGGGTGGGAGGCACTGGGGAGGATGTAGGGGAGCTGATAGGGGGGCTGCCATCCTCTTCAATACCTGTATTAAATTGCTTTTTTAAAATTGTTTAAAACTTATACCTGTATTAAATTGCTTGTTTAAAATGTATATAATGCCTTTTGTCTGGCAAAAAAAAATTCCCTGGAACCTAACCCCCCATTTACATGAATTCTTATGGGGAAATTGGATTCGCTTAACATCGTGTCGCTTAAAGTCACATTTTTCAGGAACATAACTATGACGTTAAGTGAGGAGTTACTGTATATCTCCAGACTCCAGCAGCCCTGGATGGTCGCCAGACCTGGATGGTCACTAGGGAATACAGGGTAGGGTTCTGAATCTGGGTCTTTTGCCCCAAATATTTAATGAGGAAATGATGGATGAATATAATTTTTTGGCATTTCCATCTCTTTATCCGGTTATTTGTAAGATGGCAGTTTTCGTGGTATCTGGGCATAGTTTTATGGTTGGGAGGGGAACACTTATATTTGTTTCTCTTGTTCCACCCCAGCCTTGCCTACAGTCATATATACAGAAGCTGGGTACAGCTAATTATGCCATCACACCTGTTTCTGAAAGTGGGATTTCTCACCTTGAAATCTTCACATCTGGCCTATAGAAGTTAATCAACTTGTATTTAGAAACCATGACTCATTCAAACCTGCCTCAAATCTCAGTTTAAGAAACAACCCGGAAAGATGACATCAGGCCAAGGATTCTGGAGTCATGTTGGGTGCGAACAGCCTCGGCAACGCTGAAAAGACTGATGGGAAAGGAAGGTGATTTGGGATTTGAAGGCACAAAGTTGGCATTCGGTTTTGTTTGTGTGTTTGTTTTTTGCCAGTTGCACTTAATCACTATCAAAGCTGAAGACTCAGCAGTGAGACTGTTCATTTTCTTCATTGCAGCAATGCAGATGTTGGGCTTGGTTGTGCCGTTGGGAACAGCCCTGACTGAGGAGCAGTGTGGAAGTGCAAGGGGGAGCACCCAGTGATGTTGAGCATCAGACAAGCTTCTGAGGCCCAGCGTCTCCCCAGGCTCTCCATTTGTGCTGCAGAGTGGGGAGTAATGCCTTGACGCACCTTTTGGGGTACAGTGCACTCTTCTACACCCCACAGCCAGCCAGCTTCTCTGGTCAATACATGGGGGCACAAAGTCATGGCTCTCCTCACTCCCTACTCAGGGTCTCCCTTGTTGCTCCCGGGGGAGAACATTCCAAGTGCAACCTCTGTACTTATCCAATTGCAAGACGAAGTGACCCGCATGGGCTGCACAGAGGTGTGTCCTTACTGTCTTCAACTCCCCTACACAGCGATATGGGACCAGGAGAAGCGGTGTAGCTCTAATGCCCCAGAACATTTCACTGGCAGTGGCCTGTCCAATGAGAGAGCAGGGCCTGCTAAGCATGTTTCTTTGCTTTAAATGTAGACAGTACAAACGTTTGCTCCATTCCGTTGCGGAGTACTGGACCTAGGTCGAGAAGGGAGCTGTTTGCTTTTGATCACGTTTTGGTCTATGTCTATTGTCCAAGGCTAGATTCATTTCTGTAGGGTAACTTTTGATAACCATCTGCTGTCTTTGTGATTTATTCCTGGGCTCTAAGGCATGGAGCTGGCCAGATAAGAAACACGTTAAGTATTTAGAATGATACCGTCAACTATTATTTGTAATTTATGCTTTTACTGTTCTGATTTTTAAAATGTCCCATTGCACAGATTAGATAAGATTAAAAAATGAGGAATGTTCGTATTTATATTGCATCCCTGGGCATGTTAACTAATGAAAAAGCTGCAAACTATGAAATAAAATGGCATTTCTCTTGTACCTATTGACTTATTCCTCTGCACAGATCTATGCTGGGGTTACTTCAGGCATTCCAAAACAGCCATCACTTTCAGCATTGTTTTAATACAAAGTATCAGCTCCCCAACTGGTGTAAATTGGCCTAGCTCTGTTGAGTTTAAGGAGTTTTGCTGGTTTACACCAATCGAGGATCTGGAACAAAGAACCTAGCAGAGAAGATTTTTTTTCTCCCCCGTGAGCCCCCCTCAAAAAAGTTTCATAAGTGGATAAGTAAAAGCAGGGTTTGAAAATGACCATAAGGAATCTTGGTAAGAAATTGTAACTGAACCTTTTAGTATTTATTATGTTTGTATTACAGTAACACCTAGAGTCCCCAATAGGAATCAGTGTCTCACTGTGCTAGGCACCGTACACATATATAGTAAGATGCAGCCCCTGCCCCAAAGGGCTCACAGTCTAAACAGACAAGACAGACAAAGGACAGGAAGGGAAGCAGACAGAGAGAGGGGAAGAGACTTTACCCAGGGTCACACAGCAGGTCCATGTCAGAGCTGGGAATAGAACGGAGGTCTGCTGGGTCTGTTTGGTGCCCTAGCCACTGAACAACACTGCCTATGAGTGCCTTGCAAAGCCGCTTATTGCAAGGCCCACGATTCATTTTGCAACCTCTTCCATAGCTGAGGGATTCAGTCCCATGGAAAAGAGGGAATCTGCTGAACACTTGTGTGTTTGGCTAGGGTAAGGAAATAGTGTTACACAAGAGGACGAGGAGATCCTGTGATCTGCCCCAGCTCAGCTACCTTCTTTTCCAGCACGGACTGGAAGAAGCAATATGGATAATGTGCTAAGGGAATCCAATGGCTTTCTTGACCAAAGTGGCAATCGAAACCTTAGATAAATGAGGAAAATGGAAAATATTTAAATGGCATAAACATGAGAACCCCAAAAGATTCCAACCAGCTGCTACTTCTGTCTACTCACTACATGTACCATCAATAGGGTTTTTAAAAACAACAACATATATTTACTAAGAGAAGGAGTTAGGGAGAGAACTCGATTAGAACAAAGGAGCTCTTGTTAGAATAAAAAAGGAGAAAGTGAGTGACTACATTTTTACTCCTACAGAAACCAATCAGATAAGGAATAATAAAAAGAATGACTAACATTTACCTAACGACGAACATGTGAAACAGCATCAGTTCTGATTCTCCCCCTTCCCTCCCCCGCCCCCGGCTAATATTGAGATTTTCTTAGGGCCACCTAAGAAAGGAAGAATGGACAAGGGGTATTTGATCACTAGCATAATACGGTGACAGCCTGAAGTGTATGTTTGTGTGTGTGAGAGAGAGATACAGATAGAGAAATTGCCACTATAGCTAATTTTTTGGGTCACTGGGCACTTGCAGTTGTTTTAGCAGGAGAAGCCAAAGGAAGGAGGCAGAGACTAATTCTTGACTGGTTCTTTGGGGGCTGGGGAAATTGTCAGTAAGGGACAAATCCTAAAAATTCTGGGGCACCTCCTCTTAGGTGCTGAGTGTCCTCAGCTCCCATTAATTTGGGGCAGGATCTGACACATGACTGTTAATCCAAGGGGAATGTTTTCACAGGTGATTGTAGCAATACACATTATTTTAATGTGTTCCTTGCAGCGTGTTCCATTAAAATTAAATTACACACAAAGAAAAACGAGGGCTATTTTCTGGCATGCTGCTTATCCCAGAACCAGAGATATGCTGACCTTTTGCTGATTTGAAGTGGTTTGCAAACAGCACTGTTATATTTGCTTCTTGCAAATGTTTCCTCTTGCCTCATTTGTAAAACAAATTTAGATTAATTTGCCTCCAAGCTACAGCTGATTCTGTAAATTACTGAATCTCCTGGGGAAGGAATAAAGGTCTGGCTCAAAGCTTAGAGCATTGTGAGTCTTTCTGGTTCCCTCGTCTTTCCACAGATGAAGAGCTAAGGCCAGGTGTTTATGCCCAGGAACCCTGTGGCTGTGTATCTACCCACTTTTTCTTTTTTGGTGCAGGGGATTCCTGATCCATTAGGAGAGTAACTGGACTTCTCCCAGTGGAGATAAGGGCACTCTGAGCTTCTCAGGCAGTCGCTGCTTTCTTAAAACTGAACTGGCTTCTCCTGAGTTGTCAATGTGTGGCCTCCAGCCACAGAGGGCAGTGGCTGTATGGAGGAGCCATCTAAGATACAGGCAGCTGGCCCACAGCTAAAGGGCACCTGATCTCCCCACACCTCAAAAATGGCAGCAATATCTTGCAGAGGGAAAAGGAAGCAACAGGGGGGCGGGTTACAAAGGAGGAACCTCAAAATTTGGCAGCAGCCCACATTAGGGACAAGAGATTAAGGGAAAGTTTGAACTCCAACAAGGAGATAGAGGGACAGGTGGTATCATGGAGGATAATAAAGGGGGCATTGGTAGGAGAGGCTCAAAGAGAAATTCGGATCCTGGAGGAAAGAAGGAAGACGGGGATGGGGAAGGACCATGGAGAGAGACTAGAATACAGAATACAGCAGCCTGTATATGTAGTATAATCATAGACACATAACATTAAAATGAAGACAATAACTAGCATTCCCAATTGGGTCCCTGAGTAAAAATAAAATTAAAAGTTGCAACAATTTTGCCAGTCACAATTAAATAATTAGAGGTGGGCTGAGGAGGTGATGTTTGGATCTGGATTCCTTCCTATTAGGTGTAGGTTAGGTTTCACAGGGTGGATTTGAAGCCAGACGTAAGGTAGGGTTCAAGTTTGAAGATGCCAAAATCTTTAAAGCTGCTGTTGTGCAATTAGCTACTCTTGTGAGATTCCCTCTGTTTGGGTTTCAGATTTTATGAGGTCAATCAATATTTTAGCTGTATCCAAACTAGAACTGGAAAATAGGTCCCTTATGGTTTGAGGTCTGACCCACAATCAAGACCACAATGGAAAGTTCCACATATTGGGATTCAAATCCAGTCCTCCCTCCTTTCCACCTCCAGAGAAGAAAAGAGAAGAAACTCACAGGAGTTTGATTTCAAAGTTCTAGTTGTGACTGCTCTCTAGTTAATATTGTAATGCACTGACTAGCTCCTATTTGTTGCTTTCCTCTACTGGAGAGAATCAGAACCGGTCAATTGTATGCCATTGGCCCTACACTTAGAACAGCTACTTGAGGTTCTACTTGTCTTCAGCTCTCAAGGGGCAGGAGGATTTGAGTTCTGTCCTGGTCTCATGTTGAGTTTTAGAGTGGCTGTGGTGTGCAGCAAAATGTCAAAGCTTGAGAAGTTCAAAGAGACCTAAGGGAGTAAGGTGTCCACTTGCCATTCAAAGTCAATATGAGTTTGGCATCTGGGACACTTTGAAAACCCCTGGCAAAGTTTTTAGCAGCTGGTGCCTGTTGCTTGTTCCCAAACTGTGTGGCTGGAGAGGCCGAGAGGGGGGGGGGGCGCAGATTAGCCAAAATTTGAAGCATCTTAAGCCACTTAAAGGCCTTAGACTGGTATATGATGCTTAAGTCACTTTAAGGCTTTAGATGGGTTTAAACTTAAGCTGATTTAAGGCTTTAGAGTAACTTAAGATCTTGGGCTCTGTGGGCTTAAGATGGTGTCGTCCTTTAAGCAATCACTTAACTGCCAAAGGCCTTTTGAACATTTTTGAAAGACACTGTATTTCCTTGGTTTTATGCGCATGCTTACTTGTACTGTGCATTCATAGACAGGAGAATGTTCCCACTCTGCATGCTCCAGAGAGGGCATTTTCAAACCCTCATAACTACTAAATGATAAACCACACATTTTCCAGCCTAGCAGAGGTTCTGCTATTCCTCACTGAGGAGCCTACACATCAAGTCTGAGTGTTCAGAGTTCGGCCATTTGTGAGTAAAATGATGGTCAGAATGGGAAATAGAAAATTGTTTTGGTTTTCTTTTTACTATCTTCTCATTCAAAAACAGTTGAACAAAATTAGTTCACAATTACCAGAAAAAAATACGGCTTGAGGCTGGGAAAAATGTATGGAAAATTTCATCTTCAAAGAATAATCTTCTGGAAACTTGAGAGAATGATAACAAGGGCTTCTGGAAACCATTTTACAACCTTAATTAGCGTGGTGACTACCAGCAACTTCTGTAGTAAATTAACATTTTGTTACCTGGCATGATAGCAGGAACTGTCTTTTACAGAATGATGATAACCTTGGGAAGGATTCAGTGGTATTTTACCTTCTGTGGTTTCCTTTGCCTAAGACTGAGGATATTAGCTCTAGAAAGTTAGCAGACTCTGTTACTACATAGCACATGATTAAAAACAGGAAATGCCCATATCTCTATCAGGAATGAATGGGATGTCCCTGGGAGAAAGCATTACTGAATTTGTTTCTGGTTGATGAAAGTGATCGGTCATGGAAGGTCAGAGGGGAAAATCTGCCCTTGGAATGGACGTTGAAGAGAAGACTTCCCCCAAAAGGTGCATGTATGTGCTGGTCAATGGATCCCTAACATGCAATGCACTGCAAGTGATGCCTGGATTGTAGTTTTCCTATAACCTCTCCCCCCAACACACATATAGAGCTTAAAATAAAGGAGAGCACTGCTCTGCCTACTCTGCTAAAAACAAGGATAGCATCCCTCTTCCCCCTGGCTTGGGTAACCTGTTTCTCTACAGCTCCCCCTCCTCCTTGGGTGGCACAATGGGAGCTCCCACTCCTGTTTCAGTCTACTTTAACCACCTACCGCTGCATATTCCTTGAGAGGGAAATTACCCCGGGGAGCAGGAAGAATTGGAAGCAGAATTCAGTTGATAAAGAATTAAAGGATAGGAATATAATTAATGACAATCAATATGCTTTCATGGAAAATAGGTCTTGTCAAACGAATCTGATTTTATTCTTTGGTTAGATTACAAGTTTGGTTGATAAACATAATTGGTAGATGTAATAGACTTTTGTAAGGAATTTGACTTAGTAGCATGTGACATTCTGATTTTTAAAATTGGCACTATATAATATCACTATCAATGCTAAATAGATTAAGGACTGGCTAACAGACAGATCTCAAAAAGTAGTAATCAATGGGAAATCATCACATGGGGTGGGGGTGTTTCTAGTGGGGTTCCACATGGATCAGTTCTGGGCCCAACACTATTCAACACTTTCATCAAAGGTCTCGAATCAAATATAAAATCACTGCTGATAAAATCTGCAGATGACACAAAGATTGGTTGAGTGGTAAATGATGATGAGGCAGGTCAGTCATACAGAGCAATCTGGATCACTTGGTAAGCTGGGCCCACTCAAACAAACTGTGTTTTAATACAGCCAAATGCAAGGCCATGCATTTAGGAATAAAAAATGCAGAGCCACACCTACATGGGGGGCTGTATCCTGTAAAGCAGTGACTCTGAAAGGGATTTAGGGGTCATAGTATATTAGGGTGACCAGATGCCTGGTTTTATAGGGACAGTCCCAATATTTGGGGCTTTGTCTTATATATGCTCCTATTATCTCCCACCCCCTGTCTGGTCACACTTGCTGTCTGGTCACCCTATAGTAGATGAGCAACTCAACTTGAGCTTCCTGTGCAATGCTGTAGCAGAAAGGGCTAATGTGGTCCTTGGATGTATGAGCAGGAGTAGGGAGGTGATATGTCATTAGTAAGGCTGACACTGGAATACTGTGTCCAGTTTTGGTGTCCATTTTTTTAAAAAGATTCTGAAAAACTGGAGAGGGTACAGAAAAGAGCCACAAAAACAATTGCAGGGCTGGAGAAAATGCCTTACAGTGAGACACTCAAGGAGCTCAGTTTGTTTAGTTTATCAGACAGAAGATTGAGAGGTGACTTGATTACTCTGTATAAGTACCTTCACGGGGAGAAAATCCCAGATACTATAGAGCTCTTTAATCTAGCAGCAAAAGGCAGAACAAGAACTGATGGCTGGAAGCTGGAGCCAGACAAATTCAAATTAGAAATTAGACACAATATTTTGACAATTGTGGTGCAGAACCATTCAAACAAACTACCGAGGGAAGTGGTGGAGTCTCCATTTGTGGATGTCTTTAAATCAAGTCTGGATTCCTTTCTGGAAGGTATGCTTTAGCCAAATACAAGTTATTGGGCCAGTACAGGGGTAACTGTGTGAAATGTGGTGCCTTGTGATATACAGGAGATGAGACTAGATGAGCTAATGGACCTTTCAGGCCTTACATGCTATGACCATCTAGGAGTTCCCTTCTTAGTAACAAAAGGGGAAGATGATTTCTTAAAGCTCTTGGGTAGGGGAACGTTAATTGCCTGGGCCTGACTCATGCCAGGGGGCTGGTTCTGTTTTGTTACTGTTGTTTTTCGGAAAACCAGCTTGTACATTCTCTGTTGACCTCTTTCTCCTCTCCTCTCTCCTTCCCTGAACACAGAGAGTTGGAGGGCGGGATGAGGGGGATGGAAGCATTGAACTACAGGAAAAATTTTTAAATCAGGGGCAGAGATTGGCTAGATTACACCTGTACATTTAAAACAATCTATAAAGTGAGTGCAGCCGTGCTTCTGGGCTATATAACATGCTATATAAAACTCCCCTGCTGCACTTTCCATAAGAGCGGGAAGGTGAGCACCTCCACAGGGGAAGCATTGACAGAGTGAAGCAGCTGGAGCAGTCTGTGGGTTTTGCCTTTTTGGTGGCTTGCTGACTTGCAGGCTGGTGGGACTGAAGGCTTTAAATGTTTGGTGTCACGACCTAGTTCTCATTTTCTGTTTCTAATACACGTGTTCAGAGAGAACCAAAGAAATATTCAGAAAAATAGAAGCAACGCTTCTCAGATATATTTTAGTTAGTTATGCAATGATTGACTTTATAGCTACTCTTGATTAGAAGGCATCTGTTTTAGGGTCACAGAGCAGAAAATGTGGTTCTTGTGCCTTATCCTCTCTCTTGACTGGAGGCTGAGCTCCCCTGCGCCTGACTGATAGCCGATGCACCTGGTATAAGCAGGGCTGCTTTTTCAGCTTTTAGTCCTGAGCATAAGCAATAGAAGGTTATTACAGTTTTATTCAAGTAGAACTAAACAGCTGACAGATAAATATTTCCTAAAGCAGCCTCCATCCCTGGTTTCATAGGGTTTCTACACAGTTCACAGATCTTTTATCTCTGTTAATGTTGCCTGGAGCTTCTGCTAGAACAAGCCTAGGACATATGAGGCAATTATGCTGAGATATACCGCCTTAGACCAACAAGAGCTGAACAGTCAAAATACAAACATGCATATAAATGCAGTGCTTGGCAACCTCAATTTCTTCGCATACATATAATTGGCTTAATTTCAGTGTAATTATGTGGATTTGAAGTGGACCCCAGGCTGTTGTTTGCCCCTCTTGGTTATATTTGTTCTGCCCTAGAACAGACAGTGTTTGGGAGCCTAATGCAGCAGCCTCTAATGTACCTTATTGTTCACTTTTGTGACATATCGAGTAACATACACAGTGCTTCTTTGGTGAACTGTAAATGAGCAGCAAACAAATTACAGCCGATTGTAGCTATGTGGACAGTTAAAAGCAGCTGCAGATGAATAAAAATGCTAATGTAATATTAGAGCACCTGCAGTACAGTCAATATTCAGTGTCAGTGATACACTGATAATATTGCATTTGGTTTGCTGATGTTTCCTTGCACACTCAACCCGGGTGTAAATAAAGAGAACGCCCTCATTTCTGTTCATTTACAAAGTTGCAAACAAAACTGACTGAGAGCAGGTCTGGAGAAGGCAAGGTTTGCATTTTGTTTTCCACCATTTCCCTTCTGGAGACTCTGGTTCACAAGTTACTTAGGTCTAAGGTGAGCAGGTAGCAAGTGTGAAAAATCAGGACATTTTTGGGGGCGGGGGGTTAATAGTTGCTTATATAAGACAAAGCCCCTAATATTGGGACGTCTGGTCACCTTACTTAGGTCAAAAGAACAAGGTTAGTGGTAGGAAATGCAGGCCTTGGCTTTAAGAAAAGGTCTGGAGTGGTCAGAATGAAAAGCTGCTGAAGTCACAACAATAGAATGGACAAGTTAAACATTGTTTTGTATGGAAACTGACCTTTGTTTCTCAGTGACTATGGTAAATAGCAAGAGCAGGGCATGTGCTGTGGTAACTGTGAGCTTTTTCGATCATAGGAGCAGCTATGCTGGAAGTAATCAATACTCCATCTAGTGTGATGCTTCTCTGGAAGGCAAGCAGCACTTGTAATGTACCTGTCTAACTGTGCAGTGTTCTTGGACATCTTGCAGAAAACCCTTCTCCTCCTATTGTGCTTCCTCTTAATTAGCAAAAGGAGAGTCTTAACCATCCCATTCTTACCCCAGCCACATGTCTCTGCCAAAACAAGCTTTGTTGAATTCTACAATGCCCATTGTGGTTCAGCGCCACGTCTGGAACAGCTGCACTTACCAAGTCTGAGAAACGCAATAGTTTAACAATATTTATGGCAACGACACCATGACTGATGTTGAGTAGTGGCACAGTCTACTCTTAAATATCTATCTCAGAGGAGGGTCTGGTAAAACAAGGAGTCATTTAATCATTCCATGAGAGTCCAACAGATGGACTAACAAAATAAAATTTTTAAAAAGCTGCAGATCAAAGACATAATGCACTAATGGGCAGTACATGATATGCTGGTAATAATCAATGGACTATTGAATTTTTCAGTACCTGTCACCTCCCAAAGGGCAAATATATCCCTGAGTTAAAATGGCGTTGAATCAGGGAGCTGTAGCCTTCAGTCAAGATGGTGTTTCAAATACTGCAGGACTAAATTGAGTGAGAAAGTCCAGAGCCTAAATAAAACATTTTTCTCCTCACTCTTCTGCCTTAATCTCCTCTCATTGTTCCCTTATTATAGAAATGGTGTTAACTGTTGATGAAACAATAGTTGGTATATAATCCTCATCACCATTTTTGAGTAACTACTATGAGTCCCAAACTCCTTTGGCAGGGATTTATCTGCCTACTCCTTGGTATTTGGTAGTTCACCTGTGACTCTGTAGCTACATACACAACCACCTTTATAGCTACGTTCCTGAATGTAGAAGACTCAGGTATTAATACTAGATGCTGCATTAAACTAAACAATGGGGTAGAGAGGGATAGCTCAGTGGTTTGAGCATTGGCCTGTTAAACCCAGCGTTGTGAGTTCAATCCTTGAGAGGGCCACTTAGGGATCTGGGGCAAAAATCTGTCAGGGGACAGTACTTGGTCCTGCTAGTGAAGGCAGAGGACTGGACTCAATGACCTTTCAAGGTCCTTCCAGTTCTAGGAGATTGGCATATCTCCATTTATTATTATTTATGATAGACTAGCCATCCACCCGTGCCGAAGCCTGAGATTTTCAAAGCTGATTAAATGTTTTACTGACACGGCTCCCATCAATTTCAATAAGAATTGTGTGTGTAAAATCCCCTAGTGAGCTGTCAACAGCTCAACCCAGGATCTTTGCTAATATTGGGTCTGATTGGCCATACTGTCTTCCTTATCAAGATAGGCAGTTCTGACTGCCTGGAGCTTACAGTGTTAATTTATTCATGCCTGCTGAATCTTGCTTGTGTTGCAGCAGCAGTTTTGTAAAGAAGCATCATATAGCTGTGTGTAGCCCCATTCACAGAGTGTGTGACGTGAATGTCTCTGGTACGTGATTCCACACTGAGAGCAGGGGATTTAAGGCCATAGTAGAGTTATTTTATCTTATGAGCTGTTCATAACTTGTATCTTGAGAGGCCCTTTGAATTCTGTTCTTTTCAAGGATTTCTTAATTAGTCTACTCCATAGCTATATGATAGTGGAGCAAATGAGTCATGCCTGAAGGGAGAGGAGACATTTCAGCAGGAGGCTTCTATTCCCCTTTGCTATGTGAACCATGAGTAAGCAGTGTAGTAAATAGCCCTAACAGCATTATTGGTTAATTATCAAGCCTAAACACCCACACACACACAGCTTAATAGGACAAATTGCATACCATGCATTTAGAAGTGTGAAAAGTGCTCCCTACTGCTGTACTAGCTATGGTAGCAGTTGGTTTTCTGGGTCACCCACTACCACTATTTGATCCTTGCTTTTCTTACGTAGAATAATGGTCCCATACTAACACCAGTTGTATGATCCAAACTCATCGTAGATGGGAAGTAGTGAAGTCCAGTAGATAAGACACAGGACTGGGATGTGAGAGTCCTGGATTCTATTCTGGCTCTGTCACTGATAGAGTGTGTGACCTTAGGCACATCCCTTAACTTCTCTGTAACTCTTTTTTCCCATCTGTAAAGTGGGGACAGTGTCGCTTGTCCACCCTTAAAAGCCCCTTTGAAATGGACACATGAGAAGTTCTCTATTCATGCTAAGCATTATTATAATGCACCCCCAATAGCTGAAAAGAGGTGAGGCACGGCTGAAACATTTTGGACCATTTTAGCTGCTATATTAATTCTTGGGATGGTCAGAAAAACAAGAATTCCATTTCATGAAATATGTCACAGTTTGGGAATTTGTGAGAAAGCAGAACAAAACTGAGATATTTCAAAACATGTTGTGAAAAAACTCCAGAGAAAGTGAGCCATCCTCTCACCCCAAAATAGTCTAGTGGTTAGGGCACTCCCCTGGGATGTGAGAGATCCAGGTTAGAGTACCCACCATGCTGTATTCAGAGCTGGAACTTGTCCCTCCATCTCCCACCAGCCAGGTGAGTACCCAAACTAATGGGCTATTGGCTATTCCAGGAGTCTTTCTCTCCCTCCCTCACCTGGACCCGAGAAACCTTCCTTGCAACATTTTGGTGAAACAGATACATTGCCACAAAACATTTTGGTTTCGATAAAATAGCATTTTCCATCCAAAATAGTTTTTTTTAAATGCAACCAGCTCTAATGCCTCCTCTTCTGCATCCTGTAGCACGCACAAGATCCGCTGCCTTTTTTCTCCATGTACTATTTGTATTGGTACCAAATGAAAAAAACAGTAACGCAGGATGTGATCAATTGTGCCTGGAAAAATATAATCAACCTCAGGTGCATATCATAGCCAATGCTGGGCTATACAGCACAGTGGATAGATACGGAGATAATATTTCAGAAGAGGTTATTAACATGACTGAAGACAGGGTATTGGGTATAACAAGTAACTCTGTCATTGAACCATATGTAACGCTGACAGACCCTGGTCGTTGGTGCGTGACATTGAACCAGGGACTTCTGGAGCTCAGTGCATGAGCCTCTACCACATGAGCTAAAAGCCAACTGCCCGTTAGCTAAGGCTGTAGAGCAGACTCATTAATTGCTCTCTCTCTCTCTAAGTGGTTTCAGTGCCACTAGATGGGACAGGAACACCACACGCAGAAGATGTGTGGGTTACACGTACATACAAGTTTTCTCCTTTCCCATCTGTCTTTTCCATACAAGTCCATCCTGATTTGTTGGGTCAGAGACTTTCCCATTAACCTTAACCTCTGGAGAACAACACTTATGGCTTAGACATGACTAAGAATAATGGCCTAGACATCTATGCGATTCTGAGAACCTTTGGAGGCTCCCTTCCAGAGAGGTCAAAGAAAACACTGGACTCTTCCCATTATTATTTGGTTAGGGAAGTGTCCCCAGACAGTCTAATCCAATGTAGGGGGTGTCTGAATCCTGATTTTCTGAAGCCGCATTGTGCAGTGCTAGCCTCTGGAAGGCGGGTGGCATGAACAGTCCCTGAGGAGTCTCCAGTGTTTTCTTTGACCTCTCTGGAAGGGAGGCTCCAAAGGTTCTCAGAATCGCATAGATGTCTAGGCCGTTATTCTTAGTCATGGCCAAGCCATAAGTGTTGTTCTCTAGAAGTTAAGGTTAATGGGAAAGTCTCTGACCCAACAAATCAGGATGGACTTGTATGGTAAAGACAGATAGACATTCCCTTGGTATTGACTATCACAGTGCAGGATACAAAGATTTCCCTTATGTACAGTAGTCCCTTGCTTTTACTTCTTCATGCATTTTTAAAAAATGATCTTTTAGGGTTGAAGTTTTCCAGGCTTGGTCTCTGCCTGAGCATAGCTTTTACTTTGAATGTTTGAAGTGAACCTCCTCTGATGTTACTGAATCATGAGTGGGTGCAGGGAGGGGATATTGTCCCCATGATTATAAGGACTTGCTGCTCTGTTTTATCACACAGATCATTGAAAAATGACTCAACCATGGCATGTAAATAGTCCTCAGTGAGGAGTATGTTCAAGACTAAGTTTTAAAAAAATTGTTTGGAAAGTAAGAAAGTTGTGACCATTTGAAAATTACAAACTGAATACATGCAGTAGAATCATTCCTTAAATGCAAGTGATTGTTCACCCAGAGAGATGGGTTGTGCGTGGGTGCATTTTTTCCAAAGTAAGCACTTTTTGATATATGTTAATAACCAGTTGACCCTAAGCTTAAGCATTTGTGTTCCTTTGAGGAATTATTTAAAGTGGCTTAAGTGCTAATTTTAACCACCCTAAAGACTTAAAGCAGCATAAAATCTTAGTCACTGTGGGGTACTTTCTATTCTGAGAAGTGGCTCTGTAAAAATGCTACCATTGGGTTCCATTTTTGTATCTCAAGGGCTTCCATAGCAAATATGACCTGGTGCCACAAATGTGCTCTGAGATCTAAAGTGCTTGCTCTGTTCTTTCTGGCTAATGCATAATCACCAATAACAACAACTCTCTGATCCAAAATCTGCCTCGGTTACCCAGCACCTCTCACTGTCTCAAACTGGGGTGGATCAGATGCAATAGAGAGCACAATTTGGCTGTGCAGTTGGCGCTTAGTAATTCTGTTGATGAAGCATGAGCCAGAATGGACTTGGTTTCTTGTCACTTTGCTGCTTCTGAAGGGCTCTAAAGCAATAAAATCTGATTTGGGGCCTAGTCAGCGGAGATGACTCTGAATGCAAATGGGGTGCAGGGCAGATCATTTCAGTAAGGAGGTGCCATTTGAAATAGTCACTATTCAGCCCTATGAACTGCACTAAGAAATTAATGTGCTTTAAATTCTTATGCTATTGCAAGGATTTGAAGGTTCTTATTCACACTAGAATAAGAACCAGACTGAGGCTTTAAACTGGGCCCGTACTGGGACAAGGAGGGGCTACACTGCAGCATGAGCCCCTGGAAACCAGGAGTTCACACAAGAGTGGCAGCTTTCCAAAGCTTGCAACATGCTGTCTTCTCCAGCCAGATTCACTCTGCTGGACAGTGTGCCTGTGTGTGTGCAGGGAAGGCGGCACGGTTCTGTCCTCCTCCTGTTCACAGTGGGGTGACTTGTGCCATTGGTGGCAGTGATCTGGAACAAGGCCTGTGCTCAGAGAGTGCAAAGACTGCGACTGTGGCTAATGTCGCCCCCACCTCCCTTGAGCACCCACACAGAGCCGAATGCAATATAGCCCCGAATGCTTGGATGTAAGCTCTCTGAGTGTCCATGTGGGCCTGTGCTAGTTGAGTGAAGTGCTTCTGTTGGAGGTAACTGGTTGCCAATGCTTTACTTGCTCTGTTCCCAGCTCATCAGCGATGGCAGCGTGGTGTACGCAGAAGCCCTCTGGGATCACGTCACCATGGATGACCAAGAGCTGGGATTCAAGGCTGGCGACGTCATCGAAGTGATGGACGCTACCAACAAAGAGTGGTGGTGGGGGAGGATCCTGGACAGCGAAGGCTGGTTTCCAGCCAGCTTTGTACGGGTAAGGACCTAAATATTGTTTTTAACCCCAGTCTGTTAACACCAGCTTCCTGATAGGAGTGTCCCAAGCGCTTCCATGGCTGGAGGTGATTTGGTGTAGAATGCGCTGGTGATCAGAGCCATGTACATTGTTGCTTCTCTTTAATAATGCTGTGCTAGGGTTGCCAACCCTCCCGGTTTCGCCAGGAGTCTCCCAGAATTGGACTCTTATCTCCTGGAGGCTACTGAAGCCAAACTAGGAGATTTTAGGCCGCTAAAAGTCCGGCGGCGCAGCGGGACTGAAGCAGGCTCGCTACCTGTCCTGGGCCTGTCCCGCTACCGGAAGCAGCCAGCACATCCCTGCGGCCCCTGGGGAGCGGGGGCAAGGAGTCTCCGCGCGCTGCCCCTGCCCCAAGCACCAATTCTGTAGCTCCCATTGGCTGGGAACTGCGGCCAATGGGAGCTGCGGGGGCGGTGCCTGCACCCCTCACCCCTCCCGCACTCCAACCCGCTGCCCTAGCCATGACCTCCCTCCCAGAGCGAGCACCCCACACCCCCTCCCGTACCCCGAACCCCCTCCCACACCGCAACCTCCTGGCCCAACCCTGAGCCCCCTCCCGCACCCAAACTCCCTCCCAGAGCTTGCATCCCACACCCCCTCCCACACACTGAACCCCCTCCCACACCCCAGCCCCCTGGCCCAGCCCTGAAACCCCTCCCACACCCAAACTCCCTCCCAGAGCTTGCCTCCCACACCCCCTCCTGCACCCCAATCTTCTGCCCCAGGCTCAGCCCAGAGCCCCCTCCCACACTCCATACCCCTTGGCCCCAGCCCAGAGCCTGCACCCCCTCTCTCACTCCCTCTGAC
Organism: Macrochelys suwanniensis; assembly: GCA_033296515.1. Lineage (NCBI taxonomy): Eukaryota > Metazoa > Chordata > Testudines > Chelydridae > Macrochelys > Macrochelys suwanniensis. The sequence goes on from CM065783.1 coordinate 44,579,840, forward strand.
ACCCCAACCCCCTGCCCCAGCCTGGTGAAAGTGAGTGAGGGTGGGGAAGAACGAGCGACAGAGGATGGAGTGAGCGGGGTGGGGCAGGGGCAGGGCCTCGGGGCAGGGGCGGGGCAAGAGTATTTGGGTTTGTGTGATTAGACAGCTGGCAACCCTATGCTGTGCTGAACTGAAGCCTCATTGGATCTCACCATTTGTCATGGTCGGGCCAAATTCCCAGCAAGTGTAAAGTATCATAGTTGAACTGAAATCAATGGAGCCATGCCAAACCTACACCAGCTGGGGATCTGGCCCTACAAGGCCCATTTATTGAATGTGACTGACTTGGTGGACAGAATGCGAGCTCCAGAAGTGGAGTCTGTGGTTTGGATAGTGCAGGAGTGGGATTCATTCCTTACTGCTCGTTTGCTGGGACATCCGAGTTCTCCTTACTTATGGGGGAGAACAAGAGCCCAGGCAGATTCAGTGCACGGGCCACATATTTTCCTTCCCTTTCCAGGTAAGAAGGGAATTTTCATTCTATTGTTGATCTGCAGGTCTCAGTGTGGAATCCCAGCTCTGCATTCACTGCTCATGGGCAGTCTCTTCAGCATGACTACATTAACTTAGAATTGATATGGGGAAATTCAGATCTGTCAGGACACCTGGATTCTCAGTCATTTGTCCTCACACAAATTACCTGACACGTATTATGTATTTATGCCCATAGCAAAAGTTCTGGTCAGGAGTCTGACTGATTGGGACATAAGAGTTTTAAAATCTTTTGCTAGGGCTGTGCAGGAGGCAAAGAAGAGTTTCCTTGTCTCCTCCTTCGCATCCTTAGTCCCTAGCAGAAAACTTGTTCCAGATGATAAAACATTGTAGTTTGTAAATAAGATCACTTGGATGTGGACCCAACTCTGACCTTCCATGGGGACAGAGCTGTTTCTGGGGAGTCTTTTCTGCTTGAGTGGCACACTGAGATTGCATTGGAGGAGCTTCAGGTTGTTGCCTATAAGTTGGACCCATGTCCCTCCTCACTGGTAAAAACCTGTGGTGAGACAGGGTATCTGTTGCTGACAGGCATTGTCAGTGCTGGCCTTTAAAAAGGGCAGGATGCCAACTTCTCCTACTGGAATAATTGATGGCTCCTTGCTCAAGCAACTCAAGCATTGCCAATTATCACCTGACCTCTGATCTATTTCAGGGAAGAGCTATAGGGAAGGGAGTATCAAAGCAACTCCAGCTAACCTGGACTTCTCAGACTTCCTTGATTCTACGCAGTCCAGTTTTAGTTGTGGGTCTAACATGGAGATTGCACTGGTTTTGCTGGTCCATGCTCTCCTGCTAGCAATGAAGGAAAATCAGCATCCCGCATCTTTGATCCATCAGCTTTTGTCATAATGTTGACTGGAATGACTAAATGTAGTTAGAACTGAGTAAACATAGTTTGTATGCATGTGGATGTGTGCAATGTGTGGGTATGGATGTGATAATCCCATTTTAACAAATTTTAACTACGTAGAAATCTAAGCAAACTCTTTGTATCATTGCAATATTTGTAGCACTAAAATGGCTGAAGTGGAATGGACATTTGCAAAATGATGTTGCATGTTCCTTACTTGAATGTTCTTTATTCTTTCCTAAGCATTTTGTTTGATACTTTTCTAAATGTTGTTAGATATTCAAATGGGGGTAACCTGAGATCAGTTAAATATGCGCTATGGCAGTACTGTATAAAAGAACTGAATTGAAAATTGCCTGGAATCACCTAACGGTGGTTTTAGTACAGCTGATACGATAGACTGTGTACAGCAAGTCCTCTAGGAAAATGGCTGATATTTTTGCCAATATTCATGCTGTGCCGCCATCTAGTGGCCATACTGAAAGGTGCATGAGTCTCACATTAAATGTGATAACCTTGAGCTCTCTCTTCATATGGAATTGGAATTACTTGCCCACTGGCATCTATATTCAATTCATATAAAGAAATGTTTTATTACTGTTATTTACCTTGTAATAATGAGTGTCCTTTAATTTACTCCTTAACAAAGACTATCAAAACAGAATGTATCTATTGATTTATTCCCCTAAACCCGCCCCACAAAAAACCCTCAGACTTGACTAGTAAAACATTTACTGAGGTGCTTTCCCTTGATTTATATGTCTTTCCTCACATCACACCTGTGATCCTTCCATCCAAAAGGGAGCCCATCAATGTCACACCTCAGTTGACAGGAGCAGTGGCTGGGTGACATGAAGGCGTCCCCCAGGTGCTGAATACCTATCCTCTGCCGTATTCTCAGCCCCTTCAAGTTCTACGGCACAAACGGCCAGATCTACTGACTGAACCTAGCTATCCCTATTGCTAGAATTCCCTCCACCCTCCCCTGGCCAATCTCTGGGCCCACGTTCTGGATATTTCATAGAATTCATTCTGGAGGTCACTGACTAACAAGGGCTCTAGGAACGTGACAGGGAGGAAGTGCTGATCACAACAGCCTTGCTGTCCTCCAACATACCCTTCTTGGTGGTAGAAGGAGCAGAATTAGTGACGCAGGCAAGATGAGAGTAAAAACAGGGAATTGAGGGACTGTTACCCAATAGAAACCCATGTGTGTTTGACACAGCTCCGGGTGAACCAAGATGAACCCATGGAAGACTATCCTATGAAGGCAGAGGACGGCAAAGAGGAGGATGCCAGCAGCACCGCCCGGCGTTATGGGGTGGGGCAGACAAGCAAGGACCAAATGAGGACCAATGTTATCAATGAGATCATAAGCACAGAGAGAGACTACATCAAACACCTGAAGGACATCTGTGAGGTAACCAGGCTGTGAAAGGAGAGACTGAGGGGCAGATAGAATGGGTGTGACCCAAATGCATGAACTGAACCCACTTCAGAAGGCAGAGATCCCCAACCCCGACCCTACTAAGCTGTCTTGTGCTCTTCTTCTCTCTCTAGCTGCAGATTACTCTTCTTCCCTTAAGAAAAGAATGCTCAGTTAGCAGAGTTGTCTCTCTGCCATATACCTGTCATATACCTTCTGCCTACCCCCGTGTAATCACCGTACATGTTCAGGAAATGGAGAATATTGATTCATTCCAGGAATATCCCAAATGCCCCTTTATTTGGAGCACACAGAGGAGTCCTGATTAAATGTAATTAACTGAATTTCCCAAGCCAAGAAGACTAGAATACTAGCACCACTATATTCTTTATTAATAAATGGTGAGAGATGGCACGATCAGAAATACCTGCCTTCATGAAAATCATATACTCATAGATCCAAACCCTGGGGAATGTTCGGCCTATTAGAGCATTCACTTCTGAGCATGCTGAATATTCTGACATCTCCTTTAACAAGAGACATACCATGTGATGCACTGAATAAGTGATAATTGGTGATAATAGCTTTGCATGGACATAGCACCTTTCCTCCCCAAACACTTCGCAAAATACATACCTAAAACACCACTGATCTGCAGCTTCCTCCAGGATGGATGGAGGAAGCCAACTGGCGCGAAACATAGCACCCAACAGGGGAAACAGAGACAGTTTTATCCAAGGACACTAGCATATTCAAGCGCAGATCCTCAGCTTGAGTAAAACAGCATAACTCTATCAAGGGAGCTATGTCGATTTATACCAGCTGAGGATCTGGCCCTTTGGGTTTAACCAGAATATCTGGTACCCATATAGTCAGCTAGTTATGCACCAGAAAAGATTCTATAGCTCTGGCTGTACCACTGAGCATGGGCTACAGTATCATCCAAGGCATGTTTCCGACTATGATTTTATTTCCATGTGTGCCATTTTTAGGCATGGTACCTTCAGAAATAGTAATAAAAGCACAGTGGACTTATACTAGAAATGTATAGGGTTTTGCTCTAAAACCCACTGCAGTCAATGAGAGTCTTTCATTGATTCCAGTGATCTATGGACTAGGCCCTTGAGCAAGTACCCAACCCCCTTGAAAATCTGACTTCCTCCCAGGGTTACATTAAGCAGTGCCGCAAGAGGGCTGACATGTTCACAGAAGACCAGCTGAAGACAATCTTTGGGAACATCGAAGACATTTACAAATGCCAGAAAAAATTTGTTAAAGCGCTGGAGAAGAAATTCAACACAGACCATCCACACTTGAGTGAGGTCGGCTCCTGCTTCCTGGAATATGTGAGTTGATTTGCAGTGTCTACATGGGAGAAGGCTAGCTGGGGAGATGTTAGCTGGGGTGGGCCAGAAGAGAAGTCTGATATTTCTCTGATGGAATTTTTAAGCTTTAGGTTTTTTAGAATTAGATCTGTAGCCCTTCTGGTTGCCAGGAAGACCTTCCCAATGTGACCCAATAAAAAGCTGCCTTGTTGAGTGCAATACCTCTCCATTGAGGATGAAAACTTTGTAGCCTAATATTGCCATTTGCAGACCAAAATTGTAAGTGTTTCACTGCTGATCATTTCATCAGAACCATCCATCTGGGTAGGGGATAGAGTGGCCTGTGGGGTACATGGGATATTGGACGCATCCTGGCCTGTCTGATACGTAGCATGTACCGTAATTTTTAATTGGCCTCAGCCAGACAAACCTATAGGACTTTTATCAGATGGGCCTCCTCTCCCTCTAAGAGGAGACTGCAGGTTGGCATAATGGGAATGGACTGGGGGGCACATGTCGATCCATCATTGAGCCTACCAGGGAGACAAGTATATCAGCATGCCTGGCAGTACGCACTACCAAAGGGCACCACTACTAAAGCCAGGATGAGGCGTGGCAGAGACTAGTGGTTGACTACCAGGACAGATGGGTGGAGTCCCTTTATTGGGAAGCAGTGTACGTAAAGGATGGCTGAGATCTGCACTGTGCAGCATTTTCAGGCCCAGGCTCTGATATGAGAGAGATTACCACTAGGGGTTGCCTTTTCATTCCCATCTCAGCAAACAGAGTTCCAGATTTACTCCGAGTACTGCAACAACCACCCCAACGCCTGCGTGGAGCTGTCCCGACTCACCAAAGTCAACAAGTACGTCTACTTCTTTGAAGCGTGCCGCCTGCTTCAGAAGATGATCGACATCTCTCTGGATGGGTTTCTGCTGACCCCAGTGCAGAAAATCTGCAAGTATCCACTGCAGCTGGCTGAACTGCTCAAATATACCAACCCCCAACACAGGTAGGTGCAACATGTCGGGGAACGGCTTAGACACACATGGGAATGGCCAATTTGAGAACAGTTGTCTCAGAGTTACAGAAAAAGGATACTTGTGGTAGCTGTATGTTATATTCACAATTGTTTAGCGTGCCCTCTTACCAGATATATCCTTTTCCATTAGGCAAACACTGAGCTTTCTCTCCTGTGTAGTAGGTACCACCCTACTGTTTGTTTAGTATCGCGTTCACTTCCTTATTTGAGCCCCAAGAGTGATATTAGCACAGCCAATAGGCCTCAAGAGTCAATTTGTGCTTCCTTTGCTGGCTGTGCAGGAGCACAGCACAAAATGCTGTAGGTCCTACCAAAACAGAGGCTGTTTTTCTGGGAATCTGAACAAAGCCTGAGTTAGAAGTATCATGTCTGAAAGGATGGGCTCTTCGGCCAGAATTAGCCAGGATGTCTGAGCAGCCGGGCTGTGGCTGATACTGCAGGGTATGAGGGGAGTAGTGGACTTGGCCTGCTGCTGTCCTATGGCCCAGTGGATTCATGGTGAGCACAGACACACACCTTCAGGCATCTAGCCTGCCCTCCCTGCCTGCAGGAACTGTGTACCATTGTGGAGATCTTCTCCATAGCATCAGGGCCATGCACAGTTCATGCATTAATGTGGGCTGCTTCAGCCCCCTCTTCTCAGAATTACTTTATGTGTGTGTCTTATTAAATTTGTAAACACTGTGTGGTGAAACTAAGTATATCTGGAAGGGGTTACTCAGAGTATGTGGCGCAGTAGGTGCTCTGAGATTTTGGAAATGGTGTGTGAGGCAAAACACTTCAGCCCTCTTCTTTCAGAGCTAGTTTGAACACTAAGTCCCAGAGGAAGTGAGTGAGATGGTGGTAGCAGATGGCGTGTGGGTTGGTTGGGGGGAGATTCTGTCCTACCACAAATAGATAATGCCTCCTGTTTGAAAGGGACCCGAGCATTTTTAAATGGTCTTGGCCCATGCCTGACAATTAAAACTTTCAAATTTAATGGCATGAAAACATTGTGACTTTAACAATTTCACTTAAAGAATATTTTTTGTGTTGGACAAAATAGTGGCTTTAAATCTCCAGAGAAAACAGACATTTAGAATAACAAGTACTTTGCACCTGCTTGGTCAGATTTTCAGATACTCAGCACTCACCATTTGGGCCTGGCTTTCCAAAGAACTCAGCTCCTTTCAAAATCTGACCTCTTATTTTCATGTCTAAATGGGAGATGAGTTCTTCTGAAAACGTGGCCCACAGGGCTCTCGTGTGACATTCTCCAAGTGCTTTAGAAATACAACATAAGTGAGTGGCAGAACCAGAAATGGAACCCAGATTTCCAGCTGTGTGATCCAGTTCACTAGAGTCTAGAGTTGCAGCACTTTTGGATTCCGGTCTGCTCATGGAGGCTTGTCTAACGAAATCTGTTTCACCCTAGGGATTTTAAAGATGTTGAAGCTGCCTTAAATGCCATGAAGAACGTTGCTCGACTAATCAATGAGAGAAAGAGGAGGCTGGAGAACATAGACAAAATTGCCCAGTGGCAGAGTTCCATAGAGGACTGGGAGGTGAGGGGACTCAAGTGCCCCACAGAGTGAATGGGGCCCCCAAGTGATTATTTTATATGGTTCACTAGCCCAATCACATTCTGTCACACTCATGCTTGTTGATTCACCTTATCCTGATAGGGATGGAGAAACTCTGAAAGACCTGAGCTAGCCTGATACCCTTCTACAGCTTTGTACAGCTCTCTGGGTCGTGTTTACCATACGCCCTTGCTCTTTGCAGAAGGAAATTGGCACATGCTGCTTACTAAAATTCCAATAAATCATTTATTATTTGAACAATTTTCAAGCATTATTGAGGCAGGCAGAGTTGGCATCTAGTATTCCAAGCAATATCTTTGAGAGGGTTACCAGGCCCTGACAGATAAAATGGCATCTGAATTTTCCTGTAATATTTGTACATGTCCAGAAAAGCTCTTTTTAAAACCAGTTTTTTTTATTTATTTTTTAAATAAAACTGCCTGTTTTCTAGAGCTGAGCAAATGTATTTTGATTAAATTATCCTTTTTTTCCACCTCATCAGCTGATGTAAACTGACGTAGCTCCTCTGAGGGCAGAGGATTTGGCTCAGAATATCTACTGTGAGCAGATGATCCAGATCTGGCAAATGGGGCTGTATCCAGAACAAAATTTCTTTTTCTGCATCTGCCCAGCCAAATTGGTGCTCAATGGATGTGAGAGGGACAACATCCCTCACCCTGATGGGAGGCAGGGATTGTGCTCCAGTGTTGTGATGGAATGAGATCATGCTGTGATAACTGGGCATACAAATTTACCCTAATTGTGAGCTCAATTGTAAAATAGTGTGTTTACGGTCATAAGGTACCACAATAACCCTAGAACAACAAATGTTGATGGGAAAAGGTGCAAAAGGGAAACAGACTGAATCAGTCCAAACAAAAAGGCCTCCTGATATATAAAGGAGTGCGTTGAGAAGTGTGCAACCAGAAATCAGTGAACCAAAATTGGTGTGTCAGAAACTAGGCCTGACTGGTGGACAAAATAATGAGGGGCTGGCACTATCCACCCATAACTCCCTTTTGGAGGTCCTTAAAGAAAGAGATGGTGGGGGGGGGTGGAAATTGGCTACTGGAGCAAGCTTCACCATCATGGCTGCTACTCCCCACCATCTCCTGGGACCCTGGGCCTTCATCATCCTGATCCTGGAGATGTTCTGATCAGACCAGGCCTGGGAGAGTGATCTAGGGGATGTCACCACCACGGCCGGCTCCAGCTGAATCCCAAACACCACCCGAGATGAAACAGGATTGGACTTTAACAGCAGCAGAAGCTCCAGCTCATCCCAACTAACTTCTCTCTTCCCCAAAAGGAGTTATGACAATCTTTGATACCATCTAAGAGATGTCAGACAAGGGGAATTTTCCTTCTAAAAACTCTCTCCAGCTAAAGGGAAAGGGAACAAGAAATCTTGTTAAAATGAAAGCCTTACTCAGTGCTTTATATTTCAACAGCTTTAACTGTTTTTCCTTCTTCTCTATGTCTTTAATAAAAAGCTAAGGATTTTTAATGGTGTGTTTGCCATAGTACTAAGCAAGCTGAGGTCTCTGCATACCAAACCCTGAACCTTGTTTAATGCTGTTGAGTGTTGGACAGTGACTGGGTTATGTTAACACCTTTGGCCCATTTATTCCATCTACATTCATACAACAGCCCCCTCTCCTTTTTCACTCCATCCGCATTCACAGAGAAGGCCTGCATCCAGGATGCACCAATTTTGGTTCACTGATTTTTGGTTGCATGTTTCTCTTGTTTACCAAGCATGATCTTAACATACTCCTTGAGTTATATCAGGAGGCCTTTTTGTTTGGAGTGATTCAGTCTGTCTCCCCTTTGCACCTTTTCCCATCAACATTTGTTGTTCTAGGTCATAGGTGAAAGTTCATAAGATGTCACAAAGATCGAGGATGGTAGGTCAGGACCACACCATTTAACCAATCAAGCCCTGGCGCTCAAGTCAGGTTGAATTCTTTGATTCTTGGGACAAACTGACATGCTCTTTGTGGTGCTGCTGCCGCCACCAGGGTGAAGACGTCCTAGTCAGAAGCTCAGAACTCATCTATTCTGGGGAATTAACCAAAATCTCCCAGCCGCAAGCGAAGAGCCAACAGAGAATGTTCTTCCTCTTTGATCACCAGCTGGTCTGCTGTAAGAAGGTAACTTGAGGAGCCTGTCTCTACCTCTGTTGATTGATATGCCCACTGAAGTCAAATTCCATCTCAGTTCAGACTTTTTACATTCCCCTCCCCAGAATATTTTTAAAGAGAGTCAGTATGTAGGTTGGTAGGCTAAAGCTAGACATGTCTATCTATATCAGTCAGGGGGCTGCGATGGTTTATGTCCATACACAGCAATTTTTTCCTGACATGCTGGTCTACTGTGCACTTGTTTGTAGATGATAAATGGAAGTAGCGGGCTCTTGGCAAGCAGGTCTCCTGCAGTGAGAGAGGGAAGCTGGGCATTGAGCTTTTGAAGGATCAGCATGAGGCTTAATTTTTTAAAAATCAAAGGCGTCAGCATTGCCATCACTATTTTCGCTCTCCTCTAACATGGTTGTCATCAGCAGGAATTTAGGGCCAGATTACTGAAATGGTACCCAGAAGACAAATATGGCTGTGGCTGGGTACCTAACTTCCAGATCAATCAGTTCGGATACGCTGCTCTCATAGGGAAAGTGTGGTGTGTTTCAGCTCTTATATTGGACTATAACGAACCCAAGGAGATGGCCTATTTAAATAACAGGAGGGAATCACAGTCCTTAAAATTGTCTGTCTTCCCTTTAGGGGCCAGACCCAAAGCCCACTGAAGTCAATGAGAGTCTTCCATTGACTTTGGCTCAGGCTCTAAGTGAGGATGGAACAACACATTTTACATGGGGTCCTGCCTTTTGGCACTTTCCCCTGGATGGGTAGTACTGAAAGATCAGTTTTGTATTTTGTTCAGGGGAAGCAAAATGTGCCCCACAGACCCCTTCCTCCCCACATGTTGTTCTTTATTGAAAGCTCTTTCGGAGTTCAAGCTAATTCACAGGCCTGATTTTCCGGGTTGCTGAGCACTCCCAGTTCCAGGTGATGTCAAAGAGCTCAGCACCGCTGAAAACCAGGCTCCCACATCAGTAGGCCAAGCGTCACTTGGCTTGTTTTCATTGGGAATGCTGGCTGGTCACAGCTACGCGTATAAGTGCAAAGACTTAGATGTGGTTGTGACCTGGTGCGGAGGAAGACAGGGCTCTTTCTACAGCACGTCAGAAGTGACCACACCAAGGCTTTTCACTGAGCGCATGACCCATTTCACTTTACCCACGATTCCTTACTCCAAGTGACTTAAACTAATGAGGGCCTTGCCTCGGACACTAGAGCTGGCTGTATTTTTCACCAGTGACATTAGCAGGAAAAGCCAATCCTGCATTTTGTGGCTTCTTGAGAAAGACTGTAGGGGCCAAATCCTGCTTCATTACACTGTCTTAATCTGGAGTAACAACGTCGATTAGTTGTCTGGCTTAGTAAGTACACAGAGTCAATGTGTCAGGGCAGCAACAGGAACCTGTGTTTGCCTTTCAGACATCGTGGGAAAGAGACAATGAATTACAGAAGCACTCTAGTGCAGTTGATAATAGTGGCCGTACATATTATCACACTGCTGTAAGTATAATCCTGCCCAGACACATGCTTAGAAAGCACAGTGAGAGCGAAGAGGGCTAGGTGTCATTGCTTTTTCTCATAAGGCAATAATGTACATCAGCAAGGTAACGGGTCATCTGTTGTGGCTAGGAAGAGAAAGGAAGTGTGTGCGTGGAAATTAGATATAGTTACAATGAAAATAATCTCTTCCAGGATCTCCTGCGCCGGGACATCCTCTATTATAAGAGTCGGATCAACATGGATGACATGGAAATAGTGGACGTGGAGGATGGGAAGGATAAGGACTTCAATATCAGTGTTAAAAATGCATTCAAGCTGCTCTGCAGGGACCCTGAGGAAATCCACCTATTCTGTGCGAAAAAGCCTGAACAGAAACAGCGCTGGCTCAAGGCATTCGAGAATGAAAGGAAACAAGTTCAGCTTGACCAGGAAACTGGTATGGAAAGGCTGTCTGTCTAGCAGGGCCCTCCTTCACGCTGAACACAAATGTGTGCAAATGCAATAGATGCCCCTCCGGCCCATGGCTGGGCTGCAGATGTATAGATTTTGCATGATGTTTCTTTTCCCCTCTGCTCATCATACAAAGAATAGAGCAGAGAACAAGAAAATCTTTTGCTTAGCTTGCTTGAACCATTAAATAGTAAGTTATTTTAATTTTAATTATTCTTCCCCTTGGCAGGGTTAGAGACAGACTCGTCAATAGCCCAGCACAAGATTGATCCAGGATTCTATACATGACCACATGTTCTCTCGGGGGCAAATCCATCTCACTGTTTTCATACTTGGTTTAATGTGACTAGGGCCACACAAGCAGGGCCAGCCCAGTGCGCCAAGCGTGCAGGCCATATGGTAGGCTGCCACTGACCATGCTAAACAAGGAGGCAGGGAGAACTGAGTGAGGGTGTAGCTGCAACAAAGTGAGGCACATGTTGCATCTTGCAAAAAATTGGCAGAGCGCCCTGTGCAGCATACACTATCCCTCAGGGCCAATTCTGGCTGAATACTACCCAGAATGTCCCCCGGGGCTCCTGTGGCAATGTAAACCCCAATATGAGGCTGTGCCTGAGGAGCACAATCAAATCCATAGTGATGTGTTCATCCCCACACTTCCTTCTTCTGATCTGTGCTGTGAGCCCCACTGTTTGTAGAAGGAACTAGGTGGAGCCCTAAGCGGTACAGCTGCTAACAGGTTCGGTTTTGTCTTTAAGGTTTTTCAATCACAGAGGTGCAGAAGAAGCAGGCGATGCTGAATGCCAACAAACAGCACCACACCGGAAAGCCTAAGGGTGAGTGTGGCCCTTTCTTTTTCTCCTAAGCACATCAGTATATCTAAAAACCTGATTTCACATAAGCTTGGGCTAATCAATGCATTAATTGCCCCCTCCCCCAGCTTGTTCATCTTTGGGAGCTTGGTAAGTGTTACTCTTCTCCTACCACTGCGGGGGGGTAGGTTTTAAGATCTTTATTCCAGTGGCACAAGGGTCACTTGGTATGGTGGAGAAAAAAAGTGGGCAGGGAAATTAATGAGAAGCAGTTGCCCCTGTTTTAGCAATAGCTATTCTAATTTTCTGTCGCTCCGGGTTTATGGAGCCTAGGAACAACGTTGATCAAAATGAAGAGTAAAAAATAGAATTGTAAATCCGATCAGCACATACAGTTCAGAAAACAAATATTTTAGTGGAGTCACATTTAAATAAAAATCCAGATTCACTGATAAACGTGCCCCCCTGTTAAGCGATCTGAATTTGTCAACAGGTGAGCAACATTTCAGCATAACCTATGTGACGGGGCAAGGCCAGATGGCTATAGTAAAGTAATGGGAGACAGATATATTAGCCACAGGCTAAACAAATCCCTGTTACCAGGATAAGGAAATGACAGCTGCTCCAGGTCAATTAAGACACCTGAGGCCAATTAAGATCTTTCCAGAAGACAGGGAGGACAGCTAGGTTGATTGGGACACCTGAAGCCAATCAAGGGCTAGTGGAAACTAGTTTAAAGCCTCCCAGTTAGTCAGGTGGGCACGTGTGTCAGGAGCTGTAGGAGGAAGTCATGCTGTAGGAGAGACTGAGCAGTACAAACCATATCAGGCACAAGGAAGGAGGCCTTGAGGTAAGAGTGAAGTGGATCTTGAGGAAGTGGGGGCTGCTGTGGGGAAGTGACTGTTTCTAAAAAGTCAGCTACCACAGCTGATACTATTAGGGTCCCTGGGCTGGAGCCTGGAGTAGAGGGCAGGCCTGGGCTCCCCCCGTTGCCGCCCCCCCCCCCAATTAATCACTGAGACTGGGAGACAACAGAGACTCTGCAAGGAAGGGTAGCTTCTCCTCACCTGGTTTATGATGAAAATGGCTCAGTAGGCTGTGACCCTTGCCTCTAGAAAGAGAAGGGCTACGTGCAGGGTTACAGTAAGCTCTGAGGCTAGCGAAATCCACCAGGAAACATGGGACCCACGGAGACAAAGACAGAGCTTTGTCACACTTCCCAGTGATGGTATTTTTGTTTATAACTATATTTACAGTTAGTTATTCCACAGGTTACGGTAGCATTTCAGTATTAAATAAAGAACACAGTGTTAAGAGTTAACCTCCAATTCCGATCCCAGTAGGAGTCCACAGCTAAACACAATGCTAAGGAATCTCACAGCAACTGTAGACCTTGAAAATAAACCAGACGCTAGTGCCATCAGGTCAATAACCCCCTCTTAGCTGGATGGGAGATGTGACTTGTCACAAACTTTGATCCATCTCCCTACTCTTACTATTAAGAGGGAAATTACTAAGGATTTCCACTGGTGGGTCTTGTTCCACTGGGGTTGAACAGAAATGCTAAAGATGGGGGTGACTAACACCTCACTAACTGCCTACTACCATATTGAAAGCTATTGTCTCCTAGGTGAAGTAGGAAATGCAATTTTATGAGTATGTAATATTTTTGCTGGATGAGGCCCTTCATTACTGACTGATGAGACAGAAAATAAAGAGAGAGTCATGACAGGGAAATAGGATCCTGGTGAAATTAATTGAACTATCCCCGAGCTGTGGAAATTACTCAGTACTGTATTTTTCTATTGCCTCCCATTATAGATAAATTTTCCCAGAACAAGCTGATTTTACTGCATGTGATTAGTGTCAATCAAGTGACGCTAACAAAGCTCTGGGATAGGCCAGCTGGTAGGCTCAAAGAGGTGGGAAATTGCAGTACAGTTCCCGGCAGCTCTCGCCAGTTTGAAGACTTGGCAGCCTTAGCTAAGCCAGTAAGATTCAGCAACCCAATATTTCCTGGCTCCAAGGGCCATTCTGTGTGTCTAATCATTGGTTCATATTCCAAAACCCCTAGTATAGTTCCAGGTAGCTAAATACAATTGGCAGCTTCTATTTAGGAGACTGTTGGATGGCATCTGGCTGGAGACTGGAATCCCCCTCTCAGCCCTAGAAGCCAGGTCTCCAAGCAATTTGAATGGGGCAGCTTGCAAGAATAATGACAAGAGGAGTTTTAGGGAAACTTTTGGGGAAGTGAAAAGGGGTGTTTAGGTTGAGGTCTTTGGGACAGGAGCATTCTCTCTCTGTATGTTTGTGTGATATTTGGCACAGTGTTGGTGCTACCACAGTAGAACAGTTAATTAAAGTGACACTGTATGTGAAAGAAAGTGTAGAATCAAATGAAGTAAAAATCTTAAATGAACTAAATTGTACTACGGAATCTCTCTGGAAAGTAATTCCATGCTTGAAAAATAAGAATATAGCAGGATGGCTATATTACAGACCACGTGACTAGGATGGTGTTAGTGACTCTGAAATGCTCAGGGAGATTAGAGAGACTATTAAAATAAAAAATTCAATAATAATAATGGGGGATTTCAACTATCCCCATATTGACTGGGTACATATCACCTCAGGAAGGGATGCTGAGATAAAGTTTCTTGACACCTTAAATGACTGTTTCTTGGAGCAGCTAGTCCTGGAACCCACAAGAGGAGAGGCAATTCTTGATTTAGTCCTAAGTGGAGCACAGGATCAGGTCCAAGAGGTGAATATAGCTGGACCACTTGGTAATAGTGACCATAATATAATTAAATTTAACATCCCTGTGGCAGGGAAAACTCCACAGTGGCCCAACACTGTAGCATTTAATTTCAGAAAGGGGAACTACACAAAAATGAGGAGGTTAGTGAAACAGAAATTAAAAGGTACAGTACCAAAAGTAAAATCCCTGCAAGCTGCGTGGAAACTTTTTAAAGACACCATAATAGAGGCTCAACTTAAACCCAATTTAAAAAACATAGTAAGAGAACCAAAAAAGAGCCACCATGGCTAAACAACAAAGTAAAAGAAGCAGTGAGAGGCAAAAAGGCATCCTTTAAAAAGTGAAAGATAAATCCTAATGAGGAAAATAGAAAAGAGCATAAACACTGGCAAATGAAGTGTAAACATATAATTAGAAGGACCAAAAAAGAATTTGAAGAAGAGCTAGCCAAAGACTCCAAAAGTAATAGCAAAAAAACTTAAATACATCAGAGGCAGAAAACCTGCTAAACAACCAGTGGGGCCACTGGACAATCAAGATGCTAAAGGAGCACTCAAAGATGATAAGGCCATTGCGGAGAAACTAAATGAATTCTTTGCATCGGTCTTCACTGTTGAGGATGTGAGGGAGATTCCCAAACCTGAGACATTCTTTTTGGGTGACAGATCTGAGGAACTGTCTCAAATTTAGGTGTCATTAGAGCAGGTTTTGGAACGAATTGATAAACTAAACAGTAATAAGTTTCCAGGACCTGATGGTATTCACCCAAGAGTTCTGAAGGAACTCAAATGTGAAATTGCAGGACTACTAACCCTCGTCTGTAACCTATCATTTAAATCAGCTTCTGTACCAAATGACTGGAGGATAGCTAATGTAACACCAATTTTTAAAAAGGGCTCCAGAGGTGACCCTGGCCACTACAGGCCAGTAAGCTTCACTTCAGTACCAGGCAAATCGGTTGAAACTATCATAAAGAACAAAATTGTCAGACACATAGATGAACACAATTTGCTGGGGAAGGGTCAACATGTTTTTTGTAAAGGGAAACCTCATCAATCTACTAGAATTCTTTGTGGGGGGTCAACAAGCACGCGGACAAAGGAGATCCAGTGGATATAGTGTATTTAGATGTTCAGAAAGCCTATGACAAGGTCCCTCACAAAAGGCTCTTCAGCAAAATAAGCAGTCATGGGATAAGAGGGAAGGTTCTTTCATGGATTGGTAACTGGTTAAAAGATAGGAAACAAAGGGTAGGAATAAATGGTCAGTTTTCAGAATGGAGAGACGTAAATAGTGGTGTCCCCCAGGGATCTGTACTGGGCCCAGTCCTATTTAACATATTCATAAACAATCTGGAAAAAGGGGTAAACAGTGAGGTGGCAAAATTTGCAGATGACACAAAACTACTCAAGATAGTTAAGTCCCAAGCAGACTGTGAAGAGCTACAAAAGGATCTCTCAAAACTGGGTGAGTGGGCAACAAAATGGCAGATGAAATTCAATGTTGATAAATGCAAAGTAATGCACATTAGAAAACATAATCCCAACTATACATATAAAATGATGGGGTCTAAATTAGTTGCTAAAACTCAAGAAAGAGATCTTGGAGTCATTGTGGATAGTTCTCTGAAATCATCCACTCAATGTGCAGCGGCAGTCAAAAAAGCAAACAGAACGTTGGGAATCATCGAGAAAGGGATAGATAATAAGACAGAAAATATCATATTGCCTCTATATAAATCCCTGGTACACCCACACCTTCAATACCGCATGCAGATGTGGTTGCCCCATCTCAAAAAGATATATTGGAATTGGAAAAGGTTCAGAAAAGGGCAACGAAAATGATTAGGGGTATAGAACAGCTTCCGTATGAGTACAGATTAAAAATACTGGGACTTTTCGTCTTGGAAAACAGACAACTAAGGGGGGATATGATAAAAATCTATAAAATCGTGAATGATGTGGAGAAACGATTAAGGAAGTGTTATTTACTCCTTTACATAACACAAGAACGAGGGATCAGCCAATGAAATTAATAGGCAGCCAGTTTAAACAAACAAAAGGAAGTACTTTGTCACACAACACACAGTCAATCTGTGGAACTTGTCATCAGGGGATATTGTGAAGGCCAAAACAATAACGGGGTTCTAAAAAGAATTAGATATGGGATTAGGACTTTTCAGCCTGGAAAAGAGGTGACTAAGGGGGGATATGATAGTGGTCTATAAAATCATGAGTGGTATAGAGAAAGTAAATAAAGTGTTATTTACTCCTTCTTGTAATACAAGAATGAGGGGCCACCAAATGAAATTAATAGGTAGCAGCTTTAAAACAAACACAAGAAAGTATTTTTTCCCGCAATGCACTGTCAACCTCTGGAACTCCTTGCCAGAGGGTGTTGTGAAGACCAATACTATAATGGGGTTCAAAAGGGAGCTAGATAGATTCATGGAAGATAGGTCCATTAATGGCTATTAGCCAGGATGGGCAGGAATGGTGTCCTTAGCCTCTGTTTGCCAGAAACTGGGATTGGGTGACAGGGCATGGATCACTTGATAACCTGTCTGTTCATTCCCTTTGGGGCACCTGCCATTGGCCACTGTCAGAGGACAGGATACTGGGCTTGATGGACCTTTGGTCTGACCGAGTATGGCCGTTTTTATGTTCTTATGTTCTTAAATACTCACCCCTTGCTGTACATGGGGATAGGCTAGACGCAGATGATGTGTTCTTCAGCAATGTCTGTAGGCTCCAAGGTCAGAAAGCAGCAGCCTAACAAGTGAGGTTTAGCAGTAGCCAAAGGGAGGATGAGCTCTATGAGTTGCAGGGAAGTTTCCCCTCCTTATGCCTGTCCTGCCCTTCATCATGGACGCTGCCTCCAGGCAAAGATTCACATAACCGCCCTGGGAAACCAAACTTTGTGGCTGCACTCCCTCTACTGTAGCTTGCCAAGGAATTCAGTCTCTTACCTTTCTATGGTTCCAAAGGCAACTGTTGAACCCTGGGTACTGTGTGGGGAATTAAACACAGGCTGGCAGTTTATTGCACTGCAAAAATCCAAGAAGAACAGTTCGGCTGTAACCCAGACTTGGAGCCAGATATTGCTAAGTATCATGGGAGTCTGGAACAGGAGCCAGATCCAGTTGGCATAGGCTGCCCAGTCTCTCTCTAGTGCAGCGAACCAAGGTCTGGTCTACACTGAAAATGTAGGTCAACCTAGCTAGGTCGCTCAGGGATGTGCAAAATTCACCCAAGAGAAGTAGTTAAACCGATCTGAACCCCAGCGTAGACAGCACTGGGTTGATGGAGGAATTCTTTTGTCGACCTAGCTACCGCCTCTTGGATTAACTACAGTGATGGAAAAACCCGTTCCATTGTTATACTATGGCTGCAGTGCTGTAGCTGTGCCATTATAGTGTCTGTAGTCTAGACCAGCCCCTAATGCCAAACACTACTGAACCTTGCGGGCTTCCAAATCCAGATCTATATCTAAATGCTGTGGACTGGGCCCACTGCTCACTAAGACTTTGCAACGTTTAAACATTTACAAATACTTGCATATTTATGACCTGCCACACAGCCTTGGCTAATGTGCACAGGTGCGGATCAGTTAACCAATCTCACAAGCATTCAGAATTGGGTGCTGTTTAAGTTTGTCAGCAGTAGAGAACTGTAATGGCATGTCTACACTCCAAAGAAAAATTCGTGGCAGACCCGTACCAGTTGACTCTGGTCTACACTGCAATGAAACAGCCCTGAGAGCCCAAGCTGGCTGATATGGCCTGCTGAGGATTTTCTTTTGCAGAGTAGACATGCCTTAAGTGTCCAGCTTTGTCCTCGCATTGCTGAGTGTGTGGCTGCAGGCAACATTCTGAGGGCATGCGAGCATCTCTGAATTCCGATCAACATTTGGGGCACTTCCAGACTATTGGCTTAATCCCCGAACTGCCTTTGGGGTTAGATAACTCAAAACTGAGTCATCTGTAATTGGCTCTTACTTATTATGGCTAACTCTGCCTCAGCTTTGAAAATGACTGTGTGGGAATCGGCCACAGGACTGTACCAGTCTAACTTTTGCTCTTCCCTGTCTCGTTGTCTAAACAGCTGTCACCAGGCCCTACTATGACTTTCTGATGCGCCAGAAGCACCCTACCCTGCCTACCAACCTCCCACAGCAGCAAGTCTTCATGCTGGCAGAGCCCAAGCGCAAGCCCTCGAACTTCTGGCAGAACATCAGCAGGCTGACGCCCTTTCGGAAGTGAGGGGCAGCCCCCTATTTGTGCCTGAATCCCTTCTGAGAAAGCACTTTAGCCATCAGTTCCAGCTGACGGACCCCCGGCTCCTCCACTCCTCTGTTTGCAAAGGATGGCGCATGCTCCTTCCTTCCCTATTTATTCTGCAGACTGACTGTACTTGAATGGGTCCGAAGTGGGACACTGTGTTGCGTGTTTTTGTGCCAGTTGAAGTGAGCCATCCCTGCACAATGCTCGGGAGCCATACAAACCCCCAGGAAGAGATCATGACAGGATGGAGCCTGAACTTTTTCATCTTACCCTTGTTGTCAGCTGCATTTTGAACCAATCCTCCCAGCTGTGAACATTATCGCTGTCTGGCAACTGCCAGAGAGACTCTAGCCTTCAGCCAACATGGCTGCCCACACAGAGATGGCAGTTTGTCCATTCCAACACCTGCCTGCTTGGTGTCTACTGAGCATGCTCAGAACCATGGTTCATTGTTGCTGATGTGATGCACTTTTGGGGGGACTAAACCCTTCCTTTCACTGTCCCAATCCCCAAGTTCATCTTCAAAGAAATGATCTTACTACACGTTTAACAGTCTGATTAGCCTTTATTGGCACTCAGAGAAGGCAACGATGATATTGCTGTGCCCTTTTTCTTTTCCTTAGGTCAACACACCGCCAAACCATAGTCCGTTAAATGGTGCCAATCAAACCCACAGCATGAGTGAAGTCCACACATCTTGCAATCTAGTTGATTTTCTTTGAGTTATGTAAAAAAAAAGAGTTAGGAAAAAATGTGCCTAAAATTAATACTCTTTTCAGCTCCTTAGACTCTTTCCCACCGTCACTCTGCCATATTTCCTGGCCAATGAAAATGTTAAACGTTTGTAATGTGTTTATTTATGGCAAATACAGAACTGTGTATTTTGTAAGTTTGTAATCAGTCCTGTCAGATGTTGTTAACTTGATGCCTGTTTCGTCTGTCTTTTTTTTTTTTTTTTTTTGGTTAACAAAAAACAAAGGCCAACATTTGCAAACTTAATTCCTTTAAATTAGGGTCCTAACTCCACAGCTGTGCACCTTCATACAAAATGGATGGATTTTTCCAAACCAGAGAACACATACAAACCCCCCATATCAAGGTGTGTTCCAGGTCGCCTGCACCTTTGAAAAAAGAAATCAGGCCATTTATAAGGTGCCTAAATGTGGAATTAAGAGCTTAGTGGTAGGCACACAGGTTTGTAAATTGTGGCCAAAAAGAATTCATTTAATCCTTGGTTAGTAAAAGGAAAGATTTGCCTTACAATAGTGAAAGAGTTAGAAGCCATAAGGACTGAATTCCATAGCTTAGGAGAAGTTGCGGGTGGTTGGAAGGAAAACACCCATTCATTCCAGCGTGTTGCTATTGTGAACTGTCTGCAAAGCTCAGAGTTCCAATGTTTGCTGATACTGTAGCTGACTGAAGTCTGGTTATCCAGGGATATCTGAATTCAGTAGCATGTACAAAGTCATTCTTGCACTATATCTTTCCCCTCGCCAGGGGCTACATTTAATTTCATAAAGAAACTTGTAAAAGTGATTTACAGCCAGTGTTTGTGTCTTACGCGTACATGTCTGTCGGTGTGGTCCTCGTTTGGCCTCCTCACAATCCTAGCGGCCTGTTCTCCTTGCTACATAGGTGGCCATGTGTCACTAGACGCCACTCTGGAAGTGGCATATCTGTCGAGAGATACAGAGGAGCCTGGAAATATGCTAGTCGGTTGGAACTGAGTGTCCAAGGCTGCCAGTGGAATTAAAGGCCATCTTCCAAATTCCTGTCCTATCCCTTGACAGGTTACAGCACTGAATTTCCTGACATCAGCCAGGCACTTCAAAGCGAGTGCATCATTCGTGATGGTCCATTTCCTATCGATACATTTTATTTAAATAAGCTGCAGTGGATGCCTGAGCCCTGGATTTCTGTTTTGCCTCTTGCTCCTGTGAGGAATGCGATGGGAACGCCGTTCCAAGATGTAAAAAATTGCCTGAGAGAGCTTATATATAGCCATGCAGCAGCTGTATATGAAAACACCAGCAGCCAGTCTACATTAGTGCTGCTGCAGTTGAATGCTCGAGGCTAGTATGGCTTTTTCTGAGCTTGTCTCTACATAAGCCAAAATCTGAAGCCTTATTCACTACTAACTTGCACCAGGGGAAAACTAATGTGATCCGGCCTCCAGCTTTTGAGTACATTGTAGACTGTGAACATGCATGCCTAGGCCTGTCTATGTTAGGCCCTGTCTACATTTTCTAATCAAGTCCCACTGTTGCTTACACAGGTGCCCCTGAGTTAGCAATCTAGGAAGCACTCATGTAGCTGGGCTGCACAGTTTCTTTTAAAAAGCATGTCCTGAGTAGGTCTAATGACCATGGTACTAAACACACCAACAGCAGCCTAACACCAGTCAGACCTGTTCAGCGCTGGCTTACCTGAGATGGTGTTACAACCTGCAGCCATCACACTAGGGCCCCTAACATTGCTAACACTGGTGGAGCTGAAGAAGCATTAGCAATGGTATTTTCAGTGAATGTTCCCACAGGGCCTCAGGATCTATGGCTGGCAGGATTACAAACCCTGTTAAGAAGCTGGGCTAGGCTGTATCTGCACTAAACCCTCCATCATTGCTACCACTGGTAGAGATGAATTATGTAGACACCCCAGACTACTACAGCCACTTTAGAAATTGGCTTTCAACATGATCACTAGCCCCTATAGGGCGGGGGCCTGAAAATGCGACTTCATCCTAACATTTTGAACCACTCATTCACTTTGCTAACAATCCATTCCTCTGGGGGTAGTGCAGTAAATGTTCTGCCTGCTGTTTATCTGGGCTTCATCTTTGACATACAAGCATGCAATGGCTGTCACATGAGTCATCGTTCCCCACACATGTACTGCTGGTGGGATTCACGTGGCTAGAGAACTGAATCACATTATGGCAATGGAATTACTCACAGAAATCAGGATTGTAGAAAATGGTCCTTTAGCCACCAATTAGAAGAGGATTCATGCTGATCTCCCAGTTTCCTAGTTCATTTTAACCGAGCTGGTGGTGATTTCCTGCCTTGAAGCATCCTCACAGCATTCAGGTTGCCACACACCACTCCACAGGATTATCACAGCCAGAGCTGGACTGTGTTGCAGAAAGATTCAGCTTGACCGAAGGCACTGTTCTTTTTCTGTTTACCCTTCGTGTCTGCATCTCTTCCCCTCCCCCACCCTTTCACAATATGTCTGTTTTGATTGGCCAGGAAGAAAATAGGTTGGCATGTAAGTGATGATTTTCTGACCATGACCGTTTCATGATACATAGTCTGGTGAGCTGGTTTGTCCTGGTTTTAAACTCAGTTTTAATTTCTAAAGCCAATCAGCTTTGGGATGTAGGCCAACTTCATACACTGGTATAAATAGCAGTAATTCACTGAAGTATAGAACCAGTGTAAGGGAGAGGAGGAGTCTTGAAAAAGCAATTTTTTAAGTGACTTACTTGCTGTCCTATTGTCCTCACAGACATAATCTGAAGAGTTTAACTGTTTTACCTGTCTTGGTTCACACCTAGTTAGCAAACACTACAACTATTTGTGAAGAGAATCCTTTTCTAGACATCTCTTTTCTAATAGGTGCCAAGGTAGATTAGTGCATCCAAATGGTGTTCCTTTTATGTATTGTACTGAATACTTGTAATTTATTTCTGGAAGAGAGGGGTGTTCTGCTTAATTGTCTGCTGTCGCTGGTAATATTTAAAGAGTTCCTTCAGCTGTAATTTTAGCCGTGTAACAAACATCAGAGACTAGAGGCTGACCTCAGTTTAAGCCTAGCATTAGGGATACATATTGGTCACACTTAAGAAAAGGGGAGCTTTGCCGTTGAGTAGAATCAGGGTTTAGCTCTGTATTCAGTGGAGTTACAGGATTGACAGTTGTATGACCAAGACAAGGATCTGACTCATTTTTTTTCCCAAGATATCTTCCCATGCACCAACATTTGTATATATGATATAGCAAATTCATATAGCAGCTAATGAATAGAAACCAGTTTACATGGGCAGAATTTTAACAAGTTACTGTCATCCCTTGTCTTATTTTATATCCCGTAATAATTCAGTGTTCTCTAATCATACAAGACCTATTCCTTCATGAATGGACCATTGTGTTATCAGATACCTATGTATGAAATAGACTGGTTTGCTATGATTAAAGTCAGACATTTTCTCCTGCATTATTGGATAAAGGTCAAAATGACACAATCATCCACATTCTCAAGGTGAGTTTTATTTTCTTCTCCCACCCTGGAGCCTGATACTTGGGTAGGAGTTATCATTCAATGTACACTGTCAACTTTAGAAAAAACTGGGGTGGAGGGGGGAAGTATTTGTATATACCCAGCAGATTGAAGAACATTATCTACTTTCTTAACAGTGGGACATGTTTTCTAGTGTATCAGCAAAAGTTCAGTGGAAAAGAGTAGCTTTTTCTTCAAGCAGTCACCAAGGATTATTTAACATAGGGGAAAGGTGGTATGAACACTGATGTTGACAATTATGCCCAAGAAGAACAAGCCATGGCTTTGGATTGTTGTTTGTATAGCAGTAGCACCTAGAGGCCAGGACCAGGTTATGCTAGGCACTTTATAAACATAAGAATTGTGGCGATCCCAACAGGGACCTAGGGGCTAGTCTTTCTCCTCCAGAGATGAGCCTAGCACCGTTGCAGACACAGAAATCTGTATTTTCACATGCCAGTCCTATCTGGACAGAAGCGCCTGTCTAAAATCAGTGGCCCATTCAAGATTGCAGAACAAAGACTGCAGACCAAGGAGTTTACTCCTCCACGTACTGCAAAACTGGGTTACTCACTTGAGGAAGATAAGAGGGATTTGGCCTGGCTTAGAATTTTTCTGAGACGTTATCTTGGGAAAACACTTGCCATTTGGTTTTTAGTGAGAAAATTCAGTGTGCTCGCCAAGTGGGACCTCCCTGTCAGAAACTACAGGAAAAATATGCATTATTAGAGTACAGCTGGTTCAGACTTTGCTTATAGTGGAGGGGAGGAGGGGGAATGGTTTAAATGTGTGAATTGGTTAAAAGACTGCATGAGAAGTTCTTGAAGTGGCCAGTGTAATGTGGACTTTGTGTGGTTACCAAGAAATCTCTCTTCTATTTAGAACATCTGACTGACTGATCTTCCCACGTCAGCTCACTAGCTGGGAATAATGACTATGTGGACTGAAAATGTTAGCGTAGGTGCTGGAGCCAGACCTAAGCTTCATGGTTCCATAGATTCACCACAACTTTTGGAAGATGTACTTCAGAATGAGACTTTCTACCAGAGCAAAAGCAAAGAAAATAACGAACTGATGAATTTCCATGGCAAATAGGAGCTGACCTTTTACATGAATCTGCCTAGTCCAAGTAGTGGAGCTTTTTGGTTTTGTGCTGCAGCTGAAGGTCATGGAAAAGACTCTCCCTCCTTGTGCTCTTAACAATTTCAAAAAGGCATATTCCCCATACCTAAAGGGTTGACAGTTTCAGTTGCTCAAGATGCATCCTACTGCAATATTTGCATCCCATGAATTGTTACCTGTGACGCAACCAATTTTGAAGAGTCACCACACATTTAGATGTCCGGCTTGAGGCCCATTGGGCCCGTGACTTTGAGAAGTGCTTCACTTAATAATAGCTGTGGTGTCAGGAAGCCGGGCCTCAATGGGTCAAGTTGGTCAACCAAGAATGGAGGCAAATAAAAGTAAGAGGCACTTTTGACTAACTTTGTGACTTCATAAGCAGAAATTTCCACTCCCGGTTTAGTAGTCCGGGGTGTTTGCCGTTATTCTATCCTCTCTGGAAAACTAAGAGTTTTAATTTTGAGAACTGAAGGAAAGTATTGGGGCCTGAGGTTGCCCCCACTGAATTTCTGGTCTGTGGCAGCAGGATTAGATCCTTTACTAGCATGGAATTAAGTATGTATGGCAAATCACTGTCGGTGGGTTATATTTTCAGTGAAACATCCACTATATTGATTGCCTGGGATTCAAATTTTTTTTGTTTTAATTAAAACAAACTGATCCCATGAAATAGATTGATATTTGCATTAGCCCTGGCAAAAAGCAAAGTGCTAACACATCTAATTTGACCGTGTTGTTGCAACTACCTCTGTTTGCATTACTCTCTTGGCAAGCTTAGCCACATGCCTGCTAATTATTGTTATTAAATAACCTTTAGTGCTCCAAGAACAGCCCTTTCTGCTCATATTTCTGCTTTAAACACTCAGGTCTAATCCTGCAGCCTCTCCTAATGGGACCGCATATAATTATTCCAACACAAAGATGGTCCCTGCCCCACAGAGTTTGCAGTGCTAAGCAGGGCTGCAGGATCAGGCAGTTCGTAAGTAATGGATTAAAGAATAAGATCTTGAGTTGATAGATTTTAATTTAAAAATAAGTGTTTGGGACGCCCATGTGAGATACAATGTTTTATTTACCTAGTTTGGGGGTGGGGGGAAATCAATTCCCCAAAGCAGCAGAGAGAAAATCAGTGCAACTCATTTCAGTCACCACTTGCTGCAACTTCGCCATTTCATAATTTCATTCCAAAGTGAACCAAAAACATTACTTGGCAGGAACCAGCATGTCCACATCTGCATTTCCATCACATGCTTCTTCAGAGGAGTGCTATGTAAAGGTTCTGATTTTGGGGGGGGACGGGTTTGGGTTTGCATACAGCATGTTTAAAGAGTACATTTCTGAGCCACAAACTCTATTTCACTTGTGTTTTCTGTGTTAGCCGCTGCATAATTTCAGACTCATGAGCAGCAAAAGAATTCTGGTTTCCTGGCCTTGCCTGTATGCCCTCCCTATCCACAGCTTTCAATCTCCTTCCTGCTGTGGGATTAACATCTCACATCACATTTCATCCTTCTACCCCATCTCCTGTCTCCTACAATCATGAGCTGTGATATTTAAAAAAAAAGTGTGGTTTTGACAGGGACTGTGTTCTGCTGAAGGCTGCTTGTCCTGCATACTTAGACTCACTGTCATTTTTGTCCCTGCAATTACTTTGTACTTCCCCCAGTACATGGTGGTCTGCTATTCTGCAGCGCTCTCCTAGCAATGCCACTCTCTGCACTGGTTTAGAGCCCTATGGGTGGCACATATATGAGCCTTAACCGAGATGCATACATACCTCCACATGCGAATGGCCATTCACATATGCACTCGAGAGATGGGAAATGAACAAGGTGTCCACATTTCCACCTGTCCAGTTTTGTACTTTCCACACAAGTGGCCTAAAACCAATAAACCGAGCAAACATCAAAAGCTGCCTGTGAATCTGGGGGCAGGGGGCAATGATTCTGGTTGGGATTCTCCCAGAGTTGTTTACCTGGAGGGACAAAGGCCTGTTTCCTTGGTTCCATGGTTCATCCCACAAGATCATACCGGAGCCCTGCAGTTGTTGTCAGCAATGAAATCACTGGTTTCCTACAAATGCTGTTCTCGGCAAGGTTTCTGGAGGTGATCTGCCCAACTGAGAGCTTTGACTTTTTAATTGCAACACCAGTGTTGCTGACTAATTTCTGTGTGAGGGCTGGCAGGTGCTTAAAGAGCTTATGTTGCAGGGCTCACTCTACTGGGAACTATTGCTAACTATTCATGAGAAAGCATTTACCTCTGTTGTAAGACTAAGGCGCAGATGCCCCTCAATGCTCCCTGCTCCTGTCTGCATAGTGTCACAACTGGCTAGATCCTACTGCCAGACACAGAGGAGCAGCCCCCATTACAAGCTGTGTTGCCAGGGCTGAACTGAAAGAGGCAGCATTTCCCCATATACATCATGGGAGAGGAGGTAGGCAACATACAGCTGAGATCAGGCCAAACTCCAGATCAGGAAAGTATGGAGGGAACAGTGAACACACTGACGAACATTCCATTAAGCAACATCCACAGAACACCAGCAGGGGCCTGGAGAAAAAAATTCAGATACAAAGAGGTTCAAAACAAAAAAGCTCAAATATAAGATGACAACTTACCCAGAAGGCTCTGGAGACAGACCAGCATGAGCAGCCTGAAAACCACATGAGGAAGATAGACCAAGAATTCCCAGCTTCCTCAGTGAGCATGCCCACAGAAACAGAACTCCTAACATCACAGAAAGCATGCAGCTAGTCTGAGCAGAGGCAGGTGTTGGTCTATGAGAGAACAAGGAAGTGAAGATAGCATTCCTGGGTGAAATGTCCATGTTGGACACTGATACAGAGCTGCCTGATCACTGGAATGGTGAAAGCGAACTAGAGAGAAAAACAAGACATCTGCAATAGAAAATGTTACAACTGCCAGTGTCTGGTGGTGCAAATGCTGAGAATTAATCTTTCCTCTATCATCACAATCTCACTTTGGTCAAGAAGTTCTAAATGGAGAGGCAGTCCTGGCCATACGGTGTAAAATTTTAACAGCGAGACTAATTAACCATTGGAACAATTTATCAAAAGTCGTAGTGGATTCACCATCACTGACAATTTTTAAATCAAGATTGGATGTTTTTTCTAAAAGATCTTCTCTAGGAATTGTTTTGGAGACGTTCTCTGGCCTGTGTTATACAGGAAGTCATAGTAAATGATCACAGTGGTTCCCTTCTGGCCTTGCACTCTATCTGATTGATATTTCAGATTTCTAAAGTCCAAGAGGAGGAGGAGAAAAGGGAGAGGCCTAGAATCAGAGAAAAGGCAATCTAAAGAAGAAATGAACAGTGTATTAACTGAGTCATCTAATTGTGATAATATTCAGGATAATCCTCTCAGTAGGCTTGGGGATCCAGGTAGTCTGCCCCATCCTCCAGTAAACTACAAGGTGGAACCTTGTTGAGCTTTTCCATATTAAGTGTTTCTAAAGCTTAAGGAAGGGAGATGTGCCAGAATTCTGTAGGTGTCGCTACATCTGCATCACTTCCAGATTATTGCTTATAAACCACTCATCTTGGTTATAAGCCAGATGTGCTTCCCCCTTGCTCCCCTGCTCCTCCACAGCAGGAGCCTGCCGAATCCTGGACACACAACTTTTAAACACTAACAGACAAACAGGAATCCAGCTGCCCAGCACAGCTAGTTCCAGAAGGCCATGGTTTCATTTGCCCACTAATTCTTCTTTCCATGCAAAGATGTGCCACTTTAGCAACCTAACCCGTAACATGACTATTTGAAGCTGGCAGGAGGGGTTAATCATGATACTACAGTATTACAAGGAACCAAGGAAGATCACGTAGCACTCTGGGGAAAGCTCCTGGTCAAAGCTCACAACGCCATTTATTCTCTTAAATCCCTCTTTGCCTCATACCCCCTCTTCTGGAATGCCTTCAAATCACTACTGGGTGGAAGCAGCTAGCTCATTTCTGGGTTGTGGTTGCTGCTTTCCTGCTAAATTCTCTCTTGTTATCTCAGCCTCTCAACCCACCCCCTTCCTGTCTGTCTGTTTCAGTCACCTGTTTGCCATGCAGCCTGGGGGAGAGCTCTGTCTTCATTACGTGTCTGCACACAGCGGCTAGCACAGTGGGCCCCAGGCCTCGACTGTGGTTTCGAGAGAATACTGGAATGTAAAACAATGCCTGATTTATTGTATACCCAACAAAAAGTCCCTAAGGATGATTAAGCACCAAACCCACCCACACAACAAGCCCTTGAAAGCAAGGACGTGACAAGCCAAGGGAGCCCACTTTAACACCTACACAGCCATTACCCAGTATGGAACCTGATCTACACTGAAAATTTAGATCACCCAAGCTACAGCGCTAAATTCACCCACCCCCTCTGAGTGTCATAGTTAAGTCAACCTAACCCATGGTCTAGACTCAGCTAGGTTAGCGGAAGTATTCCTCCATCCACCCGCCCTAGCTACAGCTGCTCAGGAAGGTGGATTCACGACAGCAACAGACAAAACCCCTTCCATTGATGCGGGCAGCAGCTACAATATGGTCTGCTACAGTGACATAGCTGCAGCTGTAGCACCTGTAGTGTAGAGCTGGCGTCGGTGACAGATTCACATCTACCAGGAGCCCCCTTTCTCCTTCCCTGTACCGCCCTGCACACAATACACACCCCCAGTTCATCTAACTCTGACCTCAGCAACATTACCATTTGTGCAGGATAGTAGCCAATGCCTTATTTGGTCATGGGGAAATTAGGTGGTCAGTTTGCTTCAACTGACTGCAGCATTGTCCAAGCCTTTGTTTTTCTCTCCTGTCCATTACAATCACAATAATTCCTGTTAGCACCAGCTTTAGGCCATGATGGTGGCTCTCTGCCTGACTGCAGCCTAGTGCTATAGAAGGTCTCCTGCTGCTATTTCTGCATTCAGAACACTCAGTCTCGCTGCTTGCCCCATCAGTGCAGTGTATGGATTTGAACCAAAGCCTAAGTGAGAGGAGGGTAAAGATTGGAACTTACTGCGCCATTATTTTAGTCTCTTTCCCATCCCACTCAAGCGAGTGACTTCAGAGAGGAGATTCTTCTTTTTATAAGCAAGTATGTTTATTAGGCTTCTTAGCCTATAAAGTGGCTGGTACC
Source organism: Macrochelys suwanniensis (assembly GCA_033296515.1). Taxonomy (NCBI): domain Eukaryota; kingdom Metazoa; phylum Chordata; order Testudines; family Chelydridae; genus Macrochelys; species Macrochelys suwanniensis. The sequence continues at coordinate 44,609,069 of CM065783.1, forward strand.
TTTACTGACAGCCTTGTTTCTCTCCTCTGGTCCAGAAAGCAGCAAGCTACTACAAATGACTGCAGAACAGCTGAAGGTAAGAGTCCAAACCAAGCAACAGGGTGACTGGCATGCTTTCAGCAGCTATTCAACTGCATGACTTGGCAGCCTAACATTTTCAGGTCCACTTTCGCAACATTTAGTTGGCCAAATAGGAATAATAGTTGTAGCTAGCAAGTCAGATTCACCCATCACCAAATAGGCCAGCAATACCCATCATGACAACACAGGTAGCAGAGAACAGAGACCTCTAAGTATTGTATAAATGCTTTTGATCTTCACAGGACCCAGATTCTATTCCATTACATCTGAAGCAGCATAGCCAATGGCTTGATGTGACCCTGAAATAGGACAATGAAAGCATCACACTTGCTGTGCTTGGATGTGGGCTAGCTTGCTACTCATGTGCAAGGTATAGCTACTATATCAGTACCTAGCACCTTCATTTATTACAGCTGAAGCCTCTACGGGAACTAACAATTCAGGCCTTTTCTTTCCAGTTTTTTTCCAGGTTTTACAAAAGCCACTACTTGATTTTTTACCAATTTTCACCCAAATTTTAGATGACTGAAGATATTATGTTAAGAAAAGCCAGTACATTAGATAGGTGCGTTTAGGTTAATAATAAATTTTCTTAAGTGTAAATGTGAAGCTATCTGTTAGGGTAAGGCAATGTAGTGGAAGCTACACACGCATGCACGTGCATATATGTACTGTGAAAGTCAGGCTGGGCAAATGCAAGAGTGATTTTTATTATGACCGCTATACTTACCTACATGCTTCCAGCTTCCATCCTGGACACACCACACGATCCATTGTTTACAGCCAAGCTCTAAGATACAACCGCATTTGCTCCAATCCCTCAGACAGAGACAAACACCTACAAGATCTCTATCAAGCATTCTTACAACTACAATACCCACCTGCTGAAGTGAAAAAACAGATTGACAGAGCCAGAAGAGTACCCAGGAGTCACCTACTACAAGACAGGCCCAAAAAAGAAAATAACAGAACACCACTAGCCGTCACCTTTAGCCCCCAACTAAAACCTCTCCAGCGCATCATCAAAGATCTACAACCTATCCTAAAAGATGATCCCTCACTCTCACAGATCTTGGAGGACAGACCAATCCTCGCTTACAGACAGCCCCCCCAACCTGAAGCAAATACTCACCAGCAACCACACACCATACAACAAAAACACTAACCCAGGAACCTATCCTTGCAACAAAGCCCGATGCCAACTCTGTCCACATATCGATTCAAGTGATACCATCACAGGGCCTAATCACATCCGCCACACCATCAGGGGCTCATTCACCTGCACATCTACCAATGTGATATATGCCATCATGTGCCAGCAATGCCCCTCTGCCATGTACATTGGCCAAACCGGACAGTCTCTACGCAAAAGAATAAATGGACATAAATCTGATATCAGGAATCATAACATTCAAAAACCAGTAGGAGAACACTTCAACCTCCCTAATCACTCACTGACAGACTTGAGGGTAGCAGTGTTGCGACAGATTAACTCGAAAAGCAGACTTCAAAGAGAAACTGTTGAACTCGAATTGATATGCAAACTAGATTGCATTACCTCAGGATTAAATAAGGACCTCAAATGGCTCGGCCATTACGTTAATTGAATCTATTTCCCTTAAGTTAACGATCCTCATTCACACCTGTGTGACCATCTTGTTTATCACTTCAAAGGTTTTTCTTCCCCTGCTGTTATGGTTCCTCTCAATTAATTAGCCTCTTAAGGTTGGTCTATGCACCTCCACCTTATCATGTTTCTCTGACTGTATAAATATCTGTCTACTGTATGTTTCATTCCATGCATCCGATGAAGTGGGTACTAACCCACGAAAGCTTATGCTGAAATAAATTTGTTAGTCTCTAAGGTGCTACAAGTTTTTCTTTCTTATTTTCATTTTGCTGACACAGACTAACACGGCTACTACACTGAAACCTTTTATTATGATTATTATTTTTGCATTTGGTCCTAAATAGACACCTTTATTTCTTTAAATTACACTATGCCATGAATCCATAGGGAATTGGCTCCAGCAGCTGTTTCTTTGCCATTGGTTCTCACAAAGTGTGCTTCTCTGGGTGGAGAAGGCTGGCATTTCAGTTCAAATCAAGTGCCTTTTTCCTTTGCTTCTTTTTTCTTCCTTTCATTTTCTTTGAGAGGTATGTCAGCCCTAGAAAGATAAAGGCCCTTTCCCCTATAAGCTGAGAAGGGGTTACCTCAGGTCAATTAGGGATACCTGAGTCCAATTAAGGGCTGCTGAAATCTTTAAAAAACCCTCTTTTGGTGTGGGAGGGAAAGACAAGCTGCTGAGGGGCTAATAGCAGTAGGGTGATAGGCTGCTTCTCTCCAAGGGGGAAACAACCAAACTGACTGCCTGTTTAGGGGAAGGACTGACACCCGGGAACCAGAGAGACTGGAGGTGCCTTGCCACCATCTGTACTGTTAATGTACAGTTCATGAAATAAGCAATAGTATCAAACTGCTTTTACTTTTAGTACTTTTTTCTATTTGTTGCTTTTTTCTGTCCTCCTGTCCCCTAATATTTACCCAGGAAACAAATTAGTTTTTGAAGAGATTTTCACCTTTTTTCCCCCTCCATTTTTGTAACACCGATAAAACTTTAAAAATAAAAACTGAAAACAGTGGGCTTTGCTCCTAGTAAATACGTTGCCTCTGAAACCAGAACAACCAGGAAGCAAAGGCAGAAATTGTTCGCTGGAGTGGTCACCTCACACTGTTAGCTGACTCATCAGTCATCTTGGCAGCTGGGGATAAGGATCTCCAAGGGAGGCATACATTTTTACTGCCTATTGGAAAATTTAAACCCCAAAGGTTCTTGCCCTACTGCTGGTGATCACTATCCTAGCAGTTTTCAGAAAAGAACATTGACTGCTATATCTAAGCTGCGCAGAGATGTTTCTAGAATGTTGAAGGCTCTTTGTATCTTAATATATTTAAACCTCAGCCAAAAAATGGATTTTCCTACCCTGGCCATTGGGGGGGGGGGGGGGGGGGAATCCTTTGCACTAAAGTGTTTGTTAATTTAATTATGAGATGGGGGAATTAGCATAATTGCACATCACCCCTTCCCCCACCTCCAAATACAATTCAGGTTCTGGTAGTTTTGTCTTCACTAGTTTTTCCTCCCTCAAGTTAATTGATTGACAATTAACTCAATGCAGTTAACATGTTGGTAAAAACTAGTCTGGACACTCCCCATAACCACCCAAACATTTGTTGTTTACCCTATCCACTGGCAATCAATTAACTGGAGGTAAAAACTCATCAAGACACATCCTAGAAGTTAAATGCCCTGCCACAGATGGAGCGTTTAGGCTGGTTGATAACTGCAAAAGTACATAATGGAACAGGGAACCCTACACAATTTCAAAGTCCAGACAACTTACACTTGCTGTAAGATTGCCATGATGTCATACTACCTTCCCATCTCTCTTCAAATACACATTGCTTTGATGGAGTATTACCAAACTATTTCAGGTCATAAATCTAAAATAAATGTTGATCCTCTTGTATGAAACATTATATCCCAAAGTCATAATGTTCAAGTTTCACTCTTTGTCTTGCTTCCTGGCCATGAACTGAGGAATGTTTACAGCCACCTGCCCTCTAAAGGACGAGACTAGCTGTCTTCATCACTCCTACTCATGAATTTGCTTGTGTGGAAAGCCCAAGAGAATAACCTAATTCATCCTAAACTTCCTCCTACTCAAGGCTTGTTGCCTTTAAGAGATCACTGAATCCCAGATACAAGACAAACACTAAGGCATTGTGAAAATGCACGTGCATTTCATTGGTTTCATTAAGTTATACAGTTACACATTTTCACTATACTCTAAGGCAGAGCTTTCCAAACTGTGTGTCGCGACACGTTAGTGTGTCGGCGGCAGCGTGTAGGTGTGTCGCGGCGCGGCAGGCGTGCTCCGCTCCCCGTCCGGGGCGGCAGGCGTGCTCCGCTCCCCGGCCAGGGCAGCGGGGCGGCAGGCGTTCCGCGCTCCCCTCCGGCAGGGGGAGCGGGGCGGCAGGCGTTCCGCACTCCCCCCCAGCGTTTTGGTGGGGCGGCGTTGTTGGGTGGGGGGGTGTTTTGGCTGGCGTTGGGGGCGGGGGTGACACTTGGGTTTTGTTTTTTTTTCGCTTGGGGCGGCCGGCCCTGGGTACTGCGCATGCGCAGTATGTGTAATCCGGGCGGAATTGATTCCGCGTCACTTCCGGTGTGTTGCGAAATGATGCATGTCTAAAAAGTGTGTCACCAACATGAAAAGTTTGGAAAGCTCTGCTCTAAGGACTCAATCGTACCAGTAAGGTAGAGATGTTAAAGGGGACAACACGGAGCTACACCATTCCCGCTATAGACTTATATGGGGCAGCTTATTCCCATTCTGCTAAGTGAAGCGCTCTATTGTTTCTGGTGGCTAGTTGGTGGCAGGGCAGATTTCTCTCTTCTGCACCCAGTCTAGAATTCTAGCAGCGATTCTAGTAATTTAAGCCAGCACAAGAGAATTTATTTGTATAAGTGTAGCTAACTGATGGAAAGGAAGAAAATATTCAGCTAATCAGTTAAGTACAGTAATCAGCAAATCCATAAGGAAGTTATTCTAACGTTATATTTGTTATGCTGCCAGTCAGCAATTAAATAAAACTGTGACCAGCGTTATTAAAAACAAGATAGCAAGAGACCATAATAAGCAACACAAGTCAATCTTTATTGAAAACTGAAGTATTAATACATAACAATTCTTGTTACAATAAACGTGCTTTTAAGATTTTTAAATCTGAGTTCATCTACTCGTTGGATTGCATAAAAATAAAAAAAGTATGAATTTACACATAATTGAACTGGCTCAGAATGGAATCTCCACTCCTTTGTGTGTTGATGCAATAGTTCAATGCAGAAGTGAGTGATGTTTTAAAACTTATTCTGGAAGACAACATTTACCTAAACTTAAAAAAGTACCAATATAACTGCTTGTAAGACAGTTTTAAAAAAAGTCATAAAAAAGGAAACCTGTGCCTATTTCATAACAAACATGGAAAACTATTACTGGGGCCTCCTGTACTTCTGTTGCATGCACTCACCTTTTTATTTTTTTCTTCAAGTTGTAGATATAAGGGCAGCCAATAATAGTACTACAATAAAAAAAACCATTAACCAATCCATTCTACCTGAAACAAGTCTGTACAGCAGCCAGCTAAAGAAGCTTTCCCAGTTTGCCTGTGACTTTTGGGATTCAACAATAGGCCTGGGAAAGTCATGTTCACTTTTTTGATTTTGGAGCTTCAGGCTATAAACTGTTCAGAATATTTGATATTACAAGTGGACCCCCAACACTGTGGTAGTCCGATAATTCCAAATGTCACATTCAAGAGACAAGGGAGAAGAGGTTTCTCTCTCCCAATTAAGTATTGTTCCTCCTCCATGCCAGCCCCCTCCTCCCCTCAACATTAGTGGCCTCATCACTTCTCATCTCCTCCCGACAGACTCACAGAGTAAACAGAACCTGCTGGAAAAGTCCTCACTAGCTTAGAAGAGGAAATCTTTGAACAGGCCTGAACATTCTGAATGAAGCATGGTCGTGAAAAATGATCCTACCTCACTGCCCTGTTTTCCTTATTAATATTCCCAACTGTATACAGAAGGCTTACAGTGGGTAAAACGTATCTGCTTAATGCTTCCTTAATTAGAAATACATGGACAAGTTTAACTCTTCCTTATGTTTTCTAACAGGTTTTCCATTAACAGAATGCATTTTTAACTAGGGATTAATGGATTGTTTCAAATCTCCACAAATAGTAAATTATCCTATAGTGACACCTGCTGGAGAAGAGTGGGCATAAAACGTGTATTTTTTATTTTTATTTTATTTATTTTATTTTTTTTAAACAGACATAAACAAACATACATCTTTTTTCAAACAGAAAGAAGCCCAAGCTTCTTTCTCTGGTTAGTTTCAAGTTATGCAAATAACAATCGGGACATCTGTCCTCTCTTCCCAGAAGCTTAACTGAAGTATCACCTCAGTTTCTGTGCCTATAAGTGAGGGTTTCACATACAAGGTATTTTCTATTCTCTTATACGGTCTTAAACCTACAATTAATGATGGTGTCAAAAGATTGCTGCATTTCTCCATTCTGGCAAAATTAACATGTTTAAAGCCAAAACTAATGGTATCCAATACTGTGTCCAAGCACTGGGGGAGCTATTCTGAGTCAAAATTCTGATTTTTTTTTGGCTTGGATACTGTAAGTGGCCTATTCTCTCTGTAGACATTAAGCTAGATTTCTCTGTAAAGACTAATCAATGTGGAGTACCCTGCTATACATATCTATACCATGAACTATAAGTCAGAAAACACTAAGACATGGTGGTACTTAAGGGGCTCTTCAGTGGGTGAGGTGGTAGGAGGAAGGACTTCAACTGAATCCCAAATTATGAACTTCTGTCATCTATCGCTGCATCTAAGCCAACTTGCATAGTACACTCAAAAAACTTTCATGAACAGCAATTCTGTAAGTCTTCTAAAACTTCAACAGGAAATGGTTGGTTAAAATAAGTTTATAAACAAGATTTAAAATAATGAAGTAGTTCTATTTCCTTCCTACTGGTTGGTTAATGACCACACTACAGATTTGGGCTACCAGCTTCTGAGGCCAGTTATTTAGCCATTTTCAAGAATATGACTTGATTTCATTGCTACATTTAAGAGACACAATCAGATGTTACCAACATGGGGATCTCCTCAGCCTTAACAATACTTTGTTTAAATGCAACACTTGAAGTTAGATCCAAAACATATGTTGGACTTCTCTTATATTATTGCTGTAATAGCTGTCTTCAATTACAGGTTTAAAGTAGTATTCTTTTTATTCTATTATATGAAGCTGCCATAAAAGTTTCAGAGAAGCTTGATTTGAACTGGTTTCTATTGCACTAGAGCCCTTTCATTTTCTTGAAAGCTCCAATGCAGCCACATACTGGGCCTATGTCTATGTGTGTAAAGCTATACAGGATTTTAAATAGGGAATGTATAGGAAAAGCAGGAGAGAATGTTTCAGAAGACCCCTCACTATGTAATGTATGATTTTTATCCCAGTTTCATATCCATGCTTTCCACTATTTGCAATAAAATGCCATTAAGATAGTTTATATACACACCGCCCCCTCCCCCACCACTGTGCTTTTGGTTACTCCCTTAATCAAACTACTAGAGAACAGCTCAAACCTCCCATTAGTTTATATCACATCTGGAAGGTGCAATACCTTTTGCAAAGTACAATTTCCCCTTTGTGGATGAATCCCATAATGCAACTTAGAAAAAAGTGCTCAAGCGAGACCCCCTAAATGTTATGGAATAGTACTATTAGGAGACAACAATTCCAAGGAAACATTTAGGAATCTGAAGTCAGAGCAAATATATAGGACTTTATATTCTTTCCATAACTATTTCTCCAACACAGCATTCATGAAAGTTCTCTCCTAGGGTTTCAAATCTTTGTTATCGCTGGGAAACAAGATGGGAGACAGCAAAGCTTAAAACTTGTTCTCTACAACTTCTCCCCAAGACAGCATTGTTTCACACCTCACAACTATTTTTATTAAAAACATACAAAGACAATGAAACTCTCATTCTAAACTAGCTAAACTGTATTAATGTTCACTACAGCCTCCGGAGCACTTGACCAGTCAATGCTGCAAACCTACTACACAAATGGAATTGTTAAACAGACCTGAACAAAGCAGTACAGATTCAAATAGTTTGTTTGGGGGTAATTCTCTGCTCCATATATAGATATATGGAAATCTTTAAGCTGTAGTAAGTGCTCATGAGTAAGTTTTAAAGTACTTATAGTTAACACCATAGTTATGTTAAAGGCATTAGCAATGAGGGATAGTCTGTTTACAGTGATCCATGCAAAATAATCCTAAATTTTATAAAACAAAACATGGAAGTAAAAAAATATGAAGAGTGCTTATTGTAAAAAATCATTACTGAAGACTAACTTCTAATGGGCATTCAGGTGCATACGCCTCCCACCAGGGTAGAGTATGGGAATGGCAGCATTAAATCAGCACTGATGCTACCCTGAAGTAGCTGCCAAACCCATAGAAGGAACAGACCACCCCAAAACAAAGCCCAAGTAGATACACAACTTTAAAAAAAAATTACTTTTGGATGGAAATTAGACTACAAACACTACAGCCTGACATACCTCTATGTAAACTCTTAAAAGGGAACAACATTTTATAACCATTTACTGCATAATTTATTGCAGGCAGAATGTATCTGGAAAAAAATTGCATCTTACTGGAATCATAAATCAGGCAGGTTTCAGAAAAACCTTGATTTTTTTGTGCAATATTCAAATTTAAAAATTTAAAATCTTTCCCATAATGATTTTGGTATACAAATGGGTTCCAAGGCTAGCCCTTTATCCCCACAGCATTTGCTTTGAGGGACTTTTTAAAAATTGAAGCTGCGAGCAAGAATACCAGAAATGACTCATTGCAATGAAACACTAATCTGCAGTCAGTCTTAATTTGCATGCTTTCCAAGTGCAATTTTGGAGGTAAAAAAAGGAAAACCCAACAATTACATCAACAATTTTGTAACCAATGAATGACTCCTACTATGATCAATTACTTAAAAAAAAAAAAAAAAAACTTTCTGAAATCTCTACATTCTGACAGCCCTGCTATACTGCACCCATAAACCACATTGCATGTAATATAAGCTAAAAGGAAATTGTGTTAAAATGGTTTGTTCCCCTTTAATACACTTAAGAAGCACACAAACTTTCTTCAGGATAACATGTAGTTGAACTCCTCCTGTTGGTTGCGGAAAACCCTAGCATTTCTTAAGTATTAGAAAAGCAAGCTGCGTCAACTGCACATACATTTTCAGCAGATTAGAACATTCTTTAGGAAAAAAACAGAATGGATTTCCTGGACTGAAGCCAAAGAAAAGTTGATTCTATCACCATGTATTTTTTTCAGGAGCCAGAATTCATTTTATATATACATATATGGTGTTACCTCCTCGTCTAATGGCACAGATTTGCCTTAAGGATGTGGACAGCTTAGAAGGCTGCTTTATTCACATTTTTCATTAACTGACCACACAAAACTTCATTTATCATTCCATTCTGATCCTTAAGAATGTCCACAAAACACTACATCCATATAATAGAAATGAAAAGGTAAATGTGGTAAACTAATTCTGTGCAGGATTTCTACAGCTCATCAGACTTGATTTCCAGTCACTCCAATTTGCGTTAGCTGAATTTAATTAGAAAGGAATACATCACTTAAATAATTTTTTTCCTCCTTTTAACTGGCAACTGCATCAACCCCAAAAGGTTGAAGCAGTTATCTAATGTATATTATGGTATTCTATAAAGAAATTCACTTTCACGATTCTACCCTTTAAGACCCCGCATATGTTACAACAGTGCATTAGTGATACAAGTTGTAAAATACTTTCCGGTTCCTTTGGATTTTGCATATGGTTTTTGCATCAGTCACTGCATGAGCAAGCTTTGTTTTTTGTTGCCTTTTTTTTTTTTTTTAACATGCATTCAACTAGATATGGATCAGAATAAGTTTATACTCCCTTTTTTATCATTATAATTAGCTAAAAAATTGCAAGACAGTCCACAAAACAGGATTTGCTTTAAGACTAACTGCTGGAGTTCCAAGATGTAAGATATGCAGCACTGGAAAAATCTTCAGTGATTTGGAATTAGTAGTGTTTAGCAAAGTGTTGAAAGCATTCAGAAGAAAGAAAGTCCTGGTTGGAGGCATGAGGGCTTCAGCACCAACTTTTAAACCTCAATTACTTGATTGCATATCTCCCATCTTCAAACCTACATTCAGAGAGAAAAAGAGGCAAGATAGATACTTGGTTAATGTAAAACATAGTTATGAGTAACACCCCAGAATCTAGTTTAATGCTGCAAGCTCTACACTGGAATGCATTTAAAACAGACTGATTTTTTTTAAAGGCATTAACTATAACCTAATGCTACTTTGTAGCAGTTATGGTGTCAACCCACCATCAACTCACAGTCCTTTAAGTCACCAACTGGGGTGAATCGGGGACAGCAGTTTTTATTACTAGAATATCTTACGTTGACTAGACTTTTTTAAAAAGTCACTGACAAAGTATTGGATTTAAAAAATATTTATTGTTAGCTTTTGAATTTTCCCACTGAGGAATTTGTAGCGCATTCAAGTACTTCATACTTCACTGCAGCAATTCTGAACATAAGACCCTTTGTTTTCCTCACACCTCCAACATCCACTGAGGTGTTATTTTTGTGTAGCTTTGGCAGTGAAGGTTTTCCTACAAATTTCAGACCCCAAATTCTGCCTCAAATGCTATTTATAACATGATTGCTGGCACAGATTTTGTTACAAAAGAGGACTAGGTTTTAGGAAGCAAACCCCTCACTGACATTCCACGGACTTCACAAGCAAAAGAGAACAGACATTCCAGATTTGCCAAAATCCAAATAAAAATGGCTAACTGCTCCAAATGCAGGCAGTTTTTAATACCACCACTGAAGTGTTTTAAGTCAAAGCATAATACTTTTCTTTCACATCTCATTTGAAGAAAGCCTTTAATACTTAGCAGCTAATAAAGCACTGAGCAACTGAGGAAATGACCCTAAAAAAATCCATAGTTACTTCATTCCAAATATATCAGTTTTAGTAATAAGATGTTTACAAATAGACCTGTGCACACATCATGTTTCATATGAACGACACTCCCTTCAGATAAGCTTATACTGGTGAAGTTTAACTGTCATTCCACTGCGATATTGCAGAAATTATATTGGTGACAACATGGTCCAGTGGCTATGATGCTGACCTGGAGTCACAACTTCTCACGAAAAAAGCCACATACATAGGTCAGTAGAGCTAAGTGCTAGTCCCTGCTCTGCCAATCATCTATTGTGGAACCCTAGAAAAGTCACTTTACTTCTTTGCCTCAGAAGCACAGTACAAAGGAAACCATAAAATAAAAGATTTACAGATGAAAAATGCTAGATGAGAGTTTATTATAATGGTCCCAATCCTATAGCTTATTCCAGCAAGGTTTCCACTGATGTCATTGGAAACTTTGTGCAAGCAAGGGTTACAGAATCAGTCCCACCGCACTAGCTGCATATTGAAAGGTTATAGGTGGACAATGTGTGCATTGTTATACACAACTTAATCATCCGTAACAATTCTGCCCTTGTGGTCACAGCACATTGTCACTTTATGTACACATAGCATTCTTAGCTGAAATGTGCTATTAGTGCAAACTACTTCAGATATTTAAGCCAATACCACTAAGGAGATAGTGGTAGCTTCTTTTTACAGATCTGAGAGCTGAGGAACAGATGTTAAACACCTTGTTCAAAGGGCACACAATGAGCCGGTGGCAGAACCAGAAAATATCAGCGAGCTTCTGACTTCCAATCGTAGAAATGGGCACAGAAAATAGGGGACAGTTAGATTTTGTCTTAACTTGTTATAAACATTTAACAGAGCAATAAATGAAGGGAGCCAGCCTGATTCTGCTCTCACACTGGTTTTATAAACATGCAATTTACACTAGTGGGTTTACTTCTGATTTGCACTGGTGAAACGTGAGCAGAATCAAGCCCCCAAAAGAGTAAGAACAATAAGCCATGTCAATTTTAAGCAGCACTCCCACACTGAAACTAAAAAACCCCCGTATAATATACTGGCTTCATAAATTAGTTAATTACATTGTTTTATCAGTAGAAATCTAGAGCAGATTTCACAAGTCTTCTTCTCTCCACGTGTAGTTTAAACTGTGCTACAGGCTGTAATGATTTTTCCATGAAGACCATAAACAGTTCAAATTTAAATTTAAACCCACCTGAATTTGGGTGATAGGAATTATCAGTTTCTTATGCTTACTAATTAATGGCCTCTCTTTCTGGGAAATGTTCATCCCTAAGGAAATATTAAGTGCCCCCTTATTTAAGCTGATCCAACTTCCATGTTTTACATATTTTTTCACTCATGGATCAGAGTGTTGTTGGACTCAGGAATTGTCACAAAACCCAAATCACTGAGCAAACTAGCCTCTGTTTCATATGGACCCCACAGGGCCTTGGATTCAGCAAACCTAACATTTCTACAGCTGTGCAGATAAAAATGCTGTATTTTGAGAAACAGATCATTTTGAATTCTATATGCAGGCACCAATGAGATGAATATGCAGAAAAAGGTAGTCTCATCAGAAGACAGACAAATTGTGTTTAAAAAACATCCTTCCTCCTACACAACTTAATCAAAATCAACTGACATCTAGGCAAAATAGTCTGCTTATATCTCTATTCACTGAATTGGCATATTGTAAAAATTCTCCCGAATATCTTAACTCCTGTGAAATCTCCATGAAAGAAGCTGCAGTCATGTGGCCATTTATATACAGGCCACTGTTTCAACTGTAGGCACTGGTAACTTACACTGCCAGAATAATCACCACTGTGGGGGCACATAGCTATAGGTTGGTGTTCCTGGAGCCCGATATGTGGGCATAGTAACTGGATGAGGGGCTACTGGAGTTGGAGAATGAGTTGTCAACAAAGTACCTAGGAGAAACAAAACATTTTTATATTACATATTTTTCACAAATATGCCTTTCAACACTTATTAAACGGTCATTTTGAAAACCAAAACCATGTTAATCAGAACTTGTACATCTTTTGACCGATACCAATATGAAACTTCTGTGAATCTGTATTGTAGCATTTTCAATTCCATCTACCATCTATCTTCCTTCAAATGTTTATGCAACAAGAGCACTTTGATATTCTGTCCAATGCATGTTTAGATACTTTTCAAGTAGTGAATAGCTACTTAGCAGCAGCTCCAGAGCATAAGCACACATTACACACTGAAAAATACTTTTCCTCACAGCAGGTTCTGTGTGCTGTACCAACACCTGATGCAAAAGAAAATTGACTAGGGTAAGTATAATTTAGCTCCTGTCTGTTCAAATGGGTTTTATAGACAGAGGGACTGTAGAAGGCAACAGACTGGGACCCCGGAATCCTAACAGTTTCCTTCTACAGCACTTCACATACAAATTACTAATGTTTAGTTGCTGCTGCTTACCCCACACTCAAAAAAGAAACTGGGAAAAATACAAAGGTAATGAAGAGAGCACACAGTGCTGGTCCTGAAAAAATATCCCCACCAGGGTTGTGGGATACCTGAAGTTAGAAAGCTGAAATCTGTAGTTCAGTAATCCAGAAGACTACCATGTAACACAATCATTAGTTCACCTTGGTTTCCCAATCTGAAACTTTTAAGATGTCGAAGAGTGGCAGTGGTGCAGGGGGGAAATGGATTTCTTACACTGTTGGTGCTTAAACAACAGCATCACTCAAAATTCTGGGGAGAAGCACCCCAAGTGTATAATTCTGTACTAGAAAGAGACTTGTTTCTGAGACATTTCAAAGACACCAATTTCTTCAGATTGACAAAGTCGCTCAAATTCTAACATAGTTTAGGGCTAATGCAGACAGGACTGTGTGTTCTGTCACTGTGTTAGGGAACAATGTTACAACCTAGGTCTTAGTCATAAAACTGTGTTGTTCTGATAACACTAAAAAAACACGTTAGAACATGGGCACCAGTAACTGACAGTTAACTGTGCTGAACACAGTTGTACTTGCATTATGTCCAGGTCTTAAAACCTTCCCTCTGAAAGTGCAGCTTGGGAGTTCTTGGCAGTTCTGAGCGATGATTCTCTATCTGATTAACTAGAATGGAGAGTTCACTTAGCACTCAGCCTGGGAAAGAGAACTGTACTCTTTAATTCCCAAACCCCAAGTGACTAAAGGAACAAAAGCCCCTCTTGATGATCTCGGGCAGCACTGCAATTAGAATGCCACGTCAGACTTCCTTCGTTTCAATGTTTCTATGCTGCTTACTTGGCCTGATCCAGAGTACTAGGATTTTGTAGTTAGAATGGCTTAAAATTCATATACAAGCACACAAACATCTCACCTTAAACAAAACTAGTAGTTGTGGGAAACCTATAACTGCAATACATTTCTGGTAAGGCCTTAACATGTAATGCATCCATACTGTATGAAATGGACCACAAACCCACACTGTACTTCATCAAAAAGTGTAAGCAATATAAATCAATCTACCTGCTGACATTGCCATAGTGGTCCCAGCCACCATTCCCATAGTCACACCATTTCCTCTTGGTGGTGGAATTGGAGCAGGATACATTGTTGCTGGCATGCCATTAGGCTGCACAACTGTGGTGTGATGGATTACGTGGGGTGGTGCTGCATATAAAGGCTGCGTGTAGTAAGTGCCTTGCTGTTGGAAAAGAAAATAAGTAAACCTACTAAGTATATTTTCACTATCACATGTACTGAAAGCAGTAATTCAACCTTTGAGATGTTCAAGCTAGCAATGTGTTATTCCAGAAATAGGAGTCTGATGTATGTCAGGGACTGGAGACAGAATACTTAAACGCTCAAATAGAGAAACAAACTTCAGGCTAGAAAAAGAGAGTTTTTCAGCTACTAACTACTGGTTGGGCAGCCAAAACTCCCAAATACAACCTCTCTCTAGAATTAAGCTGTTTTGTCTCTTCCTCTGCATCTGGATTTTGTGTTTTTGTACCCCTCCCCTCTCATGCCCAGGGGATCCTTCAAGGTTGCTCTCCCTAAAGGCAATAAACCATCTGGCTGAGGATTGGGTGTGTCTCTTTCCAGAATCAGAAGCGCTAAAAGGTTACTAGAGTGTAACATGAAGAAGCTTTCTTCCCGCAGGGCCCAAGTAGACCACTTCAGAGTACTGCCAAGGCCCTGCAAGCAAGTTTACTTAAATATTACAACATGCTGTACCATGACTCCCAAGGGCAGCTCACTTCTCCTAGTCATAGTTTTCATCTAGCCCTGCCTCCGCTCTTTCCTCCTTGCTTCTACTTCTAACCTCTTCATAGCATCACACTTACACCACAGTATCCTAGATACTTGTCTAGTGATGCAGAAGAGTGAAACTGATGCTATCATCAGTTTCATTATCCTGATTCAGCTGGGCCATAGGGGAAATATGGAACCACCACGCTTTGGAAGGTCAGGAAAAGGTACCCCACAACAGTGAACAATCACGCTTCTGTTCCTGTTTTCACCATGGCACAGGAGAAGTGGAGTGAAATTGACCAGGACAGCATCAGTGTGATCCTGCTATTCCCACATAAAGGAGCAACAGCAGCTACCACAATCCTCTCATAGGAGCACTTTGAAGCAGGGGTTAAGAACTTAAGAAAAGGAGTGCCCAAAATTTGTTTTTCAAAGCCAGACACAGGCACTTTTGCAATTTTACCCTAAAAGATTTGGAAGCGAATGTGCTCTTTTTACAAGCGACTTAGGCACTTAGATTCTTATGTCTCACTCATTTTCAAGTTTACAACTTTTGATTTTCATGTTTCTAACTTACATAATGTGACAAACACTTTTCAAAATGAGGTGACCTATTTAGATAACTAAAGCTAAAATTTTCAAATGTGCTGAACACAAGCTCACATGGACTTTAATGAGTCCCTCAACACTTCTGAAAAATAAGGCCATCTATTCAGATGTCTAAATCTGGACTCAGAAGCCTAATTTTAGGCACCCGTTTTTTAAACTCTTGACTTTAGTGTACTAGTACAGAATCATAGAACTGGAAGGGACCTCAAGAGGTCATCTAGTCCAGTCCCGTGGACTCATGGCAGGACTAAGTATTATCTAGACAATCCCTGACAGGTGTTTGTCTAACCTGCTCTTAAAAATCTCCAATGATGGAGATTCCACAACCTCCCTAGGCAATTTATTCTGGTGCTTAACCACCCAGTTAGGAAGTTTTCCTTATGTCTCACCTAAACTGCCCTTACTGCAATTTAAACCCATTGCTTCTCGTCCTATTCTCAGAGGTTAAGGAGAATAATTTTTCTCCCTCCTCCTTCTAAAAACCTTCTGTGTACTTGAAAACTGTTATGTCCCCTCCCTCTCAGTCTTTTCTTCTCCAGACTAAATACGCCCCCCCCCCTTTTTCCCCCCTCAATCTTCCCTCATAGGTCATGTTTTCTAGACCATTAATCATTTTCGTTGCTCTTCTCTGGACTTTCTCCAATTTGTCCACATCTTTCATGAAATGTGGCACCCAGAACTGGACACAATACTCCAGTTGAGGCCTAATCAGTGCAGAGTAGAGCAGAAGAATTACAAGGGAGAAGCCCATCACTATGCACAAAATAAATTTACATGCTGGATGGGGAAATACGTTTTTTTTTATATACATGAAGCATTTTGGTAACACACCCTCAAAACAGATAGAAATAAGCGGTCATCTTTATTTCATGAAACACAACATTTAGAGTTTAGAAGTTTACAATGCATGCTGAAAGCAAGATACTATTTGAACTGGCACAAAACAGTTGAGCTTTACTTTTTACCTGTGCATATGGATTCTGCTGTGGATAGGCACTTCGAACCGGATACACAGCAGTCTGGTAGGGATTGGGTGATGAAGAATAAGGTGGCACTGCACCACTGGTGGGTGAACAGGATACTTTATATGGTGTTCCTGGTGTATAACCTGAAACAAAGGTAAGTCTGCTTTAAAACGCCATAGGCAAGACAATGAACAGAATACCGTGTACTAAAGTTTGAGACTAATATAACTGAATTTATTATTCTTAATCCTCATGTTTCACATTTATCTTATTCAGTATGGTATTTTATCGATACCTATGCACAAATTCTTAAAAGGCATTAGTCACATAGGGACAGATATAGTCAATAATACCTGACTGCCTGTCAATCAACTAATTCACACAACTGACCACTTTCCAATTAACTAATGGACATAAGGAAGCGGTGGAGTTCCGGAGTCGCCGGGGAGAGTGCTCAGGGATTGATCACTACCCGCCGATCCGGCAGGTAGTGTAGACCTGGCCTATGACGACTCCAAAGACCCTCCCGGACTGAGTCAAGTGCTCCAACGGAACAGAAGGAAGGCGGCAGAATGGAAGAGTAGTGCCAAATGTGGCCACACTTTAAATATATGGAGATATGCCTATCTCATAGAACGGGAAGGACCTTGAAAGGTCATCGAGTCCAGTCCCCTGCCTTCACTAGCAGGACCAAATACTATCCCCGGACAGATTTTTTGCCCCAGATCCCTAAAGTGGTGAGTTATGTGTGAAAGTGGTGAGTTATGTGGTCCCCTCAAGGATTGAACTCACAAACCTGGGTTTAGCAAGCCAATGCTCAAACCATTGAGCTATCCCTCCCCCCTACACTCTGATGTTAGGGAGAGCAAGGATGTAGTACAACACATTCAGCTTCTGGCATCTAGAAAACATGTCTTAACTAGGATCTTTTTCAAGCCTACTTCATGCTGTAACTCAGATTTGTTATGACACTGATGAGAAGTTTAGCTCCAGCATAATGGGTAGGTCTGTTTTCATCAAAATGGCCTGGAATGCATTAAATGCTAACCAAGTTCCCAGCACACACCAACAATCATTACAAACAATGATCTCTTTGCAAAGGGGAAATTTCTGCAGAAAACTATGCAATGGCAGAACTACCCTACTCTACAGGTTAGAACTATTTTAAACGGTTAGAAGGGCTTCTCAAACATTTTGGAGGGGTGCAGTGACACCTCCCGCTTGCGTCTTCCATTTTTAAGTTACCTTTAATGATATTTCCTTGCCACTTAACAGCAAATGCCAACATTTTCAGACTTGGATGCCTAAACTAAATTTTAAAATCTGGGCTTCAGTGATTAAATTCTAAAGTAACATAAGCACACAAGTCACTTAAGAGCTTAGATCCCATTTTAAAAATGGCACTTGTGTACCTACATTTTATTGGTATTCAATAATAAAGACCTTTATACAATTTGTGTGTAGACAAGCTCCTAATGATCTCTTATGAATTTTTAAAAATAGATTGATAAAAGGCTTGATGTCGCCAGAATGCTTTTACACATCTCGTGAGGTCCATAGAAGTGAGCCTCCCTCTCAGGCGTGTTAGGAGCTACACAGTTATTACCCAGATATGCAGTGACTGAGGCATATGTTCTTGGCTCAGACCCCGTACACCTGAAAGGCAGATCTGAGATTCCCTGGGCCCACTCAGTGGGTAAGGAGACTTAGGATAATGGAGCCAATGTCTGACAGGGCATGCAGGAGAACAGTGAGAAGCAGCACCATAACTGCTGACACTGGGCCGTAATTGGGAGAAGCTAGAATATGAACACCCTCTGTCAGCAGTGCATACCTCTGCTAATGGAAGGTGGGGCCATACTATGAACAGCCCTGGACTGACTGCTCTGAGGGGAGAGGGAGGAGACCAAGGCCTCAAGTCACACGCACAAGTCCCTCGTGCTGAACAATATAATTGGCATTCCCAGTAAGGGCAGTTTCTGGCCTTGCCTCATGTATTATGGCTCCATGAAGCTGATGCAAAGTGCTCAGTGTTAACTCTAAGAGAGCCACCAGCGGGTACCAAAAACAGAGTCCAGTGACTGGTCCATCTTGCCTTAGACGTTAGAAGTCCATTGGTTATAGTTGTGCAGCTACTTAAAACTTGAGTTTCCGTATCAGTTTTGTGCAGTTTAAGTATTTGCTTCAAATAAAGAGGATATTAAGTGTTAATGTACTGACTTGCAGGGGATCGGTGACTGTCATCCTCCTGGGGAAAGTTAGTTTTTTTAACAGGAATTTCTGGCTAATATTAAGTGCCTAAAGAAGCTATTTGTCGTAAGTAGAAAAATCTGGACTTAATATTTTAAAATATTTTTTAAAAAGTAACCAAAAATGATGGCTGACTATTGCTTCTGAAAGAAGAGCTCTAGTTTCCCCATTCAGCAGTAAGAAACTCATGGTGTTAGCGTTCAGTAAAATTATGCTTGAGGATGGTGAACAAATAGGTACTTCTATCCAGTTTTAATCATTCTCTACAAAAATGAAAAATATTTCCTTAATCAAATGTAGAACAAGTTCTACTGTAATAAACATGTGGCATGTTCAGCTTAGATCTAACCATTTAATAAAGCATGTCAGAAAGACAAATGGCCAAATATTAAATGAGAACAAACTGAAGAGCTGTGGATAAAAATTAATCAAGACCTTAATTTGGTAAGTACATCATATGCTGCTTATTTTTATATAGGATAATTATGCTTGATTGTTTGCGACTATCCAGAGCCCAAATCTACATACACAGTGGCTCTTAAACCACTGTCTGCAGAGAACTAGCAGTTCACAGAACCAATTCCAGTCATCTGTGGACCACATGGTGCTTCTGGCTTCTTCTCCTTGCTTTCAAGGACAAGCTAAGAAGCCTACAAAGCAGCAGTCACTGGAGCCACTATAAGGAGTTGCAACAGGACTTGGATATTAATTTAAGAGCCCTCTGTTGTTTAGTTTTATCTCCATGGTCCTTAACACTCCAAGGTATAGGTATTTCTCAGCACAGTGATAAGAGTTTTGACCAGGACATAGATGACAAGTCTCCTGCCAGGGTGGATAAAAATCAATGATTTAAAAAAAAAAATGATTTTTTTTTTATTTAAATCAGAATTTTGATAAAATGCGTTTTGAGGAAAAAACCTAACGATGGTTTTAATTAAGATACTTTATAGCTCAAAGATATCTCCTCATGAAATAGGGATTATAAATTCTAATTCCATAGTATGAGACAATATAGTCATGTGATGTTTAAGAAAAGTTTTGTAAATGAGTTCCAATAGGTCGTGGATTAGGGACCCGATTAGGGTTCCAGGGGCTTCTGAATAGATTATTTAGGTTAATCTTTCTATCTACCCAATGGGACTCAGTGTTCAGTCTAGAAGATGCCATCAGAGATTTTTCGTTTTGCAGTTCTCAAACTGTGGATTTGTCTCTCCAGAGATAACATGCTTCTTAACAGCAAAAATGTTTTTAAAATAAAGAATATATAGGAGGTGAGAAATAACAGACCTCAACCCTACTGTCCCTCTGCAAATTTGTGTACACAGAGTCAATCCCTTACCTCTCTCTAGAAGTGCAAAGTTTCAAAAAGTTCAATGAACAGAAGATTGTTGGGGGTGGAATAGATCAGGACAGGAGAAAGTCTGGAGATAAATGTGAGAAGGGAGGGACAGGCAGTAGAAACAAAAGAGAAACTGTTTGAGCAGCATATTCCAGAAGTCTTGAGGTCTTTCTGAGTGTAGCCTTCATTGATTTGAGATCTACCATACCATTCTCTCACTAGAAGAGAAAACCTATAATGGCAGTAGGCAGTAAAAGAGACCCAGTTTGGGAATATCAGTCAAGACATATATGTTTGCTGATGAAGTTTTAAAGAAAGTCACACCAGTGAACTGGTGGAAGTCACTTAAGCACTTGGATTCAGAGACTGTTGAAGTGATAGTCTCACTTTTAACAGCAGTAGCTTCTTCTGCCAGTGTGGAAAGAATATTTTCTTCCTTTGGACTAATTCATTCCAAATTGAGAAATCGTTTGGGACCTGAAAAAGCAGGAAAGCTTGTTTTTCTTTTCCAGATTATGAACAAACAGGAAAATGAAGGTGAAGCCGACTGAGTTAGCTGCAGAAGCCAATATTTTAAGTTTCTTATGTTGACCTAGCTGACATAGTCGATTTAATTTTTGTTTATTTAACTATTTTAATTTAAAACAATTTTAACAAAAACAAACCTGATTTTAAAAAACGTGAATGTTTAACTAAATTCAAAAATTCATATGCTTGTTTTGTTAAAATATGATATTTTTGCTGTTGAAGAAAAAAATCCAGAATCCATAATGTTGTTGTTTTAGTTAAATAAACCAATTTAAATGTCTGTCTGGTGATGTTCTCCTCCTAATACAGCACTGCAAGAAAATCCTCCAAATATTAATCATTAACCTGTTGAATTGAAAATAGTTCACCTCCCATCTGCTTCAATTACCTTTTGTAACTGAAATAACCAAACAATCATTCATTTTCTGATATAGCTGTAAAACTAATCTGAAAAGTTTTCAAAAATAAATCACTTTAAAAATGTATAGTGTGTACCTTCTTAAAATGACACCTACATCCATCTTTGGGTTGTGAAGAATATGTATTAAGGTTATAACAACCAAAAAGAATGCATGTTTATGTAGAAATCCATGATTAAATCGAGTCTTCCTGACTAGTGATTTAAATCAAATACACACTGTCTCCTGCCTTATACATACAAGGTGTAGAGTTATCACTGAGGCAATCTCAGCCATGGAGGACTTAACGGCAATGCATGTTGATAGATATGTTCATCTAGGGTCCTCTATTCCCATGCCAAATGCTATCTCTGCCTGGGGAGGTGTCTGCTGGTTTCTGTTCACAGCTACCTAGAGTCAAGGACTTTGGCACTGATGTATCAAAGGACTGCTGTACCTCTCTGCACTTCCCGGATTCTGTCTTTCCAGAGACGCAGTGCCCTGATAAGCTGGAGTTCAGTATGACCATCACCTCAATACACTGGAGGCTTAGAGGCCTTGGTTTCATTGCAGACAACAAATAAGCTAGTCTGGTGGGATTCTGAGCTTTTTTAAAGAAAAAGTTATGCTTATAAGCTACCCTGCCTCAAATTCAAGATACAACTGACAAAAGCAAGCAGAAACCAGTACTCCACGTGCTGTGCCTTTCGACAGTAATTCAGGGTAGGGACCTGAGATGTGCCAAACAAACCACTGTCCAGTTCCATGTACAGTAATATTATTATTATAAATACAGAACCTGTGCACAGTTAGTTTAGATTCCTTACTCTCTGCCCTAGCAAATGCTGCCATTCTCTTCTATGCAATAAGTGAGAAACAAGTTGATGAGTCATTAAAACTCATAGCCCTGCAAATAAGCACCATGTTTTCAGGCATTAACTATGCAAGTACTTACTGACTTGTCACAAAGTCTGAGAACAGTTCTGTTTGCCCTCTGAGAAATAAGGTTCTCCTGTTACCCCCTAAATTTAAAGTCACTTGTCCGGTAATTACTCTCAGTTGCAAGACTTTCTGACTGCATTCTATTTGTCAGAGCTGTCCCTGGAAGCTAACAGAATAACACTTTAGAACTTCCTTCTAAAGACTACAAGTTTGTTAGTATGAAGGGTAGAAGGACCAAACTATATTCCTAGGTACCATGTATTGTTTTCCACAAATTATAACTAGACATTCAGGGCCAATTTTGGAGAAGTACATGAGTACTTCCGAAATTGTGGCCCATAATGGATTCAAGTGGAGGAGCTCTTGAAGGTGCATAGACAAAAACCTGTAAAATCAGAATGGTATTACTGACTATTGAACTACAGGAGAAACTACAACCATACATTATGTAAAGAGAGTCATGAATAGTACAAATGACAAGCTTCCCAGGGCCAGAGGACCTAATATCTACTGTCTACTTTCTAGAGCAGCAGTTTGCAAAATGTCAGGCATCACTTACATTTTTAAGGTAAGCTTAAGAGTTAAATTAAGATTACTTAAGCTTACATTGCCTGAAAAAAATTATTGTGGAATCACACTGTGTTGACCTGTCCAGGCTGGCTGGTCCTTTAAGAGGAGTTAGGCTCAGCTTGGCTTGTGACATAGCATTTAATCTTCAACTCATCCTCATCTGGTACAACTAATGAAAAGGTCAGGGAGAACTACATAAAGAGGGAAGAGAAGACACTGAGGGAAGATTTTCCTCTGTCTGGGAAGTGCCTGGTGAAGGCAGGCTGGAGAGAGAGGGAGCAATATGCAAATAAACAGGCTACTTTTTCTCCACTATCCTCCTCCCTTTCATTGCTAATGTAGATTTATGCAAGCCATAATATTTTACAAAGGACAGTAAGCAATTTCTTATCTTATTCTTTTCTGTTGTGATTGGAGATGAATTTAACAGCTACTATCAGTTTCTCCTTCATCCCAATATTAATAGTATGCTCATCATATTGAGGGATTCTTTCACTTTTGTTCGTTGGCCCCTGTGCATTTCTTCTTTTCTCCCCAAATCCCTCCTCCTGCCTGCCCCTTAGCTGAGCAGTATGACAGTGTTGTTCCTAAACACTGCTCTTTCCCCACTACCCAGTAGGAACACAATAGTAAAGCTGTTCAGAATCATAGCCGTTTCACCCTGCTGCTAGAATTGTTGGACAATCACCGTATGCAGGAGCATGACAGGCACGATCCTGAGGTAGGAAGGGGCACGTAGAATTTAGGAGGTGAAAGATCAGAGGAGGTGATAAAAGGGTATATTCCAGACGCCTTTCTGAAAGAGGAAGGGAAGAGACTTACTGAGGGACATGGAAATAAAGGGAAATATCCAGAGGGTCAGGTCAGAAGGGACTAGTGAAAGATGTAATCACAAATTTGTGCAAGGATTTTAACTACCTAATACTTGTCACTGGCAACTGAATAACTCAAACCTCCCCAAAAATAAGTTAAAGTCCTCCCTTATCTATAACAGGAGACTGCATCTGGACACTGTGTAAACATCCCCGGATACAAAAACCAAAGTCAAGGGTTAGTTTGGAAAACCACCAAATTTATGCTATTTTCAAAGTAAAAGAAAACTTAATGCGTTTCTCCACACCCCCAATTTTAAATGCTTCTAATGTAGACAGAGTTTTTGAGTATTTCTAAGCAATAAGTATATTATGCATACCTGTTTGGAAGGTAGGATTTGCTCCTGGGTACATGTTGGGGGAATACGCAGGGGCAGCTGCTGCATAGCCCATTGGGAAACCAGCTATGACAAAAGAGAACAATTCCAGGTTATTTTCTAGATAAGCAACACAGTGTGACTACTTGCCTTGTTCTCAGAGAATTTGTTGTGCATGATACCTTTTGACCAAAGATCAACAAAACGTTACAATTTTTCAAAATTCATGTGACTACTAGTTGGGAAGAAAAGCTAAAAAGTGTAGTAAGCCATAGTTCCCATTTCTCAACGCCCCTTCTCCCCCGCCCCCAAACACACTTTCAGCAAAAGCCTGAATTAGCCAACTCACTAGTAACTGCAAGCTTTAGTATTAAATAATCCAAAAGAATATCAAACACTGAAATGCATTAAGACTACTGAACTCAGAGTGGGCCCTTTTCACTGTGTAAAGAGAAGATATATAAAAGTGTGAGTGACTCATTTCCTGGATCACAGTTTCCCAAACTGGACAGAAAAGCCAACTTTAACCCTCCAAAATATCTTGTTTTTATTTAACCTAGATTTGTCTTTGCTTTTAGATGTCAGTTATACTCCTACCATTTCAACCACCCACAATGATACACTGCCAGAGTGAATCACGGATTGTAACTGTTCAGTGGCAAAATGCTGTGTTGACACCTTGACACTGATGTACACAATTACCATGACTAAACCAATGTCAAGAAAGACAGGAATCAAGTTCTATGGTGATAATAGCACGTAGTGAAAGATCATCAGGGTGGACTGATTTAAATAATAATTAAAATTGGCGATTTAAACTAGCAAGCAGGAAACCTTGATTTAAATCATCCATTTCAATAGTGTTTTGCATTTATATTTTGTAGTTATTTTCCTTGGTTGGTAACCATTAAAACATGTTAACTTACAACTAACTGAAGCTTTTATGCTAAATTTGGTGCTTCTTTTTGCTAACCAGGAGGATACCTATTCTATAGGCTTATTAATCAGTAATTGCTTCAGTTACATTTATTCAAATTCTTAATTTTTACATTTTTATTATGCTAGAAAAGGACGAATTTTTTCTTTACTAGATAACTTTTTACTCGTGATTTGTGTCAAGCTCTATTTGGATGGAAATTCAAATGCAACTAAATGCACAAAAACAGCATTTTAAGCTTTAAATGTGCTGGATGCATAAGAAAATATTATCAAAACATGGTTTTCCTTTCAAAAATGATTAAACAAAGGAAATATCATCACTAGTTAGTGAAGTGACTGGTTTTGGTTCCCATGTCCTTCAAGATTTTAGCAGTTCTCATCCTCTCACTTTGTTTTTATTCATAGATTGGAGAGGAAAAAAGCTTTCTTGCTTTTTCAACTCCCAACTGGTTTCTTAACTTTGAACCAGTCATTCAATTTGTTCCGTTCAATAAACTGGAAAGAAAATATTCTTTCTGCATCTGCAGTAGAGGGTACTGCTGGCAAAAGCTTGTTTGTCACTTCAACAAGCTTTGGTTCCAGGAGTTTAGCCAGTGGCTTCCATCAGTTCAGTGGTTTGACTTTCTTAAAAAATTGGCAGCAAACATTACTGCTTTTTTTTGTATTAGATCATTTTAGGCCTTGATTTATGTTGTCAATTTCAAACTTTAGAAAGTTTCTTTTAAATCTGATTTTAAAATGATTTCTTTTTATTTAAAAGAAAATATTTATATCCATAGTGTCAACAATTGACTGAGGGTTAGAAAACTACCTTATTTCATTGACTTCAGGTGTTAATTAATAACCAAATGCTTTAAGTATAACTTGCCAGCTAACACCACTATTTTTAAGGTTGTATGAGCTTTTCAATCCTATCCTTATTTTATAGGTTTAGCTCCACAGTAAGAGTTCAGACACTCCCAGAGGAAATGTAAACAAACAGCACAACATAAGTAGCAGATTAAACAACTTTTCCCCACAATCCACTAGTCTTAAATCAAATGTTTTCATTCTTGACTACTCATTTGTTACTGTAATCCTGCCTAAGTAGCCTTAACAGTTTTAGTTCAAAAAACCCTTTTCCTTATGTTTGGTATTTATATAGACATCAGTGCCCTTAGATAAAGTGTGCCTTCTAAAAATAGAGACCAGTTCAGTATCATAACATCCTGCTAAAATCAGCAGTTCTGAACAGAGAATCAGTGGTTTTATCAAAAAGGGTGCTGGGGATGTTTAGTCGTGTAGTAACTTAAAGTATTTATCTTTCATTAAACAAATCCCAGCCTCCATCATTTACTTAATAGAGCATGTTTTGTACCCTTTAAACCTTAACTAGACAAGATATAGTAATTTAATGTAATGTCAATATACCATTTTACGGCATTAGATTTACGTGTGATTTTTATAATTCATTTTATCAATTTAATTGAATTCTTCCCAATTCCCGGAATGATTAACTGAAATAGGAAAAAATCCATATTCACACAACACAAAGCTAAATAAAACTAGTAAACAAAGCTTGGCACTAAATATATATTCAAACACTAAAAAGAAAAAATTAGTAAAAGTTCTGAGATTAGTGTCCTGTTTAAAATTAAACAATGACACTGACAATTTAGGTTACTAATCAAATGTACTATAATCTACTAAAATCAATTAAATTTGCTACATCAGAGAGTCATTAAGTTGTAATGGATTTACAGGATGCAGCTTTAACTACATACATTTTCCAAATGTATGTACTTTCTCTTATACAGTAAAGATTTTGCCTCAATTTCTTCTGGCTTCAGTTTAACTAGCAGGTGCAGAGAAAATACTCTCTATTTGGACTAGTTCATTCACAGTTGAGAAACTGAGTTGAAAGAACAGCAACACTTGTTTTCCTCTTCCAATCTATGAATAAAGGTAAGTGGAAGCGGATGAGATCTACCAATTCTAAAAACAAGTAAAGAGGGGCCAGATTTTCCCAAGGTATTTAGGCACCTAAAGATGCATATAATACCAACTACCTGTTACCTTTTTCATCCACAGATCCCAAAGTGCTTTACAAAGGCGATCAGTATCATGGGGAAACTGCTAAGCATGTCTAAAAACCACATTAAGCACCTAAGCATGTCAGGAGCCTAAGTAACTCCCACTGATTTGAATGGGAGTTCAACAACCTCTTGCTCAGGTGCTTCTGAAAAATCCCACTATGCACCTTTCTGTATCTTGAGGCACCTAAATACCTTTGAAAATCTGGCCCCTGGTGATCAGAAACAATCAACTCACAAACTACAGTTAATATTTCCTTTGTTTAAATGAGTTTTAAACACGTGTTAAACTTTTTCTTTATGTATCCAGCACATTTAAGGTAATTTTATTTAACAAAAAAATTTTAAATACTGATTTTGTAAATTAATTCCAATTTCCATCTCATGCAGCCTGAAAAATCTAAGGGCTGGTCTACACTAGCCCCCCAAGTTCGAAGTAAGATACGCGACTTCAGCTACGTGAATAACGTGGCTGAAGTCGAAGTATCTTATTTCGAACTTAAAAGTACTTACCCCTGGTCCACACGGCGGCACGCAGGCTCCCCCGTCGACTCCGCCTGCTCCGTTCGCAGAGCAGGATTACCGGCGTCGACGGGGGAGCACTTCCTGGTTTGATTTATCGCGTCTAGACAAGACGCGATAAATCGAACCCAGAAGATCGATCCGAAGCCTCCGACGCAGCGGGTAAGTGTAGACTAGCCCCAAGTAAAAAAAATCTAAAATACATAATTCACCATTTTCTAACAAAATAATCATAAAAAACCAGACTCTGAATAAACTTATGTTTAGCTACAGAATTGCTTAAACAAGTGTGTGGGGTATCTTGTATGCTCCTAGTTAGCAAAAAGTACCAAATTTAGTGTTGTAAAGACTTCATTTGGTTGCAAATATGTTTTAATGGTTATACTAACCAAAAAATAAACCTTTTCTTAAGAAAATAATAAAGTGCAAATGCAAAACACAATTAAAAATCAATTATTTAAATGTTTGCTGCTTGCTGATTTAAATCATGATGAAAATAATGCACCCTGGATGGAAAGCAAATTAACTGTAACATCAATTAATGTAGGCAATATAGTAACCAATGAAAATGATGGCAAAGTTTTTCAAAGACTGTTTCTATAGCTGTTCAACTCTGCAATATTCTGTACAGCAACTGCTGAAGTATTATTTTAAGTTATTTCAATAACCTTAAGTCTTACTAGACACATGAACTTTGTTATAGTGAGGGTTGGCAATTTCCCATGGAAAGACTAGTTTAGGACAGGGTGCTGGTAAATACCAGCTTAAACCTGGTTCAAAGAGAGAAACTGGGAAAAATTGCATCTGTATCTGGCAGGTTCAGCAAGTATAGAACAAGTCTTCTCAAACTCTAGATACATCCATTCAGAACTGAGAAATAGGTTTGGTCTATCCACTACACCAAAGTTGATCTTCTGCTACAGAATGTTGTATGGACAAATGGAGCTGGACAGGTAATCTGCAACTCTGCATGCTTCTGATTGCTTAATGCTTCAAGCCTACAACTCTGCATTGTCATTTTCATGTAATCAAATGTTTGACTTCTGTTTATATAACATTAAACTGAAATGAGTCATGACATGTATAACATCTTTAAGAAAATACGGAACCAAAGTGTATACAGACATTCCGAAGGTCAATATTATAAATTACATATATTAATATTGTACACACTGAAGTTTTGAGTTGTACAACCCTAAATTAATCTACAAATCCACTGCTTTATGTAACCACAATTTGAATATGTAACTGAGATTAAGTGTAATGTGGTGTGCATTAATGAAAGATTTTAAAACAGAAAATGCTTAAACTGGGACTATCTAGTTTTTCCTGGGGCTATAAAAAACAAGTTTATTTCCTGGTCATAGCAGTCTACACAATATTTACAGTAGGAAGATTTAGCAGAAGAAAAGGCAATAGATGCAGTCTATACATCGCATATGGAATGTTACTTTCAGTTCAGAACAGTGTTGTATTAATTTAGATGTAGTTCAAGGGCCCAAAGATGTTAACATAACCCAGTCACTGTCCAACATTAAGCAGTGTTAGCCAAAGTTTGGGGATTGGTATATAAAGACTTTAACCTGCTTTGTACCATGGCAACCACCACTAAAAATCCTTAACCTTTTATTAAAGATACAAAAAAAAAAGGGGGGGGGGGGGGGACAGTTAAAGCATTTGAAGTATTGAGGTTTTCATTATTTTAGCAACCTTTTTGTTCCCCCTTCCTTTAGCCAGAGAGTTTTAAAAAGAAAAACCCTTGCTTGACAGATTAGAGGGAAATCGCTGTCCTTTTGGGTAACAGAAGTTAATGGAGATAGGTTGGAGCTGTTGTTGCTGTTAAAGTCTGATCTGGTTTCATCTCTGGTGGTATTTGGAATTCAGCTGTAACTGGTAGGGATGGTGGTGTCATCTGGATCCCTCTCTAGCCCGATCTGGTCAGGACATCCCTCTTCATTAGGATGAAGGCCCAGGGTCCCAGGAGACGGTAGGGGTGGCCACCATGATGGTGAAACTCACTCCAGAAGGCTCAGTCTGTGCTTCCCTATTTTCCGCCCCCAAAAATCTTTTTTTAAGGACCCAAACAGGGAAAGATGGGTGGAATAGTCCTACCACTTGTTGTTTTGTCCACTAATGAAATCTAACATTTGACACATTAATTTTGGTTTATTAATTTTCAGTTCCACATTTTGTTTTCCAAGAGTGATCTTAAGAGTCCCTGAGTGATCATCAGGAGGCTTTTTTTGTTTAGACTAATTAAGTTTCTCTCTTATAATTTTTCCATTAATATTTGCTTTGTATAGGTTATTGTGACATTTTACAAACTTACATACTTTTTACAATTGAGCTTGCAATTACAGTAAACCTGTAGGCCCAATTATTACAACAGTACCTCAGTGCAAGAAAGATATGTAAATTGAAAGATTCAGAGAAGAGCAACAAAATTAGGGTATTAGAAGAATTTAATTATGAGAAGATTAATTATGTTTATGCATAATTTGGCTAAGCAGGGACACAAATACCTATAAATATTTGAAGGATGTGAACACAAATAATGAATTTAGTATGACTGAACAGTGTATAAATAAACAGGATGAAACTAAAACAAGTTCCCACAGTAACACTTGTTAAATTGGAGAACAGTTTTCAATGGAAGCTATAAATCCTATCACTTCAAACATTTAAAAGCAGAATGGACAAAGCAACAAAAAAATCATGTAGAGCAATTCCTGCCCTAAAAGGTCTATACTTTTCATATCTATAATTATGTAATAGTAAAATAATCACTTGAAATACTTCATGGCAGAAAAACGTTTATATATTTCTTCATCATACAGTCTCACTGAACTCTGGATAGGGTTAACTAATGGTCT
Source organism: Macrochelys suwanniensis (assembly GCA_033296515.1). Classification (NCBI taxonomy): domain Eukaryota; kingdom Metazoa; phylum Chordata; order Testudines; family Chelydridae; genus Macrochelys; species Macrochelys suwanniensis. The sequence continues at coordinate 44,639,275 of CM065783.1, forward strand.
TATGTTACTTCTGAACTCTGAAGGCTTCAGAAGCCACGCCTACTCAAACTAAGCACTGGGTTGTGAGAAAGGAGGAGGGCATGGGGATAAGAAGCAGAAAGAAAACCTCAGAACAGGAGTGGAAAAAAGAAAATAAGTGAAATGCACAGAACCCTATAGTTTTGGCATCACTACAAATATTGTTTAAAAATCTTTGGCACTGGCACTTTTTCTCATTTTTTGTTTTGTATTTGTGGCACACGACTGCCAATGCCTAATAAACATTGTAGGATAGAAAAGGAAACTGTCAGCCAACAATGGGGAAATAGTAGACCAAATTGTTTCCCTTCAGGCCATTAATTTTAAATTTAGTTACAGCCCCTAAGGTAACTTTTTTCCAGACTAGTTTAAGGAACACAAAATACAACAGAAAATCAAGGCACTTAAATGCCCCATCTATTCTTGATGTTATCGGCACAATCTATACAAGGGCTGAAGGACTGATTGATCAAGGTGATCTATTCTTGAAGTATAAACTTGGTGAGTGAAAGTTATCAGAAGGTATGGAAACATTAACAAATGAGTCACCTGAGTGTCTACACTGACTGGGTTACAATGAACAACCCAAAGGCATCCCTTTGAAAGAAAACTTAAGACAGAAATTCAGTTGTTTACCTGGATAACCAATTCCTTTGGCATTTGCATAGGGAACCCCAGAAGATCCAGGGCTATAAACAGGATTCATGATTTCAATAACTGAAAAGGAAACAAGAACATAATCAGATCTACTTAACCAAGCATATGGAATCCCTAAAATCCTTGTAGGAGTTTAAATGCAATTGGTGGGAAGGAAAGTGCACATTTCTACCACCCATTCCAGCCATCAACATTTTAAACTGCAGCTAGAGAAACACACTTGGGCTGCACCTGTATAAAAGTTTCTAAGAATGTTTTTTCCCTGAGTCAACTAACGGAGTGGTTATTAATGGGCAAAGTATTTCCCCACTGGTCGAGTGTATTATTTTCAAATTGTACCCACATCTCCTGCTACCCAAGCAAGTATAAAACCACCTGTTTCAAACTAGCATTCACTACCATTAAAACACTGCTTCAGCTTCCCACTCGCCTTCCCTTCTCCATTTATGTGCACCCCCATCTCAGTCTTGGCTTTCTTCCTCCTGTTTCTCTCGCTTTCTCTACTGTAAGATTATGTCTGATACCCAAACAGTTATACTCTGCTACTGCTTCTCTTGGCACTGTGGAGTAAGTGCTATAAAATAAATGACTCTCTTTGGCATGGGATTCTAATCTCTCAAATTTAAATTCCTGAAGCGTCAATAGCCTAATAAATAAATAAAATAGCTGCAAAAAAAGGTTCTACACTAAATGGCTCAGAATTAGTATGAAAACAGCACCACAATTCACATGTTCAAGTTTAGTCAACATCAGTGCTGATTAAAAAAAGGTTATCCACTGGCTCGTCGGAAGTGATTTGGGGTTTCAGGCCAGTTGTTTTTGGATAAGTGTCCAAATCACAAAAGTAGCCAAATTAGCAGAAAAGCAAAAAGCTTAACAGGTACCGAAGCTAAACCATGCTCCTACTTCTAGAGCTGATATTGTAAGTCAAGGTTGAGGTATTAGCAAGTCTGCAAGAAAGCCTCACTAATTCTTCTATTTATAAGGGATTCCAGTCTCAAACTGTCATTTTGGCACGTTCTAAAAATAAAATTCTCTTTATTAGAGATTTTTAGAAACAAGATTGTGTGTTGAGTTAATTGTACTGCTTTTAATTTTTTAAAAACTGAGTTTCTCCAAGTTTGTCACATTATCCCAGTCCTCTGTTTAAAATATGGTTGCAGCTATGTCTCCTCTTTTGTGTCCATTAGTGCCAATCCTTCACTTAAAATAATATCTGGTAGCAAAACAGGCATGCTACCAGAACTAGCTATTCCATTATCCTTGAGTCCCTCCTTCTCTCTATTGCTTGACCTGTAAATGTTATATGAAGGGACATGCTACTAGTTTAGGCCTAAAACTGTCACAAAACTTTGAGTATAGAAAGTTTATGAAGCTAAATAAAGAGCTTCAGTAACTAAAACATTACCTGCAGCATTGAAGACTCACTGTTATACTACTATTAGGGAGTTAAAGTTAGCTAGTGAAGCTACACTGGCCAGTTTAAGATGAATGAGTGCAAGTATAAATAGCAAAAAAAAATAAAAATAAAGGGGGGAGGGGGATATCCAGATTAAGGCAAGTAAAGAGTACAGTTCTTTGTCAAAATATTGTTTCTAGAACACAGCACCCATAAGCAAAGAAGCCCCTTGAACTTGTGCAAACAGAAATTCACTATGCTTTCCGCAAAAGCATCTACCGTATTAAGTTTAATAGAAAACCCAAAATACCACAGAAAATGGCACTATACGAACACAACAATTTTATCTAATAGCAATACAAACATTACTTAAAAAAAAAAAAAAAAAAAAAAAAAAAAAAGAGCAGGCAAACCTCCAGCCGAGAAAAATCAAAACATCACTCAGGATATTGGAAAAAGTCCATTTAAAAACTAAGTTAAATATCAGTAATCCACAATTTACATTGCCTATTAAGGAACATTACCTGCAGCTGCATTTACTACCTGCCAAACAATAAAGGAGCAATTTGACCCAATTCCCACTAGCAACAACATTCTACAACACTTCCTGACACCCTCTCCTCCATGTAAAAGCTGTGGGATATTTTCTATACAATCACAGTAAGGTTTAAGGATTAATATTTCACTAGCTTGTGCCATTTTACTTTGTCTTTCTCACTCTTTTGTAAATCAATTAACTTTCATCCGCTTACACATCAGCACATCTTTCCTGTTGTACATTCTCTTCTCATCCCTGCATCTCGTTGCCTTCCTATTTCCATCTTTGTCCCCCTTTCAATGTTTTAAAGCATTCTGTCTTTTTTGCCCTTAAAAAACCCCATGAGATCCCAGCTTTCCTTTAGTCCTGGTATTTCCAAATCATGGAGTGAATACCTTGGGAGATAGCCCCGCAGGTGTGAACACAGAGAAGTGGCCATCACAAATCTCTCCCTCTCTGTGGTGCCCTCACCACTGTGACCTCCTCTTTCAAAGTGCAGCTCTTCCCATCTCCATAGTAACCGGGAGGCAACAGTTCTAAGTAGCATGGGAGACTTCTGGGGAAGGGAAGAAGCAGTAAGAGTATTCAATGGAAGGGTGAGGGAATACCAAAAAACAAACAAACTGCATGGTCATAAATAAACAAGAGAGCTGAAGAACATGCAACCTGGGAAAAGCTAAAACACAAACCCAGAAAAGAGAATTCTAGAGAAACTGGACAAAAACAGGTGAGACAGCAACTCCAGCAGGGCATCACATCAACTAAAATGCAGAGTAAGAAGCCAGCACAAAGGGGATTCCAGACAAGTACGCATCACACAGCTTCCTTGTGGGAAATACAGAGCTGTCATTAATACTATGTCAACTTCTTTCATTTCAGAGGCATCCATACTTGGAAAGTTTGTACACATGTATCTGCACCAATGTAGGCCCATTTGTGCTAACAACAAAGGAAGCTTCAGTTGGAAACGGCAGGTGTTTGTACAACTGTGGTGTTTAACCAGCAGCGTCCACCACTGGATGGAGCTATACTAGTACCGAAAAAAGCTTACAAGTTTTCCAAGCACGGACTGAGCCTTAGACACAACTCAACTCAGTGAAAAATAATCCTTTCCACATCTTCAGTGAAGGACCCAACGTGTTTGTGTGCTAGAAATCACGCAGTCTCCTCTTGGGGGTTGCAACCCCCCAGCCTTTTCTATATTGCTAGTTTTTTTCAGTCATTTTATATGTAGCTTATTCTGAAGTATGCTTGGAAATGTTTAATAGGGAAAAATGTATCCCCACACACACACTTTTTTTTGGCTCAAGTTTGCCAAATCTCACCTTTGGGCAGAGACCAACATGCAGAAAACTTAATTTCCCTTCCCCTCTTCCCACCCCCTCCCACAACTAGTGTTCCAGGAAACTGAGCATGTGCAGACAGGCTGCTATAGCTGAAACTGTTTAGGTTAACCTAATTTAGGTGCTGGAAAATACCTCTACTACAGTTAGAGCTGAGGAAGTGTTTCTAGGATGGATCATAGGAGTTAAGAATGTATTTCTAAGATTACTTCTACACAAAGATACATGAACGGACAAAAAATTGTAAGGCTTCTAAAACGGTTAGTGGCTTTATTATATTTAACCACAGCTTAGTATTCAAAAATCCTGCTACACCTCAATTGCAGAACAAAAACTATAACAATCTGCTAAAAGATGCTTTCTATTCGTTTCATTAGATGCTTCACATCACAGGAGTTGGGAAGAACCTCACTTAAACAGGCTGCTTCCCAAAGGCACAAGTGTACTATAATCCACTATATTTTCATTCAGCACCTGTCCTGTAGAGTTCAAGGAAATATTCAAAATATTTAACATTTAGCTATTCTGGATCACTTTTAGAATCCACCTTGCAAATTCTAAGTTTCCACTTGAGATTTGTGTCTGTTGGTCTGTCAATATATTTCTGACTACAGTCAAACTTCCTCCCTTGCTCAACTTTACATGGGGTGTTTTCAGATTTTGCTTATTGATTTCACCTCTATGAATCTTAACCTAGAAGCTTCAATGAACTTCCAAAATCAGCAATACAATGTTTAGAGACCTTTTAATTTTACAAATCAGTTCCTTCATTATCTACCAGCAAAGACCAGAATTCAGGACTCTTTTGCCCTGAAACAGCTGACACTGGCTAAAACCTTAACTACATGGTGTTTTGCCAAGACTTAAGTCACTGAGGTCCATGTAATTGTGCAAACCCCTGCGCATGCTGCAGTCATGATTTACTTTATCACTACTAGGGGGTTTGCACTGGTGGAAATTTCCAACATAGGCAAGGCCTTGGAGAGCACTTCCTGCACTGCTTTAGATGTTTAGGGATACTTGGCATTTATAAAGTTCCATCCAGGACCTCAAAACACCTCAGAAATATTAAGCCTCTGCTCCCCCATAAGTAGTATTATCCCCTTTTCTAAAAAAAAAAAAAAAAAATATGGAGGGAGAGGAATTAAGTGACTTCTCAAAACCTGTACAGAAAATCTGTGACACAGGTGAGAATAGCATCCACATGCGACTTCCAGTCTCATCCCTTAGCCACAAGTCATCCTTCCTATTAGATCAGGCAGAAAGAAAAGCGAGCTCTGAACTCATGATTTTGCAAATTTGTAAAGGAATTCCTTTTCAAATATGTTAAATCAGTCTTCTCATTTGTAAGTTTTAATAGTGGTTCTAAATTTTTTAAAGGTTGAATTGCAAAGCTGAAACACAAACTAACATCATTTAAAGTCTCTATTTGCACTTGTCTCTGAGAGCACAAAACATTATGATTATGCATTACAGGAAATTTAAAAATTACAGGAAGCCATTTAAATGTGCAGATTTACCCCATCAGTTATTAAGGCAAGTTCTGGTATAAACTGAAAGGCAATGCCAAGAACCTGAGGGTTCACAAGCATCATTTGTAATTTACATTATTATACCTTTCCAGAGGTGTAAATACATGATGCAAAAGAGCTGGAGGATATTTTTCCTGGAGAAGAATGGCAATGAATCTCCCTATGTAAGAAAAATGTTAACCTACTCACTTAGTACTTCTTCATTTAGAATTTCCATTGGTTACATTTGAAGTGAAGTCCTCTCAGACTAGCCCAGTGGTACACCGATAAAACACAGAATCAGAGTTTAACAGGAGGTTTTTTTGTTTTGTGCCTCATGAGAGAATTGAGGAGATATGTTATATAATTTGTGAGAAAGTATGATTGGGTAACTGAGCCTCCAGTTCCTTGATAACCAGAGTACTATCAAAAAAATAAAATAAAAAAACCTACCCCCTCTGCTGATTTTGGGCACTTAACAGATTTTCAGGTGGAAGGGAAAAAATGAATACTTAACGAACGAAACCACTTCAATATATACGTATACTCAAGACAACGTTTCTTCTCTTTGGTAAGTTATTAGCCTACAAGGGTTCTTTCCTAAAGTTAGTTTTCACTTGATTCTGCACACTTTTAGAAATGGGAGGCAACTGTCATGCGTTCCCCACAGAGATGGAACCTAAAAAAGCATTTCTAATTCTTCTTGTCTTTCAACCTAGAAGTTGAAACACATAATTACTGCCACAAAAAGCACAGGTTGGGAAGCTGTGTGTTTTATGACACTTGCAAGTCAAAGTCTCACTATGAAATTATATTAATTCAGGCAAAATCTAGTCAAATTAGATCACGACATGCTTGTAGTAAGCATCTTAAATTTATTGTAAAATAATACATATTAAAGTGCAGTTCTACTATTGATCTCTGAAGCACAGCACTTAACTAAAGGGACAAATAATTTCTCAAATGGAATAATAAAAAAACACTTTTCAGCAGAAAGTTGTGATGTGTGTTTCAAACACTGCAGGGGGATGTCTCATTAAAGCACAATTCATATTAGATTTTTTAAATCATGGAAACCTTCCTAGGGTTGCAGGTTTGATCAAACTTTTTTTTTTTTTTGAAATAATTCACAAACAAAATAGTAAGGCCTATCGAACATGGTACTGTTTTGATAAGCTGCACACTCAGCCACTGCAAGCAGATTCTTCAGCATGCACTGGAAATATTTGCTGTAACTATTATTTACATAATTTTGCTGACGCTACCCACCTCGTAGCATGCAAATCTCATTTTCATAAAGGTCCTGGCTGGACTGTCATTTAGCCTACATCAGTAGAGGACTAACAATATGTTGCAGGACAACTTAAAACTTAACCTCTTCTCTGACTTTATACTAGGGCAGTAACTTTCTCTGGGGGCAGGGAGAGAAAAATGAAGGGCAAAATTAAAAGTAGACTTGGCCTAAGAAAGAAATATGGCTGACCACCACTTGGCCGCTAGCATCCTCAAGGCCAAGCCATTTTTGACACCTGTTACAGAAAGTGCCCAGGAGCCTCCTCGGACTGCGGATCCTGCTTGCTGCCTGCGATGGCTGCTGGAAGCGGCCTGCCCCTTTGCTAGCGCCCGAAGGGTTTTCCACCAGCCCAGGGGAGGTGGCTGGGGCCGGCAGCCACCCCGGGGTCCCATCGGCGCTGGATGCTCGGGACGGCGGCCGCTCCGAGGGGCAGCGCCAGCTACGTTCCGGGCTGTGGAATCGCCGCCGCGCTCACGGAGCCGTACGGTGCCGGGGAAGCGCCAGAGCCGGGCGGGGATGGGCGCCGCGGGGCGCAGCCACTCGGGCCCGGGGCCTCCCCGCCTGAAGGGCAGCGCGCCCGGCCTCCCAGCCCTCGGCGGCGGCCGCTGGAGGAGTCCCGCCGCTGTCACCCCCGCCAGCGGGAGGGGAGCGAGGGGCCGGCCACGGGCCGGGCCGGGGGGCGCACCCGGGTGCACGGAGGTGAATAAACCCCGGGCCGGAGGCGATCCCCGCTTCCTGGATATCGGATCCGCCGGGGCCCCCCAGGCCGTGCGCCTCCCACACCCCCAGCCCAGCGACAGGCCGCAGGGGAGGCAGCGGCCCCGGCCCCATTCGCCACCGGGGGCGGGAGGGGTCCGGAAGCCGGCGCCATCCGCGGTCCCGCACTCACCGGGCTGCGGCGCTTCGTGGTGGCGGCCCCGGCCCTGGCTCTGTCGCTCGGTGTCCGCTGCGGCCGGGGGAGTGGGCGGAGCCTCGCGCTCGGAGGGGGCGGGAGCTAGAGAGGCGTCTGGGGCCTGCGCCTCCTGCTGCTGTGTGTCCCGGCGGCGCCTTCCCGTCCCTCTCCAGAGAGCTGCGCAGCAACTGAGCGGCCGGACGTCACTTCCGCGCGCGGGGCGGGGGGGGGGGCGCCTGGCCCTGAAGCCTCCAAGGGAAGGAAACGGAGGGTCACGTGCAAGGAAGCTGCTGAGGCGCCCCTGGCACGTGACCAGGGAGATCCCCCAGTAAAATCATAGACATTGGGGCGGGAGGGATTATCACCTTTGAACTGCAAAAAAAAAAAAAAAAAAACCCAGTTACCCCCCCCCCCCCGCAAGCCTAGGGCAACCCCCACGCCCCCGACAGCCACTTGTAGTATCTACAGTGATAACACAGATGTCAGATCAACAACATGGATTTCTTGGCCATCTTTCTTGAGATTATTTCCCCCGAGCTGCATTCATTCGATATAGCCACTGCGTGCCTGAATGTGAACGCTGGGCACTTCATACATAAAGACAATCCATTGGGTCTGTTTCTTGAATTTGTATTCGCTGTTTCCAGCCATTTCTTATTTTTAGCAGCAACATGGTAGCATCTTTAGCTGGATGCAGAAACTTTTAACATTCAATATCCCAGTGTACTGTGATAATAATGCAAAGTGGCAGATTAAATTATTTTTCTGGCAACTGGCAAATCCCTAAAAAGAACATGAGAGCGGCCCTACTGGGTCAGGCCAAGAGTCTGTCTAGCCCAGTATCCTGTCTTCCGACAGTGGCCAATGCCAGGTGCCCCAGAGGGAATGAACAGAACAGGTAATCATCAAGTGATCCATGCCCTGTTGCCCATTCCCAGCTTCTGGCAAACAAAGTCTAGGGACACCATCCCTGCCCATCCTGGCTAATAGTCATTGACAGACCTGTCCTCCATGAATTTATCTAGTTCTTTTTTGAATGCTGTTATAGTCTTGGGCTTCACAACATCCTCTGGCAAGGAGTTCCACAGGTTGACTGTGCATTATGTGAAGAAATACTTCCTTTTGTTTGTTTTAAACTTGCTGCCTATTAATTTCATTTGATGGCCCCTAGTTCTTGTGTTATGAAAAGGAGTAAATAACACTTCCTTATTTACTTTCTCCACACCAGTCATGATTTTATAGACCTCTATCATATTTCCCCTTAGTCATCTTTTTTCCAAGCTGAAAAGTCCCAGTCTTCTTAATGTCTCCTCATATGGCAGCCGTTCCATACACCTAATCATTTTTCTTGTCCTTTTCTGAACCTTTTCCAATTCCAATATATCTTTTCTGAGATGGGGTGACCACATCTGCACGCACTATTCAAGATGTGGGCGTACCATGGATTTATATAGAGGCAATATGATATTTTCTGTCTGGTTATATATCCCTTTCTTAATGATGCCCAACATTCTGTTCACTTTTTTGACTGCCACTGCACATTGAGTGGATGTTTTCAGAGAACTATCCACAATGTCTCCAAGATCTCTTTCTTGAGTGGCTAATTTAGACCCCATCGTTTTATATGTATAGTTGGGATTATGTTTTCTAATGTGCATTACTTTGCGTAGATCAACATTGAATTTCATCTGCCATTTTGTTACCCACTCACCCAGTTTTGAGAGATCCTTTTGTAGCTCTTCACAGTCTGCTTGGGACTTAACTATCTTGAGTAGTTTTGTATCATCTGCAAATTTTGCCACCTCACTTTTTACCCCTTTTTCCAGATCATTTATGAATATGTTGAATAGGACTGGACCACTATTTGCTTCTCTCCATTCTGAAAACTGACCATTTATTCCTACCCTTTGTTTCCTATCTTTTAACCAGTTACCAATCCAGGAGAGGACCTTCCCTCTTATCCCATGACTGCTTACTTTGTTTAAGAGCCTTTGGTGAGGGATCTTGTGAAAGTCTTTCTGAAAATCTAAATATATTTGTCAGGGTTCCCTCCCCACTCTAAACTCTAGGGTAAAGACGTGGGGACCCGAATTAAGAGCCCTTAAGCTTATTTTTACCAGCTTAGGTTAAAACCCCCAAGGTACAAAATTCCCTGCACTCTGAGAAATGCTTCTTCCACTGCCACCATCAAGTGTTCTAAACAGGAATCCAGGAAAGGGGACCACTTGAAGTCCCTTCCCCCCGCAAAATATCCTCTCAAGCCCGTACCCCCCTGTCCTGGGAAGCTTGGGGATAATCTCCTAACCAATTGGTTACACAGTGATCTAAAAACCCACCCCCTGGGTTTTTAAAAACCATAGAAAACAGTCAGCTTCTTAAAAGAAGGATTTTATTAAAAACAAAGAAGGTAAAATCATCTCTGTAAAATCCGGATGGTAACTATTTTACAGGGCACTCAGAGAGATTCCCCCCTCTGGACAAAACCTTAAAGTTACAGAAAAACAGGAATAACCCTTCCCTCTCCCACAGGGAATGTACCAAGCAAAATAACAGAAATCTACTCGTTATGCTATCTAAACTTACTTTAGAAAAGTGAGTATTGGTGAGGAGGCGGATTTTCTGTAGGTTCTTTCTGTCTTCCAAGATCACTCTGACTCAGACAAAGACACACACAAAAACCTTCCCCCCTCCCAAAGTTTGAAAGTATCTTGTCCCCTTATTGGTCAGATGCCAGCCAGGTCAGGTGTCAGTCTGGCTACCTGCATTTCTTAACCCTTTACTGGAAAGAGGATTTTATAGCACTGCATCAGACCCTCTCCCCCTTCCCTTCATTTTTATGACAATACTATATCCACTGGATCCCACTTGTCTACATGCTTGTTGACCCCCTCAAAGAATTCTAGTAGATTGGTGAGGCATGATTTCCCTTTACAAAAACCATGTTGACTATTCCCCAACAAATTATGTTCATCTATGTGTCTGACAATTTTGTTCTTTACTATAGTTTCAAAAACCAGCATGGCTGCTCAAATGCTGGCCAGGAGGTAACCCTCACTGGAAGGGGCCTGGAGAGGTCAGCTAGTCCAGCCCCTGTGCTGAGACAGGACCCCCACCCCCAGTCCATCCCTGATGGGGTTTGCCAACAGGGGTTCAGGAACAATTTTTATAGTGGGGATGCTAATAATGGAAACCATCTATTTCGTGTTTGTTATTACTACTTCAAGCTAAGGGGCACGACAGTACCCCTAGTTCCAGCACCAATGTGTGTCCAACCTCTGCTTCAAAACCTCCAGTGGTGGGGGCTCCGCAACCTCCCTTGGAAGCCTGGTCCAGTGCTTGTAACTATTCTTAGAATTAGAGACTTTCCCCTAATATCTAACCTAAATCTCCCTTGCTGCAGATTACATCTATTACTTCTTGTCCTACCTTCAGTGGACGTGGAGAACAATTGAGCCCAGTCCTCTTTATAACAGTCCTTAACATATTGAAAGGTTGTTATCAAGTCCCACTCAGTCATCTTTTCGCAAGACTAAACAAGCCCTGTTTTTGTAACCTTACCTCATGGGTCAGATTTGCTAAACTTTTTTATCATTTTTGTTGCTCTCCTCTAGTCTCTCTCCAATTTGTCCACCTCTTTCTGAAATTGTGGCTCCTAGAACTGGCCACAGTACTTCAGTTGGGGCCCAACCAGTGCCACGTAGACAATTATCTCCTATGTCTTACATAAGATACTTCTGGTAATACAGCCCAGAATCATATAAGCCTCTTTTGCAGCTGCATCACATTGACAACTCCCATTCAGTTTCTGGCCCACAAAACCCCCCAGATTCTTCCCAGCAGTACCACCACCTAGCCAGTTATTCCCCATCTTGTAGCTGTGCATTTGATTTTTCCTTCCTAAGTGAAGTACTTTGCACTTGTCTTTACTGAATTTCATTTGTTGAATTCAGACCAATTTTCTGATTAGTCAAGGTCATTTTGAATTTTAAACCAGTCCTCCAAAGTGCATGTAACCCTTCCCAGCTTGAACAACAAGGAGTCTGGTGGCGCCTTAAAGACAAACCGATTTATTTGGGCATAAGCTTTCGTGGGTAAAAAACCCACTTCTTCAGATGCATGGAGTTCAGATGAAGAAGTGGGTTTTTTACCCACGAAAGCTTATGCCTAAATAAAATGGTTAGTCTTTTAGGTGCCACTGGACTCCTCATTGTTTTTGTGGATACAGTCTAACACAGCTGATACTTGCTTCCCAGCTTGGTGTCATTTTTTTAATGAGCATCATCACCATGGAAGCATGTCCTCTGGAATGGTGGCCGAAACATGAAGAGGCATACAAATGTTTAGCATATCTGGCCGTAAATACCTTGCAACGCTGGCTACAAAAGTGCCATGCGAACGCCTGTTCTCACTTTCAGGTGACATTGTAAATAAGAAGTAGGCAGCAGTATCTCCTGTCAATGTAAACAAACTTGTTTGTGTTAGTGATTGGCAGAATAAGAAGTAGGACTGAGTGGACTTGTAGGCTCTCAAGTTTTACACTATTTTGTTTTTGAGTGCAGTTATGTAACAAAAAAAAATCTGCATTTATAAGTTACACTTTCAAGATAAGGAAATTGCACTTCAGTACTTGTATGACGTGAATTGAAAAATATTATTTCTTTTGTTTATTATTTTACAGTGCATATATTTGTAATAAAAATAATAATATAAAGTGAGCTCTGTGCACTTTGTATTCTGTGTTGTAATTGAAATCAATATTGAAAATGTAGAAAAACATTCAAAAATATTTAATAAATTTTAATTGGTGTTCTATTGTTATAAGTGCGATTAATTGTGATTAATTTTTTTAATTGCAATTACTTTTTTTGAGTTAATCGCGTGAGTTAGCTGCAATTAATTGACAGCCCTAATTAAAACATGTCATTTGTGAATAAATATAGCCTTTACACCAAATTTAGTGCTTCTTTTGGCTAACCTGGAGGATATACTATATCTATACACATTTACTGAAGCAATCATATAGCTTACCTTATCTTTATTCAGATTCTTTTTTTAATATATTTTTCTGTTAGAAAATGGTGATTTACTAGGTGATGATTAATTGTTTACTTTTGATTTGTGTCAAGCTCTGTTTGGATGGAAATTAACATTCAATTAAAAATACACAAGCACAGCATTTTAATTTTTTTATTACACAAAACTACATTAAAAGTGCTGGAAACATAAAAATAACAGTTTATCAAAACATGTTTAAACTGATTGATTTATTAAACAAAGCAAGTATTAGCCATCATTAATTAATTGAACTGATTGTTTCTGATCACCATATCCTTCAAGATTTTAGAACTAGTAGATCTTGTCCTTTCACACCTAGTTTTTATACATAGATTGGAAAAGGAAAACCAGTTAGCCTGTTTTTTCTATTTCCAATTGGTTTCTTAACTTCGAATGAAGTAATCATTGAACTGAGCTAGTTGAATAAACTGAAATGAAGAATATATTTTCTCTTCATCTGCAGAAGAGGCTACTGCTGTCAAAAGCTGATTTCACACTTCAACAAACTCTGGTTCCAGGTACTCAGTGGTTTGACTTTCTTTAGAAGTTGGCCGCAAACGTACTGCTTAATTTTTTTAAATTTAATTTAAGTGATTTTAACAGATTATAATATGTTTGGGCCTTAGCATAGGTTATCAGAATTTAAAATAGGTTTATTAATAAAACTCCATTTAATTTAAATTTTAAAAATCCAATTTAAATTTTTAAGAAATCATTTTTAATCCACCCTGCAAAAGGCCATTATGATCATCTAGTGTGATCTCCCGCATAACATAGGAGTAATTTCTGCCTCAGGCCCATAACATCTGCTTGAGCTATAGCATATCTTTTAAGAATGATGTCCAGTTTTGTCTTAAAGACTGCAAGTGATAAAGAATCCACTGTGTCCCTCGATAAATTGTTCTAGTAGTTAATTATCCTGATGACTACAATTTTGCACCTTATGTCTAATCGGAATTTGTCTAGCTTCAGCAGCCAACCATTGGATCTCATTATGCCTCTTTCTGCTAGATAAAAGAGTGGTCTACTAACAGAAATCTCTTCCCAATGTAGATTGTGATCAAGTCACCTCTAAACCCTCTCTTTGCTAAACTAGATAGATTGAGCTTATTTTGTCTGTTACTATCAGGCAGGTTTCTCAGATCTGTGAGCATTCATTCAGCTCTTTTCTGAATCCTTTCAAAGTTTTTCTACATCCTTTCTGAAGTGCTGACACAAGAACTTGACACGGTATTCCCAGGGGCGGCTCCAGGTTTTCTGCCGCCCCAAGAAGGGGGAAAAAAAAGAAAAGCCGCAGCAGCATGATTGCGCCACTCCACTCCTTGGCAGCAATTCGGCAGCAGGTCCTTCACTCAGAGAGGGCTCCACCGCCGAATTGCCGCCACAGACCCGGACATGCCGCCCCAATAGCAGACGAAGTGCCGCTCCTTGGTATTGGCCACCCCAAGCACCTGCTTCTTTAGCTGGTGCCTGGAGCCGGCCCTCGGTATTCCAGTAATTTCCTCACAAATGCCTAAGGTTGGCAGTTTTGGTTGGATGTATTCCTGAAGGTTTCATCACATGACATACTGTTTAATTAAAGATTAATCCTGGAGACTCCAGAGCAATCCTGTTGGGTTGGCAACCCTACTAATGCCATAGGCAGTGTAACACCACTCCCTAGTACTATATGACATTACCTTGATTATACAGCCAAAGATTGCGTTTGCCCTTTTAGCTACCACACTGGAAGCTGATGTTCAGTTAGTTATCTACTGTTCAGAGTCTCTGCTCTCCAGGATGCAATCTCCCATCTTGTAAGTGTGACCTACATTCTTTGTTTCTTGCATTTGGCTGTTTTAAAGTGCATATTGTTCCTCACCTTACCCAGCAAGACTGGTTGGTCTGTATAACTGACCTGTCCCCATCATTATTTCCCACTTTACCAATCAATTATTTTAATGTACTTTAAATGGTCTTTTCTTGTATTTTAAGAAATAAGGAGAAGCCAGCACCATGTGATCAACCAGCTCACCGCAGACCACCAGGAAGTGCTCTGCAGGCTATTGGTGGTCCACAGACCACAATTTCAGAACGCCTGAAATAGGCTGAAATCTGGTTTAAACAGATAACTAAGTCTTCCAAATTGTCTTAAAAATAAATTTAAAATTTTAAAATAAATTGTTCCTTTGTCTGCTTCTCCAACAGCAATGACTGTGGTGGGGTGCAGACAGTCTATTATGCAAGTAACAAATGCTTTTTCCCATTGTGAAAGGTTGGGGGTGGCGGGGAAGTCTCTCCATGTGTCTGCTAAGTATTGGATGATATAACCAAAGTGTCAGCCTGTGAGCATATCACTTTCTCTTGTGAGGTGAGGAGGTGATTCACCTGAAGATCTGCCAGTGATATGTACCCGTCAACGGTTTTCTTTCTGATCTCTTCTGCAGTCTCAATCCAAGGTAAATTATTTACACCAATTATCTAAAACAAATATACTGTAGTAGTCTTATACTGAATTCAAATACTACATACATGAGAAACCCCTTGAGAAGAATCATCTGACAAAGGTAAAATTGAATGTAGTTCCCCATTTTTGTTTTGTTTTGCTTTTTATGTAATTGATTATCTGTTTCTGTGAGGTGAATTGTTTTTAAGTTAGTATTTACTTTTGTCACGGGTATACATTGAAACCATGCAAGATGTTATGGTTTGTCTTTCTAATAAGGCTACAAGAATTGGAGAATAGGAAAGAGAAGAGTGCATATGCTTGATCAAACATGTACAGTGGGCAGGAGATTTTAATATTAATTTTTTGCTGATGCTAATATGAAGTAGAACAATTTGATTTCTGGGACTGAGGAAAGATGTTTGATTTTTTGTTCTGCTCTCAGCTTGTGAATAGAGATCTCAGCAGGTGGAAACGACATCAGCAGACTTTCCAATAGGAAGGATACAATCTAGTGTCCAATTCTAAGTTGGGTATTGTTTCAAAACATTTTGTGTTTCTTAAAAGTAGTATAAAACACGTGTCAAATACAGACACAGCTATTGGTGAGAACTGGATTGTACATAACAGTACATGAAGAAGGATGGTAAAATTTTAGAGAGGCTGATGGAATGGTAACAATTAAAGAAAATAAGGGACAGTTCTCCTGTCCATTTCACTTGAAAACATTGGATGCAGAGGCAGAGAGATCCAGAAATTCCACAGGCTGGAAGACATTCCAAGTAACTGTGCTATAACCTAGCGGATTTTGGAGGAGATGGGGAGTGGCTTCCCAATGTTGTAGATTTTAGAGATTTAATTAAGGGAAAAGGAAGCCTCATATCTGACAAGGCACAAGGCCGAGCCCTCTGTGGTGCTTTTTGGCCCCCATCTCCTTCAGAAATGACTTTGCCATGGGTGAGCTCCCTCTTGTTTGTGCGCCATAGACAGACCCACTGGCAGTTAATGCTCCTTGAAGCAGCATTGATTCTGACTCAGGTATCTCTTGGGATATCCATGGTCTCTACAGGAAATGATGACACAGCACGGCTTGGCCCTGCTTCACCTCTGCAACTCCCTTCCCTGCCTACAGAGTTCCACAGAGAATGAATCATGTGCAGCTCTATCTGTGGAACTTCTGCAAACTCCCAAGGTGAATGGGAGGACTGTGTCTCAGAGGCAGCGCTCTCCTTCTGTATCAGTCCTCCAAATCAGAATCTCCTCTTCTTATGAAAGTACAATCTAGTTCTGTTTAAATATGGATATAATATCCTTTAGTACCATCTCAGCGTCTATTGCTAATGCAAAACACAGGCTAATTATTCAGATTAGATACAATTATGTAAAAATTGTCTAAATAAATATTTGTCTCGTGATTTGTATGTTAGTGAAAAATGTACCCGTATGTTCCAAACAAAATAACAATCTGAACTCTTCTATTAATGGCACAGATGTAAATCCATCACTTCCTGATATGTCTAACTGATTTTAATAAAGTATTATTTATAAATTGGGTGTACATGGGACTGATAGCTGTGGCTAGTACAATTCCCACCCTCTGACTCCCTCCAAAAAGCCAAACGCATGAGCGCGGTTGAAAAATCATTAAAAAAAACTAATAAAAAGGAAGGCTTTTTTTTACCATTTGTGGAATTTCCTTCACAGGATTTCATTTCTTCAGTAGCAGAGTCAAATGTGACATTCCTCCCCTCGGCAGAGTTGCAAACCAATTCTTAGCTCTCCTACATTTCTGACAGGCAGGACAATTTTCTGTTTTCAAATGATTCTCCTTGAATGCCTCCCTTTCACAGTACCGCACTTCCAGAGCTGATAACTGACATACATCAGTAAGGCTGGCCAACAGCAGATGGCTATTACAGTAAATTGAGTGTTTATAATATTGACCCATGCCCCGTTACAAAAAGAACATTACCATTACTATCTTTACAGGACTGAGTTTGTTGAGGAATCTGGGACATTGTCTCTGACAATACAGTGCAATTAAATTTTATTCCTTTTTTGGTTTTTGAACAGATCTAATCAGTCGTCGCATTCACAGAAATCACTTGAAAGTATGTAACCTCCCTCACTTCTGATCCATTGGAGCAAATATGGTTTAGCTATTCCGGCTCTGGAACTGATGATAATCTCTGTAGAAGGGAAGGCGGTGAAGATATGGTGTAGAAAAAGATAATACTTTCCCTTCCCAAAATCAGATTGTTTCTTCATCTCATAAAAGAATGCTCCATAGATTTGAAAAGAACAGACTAAAAGAATTCATCTCTGATAGCTAAGGATTCCCCAAGCTTCACACTGACCTGTCTGGAAGGACTCTGAACGTTATTCTCCTGCACACAGGACATCTGCACCCTGACCCTGATCTGAACAGGGAAATATAAACACTGAGTTGTTTAATCACCACCCAGTGGAATATAGAAGTTACTGCAGACCTGGAGCGATTCTAAACTATATCTATGAGTACCATTTTCCAGCAATATGTAGGGAGTCATGAGTGGTTATTGACTGTGGTCTTAATTTTTTGTGCTTTTCTGTGGCATGCTCTGGCTACCACAAACCATTTAATTTTTTTTCTAGGGGTAACAGAGCCTCCCAGTGATGAAAGTGTGAGCTAACAAGTGCCATGAGCTCAAATTAATTTGTGATAAACCTTGATAATGTAGATATCTGGTGCATTTGCCTGGGGAGAGAGCTATCTTTATACGTCAAGAAGACTGGCAAAAGAATCCAATGAGTGATAAATACCCATAATTATGGTGTCTTTAGTCTAAATAATTTCTGAACAATTTCAGTTGTCCACAGAACTGGGCAAATATTGCAAAAAAGTGTTGCTGAACATTTGTTCTGTTTCTGAGCAACTGCCATTCATAATTCTTATGAGAGGAAGAATAGTTTAGTGGTTAGGACACTAGTCTAGGTTTTGGGAAACATGGCTTCAATTCCCTGCTCCACTGCTTAGCCTCTCCATGCCTTGTTCCCCATCTGTAAAATGTGGAATAATAGCACATCCCAACCTCACTGGGTGTTGTAAGGATAAATGCGTTACAAATTACAACGTGCTTTGAGATCTACTGATGAAAACCATAGGTATTATTCAGTATTGGTGGCCATTCATGCAAATGAGTTCTTGTTCACATGCTTAATTAGTTTGAAAATCTAATAATGAAAGGTTGGGTACTGGGCTAATTTCTGTTGCCTGACATGAACCATTATGATATGGTCAGTATTCAATACATTATTGGGATTTATTTTAAGCAGAACTGGTTACATCAAATGTGTCAGGGATGCTAAATCAGGGATGGTCTTAATAGGAATAAGCTGACTCCTCGTAGAAGGTTGTTCAATTGTTTGTAACCCCTTCTTTTAATTTTAATCACAGATGTCAGGGTTTCCTCCCCACTCTGAACTCTAGGGTACAGCTGTGGGGACCCACATGAAAGACCCCCTAAGCTTATTTCTACCAGCTTAGGTTAAAAACTCCCCATGGTACACATTCTCTCCTTGTACCCTGGAAAAAGGTAATCACTGCCACCACCAAGTGATTTAAACAAGAACCAGGGAAAAGGATCTCTTGGAGTTCCCCTTCCCCCAAAAAATATCCCCTCAAGCCCTTGCACCCCCTTTTCTGGGGAGGCTTGAGAATAATCTCCTTACCAATTGATTACAAAGTAATCAAAGACCCACCCCCTGGGTCTTAGAATAATGGAAAAATCAGTCAGGTTCTTAAAAAAAGGATTTAGTTAAAAAAGAAAGGTAAAAATCATCTCTGTAAAATCAGGATGGTAAATATCTTTACAGGGTGCATCTACCTCAGTGCCCTCAGTACAGTCTGTGTAAAATCCACACCCCTGAGTGAGGCAGTTATACTGACCGGACTCCCGTGCTCTGTCAACAGGAGGGCTTCTGTAAGTGTAGACAAGCCCTCGGTGTGAGTAAGGGTGTTGCCACCTGGCTGTAGATTACTAAGAATATAGTGGAATAGCATCTTTGGAAACGTATACTAGTATTTTATGCCCTCCTAAAAACAGAATATGCTGAAAATATATGTTGAACTCGTCAATTTTCCAAAGGAAAAGGTTTTTTGTTGAACTACTGGCCTTTTTTTCAAAATTGGAAATTTTTGTGAATTAAAAACAAATTTTGGGGGGTATTGGTGGTTGTGAAACTGGAAAGCAAAAATATTTACTGGCTTTTCATTCCCCCTGCCCGCCACCTTTCCCTCCCTTTCTGCTCCCTCACCCCTTTTAGGAGCAAAAGGGAAAAAGTGGGGAGGGGAAGGAAAACCTTTTTAGACACTTTTAAAAAAATAACTTTCTGTAAAAGAGTTTGAATAAAGAACAATCTGTTCCTTTGTGAAACATGCAGAATGAAAATTACTTTCAAAATATTTTGAGAAATTATCTTTCCAATTTTTACCCAGCACTAATAATATAGCTTCTGAAAACTGCTACCAGAAGCCCTGTTGCTCTCTGTGCTGAGACAGTCCTCTCTGCTCCTTTCACCCATATGTTGATTTTTTTTGTCTCCAATCTTTAAAAGGATGGGTTATATTTAGGCTTGGAAAGATTACATTTTTGTAAATATAGATAAATAATTTCACACATACAAACTGATGAAAAATATATCTCCTGATAATAATTGAAATGTACAGATTGAGAACTTATTAGAATTTGGTTTAAGGCTATTTACTTTGTACATAGTGACATATGATATTGACAATTTGTTTAAACGGTTATAAAGATTTATCCTTCTGAATCTGTCTAGTGTCATTAAATAATTACAATTGTCTGATTCCCCTCTCACCCCCCATAATTTCCCACAACTGTAAAAATTTAAATTGATGATCAAAAAATTGCTTAAAACCCATAATTTTGCACAACTCTGAAAATTTAAATAAAAATAGAAAACATGCTTATCAACATCGATATCATGTCAAAATTATTAAAAAATCACATTCTGCCAAGCCTAGTTATATTTCCATGAGATTTGATACTGCTTCACATTCCATATAATATACTTTGTTTATTTTATTACACATAAGCAAATAGTCGTGTGACATTGCATTCAATATTACTTATGAAAATATGCTTATGATATGAATATGACATAACTGAGATATACTTTATGCAGGTGGCTCATGTGACATATTATTGGAAAGGTTATGATTTACTGAATGTGATTATCCAATTTGTATGCCTGCATCATTTCTGTACCTGAAGTTAGGAATATTGACTATGTATCTGTATTTCAACTATGCTATTTTGGGTGACGCCCACTGCTAACACTTCAGGTACAACAACGGCAAAGCCAGACAGGGTGGATTGCCCATCAGCGAGGACAATAGACTGAAAAGCTTGGCCTTCCTGTGGACGCTCTATACTGCCACTGACTCATGGATGCTGTGATACTACAGGGTCAGGTGGTCTTGTCGCCTGATACTAAAACATTACCTGGGACTTCTTGTAACTTTCCACAGGAAGGGAAGGGGGTGTCAAGTTTGGGAAACAAAGAATTCCCGCCTCATGTAAATACTATTTAAGGGTGGGGAGGAAGGCAAACAAGGCCCCTCCTCTCCATGGCCTGTCTACCCAAGATAAAAGACTGCAAAAGGGAAGGCAAGGGTGGGAGTCCAGACTGAGTCAAGGGTCTAGTCTCAAAAGGAGTATAACTGGAACTCTGGACCACAGAAGCTTTGCAAACTGCCTGCAACAATATCTAGGGTGAGAAATACTATTTGTAACCAATCTCTTTAGTGAAACTAGCTTAGTTTGCATGCTTGATTTCATTTGCTTAGTAATCTTCTTTGTTACCCTTTTACCACTTATAATCTGCCTTTTATAGCTGTTAAAATTTGTTTTGTTTATTATTAAACCCAGTTTCTGTAATTTCTAACTGTGGGGGCAAGAAGTGTGCACGCCTCTCTCCACATTGAGGGAGAGGGCGAATTTCATAATATATCTTTGGGTCTGCACTCCAAGGGGGTAGACATCTGAGTGCTCAAGCAAGTCCCTTAAGATGAGTCTTCCAAGAGCTGATCTGCAGCTGGGTGTGGCCCTGCTTGTGTGTATGTTAGAGGAGGTTTTAAGAGCCTGGCTCAGCAAGACAGGTTAAAGGGGGCCCATGCTGGCAGAACAGGTAGACTCAGTGGTATCTCAGCACATCAGGTGGCTTCCCATGGGGTTCATCACAAGTGGATCAATTCCTCAGATGGTGGAAATGGCCATAATTCCATTAAATTCAATGGAGTTATACCAATTGGGAATCTGGCTTAATCTCTGTTGGTTTTGTATGGGCAAGGAATTTGCTTTTGTACATGAAAATAGCTTGCAATAACTCCTATACATCTTCCTTTTCTTTTTTGGATACTCACACTGACTTCCAATTGCTACATTATTTGACAGCTGAATGCCCTGTGGCATAGTCACTTTCCATGATGTGTTCCTAGTGCTTCCAAATTATTAAAATTAGCAGGGCTGAGACACTTTCAGCGGGTAATGCCTTCCACACAGGGCTGTAACTAGGGCGAGGCCATTGAGGCACTCGCCTCGGGGCGCACTGCTGGCAGGGACACAAAAGCCTGCTGTCAGGGGTGCCCCGTCCTCCCCCGCTGAATTGCTGCCGAAGCTGCTTCCGCTTGCCTGCGGGAGGTCCTCCGGTCCCGCGGCTTCAGTGGCAATTCGGCAGAGGGTAAGCCCCTAGGAATTTCTGCGTCCCTGCCTAGGGCGCAGAAATTCCTAGTTACGGCTCTGCTTTCACATGTCTGCTCTGATAGATACATGTATCACTGAGACAAACATTTGGTACACTTTAATGTAGAAGCAACCCTCACACTTAATAGATCATCTTAGCAGTACCTATTCTAAGCTCTCGTAATGGTAGAGCAGGAATTCTGTAAGAGTTACTGCATAAGGGCAAATATTAATTACTGGCAAGACATTTTAAAGGAATTGCATTGGCAGTGTATTTCCAGGGCTCTCTCCTCCCCTGCAGTACACTGACACTGGTAACTTTCAGTGATTCCCACCCTGCACCCCCTTCCCTCCTTTAATTATTGCTTTTAGAGCTCGAATCATAGAAATAAGAAGTTAGGCACTCAAGTGTCTCTGTGTCCTGGGCCTGATCCTACAAATACTCAGAGCCTCAGTCATTATTGCCCTATGGGCCTATTCCACCACCACATAGCGCAACAATACTACAAAGGAGGTGGTGTGGCTGAGAGGATAAAGCATTGGATTGGGACTCAGGAGACCTGGGTCTACTCCTGACTCTGCCACTGATTTAGGGCAAGTTACTTCTCCCCTCTGTACCTCAGTTTCCTCATCTGTAAAATGGGGATAGTGACAGTGACTTACTTTGTAACGCACTTTGAGATCTACTAATGAGAAGTAAGAGGTAGGTCTTATTATTATGGATCTACTCAAAGTGTTTTGCATGGCAAGCTAATACAATTTGGGACAAGTGTCATGCCTTATGTGCCAATGATAAGGATTACAGAGAGTTGCTTTGTTTGAACACTGAACAAGGAACTTTATTAGAATAAGGAAAAACTGTATCATCATTATTCTACTTCACATACTCTCGCTCTCTTCTTCATGCATATACCTGGAACCTTCTTCAGCCCCCTCTCCTGACTGGCTTCCTACTACATATTTAAAAACACAGTGCACATTTTGATATGCTGCTCTCCGAAGGAAAAGGCATATTGCCAGCTAATGTTTTAAACTATGACATGCCATTTAGCTTTGAGGCATGCTCCAATAGACAAGCCCTAGTGTGACACTTTCTTAGACCTATTGCAAGACGCAAAGGAAATATAAAAAAAATGCTGTAATCTTTGCTTATTTGTATAAGCAGTGTTCTCTGTTCAGGTGTGTTCTCTCCTTAAACCGTTACATAAAGGTAAGACTATTTCTAACTTGGATTACTAACTTCCACAGAATTATACTTGGATGATTTAATAAATTAAATGTAATATCACTCTAGCATCTGTCACAGATGACCAAGCTCTGTATATGGATCAGCATAATCCATTCATTGATTTATGGACCCAGAATTCTCAGGAGCCTGGAACACATCTTCATGATGTCCTGGATTTTACATTTAGAGTTTGGAGTTAGTTGGAAGATCTGCTTAAAAATCACAAGTAAGAGAGCTCCCTATACACTGTATCTAATGAGCATATTGTGCACTGTTTATTCCGGCAAGTACAATATATCATGCTTTCCAAATGAGGCAGAGCGCTACTTCTCTTCCATAGGGTTATGTAAATAACTAATATGTCGATCTGAAACTAGGGATGAAAATGTTTGGATAAGCAGCCAAGAGTTTAGATGCTTTTCTTAACACCTGGAGTCTGTAAAAGTAGGCTGGAAGTCTCATGAGAACACATTTTACTTGCAATATTTTGTCACTTCATATTTCTGGCCAGGACTATAAGCAGAAGTGAGGAGGGACAAAAATGGAAAAGGATTTATAAAATTATCCAACCTATTCTAAAGTTCAGAATAAGAGTTGGTTCAGGTTCACTGTAAAGTTAACATTTTCAAATGGAGGCTTCAGCTAACTCCCTGTTCCTGGGATGCACATATGTCTTGGATTCTGAATTGGAACCCTCTGGAAAAAACACTGACCTCTGGGGCCACTGCAGGCTCAGTAACAGATCTGATCATTCCAGGCGGAGTCTTTGCCACAGATCCACCCATTTCCTTCCAGTCGGCGTCACTCAGGAGTATGGAAAATCTGTCTGTCTCCCTACCTTGACATTTTTCATAAAATGAAATTCCATTTTTTTAAGTTTAGTCAATTGAAACATTGTTTCTATATCAGATGTTTTATGTAAAAATATATATGAAGTAAGGTTTGAAACAAAAAGTCACTTTGAAATGAAAAGTTTTAACTTTTTATTCTGAAAGTATTAAAAGAGGACATTTCCCACCATTTTGAAATGCTCTTTCCAACCGTTTCAAACAATTTTGTCTAAATTGATACAATTTCACAAAGAATTTAGCTTGCATTGAGACAGCATTTTCTGAAGAAAATCCATGTTGATAAATTTTCTGATCAGCTCTCTACCAGAGACAACAAAGATTCTGGCACCTGGTGAACACCTTCTGCTAGAGGGCCAATTTCTTCTGAAAATACTTCATATTATCAAAGGTGCATAAATTCTGGATGTGATTTTTCCACTTTGCAAGAGATTCCCTTGGTAGCAAGTCTTGCTGATTTTTAATTTAATCCAATTACTCTTAATTATTCACCTGATCTCATAATGGAGCTACCAGAGAAAAGGAAGGGAAGGGGTCAACAGCATCCCAGGAAAAGAGGAAAGGTCAGTGAGGAAGCCACCAGTATAAATGAGAATTTACTAGAGGAAACAGTACTACAGCAGACACTGTGGGAGAGGAATGGGGAAAAGTGATGTAGTAGTGACTTTAAAACCTAACCCCCGCGTAAAATGAGACTCCCCTGTACTTCATTTACCAAAAGTAATTGAAGCAGATATTTATGAAGTCATTGGGAGGTGAACTATCGTTAATATTTGGAGGATTTTCTTGACATGCTGTATTAGGAGGAGAATATCACCAGACAGACATTTAAATTGTTTTATTTAACTAAAACAACGTTAAGTATTCAGGACTTTTTTCTACAACAGCAAACATATAATATTTTAACAAAACAAGCATATGTCCCTCGCTTCTCACATTTATCTCCAGCCTTCTTCCTCTTGTCCAGATCTATTACGCCCCCAACAATCTTCTATTCATTGAACTTTTTGCAACTTTGCACTTTTAGAGAGAGGTAAGGGATTGACTCTGTGTACCCAAATTTGAAGAGGGACAATAGAGTTGAGGTCTGTTATTTCTCACCTCTACATATTATTTATTTATTTTAAAACATTTTTGCTGTTAACAAGCATGTTACCTCTGGAGAACAAATCCACAGTTTGAGAACTGCAAAACTAAGCATCTCCGATGGTATCTTCTAGACTGAGCACTGAGTCCCATAGGGTAAATAGAAAGATTAACCTAAATAATCTATACAGAAGCCTGTGGAACCCCATCAGATTGGGTCCCTAATCCATGAACTATTGGCACTCATCTACAAAACTTTTAATTAATAATTAAATTTGTAATTAACTTTTAATTAATAATTTAAATGATCTTTAGATAGGTTTTTTTCCTCAAAAAGCATTTTATCAAGTACTCCCCGTTCTTTTTGCTGATACAGACTAATACGGCTACCACTCTGAAACCTGTCACTATACTTTCTGTAATTTGAAAGACGGAAGAGTCCCTTCTTGTTAAGAGGTACCAGGGGTGGCAAGTTGTATGAGCCCGTGGTGCCCGTGCTCCACCAATATGACAGCCCGGGGGCCCAGTTCCCCCAAAGTTTGTAACCGGGTCTCTTCCCCCTTCCACCCCCACGCGTCTCCCCTGGCGCCCCCCCCCCCCCCCCCCCGGCCCTGCCTGCCACCCCCGAGCAATTTATAAGGGCCTGGAGCCCCCGCAACCACCACCACCAGCAGCGCAACGGGTCTAAGGAAGCTTCCTGCCCATCTGCCCGCTCCACTTCCAGAAGTGGCCGGCAAGGTCCCTGCAGCCCCTGGGGGAGGGGAGGTCTCCGCTCACTGCCCACCCACCCCCGAGCTATGACCAATTGAGCTGTGGGGGCGGTGCCTGTGGACAACGGCATGTGGAGACCCCTCCAACCCCCCACCTAGGAGCTGCTGCCAGAAAGAGGTGTGGGTCGCTTTCCGGAGCCACCCAAGGTAAGCGCTTCACCCCTCACCCTCTTCCGCACCTGTGCCCCAGCCCAGCCCCCACACCCAAACTCCCTCCAAGAGCCCGTCCCCCGCACCCCAACTGCCTGCCCCAGCCCAGAGCTTTCTCCCTGCATCCCCTCCTGCACCCCAACCCCTTGTCTAGCCCAAAGCCCGCACCCAAACTCCCTCCCAGAGCCTTAGGCAGGTGGTGGGGTGGGCGGGACTTGGACCTGTTCTGGGTCACCAGTCCCACCAAAAATTATACAAACCTGCTGCCCCTGAGAGGTACCATGTAGAAATGTCGACAGTTGACTCTGACCATGCGCATGTCACACCAGTCAGCTGCCACTTGGCTTCCAGGTGGATTCTAAGGTGTTGGTTTGACCTATAAAACCCTACATGGCTTGGAACCTCCCTACCTGAGTGACTACCTCTCTCCATGTGTGATAAGGATGCAGTTGCCAGCCCTAGAGAAACTTGAACTGGGGCCCCCTTGTTTTAGATAACAAGATATCGTTGCTGGCAGGGTTTTCTCCATTAGAGCCCTAGGGCGTAAATTTTTAAAAGAGAGGGTAATTAACCATTCGAACAATTTACCAAGAGTCTTGGTGGATTCTCGACCACGGGCAACTTGGAGTTTTTCTAAAAGATCTACTCTAGGAATTATTTTTGGGAAGTTCTATGGTGTTTGTAATACAGGAGGCCTGACTAGATGGTCACAATTGTTCCTTCTGGCCTTGGAATCTATGATGTTGGAATTCACTCCCTGCTGGATCTGAAACAGCCAAATCTGTTGATCTTCAGAGAGTGCTCTAAAGCCGAACTATTTGTTCACACTTTGAGTTGCCTGGATGGTTGGAGTGTATTTTGGACTTGGCTTGTTTAAGGAGGGTTTTTTCATGATGAGGGCGAGGGATGGGGGGGAGTTATCCACTAGATTTATTATTTCTATAGGACTGATTGAGGTTTTCAAAAGAAATTAGCAGGGTGCTTAGAGACTGCGATAATCATCTTCTCTTTATGTATAAATCAAAATAACTACATAACAATAAATAGTGCTGTGAAGCTATCTGAATAATACTTGTAAATGTGGACAGAGTGCTACAAAATAGAAATCAAGAAGAAAAGAGAATTCTTTCCAGCAATCCCAGCCCCCCGGAAGCTTTTTTTACTACTAAGTAAAATGATCAAGTTCTGTGTTTACTGACAACAAAATAATTAAACCATTGTCCCCATCACTTTAATGGGTATCTCACTCCTTGCCAGTTCTCACAGCTGAGGTTGAGAAGTACAAATCTGACATTGTCGATTTTTCAGTTTACGCAAAAAAGTTGTATCAAAACTAGAGAACCTGATTCTCCCCTGCCTTCCCCTGTGGCCAGTCATCTTACACCTGTGTAAAACGCTCCTTTTCTGACTTATGGTAGTATTTAAAATCCCCTTTGCACTGGCATAAATGACTCTACAAGGACAAGGCAACGGAGAATCAGGTCTGTAGCGAGGGCATTGATAGGAAAGATGGAAAAATTAATTTGCAAAGGAAATACAAAGCATTATGTTGATATGTTTCTGCCCTGATCGTATTCGCTGTATAGCTAGTGTGTTTCTTTCCTTCATACATATTATATGAATGAAGGAGAAAAGAAAACTGACAAATTATTAAGAAAATTGTTGGGGATGCAAGGTAGCTCCTTGCAAGGAGAGGGCATCGCAAGAGGCTATCTAATCTACAGCTCCTTCTGTCAACATCTGTTCAGGAATTCAAAGCACAGAAGATAGGAGTTTGAGCAGTAATGACATAGAGAGGTTCAGTGGATGAAAACAAAGGGGAAGCATGCAAGTTAATTAGCAGCATAACTTGGCAATGACAACAGCTGTGCATCAAAGACAACAACAGAAGTCTCTGAGAATGATTTATGCAACAGTGCACGAGTTGACATGGTAAGAATAGGGCATGTGAGATGCAGGCTGTAAATATATTTGTGGCATAAATAAATGAAACCGTGCGGCGAGCTGTCCTATGTGAATTTCATCTGCTGTATAAATATTAATGATTTAACTAATTTGCATTCTATATATACATGCTCCTTGAAGATATATTTCCCTTTCTTGAACTCTGCTGCCTGTAACCGACTTACCTCCATTTTCATAGTAATAAAGGTACTGTCCGTAGTTCTTAGCCTGCCCCAATAGACTTGTAGGTATGGTTTGGGGGGAATTAATACTTACAGATGTAAGCAGAGTCAGGATGAGCTCCACCCTGACATCTGGTGGTGAGTTGTGGCAAGTTGTGGAAAAGAACTTCAGGGGCTGACCTCATTTACATAGGCACACCCACCCCACCTAGCATGAGCCCATAGCAGCCCAAAAGGTCACTCTGGGCTGCTGTAGGATCCCCAGTTTTTCGGTTATTGGGGCAGAAAGAATAAACCGTTATTATACTGATTATGTGAATCAAGGACAGTGGAACTGTACTTGGCCTTTTGTTATGATGGAGGGACTCGCCATCAACTAAGCAGCACTCGCTAGGCAAGGGACATGGGTTCCAAAACCCAGTGAATTGAGAGAGAGTGGAGATAGGTATTTGTACCTTGTGGTATGGGCCCCTTCTGAGGGCCCTAGATGCCAATTGCATCTTCTCCCCCCGCCCCCCCACTGTAGAACATCAGAGCTAATTTTGAGTCCTTTAGGAGTCTAGTTACAGATTGCTGAGCCAAAATCACATTGAGCTAATGGTGCATGAGCACTAAGTCTCCCCTTACTGCAAGCTGAAATCACTAAAGTGCTAAAATTACTCAGAGCTGAAATTACTGAGCACTGTGTTAAGTAGTGGGGAGCCTGAAGCTATATTGCTGAGCGGCTGGTGGAGCAGTTGGCAGGATGGCTGGTGGGGCGGAGTGGAATAGTTTGTAGGACAGCTAGAGCGGCTTGCAGGATGGCTGGTGTAGTGGAGCTGCTGGTGGAGCAGTTTGTGGGACAGCTGGAATGTCTTGCGGGATGGCTGGCGGAGCGGAGGGGCTCCTGGGACGGCTGGTTAGAGCAGAGCGAAGCCCCACGGAGGGGCGGGGCAGTCAGCTTCAAGCCACGTAAGGTGTCCCTTACCTCTCCCCTCCCCATTTCCACCCAGACTGGGGGGCGGGTAACCCTCTGCAGATGAATTTTTGAACTCCAGGGCTGGACTTTTGGGTTGTTGGACTTTTGGGACTTTGGGTGACACTTGGGGTCGCTGGACTCAAGAACCAAAGGGGAGAGGACACAGCCCAATCTGCTTCGGGGGTGGGTCTTCTCGTGCATGGTTTGTTTTATGAATCCTGTTTGTGGTGTTTCCCGAACATAATGCCGCATTGTTTCTCTCTGTCATTAAAAGGCTTTTGCTACACTCAGACTCTGTGCTTGCGAGAGGGGAAGTATTGCCTCTTAGAGGCGCCGGGGGGGGGGGGGGGGGCAGGGGTGGTATATATTTGTCCTAGGTCACTGGGTGGGGGCTCGAGCCAGTTTTGCATTGTGTTATTGGAATGGAACCCCTAGATACTGAACCTGGCCCTTGTTGCTGCCAACTCTGACGGGCAGAAGGGTTACACATACAGCATAATGTACACAAGTGGGCATATATGCTGGCCAGAAGAAGAAACATTGTTTATACCAGAGATTTTCAATGTTTTTCTTTCTGACCCCCCCGCACTCCCCACCCAATGCTATAAAAACTCCACAGCCCACCTGTGTCACCCCTGTGTCACAATAACTAATTTTCTGCATATAAAAGCCAGGGCAGGTGTTAGGGGGTAGCAGTAGGGCAATTGTCTGGGTCCCCATGCCTCAGGGAGCCCTGTGAAGCTACATTGCTCAGGCTTCGGCCTGCATCCTTCATTAGAATCCTAGAACCATAGGGTTGGAAGGGACTGCAAGGGTAATCTAGTCTAACCCCCTACCAAGATGCAGGATTTGTTATGTCTAAACTATCCAAGACCGATGGCTATCGAGCCTCCTTTTGAAAACCTCCAGTGAAGCAGCTTCTACAACCTACCCAGGCCGTTTGTTCCATTGTCCTACTGCTCTTACAGTTAGGAAGTTTTTCCTTAGATTTAATCTAAATCTGCTATGCTGTAGTTTGAACCCATTGCCTCTTGTCCTGCTGTCGTGACAAGAGAGAACAACTTTTCTCCATCCTTTTTATGGAAGTCTTTCAAATATTTAAAGACTGCTATCATGTCCCTGGTAATCTCTTTTTTTTCAAACTAAACATACCCAGTACCTTCAGCCTTTGCTCATATAGCTTCGATTTCATCTCTTTGATCATCTTTGTCACTTGGCTCTGGATCCTTTCCAATTTCGCTATATCCCTTCTATACATTGGTGACCACAATTGGACACAGTACCCCAGCTGAGGCCTAGCCAGCACTGAGTAAAGCGGTAATATAACCGCCTGTGATTTGCATGCTATGTCTCTGTTACTGCAACCTAAAATTGCATTTGCCTTTATTTGCAACAGCATCACATTGCTGACTCAAGTTGAAGTTGTGATCCACTACAACTCCCAGCTCCTTCTTAGAAATGCTGACAAGCCAATTATCCCCCATACCTTATTTGTGCATTTGTTTTTTTTCTTCCCTAAGTGTAGCACCTTACACTTGTCTTTGTTCAATTTTGATTTTGTTGTCTATAGTCCAGTTCTCCAATTTTTCAAGATCCCTCTGAATTTTAGCTCTATCCTCCAAAGTGTTGGCAACCCCCCTCCTTTCTTCCCCAGCTAAATTTGCTCAGTATGCTCTCTATTCCTACATCCAGGTCATTATTAAAGATGTTAAACAACACGACCCAGAACAGATCCCTGCAAAACTCCACTTGAGACTTCCCTCCACTCTGACATCATTCCATTAATAATTACTCATTGTTTCCAGTTTGTTAACCGATTCTGTATCCACTTAATGGTAATTTCACTGAGCCTGCATTTCTCCAGGTTACTTATCAGAATGTCATGTGGGGCTGTGTCAAAAGCATTGCTGAAGTCCAGGTATATTATGTCC